>OZ022556.1:104079543-106926923 GCA_963991005.1 Barypeithes pellucidus
ATGTATGTTCATGGTGATGATGGGTTGACAAATTAATTTTCAAAAAATACATTTTTGATTGTTATAGACAGGAGTTTCTGTATGTTTCAACTAGGGGCCGCCTCAGGGTTAGCACCCCATTCGATAGTATAATCGATGGTTTTCCAATTGCGGCCCGTACATGTTTGACCAGGTAACCCTTGCCATCGGGATAGGTGTTGTTTTTCGATCTATCTAATGCTGTTTTCGCTGCTTGTTTTGATATCCCAAAGGCCGGTTCGGGGCCACTGAGACTTTGAGCGGATCCGGCTCTCGCTAGTTCATCCACTTTCTCATTACACTGAGCGAAATTTCGAGTTGATATAACTCAAATATGACTTGTCCTAGACTGAAGCGTGTTGCTAATAGGGGAGAGCCCAGACCTCTGAATTAAGGCAACCAAATCGAAGAAATTACATCAACTCACTATTCATAAGTTATGATAGTACAGAAGATGGGTTATTTTATGCGTTAGAATAACTCACGCCCCACCGGTTTAAATTATTGATGGGCTACCGTAGCTACCAGTATGTGAATTGTGATGCGTTACTAGTCGGGCTAGATTAATTCATAATTCGAGCTATCAAAACTTGATTTAAGTTGTTCTAGCTTACGATGGCGGCTGAAATAACTCACTTTTTGGGCTACCAGACTCCAAATTTTGGACTACCAGTACCTAAATTGTAGACTATCGGAAATCAAAATATTTCTTTGATTTAACGCCTGCATATTGTGGACTTCAATTGCCTTTTGTTTTTCAAGATATGACATTTTTGTTGTATATTTAAAAAAAAATAATCAAATGAATTATAGACAGGAGAGCTAAGAAATCAAGCGGACGAAGTGATGACGATTGGTTATAAATAATAATGCTCCATTCTAATAATAACAATTTGTATGCATCTCCCTCCTGTCCCTTCATTTTACGTCAACTGACCAATAACACAAATTTCCACGCACATAGAACAAAGATGAAAAATCCCGCAAACGGCGCAACGGCCAACAGGTGTCTATACGCGCGATCGAAGGAGAATTGACGAATAACAATGGAATGAACCGAGCCAAACCTGCACGAGCACGAATTCGGAACTTTCCGTGACCTTACGATCTTGCGATTTACCCTCGATATGGGCTTTTGAAGCACGTTTCCTGATAATTGACACATGGTAATGTGTTAAAATAATGCACGTCCGGGTAAAAAATAATCAATTAGTAAGTTTTCCCAACCCAGAAACCATTGGCGTAACTAGAATGATTTTGTAGGGGGGGCCTGACCCCTAGTCTAGTAGGATTTTAATGGCAAGTGTCACTATGACGTATGTATGGCTTTGAACTTCGGAAACACTGGGGTGGGCACCAGACCAATCTGGGGTGGGCACGGCCCACCTGGCCCCCCCTCTAGTTACGCCTATGCCAGAAACTGAGTTCAGGTAACTCATAAAATAGTTACAAGATGAGGAATTGTGGTGATCCCAAATATGTTTAAAATGTTGATAAAAATCTCTTTTTGGGTTGAGGCGAACCAAAAGAAACTGTAGCGTTTTAAAATAATTTGTGATAATTCGTAGGCTCAGTTAGAACAACATAGAGAGGTGGGTTGAGGTAGCTAAAATTTTGTAACCGACGACATTGGTAAATGCATTTTTGTCATTGTACCTATAATACCCACACTGACAAAAATGCATTTACCAATGTCGTGAGTTACAAAATTGGAGCTACCTCAACCCACCTCTCTATGTTGTTCTAACTGAGCCTACGAATTATCACAAATTATTTTAAAACGCTACAGTAATTCAGGTTCTTTTGGTTCGCCTCAACACAGAAAGAGATTTTTTATCAACATTTTAAACATATTTGGGATCACCACAATTCCTCATCTTGTAACGTTATGAGTTACCTGAACTCAGTTTCTGGGTTGGGAAAACTTACTAATTGATTATGTTTTAACCCGGACGTGCATTATTTTAACTCATTGCCACGTGTAAATTATTTTGAGTTGGAATAATTCAGGAAACGTGCTCCAAAACCCCATATCGAGGGTAAATCGCAAAATCGTAAGGTCACGGAAAGTTCCGAATTCGTGCTCGTGCAAGTTTGGCGTGGTCTATTCCATTGTTATTCGTCAATTCTCCTTCGATCGCGCGTATAGACACCTGTTGGCCGTTGCGCCTTTTGCGGGATTTTTCATCTTTGTTCTCTGTGCGTGAAGATTTGTGTTTTGCATAATTTTGGTCAGTTGGCGTAAAATCGAGGGACAGGAGGGAGATGCATACAAATTGTTTTTATTGGAATGGAGCCTTATTATTTATAAAAAAATGTCATATCTTGAAAAAACAAAAGGCAATTGAAGTCCACAATATGCAGGCGTTAAATCAAAGAAATATTTTGATTTCCGATAGTCCACAATTTAGGTACTGGTAGTCCAAAATTTGGAGTCTGGTAGCGCAAAGAATGAGTTATTCCAGCCACCATCGTAAGCTAGAACAACTTAAATGTCAAGTCTTGATAGCTCGATCATGAATTAATCTAGCCCGACTAGTAACGCATCACAATTCAGATACTGGTAGCTACGGTAGCCCATCAATAATTTAAGACGGTGGGGCGTGAGCTATTCCAACGCATAAAATAACCCATCTTCTGTGCTATCATAACTTATGAACAGTGAGTTGATGCAATTTCTTCGATTTGGTTGCCGTAATTCAGAGGTCTGGGCTGTCACCTATTAGCAACACGCTTCGGTCTAGGACAACTCATATTTGAGTTATATCAACTCAAGATTTCGCTCAGTGTACCTATAATATCCCAGAGTGACCAGGAACTCACAAGACATCCACCTTGTTTCTCTTGTATGTGGTTAGACCTCGATGAATTGGAATTGAAATATAATTTTCAATGAAATGTCCAATCATACGAAATTCTTTACTGCCCAAACAAAACAGTTCGTCATATTTTTGAAGTAAAATTTACATAACTACGATCCGAGATCCGACGAAAGTATATTATTCTCTAGTCAAGAACTCTAATAAACCTTCAAAAATATTTCGAAAAACCTATAAACACGTCATCGGCCCGAAATTATTACAATCTACTTAAAATTGTTTGAAATTCCATTATTTTTTAGAAAAACAGTAAGTTTTTTCTAAATATTTACGCGAAAAATACACCGGCCCGCGGCTTGTAAAAGAAAAATGGTTTTTGAGATGCTAATAAATATTTAGTTTGAAGAAGTAAGTTATGTATTTGGTCTGGCTAGGAAATAGTCGATGGACGATTTGTTTTTGTACTTTGAAATATACTGGGGCGCCCCGCGGCGTATTTGAAATTTTAACATATTGGGAGTTAATGAAATTTTAAGAGGCGATGATAGCGTGATCGTTAAACTTAAGAGATTTTTTTATTAATTTTATAAATCAGGTACCTTCCAAAATTTTTAATAGGAAATAGCTGAAATTCTTTTAGAATCATAAAATTCCGCATCTGGTCCGAATAGATTGGCTCGCGAGCTTGCATGAATAGCAAAGCTTGCATGCAAATGTGAAATGCAATATGATCCACTGACTATATTCATAGAGGCCGTCGATCAGCAGTAGCAACATTTTCTGACCACACTGAGCGAAATCTTGAGTTGATATAACTCAAATATGAGTTGTCGTAGACCGAAGCGTGTTGCTAATAGGGGACAGCCCAGACCTCTGATGAATTACAGCAACCAAATCGAAGAAATTGCATCAACTCACTATTCATAAGTTATGATAGCACAGAAGATGGGTTATTTTATGCGTTGGAACAGCTCACGCCTCACCGTCTTAAATTATTGATAGGCTACCGTAGCTACCAGTATGTGAATTGTGATGGGTTACTAGTCGGGCTAGATTAATTCATGATTCGAGCTATCAAAACTTGACATTTAAGTTATTCTAGATGATGATGGTGTCTGGAATAACTCACTCTTTGGGCCAGTACCTATTGTGGACTATCGGAACTCAAAATATTTCGTTGATTTAACGCCTGCATATTGTGGACTTCAATTGCCTTTTTGTTTTTTCAAGCGATCTTGGGATTTACCCTCAATATGGGCTTTTGGAGCACGTTTCCTCAATTATTCCAACTCAAAATAATTTACATATGGTAATGAGTTAAAATAATGCACGTCCGGGTTAAAACGACACTTTATAATCAATTAGTAAGTTTTCCCAACACAGAAACTGAGTTCAGGTAACTCATAAAATAGTTACAAGATGAGGAATTGTGGTGATCCCAAATATGTTTTAAATGTTGATAAAAAATCTCTCTCTGGGTTGAGGCGAATCAAAAGAACTTGAATTACTGTAGCGTTTTTGAATAATTTGTGATAATTCGTAGGGTCAGTTAGAACAACATAGAGAGGTGGGTTGAGGTAGCTCCAGTTTTGTAACCCACGACATTGGTAAATGCATTTTTGTCAGTTCACCAACGTAGCTCTTGTATTGAGAAATAATTGTTTGATAAAGTTGTTGCATAAACTATACCTTGGTAAAGTAGCAAACAAACAACTGGCATGTTTCTTTTGCCACCCCACCCACTGTCTCACCCCAGATGGCACGCATCTTCACAAGTATGGTGAAATTATTTTTAAAATTTTATTTTTGTGTAACGACCAAACAATTACTTTCTAGGCGTTTTAAATGTAGAAAGAAAAATAGCAAATGCGTTAGGTAAAACATATTTTTATTTATTTTTTAATTTTACACAAGGAAATACAACTTTTGGAAAATAAGAAAGGTTTTCTTAGTGTGTCTGTCGGATCTTAATGTCGTCGCATGCAACCCTCGTAACAATATTTATACAGTCCACTACTAATACTACTACCGCCATCTACGAGTTATCAAGGAAACCGAATGATTAAACGTAAAGTCCATTCTTCGGTTCTTAATTGTAGAAAATTGATCAATAACAGCCTCATTAAGTTTGGAATACGCTCTATAAAATTTTTTTCATATATTTCATTTTTAAGCTTTCTAATAAAGTCCCTAGATTTACCCTTTGTGGTCTGCGTTAAATTATTTTCGGGTTTAGGTGTTCCCGCATTCTTCACTTCAATTTTTTGCATTAAAACTCAAAGCGCTAAAGTTATTTCTTAAATAGCCCACCGTCAACTATTCATTTTAACTTAATAAATATATAATATTAAAATATTAATTTTTTAATAATCCACTCACCGTGAATGGCCCTTTCACCCTTTATATTAGTGAGGGGGTCCTCCATTAGAAGCTTCATACCAAAATATATCATCCCGAATTTGTTCGATCCAAATAGAATTGAAATTATCTGGTATAAGGAAAGGGAAAACCTGTCTAGGCACCGGATTGACGCCTACGGGAAGGGGGTTTTGCTCGGGTGGATTTACTATAAATTGGATACCTATCCTGAATATAAATAAGGAGTAATATAAAAAACGGCGTATTTGCATATCTACATTTTGCCTCAATTTATATATTCCCATTCGAAGCGGTGCAGGTAATAATAATAATAATAATAATAAAATGGCACTCTAGGCAAGTTGATCTCGAACTAGAATTTTTTTTATATGAGCCGGGTCCAGAGCAAATGAGTGAGCTGGAGCGAGCGAGAATGAAATAAAATCCACCACGTAAGTATTCTAAACATAATCTTGCTCTCGCTCGCTCATTTGGCCTGCACCCGGCTTAAGAAGACATACAATGGGATTCCGAATTCGAAAAACGAAAACGAAATTCCGTGAACGTGCATGTCGCATGCACCGACCTATAAGTATGGCTACGTACAACTTATGGGGTGCGCAGTAAAAAGTTAAATTTTATGAGTGAAAACGTGGGTGGGTGCGCACGGTTTACCGGTCATATTTTTAAAGGTTGCTCGTCGGTTGTCTTGCGCACAATGTTGTCGCCATCATATAGGCAACCCCACCGGTATCGGTGCCGGTTTGGTTGCCAACCAACGACGTGGACTAACGACGGCCGCCCAGAACCGAAATCAGTCGTAGCGATGTAACGATATTAAAAATCTATCGATACGTGGACAATAGATATCAAAATTAATTCTAAATGTGGATTATCAGTGATGGCCACAATGCCTTCTTTTATGCGACAAAAAAAGAAGATTGTTTATTTCCCAATAAAGAAGGTATTGATGTGACAAAATATTTGCCTTGTAATCATTTTCATTAAGGGCGAAGTAGGGTCCTATTCCCCGGTTAAGGTACATAGTTTATCAGTCGGCATTGCGCATGACATCTGACGATCAGCTTTGTTAACATGCGCGAGGCCATAAATTTGCCACTTTTGCTTCTAGAGTTCGGTTATCCATAGACGTAGGTCGATGGTAGCACGACAAAACACAAGTTTTAACTTTAAACCCATATAACTTTTGTACTGAAAAAGATAAAAACAAGTTTTTTTTAGTTCTATGTCTTATTCAATTCTCTTTCTTCTGGTATATGATATATTGCAAATATTTTGTAAATAATATAAGAGAAATTGCAATATTTAGAAGACGAAAAATTACCAATAGTTTTCTAAGCTCACCTGGACGTAACTTCCTTATGCAAGGAGTTAATCACCATCTCTTTTACTAAAAACTTCAAAATTCAATGGGCAATCAATCAAGACTTGCATTGATTCATGCACGCTGAGGAAAACCTGTAGTCAGGATGCGTGAAGCGCAAGAAAAGTCAAGTAGGCTTTGGAGTTATGATGCAAGAACCAAAAGAATTAATGTCAATAGTAACTGTTATTGTCAGTTATATGTGTATTTTCCTAACGTTTTACTAGTTTTCAAAAGACTCATTTCGTTTTTTCATAACTAAATTAAATTAAAATGCGGCTAACTGAGAAACAGCGCATAGAGGTTTTGATGATGATGGGCTACAGTGATAGGGTTAGAACACAGCAAGAAACTTGTGAGTTATTTAATCAAAAATACCCCAATCGTCCGCCAATCTCACAATCAACAGTAAGCAAAATTGAGTACAAGTTTAGGCAATTCGGTCATGTAAGAGATGTCCCTAGATTTGATCGTCCTCAAGTTGATGAAAATCAACAATTAGAAGTCTTACTGGCAGTTCAAGATAACCAGCATGTGGTGTCTAGGCAGGTACCAAGTGACGTGGATATTAGAAAAACAACAGTTCTTAAAATACTGCATACAAATAAATACCATCCTTATAAAATGCAAGTTCTCCAAGAACTTTTGGAAAGGGACTTTGAGAGGCGCCTTGAATTTTGTGAGCGTTTACAGGATATGCGTTTCGTAAACAGAAAATTTTGTAAAAAATATATTTTTTTCCGATGAGTCCACATTTTACTTGAATGGTGACGTAAATACCCAAAATTATCGATATTGGTCCGACATAAATCCACACTGGATGAGGGAAGGACACACACAATTTAATCAAAAGATCAATGTGTGGGCTGGCGTTGTCGATGACATTGTTATAGGGCCTTTCTTTTTTGACGGAAATTTAACAGGCGAGAGATACTTGAGTTTTTTAGAATAAGAACTTGTTCCAGCCCTGGCCACCCTTTTTCCTGAGTTAGAACGTCCCGATTTGCCACATCATAATATCTGGTTGCAACAAGATGGTGCTCCCCCACATTTCGCTGTGGGAGTTCGTACATATTTGGACGATACTTTTCCAAACAGGTGGATTGGAAGAGGTGGTTTTATTGAGTGGCCGCCAAGGTCACCCGATTTAACACCACTCGACTTTTTTTTATGGGGATACCTTAAGGGAAAAGTATTCAAAAGCCAGCCTGCAAATTTAGATGATTTAAAAGATCGCATCCGGCAAGAAATTCGGCAGATTACACCCCAAATGGTTCGAAATGTTCAGCGAGAATTTGTAGATCGGTTAGGCTATTGTCAGTTGACCAACGGAAGACACTTCGAATATTTACTTTAGAAAAATTATTTTTAAGTTCACCTAACTGTTTTTTCGATAAATAAGACATTTTTAAAATAATTTTATTCTTTGTTTTCTCCATGACTTTTTCAAATTTTCAAATTTTGAATTCTCATTCAACTCCAAAACGCTTGGGCAAAGGTATAGCACATGCTGCATGAAAAATGTTTAGGATTTTCCGAAGAATCCGTACATGCAATAATATACAGTGGGTTCTATTTAAGAAAATTTTTTTTTGTGTCACTCTTATTTGCAATATATCTACATTTTATGTCAGAATATGCGCGTTCGAAAAACAAAATCGAAGGGTCCGAGCGATTTTTTTAAAAAATTGTAGTTTGCGAGATAATGAATTTATTCCTTACTTTACGTCCTCACTGTATAAGGTATCATCGGGTGGTCTGGGAAATAATAATTTTTCAATAATTGGTATTTGAAATTAATACCACCTGAAAAGTATAGACTTTTTATTTTTAAAATGACATAAATTATGTTCATGTGCCATTTTTCCTTTTTGGGAAAATAATATTCTCCCGAGGCCCCGCAAAACCCACAGCCGGCCCTGATGAGAAATAAAGGCACTTTTTAACATTGCATATTCTAATTGTCACCTAATTTTCCTTTGAACCGCTACTGTAGTTTCGTGAGTGGTTTTACCCCAAGTCCACAATATATTAACCCACATCATTCTATCTATTTAAAATCTAACGTCGGAATAACTTAAACTGAATAGTGAATTTTAACACTGTCGAAATTAGTAACTAATCAAATTCAGCGAGGGTCCCATTCAATCTGTTTGGGTCATTTACTTTTGCAAATTCGAGACAGGCCATGACCAAGGGTCGTTATTAATTACTTCTAAGTGTGTGTTTTTCATTTATACAGGGTGAGCTGAATTAAAAGACCATTTTGCTCCGGTTTGTCCCGTAGAATCCTTAGACAATCGAATCACTACTACGATTTTCAGCATATTAAATGTATATCAAACTTTATTGAAAACGCGGCCAAGGAAACGCATGCAGAGTGAAAAAAGTCCGTATTATAACATTTCTTTATTTAAAATATGAACTATACTAACATTAAGAAATCAAATCAGTTGTAAAATACTATAAAATTGATAAAGGTGGCGCTCAAATGTATTGTTATCTTCAGAAAAATATATTTTTTTGGCGGTCCAGTTTTTGACCTTCCGCGGTCCAGGCCCGGACCGCGGAAGGTCGACTGAGGTTGTGGTCCCCAACAATATAACCTCCAACGATTCAAAACCAACGTGAATTACTTGATTCGCATACGTATCACACAAATAAAGGACCTGGAAATAATTTTAGACTCCAAATAGTTCAAAATCATTTCGAAAAAATTATTACTGCGTCAAACAAAATTTTAGTCTTCAAAGAACCTCTCGAACAGTGCTTTATTTTTGTCCACAGTAAGATTTCTATCGCTTCTGTCACTTCGAACAGCAAATATGTCACATACACGCAGCCCTGGATCTTGATTGTTTGCGAGACTGGGCAAAAACTGCCGCCCTTTCATATCCTGCATCACTTGTTGTTTTTAGTAGTTAGTATTTAAAAAAAAATTGGGCAATATACAGGATGTCCCCAAACTAATAGTACACAGTGAAACCGCAGATTCTTTGGGTAAAAATATTGCGATTTGATCAAACATTGCTTGCTTAAAAGTTGATGATAACCGAGTTGTGTATACAGGGTGTTATGGAAATGACTTATTATATTTAAATGGGTATCCTAGAGAAAGTCTACATACTTTTTTCTTTAAATCGATTGTCTAAATACTAGCTAAAAACCCTTTTTACCCACATACTGTCGCGCCGTTCCATCTGGATTCACTTACAACAATGTGGGTCACTAGAGTATACTAACCGTGTTGTCAGATCACACCGCGTGTCTCGCCCTTGCTTGGATACCGGTCGCGCGCCACTATCGTTGTTTCAGTATGTTTAGAGACTCGGGAGTGGAGTGACGCTGTCGAGGGTTCCACGTGCTTAACGTATACATATACGTATTGTTAGTTATAGCAGTACCCCTGTTGTGAAATAATTCATAATAAGAAATGTTGTGATGGATTTCAAATTTGTGTGATATTATCTACTGTTGAGCGGTTGAAAAACATACTTTTTGTGTTTTATTTTTTTATGGAATTTAATTATAAAACGGATTATTTTAAAATAAGATCGAAGGTAAGAGAGTATGTATCTTCTGTCATTTATAGTTATTTTTTCTAAAAAATTTGAAAAAGAAGAGATAACGCGTGTCAAAGACGTCTTGTTGTCAAAAACTGAACACGTGTTCTGTCTTGCAATATGACAACACCGCCTATAATACGCTAACCTCTTTTTATTTTTTTTGGGGCCTGCAAGGAGAATCTGGTTTCAGGCACGATGCGCCCGGAGTGCAATGTAGTGTCGGGATGGCTCAGTTTCTCTGATGGAGAAACCTGTGCCTCTGAAGTAGAGACCTATCTCTCTGAAGGAGAGATGCCGACCGACCAAATTCCTCGCGGTATTGTGTTGAGTGCTTTTAAACCTCGAAACTGCCTCAATAAACTATTGATTGCGAAGGTCCTCAGGAGCGGGCCACGTAAATTTTGAGATTTCATATAAAGTGTATATTTCGCTTAATAATTCAAAGCGCCATTTATGGTTATTTTTCTTCAATTTATTTTCATCACAGGATTTGCCGGTTTAAATATAATAAGTCATTTTCATAACGCCTTGTATACAAGTGATTTTCGATAATTTCCTGATTAATGACTTTTTACCAACGTTTTTGCATACAATTATGTGATTGGAGGTTCTTAGGGCCGAGAAATTTGAGTTTGTTAATTATTTTGTTCCATTTCACATCCCTAAAAATCCGAATAAACCCCCAAACCAAAAATTTTCTGCTAAAAAGTAAATTTTTTCAGTTGGACACCCTGTATCTTGGTTATTATCAACTTTTGAACTAAGTAATGTTTGGCTAAATCGAAATATTTTTACCCAAAGAATCTGGAGTTTTAATGTGTACTATTAATTTTGATACACTTTGTATAAGATTTTTAACAAAACCGCCATTTGGGCGATATTGTGAATAGTTTGAAAACGGATAAAAGTCTTTAATCGATTAATAATCGGGTACGGCGCGTCGCCCCGTACAACTGCGACACTTAAATCTGCCGCCCACTGAAGTTGCCGCCCGGGGCATGGGTAACCCCTCTCCCCCCTTTATCCGGCGCTGCATACATGCATAAACAAATTTCTCGGAAACATTTGCTAACCTAACACCCACATTGGAACTTTCCAGAACAAAGCAATAATTACTCACTGTGCCCGATCGGAGAAAAATCGCAAACATGACTTTTCTCTAGAATATAATAAATTCCGGGACGAATGTTTCTGAATCGGAAATAAACTAGTGTACCTTCCAGAGAACTGAGAAATCGTGCTTTATTTAATTTACTCTATATGAGAATTAACCTAGGATTAAACACACCATTAGTTAACCTGAAAGAAACCTCCTACATGTTTATCACTTTTGTTTTATACGTGGCCAATAGATATCAAAATTATTTAGTCGCTTATCACCACAATTCCTTCTTTTATGCGAGAAAATAGATTGTTTGGCATGAGGGACTTCTAAGTAAACTGCAATCCTATGGTATGCCTAGTCGATTCTGTGCATGTTTGTCTAGCTTTCTTACGGACCGCTCTCTGCAAGTGGCGATTGACGGATTTCTCTCAGAAACCTTCACCATCAATGCCGGTGTTCCTCAAGGGTCCATATTGTCTCCCACTCTCTTCTTACTCTACATTAACGACCTTCTAGTGAAAACGAAAAATCCGATATTTAGTTTTGCTGACGATATCACACTTATCTCATCTTTCTCTTTCAATGCACAAACATCGGCTGCCGACGCACATCCTCGCAGCCAGCATGAAGTAATTTAACGCTAAAAAACCCAGGCTAAAAAGGTTAACATTACAGAACCGGATATAGTCATAGACGGACACGCAATCCCACTGGCTTCATCTATTAATTTGCTGGGCATCAATCGGGGAGGAAATATGTCTTGGCATAATTACGTTGTGTCAATCGCCAAGATAGCTTCTCAGAAACTTGGTGTACTCTTCCGAACCAGAAAGTTGTACACAACTATACAAAGCCCAGATTCGACCATCACTAGAGTGCTCCTCTCATGTCTGGAGCTCTGCACCCTGCACCCGAACATACTATTCGGCTACTGGATTCCATCGAAAGGAGAGCCATTCGTCTGATTGAAGACCACGAGCTGACGAAGAACCTCGACAGCCTAGAACATCGAAGACAGGTTGGGGATTTGACTCTCTTTTACAGATATTTTCATGGAAAGTGCTCGGCTGACCTTGCAATCTTAATTCCGCCCAGAGCGGCGAATAGCAGAAATACACGACGAACCACTGCCGCACATCCATATGTGGTTAAGCTTAGTACTCCTCGAACTTCACTATTTAAGAATACTTTCATCTGGAGGACGACCCTCCCGGGGTCGTTTTTCTTAACGAATGCGACCTCCAGCGATTCAAAACAACGTGAATCGCTTTTTGCGCACACGCACCACTCCCAGAGTGCCCTAAAGGATTTTCCTATAGTGCTTGTGTTTGATCATAAAAAAAATCAAGAAGGTATTGATTGATGTGCCAAAATATTTGAATTGCAATCATTTTCATTAAGGTAAGTTAAGGTAGTGCGTTATTTTTGCTGCTAAGTGTATATAAACATAGGAAAAACCCACTAAGGACCTCTCAATATAATAAACCTAATTTTAAATTAATTACTATTTACAACTCAGGTTAACCATAACGTCTGTAAAATCCCCTATTAAATTAGACTTTGTACTCCTTTGAAAATGACCCGAGGAGTTAAGTGCATAATGATATCTGTCGAGCAGCTTCGTTTACATGCGCGAGGCCATACATTTGCCACTTTTGCTTTTAGAGTTTGGTTATCCATAGATATAAGGCGGTGGAATGTATCTAAATTTACCATTTCGGCTACTAATAAATTCTGCATGGCTATCCATGCGGTTAGTGTCTAGAGAGAAATTAACTTACGGGCACGCACTAACAGCAAATAATGGTTACTGATATTGCTCAAAAAACGGCATGACAATGAATATTTTAGTTGTAAAAAAATGTTTTTATGAACATTTCAGAAAAATACATTTTTTTATAGATTTGCATAGATTGGGCCCGAGCATTATTGCTTTCAGAAAAAAATAGATTTATGCATTGGCATTTGTGGGAATTCGGAGTGATAAATGGCAATTCCAAATCTTTCTTTGTTATCTCCTACCTCTTGAATACCTAAGAAGATCTGGTTTTCTTTATGTCCGAATTTCTAAGATGTTTGTCAATCGATTTATCTCTTCTGCCAATTCTGCCGGTTAAATATGTTTTCTTATATTTATCTACATTTTATTTTAACTTTAACTAGACAATTTTCGGATAGCACATACAGGGTGTCCGGGAACATGTGGGAAATCTCCCGGATATGAAGAAAACACGTGAAAAGAATACTATAGGTTCATATAAACTTCTTTCGTATCGGCCTCCTCTTCGGAGATATGGGCTCCCAAAGAGCACCAATGCAATCAAGTTTTTTACACATAATTATTGAACCACCTGGTATATTTCAATTATTTTTTAATATGATGTATACCAAGTAAGACCCGTCAAATTACTACCCAAGAAACTATTGTGAATTACTCACAGCTGCAGGGACGGACTAGCTGTAACACTAATGGGCCCATTTTTTTTACACCCTGTATGATGAGAACTTTGGACAATGTTTTTTACATACCTGTAACTATTGGCTAAAAATTAAGTACTCTTCATTCATGTCGCTAATCCAAACTGTTTTCGAGAAAACGTAATTTTATTTACACAGAGTCCCCTTACTTCTCACGGGTTAAATATGAAAAAGCGGAATTTTGAGTTTCAACATTTGATAGGAGCAAAGATGTATCTTTTACCGAGATACGCCAAATACATGATGTAAATAAAACAACGTTTTCTCGAAAACGGTTAGGATTAGCGACATGAATAAAGAGTACTTAATTTTTAGCCAATAGTTAAAGGTATGTAAAAAACATTGTCCAAAGTTCTCATCATACAGGGCGTAAAAAAATGGGCCCATGAGTGTTACAGCTAGTCCGTCTCTGCAGCTGTGTGTAATTCACAACAGTTTCTTGGGTAGTAATTTGACGGGTCTTACCTGGTATACATCATATTAAATAATAATTGAAATATAACAGGTGGTTCAATAATTATGTGTAAAAAACTTGATTCAATTGGTGCTCTTTGGGAGCCCATATCTTCGAAGAGGAGGCCGATACGAAAGAAGTTTATATGGACCTATAGTATTCTTTTCACGTGTTTTCTTCATATCCGGGAGATTTCCCACATGTTCCCGGACACCCTGTATATACCTATACACAATGACGTGCGCCATCTTATGTAAAATTTCTGAAATCACGTGGTAGGCACCAGTGGCCACCAGTGACCTATGATAGAGGGGGTTCACAAGTATGGTGAAATTATTTTTAAATATTTTTGTGTAACGACCAAACAATTACTTTCTAGGCGTTTTAAATGTAGAAAGAAAAAAAGTAATAAGAAAATGCGTTAGCTAAAACATATTTTTATTTATTTTTTAATTTCACACAAGGAAATACAACTTTTGGAAAATAAGAAAGGTTTTCTTAGTGATGCAACCTTCATAACAATATTTATACAGTCCACTACTAATACTACTAAAGCCATCTACGAGCTATCAAGAATACCGAAAGATGTCCAATACTACTGCCATCTACGAGTTATCAAGAAAACCGAATGATGTCTAATACCCCTACGCCATCTACGGCTACGTCATTAGGCGCAACCAAGAAGAGAACAATAGTTAACTGTTTTATGACGAGAACGAATCGAGCCACGAGACTGACAACTTGGGATTCTTCATATTTTCAGTATTTTTTAGTTTAAATCCTTAAATAAAATGGATAAAAATCATATCTCAAGTCTCGTCATAATCGTCATTTACCCCGACCGAGGCACGGTTGCCGGATCTATACAGTTTGGTTTGACGGGATAATAAAATATTAGGGAGGGTTGGACCTTCAAGTTTGATGGTACGATAAAATATTAGGGAGGGTCGGACTTTATACGATAAATCATATTCAATGATTATAAATGAATATTTTTTATTCGTTTTGGGGGTGCACGTGCGCATGTGCTCCTGTGGAAGAACCGCCACTGGCAGCGGCGGCTCCTCCATTAGGTCATTGGGTCAATGACCTCCCTATAAAAATTTAGGAAATAAAACTTTTTTTTAAATTAGAATTTACTACAAATGTACCTACTATAATAATTTACCTATAATATTTGAAACGCCCCCGTAAACGCAAGCGTGTAGTGCGATATTCAAAATTGGGCTGGGGCCGGTAATTGACCACGATAGCTTAAATGGAAACGAATTTAGCCGAGCTCTGACGATTCCGGCAAACGGCAGAAACATACGCGAAGTTAACCGCCGCTGGGTCAACAGCCCGGTTTATTGAAAATCTGAATAAGATGTACATATGAACCTATGTCGTCTCATCATTAGTAATTATTAAATGCTTGGAAAAGAGATGGCAGGTTCCAGGTTGGACGTAGGTCGTAGGTCGCGCAACATTTTCATTTAGTCTACTATAATTTTGGTTGTAATAATTTGTCTTAATACGAATAGAAAAACCATTTATAAATAGTATTGCTAATTTTAATGAGCGTGTTATAACTCATTTTGCAAATGTTAAAGACCGAAGGGTTGATCTAAAATTTAAAATAGTTTAAAAAAATAATTTTTTCTATATTGGTATCAACTCCAAGCTAATTCGATGCCGTTTTTAGTATCGAACTGAGCTTGTCTCGAAACAATTTTATTTTATGATTGTTTGCAGAAAAAATTTCTAAAGTAGCGTCACACCTGTCAAGTTTACTTTCTTTGTAAAGCTGAACACAGCACTACAATATTTTACAAATTTAAAGCTTTGCAATTTCCGTTAACTCAGGAGGATTAAAATCATCTTGGTTCATATTGTTTAATTATTTAAGAAAATTTTCAGTTTTGCGAAAAAATGATAGACATGGATAATTTATCAAATGCTAAAAAATCATAATTTGATAGTACATATTACCAACATAAAATTTTCACATAAATATTTACGAAAGTTATATAAGTATAGCATGTATTTTTTAATATGGATTTTTCTTATTAAGAAAACGTAAAATAGAAAAAATAGTACCTATAAAGTACTTGTACTTTAATATACTATTCTTGTATCGCATATAGCGTAATGACCCCCCAATGAGATTGACCACGAGCCGCCACTGGCCACTGGTAGGCACTGCAGATGTAAAGGATCAATGTCGTAGGTAAATTACGATCTCAAAAGACGCGAGTGCAAGCACGAATCCAGGGGCGGTCATTGGGGTCATACCCCCCCCCCCCCGCTCCCCCTCCCCTCCCCAAAGCAACAGTGGAACAGGAAAAATTACATATATGCTGCTTTTACTAACGCGGGTCCTCTTACATTTCCTCATATCAACAAACCCGCTTCCCCAAAACGAACTTCTGGATCTGAAGAAATACTATAATTTTAACACTTTTTCATCCTGTCATATCTTTTTGAACAATTCTTTCCATAATTTGCATAAAGATTACGGCGAAAAATGTCTGTTTTTGCAACAAAACCAATAGCAATATCACATAATTTGAAATCACATCACAACATTTATTTTATACATTATTTCACAATAGAACAGAAAGATGTGAAGGTTACAACTGGTAAATGTAAGAACTTTAAATTAATTAAGACAGAAATATCTTCACGTTTAAAATTCGTATACAGACACGTGGGAATTCAAGGGAACCCCGCGGCGAAGACGTGGCCTTCTCGCGCATCTAAGATACTGAAGCGTTTGAGCAACTGTTTCCAATGACCAGGTTCGAGGCAGGCGTTGTGATGTGGCTCCACTGCTAACCTACCGACCTACATTCACTTGTTAAGCGAAAACATGGCGTGGCAGCACGTTGGGGGTAATGTTAGTGTTGTTACCTAAGTGTTTAGACATTAGAATTAAAAAAAAAAGTATGTAGGTATTCTCTAGGACACCCAAGGAGTCACCCATTTAAATATAATAAACTATTTCGATAACACCCTGTATATCGTGAATTGACGAGTGTAAGAAATTCGACTATTCTAACCCCGGATTAATATTTCGTCGGAAAGTGAGAATAATGAGGTTATCTTTTTTTTTAGGTAAATTTCTACTCTAAGGGTAAAGCAGTGGTGTAGCTAATTCTATATTTTAAGTAAATATTGCAAAAATATGGATTATTTCTTTAAATTATCTGAATATCTGTAAAAAATACCTACAACGATTATCTATTTATAACTAATGTTAGATCGAAATTATCTAAACGGGTACCTTGTTACAGCGTTGCCATTTTTAACGCCTTCTTCTTCTAACTTATTTGAAACTGTAGAACTCTGCACGATTGTAAATAAATGGTGTTTTATGAATGGAATTTTTGTCTCCCCTTTTAGTATGGTTTTACTATATTTTAAAGGTGTTATGTTTAAATGAGTGACCCCTTGGGTGTCCTAGAGAAGCGCTACATATTTTATTTTTTTTTAAATCGACCGTTTTAAAAGTGGGGTAATAAACACTCTTACTCACAGGTCAGTCCACGCTACTGTACAACATTTCACCCAGAGCCAATGGCAATGTTGCCAAAGTTAATGTAAAACTGAAATTCCATATAAAATTATAAAAATATATTATTTTCGACCTACTTGTATTTATCCTTATACCTAAAGAGCGAGGAAATCCAGGCACAAACACAATCAGTTTTTTTTTCTTCTTCATGGGAACACTCCTGGAAACACTTTATGTACACACTGTAATAGTGAAACAGTAATAATAAATACAATAATACAGATTATACCAGAGATTATTAGATTTTATTACACGCGAGAAATTTGACGTCCAGAAGAAACGCGACAAAAAAAACAATATTCAAAGATTATTTATGTACGGGCAGGATACATGCGTAAACCGAAAAAAACATAGCGGATCGCTGAGAGTTTGTTTGTGACCGAAGAGAGACACAACGTATCCGGCCGCTGGTTGGTCTTGAACTAACAGACGCACGCGTGCGGCGCTATATGAAACTACTTCGCTCAGCCGATGTAAGGCGTCAAGAGCTCATTGGCATTTGACCTAGTGACGTACGTGGCTATTACTATTCCATATGTTTTTTCGGGTTCTTTAAAACATAGTTCGTCGTAAACGTTCTTCAATTAATTGTACAAAAAGGTATTACAGAATGGCAAAGTGTTTAAATTATTTTATTTTGTCTAAAGAGTATATATGACAACACTGGCCAGACGAACAAACCCGAACAAACCCGAACAAACCCGAACAAACCCGGTTTAAATATAATACGTCATTTCCATAACACCCTGTATAGTAAATTTAACTAAGTTTTTCTTTCCGTGTGAGCTATTCTTGTTTCAATAATAGGTGGTGTTGCCCAAAAGTAATATTTTTTGTTAATTCGCTTATAAAAAAGGTCACACTTGTTTAAAAAAAACTAACAAACCCTCCGAATATATCTAGTCCCAACGGCACCGTTTTAACACTTCCAATTACAACTTACGAAAACAATGTTTGTAAATTGCTTCAAATGTAGGTTAGTTCAACACAAAATACAATTTCGAGCGTTCAAATCAAATATAAATCGAAAGTGACATTTATTTTAGGGTTGAGACAGGAAGTGATCGATTTGTTTTTTCAACGCAACATAATGTCAACTGTAATAAACCTTTATCCACGGCCACTTATTTAAACAGTAGAAAGCATACTGTTGCCATCTACAACGTGTCCAAGATAAGGAGGGCCAGTACAGGGATCTCGGAAACCGTAAGAGATACGAAGTCGGTTAAATGGAGGTAAAGTGGCGCATTTACGTGCCTAATAATATGCCGTTTAGAAAGTTTTAAAATTCCGAGTAGTTCCGGAGATATCCGGAAAAAAACGAAATTCTGAAAAATCGTTTTATTGTTTTCCTGGGTTTTTTTGAGATCGAATTCTAAAGTAAATTGCACTTTTGCATTGCCACTTTTTCCGCTCTATCTAATAGCGTTAATTGTTTTGTAATCCGACGCTCTATCTAATAGCGTTAATTGTTTTGTAATCCGCGAGTCGAAGGGCCATTATCAACTTTATTTTTTTAAATATGGTCCTGTTCTTCTGATATTGGAATTTGAACAACATCAGAAAATTTTGGGATACGGTCCTGTATTTCTCCTAATTTTATAAATAATATCTCATAAGTAAGCTCTAAATTTTTTACTTATGTTGGACTAGTTCAATAAATAACAAATAATTTAATAATAAACCACAAATAAGTGAACAAAATACAGAAATATTATTTCAAACTTCTGTTAATTCGGGATTTTAAGAAAAGTAGGCGTTTGAAACAATACAATTAAGATGGTGACGCGTGATTTGTTTCACTTGACATTCCCATTGTGATCGTTTGAGAGCGTTTTAAGAGGTTTTCTAGAAAATATGGAACTTAAATTTACAAATGCTGAAAAGTTTGATATTCTATCGCATGTTCTATTTTATCTGAAAAAAACTGTTATGTGGCAGTTAGAAGATGTTATTTGTGCTTAGAGAATAACGGAAATCATTTTGAACACCTGATTATGTAGTTCCTTACTTTTTCGTTGTTCGTTTTATTACTGTTTTGGAATGATTTGTGTTCACTTATTTGTGGTTTATTATTAAATTTTTTGTTATTTATTGAACTAGTCCAACATAAGCAAAAAATTTAGAGCTTACTTATGAGATATTATTTATAAAATTAGGAGCAATACAGGACTGTATCCCAAAATATCCTGATGATATTCAAAAAAACCCTCGAAACATCATTAAACCACAATGTGTCATACATCGTTGCATTCGAGAGAAAAAAGCTCTCAAATTCCAATATCAGGAAAACAGGACCGTATTTAAAAAACGAAAGTTGATAATGGCCCTTCCAAGACGATTCGTCGGATTACAAAACAATTAACGCTATTAGATAGAGCGGAAAAAAGTGGCAATGCAAATGTGCAATTTACTTTAGAATTCGATCTCAAAAAAACCCAGGAAAACAATAAAACGATTTTTCAGAATTTCGTTTTTTTCGGGATATCTCCGGAACTACTCGGAATTTTAAAACTTTCTAAACGGCATATTACTAGGCAAGTAAATGCGCAACTTTACCTCCATTTAACCGACTTCGTATCTCTTACGGTTTCCGAGATCCCTGTACTGGCCCTCCTTATCTTGGACACGTGGTATAGTGAGGTGAATATTACACATTGCAAACAAAACGCCCTGTACTTAAATTATACAGGATGTTACTTAATGATATGTACTAATTTGAATGGGCGATTCCTGGACCAATTTTAAGTCGAAAAGTTCATTACACATTTGCTCTAAAGTGCTTTCTTTTCGATATACAAGGTGTTTTTTTTTTGGTTTATCTCGAAAACAGTTTGAGATATAACTTTCAAGTTTTATATTAAACTTAAACTAAGTGAAACTAAATGCACTGAATTTTTCCAATTTAAAAATTTTTTAATTACTTCAAACCGTTAAAAATGGTATTTTTCATGTCGAATGGATAAAAACGTCGAATGGTGCGGGAAAAGTTTGGGTCGTTCAAGAACGAGACTTCAATGATTTTTCTGTGATCGAAGGTTACTTTTCTTAAGTATCCTTGAAGGGGAAATGTAATTTAATGGTTTCTAGAAGATTAATAATAGAAATAATTTTCAATGGTGTTTCAGGAAACCACATTAAATTGGACACGTGGATCCTGGATATAATAAAGATATAATTTTTTTTTCGAGTAAGTCAACTTTCCTGAATAAGTTATTTGTTATTGTAATTTACTTAAAACACATGATACAGATAATAATTTTATCTAATGTCCCTCCTAACTAAGATATCGGGCCACAAGCTAAAGAAGAACCATTTCCAGACTATCAAGTTCTTATACAATCAAGGTAATATCCAGCAGTAATGTATTACAAAATTTTCAAAATTAAATTATTTACCGTCAATTGCTTAAAACGCAAAAATATCTAACCTATTATTTTCACAAACTAATTATTAATACTGTATAGTTATCATTAGAGATCTGATAAAAAGGGCAAAAATTCTTAAAAAAGCATAAAAGTATTTGTTATAAAACTAGTTCCAACAATCGTGTCTTTATCCGATTATATACAGGGTGTTATGGAAATGACGTATTATATTTAAACCGGCAAATCCTGAGATGTAAATAAATTGAAGAAAAATAACCATAAATGCGCTTTGAATTATTAAGCGAAATTATACACTTTATATGAAATTTGAAAATTTACATGGCCGCTACTGACGACAGCCGCAATCAATAAAATAAAAGGTCTGCAGTGTGAAAAGACCTCAGCGCATTTCGGCCGGTGTTGTCATATCTACACGGCAAACTCTTTAGAAAAAAATTATAATTTTAACAATTTTTTATTCTGAATTTATGAACAAATATGATTCCAGAAAACTGCGACGGCGAAAACGTTTTGCAAAACAAGTAATAGTAATATCACACACAAATTTCAAATTTGTCACAAGCACAAGGAAAAAAGTTCTAGGAAAAAACCTCTCACATAACCACACAAATAGCAGCTATTCACATGGAAAGATTACACGGGAACGTTGTTTTAATTTTGGTCCTTTTTTTCTAGCTTAAATTTATTAAACTAACTAAGTAAACTAAAAACTAATTTAAAATAAATACGATTCCTTCAATTTAAAAATGACACACACGACGAACGAACTGCAGGCAGCCTTCAAACTACTTCAAACAGCGTTGTTCCAAGCTTTGAATTATTACCGGCTGGATCGGCAAAATTGTACCAAATTTTATAGAAATGTACCAACACGGCGCCTAAACAAAGGACGATACTTCACTGGACATTTAAAAAAGTTCTAAGAAAAAAAAAGGTCGTTACCTTCACCAAGAAAGTGAACTTGCAGAACCCGATTATAAGCGATTTGTATTCATCTGCTGAACGCACTAAAAAAAACTTGATTTCACAAATCGATGGGAAATCGGACGCCATTTTTTCCATCGAATTTAAAAAGCGATTTGTGATTTGACAGCGATTATGTCAGTTTTATTTGTCAGGTTGAGGAGTTAAATTTTTAAAAAATTACGAAAGAAGTGAATTAAAATTATAAACACGATCTCAGTTTGTGAAAAGGAGCATTAAAAATAAAATAATCCATTTCGCACAGAATAAAATGTAAAATTTGATGAAAATATTGCTGCTGAATGCAGCCAATACTTTGTACCGAATTCGGTACAAAAGTTAAAACGACGACACATATTTGGCTTCCAAAAGCTGACGTAGTTCATGTTCCTATACGTCGCGGCACGCTTGCGGACTTGTCAGTGTAAGATCGAGAGCGTGGCGATACGGTTGATTTCGTCGATAAAACCAATACACGCGCAACAATTCGCTAGGTTTTGCAAGTGGTAGTTTTTAGTGTCTTTATTTAAAGTCAAATTTTGTCGCGTCGCGTGTAATAAAATCTAATAATCAAATTTTGTATTATTATTGTGTATTTTCAAAAAATTAACTATCGGTTCTGTTCCACTATTATTGTGTTCTGTCTTGATGTCAAAATCTAATCTCCGAGCATAAAGTGTTTATAGGAGTGTTCCCATGAAAAAGAAAAACAACTGATTATGTATATGTGCCTGGATGTCCCGCTCTCTAGTTATAAGATAAATACAAGTAACTAATTAATTTTTATAATGTATATGCAATTTCAGTTCTATATTAAGTTTGGCAACATTGCCATTGGGTCTGGGTAAAATGTTGTACAGTAGCGCGGACTGACCTGTGAGTAAGAGTGCTTGTTACCCCACTTTTAAAACGGGCGATTTAAAAAAAAATATGTAGCGCTTCTCTAGGACACCCCAGGAGTCACCCATTTAAATATAATACGTCATTTCCATAACAACCTGTATATCCTGGTACAAATAAATATCTTATTCTTCTTTCATACAAAACAATTGCATCTAAACTGCATTGTTCTTTGTAATACGCATGCATTTCAACTCGCCAGACTGTAATCTTCTACTTATCAAACCTCTACTACACTTCATTATCTTTACATGCCTAAAAAGGCAAGTTGAAACACATATTTCCACCGTATACCGACTGCCCTGCTGACGAGTCTGTCAGCAGGCTCGTGTTTTCAATTTTCAATATTCTAAAAATAACCTACATCAGTTTTATTCCCTGAAATCGTGCTTATTCTCTCCACTCAATGATAATTGACGACAGCTCTCGGACCAGTTGAACCGCTCCCATTTTACTTACCGACGGCTTTTGAATCTCTTTCAAGTAGTCAAATTGCTCTCCTGCTTCGGCGAGAAACGGCTAGAAATATTGTACCATGTCACACGCTAGTTAAAATTTGTGACCTCAACAAATGACAACTGCCACGATTAATTTATGAATTTTACTCTTTATCACTGTGTTTTGACGGAAACCTGTAGCAGGTTAATAACAAACTATACCCTCGATAGGTTTGTTCAGCAGACGAGGCGACCCGCCGTAGGTATTCAATAAAAATAGTAACAAACCAAGACCCCGAGGTGTGTTAAAACTATGTATTGACCCGACGGAAGTAAAAATAATCAGAAAGAAACTAACTTTTATAATAATGCACGTCCGGGTTAACACGACACTTTATAATCAATTAGTAAGTTTTCCCAACCCAGAAATTGAGTTCAGGTAACTCATTAAATAGTTACAAGATGAGGAATTGTGGTGATCCCAAATATGATAAAAAATCTCTTTCTGGGTTGAGGCGAACCAAACGAACCTGAATTACTGTAGCGTTTTTAAATAATTTGTAATAATTCGTAGGCTCAGTTAGAACAACATAGAGAGGTGGGTTGAGGTAGCTCCAATTTTGCAACCCACGACATTGGTAAATGCATTTTTGTCAGTGTAGTTGTATTGTATCTACAGTCAGCTATCATTTACTTGTTAATTATATCTGTCTAAGAATACGTTTTTATATTAGTCAAATTAAGACACCCAAGTTTAAACCTGTAATGAAAACAATGAGATACTCTGAATCAATTTATCTTTCATTGTTTGACCAATAGATCCTGGAAAACATTTGTTGCAGCTTCAAAATTTTTAAAAATATATATGGATTTCTAATAGTAGCTGCTGTTTTGCTACTAATGAATACTCTGACTTAATTTAAAATAACTTTTAATGAAAGCCAAATTGTGTGCAAGTTTGGGTCTTTCTAAAACGTTCAGACATTCTTGAATAGTAATTTGCTTCCTATTATTAAAATAAGCACGAAGGGAGAAAAAAGTATAAAACCTCAAGAAGTATAAAAACAACTATATCAATATACTTAGATTTGCGTAATTCATGTGGAAATTAAATAATTTCATGGTTGCTTATAAAATTCAGCGCCAAGCATAATGCTTAAAATACGGTTTCAAGCTATCATTATAAACAAAGTAACTTGAAAATATAATTTGGAGTAACGCTAACATGCATTTAATTTATGGACAAGCACAAAATTCCCTGGAAGCAAGTAGGATTTACGCTGGGAGATTTCCAAATCGAAATTTACTGGATCGAAAAACATTTGTAAAGATTGATCGTAGCTTAAAAGGAACAGAAAATTTCGTCTTAGTTACCTATACCAGTGGCGTAGATGTTTTTTTTTTAGGGTAGGGGGGAGTCCTTTTAGGGAGCACTTGTTGTCAAAAACTGAACACGTGTATGTACAATTCCGTGTTGCAAGATATGACAACACCGCCTCAATAAACTATTGATTGCGAACGTCCTCAGTAGCGTAACGTAAATTTTCAGATTTCATATAAAGTGTATATTTCGTACAATAATTCAAAGCGCCATTTAAGGTTATTTTTTTTCAATTTATTTTCATCTCAGGATTTGCCGGTTTAAATATAATAAGTCATTTCCATAACACCATGCATATAAAACTATAGTATTTTTTAGTGTATGGTGTTTGACGTGTAAATATGACAACACCGTCCAACATTCACTAACTAACCTACCCCATTGATTGCTTACATCCCCCGCCAGACATAACATGGCTAATCTCGCGTATCAATTCAAATAGCCATTGATGGTTATTTTCCCTCAATTTAGGATTTGAGGTTTTAAATAATATAATATGTCATTTCCATAACAACCTGTATAATCATAATAAGAGAATCAGTGAGTAATAATTATATTATTTTATATATTATAGCCAAGTATTTTTCTATGACATGATCGTTGAAAGTGTAACTTTTTAAGAAAAACCAGATTAAGGGTTTATAAAGAAAGTTTTTCCACTTAATAACTTGCGGGATTGTGATACTTATGAAGTTTCTTTGCAGAGAAACTTCGAATATAAACGGGTGGGTATATATTAAATACGGACTTTTTCTCCCTAAACTACGTATATATTAAATAATTCTTCTAAGTGTTCTATTTATTCGCCTTGCCAACACAAAGATAAAAAACCGTGTACGCAGTATATAAGGTCCATCGACCTATAACTATGGACACGTACAACAAAAAGTTAAATTTTATGAGTGAAAAAATGGGTTGGTGCGCACTGTTTACCGGTCATATTTTTAAAGGTTGCTCATCGGTTGTCTTGCGTACAATGTTGTCGTCGCCGTTATATAGGCAACCCCGACGCATCGATGCCGGTTTGGTTGCCAACCAACGATGACGGTCCAGAACCGAAATCAGTCGTAGGGATGTAACGATATTAAAAATCTATCGATACGTGGACAATAGATATCAAAAATAATTCTTAAAGTGGCTTCTTTTATACTTCTTCCTGATTGGAGGATTGTAATTATTAAAGTATTTTATCCTTCTTAAAAAATAATATAAAAAGCCGCCGCCTTGAGGAGGACAAATATTTATCGATCTTTATGGGGCCGAAAGCTAAAAGGGCACATAAATACCGAGCAATCGAGACCTGACATTGCCAGGTCTTCAATTTATCGGTTATTACTTCTCCTACACATTTTTCCTGGAACAAATTAGCCTAAAAATGTGTTTTTAATGATAATGTACACGGTGTTTTTAACAAGATGAACGAAAAATTCAATTTCGTATAAAGAACACAGCGTCACGATTAAAGTTGGAACTATTTGGGGAAAAAAATGTTTCGATTAGCTAAAATTTGATTTCGCCAAAAGTTTTTGCTTCGATAAGGACAAAAAATTACATAATTACATTTAATTATGTCATGCGGCTTTTGTTAACTGCCAAATTTGACATTTTCTATGGAAAATGGCATTTGTTGATCGAATTTAAGACCATGCGACGTTCGTTAACTGTCAAATTTGACTTTTTCTCAACAAAATGTGGAAAAATAGCTTTTATTGATCGAATTAAAAAAAAAATATTTGTAAAAGTTATTGTATTGCAATTTTATGCCCACATAGCAAATTTGAAGCACTTATGATAATGTTTCCTATCTACTTTTGATAAATATCTACATTAACGACCTTCTAGTGAAAACGAGAAATCCGATCTTTAGTTTTGCTGACGATAGCACACTTATCTCATCTTTCTCTTTGAATGCAAAGATATCGGCTGCCGACGCACATCTTCGCAGACAGCATGAAGTATCGCGCCTCAACAAAGACCTGGAAGAAATTTTGGCTTGAGGTGACAGTAACCAAGTCGAATTTAACGCTAAAAAAACCCAGGCAGCAGTTTTCTCTAAAAAGCTTATAACATTACAGAACCGGATATAGTCATGGACGGGCACGCAATCCCACTGGCTTCATCTATTAATTTGCTGGGCGTCAATCTGGGAGGAAATATGTCTTGGCATAACCACGTTGTGGCAAATCGCCAAGATAGCTTCTCGGAAACTTGGTGTACTCTTCCGAACCAGAAAGTTGTACACACCTCAACAACTTTTGGCACTATACAAGGCCCAAATTCGACCATCACTAGACTACTGCTCTCATGTCTGGATCTCTGCGCCCAAACATAATCTTCGGCTACTGGATTGCATCGAAAGGAGGGCCATTCGTCTGATCCGAGACCGCGAGCTGACGAAGAGCCTCGACAGCCTAGAGCATCGAAGACAGGTTGGGGATTTGAACCTCTTTTACAGATATTTCCATAGAATTCTTTCATCTGGCTTCATCCTTATGGAACGACCTTCCCGAGGTCTTTTTTCCCAACGAATATAACCTCAAACGAACAAACTAACGTTAATCGCTTTTTGCGCACACGCGCCACTCCCAGAGTGCTCTAAAGGATTTTTCCTATACTGCTTGTGTTTGATCATAAAAAAAAGAGCAAACGGTATCATGACAGTGTATGCCTTATACATATACGAATGTCTTATATTTTTACATAGAAATCAAGACTTGTTTATTTCGTAAAATAATGCTCGGTTAACAAGAACGGACAATTTCAGTTACCCCATGCATCGCCTTCATATTACGGAAACAAGCCCATAATATATGTGTGTTAAACTGTTCAACAAATCACCAATACGAATCAAACGGGTTCAGGTTCATTTAGAACCATATTGTCTAAACTCAGCGTTTCTCAAACTGGGGTCCGCGAACCACTAAGTGGAAATAAAATGTCACAGAAACAAAAAATCGAAATCGACTTAATGCCGAACCAGATATAGTATAAGGCTGCATTCTTCAAATTAAGCCCCACATAAAATAGCCTTGTGGAAGAAAAGAGCAGTATTATCCATCTCGCTAAGAACATTTGCTACAGCCAGTGACATGTTATTCAGATTATTGCTTATTAATGCTTTTTGATTTGTTAAAAAGAATAAGATTCGCATCAAAATTATTTATAACTAAAGGTAATTATTCTGCATGACTTCCTCTCCTAGGATTAATTCTGTAGTAATGTAGAGAGCGGCTGGGGGGTCCACAATAAAATTCTATAACCTCAAGGGCTCCGCGGTCCAAAATGTCTAAACGATCACTTAAATATGTAGTAGATTAATTATTATTTATGTAAATTATGTAACTGTAACTTCAGAGTTTTTGAGAATTATTATTTGACGTAATTTCACTTTGTTAATGTAACAAATTTGAAAATAAATATTGTTTATATCATAGACAAAGGAAGAGAGGGGACGCGTAAAACCAGAAGCTATTTTGTTACTGCCTGGCTCCTTATCGGATTTAGCAGTGGCGTTACATGAATATTTTCTTAGTATTATCCCAGTACAAAATTATTATTTATGGAATTGGAAGTAATATTTTTATTGAATTGAATTTGTATATTGTGTCCCTTACTGAGTACAAATGTTCTTCTGCTTCTCAATAATTTATGAATGCTTAGTAAATATTAATTTTATTAGCCAAAAATATAATTTCATATAGGAAAGGTTGTGAAATTTAAATATCTTACAACTTTAGGTAAAATGTAAGATAAAAACAAAATTGGTCGATTCAAAATTTATTACAAAGAAGCAACAAAATGTAATTACTGGTAGTTTTGAAAATATTGTTGGCACAGCACCTCCAAGTAATCGTACTCTTTCCTCAAGTTTATAAAAAAGGACTGCTCAAAATGCTCTGAACAAATCCTGTAGGCAGGAGAAGGTGTCCAATCTCTAAGTCCCATGTTCTGCACCCAAATGTTTGCTTTTTGTGGATCTTTCGGAAATCTAAAAACAATACAACAATGTGTGAGCTTAGTGGTTTAAAATAAGTTTTAACAGGACGCCATCCTTGTGAAACGACCTTCCCCTGAAGTCGTGTTTCTCAAAGACTATGACCTTCAACGATTCAAGACAAACGTTAATCGCTTTCTTTAAAAAAATATAATGCTTTCAATAATAATTAACCAAAATTAAATAAGAAATAATTTTATTTAATTTTTTCAAAATATACAAATCATACAGGTACGCCATTGAGTGACACACCCTCTCCAAGGGCAATTACCTGGTTCTTATTAGAAATCTTGAATGAAAAGTGCAACAAATCTAGTACAAATTACAAAGGAAGGTAGCTTTAACTATAGAATTAATCATAGTTTGAAATAATATATACTGCTAAACTTACAAGGGAGATATCTAATATAAAATAAATGCATGCAAAAAATACAATTTGAATATTTACCGATGGGAAGTAATTCCAAGCTTCTTTCGTTCATTACGGCTTTTACAGCTATAGGCACAACAATTCACCATTTTTCTGTAAATAAACTGAATTCTTATAATAGCTCTTCTCACCACAAATCACCAAAATACATTGGGTGCCACCTCGATTGTCTGGCTCCCTATCAATGGCGGCCGATCAATTTTAGGTAACACTTTCTGCGACGGCCCGTAAATCGGAATTATTCGTCCCCTCTCTTCCTTTGTCTATGGTTTATATTTATGTTTACTACATAACCTCATCTTTATAATCATAAATTTGATGTTAAAAGTTGGAAATTCGAGTGGAAAAGTAGAAAAGGTTATTGTTCTTCTGTTGCCTTTTGTTTTGGATTTGATCTAAATAAAATTATTCTAAAAATGAGAGGTGAAAGTAGTAAACGTAGCAAATGCAGTAAATGTAACAAAATACATATTAAGAGGATATAGCAAATTACACGCTTTACTACGGTAGTAAATTACGTAGTAAATGTTACATTAAATACTTTAACAACCCTGGTCACAGCGTACCTATTAATTTGTTAACATTTGCTCCCTTACTATTAGCGGCAGGTGAAATATCAAATATGCTTTTATAGTTTTAAGGCATCAACTTTTATCACGAATAAAATTTTCTGAGAAATCCTTAATAAAAGAATTTCCCATGTTGCATACCCTTTTGAACACACTGTATATGGCAATATGCGGGTATTTGATTTGACCGAATCAAGTTAAATTTAAAATAAAATCATTCTTTAATATCCTGTATACTGTGAAGCCTTAAAAAAAATTTTGCTAATGTTTAAAATCATTTATTATTATCATACCAGATTGGATTTCCTTTAAATTCATAATACGCGCGGTTTTAGAACATCTAAATTCAGGCTTTGTTTCGTATTAATTTACAAAAAAAGGGTGAATTTTAAGTGAAAAATTTTCTATTTGCACCCTCCTTGTGGAGGGTTTATCCTTAATTCAACCACCTTTCCTGCAGGATTAAATAATTTAAATAAAAGGCAAGAGTTGTTCAACAAAAACGGTCGTAAGCTGTGGCTTGCCGCAAAAATGCTTTTATTGAAACATATTTTCTTACAATTATCAAGTTTTTGTAACTGAAATACAAACGCATCGAATTCAAGAGTCAGCAAATAAAATTTGACAATTCAGAAATATTTTTAAAAAATTGTAAAATATATTCCGATATTTTAAATATACACGAATTTACAAAAAAAGTAAATTACAGGAACGTACTAGGGTGATTTTAATGAAGATGGTCAATTTAAGGAACACAACTTCGGAAAACCAGTAAGTGTTGTATACCACGTAGATTTCGGCCCGCTTTCATAATTTGAACAAAAAAATCCAGGCGCGTATTTAAAAAAAATAAGTTGATGATGGTGACCCAAAGATGAAACGTCGCATTAAAGATCTGATGATGCCATCTCGTGGAGAATAAAAAGTAGCAATGGGAAAATGAAATTAATTTTTGGATATCTCTTCGAACAAAGTCAGGAAAAAATAAAAACCGAAACGCAATATTTTAGATTTTTCCAAATATTTTGAAAGTCCCGGTATTTAATATTGATTTTTTACGGCATATTATTACGCAACTTTGCCCCAATTTAACCGACTTCGTATCTCTTACCGTTTCCGAAATCCCAATGGTGAAGGCCGAATTTGTAACACCCTGTTGAAGAAAGGTCGGTATCCCGGAATAACTCCGGTGCATCGCATTGCAGCGGAAAATGTCTGGGGAAAAAGTTGGAAAGGATAATTTTAAAGCGATATTTACAGCTGAAAACCTATGTCAAAATCCTAATATTTGATTTTCTCTACTTAGTAAATCAAATGAAAGGGTTTTGATGTTTTCTTTGCTTAAATGTCACTTTAAAATATTGACAGTAATAAAAATTTGGACAAAAGTGACATTTGAAAAGGACGTGCGCGCCAGGCATAATGGATGCCGCCGTATCATGCCTGCTTCGATTTTTTCACACGGCAGTTTGTCTTCTTCCTGGTTATAAGTATTCGTTGGTAGTACCTACGTACGTAATAACAACAACAATTAAAGACTGATGGTTAATAAGATGGTTAATTTTAAGGTTAAGGTTAATTTAAGGAACAGAATGTCGGAAAACCAGTAAGTGTTGTACACCACTGAACGCAGAAGTCGGTGTTCTTTTATAATTTAAACCAAAAAGTCCAGTCTCGTATTGAAAAAAAAAAAAGTTAATGATGGTGACCTAAAGACGAAACTTCGCGCATGAAAGAGCTGACTATGTCATCTTGTGGAGAATAAAAAGTAGCAACGAAAAAGTGAAATTTATTTTTGGATATCTCCTCGAACAAAGTCAGGAAAAACTAAAAACGTCGCGCATGAAAGATCTGACTATGTCATCTTGTGGAGAATAAAAAGTAGCAACGAAAAAGTGAAATTTATTTTTGGATATCTCCTCGAACAAAGTCAGGAAAAACTAAAAACCGAAACGCAATATTTGAGATTTTTCCAAATATTTGAAAGCCCCTGTATATATTTTTGATTTTTTTGCGGCATATTGTTGGGAACATAATTACGCTACATTGACCCCATATTGCATATTTTGGGATACCCGGTTTCAACTGGATGGTGTACAAGATTGCGGCTTTGATTTTGAAATTAAAAAAGCTTCTATTTTTTTTGTAAATTCGATAACTTTTGCCACAAAGCATTAAACAAAAAACTCCCAAGCTTGTTATGTAATAAAATACATTTTTAACCCAAAACAAGTCCTTAATTAACGAATATTCTTGCTCGTCAAAAAAAAGCAATTTTAAATTATTAATATAATTAACGGAAAATATACCGACAGACCGACGTACAAAAATGATTTTCTTTTATTTTTCCCCCAATTCCCAATTATATTTTTTAAGTGGCCTTTAAAAAAATTTAAATTATGAATCCACAAAGACAGCGAGAAATGACAGACTAATTAACAGATTGTAAATGTTAAAAAAGGTCATCTTTTAGGTCTTTGCGTGTAATATTAAACAGCTCATCCATTTTAAATTAAAAAAAAAAAAAAAACAGTGGCGGCAATTTGATTCAGCATATAAGGGGTGTCAAAAATTAAAAAATACACGGAACCGGTACAGGAATTGTTAACGAAACTTGAATTTTTACATAAAATCGAATAAATGCCGAATATACAGGATATTCTAGTTAAAATTGCAATGTTAAGCCAAACTTTCGCTATAACCGGAAGTGATAGGTGATAGATACAGCAAAATACGTACGTAGATCAGCATCTTCGTTTTTTTGGGGGGGGGGGGGGGGGGGGTTCATACAAGGAAAGGTAAAACAGACATATGTTATTTTTCGTGTTCCATTGTTTATTTTGGAGAGGGGGGGGAGGTTCATGACCCTCCCCCCTTTAATTATGTATAAAATACATAGGCGAACACATATGGGACTGTCTAAATGTGGCCGCCTAATAGAGGTGTCCGCACATGGGAAATTTGTTATTAGGTAATATGTAAATGCAAAATTATTACTATGTATATGTATGTACAAATAAACATAACATAACTAAAATACACTAGTTTTAGTTAGGATGTAGTACTAAACAAATTTAATAACGTAGTTTGACGTGTTTGCGTTTTATACTTGCAATCTAGAAAATGTAATTCCAAGTCTGATAATAATTCCATTGCTGTAGAGTCACCTCTATTCTTTGCATTCTCTTATAATACAACTTCTTCATCAGAGTCGTCAAATAGTGATGTGGTTTCAGTTTGGACCACATAATCGGTAGGAATGGGGTCACTATCATCTTCTAACAGCACATTGCTATCAATGCTAATGAACTTGCCCCAATCATTGTTATCAAATTACAAACTTCCACAACATCAATATTCTCTTTCAGACTCAAAACGCGACATTTTTGTGCCATTGTTTAACTCATAAGTAAACGGCGGACTGCTGTCGGGGCATCACACATACTTTCATTCGGCGAAGTCCTTTCGCTCTGCCTTGCATACGCGATTGGGTGTACTTGGTCGTCTCCCAAATACTTAAAATTTTTTTTGTCCGTTTAAAGGAGGGTTTTCGCACTCTTTGTATGAAAACAGCCTGTCCGCGTCCGCCCAAGAGAGGTTGATTTTCATGGAAATTCATATACCTAGTAGTGGACTATGAAAAAATGTCGTCTTAATAGAGATGTCCGCTTATTAGAGGTGTCCGTTATGAGAGGTTTCACTGTATTTATATCTAATTTATGTTTTTAAATTTCTTCTTCTATGAATTACACAAAAATATTATTTATTTATTTTCTGATTTATTTACAAGGTAAATACAATAAAAAAAATCGTACATCAATAAAAAAGTCAGAAAGCTTCTAAAATACGAGTCTTATCTTACTCATATTTGATGAAGGCTTAGTTCTGTTTTTTGATCTAGTTCTGGTTTAAGGATGGGATTTTTTTCGATGAACAAACATCAGCACTATAGGAACAATCCTTTAAGGCACTTTATGGCGTTTACGTGGACAATAGAAAATACCAAAATTAATTCTAAAAGTGGCTTTCCAGTGAAGGCTCTTTTTTATGCGTGTAATCATTTTCATTAAGGGTAAGAACGCACGAGCCGCGTACCGCGGCGGTTGGCGGTGAAGCGGTGCCGCGGGGAAGCGCGGATTACTCTGCGGAAATTGGCGCGGGTGATAGTCGCGTCATGAAAGTGTCCGCGGCAAGTGCTGTAGCCATTTGGCAGCTGTACAAATTCATTATTTCCAGGAAACAAAATAAACGTGTTTGCAACCGAAGATATTGGGTTCACCCGCTGCTCCAAAAAAGGAATACAGATGGAACTTTCGTATTATTTTAACTAATTGCCATTTCTGTTCCTCCGAAGATATCGACTATTTCTTCCCACATTCTGATTTTTATTATGCGATCACTATACTCTTTACTTTTCATATTCCACAACGGTGGGCGGTTTTCAATTTCATAAATGAACTTTCCTGTGTCAAAATCCATTATTTTTAGTAATTCTCGCACACCACGTTAATGGAAATACTCTTGACAATATTCTTATCACCTAAAACCGCGCGAAGTTGCGTTGCCGTGAGTAGTCTCTCTACCAAGTATAAACAAGTCGACAACCGCCAGTCCGCGCGTTCTCCGCGTTCGCCGCGACCGATGCCGGCGTCCGCTAAACCGCGCGGTTACGCGGGTGCCAGTGCGGTATCTGCAATAACTTTCTAATAAATTAACAAACGCGCGACCGCCAACCGCCGCGGTACGCGGCTCGTGCGTTCTTACCCTAAGGGCGACGTATTAAAGCATTAAATTGCAATTTAAAAAACAAAAATAAATTAAGATTCAAAATTAAATATTAGTGAACCTTCTGAATCGATTGAAATTTTCGTCCTAGATAGTTAGTTATGTAATAAATGCATGAAGCCATAAAAACAGCATCCGCGTCGTTCGTTACCTGGGCGCCGCATTGTTATAAATGTCAATAATATTTGAAAACATCAAAAATGTAAAGAAATAATTCCTCATGCGCTCCAGACGAAATAACTAATAAAGCCAATGAGGCAACACAAAAGATGTTTACGAAAAATTATATTAAATTGCTTTGGACCAAAGGCAAGTGACGAGTTTCAGCGAACGTGTATTGTTAACGTATTTTCAAGAAAGGTAAAACATTTTTAAATCTTCAACATCGAGTTGGTTATACACCAATACAGAGTGATTCCTTATAACATGCGAATATTTAAAGAGGATATTCTTGGGTCCATTTCCATAAAAAAAACTTCCTTCCAAAGTCCTAAACGTCTTAACTTTTAAGATATATGGTGTTAAGGATTTTCAAAAAATCTGCTTTCTTATTAATATCTCTGATACGGCTTTAGATATTTTTGTGAAATTTCGTACCCACTTTCCGATCATCAAGAGTTATTTTATGATGTATAACATGTTTTTTATTCCGACCAGGGCGTTCGTGCGGAAATTGCCCTCGGTATAAGAAAATAATGATACGCCACTTCATTTTTTTAAATAAAAATTATTTTTGAAATTCTCATTCCTTGCTGAGCAAATGGCGTCTCTTGATTCTTTGTCGTTTGACGTACAGTTTTCGTATAAGAAAGGGATCATTACCCAGCCCGGCGAGACTGCTTATGGGGGGGGGGGGGGGGGATCGAAACACGTAAGAAGCCCATGGAAGTGATGCTAAGCCTACTCTGCTCCATACGCTCACAAGTAAACTACGTTAATCTTTATATATTAGTATGCATTAAGTGTCAATATCAGACTTACGTAGTTATATCTGGAAGCCATAAAGTGGGCGTGTTTAATGAAGGCGATTTGATCTTGACCATATTTGCCTCACTTTACCGAATCGGGAAAGGTTGATGCAGACAGAGACAGATATAAAATGCGAACAGGCCGAGTTGTTAAATAATTTTTAGTTCTCTAATCTTTCAAACGTCGTTTCCTTTTTGGGGCAAGTGAGTAATTTGTAATTGAAATATTCATTTAGCCATCTTTACTGAGAGTAAGCATCAATAATAATTTCTTTTCCTAAATCATATGGGGTCCAAAAATATGCTCGGACTTGAAGCCTGAAAAATTTGCTAGAACCTAGAGAGTAAATTATGATTTACTTCCTATTTCTTAATAAAACTACAAGCTTATTTCTGAAGTTTAATTTTTCATTTGTAGTTACGTTAATAGTTCAATAAATGATATAAGAGTATGCAAGGATTATTTTAAAGTGATATTTACAGCTTAAAACATGTCAGAATCCTAATATTTGATGTTCACCACTTAGGGCCGGTTGTATAAAACAATCCTGAACTTAGGTTCAACTGAACGCCGATCAACCTGTGAACTACGTTCATTCAATATTACGTTGTTCAATATAAATTGAACTTTAGTTCAGCTGAACCAAGATCAGTTTATGTTGGCATTACTATTATTTAGTTACTTTTATATTTCTTTCATTTTTGACGTCAAATATAACCTTTTATTTGATTTGGCGTTTGGCGGGCTTGCTTTCCAGGCTCTTCTAACTCGGTATAAGTACTTATAAAATATTGTTAAAAATAAGAACTAAAATATTTCAATTTTATTTGCAGATTGGTGATTATATACATTATTAGATAGGTGAAAATAAATAAAAACAAACAGCTGTTTTTTTGTTAAGCGTAATCTTTGCAAATATTCGTCGTCTTTCCATTTATTAAATTGATTAGGATTTTTCCGGTATGTCCGTATTCACAGCATTGACTGCAGTATCCACAAGACCAAAAAATCTTCATCATCAGTTAAAACTTTGTTATATTCATCCATTTTTAAAAACAATACGATAATCATAGAATAATATTTAGGTTTGTTTGACAATAATTTACTTGACACTAACCTGACACAAAGTGACAAAAGAAAAATTTGAAGGTTAGAAATGATCGACAGTTCAACTGAACCGCCAAAAGTGGACGTTCACGTGAACTCCGGATTTGAACTAAGATCAATGTAAAATAATGTTGGTACAACAACTTTTTTACTTTGAACTAGAGTTCAACAGTGAACTACAGTTCAAAGTGTTTATACAACCGGCCCTTAGTGAATCAAATAAAAGGGTTTTGAAGGTTTTGAATATTTTTTGTTGGTTAAATGTCACTTTAAAATATTGACGGTAATCAAATTTTTTGACATTTGATGCCATACTTAATGGATGCCGGGTTTGTTCGTTTGTTCATGCCTGCTTCGATTTTTTAACACGGCGTTTGTCTTCTTCCTGTTTATAAGTATTCGTTGTCATTACCCTTAACAAATTATTAAAAAAATCATGAAAATCTTTAACACCCTGTATCTCAAAGGTTAGGACGTTTAGGACGTACGTTCATATGAAGTTTTTTTTTCCTGAAGGACACAAGAATAGCCTCCTTAAATATTAGCATGTTATTAAGAAACACCCTGTATATATTTTTGAATTTCGAAAAAGAAAACTAATACGATCGTGGAAAAAAGAATATATTGACTTTTACTATAACCAGAAGCCCACCCTTAACACTCGGTAGATATTGTCCCAATATTGAGTAACAATAACGGCAGTCTTGCGTTCGGAAGTTTATTTTACGGTTATGTGAAACTTCTTCGACTCTTTACTGACTTTACTCGAAAAGGGTAAGGAGTTCTATTGAAATTAATAACACGGAATTAAACGAAATTCAACGATATCACGTTAAAGTTTGTATTGAAGTGCTTTCAATACAGTTTAGACTTAATAAGATCGATAAAATAGTGTGGAAATATTATACACGGTGTTAATTCGAAGGAAGATATTATCACCTTTAATATATCGCTTTCAATAAACAATATTACAAATCGTACAGGCATGTCAATTTTATTGGGAAGGGGGAGGCTTTTTAAGAATATTTTTTGCGGCCTTCGTGGTTTAAGCACCGACCTATATCTATGGATAATACGTACAACTTATGGGTGAAAAAATGGGTTGGTGTGCACGGTTTACCGGTCATATTTTTAAAGGTTGCTCGTCGGTTGTCTTGCGCACACTGTTGTCGCCGTCATATAGGCAACCCCAACTTTGTACATACAAGACTACTAGAAAGAACCCCTCGTTTTTGGATAATATTTTTACGATATTTTAACTCAATTTGTAAAAAATATATTACCTGGCCCCGTGGTTTCTGACCACTCTAAATTATTATGTTCAATTATAATTAAATTAAAAAATAACTAATTTAATCGATTTGCTACTAAACGGTTGTCAGGCCAATTACCGATGAATGTCTATGCGCCAACTGAATCCTGAAATTTTCCTCTTCGGTTTCATGAATGATCCCGAAGGCGGCATTTCAGTAGCGCGTTTGGCGCTGAAACCGAAACGTTTTCCAGCTTCCTGAAAACTTTCGGCGGGTGATTGAAAAGTTTACGCGGTTGGAGCGCGGTTTCTTTACAGATTTAAACCGGTTTAACTGAAAATAAGTGGTTTTGAAGACCCTTGAGTTGAAGACTTTGTTAACAGATTAATATTTTAGTAGTTGTGTGACTTTTTTAACTAATTCTTTTGACATTTTAATTTTTCTTTGTTGTGGAATTTTTACTTTTTATGGATTGGTTATAATTGTAACTAACTTGTTAAGGTAAGTGTTTTTAATATTGAACAAAACTACATTTATGGCTAAATATAAATATTATGAAAAAAAGTTTCTAGTGGCAAAAAAGTGCCAATTTCTATTCAAGTGAAGTTTTCATGATAACGTCGTTCAAACTTTGAGTTACTATTTCCGAAAATAAGTTTTCGAATTATTTAAGAAATTACTGTTTGGGATAATTTCAACAAATTCGTTAATACAGGGTGTTCGGTAAGTACCGAACCAACCAACCAACCAACCAATGTCCCTCCTAACAAAGACGGGCCTCAAAGACGCATCTTACATTTTCGATTATAACTTTAAAGCAATCCTGTATATTTTAATGAAATTGTATAACTTTTTACAGTATACAGAGTGTCCGCTAATTAATGGGACATGGAAAAACCACAAACTCCTTACGTAAAACTATTAGGATTTAATTATACTTACCTATATTCGAAAGTTGATATTAACTGAGATACAGGGTGTTAAAGTTAAAACTTCATTTTTGTTTTTCTCTATAATACCTTTTGACAAAAACCAACGGTTTTTACAAAATTAGGCAAATATGGCTTATGGCAAACTTGGTAAAATTTTAAAGTACAATGTAGGGGGCGCTGTCGCGGCATTTTTCGCACATTTATTAGGTCATAACTTTTTGTGCCTCAGTGTATTTAAGTTTTCAATGAAAATAATACTTTTCTCATATTTATTGCGTAAAAAGGTATACTAATTTCAGGTCGCCCAGAGTTACCGTTTCGGAGATATTTGCATTTAAATTGTTTAGTGTACCCTGCCAATTACTATTAATTTGCAAACAAAATATTTTCCTCAAAGTAACTTATGAGAAAAAGAATGAAATTTAGAGGAAGTTGCTATGGCACAGAAAATGTTTAATTTTTGAGTTTATCGTAAGTTTTTCTTTTTGATTGCTGTTGGTTTCTTGCGACACGATATTTTTTAGGGTTAAAGTTTTAATTAAAGTAAATTAAAGAACAATCCAATTATTGTATTTATTATTCCCAATTAGCATTACTAGAACATTAATTATCATGTAAAAGTTAATTGGTAAGATGCAACAAAATATTATTTGCTTGCCTGAGCTAACACACTAAACAATTTAAATGCCAATATCTCCGAAACGGTAACTCTGGGCGATCTGAAATTAGTATACCTTTTTACGTAATAAATATGAGAAAAGTATTATTTCTATTGAAAACTTAAATACACTGAGGCACAAAAAGTTATGACCTAATAAATGTGCGAAAAATGCCGCAGACACCGCCGCCTACTTTGTACATTAAAATTTCACCAATAAATCAGTTTCTCATCCTAAAAAAACCATAATTGCCAAATTTTGCAAAAAACCGTTGGTTTCTGCCAAAGTTATTAGAGAAAAACAAAAATGAAGTTAACTTTAACATCCTGTATCTCAGTTAATATCAACTCTCGGATATAGGTAAATGTAATTAAATCCTAATATTTTTACGTAAGGAGTCTGTGGTTTTCACATGTCCCATTAATTAGCGGACACCCTGTATATGGACTAAGAAACACGAATGGAAATTAAATAATTTCATAAAAATTTCATTTGTGTAACTGTATTACGCCAATTAATGATCGAGTAGTCATAAGTTCACTTAATTCATTCATTAGTAATTATAATTAACCAATTTTAATAATTCTTTTTTAACTGATGAGAGAGTCCGGATACGGCTGATTGTACGGGGTAACGCATAAAATCTAGACCCAGAGGCGTAACTACCGGTGGGAGGGGGCAATTGCCCCGGGTCCGTAAGGGTTAGGGGACCCCAAGAAAGTAGTCAACAATAGCGGCTTTTTGTAAATGCTTTCAATTTGGTGGTTTCATAGGGGGGCCCCATATGAAATTAACAACCTTTTTTCCCCCCCTTTTGACACCCCCGGGCCCAATTTCTGCAGTTACGTCATCTGTCTAACCTACCATCACCCATTAAATCATCCATATGTGTCGGACTTCATAGAAATCATGATTAAGTTCTATGAAAAATTGTATTCATATTAAAAATAGGTTTCATCGAAATAAATCGCTGAAATTGCTTATTAAGTTACGCGACGACAGACGACTTAAAATACATGGATCTTTGTATAAAGAAAAACTTGATGAAAATGTGTAAAATAATTTCTGTTTTTTTCTTATTATTATTATTTGTTGTATACATGTTTATAAAAGGTAGGCGATAATAACTGATTGATAATAATGGGTAACATACATGACAAAAACATGATATTTACATTTACATTAGCACCACTACAGGTATGGTAAAATATATAGTCTCCGCAAAAAAGTCGGCCAGAAATAGGATTGGCCTGGTTGGTGACAGGGATGTCCGCGAAGAGGCAGCTGGGCTGATCTTTGACAGGGAGGACAGTCCAGTTTTGACAAGAGATGAAGCTCGTGAAGAGATTGCACTGTAACTATCAAGGATCTTAAAACAAGGAAGATACGGCCTTGGTTCGCAGTCTTTGAAGACTAGGTTGTAAAGAACTTTCCAGAAAAACATTCGGGGAACTGTGAAAATTAGTAGGTATAAGTTTCCTTTGACATATATTACGTCGCCTTCACGTTTCACAGTAATTCTTTGTAGTATTTCAGTGTTTACAACATGTCCAAAATCAGGAGAGCCAGTACAGGGATCTCGGAAACCGTAAGAGATAAGAAGTCGGTTGAATGGAGGTAAAGTTGCGCATTTACGTGCCTAATAATATGCCGTTTAGAAAGTTTTAAAATTACGAGCAGTTCTGGAGATATCCGGAGAAAACCGAAATTCTTAAAAATCGTTTTATTTTTTTCCTGGGTTTTTTTTTGAGATCGAATTCTAAAGTAAATTGCACTTTTGCATTGCCACTTTTTTCGCTCTATCTAACAGCGTTAATTGTTTTGTAATCCGACGAGTCGTCTTCGAAGGGCCATTATCAACATTATTTTTTTAAATACGGTCCTGTTTTCCTGATATTGGAATTTGAGAGCTTTTTCTTCCGAATGCAACGATGTATGACACATTGTGGTTTAATGACGTTTCGAGGGATTTCTGAACAACATCAGTAAATGCTGGGATACGGTCCTGTATTTCTCCTAATTTTATAAATAATATCTCATAAGTAAGCTCTAAATTTTTACTTATGTTGGACTAGTTCAATAAATAACCAATAATTTAATAATAAACCACAAATAAGTGAACAAAAATCATTCCAAAACAGTAATAAAACGAACACGAAAAAAGTAAAGAACTACATAATCAGGTGTTCAAAATGATTTCCATTATTCTCTAAGCACAAATAACATCTTTTAACTGCCACATAACAGTTTTTTGAGATAAACTAAAACATGCGATAGAATATCAAACTTTTCAGCATTTAATAATAATAATAATAATAATCTTTATTTAGCACTTGGCTAGTTATTACTAAAAAATACAAGTTACAAAACAGTGTTTATATGTCAGTTACAAAAATGATAAATCCTACTCTACTCTACATATCCTTCAAATAAAGAAACAATCTTCTTTTAAAAACATTTAACCCATTTGCCTCCTTAATGCCCTCAGGGAGGCCATTAAAAAGACGAACTCCCTCGAAAAATAGCGATTTTTGTAGAGATGTGGTTTTAACTGACTCAATGTTATAATGTTGCCCAGAGCGAATGTCATAACTATGAAAATTTGATCTTTTTTTAAGAAAAGCATTAAAATATATTGGTAGCTGCTCATGTTCAATTTTATATATTAAAACCAAGTTCGCCTTTCTAATGTTCTGTTCCACAGACAGCCAGTTCAACCTCTGTAACATAGTTCTTACCGGGATATACCTGTTGCATTTAAGAATAATTCGCATAACCTTATTTTGCTGAACCTGCAGCCTGTGTATATTTTCCTGAGTACAAGATATTAATAAAGAACAACAGTAATTAAAGTGAGGCAAGATGATTGTATTATAAACCAGTGTCTTGGCCCACTGGGACAAACAATCCGAAACGCGACAGAAAAAACCAATTTTTTTCCCTAATTTCTTACAAAGGTAATCAACGTGATTCGTAAAAATTTATGTTCCATATTTTCTAGAAAATAGAAAACCTCTTAAAACGCTCTTAAATGATCACAATGGGAATGTCAAGTGAAACAAATCACGCGTCACCATCTTAATTTTTTGGTTCAAACGCCTACTTTTCTTTTAAATCCCGAATCGACAGAAGTTTGAAATAATGTTTCTGTATTTTGTTCACTTATTTGTGGTTTATTATTAAATTATTTGTTATTTAATGAACTAGTCCATCATAAGTAAACAATTTAGAGCTTACTTGTAAGATATTATTTATAAAATTAGGAGAAATACAGGACCGTATCCCAAATTTTCCTGATGTTGTTCAAAAAACCCTCAAAAAATCATTAAACCACAATGTGTCATACATCGTTGCATTCGGAAGAAAAAAAAACTATCAAATTCCAATATCAGAAAACAGGACCGTATTTAAAAAAATAAAGTTGATAATAGCCCTTCGAAGACGACTCGTCGGATTACAAAACAATTAACGCTGTTAGATAGAGCGGAAAAAGTGGCAATGCAAAAGTGCAATTTACTTTCGAATGCGATCTCAAAAAAGCCCTGGAAAACAATAAAACGATTTTTCAGAATTTCGTTTTTTCCGGATATCTCTGGAACTACTCGTAATTTTAAAACTTTCTAAACGGCACATTATTAGGCACGTAAATGCGTAACTTTACCTCCATTTAACCGACTTCGTATCTCTTACGGTTTCCGAGATCCCTGTATTAGCCCTCCTTATCTTGGACACGTCGTATATGGTAAATTTAAGTATTCTTCGTGGAAAAATAGTAAAAATAGTAAACTCATTATAGCAAGACTATGCCAAGTCTCCCGTAAACTGGCTTAATATGGGCACGTCCGTAGATTGGTTGTTTTTACTAACCAAGACATATCAAACTGATCAGCTGTTAGAACGAAAACAGAAACGGGCTGAAGATTAAAAAGGAACGGAGATTCTAGCTATGGAATTTCGTTGTGGTTATTTTCGGGTATATGTGTGTTTCAAGTCGATGGTTTCTATTATAGTTTTAAAGGTCTTCCATATTTTCTTCTACAATACTACAAGAAAGACATAAATCAAATTTTTCTCTAAAAAGTCTCATTTGGTGTAGATGTTTTTGCTGACACTGTGTATAGTATACACAGCATATCACTCAACTAACAGATAATGCAGACATTTTGATTATTTGAGAATGAAATTAGATAACTGATTAAACTGTATGTAATGTATAGAGCTAAGCGAGTAAAGATATTGGTCGTATTTTTTCAATTATTAGAACAGGATAATAAACAGGGGGTGATCCACGGAATCACACGATGCTTCCCTAGGCCCACAATGTTCACTGAAGTGCGCTGTTGAAAATAAATAAATTTATAGATCTGAAAACTAAATATAAACTAATTAGTAAAACTAAAATTACAAATAAGAAAACAGTAATTTTCTTTTAACTTTTCTCTAGTACTTAGTTCTGGGACGACTCAATAATAATTGAATACAGTCATGAGATACACTTTATACGTTTTTCTTTAGAAATGACCTTTCTTTTATAAACTTAAATCAGAATCCCAATAAAGTTACCCACAAAGAATGTTTAGGACAGAAACAGGAATATATTCATGTTACTCGCCCACAATAACCCCAATAACAAATTTTCATGTATACAGGGTGTTATGGAAATGACGTATTATATTTAAACCGGCTATTCCTGAGATGAAAACAAATTGCAGAAAAATATTCAAAAATGGCGCTATAATTTAATATGCCCTGTACATGAGCTGATGTAAAACCAAAAATAAGCACATGTGGCACTGACAGAATGGTAAACAGAGGAACATATGGCGAAAAACGTTAGTGAATTTTGACCAGTGTTGTCATATCTTCAGGGTAAACTCATTAGAAGGCCAATGTCCTTGTGATTGAAAGGGAGTTCTTTATAAAAAAAGGAATTTTATTTAGGCCCCATGCTTTCTTACCTTTAACAAAATTTATAATTCTCACGTAGATTAAAACACACATCAAAAGTCAATGTTCTATTCCCTTGTTATTTAAAAACTAGTTCCATAATTTGTATATAAAAATTCTTTATCCACTCAAAAATAGCTTTAGCAATGAAGAAAAAGATAAATTAGAAATTAAACTTTAACCCGGAATAACTAAACTTACCACTATTATAATAAATGTTAATATAATGTTATGCGTAGTGTTATCAAATGAACCTAGCCAAGCGTCCTATGCTAACCCAAAAACTTCATTAGTTTAATTGTATGTCTTATGTAGTCCCGCTCTTTGCAGCGTCGCTGGGCACCGTTAAGATGCACAGAAGTTTGCCACTACAGTGGCGTGAAACGTGGGTGGAAAATGTTGTTTGTTTATTTGGCATTTTGCTAATAATATTTTTTATCAATTACGTGATGGATAAAACAGTTTTGTATTTTCAAGAAGAATCCAACTGCGTCATCAATACAGGTTAAATATTTATTTTCCACTTAATAAATAATTGTTTGAGCACGCTTCAAATATGGTTTTTCTATTTGGGTTTCATATCGGCTACATTATGAAATGCAAAAAAATTGAATAACTTGCCACTTTATGAAAATGAAATTTTATTTTTTTCATGTTGCCAACAAGTAGGGTTCGAATTTTAGGCCTACTTCGATTTGTTGAAATTAGTTTTCTAGGCATTATGGATTCGATAGATATTTTTTATAGAAAACTTTAAAATACTAACCTTTAACCTTGCAAATAGATCATTTCTACTAGATATTTATATGAAATACCTATACTCGGAAATATATAACATGCTGACGGTGTCCGTTAACTAACTTCTAGTCGCAACTATAAAACAACTAACATAAAAATAATAGAAATATCTTCCAGCTTATGCTCTATTTCTAAAGTTTTATTCAATAAAGTACTATTTTTATTTTTAATTCAATATAGTATTATACATTACTTTATATATGTATACATAGTAGACATTTCCAGGGCATTAATTCTTATTCCCGTCAGATTCTGTGTCTGTGTCGACCCAATATTTTTGTTCAATAGTATTATTTATTATTTTGTTCGATATTTTGAACTTTGTTCTGCTCGCACCATAACTGAAAGTTTTGCATATTCATTTTAAAAGTTTTTCTAGATTATTTTATGCAATTTCTCGTATATCTGACGGATTACAACTTTCTTCCTGACTCATTATTATTAACTTTAATAAGATATTTATTTTTAATTATGACGGATGGGAAGAAGCTTTGTTGTGTTCAATTGTGTCTATCATGGCATATTTGATATTGTTGTAACATTTTATTAAATTGTAAAAGTAATGCCAACCCAAAAAGAAAATATTAATTCAAATGGAAAAAAATCTAGTATATTTTTAAAAGTTTTTCAGACTTTAAAAACCCAAATAGAAAAAGTGTTATAAAATACACTGTTCATAAGACAATTAGAGCACTTGCCCATTAGAAAACTCCCCGCTTCGCGGGTCGTTGTCTAGATTATGCGCGGGCTCTAAGATAATGTCTTATGAAACTTGTATCTTAATATACTATGTTATACATTTTAACCCCATCGCTTCTCATACGGAAATGTTGGGAATTCGCTGATTGAACAATAAATAAAAAGGGAAGTTTATTGTTGATTTAACATAGGCCATGAAATATTTCTAAATAAGTAAAAAAGTGTCTAAAAAAACCACAGAATCGAAAGATCTGAGATTTATATATATATCGTATATGTGGGTTGTTGTTGCTACGCGAAGATTACAGGAAAAGTATTTAGTTTTTTTGATATACAAAAAAGATAAATGGTTTCGACAGCCAAAGCGTAAACAATAAGATTTATTTCGTGTGATTTTTCCGATAAAATGATCATATCAGAGTCAGACAGACATAATATCTCCACAAGTTATGATATTTTAACATGACAGCTTCTATCAATGATTTGCTAAAGTTTTTGTGTTTTTCCCGGACCACGCCCAAATATCGCTAAATTTGATAAATAATTTATAGTAAATAGACTAGAAAAACTGATACGGTAAGGTGTAAAACAGTGGCGGTTCTTCCCCAGGAGCACATGCGCACCCCAAAAACAAAACGAATAAAAAATATCCATTTATATTCATTGAATATTATTTATCGTATAAAGTCCGACCCTCCCTAATATTTTGTCGTACCGTCAAACTAAAAAAGTCCGACCCTTCCTAATATTTTATCATCCCGTCAAACCAAACTGTATAGATCTGGCAACCGTGCCTCGGTCGAGGTAAATCACGATTATGACGAGACTTGCTCGCACGTGCGATTAAGTAGTGCAGTTTCTCTGTAGTAACAGGTGGCGGGTGGCATCGGGGATAGCGGGGCTTCCCGAGGTCGTTCCACAAGGATGTAGTCACTCGAAACACGCTCGAATTTCTAACTAGATAAACGAACAGACAGAAACACAAAAACTGTGCGCCTTTTCCATGTTAAATCGCCATAGCCCCGCTATCCCCGATGCCACCCGCCACCTGTTACTACAGAGAAACTGCACTACTTAATCGCACGTGCGAGCAAGTCTCGTCATAATCGTGATTTACCTCGACCGAGGCACGGTTGCCAGATCTATACAGTTTGGTTTGACGGGATGATAAAATATTAGGAAGGGTCGGACTTTTTTAGTTTGACGGTACGACAAAATATTAGGGAGGGTCGGACTTTATACGATAAATAATATTCAATGAATATAAATGGATATTTTTTATTCGTTTTGTTTTTGGGGTGCGCATGTGCTCCTGGGGAAGAACCGCCACTGTTTTACACCTTACCGTATCAGTTTTTCTAGTCTATTTACTATAAATTATTTATCAAATTTAGCGATATTTGGGCGTGGTCCGGGAAAAACACAAAAACTTTAGCAAATCATTGATAGAAGCTGTCATGTTAAAATATCATAACTTGTGGAGATATTATGTCTGTCTGACTCTGATATGATCATTTTATCGGAAAAATCACACGAAATAAATCTTATTGTTTACGCTTTGGCTGTCGAAACCATTTATCTTTTTTGTATATCAAAAAAACTAAATACTTTTCCTGTAATCTTCGCGTAGCAACAACAACCCACATATACGATATATATATAAATCTCAGATCTTTCGATTCTGTGGTTTTTTTAGACACTTTTTTACTTATTTAGAAATATTTCATGGCCTATGTTAAATCAACAATAAACTTCCCTTTTTATTTATTGTTCAATCAGCGAATTCCCAACATTTCCGTATGAGAAGCGATGGGGTTAAAATGTATAACATAGTATATTAAGATACAAGTTTCATAAGACATTATCTTAGAGCCCGCGCATAATCTAGACAACGACCCGCGAAGCGGGGAGTTTTCTAATGGGCAAGTGCTCTAATTGTCTTATGAACAGTGTATTTTATAACACTTTTTCTATTTGGGTTTTTAAAGTCTGAAAAACTTTTAAAAATATACTAGATTTTTTTCCATTTGAATTAATATTTTCTTTTTGGGTTGGCATTACTTTTACAATTTAATAAAATGTTACAACAATATCAAATATGCCATGATAGACACAATTGAACACAACAAAGCTTCTTCCCATCCGTCATAATTAAAAATAAATATCTTATTAAAGTTAATAATAATGAGTCAGGAAGAAAGTTGTAATCCGTCAGATATACGAGAAATTGCATAAAATAATCTAGAAAAACTTTTAAAATGAATATGCAAAACTTTCAGTTATGGTGCGAGCAGAACAAAGTTCAAAATATCGAACAAAATAATAAATAATACTATTGAACAAAAATATTGGGTCGACACAGACACAGAATCTGACGGGAATAAGAATTAATGCCCTGGAAATGTCTACTATGTATACATATATAAAGTAATGTATAATACTATATTGAATTAAAAATAAAAATAGTACTTTATTGAATAAAACTTTAGAAATAGAGCATAAGCTGGAAGATATTTCTATTATTTTTATGTTAGTTGTTTTATAGTTGCGACTAGAAGTTAGTTAACGGACACCGTCAGCATGTTATATATTTCCGAGTATAGGTATTTCATATAAATATCTAGTAGAAATGATCTATTTGCAAGGTTAAAGGTTAGTATTTTAAAGTTTTCTATAAAAAATATCTATCGAATCCATAATGCCTAGAAAACTAATTTCAACAAATCGAAGTAGGCCTAAAATTCGAACCCTACTTGTTGGCAACATGAAAAAAATAAAATTTCATTTTCATAAAGTGGCAAGTTATTCAATTTTTTTGCATTTCATAATGTAGCCGATATGAAACCCAAATAGAAAAACCATATTTGAAGCGTGCTCAAACAATTATTTATTAAGTGGAAAATAAATATTTAACCTGTATTGATGACGCAGTTGGATTCTTCTTGAAAATACAAAACTGTTTTATCCATCACGTAATTGATAAAAAATATTATTAGCAAAATGCCAAATAAACAAACAACATTTTCCACCCACGTTTCACGCCACTGTAGTGGCAAACTTCTGTGCATCTTAACGGTGCCCAGCGACGCTGCAAAGAGCGGGACTACATAAGACATACAATTAAACTAATGAAGTTTTTGGGTTAGCATAGGACGCTTGGCTAGGTTCATTTGATAACACTACGCATAACATTATATTAACATTTATTATAATAGTGGTAAGTTTAGTTATTCCGGGTTAAAGTTTAATTTCTAATTTATCTTTTTCTTCATTGCTAAAGCTATTTTTGAGTGGATAAAGAATTTTTATATACAAATTATGGAACTAGTTTTTAAATAACAAGGGAATAGAACATTGACTTTTGATGTGTGTTTTAATCTACGTGAGAATTATAAATTTTGTTAAAGGTAAGAAAGCATGGGGCCTAAATAAAATTCCTTTTTTTATAAAGAACTCCCTTTCAATCACAAGGACATTGGCCTTCTAATGAGTTTACCCTGAAGATATGACAACACTGGTCAAAATTCACTAACGTTTTTCGCCATATGTTCCTCTGTTTACCATTCTGTCAGTGCCACATGTGCTTATTTTTGGTTTTACATCAGCTCATGTACAGGGCATATTAAATTATAGCGCCATTTTTGAATATTTTTCTGCAATTTGTTTTCATCTCAGGAATAGCCGGTTTAAATATAATACGTCATTTCCATAACACCCTGTATACATGAAAATTTGTTATTGGGGTTATTGTGGGCGAGTAACATGAATATATTCCTGTTTCTGTCCTAAACATTCTTTGTGGGTAACTTTATTGGGATTCTGATTTAAGTTTATAAAAGAAAGGTCATTTCTAAAGAAAAACGTATAAAGTGTATCTCATGACTGTATTCAATTATTATTGAGTCGTCCCAGAACTAAGTACCTACTAGAGAAAAGTTAAAAGAAAATTACTGTATTCTTATTTGTAATTTTAGTTTTACTAATTAGTTTATATTTAGTTTTCAGATCTATAAATTTATTTATTTTTGTATTTATATTCAACAAAGAATCAACAGCGCACTTCAGTGAACATTGTGGGCCTAGGGAAGCATCGTGTGATTCCGTGGATCACCCCCTGTTTATTATCCTGTTCTAATAATTGAAAAAATACGACCAATATCTTTACTCGCTTAGCTCTATACATTACATACAGTTTAATCAGTTATCTAATTTCATTCTCAAATAATCAAAATGTCTGCATTATCTGTTAGTTGAGTGATATGCTGTGTATACTATACACAGTGTCAGCAAAAACATCTACACCAAAGGAGACTTTTTAGAGAAAAATTTGATTTATGTCTTTCTTGTAGTATTGTAGAAGAAAATATGGAAGACCTTTAACTATAATAGAAACCATCGACTTGAAACACACATATACCCGAAAATAACCACAACGAAATTCCATAGCTAGAATCTCCGTTCCTTTTTAATCTTCAGCCCGTTTCTGTTTTCGTTCTAACAGCTGATCAGTTTGATATGTCTTGGTTAGTAAAAACAACCAATCTACGGACGTGCCCATATTAAGCCAGTTTACGGGAGACTTGGCACAGTCTTGCTATAATGAGTTTACTATTTTTACTATTTTTCCACGAAGAATACTTAAATTTACCATATACGACGTGTCCAAGATAAGGAGGGCTAATACAGGGATCTCGGAAACCGTAAGAGATACGAAGTCGGTTAAATGGAGGTAAAGTTACGCATTTACGTGCCTAATAATGTGCCGTTTAGAAAGTTTTAAAATTACGAGTAGTTCCAGAGATATCCGGAAAAAACGAAATTCTGAAAAATCGTTTTATTGTTTTCCAGGGCTTTTTTGAGATCGCATTCGAAAGTAAATTGCACTTTTGCATTGCCACTTTTTCCGCTCTATCTAACAGCGTTAATTGTTTTGTAATCCGACGAGTCGTCTTCGAAGGGCTATTATCAACTTTATTTTTTTAAATACGGTCCTGTTTTCTGATATTGGAATTTGATAGTTTTTTTTTCTTCCGAATGCAACGATGTATGACACATTGTGGTTTAATGATTTTTTGAGGGTTTTTTGAACAACATCAGGAAAATTTGGGATACGGTCCTGTATTTCTCCTAATTTTATAAATAATATCTTACAAGTAAGCTCTAAATTGTTTACTTATGTTGGACTAGTTCAATAAATAACAAATTATTTAATAATAAACCACAAATAAGTGAACAAAATACAGAAACATTATTTCAAACTTCTGTCGATTCGGGATTTAAAAGAAAAGTAGGCGTTTGAACCAAAAAATTAAGATGGTGACGCGTGATTTGTTTCACTTGACATTCCCATTGCGATCATTTGAGAGCGTTTTAAGAGGATTTCTATTTTCAAGAAAATCTGGAACAAAAATTTACAAATGCTGAAAAATTTGATATTCTATCTATATGTTTTATTTTATCTCAAAAAAAACTGTTATGAGGCAGTTAGAAGATGTTGTTTGTGCTTAGAGAATAACGGAAATCATTATGAACACCTGATTATGTAGTTCCTTACTTTTTTCGTTGTTCGTTTTATTACTGATTTGGAATGATTTTTATTGTGGTTTATTCTTAAATTATTTGTTATTTATTGCACTAGTCCAATATAAGTAAAAATTTAGAGCGTACTTATGAGATATTATTTATAAAATTAGGAGAAATACAGAACCGTATCCCAATATTTACTGATGTTGTTCAGAAATCCCTCGAAACGTCATTAAACCACAATGTGTCATACATCGTTGCATTCGGGAAATTGGAACAAATTCCAATATCAGGATAACAGGAACGTATTTAAAAAAATAAAGTTGATAAAGGCCCTTCGAAGATGACTGGTCGGAGAACAAAACAATTAACGCTGTTAGATAGAGCGAAAAAAGTGGCAATGTAAAAGTGCAATTTACTTTAATTCGATCTCAAAAAATCCAGGAAAACAATAAAACGATTTTTCAGAATTTCGTGTTTTTTTTCCGGATATCTCCGGAACTGCTCGGAATTTTAAAGCTTTCTAAATGGTATATTATTAGGCACGTAAATGCACAACTTTACCTCCATTTAACCGACTTCGTATCTCTTACGGTTTCCGAGATCCCTGTACTGGCCCTCCTTATCTTGGACGCGTTGTAAACACTGAAAAACTACAAAGAATTACTGTGAAACGTGAAGGCGACGTAATATATGTCAAAGGAAACTTATACTAATTTTCAGAGTTCCCCGAATGTTTTTCTGGAAAGTTGTTTACAACCTAGTCTTCAAAGACTGCGAACCAAGGCCGTATCTTCGTGACTACATCCTTGTGGAACGACCTTCCCGAGGTCGTTTTTCCCAACGAATATAACATCCAACGATTCAAAACCAACGTGAATCGCTTTTTGCGCACACGCACCACTCCCAGAGTGCCCTAAAGGATTTTTCCTATAGTGCTTGTGATTGATCATAAAAAAAAAATATTTTAATATCATATATTTATTAAGTTAAAATGAATAGTTGACGGTGGACTATTTAAGAAATAACTTTAGCTCTTTGAGTTTGGAGCAAAAAACTGAAGTGAAGAATGCGGGAACACCTAAACCCGAAATTAATTTAACGCAGACCACAAAGGGTAAATCTAGGGACTTTATTAGAAAGTTTAAAAATTAAATATATGAAAAAAAAATTATAGAAGGTGTTCCAAATTTAATGAGGCTGTTACTGATCAATTGTCTACAATTAAGAACCGAATAATGGACTTTACGTTTAAGCACTATTGTGTAGGGTCGATAAATGTTGTGTATTTCGATAAATGATACTCGATATGATTTTAAACCATTTTATTTAAGGATTTAAACTAAAAAACACTGAAAATATGAAGAATGCCAACTTGTCAGTCTCGTGGCTCGATTCGTTCTCGCCATAAAACAGTTTACTATTGTTCTCGTCTTGGTTGCGCCTAATGACGTAGCCGTAGATGGCGTAGTGGTATTAGACATCATTCGGTTTTCTTGATAACTCGTAGATGGCGGTAGTAGTATTGGACATCATTCGGTTTTCTTGATATCTCATAGATGGCTTTAGTAGTATTAGTAGTGGACTGTATAAATATTGTTACGAGTCTTGCATGCGACGACGTTAAGATCCGACAGCTATACACACTAAGAAAGCCTTTCTTATTTTCCAAAAGTTGTATTTCCTTGTGTAAAATTAAAAAATAAATAAAAATATGTTTTACCTAACGCATTTTCTTATTACTTTTTTTCTTTCTACATTTAAAATGCCGAGAAAGTAATTGTTTGGTCGTTACACAAAAATAAAATTTTAAAAATAATTTCACCATACTTGTGAACCCCCTCTATCATAGGCCACGAGCCGCCACTGGTGTGAATTCAGATAAATAACAGAAATGTTGATGATTTTTACATTGTTAAGTACAGTGTTGGTTCTTGGGCGAAAATATAGAGGAAGTGCCAAAGAAAAATATTCTTAAACACACAGACTATCGTTACGAGTCAATATAATTCACACCGGAGGCGAGGAAGCGGCACTGCTTCTACTTCCTCTGAATTGCCGCCACTGCTTAATTAATATTTTTTGGAAAATAGTGTATTTTAAAGAAATAATCTAATAAAAAATCGAGAACAAGAACGTCCGAAATTTCATCAGGTTCCCAAGCAGGCACTATTTTATGCGAACGTTTAGCCAAATATCCTTAGTTTTTTTCTAATCTAAAACTGGATTCGTAAAGTTAAAGGATTGGAAAACCTATGAAAAAAATTGCATTAAAAAATAGAATGTTATAAGAATAATAATAACAATTTCAAATATGAACAATTTTCAAATACAGATCTTCCTGAAACTTGTTGATACCCCAATCGACATGCCAGACAATAAATATCAATGAATTAACTAAAAAACTTTATTATTAACAGCTAAAACCTCATGAAAAGAGATATTGATTAGCTGATGACTCTCGTCCCTTTCTAACCTGCCAAAAAGCGGCATCTTTTAAAATTAAATTGATGCAACATAGATGGCTCTGATTGCTAATTTGGGATTGTTTCGGATCCTCATCTTAATTAATTATTATAAATGTTAAATTAGACGTTGTATGTTGGGTTGCATCATGTCAAGGTACTACGTCACGCCGGAGACCTGACCCTTGCACATAACAGGTTAAAATAAGACACCTTTTTTATTTATTAAGTTTTAGTTTGATGTCTCTAGACCACGATGCTTCATTTTGCAAAACGAATAAACCATTTGGCCGTCAATCTCCCGCAACGAATTTATATTAGTGAGTACTAGGCCATTCGACTTTACCTCACCCATTTCAAATGTTAGTCATCTGGGGGGGTCTATAGCCCCCCCCCCCCCCGTATATCCAACACTGACTGAGAGTCTCCGCAGGTTGATTCTTTTGTTAAGGTACGTGACAAATTTCGAACTTTGTATGGAAGATCCCTTAAGTTAATAAAGTGTTTACCGTTTTCCGGGCAAAAAGAGTCCCTTTCTGTCCACAAAAAATAAAAGGATAAGATGAAAAAATAATCCTTTTATTTTTATATAGACCTACGCATCTAATTCACAATATATCATAAAAACGTAGCATGTTATTTTGTTACAATCATGATATTATGTCGTTTTCTTTTCAGATATTTAGAACCTTCGAACTATGAGTTAGATTGAATTCTTTTTTGCCGCACCTGTATAAAAAATATATAGAACGTGTCCAAGATAAGGAGGGCCAGTACAGGGATCTCGGAAACCGTAAGAGATACGAAGTCGGTTAAATGGAGGTAAAGTTGCGCATTTACGTGCCTAATAATATGTCGTTTAGAAAGTTTTAAAATTCCGAGTAGTTCCGGACATACCCGGAAAAAAACCGAAATTCTGAAAAATCGTTTTATTGTTTTCCTGGTTTTTTTTGAGATCGAATTCTAAAGTAAATAGCACTTTTGCATTGCCACTTTTTCAGCTCTATCTAACAGCGTTAATTGTCTTGTAATCCGAGTCGTCTTCGAAGGGCCATTATCAACTTTTTTTTTTTTAATACGGTCCTGTTTTCCTGATATTGGAATTTGATAGCTTTTTTTTCTTCCAAATGGTTTAATGACGTTTCGAGGGTTTTCTGAATAACATCAGGAAATTTTGGGATACGGTCCTGTATTTCTCCTAATTTTATAAATAATATCTCATAAGTAAGCTCTAAATTTTTTGCTTATGTTGGACTAGTTCAATAAATAACAAATAATTTAAGAATAAACCACAAATAAGTGAACACAAATCATTCCAAAACAGAAATAAAAAGAACAACGAAAAAAGTAAGGAACTACATAATCAGGTGTTCAAAATGATTTCCGTTATTCTCTAAGCATAAATAACATCTTCTAACTGCCACATAACAGTTTTTTTGAGATAAAATAAAACATGCGATAGAATATCAAACTTTTCAGCATTTGTAAATTTATGTTCCATATTTTCTGGAAAATAGAAAACCTCTTAAAACGCTCTCAAACGATCACAATGTCTCGCCATCTTGATTTTTTCGTTTCAAGCGCATACTTTTCTTTTAAATCCCGAATCAACAGAAGTTTGGGATAATGTTTCTGTATTTTGTTCACTTATTTGTGGTTTATTATTAAATTATTTGTTATTTATTGAACTAGTCCAATACAATTAAAAATTTAGAGCTTACTTATGAGATATTATTTATAAAATTAGGAGAAATACAGAACCGTATCCCAAAATTTCCTGATGTTGTTCAAAAAACCCTCGAAACGTCATTAAACCACAATGTGTCGTACATCGTTGCATTCGGAAGAAAAAAAGCTATCAAATTCCAATATCAGAAAAACATGACCGTATTTAAAATAAGAAAGTTGATTACAAAACAATTAACGCTGTTAGATAGAGCGGAAAAAGTGGCAATGCAAAAGTGCAATTTACTTTAGAATTCGATCTCAAAAAAGCCCAGGAAAACAATAAAACGATATTTCAGAATTTCGTTTTTTTACCGGATATCTCCGGAACTACTCGGAATTTTAAAACTTTCTAAACGGCATATTATTAGGCACGTAAATGCGCATCTTTACCTCTATTTAACCGACTTCGTATCTCTTACGGTTTCCGAGATACCTCTACTGGCCCTCTTTATCTTGGACACGTTGTATAATAAAACTATGAAAATACACTTATTAGCACCAATTAAATACGAGGCGTGTCTAAATAGCGAAGATTTTCAAAATCACCCTGAAGAACTAAGGGAGCCGTGATAAATTTGACACCGGAATCTTACGATTCGTTAAAAAATGGGACACTAAAGTGAAAACAGCTGCAACATTCTATCTTTGATAGTAACTCTAAAAAGGCCGTATTAGACTAGGCAATTTTTTCTCTTGCGCCGGCAATTATAATGGCACGTATTCATGCGCAGTAAACCGTTTTCGATCAGCTGGAGCATTGTCAACGGTCAGAACAGCAGTGGGCACTGTCGAAATCCCTAAAATATCCCCAGAATTAGAGATGGGCAAACCTGTTCGTTTTGATTACCAGTTAAAGCAGCTACTGCTATTTACAAATAGGAGGTGCAAAAAGTTGCTGAATTAGCAGTCCATAAGTTTAATAAAGAATGTAAACTGCTAATTTAAGTACCAGTGGGTTTAAATGGCCATTACCTGTTCATACCTGGTTCGGCCAAATAATAAACAGTTAAAAATAACAGAATAATCCATGTCTACCCAATTGCGCCGGCAAGGGCAACTAAAATGGCGCCTGCTCGATTTCTGGTAATGAGAGACAGCTGATCGGGAACGGTGTACTGCGCATGAATCCGTGTCATTTTAATTGTCAGAAGAGTAGCATTTCTGACTGTAGTACGGAGAACGGTGTACTGCGCCTGAATCCTTGAATTATAATTGCCATTGCTGGCGCCATAAAAATTCCCAAGTATAATAAGGCCTTTAATAAACCAAGATAGTGTCGAAAATGGTACACCCTATACACAACTACATGGATGGAATTTAAAATTCCTCGCTCATATCTTTTCGGGGTTTGCTAAAACTTCTAAAAAATACTTCAGCCAGAAATATGTTTGAAAAATGAATGCACGATTTTCTTATCTAAAAGATAATGAAAAACATCCCCAAGCGTGAGCGCTAAACGCAACCGTTTATCTTTCGTTTATTCTCCGTTACATGCTCATTTAGGTTGTAAAAACAACATTTGCGAGTTTTTCCCCGAAATATGTGATATCGTTAATAACGTATGGAAAGTCCGATGTGACCGTTACGGAGGAAAAAAGAAAAACCCTTTTTTCCCCCGTTATTCTTGCTGATGGGTTTCTTTTGACTTCGATATGGAAGTTAATTATCGCGAAGACAGTGACGAATTGGTTAATAAATGACGGTTTCTATTTGGGGTACCTATGCTCTAATAAAAAAATTTAAAACAAAATATACGTAAAAATCTTCAAAAAAGACAAAAAAATGAAATATCGTTTTTGTTTATTTGCGCTCACTGATCCCACGACACTATGTCATATACAGTTGTAACCTCAATTTATAGAGTTTGTAGATATCGGAAATTTGTTTATTAAGGCCGTATTAGACTCGGCAATTTTTTCTCTTGCGCCGGCAATTATAATATCACGTATTCATGCGCAGTAAACCGTTTTCGATCAGCTGGAGCATTGTCAACGGTCAGAACAGCAGTGGGTACTGTCGAAATCCCTAAAATATCCCCAGAATTAGAGATGTGCAAACCTGTTCGTTTTGTTTACCAGTTAAAGCAGCTACTGCTATTTACAAATAGGAGATGCAAAAAGTTGCTGAATTAGCAGTCCATAAGTTTAATAAAGAATGTAAACTGTTAATTTAAGTACCAGTGGGTTTAAATGGCCATTACCTGTTCATACCTGGTTCGGTTGGAAAAGTTACAAAAAGTAATACCCTGCCGCGTTAGTGTATATGATATTTTTCATGTTAAATTGAAGGCTGGGGGGGGGGGGTCTATCTGAAAATTTACATGGCCGCTACTGACGACGGTCGGTGTTGTCATATCTACACGGCAAACTCTTTAGAAAACAAATTATAATTTTAACAATTTTTCATTCTATCATGATGTTTTGCAAAACAAATAATGGTAATATGACACACAAATTTCAAATTCGTCACAAGCACAAGAAAGTAAATAGGTCAAACGTCATTGACGTTCCTATTATTTTTCAAACTCTTTAAAAAAAAATACAATTTTATTTAAGACCCGTGCTTTCTTACCTTTACTTATTTAATTAAAATTATTAGTTTCATTTGTTTCACAGCAACCACACAGAATCTAAGTTTTAGGAAACAACCTCTCATATAACCTCACAAATAGCAGCTAAACTACATGGAAAGAATACACGGGAAAACTTTTAATTTTGGTCCTTTTTTCTCGCTTAGATTTATTTATTTAACTGATTTAAAAACACACACTTTAAATACAATTCTTTCAATTTAAGAATGACATTTTATCTACGAACGAACGAAATGGTTCGTGCAAAACTCAGAATAGAGATGGGCAATATTTCACAGTTTGATATTTCACGGTCACGGTAATTGAATCCTAATAATAGGCGTCACGGGACGGAGATCGCTTAAATGCGTTTCTTATGGTGATAAACGAGATTCTTCCCTGAATTGAATAAAATGATAGTAGTGACATATCCATCAATTAAGGTAAGGGATAATACTGCGACTGTACTTGAGAAGCTCAAAAAATTAAATTAGCGCAGCTCTACTCCAAATGACAAGACCGACGAAGATTTAATTTTCTTTCTCACACTGTCATCTCTCCATCTCTTTCACACAATCCACTGGGCGCCGGGACAACGTAAGTCTGGGCGTACAAGCGTGCGTCTTACAAGTGTCATTATTAGAAGATACGCGTTAGAATACGGTCGGTTCTGTTGCTTACCATTTACACTCTCGGCAATCCGCTTTGTTTTTAGAAGGTACGCGTATAATAATTGTTTTGTAATGAATTTCGGGCTACGCGCCCAAACTTTGTAATTTTGCATTGTTTTTATTGACGAACCTAAAACGAGTAGTTTGTTTTGGACATTTGACTTGATGGAATGTTTCGAGCATAAAGTGTTTCCAGAAGTGTTCCCATGAAAAAGAAAAAAAACTGATTGTGTTTGTGCTTGGATTTCCTCGCTCTTTAGGTATAAAGATAAATACAAGTATGTAGATAAATAATTTATTTTTATAATTTTATATGGAATTTAAATTTTGCATTAAGTTTGGCAACATTCCACGTAACACGTGTTTCCTGATATGCCACCACAGGGTGGCGTATTACAGTGACGCAGAATGAGCTGTGGGTTTATGGGGCTGGACCCCACTTTTAAAACGGTCGATTTACAAAAAAATATGTAGCGCTTCTCTAGGACACCCAAGGAGTCGCCCATTTAAATATAATAAGTCGTTTCCGTAACACCATATATATTGTCGTCAGTTTTCTTTAAAATCTAGTGCATTCTAGTACATTTTTAAGCAACAATATAGTACCTAACAAAAATAATTTCTGGCAACACTGATAAAAATCGCTGTTCGTGTAGTTTACGGATCACGCGTAAGATACGCAGAGTGAGATACGCGGCGGCGTAACTAACGCCCGTGCAATTTGACACTTAAATTGTTGTTTTCCTTTATAGTGTTTTACATTTGCTACACGAGAGAGTATCGTAAATCATACTTACGATAAAGTTAAATGGCAAAATAGGCCGCAGTTCTAAATCCTTTTTTTCCTCGAGAAATAAAAAAAATCTTTGTAACAAGTAACCCAAAACCTCATTAATCTTCGCAACAAAGCGCGCTGATAAACCTTTCCGGTTTATTTTTTTTTTCGTGTTGCAAGATAAAATCATAATAATGTGAAGACAAACAAAGACATTTTAATTCGGTGTCGTTTCGGCTTTCCGCTCGGGTCTTAAAAGTACAAAAGAGGATGGATGCAACAAAACACAAATATCAGGTAAAATACAAAGTGTTAGTCATCAAAACAGCATCCGCGCCATTCGCTGCATGAGCGCCGAATTGTTTGTCGCCGAATTGTAAGAAAATTTTGAAATTTTCAGTGCGTACGTACATCATACTATGATATGAGTGGAGTACGTAGCCCGAAACGTCCGTCCGTTTTGCGCTTAGTAATTGATAGGTAACTCTAACGTTCTCCTTATCTGCGCGTTTTTACGTGGGACGTTTTTTGATAACCCCCCGTATAACCAATTTACCCCTTGATTTTATTTTTGAATTTAATTTAATCTGATAATTAGCTAGATGGCAATTTATGGAATTTTAATTTTGTCCCCTGTTGGATTCTAACCAGAAGGTGTAATCCCCCACCCAGGATTTGATTATTAACTAACTATTGAACCATTTAATTTGGAAGATGTAAGAACTGGTCGACACTATCTGTAAAGTGGCCAGTCTTAGCAAGTAATGAAAAAATCCACCGCATTCTGAAGGCGTGCTTACTTAATTATTTTCGTACACGATTTGATTTTCGATTTTTCGGTCGATTCTTGTATTGTCCAGGGATGCCAGGCATAATGCCATTGCCGACTTGACATGCACGTGTCAGTCGGTCTTGGGTGGGCCCACCACCTTTCCCCGCTAACTGGAAGCTGTCAGCGGTCTACCAGCGCAATTGAAGAGATGAGGGCAAATTTGTCATAAGAAAGAATGAATGATTTTAATTTAAAAGTATAGTTTATTGAACGTAGGACGAGGCCTAACTGATGTTCAGACTATACTTTTGATTTATTGGCTCGGGCGCGTCCATTTAAATATAACAACAATGCAAGTTTGTTATATTGGAACACCGAGGGCTATTTTTATTTAATTTTATGTCCTTGTCTTTGAGGGTGAATTTAAGGGGGTTTGTCTTACGTCAGTCGAGTAACGCGACCCGAAGTACTAGTGCGATAATTATTTACATTTTATATTTACAATAAAAATTATCTAAAACATTCTGCGTTTCAAACCAACCTGTCATTCCTCTGTCACGTACTCCCATATAAAATTTAATTATTTACAGTATTTACAATGTAAAATAAACCTAAGCTAGCATTTTGTTTCTCAACTAAAGAGAGTCTAACTACCCTAATAATTTCCGAAAGAAAAATTATGACTCGCGGCAGTGACTACTAATACTAGCCTTAAGATATTTTATTTCACACTTACTCACTATTCCGGACTCAGAATGTCTTCGTTCCTTTTGTCACAATCGGGTTTGTCCTTGGAAAACTTATTTGTACTCGCGCCAGCAACGAGTGTTTGAAGGGATTCCAGCGTTTTTTATACTCGCACGGAAACTACGAGTGTTTAATAAATAGTCCAGTATTTTTATACTCGCCGGAAACACGAGTGTTTAATGACGTTCCAGTATTTTTAATCTCGCCGGAAAACACGAGTGTTTAATGACAGTCCAGTATTTTTTTTATACTCGCCGGAAACACGAGTGTTTTAAATAAAAATTTTCTCAGGGAAAATCCGCGGCTAAAAACACTCTAACACCTGTAGTGTTGCGGCTCCCGTTTTGAAAAAAAATAAGATGGCGTTTAAGTGAGGTCCTGAGACCGCGGCGTCCGGCCACGATAAAAACCCAGAAGTCCCAGAACCCACTAAAAAAAACTGCCTCCTGCAGAAATTTCTTTAGCCGTCTCTTTCAACGTTAAATTACGTCATCCTGGCCGATTTATCTACCGGTAAAGCCATACCCGTTGCGACAACAGAGATACGGAACCAAATACTGCCGACACCGCAAAACTATAAAAGCCCGTCTAATTTTGCATGTGGGATTATTTAAAATAATTTAACGGAAAATAAAATTCATTAATTTTCTGGAATTGGAAAAAAGTTATTTTTACAACATGTTATTGTTACCTAACAATCCTCAATAATGTTTGAAAACAAAAATGGGAAGGACTAATTGCGATTCCGAGGAAGAAAAATCATTTTAATTGCACTCCAGACGAAATAATTAATAAAGCCAATGAAGTAGCACTAAATTTATTGCCTGACAAATCGAAGCAGCTCACAAAAAGGAATCTAATGCATTTATTGAATTGCACGTGAGGAGTTTTAGCGAATGGGTATTTTCAAGGAAGGTAAACAGTTTTAAATCTTCGACTTTGGTCATGGTACACCAAGCTAAAATGAACATTAATTCTGAATAATCAAGTCGATATAGTCAAATATACAAAACTTATTGCATTCCGAAGTGACAGTGAGTTGGTTATACATCAATATACAGTGAAACCTCTCATAACGGACACCTCTAATAAGCGAACATCTCTATTAAGCGGACATTTTTTCATAGTCCGGAACTATAGGTATATGAAACTCCATGAAAATCAACCTCTCTTGGATGGACTCTCCTTTGGGCGTACGCGGACAGGCTATTTACATACAAAGAGTGCGAAAAACCCTCCTTTAAACGGACAAGTATTTAGGAGACGAATAAGTACGGTGCAAAAACTCTCTGAAGACAGACCGGCAACCAATCGCGTATGCGGCAGGGCGAAAGGACTTCGCCGAATGAAAGTATTTGTGATTCCCGACAGCAGCCCGCCGTTTATTTGTGAGTTGTAAGGTTAAAATCGTAAACAATGGCACCAAAAATGTCGCGTTTTGAGTCTGAAAGAGAATATTGATGTTGTGAAAGTTTGTAATTTGATAACAGTGAATTGGGCGTGAGACCAATGTGCTATTAGAAGATGATAGTGACCCCATTCCTACCGATTATGTAGTCCAAACTGAAACAACATCACTATCTGACGACTCTGATGAAGAAGTTGAATGCAGTAATCAAACACATGTCACCAATTATCAACAAGCCATTAGTATGGTAAAGGAATTAAAAGAGTATGCAAAGAAAAGTGGTGACTCTACAGCAATGGAATTGTTATCAGACTTGGAATTACATTTTCTAGATTGCAAGTATAAAACGCAAACACGTCAAAGTACGTTATTAGATTTTTTTAGTACTAGGGGAGAGGGGGGTACGTTTGAACAATATTTAGAAAATAATTTTTATTTCAAAAAGTACAAAAGTAATGTTTACTATATTTCACAAACACATAGTCTTAACTCTGTAGAACCAACTACTACAGCTTAAAACCAAAGAAACTTAACTATGAAATAAAAATACATTTTTTATTAATACTCGAAATGTGTTTAAACCTACCCCCGCATGGGGGTAGAATTGAACATACAGGGGGCAGTATTGAACTTGAATATTAGTTTATGTTATATTGACTAAAATCAATACCGAATGACAATAGCGACATTGTTCTTAAAGTACCACCATGTTTCAGAGGTTCTGGAAGTTTAACAACGATATCGCTAATGTTAACATCGCTCCGCTCGGGCTCATCTGGGTGATTAAATTTAAATGATTCCTCATTTTTTATTATTTTTCTTATTAAATATTTAACTCTATATTCTTGTGGATCTAATTTCTTTTCTATTTGTGCAACAAAATATTTAATCGTTTTCTTCACAAACTTGACCAAGATATAATCGTTTTCTACCAACTCTTTTGGATTTCGTTCACCTTCTCCATCAAAATCTGCTTCATCAATAAATTCTTCTGAACCATCAGACTCGTCATGAACGGAATAATCTTCTTCATCATCGGTCTCAGTTTGGGTGTTTAACGTTTTTATTTTATTCGTTTGTTTAGACTGGACAAGAGTCTTTTCGTCTTCTTTCCAGTTAAGTGATGGTTTTTTTTTCTTCGCTAAACGACTAAAAGCTTCAGCCTCTATTCTATTTTTTTCGGGTGTTTCTGTCAGAATTCTAGATTTCCTTTTTCTCTGTTGTCGATTTGGGTTCATTTTTCGAGGTGCTGCTTTCGGTAGGGGTCTTACAACTTCTGGAGATAGAACAGAAACAGTACGCAAATGCTCAGTTGGGCTTGAGATGTCGGGTTCTGGAATATTACTGCTAGGATTGGAAGAGACGTTAAAAAAATTGGGTTGAGAGTCCGATAGCTTGGGCTCTTGAATTATTCTTGAACTATGAACATGAACTACGCCTGAAGGTCCGGCTTGTTCATTATTATCTTCGGAATCTAATTTTTCCGCTTCTATGGGCCTATCTGTCACAAATGCTGTTTCAAAATCATCATCTGAGAAGACGTTCCTTGAAAAAGGCCAAACTCCCGTTTTGGAAAATCCTGCAACTATGTTCTTGATGGTAAATGCATTTGCGTAGGCAATGTTTGCTAATCCGGCAAGATCATGGATTGTAAGAGTTTTACCGGGATTGCTAAGTAACCAATCATTTTGAGCTACAGACAACTTTGATTTCAGCGGACCCATTACTGCAACATCAAGGGGCTGCATGCGATGAGTGCAGTGAGGAGGAAAAGTAACTAAAACCATACCATTTTCCTTGGCATAAATAACCGCTTCTAAAGAACAGTGACTCTCATGGTTATCCATCAAAATTAAAATTGGATCGACTTTGGTGCATTTCGTGTGTTTTTGTATGTGCTCTAGTACTTTAATAAATAAAGGGGCAGTCATCCACCCACTCTTGGGGTTATTAGAAAGGCCTAAACTTCCCGGTGGTGCACCTCTAAGCATTGAGTCGTGAAATCTTGCTCTTGGAAATATGAAGACTGGTGGAATAGTATTTCCACAAGCGTTAATAATAGCACACATTGTGATCAACTGGCCTCTCTCCGCTGAAACTGCTTGTCCGACCTGTTTAGTACCTTTTTTCGCCACTACGTGCGGAGCCTGAACTACCGTGGTAATGCCGGTTTCATCTATGTTGAATATTTTTTCCGCTGTAAAAGGATAAATTTGTAGGGCTCGTTCATAATTATTAAAAAATTCCTCGACGTTTGTTTTATTAAAACTAGTACAACGCGCTAAGCTAGTGTTTTCTGGTTTTCTAAGGGTCAGTCGCTCATGTCGTTTCATGAAAGACTTCAGCCAATCTATTCCTGCCATTTTTGCGATATCCCAGTTTTTTGGATATGAACATTTTAGTAATTTTGCATAACTATATGAAAATTTCCTTATTTCTATATAAGTAAGGCCATAACTAATTTTTGAACATTTAAGTGTGTATTCTTCCAACATTTTTTCTTGTGGCATAGTAAAAACTTGCCTGGCAGTATATTTAGAATTATAATTTCGGTTAATATCTTCATACATATATTCAGTACCCGGCACGTGTTTTCTCGTTCCGCCTGTTTTCTGTTTTTTCACGGGTCGTTTTTGAGTGAAATTTACGAAATTTTGCATACTGTTTGTTTTGGTACTAAGAAACATTCTGCCATAGTTTTACACCTGTGCATGAACTATTTTCACTGACTTTCGGCTTTGTTTTGGTATATCAATTATCTTATCAACATCTATAAAAAATCTGTGGAATGCGAATATCTTTTAACAACAAGAAATTGTTTTATTGTATAGTACGTTTTCTATCTTAAACCCAGTGTACTTTATTGAATTTTCGTTCTGATACAGTCTGTTTCATCTGGTGAGTCCAATATGTCCTGCTCAATGTGCGTCACCGAATTGAATGATAAGGAGCTTAAGTACAGGATGATCTGTGACTTCTGTAATGCGGTTCACTGTCTATCCTGCTCTAAGTTCACGACATCTGAAGCTCAAGTGACTCAAATGAAATCAAGAGTCATGCTATATGCCTGTAATAGGTGTATGACTTCTGTTAAACAAGGCAGGGATGTTGTCAAATGTTTTGCTACATTGAATGCTCAGATGCAGAAAGCCTTCGATTCCTTTAATTCTAACATCTCTGTTTTTATTTCTCAAAAATTTGATACTCTCTATAGCACTTTTCAAGATAAGTTCGATGCACTGAATGATCAAAGAGCATCACTTACTGCCTGTATTGACGAATTAGTACCTGAGATTAAAGAGGCATCTAAAGAAATAGGTGTACTCAGGACCGATTTGGCCAATGGAAAACCTTTCGACATTGACATGATCAAGCGTTGTATTGTGGAAAATTGCACGGCAATCAGCTCTCCCACGGAGCCCTTGAGGAACCCTGATTTGAGACTGGGCGAGCTGGAACGACAAAACCACGATCTGTCAACCAAAGTTGCTCTTCTTGAGAAGGAAATTCAAATTCTTAAAAACTTGGTCCAAGTCTCCTCGAGCAATGATCCAAAGCCCGCTTCTGCCTTACCATCACGGAAGCAACCCAGCATTAAGTTAAACTCATCAACTCATCAAGCTTCCGTGCCGATTTCATCTTTGGACACACAGCAACAGCCTACATCCACGAAGCCAATCGCTCAACGAACATCCTCAGCTGCAAACCAAGTTGTTAATGCTTCAGTGCACGATGGTAGACAACCGATTATTATTGGCACTGGAGCGGGAAATGGTCCTCTACTGGCAGGCGTAAGGCGCCAATGGATGTATCTAGGCAGGTGTGATCCCAGTACAACGGAAGAACAAATTCTTGACTATATGAAAAATCAACTCTCTATTACCGATGTAAAGTGTTTTGTTTTGGATAGAAATGAAGATGTTTCTTCTTTTAAGATCGGAGTTAAAGAAACACTTCTCAAAGGTCTGCTCGAACCCAATTTATGGCCCGTAGGCACCGCTGTTAAAGAGTTTCGTCCTCGACGCCCTCAAAGGCCTGATAACTCAGGAAATTTTCAACACAAACCTCCAACAAACTCAAACCCTTAGAACATTTATCCATCTTCTACCAGAACGTCAGAGGCCTGAAAACAAAATTAAAAGACTTCCTATGCGCTGCTAATGCGGAATCTTATTCCATTATTGCACTTACTGAAACCTGGTTGGACCCTGATGTAAATGATGCAGAATTTCTTGATGCTAGCTATGTGGTTTACAGAACTGATAGATGTCCTACTAATAGTACCAAGAGTCGTGGGGGTGGTGTTCTTTTGGCCGTCAAGAACGACTTGAAGTCCTGTCGCCTCACCATTGGTTGTCCTGCTGTGGAAGAGATATGGATCTCTGTGTCTGTCGAGGGTTCAGTGTACTGTGTTGGCTGTGTGTATATTCCGCCATCTATGGATACATCCATATATGAATCACACCTAAATTCAGTTTCCAGTGCGTGTGACACATCTAAAAATGTTCTCGTCTTGGGCGACTATAATTTGTCCCATATAACTTGGTCTCCTAGCGATGACCACCCTGGCCTTATACCAGGAAACATCGGATCTCCCAATGAAATCTTGCTGTGTGACACTTTTGCTTTTTTGGGCTTATCCCAGTTAAACGGAGTGTTGAATGATCGTAATACTATTCTCGATCTATGTTTTGCCAATTTTGAGCTTGAATCAGTTGCGAGATGCGATGGTTTAGTGAATTGTGATCCATACCACCCTGCATTTGAAATGTCATTATCTTTAAGTAACACAAACTATTTAAAGCCTGCTAATTACTATTATTATGACTTTAAACAAGCAAACTTTGTATCAATTAATAACTATTTTTTGTGTTACAACTGGCTGTTGATTCTTGATGAAAATATTGATGTAATGGTTAATAACTTCTACATGGTAATTTATAATTGCTTTGAAATGTTTGTACCTCTGAAGCGGTCTCGACCAAACAATAGATTTCCAGTCTGGTTCTCGAATGAGCTTAAAAACATAATTACTCAAAAGAAAATAGCCCACAAGAGATACAAGCAATCAAGCACTGATGTTGATTATAACACTTTCGATTTGTTACGCAGGCGTTGTAGGTCCCTCACTAACGAATGCTATAATCACTACATATCCAATGCTGAAAATTCTATTTACGAAAATCCCAAGTTCTTTTGGAATTTCATACGTTCCAAATCTAGCCAAAGTACTGTTCCTGAGGAGATACATTTTGATACTGAAAAGGTTGTTAACGGAACTGACATTGCAAATCTTTTCGCCCGTTACTTTTCATCGGTCTTTAATCCTAAAAATCCTAAAAATATATATAATGCTCAAGACGCCGCTTCATCCAAGACATTTGAAACAATCTCAAACATAAGTATTAGTGCTGTGGTGATTGAGAAGGCCTTGTCTGAACTCGATATTAGTAAGGGGGCCGGACCCGATGGGGTTCCCAATAGTATTCTAAAATATTGCTCACATTCGCTTTACCTGCCTTTATATCACATATTTTCGAAATCCCTAGCCTCTGGACTTTTCCCAAATGTCTGGAAGTTATCATTTGTTTCGCCCATTTACAAATCAGGTAACAAATGTGATGTTAGGAATTACAGACCTATTAGCATTCTTTCAGCAATACCAAAACTCTTTGAGCACTGTATCGAAACAATTCTGACAAATATCTTTCAAAAAATCATAGTTACTCAGCAGCATGGATTTATGTCTGGACGTTCTGTTGACACCAACCTATTTATTTATACCAATTTTATATATGACTCCTTTGATAAAGGTTTTGAGACTCATGCAATATACACGGACTTCAGCAAGGCCTTCGATAAGGTAAATCACGTGATCCTGCTGTCTAAGTTGTCGGGTTATGGAATTTCCGGAGTGTTGCTGTCCTGGTTAGAGTCTTATTTGACCGATAGGGAGCAGCAGGTTAAAATCAATGGGTATTTATCTCAGCCATTTAAAGTTACCTCTGGGGTTCCCCAAGGGTCCCATCTGGGACCCCTTCTGTTTTGTCTATTTATCAATGATCTGGCTAACTTATTGTTATCATATCATTTATTGTTTGCTGATGATCTGAAACTGTTTAAACGCATAGCCTCCTTCCAAGACATTATTACTATGCAACAAGATATTAATACAATTTTTTCCTGGTGTCAGTCTAACGATATGTCCCTCAATATTGACAAATGTTGCTTTATGAGATTCAGCAGGTTAAAAAGCTCATTTCCTTGTCAATATTCTATTAACAATATTCCCTTGAAGGAGGTTTCGTTGGTTAAAGATCTCGGTATATACCTCGACACCCAGTTAACATTTGCAGAACACCTTGAGAAGGTGGTGTGCAAAGCAAATAAGATGCTAGGATTCATTAAGAGGTCGTGTAAGGACTTCAAAAATCTTAATGCCTTAAAGTCTCTGTACGTTTCACTTGTGAGATCTGTGTTGGAATGTTCGATTATAGTTTGGTCACCATACTACCAAATCCACACAAATAGACTTGAGAGTGTGCAAACTAGATTTGTAAGGTTTGCCCGTCATATAATTTATAAGTCAGGGACTAATTTTACTAACAACCAGACCATGTCCTACCTAAACTTGACTACGCTTGCCTGTAGGAGGGAGTACTATGATGTCTGCTTTCTGTTTAAAATATTTAATAACTTTATTAGAAGTCCTGAATGTCTTCAGGCTTTTTCTATTCATGTACCTGTTTATCAGACCCGTACTCACGCCCTTTTGCACGTGCCATACTGTCGTACCAATTATCTATTAAGCAGCCCAATAAATAGAATCGCTACTAATGTTAACCATTATTATAATAGACTGAACTTTTTTAATATATCTCTTTATAAATTTAAAATCTCTGCTAAGAAAATAATCTTAGGTTAGTTTAAGCTGTATAATTTTATCATACTTGTAAATGTTGTATACGTAAATAAATAAATAAATAAATAAATTATTTTTTTTAATTCTATAATATAAAGCTGTATGGACCAAACCATAAGTTGCTGCGGCTTTTCGAATGGACATCTGTTCATCTTTAACCGCGCGTATGGCAGCCAGCATGTCTTCCTCTACAATTTCTGGTTTTGTGCGCTTCTTTTTATAAGTACGTACCATGACTACCTACAAGAAAAAGAAAATTATACTAGTACGGGGCACCTTTGAACATGTTGAAAGGAACCCCTTGTTCATTGTTCAAACGTGCCCCAAGTGATATTAAATAATTTCTTTTTTATTATTATGAGAAGCATTAAGAACTCAGCAATTTCACCCACAACAAACAATACTAGATTCTAAAATAATTATTTTGACATATCAAAACCAACTCACCTGTTTATCTAGTAAAAGAAACTTCACTACCAAATTTAAACAGAATAAATACGTTGGCCACCGGAAAACAATAAATGCGTGCAGTCTCGTTCAACAACGAAGCAGGACTAAATTGAGATCATCCAGACTAGCGGCTGATTCTATTACTACATCTATTTCCGAATTGACATCGTAGACTAAATAGGGGCGGGATATTTGAATGTGTTCAATAGTGCCCCGTGTTCAAATGTACCCCCCTCTCCCCTACATCCTAACTAAAACTAGTGTATTTTTGTTATGTTATGTTTATTTGTACATACATATATACAAAATTCCAGAATCTCCACACATTGTATAGAAAATAACCATTTTATAGATACGGACAACATTAAACTAATATATAACGAAATAAAGGGCCAACGTTTAGAACAGTACGAAATTAAAAAGTCTATAAAAATAATCCCCTCACAACTAAAGATCCATAAAATTTCGTAAACACGCCCGTGATTGACAGCTTTCTCAAGTCTACCTACACTAATCTGGGAAAAAACCTAATTCTTAGGCAATAAAAAAGTTTATTAGTGACTGTATAAAGACCCGTAAAATAATTTTTAAGTTTAGTATTCATCTTACAATGCCCTTGAAAAAGGCCTAAAAAGCCGAAACATGTAGAGTAATCCTCTCAATATATTGAAACAATTAAAAGCAAATTTCTTCTTTTTTTTAACTTAACTATTGTTCCATTGTGAAATCTTTTCTAATGACTGTTTCATTATATTTAGGACTGAATAACAACTTTAAGCAGTAAAATGGATGATTTCGCCAAATTTTTGCGTTAAAATAACCGTTATCCTTATTGAGACTAGTCTCTAATGACTAATGACTTTAACCTAATAAAATAAAAACAACGCTGTTCATAATACCCGACTATATAAAGTACGGTAATAAAAGCTAGCTTATATAAATATATCAATTAGTCTTTCAAATCCCAAGTGATCATAAAAAAAGTTACAGTTTGTTTCCATTATGAGAAAACAATTTGTTCGTTTATCCCTTATTGTAAAGCTCAAAATAATAATCATTAACGCAAACAAAAGGGCTGACCTTATCCTCAGATACGATATACAGGGTGTTATTGGAAATTAATCATTATACTCAAATTTATTATATTTAAACCAGCAAATCCTGAGATGAAACTAAATCGAAGAAGAAGTAACTGTAGAAGAACTGGCGAATTCTTTACGATCAGAAACATGGTGACCAACTTAATTAACGAGTAGTGAGAACGTAAATTCATTGGGTAGTTTCTGAGGTAAATGAATGATTCCTTGTTTCTTTGATTTTTGTATATTTTAGGTGTAACTGAATATTTTGTTTCAATAACAAACAAATAAAAATGTGTGAGTGTTGACAATATTACAAAATTGTTGCTTTCGTTGCACAGAAGACAATGACAGTATATTGATAGTTATAAAACAAAATAACACACTAGTCACAGTTACATTCACGTGTGTTACTACGACATATATAATATACACAAAGTTTTCATTAATTTTACTAATATAAAAACATATTCTTAGACAGATATAATTAACAAGTAAATAATAGTTGACTGTAGATATACAATACAACTGTATTAAGTATCACTTCTTGAGAATGTCTTGCTTGGCCAATAATAGTATATTAAGATACAAGTTTCATAAGACATTATCTTAGAGCACGCGTTTAATTACAAGTACAAGTGCTCTAATTGTCTTATGAACCGTGTATTTTATAATACTTTTTCTATTTGGGACTTTAAAGTCTGAAAAACTTTAAAAAATATAGTAGATTTTTTCCATTTGAATTAATATTTTCTTTTTGGGTTGGCAATACTTTTACAATTTAATAAAATGTTACAAGTACCAAATATGCCATGATAGGAACAATTGAACACAACAAAGCTTCTTCCCATCCGTCATAATTTAAAATAAATATATTATTAAAGTTAATAAAAATGAGTCAGGAAGAAAGTTGTATTCTGTCAGAAATACGAGAAATTGCTGAACATAATCTAGCAAAACTTTTAAAAAGAATATGCAAAACTTTGAGTTATGGTGCGAGCAGAAAAAAGTTCAAACTATTGAACAAAATAATACTATTGAACAAAATATTGTGTCGACACAGAATCTGACAGAAATAACAATTAATGCCCAGGAAATGTCTACAGTAACTATAAATATGTATATGTAAAGTAATATGTATAATATTATATTGAATTAAAAATAAAAATAGTAACTACTTTATTGAATAAAACTTTAGAAATAGAGCATAAACTGTAAGATATTTCTATTATTTTTAGTTGTTTTGTTTATATTGTTTTATAGTTGTGACTAGAAATTTGACGGACTCCGTAAGCATGTTATATATTTCCGAGTATAGGTATTTTAGATAAATATCTAGTAAAAATGATCTATTTGCAAGGTTAAAGGTTAGTATTTTAAAGTCTTATATAAAAAAATTTTTGTCGAATCCATATTGCCTAGGAAACTAACTTCAACGAAATCAAAGTAAGCCTAAAATTTGAACCCTACTTGCTGCCAACAAAAAAAAAATATAATTTCAGTTTCATAAAGTGGCAGGTTATTAAATTTTTTTGCATTTCATAATGTAGACATTATGAAACCCAAATAGAAAAATATTTTTAACAGTTTACCTTTATTCTTGTGTCGTTTAAAAAAAGGATATAATACAGTGAGTTAGCTTGCTCAATTGTTGCTGGTATCCACTCTATTTACACGTTTAGCAAAGTTAGTTTCTGATTATTTTTACTTCCATCGTACAATACTTAGTTTTAACACACGTCGGGGTCATGGTTTGTTACTATTTTTATTGAATACATGCGGCGGGATGCCGCTTCTACTGAACCAAACTATTGAGGCTGTACTTTGTTATTAACTGGGGGTTTCCGTCAAAACACAGTGATAAAGGGTAAAATTCACAAATTAATCGGGGCGGCTGTCATTTGTTGGGGGTCACTTTTGGTGACTGATTTAATCGTCTCAAAATGATTGATTTACACACCACTAGCAAACACTAAACTGGCGCCGCAGATTAAAGAAATAATTTAAGAAACTTTTACTTTATTTGTATAAAGAGGGGGAGGGGGGGGGGGGGGAGAGGAGGAGGAGAGGTATGCAGCTTCGTCGTTCCCCTGGGTATCTCAGTCCCAGTAGGCATTTTTTTATAAAATTACAGAAAAAAATAAGAGAATATAAATATCTGCTTCAGGCGGAAAAGAATTATCGCAAAGCGAAAGAAATTGCTTATTTATCTCCTTGCTTGCTTTAGTTGAATCATGGGGGCGGTTTAAACCTTAAAGCCCCAGGAGGAACGATAACAATATTGAAAAAAATATACCTCGTAACACAAGTAAAACGTTTTGTTCCATTTATAAAGGGCAGTGGCAGACCTGGAGGATTGATTATCTCGGGTTGTTCTCTCAATTTATATATTAATTTATATATTATTGTTTGAACATCCTGTATTAATAGTTATCGAAATATTATAAAAATATACAGTGGAACCTTCCTTAGGCGGATACCTACGGGACCGTCTAAATGTGTCCGCCTAATAGAAGTGTCCGCCCATGGGAAATTTGTTATTAGGTAATATATAAATGCTATGTATATGTATGTACAAATAAACATAACATAACAAAATACACTAGTTTTAGTTAGGATGTAGTACTAAAAAATCTAATAACGTAGTTTGACGTGTTTGCGTTTTATACTTGCAAGCTAGAAAATGTAATTCCAAGACTGATAACAATTCCATTGCTGTAGAGTTTTTTGCATACTCTTATAATTCCTTTACCATACTAATGGCTTGTTGTTGATAATTGGTGACATTTGTTTGATAACTGCATCCAACTTCTTCATCAGAGTCGTCAGATAGTGATGTGATTTCAGTTTGGGCTATGTAATCGGTAGGCATGGGGTCACTATCATTTTCTAATAGCACAATGCTATCAATGTTAATGAGCTCGCCTAAGTCATTGTTATCAAATTACGAACTTCCACAACATCAATATTCTCTTTAAGACTCAAAACGTGACATTTTTGTCCCATTGTTTACGATTTTAACCTTACAACTCACAAATAAACGGCGGACTGCTGTCGGGGAATCACACATACTTTCATTCAGCGAAGTCCTTTCGCTCTGCCACGCATACGCGATTGGTTGCCTGTCTATCTTCAGAGGGGTTTTGCACCGTACTCCGTCTCCTAAATACTTTAAAATTTTTTTTGTCCGTTTAAAGGAGGGTTTTCGCATTCCTTGTATGAAAACAGCCTGTCCGCGTCCGCATAAAGGAGAATCCGCCCAAGAGAGGTTGATTTTCATGAAATTTCATATACCTAGTTCCGGACTATGACAAAATATCCGCTTAATAGATATGTCCGCTTATTAGAGGTGTCCATTATGAGAGGTTTCGCTGTATATTAAAGCTGGTCCACATCAACAAGAAATCCAACCCAAATTAAATAATAAAGGCTTCCTTCCTTAAAGGAAAATTTAATAATTATTTTAAAACCCTTAAGCACGCTTAGACTACGACATGATATGCGAAGTCTGCGTAGACTCTTGCGTAGAATCCAAAAATGTCCTTTTTATAGGGTATCCCATTTAAAATAAGCAAGATGACATCGACTTCCGGTATAATCGAAAGTGCCACCATATACTGAAAATCATTTAGCCGATTTGCTCTTATCAACATTAGCATACTGTCAAATTTTGAAAATTTTCCTATGTATTTCCAATACCTTCGATATATTAACAATTGAAAATTGGCAAGATCCATCCAATATTAAAAATATTTAAAAATGCAGGAATGAATGAAACTCGAGATTGCTATGGAGAACAAAATGGAGATGGGTTAGCGGTTCTTTGTTTTCCATAGCAGGCTCGATTATGTTTCAATCCTGCATGTTTAGATAACTTTAATATTGCCAATTTTCAATTGTCAATATATATATCTGAAAGGGTTGCACTTGGGTATAGGGTATATTACATAAATTACGTTCAGAGTTTGACCCAGACTGACGCCCCCCCCCCCCCCCCTAAAATTATATTTGGTACCCTTGCAGCAAATACTACTTGAAAAACTCTGTATAGCAATCTTTTTAATTTTTCACCAGAACGAAAATAAAAAATAACAGGGGAGGCAGTATACGTCCTCATGCTGCACAAAACTTTTCAAGTCGAGAATTTCTCTTAACCTAATTATCCGAACACCCTGTATAAGGTAAGCCCGGGTCCCGGGGGGGGGGGGGGGTATCATGGCCCCTTACCCAAACCAACAGTGGAACGCGAAAAATAGTATGTCTCGACTGACGCGACAGCCTATTCTGTTTTCCTTGTTTTTTTTTGGTGACCCCCCCCCAGAACAAAGTTCTGGATCCCCCCTTGGTATAAGGGAAGTCAGTTGACAGTTAACCGATAAACATTGTCGATTTTCCTGAAAAGGGGAAACAGGAAAAACCATTTGATTATGTTACATCATTTTCAAGGCGTCCCGGATGATTTTTCGATCAAGAATTTCTTTTAAAAACAAAACCGTTAATTTTTGCCGCTGAGCAATTTCCCAAAAAACAGATTATTCACTTGTTTCATGGTAAATCGCGCTTCATACGAAACATTATAAAAATTTACTAGTTATAAATTAACTCTAATGTTCAATTGCTCAAGTAGAAATAACAAGCAGGTCCTAAAGTCAACAAATACGGGTTAAATTTTAGATATAATGGTGTTTTGATTAAAATTTTCCTCTATTTATAAATAAGTGCATTCTTAAATATTTATTAGAATTATAAAAAGCAAAATAGATTGCTTGCAATTATCTATTCATTTACTTAATGTTAAAACTACAAACTTGGCATGTCTTATGTATCTGATGATTTTGTATTTTAATGTTAATTAAAAAAAAAATTACATGCGTAAAACTCTGTATTATAGACTATATTTGTTGAAATCATGGGCGTAGCGACGATTTTCTTCAGGGTGGGGCAAGAAAACGCAATATACATATATTATTAATTAAAAAATGCTCGTTATTTCCGCAACATTAAAAATATACAGGGTGTTATGGAAATGACGTATTATATATAAATGGGTGACTCCTTGGGTGTCCTAGAGAAGCGCCACATATTTTATTTTTTTTTAAATCGCCGTTTTAAAAGTGGGGTAATAAACACTCTTACTCACAGGTCAGTCCGCGCTATTGTACAACATTTCACCAAGAGCCAATGGCAATGTTGCCAAACTTAAAGTAAAACTGAAATTCCATATAAAATTATAAAAATAAATTATTTTCTACCTACTTGTATTTATCCTTATACCTAAAGAGCGAGGAAATCCTGTCACAAACACAATAAGTTGTTTTTCTTTCTCATGGGAACACTCCTGGAAACACTTTATGTACACACAGTAATAGTGAAACAGAACCGATACTTAGCTTTTGAAAATACAATAATACAGATTATACTACAGATTATTAGATTTTATTACACGCGAGAAATTTGACGTCCAGAAGAAACGCGTCAATAAAAACAATATTCAAAGATTATTTATGTACGGGCAAAATACATGCGTAAACCGAAAAAACAGAGCGGATTGCTGAGAGTGTGTTGGTGATCGACGAGACTCAACGTATCCGGCCGCTGGTCTTCAACTAACAGACGCAAGCGTGCGGTGCTATATGAAACTACTTCGCTCGGCTGATGTAAGGCGTCAAGAGGTCATTGGCATTTGACATAGTGACGTACGTGGCTATTACTATTCCATATGTGTTTAAAATATAGTCTGTCGTAAATGTTCTTCAATTAATTGTACAAAAAGGTATTACAGAATGGAAAAGTGTTTAAATTATTTTATGTTGTCTAAAGAGTTTAAGGTGTACATATGACATCACCGGCCAGAATTTCTTGATTGCTTACATGTATTGCAGTGCCACACAGGTGTTTGACGTGAGGTCACTTTTACCGCTGAATGAACTGGAAGCGCCATTTATGGCTATTTTTCTTCAACTTGTCTTTATCTCAGGAATTGCCGGTTTAAATATAATACGTCATTTCCATAACACCCTGTATTGTTTAGGAATGTATGTATTAAAAAGGATCTAGTAGGTAAGAAGCAGATTTTGTTTTGTAAATATAAACAATTTTGACAGTTGTCTACCTAGCCTAGTTGTCACGTATTTAAGTCATTAACCTTAACAAAATATTAAATAAACATGAAAATCTTTAATATCCTCTATCTCAAAAGTTAAGACGTTTAGGACATATGTTCATATGAACTTTTTTTCTGAAAATGGACCTATGAATAACCTCATAAATATTAGCATGTTATTAAGAAACACCCTGTATATTGTAGAATATAAAATCTTGCTAACTCTTGTCTTACAGTTAATAAAACTTAACTTTCAAAATATGCAATGAAAATTCCTAAACGAAATTCCAAAGGAAAATTTGACAAAGACATTCAGGTTTCAAAAGAAGGCTGTTAATTTTATGTAGCCTTTTAAATGTTTTTACGTAGCACGCGGCGTCCATAAGGGCGAGGTCGGGCGGCGCCCAACGACGAAATGCTGCCTAAATATTGTGGGTGTTATGGAAATTATTTTTGTTAGGTGCTAGATTGTTGCTTAAAAATGTACTAAAATGCCCTAGATTTTATAGAAAACTGACGACAATATATAGGGTGTTACGGAAACGACTTATTATATTTAAATGGGTGACTCCTGGGGTGTCCTAGAGAAGCGCTACATATTTATTTTTCAAATCGAACGTTTAAAAAGTGGGGTAATTCACCCATAAACCCACAGGTCACTGCTCGGCACAGTCATATTACACTGAGCAGCTGTGTAATAAACAGATGTTCTGGCGCAATGTTGCCATTCTGTTAATGTAAAATTTTAAATTTTTATAAAAATAAATATTTAGCTACCTAGTATCCAAATAGAAGTGAATCCAGGTGCCAGTACACTAGCAAGTAATCCAGGGCATATACATCTTCAGTTTTTTCTGGTTTTAGCGGGTAAAGCTTATACCCCACTAAAACTCCTTCGGCGTCTTTCTTCCAATCTCAGAACATGACCCTGTATATCGTCAGACACAGAACACATAGTGAAACACTGAACAAATTACCATAAATCACTTAAAGAGACACACACATGTTTCAAATTAGTTTTTTGAAGATAGGCCCTTGTCACACAAAATCGCTACACATGAAGTTTAACAAACACACAAATAGGAGATAGGACACTTTATAAACTAAAACGTTCAGCAAATATTTTATCTGCTGCATCCAATATATTATATTGCAACTGATCCATAACTTCGACTTTATAAACTATTTCTTTATTCATCGTACCCCATAGAAAAAATTGCATGGGGTAAGATCCGGTGACCTTGCGATTTCCAGTCTCTTACTAAAGGAACATTTTCTAATATGCCTTCGACTTGATTTTTTCTGTATGTACTAAACATTTTCACACTTACTCGCACTGTTACAGTTGATTAAATATGCCGAAAAAACTGTTTCGCGCGAAGTCGCAGAGGAATATCTTGTTGTCAAGCAAATGTCAACTTCTAACCTTCTGTCGATTTACTAGAGATGTGGCTAATCTTTGGTTTTAAAATCCCGCTGTGAAACGATCGATTTAGTTTTTTTAGCTTTGCGAATGAAATAAAGCACCAGAGGAGGAAAAATCCTTTAGGCCACTCTGGGAGTGGTGCGTGTGCGCAAAAAGCGATTCACGTTGGTTTTGAATCGTTGGAGGTTATATTCGTTGGGAAAAACTACCTCGAGAAGGTCGTTCCACAAGGATGAAGTCCTCCAGATGAAAGAATTCTAAATAATGAAGTTCGAGGAGTACTAAGCTTAACCTCATATGGATGGGCGGCAATGGTTCGTAGTGTATTTCTGCTATTCGTCACTCTGGGCGGAATCAAGAGGGCAAGGTCAGTCGAGCACCTTCCAGGAAAATATCTGTAAAAGAGAGTCAAATCCCCAACCTATCTTCGATGTTCTAGGCTGTCGAGGTTCTTCGTCAGCTCGTAGTCTCTGATCAGACGAATAGCCCTCCTTTCGATGGAATCCAGCAGCCGAAGAGTATGTTTGTGTGCATAGCTCCAGACATGAGAGCAGTACTCTAGTGATGGTCGAATCTGGGCTTTGTATAGTGTCAAAAGTTGTTGAGGTGTGTATAATTTTCTGGTTCGGAAGAGTACCATCTTGGCGATTGCCACAACGTGGTTATGCCAAGACATATTTTCTCCCATAATAATAATGTAGAAAAAAGTACAAAACGATGGCCTCGCAAAAACACAATATATTAAATTTAATGCTTCATAATTAAAGTTATATTTTTTATGAAAAAGACATAGGTTCTATCGTCGTCCACTTTTTGATGTAGTAAAGACGTCTAAACTAAGACGTCTTAAATACGCTGATGTAGTGATATCTTTAAGATGTGTTTTTTACGTCCAAAGTACGCCAAAGACGTTCAAGCTAAACATAGACATAATATGGACGTCTTTAAAACGTAGTGTGCTATATGAGCAATATTATGTATTTATTTGCGTAAAAAACAATATAGTTTTTATAACGATCGTAAAAAAAAATGTTCAGACCTCCTAATCCTATTAAACGTCATTTATTCTTCGTTATAATCTTGCTTAAATAACGATTACCAGTGGCATAACCCCTTTTTTTTTAAACTCAGGTTTCAAATAATTTTCTTTAATCTCTTTTGTTCCCAACATGTCGCTAACAGCAACGCATACGTTAAAGAAGAAAGTTCAGGGATAGTAATTAATTAGCTTTTGTGTCCATTATGCCATAATTTATATCCGGCCGTAAAAACCTAAATTAATCAGGAACCCCGTAAAAACCTCTTAACGCAAGGATTGCGAAAAGTTTTTTAGAACTAAACTTTTTTTTACATTTTATATCTCGGAAGACAGGGGCGATGCCTAAAGGAGCGTACATTCGTTAATACATGAATATACAGGGTGAGTCAACGATAGAGTAAAGTTCATTTTTTCCTTTATGTTAAGAATTAGATAAAAACTTGAAATACAAAAGTTGTAGAGATAATTAACGTGCACATTCTAAAATTATATTGGAGTATACATTGTGGCCCACAAAGAAGTGATGAATATAACTTACGTTTCTTTAAATGGAACACCCTGTATTTCTATCAATTTTTGGATTTAGCATAAGATTCTGAATATTTTTCATATATAATATTATATATCTAATCTTATAGTTTTTCCAATATTTCCATTTTTTCAGAAAAATGTCAGTTTTCAGCGTTGCATTTAATTGTTAATACCTACACTACCTCTGCAAATTAAAAAATCATATTTGGTATGGACATTATATGGAGTTAAGGCAAATAAATTATGGAAACAAATTTACCTCACTTTTTACAGGGTGTTCAAAATAAATTTTCGAATTTCAGTAACTTTAAACAAAAAAATCTCGGTTTTTTAAATGGTACGCCCTGTATATTTTATATCTTTCTGATAGAATACGTAATTCTCTTTAACTTTTATTTAATATATCATATGTTTATTTTAATACTTTTCGACATATTTTAATTTTTCTCTATTTGTCATTGTTAATTTCCGATATTTATATTATAACATCGTAGTTGCAATGAAAAAACAAAAGGTGTCAAGACTTTGACACAAGTACTTAATACTGAAATACCTAGAAACGTTTGTTATTCGATGTAGAAATGTTTAGGAAGAAATTAAGTATGGATTTCCCTAAAAATGAGCTGATTTACATGATTTCCACAATTGGAATATAGAATACGAAATGCTTGCAGGAGAGTATCAGCATTTATGCTAAGGAGTGTACAGAAAAACTTACTAAAACATTAACATTGAACATTTGTTACGACACAATTAAAAAAATGAGAAAAATATTAATTGTAAATATTCTTTTCCACAAGTTTGTTGTTACTTATTTCCATTTTCATTTTATTATATGATATGTTTCGAAAATTTACCTCGTTTGATTTTGTCCTGGGGACTCCACAGGTTTTTTGTTTTTTTCATTGCAACTACTAGGATGTTATAATATAAATATAGGAAATTAACATTGAAAAATAGAGCAAAATTAAAATATGTCGAAAAGTATTAAAAATAAACATATGATATATTAAATAAAAGTTAAAGAATTACGTATTCTATCAGAAAGAAATAAAATATACAGGGTGTACCATTTAAAAAACCGAGATTTTTTGATTAAAGTTACTGAAAATCGAAAATTTATTTTGAACACCCTGTAAAAAGTGAGATAAATTTGTTTCCATAGTTTATTTGCCTTAACTCCATATAATGCCCATACCAAATATGAACTTTTAATTTGCAGAGATAGTGTAGGTATTAACAATTAAATCCAACGCTGAAAACTTACATTTTTCTGAAAAAATAGAAATATTGGAAAAACTATAAATTTGGATATATAACATTATATATAAAAACTATTCAGAATCTTATGCATAATCCAAAAATTTATAGAAATACAGGGTGTTCCATTTAAATAAACGTAAGATATATTCAACACTTCTTTGTGGGCTACCCTGTATACTCCAATATAATTTTAGAATGTGTACCTTAATGATCTCCACATCTTAAAGTTTTTATCTAATTCTTATCATAAAGGAGAAAATGAACTTTACTCTATCGTTGACTCACCCTGTACATGGTGTCTCTTTTTAACACTTTCTGGGGGGTAATACAGTTATTATCAAATATAGGAAGAATGTTGCGAAACGCAAAATTCTGGTGTCACTTGTTCATATGTGAAATTATTATTATTATTCTTATAACATTATATTTTTTAACGCAATTTTTTCCTAGCGTTTTCCAATCCTTTAACTTTACGAATCCAGTTTTAGATTAGAAAAAAAACTAAGTATATTTGGCTAAACCTTGGCATAAAATAGTGCCTGCTTGGCAACCTTTGATAAACGCAGCTCTTAAGGTGAACAGAAGAAGCAACCCTATGCAGATTCTGTGAAGAGGAAGAGGAAACGCCAGTCCATGTCTTATGCCAATGTGAAGGCCTGACAAGACTAAGATTCCTATGTTTAGGCGAAGAAAAGCCAAATGCATCCAACTATATGCAGGAGCCATTGTCAAAGCTAATGAGTCTAATAAAAAAGGCAGGGCTATACAAGACACTCTAATCAAACGGAGTCTCCACAATAGATCTGAAAAGGTCGCGGTGGACAAGGTCGGACGACCAGCTCCAGTATAATCTAATCTAATCTAAGGTGAACGTGATTGCGCCACCTATGCTGGAAAGATTCGAAACAAAAATTACCTGGAAAGTTTTTGTCTCCTTGTGAGAGAAGAAAATATTCCAGTTCCTCTGGTATTATTGTGTGAACGATTTGAAATTTGACTTTTATCGTATTTATTTTCATGTCTGTTAAATTTTCTAAAAAGCAAATCCAATCCGCTTGGTGGTTGTTCCATATAAATAACAGTTTACCGCATTTTGCGTATTATTCAAATGTAAAAAATACCGTTTCAACGACGCAATGCATTTGTTTTGAAATATTTTTATCGGAAATGTGAAATTGATGATGGGAACATGTCCAAAATGCTTTTGTCGCCCGTGATATCGAACTGCTGAAAAAAATAGCATATTATAAGCATTTTACGTTTTTTGTTGTGCAATGAATTACTAAATTTAGGAAAAGGATGAAAATTATTCCCACAATGCAGGTGTTCCATAATTTATGGGTTATTGAGCACCTGGATATACTAAGCAAATTGTAAACAACAGTACATGTTCAAAATGTGTCCCCATAAAAATAGTCAAGATCTAGATAACGTGACGCAAAATGACACATTGCTTTCCTTGCTAACAAATATATTTTTTTTACATGTGCCCCGAAAGTGCCTCTTCGAGTCACCATGTGCTCATAAATAAATAAAACCAGAATTGTCGGTGCGGGATTTGAACCCGCGACCCTCAGATCGCCATGCGGACACTCTACCCACCGAGCCATACTACAAGCGATAATAAATAGCGGATTATATATAAATTAAATTGCCAGTTAATTTTTCAATGATGTTTTAGAAAAATGTCTGAAGAATTTCTTTATTTATATAGAGAAGACTCGGGCACTTATAAAAAAATAAATATAACCAGTGATGCCGAGTGCGGGATTTGAACCCGCGACTCTCAGATCACATGGCGTACGCTATACCACTAGGCCACCGAGCCTATTTGTCATAAGTAATAAATAAATATTTACATTCTCCCTGCGCGAGTGTTTTCATGTCATGTAGACAGGAAAACTGGCTGAAGAATTTCTTTATTTATTTATCATCAAAGCTTCGGGGCACTTGTAAAACAAATACGGTACATATCTCGGGCCGTCGGAGGCTTTTCCGGACTCGTGCGTAAAAGCCTCTTTTCGGCCCTTCATACGTAATGTACTATTTTCTCTCCCACCACGTACAAATGGAAGATATTGTCAACATTTACTGTAGTTTACAATTATTAGCAAGGAAATTTGGAATTATTTTGAAAACGGCCGGAACTTGTATGTTCGTGTTAGAAAAAATGCCTATGATTTCTACATCCAATACCCAAATAATATACAGGGTGTTCCATTTGAAAATCTTGAGAAAAATGAATTTGAAATATGTCGCTTTTGGAACCTTATTATGAACATCCTCTATAGAAAACATAAACACTATTAGATTCATAATATCTTTAGACCCCTTGTTATAAAGCACACCCAATCTCGTGGTTGAAAATATCATTTTAGAATATTTTTTTGATTGTTCTTTCCAGGACTACAAAACTTCTTAGTTTTTAATTTATTGCCCTTAAAGCACCCAAGCCAATTAAATAAGATTTTAGGTAATTATTGAGGACACTAATGCGAACCTAAATATGCAATAAAATATTGGTTGTCCCATTTAAAAAAATAAAACTTTTTGTTATCACACTTTTTTGGGACACGATTTGAAACATATTTTCTTGAAATACACCCCATGATACAGTATAAGTCTTCATATGGATGAAATTCCTAGCTTAATTCGTATAGGAGCTATAGAATCCTGACGCGCCCTGTATAAAAATATAATAATAATATATTTTGATTAAACCATATTTCAATAAATATTCAAATAAATACAAAAGTAATAATTTATCAGTGATGATAATGAAATGGACAGATGTAAATATTATCGCTGTTCTTTTCGAAAAATACACTTCCTTGATACAAGGAAAAGTATTCTTTACAATATTTATATCTGACCCTTAAAATTTAAATTCGAAAACAACGCCAATCTTTATTTCGAAATATAATCCAACAAAAGGTAACAAATACGCAAATATATCAAGTTGAGGGGCTTTAAAAGACGAAATTAATCAGTGTTTCTTGTGGTTAAAATTTTGGGTAAAGCGATTGCATTCGACGTAGAGTATTAATAATTTTTAAATTTTCTTTTCTTATCTGTTCGCTATTCAAACAGGTCAATCTATAAACATATATATATTGCTTTAAGAGTTTGTGATTAATAGTACTTTACTTGGTCTGACCGTGGTCTCCGATCCGACGAATTGCTCTTCTTTCGATGGAATCCAGTAGCCGAAGAGATTGTTTGGGTGCAGAGATCCAGATATGAGAGCAGTATTCTTGTGATGGTCGAATCTGGGCTTTGTACAGTATCAAAAGTTGTTGAGGTGTGTACAACTTTTTGGTTCGGACACCAAGTTTCTGAAAAGTTATCTTGGCGATTGCCACAACGTGGTTCAGCAAGTAAGTTTGCGTTGTCTCCGTCTGTGGATGCTATTGTACTATCGGAACGTGTTAAAGGTGGAATAGTTGATTTGGTACCAAAAGGACCTTGATCCGTTTGGACTGTCAAGAAGATTGTTTTTGATCCTCAGGTTATTGGCTTCTTTGCTTTGATCGCTGAATGCGGTTCGTATAAAACTGGGGTATTTGATTAAGTCCCCAAACAGCTGATCGATGACATATTGCTGCTGTCAACTGTCGAAAAAGCTTGAGGGTTCGCTGCAAAGACTATATTTGCAAAGTTCGCTATGGTTTCTAAAGGTCACAAATTATTTGCGCTTTAATTTTGAAAATGTATCAACAAGGAAGGAAAATGGAAGAAGACGTGATTATTTAATGTTGTACTGTGTACGCACAAAAATAATATCGGTTTAATTAACAGATTTAATAACTTGCTCGAACGCAATTACCTAGTACATTAAACTACACATGTAACAATGTGTTAAATATCAAACTGTCGTAATAAAATGCATTAATTGCAATTACTGTAAATTTAAATTTTGGTAACACTCGCACAGTGCTTAGGCGTGGAAAAAATGGCAAAAAGCTGGGTGAAAAGTAAATATTTAATATAGCTGCGATGTAGAAGATCGACAAAAAACAAATAACAAGGCCCTTGCGCTATCGGAAGCGAGATGGTTGAGTACCTGCTTTTCAGAAAGAGGACTCGTTCATAGATAAAAGAATATTATCTACAAAGTCCTTAAAAATTCATTATTTACAGGGAAAAATCGTGTCATCTTTTCCTTAAAAGCGATTTTATTACAAACACGACTATACTATCTGTTCCGTGCCCTTTGTGCTATAATGTGCAAGTGATCAAAATGTTTTGTGACTTCCTAGTCGGTTCTCAAGTGTTTTGCATTATTACAATTTGACGTATTAGTAATTAGGAGAGCAACAGGCGATCTTTACTTGCACAATACACTTCTGGAGTATGGTCCGTTCCTTTCGACTCACCCTATATATATATTTCTAATTGAAATTTTAAATATACAGGTTGTCCGCTAATTAATGGTACATGGAAAACCCACAGACTACTGACGTAAAAAAATTAGCATTTAATTATACTTACCTAGGATCCGAAAGTTGATATTATAGTAAGTTAAAACTTCACTTTTTTTTCCTCTAATAACTTTGAGCGAAACCAACGGTTGTTTACAAAATTTGGCAATTCAGGTTTTTTTTAGGACGAGAAATTGATTTCTTTACTTTAAAAAAGGTAGACTAAGTTCAGGTCGCCCAGAGTTACCGTTTCGGAGATATTTGCATTTAAATTGTTTAGTGCATTAGCTCAGGCAAGCAAATAATATTTTGTTTCTTCTTACCAATTAACTTTTACATGATAATTAATGTTCTAGTAATGGTAATTGGGAATAATAAATACAACAATTGAATTGTTCTTTAACTTACTTTAATTAAAATACCATTGAAATAAGAAAAACATTTTGTTTGTTTGCAAATTAATAGTAAATAATTGGGCAGGGTGCACTAAACAATTTAAATGCAAATATCTACGAAACGGTAACTCTAGGCGACCTGAACTTAGTATACCATTTGTAGGTAATAAATATGAGAAAAATATTATTTTCATTAAAAACTAAAATACACTGAGACACAAAAAAGTTATGACCTAATACATATTCAAATAATGCCGCAGACAGCGCCCCCTACATTGTACATTAAAATTTCACAAAGAAATCAATTTCTCGTCCTAAAGAAACCATAATTGCCAAATTTTGTAACAAAACGTTGGTTTCCTGCAAAGTTATTAGAGAAAAACCAAAATGAGTTTTAACTTTAACACCTTTTATCTCAGCTAATATCAACTTTCTGATATAGGTAAGTTTAATTAAATCCTAATATTTTTACGTAAGGAGTCTGTGGTTTTTCCATGTAGCATTAATTAGCGGACATCCTGTATACATATAAATAAATGCTACACAGCATCCAAAATTGGACACTGAATTGACTTGATTTTGATATTTGTCACTTTTTTCAGTTCACTGCGCTACTGTCGGGCACAAATATAAATATTTTGGCACATGTTTCCTTATGCGTTTAACAATAACACTTTTTGCTCGTCTGACAATAGAATATATATTTTCGGATTGTTTATTAAACAAAACTTAGAAGTGTTATTCATCTTGGGAAATTCGAGCTTTTTTCTGAAGAAGCCTTAATGTCAATGTTTTTAAATTTGTAAATACTACTGTTTACTTTTACTGAATTTCATTTATTGATACAGCGGAAAGAGTTTAAGTTAACTAGCCGTAATAGAGCAATAAAAAATAGTTACGAACTGCCCGAGCCGTGCACAGATGGTTTAAAGTGTTCACTGAAGAGAAATCTGCGACCGTCGACCAAAAATTCGGTGTCCGAGCCAAATGTATCGATTGTCAACTGATTTGTAACAGAAATATAAGCGTACTTTTACGGAATTGTGGGTTTTGATTTTGTGAATTTTGCCTGATCGAGTGTTTGTCTACTTTCGACTTGTTGTTTTTACCAATTCGTTGTTTTTCTTTAGTTTTGACATGTTTTGGTTAAACTTACTTTCCATTATTCCTGAAATATCCATTCCAAAGCGAAAGGCTTGCTCTAAATTAAAATCTGGTTTTTTAAAGATAAAAACCTTTTTGGAAAAACTCAGTAAAACACATTATGTCGCATTTTCTTTAACAGAGGCCAATAGGCCAGTTTTTGATTCTATACAAATAGAGAATATAGCCCAACCCTTTAAAGAAAGCTCTAACACCAAATATCTGGGTATTATTATTGATAACCACCTTAAATGGGACCAGCATGTGTTGTATATTTGCAAGAAAAATTAGATATCTTATTTATTAAATTCTAATTCTCAAAGAAATTGCATGTAAAAAACTTTTAATCATGATATACAAAACACTTGTTAAACCACTAATGCGGTATGGAATTCTTGTCTAAAGATTAGCTTATAATACTCACCTAGAACAGCTTAGACTAATTCAAAACTATATAGTGAAAATAATTTTAAAAAGAACAAGATTATATCCAACAAATCTAATTTATTCAGAGGATGTGTCCAAACTCAAAGGATTGTATACTGATATTATGATTGTTGATGTAATTGATTTTCGAATAAGTTATTATAAACTATCTTGAACATATACAGGGTGTTATGGAAATGACGTATTATATTTAAATGGGTGGCTCCTGGGGTGTCCTAGAGAAGCGCTACATATATTTTTTTTAAATCGAACGTTTAAAAAGTGGGGTAATTCACCCATAAACCTACAGGTCACTCCGCGGCATAATCATATTACACTGCCCAGATGTGTAATAAACACATGTTCTGGCGCAATGTTGCCAAACTGTGGAAAAGTGTCAAACTTTAGATTCTTATAAAAATAAATATTTAGCTTACTTAGAAATGAAATCCAGGCCGCCGAAACGAGTAAGGAATCCAGGCATAGACACCATCAGTTCTTTTTTCTATGGGAAGCTGTTTATGCTCATCACGTGCCCTGATGATAGTGTGATACTGCATAATAAGCTTATACCCACTAAACCCCATTCGGCCTTTTATTTCCAATCTCGGAACATAACCGGCATATCGTCGAGAGAAAAATACATAGTGTTACAGAACAAATTACACTAAATCACTTAAACAGACACACAGATACCCACCAGTTTCAAATTGTTTTTTTTTGAAGATATGCACCTACTAACAGATTACACAAAAGCACTAAACACTAACGCATAATTACACTTTCCAATGATAACTCTACCGTATACATGGATCAACAGCACTTAATACAAATTATTTCGCAATAGAAATTCAGAAATAACAAAAACGCTAATTTCTAATGGATTGGCCTAAACATAAAATTTATTAATCCTTTTCTGAAGAATGATGAAATAATTTGACAGACAGGACCTCCCTTTCATATAGATTATAGACGCGTCCAAGGGTAGAATGCTTCGTGCATATTCGAAAAATAGCTCGCTAACTAGCGCGGTTGCCATTCCCGAGACTATAATTATACGAATATAATCTTATAAAACATCGAAAGTTGCAACGCTGTATATTTAGATATTAACCCAAGGTAGCACAATATCGATCGACCGAGTAAACCCGCACGTGTCAACCAGACTCAAACGTGTTTCACTTTCAAAATTCTTAGATGTCAAATACGTATGTACGTAAAAATTATATTATTTTCTAGACCATCCGATGAAACCTTATACAATAAGGGCATATTTTTGTATACACAGTAGCACTTTAAAATACTAATTCAGATTGAATGGTACGGTACTTAGATGTGTTCATGAGACGCATAGAAATCTACGCGAAAACTAATGTGAGTTTATGTGTTTTTGTGAGGTTAATTTGCCGGATTTTGTTCGGGTTAGTGTTTGTCTATAAATTAAGTTGGTTTTAAATAGTCCGAAAAGATAAGCATTTTTTTTCTAAAGGGTGGCATTTATAAACTTTTAAGTTGTTCAGATTCGACGGGTGTCGTTCGAATTGAACAAATGAGAACATACCTGACCATTTATAAACTCCGCGGCGGTTCGTTCGAGTCAACTCAAGTTTATAAATCAGATGTTGTTTCAATTATTGTTCCCCACCAGACATGTTAATGACCTGTAGAGATACTGTTAATTAAAAAAAATTTAAAACAGTTCTTGCTGCTGTCTTAATCAACCATTTCGAAAGTTCAGGCAAATTAGCCGTTTTTTCGACCCCAATATAAATAAAGTTCAATAATAGGGCGAAAACCTTCTAATTAATTATACAGGCGCTGTTTTTCCTAAAATATATAATGCAGTCAACTGACTGGGAGTCTGAGGGATTTGCGGGTTAAAATTGAGAATAATTGTTTATTTGGCTCTTTGGCCGTGAGCCAGAAATCTTACTTCTGTCGCTGATTTAGGGCATAATTACATGGAAAAAAGAGTATAGTAAAATTATTATAGTAAAGCTTTTATTGTAAATTTTCCTATAAAATATAACAGCGTTACTTAAACTTTCTTGACCACCGAATGCCCTCTCAGAAGATATGCTGGGAATAGTGAAGATTTCGCCTTTGCGACACCAGCTACGGTTGATTATATCAATAGATTGGACACTAAGTTGTGAGTTGTAACGTGATTATATTGTGTACAATGCCATACGCTAAATAAAATAAATCTTGACCACGGACGGATTTTAGAATTTGGTGAAATAATTGTCATTCGAATGTTATGTTTTTAACAAATCAAAAAGCTCTAATAAGCAATAAGCTGAATAGATCAGCTTATTGCTGTATCAAATCTTCTTAGGTGTCTTTTGTGTCGCGCGATAAAAATCGGGGCGTTTCCTAAATATATTGTTCTAAATGTGTACTTTTATGGCGGCTAAACGACATCATTGCATAAAGGTGCAAACTAAGAACAATATCTTTAGAAACATCGCTACTTTCTACTTCCACACAGCTACTTTATGTTGAGCTTGATTTGAAGAAAGCTGCAACCTTATACAACGTGTGCAAGATAAGGAGGGCCAGTACAGGGATCTCGGAAACCGTAAGAAATACGAAGTCGGTTAAACGGAGGTAAAGTTGCGCATTTACGTACCTAATAATATGCCGTTTACAAAGTTTGAAAATTCCGAGTAGTTCCGGAGATATCCGGAAAAAACGAAATTCTGAAAAATCGTTCTATTTTTTCCTGGGTTTTTTTGATATCGAATTCTAAAGTAAATTGCACTTTTGCATTGCCACTTTTTCCGCTCTATCTAACAGCGTTAATTGTTTTGTAATCCGACGAGTCGTCTTCGAAGGGCCATTATCAACTTTATTTTTTTAAATACGGTCCTGTTTTCCTGATATTGGAATTTGAGAGCTTCTTTTCTTCCGAATGCAACGATGTATGACACATTATGGTTTAATGACGTTTCGAGGGTTTCTTGAACAACATCAGGAAATTTTGGGATACGGTCCTGTATTTCTCCTAATTTTATATATAATATCTCATAAGTAGCTCTAAATTTTTACTTATGTTGGACTAATTCAATAAATAACAAATAATTTAATAATAAACCACAAATAAGTGAACAAAATACAGAAACATTATTTCAAACTGTAAAGAAAAGTAGGCGTTTGAAACAAAAAAATTAAGATTGTGACGCGTGCTTTGTTTCAGTTGACATTCCCATTGTGATCGCTTGAAAGCGTTTTAAGAGGTTTTCTTTTTTCCAGAGAATATGGAACATAATTTTACAAATGCTGAAAAGTTTGATATTCTATCGCATGTTTTATTTTATCTCAATGTGTTATGTGGCAGTTAGAAGATGTTATTTGTGCTTAGAGATAATGGAAATCATTTTGAACACCTGATTATGTAGTTCCTTACTTTTTTCGTTGTTCGTTTTATTACTGTTTTGGAATAATTTTTGTTCACTTATTCGTGGTTTATTATTAAATTATTTGTTATTTATTGAACTAGTCTAACATAAGTAAAAAATGTAGAACTTACTTATGATATATTATTTATAAAATTATGAGAAATACAGGACCGTATCCCAAAATTTCCTGATGTTGTTCAAAAAACCCTCGAAACGTCATTAAACCACAATGTGTCATACATCGTTGCATTCGGGAGAAAAAACCTCTCAAATTCCAATATCAGGAAAACAGGACCGTATTTAAAAAAAGAAAGTTGATAATGGCCCTTCGAAGACGACTCGTCGGATTACAAAACAATTAACGCTGTTAGATAGAGCTGAAAAAGTGGCAATGCAAAAGTGCAATTTACTTGAGAATTCGATCTCTAAAAACCTAGAAAAAAAAAATTAAACGATTTTTCAGAATTTCGTTTTCTTCCGGATATCTCCGGAACTACTCGGAATTTTAAACCTTTCTAAACGGCATATTATTAGGCACGTAAATGCGCAACTTTACCTCCATTTAACCGACTTCGTATCTCTTACGGTTTCCGAGATACCTGTACTGGCCCTCCTTATCTTGGACACGTTGTATACATATCTAGTTCGGCATTAAGTCCATTACGAAATTTTGTTCCTGTGACATTTTATTTCCACTTCGTGGTTCGCTGACCTCTAAGAAGTTGCACGCTGACCCCCAAGGGGTCAGTTGACCCCAGCTTAAGAAACGCTGAAATATAGAATTAATTACATTTTTTATAAGTAATCTGTCCCAAAATAATATTGTAAATATAATTCCTAAGAAAGTATAGTTAGAATTTCTTATAAATTTAGTGAAATCAAGTGAAATATATTGTAAATTTTACAATGAATATAATTTATTTATAACTTAAGTAGTTAGATATTTTTAAATGTATAGTACATTTACTAAAGACTATCATTTGTGTTTTAAGTATTTTTTATTGTAAAAATAACTAAGATTAAATAAAGTGTTGTAAAAATGCTTTTTATAAAAATGAAGAGCTTAAATTAGATGCAACGGATCAATCGGAACTCCTTCTTCGTAAGGAGAACGAACAAGTGGGGAACTTAAGAGGAAGTATTTATCGATCACCGAAGTCGACTGACGTTGGGCACGGTTAGTACTTGGATGGGTTACCGCTTGGGAATACCATGTGTCGAAATTTTTACAAGAGATTTTAGTAAATTTTACAAAATATTTTAGTGAATTTTACAAAAGATTCTATTAAATTAAAAAAAATATTTTATCAACAAGTGGATTCAAGACAGAGACACGGGCCATAATGGCATCACTGTTACCCTCCTAACCTACATCTAAACTTATTAAAGTACGTTTCACGAAATTTGGATACGACTTAATGATTTCCTGGGTCGGTTCCATTGTGTCGACAAGAGCTTGGCAATAAACAAGTGAAGTATGAAGGGACGAACTAAGGAAAACAAGTAATGATATGATTATATTAATGTAATCAAATGAAATAACATTTTTTTTTAAATATTACTAGTCATATTTATTTACATTTATAATGTCATTCTATAGATAGTTCTGTTTCGCTATCGCTATCCTCATCAAAATTAATTATAATTGGATTAATTATACGATCCAGACTAATATAGTAATTTTCTACAGTTATTACGTGACGGACTGAATTTTTCCAACTACCTGGGGGAATATCATTAAAGCATTTACGTATTAATTCTACAACACTAGAACTTAAAGTCGGAGAAATATTTTCAGACCTAACCAGTGATTTTAACTGGTGCCACATATGCTCTATGGGGTTAAAAATGCAATAATAGGGTGGGAGCCGTAGCACTGTATGTCCAATTTCTTCTGCCAATGTGTCACAAACATATACTTTTTTATACAAAATGTCTTTAAAACTTCTAAAAGATCACTTTTATTATAACTTTCTTCAAAATATATATCATTCGCCGCCATGTAGTTCTGAATCTCCAATTTTGTATTATTTGAGCTTGGAGCTTTATATAATTGGCGACTGTGATAGCTCGCATTGTCCAATATTATCACGCTATTCTGAGGAATGTTTTGTAAAAGACAATTCTTGAACCATTCTTCAAAAACGAACAAATTTTACCACAAAAAGATATTTAAATATAAATTAAGCAACCTAACCTACCTGATGTGCCTATATTTAATTATAATTATTACAATCCGGTCCTTTCCACATAATAATAACAAATGGTCATAAATATTGGGATGGCCCCAGGTACTTTTACTGCAGTTATTAAGTTATATCCATTTTTCGTGAAACAATCTTTACCTGAGTATTTAGAAATTCGAGTTAAAAAAAAAGTATGTAGGCTTTTTCAAAGAGGCGCCCATTTAAACATAATAACCCATTTCAATAACACCCTGTCTATTATAAATCTATTAGTAAAATACTGCGCAGTCTAGACACCCGCATTAGAACTGTCAATATTTAATTTATATTATTTTAAATCATGCATAATTAAATAGGGATATAAATTTAATGTATAGATATCACTGCTTTAAATTAATCAACTATAAACAGATTGGACTAAATTTTATCCAGAAAATAAATATCAGGTAATTTATGTTTTTCTAGTTACCGCTAATATTTAACACTTCTACATTTTTATATCCTGAATGTTAATTTCTCTTTAATTTGTGGTAATTTGGAGAGATTTATTACTTTTTATATTTAGTTTTGTGAAATATAGTTCTGATGCAGGAGTTATTCAGTGGTGTGCTTGAACCAGGGCGGTATAATAAGCAACGAATACTTATAACCAGGAAGAAGACAAACTGCCGTGTTAAATAATCGAAGCAGGATGATACGGCGACATCCATTATGCCTGGCGCGCACGTGCTTTTCAAATGTCACTTTTGTCCAAATTTTTATTACTGTCAATATTTTAAAGTGACATTTAAGCAAAGAAAACATCGAAACCCTTTCATTTGATTTACTAAGTAGAGAAAATCAAATATTAGGATTTTGACATAGGTTTTCAGCTGTAAATATCACTTTAAAATTGTCCTTACATACTTTTATATTATTATTGAACTAGTAACGAACTAGAAATAAAGAATTCAGAGATTGAAGGTTGTACTTAGTTTTATTAAAAAATAGGAAATAAATCATAATTTACATAAAATATTTTACCATCTTCAACTTCAAACAAATCAAGGTAAATACAATACTATATGTACAGCTACTAACCAAGTAAATATATGCACAATCATTATGATTATGGGCTTCCAATTTGTTTGTTTCGTAGCATACTCCTGGCAACATTAGTGATCGAAGTCCTCTTTAATGTTCAGTCATTATGTGATTCTCAATTAAACTATGAAAAGAAAGAATTATTATAATAATATATTACCGGACTTATCAAAATTCTGGCTATGGGTTAATATAACTAAGCTGTAATTATTATGTTGTAGCTTTTGACTTCTGGATTGTAAAATTTAAGTAAAATTATTTAAAAATGTGTTTCTGCTAGTTTTCGTGACAAGTTTGGGACATAATGGGACAATTTTATAATGTAAAATAACAATAACGAATAAAAATTAGTAAAAAAATATTTCAATCATAAATTACTTACCTGCAACAAAACGAGAAGGTCCGTTTTCGTGAAAAGAATAGAAAATTAAAAATTATTTTAGAATTTAATGACGCTTCCTCCACCATTTTCAATCACATTATAAATCATATGTTACTTGATTTTATCCCCTTCCAGACGAAGGATGTTCGGTTGTGAAATAATTTAAGAACGTGTGCTGCTCGCATTCTATGTCTGTCTCTGTCTGCATCAACCTTCTCCGATTCAATAAAGGGAGACAAATATGGCCTAGATTAAATCGAACAAACCCAAAGGCTGATATTGACACAGAACGATCGACACAAAAGGATAGACGTATGGAGTAACCTGCCTGGCTGTGACTTCACTTGCACGGCCTACTTATATGCTTCGATCCCCGCCATAAGCGGTCTCACCGGGCTGATAATAAGGCTGATTATTCCTAGTGTTGGAAAAAACCGATGATTGAATAATCGACCCTAATAACACATGACGTTTAGAAAACGTACAAATTAGATACGAATTAGGTCCGAACGTCCTGGACTCAGATATCATATTCTAAAAACGTTTTTTTAGAATGTTTTACAAACGTTTTTTAAAAACATACATAACATGTTTTTAATGGACCTAGTTTTGATTTGGGTACTTAATATTTTTGGACAGTCCAAGCCCGAGATTATTTTTTATACTTTCATTGACGTATATTATTTTTTATGGGCAATCGGTAAATCAAAATTTTATGCCAAAAAAAAAGTGCGGTTTTTCTTCATCTTTTTTTAACCGCGTGAAATAAACAAAGATAAAAGATCAAAACTTTATTTCTCGTATTTATATGATTTTCGAAAAAACAACGGAAAATTATTCGGATATTTGTTGTTTTCCCTACATAATAGTAACGATGAATTTTTACTTTGATCAGTTGTGCAAGAATCTTTATGCAACGTGAACGCACCCAATGCAGAGTGCATAATGAACGCGTCCCTAGTTGGACTATAGACATAACCTCAAAATTTGCAACACGTTGTGAACTTAAGGGCGTATTAGACTAGGCAATTTTTTCTCTTGCGCCGGCAATTATAATGGCACGTATTCATGCGCAGTAAACCGTTTTCGATCAGCTGGAGCATTGTCAACGGCCAGAACAGCAGTGGGTACTGTCGAAATCCCTAAAATATCACCAGAATTAGATATGTGCAAACCTGTTCGTTTTGATTACCAGTTAAAGCAGCTACTGCTATTTACAAATAGGAGGTGCAAGAAGTTGCTGAATTAGCAGTCCATAAGTTTAATAAAGAATGTAAACTGCTAATTTAAGTACCAGTGGGTTTAAATGGCCATTACCTGTTCATACCTGGTTCGGCCAAATAATAAACAGTTAAAAATAACAGAATAATGCATGTCTACCCAATTGCGCCGGCAAGGGCAATTAAAATGGCGCCTGCCCCATTTCTGGTAATGCGAGACAGCTGATCGGGAATAGTGTACTGCGCATGAATCCGTGTCATTTTAATTGTTATAAGAATAAATTTTCTGACTGTAGTACGGAGAACGGTGTACTGCGCCTGAATCCTTGAATTATAATTGCCATTGCTGGCGCCATAAAAAATCCCGACTGTAATACGGCCTTTATATTAAAAAACGGATAAACTGGTGTTACAATTTGAAAGTATCCTCAAGTGCTTATAGTATAGTGTTTTGAAGATAAGAAGCTGCCATGGGTCTTGGCTCAAACGTGCGAAAACAAGACTGGAGCTCAACGAGAAAAAATTAATTACCTACCACATTTAGTTTTATGCAGCAATAATTGTTTAGTTCCTTTGTATAAACCAATAACCAATGTTTTTTGACTCTACAGAATTATATTTTCAAATTTAAATATATAATTGATTTTTTTTATATTTACAATTTATCTACCAAGGTATCCACTATCCGATGGTATTTGAGGATATTTTTCGTAGAGGAATACTAATAAAGTGAAATAGTATTCCTCAAGGTAATTTTTATTTTCATCAGATCTATCCAGAAAGAGGAAAAACATTCAAATGCTACCGAATTTGCGAGACCTGATATCAATATTAAAAAGGAATGAATATAGTTTAGTACATTTAGAAAAATACCTCAATGTGATTCTTAAAACATCCTAAATAAACTTAATAGTACAGAAATAAAACGTTTCTAATAAATAAATAAAAGGTTCTAAACATTCTTGGCACATTTACGAAACATGCCTCAATGTGGTTCTTAGAACGTCCTGAATAAACTTTAAAAAATGTTTTTAAATGTTCTATTAACGTTCAAAAAACGTTTATAAAACGTTGTTTTTGGCGACACAAAACATTCGCAGAACGTTTAGGAAACGTTCGTGAACGTTCAGGATGTTTCTTGTACGTACCCTAAGACCGAAATGAACGTTTAAAAAACATTTATAGTAGGTACATACCTGTGTTATTAGGGGAGTACTTGATAATCGAGCGATTTTCATAATTGAGTGAATCGCTCGAGCGATTAATCACTTGACATTTTTACGACTAAGAAGAATGTGTGAATGTGTACTTTTTATATGCACCTTCTCGTTTATGTGCCTTTAACAAAGACGTATGTCGTGTCAGCCTTCTGAGCGTCAAACTCGAACGTCGCCAATCGATACATATTGGGTGGCGCTCCAAGGTCCGGTGTCAAGTGAAAGGCAATGATTCGATTTTCGCCTGAATACAACTAGAGTATTTCCTATCGAGCGAAAAACTGCTCGATTATACGAGCAGTTTTTTTACCTCGAGCGATCACACTACCAAGTGGTACATCTCGGTCGGCGTCAAGCGATGCTCGGGTATTGAGTGTAAGGTAACAAGTAACAAGCGACGCTTTTCGCTTGAATTTATAACTGAAAATGAGCGGTTTTTTTTAATAATCGAGCGATGTCAGTTATTTCAATAATCGAGTACTCAAGCGGTTTTTCGCTCGAGCGATCACAACACTAATTACGCTTTTATCGCCCCTGGGCGGTCAGAACCAATTCGCTCCTACTTCACGGGCTTTCGGTGATATATTCGCTTTCATCGTCTTTCCCCATTCGCCATCGTATCCCGATATCCTCCCCTATAGTCGTAGAACACCCCACCGAGTAGTTTGCGTGTAGAGAATTGCTTGGTGGATTTGCAAAAGTTCCATTTGACTCTCTAATTTCTTTATAAAATAAAAAAAATAAATTAAAAGTATCTCGGTGTGTCTATAAAAATAAAAACGTTTTAGGTGTAATAATAAACAAACGCAGTTCTAAAATTAAATTGCTGTTAAAAGCGGATAATGGATGAAAAGACGTGAAAATTACGTGCTACGTAAAATCTGCATAAAACTCAAACTCAGGGTGTTATGGAAATAGCTTATTATATTTAAATGTGTACCCTAGAGCAACAATACAAAGTATGGCTATCCTCGTTATTTGTGCTTCTATTTCGAAAGTCGCTTGTCAAATAAAATTAAATTATTACAACTCTAAACTCATTTAAAAATCTGCCGCCTGCTTGCTTGACTCGTTTAATTTTCCTGTTGCATTTAATTAAAAAAGGTATCCAATTTAAAACCTTCCCAACTTTCGGTCCTATCCTTTTTCCTCCTTTTTGTCTATTTGGGGAAAATCTTAATTAATTTCGGGGCCTATGTTTCCGTAATTAATTCTTAATTAAATAAAGCGTCCCTAACTTCAGACAAATTGGTCAGTTTAAAGGATAAGCAATGGTAATGGGCGGACCCCTGATTTTGACAGAAATTTTGAAAATAAATTACGCCATCTTGAATTGAAGGTACAAAAATAATCAGTTTTTTAATAATAACTCCTTAACAGTCAATGCAACGGCAAAATATTTAAATAATAAGTTAAAGATAGCAAAATTTTCTATATTTTTTTCAATTCACTTTTTGTGTACAAGCAACCATTAACGAGTTACACAAGCAGAAACATCAATATTTTCCAAAAAATTAATGTTTCATGCTATAATAATTTTTCCCGAATTGTTGTAAAGTCAAATTAACCTCATTTCGATACCACGATGAGGTACAGCATTTATTTAAAATTGTGTTATCCCCAGTAGACCTATTAGAGTTTGCAATTACATTATAGATAATGCAACAAACCTCCTCCTAGTAGATTAGGATTTTCCTCTTTTAGATGGTCCGGATCGATTTATGTCTTCGTCCTCAATGCCACCTTCTACTACTACTACTGAGAGTATTCTTTTCCTTCATACGTTTAGCTGCGACTCGACATCGTCCCTCTTTAACCAACGAAAAATAAAATTTTTATCGCTTGTCCAGAAAAACCAACAATTCAATACCATCATTAACATGTTGAAACATCAGAACGCAAAACCAGAAGACATTTAAGATGCTGGAGGACGCTTTCTCGTTGCTTTGTACGGTGGCGACATGGAAAAAGAAACCTTGGAGGAAGGCCGCTATCAATCTTTCGTAAAATCAGTCAACGAAAAATAACTTCAACATTGCTTCTTTGCCACCAACGAGGGATGTAGCACTGTATCATGTATTTAGAGCGTTCCACCAACTTCAAAATTGGTATGGAATTGAAGAAAAATGCAGAATACTGATGGGGGATAGAAATCTGATGGTACAAATAGTTTTGCTCTCGTAATGATGCCAAAGACACCAGCCCCCGAAATGTTATTGAAAACCATATCATGCAAATGTCAAAAAGGATGTGGATGAGCATGTGGCTGCAGAAAAGCCGGATTAGATTGTTCAGTGGTGTAGTGGTCACTTATGCGAAAATGCAACAGAGGTTTGTACCGAAAGCAAATACGAAGAAGATGTTTTTTAGTAGTCGTCTACATACTTAGGGGACAACCACATTATCCCACGTGCAGACGCGCCATGTATATCTATTTTCAGTTAACAAGTGTATGTAGGTCAGTAGGGTAACAGTGATGCCAGATCAAAACGCGTGCTCCGTTCGAAACCATTGCTCATCGTTCGGTCGTTTTTCAGTTTGTTTTGATGAGTATGGATACGTCAAGCACGTCTCTACCTTCAAATCCCACGTGTTTGTATAGGAACTTTCGTGTTCTGTTGTGAATTTATTTATAATAATAAATTTATAATAATGAATTGTTCAAAAAGGTATGAAATTGTAAAGGAACCATAGTAAACTTTAATGTTGGTTTTTTCTCCACCATATGCATATAAAACATTATATAAACTACAGTAATATTGCATTATGGTTTGAAAATGAACAATCCCACTTTACGAGCCAGCAAGGTGCACGTTTCATGTTCTATTGATGTACCACGTCTCTTGAGAACACCAGAAATTATTTAGACAATGAAATCTCTCATAAAAATTTGTACGATAAAAAGTTAATGTCTTTTGCATGGTTATTAGGCGAATTTATACCGTGTGGGTGAGTAATACGTTTAAAAAAAAAATATAATTGCTTAAATTAAAATATAAGCAGTCAACTTATGCAATTAAAAAATAGTGATTTATTCTCCGTTTCTCGTGATAAATAATTTTTTAAGGTCATTAAAATCAATTTTAATTACATCTCTTTTATTCCTCAAATTGTCAATATTATATATATATACAATAGCCATAAATGGCGCCTTCAATTCATTCAGCGGTAAAAGTGACCTGACATCAAACCAGAAAAACACCTGTGCGGCAATGCGATACATGTAAGCAATCAAGGAATCCTGACCGGTGTTGTCATATGTACACCTTAAATTCTTTAGACAAAATAAAATAATTTGAACACTTTTCCATTCTGTAATACCTTTTTGTACAATTAATTGAAGAACATTTAAGACGGACTATGTTTTAAACAACCCGAAAAAACATATGGAATAGTAATAGCCACGTACGTTACTAGGTCAAATGCCAATGACCTCTTGACGCCTTACATCGGCTGAGCGAAGTAGTTTCATACAGGGCCGCACGCTTGCGTCTGTTAGTTGAAGACCAACCAGCGGCCGGATACGTTGTGTCTCGTCGATCACCAACACACTCTCAGCAATCCTCTCTATTTTTTCGGTTTACGCGTGTATCTTGCCCGTCCATAAATAATCTTTGAATATTTTTCTTATTGACGCGTTTCTTCTGGACGTCAAATTTCGTCGCGTGTAATAAAATCTAATAATCTGTAGTATAATCTGTATTATTGTATTTTCAAAAGTTAACTATCGGTTCTGTTTCATTAGTACATAAAGTGTTTCCAGGAGTGTTCCCATGAACAAGAAAAAAAACTGTTTGTGTTTGTGCCTGGATTTCCTCGCTTTTTAGGTATAAGAATAAATACAATTAGGTAGAAAATAATTTATTTTTATAATTTTATATGGAATTTCAGTTTTACATTAACTTTGGCAACATTGCCATTAGCTCTGGGTGAAATGTTGTATAGTAGCGCGGACTGACCTGTGAATAAGAGTGTTTATCACCCCACTTTTAGAACGGTCGAATTAAAAAAAAATAAATATGTAGCGCTTCTCTAGGACACCTAAGGAGTCACCCATTTAAATATAATACGTCATTTCCATAACACCCATATGGATATTTGCATTTGCCTTTTTTAAATCGTAGCGTAGAAGTTAGTAAACTTCAAACTTGACAATTTTGACAGCACTTCTACTATCTTGTAATTGGACAATAGCTATCAACGATATACAGGGTGTCCTACAACTTATGTGATGTTTAAATTGAAATATCTCGAAAACGGTTACATATATTAAGACATACCCAAGTATACCTTTTTAGTTTAGATATTTGCCCTTCTTTGGGACGCTTGGATTAAAACTACCTAGGGCCGGTTGTATTAAACAATTTTGAATTAAACAATTCTGAAAACTATAAATTTTTTGTTTGTAGGTTAGGACTCTTGATATACCATTAAAATCCACCGGGCTCCAAACCTACAAACTCTGATTCTAGAATTCTCGCGATTTTAATCATAGAGCGACTGGAGTAGGTGAATCTAAAATACGTAATTGAAAAAACTGAATAAACTATACATATTTACATAGTTAACACTGTGTATATTAAAATTTATTATTAACAGAACATAATGTAATTGACACGCAATAAACGGCTACTAAAATTATCTTTTCTGTTTATTTAGTTTACCAAATATTATATTCGCTGCTACTATTTAGATAATTTTAATTATTACATCCAGAAAAAATAATTATGATATATTATTAGATTTTCCAAAAAAAATATTTTTGATATGTCATATGAAACGGTATCGTTCAGTTTGCTGTGGGATTATAGGCTATAAAAATATTAATTAGAACGACTGATCTTTATTAGCATTTTATTTATTTATTTCTTAACCGACACACTGTTAAAGAATATAATCAGGCTTTTATATAGAATTACTGTTTTGTTTTCTTGACCGTTTTTTCCAAAGATCTTACAAACTCCAGATAGAATTATTTACATTTGAAGTCGACGTAAGGAATGTAAACGTGCACTCCCCACCTTGCTATTATGCTTGCAGCATAGCCAGATTGTCCTATTTATCGCTAAGGTATCTGCAAAATCCCAATTAAAAATTTGTTAATTTGACAATTACAACTGGTTTAAGGTTAATCCGCAATTGCTTTAAAAATAAATTTATTTCCCAATAATTTTAATATAAATTGTGAATAGGCCTTGAGAGATTTAGAAAAAAAATATTATTATTATACATAAAAGTTTGAAATAAACCGACTGCACTCTGACAACATCAAGTTAAAAGATACTACGCTCGCCGGCAAGAGATGAAACTTTATCAATGGATCGGATTATAGTAAAGAATACACTGTTGCTACTCGCTGCTAACTGTTTTTAAGGGAGTGTTTATATATTTTGGTTGTTTGTATTTTTTTTTGTGAGTATTGGTGAAAAATCGTCTCTATTATAAACAATGATGGTGCATTCATGTATAGTTTGTAAAAGAGTGGATCATTTAAGCAAGGATTTATCTTTTCTTCGGTAAGTATGGTTATGTTTTAATATGATTGTATTGATATGATTTCTGATATAACCATTGACGTTTAAAAGGTTATGGACCGGTCCGTGGTGCTAGTCAGGGCAAAAAGCAGTCGAGTTGGTTTATTTCTTAATATAAATCTTGCATTTACAAGATGGTTGAGTCTTGTGCGGCCATAAAATACTTCACTAGAAGATGCAATGGTGTTAAATTAAAATTTCACAGGTTAGTAAATATATTTAGAAATTTGATTTTGAGTTTGCATCACTATGAAAATTCGGTTTGTTTAAGAATGTACCAAATGTTTATCCACTTCGTTAGGATACTAAAGGGTCGTAGCCTACGCCAAATTTGGATACATGCCCTTAGAAGGAATAATTATAGTCCAGGTGATACAACAGTTATTTGTGAGAAACACTTCACAAAAGAAGATTATGGAGGTAATGTACATGGGAATAAAATACTGAAGAAAGGAACAGTCCCGTCAAAATATTTTACATCTTTATTTTTCTATATTTAAACAACGTTTGCAGTGTAACAAGTACGTGAAGACAGGTTTTATATAATTTATTTATTTATTTTTATTTATTTGATCTAACTTGTTTAGGTACATATTATTTTAATTTACTTATTTAATTAATCACTTTAGTGTACAATATGCCTTAGTGGCTTGTGTGTGCATTTTTTTAAAGAATCATCCTTTTCACAGTTTATAGTAAAATTATTAGAAATAAACTTATTTTAAGAGCAATTGCGGATTAACCTTAAACCAGTTGTAATTGTCAAATTTACAAATTTTTAATTGGGATTTTGCAAGATAGTGATAAATATGACAATCTGGCTAGAAATATACACTATTATATCTGGAGAGTATCATCCAGTAATGAATACACCAAAAATATTGATGCTAAGCATAAATAGTTAAATCTATCCTTGGATACACTGTATATAAAAACTGGATCAATATTTCTATCTTTTTTATAAATATCCAATATTCGAAACTACACTTTTTGAATAGATAATATAGTTAAACGTAAAGAATCTCAAAGTAAATTATACGCCCTTGTTGGGCTTTTTGCCCAGACTAGCTCTGCTCTGAAACGAGGAAGGCCGTTCCATAACCTTTTAAACGTTATTGGATTTAACCAGACTTCAACATTGTTGCCATTAGCGAGACAAACATGTTTTGTCACTCTTTCACCCATTACTGATTTTCAATAACATTTCAAACAATCACAAACTCACTGTCCAATAGATTTATGAATGGAGTGTTGGCCCTGTGGTTTTTTCAAATTATAGGTAGTTAGTTTTGGGCTTAGATTATACAACTCTACAGATAGAAAAGTTGCTTTCCCCACCTTTCTGTTATGATTGCAGCATAGCCAGATTGTCATATTTATCGCTAAGGTATCTTGCAAAATCCCAATTAAAAATTTGTTAATTTTTTCATCGGTAAGTATGGTTATGTTATAATATGTAAGCACCTCTGATATAACCAATGACGCTTAAAAGGTTATGGACAAGTCCGTGGAGCTAGTTCGCGCAAAAAGAACCCCATTTGCCGATGAATTCTGTGTTGGGGGTAGTGTTGATGCCGCATTATTTTTATTAATTGTTTGGATGTGTTTGTGCTTGGTGATTTAGTTTCAGTTGAGTTGGTATTTCATATAAATTTTGCATTTGCAAGATGGTTGAGTTTTGTGCGGTCATAAAATGCTTCACTAGGAGATGCAAGGATGTCAAATAAATAAATAGTAAAATCCATCCTTGGACACACTGTATATAAAAAGTGGATTTGAAAAGGCCATCAATATTTCTATCTTTTTTATTAATAACTAATATTCGAAATTACACTTTTTGAATAGGTAACAGAAAAATGTACAGAATCTCAATGTAAATTATACGCCCTAGACGGGCTTTTGGCCCGGACTAGCTCCGTCTCTTTCTCGGATCTCTCTTTCTATGTCGGTCGCAAGAAACGAACTTACGGTAAACGAGATAGGCCGGTCCATAACCTTTTAAACGTCATTGGATATAACCATACTTCAACATTGTTGCCATTCAGCGCACACACATGTAGGTCTCTCTTCCACCCATTACTGATTTTCAATAACATTTCACACAATCACAGCTTCACTTTCCAACAGTTTTATGAATGGATTATTGGCCCTGTGGTTTTGGATTTCGGTCGCTTTGAAATGAAATTCAAGTATTTGGTTTATGTTTCGGTTTATTGTACTAAATCATCCTCAGAACTATTTGTTAGAAATAAAGAAAAAAAGCATATAAATTAAATAGAAAGAAACAACATTTTTGACGTTTTAATGACAAATTTCTTATTTTATGTTAATATTAGTTATGTATGAATGAAATGAAAAAAATATATAAATGAACATGCCTTGTACAATTTTCACTTACACTAAATTTGGTTACATTTTCCATTTTCATAAAGTCACAAACCTAATGACAGTCTCACCCTTGGATTATTTTTTATTATTAAGTAATGTTTTTCTCTTGAAAATAACAAAGATTTTAACACACTGAATTTAAACTCAAGAGAGCAGCTGGAATATAATAAATTTGAAGGTAAGCCCGGGAAAACAATTTCCCATTATGTTGGAAAGGCGAGATGTTTTCCAGTATTCAGTCGGAAATACTACCCACCTGATTGAAAACCAAGAGATTTTCTAGCCAGTTTGCTTCGGGAAAAGAGCGGACAATTAGTTTCTATTCATAGTCTTGTTTTTTGGTTACAGCTTTCTTATTTTAATAAAAGTACGCGGAAGAAGAAGATTAATTGTCAGATGAAGCTTGTAGGTAAAAAATACGTTCTTATAAAATTGTTTAAATAGTATTACAATATTTAATTAGAATATAATAGATTTAATTGATTTTTATTTTTATGTCAGTCAGTCGTATAAAAAGCAGGGTGTCCCATTTTCGGCACTTTTTGGGGGGTATTAGAGTTATTATTAAAGATAGAGAGTTGAGGCAAATTTATCAAGGCGCTCTTACTTTTTAATCTACAGGGTGATTTTGAAAATCATCGCTATCAAATAGATAAAAATGATCTTAGAGATTTGTACGTAAAGTTCAGTGGCGTAGCCAGCTTTTCTCTAAAAAGTTTCGTTTTAGAGATATTGATAAAAATAAAAAAACTTAAATGATACTATTACTTTTTTAATTAATTAAGAATATGCGATATTTTTAATAATTTACATTTTTTATAACAGTAGCCCATGGTTAATTCATTAGGAACAATGGTCAATACCTATTACGTAATACGTGTTTTATTTAGTGGTCGTTTATGATAATAATTATGAAAAGCATGTTTTATATAATCCAATTTAATATTTAAAATAGCTACCAAGATTTTGAGCTTGTTTCTAATAAAATAGAACCTACTGTTATAAGTCACGTTTCGATAATTTAACATAAAAACAAATATGAAGTCGTAGAAAAAGTATAGTACCCAACTCGAGTGGTAAGCCCAGCCCGGTGAGACCGCTTATGGCGGGGATCGAAGCATATAAGTAGGCCGTGCAAGTGACGTCACAGCCAGGCAGGTTACTCCATACATTTATCCTTTTGTGTCAATCGTTCTGTGTCAATATCAGATTTACGTAGCCATATCTGAAAGTCAAAATCGTGAGTGTATTTGTTCGGGTTTGTTCGATTTGATCTAGACGATATATGTCTCCCTTTAATGAAGCGGGGAAGGTTGATGCAGACAGACACAGACATAGAATGCGAGCAGCACACGTTCTTCAATTATTTCACAACTGAACATCCTTCGTCTGGAATGGAATAAAATCAAGCAACATCTGATTTATAATGTGATTGAAAATGGTGGAGGAAGCGTCATTAAATTCTTAAATATTTTTAAATTTTCTATTCTTTTGAAAACGGACCTTTTCGTTTTGTTGCAGGTAAGTAATTTATTATTGAAATATTTTTTTAGTAATTTTTATTTGTTATTGTTATTTTACATTATAAAATTGTCCCATTAAAACTTGTCGCGCAAACTAGCAAAAAACACATTTTAAAGAATTTTCTCCTTCCTAATGAAGAGGACCAACTAGCATTTGAAAAGTTTTACAGGATGGTTTGTTCGGGTTTGTACTATTCAATATTATTATAATAATTGTTTCTTTTCATAGTTTAATTGCGAATCCCGTAATGACTGAACATCAAAGGACTTCGATCACTAATGTTGCCAGGAGTATGCTACGAAACAAACAAAATGGAAGCCCATAATCATAATGATGGTACCTTGATTTGTTTGAAGTTGAAGATGGTAAAATGTTTTATGTAAATTATGATTTATTTCGTATTTTTTAATAAAAACTAATTACAATCTCTGAATTCTTCATTTCTAGTTTCGTTACTAGTTCAATAATAATATAAAAGTATGTAAGGACAATTTTAAAGCGATATTTACAGCTGAACACCTATGTCAGAATCCCAATATTTGATTTTGATTAGTAAATCAAATGAAAGGGTTTTGAATGTTTAAATGTCACTTTAAAATATTGACAGTAATACAAATTTGGACAAAAGTTACATTTGAAAAGCACGTGCGCTTTGTCAGCTGATGCCAGCCAGGCATAATGGATGCAGCCGTACCATGCCTGCTTCGATTTTTTAACAAGGCAGTTTGTCTTCTTCCTGGTTATAAGTATTCGTTGGGTAAGTATATTACACAATCGTTCGAAGTACACTCGCTACGCTCGTGCCGTAAGTTTCGCAACCATGTATAATAGGCTTCTTATATAATAAAGTTACTATTACTATATATTAAGGAAAGTATGATATTTTGGTATGTTTTATACAATCAAATCAAAGTTTCCAAAAAAAAATTTCAAATTTGCATCTGTAAAACGTTTTTCCAATTGATAACCAAATGTGAGCAAAACTTGAAAAGTTCCACACGAAACACAAAATATTATGTCAAAATGATACGGCACGTTTTCCATGTTGACGACGCAACATCGACGATTAGCGCGCAATATCTCCTTAGGCCATGAAAACATTTGCCGGTGTTTCCATAACAACACAACCGAAACACTGCACAATTATTATTGCTGTCAACCTGCCAAACGGGTGTTGTACTTCTTGGACAATCAATTATTAATTCTGAAAGTCGTTTAAACACGTAAAAAGAACGCATCCGTAGAAAAAGTACAGTGTACGACACGTGAGAATATCACATATTTGTCCCTCGCTTGATTTGCGCAAAAATTTGAACAAACTTCTGCGCTCGTACAATAAACTATTTTTTTTTTTGATCAAATACAAGCAGTATAGGAAAATCTTTTAAGGCATTCTGGGAGTGGTGCGTGTGCGCATAACGCGGTTCACGCAGGTCGTTCCATAAGGATGACGTTCTCCAGATGATAGAATTCTTAAATAATGAAGTTCGAGGAGTACTAAGCTTAACCACATATGGATGAGCGGCAGAGGTCCGTCGTGTATTTCTGCTATTGGCCGCTCTGGGCGGAGTTGAGAGGGCAAGGTCAGCCGAGCATTTTCCATGGAAATATCAGTAAGAGAGAGTCAAATCACCAACCTGTCTTCGATGTTCTAGGCTGTCGAGGTTCTTCGTCAGCTCGTGTTCTCCGATCAGACGAATGGCCCTCCTTTCCATGGAATACAGTAGCCGAAGAGTGTGTTTGGGTACAGAGCTACAGACATGAGAGCAGAGCAGTACTCTAGTGATGGTCGAATCTGGGTTTTGTATAGTGTCAAAAGTTGTTGTGGTGTGTACAACTTTTTGGTCCGGAACAGTACACCAAGTTTCTGCGAAGCTACCTTGACGATTGACACAACGTGGTTAGGCCAAGACATATTTCCTCCCAGATTGACGCCCATCAAATTAATAGATGAAGCCAGTGTGATTACGTGTCCTGCCATGACTATATCCGGTTCTGTAATGTTAACCTTTTTAGAGTAAACAGCTGCCTTGGTTTTCTTAGCTCTTATAAAATCTCTTAGCTCTTGGTAGCGTTATTATTCATGCTCATTTTTTCCCCGGCCTAACTGTACACTATTAAATTTGTTTTCGTATATGTATTGACTATGGAATTTTGTAAAATGTATATATATTTTAGAGAGATTTTATGGTTCGGAGCTAGCATTAGAACGTTAGTTTGTGTTTCTTATATCTTAAACATAACAAAGGCTAACTTTATTTGACTTTAAAGGAAAGTTAAGTATCTCGAGCACAATAAGTTTCAAGGTAAACAAAGGAAAACAATTTCCTATAATGTTGAAAACGGCGGATAGCTCTCCAACTTCTAGTCGGTAAAAAGGTAACCTTATTGAAAATTCAATACTTCAGGAAGAAAGCGGATTAATCTTTTTCAGACTATTATAGGAATTGTATACAGGGTGTTACAAAGTCAGTCTTCACCATTGGGATTTCGGAAAGGGTAAGAGATATGAGGTCGATTAAAGTGAGGAAAAGTTACGTAATTCTGGACCCAATAGTAGGGGCTTTCAAAATATTTAAAAACATTTTGCGTTTTGGTTTTTATCTATTCCTGATTTTGTTCGAAGAGATGTCCAAACATAAATTTCACTATATCATTGCTACTTTCCATTATCCAAATTGTCCATCTTCATTAAAATACCCCTAGTGCGTTCCTTTAATTTAATTTTTTTCCTTAAATTCGGTATAGTTCGAAAATGTAAAACTCAATGCCTCTTTTAAAAATCGTATGAAAGTGCTGGCTATAGGAGTACTTGTACTTACGCCAAGTACAAATTTGATACGACACAACGACAGAAATGGCAATAATATTAAAAATCATCAGTTGCTTCGAAAGAAAAGTAAATTATATTAACGTACTAGGGGTATTTTAATGAAGATGGTCATTTTAAGGAACAAGACGTCGGAAAACCACCAAGCGTTATACAGGGTGTTATGAAAATGACTTATTATATTTAAATGGGTGACTCCTTGGGTGTCCTAGAGGAAGCCTACAATTTTTTTTTTAAATCGAATATCTTAATACTAAGGTAGAAACCTTTTTTACCCACATACTGTCGCGCCGTTCCATCTGGATTCACTTAGCAACAATCTGGGTCACTAGAGTATACTAACAGTGATGTCAGACCACAACGCGTGTCTCGCCCTTGCTTGGATACCGGCCGCGCGCCACTATCGTTGCTTCAATATGTTTCGGGACTCTGGGGTGGAATGACGCTGTCAAGGGTTACACGTGCTTGACGTATACGAATTTTAACCGTTTTGTTAGTTGTAGCATTACCCGATTTTTTTTCTGTTGTGAAATAATTCATAATAATATATGTTGTGATGTGATTTCAAATTTGTGTGATATTATTTACTGTTTGTTCTGTTGAAAAACATACTTTTTGTGTTGTGTTATTTTTTATGGAATTTAATTATAAAACGGATTATTTTAAAATAAGATCGAAGGTAAGAGAGTATGCACCTTAAAACTGTAGTTTTTTTTCTAAAAAGCTTGAGAAATTATAATTCTGCGTATATGACAACACTGCCTCAATAAACTATTGATTGCGAACGTCGTCAGTATCGGCCACGTAAATTTTCAGATATCATATAAATTGTATGTTTCGCTTAATAAATCAATGCTGGCTATGGTTATTTTTCTTCAATTTATTTTCATCTCAGATTTGCGGGTTTAAATAGAATAAGTCATTTCCATAACACCCTGTATACCATTGAACGTAGATTTCGGTCGTCTGGCAAAATTTAAATAAGAAATCTAGGCCCGAATTAAAAAATATTGAAAAATCTGATGAGGCCATCTTGTGGCGAATAGAAAGTAGCAATGAGAAAGTGAATTTTACATCTCTTCGAACAAGGTCGGAATAAAATAAAAACCAAAACGTAAAATTTTTGATTTTTCCAAACATTTTGAAAGGCCCTGTATTTATTCTATATAATCACCATGTAGATTAAAAACTAGGAGAGCCATGACAAATTTGACACCGGACTCTTTCGTTTCGTCAAAAACTAGGAAATAAAAACCACAACATTCTATCTTTGATAATAACCCCCAGAAAGTGTAAAAAATGGAAGATCCTGTACAATACACTCCTGGAGGTTGGTCCGTTCCTCCCGACTCACCCTGTATAAAAATTAAATGATTCTGAACAATTTGCTGGGAGAAAACCCCATTCGGTAACTGTGTGTTTTTATCCCCGTCAAGTTTTATCCATATTTCATCGTTTAAGGTATATCATTAATTAAAATTTAGGAAGAGTCCTTTTACTTTTTTTTAAAGCGTTAATGAATGTAATTGTCATTTGTGGTGTGTCTCAAGTTTTTCAGGTTTTTTAAAATTTCAATTTAATTAAAGCCACAGTATGACATTATACGGAAACTGAAGACAAATTTAATTAAAAATATGATGGCCTACCCATAATTGTTATGCTTGTCTTGTTTCTTGCGGGGTCATGATTAATCTTCATATAATTAGCTTGATCAAAGAGGGATCTAAATTCCCTTTATTTTGTTTATGCTGTCATGTAAATTTAAATAAATACTTTATAATACAATATATGTTTTAATAAAAATGAAAAACGAGAATCAAAATAAAAAGTCTAATTGCTTTTCAGCTGATATTAATATCAAATACGAATGTGTGAAAAAATCATTTCCCTACCAAGAGAAGGAAGCCTTCTCCATTGATAGGATGTCACCACCTTCAGACCGGTTTCGAACTCTTTTGTTTTCGTCAGTACAGGTTAGGTGTGCATACCTTACATACAGGTCGACAACTTTATCTGTAGCTACAAAAGGAATTCGGGCAATAAAATTTCTTAGGTTAACAATGTTGTCATATATTTTAAATTTTAATTTAATAACATGTTACCAAGTAAATCTAAAAATTAAATTTACCCATTTAAAGTAAATTGTCATAAATATATAAGAAACTATTATTCTATTATAGTTTCAATGTTCTTAAAACTTTCTTTCCATACTATTTATTTTAATATTTAAATGCAAAATAAAATATTTTTTTATTAAAGTACTTCTAATCTAAAAAATAGGGCAACATGGTGCAATATCAACGGTAACCATGGGTAACCGGTGGCTAGAACTTGATAGGTTATATCCCAGACAGAGGATGACGACACGCGTCTGGAAACACGCCCATTGTGCCGGCGTGGTTGTTCGGTGATGTCCAATATGCTTCATCCAGTTGCGTAGTGATAGGGTTTGTTTTAAAACTGTGATAATGAATGAATATACCCTTCATAGTCAAACCGGTGAAGTGATTGCCAATGTGTACAGGTTGTGTGAAGAAGAATCAGAAATTAATACATTTAAATTGCCACTAAAGCGAAAGCTAGAAAGGGTAGCAATGTATACGGGAGTAAGCGTGGATGCAGTAAAAAACATTCACAAAGAAGATACTGAAAGGAAAAAAAAAATAACCCGGATAAATTATTGTCATCTCCTGTCAAAAAAAGAGCCTGTCTCTCTCTGCTGTCGAAAAAATCGAGGGCTTCGACTTTGGCATTGTTAGGAGAACAATACAAAAGATTTATTTGGAACTAAAAGTGGTTCCAACCTTAAAAAAGTTGCTACAACAGCTGAGAAGTGACATTAAACTTTCCGTTTTCCCGTGAAAATTTGAGGTGCATGTTGAAATCAAATGGATTTTATAGGCGAAAATGTCAAAATAGGCGAAAAATATTAATGGAAAGGCCTAATATATTGCACTGGTGATACAAATATATTCATGCCATGAAAAAATATATATTATTACATTATTAAGATAATAATAGCACGCCCATGACTCGGCCATGTTTTAAAAGATATTGCTTTTCCCTTACCGATACGTGGTAGCTATAGACTCGCTTGTCGAGCTGTACGTATCATCAGAGAAGACTCTATACTTCACGCTGTATTATTAACCTTAGTCGAGAATACACAACGTGTAGTGCCATCTCTTAGCAGTGCTACAGTGTAGAGTAGATAAAAATACACCCTTATAGTATATGGTTATCTTCGGGTGGTTGGGAAATAATTTTTCCACACGTTGGTATTTGAAAAAGGACTTTAATACATTGTAACCAGTGTCGGCAAAGAATCGTTATTTTCAGAATCGAGTACACAAAAATCGAGAACTTTCAAGAATCGAGTAGGGTAGACCGGGGATAAAAGTGCCACGGGGAGAAAGTGATACTCGCCGCCATTTTTTTAAGTTAAACGAAACGCGCTCTACGCCAACATTCCAAGATAGGGTTTATACCACTGCCCGCAAGGCACATGCTTTTAGTATCGAAGTAATCGTCTAAGAGAGAGGACGTGTCATTTTTTGTTTCCTGCGCTAAGAAGTAAAAATTTGCTGTTGTCTATTTTTTGTTCTGCAATAGTTAGGTTTCAACGAATTTAAACCAGGTAAGTTTGCTCTAATACTTTATTGATTCTATTTAGTTGTAGTGCTGTCAAATCTTCAATATTCAAGATATTTTTTTTGTTATGATCAATAATGAAAAAAACTAGTTGGGGTTAAAAGTGCCATTCAAAACGGACCTGTCTTCTGCGCAAGATACCTGGATGAGAAGTAATGCAGGAAAGAATATTACGATTTATGATATTCCATCGATTGTCAACTCAGCTGTCCCTCTAGCGATGTGTCCTAACAATATCTTGAATGGCTTTAAACAGAGTGGCATATTCCCTTTTGACCGAAACGTATTTACAGATATTGATTTCGCTCCATCATATGTCACAGATCGGCCACTGCCTCTTGACGAAAATGACAATCAGGGCAATGAACATCCCACCGGTAATAAAAATTCGCTGCAATCTATCTTTGATAAAAATGACCAACCCCAAGATAAGGAATGTATAAAGAACATAGACAATTCCGAAAATCCAGTTGCTGGACCATCTAACGGTGTTAACCTGTTAGCAAAACAAACATTTTCTCCACATTAAAACCGCAGTAATCACAGTAAAACCGCGTCCCAAAGCGGGACCTCGAATAAGATCGACCAAAGGCAGAAAACGTAGGTATACTGCGGTGCTCACCGATACGCCAGAAAAGGATGCTCTAGAGAAGGAACAGGCAACAAGATGCCAGAGAAATAATAAAGAAATTAAACAAAAGAAAAAGCAAGTGAAAAGGAAGGTTTTCTTAACCAAAAAGCTTGAGCATGACTCGGAGTCCTCAACCGATTCAGAAGATGACTGACTGTCTTTGCCTAATATGTTGTGATTCATATTCACAGAGCTTACCTTCAGAGGAATGGGTGCAACGTATATCCTGTAAAGAATGGGCTCACAACAAATGTGTTACGGGAGACTCAAAATTATTTATTTGTTTAAATTGTGACAGTGACGTAGACTAATGTTTTTATGTTTTAACCCTTGGTTGTTTAGTTGTTTATGTTTAAAAAATGTCATTTATTCCCTACTTTCACATAAATGCATTAAAAATCAGCTTTGCATATGTATTTTCTATCCTATGCTATCATGGCACAACTTACCCCATTGGTGTCACTTCCTACCCCATATATTGGGTAAAAAGTGCCATTTACCAAAAACCATAAAAACTAATATTAACAGTTTTTTGAATATGTTAGGTATTTGCATCATGTATTTTTTGATAACTTAAAGTTACAGCCACTAACAGAAAAAGGAAATAGAAAAAATAATCTGTCTTAAGTTTTAAAAAAAAATACATTTTGTAAAAATGGCACTTTTATCCCCGGTCTACCCTACTTATTGGAGCGACCGAAAAAGATATCGCCTACTACCGATAAAAATTGGATATGACAATATTTTAAAATTTTTATTGTCATTAAATTTGTTGCTTATGTTCAAAACGTTCTTGTTTTTACTATTAAAAATTAATAAAAATTTCCGCACTGCCACTGATCAACTATTTACCTTAACCGGCAAACATGACCGTACTTCGCCCTTTAATGAAAATGATTACGCACTCGAACACTCGAACTTCATTATTTAAGAATTCTTTCATCTGAAGGACTTCATCCTTATGGAACGACCTTCCCGAGGTCGTTTTTCCCAACGAATATAACCTGCTTTCGGTTCTGGCAACCAAACCGGCACCAATACGTCGGGGTTGTACGCAAGACAACCGACGAGCAACACATTTTTCACTTTAACTCTTTACTGCGCATCCCATAAGTTGTACATATCCGTAGTTATAAGTCGGTGGTTCGCTCCCAGGTCATGGTCATATTGTTATTTAGCATCGCCGTCGATATTCAAATTCGTATAGCGATCGAGAAGGTAATTATTTTGCGATATTTGTCGACTGCGACATATTTATTCGAGATGGGAAAATAGACGGCTTGGAATAATTTTTAACAGATTAAGGCCTAATGTACTTATAATACACCCACGCTAAAGCAAATCGAGAACGCACGCATTGTTCACACATGGTTGGAAAGATGGGGTATCGATGACGTCAAAGATAGGAGGGCAGTGAGCACATATAAAGGGTACTTTTTAAGTTTTTTAATTTTTTTTGTTTTATTTTGTTAACAGTAGGTAAGATTTCTATTTAGTGTATTTAGTAAACACAATCTTTCTCCATGCTAATTTTTTTTGGGATTAGTCCCGGGATCCCGGGATTAGATACTCTTTATCCCCAAAATCCCGGGATTGGAACAAAGGTTCGGGACCCAATTCTCAGCCCTAGTCACGATTTAACCGTTTTACGACTTAGATTACAATCAAAAGTTTTAATGAATCCTCTGATATCATTATCATGATATTAAAAAGGGAGAGCTAAAATAATTAACATTAACACGCAAGAAGGGATTTGAAATTTATTGTGTAATAAAATTTAAATCGCATTTACTCTACACGTGGAGTTTATCTCTTACTTTACCTTTACTGCTTTTATGCTTTTGACATTTCCTGATTAAAATACCTTAAATATACGGTTACGAGAATTCGACAAAACAAAACAGTCATTCCTACTTTTTTTTTACTTTAACGACTTTTTTTTTAAATCATCATCAACACAAATAATTTTAGAATTTTATGAACTTATAGACTTAAAATTAATCCTGTATAAATTGAATTTTCTCGTTGGTGCAATTGATATTTCTCTATTTACTGGGTCAAATTTTTTTTACATTCAACTTTCAGTCCTTAGCATATAACTTACTAAAATAAACTATTTGCCTGTAGAAACGATTATAATTGCGAAATATATGTTACTTTCTGCATTAGGAAGCAATTTTAAAAGTTTTTTTTAGATTATAGCTGCATTATTCAAACTTGAATTTAAGAATGTATCGCCGGTCACGTGTCCCCAGTCAATAATTTCTTACCCTTTTATATTTCACGTCATTTTACTAAAGTTACTTTTATATATAAATAATTTACACTCCTACTACAATTTGTATTGAAAAAATAATGTTCAAAGATCAACAGTTTAGTTTCTCTAACGCAATTATTAACCAGAACTTCCGTCCCCGCAGCTGCATGTATCGCCGGTCACGGCAGAAATTGCTTATAAATAACGCCACTAGAGGTCGGCCTAATAGTTTTACAAATATGACGGTATGTGTCTAAATTTGTGTAAAGCGTGCTCCTGTTTAGGTAAGTAAAAATTTCAGTCCAAAAAAGTTTAAGAAATAGCTTGTATTAGCTGGTATCCGTGCATTCTTGTATCGCCGGTCACAGTAACACGGGTCACGCATGAAAATGTTACCGAAGATAAATTGATGTGACGGTTTGTTATCCGAAGCTATATGTGCAGAGGCCTTGGTAGACGGAATGAAGATATAATTAATCAACGTGCTGTGCCTAAGAACCTAGTATTATTTTATTGTAAGTTAACAATAATACACTATATTCAATATTTTTTTATTAACCATTTATAAACCATTAAGGAAAAATATATTTTGATGTGCAAGTTTCGTTTACACCTTAGAAAGATTAAAAATATGACTAATTTTCTTAGTATATTAACATTCTATAAGGAACATTCCAAAACTTTAAGCCAATATAAGCCAGGGCCGTTATAAATAATAGGAAATGGTTATAGTGACTGATTAAAATAACTCAGTTCCAAATATTGGCGTTATATGATTCAGAAGAGTAAAATTAGCCATGTGACGGGCGTTAAATTATTAAAAAATCGATGCTATAGAGTGACGATGATCTTTGGCGCGGATATATATAATTTCTCTAATTAAATCCTATAAGGAACCTATTAAAAATTTAACAGGTGTTTTTGAGATTATTTATTTTTAAAATTCGATTTACTGAAAGTTTTTTGACCTTACTAACTTTTATTGCAATTCTTGAGAAAACAGCATTAAACGACTTTTACTTTGGGTGCAAACTTTCTGATGATAACTGAGATTCCTTTGCATTTTTATTAACTAACTTTCGTCGTATAACTTATATAGTTTTTATTTTTATTGTAGGATGTTACCGTATTCCCCCAATTTCAGTTAAAACAAGATCTTCCAAGGAGAAACTACTTTTAACTATCCTCCGTAGTTAATTCTGGAGTTAATTAACTAATTGAAACTAGTCTTATCATTTTAGTTAAACTAAGAATTTCATGCTGAGAGAAGCTCTAGCAAAAATCCGGTTTCATATATGGTATATGAACTATGACCAACCTATGATTTATATTGGTAGTATTTATCACATAATTTATACTTCGTTCATATAATTCTCGTTCATATTGATTAATTTGTAATAAATTTAATTTTAAAGGTTTAAATGTAAAAATATAAATAAACAGGGATGCTGAATTTTATACAGGGTTGCCCAGAAGTCCGGAATAAAATTAATATAGCCTTAACCTCTAACTTTTGGGGAAAACGCTCGGACACGTCAATTTAGTTTTTTATATGCTCACATTTTGACGTTATTCGTTTGTTTTTTTATAGACATTTGTCAAAGATATGACGACATCGACCTTTTTTTAAGCTTGTGATATTTTAGCCCGATTCTGTCAAGCTATGTCAAAAATGGCGACTGTTAAAAAAATCTCTATTTAAATAAGCGGAAATGATAAGTTATTGATAGTTTTTTATACAAAATGCCAGAACGTGAAACAATGAAGATTTCTTTTCTTACCTTGAAAGGTAAAAAAACCATAAATGATTTATCATTTCCGCTTATTTAAATAGAGATTCTTTTAAAAACTTTTAACAGTCGCCATTTTGAAATAGTTTGACAGAATCGCGTTAAAATTTATGAACATACTGTACGAGATATTAGCTTTCAAATGATGTATCACAAGTTGTATGTTTTTATTAAAAAATAAGATCTATGTTGTCATATCTTTGACAAATGTCTATAAAAAAACAAACGATAACGTCAAAATGTGAGCATATATAAAACTAAATTGACGTGTCCGAGCGTTTTCCACAAAAGTTACAGGTTAAGGCTATCTTTTCAATCGGTAGTAAATGGCTTTGTAAGCATAAGAATTTGCATGTGCTGTAACTGCAGGATAATACATATTTATGAAGCGACTTTACTACTACAGCAATGATTATTATACTCAGCAAAGTCAATTTTACTGTCATAATGTAAGTCCTTTTTTTGCTGCCGTAGTTAACATTTTTATAACGGGTAAAAATCTTCTCACAGCGTATTGGAAGAGATTCAATTGTTACGGTTTCGCTTGCTCGAGAACAAGCTGTTGTTGTTCGGGTTTTTATCGAGTTTGTTCGGGTTTGTTCTAACTATTCAAAACTATAATTAGTTAATTATAGTTTTCATTCATCAGAATGTTTGTTTATTCTAGTTTTAACTGTAGAATTAACTAAATGTGCTTAGTTAAAACTAGAATTAACTGTGAATGTTTATAAATTCTAGCTTTAATTAGTTAAATCTAAATCTTATCTAATCTAAAATGGTTACATTAACTTATCAAAATACTGTAAAATTCAAAGAAACTCTAAGTTCTCATTTTACTTTTCTCTTTTATTACGAAACTCTTACTCCGAAGTTTAAAATAAACATTTTAAGATTTAAGTAGCTTTGATTTAAGCAAAAGTCCTTAAGATATCGAGGGAGAAGCTTAGAACCAATATAAGTAAATGAGTTTTATCCATCCATCTCCAGCTACCCCTATTTTGAAATTCAAAATAGCATTTCAAACTTTTTAACAGTCCTTAAATAAATAATGCATATATAGCTACAGTTTTAATGGATTTTATTGATTTATTTTATATTCACCACAAAAGAAGAGGAAATGTATGCAATGATATTTGTGTTAGGTAGACTAGTAGGAAAATTATTATATGAACCACTAGTATTATTTTGATTTCCCTGGATGCTGTTGAAATATTGAGATTAATATTCTTATAGTAGCTTGAAACTTCTGGATTTTCTTCTGTACATTTGCAAACCTAATGAGGAATAATTTCGTAGCAACGAAAACATCGCGAGCATGTAACTAAGGGGAAATAACAAACTTAATAGTAAAATAACTTTAGTAGTAGGTTTAATGATATTTCAACAAAGACTCATGGTGGAATTTATGTAAATAATGTATATATACAATAAGTAGAACAATACGAATATTTGGGCGTCATGGTGGACGAGATTTTGACGTTTTCTCAACATGCCGAATACATAACTAAAAAAGTGTCAAAAAAATATTCCTTCTCGGAAGAATGAGTTCTTATTTAACCCACTGGACAAAACAAACAATTTATAAAGCAATAATACAGCCGCATTTCAATTATTGCACCTCAATTTTATTTTTATTTAATAATAATGAAAAGGATACACTACAGCGGAAGCAAAATCAAGCTATGCGATATATTTTGGGATGTCATAGACTTACTAGTGTTAAAGTAATGCTAGAAATAACAGGGATGTTAAGTGTTAGACAGGTCATATTTTTAAACACGATGAGTGGCTGCGCAATTTACGAACATGGACTGGAATGACATCAACAGCTCTATTCAGAGCGGCAGTAAATAAAGTAGTAATTTGGACCAATGCGATAGCAAACATCCACAGAGGATAGGCACTCTAAGAAGAAGATAGTAAACATAGACATGAATAAAATAGTCTTACCTAGAAATATATACATCATCCTTGTATGATTTACCATTGTTTTAGTCATCACAATATATTTAAGTATGATAGTCATCTTTTCAAAAACCACTCACAATTTGTCTGAGAATGATGCAAATTTTATTGATTTGAATATGAAAAGTTCGGCCAGAGGAGTGTGAATCTCTCGGAACCATTTTCGGTTTGCCAATTTGTCAGGGTGCTCTAAAAATTATTTCTTAAGTTTAAAATAAATATGTACTATGTGTTAATGCCGCAGTTGGATTCTTCTGGAAGATTGAAAACTAGTTTTTTTCTCAAATGCCCTTTGACGGGTATTATTATTTTAATTAGTAGTCCTCCCTCTTCTTCACATCATTGTAAATATTTGCAACGATTTATTTTGCTTGACTATTCAAAAAAATATTTCTAATTACTGTCTGATGCCTCACGTAATTGATAGAAACGAATTATTATTATTTTATAGAACCTATAATGACTCCGTAAAACAAATTATCTTGAATTTTTTTACATTTCAGTGAAATACCCAATTATTTCTTGCTAGCTTAATGAAAGGCTATAGAAATATCTTGTATGATTTCACCCCTTAGCAACAAATAGACAGTTGCTAACAGCGTTGCCATATATCTGAATGCAATGAATCGATGTTTGTATGTGTTTTATTAATTTAAATATTGATGATCATTTTTACATATATCACGTTTGTCTAGGTTGATTTGATAACACTAAGTAAAACATTATAATAAAATCTATTATAAGGTTTAGGTAAGTTTAGTTGTTTTAATTGGAAATTACATGATGATGATTGATTGATTACTGATTTCTACAACACAACTAACGGCAGCCAATGATCAAACAATAGTACAATTTGGCCTTCTTAATTCTGGCACCTTCATTTTCTCAGGGTGAGAGTCTACATCACAGCTAGATATCATGAGAAACGTACTGACAAATGAATTTGTCATCGAGAATCTCCAGATTTGGTGTTTTAGTATTCGTAGGTAGTTGTAGTTTTAACAACAGGATAAATGCAGTGGCGGCTCGTGACCTATGATAGAGGGGGTTTACAAGTACGGTGAAATTATTTTCAAAATTTTATTATTGTGTAACGACCAAACAATTACTTTCTAGGCGTTTTAAATGAAGAAAGAAAAAAGTAATAAGAAAATGCGTTAGGTAAAACATATTTTTATTTAGTTTTAAATTTTACACAAGGAAATACAACATTTGGAAAATAAGAAAAGTTTTCTTAGTGTGTATAACTGTCGGATCTTAACGTCGTCGCATGCAACCCTCGTAACAATATTTATACAGTAAACTACTAATACTACTAAAGCCATCTACGACCTATCAAGAAAACCGAATGATATCGCCATCTATGGCTACGTCGTTAGGCGCAACCAAGACGAGAACAATAGTTAACTGTTTTATGACGAGAACGAATCGACCCACGAGACTGACAAGTTGGCATTCTTCATATTTTCAGTGTTTTTTAGTTTAAATCCTTAAATAAAATGGTTTAAAATCATATCGAGTATCATTTATCGAAATACACAACATTTATCGATTCTACACAATAGTGCTTAAACGTAAAGTCCATTCTTCGATTCTTAATTGTAGAAAATTGATCAATAACAGCCTCATTAAGTTTGGAATACCCTCTATAAATTTTTTTTCATATATTTCATTTTTAAACTATCTAATAAAGTCCATTGATTTACCCTTTGTGGTCTGCGTTAAATTAATTTCGGGTTTAGGTGTTCCCGCATTCTTCACTTCAATTCTTTGCTCCAAACTTAAAGAGCTAAAGTTATTTCTTAAATAGTCCACCGTCAACTATACATGTTAACTTAATAAATATATAATATTAAAATATTAGAACATACACGCTCGATATTCTAACTAGATGCACGAACAGACAACAGCACAGGACAGCGCGGTTCACACAAAAACTGTGCGCCTTTTCCATGTCAAATCGCCATAGCCCCTCTATCCCCCGCTGCCCCCGCCACCTATTACTACAGAGAAACTGCGCTACTTAATCGCACGTGCGAGCAAGTCTCGTCATAATCGTCATTTACCTCAACCGAGGCACGGTTGCCGGATCTATACAGTTTGGTTTGACGGTACGATAAAATATTAGGGATGGTCGGACTTTATACGATAAATAATATTCAATGAATATAAATTAATATTTTTTATTCGTTTTGTTTTGGGGGTGCACGTGCACATATGCTCCTGTGGAAAAACCGCCACTGGATAAATGGTATTCATATCGACACTGAAAAGATTTTATTTAAACCACTGTTATAGAGAAAGAAGATGGTATAAAAATAAAAGTGTCTTTCTTCTGTGCGTACGTCGGTTGAGTGTTTACATTATTAAGTGTAACCAAACCTATACAAACAAAAATGTTTTTTGTCGATAATACCAAGCGTTAGACAGTTGTTTACATACGAAGTAAGCCATTTAACAATTCTGAAACTAAACACATTAATTGCATAGTAGGCAATTTTGTCTCCCTTGTTTTTGTTTTTTAATTTCGGGCTGCAAGGGCGCAATTGTTTGTCCTTCTTATTTACATAAGCTTACATATCATCATATGGGGATTTAAATTAATATGAGGGGCAGTATGAAACCCCTGAAAGTTTATTTTCTTGCTGATGATACTAATGATATAATTTAATGTATAATAATGTTTTTAAAGCTTCAGTGGATAGTTTTGTTTATTTTATAATTTGCAACTGTCAGTGACAAAAAGCACATAGCTGACGTTTTTTTTTGTAGTTCGAAAGACACAGAAAGATCTTGTAAAGGTAACTGAAAGGAACATCCCATTTGTTGCAAATTTAATGGATCACATTGTATGTATATAATGCGCGCACCGTAGGCGCTGTTATATTTTTAACCTTATTTTCGTGTTTGTTCCAATGTAATTATACAGGGTGTCCATTTAAAAACTTCCCATCCTTAATATCTCGTTTTCAGTCAATAACATTAAAAATCGGTAACACACATCAATTTTATTGTGAAGAGGGACGCTTTTAAAGATTATTGACAGTCTTCGTGGTTTAACCCATTGAGAGGGGTAGTTGTTACTCAAGTGGGGTCATGAGTTACATCATTTAAAGGTAAAAATACAATTTTCAAGTTTTATTATGTTTTAAATTTTTTACATACTTTCTAAGCAGGCTTTTTCCCAGAAAACATTTTTTTTTCAAATGGAAACATATTTGCTCACTTTTTTCCAACAATTTGATATCACACACCCTTATGTCAAGTTAAACTAGCAGAGATAATTTATTAAAAATGCCAATTCATGACAAAAAATACAACAAAAAGCGCAAACGGCAATTATCTAGGTACCCATGACGCCATAATGCTAACAAACAAATGAACGTAATTACAAATTTAAAATCCGCCATCATTTGGCTTAGAAGTAAACCATTTTAGGGAGTTCACACTGTTCACAGCAATCTAGGTGAAAAAAATAAGAAGAAGAGTGGTGGAGTGGCGTGTTGGGTGTCGTTGAATTTGGAATGGTGTTCTAATCGATGTAAAATATACCGCGTGTTCCATTAAAAAATTCAAATTTCAGGTTATTTTCGGTGAGAGTGACAGAATGGAGTCCGTCATGTCATAAAATGCAAAATAATATCATAACAAACCCACCAAATATTATTTCTGTAATTTGCACAATAAAAAAGTTATATGGGTGAGCGCTCCTCCTGAATCACCCGGTATGTATAAAACAACTTTCTGCAAATATTTATTTTTCCGCTTGTCTTAAATATTCGTCGCAAAAACTTATATTTGACAGGCGATTGATTTTTATAATACACCTTCAAAAACATATTTCTTAGGAAGTTTTTGATTAATTAGGCTAAGCTACGTAATTCCGCAAAAGTCCTAAATTTGCTACTTTCGTAATCTTTTACAATAAAGAAGTTCTCAACAAACTAAATAAACATGTTATTAATAGGTTTCTTAAAAGACATTATTAGAAATTTGAAGACTAAAAGTCCTTTCGATGCTAAATAAATTTGCAATTTTAACTTACTTTGGAATCAATTATGATTATACTTGATTATAAAGATTACGCTTTTTGTGACAACCATAGAACTAGCCAAACAGTTTTTAAGAACAACCAATAGTAATATCACACAAATTTGAAATCACATCACAACATTTAAGATTACAAATTATTTTAGAACAGAACAGAAAAACGGTAACGCTTCAACTGGTAAATTTTAACGTTTAAAATCCACTTGGAATTTCAAGGGAGAGTCGCACGGAAGGGAAGTAGACTTTCTCTAGGACACCCAAGGAGTGACCCATTTAAATATAATAAGCCATTTCCATAGCACTCTGTATAAAAGAGAATTTTTAAAAATAGTATTTTCCTACTTTTTACATCGTGACGTAAAAGAAGAAGTATTATAAATTTCATTCTTCTCATTACTCGATATACACGGTGTTGAAAAAAGGTCGGTACCCCGGAATAACTCCGGTGCATCTCATTGCAGCGGAAAATGTCTTGGGAAAAAGTTATTTGGTTTTGAAGGAGGAATAGTTTGCAATTTAAATAACCACGGTACCCCCTCAACCCCCGGGCGCGTGTGGGGGTAAGTTAAGATTTTCAAATGGAACCCCATATCTTTTATTGACGTATCGTATTCTCCCACCCAAACGAAACATCTTTTGTCCGAAAATTTTTTTTATTCGGGCCCATCTTTCACCAATAATCACCATGAGAAAGACAAAATCAGAACCGTGTGAAAATCAAGTTTTATCCCGGAAATACTCTTTTTCTGTGTCTTGTACTAAAAAATGCCCGTGGAATACAAACAACTTTCCATCCAAACCAAAACAGTTGCATAGCTATCTTGATGCTTTTTAACAATAATATATTTTTTCATATTTTTGTCAATGTTTGATGGAATGAAGAAAATAATGCATATGTGTGTTATTTGAGAACGGAAGAAAATGCGCAATCTAATGCGCTTCTGATATATGGAGTGTCCCATTTAAAAAAAATAATAATTGCTTTTCGGTGAGACATATGACACCTACTGTCATTTTTTACAACACTCATAAAAACTTGCCTAAAAATGCTACATCTTGTTTCTTGAATGAACGCGCTAACTCAAAATACAAAAAAATTACAGGCTCTTGAAAGTGGGACAAACTAAATTGATAACCCTGTACAAAATTTGATTATATACCAGAAAATGCGATACAAACAATGCAACAATGCAGTACAAACCCGAGCGAACCCAAACATACTCTTCGGCTACTGGATTTCAACGAAAGGAGGGCCATTCGTCTGATCGGACACTACGAGCTGACGAAGAGCCTCAACAGCCTAGAACATCGAAGACAGATTGGGGATTTGACTCTCTTTTACAGATTTTAAAAGTGCTCGGCTGACCTTGCCCTCTTAATTCCGCTCAGAGCGGCGAATAGCAGAAATACGCTACGAATTACTGCCTCCCATCCATATGTGGTTAAGCTTAGTACTCCTCGAACTTCATTATTCAAGAATTCTTTCATCTGGAGGACTTCAACCTTAAGGAGCAACCTTCCCGAGGTGGTTTTTCCCCATGAATATAACCTCCAACGATTCAACACCAACGTGAATCGCTTTATTCGCACACGCATCACAACACCATAAGAAGTACGCCACTGCTATTAACGTATAGTATTTTTTTGAATCAAGTTAAACAGTCAATATTTTTCATAATTAACTTGTTCCTTATCGCCCATATTTTAGATGCAAATATTTTTAAAAACAAATTTAAATAAAATTGGTCACACGCACGCCACTGATTGAAACAATCGCTAAAGGTACTTTACTCTTATAGTTATTATATTAAAACCTCCGACGACAAATTTTAACCACACCAAAATTGAGAACAATTAATTCAGGAATAACGAAAATATAAGCTCGTTTCCATTATCAGTGGGACACACTGTATGTGGTCACTAGACTTGAACAAACCCCTTCTCATTAAATTCTGTATTGAAATTATGTTTAATTCAGAACACAATGCCATAATTCTTAGCCGACCTAGCTATTCTCTCGATACAATTATTATTAGGCAAGTTTGCCAATTTACGGTCTGAAATTGGCTTAAGTTCAAGGAACTGTTTTAAAGTCAATAAGGGCTCATTCATTAAATTAGGGCACTTCTACATCATCGCACTGATTCGCCCTTGACGAACTTTTTAATGAAAATGTTCTTATTACTTCTGAAACTTGTTTCAATATGGATTTATCGAAGAAAGAACACAATGCATAACATTATGATACGCGTGGTGTTATTTCATTCACAATGTTTATTATTATGACAGGCCGTTTGTAAATTTCCACTATTGAAAGGCCGAATTTTTAAATGTTTAAAAATAATTTAATATGAGGGAGAAAAAAATAGCTAAATAGAAGCAAGCATTAACAATCCGTTGATTAGTAACAAGTTTTTACAATTCGTGTACCAAATTTGTGTCCTAGAGAAGCGCTACATATTTTTTTAAATCGAACGTTTAAAAAGTGTGGTAATTAACCCATAAACCAACAGGTCACTCCGCGGCACAATCATATTACACTGCCCAGCTGTGTAATAAACACATGTTCTGGCGCAATGTTGCCAAACTGTGGAAAAGTGTAAAACTTTAGATTCTTATAAAAATAAATATTTAGCTTACTTAGAAATTAAATCCAGGCCGCCGACACGAGTAAGGAATCCAAGGCACAGACACCTTCAGTTCTTTTTTCTATGGGAAGAGGTTTATGCTGCATCACGTGCCCTGATGATAGTGTAGGACTGCATAATACTTATACCCACTAAACCACATCCGGCCTCTTATCTCGGAACATAACCGGCATATCGTCGAGAGAAAAAAATACATAGTGAAATAGAACAAATTACACTAAATCACTTAAAGATACACACAGACACCCACGAGTTTCAAATTAGTTTTTTTGAAGATATGCACCTATTATCAGATTACACAAAAGCACTAAATACTAACGCATAATTACACTAACGTACACATATAATAACAGCACATACACAGATGATAGGATACAAATTATTTCGCAATAGAAAGTCAGATATAATAAAAACGCTAATTTCTAATGGGTCTAAAACAATTTTTACTCCATTAATGAAGAATGATGAAATAATTATGTTGACATCAACAGGACTTACCCTTCAGTATTAACATAGACGAGTCCAACCAAGGGTCGAGTGCTTCATACATACAAAAATAGCGCGGTTGCCATTTCCGAGACAATAATTATACAGGAAAGTAATATTACAGAATGAAATTCCTCAATTTATAATCGTATAAAACATCGAAAGTGGCAACTCTGTATTCTTAGATATTTCCAAATAACACAATATCGATCGACCGAATAAACCCGAAACAGACTGAAACGTATAGTTACTAGAATTGTTTAGATGTTAAATACCAATGTACCAAACTTTATACAATAAGGGCGTATTTTTGTCTACACAGTAACACTTTAAAATACTAATTCAGATTGAATGGTACTTAGATGTGTTCATGAGATGTATACAAATTTACGCGAAAACTAATGTGAATTTGTGCTTTTGTTCTTGTGTTTTGTGAGGTTATTGTGCCGGTTTTTGTTTGGATTACCTACTTGGTGTTTTTTGATAAATTCAGTTGGTTTTAAATAAGGCAGGTCGGCTGCCAAATTGTTTAAATTATTATGATCATTTTCATCATTATTAATATTATTATTATTAGCCGCCAAATAAATGGGAACACAAATTTCTGGAAATCTGAAGCTCAGCTGGATATACTCGAATAAAAGCTCTTTTACATTTTCGAATTTCTAAGAAGCTTATAAACTTATCTTTTGAGGGAGCGACTCAGCAAGAATCATAGAAAAGGCCAAAATCCCGAAAGTTACAGTTACAGTTACATATATGTACCCCATATATAGGCTATCATGCGGACATTTTATTTTTACCAAACTGTTTTCCAATAAAAGCCTTTAAGTAGTTTTCAACGTTTTGATTTTAAGACAACATGACTCCAATTCCTAAGTAAAGCTTTTTTTTTTATTATATTTTTACTTCTCACCGATTGCTGGACAATATCGGTATAGATATACAGGGTGTTATGGAAATGACTTATTATATTTAAATGGGTGACTCCTAGGGTGTCCTAGAGAAAGTCTACATACTTTTTTTTTAAATCGAATATCTAAATACTAAGGTAAAAACCCTTTTTACACACATACTGTCGCGCTGTTCCATCTGGATTCAGTTAGCAACAATGTGGGTCACTAGAGTATACTAACACAGTGGCGGCTCGTGACCTATGATAGAGGGGGTTCACATGTATGGTGAAATTATTTTTAAAATTTTATTTTTGTGTAACGATCAAACAAGTACTTTCTAGGCGTTTTAAATGTAGAACGAAAAAAAGTAATAAGAAAATGCGTTAGGTAAAACATATTTTTATTTATTTTTTAATTTTACACAAGGAAATACAACTTTTGGCAAATAAGAAAGGTTTTCTTAGTGTGTATAGCTGTCGGATCTTAACGTCGTCGCATGCAATCATCGTAACAATATTTATACAGTCCACTACTAATACTACTAAAGCCATCTACGAGCTATCAAGAAAACCGAATTATGTCCAATACAACTACCGCTATCTACGAGTTATCAAGAAACCCGAATTATGTCTAATAACACTACGCCATCTACGGCTACGTCATTAGGCGCAACCAATACGAGAACAATAGTTAACTGTTTTATGACGAGAACGAATCGAGCCACGAGACTGACAGGTTGGCATTCTTCATATTTTCAGTGTTTTTTTAGTTTAAACGGCCAGGTACATTTTCAGATTTCATATAAAGTGTATATTTCGTAATTCAAAGCGCCATTTAATGTTATTTTTCTTCAATTTATTTTCATCTTAGGATCTGCCGGTTTAAATATAATACGTCATTTCCATAACACCCTGTATATAAAGGGTATCAATTTAAAAACTTCCCACCCTTAATATCTTCTTTCAGTAGATAATAAATGTTAAAAATCAGGAAGAGACGTCAATTTTATTGAGAAAGATATTTGCAGCCTTCGTGGTTTAATCACCTGGGACCTTAATCTATATGTTGCTCTTAAATGGGAAGGAGGGGGTGATCATTTTACAGGACTTCTTCCAATAATATCATAATTAGTTCTTTTTTGAGTAGTCGTTTCCAATAAATCGCGTTACAAGAGTGAACTTATTCATGATCATTCTTAGAAGGCGACTTTATCTCTGGTAAAGAATTGAAAAGGGTGTCACCCGGACCACTTACGGACCCCTAATCATTCTATATTAAAAGAGAGTCAGTCAACCGATAATGTTTTTTAAATAATGCCCTAATAACCAAAAATCTCAGTCCAGGTAAGTTCTAGTTAGGATCAAGGGACGTAGCTCCCTTTGCAAGCATCTCCGCACTTGTCCAATGTGAAAAAATTCTATTATTTTTAGCCTGAGAACATGGTGTTAAAGTATTGCCACTTAACTTCTGGACACCCTGTATATTTCATTGAATATAAATTTTAATTCAGTAAAGTGGCCCAAAAGATATGTTTTCACAACGGCATCGTTTTTATAATGTCACATGATGTGTTATTTGAATTCAAATTTACTGCAGTTAATTTGTTTTCCCGATGAATGTGTTTACCGGAATGTTGTTGCCAAATTAGATTTAGTTCAGTTCATGATAACAGCAGAATCTATTATATCTATAAGATTATATTGTGTATAAATTTGAATACACTAATGATTTTGTATTTATAATGTTAAATAAATGAACCAAAATTGCGTAGCCTTTTGTATTATGTAAATAAAATAAATTAAACTTTTATGTAAGATATGTCAAATTTAAATTTTATAAAATTGACATCTAAATGTTATGCACTACCCTGTACAATTTGAGATATCATTAGAGTTGGGACAAGCCGATGATTTTAATACTTGAGTACTTGATACTCGAGCGATTTTAATAATCGAGTGAATCGCTTGAAATTCCAATTCACCAAGATATGACGTCACCGACTGCTCGACCGGCAGCCTAGCCGTTTACTTGTGATCAGGTAGGGTATTTAGCAGGCACGTAACTACGGGTGGGCACAGGTTTAGCTAACAAATTGTAGTAGCCACCAAAGAATTCCAGAAATTTATTTATTTGCGAATAATGAATTTTTACCACGTGTCTCGATACCAAACAAAAAAACTGCAAAAAAATTACCCAAATATGTATTTATTGTTCGGGTTATTCTTGTGATTTTTAAATACAAAAAGTATTACTAAGAGTTATTTTTCTTTACATCTTTTTCAATCTAAGAGCATAAAATAAGTAGATATTTGAAATGGCTTGTCAAATTCTTCCACTTTAAATTATCACCGGCAAAATAAGAAAATAGGTGATTATTTTTTTAAATTCATACTTATCGCTACCTAAAAGTTCCTGTTTAAATTTAAGAATGTTTACTTTTGGTCGATACCTATATTTTGTTAACTATTTTGCTCGTTTTCTTACTTTCCATTAATATTTTCTATAATGTATGTTATTTTTAAGAAGCTTCTTGAGCTTAATAATAAAAAGTTCCTGTTTAGATTTAAAAATGTTTACTATAAGATTAACAACGAATTTTTCTATATATTTTGTTAGCCATTTTGTTCGTTTTGTTATTTTTCATAACAATTTCTATTATTATGTTATTTTTGAGAAGTATTCTCGAGTTTATAGTAAATACAAATTTTAAAATTATATTTTAATATTTACAATCGGAGACCTAAACTACGCCGCTGGCAGTTAAAACAAAACTTTACAAAACCCGTGTCGCGATGACTCCGCTAAAGGATTTGGCATACTTTTTTATATGCACCTTCTCGTTTATGTGCCTTTAAGAAAGACGTATGTCGTGTTACCTGCTCAGCGTCAAACTCGAACGTCGTCAATCGGATGGCGCGGCACGTAGACTGAAGGTCGTGTATCAAGTGACAGGCAATATTTTTCGGTTTTTCTCCTGAATTTATAACTAGAGTATTTTCTATCGAGCGAAAAACTGTTCGAATATACGAGCAGTTCTTTAACTCGATCACACTACAGCGGTACATTTCCGTCGGCGTCAAGCGCAGCTCGGGTATCGTGAAAGATAATAAGTGACGAGCGATGGTTTTCGCCTGAATGGATAACTCGAGCGGTTTTTTTAATAATCGAGCGATGTCGGTTATTTCAATAATCGAGTAATCAAGCGGTTTTTCGCTCGAGCGATCACAACACTACATATCGTGACGTAACAGTTGAAACAAAAATTATCAAAATTGATTCACTAGCTTCTTAATTAGGACGTGAATATTCGATTATTAATTGGCTTAGTATAATTATCTATTTGGACCTAAAAGCTGCTATATTAGCAAGTGTTATAATAGATGATATATTAAATATACTCGCCGGCACAAAATTCCGCCACCCTGAAATTTAGGTCAAGTTTGATATATTATAACTTTTTAATTTTTTATGCGATTTTCATGATTTTGTTACCAATTTGTAGATCCGTTTATTGTGTTTTTCCTTAATTATTTCATAAAGTAACATTATTCGATTGGGCTATATTATACAGGAGTAAATCAAACTGTTGTTTTTTTGTCGTAGTTTCAAAACACCATGTAGGAAAATTGAGGTGGATAATTTTATTTACATACTGTTTCTTGTCATCCTTGATGTATTGTAAACATTTCGTTCCTTGATTCATTACATTATCTCATTTCTGCTGCGAGCTACCAAATTTTAAATGAAACGATGTAATTTTTAGAAAATATATGTCATGGATATTTCTACCGAAGCACGCCCCATTCTTGTATTTGTTGAGCTCTAATCGCCCAGCGTTTTATTGAAGAAATCATCCAAGAAGTTGTTGTTCCATTTGCTCCTTTAATTGGGAACCAATTTACATTAATGCATGATAATGCTAGACCTCACGTTGCACATGTAGTGAGCGAATATCTGGATGAAGTTGAACTTCCAAGATTGGAATGGCCCGCATGCAACCCGGATCTCAACCCAATCGAACATCTTTGGGATCAACTTAAAAGGGCCGTTTGTCGTCGTCCTGTACAGCCATAAACCTTGCAAGACTTATGACTGGCGCTGACCGAAGAATATCAGGTTATCCCTCAAGAAAGGGTCAGTAACCTTATTCGCTCGATATCACGAAGACTGCAAGCTGTCATTGCTGCGAGAGGAGGAAGTACACGATATTAAAATTGTTTTTGTTAATTATTTTTATTATATACCTAGTGTTTGTTTTTCTTAATGAAAACAGGCTTCAATTCAGCGTTTCATTTAAAATTTTGCAGCTCGCAGCAGAAATGAGATAACGGAATGAATCAAAAATCGAAATGTTTAAAATACATCAAAGATGACAAAAAACGGTATGTAAATAAAATTATCCACCTCAATTTTCCTGCAGGGTGTTTTGAAATTACGACAAAAAACAACAACTTGATTTACTCCTGTATAATATAGCCCAATCGAAAAATGTTACTTTATAAAATAATTAAGGAAAAACACGATCTACAAACTGATAACAAAATCATGAAAATCGCATAAAAAATAAAAACTTATAAAATATCAAACTTGACCAAAATATCTGAGTGGCTGAAATTTGTGCCGGCGAGTGTAGTTGTTCAAATACCGAATAAACTCTCAAAATTCCATCACCCAAGCTGAGGATAAAATTTAACATTGATAGAAAGCGTACACCTACCTTTCTGGCCTATAATTATTCTTGTTATTGAGAACTTGTGCACGCAAATTTACCCAGTTTCCAGTTTAATAGTTCCACTAATGAGAATGCCCGTCACCTTTAACATTACATATTATGTCACAACATTATTGATTACGTACGTATCAATCTCAGTTGAAAAAATGACAACCTTCTCGCATGAACAATTAGCAATTATAGCTATTTGTTTTTAAATTAAAATGTTAAAGAAAAGTTTATTATCCTTTGTTTCCATTTATTCTTCGCTTTCCGTCCAAAGATTGTTTTTCAAATTAATGTCCATGTATTTGGCATGCGACAAATAAAATAAAACATTATATTTCCTAACATATTCTATCAATTTTTCGTCGTTCATATTTTGTTTCTTTATTGTACCTTGATGCTTCAGTCAAAACTGAAATATATCGTCGCCGAGAGTAGAAAATGGGCCGCGCCGAAACCTGTCGGTTTGGAAACTTTTTTTTTTTATGATCAAACACAAGCACTATAGGAAAAATCCTATAGGGCACTCCAGGAGTGGTGCGTGTGCGCAAAAAGCGAGTCACGTTGGTTTTGAATCGTTGGAGGTTATATTCGTTGGGAAAAACGACTTCGGGAAGGTCGTTCCACAAGGATGTAGTCCTCCAGATGAAAGAGTTCTTAAATAATGAAGTTCGAGGAGTACTAAGCTTAACCACATATGGATGGGCGGCAGTGGTTCGTCGTGCATTTCTGCTATTCGTCGCTCTGGGCGGAATTAAGAGGGCAAGGTCAGCCGAACACCTTCCATGAAAATATCTGTAAAAGAGAGTCAAATTCCCAACCTGTCTTCGCTGTTCTAGGCTGTCGAGGTTCTTCGTCAGCTCGTGGTCTCCGATCAGAGGAATAGCCCTCCTTTCGATGGAATCCAGTAGCCGAAGAGTATGTTTGGGTGCAGAGCTCCAGACATGAGAGCAGTATTCTAGTGATGGTCGAATCTGGGCTTTGTACAGTGTCAAAAGTTGTTGAGGTGTGTACAACTTTCTGGTTCGGAAGAGTACCCCAAGCTTCTGAGAAGCTATCTTGGCGATTGCCACAACGTGGTTATGCCAAGTCATATTTCCTCCCAGATTGATGCCCAGCAAATTAATAGATGAAGCAAGTGGGATTGCGTGTCCGGCCATGACTATTTCCGGTTCTGTAATGTTAATCTTTTTAGAGAAAACTGCTGCCTGGGTTTTTTTAGCGTTAAATTCGACTTGGTTACTGTCACCCCAAGCCAATATTTCTTCCAGGTCTTTGTTGAGGCGCGGTACTTCATGCTGTCTGCGAAGATGTGAGTCGGCAGCCGATGTTTGCGCATTCAAAGAGAAAGATAAGACAAGCGTGCTATCGTCGGCAAAACTAAATATCGGATTTTTAGTTTTCACTAGAAGGTCGTTAATGTAGAGTAAGAAGAGAGTGGGAGACAATATGGGCCCTTGAGGGACACCGGCATTGATGGTGAAGGTGTCTGAGAGAAATCCGTCAATCGCCACTTGCAGAGAGCGGTCCTTAAGAAAGCTAGATAACCATGCACAGAATCGACTGGGCATACCATAGGATCGCAGTTTACTTAGAAGCCTCTCATGCCAAACACGATCAAAAGCTTTAGAAATATCCAGTGCTACAGCCCGAGACTCCCCATGATGTTCGATTGCGTTGTTCCAAATATGGGTGACATAGGCTAGAAGATCTCCAGTTGATCTGGACTTCCGAAAACCATATTGATGATCGCTGATAATGTTGAAGCCTTCCAGGTACTTTAGAAGATGTTGGTTAATTGCTTTCTCCATTACTTTTGATATAACTGAAAGCAATGCAACTGGTCGATAGTTGTTAGGCAGGGTTCTCTTACCTTTTTTTGGAATAGGCTGGGCTCGCGCCGTCTTCCAGCGAGATGGAAATATGTTCGGTGCCGAACGACTGATGTGTTTGTAACGATCTTAAGGGCCGATATGAAGATTTAATTCTAATTTATCTGACGAAATATCATAAATAAACCATAATGTAAAATAACTCAAATAAAATTAAAAATCTATACAGGGTGTTATGGAAATGACGTATTATATTTAAACCGGCAATTCCGGAGATGAAAACAAATTGAAGAAAAATGGTGCTTTAATTTAATATGACCTGTACATGACCTTATGTCAAACCAAAAATTACCACGTGGTGCCCCTGTTCGGAAGGTAAACACAGCAACATATGGCAGTGAATCTTGAACAGTGTTGTCATATCTTCAGGGTAGACTCTTTAGAAAGTCAATAACCGTTTGACAGATTTCAAGTTATTTATTTTTCAGGATACAGTATTATAAACTTTTACGTTCAGTTCGCTGGGAAACAATATCTGATTTATAAACTTGAACTGACTCGAACGAACCGCCGCGGAGTTTATAAATGGTCAGGTATGTTCTCATTTGTTCAATTCGAACGACACCTGTCAGATCTGGACAACTTAAAAGTTTATAAATGCCACTTACCCTTTAGAAAAAAAAAAAACAATTATATTAACATAATACTCACATTCTCAAATACTCACATCACAACATCACATTAGTTTTCGCGTCACAACACATCTAAGTACCGTTTAATCTGAATTAGTATTTTAAAGTGCTACTGTGTAGACAAAAATACATCCTTATTGTTTGGGAAATAGTGTATTTAACATCTAAGAATTTTAAAAATAAATAACACGTTGGTTCTCTCGATCGATATCAGCCGGCTTCTTTAAACAGCTGATTGTGGACAATCGGGCTAATATTTAAATATACAGCGTTGCCACTTTAGATGTTTTATAAGCGGCTATCATAAATTGCCGAATTTCCTTCTATAATATTATTTTCCTGTATAATTATAGTCTCGGAAATGGCAACCGCGCTGGCTCTAGAAGCGGAGAGTTCTCGGAAAGAAAGTTCGACGACTAGTCAGAAGATGGACTAGACCATTATTTCAAAGGGTAGTTCCTGTCAATTGTTAACATAATTGTTTCATTTTATTTTTATTAAAGCGTTAATGGCCCATAGAAATTAGCGTTTTTATTAGGTATTTTTATTGCGAAATGATATGAAGTGCTCTTGTTCTATGTGTGTTATTGTAAAGTGTAATTATGCGTTAGTGTTGGGGTTTAGTGATAAGCTTATTATGAACTCCCACACTATCATCAGGGCACGTGATGAGCATAAAGTTTTTCCCATAGAAAAAAGAACTGAAAGTGTAATGTGCCCTGGATTCCTTAATCGCGCCCTGGATTTACTTTCTAAGTAAGCCAAATATTTATTTTTTATAAGGAACTAAAGTTTTACACTTTTAAACATTTTGGCAACATTGTGCCTGCACATCTGTTGATTACCCAGCTGGACAATGTAATATGTTCATATATGAATGTGCCGAGGAGTTATGTGTGGGTTTAGGGGTGAATTACCCCACTTTTATTATTTTTATTAGGTAAAAACAACTTCGCACGTCAATGCCACTTCAGGCATCGCCTACGTAGATCCGTGGGCGAACTATATCTGCTGATTCTCCCTATCGTGCAAGGCACCCGCTCGGCAAAATAGGTTAATCATTGCATCTTATGACGGGCAGTACAGACGTGAAACCTAAGAAATTATGTTGGATAGACCTTAAGCTATGTCCTCACATGAGGTTTTACGAGAGGTTTTACTTGTTCAACGTATCAGTTAAAACATTAGTTCTCGACAGCATAGTAGTAGTGTGAACACAGCTTTAGATTAACTAAAGCTTTAATCCTGTATTTTTATCCATTGTACCTAAACTGGGCAGTGACCCGAAAGAGCCATGTATTGTTTAGCCAAACCAAATATAATTTATTTATATATAAATTCTCAGCATTTGAAAGGTAAAAAAATACAAAGGGATGTATTGTATACCCAATTCTCAATTATATAGGCCCGGTACACGTCCAGGCAGAAAACCCAGGCTGTGTCTCTTTTTCACTTGAGGTAAATATAATACCAAAGCGGATGTAGTAATTGAGGAGACATAAAAATACAAGTATTGCGACTTTTCTTTGAAGTTTTTTATTGCCATTTTAAATGGACAGAAATTAAATTCTATCTTAAATTTATAAAAACAGACATCATAGATTTTGGGTATGCCAAATTATGTCACAGAAGAATTATAGGTAAGCACCATCGACCTTCCTGCCTATGTATTCCATATTTTATATGACTTTCAAAATTTTAAATATTTAGAAGGGATTATTTTAAAGCCCTATTGGAAAAACAACTGAAGTTTTCTTACCGGATCATTTGATTAATAGACGGCTCCAAAATTCAAGTTTATCTTTAGAGAATGTTTTAATAATTAAAATTATGTGTTTTTCTACTCCAAAAGATCGTCTGAAAAGTTGTATACTTCTTCGGTAATCGGCAAGTTAAAGTTGAAAGGGATTACGCAATTTTGCAAAGTTCGTCTTTGCTTCCTATTATTCAGCGTTTAATTTATAAGGATTCTGTAAAAGGGGTTGGGAAATTGGTGTTTGTATTACAAGGAAGGAAAGGCCGCTTTCTTACCAAGGCAAGGGTTGTTTGTTACTCAACTTTTATTTTCCGGTGACAGTAACATAGGGAATTAAACTTTTTTCCCTACGATAGTCACTAGATATGTTTTCCTCAAAACAAAATATTTCTTTTTGATAATTTTATTTTGTGCTTCCTTTGAACATACAATAAGTTTTTTCCGTCTTCTTTATCTCTTCTCTTTATTTACAGGGAACCAAGATATACCAGTAAACCATGAACGAAACAACAGAGGAGCCGGACGACTACGTCAATCTCACTATCACAGAGGAAGTTCTGTACCGCGCATTGAGGCAGGATCAGTTCACCGTGATTGGAGTTTATATTTTAGTATTCCTGGCTGCCCTTATGGCGAATATCATGCTTATTATCATCGTGGTTAAGGACAGATATATGCAGAAGTAAGTAATGTATTCATGGTCGCTATTTAGTCAACGACCATCAAATACTTTTAGTTAAAATAAACATACTATTTTTATATAAGTAACTTATATAGCACCTTCTCTCAACCTGTAGCTACCTTGCTCCAAAATGGTACCTAGATCGACACAACAATGTTGCCAAAGTTATATATCAAGGGTTATGCTTGAGATATAAACTTATTAAAGCTCGTACATATTAGTACAATTACTTACCTAGACAAGTGCTAGAAAATTAAGTAGTTAAAATATACGCCATCTATTGGTTCAGTCTTAAACTAAAACTTACATATTATTATCGACTATAATTCGGCTTTAAAACAAGACTAAGTTCGATAAAATCGATAAATGCATTCCGAAGTTATCGAACTTTTTCTTCAACACGAATAAAACCTTCCCCCTTCAAATAAATAATTTGTAGAGTGTTAATTGGAGAGTCCAAAACATAAGAGATTGATCATATTTCTTGATGTTGAATTAAAAGTAAGCCATCTAGCGGTAAAATTTCAAAGATGAAAATAATTTTAGTACTTCTAGTACTTTTGTAATATTTTTTTCTTCCGAAAGCTGTAGAAGCTCGTCGACTTTAGCGGGTATGTTAACTTTAAAGATTAAAATGCTTTTTTGATAATATTTTTTATGTGTTTTTTAAAGCGTAGCTTCTCGTCTAACATTATACCTGGATGTTTTGCTACATTTATATAAGGAAGATGAGCGTTTCTTATAGAAATACTTTGCAAACATTGTTTTCAATTATGTTTTTATTAGCTTTATTGTTAGCAATGCACAAGAGTTTGGATTTCTCCGAGTTTAATTTAATATTATGTATTTCAGATAAGGACCTAAATGTTTCTAAATCTGTATTAACGTACTGGGCAGCTTGTAAATGATTAGATATAGTAAAACTGAAGTAAATGAAAATAACTAGAATCATGAACAGAGTTTAAGAGATCGGCGCAATTTTGAGGCCATAAACTAGGTACATAATATAACAATTTACTAGAGTCTGGGTTTCTCGACTTTTATAGCGTTAACAAAGTAACGGCAAAAGGCTTATAAATTGTCGATATACGGGATAAGATTGCGCTCTAGTAGTAGACCCTTTCCCGTTAACAATAAAACGATATTAACATTTTAACCCTTTGAAAATAAATAACTTAGTTGAATCTGGAAAGTTCGGATAGCACGGCTGAGTTAATATTCACTGATTGGTCTACGTGCCCTATGATACAATAAATAATATTCTCTGAGAATAGCTATATTGTACGACACAGGGACGGACGGAAAAGCTAGGCAAAAAAATAATTAAAATTTTATTCCCAGCATAGGCGTGCTAAATTAATTTCAAATCACCGTTCCCTAGCAAATGCTAACAGCAAACCACAATATTAAAACAGTAAAAGACTTTCGCGCGGCCATGGTGGTTATTGAATAATCGATATCTCAGGCGTTGACCAATCAGGCATCGGTGTCGTCCCTTTCGACGGCGAACTGTCGCTGTGGTGTCAGATTTACGATTTAAATAATATTTTAAATATACATCATGAATTCTATCAAATATTCATTATCGATAATAATTTTTCAATACTATTATGAATAGCCTGTGGCCTGTAGCGGATTTTTTTTATATCAAAACCGGTCATGCGGAAAAAGTAAATAAATGATAAGTTAAAACTTCTTTATTTAATTTATATCAATAAAGAAATATCGACTTTAAACGGTTTGCAAAATAATTCAGATAGTTATTTTTGGCAAACGTTGATATTCCATAATTTGGGGTTTATACAAAAATTCACATTCAATTCAGCAAACAAAAACTACTTCAATACATAACAAAATCATAATCTTGATAATTTTTCTTGTGGTAATAAATAATACGACACAGGAGTCTGAAACAGGGACGGAAGGGAAAGTAAGGTTAAAAGTAATAACATTTTCTTCCAAGCATAGTGATAATATTCATTATGAATCGTTGTTCCCCATCAAATACTAACAGCAAAACGCAGTATTAAAACAATAAAAGTTTTTCGCTCCACCGCTGATGGCACACGACTAAATTACAGTATGCACTTGATATCTTTTTTCTCTGGCGTTGACCATTCAGAACTCAATCAGGCAGCGGTGTCGGTCGTCACTTTCGACGGCGAACTGTCCCTACGGGGATCTCGGAAACCGTAAGAGATAGGAAGTCGGTAAAGTTGCGCATTTACGTGCCTAATAATATGCCGTTTAGAAAGTTTTAAAATTCCGAGTAGTTCCGGAGATATCCGAAAAAAACCGAAATTCAGAAAAATCGTTTTATTGTTTTCCTGGTTTTTTTTTTTAGATCAAATTCTAAAGTAAATTGCACGTTTACATTGCCACTTTTTCCGCTCTATCTAACAGCGTTAATTGTTTTGTCATCCGACGAGTCGTCTTCGAAGGGCCATTATCAACTTTCTTTTTTAAATACGATCCTGTTTTTCTGATATTGGAATTTGAGAGCTTTTTTCTTCCGAATGCAACGATGTATAACACATTGTGGTTTAATGACGTTTCGAGGGTTTTTTGAATAACATCAGGAAATTTTGGGATACGGTCCTGTATTTCTCCTATTTTTATAAATAATATCTCATAAGTAAGCTCTAAGTTTTTTACTTATGTTGAACTAGTGCAATAAATAACAAATAATTTAATAACAAACCACAAATAAGTGAACAAAACTCATACCAAAACAGTAATAAAGCGAACAACGAAAAAAGTAAGGAACTACATAATCAGGAGTTCAAAATGATTTTCGTTATTCTTGAAATAACATCTTCTAACTGCCACATAACAGTTTTTTGAGATAAAATAGAACATGCGATAAAATATCAAACTTTTTCAGCATTTGTAAAATTATGTTCCATATTTTCTGGAAAATAGAAAACCTCTTAAAACGCTCTCAAACGATCACAATGGGAATGTCAAGTGAAACAAATCACGCGTCACCATCTTAATTTTTTTGTTTCAAACGCCTACTTTTCTTTTAAATCTCGAATCAACAGAAGTTTGAAATAATGTTTCTGTATTTTGTTCACTTATTTGTGGTTTATTAATAACTTATTTGTCATACATCGAAGAAAAAAAGCTCTCAAATTCCAATATCAGGAAAACAGGACTGTATTTAAAAAAATAAAGCTGATAATGGCCCTTCGAAGACGACTCGTCGGATTACAAAACAATTAACGCTGGTAGATAGAGCGAAAAAAGTGGTAATGTAAAAGTGCAATTTACTTTAGAATTCGATCTCAAAAAAAAACCCAGGAAAACAATAAAACGATTTTTCAGAATTTCGTTTTTTCTGGATATCTACTACCGACTGATATAGAGGTGCCACTTTTTCGTAAAATGGGCTTTGCTGATAAGAGGATAAAGAACAAAGCGGTATTTTTTAAAATTAATTTAAAGTGAGGGCGAGCATGTTAAAACTATTTAAACAATTAAATTGTTATTATTTTACATTTGTTCGCAACGACAATCTTTTTTTAATATACTTCCAAAGCTAACATAACAAAGTGTTAAATGGAAAAATACCGACGTTGATACGATCAGTACAACTCGAGATATTCAATTTCCGGTATGAGAAGATTGGGGAAAATCCAGCCAATTATAAAAAATTCATGTTTGGATATTTTGGAAAATATTTTTTTTCAGAAAATCCTGAAACACGTGTCAACTAATTTTAAGTATATAAGTTGTAAAAAAAACTTCGGACAATTCTATAAAGTCAAGGTTAAAAAAGTGTGCGGTTTGTAAAAGATTGACCCATTTATACTATAAATTACAATAATTGCGTGCTTAATTTACAGTCTACAATCATGCATACGCGTGTTATTATCGCCGATCGCGAAAAGCGTTTCAATAATGAATGTAGCTACGCTAACAAACAATAAAATACCAGTATTTTATCAATGACATTCTAAATTACATAAAGAAGCTTTTTTGACGGTTGTACAATAATAGTATTTTTTACAGATTAGGAAATGCCTAACATTCCTGGACGATTGTATAGATAGAAGTCCAGGTATGTGGCTTATCCTACGAGGTAAACATACTATTTTTCCGAAAATCGTTTAAAAATCGACAGATATTGATTAATTTAAAAAAAAATCGTAAATAATTTTATTCACAAATAAATGGTGCTTTGAAATTCGTAATAAAATTGGTTGCTTTACTATGGAAACGTATTAATGTTGAATTGTCAAACTTAATGCATTTAATTTTAATTGTTGGTGTGTACCATTGCCGGTAAAAAACTAGGACAGCAAAATTTCTTATCCTTGACTATTAGGAATTTTTTACTTTCGAGTCTGGTACCAGTAAAATGTCATTTACAAATTTTACATGTCAACATAGATTGTCACTTTATCATTAACTTGTGAAACAAATTTCTCTTTAAAAAATATGCCACAATTAACACCCCAGCAAGAGGCTATAATCTACAGTCGGTTGCGAGATGGTGCTTTTATTAGCGATATGCACACGAATTGGGAGCAAACAAAAATACAGTGTTGTTGGCAAAACAAAAAATAGCAAGGCATGGGACTATTATTAGGAAAGCAGGTTCAGGTCCCCCTAGAATTTCTACTGAAGATGAAGATAGAAGACTAGTTCATTATCTAAGGGTGAAGGCGAAGAAGAGACGAACTTTCCAGGTTCTGCAAATACTGCTAGAGACAGGGTTCGAATTTCCGATATACGAAGTCGTTGTGCTACTAATAAAATATTTTTAATGGAAAGAAATAAACAAGGCAGGTTACAATTTGCACATGAATATTTAAATCGGAACATTTTCTGGGAAACAGTTATATTTTCTGACGACAAAACTTTTCAATCGTGTAATAATGGAAGAATTCGAGTGTATAGGCCTTCCGGCATGCGGTATGATGAGATACACACTCACAAAACAAACCAAAGCGGGCGTTTTTTTATAAATATTTGCGGTTGGATTAGCGCTAGAGGTCCAGGAATTTGCCAAATCGTGGAAGGAAGACTAACTGCATCTGAATACGTTAATATCCTAAGCAGTGATGATACCATCGATAAACGCTGTATATAGTCAAAGTGTTACATTTCAGCATGATAATGCTCCAATACACACAGCAAGCATTGTGCAAAATTTTCTCCTCGAAAAGTCCCGATTTGAACCCGATCGAAAACATTTCTGGTAAAATGGTGAAATCAATGTATAAACATGATTTTCGGCCACGAAACAGAGATGAATTACGCTACAGGATAAATGAAGCTTGGGATGAAATAACAGGCGAATTATGCAGAAACCTAGTTTTATGTATGCCGCAAAAGCTTCAAGAAGTAACAAACAGGAATGGTTCTATGACTAAATATTAAAAATGTTTTGTTGCTTCGACAAATTTTGCGTTTGTATTTTTGTAACCTTCTATTAAATTTGTTTTATTATTTAGTTTCGTTTTCATTTTTAGGCGACGTTATATATACCTACTTTAAATAAGATATTAGACTTTTTCTTAATAAAAATGCCCAATATATTTACTGCCGCTCAAGTTTATAAAAGAAATAAGATATTTTGAAGCCACCTCGTATCGAAAAATATAAAACGTTAAATTATGTAACCTAGGTTACTTCCTAAAAGTTATGTGTATTTACCTTTACAGCTGTCGAGCACCTTTTATAGTCTATGAGATATGTATATCCGTTCCCAGTTTTGTGATTTTGTTGTCTTAGTTTTTTATCGGCACGATAGTACAAACCTAAATATTATTCTATGGTTGGTGTTTCCGAAAGCAAAACAGTATAAAATGATTTGAATTTTCCATTTCTGGGACTCCTCCAGAGCTGGCTGAGGCAGTGAATACTGCTTCATTAGAATTATTGCCAAAGAAATCAAAAGAAAAGTACGAATATGTATATAAACGTTTTATGGACTATATAAACACGAGTTCTTCCTCGGAAAATGTTGTAATGGCATACTTCCTAGATCTTTGTTTAAAGATGAAATCTTCAACATTATGGGCCAACTATTCAATGTTGAAGTCAACCCTTGCAATTAAACACAATGTAGATATATCTACATATTCCAAACTTCGTTCATTATTGGGCAAAGAAATTCTAAGATTTTAACGAACGAAGAAATCGACAAATTTATCCAGGAAGCTCCAGATAAAGAAAATTTAATGATTAAGGTAATTTACAAGGTTTAAATTTCTATTTAGATTACACATTTATTTATTTCTTAGGTGGCTTTAATATTTGGTATTTTTGGGGCCTGTAGAATGGATGAGTTAGTCCGAATGACTCTACACGACGTAGAAGACCTAGAATCTAAGCTAAATTAGCATACTTGATTCGAAGACCAGCAAACCAAGATCATTTGTAGTTAATCAGATGTACTTGAGTGTTTATTGAAAGTATGTTTCGTTAAGACCAGAACATATGAACAGTGACCGATTTTTCTTTAAATATCAAAGCGGAAAGGATTGTAGACAAGTGGCAGGAATACATCAATTTTGAAAAATGCCTAAAATAGTTGCTACTTATTTGAACTTGATAAATCCGACAGAATATATTGGTCACTGATTTCGTCGGTCTTCTGCAACAATATTGGTGTATTCTGGTGCCAACATAACGAGTTTAAAGAGACATGGCGGATGCAAGTCATCAAACGTTGCTGAAGAATATATTGAAGAATTTGGTTGAGGTTGAGGTGGTAAATAAAATTTTCACAGTAAAAAATATTCAACAAAATAACCCTTCTACCTCGCATGTTGTCCAAAATGTTTCTTATAGTTCTAATAATGTTCCTCCAATTTTCAATAATTGTACGAACTGTCAAATAACTATGAATATAACAAACTAATTTCAAAATGTATTCTGCCATGCATTGAGGTTTTCAAAATATAAATTAATTCCTTATGAACAACGTATTTTCAATCATTTTTGTAGAACACTGAAATATCATTTCCTTACAGTAAGGAAATTAATATTTTCTAATAGTTATTTTCCGTTGCCTAGCAACGACTAAGTGTAAGGAAATATTGACTTTTTCTTTCAAAAATGTTATCAAAAATGTCAATATTTCCGAACGATTTACGGAAAAATAACTTTTTTTTTTAAATGTGCCCCGAAAGTGCATCTTTTCATGCAGGTTCTCTTCACCGAAAGTGGCGTTTTCCAAGAGAGCGGGCGGGCGGGAAAGTATCGAAGCGGGTGGAAAATATTTTTCCCGCCCGCTTCAAGTCACCATGTGCTAATAAATAAATAAAACCAGAATTGTCGGTAAGGGACCCTCAGATCGCCAGGCGGACACTCTACCCACCGAGCCATACTACAAGCGATAATAAATAGCGGATTATATATAAATTAAATTGGCAGTTAATTTTTCAAAGATGTTTTAGAAAAATGTCTGGAGAATTTCTTTATTTATATGGCCTCAAAGACTCGGGCACTTGTAAAAAAATAAATAAAACCAGAGATGCAGAGTGCGGGATTTGAACCCGCGACTCTCAAATCACAAGGCGTACTCTATACCACTAGGCCACCGAGCCTATTTGTCAAAAATAATAAATAGATATTTACATTCTCATTTCATACATGCGCGAGTGTTTTCATGTCATGTAGACAGGAAAACTGTCTGAAAAATGTCTTTATTTATTTGGCATCAAAGCTTCGGAGCACTTGTAAAAAAAAATACGGTACATATCTCGGGCCGTCGGGTTTGTTCGAACAAACCCGAACAAACCCTCGATACGTAATGTACTATTGCACACCTACAGGGATCCGAACAATGTTTATTTACTTAGCTCTTTTATAACTTGGGTCAAGAAACTAAAACCTTCTGGATTTTAGAACGAACGGATCCTCTTAAGCATCCTCAAACACTTTACGAACGTACATTTTCGAAATATCACCTACTCAAAATGTAAACGATAAAATTCAAAGTTTTATGAAACATTTTCTGATAAAACCATTCTTACCTGGTCCCGTATATCTTTACGATGCGACAGACAATTCGCCTCAAGTAATGCGAACATAAAGTGAGCGCACTCCCTAAAATTCCGTAAAGCTACAAAAATTCAGCAGGTGATTCCGTTTTATTTTTAAAAGTTCGGGGGGGAAAACTGTCGGAAAGCCGGCGTGTCAGCCGCATTTTTAAAATATATAAAAATAAACGTTTAGGTCGCATGAACGTACAGGTAGAGTTCCTGGCTATAAAAAAGTTTTTTAATATAAAGTTTTTTCGTAACTAATTTCGACGCAAACTACGCGTAAACTTATTTGAAAAATTAAAGTATACCCCAGCGTTGATCTCTACAGCAACGAATACTTATAAATAGGAAGAAGACAAACAGCAGTGTTAACACATCGAAGCAAGTATGAACAAACGAACAAACCAGGCATCCATTACGTCTGGAATCAGCTGACAAACGCACTTGCTTTTCAAATGTCACTTTTGTCAAAATTTTTATTACTGTCAATATTTTAAAGTGATATTTAACCAAAAAAAACATCCAAACCCCTTTTATTTGATTTACTAAGTAGTGAAAATCAAATATTAAGATTCTGACATGTTTTAAGCTGTAAATATCACTTTAAAATAATCCTTACACACTCTTATATCATTTTTTGAACTAGTAACGTAACTACAAATGAAAAATTAAACTTCAGAAATAAGCTTGTAAGTAGTTTTATTAAAAAATAGGAAGTAAATCATAATTTACATAAAATATTTTACCATCTTCAACTGGGCTCTAGGTCCTAGCAAATATTTCAAGCTTCAAGTCAAAACATATTTTATTATTGATGCTTACTCTCAGTAAAGATGACTAAATGAATATTTCAATTACAAATTTCTCACTTGCACCAAAAAGGAAACGACGTTTCTCGTGAAAAGATTAGAATATTAAAAATTATTTTAAAATTTAAGGTCTTCTCCACCATTTTAAATCATATCAGATGTTGCTTGATTTCCATGCCCGCCAGACGAAGGAAGTTAGCTTGTTTAACAATTCGTGCTGTTCGCATTATATGCCTGTCTCTGTCTGCAGCAACCTTCCCTAATTCAGTAAAGTGAGACAAATATGACCGGGAACAAGTCGCCTGCATAAACACTCACTTTTGGGCTTTCCATATTAACTCTACGTAAGTCTGATATTGACGCTTAAATGATAGAGTGAAACAGATAGATAAAAGTAGGTTACTTGTGAGCGTATGGAGCAGAGTAGGCTTAGCATCACTTCCAACGTGTTTCGATCCCCCCCATAAGCAGGTGTTTCAGGAGGAGCGCTCAACCCTATAACTTTTTTATTGTTTAAATTACAGACATTGACATGACTGGCTCCAATTTTGTCACTTCTGGTTTAATCGGAAATGACCTAAACTTTGGATTATTAAATGTAACACTCAGTATATTTTTGGATATATCGATTTAGAACACAATTCCAAATTCAACCATATGTCACTTTTTGACACATTAAATAATTTATCTTTTTTATTTTTATTTTTTCATCTAGATGGCTTTGAACTCCCTAAAATGGTTTACTTCTACGCCAAATGATGGCGTATTTTAAATTTGTAATTATGGTCATTTGTTTTTTAGCATTATGGCGCCATGGGTATCTAGATGCTTTTGCGCATCTTGTTGTATTTATTGTGATGAATTATTAGTTTTTATAAATTATCTCTTCTTTTTCTAACTTGACATAAGAGTGTGTGATATCAAAAAGTGCTCCATCTTTTTGCTCGAGTGAATCAATATATTTCCATTTAAAAAAATGTGGCTTCCTGGGAAAAGGCCTTCTTAAAAAGTTAACGAGTGTGTAAAAAATAAAACCAATAATAAAACATGAATCAACAATTTGGCTTAGAAGTAAACCATTCCAGGTAGTTCATAGCACAACTCGAATGGTAAGCATACTACACACTCTATCGAAGTATGGTACTTGCTACGCTCATACCTTAATTATCCAAATCGTGTGTTATAGGCATCTTACCACTCTTGGTATGTAATATACTATTTCTACTCCTATATTAGTAACAACCTACTCACGCACTGTTTACTTAATCATTAAGAGTCTAATAGCATACAGTATGATGTTAGAATGTTACGTAATAAATATATTACGTAACAGTTCCACAAATCACATTTCCCGCGATACGCTAAAACCGTGAATGTTTCCAATAGGTTTTTCGCATAGTTAGCTGTGCAATGCATCGCGTCGCCTTGGCAACGTAAATGTAATGTATTAACACAGGCAATTTTAAACCTACACATTTTTAATTTCGATGTTTTTTTTGGGTATATTAGTAAAATATAAGTGTCATTAATTTCTATCGCTACAGTATTATTGAGCTGTGTTTTTGGAATAATTTTTAGTATTTTTTCGAACTAGAACTATTTAGTGCTATTTATTATCTATCTACGCGTACTTCAATGCGATGTAAGAAACTCGGCTAATTCTATTTCCAAAAAAGTTGCAAAATATAATATGGATTTTCTCTTGAAAAAATAGCTACTGTTTTTGTCAAATTTTGGATCGAAATTATCTAATGGCGGTATAAAAATATTAATGTCAAATTCCAAACCTGATTACCCATTTTTAAACAGTAAATAATTTAGTTGCGACTGCTTCAAATGCAGTATAAAATTTAAAATGGAAATGATTATGATGAGAGTGCTCGCTTTTTTCCTCTATGTTCGTCTGACCGGGTTCTTCCTTAAGGGACCTATAGCTTAACGTGAGCTCCGAACCGTGATCCTCGGCATCGGTATCTCAATTGGCCTGGTACCAGCGTAATTGTGGTAGAGATGGGGATGATATATTTTCCACTCTTCCCTATAGGAGTATCAAAGTATCATAAGAAAAGGAAAATATTCAAACACGTTAAAGGAGGCAGGGGGTAACAAACCCACTTCCAGAATCTTAAAAAAAGAAATGTAAAACATGAAATAAGTATTTTACGAAATTAAATAGTGGTTAGGTAAATTCTTAATGAATTGTGGATGGAAACCTAAACATTTCTCGCCTGCATCTATTGCTGAAGTAAATCCTCGCTACGCCCATGACTGCACCGGTAAGGATAACAACGAGTGGACTGTGGAAGTTTTTATGATCGTAAACAAATAGTGTTATATGAATGAATCGTTTTGTCTCCGTTCTATGTTATGTTTTATGTCAATGATAAAACCCATCACTTTCAAAAATAGTTTGAAATAAAAGTAAAACTCTCGAACAGTGCCATTATATGAACACTCGAAACCCATGGCGATATCGCAATCAAACAGTTTTCGAAATTTTATTATTTTTCCATTCCCGCTTCTGAACTTGCACTTCGGTCTTTAAAAGGATAGAATTTTTACATGAAATCTAAACCAATATGCGAATAGACCCTTCTACTTCCTGCAAGCTCAAAGAGTTTTCCGAAGTGACAATTTTATTCGTCCATTTTCGATTGGAAAATTTCTTTAATAATCGGTTAAGTAGTTGGCGCTGATCCAACGTGGGCCAGCAGTTTCTTGAATAAAAAAAAACTAACCCAAAAATGACACTTAAACCGTAAGAAGTGGGTGAAACTAATGGTATTGTATGTCCAGCAGTTTCTGAACATCGGAAGGAATGCGAGCAAAAATTAGGCTATGCTGCCGCTAATTTTAATATAATGTTATGCATAGTATTAACAAATCAACATACAGGGTGTTATGGAAATGACTTATTATATTTAAACCGGCAAATCCTGAGATGAAAGTAAATTGAAGAAAAATAACCATAAATGGCGCTTTGAAATATTATTTATATGAAATCTCAAAATTTACGTGGCTGCTCCTGAGGACTTTCGCAATCATAGTTTATTGAGAGTCTCGAGGTTCAAAAGAGGTTTGCGTATTATAGGCGATGTTGTCATATTGCAACACAGAATTCTAAACGCACGTGTTCAGTTTTTGACAACAAGACGTCTTTGACACGCGTCATCACTTCTTTTTCAAACTTTTTAGAAAAAAAATTTTCAATTTTTAGGTACATACTCTCTTACCTTCGATCTTATTTTAAAACAATCCGTTTTATAATTAAATTCCATAAAAAAAAAAAACACAAAAAGTATGTTCTTCAACAGCTCAACAGTAGATAATAACACATAATTTTTAAATCAGTTCACAACAAAAAAAAAATCTAGTACTTGTACAACTAATAAAATTCGTATACGTCAAGCACGTGGAACCCTCGACAGCGTCACTCCACTCCCGAGTCACGAAACTTACTGAAACAACGATAGTGGCGCGCGGCCGGAATACAAGCAAGGGTGAGACACGCGGTGTGATCTGACATCACTGTTAGTATACTATAGTGACCCACATTGTTGCTAAGTGAATCCAGATGGAACGGGGCGACAGTATGTGGACAAAAAGGGTTTTTACATTAGTATTTAGATATTCGATTTAAAAAAAAAGTATGTAGACTTTCTCTAGGACACCCAAGGAGTCACCCATTTCAATATAATACGTCATTTCCATAACACCCTGCAGACAAACGTGAAGAAGTTTCATTCATTGTCTTCAGATATATGGCAACGCTGTAGCAGCGGTCTGTTTTTTTCTAAGGGGCGAAATCATGCAAGATTTTTCCATAGCCATTCATTAAGCTAAAAAGAACTAATTAGGTCTAAACATGTATTTTATCACATGTGATATACTACACTAAAACAATTTTATTTCTTATGTAGTTCCGCTCTTCGTAGCGCCGTTAAAACGCACTACAGTGGCGTGAAACGCGGGGAGGAAATTTTGTGTTTATTATTTATTATGTATTTTTTTCGATCAATTACGTGATAGATCAGACAATAATTGGAAATAAACATTTGCGCATAATAAATCGTGCCTATGGTAACCCTCTTTCTAGCATGGCATTTACATATTTTTCTCCTCTCGCTCTTCATACGGAAACGTTCAAATAAAACTGGACAAACAATAGAATAGATATACGCTATAAAATTGAGTGAAACTAGAAGAAATATCTACCTAGCGACGATAGAAACAACTAACTATTCGTCACCTCAGAATGTTCAAAAGTGCCCCTCGCTTGTCGAATAAACCCGAAATATTTATGACAAAGACTTACCTTCACCGCATAATAAATCGGATCCTCTCGATTTCGAAATTCAATTAGTTCCGTAGGCTGGGGTCGAACGTACTTGTAAATATTAATATAAATTATCAGGCGATGAATTTCCTTGAAATTTTGTGTTTTGTTTCACACACACTTTGATTAAATTCCCCTTCTTTAATGTATATTTGAGTAATCTTAATATAATGAGCATTTTAGCATTGAATAATTTCAACTCAATCGTGCCCTTGAGTTTGGTATACAGGGTGTTATTGCAATGACTTATTATATTTAAATGGGTGACTTCTGAGATGAAAACTTGTTGATACCCCAATCAACATTTCAGACAATCTAAATATCAATGAATTAACTAAAAAACTTTATTATTAATGGCTAAAACTTCACGAAAAGAAATATTGATCAGCTGATGACTCTTGTCTCTTTCTAACCTGCCAAAAAGTAGAAGAGTCTTAGAGTAATTCGTTTTTTTTTAAATTTGTTAAATTCTGGCGCTAATCCAACGTGGTAACACAAAGCTTGCCACGAACAGATTCCGAGGCGCTGCCTGCTTATGTCGGCCCGGTTAAAAATCGTTTCGAACTTACTAAAAGGCTAAATATACAGCGTATCCAGAAACCTATTTTTATTTTTGACTTTACGAAAACTTTACGATATTTTTCGTAAGAAGTTCTTCTTGTTGAGAAAATATCACTTAACTGGGTTCCGGAGTACCCGTAAATGAGTTTTCTTCTCAAGCGTTTATTCTTGTTTTAGGAAAAAAATGTCAAAGGAGAAAAATCTTTGTAAATTTGAGCGCCATTTTAAAAAGAATTTAATGCCCTTTAAAAAGATGTATCACAAGATATCCATTCCCATTTGAAAAACAAGGGCAGTAGCCGCCCTCGCTAGGGGGGGTTGAGGCTACAGGGATGAAATGAATAGTGAAACGTGTCCCCCTGAAAACACAAGTTTACGGGTCCGAGGTTTTTTAAATTTTCATGTACACAGCCGTAAACCTTGCTGGACTGTTTTCGATTGGCCACCCTGTATACATATTTATAGTTACTGTAGACATTTTATTGTTATTCCTGTCAGAATCTATGTCGACACAATGTTTTGTTCAAGAGTATTATTTTGTTCAATATTTTGAACTTTGTTTTGCTCGCACCATAACTGAAAGTTATGCATATTCTTTTTAAAAGGTTTTCTAGATTATTTTCTGTAATTTCTCGTATTTCTCTTCTCGGAGTACAACTTTCTTCCTGGCTCATTTTTATCAACTTTAATAATATTTTAATTATGACGGATGGGAAGAAGCTTTCTTGTATTCAATCGTTTCTATCATGGCATATTTGATACTTGTAACAATGTGTTGCATACAGGGTGTCCGGGAACATGTGGGAAATCTCCCGGATATGAAGAAAACACGTGAAAAGAATACTATAGGTTCATATAAACTTCTTTCGTATCGGCCTCCTCTTCGGAGATATGGGCTCCCAAAGAGCACCAATGGAATCAAGTTTTTTACACATAATTATTGAACCACCTGGTATATTTCAATTATTTTTTAATATGATATATACCAGGTAAGACCCGTCAAATTACTACCCAAGAAACTGTTGTGAATTACTCACAGCTACAGGGACGGACTAGCTGTAACACTCATGGGCCCATTTTTTTACGCCCTGTATGATGAGAACTTTGGACAATGTTTTTTACATACCTTTAACTATTGGCTAAAAATTAAGTACTCTTCATTCATGTCGCTAATCCTAACCGTTTTCGAAAAAACATCATTTCATATACATCATGTATTTGGCGTATTTCAGAAAAAGATACATCTTTGTTCCGATCAAATGTTCAACCTTCAAAATTCCGCTTTTTCATATTTAACCCATGAGAATTTAGGGGACTGGTGTAAATAAAATGACGTTTTTTCCGAAAACTGTTAGGATTAGCGACATGAATGAAGAGTACTTAATTTTTAGCCAATAGTTAAAGGTATGTAAAAAACATTGTCCAAAGTTCTCACCATACAGGGCGTAAAAAAAGTGGGTCCATGAGTGTTACAGCTAGTCCGTCCCTGTAGCTGTGAGTAATTCACAACAGTTTCTTGGGTAGTAATTTGACGGGTCTTACCTGGTATATATCATATTAAAAAATAATTGAAATATACCAGGTGGTTCAATAATTATGTGTAAAAAACTTGATTCCATTGGTGCTCTTTGGGACCCCATATCTCCGAAGAGGAGGCCGATACGAAAGAAGTTTATATGAACCTATAGTATTCTTTTCACGTGTTTTCTTCATATCCGGGAGATTTCCCACATGTTCCCGGACACCCTGTATAACAATAGTAGAAAAATATTTTTTTGAACCACCCCGTGTATATTTTAAATTTACCGTTCCTTCAAACCCAATGGATTTAATCAAGACAAATGCTTGTATGTGCTGTAATTTGCGCGGCTATACCATTTACAAAATCTTGTTAAGTTTGTGGGAACGACGAGCATGTAGACCAGTCAATGCCAGATTAGAATGGTCAGATATGCTAACAAACGTGATTGAAATTCTAACAAGGAGACTGACACGATTGGCTGTTCCTAAGAGCTGAACTTCAGGTGTAATTCTTGCGAGCTTTTAAGCAAATACGTTCCTCTAAAGAAATTATACTGGGTGATGCATCGTTGAGTTAAACAGGAAATTCCATGTAATTTTTGAGGTGGCTGAATATTGGCTCCCCTGTATATTTTATAGAAAAGCTACATTATAACTTCTTGAAGAGGCCGACATGGTAAACCCATGTGCCGAGTTTGAATACATTTTATTTTGGTGAGCCTATCCTAAGATATTCAATTAAACGTAATGGCAAAATCACGAAACTCTCATAGTTCAGGAAATACAGTAAATAATTTCTATGACTCAATTACAAAAACTGACCTAAAACTAAACATAATGAATAATGAAATTATTGCTACTGATGCTAATTTTCGCTCTATCAATGTAAAAATTTACTTTGCTGGTGTTTGCTGTATTAACGTGAACTATGCGAGTTTCGTGGTTTTGCCATCACATTTAATTGAATAGCTTAGGATTGGCTTATCAAAATTAGTGTTGTGATCACTCGAGCGAAAAACCGCTTGATCACTCGATTATTGAAATAACCGACATCGCTCGATTATGAAAAAAACCGCTCGAATTATCTATTCAGGCGAAAACCGTCGCCCGTAACTTATTATCTGTCACTTGATACCCGCGCTTCGCTTGCCGCCGACGGAATTGTACCGCTGTAGCGTGATCGAACGAATCGAAAGCTCGTATATTCAAACAGTTTTTCGCTCGATAGGAAATACTCTAGTTAGAAATTCAGGCGAATAACCGAACAATATCAACTGTTATAATTACCTTCGTTTTACACGCCGCGCGATCCGAAAGCTGACTAGCCAGCGGCGTAGTTTAGGTCTCCGATTGTAAATATTAAAAAATTAAGGGATATAATTTTAAAATTTTTATTTACTATAAACTCTAGAAAACTTCTCAAAAATAACATAATAATAGAAATTCTTAATGAAAAATAACAAAACAAACAAAATTGTTAACAACATATATAGAAAAATTCGTTGGTTATGTTATAGTACACATTTTTAAATCGAAACTGGAACTTTTTATTTTTTAACTCAAGAACTCTTCTTAAAAATAACATACATTATAGAAAATGTTAATGGAAAATAAGAAAACGAGCAAAATAGTTAACAAAACATAGGTATCGATAAATTTTTTGGTAACCAAAAGTAAACATTCTTAAATTTAAACAGGAACTTTTAGGTAACTATAACCATGAATTTAAAAAAATAATCACCTACTTTCTTATTGTGCCAGTCGCGTAACTAAGCCTAAATTTTTGAAGGGCACACAGTGGGCACCTGATAATTTAAAGTGGAAGAATTTGACGGCCATTTTAAATATATACTTATTTTATGCTCGTAGATTGAGAAAGATGTGAAGAAAAATATCTCTTGTTAATACTTTTTGTTTTAAAAAAGCACAAGAATAAACCCGAGCAATAAATACATATTTGGGTGATTTTTTGCAGTTTTTTTGTTTGGTATCTAGACACGTGGTAAAAATTCATTATTCACAAATAAATAAATTTCTATAATTTTTTAGCTAAACCTGTGCCCACCCGTAGTTACGTGCCTGCTAAATACCCTACCTGATCACATGTAAAGGGCTAGGCAGCCCGTTAAGCAGTCGGTGACGTCATCACTTGGTAAATTTGAATTTCAGGCGATTCACTCGAGCGATTAACTCGATTATTAAAATCGCTCGAGTATCAAGTACTCGATTATTAAAATCATCGGTTTTTCCCAACACTAATCAAAATGTATTCACTCAGCACATGGGCCGGGTTTGTTCGCACCCGGCCTCTTCAAGCACTGTTCTTTACTTGTAGTACAATCTACTATTTTCGTATTTCTAATGGAAAAGAGCATACTTTATTGAGAGAAAATCTTGACGAAAAGTACATACTTTTATCGTTAGCAACTTTTTTACTTTGCAACACTTTATTTACTCTACTCGTCGTTAAGATGTTTTATTTTTAACTGCACTTCCAGACCTGAATGTTAGATAGATAAATAAATCAGACATATGTCTATCTGACGGATGTAGTGTACAAGGAGCGACTGTAACAATATATGGCGATGCACTGTGTTAATTCCGCGTTTGGTTCTTTATGAAACATTTTTTAAATATTTATAATTAAAACACTTATCGCTTTTTAATGCTTCAAGTTATATGAGATTAGGGCTTTTTCAAGAGTATTATTTGTATACTATAGTTTGCATTTCGTTTACAATATTTATAATGTCTGTTTCATTAGCTAGTCTATTATAAACCTTATTTAAATCTATATTATGCTAAAGGTTTGGGAAGTCCGGGCTGTAAAGATTATTCAAGTATTTATCAATTATTGGGGTGTTGTGGAAATTTTGTTGGTCATTAGTATAGTTGTTGCAGAATTATACCGTTAACTTTTACTGCCATAAATAAACTACCTGATTAAACCCTATTGTATACGCCTCAACCTCTTCAAAGCTCAATAAATGGGATCAGGGCCGGCTTGAAAATGTATACCACACCACATGATTTATTTTTATAATTTAAAATAAATAGATAGGTATTTTTAGTTTTAGGTACCTATAATAAATGTAAAATAATGATAACAATTAATGATAATTGAAAATAATATAATTTAAAAGTATAACTATTAGGATAACAAGTACAATAAAAATTAATTAAATTCTAAGAAACTATTGACAATTAATTCGAAATTTAACTCTGTATCACTATCACTATCTTCATCTAAGTCTAAACTTATAATTAAGGATTGAACATGCTGTACACAGTTTTCCCAGCTGTCTGCGGAAATGTTTCTTACTTCGTTTTTAATTAATTCTACTACAGATGCATTAAATGTAGGAGAAATATTATTTCTCCTAATATTGGATTTTAATTGATGCCATATTAGCTCAATAGGATTGAATATACAATAGTACGGAAGAAGACGCAACATTGTAAGTTCATTTTCTGCTGCAAGTTTGTCACACTAAAACCCATTTTACGCAATATTTTCCTAAGGCTTGAAAGGCTACAAGAGATATTTGTTTCGTCTTTAATCAGCCGCTCTTTGAGGGAAATCAAAGTGGGTACAGTTTGTGCGTCATACATTTGGTAAATCTTTCTTCTTAATAAATCCATGTCATTTTCGTCAATGCTTCTAAATGTGCCAGAATCACTCCGATATTTTCTAGGATTAACATCAAATAATTTCTATAATTCACGTATCTTAAATCAGTCGGTCATAATCCATTAACAATATGAATAATATTTCCTTCTTGCGATAAAAAACGAAACCCAATCCATATCTTCGCGGAACATACAACAGACGCATTTTTCATTCTTTTTTAAACAATAATAAAAGTTTTATGTTTTTGCATAACTCAATAAACCTCGCTTTCTACCGTAATTCAAAATGTAAATCAAATAAAATCCCGCAAGCTTATGCCTCGCCAGGATGGGTGATGTAGCCAGGCATTAGGATTTTTTTTTTAACATTTTGTGATGGAAAGTTTGATGTCTAGAGCTTATAGGAAAAATAAAATTGTTTTCGGGTGGCTGGTTGCCGAGGTTCTATAAGCTAAAGTGAAAATACAGGCAAGCAATTTTCTAAATGAAATAAGAAAAGTTTCCGCTGCTCGAGAGACGTGAAGGTAAGTTTCATCGCGCTCATCGTGGCAGCAACGGAATATCGGAGCACGCGCAGTGCTTTGGCAACATCGTAATACGTTGGCATGATTACCCTACATTTCATGTATATGACGTTCAGTGAACACAAATATCTATGGCGTCGACGTATGTGGAATGATTTCAGGGGTTTTTACCTAAGTTTATAAAATTACAAAATAGAATCTTTCTACCATCGTTATAAGAACTAGATTTTTTTTGGTCAAGAAAGTGAAAGAAAGTGCCGTAACGTATCATTCTTTTTACTTCTCTCTGAATGCTTATAACATCAAGTTGCCATGAAAACAGCATCCGCATCGTTCATTGCCTGAGCCACCTTACAAATGTAAATAATATTTGAAAATATCAAAAATGGAAAGAATTAATTCCCATTCCGAAGAAGAAAACTCTTTTCAATGCGCTCCAGACGAGATAATTGATAAATCCAATGAAGCAACACAATATTTATTGCGTGAAAAATCGAAAGAAACTTACAAAAAGGAATATAATACGTTTATTAAATGTCATTGGATCAATAGCAAGTGGAGAGTGTCCGTTGGTCATGTAAACAAAATAGTATTTACACGTCAACGAGAAATTTTGAAAGAATAAATTATTAGATATTCTATGTACAAAATTTAATTTTATAGCAGAAAATACAGTACGCCACTGCTTTTAACGTATAGTATTTCGTTAGATGAAGCCGTTAAACAGTAACAGTACAGGGTGTCCCATTTTCGACACTTTTATAGGGTATCTCCGTAACTGACAATATCAAAATTTCCCTATATTTTCTTTGTTAAAAGAGATATAGATACAGTTTCTTTATAATGATTTTATAATAATCTACCGTTCAGGTAAGAAAGTTATCGGACCTAACCTCACTTTTTAAATGGAACACCCTGTATATTTTAATCTAAGAAGATTGCATTTTAAATTCTATTTTCAAAAATATATCACACCATGGATGATATTGGTTTCCTAGGCGATTTATTTAAACTTTATTACTTTCAACCACAGTAGGCCATGAAACACAAGGCTAATATCCTAGAGATAACAATGTTGACATTCTAGTTGTTATTAACATTTAACGTCAATTTCATTTTTACATATTCATTTGTGAAAAAGACTTATCAACGTTTTGAAAAATTTGATATGATATCTGTCATCCAAGGTGTGTTATAAATTTGAGAGGAGAGTTTAAATTGCTATGTTTTTAGATTGAAATATACAGGGTGTTCCATTTTAAAAAATGAGGTTAGGTCCGATATCTTTTTTACCTGACCCCGTATACTCATTCTGAAAACGGTAGATTATTCAACAATCATTAAAAATAAACTTCTGTACAGAACATTTTTCTGTATCTCTTTTAACTAAGAAAATATAGGGTAATCTAGAAATTGTCAATTGATTTTCCCCCGTATCTCTTAAGCGAGCGAAAATTTTCGAATTTTGATTTTACTGGTTGTGTCAGTTTAATGAAATTTTGTATTTGGTCATTTTAAGCGATGCCAAATCGACTTCTGATATTAGTTTTGAACTAACATAATCCTTACCTTAAATTTCACCGTACACTCAACGAAGCATAGTACATTACTAAATTTTAAACTTCTTGCGTAAATAAGGTGTAGAATCTAAATTTATATACGTAAGATGGATTATTTTGACGCATCTGTAGTGTTTCAATTCAATTCCTATTTTAAACGCCCGTTTAGCCCATAACACTTAACTGGGATAGAACCGAGCTGTGTTTGGGATTAAAAGGATTATTTCTGAAAATAATATTGCATAAATTTTGACGACGTTATTTAACACTTCGCCAACGTAGTATTAATTTTAATAAATTTATCTGTACAATCGTGGCTGACAAAAGTTAAATTGTTTTCGAAGAAAAGCATTTAAACTACATACTTTTTACCATAATTGGATATACAGGGTGTTATAGAAATGACTTATTATATTTAAATATGTGACTCCTATTGTGTCCTAGAGAAAGTCTTTTTTTTTAGATCGAATATCTAAATACTAAGGTAAAAACCCTTTTAACCCACATACTCTGGCGCCGTTCCACCTGGATTCACTTAGCAACAATGGGGTCACTAGAGTATACTAACAGTGATGTCAGATCACACCGCGTGTCTCGCCCTTGGTTGAATACCCTCCGCGCGCCACTATTGTTGCATCAGTATGTTTCGAGACTCGAGGATGGATTGACGTTGTCGAGGGTTCCACGTGCTTGACGTATACGAATTTTAAACGTCTTGTTAGTTGTAGCATTACCCGATTTTTTTTCTGTTGTGAAATAATTCATAATAATAAATGTTGTGATGTAATTCAACTTTGTGTGATATTGTCTACTGTTGGTTCTGTCGCAGAACATACTTTTTGTGTTTTATTTTTTTATGGAATTTAATTATAAAACGGATTACTTTAAAATAAGATCGAAGGTAAGAGGGTATGTACCTTAAAAGTGTAGTTTTTTTTTTGTAAAAAGTTAAAAAAGAAGTAATAGCGCGCCAAAGACGTCTTGTTGTCAAAAACTGAACACATGCGTTTACAATTCTGTGTTGCAATATGACAACACCGCCTATAATGCGTTGACCCCTTTTGAAACTCGGCACTGTCTCAATAAACTATTGATTGCGAAGGTCCTCAGAAGCGACCACGTAAATTTTGAGATTTCATATAAAGTGTATATTTCGCTTAATAATTCAAAGCGCCATTTATGGTTATTTTTTCTTCAATTTATTTTCATCTCAGGATTTGCCGGTTTAAATATGATAAGTCATTTCCATAACACCCTGTATAGTGTGGTTAAGTGTAATTACACCACGATGGGGAGCATTCAGAAGAACCAATCGATTTGCACTACTACTAAAGAAAAAAATCGATTTTCCAAATCGATGGGAAATCGGACCGCCATTTTTTCCATCGAATTTAAAAAGGAATTTCTCTGTGATTGGACATTTACAGATTTAGAGGTTAAATATAACTAAATATTTTTGGGGGCCTTGTTAAGGGTTCTCTATAAGGCCCAAATGCATGTTTTAATTTCATTAAAAAGTCAAAATATTATTGGGTTTTAAGGGTTCAAACCAAAATGTTTTAGTAGTTTTATCAATAAATGAACGTGTGTAAAAAAATCAGTGATTAATTTTAGTAAATGTAAACGATATAAATTTAAAACAGTGTACGGTCTTATTTGGTTCCTGTACCTTACACGATCTTCGCTAGTCATTATAACGACGTTGCTTTCAAAAGGAAGAGAAGTAATAAAACTTTAAAATAAAACAGGAAATTCAGGAAGTTATTACAAAAATATTTAATATATATAAAGTTGACACCGTTCCCTCATATTTTCTAAATTAATACTTCAAAGCAGGTTTATCTCATAAATCGGCAGAATATTCCCAATAATATCACAAACGCGACAGAAAAGCAGATACACGTAATTAATATACAGGGTGTTATGGAAATGACGTATTATATTTAAATGGGTGACTCCTGGGGTGTCCTAGAGAAGCGCTACATAATTTTTTTTTAAATCGTATGTTTAAAAAGTGGGGTAATTCACCCCTAAATCCACCGGTCACTCCTCGGCACATTCATATATGATCATATTACATTGCCAAGCTGTGTAATCAACAGATGTTCGTACACAATGTTGCCAAACTGTTTAAAAGTGTAAAACTTTAGTTTCTTATAAAAATAAATATTTAAATATTTAGCTTACTTAGAAAGTAAATCCAGAACGCGATTAAGGAATCCAGGGTACAGACACCTTCAGTTCTTTTTTCTATGGGAAAAACTTTATTCTCATCACGTGTCCTGATAATAGTGTGGGAGTGCAGAATAAGCTTATCACTAAACCTCATTCGGCCTCTTATTTCCAATCTCGGAATATACCGGCATATCGTCGAAAGAAAAAAAAAATTAAACGGCACAAATTGCACTAAATCACTTAAAGAAACACACAGACACCCACGAGTTTCAAATTAGTTTTTTTGAAGATATGCGCCTATTATCAGATTACACGAAAGCACTAAACACTAACGCATAACTACACTTTAAAATAACACTAGCGCACACATAGAACAAGAGCACTTAATAATTTCGCAACAGAAATAATAAAAACGCTAATTTCTATGGGCTATTAAGCCTTTACTAAGCATAAAATGAAACAATTATGTTAACAATTGACAGGAACTACCCTTTGAAAGAAATGGTCTAGTCCACCTTGGACTTTCTTTCCGAGAACTCTCCGCTACTAGAGCCAGCGCGGTTGCCATTTCCGAGACTATAATTTATTATAGAGGAAAGTAATATTATAGAAGGAAATGAGGCAGTTTATGAATATATCTTATAAAACATCGAAAGTGGCAATGCTGTATTTTTAGATAGACAACAGATACGTGAAGACAGGAACAGGTTCAAAGGTTTGTTTCAACCTTTTTATATGTCGAATACCAATGTATGAAATAAATTATTTTATTTCCCAGACTACCAGCTGATAAGATCTTATACAATAAGGGCTTATTTTTGTCTACACGGTAGCACTTTAAAATACTAATTCAGATTGAAAGGTACTTAGATATGTTCATGAGATGCGCGATGTGAATTTATGTGACTTTGTTTTGGTGTTTTGTGATGGTTTTTGTTCGGGTTACCTGGTGTTTTTTTATAAATTAAGTTTGTTTTAAATATGGCCGAAAAGGTAAATAAAATTGCATTTTTTTCTTCTAAAGGGTAAAGTGGCATTTTAGTTGTTCCGATTCGATGGGTATCGTTCGAATTGAACAAATGAGAACATACCTGACCAGTATAAACTCCGCGGCGGTTTATTCGAGTCAGTTCAAGTTTATAAATCAGAGATTGTTTCCCAGTGAACGGAACTGAACGTAAAAGTTTATAATAATGTACCCTGAAAAATAAACAACTTGAAATCTGTCAAACGGTTATTAATTTTCTAAAGAGTTTACCCTGAAGATATGACAACACTGTTCAAGATTCACTCATATGTTCTTTTGTTTACCTTCCTGGTAGGGGCACCACGTGGTAATTTTTGGTTTGACATAAGGTCATGTACAGGGCATATTAAATTAAAACGCCATTTTTGGATATTTTTCTTCAATTTGTTTTCATTTCAGGAATTGCCGGTTTAAATAAATACGTCATTTCCATAACACCCTGTATACAGGATGTTTACCAAAAAATAAGACAAAGTGTTCCTATCGACATGGGTCCGCAGTTGCTTTGTTTGAAAGATACAGGGTGTTACATTTTTTTCGGGGTTTCAAGATATTTCCAAAACTGTTTTAGTAATTTTAATGAAATTAAGGTTATGATGACAAGTACCTAAAATAGCACATACAATGTATGAAAGCATACTTGATTTTTGTACTTATCCATTTGAAACTTGATATTTCAATGATTAACAGAGTTTGATAAAATTGCATTATCTGGCAAACGAAGCTTGTTTAAATTGCCAGGGAGCCAGGGATTGTAAATCAAAGAAGATACGGCTTTGGTTCACAGTCTTTGAAGAATAAATAATTCACATTCTTAGGTAAACAACTTTCCCAGAAAATTACCCTCATACATAAAGCTAGAGGTGTTGTTTTCGATTGATTACATCGAAAACAACCCCTCTAGCTATCGAAAACAACCCGCCAAGTTTTTATTGTTTATTGACAAAGATAATGACACTTTTTGACGTTTAAAAAAATAAATCGATTTTCCAGCTACAAACTCAAATATTAAATATTATTACAATTGCGTTATTAATAATTTCTAATTTTTTTAGTTCTTTATTTAAAAGTTGTAATATAAAGTTGTTTTAACCATTATTCGAGTAATTTTCTCCCTAAATTATACTCGTGCATAAAAATTCTCAGATAATTTTGCATTTAAGCGTATTTCCTTTGAAAACAACATTCGTTCATTTTCAAATTTTATCCTCCTCCTTCGGAGTCGGGCTGTTTCGCCAAAATATGAAAATGAACTCTTGTTGTTTTTAGGCAATACGCTTTCATGCAAAATTATCGAAAATTTTTAGGCACTAGTGTAATTACCTCCGAAAAACAATCGGGGAGCTCTAAAAATTATTATAATATTTCTTTGTCGTTTTCTGTTAATTAGACAAAGACATTAAGCCTTCGAACATTTGGAACGTACTTTCTATAAAGCCTTATTGGAACGGCCGTCTTTCATACCTGCTGTTACGTTTGACACTACCGGATTAACAACTGTCATATTTGTCGTTATTGTTAAATATAATTTCTTGTTGTTTTTCAGTATTTGTGTATTAATTGAAGTATTGTTTATTGAAAACATAGCAGATCTTAACTTAAGACTGTACCAAGTCTGCCGTAAACTGGATAAAAATATAGACTTTTGAGTCACGTCCGTCGATTATTTGTTTTTCTTAACTAAAACATATTAAACCTATCAGAGGTTAGAATGAAGACAGAAACAGGCAGAGAATAAAAAGAGATGGGGGATTCTACAAATAGAATCCAGATCTCTTTCTTGTTGTGTTTATTCTCGAAACAACGTGTACAAAGTAGATAGAAATATCGGGTCTATGTTTGTTTAAAGTCAATGCCAGCAGCTATAAAAACCTTAAGTAGGTTAAGAGCTAGTGCGACTCGGGTGATAAATTTCCGTAACTTTTTAAACTAACGACTCCTTGGCACTAACTAAGACACTAGCCATGATACATTGAGACTGTAACATTAACATAACCCGATATTTGATAAATATGGCACTTAGACGCTTCCGAATTTCCTCCCTTTACTTATCTGATCCCATTTCGAATGTTTAAAATAACAATTTATTATCTAGCAATTACCCAAGCAGCTGCCAGGATTTAAACCGTCAAATTTCTGAACTAAATGAGTGTAATTACTGGAAGATAAACATTCTAGTATAAAATATTAATAACTTCGTTAATAACGGACAACTGGTAGATACCACATATACAGGGTGTTATGGAAATGACGTATTATATTTATAACGGCAATTCCTGAGATGAAAACAAATTGAAGAAAATGATCCAAAAATGGTGCTTTAATTTAATATGCCCTGTACATGACCTTATGTCAAATCAAAAATCACCACGTGGTGCCCCTGTTCGGAAGGTAAACACAGCAACATATGGCAGTGAATCCTGAACAGTGTTGTCATATCTTCAGGGTAAACTCTTTAAAAAGTCAACAACCGTTTGACAGATTTCAAGTTGTTTACTTTTCAGGGTACATTATTATAAACATTTACGTCCAGTTCCCTGGAAAAACAATCTCTGATTTATAAACTTGAAGTGACTCGAACGAACCGCCGCGGAGTCTATAAATGGTCAGGTATGTTCTCATTTGTTCAATTCGAACGACACCCGTCAGATCTGGACAACTTAAAAGTTTATAATTGGCACTCACCATTTAGAAAAAAATGCAATTTTATTTACCTTTTCGGACTTATTTAAAACCAACTTAATTTATAAAAAACACCAAGTACTCACATCACAAAATCACATTAGTTTTCGCGTCACAACACATCTAAGTACCGTTCCATCTGAATTAGTATTTTAAGGTGCTACTGTGTAGACAAAAAAACGCCCTTATTATCTGGAAAATAATGTATTTAACATCTAAAAGAATTAAAAATAAATAACACGTGGGTTCTCTCGATCGATATCGGCCGGCTTCTTTAAACAGCTGATTTTGGACAATCGGGCTAATATTTAAAAATACAGCGTTGCTACTTTCTATGTTTTATAAGCGACTATCATAAATTGCCGAATTTCCTTCTATAATATTACTTTCCTGTATAATTATAGTCTCGGAAATGGAAACCGCGCTGGATCTACTAGCGGAGAGTTCTCGGAAAGAAAGTTCGATTGGTCCGAAGGTGAACTAGACCATTCATTTCAAAGGGTAGTTCCTGTCAATTGTTAACATAATTGTTTCATTTTATCTTTAGTAAAGGGTTAATGGCCCATAGAAATTAACGTTTTCATTATTTCTATTGCGAAATGATTAAGTACTCTTGTTCTATGTGTGTTATTGTAAAGCGTAATTATGCGTTAGTATTGGGGTTTAGTGATAAGCTTATTATGCACTCCCACACAATCATCAGGACACGTGATGAGCATAACGTTTTTCCCATAGCCCCGTGCCTTGGATTCCTTAATCGCGTCCTGGATTTACTTTCTTAGTAAGCTAAATATTTATTTTTATAAGGAACTAAAGTTTTACACTTTTAAACATTTAGGCAACATTGTGTCTGAACATCTGTTGATTACCCAGCTGGGCAATGTAATATGTTCATATATGAATGTTCCGAGGAGTTGCGTGTATGTTTAGGGGTGAATTACCCCACTTTTTAAACGTTCGATTTTAAAAAAAAAATGTAGCGCTTCTCTAGGACACCCCAGGAGTCACCCATTTAAATATAATACGTCATTTCCATAACACCCTGTATATAAACAGTATATTGCCAATACGAACGTTCAAAAGTACATAAAGTGTCCCCTATGGGAGATGGCGCGGGCCTATTGAGTTTGCTCAGTAGGGTGGTTATCGATCGCGTCAGAGCCGGCCCGACATTATTTGTTTATTGTTATTCTTCACCATCTTTGGCTCTATATGTTTTTTCAAATTACAGAATAAAAAATGGTTCATCCACATTGTTGTCGGTATATTAGTGCTTATAAACTTTCATTACCTAACAACAATTTTTATTAAAGGAGATTTTAATTTGTGGTGATTCGATTCGCTGTTTTGTAGGTTAGTGACTTGTTTTGTTTAAGATGAAAGGACACAAGTGCATTGTGCTTTTTTGCGAAAGTCGTGGATCAATACCAGGTATAAAGTATTTCAGGTATGTACATATACATATACGATAATATTTTGCTTATCACATTATCCTATCTTCGGAACCGAATCTCACTAAAAAGCTTGTAAAAAAAGAAGAGACTGTCACTCGTATACAATAATATATATATGTAGTCACTACCTAACCTTAAAATTAATGTTTTTAATGTTTAATGTTTAAATTTTTAATTTGGTGCATTAGTAGCTGATAATAATTCCCAAAATAGTCAATATAGTCATTCATTCTTAATTTTTGGTTTAGATAAAAGTGAGGTTAAGAAACGTACGACGTCAGATGAAAAAGTTTACACCAATCAGGGCACCGTCGGATCATCATATCGTCAGAAATCGTATGCATGGAACGCCGTCTTAAATCGAACTAATCAAAATTTTGATTGCAATATTTTTCCTAACTAACCAGTGAAATTTACATTAAAAAAGTTGAAATCCGGTCCTGTCGAATGTTTACTTTCACAAGGAAATTTCCGAACTGCGCAAACTCACAACACCCCCTTCGATGCCCACAGCGGGGACATAATTGAAGATGGTATTTGCAATATACTGTTTATAGTATACTCGTGGTAGATACTTTAAATATTACAATCAACGAAATATGAACATTTTTTACTAATAAAAGTATAGTTACGATTGTAACTCTTGTCTTGTCTAGCACGTTATTGTATTCCAAACGTATTGCGACCCGAAACCCGAACAACACCGAAGACATGTTTTTATTCACTTTCAAGACTGTAATAAATAAAGATGGGACCATTTAAGTCACGATTGCTCTTGATCCCTCGGTTTGTGACGCCCGTGTAAAGATATAACGTACAGACTTTAGTAATCTCGAAGATAAATATTAAATATTACAGAGTTCCAAACTCTCCTTTAAAGCATCTTCAGTCGAAATTAATTTGAAAGGATATTGGATGTGTTATTAATCATCCCACGCGGCAAAGAAAACAATCGAATGACGTATATTTTTTTAAGTAATTGATTGACGCCTTAGTAAAGGTTTTTTTTTAAATGAAAGAATGATGACTGTCATGAAATGGCTTGCCTAAACCATAAATTTATTAAAATCTAATGAATATCCCGCAGTGGGATAGTAGGTCATGTACTATGTACAGGAGCGGCCAAGAAAAAATTTCCCACCTGACTCACAGTCCGAGAAACATTCCCATACCGATGCCGCTCAATAAACATTTAAATGGAGAATGGATGTTTTCCTTAGTCACATCTGTACAGGTCCCAATTTCGACACATTCTGGGGGGTATTAGAGTTATTCCTTCCCAAGGTCGTTTTTCCCAACGAATATAACCTCCAACGATTCAAAACCAACGTGAATCGCTTTTTGCGCACACGCACCACTCCCAGAGTGCCCTAAAGGATTTTTCCTATAGTGCTTGTGTTTGATCATAAAAAAAAAAAAAAAAAAAAGATAAAATGTTACGATTTCCACTTTAGTGTCTCACTCTTTGACGCTATGGTATTGAAGTTGTCATGGCTCTCTTAGTTTTTTCTCTACAGAATTTTGAAAATCTTCGCTTTTTAAACACTCCCCTAGTATTTCCGATACGCATGAATATAATAATAATTCATCAATAAGGTAAAACTGATCATGTTAGAGTGTTCACTGGCGTAGCCAGTTGTTCTCTGAAAAATGTAGTTTTTGAGATATTAACAACAATAAAAAATTTTAAATCAGACACATACAGGATGTTATGGAAATGACGTATTATATTTAAACCGGCAATTCCTGAGATGAAAACAAATTGAAGAAAAATATTCAAAAATGGCGCTTTAATTTAATATGCCCTGTACATGACCTGGTCTCAAACCAAGAATAAGCACATGTGGCACTGTCCCAAGAAATGAACAAACTACAGATGTTCTAAAACGTCAGTGAATTTTGAGCAGTGTTGTCATATCTTCACGGTAAACTCTTTAGAAGGTAAATGTCCTTATGATTGAAAGGAACTTCTTTATAAAGTTGGAACTACAAGACTTCCCTTTACAAGAAGGTTACAACAGTGGTACATACAGTCAAGTCGAAGTACCTGATTAATTCCGAAGGATAGTTCACAGATGAGGTTGGCTTTACCCGAGATGGAATATTTAATTAGCGAGACCAATAGCAATTAAGGTTTCTCTTGAAGATATCGGCAGGTATTATTGATAATCCCCTAATAGAACCACATACCCTGCAAAACGACCTGCCAGAACTTTTACAAAATGTTCCTTTAGGTCGGATAAGGGACATGTGGCTTCTGCAAGCATAGTTTACGGATTGTCACTGAAATTTGGACGTCCTATGTGAGTTTATTCTATGCGTACGGTAGTGTTTAGTGATTTTGTGTAATCTGATAATAAGTGCCTATCTTCAAGGAATCTAATTTGAAACTCGTGAGTGTCTGTCTGTTTCTTTAAGTGATTTGTTCTGTTCCACTATTTTCTCTCGACGATATACCGGTCATATCTCGAGATTGGAAAGAAGAGGCCGAAGAAGTTTTAGTGGGTATAAGCAAGCGAGGAGTAGACTGTGACTTCTTCTTAATAGCTTAAAGGCAGTCCCACACTATTATCAGGGCACGTATGAGCATGATGTGAGCATAGAGTATCCTCGATTTACTTTCTATTTGTATCCTAAGGTAAGCTAAATAATTAATTTTATAAGAAACTACAAGTTTTACAGTTTTACACAGTTTGGCAACATTGCGCGTAACAGGTGTTTGTGATACACTGCCACAGCGTGCTATGATTCATGACCGGGGAGTCACCTGTGAGTAAGAGGGTTTGTTACCCCACTTTTTTAACGTTGGATTTGAAAAAATATAGCGCTTCTCTAGGACACCCCAGGAGTCATCCATTTAAATATAATACGTCATTTCCATAACACCCTGTATATTATTTTTTTAATTAAGCATACTTGTGTTTGTATCGTGGATAATAATTTATTGCAGGTAAAATGTAAACGTAAGAGTGAGAAACGTACTTTACCCACCGCTCTAACTATAGTATATCTATAAAATAATAAATTAAGGCACCTAATTGTTACAAACGGGTCGATAAATATGCACTTAATTAGAATCAATTCTAGAGTTTTTGATATAGCCATGATCAATTACAGATTGTTTAATTAATTTTTTATATGATTTGTGCGCATAAATTAAAAATAAATATTATATGTTTATATTTATATTCAAAAATAACATTAAAATGGAGTATTTTTGGTAATTTACGTCACTTATAACATTAGACCAGGGTCAATTTATTAGAAATAAATTCAAATGATCAAAACTTGACATCAGATCTCTTAAAAGATGCATTGAGTTTTACATGGATTATACCGATCTGGGAGGAAATATGTCTTGGCATAACTATGTTGTGGCAATCGCCAAGATTGAAGTTGTACACTTTGTACACACTGTACTTTTGACACTATACAAAGCCCAGATTCGACCAGTACTAGACTACTGCTCCCATGTCTGGAGCTCTGCACCCACACATACTTTTCGGCTACTGGATTCCATCGAAAGGAGGGCCATTCGTCTGATTGGAGACCACGAGCTGACGAAGAACCTCGACAGCCTAGAACATCGGAGACAGGTTGGGGGTTTGACTCTCTCTTACAGATATTTTCATGGAAAGTGCTCGGCTGACCTTGATTCTGCCCAGAGCGGCGAATAGCAGAAATACATGACGAACCACTGCCGCCCATCCATATGTGATTAAGCTTAGTATTCCTCGAACTTCATTATTTGAGAATTCTTTCATCTGGAGGACTTCATCCTTATGGAACGACCTTCCCGAGGTCGTTTTGTCAACGAATATAACCTTCAACGATTCAAAACCAACGTGAATCGCTTTTTGCGCACACGAACCACAAAGCCAGGAAAAAATAAAAACCGCAACACAAAATTTTAGATTTTTCCAAATATTTTGAAAGCCCCTGTATTTATTTCAAAAATTTTTGCGGCATATTATTGGGCTCATAATTACGCAACTATGCCCAAATTTTACTTCCCGAAATCCCAATGGTAAAAGCCGAATTTGTAACACCCTGTATTGAGCCAAAAAAAATGCGTATTTTTAAAACATTTTTCGTTCTTTACTTACAAGCAACGTGTTTGTGCCGGTACTTTAAAAGTCAGCGGATTAATTTTTTTTCATGATTTTACGATAATGCCCACTTAACATCCCTCGCTTGTCGCTCCCTTATCGATCCTTACCCTTTCAATCTCCCATCCCTCTTATTCTAGCCTTCTGGATATTTTCCTGGTTATTACTATCTCCAAACAGTATCATTTTCTTTAAGGCAAGCAGATTGCGCGAAAAAGCTAGCTAATGAAATTGCGCCCTTTATTAAGTACAGGCTACATTACACGTTGATTAAACTTAGATTAGCTTCTGAGACATGAGAGAAAAGGGATGGAAAATATTTAGGTTAAATGAAAGATATAAAAAACTAGTGTCATTTTGCTGTGGATTTTCCTGGATACATTAAGCTGTAATTATTAAGCTGACGATTGACGTCTCTTGATTAATCACATGGGTTTGTTTAAAAATGTTCAGTAGTACACGCGGATTTTTATGACAATGACATAATAAAGTAGGTACGGTGTATGAAGTCCGCTAAGCAATAAAACCTCTCGAGCCGGGTAGTCGGCGGCTCTCAAACAATAAATTATATTTTAGGTATTTTCTAAATAAAATAATTTAAAGTAAATAAAAAATTAGTTTAAGCAAAGAAAAATAATTATTTTTTTAGCTTTTATAGTATTTAAGGCTATCAAATATATTTGACAAAGATATTTTATAAAATATTTGAAGTGTAATATCAGTTCTTTTATAAAATATTTATTTTATAAAAGATATTTTATAAAAGATAACAACAGACGATTATCTTTGATAAAAGATTTTATAGTTGATTGGTAACGGTAGTAACCTCATTTTTTGACAATAAGGCATAAATTTGACATTGACTGCGACTGGTATTGGTTTATAATACCATGGCGGAAAATAAGTTTGTCTGGTGCATTTCAACAACAAAATTGCTAATTTCGGAGTATAAAAGGTTCGAAATATTGTACAACCATCAACACCCGGATTACAAAAACCGAAATAAAAGACTGGATTTATTTATTTATTTATTTTCATTTTTTGCCTTGCAAGTTTCTGGGATTATGCCTGAAAGGCTACATTGAGGTATACGACTGCTGTACTGTAAACTGGCATAACTCACTCCTGTTGCCAAAAACCGAAGGGTAACCCTAAGGCATTCCTCAACGCTGATACAATTCCTTAAATGTGTATTCTGTCGGGATATCAATGGTGATATCTTTATAACAATAAAGTTAAATGTGTCATTGTCCATTCTTAAATAGTTTTTATAACTCCTAATACCTTCAACTCGTAACTCCTGAAGGAGATTATGGCGGACGCCCCTTAAATTAAGTCTTGCCATCCAGGGCCTTACCCAAAGGCGTTGTTTTTTAATACTAAACACATTGTAATCACGACAGCACTTAACGCTAGACAAGCTAATGCACGTCTATCGTTCATTTTTAATTGTAAAAACAAAAGTTCTTTGACAGTGTAATACTAGTGAAAACTTTTATAAAAGAAATATTATCAAAGAAATGCTACAAAATATTTTATAAAAGATGTTTGTCAAATATATTTGATAGTCTAATACCGGCCTAGGCAAATTAGTTTTACGAATTCTTTTTTTACAAAGTTTTGGTTCTAAAAACAACCGATGTCGCCATCTTTTTGAAACATTATTGGATAGCTCACAAAGCACTTTTCTGTTGTTCGTTTTTTGGTATTTGAAGCTCAAGCTCTTTTAAAATGATGGACAAACTGGTAGTTCCAATATCGCAAAGTTATTTCTCCTTTATCTTTTCAAGAATAGCTTTGAGGGTAACGTATTCCTTGGCTTTATACATATCATAAACAATATTCCTAATCCATAGTTTCATCCCTTTGGATAAATCAAAGGTTTTAGAATCACTCTAAGTCTTCTTAAGGTCTTATTTGAAATGCCGCAAGCATCAGACGTTCGTTTTTGCACTGCCAAAACAGACACTAACGTGTAATTATTATATAGATTTAACTATAATGATCCCAAGATAACTAAATTCTAGGAAAAAGTACCTCATTTGATAAATAAAAAAAACTATGAGTGAAACTAAACTAGATAAAAATATTTATCTCGGTACATAATTCTAAGATAATTTTGTTTTGGAACCACTGATTTTGCTCAGCCGACTACAGTGAACCAGTGGAATGTTCGGTACGATCAAGTATAGCGAAGGTATTGTTAACTTAACCGTCGTACTGTTTAGCAACCTTTAATGATTTAATCCGATATCGGACTTCATAAAACGAACAGACTGTAGCTATTTACCGAATAAATATATAAAGAACTGCTTTTTTTCCCTAACGGGATATATCAACGCATGAGCCTAAGGCGAGTACCGCAATCCCGCATGTGAAAAAGTAACTTTCTGCATATGTTTTATACAATATACAATACTTTTCCTACGTAGCAGTTTTCTTTTTCGGAATTTTAAAAAATATGTATCGGTGTATAGCCAAATTACTGTCACTTTGGAATGCAATAAATTAGGGATATTTGCTTATATCGACTTGGTTATTCAGAATTAATGTTGATTTTAGCTTGGAATAGCATGGCCAAGTCGAAGATTTGAAAATGTTTTACCTTTCTTGAAAATACGTTAACAATACCCGTTTGGTGAAACTCTTCAATTGCTTTTGGTCCAATACAATTTAATAAACGTACTATATTCCGTTTTGTAAGCTTCTTTCGATTTTTCAGGCAATCAATTTTGTGTTGCCTCAATGGCTTCATTAATTGTTCCGCCTGGAGCGCATGGAAGTGAGTTTTCTTCTTCGGAATCGGAATTATTTATTTCCATTTTTGACGTTTTAAAATATTATTGACATTTGTAATGTAACGCCCAGAGAACGCACGACGCGGATGCTGTTGTATGGCAACTTGATAGAAGCATTCAGAGAGATCGAAATAAAAAAATTACACTTTACGGCACTTTTTTAACGCTAAAATACTTTTTTTAACTCGTTAAAAGAGATTTTATGCATTTATCTGCGTAAGAAGATATAGTTTTTAAAAAGGTCATAGAAAAAGTAATTTTCCTCGCTTATCAACTTACTCAAGAGCCATTTATTTTTCTGTAAATTGTTTTAATCTTAGTATTTGCGGGTTTATACAATTTCTAATGCCCGGATGTCAAAATGCATTATTCACGGACTGTGACCAATCACATCAAAGCATATACTATATTACTTCCGATTCTCTAAAGCTAATTAGGCCAATTAGTCTAATAAAACTTTTCAGAAACCATTGCAAGCTAAAAAGAACCGCCAAATCAAATTGTGTAAAAAATACTTTATTGGTTATGTTCAAAAATTTTCTTCTTTTCTTGTTAGTGGCGTACCAAACACGACAATGCACAGACGTACATTTAAATTACTCGGTAGACATAATATGTCAACATATCAATAATAACCAAATTTGCATTATTAAGCTAATAAGCATGGTAATACCGATTTAATGATTGTTAAATAAATTTCGAATTGAAGTGGCAATCAACCTGCTACTGATGAATGCCTACATAATTTTATCGATTCCCTTGACACGCAGTGCTGGTTTAATCATTATTCGGGCTCGGCGGTTGTTTAGAGGGGCCCGAAATTCGTACCCATAAATCGAAAAAAAAAATAAGATTAACTAGGCACAGCATATAGAAAACTCTATTATTCGGTAAACTTTTGTTTAGGGCCGACGCGAATTTATAAAGCCAATTGAAATAGCAAAACCCATTACAAATCCTTTATAAAACAACGACAAAGGCAGAGCCCGCCGCGCGGCGTTGCGATGTTTGTTATTTTACAGAAATACTGGTGGCGGTTATTTATTTTTTATGATTTATGCGCTTTTTTATACTTTTCTGCTATGGAACGTGTTAAGACATGGCTACGAGCTAGAATGATTCAAGACCGATTTTCCAACTTATATATTGAAAGTCAAATAATTACAGAAAATGACGGCGGAACATGTTCCGAATTTCCTAAAAAAAATACATGCGTCAAATAAAATTACGTTAAATAGATATGTATTAATGTATTATGTTAAATTCTTAATGTTTGCTTGAAGATTACAGACAATGCTGTATCATGAGTGATAGACGTATTTTGGACTTTCGTAGACGTATTTTGGACTTTCATTATCTTTATTTATTTATAACAGAACGTTTCAACTGGTAAACATCTTCAGTCGTCTTCAGGTGAATACTGAATACTGCAGTCTATCTCTCTTAATTTGTTAATCTGTTGTACTCTGTCAGTTATTTTATATAATAAACAAAAAATATATGTTTTTCTACGTACAAATGGTGTCGATTTTTGGCTATAGGGGGCCCTAGGCCCATTACGCAATCCGGGACCACTTCAAAAAGTGTTTTTCATTGATAAATTAATCAGTTATTTTGAAATAAAAAACTTTAGTATATCAGTTTCGCAACTAAAGTATATCATTAAATAAGTAGTCTCGCACAGAACGAGCGCGGGGAAGGGTGTGGGGGGGGGGGGGGGCCTCTGAGAGTAGGCTTTGCGTACCGGTTAGGTAGGCATCAGCATAACAACATAGAGACAGAAAACAATATAGTGAGTAGAGTTTATATGGTTGCCATCACCGACCTATTACTATGGATACGTACAACTTGTGGGGTGCGCAGTAAAAAGTTAAATTTTATGAGTGACAAAATGGATTGGTGCTCACTTTTAAAGGTTGTCTTGTGCACAATGTTGTCGCCGTCATATAGGCAACCCCGCCATATTGGTGCCGGTTTGGTTGCCAACCAACGACGTGGATCAAAGACGACCGCCTAGAACCGAAATTAGTCGTAGAGATGTAACGATATTAAAAATCTATCGCTACATGGACAATAGATATCAAAATTAATTCTTTTTAGTGATGGCCACAAGGCCGTCTTTTATGCGAGAAAATAGATTGTTTACTTCCCAGTAAAGAAGGTGATTGATGTGACAAAATATTGCCGTGTAATCATTTTCATTAAGGGCGAAGTACGGTGCTGTTCGTCGGTTAAGGTAAATAGTTTATCAGTCCCAGCAGCTTTGTTTACATGCTCGAGGTCATAAATTTGCCACTCTTGCTTTGGCTATCCATAGATATAGGTCGGTGGTTGCCATACGTCCCGGTACACCAGGATATGTGACCATTTTCAAGGACTTTATCCCAATTTGGGCTTCAAATAGTCCCGGTCTGACAGCTAGCTACCAACCTAATATACATAGTATACAGGGTGTTATGGAAATGACGTATTATATTTAAATGCGTGACTCCTGGGGTGTCCTAGAGAAGCGCTACATATATTTTTTTTTTAAATCGAACGTTTAAAAAGGGGGGTAATTCACCCTTAAACCCACCCGGTTACTCCTCTGCACATTCATATATGATCATATTACATTGCCAAGCTGTGTAATCAACAGATGATAGAGACAGAGAGACAAGCGCAATGTTGCCAACTGTGTATAAAATAACTATAGATTCTTTTAAAAATAATATTTAGTTTAACTAGTATCCAAATAGAAGTGAATCCAGGTGCCAGTACACTAGCAAGTAATCCAGGGCACAGAGACATCTTCAGGTTTTTGTTTCTTTTTCTATGGGAAAAGCTTTATGCTCACCATGTACCCTGATGATAATGTGGAACTGCATAATAAGCTTATACCCACTAAACCCCATTCGGCCTCTTATTTCCAATCTCTCGGAACATTTGCACTAAGTCACTTAAAGAAACACACAGACACCCACGAGTTTCCAATTTTTTTTTTTTTGAAGATATGCACTTATTAGATTACACAAAAGCAATAAATACTAACGCATAATTACACTTTACAATAACCTACCGTACACATAAAACAACAGCACTATAGGATACAAATTATATCGCAATAGAAATTCAGAAATAATAAAAACGCTAATTTCTAATGGCCTAATCAAATTTATTAATCCTTTACTGAAGAAGAATGATGAAATAATTATGTTGATAGACTTTTCCATCCGTTTAAAATAAATAGTCTCGTCCAAGCAGCGCGGTTGCCATTTCCGAGACTATCATTATAAAGAAAAGTATTTCAGAAGGAAATTCTTCATTTTATGAATATAACCTTATAAAACATCGAAAGTGTGGCAACGCTGTATTTTTAAGTATAAACCCCAGTCGAATATGCAACCATTTCTACTGATCAGCTGTTCCTCCAAAATTAGTCGGCCGTTTTCATACTGTGTCAAGCAGATTTGTGTGTTAATTGTATGTTAATACTTAAACCCGAGTTTAAATTATTAAGTTATTTGTTCTTTTCGCGACGGCAGTGCCCCAGTCCAGCAGTTCAATATTGGCCGATGGAACCAACGTGTTATTTAGACAATAAGGGCGTACTTTTGTCTACACAGTTGCCCTTTAAAATACTAATTCATATTGAACGGTACTTAGATGTGCTGTGACGCGAAAACTATGTGATTTTGTGCTGTGAGTACTTGATGTTTTTTATAAATTAAGTTGGTTTTAAATAAGTCCGAAAAGGTAAATAAAATTGCATTTTTTCTCTAAAGGGTAAGTGGCATTTATAAACTTTTAAGTTGTCCAGATCTGACGGGTGTCGTTCGAATTGAACAAATGAGAACATACCTGACCATTTAAAAACTCCGCGGCGGTTCGTTCGAGTCAGTTCAAGTTTATAAATCAGAGATTGTTTCCTAGCGAACTGAACTGAACGTAAAAGTTTATAATAATGTACGCTGAAAAATAAACAACTTGCAATCTGTCAAACGGTTATTCACTTTCTAAAGAGTTTACCCTGAAGATATGACAACACTGTTGACATATGTTGCTTTGTTTACCATCCTGACAGGGGCATCACATGGTCATTTTTGGTTTGACATAAGGTCATGTACAGGGCATATTAAATTAAATCGCCATTTTTGGATATTTTTCTTCAATTTGTTTTCATCTCAGGAATTGCCGATTTAAATATAATACGCCATTTCCATAACACCCTGTATTTCGGTTTTTTATAATTAGATGAACAACAACCTCATTTTATATTCTGTCAAGGTATCTGGATTGCACCTTACCGCATCGGGTTTTCTAGTATTTAGATACTATGCTAAACTATTGACTAAATTTAGCCATTTTGCGTGGAGCCCGATAAAGCCTTAAACCGTCACTGTTGACACGCGTATGCTTGTTTAATATAATTTTAGGAAAGTAATATTTTCATATTCCATTTTACAAAAGGATCTTTATATAACACCAACCGCAGACCGCAGGCATAATATATAATATACACAACATATAAGTCTAAGCAAACGAATTTCTGTTTTGTTAGGTGACCGCCTATAATGGCTCTATTGCTCTAGCCTCGACAGATACAAAAACTTTACGGTCAGAGGATTTTTATTGAAAAGTGAGGTTAGTTTTGTCCGATCTTTAACGAAAAATTTGAATGAATAATGTATTCACCGGAAGACGAGTCGAGATGTTTACCAGTTGAAACGTTGTGATATAAATATAGACAATGAAAGTCCGAAATACATCTATCACTCATAATAATCATAATAAATGTTGTTGTGTGATTTAAAATTTGTGTGATATTACTATTGATTCTGTTGCAGAACATTGGTTTTGTGTTATATTTTTGTTAATGTTATATTTAATTATAAGATCGAATGTAAGAGAGTATGCACCTTAAAATTTAACTTTTTTTTTCTAAATAGTTTGAAAAATAAGTGATAACGCCAGTTAAACACGACTTGTGGGCAAAAACTGACCACGTGCCCCAGTAGCGGCAACGTGAATTTTCAGATTTCATATAAAGTGTACATCTCTTATTTTTCTTCAATTGGTTTTCATCTCAGGATTTGCCGTTTTAAATATAATAAGTCATTTCCATAACAATCTGTATATTGAAAACTCCATTCGAGAAGTGCTTGTCTTGCACCAGTTCACCACAAACATGGATCAATCTACGTTGGATAAGAAAGTACTTAGATAAACGAAATGATTGCCTTGTAACTGAGATTGCATTGCATTGATTTTTCTTAACGTAACTATCAGGAACTGAATCCTAGTTTAGTCTGGTAAATTATATAAATTTTTTAGATATTCTACTCGTAAGTTATTTATAGTTTCCCAATAACGTCAAATTATAATGTTGTAGGGAAATAACTGTTTCAACGCTGCACACAAGCGAATTTCAGGTAAAAGCTGGTCAAAATAGATAAACCAAAGTTATAATTATGTCGTAAAATCATTAGCACTTAATTAAGAAACAACCAGGATGTCATAAATCACCCCTGTTATATTTATATTATGGCCAACCTTAAAATTATTTCAGTTCAGAGTTTGTTTTTCTAGTGTGGTGTATCAATTAACCTTTAACTGGTATGGCTGAAAATTGTCACGTCCATGGTATGGCAGGGTCAATTTGGACCCTGTGTTTTTTTTGGCGCCAAAAAAACAAGGATCAGTGTGCAGTTCTCAGAATTAGTTGGGCTAACATATTTTTGATATTTTAAATTTAAAAAATACAAAATATAGCTGGTTTTATAAATTTTATTAAGAAAAATTAAAATACTATCCAAAAAAAACGTTATAATGTAAATAGCAAATTAAAAAAAAAACTACTTAACTCAATGTCTTTTCGGTACTAGAAATGTAGTACCAGAAGGTAACAAAACAATATTATATAATGGGTAACAAAAATTTATGCTGCACAAAAAAACTGACAGCTGTCTCTTTTTTATAAATTTTTAACACTTATTTTTGTAAGCAGTTGTCGCACAAAACCTCTTTATGTCTGTGATTTTTGCAAATATAGTGATGACAGAAATTGCACATTATTGATTCCATAAAAATAATTTGACTCCCTTTCACCATTAGTTTCGTCACTAGACTCACTCACATCACTTGGTATCGCCAAATTTTCCAGTTCATTATCACTACCTTCTTGCTCAGACTCACTCTCATGATCACTATGCTCGCTTTCAGCATCAGAAATGTCATTATCAGTCTCTATTCCCTGTTCCATAATATCATTAGCTATTTGCTGTAATTCATTAGCTGACAGCGGTTTTTTTTCTTTGCTAGTTGATGCCATCTTATCGAACACTTAAATTTGAAACTAATTACACTACTGGTATGGCAGGGTCAAATTGGACCCTAAGAGCGCAGTACATCCAAACGCTTGGACCTAGACTAACTCCCGACTGACCACACATACCTTGCGACAACCTTGAAGATTACATAGAGCGGCAGCCAGCTCCGCCCATCGGCCGGTTGAAAAATCACACATCAATATGCGTCGGGGTCCAAATTGACCCCGCCATACCAGTTAAAGGTTAAATTAGAGTGGTTGAAAAAAATCAGTGTATTTAGTTCTGTTATTCCGCTAAGTTTTTATAAAAATTTTGAAAAACCATCATGGTGATAAAGTACAATCCTATAAATTTTTCAAATTAAAAATATTTACACTAGTACTTTTGATTTCATACATTTTGTAAGTTCTCCACCCGTTTTTTGTTACGAAGATCGAAATCCCCGGTCATTTTTACAATAAACAATACTTATCTTCTTCTTCCGATGAAGAAGATATTGTTTTAGACTCTAATATAACAAAGTGGTATTTGTATGCTTAAAGAAAAATCTAGTATTTATATGCATTCTCATATACACGGTGTCCCATATAAGAATTCACAGTAGAGGGATCTCGTAAACCACAGGAGATACAGAGATGGTTGAATTAGAGAAAAGTTGCGCTTTGCTAAACCCTTCAAAGTCACGATTCGAAATCTAAAAAATCCGATATTTGGGAAAAACCGAATTTTCCCGATTTCGTTTTTATTTTTTTCTGACTCTATTTAAAAAGATATGACAAAATAAATTTCACATTCTCATTGCCACTTTTTCTGCTCTACAAGCCGGTGTTCTTAAATTTTCAATCCGACGTTCCATTTTTCCGCAACCATCATCAACTTTGTTTGTTTAAATAGTCGGAAAATTTAATTTTATGCTTAGTAAATTCTACCTTTTAGTCTGAATTCAACGGTATATCACACTTAATATTTATAACATGTTTCGGACTTAAACCGCATCATCAATATTACAAAACAAAATATTTTAATTTTACGCTACAAAAAGTTCATTGAACAAGCTTATTTAATCAAATGTTCAAAAAGTCCTCCCTCATTCTCTAAACAAACGTAGCAACGGTAAATAATTTCATTCATTACGTTTTCTAGCATCACTGGAGTTATCCTTGCAATAGCGGCTTGAACCTCGGCTCTAAGTGCTTCTACATTCTCGAACGTTTTCCAGTAGACTTCATCGTTGAGAAAGCCCCACAAGAAAAAATCCAACGGAGTGATGTCGGGAGATCGTTCAGGCCATCTTATAGGATCGTTAGTGGCGATTACATTGTTCTGAAAACGTTCTGTTAGATATTCAATGTTGTTTCGAGAATTATGTGGAGGTGCCCCATCTTGCTGAAACCAAATACTGTTGTTTTCTGCCAACGGAATGTTATCAAGCAAATCTTCAATATCGTTATTCAAGACTGGAAATATCTTTCTGCATTTAAAGTACCTTCATAAATTATTGGTCCGATAATCCTTGTTCCTAAAATACCACACCACACATTAAAGCCAAAGCGTTGCTGGTGACTCAATGATCGTACACGATGTTCATTATGCTTTGCCCAATAATGTCGATTGTGTCGATTAAAAATTCCATTGTTACAAAAATAACTTTCGTCTGACCATAGAATAGTTCTTGGAAATTCACGATTTTCATCGCACATTCTAGTCAGCCACTCGCAGAAAATCATTCTGCCAGGTACTAAACTATGACAAATCCTGAATCAAAATGGACGAAAACCTTCCTTGTGAAGTATTCTTTGAGCATTGGACTTAGGAACATTGTGCTCTTTTTCGATTGATCTTAATCCCACAGTATCTTCTTCTTGCACAGCCAATAAAACGGTTAATGTTTGTTCTGGATCGTTCGTCTTTACTCTATGCGTCACTGGTTTTTGAAATGCACCATGTTCCCTTAGGTTTGTTAGAAGTCCTTTGAAAATTGATATTAGGTTGGCGTCGCTCTGGATATTTGAGCAAATATTGCCTTTCAGTGTCCAAACAATTTTTATGGCTTTGAATATAACAACATAACATGTCCGATTATTCTGCATTTGAAAAATGTGCCATAATTAAAAAACACTTCAAGAGACAAGAAAAACTTTAAATTTAATCGGTAATTTCCGAACTAAGTTTACTTCTTTACGTAAACATTTCGATTTATCGGCAATACTGACAGATCGCCATGATTTATTTAGACAAATGCGTTTCAAAGCCTACTATTTCAAGACGATATAATTGGAATAACTCGCAATTAATTATTTGATGCTAACATTTTGCTTACTTGCCCTTATAATAGTTAAAACTTAAAATTTTTGATCCGACGTTTCGTTCCTTCGTAATAATCATCAAATAATATTGATGATGCGTTTTTAAGTCCGAAACATGTTATAAATATTAAGTGTGATATACCGTTGATTCAGAATAAAAGGTAGAATTTACTAAGCATAAAATTAAATTTTCCGACTATTTAAAAAAACAAACTTGATGATGGTTGCGGAAAAACGAAACGTCGGATTGAAAAGTTAAGAACACCGGCTTGTAGAGCAGAAAAAGTGGCAATGAAAATGTGAAATTTATTTTGTCATATATTTTTAAATAGAGAGAGAAAAAAATAAAAACGAAATCGGGAAAATTCGGGTTTTCCCAAATATCTTCGGAAGTAATCGGATTTTTTTAGATTTCGAATCATGACTTTGAAGGGTTTAGCGAAGCGCAACTTTTCTCTAATTTAACCATCTCTGTATCTCCTGTGGTTTACGAGATCCCTGTATTGTGCATTCTTATATGGGACACCGTATATTCACAAAAGCGTTGGGGATCTTTCCTTAGATTTTTATAAAGGTGATAAAATTCTCCATAGAATCTTCGCTTTGCGTTAATAGGATGCACTGGTAATCTTGATTTCTGTTTAAACGTATACCACTTGGTAATATTAGCGTCTAAAATAATATTTTCTTCATCGAAAGAAGATGACAACGAACAATCCATATGTATATCTCGATGTCGACAGACAAACTGATCGACAGGCAAGGCAATGAGCGAGGGTCGGTGCGCCGTTATGGACACTACCGTGCGGTGCTATTGTATACCGGGCTATGAGCGAGGCGCTGTGCGGTGCGCCGTTGTGGCCATACGCCGCTTCGCGCCTCGGTTAACTACCGACTCTCTCGACAGGAATGAAACACTTTCCACCTCGGTACGTAATATACTATTGTTTTTGTGATCCTAAAAAAACTACAAGTCACTACACTGGTAAGGATAACAGCGATAACAGTGAGCAGCTTATGCCATTTTTTAACGCCATCTCCTTCTAACTTATGAAACTGTGGAAATATGTTTTGTTAATGATTGATGTTTTTTTTTAATGCGATGTTTTGTCTCCCTTTGATATCACATGACTATGGTTTAAAATCTTTGACAAGCCCAATATGAATCGTTCGAAATAAATTTAAACATGCAACTTGGTTCCGTCTTTTAAATTTGATTAATCATAATTTCTATAATGTTTGACAAAGGTATATAATCGTGTAGCGTCATCACAGAGGCAATTAATTTGACATCAAAGCAAATTGCTTGAAATTAAAAACCCGGATTGCAGACAGCGCTTCCAGTAAATATTTGCTAGTCACAGAAGCTATTAGATTTAAGTAACTTTCTATTAACTACTAACTTTACCTAATTTGGCTTATACGAAGTACACAGGTTTGGCAAATATCTATTACAGTCAGATGCCTAACAAACAGGAAAGAGAACGTCATAAATATACCAGCTAAAATAAAGAGAAGCAAAAATCCCCATCGTACCTTAAATCACATTGATTTCTCCTTCTACCACCAACCGATATGACCCGACACAATAATGCATGGAGAAAGGGAAATCCTGCAAGCGGCTCGCGCTTATCGACGCAATGTTATCCAATCCAATCTTCTTATTTTAAAACGTTATGGAACCCTCAATCTAAGATATAGTATGCTTAAAGTAGCTTTTAAGCTCTCGGGGAAATGCAAAACCATGCTAATAGATATTCACTGCCGTTCAAAATCCAATACATCCCGATCTAATTATTTAGAGTAAGAGGCGGTGCAATTCGAAACAATTACGTCCCATTTGGCGCGCTTATGATGTTATTATAATTAAACATAGGTATTATAATACACTATGCCAATTAATTTTCGAATATTCAAAAATTCAGGTCCTAATTAATAAGCTGTTATTTAGTTAATAATAAACCAATTTTAATATATTTTTTAACTGAAAAATAGATTCTAGAGGTTGGGACAGAACAGTTAACGTCCTGATACGTCTAATTATATGGGGTAGAACATAAAATCTAAATGCATGTACATTTTCTAAAATTTAAGTTTGACATATCTTACATTTTACATGGTAAAGTACGTTTCACGAAATTTGGATACGACTTAATGATTTCCTGGGTCGGTCCCATTGTGTCGACAAAAGCTTGGCAATAAACAAGTGAAGTATGAAGGGACGGACTAAGGAAAACAAGTAATGATATGATTATATCTTATTTTACACTTATCGGAAGAATCAGACCAGCCTTTGGATGGCGTTTCATGCGTGTCAAACCAAGTCTCGTCGAGGTAAATTATAGGACGGTTTTTAGAACGGGATTTCCTTACAGAAGTTATATACTCATGACGCCATTTTTGTAAACGGTGGGATTCCATGAGTACTTACCTTTTGTCAATTTTGCGGTATCTGAATCCCATTTCCGACAAAACTCTCCAAAGGCTAGTGCGGCTACAACTTATTTGGGTTTCATCATTGGTGAGCCGTTGCTTCAGAGAATCTAATGTAGGTATGCGTTGCTCTTCGTACATGGTGTAGATTTTTCGCCTTGTCGCTTTCGTCGAAACATTTGGTGATGGGATTTGACGCGATTCTTTTCACTGTAGTCAGAGGTATCTTAGTCAAATCAGACGTTTCAGTCGCAGCAGCACTAGCATAAAGTCCTCTGTTGAGTAAAGAAGTATATACTCTTTACTCTTTTTATTATTTCCTTAGCACCGAGAGATAAATGCATTTTCTTCACTGCAACACTAGAAGAAGCACCATCAATGTTTTTCCATGGACGCCACATACTGTTTTTTTATACGTTTGGTAAAATAATATCGGTAATACAACTAAACTCTTCCTGCAAGAAATAAAAACTAACAAATTTTACCACAAAAAGATATACTTCTTTACGTAAACATTTCGATTTATCGGCAATACTGACAGATCGCCATGATTTATTTAGACAAATGCGTTTCAAAGCCTACTATTTCAAGACGATATAATTGGAATAACTCGCAATTAATTATTTGATGCTAACATTTTGCTTACTTGCCCTTATAATAGTTAAAACTTAAAATTTTTGATCCGACGTTTCGTTCCTTCGTAATAATCATCAAATAATATTGATGATGCGTTTTTAAGTCCGAAACATGTTATAAATATTAAGTGTGATATACCGTTGATTCAGAATAAAAGGTAGAATTTACTAAGCATAAAATTAAATTTTCCGACTATTTAAAAAAACAAACTTGATGATGGTTGCGGAAAAACGAAACGTCGGATTGAAAAGTTAAGAACACCGGCTTGTAGAGCAGAAAAAGTGGCAATGAAAATGTGAAATTTATTTTGTCATATATTTTTAAATAGAGAGAGAAAAAAATAAAAACGAAATCGGGAAAATTCGGGTTTTCCCAAATATCTTCGGAAGTAATCGGATTTTTTTAGATTTCGAATCATGACTTTGAAGGGTTTAGCAAAGCGCAACTTTTCTCTAATTTAACCATCTCTGTATCTCCTGTGGTTTACGAGATCCCTGTATTGTGCATTCTTATATGGGTCACCGTGTATTCACAAAAGCGTTGGGGATCTTTCCTTAGATTTTTATAAAGGTGATAAAATTCTCCATAGAATCTTCGCTTTGCGTTAATAGGATGCACTGGTAATCTTGATTTCTGTTTAAACGTATACCACTTGGTAATATTAGCGTCTAAAATAATATTTTCTTCATCGAAAGAAGATGACAACGAACAATCCATATGTATATCTCGATGTCGACAGACAAACTGATCGACAGGCAAGGCAATGAGCGAGGGTCGGTGCGCCGTTATGGACACTACCGTGCGGTGCTATTGTATACCGGGCTATGAGCGAGGCGCTGTGCGGTGCGCCGTTGTGGCCATACGCCGCTTCGCGCCTCGGTTAACTACCGACTCTCTCGACAGGAATGAAACACTTTCCACCTCGGTACGTAATATACTATTGTTTTTGTGATCCTAAAAAAACTACAAGTCACTACACTGGTAAGGATAACAGCGATAACAGTGAGCAGCTTATGCCATTTTTTAACGCCATCTCCTTTTAACTTATGAAACTGTGGAAATATGTTTTGTTAATGATTGATGTTTTTTTTTAATGCGATGTTTTGTCTCCCTTTGATATCACATGACTATGGTTTAAAATCTTTGACAAGCCCAATATGAATCGTTCGAAATAAATTTAAACATGCAACTTGGTTCCGTCTTTTAAATTTGATTAATCATAATTTCTATAATGTTTGACAAAGGTATATAATCGTGTAGCGTCATCACAGAGGCAATTAATTTGACATCAAAGCAAATTGCTTGAAATTAAAACCCGGATTGCAGACAGCGCTTCCAGTAAATATTTGCTAGTCACAGAAGCTATTAGATTTAAGTAACTTTCTATTAACTACTAACTTTACCTAATTTGGCTTATACGAAGTACACAGGTTTGGCAAATATCTATTACAGTCAGATGCCTAACAAACAGGAAAGAGAACGTCATAAATATACCAGCTAAAATAAAGAGAAGCAAAAATCCCCATCGTACCTTAAATCACATTGATTTCTCCTTCTACCACCAACCGATATGACCCGACACAATAATGCATGGAGAAAGGGAAATCCTGCAAGCGGCTCGCGCTTATCGACGCAATGTTATCCAATCCAATCTCCTTATTTTAAAACGTTATGGAACCCTCAATCTAAGATAAGTATGCTTAAAGTAGCTTTTAAGCTCTCGGGGAAATGCAAAACCATGCTAATAGATATTCACTGCCGTTCAAAATCCAATACATCCCGATCTAATTATTTAGAGTAAGAGGCGGTGCAATTCGAAACAATTACGTCCCATTTGGCGCGCTTATGATGTTATTATAATTAAACATAGGTATTATAATACACTATGCCAATTAATTTTCGAATATTCAAAAATTCAGGTCCTAATTAATAAGCTGTTATTTAGTTAATAATAAACCAATTTTAATATATTTTTTAACTGAAAAATAGATTCTAGAGGTTGGGACAGAACAGTTAACGTCCTGATACGTCTAATTATATGGGGTAGAACATAAAATCTAAATGCATGTACATTTTCTAAAATTTAAGTTTGACATATCTTACATTTTACATGGTAAAGTACGTTTCACGAAATTTGGATACGACTTAATGATTTCCTGGGTCGGTCCCATTGTGTCGACAAAAGCTTGGCAATAAACAAGTGAAGTATGAAGGGACGGACTAAGGAAAACAAGTAATGATATGATTATATCTTATTTTACACTTATCGGAAGAATCAGACCAGCCTTTGGATGGCGTTTCATGCGTGTCAAACCAAGTCTCGTCGAGGTAAATTATAGGACGGTTTTTAGAACGGGATTTCCTTACAGAAGTTATATACTCATGGCGCCATTTTTGTAAACGGTGGGATTCCATGAGTACTTACCTTTTGTCAATTTTGCGGTATCTGAATCCCATTTCCGACAAAACTCTCCAAAGGCTAGTGCGGCTACAACTTATTTGGGTTTCATCATTGGTGAGCCGTTGCTTCAGAGAATCTAATGTAGGTATGCGTTGCTCTTCGTACATGGTGTAGATTTTTCGCCTTGTCGCTTTCGTCGAAACATTTGGTGATGGGATTTGACGCGATTCTTTTCACTGTAGTCAGAGGTATCTTAGTCAAATCAGACGTTTCAGTCGCAGCAGCACTAGCATAAAGTCCTCTGTTGAGTAAAGAAGTATATACTCTTTACTCTTTTTATTATTTCCTTAGCACCGAGAGATAAATGCATTTTCTTCACTGCAACACTAGAAGAAGCACCATCAATGTTTTTCCATGGACGCCACATACTGTTTTTTTATACGTTTGGTAAAATAATATCGGTAATACAACTAAACTCTTCCTGCAAGAAATAAAAACTAACAAATTTTACCACAAAAAGATATTTAAATATAAATTAAGCAACCTAACCTACCTGATGTGCCTATATTTAATTATAATTATTACAATCCGGTCCTTTCCACATAATAAAAACAAACGGTCATAAATAATGGGATCGCCCCAGGTACTTTTATAATAATAGCACGTCCATGTCTAGACCATGTTTTAAACGATATTGCTTCCTCCTTGCCGATACGTCGGAGACACAGATCCACTTTTCGGCCTGTACTATTTGGTAGTAGCTAAAAATACGTATTTATAATACTACATTTGCAAATAAATAAATCAAAATCAAAAATGGAACCTGGAACAACAAAGATAAAACTTTTTTTGTATTAATAAAGCTGTTGTTATATCAGATATAAAATTCACAGTATGTACTTTAATATTAAAACATTCCCGCATCGGCAGTTCGATTGTTTTCAAAGCATGCCGTTGGGATCAATGGATATCTAAAATTTAATTCGCTTTAAGGCAAAATAAATTTTTTGTTTCATATTTTATCAGCATTTTTTGTTACTCCGCATAATCGCAAAAACTATGGCCTCGAGTTTCGGAAATTCGAAATATTTCAACCAAAACTGTATTCCCCAAGGTAGACGTTTTTTATTCTCTTAATACGGATTTGTTGCATTGACTTTTCGGTTATTGAACGCTCATATGCAGTGAACATTAAGTAATACCCTGTAAAATCTCACTTCAACCTCACCTGTACGCTTTATGCGCTCATTACGGATTAAATAACAATTAATAACTCTATAAACAATACTTTCTCTCCTTACATTCTCTTACCCGTAATTTAAAATATGATTAATGCTAAATTTACTCTAAATCTGTATACATTGCAGTTGGCCTTATTTTTACTGTAGATCAGTCCAACGTACCTAGTATCCAGCCAGTATAGTATTTGCAGAATTGTACCGTTGATCTTTTGACTGTAATAAAATGTCATTATCCCTTCGACCATAAAATAAATAAGGAAATCCATAATTTTAAAACCTTTTCGAGCAGAGCCGGACCCCATACAAAGTGATTTTTAATAATTTTAATCTTTAGTGGTTTTCCGGCGAGTAATTTTTAGTTAGGCTTATTAGTGGTAGAATGTGGCGTCCTTGGAATTGTGCTGATAGGGGGGCATCTTCAAGTGTCAAAATATTGCGTAAAATGGGTTTTAAATACCGAAGCATTGATAAAAGACAAACATTAATGGAATCGCAACGTTTACGGGAATGGAGACTTAAATATTTAACAGCTGTTAAACAATTTAGAGAAGAAAATCGTCCAATTATTTACCTTGACGAAACATGGTTCGATACCCATGACACTCCAAGAAAAGGTTGGGATGATTCTTCCAAAAAATGTCAAACCAAGGCACCATCAAATAAAGGCAAAAGAATCACAATATTACATGCTGGTTCAGAGAACGGGTTTATTCCAAATTGTCTGTTGCTCCGCCCCTGATCCCATTTATTGAGCTTTGAAGAGGTTCAGGCGTATACAATAAAGTTTAATCAGGTAGTTTATTTATGGCACTAAGAGTCAACGGTATAATTCTGCAACAACTATACCTTACCAATTTCTTTTTTAAAGGCATCGGCGGCTTCTGCTCTCAAGTCGGTCGCAAGAAATAATATTTCTTGAATAAATAATTTAACGAAGAATTTTTAATTCCAAGCGAATTTGATTACAAGATAGAATAGAACTATAGACCTTGTTTTCTATTTAAAATAACAACGTTAGGCCTAAGTTTCGGTATAACCGAAAATGATATGTACATTTCATTAAAAAGAACGTCATCTTTTACAGCGAGTATAAATATTTGAAACAAATTTTTTGAGTTTCCGAGATATTTTAATAGGCTACTCACCGTAAAATGACCCTGTATACAGGGTGTTATGGAAATGACATGTTATATTTAAATGGGTGACTCCTTGGGTGTCCTAGAGAAAATCTACATACTTTTTTTGAAATCCAATATCTAAATACTAAGGTAAAAACTCTTTTTACCCACATACTGTCGCGCCGTTCCATCTGGATTCACTTAGCAACAATGTGGGTCACTAGAGTATACTAACAGTGACGTCAGATCATACCGCGTGTCTCGCCCTTGCTTGGATACCGGCCGCGCGCTACTATTGTTTCTTCAGTATGTCTCGAGACTCGGTGGTGGAATGACGCTGTCGAGGGTTCCACGTGCTTGACGTATACGAATTTTAAACGTTTTGTTAGTTGTAGCATTACCCGATTTTTTTCTGAGGTGAAATAATTCATAATAATAAATGTTGTGATGTGATCTACTCTTGGTTCTGTTGCAAAACATGCTTTTTGTGTATTATTTTTTGATGGAATTTAATTATAAAACGGATTATTTTAAAATAAGATCGACGGTAAGAGAGTATGTACCTTAAAATTGTAGTTTTATTTTTCTAAAAAGTTTGAAAAAGAAGGGATAACACGCGTCAAAGACGTCTTGTTGTCAAAAACTGAACACATGCGTTTATAATTCTGCGTATATGACAACACTGCCTCAATAAACTATTGATTGCGCACGTCCTCAGTAGCAGCCACGTAAATTTTGAGATTTCATATAAAGTGTATATTTCGCTTAATAATTCAAAGCGCCATTTATGGTTATTTTTCTTCAAATTATTTTCATCTCAGGATTTGCCGGTTTAAATATACTAAGTCATCTCCATAACACCCTGTATATCGTCGCAGAAGAACGGTAGGAGATCAGCTAATAATAAATATTTAACACAGACAAGGAACGATAATTTTATCATCTCTTACCATTGTTACTCTACGCGATATTATAAATAATGATTTGCATATTTCACTTTTTTTCAAAGCGGTTTTGTCAATTTATCAAGCTATTTTCATGTAAATTCCGCGGTACATGCTCGACATTGTTACCCTACCAAGTGGATGCTTAACCTATTCAATGTCGCACGCTGATAAACTATATTAAATCGAACATGAAATATCTATCCTGAAATTTGCAAGGGATATCGCGTCAAATGTCCGATCATATTAATTGTCTGTCGAGCATCTGTGAAGTGGTATTTTAGAGATACCTATGCGGTAGGAACAGTCTTGTACAATTATTAGTTGAACAACAATGTTGCAAGCGACATAATGTTGTAATTTGAGTTAAGACGCTTTAAACGTAATGTGATATGGAAATGACTTACTACATTTAATCCTGCAAATCCTGAGATGAAAACAAATCCAAGAAAAATAACCATCCATAATAAGCGAGATGTAAAAATTTGATAAAACTATTAGTTTGAAATTTAGTTTAGTTTTCAATTATTAGTCTAGTCGCCTATAACAAAATTTCCCAATAAAAACTCTATTTAAACAATATAATTTATGATATTTACAATTATTTCGAAAACGGCTGGATATAACTTATATGCTTGCACTACAAAAAAAATTGTCTATGAATTCTACGTCAAATAGCAAAATAATATACGCATGGGGCGTTCCATCTGAAAACTTGAGAAAAATTGTTTTAAAATATGGCGTTGTTGAAAGCTTATTATGAACACCCTGTATAAAATAAATAAACGCAATTAGATTCATAGTATCTCTAGACCTCTTGTCATAAATTTCACCCAATGCCGAGGTTAAAAAAATAGTTCTGGATTGTTTTTTTTTTGATTCAGGACTGCAAAACTTGATTTTTTAGTTTTTAATTTATTTCTCCGAAACTCCAAAACCAAATTAAATAAAATTTGAGGCACTTATAAACGATACTAATACGAACCTAAATATGCCATAAAATACTGGGTGTTTAATTTAAAAAAATATAACTAATATATGCTGTCCCACTTTTTTGGGCCACCATGTATAATGTAAAATATTTTTAAAACATGTCGCTTTTAATTCAAGACCTCAAGCTGTTTGAGTCTTGTTGATAATTTCTTCGATAACGATTTAATCTTCCGTCCCCGCTTCGTTTGCCGACCCGGTATATAAGATTTTAATTTAATAATATCTTGCCAAGAAAAACCTAACCTAAAATTAAATTTAAGCATTTAAAATAAATTGTAATACAAAGATAAAGATAATAAATAAGAAACCAATATTCTATTATAGTTTCAATATTATTAACACTTTCTTTTATATATTTTGATATTTAAATGCAAAATAATATATTTATTGGATATTCCTTTGGATTAAAATACTTTTAATTTAAAAATATGGCAACATTGTGCGTTATCAATGGATACATGTTGCTAGAACTAATTTGAAAGGATATATCCCAGACCGTTGATAGCGCATGCATCTCGTGAGACACCCGATGTGCCCTAGGGTTTGTTCGGACATGTCCGATATTTGTTGTTGTTGTTGTTGTTGTTTAAAAATAAGTGTCGAAAAATTTACATCTTGTAAAAAGTAATTTTTTAAACCTTGATATTTTCTATTGAAATGGCCTGGCTTCTTAGTCCGCTGGGCTATCGGGTTTGTAATCCTGTCAATCCGTAGGTTGGTTCGCTGGTTCAATAGCTAAGATTGAAAGCAGGAAAAAACAACTAGTGTCTGGCTAAAAGTATCTATTTTCTTCAATTATTCTCATATAAAGAATGTGTTCTATATATACTTGAAACACCTGTCATGAAGAACGTTCGCTTTAAGTTGGTCGGGCGATTGGTGGTAAATTACTGTAGTATAAATAACATAGTCGCTGAGAGCGACCTCCTTAATCAACTGGACTACCTGTTACCGCTACCTTAATTCTTGGTTCAGCCGGTGCTCTTCGGCGGGTTTAGCACAGCGATTAACAACACTTCACTTCAAATACTTAAACTTTGGAACCCGTTACTGCCACCTTAATTATCAAAGGACTGGTCAGTGCTCTTCGGCAGGTTGATTACAATAATAATAACACTTTACTTCAAATACTTAAACTTAAAAACGGCTCGCTAAGTGCGTTCTCCGTAGTGAATGTGAACTAGCCTTTTATCGCCACCTTAAATCTCGGTACGACGATGCTCTTTCGCTGGGTCTAGAACAGCAATGATTTGAATAGGTGTGAAGTGAAGCATGGGTGTGAAGTACACTAACCGTCCGAGATGGGTTACAGGCAGGGGTAAAGGTCGACCAATCAGAATAAGATGACGCTTCGGTTTCACGGGCAAATGCAGCGGGGATGTTGATTTCCAAGAATTGACCGCCGTGATGACTGAGGGATTTATCGATCTGTGCGTTTTAAAACACGTTAAAATTAGAAACAGCTGTTTTGCATAGTGCGAGCATGAGAGACAACAGAGTATTGTTCTCTCATTTGTTCTCGTTGGTTTTAAATGGTATTGCTATTTGAATATTATTTGCTGTTTTCGTCGAGACATAATTTAGGAGGAATGTGGTACAGTTTCGCATAAAAGACACGTTGCTTTGTTTTGACATGAATAAACTTGGAAATGTTTTGTTCTCGATGCAAATATGGTCGTTAGAGGCGATATTCGCGTGAACTTACAGTATTAAAGTATTGATTTTTCTTCAATTATATTAATAGTTTGCAGTCTGGGTTGAAATTAAGCATTGGAAACGAAAGTTAATATTGGTAGACAGCAAAGAATGCGCTTACGAACGGGTTTTGATATTAAATTGTATTATTTAGACCAGCGGTTCTCAAACTTTTTGGGTGACGGAACCCTTTTGGGAAGCAAAATACTTGACGGAACCCTACAATAAAACAATAGTTTTTAAAAGTGTATTCTTTATTAATAAGCATAATAAAAGTACAATGTAACAGTTACTAATTATTACTTACTTTTCCACATGGCAAGTACAATAATAGAAGATATTAAAAAAGAAAAAATCTAACTAATGGGAGGTATGAAACTGTTTTTTATTTTTCATCAATTGGTTGATATCAGGTTTGATAGAAGACAGTTGAAGTCTCATATCAGGTTCGGCGTCCAGTCTATTGCGATATTTCGTTTTCGTGGCTGCATAGGTTGAGAATCCTGTTTCGCACAAATATGTTGTTGGGAACGGGAGACGAATATTCAGAGCCATTTTGCCAAGCATTGGATATTCATCACGGATTATGCACCAAAAATCGTTGAGAGGCGTCGTTTTGAACAGTGACTCCATACTTGTGTCTGATGACATTTCTAAAAGAGATTCATATATCTCGTTTGACATACTTTCGGGCTTTTCCAAGTTGGGTAAAAAAGGATTATGAATCCATGAATTCAGTTTCATTTTTGTATTCTGTTCTTCGGGAAAATACTTTTCAAAAGATGCGCGCATCGAACTGAGATATTGGACCAATTCTTCAAACACATCATCTTGAAACATTTCTGAGTCGTTATCGCTAACAAACTCACTGAGTGACGTAAAGCTTTCTATTTCTTTCTTACCAACGCAAATAATCCAAAAATCTAATTTTCTTTTGAATGCAGTTATTTTGTTATAGGCCTGAAACACTGTTGTCTGTTTACCTTGCAATGATAAATTCAATTCGTTCAGTTTTTGAAAGATATCCGCCATAAAAGACAATCGGAACAACCAAGTTTTATCATACAAACGGTCCTTCAAATTAAAAGACGTATCTGCTGAAAGAAACATTTGTAACTCGGCTCTAAGTTCAAATAGCCTTGTTATAGTTTTACCCCGAGACAGCCATCGCACTTCTGTATGGAGCATCAGTGTTTTATGTTTGCTGCCATAATCTTCACACAATAATGAGAACAATCGGGATTGTAGTGGTCGTGATTTGATAAAATTAATTATTTTTACCGCTTCATCCATAACTAATTTTAGATTTGACGGCATTTGCTTCATCGCAAGTGCTTGTCTATGCAGAATACAATGGCTGGAACTACAATTAGGCGCTTTATTTTTTATTCGTGACACTGCTCCTGCTGTTTTACCTGTCATCGCCTTGGCCCCATCTGTACAAATGTCAATGCAATTGTTCCAACTGAGATTATTTTCTTCAAAAAATATATTTATTTTATTAAAAATTTCTTCCCCGGTAGTGTTTGTGAGCAGCGGTGAACACATAAGCATGTCTTCTTCAAAAGAACTTTCATATGGATATCTCACGATAACCAGCAAGATAGCCAAACCAGCGACATCAGTTGACTCGTCCATTTGCAAGGCGAATCGTGTTTTTTGTAGACGTGTAACTAGTTCTTGTTTGACGTAGCTTGCCAGATCATGGATTCGCCGTGAAACAGTATCGTTTGATAGCGGCACAGTAGAAAGATGCTTTGCGGATTTTTCATCGAGCATACATTTTGTTATGTCTAATACACATGGCTTTATTAAATTCTCAGCGATAGTGTGCGCTTCACCTGCTTGTGCAATGCGATAGCTAACTAAATATGATGCCTCCGTGGCCTTTTCGTTGATAGTTTTTGTTACATGCATCATATTTTTTTGACTTTCCAATAACTGATCTTTTTTACGAACAAAAAATTCTTTATTCTTGTCTTTAGACTCGGGGTGTACAGTTCGTAAATGTCGGCGCAATTTGGCAGGTGCCATGGAACTATTAGGAAGCAGTTTACTACATAGCATGCAGAGAGGTGAGCCCTTGGAATCAACAAATCCGAAACTGATATATGATTCATCATACTTCCTTTTTTTCGTCTTTGAAACCGTCGAGCTTGAGGTCGTGGCATCATCGTCTGGATCGGTGATTGCTATATTCTCCGCGCGTACTGCTTTTGAACATTCAGCGTCATTAGAAGATGTTGTTGCAACACGTTTAACACCTTTAAGCCAACGTTCCATTCTTCTTTATTTACAATGTTACACGTCAGGCTGGTGGGGTCTAAATAATGCACAATCGTTACTGCGTATAAGAGACTAAGTTTAGTACAATGAAGAAATGTATAAAACTGAGACAACAGAATACAGCAGGCAGTAGAACAATGAACACTAGTTTCTCGCTAGCGAGCTTGTAAGTAGGTAGGTAGGAACTTATCGCTCCGAACGCTAATCGTCAACTGACTGACGAGGCGCGACGCGCGATCGCCGCTTTTATACTTAGTCCTAGAGTCGATCTCGAATATTCTCGAAAATACTCGAGTCGGCGCCTTTGATAAACAAAAAGCAAAAATAAAAAGAGAAATATAAAAATTGCGTTGTAAACAATTCAGAGGCGGCTTTTATCAAAGGGACTGCGCGCTCACAAGTATACAAGTATACAAGTATACATGTTGATACCAAACTTATGAGATATTGTACCAGCTATTGTAACACATGTTTATACAAATACAAATAAATAAATAAATATACCTACGCCGCGGCCGCGGAGTCAAAACGTTCGACCAGAGAGAGGTGTTTTAATTTTTTTTCTAAATTCTTGAGGAACCCCTACAGAGGTATCGCGGAACCCTAGGGTTCCGCGGAACACACTTAGAGTATAGCTGATTTAGACCATCGGTATGACGTAATTCTTAACTTGTTAGATATTGCTAGGACGTGAATTTTATCTGAATTTTATTATAAAAACTAAATATTTACAGGCTTAACGGGCATCAATAGCGTGTCCCAAACATCTATTCTTATTACATTCTTAAAATAATAACACGCCCATGACTAGAATATGTTTTAAACGATATTGCTTTCCCCTTATCGATACGTCGGAGACACAGATCCACTTGTCGACCTGACAACCTGTAGTACGTAATAACAATAACAATTAAAGACAGAAATAGCAATAATAATTTTTAAATCTTCAGTTTCCTCGAAATAAAAGTAAATTACAGGAACGTACTAGGGGTATTTTAATGAAGATGGTCAATTTAAGCAACAAACGTCGGAAAATCAGTAAGTGTGGTATACCGCTGAACGTAGATTTTGGTCCTCTATTATAATTTATACAAAAAGATCCAGGCCCATATTTAAAAAAATTAAGTTGATGATGGTGACCTAAAGATGAAACATCGCATGCAAGATACGATGATGTCATCTCGTGGAGAATCAACAGTAGCAATGAGAAAGTGAAATAAATTTTTGGGCATCTTTTCGAACAAAGTCAGGAAAAAATAAAAACCTAAACATAAAATTTTAGATTTTTCTAAATATTTTGAAAGTCCCTGTATTTATTTTTGATTTTTTTGCGGCATATTATTGGGTCCATAATTACGCAACTCTGTCCCAATTTAACCGATTTCAATGATGAAGGCCGAATTTGTAACACCCTGTATAAGTATAGATATATAGATCTTTTGAAATAACTAAGCCCGCCCCCAGGTTACGGTCCTGTATGTTCTTAATTTCCAGTGCACCGCTATAGGTTATTAAAGCCACAATTGCAAGCTGCATGTTGCATTTTCATCGGTGCACTTAGGAATTCTAATCCAATGGAACTTTATGCATTATGCTTGAACCAAATTGACCGTTTTAAACTAACATCAACATTTATCTCGACCACAGAAATCTGCTCGAAGTGACCGGAATGCATAATGGCGAGCAGTGTTGCCAGGTTTACTGTTTTTACGGTTTTGGGAGTCCAGCTACCGTTCTATATGACAAGTAGATAGACTGGTATTAAAATTGAATTTAACAGGTTTTCCTTTCAAATTATTACTATAATGCCTTTTTGTTCTTTAGTATTCTAAACAAAATTCTTTATGTGTACCAAGCCGTACTCATATTTAATTAATCTTATTTTAGTATTTTTTTCTTTAAAAAAGGTACCGGTATCGTAGTCCACCGTTTTCTACATGTCGAATCTGCCGTCTTTGTCATTTTCGATCTGGCAACACTGACGGAGAGTTCATAACTCCAAGAAAATATTAAAACTCATAACCTAACCTCAATATTTATAGCGATGGAGTTAGATATCGTTAATTTGTTAATTATGAACGTGTTACATGAGATTTACGTAAAACAAAAATTTTTGCTTGGGGTGACAGTAACCAAGTCGAATTTTAACTCTAAAAAAAACCAGGCAGCAGTTTTCTCTAAAAAGGTTAACATTTCAGAACCGGATATAGTCATGGACAGGCACGCAATCCCACTGGCTTCATCTATTAATTTGCTGGGCGTCAATCTGATTGAGATTTACGTAAAACAATATTCAATATATTATTAAAACCAATGTAATTAGGTAATCCAGGCACAAACACAATCAGTTTTTTTCTTTTTCATTGGAACACTCCTGGAAACACTTTATGTACACACAGTAATAGTGAAACAGAACCCATAGTTAGCTTTTGAAAATATATATTTAAATCCCAATATCAATAGAGCGTCTTTTCATGAAACGTGAGTACGGCGTCCTTAGGAGAATATATGGTTACTGTTTTCACTTTAACCTTAATTGGGCGTCCGTTCATTTTCTGGTGTATAGAGCGTCCGCTATATGCGGGTTCTTCCACACCAAGATGTTTTTAGCGTCCGGTTATCAAATAACTGTTTCACTTATACATCAATTTAGCGTCCCACAGCGTTGCCACGTTTAAGACTTGTGAGATTCCGTATATATATATTAATGTTTCCACCTACTATACCTGTACCAAGCGTCCTTAAACAAAGCACTATAATAAAGTTTACATTATATCGTTGATCTTTGACTGCCATAAAAAAAATAATTATTCCTTATATAATAGTAATAATAATTTATTGTTAATAGCAATTGCTAACAATCTTACAAAAAAAATCATTAATAATATACATATCACATAAAAAATTATATATCACACCAGGCCCGTTCCTGGGGTGTTTGGCGCCTACGTGCAGGTTTCTTTGGTGCGCCCTAGTTTAAAAAAAATTGTCCTATTTTTAAAAATATATTTCGGGAAAAACTGGTAATGTTTTGAATTGTAAGAAAACTGATAAAAAATAATTAGAAAATTTTTTATTAATTAAATTACCAAAACAAACAAAATCACAAAAAATATTTGGTAAGTATATTCACAAGAAAATTAAAAGAGAATAAAATTAAATTAAAAATGAAAAAATACTATTTTTGTAATAAACAAAACAAAAAAGGAACGATATACCTAAAATAATACACGTCTGGCTTTCACGGATGCAAGCTCGTTGATCATCTGATTATGATCAAGACCCTGAGAAATATCATTTTCGATCGAAATAATGGCCAAATCTGATAGGCGTTCTTGACTCATAGATGTCCTTAAATAATTCTTTATTAGTTTTAACTTAGAAAAACTTCTTTCACCTGAAGCTACTGAAATGGGTAATCCATAAGACTATAAATAAATTTGGAAAAAGAGACTGTAGATTTTTTTAGTTATATAATTTAAAATGTCTATGTCTTCTTTAGCTTTATTGATGAGCAAATCAAAATTTTTGTCTGAACGTTTTTCGTTAAAATAAAGATTAAGATTTTCAATTTCTTTATGGCAGTCATTTAAGTTTATATTCGGATCTTGTAGTATTTTACTTACTATATTAATTTTTTCTAAAATATCATGCCAGATTAAAATCGAACAAATAAATTTAAAAGTCTTAATTTTATCCAATTAAGATTGTGCACTATGTTTTGTCTTTATGTCTCGTGCTGTATCTTTTGTCAAAAATTCTAGGCTATTACAAATTTCTTCTAACTGATATCTAAGAGGACGAATTGCTTTAATTCTACTTTCCCACCTAGTTTCGCTTACTGAGCAAACGTTTGGTAACATTTTTAGACATATTAAAATGATAAAATATATGATTTTTTTTAAAATTTGTAATAAAGAATACTGAATGACCGTCGATTTTGCGCCCCTCAAAATTTTGCGCCTGCGTGCATGCACGCCCTGCACGCTCGCCAGGAACGGCCCTGTATCACACAAAAACTTAACTGTAGTTCGTTCCCCTATACATTTTCCCTAGAATAATGTTTGCATTTCCTTACAAATATTTTAAATTTATCGCTTTCTTAATATCACTAGTTAAGTTATTATATTGAACAAGTCCATTGTGGAAAACATCATTGTGACTGTAACGATTTGGAACTGTAGCTACATAGAAGTCCTCTCTGGATCTTGTTTGATAATCGTGGACATCTGATTTATTTTATATATAAAAATCATCGTGTTTAAAAATATGGCCTGTCTAACACTGAACGCCCCTATTATGTCTAGTATTACTTTAACACTAGTAAGTCTATGACATCACAAAATATATCGCATAGCTTGATTTTGCTTCCGCTGTAGTGTATCCTTTTCATTGATATTAAATAAAAATAAAATTGAGGTGCAATAATTGAAATGCGGCTGCATTATTGCTTTATAAATTATTTGTTTTATCCATTGGCTTAAATAAGAACTCCTTCTTCCGAGAAGCAATATTTTTTTGACACTTTTTTAGTTATGTAGTATGTAGTAACGTCAAATTCTCGTCCACCATGACGCCCAAATATTTGTATTATTCTACTTGTTGTATCTGTACATTATTTACATAAATTCCACCATGAGTCTTTGTTGAAATATCATTAAACCTACTTTTTATGAGCATACATTTTGTCTTGTCATAAATGTACATCTTTTCGGGCAGAGCAAAAGTGAAAATTTTATTTACTTGCTCCCTAATTATTATACCATTTTTATTTGAATTAAACTCTTAAATAAATTAATATGTAGGTATTCGGTTTAGGGCACATTCCATTCCTTGAAAAGAAAGTTAATAAATCGATTTTCTCGACATTAACTCTACGATATTTTTTTAATTTTCCGCATTATTAGTACCTTATAAGTCGAATTATATGCCATAACTCGATTTTCCAGGAAAATTCGGTTTAGGATACATTCCTTGGAAATAAACTTAATAAATCGATTTTCTCGATATTGGCTCATACGATATTTTTTTAACTATTCGCATAGTTAGTACTTTATAAGTCTAATTATATGCCATAACTCGTTTTCCCAGGAAAATACGGTTTAGGGCACATTCCATTCCTTGAAAGGAAAGTTAATAAATCCCACGAAATACGGTTTAGGGCACATTCCTTGAAAAGAAAGTTAATAAATCGATTTTCTCGACATTGGCTCATGCGATATTTTTTTAACTATTCGCATAGTTAGTACTTTATAAATCTAATTATATGCCATAACTCGTTTTCCACGGAAAATTCGGTTTAGGGCACATTCCATTCCTTGAAAGGAAAGTTAATAAATCGATTTTCTCGACATTGGCTCATACGATATTTTTTTAACTATTCGCATAGTTAGTACTTTATAAGTTTAATTATATGCCATAACTCGTTTTCCCACGAAAATACGGTTTAGGGCACATTCCTTGAAAAGAAAGTTAATAAATCGATTTTCTCGACATTGGCTCATACGATATTTTTTTTAACTATTCGCATAGTTAGTACTTTATAAGTCTAATTATATGCCATAACTCGTTTTCACAGGAAATTACGGTTTAGGGCACATTCCTTGAAAAGAAAGTTAATAAATCGATTTTCTCGACATTGGCTCCTACGATAATTTTTTTAACTTTCAGCATAATTAGTGCTTTATAAGTCTAATTATATGCCATAACTCGTTTTCCCAGGAAAATTCGGTTTAGGCACATTTCTTGAAAATAAAGTTAATAAATCGATTTTCTCGACATTGGCTCCTACGTTATTTTTTATCACTAAATGTAGTCAAAAGTCAAGTAAGAGAATATATTTTTCTAAAATATCTTTATTTGAACATCAAATTTGTAATTATTTTTTAAACTATATACCGGAACATTATTTTAAGTCTCTCATCCGATTAGAAACTTTACGACTAACAATAGTAAGAAGCAAATAGCATAATTCTATATAATTTTTCGTACAGAATCCAAATTTTATTGAATATTTTTTATTGGAAACCGCCAATTTGACCAGACCAGATACAGAACATAGTTGGCATCACTTATTTCCAGTTTCGGAGATAAGAGTTCAAAAGTTGCCTTCTATGATTATGTGTTTCAAGTGTCTCACCAATTTAAAAAATAAATATTGTAATATTTCAAAGCCGATTTTTTGCACAAAGACATTTTTTAAAAGAATTTCGAGAAAAAAATAAATATCGAGTAATGTACCAACTTTCGAACACTAACTCGAAACTGTTAAAAAAAGTGACAATTCTATGTTTTTGAAATCGGTCCGACCAGTCAATCTATTGGTCTGATGGAAATTGGCGGTTTTCATTTGAAAATATTCAAGATGGCGTCATATCTATTAAATTTTACAGGCAAAATTTTTTTTGATATAAAATTTGGATTCTGTACGAAAAGGTAACACTATTTCTTCTTTACTTATTGCCTGTAGTAAAGTTGCTAATCCGGTGAGACAAGATGCTAATTAATCCTTAGATTTTGACTTTTTTCTGTTTGTATACTCGTTTTTCTCATCACTCTGTAAAATAAAACGAATATAATTATATTTTTACAATACGAAGTAAGTATTTTAGCCATTGTGGATACTGGATGTTCAAGTCCTATTTATACACATAATATCTTCTACCCTTTACATGGTATAAAAAAGATTTTAAAACAAATGATTCTTGGTCTAAAAAACAATTTTTCGTGGGAGTGCATTTAAGTATACAAGGTGTCGACATACAATTTTTAATATCAACTTTACGATTGCAAACGGAACATCCTATATTTTTTGTCAAATATTGCTTCTTAATTCAATTATTTATCAAAAACTTTACGATAAAGTAAACTATTAATGAGAAATAAAATTTATCAAAAAATACTATTTCTTCTAGTTAATCAATTGTAACACTGTCAGACATGTCAAATTTCAGATTACAGGTAATAATTATTGTTTACCTAATAATATTTAAGATATACATCCTCTATTAATACTAATTTTATTTTACCATTATTTGAAAAATAGTTTACAATAAGCATAGAACAGAATATATTTTTGATAGAGAATTTAATGAAGAGCAATATTTAACAAAAAATATAGGGTGTTCCATTTAAAGAAGTGAAGTTGATATCGAGACACCCTGTATACTTAAAATTACTCCCACTAAAAACAGTTTTTTAATCCACGAACTATATGTCTTAAAAATTTTTTATATCATGTAGAAGATATTACTTGTATAAATAGACACCCAGTATATGATAACAGGCGTGAGAATCAAAATATATGATTATGAAATAATTAGAGACACATAATATTATAGTTAGAGGGGTTTCATTCATGCAAGCAGCTATAACTGCATAGATTGGCTGGAAGAAAAAAAATTAAACTTATAAACGAACAACTTTTTCAACAATTTAACAAAAATGTAGTTTAAATTGCGCTTTTGATACAATATTTAAATTTCAAAAATTTAAATATTTAATAATATTCGTTTTTTCTCTAACAGGTTACTATCAATTTCGGTCCATTCCTATATCTACAACCCCCTCCTAACGTTGTTTTAAGTGACACTTTACCCTTCGCTATTTTTGTATGAAATATGCCAGGTAGTAGAAAACAGATGCCTGGTAATCAAATATAGGTATAGATAAATTGAGTCAATTATTACTACTAGGGCTTCCTTGAAAGTATTTCTCTTCCAATTCTGGATGAGTATGATTTTTTTCCAAATGTATAAGAGTAAAGCATTATCTACAATGACTCTAGTGCTAGCAAAAATATTTAGTTTTTGTACCAAATATAAATTATCTATACTAAGGATGTTTACAAAAAGGGACAAAGCTCCTTTAATGCCTATTTAACAAAAACAAACAACGTAATATTTATATTTAAAATTCTTTACCCTTAGACCAACGAGTGTGTTATAAGGGCAAAAATACAGACAGGCAGAGAAACCCACTTTTTAATAAGATAAATCAATATGTCTTTTAAGGGTTAAAACTGTTATTTTTACTCCAACACATGGTAAAGAGCCCTCCCATATTGTACCAAATTAAAAAAATTATGGTTCAGGACTAGTTGTATACTTGCCACTGCGCTGTATTTAAAATTTCAATAAAATTGAGCTACCAACATTTTTTTTTTAAATCAAAAATGCACGTTCCCATATAAAAATTACAGTATGGAATAACGGAACTCTGAGGATAATTTTGACTAAAACATATCTAGATTTTTGAGAAATCCAAGTGACACACAAAAAACAACTTCAAAAACAAACTTCTAACTATAATAATATAAGTAAGTACCTACAATCAAATTTAGAGAGAGAGAGAGAGATCTTAAAAACATATTATATTGATTGAGAACGTAATTATAAACTTACCATTTCATATTTTTGGCCAGTTCCCGGACCGGAACCGGATCTTGAATTTACAACAAACGTTCTAAAAAAAAAGATCAAAATCCATTTGACTGGTGGAAAAACACGATTATTCATTTTTCTTTATTTATTAAAAAAGGCAAAAAATACCTATCTGCTCCTGTATAGTATAAAGTGGTTATAGTACACTTTTTTTTTCGGAGGCCGGCAATGTCTACGAAAAAAAAGAAATTGACTCTCTGCAAGCAACGGCGAAGAATTAATTTTTCTGCACCATGTTCTGCCTATTATTAATTACAAATATTAATCTGTTACATACCTATTGATAATTAATTATCATTTATTCCAGAGTTTGGGTTTTGTTTTTATCTTAGTTTCGGTGGCATCACTACATATTACTTATATATTAGAAGAATCAAAATGTTAAATGAGTAAAAATAATTGTACTTACGTATTCTGACGGGTAAAACCGTCCATTCATTTTGACTTCTACAATAGGTCCTTCTTTAAAAAAAATCGGGTCACAGATAAAATACGGCAGACGCTTTATCGATAGCAAACTAAAAGCTATCTGCTTCGCGTATATCGCTAAACCAATTTTAATCTTAGTAACGTGCCTAAAAACCATCAATACAAGGTTGCCAGATTATAAGGACGCTTGGTACGCGAAAGAGTGAAAAAAAACGTATACTGAGGTATACATGGCGCCAGTCTAGGCGACCCCTCGTGTTAAAAGCGTTGAACTACACATATACGATTTTCGAAATTTCACGTTTATTCCGTCAACAAATTGGCGTCCAGCGAAATTTTGCCGAAGGGTACAGGGGGATATTTAGACGTCATCACAGAAATTTTACATGGGATGTGCATAGAGCGTCCGTATACGGACGCTTTATGCACCTGGACGCTCTATTGAATGTAATTTCGCAATGTATGGGCGCTCTAATGATAGGAAGTTATATATACAATAATACAGATTATACTACAGATTATTAGATTTTATTACACGCGAGAAATTTGATGTCCAGAAGAATCGCGCCAATAAAAACAATATTCAAAGATTATTTATGTACAGGCAAGATACACGCGTAAACCGAAAAAACAGAGCGGATCGCTGAGAGTGCATTGGTGTATTATTCCATATGTTTTTTTGGGTTGTTTAAAACATAGTCGGTCGTAAATATTCTTCAATTAATTGTACAAAAAGGTATTACAGAATGGAAAAGTGTTTAAATTATTTTATTTTGTCTAAAGCGTTTAAGGTGTACATATGACAACACCGGCCAGAATTCCTTGATTGCTTACATGTATCGCAGTGCCACACAGGTGTTTTTCTGGTTTGACGTCAGATCACTTTTACCGCTGAATGAATTGAAAGCGCCATTTATGGCTATTTTTCTTCAATTTGTCTTTATCTCAGGAATTGCCGGTTTAAATATAATACGTCATTTCCATAACCCCCTGTATAATATATATATTACGTAAGACAATTCTGTCCTTTTTTCCCATATACTAGGTGGTGGTAGGAAAACTCAATTTTGCGACAGACATAAAATAAAGAAATTGTATCGATAATCGAGTCAGCCTTTACAAAATCGATTAAATTTGATCTAGGACAGGAACTGGATAACGCCATGCTTACGGGAAGTTAATTGATCCTAAAAGCGCGTTAGTTAATGGTTATTTATGTAATTAGAGCGTGATGTACTTTTCTTTAATACAAAGGGCGTAAAAGCATTTAGTGCCGCAGGTAAAATAGCGATGACAGCGATAAACCACGCTCTTCCTGTACGGGGTGTTTCCCAACTACTGTAACTTCAGAAAGTAAATCCAAAATTTGCAGTAAAAGGTTCCTTTATACTAACCTACGATTAAGAAGTAAACTCAAACTTAACAAATAATTCAATTTGCTGACGATTCGCACACTTGTCTCATCTTTCTCTTTGAATGCACAAACATTGACTGCCGACGCACATCTTCGCAGACAGCATGAAGTATCACGCCTCAACAAAGACCTGGAAGAAATTTTTGCTTGGGGTGACAGTAACCAAGTCGAATTTAACGCTAAAAAACCCAGGCAGCAGTTTTCTCTAAAAAGGTTAACATTTCAGAACCGGATATAGTCATGGACGGGCACGCAATCCCACTGGCTTCATCTATTAATTTGCTGGGCGTCAATCTGGGAGGAAATATGTCTTGGCATAACTACGTTGTGATAATCGCCAGGATAGCTTCTCAGAAGCTTGGGGTACTCTTCCGAACCAGAAAGTTGTACACACCTCAACAACTTTTAATACTATACAAGGCCCAGATTCGACCATCACTAGAGTACTGCTCTCATGGCTGGAGCTCTGCACCCAAACATACTCTTCGGCTACTGGATTCCATCGACAGAAGAACTATTCGTCTGATCGGAGACCACGAGCTGACGAACAGCCTAGATCATCGAAGACAGGTTGGGGATTTGACTCTCTTTTACAGATATTTTCATGCAAGGTGCTCGGCTGACCTTGCCCTCTTAATTCCGCCCAGAGCGACGAATAGCAGAAATACACGACGAACCAATGCCGCCCATTCATATGTGGTTAAGCTTAGTACTCCTCGAACTTCATTATTTAAGAATTCTTTCATCTGGAGGACTTCATCCTTGTGGAACGACCTTCCCGAGCTCGTTTTTCCCAACGAATATAACCTCCAACGATTCAAAGCCAACGCACCACTCCCAGAGTGCCCTAAAGAATTTTTCCTATAGTGCTTGTGTTTGATCATTAAAAAAAAATCAACAGGGTATTTATTTATATGGCAAGACGCCTCCTAGCATGTTTTTTATCCATCAACAACAACAAAAAATGTCTCTTGCATTTCTTGTCTAAAAATAACCGATTTTTAAAAAAAAAGTAGAGTTCTTATTGATATATTAACAGATACCTGTGCTGTGTAAACCTGAATATAAAAAATACACCAACAAAAACATTTAAAAATTAATTATTTGTTTGTATTTGAGCAAATATAGACGTCTGGGTGTGACCGCAACGAACATAGACCATGTTCCTTTTACTAGTCCCGATAGAGCAACCTTTTAATATTCATCCGGTGTCCTTATTGGTTATTTCCCTGAAGAATTGTAATAATGACGAAATCGATTCATTGTTCACCGCGACTTGGTTAAATAAATCGATTAATTCCAGCGGGATATTTTTCTATCTACTTCTATCTTGTTTACTATAAACTTAATTAAATTAAACAACATAAAATATTGTAAAGTACATTTTTCTATTTGGGTTTCATAATGGCTACATTATGAAATGCAAAAACATTGCCACTTTATGAAACTGAAATTTTTATTTTTTTTTATGGTGGCAGCAAGTAGGATTCGAATTTTAGGCTTCCTTTGATTTCGTTGAAATCAGTTTTCTAGGTATTATGGATTCGCCAAAAGTTTGTTTTAGTATAGAAAACTTTGAAATACTAACCTTTAACCTTGCAAATAGATCATTTTTACTTTGCATTTTTCTGAAATACCTATACTCGGAATAATAGAAATATCTTCCAGTTTATGCTCTATTTCTAAACTTTTAGTCAATAAAGTACTATTTTTATTTTTAATTCAATATAATATTATATATTTTACTTTATATATATATTTATAATGACTGTAGACATTTCCTGGGCATTAATTGTTATTCCTGTCAGATTCTGTGTCGACACAATATTTTGTTCATTACTTTGAACTTTGTCCTGCTCGCACCATAACTCAAAGTTTTGCATATTCTTTTTAAAAGTTTTTCTAGATTATTTTCTGCAATTTCTCGTATGTCTGACGGAGTACAACTTTTTTCCTGACTCAAATTTAATTAACTTTAAAAATATATTTATTTTTAATTATGACGGATGGGAAGAAGCTTTGTTGTGTTCAATTGTTTCTATTATGGCTTATTTGAACATTTTATTAAATTGTAAAAGTATTGTCAACCCAAGAAGAAAATATTAATTGAAATGGAAAAAATCTATTATATTTTTTAAAGTTTCTCAGACGGAACAAACCCGAACAAACCCAAATAGAAAAAGCATTAAAAATACACGGTTCATAAGACAATTAGAGCACTTGCACTTGCGCACTTGCGCTTCGCGGGTTGTTTTCCAAATTACACGCGTGCTCTAAGATATTGTCCTATGAAACTTGTATCTTAATATACTATTCACGCACTATGGTCGACTTTTACATGCAATATAAAGTTACGTGCAAAGAAAACGGCTACATTTATTTAGAAAGAAACTTAACCACCAATTTTTACCTAAATATATATATTTTTTTTTTTGATCAAACAGAAGCACTATAGGAAAAATCCTTTAGGGCACTCTGGGAGTGGTGCGTGTGCGTAAAAAGCGATTCACGTTGGTTTTGAATCGTTGGAGGTTATATTCGTTGGGAAAAACGACCTCGGGAAGATCGTTCCACAATGATGAAGTCCTCCAGATGAAAGAGTTCTTAAATAATGAAGTTCGAGGAGTACTAAGCTTAACCACATATGGATGGGCGGCAGTGGTTCGTCGTGTATTTCTGATATTCGCCGCTCTGGGCGGAATTAAGAGGGCAAGGTCAGCCGAGCACTTTCCATGGAAATATCTGTAAAAGAGAGTCAAATCACCAACTTGCCTTCGATGTTCTAGGCTGTCGAGGTTCTTCGTCAGCTCGTGGTCTCCAATCAGACGAATGGCCCTCCTTTCGATGGAATCCAGTAGACGAAGTGTATGTTTGGGTGCAGAGCTCCAGACATGAGAGCAGTACTCTAGTGATGGTCGAATCTGGGCTTTGTATAGTGTCAAAAGTTGTTGAGGTGTGTACAACTTTCTGGTTCGGAAGAGTACACCAAGCTTCTGAGAGGCTATCTTGGCGATTGCCACAACGTGGTTATGCCAAGACATATTTCCTCCCAGATTGACGCCCAGCAAACTAATAGATGAAGCCAGTGGGATTGCGTGTCCGTCCATGACTATATCCGGTTCTGTAATGTTAACCTTTTTAGAGAAAACTGCTGCCTGGGTTTTTTTAGCGTTAAATTCGACTTGGTTACTGTCACCCCAAGCCAAAATTTCTTCCAGGTCTTTGTTGAGGCGTGATACTTCATGCTGTCTGCGAAGATGTGCGTCGGCAGCCGATGTTTACAAAAGTGTGCTATCATCAGCAACACTAACTATCGGGTTTTTCGTTTTCACTAGAAGGTCATTAATGTAGAGTAAGAAGAGAGTGGGAGACAATATGGACCCTTGAGGAACACCGGCATTGATGGTGAAGGTGTCTGAGAGAAATCCGTCAATCGCCACTTGCAGAGAGCGGTCCTTAAGAAAGCTAGACAACCATGCACAGAATCGACTGGGCATACCATAGGATCGCAGTTTACTTAGAAGCCCCTCATGCCGAACACGATCAAAAGCTTTAGAAATATCCAGTGCAACAGCCCGAGACTCCCCATGATGTTCGATTGCGTTGTTCCAAATATGGGTGACATAGGCTAGAAGATCTCCAGTTGATCTGGACTTCCGAAAACCATATTGATGATCGCTGATAATGTTGAAGCCTTCCAGCTACTTTAGAAGATGTTGGTTAATATCTTTCTCCATTACTTTTGATATAACTGAAAGCAATGCGACTGGTCGATAGTTGTTAGGCAGGGTTCTCTTACCTTTCTTTGGAATAGGCTGGACTCGCGCCGTCTTCCAGCAAGATGGAAATATTCCTTTTTTGTAGGATAAGTTGAAAAATCTACAAAATACTGGTGTTAGTTCGTCGGCGCATCTCTTGAGAACTATAATAGGAATTTCGTCTGGACCAGTAGCTTTTTTGACGTCGAGTCCTTTCAGGATTCGTTTGACGGGACGCTGACGGAACACGATTTCGGTCATTTCGGATTGAACTTACATCGTTCTAAGAAAATAATACAACTCATAACCTAACCTCAATACTTATCGAGACGGCGTTTGATTTGCTTAAACAATATTCAAATTAGTATTAAAACAAATATAGGTATGGAATTAAATAAATCACGTTTACTTACTCTGTATGAATGGATATTCTATCGTTGATGATTATAAAAATCGAATTGTCCCATTTCTACTTTACCTAAGCAGTTATTATATATGTTTAATGGGTTGCCTAGTAATTCTCTATTAAAAAAGAAGACAATATGTATGAAATACTATTAAATATTTTTTTATTGAAAAAGACGTAAAATGGAAAAAATAGTATAAAATACATGTTTTATAAAGCTAAAATATAATGCTTTATAGAACTTGTACTTTAATACACTATTTCAACACGCGTGTGATATGTAGGGCACTTTCTAGCCAAGTTAGCGGTGCGTTTAGAACATTCTTGCAGTGGTCGTAAAAAAATATCATTTTTTGCAAGCGAGAGAACATCTCACAAAAATATTATTGGGAGAATATTTTCCAGTGCCCTCGTATATGGTGTCCCATTTTCGACACTTTTATAGGGTATATCCGTAACTGTTAGTGCTATCAAAAGAGTAATGTAGGTGACATGTACTCTTTTTAGGTCAAACTTTAAGTGATAAAATCAAAATTTGAAAATTTTCGCTGGCTTAAGAGATATGGCGAAAAATCAAAGAATTGGCAATTTCAAAATTACCCTATATTTTCTTAGTTAAAGAGATACAGAAAAATGTTCTATACAAAAGTATCTTTGTAATGATTTTTGAATAATCTGCCTTATTTAGAATAAGTATACTTCTAGTTATTATTAACATTTGACGTCAATTTCATTTTTATATATTCATTTGTGAAAATGACTTTTCAACATTTTGAAAAATTTGATACATTATCTATCATCCATGGTGTGTTATAAATTTGAAAAGAGAGTTTAAAATGCTATCTTTTTAGATTAAAATATACAGGGTGTTCCATTTTAAAAAAAATGAGGTTAGGTCCGACAACTTTTTTACCTGACCCCGTATACTTATTCTGAAAATGGCAGATTATTCAACAATCATTATAAAGAAACTTCTGTATAAAACATTTTTCTGTATCTCTTTTAACTAAGAAAATATAGGGTAATTTAGAAATTGTCAATTTGTTGATTTTCCCCCGTATCTCCTAAGCGAGCGAAAATTTTCGAATTTTGATTTTACCACTTTAAGTTTAAGCCAAAAAAGAGCACATTACACCTACTGTACTTTTTTGATAGCACTAACAATAAAGGAGATGTGTACCCTGTATATATTCACTCGTGTATGTCAAACACAATACTCATTTTATTTTTTAAATGAAAGTTTTTTTATGACATGACATATAAAATCTCTCTCAAGGTAATCATCAAGACTGAAAAAAAATTACATCTGATAAAATAATATTTTTCAGAAGAACATGTTAAGCTCTCTTGAGAGACGAGAATGGGTGTCACAATTTATTTGTCACAGACAAGTATTCGCGTGGATATTTCAGCGATTCCATTAATTTTATTTGAAAGGAAAAAAAGAGTAATTTTACCTATATGAATATTCAATTTTGGTGTGTGGGTTCGAAAGTATTTATTTTATTTTATAATACACATGTTTTTGTGGACCAAAAAGTTGTACCTTGGAGCTATTGTATGAAATAATGGAGATAAAACTTCAGAACGATAACACAGAACAGAACTGAATTAAAACTTTGCAGCACAGGAAAATAATACAAGGTATTATGGAAATGGTTAATTATACTGGGTGTCCGGTAAGTATTGGGCAATACTGCTCCCAATGTTCCTCCTAACAAAGATATCGGGCTCCAAAGACGACTTGAAGATTTACATTTTTAATTATAACTTTTAAACAACCCTGTATGTTTTAATGAAATTTTATAAAGCTGTACAACCCTCATACGGACTAAGAAATTCATTCTAGAATAATTCTTGTAGATAGCCAAACAAGTCAGCATCGGACTTGGCACCGCACTCATAGGATCAAAATTTTGGAAAACTAAAAAATATTTTTAGTTTTTAAAAATTAATTGGCATAAAAAGTCATCAAGCATTTTCGATATAATGAAATTCTTATCAAATCTAATCCTCATATTGTCATATTTACCTATTGGCAGAACTGTAAACTACTTGAAAAAGTAGTGGAGTAGGTATAACTACTAACTAGTCTATCAAAAACAGTATATTATTTAGATACAAGTTTCATAAGACATTATCTTAGACACGTTTAATTTAGAAAACGACCAGCGAAGCGGGGAGTTTTCAAAAGTACAAGTGCTCTAATTGTCTTATGAACCGTGTATTTTATAATACTTTTTCTATTTGGGTCTTTAAGTCTGAAAAACTTTTAAAAATATAGTGAATTTTGTCCATTTGAATTAATATTTTCTTTTTGGGTTGGCACTACTTTCATAAAATGTTATAAGTATCAAATATGCCATGATAGAAACAATTGGACACAATAAAGCTTCTTACCATCCGTCATAATTAAAAATAAATATATTATTAAAAAAAAATTCCAGAAATTTATTTATTTGTGAATAATGAATTTTTACCACGTGTCTCGATACCAAACAAAAAAACTGCAAAAAATCACCCAAATATGTATTTATTGTTCGGGTTTATTCTTGTGCTTTTTTAAAACAAAAAGTATTACCAAGAGTTATTTTTTTCACATCTTTCTACGAGCATAAAATAAGTAGATAGTTAAAATAGCTTGTCAAATTCTTCCACTTTAAATTATCAGGTACCCACTGTGTGCACTTCAAGAATTAGGGCTTAGTTACGCGACTGGCAAAATAAGAAAATTGGTTATTATTTTTTTAAATTCAAGTACTCATGTATTCATAGTTACCTAAAAGTTCCTATTTAAATTTAAGAATGCTTACTTTTGGTTACGAAAAAATTTGTCGATACCTATGTTTTGTTAACTATTTTGCTCGTTTTCGTATTTTCCATTAACATTTTCTATAATGTATGTTATTATTAAGAAGTCTTCTGGAGTTTAATAATAAAAAATTCCTGTTTAGTTTTTAAAATGTTTACTAGAATATTACCAACGAATTTTCCTATATATTTTGTTAACCATTTTGTTCGTTTTGTTATTTTTCATTAACAATTTCTATTATTATGTTATTTTTGAGAAGTTTTCTCGTGTTTATAGTAAGTAAAAATTTTAAAATTATATCCTTTAATTTTTTAATATTTACAATCGGAGACCTAAACTACTCCGCTGGCTAGCCAGTTAAAACAAAACTTTACAAAATATACGTCGCGATGACTGCGCTAAGAGATTCGGCATACTTTTTTATATGCACCTTCTCGTTTATGTGCCTTTAAGACTATGTCGTGTATATACCTCAAACTCGAACGTGGCCAATCGGATGGATAGACCGAAGTTCGTCTATCAAGTGCCCGGCGATATTTTTCGGTTTTTCGCCTGAATTTATAACTAGAGTATTTCCTATCGAGCGAAAAACTGTTCGAATATACGAGCAGCTTTTTAACTGGATCACACTACAGCGGTACATTTCCGTCGGCGTCAAGCGAAGCTCGGATATCGAGTGAAAGATAATAAGTGACGAGCGACGGTTTTCGCCTGAATAGATAACTCGAGCGGTTGTTTTAATAATCGAACGATGTCGGTTATTTCAATAATCGAGTGATCAAGCGGTTTTTGGCTCGAGCGATCACAACACTAATCTTTGGTTTTATCTGACGCATTTTGTTAATTTTTTTTTTTACGCGTTTGGTCGTTGCACCAAGAATTTGTTGTTTAATAATTTCACGCTACTAGTGAACCTCGTCTATCATAGGTCACGAGCCGCCACTGAACGTATTGCCATTTTTCTAAGCTCACCTTTTTAATTTCTAATCTTCAGGTTAATTTTAGAAAAGGTTATTTGTAATTGACCCATGTCGCGATAGGGACCAAGGGTCTTTTATTAGCCGTATCTATCTTCATCCTCATCGCGTAGCCCAGGGTTCGCAGTGGCATTAAAGGGGTAAGTTCTCAATTCGCATACGAGCCATCCATTTTTACCCCTGTTTTATAATATTTACCGATGTCCCTTAGTGTTATGCGTAAGCCATAATAACACCTTTCTTTTTTAAGCACGACGAAGCAGCAATAAAACTTTATTGGCTATCCCTATTTGGATATTTAACTATACGTATAAAATAAAAAAACCCTGATGCCAACTACAACGGCAATATCGTAAAAAATATAAGTCGAAAATGCCATTTTGAGGCTTTATTTTTTTTATGATCAAACACCATATGATTAAGCACTATATGAGAAATCCTTTAAGGGCACTCTGGGAGTGGTGCGTGTGCGCAAAAAGCGATTTACGTTTGTTTTGAATCGTTGGAGGATATATTCGTTGGCAAACACCACCCCGGGAAGGTCGTTCCATAAGGATGAAGTCCTCCAGATGAAAGAATTCTTGAACAGTGAAGTTCGAGGAGTACTAAGCTGAGCCACATATGGATGGGCGGCAGTGGTTCGGCGTGTACTTCATATATCCGTAAAAGAGAGTCAAATTACCAACCTGTATTCGATGTTCTAGGCCAGTGGACTGCAACCGCCGGTCGGCGGACCTGTGCCGGTTCGCAGAAATATTTCACCGGACCGCGAAAATATGATTTTTTAACATACCCATACAAATACACTGAGGGACATACGAAACGACTCACTATAATTTTCAGTACTTTTTGCTCCATCATATCTCTTGATCCGCTCAATGGATGTTATAGATTAGCGGTTCTCAAACTGGGGTCCGCGCGCAGTTACTTAGGGGTCCGCGAATAGCTAAGTGGGAATATAACGTCACGAAAACAAAATATCGTAATCGACTTAATGCCGAACCAGATATACAGGGTGGCCAATCGAAAACGAAACAGAGACATTTACTGGCAGCTCAGTTCATTTTTGGAAAAACGCTCAGACCCGTCGATTTTGTTTTCGAGGGGGACACAAAATGGGAAAAAAATCACGTCAACAAGTGCAGCCCCCTGGACGGGGGTGGCACCACCCCTAAAATCTTAAATGGAAAGGGGGGTCGAGTGATACCTTATTTTAAAGGTCTTTCAATTCCCTTTATAATGATGTAAAATTCACAATACTTCAGTTCAGTAGTTTTGGAGATTTATTGATTTTAAGCTTACAGTACACTTTAATAGGTACATCTGATTAGTTTGTACTACTTTCAGAAGAAATTTGAGTAAGGGCAGTTACTTATTAATTTAATGCTTTTCTTCACTACGCCCATGGTTTGTTTATCATTTTGGTGTTCAAAATAGCGATTGGAGCGGTTTTTGTCGCGAAAAAAGTGGTTTATTGAAGAAAGATAAGCAGGGAATGTCTCGTACTTATTTTAAATAGGAATTTGTACATAGTTTGCGATTGATTCGACCAAACTTTGTTGTTAAAATACCTTTTACCGCTTTATTCATAAATTAACCATGGTATATTCCACGGAGAAAGGATTGAAATTATCGAAATATTTTTCGGAAATAATCAGTGCGCTAATAGAACAGCACACATATTTAATGAGCGACATGAGAACAGTAACGTGCATCGAAAATATGTCCTAGAACTTATAGCTAAATTTCGGGACACTGGATCAGTCGCCAATAAAAAACGCAACATTGAAAATCCCATAAGGAACGAAGCAATAGAAGTGGGGGTTTTAGGGCAAGTTTATGTAGATCCTACGTTAAGTACCCGCAAATTGTTAGTCGATGTAGTATCCAACGGATTCTGAAGGCCCATAGTTTTCATCCGTATAAAATTCACCTTGTACAAGAACTTAATGAAGACGATTTTGATCGGCGATTACAATTTTGTGAAGATATGAGTGAACGAATTATAAACGATGAACATTTTCTATTCAACACTTGCTTTTCCGACGAATGTTCCTTTTTCTTACATGGCCTAGTAAACCGTCATAACTGCCGATATTGGTCAGATTCTAATCCCAGAGTTTATCATGAGGTACACACACAGCATCCACAAAAATTAAATGTTTGGGCTGGTATTTTTGGCAATCATTTAGTTGGTCCTTTTTTCTTGCCTGGAAATTTAGCCGGTGAAATGTATTTGGAATTACTGCAAGACGCCATAGATCCTGCATTAACAGCCATAATTGAAAATGGGAATGATCGGCGGTACATTGCGAATAGGTTGATTTTCCAACAGGATGGTGCCCCACCACATTACGCATTACGTGTTCGACAATATTTAGATCAGACGTTTCCAGGTCGATGGATTGGTAGAAGAGGTGCCATTGAACGGCCCCCAAGATCGCCAGACTTTTGAATTTCTTTCTGTGGGGTCACTTAAAAAGCAAAATCTATGCTACTCAACCAACATCGTTAGAAGATTTGCGACAAAGAATTGTGAATGAGTGCCTTCAAATTACTCCTCAAATATTGCAAAATGTGCGGCAACATTTTGAGCAAAATCTTTATTACTGCATGGAGAGTCATGGTGGTCATTTTCAACATTTACTTGGCTGACGGGTCAGTTCATTCTTAATTTTTAAAGTACTTTGCTACCAAATGTATTGATTTCCACTAATTATAATTATGTATTAAAGTTTTATTTAAGTTTAAAATCAATAAATCTCCAAAACTACTGAACTGAAGTATTATGAATTTTAGATCATTATAAAGGGAATTGAAAGACCTTTAAAATAAGGTATCACTCGACCCCCCTTTCCATTTAAGATTTTAGGGGTGGTGCCACCCCCGCCCAGGGGGCTGCACTTGTTGACGTGATTTTGTTCCGATTTTGTGTCCCCCTCGAAAACAAAATCGACGGGTCTGAGCGTTTTTCCAAAAAAGAACTGAGCTGCCAGTAAAAGTCTCTGTTTCGTTTTCGATGGGCCACCCTGTATATAAGGCTGCAGCTTTCTTCAAATTAAGCCCAACATAACATAGCTGCGTGGAAGAAGAAAAAACCAGAACTACCCATCTCACTAAGTACATTTGCTGCAGCCAGTGATATAATATTCAGATTGTTGCTTATTAATTCTTTTTGATTTGTGAAAAATAATAAGATCCGAATAAAAATTAGTTTTAACTAAAGGTAATTAGTTAGGCATGACTTCCTATCCCAGAATTAATTCTGTACTAATGTAGTGAGCGGCTGGGGGTCAACAACAAAATTCTAGTATCAAAAGGGGTCCGTGGTCAAAAAAGTTTGAGAAACGCTGTTATAGATAGTCCCACTATTTAGTTACACATTGACGTAGCAAAGTATAATTTTTCCGTTCATTTAATTCAATATACGGGATAAAAGAAAGAGTGGTATTTTTTAATAAAATTTAAATTGCGACACGGGGGCTTGTTCGTTTTACGAAAAAGTGGCACCTCTATTAGATCGGTAGTTATTAAGTATTTTCGATCGCAAGTCACGCAGAGCGCGGAGAATGCACCAGCGTGGTGGTTCGAGGCGTCTACAATCGAGATCGGTGCAGTATGGATCAGCCCGGTGAGACTGCTTATGGGAGGGGGGATCGAAACACGTAAGAAGGCCTTGGAAGTGATGCTAAGCCTACTCTGCTCCATGCGCTCACAAATAACCTACTTTTATCTATCTGTTTCACTCTATCATTTAAGCGTCAATATCAGACTTACGTAGAGTTAATATAAAATGCTAAAAAGTGAGTGTTTATGCAGGCGACTTGATCCTGGTCATATTTGTCTCACTTTACCGAATTAGGGAAGGTTGCTGCAGACAGAGACAGGCATAAAATGCGAAGAGCACGAATTGTTAAATAATTTTACAAGTCAATTTTCTTCGTCTGGCATGGAATATAATCAAGCAACATATGAAGGATATGTAAAGTGAATGAAATAGGCGAAAGCGATGCGTCCTTAAATTCTAAAATATTTTTTAATTTTCTAATCTTTTCACGGGAAACATCGTTTCGTTTTTGGTGCAAGTGAGTAATTTGTAATTGAGATATTCATTTAGTCATCTTTACTGAGAGTAAGCATCGATAATAATTTCTTTTCATAAATCATGTGGGGCCCAAAAATATGCTCGGACTTGAAGCCTGAAATATTTGCTAGGACCTAGAGCCCGGTTGAAGATGGTAAAATATTTGATGTAAATTATGATTTACTTCCTATTTTTTAATAAAACTACTTACAAGCTTATTTGTGAAGTTTAATTTTTCATTCGTAGTTACTTTACTATAGTTCAATAAATGATATAAGAGTGTGTAAGGATTATTTTAAAGTGATATTTACAGCTTAAAACATGTCAGAATCCTAATATTTGATTTTCACTACTTAGTAAATCAAATAAAAGGGTTTTGAATGTTTTTTGTTGGCTAAATGTCACTTTAAAATATTGACCAACGAATACTTATAAACAGGAAGAAGACAAACAGCCGTGTTAACACATCGAAGCAAGTATGAACAAACGAACAAACCAGGCATCCATTCCGTCTGGAATCAGCTGACAAACGCACGTGCTTTTCAAATGTCACTTTTGTCAAAATTTTTATTACTGTCAATATTTTAAAGTGACATTTAACCAACAAAAAACATTCAAACCCCTTTATTTGATTTACTTAAGTAGTGAAAATCAAATATTAGGATTCTGACATGTTTTAAGCTGTAAATATCACTTTAAAATAATCCTTACACACTCTTATATCATTTATTGAACTAATAACGTAACTACAAATGAAAAGTTAAACTTCAGAAATAAGCTTGTAAGTAGTTTTATTAAAAAATAGGAAGTAAATCATAATTTACATAAAATATTTTACCATCTTCAAGTGGGCTCTAGGTCCTAGCAAATATTTCAGGCTTCAAGTCCGAGCATATTTTTGGGCCCCATATGATTTAGGAAAAGAAATTATTATTGAAGCTTACTCTCAGTAAAGATGACTAAATGAATATTTCAATTACAAATTACTCACTTGCACCAAAAAGGAAACGACGTTTTTCGTGAAGAGATTAGAAAATTAAAAATTGTTTTAAAATTTAAAGATGCGTCTTCTCCACTTCTCCACCATTTTAAATCATATCAGATGTTGCTTGATTTTCATGCCCGCCAGACGAAGGAAGTTAGCTTGTTAAACTATTTAACAATTCGTGCTGTTCGCATTCTATGCCTGTCTCTGTCTGCAGCAACCTTCCCTAATTCAGTAAAGTGAGACAAATATGACCAGGACCATGTGAGCGTATGGAGCAGAGTAGGCTTAGCATCACTTCCAAGGCCTTCTTACGTGTTTCGACCCCCCCCCCCCCCCCATAAGCAGTCTCACCGGGCTGATATTGACACTAATAAAGATTTGGAAAAAAGTGACATTTCAAAAGCACGTGCGTTTGTCAGCTGATGCCAGGCGTAATGGATGCCGAGTTTGTTCGTTTGTTCATACCTGCTTCGATTTGTTAACATCGCTCTGTTTGTCTTCTTCCTGTTTATAAGTATTCGTTGGTATGAATCATTATTAATATTTCCGTCGTTCGAAAGCGTAGTTCTGCCAGGCTTCGACTCGTCGCGCGCAGTGTGACTTGCGATCGAAAATATTTAATAACTACCGATTTAATATTGGTGCTTGTAGCTACGAAAGGAACGAGGGCAATACAATTTCAGATTTAACAATGTTGTCAAATATATTTAATTTTAATTTAATAATCTCTTACCGAGAAAAACCTAAAATTACATTTACGCATTTAAAATAAATTGTAATAAGTGAGAAACCAATATTCTATTATATTTTCAAACTATTTAGAATGATATTTAAATGCAAAATAATATATTTTTTTGATTAAAGTCTTCTTAATTTAAAAATATGGCAACATCGTGCGTTGTCAATGGTTACAGGTAGCTAGATCTAATTTGATAGGTTATATCCCGGAGAGTTGATAGCGCATGCGTCTCGTGAGATACCCGATGGGCCATCGGGCTTGTATAGCTATGGCCGATATTTGATGGATGTACCCACCCAGTTGCGTAGTGGAACGACAACAGTTATTGTATTGTGTTTTATAAATAAGTGTTCATTGTGTCGTGTTTCACGGTGTTATTTTAAAATTTTGAACTTTGTGATAATTAATGAGTATACTCCTGGTAAACACCTTCTCTGTCAGACCCGTGAAGTGATTGCAAATGTTTAGGGTATGTGAAGAGGACTCACAAATCAATATAATTAAATTGCCACTTAAGCGAAAGCTAGAAACGAACATTAATACGACCAAAACTGAAAAATCATCACTAATCAATTAATCATGTAGCTGTTTTTTTTCATGTTAAAAAATTTACATTTTGTAAGAAGTAATTTTTTAAACGTTGATAATAGAATATTAAAGTACAAGTTTTATAAAGCATGGTATTTTAGCACGCGTCCATGTTAGGAAACGAGCCGCTTGCGGCGAGTTTTCTAAGTGGACAAGTGCTATAATAGCTTTATAAAACATGTACTTTATACTACTTTTTCTATTTTGTGTATTTTTTAATAAAAAAACACATAATTTTAACTAATAAATGCCATAAAAATTTTGTAAATTTGTATGTTTAAATTTTATGTTGGCAATAGTCAAATTATTTATCAAGTGAGCTTTGATAAATTATACGTGTCCGCCATTTTGTCGCGAATATTGAAAGCTTTCTTAAAATTATCCAATAATCAAGAAGATATTATTAATTTAACTCCTCCTGAGTTAAGGGAAATTGCAAATAATACATTGAATCAACTTTTACCAAAAAAGTCCAAGAAAGTATACGAAAACGACTACAAGACCTTCACAACCAGGTGTACTGCGAAGGGTGTTTCTAGAAGTAGTGAAAATGTTCCAATCGCTTATTTTGAGAAGGAAAGTAAAACTAAGAAGTCGTCGACTCTGTGGTCCTTATACTCGAAATTAAGAGCTTGCATTAACATTTATGAAAACACAGATATAAGAAATTATGCAAGACTTCAAGCCTTTTTTAAAAAAGCAATCTGAGAGCTACAAGCCCAGAAAATCTTCCATTTTAGATTTAGAGGATATCAATAAGTTTATAACTGAGGGTGAAAATAGCATTTACTTAGGTTTAAAGGCAAAAAAAATTGTTCAGTACCTACCTATACATTAATTTTTTACAACCAGTTCTTAATAAAAGTGTATTATTGGATCCGCAAATAAGGATTAATCCTGAATAAAACGTTTCAAACACACAAACTATGCCCGATTTTAAAATTAACGCTGCAGACGCAAGTACGGTCACAATAAATGTTTATAACAACTGCACTTTTAATAATAAATAAGTATAATTAGTGTACAGTGTATTTATTAGCTTTAAATTTACATCTTTGTAACAGAATATATTACGTGTTGATCTAAACTTGTAATTTTATTGTGAGGTTAGTTTAGGAATTGTTTATTATGCAACCAAACATACACAGCAGTACCACCAACCGTTTAAAATGAAAAAAACGGTATCGAAAAAAGCTTATTACGATACTGAAAACGGTATCGAAAAAGCTTTCATATGAAACCAAAATAGAAAAAAATAGTTAAGTACCTACCTTCAAACATAAAATGCAATTGGTGGAATGGTTTCCTATTTTCATTACATTATTTAAAATAATAATAGCACGCCCATGACTAGATCATCAATATTGCGTCCCCCTGACCGATACGTCGGAGACACAGATCCCCTTGTCGACCTGTAGATAATATATGTTTTTTGTTGCAGTGTTACCAACTATTTCCTCGTTAATCTTTCCGTCGCAGATCTGCTCGTGGCGCTCATCTGTATGCCGAATGCTGCTTGGAGAGCCTACACTGACGCATATAACTTTGGCTCGTTTACGTGCAAAATATCAGTATATCTGCAGTGTAAGTATATAGTGTCAGTTTATTTAGGCATTTAAAACAATTAATTGTTGCAAATTTGTCTTATAAAGATCTCCCTTGATTGAAGTTTATTAACAACAAGTTTATTTAAAAACTATATTTTTTACGCAAATTTTTTTTTTTTTTTTAATTTAATTGGCATTTGACTAATTAGTCATGCAGCCAGTCACAAAGTAAAACAAGAATGCATAAAATTCGTAATTTTTTAACGAGTTAAAAAAGAAATTTAGCGTTAAAAGAAAGTGCCGTAACATATTCGAATGCTTATAAAATCAAGTTGTCATTAAAATAGCACCCGAGTCGTTCGTTGCCTGGGAACCGCCTTGTTATTATTACCATACAAATGTCAATAATATTTGAAAACATCAAAAATGGAAAGAAATAATTACGGTTCTGAAGAAGAATAGTATATTAAGATACAAGTTTTATAAATCTTAGAGCACGCGTTTAATTTAGAAAACGAAACGCGAAGCGGGGAGTTTTCCAAAGTACAAGTGCTCTAATTGTCTTATGAACCGTGTATTTTATTAATACTTTTTCTATTTGGGTCTTTAAAGTCTGAAAAACTTTAAAAAATATAGTAGATTTTTTGAATTAATATTTTATTTTTGGGTTGGCCACATTACAATTTAATAAAATGTTACACGTGTCAAATATGCCATGATAAAAACAATTGAACACAACAAAACTTCTTCCCATCCGTCATAATTAAAAATAAATATATTATTAAAGTTAATAAAAATGAGTCAGGAAGAAAGTTGTACTCCGTCAGAAATACGAGAAATTGCAGAAAATAATCTAGAAAAGCTTTTAAAAAGAATATGCAAATTTTGAGTATGGTGCGAGCAGAACAAAGTTCCAAATATTAAACAAAATAATAAATAATACTATTGAACAAATTATTGTGTCGACACAGAATCTGACAGGAATAACAATTAATGTTCAGTGTCAACAGTAACTATAAATATATATATACATATAAAGTAATATGTATAATACTATATTGAATTAAAAATAAAAATAGTACTTTATTGAATAAAACTTTAGAAATACAGCATAAACTGGAAGATATTTCTATTACAGCATGTTATACAGGGTGTTATGGAAATGACTTATTATATTTAAATGGGTGACTCCTTGGGAGTAAGTCTACATACTTTTTTTTTAAATCGAATATCTAAATACTAAGGTAAAAACCCTTTTTACCTACATACTGTCGCGCCGTCCCATCTGGATTCACTTAGCAACAATGTGGGTCATTAGAGTATACTAACAATGTTGTCAGATCACATCGCGTGTCTCGCCTTTGCTTCAATACTGGCCGAGCGCCCTTCATACTTCAGTATGTTTCGAGACGCTGGAGTGGAATGACGTCGTGTCGAGGGTTCCACGTGCTTGACGTATACGAATTTTAAACGTTTTGTTAGTTGTATTGCTCGATTTTTTTTTGTTGTGAAATAATTCATAATAAGAAATGTTTTGTTGTGATTTCAAATTTGTGTGATATTATCTACTGTTGGTTCTGTTGAAAAACATACTTTTATGTTTTATTTTTTTATGGAAATTAATTATAAAACGGATTATTTTAAAATAAGATCGAAGGTAAGAACGTATGTACCTTAAAATTGTAGTTTTATTTGTCTAAAAAGTTTGAAAAAGAAGTGATAACGCGCGTCAAAGACGTCTTGTTGTAAAAAACTGAACACGTGCATTTAGAATTCTGTGTGGCAATCTGACAACATCGCCTATAATGCACTAATCTCTTTTGAACCTCGAGACTGCCTCAATAAAATATTGATTGCGAAGGGTCTCAGGAGCGGCCACGTAAATTTTGAGATTTTATATAAAGTGTATATTTTGCTTAATAATTCAAATCGCCATTTATGGTTATTTTTCTTCAATTTATTTTCATCTCGGGATTTGCCGGTTTAAATATAATACGTCATTTCCATAACACCCTGTATATATCCGAGTATAGGTATTTCAGATAAATATCTAGTAAAAATGATCCATTTGTAGGTTAAAGCTTGGTATTTTAAAGTTACAAAATAAAAACATAAAAAAAATAAAATTTCAGTTTCAAGTGTCAGGTTATTCAATTTTTTTGCATTTCATAATGTAGCCATTATGGAACCCAAATAGAAAAAACTCATTTCAATGCGCTCCAGCCGAAATAATTAATAAAGCCAATGAAGCAACACAAAATTTATTGCCTGAAAAATAAGCTTACAAAAGGTATTGTTAACGTCATTTCAAGCAAGGCAAAACATTTTTCAATCTTTGACTTTATCGTTATGCTATTCCAATCTAAAACCAATAAGCTGAATAAGCAAATTATCCCAAACTTATTGCATTCCTACGTGACAGTGAGTTGATCATACACCAATATATATTTTTTAATTTGGTAGAACCGGTATTTATTTATGTACATTTTAGTCTGGTTTAATAGTGTTTGAAGATAAACAATATTGTATGATGCGCGTGTTATGAGTGTCGTTTTATTTTGTGCGAGGGGAAATTGGATAACGATCGTAATATCATAAATAACTATTATGTATCCAATCTCGAGTTTTTACCCTTATAGATCTCTTTAATGGCTGTAAGAACGTTAGCAGAGAAAATATATACAGCTTGAAGTTCGAAATATTATCTCTAAGTATATTTTTTTTCTTGTAACTTTTATAAAAGAAGAAATATTGGTTGAGTTGTGTATCTAGTAGCCAAAATAACATATTCTCGACAACGACAACATAAATTACTGTACGCAGGACCAGATTTAGAATCTGTGGACCCTCTATGATGAATCTATGGCGCGGGCCCCACCAGGGAAAATATTATTAATATAATGTTTTGCATAGTATTATTATTTCAACCTAGACATACATGAAGGTGTATAAAAATTATCATTTTCCATGAATAAAATAAACCCTATTCATTGTCTTCAGATATATGGCAACGCTGTAGCCGCTATATGGGTTGTGCTAAGGGGCGAAACCATGTAACATTATTCCAAAAAAAAAAATTTAATCATGATTGATTTGATTCGTTTTTAAGAAGAAAACTTTAGTTTTTTATTTTTATTCTTTATTATTTTTGCATAATCATATAAAAGTTTCTTCTTTTCCTGCTTTGTTAGGTAAGAAAGAGTTTTTACTCTCCTTTAACCGTTTCTAGCCTATTGGCCGCCCTTGTGCTACATATGAACTGGCTGCCCTTCAAATCAAAAAGTCAAACTACAGGCGGCTTTCGCCGCCCTATAATTTTCGCCGCCCTTGTGCGGGGGCACTCCCAGCACACCACTCAGAAACGGCCCTGCCTTTAATTATACTACTTTATTTAGTCAATTCCATTTCTTTCAACTATTTTTGCTTAAACTCAACTTATTTAAACATCTTTTTTCTTTTTTACAGTTTAACAATGTCATAAGTTTTCTTCTGATGTTGTATTTTTCACTGAGGACGAAGGTTTAATCCTTCGAAACATGTATGTTTTTTATTAACGGTTATTAAACTAGTGGAGCCGACTGTGAGTTTCTTTACCTCCTTACAACTTCACTCCACTTTGAGATGGACTACTTCAAAAAAAAAAAATTAATATATATGAAGTCACCACCTAACCTTAAAATTAATGTATTTTTAATTTTGTGCATTAGTAGCTGATAATAATTCCTAAAATAGTCAATATAGTCATTCATTTTTAATTTTTGGTTTAGAAAAAAGTGAGGTTAAGAAACATACGACGTCAGATGAAAGTTAAAATAAAGCTCATCGTGTCGATTGCTACAAATATTCGGATGGAATTTGGCACCAAAAGTTTACACCAATCAGCACCGTCGGATTATCATATCGTCAGAAATCGTATGCATATGGAACTAACCAGTTAAATTTAAATTAATAAAGTTGAAATGCGGTCCTGTCGAATGTTTACTTTCACAAGGAAATACCCGTTCTATGCAATAGCAATATAATAGTTATATATACCGCGTGGTGCATCGTGGTTGGAAACATAGGAAATCCCATGCAAGTTTTAGACTGTCCAAATATTTGCTCCCCTGTTGACTTTAGAGCGGGGTTGTAAGGAGAATTTTTTAGGGTCTCTGTGTGGTGAGTGCACATGCGAAGTTTGAACAATTTTGGACAAGCCGATCTTAACTTATTTGAATAGTGTTGCGGCTGGGTTTTCATTGAAATTATTCAACAGGTAATTCTGCGACACCAGCATTGTGACTTGTCAACCTGTGATTTGTCATTGTCAAACGTAATTTGCAAACGGTAGGCTCTTTAAAAATCTTTGACAGATTCATTTTACACTGGAACTAACATTTTCGAATAAAACGAACATTATTTTCTAAACGGATCTTTTAATAGAAAACGAATTATTTTACTTACAATAGAACATATTAAATAGTATTAAAATCATCAAGAATTGCTAAAAGGGGAAGGAAATAAGAGGACGTTTAAAAATAAACAAATCGTTTGGAATATTGTTAATGCTTAATTAAATGTTCAAATAAACCGCCATTTGCTGCTAAACAATATCCTAAACGATCGTAAAATTCTCTCCGAACATTAGCGAGTTGGTACTGGGTAATTCTTTCAGATTGCATTAAAATTGAATTTTTTAACTGTTCTAAATTTTCAAACCTAACACTTTGATAAAGAAAATTTTTTAAATGCCCCCAGAGGAAGAAGTCGTTTGGTGAGAGGTCAGGAGACCTAGCTGGCCAATTAATTGTTGAATTTGGACCGACAACATGCCCATTAAAGGCATTATTTAGATATTCGCGTACCATAAGCGAATTGTGGGCCGGGCAACCATCCATTTGGAACCAAATCTCCTGATTTTCATCAGCGACTTCCTCCAATGCGGGTCCAATTTGATTTTGAAGAAGATCTAAATATGTTTGACCCGTCAGATTTCCATCAATAAAAAATGGTCCAATGATGCGATGTCCAAAAATTCCTGCCCAAACTTTAACTTTCTGAGGGTATTGGGTTCGAGTGCATGCAAGACGATGTTCATTTTGTAGGCTCCAGTACCGATAATTTTGTATATTCGGCTCATTATTTAATGTAAATGTGCATTCGTCTGAGAAGCAAATATTTTGTAAAAAATATCTGTTGTTGTTAGCTCGCTCCATCATTTCAAAACAAAAAAGTGATCTTCGCTCTTCATCCCCTTCTAGCAATTCTTGATGATTTTGATACTTATATGAATGATATTTATGCTTTGTCAAAGGTCGCAGTACTGTGGTGTGATGTTTTTCTACCACTTGCCCGAGAGTTCTAGTGCTGATATTTTTATTTTCTTCGACGTGAAGTAAAATATTAAGTTCTCTATTATCGTTTTCTTCAGCTCTTTCATGATTCTGTGCTGTGCATTTGCAGTTGTTTATTACAGTGCCTCTCGCCTCAAACTTAGTAATAACTTTTTGTATTGTCGACTTGGTAGGAATGGGCCTATCAGGGAAATAAACGGAAAACATATCAGATACAATACTTAAGCTATTCCCCGCATAGTACCATTTTATCATAGTGACTTTTTCTTCTACTGTGTAACTCATAATAATTACCTAATAAAATTATTACTAGTAAAAAATATAAACTTTCAAATTACGTTTGACAATGACAAATCACAGGTTGACAAGTCACAATGCTGGTGTCGCAGAATTACCTGTTGAATAATTTCAATGAAAACCCAGCCGCAACACTATTCAAATAAGTTAAGATCGGCTTGTCCAAAATTGTTCAAACTTCGCATGTGCACTCACCACACAGAGACCCTAAAAAATTCTCCTTACAACCCCGCTCTAAAGTCAACAGGGGAGCAAATATTTGGACAGTCTAAAACTTGCATGGGATTTCCTATGTTTCCAACCACGATGCACCACTCGGTATATGTGGTCGCAGCTGACCGTTCCTTGTATCTCAAATGTCGCTCGTATTTCAAACCAAAACTTCGCTCGCTCGACAGCTCGTATCTCAAATGACTCGTATGTTAGGGCACTCGTATCTCGAGGTACCACTGTAGACATTTGAAGAAGAAAGCAAAAATAACTCGTGTCAAATATTTACAATGTATTTAAAGAACATAGGACTAGTAATTAAATTATAATACCATTAGGAAGGACATTTTGAGAAAAAGTAGCTATCAGGAAGAATCCAACTGCGGAATCAACACAGTGTATTAATTATTTATTTCCCACTTAATAAATCATTGATTGAGCACGCCTATGGTAACACGCTTTCAAGCATGGTTTTTATACATTTTTCTCCCCCCGCTCGTCATGCGGAAACATTGAAATAAAACTGTGCAAACAATACGCAGCATGCTCTCAAAAAGCCGCTGAATCACGGCAATGCCAAACAGACGATATGAAATGATAATTAGTGTTGGAAAAAACCGATGATTTTAATAATCGAGTACTTGATACTCGAGCGATTTTAATAATCGAGTGAATCGCTTGAAATTCCAATTCACCAAGCGGTGAATGCTCCACCGGCAGCTTAGCGGTTTATATGTGATCAGGTAGGCTATTTAGCAGGCACGTAACTACGGGTGGGCACAGGTTTAGCTAATAAATTGTAGTAGCCACCAAAAAAAAATTACAGAAATTTATTTATTTGTGAATAATGAATTTTTACCACGTATCTTGATACCAAACAAAAAAACTGCAAAAAATCACCCAAATATGTATTTATTGTTCGGGTTTATTATTGTGCGTTTTTAACCCGAACAAAAGTATTACCAAGAGTTATTTTTCTTCACATCTTTCTCAATCTACGAGTATAAAATAAGTAGATATTTAAAATAGCTTGTCAAATTCTTCCACTTTAAATTAACAGGTGACCATTGCGTGCCCTTCAAAAATTTAGGCTTAGTTACGCGACTGGCAAAATAAGGAAATTGGTTATTATTTTTTTAAATTCGTGTTTATAGTTACCTAAAAGTTCCTGTTTAAATTTAAGAATGTTTACTTTTGGTTAACAAAAAATTTGTCGATACCAATGTTTTGTTAACTATTTTGCTCGTTTTCTTATTTTCCATTAACATTTTCTATAATGTATGTTATTTTTAATAAGTCTTCTTGAGTTTAATAATAAAAAGTTCCTGTTTAGATTTAAAAATGTTTACTATAAGATTAACAACGAATTTTTCTATATATTTTGTTAACCATTTTGTTCGTTTTGCTATTTTTCATTAACAATTTCTATTATTATGTTATTTTTGAGAAGTTTTCTCGAGTTTATAGTAAGTACAAATTTTAAAATTATATCATTTAATTTTTTAATATTTACAATCGGAGAACTAAACTACGCCACTGGCTAGCCAGTGGCAGCCGTTAAGAAAGACGTATGTCGTATTACCTGCTCAACGTCAACCTCAGACGTCGCCAATCGGATGGCGCGGCGCGTAGATCGAAGTTCGTGTATCAAGTGACAGGCGACATTTCTCAGTTTTTCGCCTGAATTTATAACTAGAGTATTTGCTATCGAGCGAAAAACTGTTCGAATATACGAGCAATTTTTTAACTCGATCACACTACTGCGGTATATTTCCGTCGGCGTCAAACGAAGCGCGGGTATCGAATTAAAGATAATAAGTGACGAGCGACGGTTTTCGCCTGAATAGATAACTCGAGCGGTTTTTATAATAATCGAGCGGTGTCGGTTATTTCAATAATCGAGCAATCAAGCGGTTTTTCGCTCGAGCGATCACAATACTAATGATAATCTTTAAATATTTTGTTATTGATTCAACTAACAGGCCGCCACTGCGGCAATGGTCCTAATAACAACGTTAATTCCGTTTAGGAAACCTAAGAACAAAGAGAAAATTGGCAAAAACAAAATCATTAACTAGACACGAGAACGAGAAAGGTGTTTTTTTCAAATAATATGAAATTCCGAAGCTGTTTTCTACGATAATACGTAGTGGAATTCTTTAATCTTTCCATTAGGTTCATTTCAGGAATGCCTTTCGAGGATTAGCAAGGCTTAGCTTCACATTCGATGAAAGTTTTACTGAATTTTTCCTGAGATTACTTTTGTATATCAAAAACAACCTTTCCTTAAACCGTTGTTAAATGGATTACGATGGCCAATCAGTTTGTTTCGTACCTAAAAGCATAAGAGCTTTTTTTTTATCGGATAAATATTTAGTTTTTACGAAAACTAGATTGCTTAGATATTTAAAGAGAACAGACGAGTTGCGACAGCCATGGGCGTGGTTTGGGAGGGGCAACACGGGGCACTTGCCCACCCCTGGAAGTTGTCAACTTTATACATCAATAATATTTTATTTCATTAGCGGAAAAGATAGTATATTTTTCAAATTAGGTATTTTTAAAGTCGTAAGTACGATAGTGTCAAGCGAAGTCAAAAGAAGAAAAATTCGAATATAGCGGATCCGAAGCTGCTATACAGGGTGTAACTAAACTAGGGGGCATAGCCCCCTAGGCGCTCCGCGCGGGGCTCCGCGGACCCTCTTTTTGCGACAGATTCGCCTATATGTGTTTTGTTATTACCTAGATTTATCAACCGATTTGCGTGGATGCATCGAGAAGTTTGAATGCAGGTTGATGCTTTAATTGGTTGGCCACACTCCTGCGGACTGTGATGGGGGTACATAGCACCCAAATTCGTTAATTATAACATATGTGACCGTTTCACATTTTAAGGGACCAGCTATAACCGATTGCGAACAATCCGTTCACTATTTTACGTATCGAATAGAAAAAAATATGTCAAAAATTACAGCTGTCAAAAATAAACAAAATTTTCGGATTCCTTGCATTCGAATTACATAAAAACGATACCAAACTTGCGAAATTCCGTTGACCTTGTACATACTACTACTACTAATTTCGGATTCCTCATACTCAAATTATATCGAATCGACACCAAACTTTTGAAATTCTGTTAACCTTGCACTTATTCTTTACTAAGGAATCCTCAATTTGACAGCTGTCAAAAAATCTATAAAATTTTCGAATTACTTATTCCCCAAATTATATTAATCCCGAAGTATTTTCATTTTTATTTTTTTTTTAATTTCTAAATAATTCGCAAATGCCTTAAAAATTTGAAGAAATCGATATATTTCGATTTTATTCGAAAAGTATTATCACTACGGTAAAATTGTATATATCGTAAAGATGCACTTTGATAAGGTCTACAAGAAAGTAGTCTATAAAATTTTCTGTATCTACTATAGTTGTTCAGTTATTGAGCAAATCATGATTTCTATATTCTTGCAAATATCTCAAAAACGATTACATTTGAGAAAAAAAGTTTCGAACAAACAAAATATACTATTAAATTCTCTATCAGAAAGGAAATATACAAATTTTTCCTATTGGTTTAGATTACGGAGATATTTAAGAAAAACTGAAAAATATCAAGAAATTTTGAAATTCTTAAAAATTCAAAAAAAAAATTATTAAATATTCTTACATTTTATATAATATTTGATGTATACTGATAGAATAAATATATTATGTTTAGAAGGAAACCATTAATGAGTTACAAAATGCGACAGATTCTCACTAGGCGCTAAACGCGTAGGGGCCTCCGGCATCCACCTACATGCGTTTTTGTTATTAACTAGCCGCTCCGCGGCAGGGCTCCGCCGTTCACCTGTATGCGACAGATTCGCCTACGTGTGTTTTTGTTATTATTAAATAGAATTGACCACCGATTTGGGTGGATGCACCGAGAAGCTTGAATGTAGGTTGATGCTTTAATTGGTTGGCCACACTCCTGCTGACTGTGATGGGGTACATAGCACCCAAATTCGTTCATTATAACATATGTTACCGTTTCACATTTTAAGGGACCAGCTATAACCGATTGCGAACAATCCGTTCACTATATTACGTATCGAATAGAAAAAAATATGTCAAAAATGACAGCTGTCAAAAAATAAACAACATTTTCGGATTCTTTGCATTCGAATTACATAGAAACGATACCAAACTTGCAAAATTCCGTTGACCTTGTACCTATTATTGACCTAAGAAACGTCAATTTGACAGCTGTCAAAAAATTGATAAAAATTTCTGATTCCTCATACTCAAATTATATAGAAACGATACCAAACTTGTTAAAATATGTTAACAAAAAAATGTCAAAAATGACAGCTGTCAAAAAATAAATAAATTTTTCGGATACCTCATACTCAACTTATATAGAATCGATACAAAATTCTTGAAATTTTGTTAACCTTGCACTTATTCTTTACTAAAGAATCACCAATTTGACAGCTGTCAAAAAATAAATATAATTTTTGGACTCCTTGCATTTGAATTACATAGAGACGATACTAAACTTGCGTTATTTTGTTCACCTTGCACATATTACTAACCTAAGAAACGTCAATTTGACAGCTGTCAAAAAATATATAAAATTTTCGAATTCCTCATACTCAAATTATATAGAGGCGATACCAAACTCGTTAATTTTTGTTAACATTGCAACTATTACCAACGTAATATACGTCAATTTGACAGCTGTCAAAAAATTTAAAAAATTTTCGGATTGCCTGCATTCGAGTTATACGAAATCGACACCAACTTTGCGAAATTCTGTTACGATTACGCCTATGATCGACAGTTAACCGAAATCAAAGAATTGTTAAAAATGACAGCTGTCAAAATATGAATTAAATTTTCGGATTCCTTGCCCTCGAATTATACGAAAACGACACCAACTTTGTGAAATTCTATTAATCTTGCACTTTATACTAACCAAGGAAACGTCAATTTGACAGGTGTCAAAAAATTTAAAATATTTTTTAAATCCTTTTAGCAATATTAACATAACTTACTAGTTGAATTTTCTTCAAATTGCCAATTTATCAAATTAAGCCTATTTTTCCAGACGGTGTGCATGATTTATTCAAATCTGATGAATTTAAACACTTGCCCTTGTCTAATTTTCACTAAATACTGTAAAAGCCACGCCATTCATGCATTTCGAGCGAAAGTTGGAAATTTTGCTGTCACCGTTACGAATTTTCTTAATTTTCTCCAAGTTCGAACATCTTTATGATAACTTTATATATATCAAAATGTTCGGAAAAGATGAGGGAATCAGATAAACCTAGAAAGAAATCTCCAACAGGAAAGTTATAGAAGATATAGCAGAATAAACTTGACTTTTAATAAAAAAAATTTCGAAAAAATTTATAAAATATTTTTTTTATCCGCCAAAGGATATTTTTGGATCACGCAGTCGATGTTGAACGTAAAGGTAATTTATTCCTTTAAATGATAGGCTAAAGAACGATTGAAAAAGTTACATACACTAGCGTACAGATGGGTTTTAGTAAGGGGATGTCAAAATTAGTGCTTATTGCTTAATCGATTGTAGTTATTTTTGTATAAGAAATTAAGAAACTAAATTATGGTTTATAATCGTGCTCTGATGTGCTCTTTCTGATGACAGATATAACATTTCGATCAAATATTATTTTACCCCATAAAAAGCAAAAAAAATTTTTGACGAAATCATCAAGTTCAGTTTCACGCAAATTTCTCCATTTTATAGGTCTTTTAGCATGATATGACGTATTGTGAAATATTAGTATTTGAGATGACCTATCCACCGGTTCGAACCCGGAGCAAATCTATGCGACCCAAGTCGAATAATTAATTATCGAAAATGACCCTGCATTTCCATGCTTTCCAACTTTAAAAAAATCAAAAAATTGACTTCCCGACATTTTATTGAAAAAATCTCGCGACGACTTTTTCTAAATAAGTTTCTTGATAACATACTAAAATATAAACTGAATCGTTTAAGATTTACGAGACCGGCAAGTCGTAGAAAGAAATATTTAATTTTTTGCACATTTTCTGACTATTTCGTTTAATAACTTATGAACGGAACACCCTGTATAATGTCGTACATCGGCTAAGTATACGCCATATATACCAAAGTATACCCCAAAAGTTTCATTGCTCCAACGTGAGCCGTTTAGAAGAAATCGAATAACTGGTTTCAAGATGCACCCTGTTTCGGCGCTCCCATAAGAGCAATGTAAATATGTCGTTGCAGACCATTTTGGAAATCGGGAAAATGGTAGGAAATTTTCGATTTTGGGCAACGATAGGGGTCATTATCGAAAGCCGAAATCCCATAGAATCTTTTCCATACCATTTCCATTCTCAAATCGGTCAATTAACTTCAGGATCTCGCTAAGAAAAAGGCTATTTTGGCCCATTTCGGCCGAATTTTGACAGTCAACAAATTGGGTTAATTTTATTCCAAGGCATGCTGAATAAAATCGACGAAGTGTGCAGATTTGCAAAAATTGGCCGTCCCAGCTCGGAAAAACGTCGTTTTTCTCCCGATTGAAAGGAAATTTCAAAAATTTTGAAAAATAATAATGTTGAGAGAAAAGATGGACGGAAAGAATACGCCTATAAAGAACTCTCCGAGATGATATTTGTAGGAGTTATTCGTGACTAAACAGAACTTTTAGTGAAAAATGGTTGAAAATGGTTATATTTAATTTTTTTTAACCCTTTAGATCGTAATTCGAAACGCGCTCTTGGTATGAATCTTAAAGTGCCATCATTCCGCTTGACGAAAAAGCAAAAAAATATGGAAAATGTTAAATAGGAAAGCGTATAGACGAAATTAAGTGTAGCGGTGACAAAAAAAACCAGTTCCAAATTTCTAAAATTCATTCGTTTATGGTAATTTCGGTATTTAAATCAAAGAAAGCAAATTATACGTTTCCAATGTGTTCTACCTAGATCTTTCCGGTAACGTAAACTAGAATTCGATCAAAAGCCGTTTTTACCTTGAAAAAAATGAAAAACCGTCCATTTTTACCCCGAAATATCAACTTGTTCAGTATTTTCAAATTTTTCCCATCTTCTAATAACTTTAGGTATAGAAAGATGTATTGATGGCACCTAGTTTTTGAGATGGGAAATCGAAAATTTAAAACCGTGTGACCCTCGGACCCACCCAGTTCGAGCTATTCGGTACCCGAAATGACCCTGTTTTGTCAAATTTCGACTTTCAAAAATTCTTTTAAATTACTTCTAATCGTCGTACGATACCCAAAAACAATAGGGTTCTGTAGCGCCCGGTCTACACCACACTCTGAAAATTTAAATCGAAAAAATTGCGATTTGCGACCTGAAACGTAGCACAACTGAAATCGCCGAAAAGTCGACTTTGACGATTAATAACTTCGAAACGGCACACCCTGTATACCTGAATATTTGAGACAACACGCGCGTACTATCCAAAAGTAAAACCAAAAAGTTTCGTCGTTTCGACTCTGACAGATTTCTCGCAAAAAAATCGAGACCTCGAAAATGTCGAAACGGACGACGACAACGGACGAACTCAAGGTCACGTACTGGCCGTAATACATAGCATCCGAAGGGTGCTATGTAACTAGGGGGCATAGCCCCCTAGGCGCTCCGCGCGGGGCTCCGCGGACCCTCTGTATGCGACAGATTCGCCTATATGTGTTTTGTTATTACCTAGATTTGTCAACCGATTTGCGTGGATGCATCGAGAAGTTTGGATGCAGGTTGATGCTTTAATTGGTTGGCCACACTCCTGCGGACTGTGATGGGGGTACATAGCACCCAAATTCGTTCATTATAACATATGTTACCGCTTCACATTTTAAGGGACCAGCTATAACCGATTGCGAAAAATCCGTTCACTATATTACGTATCGAATAGAAAAAAATATGTCAAGAATGACAGCTGTCAAAAAATAAACAACATTTTCGGATTCCTTGCATTCGAATTACACAGAAACGATACCAAACTTACAAAATTCCGTTAACCTTATACCTATTATTGACCTAAGAATCGTGAATTTGACAGCTGTCAAAAAATAGATAAAAATTTCGGATTCCTCATACTCAAATTATATAGAAACGATACCAAACTTTTGAAATTCTGTTAACCTTGCATTTATTCTTTACTAAGGAATCCTCAATTTGACAGCTGTCAAAAAATATATAAAATTTTCGAATTAGGTATTCCCCAAATTATATTAATTCCCAAGTATTTTCATTTTTAATTTTTTTTTAATTTCTAAATAATTCATGCAAATGCCTTAAAAATTTGAAGAAATCGATATATTTCGATTTTATTCGAAAAGTATTATCTCTACGGTAAAATTGTATATATCGTAAAGATGCACTTTGATAAGGTCTACAAGAAAGTAGTCTATAAAATTTTCTGTATCTACTATAGTTGTTGAGTTATTGAGGAAATCATGATTTCTATATTCTTGCAAATATCTCAAAAACGATTACATTTGAGAAAAAAAGTTTCGAACAAACAAAATATACTATTAAATTCTCTATCAGAAAGGAAATATACAAATTTTTCCTATTGGTTTAGGTTACGGAGATATTTAAGAAAAACTGAAAAATATCAAGAAATTTTGAAATTCTTAAAAATTCAAAAAAAAAATTATTAAATATTCTTACATTTCATATAATATTTGATGTATACTGATAGAATAAATATATTATGTTTAGAAGGAAACCATTAATGAGTTACAAAATGCGACAGATTCTCACTAGGCGCTAACCGCGCAGGGGCCACCGGCATCCACCTACATGCGTTTTTGTTATTACCTAGCCGCTCCGCGGCAGGGCTCCGCCGTTCACCTATATGCGACAGATTCGCCTACGTGTGTTTTTTTGTTATTATTACCTAAATTTGACCACCGATTAGGGTGGATGCACCGAGAAGCTTGAATGCAGGTTGTTGCTTTGTGTGGCCAACCACCACACTCCTGCGGACTGTGATGGGGGTACATAGCACCCAAATTTGTTAATTATAACATATGTGACCGTTTCACATTTTAAGGTACCAGCTATAACCGATTGCGAACAATCCGTTCACTATTTTACGTATCGAATAGAAAAAAATATGTAAAAAATTACAGCTGTCAAAAAATAAATAACATTTTCGGATTCCTTGCATTCGAATTACATAAAAACGATACCAAACTTGCGAAATTCCGTTGACCTTGTACCTATTACTGACTTAAGAAACGTCAATTTGACAGCTGTCAAAAAATAGATAAAAATGTCGGATTCCTCATACTCAAATTATATAGAAACGATACCAAACTTGTTAAAACATGTCAACAAAAAAATGTCAAAAATGACAGCTGTCAAAAAATAAATACATTTTTCGGATAACTTATACTCAAATTATATTGAATCGATACAAAATTTTTGAAATTTTGTTAACCTTGCACTTATTCTTTACTAAAGAATCACCAATTTGACAGCTGTCAAAAAATAAATTTAATTTTCGGACTCCTTGCATTTGAGTTACATAGAAACGATACTAAACTTGCGATATTTTGTTCACCTTGCACATATTACTAACCTAAGAAACGTTAATTTGACAGCTGTCAAAAAATATATAAAATTTTCGAATTCCTCACACTCAAATTATATAGATGCGATACCAAACTCGTGAATTTTTGTTAACATTGCAACTATTACCAACGTAATATACGTCAATTTGACAGCTGTCAAAAAATTTAAAAAATTTTCGGATTGCCTGCATTCGAGTTATACGAAATCGACACCAACTTTGCGAAATTATATTACCATTAAGCCTATGATCGACAGTTAACCGAAATCAAAGAATTGTTAAAAATGACAGCTGTCAAAATATGAATTAAATTTTCGGATTCCTTGCCCTCGAATTATACGAAAACGACACCAACTTTGTGAAATTCTATTAATCTTGCACTTTTTACTAACCAAGGAAACGTCAATTTGACAGGTGTCAAAAAATAAATAAAATTTTTTAAATTCCTTTAATATTACTAACATAATGTGCTACTTGATTTTTCTTCAAATTGACAATTTACTAAATTATTCCTATTTTTCCACAAAATGCGAAACGACCCTATTAAAAATTTGCTAAACATCCCATGTATTTTCACCAATTACGGTAAAAGCCACGCCTTTCATGCATATCGAGCCGAATTTAGAAATTTTGCTGTCACCGTTACGAATTTTATTAATTTTCCCCAAGATCGAACATCTTTATGATAACTTTATATATATCAAAATGTTCGGAAAAGATGACGGAATCAGATAAATCTAGAAAGAAATCTCCAAGAGGAAAGCTATGGAAGATATAGCAGAGTAAACTGAACTTTTGAAAAAAAAAATTTTGACAAAATTTATAAAATATTTTTTTTATCCGCCAAAGGATATTTTTGGGTCACGCAGTCGATGTGGAACGTAAAGGTAATTTATTCCTTTAAATGATAGGCTAAAGAACGATTGAAAAAGTTACATACACTAGCGTACAGATGGGTTTTAGTAAGAGGATGTCAAAATTAGTGCTTATTGCTTAATCGATTGTAGTTATTTTTGTATAAGAAATTAAGAAACTAAATTATGGTTTATAATCCTGTTTTGATGTGCTCTTTCCGATGACGTACATAACATTTCGATCAAATATTATTTTACCCCATAAAAAGCAAAAAAAAAAATTTGACGAAATCATCAAGTTTAGTTTTTCGCAAATTTCTCCATTTTATAGGCCTTTTAGCATGATATGATGTATTGTGAAATATTAGTATTTGAGATGACCTATCCACCGGTTCTAACCCGGAGCAAATCTATGCGACCCAAGTCGAATAATTAATTATCGAAAATGACCCTGCATTTCCATGCTTTCCAACTTTAAAAAAATCAAAAAATTGACTTCCCGACATTTTATTGAAAAAATCTCGCGACGACTTTTTCTAAATAAGTTTCTTGATAACATACTAGAATATAAACTGAATCGCTTAAGTTTTACGAGACCGGCAAGTCGTAGAAAAAAATATTTAATTTTTTGCACATTTTCTGCTTATTTCGTTTAATAACTTATGAACGGAACACCCTGTATAATAAAGTACATCGGCTAAAGATACGCCATATATACTAAAATATACCCCAAAAGTTTCATTGCTTCAACGTGAGCCGTTTAGAAGAAATCGAATAACTGGTTTCAAGATGCAACCTGTTTCGGCTCTCCCATAAGAGCAATGTAAATTGGTCGTTGCAGACCGTTTTGGAAATCGGGAAAATGGTAGGAAATTTTCCATTTTGGGCAACGATAGGGGTCATTATCGAAAGCCGAAATCCCATAGAGTCTTTTCCATACCATTTCCATCCTCAAATCGGTCAATTAACGTCAGCATCTCGCTAAGAAAATGGCTATTTTTGGCCTATTTCGACCGAATTTGACAGCCAAAATATTTAGTAAAATTTCGTCCGTCCGTCCGTTAAAATCCGAGTAAAGTTCAAGTCCAGTCGGCAGATTTGCAAAAATTGGCCGTCCCAGCTCGGTAAATTGTCGTTTTTCTCCCGATTGGAAGGAAATTTCGAAAATTTTGAAAAATAATAATGTGGTGAGAAATGATGGACGATGAAAATACGCTTATAGAGAACTCTCCGAAATAATATTTGTAGGAGTTATTCGTGACTAAACACGACTTTTAGTGAAAAATGGGTGAAAATGATTATATTTAATTTCGTTTAACCCTTTAGATCGTCATTCGAAGCGCGCTCTTGGTATGAATCTTCAAGTACCATCATTCCGCGTGACGAAAAAGCAATAAAATATGAAAAATGTTAAATACGAGAGCGTATAGAAGAATTTAAGTATGGTGGTGACAAAAACACAATTTCAAAATTTTTAAAATTCAATCGTTAATAGTATTTTCGGTATTTAAATCGAAGAAACGAAAATATACGTATCGAATGTGATTTACCTCGAACTTTCCGGTAAAGTAAACTAAATTTCGATCAAAAGCCGTTTTTACCTCAAAAAAAATGAAAAACCGTCCATTTTTACCCTGAAATTTCAACTTGTTCAGTATTTTCAAATTTTTCCCATCTTCTAATAACTTTAGGTATAGATAGATGTATTGATGGCACCTAGTTTTTGAGATGGGAAATCGAAAATTTAAAACCGCGTGACCCTCGGACCCACCCAGTTCGAGCTATTAGGTACCCAAAATGACCCTTTTTTGTCAAATTTCGACTTTCAATAATTCTTTTAAATTATTTCTAATCGTCGTACGTTACCCAGTTTCAATAGGGTTCTGTAGCGACCGGTCCACTCCACACTCTGAAAATTTAAATCGAAAAAATTGAGTTTTGCGACTTGAAATGTGTCCCAACGGGAATCGCCGAAAAGTCGACTTTGACGCTTAATAACTTTGAAACGGTTCACCCTGTATATTTTAAATTTTGAGACAACACGCGCGCACTATCCGAAATTAAAACCAAAAAGTTTCGTCGTTTCAACGTTGACAGTTTCATCACAAAAAATTCGCAACCTCAAAAATGTCAAAAGATACGACGACGACGACGACGACAACGGACGAACTCAAGGTCATCGGAAGGCTGTAATACATAGCGACCGGGACGGGCGCTATGTAACTAGGGGGCATAGCCCCCTAGGCGCTCCGCGCGGGGCTCCGCGGACCCTCTTTTTGCGACAGATTCGCCTATATGTGTTTTGTTAGTACCTAGATATGACCACCGATTTGGGTGGATACACCGAGAAGCTTGAATGCCGGTTGATGCTTTAATTGGTTGGCCACACTCCTGCGGACTGTGATGGGGGGTACATAGCACCCAAATTTGTTAATTATAACATATGTGACCGTTTCACATTTTAAGGTACCAGCTATAACCGATTGGGAACAATCCGTTCACTATTTTACGTATCGAATAGAAAAAAATATGTAAAAAATTACAGCTGTCAAAAAATAAATAACATTTTCGGATTCCTTGCATTCGAATTACATAAAAACGATACCAAACTTGCGAAATTCCGTTGACCTTGTACCTATCACTGACTTAAGAAACGTCAATTTGACAGCTGTCAAAAAATAGATAAAAATTTCGGATTCCTCATACTCAAATTATATAGAAACGATACCAAACTTGTTAAAACATGTCAACAAAAAAATGTCAAAAATGACAGCTGTCAAAAAATAAATACATTTTTCTGATAACTTATACTCAAATTATATAGAATCGACACAAAATTTCTGAAATTTTGTTAACCTTGCACATATTCTTTACTAAAGAATCACCAATTTGACAGCTGTCAAAAAATAAATTTAATTTTCGGACTACTTGTATTTGAGTTACATAGAGACGATACTAAACTTGCGATATTTTGTTCACCTTGCACATATTACTAACCTAAGAAACGTCAATTTGACAGCTGTCAAAAAATATATAAAATTTTCGAATTCCTCATACTCAAATTATATAGAAGCGATACCAAACTCGTGAATTTTTGTTAACATTGCAACTATTACCAACGTAATATACGTCAATTTGACAGCTGTCAAAAAATTTAAAAAATTTTCGGATTGCCTGCATTAGAATTATACGAAATCGACACCAACTTTGCGAAATTATGTTACCATTACGCCTATGATCGACAGTTAACCGAAATCAAAGAATTGTTAAAAATGACAGCTGTCAAAATATGAATTAAATTTTCGGATTCCTTGCCCTCGAATTATACGAAAACGACACCAACTTTGTGAAATTCTATTAATCTTGCACTTTATACTAACCAAGGAAACGTCAATTTGACAGGTGTCAAAAAATTTAAAATATTTTTTAAATCCTTTTAGCAATATTAACATAACGTACTAGTTGAATTTTCTTCAAATTGCCAATTTATCAAATTAAGCGTATTTTTCCAGACGGTGTGCATGATTTATTCAAATCTGATGAATTTAAACACTTGCCCTTGTCTAATTTTCACCAAATACTGTAAAAGCCACGCCTTTCATGCATTTCGAGCGAAAGTTGGAAATTTTGCTGTCACCGTTACGAATTTTCTTAATTTTCTCCAAGTTCGAACATCTTTATGATAACTTTATATATATCAAAATGTTCGGAAAAGATGAGGGAATCAGATAAACCTAGAAAGAAATCTCCAAAAGGAAAGTTATAGAAGATATAGCAGAATAAACTTGACTTTTAATAAAAAAAATTTCGAAAAAATTTATAAAATATTTTTTTTATCCGCCAAAGGATATTTTGGGGTCACGCAGTCGATGTGGAACGTAAAGGTAATTTATTCCTTTAAACGATAGGCTAAAGAACGATTGAAAAAGTTACATACACTAGCGTACAGATGGGTTTTAGTAAGAGGATGTCATAATTAGTGATTATTGCTAAATCGATTGTAGTTATTTTTGTATAATAAATTAAGAAACTAAATTATGGTTTATAATCGTGTTTTGATGTGCTCTTTCTGATGACATATATAACATTTCGATGAAATATTATTTTACCCCTTAAAAAGGAAAAAGAAATTTTTACGAAATCATCAAGTTCAGTCTCTCGCAAATTTCTCCATTTTATAGGTCTTTTAGCATCATATGATGTATTGTGAAATATTAGTATTTGAGATGACCTATCCACCGGTTCGAACCCGGTGCCAATCTATAAGACAGAAATCGAATAATTCATTATCGAAAATGACCCTGCATTTTCATGTTTTCCAACTTTAAAAAAATCAAAAAATTGACTTCCCGACATTTTATTGAAAAAATCTCGCGACGAGTTTTTCTAAATAAGTTTCTTGATAACATACTAAAATATAAACTGAATCGGTTAAGTTTTACGAGACCGGCAAGTCGTAGAAAGAAATATTTAATTTTTTGCACATTTTCTGACTATTTCGTTTAATAACTTATTAACGGGACACCCTGTATAATGTCGTACATCGGCTAAGTATACGCCATATATACCAAAGTATACACCAAAAGTTTCATTGCTCCAACGTGAGCCGTTTAGAAGAAATCGAATAACTGGTTTCAAGATGCACCCTGTTTCGGCGCTCCCATAAGAGCAATGTAAATATGTCGTTGCAGACCATTTTGGAAATCGGGAAAATGGTAGGAAATTTTCGATTTTGGGCAACGATAGGGGTCATTATCGAAAGCCGAAATCCCATAGAATCTTTTCCATACCATTTCCATTCTCAAATCGGTCAATTAACTTCAGGATCTCGCTAAGAAAAAGGCTATTTTGGCCCATTTCGGCCGAATTTTGACAGTCAACAAATTGGGTTAATTTTATTCCAAGGCATGCTGAATAAAATCGACGAAGTGTGCAGATTTGCAAAAATTGGCCGTCCCAGCTCGGAAAAACGTCGTTTTTCTCCCGATTGAAAGGAAATTTCAAAAATTTTGAAAAATAATAATGTTGAGAGAAAAGATGGACGGAAAGAATACGCCTATAAAGAACTCTCCGAGATGATATTTGTAGGAGTTATTCGTGACTAAACAGAACTTTTAGTGAAAAATGGTTGAAAATGGTTATATTTAATTTTTTTTAACCCTTTAGATCGTAATTCGAAACGCGCTCTTGGTATGAATCTTAAAGTACCATCATTCCGCTTGACGAAAAAGCAAAAAGATATGGAAAATGTTAAATAGGAAAGCGTATAGACGAAATTAAGTGTAGCGGTGACAAATTTTTGCATTTCCAAAAAACTAAAATTCATTCTTTAATAGTAATTTCGGTATTTAAATCGAAGAAACGAAAATATACGTATCGAATGTGATTTACCTCGAACTTTCCGGTAACGTAAACTAAAATTCGATCAAAAGCCGTTTTTACCTCGAAAAAAATGAAAAACCGTCCATTTTTACCCCGAAATATCAACTTGTTCAGTATTTTCAAATTTTTCCCATTTTCTAATAACTTTAGGTATAGATAGATGTATTGATGGCACCTAGTTTTTGAGATGGGAACGCTAAAATTTAAAACTGCGTGACGCTCGGACCCACCCAGTTCGAGCTATTAGGTACCCAAAATGACCCTTTTTTGTCAAATTTCGACTTTCAAAAATTCTTTTAAATTACTTCTAATCATCGTACGTTGCCCAGTTTCAATAGCGTTCTGTAGCGACCGGTCCACTCCACACTCCGAAAATTTAAATCGAAAAAATTGAGTTTTGCGACTTGAAATGTGTTTCAACGGGAATCGTCGAAAAGTCGACTTTGACGCTTAATAACTTCGAAACGGTTCACCCTGTATATTTCAAATTTTGAGACAACACGCGCGAACTATCCGAAATTAAAACCAAAAAGTTTCGTCGTTTCAACGCAGACAGTTTCTGCGCAAAAAATTCGCAACCGGAAAAATGTCAAAAGATACGACGACGACGACAACGGACGAACTCAAGGTCACCCACTGGCCGTAATACATAGCGTCCGAAGGGCGCTATGTAACTAGGGGGGCATAGCCCCCCTAGGCGCTCCGCGCGGGGCTCCGCGGACCCTCTTTTTGCGACAGATTCGCCTATATGTGTTTTGTTATTACCTAGATTTATCAACCGATTTGCGTGGATACACCGAGAAGTTTGAATGCAGGTTGATGCTTTAATTGGTTGGCCACACTCCTGCGGACTGTGTTGGGGGTACATAGCACCCAAATTCGTTCATTATAACATATGTTACCGTTTCACATTTTAAGGGACCAGCTATAACCGATTGCGAACAATCCGTTCACTATTTTACGTATCGAATAGAAAAAAATATGTCAAAAATGACAGCTGTCAAAAATAAACAACATTTTCGGATTCCTTGCATTCGAATTACACAGAAACGATACCAAACTTGCGAAATTCCGTTGACCTTATACCTATTATTGACCTAAGAAACGTCAATTTGACAGCTGTCAAAAAATATATAAAATTTTCGAATTACTTATTCCCCAAATTATATTAATCCCCAAGTATTTTCATTTTTAATTTTTTTTTAATTTCTAAATAATTCAATGCAAATGCCTTAAAAATTTGAAGAAATCGATATATTTCGATTTTATTCGAAAAGTATTATCTCTACGGTAAAATTGTATATATCGTAAAGATGCACTTTGATAAGGTCTACAAGAAAGTAGTCTATAAAATTTTCTGTATCTGCTATAGTTGTTGAGTTATTGAGCAAATCATGATTTCTATATTCTTGCAAATATCTCAAAAACGATTACATTTGAGAAAAAAAGTTTCGAACAAACAAAATATACTATTAAATTCTCTATCAGAAAGGAAATATACAAATTTTTCCTATTGGTTTAGATTACGGAGATATTTAAGAAAAACTGAAAAATATCAAGAAATTTTGAAATTCTTAAAAATTCAAAAAAAAAATTATTAAATATTCTTACATTTTATATAATATTTGATGTATACTGATAGAATAAATATATTATGTTTAGAAGGAAACCATTAATGAGTTACAAAATGCGACAGATTCTCACTAGGCGCTAACCGCGCAGGGGCCTCCGGCATCCACCTACATGCGTTTTTGTTATTACCTAGCCGCTCCGCGGCAGGGCTCCGCCGTTCACCTGTATGCGACAGATTCGCCTACGTGTGTTTTTTTGTTATTATTACCTAAATTTGACCACCGATTAGGGTGGATGCACCGAGAAGCTTGAATGCAGGTTGTTGCTTTAATTGGTTGGCCACACTCCTGCGGACTGTGATGGGGGTACATAGCACCCAAATTTGATAATTATAACATATGTTACCGTTTCACATTTTAAGGTACCAGCTATAACCGATTGCGAACAATCCGTTCACTATTTTACGTATCGAATAGAAAAAAATATGTCAAAAAGACAGCTGTCAAAAAATAAACAAAATTTTCGGATTCCTTGCATTCGAATTACATAAAAACGATACCAAACTTGCGAAATTCAGTTGACCTTGTACCTATTACTGACTTAAGAAACGTCAATTTGACAGCTGTCAAAAAATAGATAAAAATTTCGGATTCCTCATACTCAAATTATATAGAAACGATACCAAACTTGTTAAAACATGTCAACAAAAAAATGTCAAAAATGACAGCTGTCAAAAAATAAATAAATTTTTCGGATACCTCATACTCAACTTATATAGAATCGATACAAAATTCTTGAAATTTTGTTAACCTTGCACTTATTCTTTACTAAAGATTCATTAATTTGACAGCTGTCAAAAAATAAGTTTAATTTTCGGACTCCTTGCATTTGAATTACATAGAAACGATACTAAACTTGCGATATTTTATTCACCTTGCACATATTACTAACCTAAGGAACGTCAATTTGACAGCTGTCAAAAAATGTATAAAATTTTCGAATTCCTCATACTTAAATTATATAGATGCGATACCAAACTCGTGAATTTTTGTTAACATTGGAACTATTACCAACGTAATATACGTCAATTTGACAGCTGTCAAAAAATTTAAAAAATTTTCGGATTGCCTGCATTCGAGTTATACGAAATCGATACCAACTTTACGAAATTATGTTACCATTACGCCTATGATCGACAGTTAACCGAAATCAAAGAATTGTTAAAATGACAGCTGTCAAAATATGAATTAAATTTTCGGATTCCTTGCCCTCGAATTATACGAAAACGACACCAACTTTGTGAAATTCTATTAATCTTGCAATTTTTACTAACAAAGAAAACGTCAATTTGACAGGTGTCAAAAAATAAATAAAATTTTTTAAATTCCTTTAATATTACTAACATAATGTGCTACTTGATTTTTCTTCAAATTGACAATTTACTAAATTATTCCTATTTTTCCACAAAATGCGAAACGACCCTATTAAAAATTTGCTAAACATCCCATGTATTTTCACGAATTACGGTAAAAGCCACGCCTTTCATACATTTCGAGCGAAAGTTAGAAATTTTGCTGTCACCGTTACGAATTTTCTTAATTTTCTCCAAGTTCGAACATCTTTATGATAACTTTATATACATCAAAATGTTCGGAAAAGATGAGGGAATCAGATAAACCTAGAAAGAAATCTCTAAACGAAAAGTTATAGAAGATGTAGCAGAGTAAACTGAACTTTTGAAAAAAAAAATTTCGAAAAAATTTACAAAATATTTTTTTTATCCGCCAAAGGATATTTTTGGGTCACGCAGTCGATGTGGAACGTAAAGGTAATTTATTCCTTTAAATGATAGGCTAAAGAACGATTGAAAAAGTTACATACACTAGCGTACAGATGGGTTTTAGTAAGAGGATGTCAAAATTAGTGCTTATTGCTTAATCGATTGTAGTTATTTTTGTATAAGAAATTAAGAAACTAAATTATGGTTTATAATCCTGTTTTGATGTGCTCTTTCTGATGACATATATAACATTTCGATCAAATATTATTTTACCCCATAAAAAGCAAAAAAAAAAATTGACGAAATCATCAAGTTCAGTTTTTCGCAAATTTCTCCATTTTATAGGCCTTTTAGCATGATATGATGTATTGTGAAATATTAGTATTTGAGATGACCTATCCACCGGTTCCAACCCGGTGCCAATCTATAAGACAGAAATCGAATAATTAATTATCGAAAATGACCCTGCATTTTCATGCTTTCCAACTTTAAAAAAATCAAAAAATTGACTTCCCGACATTTTATCAAAAAAATCTCGCTACGACTTTTTCTAAATAAGTTTCTTGCTAACATACTAGAATATAAATTGAATCGCTTAAGTTTTACGAGACCGGCAAGTCGTAGAAGAAAATATTTAATTTTTTGCACATTTTCTGCTTATTTCGTTTAATAACTTATGAACGGAACACCCTGTATAATAAAGTACATCGGCTAAAGATACGCCATATATACTAAAATATACCCCAAAAGTTTCATTGCTCCAACATGAGCCGTTTAGAAGAAATCGAATAACTGGTTTCAAGATGCACCCTGTTTCGGCACTCCCATAAGAGCAATGTAAATATGTCGTTGCAGACCATTTTGGAAATCGGGAAAATGGTAGGAAATTTTCCATTTTGGGCAACGATAGGGGTCATTATCGAAAGCCGAAATCCCATAGAATCTTTTCCATACCATTTCCATCCTCAAATCGGTCAATTAACGTCAGCATCTCGCTAAGAAAATGGCTATTTTTGGCCTATTTCCACCGAATTTGACAGCCAAAATATTTAGTAAAATTTCATCCGTCCGTCCGTTAAAATCCGAGTAAAGTTCAAGTCCAGTCATCAGATTTGCAAAAATTGGCCATCCGAGCTCGGTAAATTGTCGTTTTTCTCCCGATTGGAAGGAAATTTCGAAAATTTTGAAAAATAATAATGTGGTGAGAAAGGATGGACGAAGAAATTACGCCTATAAAGAAATGTCCAAAGTGATATTTGTAGGAGTTATTCGTGACTAAACAGAACTTTTAGTGAAAAATGGTTGAAAATGGATATACTTAATTTTTTTTAACCCTTTAGATCGTAATTCGAAACGCGCTCTTGGTATGAATCTGAAAGTGCCATCATTCCGCTTGACGAAAAAGCAAAAAAATATGGAAAATGTTAAATAGGAAAGCGTATAGACGAACTTAAGTGTAGCGGTGACAAAAAAATAATTTCCAAATTTCTAAATTTCAATCGTTAATAGTATTTTCGGTTTTTAAATCGAAGAAACGAAATTATACGTATCGGATGTGATTTACCTCGAACTTTCCGGTAAAGGAAACTAAATTTCGATCAAAAGCCGTTTTTACCTTGAAAAAAATCAAAAACCGTCCATTTTTACCCCGAAATATCAACTTGTTCAGTATTTTCAATTTTTTTCCATCTTCTAATAACTTTAGGTATAGATAGATGTATTGATGGCATCTAGTTTTTGAGATGGGAAATCGAATATTTAAATCCGCGTGACCCTCGGACCCACCCAGTTCGAGCTATTAGGTACCAAAAATGACCCTTTTTTGTCAAATTTCGACTTTCAAAAATTCTTTTAAATTACTTCTAATCGTCGTACGTTACCCAGTTTCAATAGGGTTCTGTAGCGACCGGTCCACTCCACGCTCCGAAAATTTAAATCGAAAAAATTGAGTTTTGCGACTTGAAATGTGTTTCAACGGGAATCGCCGAAAAGTCGACTTTGACGCTTAATAACTTCGAAATGGTTCACCCTGTATATTTTAAATTTTGAGACAACACGCGCGCACTATCCGAAATTAAAACCAAAAAGTTTCGTCGTTTCGACTCTGATAGTTTTCTCGCAAAAAATTCGCAACCTCAAAAATGTCAAAAGATACGACGACGACGACGACGACAACGGACGAACTCAAGGTCACTCTCAAGCCGTAATACATAGCGTCCGAAGGGCGCTATGTAACTAGGGGGGCATAGCCCCCCTAGGCGCTCCGCGCGGGGCTCCGCGGACCCTCTTTTTGCGACAGATTCGCCTATATGTGTTTTGTTAGTACCTAGATATGACCACCGATTTGGGTGGATACACCGAGAAGCTTGAATGCCGGTTGATGCTTTAATTGGTTGGCCACACTCCTGCGGACTGTGATGGGGGTACATAGCACCCAAATTCGTTAATTATAACATATGTGACCGTTTCACATTTTAAGGTACCAGCTATAACCGATTGCAAACAATCCGTTCACTATTTTACGTATCGAATAGAAAAAAATATGTCAAAAATGACAGTTGTCAAAAATAAACAAAATTTTCGGATTCCTTGCATTCGAATTACATAAAAACGATACCAAACTTGCGAAATTCCGTTGACCTTGTACATACGACTGACTTAGGAAACGTCAATTTGACAGCTGTCAAAAAATAGATAAAAATTTCGGATTCCTCATACTCAAATTATATCGAATCGACACCAAACTGTTGAAATTCTGTTAACCTTGCACTTATTCTTTACTAAGGAATCCTCAATTTGACAGCTGTCAAAAAATATATAAAATTTTCGAATTAGGTATTCCCCAAATTATATTAATTCCCAAGTATTTTCATTTTTAATTTTTTTTTAATTTCTAAATAATTCATGCAATAAATGCCTTAAAAATTTGAAGAAATCGATATATTTCGATTTTATTCGAAAAGTATTATCTCTACGGTAAAATTGTATATATCGTAAAGATGCACTTTGATAAGGTCTACAAGAAAGTAGTCTATAAAATTTTCTGTATCTACTATAGTTGTTGAGTTATTGAGCAAATCATGATTTCTATATTCTTGCAAATATCTCAAAAACGATTACATTTGAGAAAAAAAGTTTCGAACAAACAAAATATACTATTAAATTCTCTATCAGAAAGGAAATATACAAATTTTTCCTATTGGTTTAGATTACGGAGATATTTAAGAAAAACTGAAAAATATCAAGAAATTTTGAAATTCTTAAAAATTCAAAAAAAAAATTATTAAATATTCTTACATTTTATATAATATTTGATGTATACTGTAAGAATAAATATATTATGTTTAGAAGGAAACCATTAATGAGTTACAAAATGCGACAGATTCTCACTAGGCGCTAAACGCGCAGGGGCCTCCGGCATCCACCTACATGCGTTTTTGTTATTAACTAGCCGCTTCGCGGCAGGGCTCCGCCGTTCACCTGTATGCGACAGATTCGCCTACGTGTGTTTTTGTTATTATTACATAGAATTGACCACCGATTTGGGTGGATGCACCGAGAAGCTTGAATGTAGGTTGATGCATTAATTCGTTGGCCACACTCCTGCGGACTGTGATGGGGGTACATAGCACCCAAATTTGTTAATTATAACATATGTGACCGTTTCACATTTTAAGGTACCAGCTATAACCGATTGCGAACAATCCGTTCACTATTTTACGTATCGAATAGAAAAAAATATGTAAAAAATTACAGCTGTCAAAAAATAAATAACATTTTCGGATTCCTTGCATTCGAATTACATAAAAACGATACCAAACTTGCGAAATTCCGTTGACCTTGTACCTATTACTGACTTAAGAAATGTCAATTTGACAGCTGTCAAAAAATAGATAAAAATTTCGGATTCCTCATACTCAAATTATATAGAAACGATACCAAACTTGTGAAAATATATTAACAAAAAAATGTCAAAAATGACAGCTGTCAAAAAATAAATAGATTTTTCGGATAACTTATACTCAAATTATATAGAATCGATACAAAATTTTTGAAATTTTGTTAACCTTGCACTTATTCTTTACTAAAGAATCACCAATTTGACAGCTGTCAAAAAATAAATTTAATTTTCGGACTCCTTGCATTTGAATTACATAGAGTCGATACTAAACTTGCGATATTTTGTTCACCTTGCACATATTACTAACTTAAGAAACGTCAATTTGACAGCTGTCAAAAAATATATAAAATTTTCGAATTCCTCATACTCAAATTATATAGAAGCGATACCAAACTCGTGAATTTTTGTTAACATTGCAACTATTACCAACGTAATATACGTCAATTTGACAGCTGTCAAAATATTTAAAAAATTTTCGGATTGCCTGCATTCGAGTTATACGAAATCGACACCAACTTTGCGAAATTATGTTACCATTACGCCTATGATCGACAGTTAACCGAAATCAAATAATTGTTAAAAATGACAGCTGTCAAAATATGAATTAAATTTTCGGATTCCTTGCCCTCGAATTATACGAAAACGACACCAACTTTGTGAAATTCTATTAATCTTGCACTTTTTACTAACCAAGGAAACGTCAATTTGACAGGTGTCAAAAAATTTAAGATATTTTTTAAATCCTTTTACCAATATTAACATAACGTACTAGTTGAATTTTCTTCAAATTGCCAAATTATCAAATTAAGCCTATTTTTCCAGACGGTGTGCATGATTTATTCAAATCTGATGAATTTAAACATTTGCCCTTGTCTAATTTTCACTAAATACGGTAAAAGCCACGCCTTTCATACATTTCGAGCGAAAGTTAGAAATTTTGCTGTCACCGTTACGAATTTTCTTAATTTTCTCCAAGTTCGAACATCTTTATGATAACTTTATATACATCAAAATGTTCGGAAAAGATGAGGGAATCAGATAAACCTAGAAAGAAATCTCCAAAAGGAAAGCTATGGAAGATATAGCAGAGTAAACTGAACTTTTGAAAAAAAAATTTTTGACAAAATTTATAAAATATTTTTTTTATCCGCCAAAGGATATTTTTGGGTCACACAGTCGATGTGGAACGTAAAGGTCATTTCTTCCTTTAAACGATAGGCTAAAGAACGATTTAAAAAGTTACATACACTAGCGTACAGATGGGTTTTAGTAAGAGGATGTCAAAATTAGTGCTTATTGCTTAATCCATTGTAGTTACTTTTGTATAAGAAATTAAGAAACTAAATTATGGTTTATAATCCTGTTTTGATGTGCTCTTTCTGATGACATATATAACATTTCGATCAAATATTATTTTACCCCATAAAAAGCAAAAAAAAATTTTGACGAAATCATCAAGTTCAGTTTCACGCAAATTTCTCCAATTTATAGGCCTTTTAGCATGATATGACGTATTGTGAAATATTAGTATTTGAGATGACCTATCCACCGGTTCTAACCCGGAGCAAATCTATGCTACCCAAGTCGAATAATTAATTATCGAAAATGACCCTGCATTTCCATGCTTTCCAACTTTAAAAAAATCAAAAAATTGACTTCCCGACATTTTATCAAAAAAATCTCGCGACGACTTTTTCTAAATAAGTTTCTTGATAACATACTAGAATATAAACTGAATCGCTTAAGTTTTACGAGACCGGCAAGTCGTAGAAAAATATATTTAATTTTTTGCACATTTTCTGCTTATTTCGTTTAATAACTTATGAACGGAACACCCTGTATAATGTCGTACATCGGCTAAGGATACGCCATATATACCAAAGTATACCCCAAAAGTTTCATTGCTCCAACGTGGACGGATTAGAAGAAATGAAATAAATTGTGTCAAGATGCATCATTTTTGCATGCTCCCATAAGCCCAATGTAAATTGGTCGTTGCAGACCATTTTGGAAATCGGGAAAATGGTAGGAAATTTTCCATTTTGGGCAACGATAGGGGTCATTATCGAAAGCCGAAATCCCATAGAATCTTTTCCATACCATTTCCATCCTCAAATCGGTCAATTAACTTCAGCATCTCGCTAAGAAAATGGCTATTTTTGGCCTATTTCGACCGAATTTTGACAGCCAAAATATTTAGTAAAATTTCGTCCGTCCGTCCGTTAAAATCCGAGTAAAGTTCAAGTCCAGTCGGCAGATTTGCAAAAATTGGCCGTCCGAGCTCGGTAAATTGTCGTTTTTCTCCCGATTGGAAGGAAATTTCGAAAATTTTGAAAAATAATAATGTGGTGAGAAATGATGGACGATGAAAATACGCTTATAGAGAACTCTCCGAAATGATATTTGTAAGAGTTATTCGTGACTAAACAAAACTTTTAGTGAAAAATGGGTGAAAATGGTTATATTTAATTTCGTTTAACCCTTTAGATCGTAATTCGAAACGCGCTCTTGGTATGAATCTTCAAGTACCATCATTCCGCTTGACGAAAAAGCAAAAAAATATTGAAAATGTTAAATACGAAAGCGTATAGACGAAATTAAGTGTAGCGGTGACAAAAGTACAATTTCCAAATTTCTAAAATTCAATCGTTAATAGTAATTTCGGTATTTAAATCGAAGAAACGAAAATATACGTATCGAATGTGATTCACCTCGAACTTTCCGGTAACGTAAACTAAATTTCGATCAAAAGCCGTTTTTACCTCGAAAAAAATCAAAAACCGTCCATTTTTACCCCGAAATTTCAACTTGTTCAGTATTTTCAAATTTTTCCCATCTTCTAATAACTTTAGGTATAGATAGATGTATTGATGGCACCTAGTTTTTGAGATGGGAAATCGAAAATTTAAAACCGCGTGACAATCGGACCCACCCAGTTCGAGCTATTCGGTACCCGAAATGACTCTTTTTTGTCAAATTTCGACTTTGAAAAATTCTTTTAAATTACTTCTAATCGTCGTACGATACCCAAAAACAATAGGGTTCTGTAGCTATCGGTCTACGCCACACTCTGAAAATTTAAATCGAAAAAATTGCGATTTGCGACCTGAAACGTAGCACAACTGAAATCGCCGAAAAGTCGACTTTGACGCTTAATAACTTCGAAACGGCACACCCTGTATACTCGAAAATTTGAGACAATACGCGCGCACTATCCAAAAGTAAAACCAAAAAGTTTCGTCGTTTCGACTCTGACCGTTTTTTCTCTAGAAATTCGCAACCTCGAAAATGTCAAAACCGACGACAACATACGCACTCAAGGTCACCCACTGGACGTAATACATAGCGTCCGAAGGGCGCTATGTAACTAGGGGGGCATAGCCCCCCTAGGCGCTCCGCGCGGTGCTCCGCGGACCCTCTATATGCGACAGATTCGCCTATATGTGTTTTGTTATTACCTAGATTTATCAACCGATTTGCGTGGATGCATCGGGAAGTTTGAATGCAGGTTGATGCTTTAATTGGTTGGCCACACTCCTGCGGACTGTGATGGGGGGTACATAGCACCCAAATTCGTTAATTATAACATATGTGGTTTAAGGTACCAGCTATAACCGATTGCGAACAATCCGTTCACTATTTTACGTATCGAATAGAAAAAAATATGTCAAAAATACAGCTGTCAAAAAATAAACACCATTTTCGGATTCCTTGCATGCGAATTACATAAAAACGATACCAAACTTGCAAAATTCTGTTAACCTTGTACCTATTATTGACCTAAGAAACGTTAATTTAACAGCTGTGAAAATATAGATAAAAATTTCGGATTCCTCATACTCAAATTATATAGAAATGATACCAAACTTGTGAAAATATGTTAACAAAAAAATGTCAAAAATGACAGATGTCAAAAAGTAAATAAATTTTTTGGATACCTCATACTCAACTTATATAGAATCGATACAAAATTCTTGAAATTTTGTTAACCTTGCACTTATTCTTTACTAAAGATTCATTAATTTGACAGCTGTCAAAAAATAATTTTAATTTTCGGACTCCTTGCATTTGAATTACATAGAAACGATACTAAACTTGCGATAGTTTGTTCACCTTGCACATATTACTAACCTAAGGAACGTCAATTTGACAGCTGTCAAAAAATATATAAAATTTTCGAATTCCTCATACTCAAATTATATAGATGCGATACCAAACTCGTGAATTTTTGTTAACATTGGAACTATTAGCAACGTAATATACGTCAATTTGACAGCTGTCAAAAAATTAATAAATTTTTCGGATTGCCTGCATTCGAGTTATACGAAATCGACACCAACTTTGCGAAATTATGTTACCATTACGCCTATGATCGACAGTTAACCGAAATCAAAGAATTGTTAAAAATGACAGCTGTCAAAATATGAATTAAATTTTCGGATTCCTTGCCCTCGAATTATACGAAAACGACACCAACTTTGTGAAATTCTATTAATCTTGCACTTTATACTAACCAAGGAAACGTCAATTTGACAGGTGTCAAAAAATTTAAAATATTTTTTAAATCCTTTTAGCAATATTAACATAACTTACTAGTTGAATTTTCTTCAAATTGCCAATTTATCAAATTAAGCCTATTTTTCCAGACGGTGTGCATGATTTATTCAAATCTGATGAATTTAAACACTTGCCCTTGTCTAATTTTCACTAAATACTGTAAAAGCCACGCCATTCATGCATTTCGAGCGAAAGTTGGAAATTTTGCTGTCACCGTTACGAATTTTCTTAATTTTCTCCAAGTTCGAACATCTTTATGATAACTTTATATATATCAAAATGTTCGGAAAAGATGAGGGAATCAGATAAACCTAGAAAGAAATCTCCAACAGGAAAGTTATAGAAGATATAGCAGAATAAACTTGACCTTTAATAAAAAAAATTTCGAAAAAATTTATAAAATATTTTTTTTATCCGCCAAAGGATATTTTTGGATCACGCAGTCGATGTTGAACGTAAAGGTAATTTATTCCTTTAAATGATAGGCTAAAGAACGATTGAAAAAGTTACATACACTAGCGTACAGATGGGTTTTAGTAAGAGGATGTCAAAATTAGTGCTTATTGCTTAATCGATTGTAGTTATTTTTGTATAAGAAATTAAGAAACTAAATTATGGTTTACAATCGTGTTTTGATGTGCTCTTTCTGATGACATATATAACATTTCGATCAAATATTATTTTACCCCTTAAAAAGGAAGAAGAAATTTTTACGAAATCATCAAGTTCAGTCTCTCGCAAATTTCTCCATTTTATAGGTCTTTTAGCATGATATGATGTATTGTGAAATATTAGTATTTGAGATGACCTATCCACCGGTTCGAACCCGGTGCCAATCTATAAGACAGAAATCGAATAATTCATTATCGAAAATGACCCTGCATTTTCATGCTTTCCAACTTTAAAAAAATCAAAAAATTGACTTCCCGACATTTTATCAAAAAAATCTCGCGACGACTTTTTCTAAATAAGTTTCTTGATAACATACTAGAATATAAATTGAATCGCTTAAGTTTTACGAGACCGGCAAGCCGTAGAAAAAAATATTTAATTTTTTGCACATTTTCTGCTTATTTCGTTTAATAACTTATGAACGGAACACCCTGTATAATGTCGTACATCGGCTAAGGATACGCCATATATACCAAAGTATACCCCAAAAGTTTCATTGCTCCAACGTGGGCCGTTTAGAAGAAATCGAATAACTGGTTTCAAGATGCACCCTGTTTCGGCTCTCCCATAAGAGCAATGTAAATATGTCGTTGCAGACCATTTTGGAAATCGGGAAAATGGTAGGAAATTTTCGATTTTGGGCAACGATAGGGGTCATTATCGAAAGCCGAAATCCCATAGAATCTTTTCCATACCATTTCCATTCTCAAATCGGTCAATTAACTTCAGGATCTCGCTAAGAAAAAGGCTATTTTGGCCCATTTCGGCCGAATTTTGACAGTCAACAAATTGGGTTAATTTTATTCCAAGGCATGCTGATTAAAATCGACGAAGTGTGCAGATTTGCAAAAATTGGCCGTCCCAGCTCGGAAAAACGTCGTTTTTCTCCCGATTGAAAGGAAATTTCAAAAATTTTGAAAGATAATAATGTTGAGAGAAAAGATGGACGGAAAGAATACGCCTATAAAGAACTCTCCGAGATGATATTTGTAGGAGTTATTCGTGACTAAACAGAACTTTTAGTGAAAAATGGGTGAAAATGGATATTCTTAATTTCTTTTAACCCTTTAGATCGTAATTCGAGGAGCGCTCTTGGTGTTAATATTCAAGTACCATCATTCCGCTTGACGAAAAAGCAAAAAAATATGAAAAATGTTAAATAGGAAATCATATAGACGAAATTAAGTGTAGCGGTGACAAATTTTTGCATTTCCAAAAAACTAAAATTCATTCGTTAATAGTAATTTCGGTATTTAAATCGAAGAAACGAAAATATACGTATCGAATGTGATTTACCTCGAACTTTCCGGTAACGTAAACTAAAATTCGATCAAAAGCCGTTTTTACCTTGAAAAAAATGAAAAACCGTCCATTTTTACCCCGAAATATCAACTTGTTCAGTATTTTCAAATTTTTCCCATTTTCTAATAACTTTAGGTATAGATAGATGTATTGATGGCACCTAGTTTTTGAGATGGGAAATCTTAAATTTTAAACCGCGTTACGCTCGGACTCACCCAGTTCGAGCTATTAGGTACCAAAAATGACCCTTTTTTGTCAAATTTCGACTTTCAAAAATTCTTTTAAATTACTTCTAATCATCGTACGTTACCCAGTTTCAATAGCGTTCTGTAGCGACCGGTCTACGCCACACTCCGAAAATTTAAATCGAAAAAATTGAGTTTTGCGACTTGAAATGTGTTTCAACGGGAATCGCCGAAAAGTCGACTTTGACGCTTAATAACTACGAAACGGTTCACCCTGTATATTTTAAATTTTGAGACAACACGCGTGCACTATCCAAAATTAAAACCAAAAAGTTTCGTCGTTTCGACTCTGATAGTTTTCTCGCAAAAAATTCGCAACCGGAAAAATGTCAAAAGATACGACGACGACAACGGACGAACTCAAGGTCACCCACTGGCCGTAATACATAGCACCAGAATTGGTGCTATGTAACTAGGGGGGCATAGCCCCCCTAGGCGCTCCGCGCGGGGCTCCGCGGACCCTCTATATGCGACAGATTCGCCTATATGTGTTTTGTTATTACCTAGATTTATCAACCGATTTGCGTGGATACACCGAGAAGTTTGAATGCAGGTTGATGCTTTAATTGGTTGGCCACACTCCTGCGGACTGTGTTGGGGGTACATAGCACCCAAATTCGTTCATTATAACATATGTTACCGTTTCACATTTTAAGGGACCAGCTATAACCGATTGCGAACAATCCGTTCACTATATTACGTATCGAATAGAAAAAAATATGTCAAAAATGACAGCTGTCAAAAAATAAACAACATTTTCGGATTCCTTGCATTCGAATTACACAGAAACGATACCAAACTTACAAAATTCCGTTAACCTTATACCTATTATTGACCTAAGAAACGTCAATTTGACAGCTGTCAAAAAATAGATAAAAATTTCGGATACCTCATTCTCAAATTATATCGAATCGACACCAAACTTTTGAAATTCTGTTAACCTTGCACTTATTCTTTACTAAGGAATCCTCAATTTGACAGCTGTCAAAAAATATATAAAATTTTCGAATTAGGTATTCCCCAAATTATATTAATTCCCAAGTATTTTCATTTTTAATTTTTTTTTAATTTCTAAATAATTCATGCAATAACTGCCTTAAAAATTTGAAGAAATCGATATATTTCGATTTTATTCGAAATGTATTATCTCTACGGTAAAATTGTATATATCGTAAAGATGCACTTTGATAAGGTCTACAAGAAAGTAGTCTATAAAATTTTCTGTATCTACTATAGTTGTTGAGTTATTGAGCAAATCATGATTTCTATATTCTTGCAAATATCTCAAAAACGATTACATTTGAGAAAAAAAGTTTCGAACAAACAAAATATACTATTAAATTCTCTATCAGAAAGGAAATATACAAATTTTTCCTATTGGTTTAGATTACGGAGATATTTAAGAAAAACTGAAAAATATCAAGAAATTTTGAAATTCTTAAAAATTCAAAAAAAAAATTATTAAATATTCTTACATTTTATATAATATTTGATGTATACTGATAGAATAAATATATTATGTTTAGAAGGAAACCATTAATGAGTTACAAAATGCGACAGATTCTCACTAGGCGCTAAACGCGCAGGGGCCTCCGGCATCCACCTACATGCGTTTTTGTTATTAACTAGCCGCTCCGCGGCAGGGCTCCGCCGTTCACCTGTATGCGACAGATTCGCCTACGTGTGTTTTTGTTATTATTACATAGAATTGACCACCGATTTGGGTGGATGCACCGAGAAGCTTGAATGTAGGTTGATTCATTAATTCGTTGGCCACACTCCTGCGGACTGTGATGGGGGTACATAGCACCCAAATTTGTTAATTATAACCGTAATGTGACCGTTTCACATTTTAAGGTACCAGCTATAACCGTTTGTGAACAATCCGTTCACTATTTTACGTATCGAATAGAAAAAAATATGTCAAAAATTACAGCTGTCAAAAAATAAATAACATTTTCGGATTCCTTGCATTCGAATTACATAAAAACGATACCAAACTTGCGAAATTCCGTTGACGTTGTACCTATTACTGACTTAAGAAACGTCAATTTGATAGCTGTCAAAAAATAGATAAAAATTTCGGATTCCTCATACTCAAATTATATAGAAACGATACCAAACTTGTGAAAATATGTTAACAAAAAAATGTCAAAAATGACAGCTGTCAAAAAATAAATACATTTTTCGGATAACTTATACTCAAATTATATAGAATCGATACAAAATTTTTGAAATTTTGTTAACCTTGCACTTATTCTTTACTAAAGAATCACCAATTTGACAGCTGTCAAAAAATAAATTTAATTTTCGGACTCCTTGCATTTGAATTACATAGAGACGATACTAAACTTGCGATATTTTGTTCACCTTGCACATATTACTAACCTAAGAAACGTCAATTTGACAGCTGTCAAAAAATGTATAAAATTTTCGAATTCCTCATACTCAAATTATATAGAAGCGATACCAAACTCGTGAATTTTTGTTAACATTGCAACTATTACCAACGTAATATACGTCAATTTGACAGCTGTCAAAAAATTAATAAAATTTTCGGATTGCCTGCATTCGAGTTATACGAAATCGACACCAACTTTGCGAAATTATATTACCATTAAGCCTATGATCGACAGTTAACCGAAATCAAAGAATTGTTAAAATGACAGCTGTCAAAATATGAATTAAATTTTCGGATTCCTTGCCCTCGAATTATACGAAAACGACACCAACTTTGTGAAATTCTATTAATCTTGCAATTTTTACTAACAAAGAAAACGTCAATTTGACAGGTGTCAAAAAATAAATAAAATTTTTTAAATTCCTTTAATATTACTAACATAATGTGCTACTTGATTTTTCTTCAAATTGACAATTTACTAAATTATTCCTATTTTTCCACAAAATGCGAAACGACCCTATTAAAAATTTGCTAAACATCCCATGTATTTTCACGAATTACGGTAAAAGCCACGCCTTTCATACATTTCGAGCGAAAGTTAGAAATTTTGCTGTCACCGTTACGAATTTTCTTAATTTTCTCCAAGTTCGAACATCTTTATGATAACTTTATATACATCAAAATGTTCGGAAAAGATGAGGGAATCAGATAAACCTAGAAAGAAATCTTCAAAAGGAAAGCTATGGAAGATATAGCAGAGTAAACTGAACTTTTGAAAAAAAAAATTTCGAAAAAATTTATAAAATATTTTTTTTATCCGCCAAAGGATATTTTTGGATCACGCAGTCGATGTTGAACGTAAAGGTAATTTATTCCTTTAAATGATAGGCTAAAGAACGATTGAAAAAGTTACATACACTAGCGTACAGATGGGTTTTAGTAAGAGGATGTCAAAATTAGTGCTTATTGCTTAATCGATTGTAGTTATTTTTGTATAAGAAATTAAGAAACTAAATTATGGTTTATAATCCTGTTTTGATGTGCTCTTTCTGATGACATATATAACATTTCGATCAAATATTATTTTACCCCATAAAAAGCAAAAAAAAAATTTGACGAAATCATCAAGTTCAGTTTTTCGCAAATTTCTCCATTTTATAGGCCTTTTAGCATGATATGATGTATTGTGAAATATTAGTATTTGAGATGACCTATCCACCGGTTCTAACCCGGAGCAAATCTATGCGACCCAAGTCGAATAATTAATTATCGAAAATGACCCTGCATTTTCATGCTTTCCAACTTTAAAAAAATCAAAAAATTGACTTCCCGACATTTTATCAAAAAAATCTCGCGACGACTTTTTCTAAATAAGTTTCTTGATAACATACTAGAATATAAATTGAATCGCTTAAGTTTTACGAGACCGGCAAGCCGTAGAAAAAAATATTTAATTTTTTGCACATTTTCTGCTTATTTCGTTTAATAACTTATGAACGGAACACCCTGTATAATGTCGTACATCGGCTAAGGATACGCCATATATACCAAAGTATACCCCAAAAGTTTCATTGCTCCAACGTGAGCCGTTTAGAAGAAATCGAATAACTGGTTTCAAGATGCACCCTGTTTCGGCTCTCCCATAAGAGCAATGTAAATATGTCGTTGCAGACCATTTTGGAAATCGGGAAAATGGTAGGAAATTTTCCATTTTGGGCAACGATAGGGGTCATTATCGAAAGCCGAAATCCCATAGAATCTTTTCCATACCATTTCCATCCTCAAATCGGTCAATTAACGTCAGCATCTCGCTAAGAAAATGGCTATTTTTGGCCTATTTCGACCGAATTTGACAGCCAAAATATTTAGTAAAATTTCATCCGTCCGTCCGTTAAAATCCGAGTAAAGTTCAAGTCCAGTCATCAGATTTGCAAAAATTGGCCGTCCCAGCTCGGAAAAACGTCGTTTTTCTCCCGATTGAAAAGAAATTTCAAAAATTTTGAAAAATAATAATGTGGTGAGAAAGGATGGACGGAAAGAATACGCCTATAAAGAACTCTCCGAGATGATATTTGTAGGAGTTATTCGTGACTAAACAAAACTTTTAGTGAAAAATGGGTGAAAATGGTTATACTCAATTTTTTTTAACCCTTTAGATCGTAATTCGAAGCGCGCTCTTGGTATGAATCTTCAAGTACCATCATTCCGCGTGACGAAAAAGCAATAAAATATGGAAAATGTTAATTAGGAAAGCGTATAGACGAAATTAAGTGTAGCGGTGACAAATTTTTGCATTTCCAAAAAACTAAAATTCATTCGTTTATAGTAATTTCGATATTTAAATCGAAGAAAGCAAATTATACGTATCGAATGTGATTTACCTCGAACTTTCCGGTAAAGTAAACTAAATTTCGATCAAAAGCCGTTTTTACCTCGAAAAAAATCAAAAACCGTCCATTTTTACCCCGAAATATCAACTTGTTCAGTATTTTCAAATTTTTCCCATCTTCTAATAACTTTAGGTATAGATAGATGTATTGATGGCACCTAGTTTTTGAGATGGGAAATCTTAAATTTAAAACCGCGTGACCCTCGGACCCACCCAGTTCGAGCTATTAGGTACCCGAAATGACCCTTTTTTGTCAAATTTCGACTTTCAAAAATTCTTTTAAATTACTTCTAATCGTCGTACGTTACCCAGTTTCAATAGGGTTCTGTAGCGACCGGTCCACTCCACGTTCCGAAAATTTAAATCGAAAAAATTGAGTTTTGCGACTTGAAATGTGTTTCAACGGGAATCGCCGAAAAGTCGACTTTGACGCTTAATAACTTCGAAACTGTTCACCCTGTATATTTTAAATTTTGAGACAACACGCGCGCACTATCCAAAAGTAAAACCAAAAAGTTTCGTCGTTCCGGCTCTGATAGTTTTCTCGCAAAAAATTCGCAACCGGAAAAATGTCAAAAGATACGACGACAACGGACGAACTCAAGGTCACGTACTGGACGTAATACATAGCGTCCGAAGGGCGCTATGTAACTAGGGGGCATAGCCCCCTAGGCGCTCCGCGCGGGGCTCCGCGGACCCTCTTTTTGCGACAGATTCGCCTATATGTGTTTTGTTATTACCTAGATTTATCAACCGATTTGCGTGGATACACCGAGAAGTTTGAATGCAGGTTGATGCTTTAATTGGTTGGCCACACTCCTGCGGACTGTGTTGGGGGTACATAGCACCCAAATTCGTTCATTATAACATATGTTACCGTTTCACATTTTAAGGGACCAGCTATAACCGATTGCGAACAATCCGTTCACTATTTTACGTATCGAATAGAAAAAAATATTTAAAAAATGACAGCTGTCAAAAATAAACAAAATTTTCGGATTCCTTGCATTCGAATTACATAGAAACGATACCAAACTTGCGAAATTCCGTTGACCTTGTACATACTACTGACTTAGGAAACGTCAATTTGACAGCTGTCAAAAAATAAATAAAAATTTCGGATTCCTCATACTCAAATTATATCGAATCGACACCAAACTTTTGAAATTCTGTTAACCTTGCACTTATTCTTTACTAAGGAATCCTCAATTTGACAGCTGTCAAAAAATCTATAAAATTTTCGAATTAGGTATTCCCCAAATTATATTAATTCCCAAGTATTTTCATTTTTAATTTTTTTTAATTTCTAAATAATTCATGCAAATCCTTAAAAATTTGAAGAAATCGATATATTTCGATTTTATTCGAAAAGTATTATCTCTACGGTAAAATTGTATATATCCTAAAGATGCACTTTGATAAGGTCTACAAGAAAGTAGTCTATAAAATTTTCTGTATCTACTATAGTTGTTGAGTTATTGAGCAAATCATGATTTCTATATTCTTGCAAATATCTCAAAAACGATTACATTTGAGAAAAAAAGTTTCGAACAAACAAAATATACTATTAAATTCTCTATCAGAAAGGAAATATACAAATTTTTCCTATTGGTTTAGATTACGGAGATATTTAAGAAAAACTGAAAAATATCAAGAAATTTTGAAATTCTTAAAAATTCAAAAAAAAAATTATTAAATATTCTTACATTTTATATAATATTTGATGTATACTGATAGAATAAATATATTATGTTTAGAAGGAAACCATTAATGAGTTACAAAATGCGACAGATTCTCACTAGGCGCTAAACGCGCAAGGGCCTCCGGCATCCACCTGCATGCGTTTTTGTTATTAACTAGCCGCTCCGCGGCAGGGCTCCGCCGTTCACCTGTATGCGACAGATTCGCCTACGTGTGTTTTTGTTATTATTACATAGAATTGACCACCGATTTGGGTGGATGCACCGAGAAGCTTGAATGCAGGTTGTTGCTTTAATTGGTTGGCCACACTCCTGCGGACTGTGATGGGGGTACATAGCACCCAAATTTGTTAATTATAACATATGTGACCGTTTCACATTTTAAGGTACCAGCTATAACCGATTGCTAACAATCCGTTCACTATTTTACGTATCGAATAGAAAAAAATATGTCAAAAATTACAGCTGTCAAAAAATAAATAACATTTTCAGATTCCTTGCATTCGAATTACATAAAAACGATACCAAACTTGCGAAATTCCGTTGACGTTGTACCTATTACTGACTTAAGAAACGTCAATTTGATAGCTGTCAAAAAATAGATAAAAATTTCGGATTCCTCATACTCAAATTATATAGAAACGATACCAAACTTGTGAAAATATGTTAACAAAAAAATGTCAAAAATGACAGCTGTCAAAAAATAAATACATTTTTCGGATAATTTATACTCAAATTATATAGAATCGATACAAAATTTTTGAAATTTTGTTAACCTTGCACTTATTCTTTACTAAAGAATCACCAATTTGACAGCTGTCAAAAATTAAATTTAATTTTCGGACTCCTTGCATTTGAATTACATAGAGTCGATACTAAACTTGCGATATTTTGTTCACCTTGCACATATTACTAACTTAAGAAACGTCAATTTGACAGCTGTCAAAAAATATATAAAATTTTCGAATTCCTCATACTCAAATTATATAGAAGCGATACCAAACTCGTGAATTTTTGTTAACTTTGGAACTATTACCAACGTAATATACGTCAATTTGACAGCTGTCAAAAAATTAATAAAATTTTCGGATTGCCTGCATTCGAGTTATACGAAATCGACACCAACTTTACGAAATTATGTTATCATTACGCCTATGATCGACAGTTAACCGAAATCAAAGAATTGTTAAAATGACAGCTGTCAAAATATGAATTAAATTTTCGGATTCCTTGCCCTCGAATTATACGGAAACGACACCAACTTTGTGAAATTCTATTAATCTTGCAATTTTTACTAACAAAGAAAACGTCAATTTGACAGGTGTCAAAAAATAAATAAAATTTTTTAAATTCCTTTAATATTACTAACATAATGTGCTACTTGATTTTTCTTCAAATTGACAATTTACTAAATTATTCCTATTTTTCCACAAAATGCGAAACGACCCTATTAAAAATTTGCTAAACATCCCATGTATTTTCACGAATTACGGTAAAAGCCGCGCCTTTCATGCATTTCCAGCGAAATTTAGAAATTTTGCTGTCACCGTTACGAACTTTATTAATTTTCTCCAAGTTCGAACATCTTTATGATAACTTTATATACATCAAAATGTTCGGAAAAGATGACGGAATCAGATAAACCTAGAAAGAAATCTCTAAACGAAAAGTTATAGAAGATATAGCAGAGTAAACTGAACTTTTGAAAAAAAAAATTTCGAAAAAATTTATAAAATATTTTTTTTTATCCGCCAAAGGATATTTTTGGGTCACGCAGTCGATGTGGAACGTAAAGGTTATTTATTCCTTTAAATGATAGGCTAAAGAACGATTGAAAAAGTTACATACACTAGCGTACAGATGGGTTTTAGTAAGAGGATGTCAAAATTAGTGCTTATTGCTTAATCGATTGTAGTTATTTTTGTATAAGAAATTAAGAAACTAAATTATGGTTTACAATCGTATTTTGATGTGCTCTTTCTGATGACATATATAACATTTCGATCAAATATTATTTTACCCCATAAAAAGCAAAAAAAAATTTTGACGAAATCATCAAGTTCAGTTTTTCGCAAATTTCTCCATTTTATAGGCCTTTGAGCATGATATGATGTATTGTGAAATATTAGTATTTGAGATGACCTATCCACCGGTTCGAACCCGGAGCAAATCTATGCGACCCAAGTCGAATAATTAATTATCGAAAATGACCCTGCATTTCCATGCTTTCCAACTTTAAAAAAATCAAAAAATTGACTTCCCGACATTTTATTGAAAAAATCTCGCGACGACTTTTTCTAAATAAGTTTCTTGATAACATACTAGAATATAAACTGAATCGCTTAAGTTTTACGAGACCGGCAAGTCGTAGAAAAAAATATTTAATTTTTTGCACATTTTCTGCTTATTTCGTTTAATAACTTATGAACGGAACACCCTGTATAATGTCGTACATCGGCTAAGGATACGCCATATATACCAAAGTATACCCCAAAAGTTTCATTGCTCGAACGTGAGCCGTTTAGAAGAAATCGAATAACTGGTTTCAAGATGCACCCTGTTTCGGCTCTCCCATAAGAGCAATGTAAATTGGTCGTTGCAGACCATTTTGGAAATCGGGAAAATGGTAGGAAATTTTCCATTTTGGGCAACGGTAGGGGTCATTATCGAAAGCCGAAATCCCATAGAATCTTTTCCATACCATTTCCATCCTCAAATCGGTCAATTAACGTCAGCATCTCGCTAAGAAAATGGCTATTTTTGGCCTATTTCGACCGAATTTTGACAGCCAAAATATTTAGTAAAATTTCGTCCGTCCGTCCGTTAAAATCCGAGTAAAGTTCAAGTCCAGTCGGCAGATTTGCAAAAATTGGCCGTCCGAGCTCGGTAAATTGTCGTTTTTCTCCCGATTGGAAGGAAATTTCGTAAATTTTGAAAAATAATAATGTGGTGAGAAATGATGGACGATGAAAATACGCTTATAGAGAACTCTCCGAAATGATATTTGTAGGAGTTATTCGTGACTAAACAAAACTTTTAGTGAAAAATGGTTGAAAATGGATATACCTAATTTTTTTTAACCCTTTAGATCGTAATTCGAAACGCGCTCTTGGTATGAATCTTAAAGTACCATCATTCCGCTTGACGAAAAAGCAAAAAAATATGGAAAATGTTAAATAGGAAAGCGTATAGACGAAATTAAGTGTAGCGGTGACAAAAAAAACCACTTCCAAATTTCTAAAATTCAATCGTTAATAGTAATTTCGGTATTTAAATCGAAGAAACGAAAATATACGTTTCTAATGTGGTCTACCTAGATCTTTCAGGTAACGTAAACTAAAATTCAATCAAAGGCCGTTTTTACCTTGAAAAAAATGAAAAACCGTCCATTTTTACCCCGAAATATCAACTTGTTCAGTATTTTCAAATTTTTCCCATCTTCTAATAACTTTAGGTATAGATAGATGTATTGATGGCACCTAGTTTTTGAGATGGGAAATCGAGAATTTAAAACCGCGAGACGCTCGGACGCACCCAGTTCGAGCTATTAGGTACCAAAAATGACCCTTTTTTGTCAAATTTCGACTTTCAAAAATTCTTTTAAATTACTTCTAATCGTCGTACGTTACCCAATTTCAATAGGGTTCTGTAGCGACCGGTCCACTCCACACTCCGAAAATTTAAATCGAAAAAATTGAGTTTTGCGACTTGAAATGTGTCCCAACGGGAATCGCCGAAAAGTCGACTTTGACGCTTAATAACTTTGAAACGGTTCACCCTGTATATTTTAAAATTTGAGACAACACGCGCGCACTATCCAAAATTAAAACCAGAAAGTTTCGTCGTTTCAACTCTGATAGTTTTCTCGCAAAAAAATCACAACCTCAAAAATGTCAAAAGATACGACGACGACGACGACAACGGACGAACTCAAGGTCACACGTAAGCCGTAATACATAGCATCCGAAGGGTGCTATGTAACTAGGGGGCATAGCCCCCTAGGCGCTCCGCGCGGGGCTCCGCGGACCCTCTTTTTGCGACAGATTCGCCTATATGTGTTTTGTTATTACCTAGATTTATCAACCGATTTGCGTGGATACACCGAGAAGTTTGAATGCAGGTTGATGCTTTAATTGGTTGGCCACACTCCTGCGGACTGTGTTGGGGGTACATAGCACCCAAATTCGTTCATTATAACATATGTTACCGTTTCACATTTTAAGGGACCAGCTATAACCGATTGCGAACAATCCGTTCACTATTTTACGTATCGAATAGAAAAAAATATTTAAAAAATGACAGCTGTCAAAAATAAACAAAATTTTCGGATTCCTTGCATTCGAATTACATAGAAACGATACCAAACTTGCGAAATTCCGTTGACCTGGTACATACTACTGACTTAGGAAACGTCAATTTGACAGCTGTCAAAAAATAGATAAAAATTTCGGATTCCTCATACTCAAATTATATCGAATCGACACCAAACTTTTGAAATTCTGTTAACCTTGCACTTATTCTTAACTAAGGAATCCTCAATTTGACAGCTGTCAAAAAATCTATAAAATTTTCGAATTAGGTATTCCAAAAATTATATTAATTCCCAAGTATTTTCATTTTTAATTTTTTTTTAATTTCTAAATAATTCATGCAAATGCCTTAAAAATTTGAAGAAATCGATATATTTCGATTTTATTCGAAAAGTATTATCTCTACGGTAAAATTGTATATATCCTAAAGATGCACTTTGATAAGGTCTACAAGAAAGTAGTCTATAAAATTGTCTGTATCTACTATAGTTGTTGAGTTATTGAGCAAATCATGATTTCTATATTCTTGCAAATATCTCAAAAACGATTACATTTGAGAAAAAAAGTTTCGAACAAACAAAATATACTATTAAATTCTCTATCAGAAAGGAAATATACAAATTTTTCCTATTGGTTTAGATTACGGAGATATTTAAGAAAAACTGAAAAATATCAAGAAATTTTGAAATTCTTAAAAATTCAAAAAAAAAATTATTAAATATTCTTACATTTTATATAATATTTGATGTATACTGATAGAATAAATATATTATGTTTAGAAGGAAACCATTAATGAGCTACAAAATGCGACAGATTCTCACTAGGCGTTAAACGCGCAGGGGCCTCCGGCATCCACCTGCATGCGTTTTTGTTATTAACTAGCCGCTCCGCGGCAGGGCTCCGCCGTTCACCTGTATGCGACAGATTCGCCTACGTGTGTTTTTGTTATTATTACATAGAATTGACCACCGATTTGGGTGGATGCACCGAGAAGCTTGAATGTAGGTTGATGCATTAATTCGTTGGCCACACTCCTGCGGACTGTGATGGGGGTACATAGCACCCAAATTTGTTAATTATAACCGTAATGTGACCGTTTCACATTTTAAGGTACCAGCTATAACCGTTTGCGAACAATCCGTTCACTATTTTACGTATCGAATAGAAAAAAATATGTCAAAAATTACAGCTGTCAAAAAATAAATAACATTTTCGGATTCCTTGCATTCGAATTACATAAAAACGATACCAAACTTGCGAAATTCCGTTGACGTTGTACCTATTACTGACTTAAGAAACGTCAATTTGATAGCTGTCAAAAAATAGATAAAAATTTCGGATTCCTCATACTCAAATTATATAGAAACGATACCAAACTTGTTAAAACATGTCAACAAAAAAATGTCAAAAATGACAGCTGTCAAAAAATAAATACATTTTTCGGATAACTTATACTCAAATTATATAGAATCGATACAAAATTTTTGAAATTTTGTTAACCTTGCACTTATTCTTTACTAAAGAATCACCAATTTGACAGCTGTCAAAAAATAAATTTAATTTTCGGACTCCTTGCATTTGAATTACATAGAGTCGATACTAAACTTGCGATATTTTGTTCACCTTGCACATATTACTAACCTAAGAAACGTCAATGTGACAGCTGTCAAAAAATATATAAAATTTTCGAATTCCTCATACTCAAATTATATGGAAGCGATACCAAACTCGTGAATTTTTGTTAACATTGCAACTATTACCAACGTAATATACGTCAATTTGACAGCTGTCAAAAAATTTAAAAAATTTTCGGATTGCCTGCATTCGAGTTATACGAAATCGACACCAACTTTACGAAATTATGTTATCATTACGCCTATGATCGACAGTTAACCGAAATCAAAGAATTGTTAAAATGACAGCTGTCAAAATATGAATTAAATTTTCGGATTCCTTGCCCTCGAATTATACGAAAACGACACCAACTTTGTGAAATTCTATTAATCTTGCAATTTTTACTAACAAAGAAAACGTCAATTTGACAGGTGTCAAAAAATAAATACAATTTTTTAAATTCCTTTAATATTACTAACATAATGTGCTACTTGATTTTTCTTCAAATTGACAATTTACTAAATTATTCCTATTTTTCCACAAAATGCGAACCGGCCCTATTAAAAATTTGCTAAACATCCCATGTATTTTCACGAATTACGGTAAAAGCCACGCCTTTCATACATTTCGAGCGAAAGTTAGAAATTTTGCTGTCACCGTTACGAATTTTCTTAATTTTCTCCAAGTTCGAACATCTTTATGGTAACTTTATATATATCAAAATGTTCGGAAAAGATGACGGAATCAGATAAAAATAGAAAGAAATCTCCAAAAGGAAAGCTATGGAAGATATAGCAGAGTAAACTGAACTTTTGAAAAAAAATTTTTTGACAAAATTTATAAAATATTTTTTTTATCCGCCAAAGGATATTTTTGGATCACGCAGTCGATGTTGAACGTAAAGGTAATTTATTCCTTTAAATGATAGGCTAAAGAACGATTGAAAAAGTTACATACACTAGCGTACAGATGGGTTTTAGTAAGAGGATGTCAAAATTAGTGCTTATTGCTTAATCGATTGTAGTTATTTTTGTATAAGAAATTAAGAAACTAAATTATGGTTTATAATCCTGTTTTGATGTGCTCTTTCTGATGACATATATAACATTTCGATCAAATATTATTTTACCCCATAAAAAGCAAAAAAAAAATTTGACGAAATCATCAAGTTCAGTTTTTCGCAAATTTCTCCATTTTATAGGCCTTTTAGCATGATATGATGTATTGTGAAATATTAGTATTTGAGATGACCTATCCACCGGTTCTAACCCGGAGCAAATCTATGCGACCCAAGTCGAATAATTCATTATCGAAAATGACCCTGCATTTTAATGCTTCCCAACTTTAAAAAAATCAAAAAATTGACTTCCCGACATTTTATTGAAAAAATCTCGCGACGAGTTTTTCTAAATAAGTTTCTTGATAACATACTACAATATAAACTGAATCGTTTAAGTTTTACGAGACCGGCAAGTCGTCGAAGAAAATATCAAATTTTTTGCACATTTTCTGCTTATTTCGTTTAATAACTTATTAACGGAACACCCTGTATAATGTCGTACATCGGCTAAGTATACGCCATATATACCAAAATATACCCCAAAAGTTTCATTGCTCCAACGTGAGCCGTTTAGAAGAAATCGAATAACTGGTTTCAAGATGCACCCTGTTTCGGCTCTCCCATAAGAGCAATGTAAATTGGTCGTTGCAGACCATTTTGGAAATCGGGAAAATGGTAGGAAATTTTCGATTTTGGGCAACGATAGGGGTCATTATCGAAAGTCGAAATCCCATAGAATCTTTTCCATACCATTTCCATTCTCAAATCGGTCAATTAACTTCAGGATCTCGCTAAGAAAAAGGCTATTTTGGCCCATTTCGGCCGAATTTTGACAGTCAACAAATTGGGTTAATTTTATTCCAAGGCATACTGATTAAAATCGACGAAGTGTGCAGATTTGCAAAAATTGGCCGTCCCAGCTCGGAAAAACGTCGTTTTTCTCCCGATTGAAAGGAAATTTCGAAAATTTTGAAAAATAATAATGTGGTGAGAAATGATGGACGATGAAAATACGCTTATAGAGAACTCTCCGAAATAATATTTGTAGGAGTTATTCGTGACTAAACACGACTTTTAGTGAAAAATGGGTGAAAATGATTATATTTAATTTCGTTTAACCCTTTAGATCGCCATTCGAAGCGCACTCTTGGTATGAATCTTCAAGTACCATCATTCCGCGTGACGAAAAAGCAATAAAATATGGAAAATGTTAAATACGAGAGCGTATAGAAGAATTTAAGTGTGGTGGTGACAAAAACACAATTTCAAAATTTTTAAAATTCAATCGTTAATAGTATTTTCGGTATTTAAATCGAAGAAACGAAATTATACGTATCGGATGTGGTTTAGCTGGAACTTTCCGGTAAAGTAAACTAAATTTCGATCAAAAGCCGTTTTTACCTCGAAAAAAATGAAAAACCGTCCATTTTTACCCCGAAATTTCAACTTGTTCAGTATTTTCAAATTTCTCCCATCTTCTAATAACTTTAGGTATAGATAGATGTATTGATGGCACCTAGTTTTTGAGATGGGAAATCGAGAATTTAAAACCGCGTGTCGCTAGGACTCACCCAGTTCGAGCTATTAGGTACCCGAAATGACCCTTTTTTGCCAAATTTCGACTTTCAAAAATTCTTTTAAATTACTTCTAATCGTCGTACGATACCCAATTTCAATAGGGTTCTGAAGCGACCGGTTATTATCACACTCTGAAAATTTAAATCGAAAAAATTGAGTTTTGCGACTTGAAATGTGTTTCAACGGGAATCGCCGAAAAGTCGACTTTGACGCTTAATAACTTCGAAACGGTTCACCCTGTATATTTTAAATTTTGAGACAACACGCGCGAACTATCCGAAATTAAAACCAGAAAGTTTCGTCGTTTCGACTCTGATAGTTTTCTCGCAAAAAATTCGCAACCTCAAAAATGTCAAAAGATACGACGACGACAACGGACGAACTCAAGGTCACACGTAAGCCGTAATACATAGCGTCCGAAGGGCGCTATGTAACTAGGGGGGCATAGCCCCCCTAGGCGCTCCGCGCGGGGCTCCGCGGACCCTCTATATGCGACAGATTCGCCTATATGTGTTTTGTTATTACCTAGATTTGTCAACCGATTTGGGTGGATGCATCGAGAAGTTTGAATGCAGGTTGATGCTTTAATTGGTTGGCCACACTCCTGCGGACTGTGATGGGGGTACATAGCACCCAAATTCGTTAATTATAACATATGTGACCGTTTCACATTTTAAGGTACCAGCTAAAACCGATTGCGAACAATCCGTTCACTATTTTACGTATCGAATAGAAAAAAATATGTCAAAAATGACAGCTGTCAAAAAATGAACAAAATTTTCGGATTCCTTGCTTTCGAATTAAATAGAATCGATACCAAACTTGTGAAATTATTTTAACCTTGCACCTATTACTGACGTAAGCACCGTCAATTTGACAGCTGTCAAAAAAATGATAAAAATTTCGGATTCCTCATACTCAAATTATATAGAAATGATACCAAACTTGTGAAAATATGTCAACAAAAAAATGCAAAAAATGACAGCTGTCAAAAAATAAATACATTTTTCGGATAACTTATACTCAAATTATATAGAATCGACACAAAATTTCTGAAATTTTGTTAACCTTGCACATATTCTTTACTAAAGATTCATTAATTTGACAGCTGTCAAAAAATAAATTTAATTTTCGGACTCCTTGCATTTGAATTACATAGAGACGATACTAAACTTGCGATATTTTGTTCACCTTGCACATATTACTAACTTAAGAAACGTCAATTTGACAGCTGTCAAAAAATATATAAAATTTTCGAATTCCTCATACTCAAATTATATAGAGGCGATACCAAACTCGTGAATTTTTGTTAACATTGCAACTATTACCAACGTAATATACGTCAATTTGACAGCTGTCAAAAAATTTAAAAAATTTTCGGATTGCCTGCATTCGAGTTATACGAAATCGACACCAACTTTGCGAAATTATGTTACCATTACGCCTATGATCGACAGTTAACCGAAATCAAAGAATTGTTAAAAATGACAGCTGTCAAAATATGAATTAAATTTTCGGATTCCTTGCCCTCGAATTATACGAAAACGACACCAACTTTGTGAAATTCTATAATCTTGCACTTTTTACTAACCAAGGAAACGTCAATTTGACAGGTGTCAAAAAATTTAAGATATTTTTTAAATCCTTTTACCAATATTAACATAACTTACTAGTTGAATTTTCTTCAAATTGCCAATTTATCAAATTAAGCCTATTTTTCCAGACGGTGTGCATGATTTATTCAAATCTGATGAATTTAAACACTTGCCCTTGTCTAATTTTCACTAAATACTGTAAAAGCTACGCCATTCATGCATTTCGAGCGAAAGTTGGAAATTTTGCTGTCACCGTTACGAATTTTCTTAATTTTCTCCAAGTTCGAACATCTTTATGATAACTTTATATATATCAAAATGTTCGGAAAAGATGAGGGAATCAGATAAACCTAGAAAGAAATCTCCAACAGGAAAGTTATAGAAGATATAGCAGAATAAACTTGACTTTTAATAAAAAAAATTTCGAAAAAATTTATAAAATATTTTTTTTATCCGCCAAAGGATATTTTGGGGTCACGCAGTCGATGTGGAACGTAAAGGTAATTTATTCCTTTAAACGATAGGCTAAAGAACGATTGAAAAAGTTACATACACTAGCGTACAGATGGGTTTTAGTAAGAGGATGTCATAATTAGTGATTATTGCTTAATCGATTGTAGTTATTTTTGTATAAGAAATTAAGAAACTAAATTATGGTTTATAATCGTGCTCTGATGTGCTCTTTCTGATGACATATATAACATTTCGATGAAATATTATTTTACCCCTTAAAAAGGAAAAAGAAATTTTTACGAAATCATCAAGTTCAGTCTCTCGCAAATTCCTCCATTTTATAGGTCTTTTAGCATGATATGATGTATTGTGAAATATTAGTATTTGAGATGACCTATCCACCGGTTCGAACCCGGTGCCAATCTATAAGACAGAAATCGAATAATTCATTATCGAAAATGACCCTGCATTTTCATGTTTTCCAACTTTAAAAAAATCAAAAAATTGACTTCCCGACATTTTATTAAAAAAATCTCGCGACGAGTTTTTCTAAATAAGTTTCTTGATAACATACTAAAATATAAACTGAATCGTTTAAGTTTTACGAGACCGGCAAGTCGTAGAAAGAAATATTTAATTTTTTGCACATTTTCTGACTATTTCGTTTAATAACTTATTAACGGGACACCCTGTATAATGTCGTACATCGGCTAAGTATACGCCATATATACCAAAGTATACCCCAAAAGTTTCATTGCTCCAACGTGAGCCGTTTAGAAGAAATCGAATAACTGGTTTCAAGATGCACCCTGTTTCGGCGCTCCCATAAGAGCAATGTAAATATCTCGTTGCAGACCATTTTGGAAATCGGGAAAATGGTAGGAAATTTTCGATTTTGGGCAACGATAGGGGTCATTATCGAAAGTCGAAATCCCATAGAATCTTTTCCATACCATTTCCATTCTCAAATCGGTCAATTAACTTCAGGATCTCGCTAAGAAAAAGGCTATTTTGGCCCATTTCGGCCGAATTTTGACAGTCAACAAATTGGGTTAATTTTATTCCAAGGCATGCTGATTAAAATCGACGAAGTGTGCAGATTTGCAAAAATTGGCCGTCCCAGCTCGGAAAAACGTCGTTTTTCTCCCGATTGAAAGGAAATTTCAAAAATTTTGAAAGATAATAATGTTGAGAGAAAAGATGGACGGAAAGAATACGCCTATAAAGAACTCTCCGAGATGATATTTGTAGGAGTTATTCGTGACTAAACAGAACTTTTAGTAAAAAATGGTTGAAAATGGTTATATTTAATTTTTTTTTACCCTTTAGATCGTAATTCGAAACGCGCTCTTGGTATGAATCTTAAAGTACCATCATTCCGCTTGACGAAAAAGCAAAAAGATATGGAAAATGTTAAATAGGAAAGCGTATAGACGAAATTAAGTGTAGCGGTGACAAATTTTTGCATTTCCAAAAAACTAAAATTCATTCTTTAATAGTAATTTCGGTATTTAAATCGAAGAAACGAAAATATACGTATCGAATGTGATTTACCTCGAACTTTCCGGTAACGTAAACTAAAATTCGATCAAAAGCCGTTTTTACCTCGAAAAAAATCAAAAACCGTCCATTTTTACCCCGAAATATCAACTTGTTCAGTATTTTCAAATTTTTCCCATCTTCTAATAACTTTAGGTATAGATAGATGTATTGATGGCACCTAGTTTTTGAGATGGGAACGCTAAAATTTAAAACTGCGTGACGCTCGGACCCACCCAGTTCGAGCTATTAGGTACCCAAAATGACCCTTTTTTGTCAAATTTCGACTTTCAAAAATTCTTTTAAATTACTTCTAATCATCGTACGTTGCCCAGTTTCAATAGCGTTCTGTAGCGACCGGTCCACTCCACACTCCGAAAATTTAAATCGAAAAAATTGAGTTTTGCGACTTGAAATGTGTTTCAACGGGAATCGTCGAAAAGTCGACTTTGACGCTTAATAACTTCGAAACGGTTCACCCTGTATATTTCAAATTTTGAGACAACACGCGCGAACTATCCGAAATTAAAACCAAAAAGTTTCGTCGTTTCAACGCAGACAGTTTCTGCGCAAAAAATTCGCAACCGGAAAAATGTCAAAAGATACGACGACGACAACGGACGAACTCAAGGTCACCCACTGGCCGTAATACATAGCGTCCGAAGGGCGCTATGTAACTAGGGGGGCATAGCCCCCCTAGGCGCTCCGCGCGGGGCTCCGCGGACCCTCTATATGCGACAGATTCGCCTATATATGTTTTGTTATTATTACCTAGATTTATCAACCGATTTGCGTGGATGCATCGAGAAGTTTGAATGCAGGTTGATGCTTTAATTGGTTGGCCACACTCCTGCGGACTGTGATGGGGGTACATAGCACCCAAATTCGTTAATTATAACATATGTGACCGTTTCACATTTTAAGGTACCAGCTATAACCGATTGCGAACAATCCGTTCACTATTTTACGTATCGAATAGAAAAAAATATGTCAAAAATGACAGCTGTCAAAAATAAACAAAATTTTCGGATTCCTTGCATTCGAATTACGTAAAAACGATACCAAACTTGCGAAATTCCGTTAACCTTGTACATACTACTGACTTAGGAAACGTCAATTTGACAGCTGTCAAAAAATAGATAAAAATTTCGGATTCCTCATACTCAAATTATATCGAATCTACACCAAACTTTTGAAATTCTGTTAACCTTGCACTTATTCTTTACTAAGGAATCCTCAATTTGACAGCTGTCAAAAAATCTATAAAATTTTCGAATTACTTATTCCCCAAATTATATTAATCCCGAAGTATTTTCATTTTTAATTTTTTTTTAATTTCTAAATATCATGCAAATGCCTTAAAAATTTGAAGAAATCGATATATTTCGATTTTATTCGAAAAGTATTATCACTACGGTAAAATTGTATATATCGTAAAGATGCACTTTGATAAGGTCTACAAGAAAGTAGTCTATAAGATTTTCTGTATCTACTATAGTTGTTGAGTTATTGAGGAAATCATGATTTCTATATTCTTGCAAATATCTCAAAAACGATTACATTTGAGAAAAAAAGTTTCGAACAAACAAAATATACTATTAAATTCTCTATCAGAAAGGAAATATACAAATTTTTCCTATTGGTTTAGATTACGGAGATATTTAAGAAAAACTGAAAAATATCAAGAAATTTTGAAATTCTTAAAAATTCAAAAAAAAAATTATTAAATATTCTTACATTTCATATAATATTCGATGTATACTGATAGAATAAATATATTATGTTTAGAAGGAAACCATTAATGAGTTACAAAATGCGACAGATTCTCACTAGGCGCTAAACGCGCAGGGGCCTCCGGCATCCACCTACATGCATTTTTGTTATTACCTAGCCGCTCCGCGGCAGGGCTCCGCCGTTCACCTGTATGCGACAGATTCGCCTATATGTGTTTTTTATTACCTAGATTTATCAATCGATTTGGGTGGATGCATCGAGAAGTTTGAATGCAGGTTGATGCTTTAATTGGTTGGCCACACTCCTGCGGACTGTGATGGGGGTACATAGCACCCAAATTCGTTAATTATAACATATGTGGTTTAAGGTACCAGCTATAACCGATTGCGAACAATCCGTTCACTATATTACGTATCGAATAGAAAAAAATATGTCAAAAATGACAGCTGTCAACAAATAAACAACATTTTCGGATTCTTTGCATTCGAATTACATAGAAACGATACCAAACTTGCGAAATTCCGTTGACCTTGTACCTATTACTGACTTAAGAAACGTCAATTTGACAGCTGCCAAAAAATAGTAAAAAATTTCGGATACCTCATTCTCAAATTATATCGAATCGACACCAAACTTTTGAAATTCTGTTAACCTTGCATTTATTCTTTACTAAGGAATGCTCAATTTGACAGCTGTCAAAAAATATATAAAATTTTCGAATTAGGTATTCCCCAAATTATATTAATTCCCAAGTAATTTCATTTTTAATTTTTTTTTAATTTCTAAATAATTCATGCAAATGCCTTAAAAATTTGAAGAAATCGATATATTTCGATTTTATTCAAAAAGTATTATCTCTACGGTAAAATTGTATATATCGTAAAGATGCACTTTGATAAGGTCTACAAGAAAGTAGTCTATAAAATTTTCTGTATCTACTATAGTTGTTGAGTTATTGAGGAAATCATGATTTCTATATTCTTGCAAATATCTCAAAAACGATTACATTTGAGAAAAAAAGTTTCGAACAAACAAAATATACTATTAAATTCTCTATCAGAAAGGAAATATACAAATTTTTCCTATTGGTTTAGGTTACGGAGATATTTAAGAAAAACTGAAAAATATCAAGAAATTTTGAAATTCTTAAAAATTCAAAAAAAAAATTATTAAATATTCTTACATTTCATATAATATTTGATGTATACTGATAGAATAAATATATTATGTTTAGAAGAAAACCATTAATGAGTTACAAAATGCGACAGATTCTCACTAGGCGCTAACCGCGCAGGGGCCTCCGGCATCCACCTACATGCGTTTTTGTTATTACCTAGCCGCTCCGCGGCAGGGCTCCGCCGTTCACCTATATGCGACAGATTCGCCTACGTGTGTTTTTGTTATTATTACATAGAATTGACCACCGATTTGGGTGGATGCACCGAGAAGCTTGAATGTAGGTTGATGCATTAATTCGTTGGCCACACTCCTGCGGACTGTGATGGGGGTACATAGCACCCAAATTTGTTAATTATAACCGTAATGTGACCGTTTCACATTTTAAGGTACCAGCTATAACCGTTTGCGAACAATCCGTTCACTATTTTACGTATCGAATAGAAAAAAATATGTAAAAAATTACAGCTGTCAAAAAATAAACAAAATTTTCGGATTCCTTGCATTCGAATTACATAAAAACGATACCAAACTTGCGAAATTCCGTTGACGTTGTACCTATTACTGACTTAAGAAACGTCAATTTGACAGCTGTCAAAAAATAGATAAAAATTTCGGATTCCTCATACTCAAATTATATAGAAACGATACCAAACTTGTTAAAACATGTCAACAAAAAAATGTCAAAAATGACAGCTGTCAAAAAATAAATACATTTTTCGGATAATTTATACTCAAATTATATAGAATCGATACAAAATTTTTGAAATTTTGTTAACCTTGCACTTATTCTTTACTAAAGAATCACCAATTTGACAGCTGTCAAAAAATAAATTTAATTTTCGGACTCCTTGCATTTGAATTACATAGAGTCGATACTAAACTTGCGATATTTTGTTCACCTTGCACATATTACTAACCTAAGAAACGTCAATTTGACAGCTGTCAAAAAATGTATAAAATTTTCGAATTCCTCATACTCAAATTATATAGAAGCGATACCAAACTCGTGAATTTTTGTTAACATTGCAACTATTACCAACGTAATATACGTCAATTTGACAGCTGTCAAAAAATTAATAAAATTTTCGGATTGCCTGCATTCGAGTTATACGAAATCGACACCAACTTTACGAAATTATGTTATCATTACGCCTATGATCGACAGTTAACCGAAATCAAAGAATTGTTAAAATGACAGCTGTCAAAATATGAATTAAATTTTCGGATTCCTTGCCCTCGAATTATACGAAAACGACACCAACTTTGTGAAATTCTATTAATCTTGCAATTTTTACTAACAAAGAAAACGTCAATTTGACAGGTGTCAAAAAATAAATAAAATTTTTTAAATTCCTTTAATATTACTAACATAATGTGCTACTTGATTTTTCTTCAAATTGACAATTTACTAAATTATTCCTATTTTTCCACAAAATGCGAAACGACCCTATTAAAAATTTGCTAAACATCCCATGTATTTTCACGAATTACGGTAAAAGCCACGCCTTTCACACATTTCGAGCGAAAGTTAGAAATTTTGCTGTCACCGTTACGAATTTTCTTAATTTTCTCCAAGTTCGAACATCTTTATGATAACTTTATATACATCAAAATGTTCGGAAAAGATGAGGGAATCAGATAAACCTAGAAAGAAAGCTCTAAACGAAAAGTTATAGAAGATATAGCAGAGTAAACTGAACTTTTGAAAAAAAAAATTTCGAAAAAATTTATAAAATATTTTTTTTATCCGCCAAAGGATATTTTTGGATCACGCAGTCGATGTGGAACGTAAAGGTTATTTATTCCTTTAAACGATAGGCTAAAGAACGATTGAAAAAGTTACATACACTAGCGTACAGCCGGCTTTCAGTAAGAGGATGTCAAAATTTGTCATTATTGCTTAATTGATTGTAGTTATTTTTGTATAAGAAATTAAGAAACTAAATTATGGTTTATAATCGTGTTCTGATGTGCTCTTTCCGATGACATATATAACATTTCGATGAAATATTATTTTACCCCATAAAAAGGAAAAAAATTTTTTGACGAAATCATCAAGTTCAGTTTTTCGCAAATTTCTCCATTTTATAGGCCTTTTAGCATGATATGATGTATCGTGAAATATTAGTATTTGAGATGGCCTATCCACCGGTTCGAACCCGGTGCCAATCTATAAGACAGAAATCGAATAATTAATTATCGAAAATGACCCTGCATTTTCATGCTTTCCAACTTTAAAAAATCAAAAAATTGACTTCCCGACATTTTATTTAAAAAATCTCACGACGACTTTTTCTAAATAAGTTTCTTGATAACATACTAGAATATAAACTGAATCGCTTAAGTTTTACGAGACCGGCAAGTCGTAGAAAAATATATTTAATTTTTTGCACATTTTCTGCTTATTTCGTTTAATAACTTATGAACGGAACACCCTGTATAATGTCGTACATCGGCAAAGGATACTCCATATATACCAAAGTATACCCCAAAAGTTTCATTGCTCCAACGTGAGCCGTTTAGAAGAAATCGAATAACTGGTTTCAAGATGCACCCTGTTTCGGCTCTCCCATAAGAGCAATGTAAATATGTCGTTGCAGACCGTTTTGGAAATCGGGAAAATGGTAGGAAATTTTCCATTTTGGGCAACGATAGGGGTCATTATCGAAAGCCGAAATCCCATAGAATCTTTTCCATACCATTTCCATCCTCAAATCGGTCAATTAACGTCAGCATCTCGCTAAGAAAATGGCTATTTTTGGCCTATTTCGACCGAATTTTGACAGCCAAAATATTCAGTAAAATCTCGTCCGTCCGTCCGTTAAAATCCGAGTAAAGTTCAAGTCCAGCTTGCAGATTTGCAAAAATTGGCCGTCCGAGCTCGGTAAATTGTCGTTTTTATCCCGATTGGAAGGAAATTTCGAAAATTTTGAAAAATAATAATGTGGTGAGAAATGATGGACGATGGAACTACGCTTATAGAGAACTCTCCGAAATAATATTTGTAGGAGTTATTCGTGACTAAACACGACTTTTAGTGAAAAATGGGTGAAAATGGTTATATTTAATTTCGTTTAACCCTTTAGATCGTAATTCGAAGCGCGCTCTTGGTATGAATCTGAAAGTGCCATCATTCCGCGTGACGAAAAAGCAAAAAAATATGGAAAATGTTAAATAGGAAAGCGTATAGACGAAATTTAGTGTAGCGGTGACAAAAGTATAATTTCCAAATTTCTAAAATTCAATCGTTAATAGTATTTTCGGTTTTTAAATCGAAGAAACGAAATTATACGTATCGAGTGTGATTTACCTCGAACTTTCCGGTAAAGTAAACTAAATTTCGATCAAAAGCCGTTTTTACCTCGAAAAAAATCAAAAACCGTCCATTTTTACCCCGAAATATCAACTTGTTCAGTATTTTCAAATTTTTCCCATCTTCTAATAACTTTAGGTATAGATAGATGTATTGATGGCACCTAGTTTTTGAGATGGGAAATCGAAAATTTAAAACCGCGTGACCCTCGGACCCACCCAGTTCGAGCTATTAGGTACCAAAAATGACCCTGTTTTGCCAAATTTCGACTTTCAAAAATTCTTTTAAATTACTTCTAATCGTCGTACGTTACCCAAAAACAATAGGGTTCTGTAGCGTCCGGTCCACTCCACGTTCCAAAAATTTAAATCGAAAAAATTGCGATTTGCGACCTGAAACGTAGCACAACTGAAATCGCCGAAAAGTCGACTTTGACGCTTAATAACTTCGAAACGGCACACCCTGTATACTCGAAAATTTGAGACAATACGCGCGCACTATCCAAAAGTAAAACCAAAAAGTTTCGTCGCTCCGACTCTGACCGTTTTTTCTCCAGAAATTCGCAACCTCGAAAATGTCAAAACCGACGACAACATACGCACTCAAGGTCACCCACTGGACGTAATACATAGCGTCCGAAGGGCGCTATGTAACTAGGGGGCATAGCCCCCTAGGCGCTCCGCGCGGGGCTCCGCGGACCCTCTTTTTGCGACAGATTCGCCTATATGTGTTTTGTTATTACCTAGATTTATCAACCGATTTGCGTGGATACACCGAGAAGTTTGAATGCAGGTTGATGCTTTAATTGGTTGGCCACACTCCTGCGGACTGTGTTGGGGGTACATAGCACCCAAATTCGTTCATTATAACATATGTTACCGTTTCACATTTTAAGGGACCAGCTATAACCGATTGCGAACAATCCGTTCACTATTTTACGTATCGAATAGAAAAAAATATTTAAAAAATGACAGCTGTCAAAAATAAACAAAATTTTCGGATTCCTTGCATTCGAATTACATAAAAACGATACCAAACTTGCGAAATTCCGTTGACCTTGTACATACTACTGACTTAGGAAACGTCAATTTGACAGCTGTCAAAAAATAGATAAAAATTTCGGATTCCTCATACTCAAATTATATCGAATCGACACCAAACTTTTGAAATTCTGTTAACCTTGCACTTATTCTTTACTAAGGAATCCTCAATTTGACAGCTGTCAAAAAATCTATTAAATTTTCGAATTAGGTATTCCCCAAATTATATTAATTCCCAAGTATTTTCATTTTTAATTTTTTTTTAATTTCTAAATAATTCATGCAAATGCCTTAAAAATTTGAAGAAATCGATATATTTCGATTTTATTCGAAAAGTATTATCTCTACGGTAAAATTGTATATATCCTAAAGATGCACTTTGATAAGGTCTACAAGAAAGTAGTCTATAAAATTTTCTGTATCTACTATAGTTGTTGAGTTATTGAGCAAATCATGATTTCTATATTCTTGCAAATATCTCAAAAACGATTACATTTGAGAAAAAAAGTTTCGAACAAACAAAATATACTATTAAATTCTCTATCAGAAAGGAAATATACAAATTTTTCCTATTGGTTTAGATTACGGAGATATTTAAGAAAAACTGAAAAATATCAAGAAATTTTGAAATTCTTAAAAATTCAAAAAAAAAATTATTAAATATTCTTACATTTTATATAATATTTGATGTATACTGATAGAATAAATATATTATGTTTAGAAGGAAACCATTAATGAGTTACAAAATGCGACAGATTCTCACTAGGCGCTAAACGCGCAGGGGCCTCCGGCATCCACCTACATGCGTTTTTGTTATTAACTAGCCGCTTCGCGGCAGGGCTCCGCCGTTCACCTGTATGCGACAGATTCGCCTACGTGTGTTTTTGTTATTATTACATAGAATTGACCACCGATTTGGGTGGATGCACCGAGAAGCTTGAATGTAGGTTGATGCATTAATTCGTTGGCCACACTCCTGCGGACTGTGATGGGGGTACATAGCACCCAAATTTGTTAATTATAACCGTAATGTGACCGCTTCACATTTTAAGGGACCAGCTATAACCGATTGCGAACAATCCGTTCACTATTTTACGTATCGAATAGAAAAAAATATGTCAAAAATTACAGCTGTCAAAAAATAAATAACATTTTCGGATTCCTTGCATTCGAATTACATAAAAACGATACCAAACTTGCGAAATTCCGTTGACGTTGTACCTATTACTGACTTAAGAAACGTCAATTTGATAGCTGTCAAAAAATAGATAAAAATTTCGGATTCCTCATACTCAAATTATATAGAAACGATACCAAACTTGTGAAAATATGTTAACAAAAAAATGTCAAAAATGACAGCTGTCAAAAAATAAATACATTTTTCGGATAATTTATACTCAAATTATATAGAATCGATACAAAATTTTTGAAATTTTGTTAACCTTGCACTTATTCTTTACTAAAGAATCACCAATTTGACAGCTGTCAAAAAATAAATTTAATTTTCGGACTCCTTGCATTTGAATTACATAGAGACGATACTAAACTTGCGATATTTTGTTCACCTTGCACATATTACTAACCTAAGAAACGTCAATTTGACAGCTGTCAAAAAATGTATAAAATTTTCGAATTCCTCATACTCAAATTATATAGAAGCGATACCAAACTCGTGAATTTTTGTTAACTTTGGAACTATTACCAACGTAATATACGTCAATTTGACAGCTGTCAAAAAATTAATAAAATTTTCGGATTGCCTGCATTCGAGTTATACGAAATCGACACCAACTTTACGAAATTATGTTATCATTACGCCTATGATCGACAGTTAACCGAAATCAAAGAATTGTTAAAATGACAGCTGTCAAAATATGAATTAAATTTTCGGATTCCTTGCCCTCGAATTATACGAAAACGACACCAACTTTGTGAAATTCTATTAATCTTGCAATTTTTACTAACAAAGAAAACGTCAATTTGACAGGTGTCAAAAAATAAATAAAATTTTTTAAATTCCTTTAATATTACTAACATAATGTGCTACTTGATTTTTCTTCAAATTGACAATTTACTAAATTATTCCTATTTTTCCACAAAATGCGAAACGACCCTATTAAAAATTTGCTAAACATCCCATGTATTTTCACGAATTACGGTAAAAGCCACGCCTTTCATACATTTCGAGCGAAAGTTAGAAATTTTGCTGTCACCGTTACGAATTTTCTTAATTTTCTCCAAGTTCGAACATCTTTATGATAACTTTATATACATCAAAATGTTCGGAAAAGATGAGGGAATCAGATAAACCTAGAAAGAAATCTCTAAACGAAAAGTTATAGAAGATATAGCAGAGTAAACTGAACTTTTGAAAAAAAAAATTTCGAAAAAATTTATAAAATAATTTTTTTATCCGCCAAAGGATATTTTTGGATCACACAGTCGATGTGGAACGTAAAGGTTATTTATTCCTTTAAACGATAGGCTAAAGAATCGTTGAAAAAGTTACATACACTAGCGTACAGCCGGCTTTCAGTAAGAGGATGTCAAAATTTGTCATTATTGCTTAATTGATTGTAGTTATTTTTGTATAAGAAATTAAGAAACTAAATTATGGTTTATAATCGTGTTCTGATGTGCTCTTTCCGATGACATATATAACATTTCGATGAAATATTATTTTACCCCATAAAAAGGAAAAAAAAATTTTGACGAAATCATCAAGTTCAGTTTTTCGCAAATTTCTCCATTTTATAGGTCTTTTAGCTTGATATGATGTATTGTGAAATATTAGTATTTGAGATGACCTATCCACCGGTTCAAACCCGGTGCCAATCTATAAGACAGAAATCGAATAATTCATTATCGAAAATGACCCTGCATTTTAATGCTTCCCAACTTTAAAAAAATCAAAAAATTGACTTCCCGACATTTTATTGAAAAAATCTCGCGACGAGTTTTTCTAAATAAGTTTCTTGATAACATACTAGAATATAAACTGAATCGCTTAAGTTTTACGAGACCGGCAAGTCGTAGAAAAAAATATTTAATTTTTTGCACATTTTCTGCTTATTTCGTTTAATAACTTACGAACGGAACACCCTGTATAATGACGTACATCGGCTAAGGATACGCCATATATACCAAAGTATACCCCGAAAGTTTCGTTGCTCCAACGTGAGCCGTTTAGAAGAAATCGAATAACTGGTTTCAAGATGCACCCGGTTTCGGCTCTCCCATAAGAGCAATGTAAATATGTCGTTGCAGACCATTTTGGAAATCGGGAAAATGGTAGGAAATTTTCCATTTTGGGCAACGATAGGGGTCATTATCGAAAGCCGAAATCCCATAGAATCTTTTCCATACCATTTCCATCCTCAAATCGGTCAATTAACTTCAGGATCTCGCTAAGAAAAAGGCTATTTTGGCCCATTTCGGCCGAATTTTGACAGTCAACAAATTGGGTTAATTTTATTCCAAGGCATGCTGAATAAAATCGACGAAGTGTGCAGATTTGCAAAAATTGGCCGTCCGAGCTCGGTAAATTGTCGTTTTTCTCCCGATTGAAAGGAAATTTCGAAAATTTTGAAAAATAATAATGTGGTGAGAAATGATGGACGATGCAAATGCGCATATAGAGAACTCTCCGAAATAATATTTGTAGGAGTTATTCGTGACTAAACACGACTTTTAGTGAAAAATGGTTGAAAATGGATATACTTAATTTTTTTTAACCCTTTAGATCGTAATTCGAAACGCGCTCTTGGTATGAATCTGAAAGTTCCATCATTCCGCTTGACGAAAAAGCAATAAAATTTGGAAAATGTTAAATAGGAAAGCGTATAGACGAAATTAAGTGTAGCGGTGACAAAAGTAAAATTTCCAAATTTTTAAAATTGAATCGTTAATAGTATTTTCGGTTTTTAAATCGAAGAAACGAAATTATACGTATCGAATGTGATTTACCTCGAACTTTCCGGTAAAGTAAACTAAATTTCGATCAAAAGCCGTTTTTACCTCGAAAAAAATCAAAAACCGTCCATTTTTACCCCGAAATATCAACTTGTTCAGTATTTTCAAATTTTTTCCATCTTCTAATAACTTTAGGTATAGATAGATGTATTGATGGTACCTAGTTTTTGAGATGGGAAATCGAAAATTTAAAACTGCGTGTCGCTAGGACCCACCCAGTTCGAGCTATTCGGTACCCTAAATGACCCTTTTTTGCCAAATTTCGACTTTCAAAAATTCTTTTAAATTACTTCTAATCGTCGTACGATACCCAAAAACAATAGGGTTCTGTAGCGCCCGGTCATTGTCACACTCTGAAAATTTAAATCGAAAAAATTGCGATTTGCGACCTGAAACGTAGCACAACTGAAATCGTCGAAAAGTCGACTTTGACGCTTAATAACTTCGAAACGGCACACCCTGTATACTCGAAAATTTGAGACAACACGCGCGCACTATCCAAAAGTAAAACCAAAAAGTTTCGTCGCTTCGACTCTGATAGTTTTTTCTCCAGAAATTCGCAAGCTCTAAAATGTCGAAAAGGACAACGGACGAACTCAAGGTCACGTACTGGCCGTAATACATAGCGTCCGAAGGGCGCTATGTAACTAGGGGGGCATAGCCCCCCTAGGCGCTCCGCGCGGGGCTCCGCGGACCCTCTTTTTGCGACAGATTCGCCTATATGTGTTTTGTTAGTACCTAGATATGACCACCGATTTGGGTGGATACACCGAGAAGCTTGAATGCCGGTTGATGCTTTAATTGGTTGGCCACACTCCTGCGGACTGTGATGGGGGTACATAGCACCCAAATTCGTTAATTATAACATATGTGACCGTTTCACATTTTAAGGTACCAGCTATAACCGATTGCAAACAATCCGTTCACTATTTTACGTATCGAATAGAAAAAAATATGTCAAAAATGACAGTTGTCAAAAATAAACAAAATTTTCGGATTCCTTGCATTCGAATTACATAAAAACGATACCAAACTTGCGAAATTCCGTTGACCTTGTACATACGACTGACTTAGGAAACGTCAATTTGACAGCTGTCAAAAAATAGATAAAAATTTCGGATTCCTCATACTCAAATTATATCGAATCGACACCAAACTGTTGAAATTCTGTTAACCTTGCACTTATTCTTTACTAAGGAATCCTCAATTTGACAGCTGTCAAAAAATATATAAAATTTTCGAATTAGGTATTCCCCAAATTATATTAATTCCCAAGTATTTTCATTTTTAATTTTTTTTTAATTTCTAAATAATTCATGCAATAAATGCCTTAAAAATTTGAAGAAATCGATATATTTCGATTTTATTCGAAAAGTATTATCTCTACGGTAAAATTGTATATATCGTAAAGATGCACTTTGATAAGGTCTACAAGAAAGTAGTCTATAAAATTTTCTGTATCTACTATAGTTGTTGAGTTATTGAGCAAATCATGATTTCTATATTCTTGCAAATATCTCAAAAACGATTACATTTGAGAAAAAAAGTTTCGAACAAACAAAATATACTATTAAATTCTCTATCAGAAAGGAAATATACAAATTTTTCCTATTGGTTTAGATTACGGAGATATTTAAGAAAAACTGAAAAATATCAAGAAATTTTGAAATTCTTAAAAATTCAAAAAAAAAATTATTAAATATTCTTACATTTTATATAATATTTGATGTATACTGTAAGAATAAATATATTATGTTTAGAAGGAAACCATTAATGAGTTACAAAATGCGACAGATTCTCACTAGGCGCTAAACGCGCAGGGGCCTCCGGCATCCACCTACATGCGTTTTTGTTATTAACTAGCCGCTTCGCGGCAGGGCTCCGCCGTTCACCTGTATGCGACAGATTCGCCTACGTGTGTTTTTGTTATTATTACATAGAATTGACCACCGATTTGGGTGGATGCACCGAGAAGCTTGAATGTAGGTTGATGCATTAATTCGTTGGCCACACTCCTGCGGACTGTGATGGGGGTACATAGCACCCAAATTTGTTAATTATAACATATGTGACCGTTTCACATTTTAAGGTACCAGCTATAACCGATTGCGAACAATCCGTTCACTATTTTACGTATCGAATAGAAAAAAATATGTAAAAAATTACAGCTGTCAAAAAATAAATAACATTTTCGGATTCCTTGCATTCGAATTACATAAAAACGATACCAAACTTGCGAAATTCCGTTGACCTTGTACCTATTACTGACTTAAGAAATGTCAATTTGACAGCTGTCAAAAAATAGATAAAAATTTCGGATTCCTCATACTCAAATTATATAGAAACGATACCAAACTTGTGAAAATATATTAACAAAAAAATGTCAAAAATGACAGCTGTCAAAAAATAAATAGATTTTTCGGATAACTTATACTCAAATTATATAGAATCGATACAAAATTTTTGAAATTTTGTTAACCTTGCACTTATTCTTTACTAAAGAATCACCAATTTGACAGCTGTCAAAAAATAAATTTAATTTTCGGACTCCTTGCATTTGAATTACATAGAGTCGATACTAAACTTGCGATATTTTGTTCACCTTGCACATATTACTAACTTAAGAAACGTCAATTTGACAGCTGTCAAAAAATATATAAAATTTTCGAATTCCTCATACTCAAATTATATAGAAGCGATACCAAACTCGTGAATTTTTGTTAACATTGCAACTATTACCAACGTAATATACGTCAATTTGACAGCTGTCAAAATATTTAAAAAATTTTCGGATTGCCTGCATTCGAGTTATACGAAATCGACACCAACTTTGCGAAATTATGTTACCATTACGCCTATGATCGACAGTTAACCGAAATCAAATAATTGTTAAAAATGACAGCTGTCAAAATATGAATTAAATTTTCGGATTCCTTGCCCTCGAATTATACGAAAACGACACCAACTTTGTGAAATTCTATTAATCTTGCACTTTTTACTAACCAAGGAAACGTCAATTTGACAGGTGTCAAAAAATTTAAGATATTTTTTAAATCCTTTTACCAATATTAACATAACGTACTAGTTGAATTTTCTTCAAATTGCCAAATTATCAAATTAAGCCTATTTTTCCAGACGGTGTGCATGATTTATTCAAATCTGATGAATTTAAACATTTGCCCTTGTCTAATTTTCACTAAATACGGTAAAAGCCACGCCTTTCATACATTTCGAGCGAAAGTTAGAAATTTTGCTGTCACCGTTACGAATTTTCTTAATTTTCTCCAAGTTCGAACATCTTTATGATAACTTTATATACATCAAAATGTTCGGAAAAGATGAGGGAATCAGATAAACCTAGAAAGAAATCTCCAAAAGGAAAGCTATGGAAGATATAGCAGAGTAAACTGAACTTTTGAAAAAAAAATTTTTGACAAAATTTATAAAATATTTTTTTTATCCGCCAAAGGATATTTTTGGGTCACACAGTCGATGTGGAACGTAAAGGTCATTTCTTCCTTTAAACGATAGGCTAAAGAACGATTTAAAAAGTTACATACACTAGCGTACAGATGGGTTTTAGTAAGAGGATGTCAAAATTAGTGCTTATTGCTTAATCCATTGTAGTTACTTTTGTATAAGAAATTAAGAAACTAAATTATGGTTTATAATCCTGTTTTGATGTGCTCTTTCTGATGACATATATAACATTTCGATCAAATATTATTTTACCCCATAAAAAGCAAAAAAAAATTTTGACGAAATCATCAAGTTCAGTTTCACGCAAATTTCTCCAATTTATAGGCCTTTTAGCATGATATGACGTATTGTGAAATATTAGTATTTGAGATGACCTATCCACCGGTTCTAACCCGGAGCAAATCTATGCTACCCAAGTCGAATAATTAATTATCGAAAATGACCCTGCATTTCCATGCTTTCCAACTTTAAAAAAATCAAAAAATTGACTTCCCGACATTTTATCAAAAAAATCTCGCGACGACTTTTTCTAAATAAGTTTCTTGATAACATACTAGAATATAAACTGAATCGCTTAAGTTTTACGAGACCGGCAAGTCGTAGAAAAATATATTTAATTTTTTGCACATTTTCTGCTTATTTCGTTTAATAACTTATGAACGGAACACCCTGTATAATGTCGTACATCGGCTAAGGATACGCCATATATACCAAAGTATACCCCAAAAGTTTCATTGCTCCAACGTGGACGGATTAGAAGAAATGAAATAAATTGTGTCAAGATGCATCATTTTTGCATGCTCCCATAAGCCCAATGTAAATTGGTCGTTGCAGACCATTTTGGAAATCGGGAAAATGGTAGGAAATTTTCCATTTTGGGCAACGATAGGGGTCATTATCGAAAGCCGAAATCCCATAGAATCTTTTCCATACCATTTCCATCCTCAAATCGGTCAATTAACTTCAGCATCTCGCTAAGAAAATGGCTATTTTTGGCCTATTTCGACCGAATTTTGACAGCCAAAATATTTAGTAAAATTTCGTCCGTCCGTCCGTTAAAATCCGAGTAAAGTTCAAGTCCAGTCGGCAGATTTGCAAAAATTGGCCGTCCGAGCTCGGTAAATTGTCGTTTTTCTCCCGATTGGAAGGAAATTTCGAAAATTTTGAAAAATAATAATGTGGTGAGAAATGATGGACGATGAAAATACGCTTATAGAGAACTCTCCGAAATGATATTTGTAAGAGTTATTCGTGACTAAACAAAACTTTTAGTGAAAAATGGGTGAAAATGGTTATATTTAATTTCGTTTAACCCTTTAGATCGTAATTCGAAACGCGCTCTTGGTATGAATCTTCAAGTACCATCATTCCGCTTGACGAAAAAGCAAAAAAATATTGAAAATGTTAAATACGAAAGCGTATAGACGAAATTAAGTGTAGCGGTGACAAAAGTACAATTTCCAAATTTCTAAAATTCAATCGTTAATAGTAATTTCGGTATTTAAATCGAAGAAACGAAAATATACGTATCGAATGTGATTCACCTCGAACTTTCCGGTAACGTAAACTAAATTTCGATCAAAAGCCGTTTTTACCTCGAAAAAAATCAAAAACCGTCCATTTTTACCCCGAAATTTCAACTTGTTCAGTATTTTCAAATTTTTCCCATCTTCTAATAACTTTAGGTATAGATAGATGTATTGATGGCACCTAGTTTTTGAGATGGGAAATCGAAAATTTAAAACCGCGTGACAATCGGACCCACCCAGTTCGAGCTATTCGGTACCCGAAATGACTCTTTTTTGTCAAATTTCGACTTTGAAAAATTCTTTTAAATTACTTCTAATCGTCGTACGATACCCAAAAACAATAGGGTTCTGTAGCTATCGGTCTACGCCACACTCTGAAAATTTAAATCGAAAAAATTGCGATTTGCGACCTGAAACGTAGCACAACTGAAATCGCCGAAAAGTCGACTTTGACGCTTAATAACTTCGAAACGGCACACCCTGTATACTCGAAAATTTGAGACAATACGCGCGCACTATCCAAAAGTAAAACCAAAAAGTTTCGTCGTTTCGACTCTGACCGTTTTTTCTCTAGAAATTCGCAACCTCGAAAATGTCAAAACCGACGACAACATACGCACTCAAGGTCACCCACTGGACGTAATACATAGCGTCCGAAGGGCGCTATGTAACTAGGGGGCATAGCCCCCTAGGCGCTCCGCGCGGGGCTCCGCGGACCCTCTTTTTGCGACAGATTCGCCTATATGTGTTTTGTTATTACCTAGATTTATCAACCGATTTGCGTGGATACACCGAGAAGTTTGAATGCAGGTTGATGCTTTAATTGGTTGGCCACACTCCTGCGGACTGTGTTGGGGGTACATAGCACCCAAATTCGTTCATTATAACATATGTTACCGTTTCACATTTTAAGGGACCCGCTATAACCGATTGCGAACAATCCGTTCACTATTTTACGTATCGAATAGAAAAAAATATTTAAAAAATGACAGCTGTCAAAAATAAACAAAATTTTCGGATTCCTTGCATTCGAATTACATCGAAACGATACCAAACTTGCGAAATTCCGTTGACCTTGTACATACTACTGACTTAGGAAACGTCAATTTGACAGCTGTCAAAAAATAGATAAAAATTTCGGATTCCTCATACTCAAATTATATCGAATCGACACCAAACTTTTGAAATTCTGTTAACCTTGCACTTATTCTTTACTAAGGAATCCTCAATTTGACAGCTGTCAAAAAATCTATAAAATTTTCGAATTAGGTATTCCCCAAATTATATTAATTCCCAAGTATTTTCATTTTTAATTTTTTTTTAATTTCTAAATAATTCATGCAAATGCCTTAAAAATTTGAAGAAATCGATATATTTCGATTTTATTCGAAAAGTATTATCTCTACGGTAAAATTGTATATATCCTAAAGATGCACTTTGATAAGGTCTACAAGAAAGTAGTCTATAAAATTTTCTGTATCTACTATAGTTGTTGAGTTATTGAGCAAATCATGATTTCTATATTCTTGCAAATATCTCAAAAACGATTACATTTGAGAAAAAAAGTTTCAAACAAACAAAATATACTATTAAATTCTCTATCAGAAAGGAAATATACAAATTTTTCCTATTGGTTTAGATTACGGAGATATTTAAGAAAAACTGAAAAATATCAAGAAATTTTGAAATTCTTAAAAATTCAAAAAAAAAATTATTAAATATTCTTACATTTTATATAATATTTGATGTATACTGATAGAATAAATATATTATGTTTAGAAGGAAACCATTAATGAGTTACAAAATGCGACAGATTCTCACTAGGCGCTAAACGCGCAGGGGCCTCCGGCATTCACCTACATGCGTTTTTGTTATTACCTAGCCGCTCCGCGGCAGGGCTCCGCCGTTCACCTGTATGCGACAGATTCGCCTACGTGTGTTTTTCTGTTATTATTACCTAAATTTGACCACCGATTAGGGTGGATGCACCGAGAAGCTTGAATGCAGGTTGTTGCTTTAATTGGTTGGCCACACTCCTGCGGACTGTGATGGGGGTACATAGCACCCAAATTTGTTAATTATAACATATGTGACCGTTTCACATTTTAAGGTACCAGCTATAACCGATTGCGAACAATCCGTTCACTATTTTACGTATCGAATAGAAAAAAATATGTAAAAAATTACAGCTGTCAAAAAATAAACAAAATTTTCGGATTCCTTGCATTCGAATTACATAAAAACGATACCAAACTTGCGAAATTCAGTTGACCTTGTACCTATTACTGACTTAAGAAACGTCAATTTGACAGCTGTCAAAAAATAGATAAAAATTTCGGATTCCTCATACTCAAATTATATAGAAACGATACCAAACTTGTTAAAACATGTCAACAAAAAAATGTCAAAAATGACAGCTGTCAAAAAATAAATACATTTTTCGGATAATTTATACTCAAATTATATAGAATCGATACAAAATTTTTGAAATTTTGTTAACCTTGCACTTATTCTTTACTAAAGAATCACCAATTTGACAGCTGTCAAAAAATAAATTTAATTTTCGGACTCCTTGCATTTGAATTACATAGAGACGATACTAAACTTGCGATATTTTGTTCACCTTGCACATATTACTAACCTAAGAAACGTCAATTTGACAGCTGTCAAAAAATGTATAAAATTTTCGAATTCCTCATACTCAAATTATATAGAAGCGATACCAAACTCGTGAATTTTTGTTAACTTTGGAACTATTACCAACGTAATATACGTCAATTTGACAGCTGTCAAAAAATTAATAAAATTTTCGGATTGCCTGCATTCGAGTTATACGAAATCGACACCAACTTTACGAAATTATGTTATCATTACGCCTATGATCGAGAGTTAACCGAAATCAAAGAATTGTTAAAATGACAGCTGTCAAAATATGAATTAAATTTTCGGATTCCTTGCCCTCGAATTATACGAAAACGACACCAACTTTGTGAAATTCTATTAATCTTGCAATTTTTACTAACAAAGAAAACGTCAATTTGACAGGTGTCAAAAAATAAATAAAATTTTTTAAATTCCTTTAATATTACTAACATAATGTGCTACTTGATTTTTCTTCAAATTGACAATTTACTAAATTATTCCTATTTTTCCACAAAATGCGAAACGACCCTATTAAAAATTTGCTAAACATCCCATGTATTTTCACGAATTACGGTAAAAGCCACGCCATTCATGCATTTCGAGCGAAAGTTGGAAATTTTGCTGTCACCGTTACGAATTTTCTTAATTTTCTCCAAGTTCGAACATCTTTATGATAACTTTATATACATCAAAATGTTCGGAAAAGATGAGGGAATCAGATAAACCTAGAAAGAAATCTCTAAACGAAAAGTTATAGAAGATATAGCAGAATAAACTTGACTTTTAATAAAAAAAATTTCGAAAAAATTTATAAAATATTTTTTTTATCCGCCAAAGGATATTTTTGGATCACGCGGTCGATGTGGAACGTAAAGGTTATTTATTCCTTTAAATGATAGGCTAAAGAACGATTGAAAAAGTTACATACACTAGCGTACAGATGGGTTTTAGTAAGAGGATGTCATAATTAGTGATTATTGCTTAATTGATTGTAGTTATTTTTGTATAAGAAATTAAGAAACTAAATTATGGTTTATAATCGTGTTCTGATGTGCTCTTTCCGATGACATATATAACATTTCGATGAAATATTATTTTACCCCATAAAAAGGAAAAAAAAATTTTGACGAAATCATCAAGTTCAGTTTTTCGCAAATTCCTCCATTTTATAGGTCTTTTAGCATGATATGATGTATTGTGAAATATTAGTATTTGAGATGACCTATCCACCGGTTCAAACCCGGTGCCAATCTATAAGACAGAAATCGAATAATTCATTATCGAAAATGACCCTGCATTTTAATGCTTCCCAACTTTAAAAAAATCAAAAAATTGACTTCCCGACATTTTATTGAAAAAATCTCGCGACGAGTTTTTCTAAATAAGTTTCTTGATAACATACTAAAATATAAACTGAATCGTTTAAGTTTTACGAGACCGGCAAGTCGTAGAAAGAAATATTTAATTTTTTGCACATTTTCTGACTATTTCGTTTAATAACTTATTAACGGGACACCCTGTATAATGTCGTACATCGGCTAAGTATACGCCATATATACCAAAGTATACCCCAAAAGTTTCATTGCTCCAACGTGAGCCGTTTAGAAGAAATCGAATAACTGGTTTCAAGATGCACCCTGTTTCGGCGCTCCCATAAGAGCAATGTAAATATGTCGTTGCAGACCATTTTGGAAATCGGGAAAATGGTAGGAAATTTTCGATTTTGGGCAACGATAGGGGTCATTATCGAAAGTCGAAATCCCATAGAATCTTTTCCATACCATTTCCATTCTCAAATCGGTCAATTAACGTCAGCATCTCGCTAAGAAAATGGCTATTTTGGCCCATTTCGGCCGAATTTTGACAGTCAACAAATTGGGTTAATTTTATTCCAAGGCATGCTGATTAAAATCGACGAAGTGTGCAGATTTGCAAAAATTGGCCGTCCCAGCTCGGTAAATTGTCGTTTTTCTCCCGATTGGAAGGAAATTTCGAAAATTTTGAAAAATAATAATGTGGTGAGAAATGATGGACGATGAAAATACGCTTATAGAGAACTCTCCGAAATGATATTTGTAGGAGTTATTCGTGACTAAACACGACTTTTAGTGAAAAATGGGTGAAAATGGTTATATTTAATTTCGTTTAACCCTTTAGATCGTCATTCGAAGCGCGCTCTTGGTATGAATCTTAAAGTACCATCATTCCGCTTGACGAAAAAGCAAAAAAATATGGAATATGTTAAATACGAGAGTGTATAGACGAATTTAAGTGTGGTGGTGACAAAAAAAACATTTCCAAATTTTTAAAATTCAATCGTTAACAGTAATTTCGGTATTTAAATCGAAGAAACGAAAATATACGTATCGAATGTGATTTACCTCGAACTTTCCGGTAAAGTAAACTAAATTTCGATCAAAAGCCGTTTTTACCTCGAAAAAAATGAAAAACCGTCCATTTTTACCCCGAAATATCAACTTGTTCAGTATTTTCAATTTTTTCCCATCTTCTAATAACTTTAGGTATAGATAGATGTATTGATGGCACCTAGTTTTTGAGATGGGAAATCGAAAATTTGAAACCGCGTGACCCTCGGACCCACCCAGTTCGAGCTATTAGGTACCAAAAATGACCCTTTTTTGTCAAATTTCGACTTTCAAAAATTCTTTTAAATTACTTCTAATCATCGTACGTTGCCCAGTTTCAATAGGGTTCTGTAGCGACCGGTCCACTCCACACTCCAAGAATTTAAATCGAAAAAATTGAGTTTTGCGACTTGAAATGTGTTTCAACGGGAATCGCCGAAAAGTCGACTTTGACGCTTAATAACTTCGAAACTGTTCACCCTGTATATTTTAAATTTTGAGACAATACGCGCGCACTATCCAAAATTAAAACCAGAAAGTTTCGTCGTTTCGACTCTGATAGTTTTCTCGCAAAAAATTCGCAACCGGAAAAATGTCAAAAGATACGACGACGACGACAACGGACGAACTCAAGGTCACTGGAAAGCCGTAATACATAGCGACCGGGACGGGCGCTATGTAACTAGGGGGGCATAGCCCCCCTAGGCGCTCCGCGCGGGGCTCCGCGGACCCTCTGTATGCGACAGATTCGCCTATATGTGTTTTGTTAGTACCTAGATATGACCACCGATTTGGGTGGATACACCGAGAAGTTTGGATGCAGGTTGATGCTTCAATTGGTTGGCCACACTCCTGCGGACTGTGATGGGGGTACATAGCACCCAAATTTGTTAATTATAACATATGTGACCGTTTCACATTTTAAGGTACCAGCTATAACCGATTGCGAACAATCCGTTCACTATATTACGTATCGAATAGAGAAAAATATGTCAAGAATGACAGCTGTCAAAAAATAAATAACATTTTCGGATTCCTTGTATTCGAATTACATAAAAACGATACCAAACTTGCGAAATTCCGTTGACCTTGTACCTATTACTGACTTAAGAAACGTCAATTTGACAGCTGTGAAAAAATAGATAAAAATTTCGGATTCCTCATACTCAAATTATATAGAAACGATACCAAACTTGTTAAAACATGTCAACAAAAAAATGTCAAAAATGACAGCTGTCAAAAAATAAATACATGTTTCGGATAACTTATACTCAAATTATATAGAATCGATACAAAATTTTTGAAATTTTGTTAACCTTGCACTTATTCTTTATTAAAGAATCACCAATTTGACAGCTGTCAAAAAATAAATTTAATTTTCGGACTCCTTGCATTTGAATTACATAGAGACGATACTAAACTTGCGATATTTTGTTCACCTTGCACATATTACTAACCTAAGAACGTCAATTTGACAGCTGTCAAAAAATGTATAAAATTTTCGAATTCCTCATACTCAAATTATATAGAAGCGATACCAAACTCGTGAATTTTTGTTAACATTGCAACTATTACCAACGTAATATACGTCAATTTGACAGCTGTCAAAATATTAATAAAATTTTCGGATTGCCTGTATTCGAATTATACGAAATCGACACCAACTTTGCGAAATTATGTTACCATTACGCCTATGATCGACAATTAACCGAAATCAAAGAATTGTTTAAAATGACAGCTGTCAAAATATGAATTAAATTTTCGGATTCCTTGCCCTCGAATTATACGAAAACGACACCAACTTTGTGAAATTCTATTAATCTTGCACTTTTTACTAACCAAGGAAACGTCAATTTGACAGGTGTCAAAAAATTTAAAATATTTTTTAAATCCTTTTACCAATATTAACATAACGTACTAGTTGAATTTTCTTCAAATTGCCAAATTATCAAATTAAGCCTATTTTTCCAGACGGTGTGCATGATTTATTCAAATCTGATGAATTTAAACACTTGCCCTTGTCTAATTTTCACTAAATAGTGTAAAAGCCACGCCTTTCATACATTTCGAGCGAAAGTTAGAAATTTTGCTGTCGCCGTTACGAATTTTCTAATTTTTCTCCAAGTTCGAACATATTTATGATAACTTTATATACATCAAAATGTTCGGAAAAGATGAGGGAATCAGATAAACCTAGAAAGAAATCTCTAAATGAAAAGTTATAGAAGATATAGCAGAGTAAACTGAACTTTTGAAAAAAAAAATTTCGAAAAAATTTATAAAATATTTTTTTTATCCGCCAAAGGATATTTTTGGGTAACGCAGTCGATGTGGAACGTAAAGGTAATTTATTCCTTTAAACGATAGGCTAAAGAACGATCGAAAAAGTTACATACACTAGCGTACAGATGGGTTTTAGTAAGAGGATGTCATAATTAGTGATTATTGCTTAATCGATTGTAGTTATTTTTGTATAAGAAATTAAGAAACTAAATTATGGTTTATAATCGTGTTCTGATATGCTCTTTCTGATGACATATATAACATTTCGATGAAATATTATTTTACCCCTTAAAAAGGAAAAAGAAATTTTTACGAAATCATCAAGTTCAGTCTCTCGCAAATTTCTCCATTTTATAGGTCTTTTAGCATGATTGATGTATTGTGAAATATTAGTATTTGAGATGACCTATCCACCGGTTCGAACCCGGTGCCAATCTATAAGACAGAAATCGAATAATTCATTATCGAAAATGACCCTGCATTTTAATGCTTCCCAACTTTAAAAAAATCAAAAAATTGACTTCCCGACATTTTATTGAAAAAATCTCGCGAAGAGTTTTTCTAAATAAGTTTCTTGATAACATACTAGAATATAAACTGAATCGTTTAAGTTTTACGAGACCGGCAAGTCGTAGAAAAAAATATTTAATTTTTTGCACATTTTCTGCTTATTTCGTTTAATAACTTATGAACGGAACACCCTGTATAATGACGTACATCGGCTAAGGATACGCCATATATACCAAAGTATACCCCAAAAGTTTCATTGCTCCAACGTGAGCCGTTTAGAAGAAATCGAATAACTGGTTTCAAGATGCACCCGGTTTCGGCTCTCCCATAAGCCCAATGTAAATATGTCGTTGCAGACCATTTTGGAAATCGGGAAAATGGTAGGAAATTTTCGATTTTGGGCAACGATAGGGGTCATTATCGAAAGCCGAAATCCCATAGAATCTTTTCCATACCATTTCCATCCTCAAATCGTTCAATTAACTTCAGGATCTCGCTAAGAAAAAGGCTATTTTGGTCCATTTCGGCCGAATTTTGACAGTCAACAAATTGGGTTAATTTTATTCCAAGGCATGCTAATTAAAATCGACGAAGTGTGCAGATTTGCAAAAATTGGCCGTCCCAGCTCGGAAAAACGTCGTTTTTCTCCCGATTGAAAGGAAATTTCAAAAATTTTGAAAAATAATAATGTTGAGAGAAAAGATAGACGGAAAGAATACGCCTATAAAGAACTCTCCGAGATGATATTTGTAGGAGTTATTCGTGACTAAACAGAACTTTTAGTGAAAAATGGTTGAAAATGGTTATATTTAATTTTTTTTAACCCTTTAGATCGTAATTCGAAACGCGCTCTTGGTATGAATCTTAAAGTACCATCATTCCGCGTGACGAAAAAGCAAAAAGATATGGAAAATGTTAAATAGGAAAGCGTATAGACGAAATTAAGTGTAGCGGTGACAAATTTTTGCATTTCCAAAAAACTAAAATTCATTCGTTTATAGTAATTTCGATATTTAAATCGAAGGAAGCAAATTATACGTATCGAATGTGATTTACCTCGAACTTTCCGGTAACGCAAACTAAAATTCGATCAAAGGCCGTTTTTACCTCGAAAAAAATTAAAATCCGTCCATTTTTACCCCGAAATATCAACTTGTTCAGTATTTTCAAATTTTTCCCATTTTCTAATAACTTTAGGTATAGATAGATGTATTGATGGTACCTAGTTTTTGAGATGGGAAATCGAAAATTTAAAACCGCGTGACCCTCGGACGCACCCAGTTCGAGCTATTAGGTACCCAAAATGACCCTTTTTTGTCAAATTTCGACTTTCAAAAATTCTTTTAAATTACTTCTAATCGTCGTACGTTACCCAGTTTCAATAGGGTTCTGTAGCGACCGGTCCACTCCACACTCTGAAAATTTAAATCGAAAAAAATGAGTTTTGCGACTTGAAATGTGTTTCAACGGGAATCGCCGAAAAGTCGACTTTGACGCTTAATAACTTCGAAACTGTTCACCCTGTATATTTTAAATTTTGAGACAACACGCGTGCACTATCCAAAATTAAAACCAAAAAGTTTCGTCGTTCCGGCTCTGATAGTTTTCTCGCAAAAAATTCGCAACCGGAAAAATGTCAAAAGATACGACGACAACGGACGAACTCAAGGTCACGTACTGGACGTAATACATAGCGACCGGGACGGGCGCTATGTAACTAGGGGGGCATAGCCCCCCTAGGCGCTCCGCGCGGTGCTCCGCGGACCCTCTATATGCGACAGATTCGCCTATATGTGTTTTGTTATTACCTAGATTTATCAACCGATTTGCGTGGATGCATCGGGAAGTTTGAATGCAGGTTGATGCTTTAATTGGTTGGCCACACTCCTGCGGACTGTGATGGGGGGTACATAGCACCCAAATTCGTTAATTATAACATATGTGGTTTAAGGTACCAGCTATAACCGATTGCGAACAATCCGTTCACTATTTTACGTATCGAATAGAAAAAAATATGTCAAAAATACAGCTGTCAAAAAATAAACACCATTTTCGGATTCCTTGCATGCGAATTACATAAAAACGATACCAAACTTGCAAAATTCTGTTAACCTTGTACCTATTATTGACCTAAGAAACGTTAATTTAACAGCTGTGAAAATATAGATAAAAATTTCGGATTCCTCATACTCAAATTATATAGAAATGATACCAAACTTGTGAAAATATGTTAACAAAAAAATGTCAAAAATGACAGATGTCAAAAAGTAAATAAATTTTTTGGATACCTCATACTCAACTTATATAGAATCGATACAAAATTCTTGAAATTTTGTTAACCTTGCACTTATTCTTTACTAAAGATTCATTAATTTGACAGCTGTCAAAAAATAATTTTAATTTTCGGACTCCTTGCATTTGAATTACATAGAAACGATACTAAACTTGCGATAGTTTGTTCACCTTGCACATATTACTAACCTAAGGAACGTCAATTTGACAGCTGTCAAAAAATATATAAAATTTTCGAATTCCTCATACTCAAATTATATAGATGCGATACCAAACTCGTGAATTTTTGTTAACATTGGAACTATTAGCAACGTAATATACGTCAATTTGACAGCTGTCAAAAAATTAATAAATTTTTCGGATTGCCTGCATTCGAGTTATACGAAATCGACACCAACTTTGCGAAATTATGTTACCATTACGCCTATGATCGACAGTTAACCGAAATCAAAGAATTGTTAAAAATGACAGCTGTCAAAATATGAATTAAATTTTCGGATTCCTTGCCCTCGAATTATACGAAAACGACACCAACTTTGTGAAATTCTATTAATCTTGCACTTTATACTAACCAAGGAAACGTCAATTTGACAGGTGTCAAAAAATTTAAAATATTTTTTAAATCCTTTTAGCAATATTAACATAACTTACTAGTTGAATTTTCTTCAAATTGCCAATTTATCAAATTAAGCCTATTTTTCCAGACGGTGTGCATGATTTATTCAAATCTGATGAATTTAAACACTTGCCCTTGTCTAATTTTCACTAAATACTGTAAAAGCCACGCCATTCATGCATTTCGAGCGAAAGTTGGAAATTTTGCTGTCACCGTTACGAATTTTCTTAATTTTCTCCAAGTTCGAACATCTTTATGATAACTTTATATATATCAAAATGTTCGGAAAAGATGAGGGAATCAGATAAACCTAGAAAGAAATCTCCAACAGGAAAGTTATAGAAGATATAGCAGAATAAACTTGACCTTTAATAAAAAAAATTTCGAAAAAATTTATAAAATATTTTTTTTATCCGCCAAAGGATATTTTTGGATCACGCAGTCGATGTTGAACGTAAAGGTAATTTATTCCTTTAAATGATAGGCTAAAGAACGATTGAAAAAGTTACATACACTAGCGTACAGATGGGTTTTAGTAAGAGGATGTCAAAATTAGTGCTTATTGCTTAATCGATTGTAGTTATTTTTGTATAAGAAATTAAGAAACTAAATTATGGTTTACAATCGTGTTTTGATGTGCTCTTTCTGATGACATATATAACATTTCGATCAAATATTATTTTACCCCTTAAAAAGGAAGAAGAAATTTTTACGAAATCATCAAGTTCAGTCTCTCGCAAATTTCTCCATTTTATAGGTCTTTTAGCATGATATGATGTATTGTGAAATATTAGTATTTGAGATGACCTATCCACCGGTTCGAACCCGGTGCCAATCTATAAGACAGAAATCGAATAATTCATTATCGAAAATGACCCTGCATTTTCATGCTTTCCAACTTTAAAAAAATCAAAAAATTGACTTCCCGACATTTTATCAAAAAAATCTCGCGACGACTTTTTCTAAATAAGTTTCTTGATAACATACTAGAATATAAATTGAATCGCTTAAGTTTTACGAGACCGGCAAGCCGTAGAAAAAAATATTTAATTTTTTGCACATTTTCTGCTTATTTCGTTTAATAACTTATGAACGGAACACCCTGTATAATGTCGTACATCGGCTAAGGATACGCCATATATACCAAAGTATACCCCAAAAGTTTCATTGCTCCAACGTGGGCCGTTTAGAAGAAATCGAATAACTGGTTTCAAGATGCACCCTGTTTCGGCTCTCCCATAAGAGCAATGTAAATATGTCGTTGCAGACCATTTTGGAAATCGGGAAAATGGTAGGAAATTTTCGATTTTGGGCAACGATAGGGGTCATTATCGAAAGCCGAAATCCCATAGAATCTTTTCCATACCATTTCCATTCTCAAATCGGTCAATTAACTTCAGGATCTCGCTAAGAAAAAGGCTATTTTGGCCCATTTCGGCCGAATTTTGACAGTCAACAAATTGGGTTAATTTTATTCCAAGGCATGCTGATTAAAATCGACGAAGTGTGCAGATTTGCAAAAATTGGCCGTCCCAGCTCGGAAAAACGTCGTTTTTCTCCCGATTGAAAGGAAATTTCAAAAATTTTGAAAGATAATAATGTTGAGAGAAAAGATGGACGGAAAGAATACGCCTATAAAGAACTCTCCGAGATGATATTTGTAGGAGTTATTCGTGACTAAACAGAACTTTTAGTGAAAAATGGGTGAAAATGGATATTCTTAATTTCTTTTAACCCTTTAGATCGTAATTCGAGGAGCGCTCTTGGTGTTAATATTCAAGTACCATCATTCCGCTTGACGAAAAAGCAAAAAAATATGAAAAATGTTAAATAGGAAATCATATAGACGAAATTAAGTGTAGCGGTGACAAATTTTTGCATTTCCAAAAAACTAAAATTCATTCGTTAATAGTAATTTCGGTATTTAAATCGAAGAAACGAAAATATACGTATCGAATGTGATTTACCTCGAACTTTCCGGTAACGTAAACTAAAATTCGATCAAAAGCCGTTTTTACCTTGAAAAAAATGAAAAACCGTCCATTTTTACCCCGAAATATCAACTTGTTCAGTATTTTCAAATTTTTCCCATTTTCTAATAACTTTAGGTATAGATAGATGTATTGATGGCACCTAGTTTTTGAGATGGGAAATCTTAAATTTTAAACCGCGTTACGCTCGGACTCACCCAGTTCGAGCTATTAGGTACCAAAAATGACCCTTTTTTGTCAAATTTCGACTTTCAAAAATTCTTTTAAATTACTTCTAATCATCGTACGTTACCCAGTTTCAATAGCGTTCTGTAGCGACCGGTCTACGCCACACTCCGAAAATTTAAATCGAAAAAATTGAGTTTTGCGACTTGAAATGTGTTTCAACGGGAATCGCCGAAAAGTCGACTTTGACGCTTAATAACTACGAAACGGTTCACCCTGTATATTTTAAATTTTGAGACAACACGCGTGCACTATCCAAAATTAAAACCAAAAAGTTTCGTCGTTTCGACTCTGATAGTTTTCTCGCAAAAAATTCGCAACCGGAAAAATGTCAAAAGATACGACGACGACAACGGACGAACTCAAGGTCACCCACTGGCCGTAATACATAGCACCAGAATTGGTGCTATGTAACTAGGGGGCATAGCCCCCTAGGCGCTCCGCGCGGGGCTCCGCGGACCCTCTTTTTGCGACAGATTCGCCTGTATGTGTTTTGTTATTATTACCTAGATTTATCAACCGATTTGCGTGGATGCATCGAGAAGTTTGAATGCAGGTTGATGCTTTAATTGGTTGGCCACACTCCTGCGGACTGTGATGGGGGTACATAGCACCCAAATTCGTTAATTATAACATATGTGACCGTTTCACATTTTAAGATACCAGCTATAACCGATTGCGAACAATCCGTTCACTATTTTACGTATCGAATAGAAAAAAATATGTCAAAAATGACAGCTGTCAAAAATAAACAAAATTTTCGGATTCCTTGCATTCGAATTACATAAAAACGATACCAAACTTGCGAAATTCAGTTGACGTTGTACCTATTACTGACTTAAGAAACGTCAATTTGATAGCTGTCAAAAAATAGATAAAAATTTCGGATTCCTCATACTCAAATTATATAGAAACGATACCAAACTTGTTAAAACATGTCAACAAAAAAATGTCAAAAATGACAGCTGTCAAAAAATAAATACATTTTTCGGATAACTTATACTCAAATTATATAGAATCGATAAAATTTTTTTGAAATTTTGTTAACCTTGCACTTATTCTTTACTAAAGAATCATTAATTTGACAGCTGTCAAAAAATAAATTTAATTTTCGGACTCCTTGCATTTGAATTACATAGAGTCGATACTAAACTTGCGTTATTTTGTTCACCGTGCACATATTACTAACCTAAGAAACGTCAATTTGACAGCTGTCAAAAAATATATAAAATTTTCGAATTCCTCATACTCAAATTATATAGAGGCGATACCAAACTCGTGAATTTTTGTTAACATTGCAACTATTAGCAACGTAATATACGTCAATTTGACAGCTGTCAAAAAATTAATAAATTTTTTGGATTGCCTGCATTCGAGTTATACGAAATCGACACCAACTTTGCGAAATTCTGTTACGATTACGCCTATGATCGACAGTTAACCGAAATCAAAGAATTGTTAAAAATGACAGCTGTCAAAATATGAATTAAATTTTCGGATTCCTTGCCCTCGAATTATACGAAAACGACACCAACTTTGTGAAATTCTATTAATCTTGCACTTTATACTAACCAAGGAAACGTCAATTTGACAGGTGTCAAAAAATTTAAAATATTTTTTAAATCCTTTTAGCAATATTAACATAACTTACTAGTTGAATTTTCTTCAAATTGGCAATTTATCAAATTAAGCCTATTTTTCCAGACGGTGTGCATGATTTATTCAAATCTGATGAATTTAAACACTTGCCCTTGTCTAATTTTCACTAAATACTGTAAAAGCCACGCCATTCATGCATTTCGAGCGAAAGTTGGAAATTTTGCTGTCACCGTTACGAATTTTCTTAATTTTCTCCAAGTTCGAACATCTTTATGATAACTTTATATATATCAAAATGTTCGGAAAAGATGAGGGAATCAGATAAACCTAGAAAGAAATCTCCAACAGGAAAGTTATAGAAGATATAGCAGAATAAACTTGACTTTTAATAAAAAAAATTTCGAAAAAATTTATAAAATATTTTTTTTATCCGCCAAAGGATATTTTGGGGTCACGCAGTCGATGTGGAACGTAAAGGTAATTTATTCCTTTAAACGATAGGCTAAAGAACGATTGAAAAAGTTACATACACTAGCGTACAGATGGGTTTTAGTAAGAGGATGTCATAATTAGTGATTATTGCTTAATCGATTGTAGTTATTTTTGTATAAGAAATTAAGAAACTAAATTATGGTTTATAATCGTGCTCAGATGTGCTCTTTCTGATGACATATATAACATTTCGATGAAATATTATTTTACCCCTTAAAAAGGAAAAAGAAATTTTTACGAAATCATCAAGTTCAGTCTCTCGCAAATTCCTCCATTTTATAGGTCTTTTAGCATGATATGATGTATTGTGAAATATTAGTATTTGAGATGACCTATCCACCGGTTCGAACCCGGTGCCAATCTATAAGACAGAAATCGAATAATTCATTATCGAAAATGACCCTGCATTTTCATGTTTTCCAACTTTAAAAAAATCAAAAAATTGACTTCCCGACATTTTATTAAAAAAATCTCGCGACGAGTTTTTCTAAATAAGTTTCTTGATAACATACTAAAATATAAACTGAATCGTTTAAGTTTTACGAGACCGGCAAGTCGTAGAAAGAAATATTTAATTTTTTGCACATTTTCTGACTATTTCGTTTAATAACTTATTAACGGGACACCCTGTATAATGTCGTACATCGGCTAAGTATACGCCATATATACAAAAGTATAACCCAAAAGTTTCATTGCTCCAACGTGAGCCGTTTAGAAGAAATCGAATAACTGGTTTCAAGATGCACCCTGTTTCGGCGCTCCCATAAGAGCAATGTAAATATGTCGTTGCAGACCATTTTGGAAATCGGGAAAATGGTAGGAAATTTTCGATTTTGGGCAACGATAGGGGTCATTATCGAAAGTCGAAATCCCATAGAATCTTTTCCATACCATTTCCATTCTCAAATCGGTCAATTAACTTCAGGATCTCGCTAAGAAAAAGGCTATTTTGGCCCATTTCGGCCGAATTTTGACAGTCAACAAATTGGGTTAATTTTATTCCAAGGCATGCTGATTAAAATCGACGAAGTGTGCAGATTTGCAAAAATTGGCCGTCCCAGCTCGGAAAAACGTCGTTTTTCTCCCGATTGAAAGGAAATTTCAAAAATTTTGAAAGATAATAATGTTGAGAGAAAAGATGGACGGAAAGAATACGCCTATAAAGAACTCTCCGAGATGATATTTGTAGGAGTTATTCGTGACTAAACAGAACTTTTAGTAAAAAATGGTTGAAAATGGATATACTTAATTTTTTTTAACCCTTTAGATCGTAATTCGAAACGCGCTCTTGGTATGAATCTTAAAGTACCATCATTCCGCGTGACGAAAAAGTAATAAAATATGGAAAATGTTAAATAGGAAAGCGTATAGACGAAATTAAGTGTAGCGGTGACAAATTTTTACTTTTCCAAAAAACTAAAATTCAGTCGTTAATAGTAATTTCGGTATTTAAATCGAAGAAACGAAAATATACGTTTCTAATGTGGTCTACCTAGATCTTTCCGGTAACGTAAACTAAAATTCGATCAAAAGCCGTTTTTACCTCGAAAAAAATGAAAAACCGTCCATTTTTACCCCGAAATATCAACTTGTTCAGTATTTTCAAATTTTTCCCATCTTCTAATAACTTTAGGTATAGATAGATGTATTGATGGCACCTAGTTTTTGAGATGGGAAATCTTAAATTTTAAACCGCGAGACGCTCGGACGCACCCAGTTCGAGCTATTCGGTACCCGAAATGACCCTTTTTTGTCAAATTTCGACTTTGAAAAATTCTTTTAAATTACTTCTAATCGTCGTACGTTACCCAGTTTCAATAGGGTTCTGTAGCGACCGGTCCACTCCACGCTCCGAAAATTTAAATCGAAAAAATTGAGTTTTGCGACTTGAAATGGATTTCAACGGGAATCGCGGAAAATTCGACTTTGACGTTAAATAACTTGTAAACGGTTCACCCTGTATATTTCAAAAATTGAGACAACACGCGCGCACTATCCAAAATTAATACCAAAAAGTTTCGTCGTTTCAACTCTGATAGTTTTCTCGTAAAAAATTCGCAACCTCAAAAATGTCAAAAGATACGACGACGACGACGACGACGACGACGACGACAACGGACACACTCAAGGTCACTGGAAAGCCGTAATACATAGCATCCGAAGGGTGCTATGTAATAAGTGTAAAACATTTAAGGGGGTGATTCCTCATCGAAAAAAAGATAGGATCTTTCATATAAAGAAACTTCATTGGAGCATCCCTTGTTAAGATACAGCCCCTTAAAGGGGGTACATAAAATTCATAAATAAACAAAACTAATTTATTAATAACAAAACATACAACATCTAGAAATCATAGTAAATGTTCAATATGTCTATCTTCAGGCATTACGCATGCGTCTAGACGTCGGCGCATTGAGCAACGTATTCGCGCGTTTTATGGCGATATGTATCTTGTTCGTAAAATATTTTTTTGCTGCGAACTGGTTTATTTTGGGCAAAAAATTCAAGAGACATTTTTTGTTTAGAATGAAACAGGCTATCGGAAATAAATTTTTATATGGTAAACAAATAATAAGAGAAAAACTTACATTGGAAATAAATTTTATCGAGCTGTTTTTCTTCCTTGAATAGTTTAGGAGCTATCGAAGCCATCAGCCACCTTACTAACACACCGTGTAAAGTCTGATAATATTTCTTTTTACAGGTATATCTGTCGCCAGCAGCATATTCACCATAACAACTATGGCCATCGACAGATACCTGGCAATCAGCCGTCCATTCGGATTAAGATACAGATGTTTCAATCGAACGTCGACCATCATCATGATTTTTGCCTTATGGTCATTTTCTTTGATCCTATTCTCGCCGAATATCTGGATAGCCGACTTGCAGCAGGTGATGCCGAATAGTAGCATCCACGTAACGATGTGCAGAATGGATTATGCTAACTTTCCAGTATCTCAGCATGTGATTGGGATCGTGTGGTTTATATTTATGTTCGCCATTCCCGGTAAGTTGTGTTGTGTATTATCCTTAGGGTTGTCGGATAACGGATCAGGATACTTGGAGAGGTGACTCTAATGTTAAAATGAAGCTGGTAAGTCATATAATAAAATGTCAAAAACTCGATCCTTTTTTTTTTGGTCTTCCATTTGAAAAACTGATTTTACTGCTAACAAGAACTTTATTTAATTCCAGTTTGCGTCGAAACGATGCAGTTTATCGACTCGAACAGAGAGGAACTTTTTTATTAGGTATTCTTTTGTCTTTAAAATAACATGTGCTTTTTCCAATAACGAACAAACCAGAAAGATATGCCAAAAATTCAATTTGATTTTCAGGTAGAGTGGTCTCTGGTGGCAGAGTAGATAAATTTTTTTATAACAGAATCATAGAACGTAAAGCGTAGTCGCTGTTCCAAATATCGACTTGATAGTTTAAAACCCAACCCCCAATTGCTAAAAATAAGAAGAAATTGAACTTTTACAGGCTAAAACTAGAAAACTATTGTGTCTTTCACTCTTTGTTACATGGTTTACTACCTTTATTTTAACTAGTTGATGTTAGACCTAATTCTCATTTGTTAAAATTGTTTCTGGATACGTTGTATATAATATAGTATATTTAATTACTCGACTGATTCCGCGGTTGGTTCTTTATGAAACATTTTTAAAATAATTTAATGTAAAGAAAGAAGAAATTTGCTTTTAAATGTTTCAATATATTGGGAGGATTACTCTACATGTTTCGGCTATTTAGGCATTTGTCAAGAGCATTGCAAGATGAATATTAAACTAAGATATTGAAACATTTAAAAGCAAAATTATTCTTTCTTTACATTAAATTAAATTTAATCACCATTAAAAAAGTGTTTTTTCCACTACTAACCACGTATTATTTACCGATTTTCAGCTTGATAAATCGTTTCTCTTAACCTCCTGCCAGAAATCATTATTATTTACATCCATTATTTACCATGATCAATAATAGAGGCATGTGGCACTGCCAAAACAAACTATCAAACTTTTGAAAGCAGGTAACCCGAATACTGCAAATTAAAATAATCTGGCAGCATAAATTCTGTGAAACTTCAAATCATAGGTAACTTGACTGACACGATTAATAGAGCTGACAATGCAAGTGAGTAAAATTAATAACTTCAGCAAGATTTTGTAAATGGCTTAGTAGTGAAAAAAATAGTATATTAACTACGGTTTAGAAAGCTATTTGTAATGCACTGCCATTGCAGTAGAAACATAGAAGATAAATCTACGAAAGGGTTAAAAAAAACTTTATAAGTTGAAATCATTAATTTGTTGAATTGGAAATCCTACACTCTCAGGCAATAAATTCCGGACAAAGATAATGTTAGTCAAGTTATAGACCTGTACCTTTTTAAGTATTTTTTTGAACTTGGTGAAATATTTAGAAAAGTGTGACTTTACATGGTGTCTCATTTTCGACACTTTTATAGGGTATCTCCGTAGGGCCATCAAAAAAGTAATGTAGGTGTCATGTGGTCTTTTTGGGTGAAACTCAAACTTAAAATGATAAAATTTGAAAAGTTTTGCTCGCTTAAGAGATACCGGGGAAAATCAAAAAATTGACAATTTCAAAATTACCCTATAATTTTTTAGTTAAAAGAGATACAAAAACATGTTTTATACAGAAGTTCTTTTATATTGATTGTTGAATAATCTGGCGTTTTCAGAATAAGTATACGGGGTCAGGTAAAAAAGTTATCGCACCTAACCTCATTTTTTTTAATGGAACACTCTGTATATTTTAATCTAAAAAGATACTATTTTAATTTATCCTTTCAAATATATGACACACCATGGATCATATTGGTTTCCTATGTGATTTATTTAAACTTTATTACTTTGAAACGAAATAAAAGATTCAAATTAAGGAAAGAAATAACGGGAATCTTCGCAAATGTTCGGAATATGTCTTTAAATGGTTATCATCTTTCCGGATAGCGAACAAAATTTACGTTTTGCGCCATTTCTTCATTTTTTTCCACTTTCAATATGAACTGATATCATATCAAATTTTTCAAAATGTTGATAAGTCATTTTTGCAAATGAAAATGTAAAAATTAAAATTGACGTTAAATGTTAATAATCAACATCTAGGATATTAGCTTTTGTTTCATGGTCTACTGTGGTTTAAAGTAATAAAGTTTCATAAATCGTCTAGGAAATTAATATCATCCATGGTGTGTTATATATTTTTGGAAGGAGAATTTAAAATAGTATCTTTTTAGATTAAAATATACAGGGTGTTCCATTTAAAAAAATGAGGTTAGGTTCGATAACTTTTTTACCTCACCCCGTATACTTATTATGAAAACGGTAGATTATTCAACAATCAATATAAAGAAACTTTTGTATAAAACATTTTTCTGTATCTCTTTTAACTAAGAAAATATAGGTAATTTAGAAATTGTCAATTTTTTGATTTTCCCCGTATCTTTTAAGGGAGTGAAAATTTTCTTATTTATTTTACCATTTTAAGTTTGACCCAAAAAGAGCACATGACACCCACATTACTTTTTTGATAGCACTAAGAATTACGGATACCCTATAAAATTACCCTATAAAAGTGTCGAAAATGGGACACCCTGTACAGGCAGGAACAAAATTTTTTTAGCCTTAATTTCTTAACGCCCTGTAGAAAAATTAAGCTGTAGAATTTAGCTACATTGTGTTTTGTCTTGAAGTGTGACTTTTCCTTAACACAATGTTTTTTGCTTCACGTCATTATGTACTTTTTAAAAGAAGATTTTGAAAGTCGTGCAGTTTTCCAAGTTTCTTCAGAAGTCACAACATTACATGATTTTATCGAGTAGCATGAACAAATATCTACTATTACCACGTCAAAATACCCAGGTACAACCCGTAAAGTAGAAAGAAGGTGTTTTAATTGCTAGACATTGCATATTATTAAATACGACAGTCATTCCGGAAGAATGGGAAAAAGTTCCTCAAGAAGCATTCATTCAAATATCAGGTCGCATGGTAGAAGTGATAAGAACACGAGGTTGCAATATACGCTATTAGTTTTGGGATATTTGTTTATGCTACTCAATAAAATCATGTAATGTTGTGAATTGTGAATAAAATTGAAAAACTGCACTACCTTCTTTCAAAACTTGTATCGTCTTTTAAATAGCACATAATGACGTGAACCAAAAAGCATTGTATTAAGAAAAGGTCACACTGTAAAACAAAATATAATGAAGCTAAATTCTACGGCTCAATTTTTTCACAGTACGTCAAGAAATTAATGGCAAAAAAGTAACTTTTGTTTCTGCCTGTATAATGATCAAGACATCGGTATTTTTTGAGAACTAAAATTCAGGATATCATTCCTAAACACAAGTTTATACTTTGCTGAAAAATTCACCAAGATCGGAAATATATTTAGAAAGTTACAGTTACTAAAAACTTGAGTAACATTATCTTTGGTCGGAATTTATTGTCAGGGAGTGTAGTTTCGCTTAGTTTCCATGGCGAAAATTGTTCGGCAGATAAAGAAGGCCGACGTCAACCAGAAATTACCGCTACAAATCCACAATTTGCTTTGAATTTCACTATCGTATTTTCTGTTCAGCAAATTGACTAAACATCAGCACATTTTATAAAGCAAAATGCAGATAGAGACTTTATTTCAGTGACTATTATCATCCAATTCCTGCTGTTTCTGTTTTATTTCCATGATTCCAGTCCTCAGTAATCCGAATTGAATTCTGACTACTATATTGGCACAGGCACTATTTTGCTACATATCATTTAGAAGATCATTTGTATTCATTTCGAAATCGGTAAAAGTTGTTGAGCCATTGGGTTATTGAAAGGGATAAAGCAGACAACGTTTTTCTTTGGAAACGACATACAATTACAATGTGTTAGACGGAAATGGTCAAATTAAAATATTCACATGACATTTATATTTTGTGTGTTCGTGTGGTTCACAAACTTTTCAAGTTTCTAAACCAGAGTTTTTTGCTAGCATATAGTAATTTAATCATCAAAATCGGTTTATAAGAATTATTAGTTGCAAATTTCTTTCCATTCCAGTAAGTTGTGTTAAATATTGTATTTTTAGTCATTATACAGGGTGTTATGGAAATGACTTATTATATTTGAACCGGCAAATCCTGAGATGAAAATAAATCGAAGAAAAATAACCATAAATGGCGCTTTGAATTATTGTACGAAATATACACTTTATATGAAATATCAAAATTTACGTGGCCGCTACTGAGAACGTTCGCAATCAATAGTTTATCGAGGCGGTCTTGTCATATTGTAATTTTGCATTGAATTGTAAACGCACGCGTTCAGTTTTTACAAACAAGACGTCTTTGACCCGCGTTATCACTTCTTTTTCAAAGTTTTTAGAAAAAAATACTAAAATTTTAGGGTACATACTCTCTTACCTTCGATTTTATTTTAAAATAATCCGTTTTATAATTAAATTCCATAAAAAATGAAACACAAAAAGTATATTTTGCAACAGAACCAACAGTAGATAATATCACACAAATTTGAATCAGATCACAACATTATTATTATGAATTATTTCACAACAGAAAAAAAATCGGGTAATGCTACAACTAACAAAACGTCTAAAATTCGTATACATCAAGCACGTGGAACCTTCGACAGCGTCATTCAATCCCCGAGTCTCGAAACATACTGAAGCAACGATAGTCGCGCGCGGCAAGTTATCCAAGCAAGGGTGAGACATGCGGTGTGATCTGACAACACTGCTAGTATGCTCTAGTGGCCCACATTATTTCTAACTGAATCCAGATGGAACGGCGCGACAGTATGTGGGTAAAAAGGGATTTTACCTTAGTATTTTTATTATGATCAAACACAAGCACTATAGGAAATTCCTTGAAGGCACTCTGGGAGTGGTGCGTGTACGCATAAAGCGATTCACGTTGAAGGTCGTCCCATAAGGATGACGTCCTCCAGAGAAGAGGGTAAGGTCAGCAGAGCACTTTCCATGGAAATATCTGTAAAAGAGAGTCAAATCCCCAACCTATATTCAATGTTCTAGGCTGTCGAGGCTCTTCGTCAGTTCGTAGTCTCCGATCAGACGAACGGCTCTCCTTTCGATGGAATCCAGTAGCCGAAGAGTATGTTTGGGTGCAGAGCTCCAGACATGAGAGCAGTACTCTAGTGGTGGTCGAATCCGGGCTTTGTATAGTGTCAAAAGTTGTTGAGGTGTGTACTACTTTCTGGTCAGGAAGAGTACACCAAGTTTCTGCGAAACTACCTTGGCGATTGCCATAACGTGGTTATGACAAGACATATTTCCTCCCAGATTGACGCCTAGCAAATTAATAGATGAAGCCAGTGGAATTGCGTGTCCTGCCATGACTATATCCGGTTCTGTAATGTTAACCTTTTTGAGAGAAAAGTCCTGCCTGGGTTTTCTTGGCGTTACATTCGACTCGGTTACTGTCACCCCAAGCCAAAATTTCTTCCAGGTCTTTGTTGAGGCGTGATACTTCATGCTGTCTGCGAAGATGTGCGTCGGCAGCCGATGTTTGCGCATTCAAAGAGAAAGATGAGATAAGTGTGCTATCGTCAGAAAAACTAGTTTTTAGTTTTCACTAGAAGGTCGTTAATGTAGAGTAAGAAGAGGGTAGGGGACAATATGGACCATTGAGGAACACCGGCATTGATGGTGAGGGTATCTGAGAGAAATCCGTCAAATCTCAACTTGCAGAGAACGGTCCTTAAGAAAGCTGGACAACCATGCACAGAATCGACTGGGTATGCCATAGGATAGCAGTTTACTTAGAATACATTTTGATGAGCCAATCCTCAGCTATTCAATTAAACTTGATGGCAAAACCACGGATCTATTAAACTTTGCCACGTTAAACCGTCGCCATGTATAAAAATAAACATTTATGGTAATTTTACCTAACATTATTTGAATGTCGTGAACATAGTACAGTATTCTACAGACATAATAGCTTCTATTCACTCGGATGATTAACGACATCAGTCGTATATGAACTTCATAACCGTAAATAACAACCACTGCTATATCATACGATCAACGTATCAATGCTTGTTGAAAAATAATACTATTACCGAACGGATACCTCGTACTCGTATATTAATATAGGTCTAGGTAGTAATTTTCTTTTGATGATTTAATCAACTTAGGACTGCCTCAATTGAAGGAAAATGGAGTTTTATTTGCAAAAGTAATGGCAACAAGCGTAAAAATAGACGATACGATCGTTTGCACTGTCACATAAATTATCTCGGTAATTGGTAGTTATTGTATTTTTTTTTGTAAATTATAGGGCGTTTTCGCTTTTCCGGCATACAAGTTTTTAATGTAACGGACTTACACAGTAACTCAATAAAACAATATAGAAAAGTAACTTTTATTTGGATTGTTTAACGTTACAATGTCGACAAATAGTATTTTACATTAGGAAGTGGTATCCTACGTACGGAAGACCGATTCGTGTTTGTTCTAGGTGAATTTCAGTGGTATAAATCACGGGGTTGCCGTTGAGGTGACAGTAACCGAGTCGAATGTAACGCTAAGGAAACCCAGGCAGGAGTTTTCTCTCAAAAAGGTTAACATTACAGAACCGGATATAGTCATGGAAGGACACGCAATTCCATTGGCTTCATCTAGTAATTTGCTGGACGTCAATCTGGGAGGAAATATGTCTTGGCATAACCACGTTGTGGCAATCGCCAAGATAGCTTCTCAGAAACTTGGTGTACTCTTCCGAACCAAAAAGTTCTACTTACCTCAACAACTTTTGACACTATACAAAGCCCAGATTCGACCATTACTAGAGTACTCTCTCATGTGTGGAGCTATGCACCCAAACATACGCTTCGGCTACTGGATTCCATCGAGGGGTGGGCCATTCGTCTGATTGGAGACCATGAGCTGACGAAGAGCCTCGACAGCCTAGAACATCGAAGGCAGGTTGGGAATTTGACTCTCCTTTATAGATATTTCCATGGAAAGTGCTCGGCGGACCTTGCCCTCTTAATTCTGCAGAGTCTGCCGTAAACTGGATAATAATATAGACTTTGAGTCACGTCCGTCGATCGTTTATTTTTCCTAACAAGGACATATCATACCGGTTACCTGTTTGAATTAAAACAGAAACAGACAGAAGATATGGGGGATTCTACAGATAGAATCCCCATATGTTTTTTGTTTTCACATTACGTGTACAAAGCAGATAGATATACGGGATCCATGTGTTTGTTTCAAGTCGGTGCATGTACTGTATCGTTGTATCGAATATTTTTCGAAATAATTGTTTGTAGGTACTTTTTTAATTTTTTTGGGTTTCTACTATATAAAAAGGAAAGATACTTCATAACATCGTTGTAACAGGTATAGATTCAGTGGCGGTTCTTCCACAGGAGCACATGCGCACGTGCACCCCCAAAATAAAAACGAATAAAAAATATTAATTTATATTCATTGAATATTATTTATCGTATAAAGTCCGACCCTCCCTAATATTTTATCACCCCGTCAAACCAAACTGTATAGATCCGGCAACCGTGCCTCTGTCGAGGTAAATGACGATTATGACGAGACTTGGTCGCACGTGCGATTAAGTAGTGCTGTTTCTCTGTAGTAACAGGTGGCGGGTGGCAGCGGGGGATAGCGGGGCTATGGCGATTTAACATGAAAAAGGCGCACAGTTTTTGTGTTCACCGCGCTGTTGTCTGTTCGTGCATCTAGTTAGAAATTCGAGCGTGTATGTTTTAGTATTTTAATATTATATATTTATTAAGTTAAAATGAATAGTTGACGGTGGACTATTCTAAATCTAGAGACTTTATTAGAAAGTTTAAAAATATATGAAAAAAGAATTATAGAGGGTAATTTTCTACAATTAAGAACCGAAGAATGGACTATACGTTTAAGCACTATTGTGTAGGGTCGATAAATGTTGAGTATTTCGACAAATGATACTCGATATGATTTTAAACCATTTGATTTAAGGATTTAAACTAAAAAACACTGAAAATATGAAGAATGCCAACTTGTCAGTCTCGTGGCTCTCGTCTTGGTTGCGCCTAATGACGTAGCCGTAGATGGCGTAGTGGTATTAGACATCATTCGATTTTCTTGATAACTCGTAGATGGCGGTAGTAGTATTAGTAGTGGGCTGTATAAATATTGTTACGAGGGTTGCATGCGACGACGTTAAGATCCGACAGCTATACACACTAAGAAAACCTTTCATATTTTCCAAAAGTTGTATTTCCTTGTGTAAAATTAAAAAATAAATAAAAATATGTTTTTCTTTCTACATTTAAAACGCCTAGAAAGTAATTGTTTGGTCGTTACATAAAAATAAAATGTTAAAAATAATTTCACGATACTTATTGTGAACCCCCTCTATCATAGGTCACGAGCCGCCACTGTATAGATTAAAAGTAATTTCCAATATATACCATAGGATATTAATATTATTAAAGAAAACAACTAATTTCGTTTAAAAACTACCAAAATTGATCGAATGTCAATTTAGACGTCTACGTTAACGTCGATGGGTTCACTTCAAGTCTCTAGTAACCTAAAAATCATAAGTCTCAGTATAAGTAAGTAAGTCTAATTACATCTATTATTAGATATTATCGTGCACTGAAAATGATAGGCAATTTTTGTCAAAAGAGTGTTCCTACCAATAAGTTCCTAAATTCAGTGAAAACCCTAGATTTGCTTATAACCCTAAAACTGACAGACATCGACAAAAAAATTAATCAAAAGTATCAAATTAAAACTCTAATGTACTCAAATTAGCTAAATTTCATTTTCTTGAATTTTCTTCCATTTTATGCTTTATGACCTTTTGACTTTCGTCGGAAACGACACCCTTAGTTAATTAAATTTCAGTAATAAAATCTAGCGTCATCAATTTTAACATCCTGACAATTTATTATTTTAAAAAAGAACCATTTTATTTTAAAAGCAGTAATTAAAAAATCGGTTAAAGAAACGGCATTGGTAAAAGAAGCTGTCATGTGCGAGTACAGCTCGTGATGATTCATTATGTAGGGGACACTGAGGAGAATTGTGGCAGAGTATTCTCGGAATCTATGGCCGTTAGCGAGCTGGCAACAGCGCACGATTGTTTGTTTATAGACGCGCTACTTGACGCAGTACGCGCCAATAATGGCCCACGACAAGCGGTTGCGTGATTACGACGTCTGCATGAAAAAACAACCGAAAAGTACATTTTTTATAAAATTTTTGATTGTATTTATATCATGATATGACACATTCACGTGGTTATGCTATTTTTTTTATATTGTGTGGGTTTGGAGTTTCAAAGCGTGGCACCGTCTTGCTGTATTTGCATCTTGTTTCGAAATTACGAATTATTATACTGGCCAGATGGCGATTTTTGGCACCTAGGAGAGTTGTGACACGCTGTCACAACTCTCCTATTAAAGGTTATTTTCTGGTTAGCTTCTTTTACACACTTTTTGCAATGCTTTTTTCTGTTTTTTGTTCTTATAAAAGATTTAATACTGATATGTTAATGTTTCATGTTATTGTAGTTATGCCAAATGATAATTAAAGTAATTTTATCTATTAAATATAGTCTAGACACACAGCTGTCATAACTTGGTACCTGTCACAATTTACTTCGGTGTTAGGAGAGTTGTGACAAAGGGAGTAGTTTCAGTTTTCGTGGATTTTCTCAGAAACCTTATAACTTTTATTGACTTTGATGACTGGTTTTAAAAGAGGAAGGATTGAACTACATTGCGGCTTACAATTCATAATGGTGGTATGTTTCTTTATTGAGATATGTTCTTTTAAGTAAAAATTGTCACAACCCTCCTCGGCATCCCCTACGACACAGGAGTCTGAAACAGGGACGGAAGGGAAAGTAAGGTCAAGAAGTAATCACATTTTCTTCCAAGCATAGGCATGCCAAAATTCATAAGGAAGCTGTCATGTGCGAATATAGCTCTAATGATAAAGGTTCTTTATGTACGACACAGGAGTCTGAAACAGGGACGGAAGGGACAGCAAGGTCCAGAAGTAATCAAATTTTCTTCCAGGCATAGGCATGCTAAAATCCATATAATGATTATCCAAATGCCAATAAAACATTTTCTGAGTAGGTACTCACATGGTTATCATCAACACACCATTCAATAAATTGTTGATACGCTTTATAATTGTTGATATTTCTGGTGGCGCTCCCTCAATCTGAATATCGTAGTCACTCATACTTTACCGTAAAGAGATAAAACCGTAAGAGATACGAAGTCGGTTAAATGGAGGTAAAGTTGCGCATTTACGTGCCTAATAATATGCCGTTTAGAAAGTTTTAAAATTCCGAGTAGTTCCGGAGGTATCCGGAAAACCCCGAAATTCTGAAAAATCGTTTCATTGTTTTCCTGGGTTTTTTTGAGATCGAATTCTAAAGTAAATTGCACTTTTGCATTGCCACTTTTTCCGCTCTATCTAACAGCGTTAATTGTTTTGTAATCCGACGAGTTGTCTTCGAAGGGCCATTATCAACTTTCTTTTTTTAAATACGGTCCTGTTTTTCTGATATTGGAATTTGATAGCTTTTCTCTTCCAAATGCAACGATGTATGACACATTGTGGGTTAATGACGTTTCGAGGGTTTTCTGAACAACATCAGGAAATTTTGGTATACGGTCCTGTATTTCTCCTAATTTTATAAATAATATCTCATAAGTAAGCTCTAAATTTTTACTTATGTTGGACTAGCTCAATAAATAACAAATAATTTAATAATAAACGACAAATAAGTGAACAATATACCGAAACAATATTTCAAACTTCTGTTGATTCGGGATTTAAAAGAAAAGTGTTCGCTTGAAACAAAAAAATTAAGATGGTGACGCGTGATTTGTTTTACTTGACATTCCCATTGTGATCGTTTGAGAGCGTTTTAAGAGGTTTTCTATTTTTCAGAAAATATGGAACATAAATTTACAAATGCTGAAAAGTTTGATATTCTATCGCATGTTTTATTTTATCTCAAAAAAACTGTTATGTGACAGTTAGAAGATGTTATTTGTACTTAGAGAATAACGGAAATCATTTTGCATACCTGATTATGTAGTTCCTTACCGTTTTCGTTGTTCGTTTTATTACTGTTTTGAAATGATTTTTGTTCACTTATTTGTGTTTATTATTAAATTATTTGTTATTTATAAAATTAGGAGAAATACAGGACCCTATCCCAAAATTTCTTGATGTTGTCCAAAAAACCCTCGAAACGTCATTAAATTTTTCCCGGATATCTCCGGAACTACTCGGAATTTTAAATCTTTCTAAACGGCATATTATTAGGCACGTAAATGCGCAACTTTACCTCCATTTAACCGACTTCGTATCTCTTACGGTTTCCGAGATCCCTGTAATGGCCCTCCTTATCTTGGACACGTTGTATACCCAAAAGTAATATCCGAATTAATAATATTGACGTTTAAAATTATTGCAAATTGGTATTTACGTTGCCAAGGTGACGCGATGCTACAGCTACACAGCCAGCTTTGAGCAAAATCTATTGAAAACATTCACGGCTTTGGCATATCGTGGCTAATGTGATTTGTGGAACTGTTGAGTAATATATATTACGTAACAGTCATTACGTAACAGCTGGCTTCTAACATTACAGTGTGTGTCATTCGACTGTTACTGATAAAGTGGACCGTGGATGAGTAGAAAAAAACGATAACATTTTCTGACCTGAATTAAAAAATGCAAAGACCATTTTTCATTAGCAAACAGCCAAAAGTGCTTATAAGACACCCCGAGCTCTGATCACTTACATTTAATCTCCAATATGCATGAAAGTAATGTGACGTTTAATTATTATTTATATTGTGTATTCATACAAGGACATTTTCCTTTCCTTGTCCATCTGTGACGGCCGCATCAGCTGGTCAAGTGGGTCAAACCTAAAATGCCCGATGTTTTGGGAATTTATTGTGCGTGTCGTAAAGGCTGGTTACATTTAAAATCTGTTTCAGAGTGGTGCGTATTCAACAAGCGATCCCGTAACCCCTAAAACTTTGTATAATGGAATACAAAGTATCCTTAGTAAATTACTTTTAATGGAATTTATGTTACGGATTTTAGCAAAGACTTGAAGTAAGCTATAAACAATTACTATAATGTCACAAAAGGTATAACAAGCAATTACCCGTATATACAGTGCATGTAACCATATGGGGGAAAAATTAGTGTTGGGAAAAACCGATGATCTCAATAATCGAGTACTTGATACTCGAGCGATTTTAATAATCGAGTGAATCGCTTGAAATTCCAATTCACCAAGCGATGACGTCACCGACTGCTCGACGGCAGCCTAGCCGTTTACTTGTGATCAGGTAGGGTATTTAGCAGGCACGTAACTACGGGTGAGCACAGGTTTAGCTAAAAAATTGTAGTAGCCACCAAAAAAATTCCAGAAATTTATTTATTTGTGAATAATGAATTTTTACCACGTGTCTCGATACCAAACAAAAAAACTACAAAAATCACCCAAATATGTATTTATTGTTCGGGTTTAATATTGTGCGTTTTTAACCCGAACAAAAAGTGTTACCGAGAGTTATTTTTCTTCACATCTTTCTCAATCTACGAGCATAAAATAAGTAGATATTTAAAATAGCTTGTCAAATTCTTCCACTTTAAATTATCAGGTGCCCACTGTGTGCACTTCAAAAATTTAGGCTTAGTACGCGACTGGCAAAATAAGAAAATTTGTTATTATTTTCTTAAATTCATGTACTCATGTATTCATAGTTACCTAAAAGTTCCTGTTTAAATTTAAGAATATTTACTTTTGGTTACCAAAAAATTTGTCTTCTTGAGTTTAATAATAAAAAGTTCCTGTTTAGATTTAAAAATGTTTAATATAAGATTACCAACGAATTTTTCTATATATTTTGTTAACCATTTTGTTCGTTCTGTTATTTTTATTTACAAATTCTATTATTATGTTATTTTTGAGAAGTTTTCTCGTGTTTATAGTAATTAAAAATTTTAAAATTATATCCTTTAATTTTTTAATATTTACAATCGGAGACCTAAACTACGCCACTGGCTAGCCAGTTAAAACTATACTTTACAAAATACATGTCGCGATGACTCCGCTAAGGGATTCGGCATACTTTTTTTATATGGACCTTCTCGTTTATGTGCCATTAAGAAAGACGTATGTCGTGTACCTGCTCAGCGTCAAACTCGAACGTCGCCAATCGGATGGAGCGGCGCGTAGACCGAAGGTCGTGTATCAAGTGAAAGGCGATATTTCTCGGTTTTTCGCCTGAATTTATAACTAGAGTATTTCCTATCGAGCGAAAAACTGTTCGAATATACGAGCAGTTTTTTAACTCAATCACACTACAGCGGTATATTTCCGCCGGGGTCAAGCGACGCTCGGGTATCGAGTGAAAGATAATAAGTGATGAGCGACGGTTTTCGCCTAAATATCTCTATTAGATCGGTAGTTATTAAGTATTTTCGATCGCAAGTCATTCAGAGCGCGGGGAATGCATAAGCGCGACGGGTCGAGGCTTCCACAATCGAGCTGGGTGCAGTATGAATCATTAATATTCCATACTTTCCTGTTGTTCAAAAGTGTAGTTCTGCCACGCCTCGTTTCCTCGCAAGCTGGATGACTTGCGATCGAAAATATTTAATAACTACCGATCTTACAGAGGTGTAACTTTTTCGTTTAACGGGTTCTGCAGATAAGAGAATAAAGAACAGTTTTTAAAATTAATTTAAGGTGAGGGACGAGCATGTTAAAACTATTTAAACAATTAATTATTATTTTTTACAGCTTAAAGCTGTAAACACACTATTATCGCGTCACGTGAGATCACATGCTATCACGCAATGTCACTGCATACCCGAAATATCTGCAAGGCGGATTGTGCGTGCTTATAAATAGGTTTAGAAGTACATTAAGCTGGAAACACACTATTATAACGTCACGTGAGATCACATGCTATCACGCAATGTCACTGCATACCCGAAATATCTGCAAGGCGGATTGTGCGTGCTTATAAATAGGTTTAGAAGTACATTAAGCTGGAAACACACTATTATAACGTCACGTGAGATCACATGCTATCACGCAATGTCACTGCATACCCGAAATATCTGCAAGGCGGATTGTGCGTGCTTATAAATAGGTTTAGAAGTACATTAAGCTGGAAACACACTATTATCGCGTCACGTGAGATCACATGCTATCACGCAATGTCACTGCATACCCGAAATATCTGCAAGGCGGATTGTGCGTGCTTATAAATAGGTTTAGAAGTACATTAAGCTGGAAACACACTATTATAACGTCACGTGAGATCACATGCTATCACGCAATGTCACTGCATACCCGAAATATCTGCAAGGCGGATTGTGCGTGCTTATAAATAGGTTTAGAAGTACATTAAGCTGGAAACACACTATTATAACGTCACGTGAGATCACATGCTATCACGCAATGTCACTGCATACCCGAAATATCTGCAAGGCGGATTGTGCGTGCTTATAAATAGGTTTAGAAGTACATTAAGCTGGAAACACACTATTATCGCGTCACGTGAGATCACATGCTATCACGCAATGTCACTGCATACCCGAAATATCTGCAAGGCGGATTGTGCGTGCTTATAAATAGGTTTAGAAGTACATTAAGCTGGAAACACACTATTATAACGTCACGTGAGATCACATGCTATCACGCAATGTCACTGCATACCCGAAATATCTGCAAGGCGGATTGTGCGTGCTTATAAATAGGTTTAGAAGTACATTAAGCTGGAAACACACTATTATAACGTCACGTGAGATCACATGCTATCACGCAATGTCACTGCATACCCGAAATATCTGCAAGGCGGATTGTGCGTGCTTATAATTAGGTTTAGAAGTACATTAAGCTGGAAACACACTATTATCGCGTCACGTGAGATCACATGCTATCACGCAATGTCACTGCATACCCGAAATATCTGCAAGGCGGATTGTGCGTGCTTATAAATAGGTTTAGAAGTACATTAAGCTGGAAACACACTATTATAACGTCACGTGAGATCACATGCTATCACGCAATGTCACTGCATACCCGAAATATCTGCAAGGCGGATTGTGCGTGCTTATAAATAGGTTTAGAAGTACATTAAGCTGGAAACACACTATTATAACGTCACGTGAGATCACATGCTATCACGCAATGTCACTGCATACCCGAAATATCTGCAAGGCGGATTGTGCGTGCTTATAATTAGGTTTAGAAGTACATTAAGCTGGAAACACACTATTATCGCGTCACGTGAGATCACATGCTATCACGCAATGTCACTGCATACCCGAAATATCTGCAAGGCGGATTGTGCGTGCTTATAAATAGGTTTAGAAGTACATTAAGCTGGAAACACACTATTATAACGTCACGTGAGATCACATGCTATCACGCAATGTCACTGCATACCCGAAATATCTGCAAGGCGGATTGTGCGTGCTTATAAATAGGTTTAGAAGTACATTAAGCTGGAAACACACTATTATCGCGTCACGTGAGATCACATGCTATCACGCAATGTCACTGCATACCCGAAATATCTGCAAGGCGGATTGTGCGTGCTTATAAATAGGTTTAGAAGTACATTAAGCTGGAAACACACTATTATAACGTCACTTGAGATCACATGCTATCACGCAATGTCACTGCATACCCGAAATATCTGCAAGGCGGATTGTGCGTGCTTATAAATAGGTTTAGAAGTACATTAAGCTGGAAACACACTATTATAACGTCACGTGAGATCACATGCTATCACGCAATGTCACTGCATACCCGAAATATCTGCAAGGCGGATTGTGCGTGCTTATAAATAGGTTTAGAAGTACATTAAGCTGGAAACACACTATTATCGCGTCACGTGAGATCACATGCTATCACGCAATGTCACTGCATACCCGAAATATCTGCAAGGCGGATTGTGCGTGCTTATAAATAGGTTTAGAAGTACATTAAGCTGGAAACACACTATTATAACGTCACGTGAGATCACATGCTATCACGCAATGTCACTGCATACCCGAAATATCTGCAAGGCGGATTGTGCGTGCTTATAAATAGGTTTAGAAGTACATTAAGCTGGAAACACACTATTATAACGTCACGTGAGATCACATGCTATCACGCAATGTCACTGCATACCCGAAATATCTGCAAGGCGGATTGTGCGTGCTTATAAATAGGTTTAGAAGTACATTAAGCTGGAAACACACTATTATAACGTCACGTGAGATCACATGCTATCACGCAATGTCACTGCATACCCTAAATATCTGCAAGGCGGATTGTGCGTGCTTATAAATAGGTTTAGAAGTACATTAAGCTGGAAACACACTATTATAACGTCACGTGAGATCACATGCTATCACGCAATGTCACGGCATACCCGAAATATCTGCAACGCGGTTTATGCGTGCTTATAAATATACTTAGAAGTACATTAAGCTGGAAACACACTATTATCACGCAATTATAATTCAAGGATTCATGCGCAGTACACCGTTCTCCGTACTACAGTCGGAAATTCTACTCTTCTGACAATTAAAATGACATGGATTCATGCGCAGTACGCCGTTCCCGATCAGCTGTCTCTCATTACCAGAAATAGGGCACGCGCCATTTTAATTGCCATTGCAGGCGCAATTGGGTAGAAATGGATTATTCTGTTATTTTTAACTGTTTATTATTTGGCCGAACCAGGTATGAACAGGTAATGGCCATTTAAACCCACTGGTACTTAAATTAGCAGTTTACATTCTTTATTAAACTTATGGACTGCTAATTCAGCAACTTTTTGCACCTCCTATTTGTAAATAGCAGTAGCTGCTTTAACTGGTAATCAAAACGAACAGGTTTGCACATCTCTAATTCTGGGGGTATTTTAGGGATTTCGACAGTGCCCACTGCTGTTCTGACCGTTGACAATGCTCCAGCTGATCGAAAATGGTTTACTGCGCATGAATACGTGCCATTATAATTGCCGGCGCAAGAGAAAAAATTGCCGAGTCTAATACGGCCTTAATACGGCCTTAAGCCGGGACACCATTATTTTGACGATATGACAACGTGAATTCATATGACGTGATAATAGTGTGTTTGCGGCTTAAGTATCACCCTGTACTTGTATGTATGTATACTCAAATATGAAATTATATTAATATATATATGAAGAGCCCCCTTGCGGGCAATTCTAACCCCGGTCATTAAAGTTTATTCAAACCATAAAAACCGGTAATCTTATTATACACTATCGTCCTTTTGCACCCGTCCATTTTAACCCTATATAAAATTAAACGTCACTTAAGGACTGAATTAATTTGATTCGGGTATGCGATTCTCTTAAGGGAATGGCATTAATCCCTCGGGCGAAGTAAAGTTCGACAAGAAATTAAGCTATAAATCCCAGTCGGAAAGTAGATACGTGCGATAATAATTTTTTCCTTCATTAAGTTTAGGAAATCTGACGATGAGTTAACTCTATAAAGTGTGATAAGTGAGGGCTGATTTTATTTTACGATGACCTTATCTTGCTAAGAGGAAATTAGGACCAGTTTAATTATTATACATTGGTCAATTTGAAATACGAAATTCGAAATACAGGGTGTTAAAAAAATATTGTATTTTTCATTTTATTAATTAATGCCAATGATTTGATAATGTTTATGATTTAAAAACTTTGAATAACGAACTCATATGAACAAAAGTCAAATAAATTGCTGCGAATGTCCTCCATGAGCCACGACGGGCTAAATTGTCTCTTACGTGTTGGAAAATTTCGTGACTGGCGCTAATCGTATTAAAACCAGCACTAATATGCAGTCGAAGGTCTTCCTCAGCTTAATAGGAGTAGTATAAACGAGTTGTTTAACGAATATCGTTTGGCATTAATTAATTAAATGAAAAATACAATATTTTTTTTAACACCCTGTATTTCGAAAACGAAGCAACAGGCGAAAAACTTTCATACCACATTTTTGTCTAAAAATAAGGTGAAGATTCACCTCCTTCATTTTTTCAGAGAGGTTAGGAAACACCCTGTATAACAATATCCTAATTTATTATTTTTGAGTAGTAGTTACCACGAAATCACTTTCCAAAAATGGACGCAATTACAACTTACCTACACAGCTATTAAAGTATTAAATGTTTGTGTTAGTCCTTTTTATATAATTAATAAATGGGATATCAAAGACAGTTCGACTAGTTGTGGGCTGGAAGAAATTTTCTCACCTTTTGAAGGTAAGATTGCTTGACTGCGACAAAACTGTTTTAAAATGTTGTTGCATTATCGGTTTAAAATCTTAATTTTAAATGGGCGATTTTAACCTAGGATAAAGACAAGCAAATATTTAAAACAGTTCAGGTTTTGTTGTAAAAAATACCGTTGCAACGTTTACTAAAAGTTTTTGTATAAAATACTATACTTTATTGCAACGTTTACTAAAAGTTTTTGTAAGAAATACTGTAATTTATTGCAACGTTTACTAAAACTTTTTGTATAAAATACTATAAATTTTTGCAACGTTTACTAAAAGTTTTTGTAAGAAATACTGTAATTTATTGCAACGTTTACTAAAACTTTTTAAAAAAATAATATAATTAACGTTTACTAAAACTTTTTGTATAAAATACTATAATTTATTGCTAAGTTTACTAAAACTTTTTTTTTAAAAATAATTTAGTTAACGTTTACTAAAACTTTTTGTATAAAATACTATAATTTATTGCAACGTTTACTAAAACTTTTTGTATAAAATACTATAATTTTTTGCAACGTTTACTAAAAGTTTTTGTAAGAAATACTGTAATTTATTGCAACGTTTACTAAAACTTTTTAAAAAAATAATATAATTAACGTTTACTAAAACTTTTTGTATAAAATACTATAATTTATTGCTAAGTTTACTAAAACTTTTTGTATAAAATACTATAATTTATTGGAATGTTTACTAAAAGTTTTTGCAAGATATCCTATAATTTATTGCAACGTTTACTAAAACTAAAAAAATATAACTAACGTTTACTAAAACTTTTTGTCAAAAACACTATAATTTATTGCAACTACTTTTTATAAGAAGCAAAATTATTTAATTTAAGCTTTACTAAAATTTAATTTTAGTTTATCCAATTTAGGTTAAAATTTGGTTATACAGTGAGTCCCAGAAGAAATGTCTAAATTCATTTAAAATTCAGCGGTAAGTTTTTTCAAAAAACGCTCGTACCCGTCGATTTTGATTTTTTAATTTTATTTTTTTGTGGTAATTTCATTTATACAGGGTAGCTCAAAAATAAGTTACGACCATCAACTTCATTTTTTCAAATGAAAACATATATTTTTTATTTCATTTTTGAATTTTGCATTGAATTCTAAGCATGTTTCATGTACCATGTCCTATACATAAACTCAACAGTTATTGAAAAAATTAGGATTGAACATATCTATAAGTAAGACCTGTTTATTAAAAAAAAAACACAACAAAATCAAATTAAATGTTGAAAATGTGCGCCATTTACGGCTTGACAATATCCAAGACGATCAATAAAGTCTCTTTGCACGTTTCCAACCATTTCCGGAGTTATGACACGCACTTCTCTTCGGATCCTTTCTTTCAACTCCTGCATATTGTTTGGCCTGTTAACAAATACTTTTGATTTGAGGTAACCCCACAAAAAAAAGTTCAGCGGAGTTAGGTCTGGCGACCTAGCAGGCCATCCGATAGGTCCTCTCCTTCCAATCCACCGATTGGGAAAGGTTTCATCCAAAAATGTGCGCACAGTGGCCGCATAGTGCGGAGAAGCACCATCTTGTTGGAATATCAGTTCTTCGTCAGGGGAGTCTGGATCCAATGGATTCGGATATAAAGCCACTAATGCTGGAATTAATTCTAGTTGGAGAAATTCGAGATATACTTGTCCAGTTAAAGACTGTTCAAAGAAAAATGGACCAATTACTCTTTCGCGTACGATTCCACACCAAACATTTATTTTCTTAGGGTACTGGCTGTGAACCTCTATCATCCAATGCGGATTTTCTGTTGCCCAATATCGACAATTTTGTCTGTTCACATTACCATTCAAATAGAACGTAGCTTCATCCGAAAAAATAATATTTTTTATTAAATTATTATCTATATTGCACATATTTTGCATGCGTCCGCAAAACTTACTTCGCCTATCGAAATCATCTTCAAATAACTCATGCACTGCAATAACTTTGTATGGGTGATATTTGTGCTTTTGAACTACTCGGTGAACAACAGATTTCGGCATGTGTAAATCGGCCCCAATGTGCGACATGTGGAGTACATGGATTTTCTTCCATGGAAAGTAAAACGTCAAGTTGTTCATTTTCATCTCGAGTAGGACGACCAGATTTAGGCAAATCTCTAACATGACCGAATTCTCTAAACTTAGCCTCTATTCTACTTACCATCTTTTGACATATGGGAGGACGATCAGGATGGATTTCATTAAATAGTTAGGCTGTTTCTATTTGAGTACGTGTTTTATCACCAAACCCAACCATGCATAGAATTTAAATTTTTTCCCGTTCCGTTAACTTCACCATTATTGTGAAAACCGCAACTTTGAAACTACGCTTGACAATAATTATACTTATTTGAAATAAAATTGTCATACAGTTTCTATGGAAATAAACGGTGACAGTGAGACAGTACACTCTTACTTATTATGGAGCCCAAAATGCCATATTGCCAGAAGATTTGATAGATCGTTGGATTCCCTAAATGATATGTTCAATACTAATTTTTTCAATAACTGTTCAGTTTATGTATAGGACATGGTACATGAAACATGCTAGAATGCAATGCAAAATTTATAAATGTTTTCATTTGAAAAAATGAAGTTGATGGTCGTAACTTATTTTTGAGCTACCCTGTATACATGAAATTACCACAAAAAAAAAATTAAAAAATCAAAATCGACGGGTACGAGCGTTTTTTGAAAAAATTTACAGCTGAATTGTAAATGAATTTAGACATTTCTTCTGGGACTCACTGTATAATGTAATGACATTTCTTTATAAAAGTTATTCCAATCACATATAGAGGCATAAATTATGGTTAGTATTCTAATTTATAGTAAATTTAACGAAGTTTTTCTTTCCGTGTCTTGGAAACTACTACTCAAAAAATATTTTTTTGGTAATATTAGAAACAGATTTCCACGACTCTTAAAATGATGCGCCACTGGATCCCTCCCCCCATAAAGCTAATTTATCCCCAGGGGGTTAAAACAGGAATGCTGCAAATATTCTACACAATAAAATTGACATGTTTTTGCGTTTTTTAATATTATTTACTGAAAGCGAAATTTTAAAGGTGGGTATTTTTCAAATTGACATAACATAAGCCGGGGAATTTTTAATCATAAATTTTAATTTAGAAAAAAATTTTCCGGGGCCAGGCGTCATATTTGTTTCGTCCTAAAAGGGACAATAGCTTAGCAAAACCTAAATTTAACCAAGCTAATAACGGTGCCTTGAACGTTCCTGTTCAATAACTCTTGATGACCAAATTTTTTTCCAACATATCTATATACTGCATTTGATTTGTGAAAATAATCGTTAATAGCTCGGCACATATGCCTCTAAACTTGTAAGATTCCAATTGGTCGAGCAATGTAGAAATGTATCGAACGCCTTGACTAAATCTAGATACACTGCCATGGACTTTTGAGTCAGTCTGTATAACACTTCTTTACTTGTTCCAGGTTGCATAATGACTATTGCCTACGCTATGATGGGGAAAACTTTATGTTCTGCACTTCCTCCGTTCGACAACAATGATTCTGCATGTGCCCAGCAGGTAAGTCGCATCAGACTTTTCGAAATTATTGTTTTTTAAACGTAAAATTGCAAAAAATGAATTTAAGCGCTGTTGGGCGCCCTTAAAACTTTTCGTCTTAACGTTTCTTTATGAAAATTTCCGATAATATATTAAATAAAATTGAATATAAATCGCAATATCGAACTTTTCGCGTCAATATATCAAGCAAAAACTCACATTTTCACACATTTTTAGCTCGTTTTCTTTGAACGAACATGGCCTCTTGCAGATTATGCCATTCACAATTTTCGCATCCAATTTGACGATTGGCTGAAAACTAATAAGAGGAAAGTCGAGGGAAAAATTTAAATAAAACTAAATTCGCTTTTTACAGTGGAGCTAAAGCGAATTAAATTGTACAGGCAACGCAGCTTTTTAAGTTAAGTCGATGCTGATACTGCAATAAAATAGAGATCCTTTTATACAAATCAGTAGGAAGGTCCGTCGTCGACTGCAAATATTTATATACTATGCACGGTAAAAAAATCAATGTCCTAATTGTCTTTATTCGGCTTGTTTAAGACCAAAAATGGAAGTGGAAGTATCATGTCGGCATAACGTGTCATTTTCTCATTCAGGGTTTATTGCCGGATTTGTTACTTTGTTACTACTTAGAAGTCTTCATCCCCTACTTACTGGGTAACCAGCCCAGATAAGCTTTCTACTTCCGAGATAGAAGACCGTGAAGTCTCTGTCACCATCACCGGTATTCTTGCGTATCGTTAGATTTAAAGATTTTATTTTCATTAACTAACCTTAGTACAGTAAGAAATGCACCTTTGTATGTAACTTCATTTATTTTCCAGCAAGTCATTTTCAAGATATTTAGTCAAATATCCCTTTGTGTTTCATTTGGTTCGCTGCCCAGTATTTTCTTATTGCGTTTCAGTGATGTAAAGCAAGTGTTTCAGGTTGAAAGGATCCCAATTCAGTCTTGGAAATTTCCCGCCTTTATTTGGCTTAAGCTGGTGGCGCAAAAAGAACCCTTTGCCGCAGGCAAGCTAGCCAGCTTCTGCGCATCACAGGCCACCCTTTCAGCGCGAGACAACTGTCGCCCACTGACTTAATTTCTATTGGTTTTGTTACTCTTAAATTACACTGACGAACATTTAAAAAAAAATGTTTCCTCCCTGGAATGATTTTGGCTGGATTTTATATATTTTGGCCTGCTGAATCCGGATCTGGCCTCAGATTTTCGGTATCAGCCTCCAATGATAAGGGAGGGACATATGCTTTGAACAATTAAAAACCTATAATATATTTTATTAACAGTTAGCTTAGGTGCATTATAAACATTTATAAATAATTTAAAATTTAATATTTACTTCCCTAACGTCTTTCTTTTATAAGAAGTCCTGGATGTGTCTCGTATTAGGGTCTAGCAATAGTCGGCTAACATATTCGGGCTCCACTTTCCTGTATACCTTTTCTCTATGGAGGCAATATCTTGGTGAAATCGTTCTCCATGCTCATCTGATACTGCTCCTAAATTTTCAGGAAAAAAGTCCAAATGAGAATGGAGAAAGTGAAGTTTTAGTGACATGTTGCATTCTAAAATATGATAGGCCGTGAGTAGTTCTTCCACGAGTTCACGATAATTTTCTGATTTATTATTTCCAAGAAAATTGTTGCAAACACTTTCAAATGCATTCCATGCCCGCCTTTCATTGTCACTTAAAATTTGCCTGAAGTTCGCATCTTTAAACAATTGCCTAATTTGGGGACCAACAAAAATTCCTTCTTTAATTTTGGCCTCACTGATACGAGGAAATTTGTCTTTTAAATACTTGAAAGCATTTCCTTCTCTCTCCAGTGCTTTAACAAAATTTTTGATCAGACCCAGCTTAATGTGAAGTGGAGGTAAATATATTTTTTCTTTCAGAACTAATGGTTCTCGGGTCAAATTTTTAACGCCAACTTGTATTGTGTCACGTGGAGGCCAAACCTTTATTTTATAATGTTTGTCTCTTGCACGGCTGTCCCATTCACACAAAAAGCAACAATATTTTGTATAGCCTGCTTGCAGTCCTGTCAGTAACGCCACCACTTTTAAATCTGCACATATGCTCCATTTGTGATCTTCGTACTTTACACATCTTAGTAACATCTTAAGATTGTCATATGTTTCTTTCATATTTACCGAATGACCTATAGGAACCGATGGATGCTCATTTCCATTAAAAAATAAAACAGCTTTTAGACTTGTTTTAGACGAATCTATGAATAGTCACCATTTATCGGGAGTATATGGTAAGTTCAGTTCGGTCATTAGGCCAGGTATGTCATGGCAAAATACTAAATCACCTTCCACTGCAAAAAAATTTGTGAGAGTAGATTGCCTTTTCCTGTAGATGGACACCTTCACTCCTTTTCCCAAGAGCTTCCACTGCTGCAGGCGGGATCCGAGAAGTTCAGCAACGTCACGAATAAGGTCATTTAATTCACCTTGTTTGATTAAATGAGGTGTATCAGGCAAATCATGATAACTAGGGATGTAGCTTGGTCCGGCTTCTGGTGAAATACTTCCGGAGTCTGATTCGGAATCAAGCGTGTAACTCTCAGGTGGCTGGGGAATGGGTAATGAGTTGTCATGGGGCACTGGTCGCAATTCAGAAGGAATATTGGGGTACTGAATGCTACGCTTGGTTTTGATAGTATTCCTTTAATATTCGTCATGCAAAAATAACAATCATTTACGTGATTACGAGGTTCCCTCCAAACCATTGGAATTGCGAATGGCATAGATTTATGAGTACCTTTCAGCCATCCAGTCAATGTTCTCGAGCACGAACTGCAACACATTTTTGGGGCCTAGGACCTATCTTCATCGCCAACTTTGCATCCAAAGTACAGTTCATAAGCCTTTTTTACTAATGAAGATATCGGTTTTTGGTACGCTTTCGCGGTAACTTCGCCACAAATATAACAGAAGGTATCGGCTTTATTAACGCAAACACACATCGACATTTTTGGTACCGTTTTACCACGCACGTAGATCTAAGCGAAAATATTAATAGATGTTTACTAAATGATTATAACGACTAAAAGGATATTTCAAGCATAGATCCAAATAAGCTGCAAATAATAAAGGGGCGACCGTTTATTACCTATTAATGGGCATATTCGACCCTTCCAAGAAATCTAAGGCCAATATAAACATTTGAGGGTCAGTTGTATATTAGTTTAAGTCCAAATCTTACAAAATACACGATATTTTTATAAAGAGGATTTTTGTGTTGATTAGTGTTATCAAATTATTAACATCTGCGGTATGCTCTAGGGGTATCCGTCATAATACCCCTAGCTCTCAATAAACTCTAGCGTCGTAAATTAAAGTCGTAGCAAGTTGCCATAAAAACAGTTCGTTGCCTTGGCGACGCATCGTTATTGTTCCCTTACATATGTCAATAATATTTGAAAACATCAAAAATTGAAAGATATAATTCCGATTCCGAAGAAGAAAACTCATCAGCGCGCTCCAGACAAAATAATTAATAAAGCTTATGAATCAACACAAAATGTATTACCTGAAAAATCGAAAGATGCTTACAAAAGCGCCACAGGAGTTTTTTGCTGGGTCCACGCCCTAATTTTGCTTTATTTCTGGGTTTCTAAATAGGATACAAGAAAACGCTTTTCTTAAATTGCCTTATATTTTAGAGAATTTTAGATTTTCTTGCTCTGTTGGCAGCCCTCGGCTTTCAAACCATAATTGCCTATTGTAAAACGATTTGCATAACATATTGCTTGCAATTCTCATGCCAAAAATGAACTTGCAGCAACAAAATTTCAAAAATATTGCAGACTCTAATTTTGCCTTTATACAGCTAAAATTAAAATAGAATAAATGAAAGTGTTGCGCGACCTACGTCCAAAATTTTTGCGAACAGAAAAACGTAATTGGTCAGCCCAAATGGCTAGTTGGTCAGCAACTTATGGACAGCAAACATTTCTGAATCGGTCAGTAATTAATGTCATACTAGAGTACTATAAATTATTTTGGTACGCAAATTAAATATATAAGCTGATATGAGCGATCCACTTTTAATCAGATATTAGTAAGCAATCAGCGCGTAAGCAAAATATTTAATCTTGGTCATCAAAAAAAAAGCAATAAAACGTGAAATAGTGACAGTGCCCTGGGAAAACAAGTGAAAATCCGCCCCCGCTACACCTTTTGGGCCTTGACTGCTACACCGAATGAAAACACACGCACGCAACTAGCTACTCGTTCACGCGTCTACTTTCGCTCCGCCCACAATAACGAACTTTGCCGATTATTCAAAACAAACGCAGTCCAATGATTTATATTGATAACCATTCCTTAATATGCAAACCTCTGAAGTAAACTGCTTCTAGACAAGTTTTTTCTACTGACCAATTTTAAAATCTTGCTGACCCAAATAATCATTTCGCAGCTCGACTGTTAATTAAGCCAACACATGATATTACAAGCGGACTGATATCCGTTAAATTGTTGACAGTTTGTAGCATTTTTTGTAGAAGAAGTGTTTCATCCCGATTTTTATTTATTGCAAGCAAAATCTTTTTATGCTGATCAAATGATTTAATGACTATTTTTTTCTGCGAATCAATTTTAATAACGACAAACCATTTAATTACTTCTCTTTAATAATTGTGGTAATGATAAGACGAAATACATCTTATTCAGATTTTCATTAAAGCCGGCAGTTGACCCGGCACCTGCTACCTTCGGGCCTCCTTTACCCTCTTGCTTGCTTGCCGTAAATCGTCATAGTTCGGATAAACTCGTATGCATTTAACGCATGGAGGACATTCACGAGTCCCAGCCCGATTTCCAATGGCACTGGCATTGCCTCCTTTGGTGGCCAGCACCAGACTGCTTATGGGGGGGATCGAAACACGTAAGAAGGCCTTGGAAGTGATACTAAGCCTACTCTGCTCCATACGCTTACAAGTAACCTACTTTTATCTATCTGTTTCACTCAGCGTCAAGCGTCAATATCAGACTTACGTAGAGTTAATATGAAATGCCAAAAAGTGATTGCTTATGCAGGCGACTTGATCCTGGTCATATTTGTCTCACTTTACTGAATTAGGGAAGGTTGCTGCAGACAGAGACAGGCATAGAATGCAAACAGCACGAATTGTTAAACAAGCTAATTTCCTTCGTCTGGCGGGAATGAAAATCAAGCAACATCTGATGTGATTTAAAATGGTGAAGATATTTAAATTTTAAAATAATTTTTAATTTTCTAATCTTTTCGCGAAAAACGTCGTTTTCTTTTTGGTGCAACTGAGTAATTTGTAATTGAAATATTCATTTAGTCATCTTTACTGAGAGTAAGCATCAATAATAATATCTTTTCCTAAATCATATGGGGCCCAAAAATATGCTTGGACTTGAAGCTTGAAATATTTGCTAGGACCTAGGGCCCAGTTGAAGATGGTAAAATATTTTATGTAAATTATGATTTACTTCCTATTTTTTAATAAAACTACTTACAAGCTTATTTCTGAAGTTTAATTTTTCATTTTTAGTTACGTTACTAGTTCAAAAAATGATATAAGAGTGTGTAAGGATTATTTTAATGTGATATTTACAGCTCAAAACATGTCAGAATTCTAATATTGATTTTCACCACTTAATAAATCAAATAAAAGGGTTTTGAATGTTTTTTGTTGGTTAAATGACACTTTAAAATATTGACAGTAATAAAAAGTTGGACAAAAGTGACCTTTGAAAAGCACGTGCGTTTGTCAGCTGATGTCAGACGTAATGGATGCCAGGTTTTGTTCATACTTGCTTCGATTTGTTAACACGGCTGTTCGTCTTCTTCCTGTTTATAAGTATACGTTGTTGGCGGCTGTGGCACTGCACCGTTGCTAAGGATGTTAAGTAAGTCGAGTCGAGTCGCTTAAAATATTATAGGTAAATTGTACAATATCGTAGGTACACTTGTAGTAAATTCTAATTTAAAAAAACGTTTATTTTTAAATTTTTATTGGGTTTGCGCTGCCGATGCTGCGAGTGATTGAACTGTTTGATGTGGCCATGTTTTTTTTATTGAAAAATAGTATAGAAATACGGCCTTCGGAGCGGAGAAAGAAAAATAGAACATTCGGAAACAATTTTCGTCTTTTATAAATAATCACGAACGCCTTTTATCCTTTGACATCAATAAGGATAAGGAAGAAAAACAGAAAAAGAAAAAAACAATATTAGGTATATCTTTTGATAAATGGAAAGGATTTTTACATAGATCTAACATATTTCTTCTGTATTAAGGATTGCTGATTATGAATAAGATTTATGAACCTCTGCCCTTGCTGACTCTTCAATGCGAAATTGGTTTCATTTTTATCCAAGTAAGGCCAACTCCATTGCCAATAAGAAAGCATAGGAAAAACGATATTAAAATTAGAAAGGTCAGTTTCGCAACTTACAACGTGTCCAAGGAAGTTCTACTTGGCAAGGAACTAAGATTTACGACGAAAAAAATGTATTATATTATACAGGGTTCTCAAAAAGTACAGGAATGTAAGGAAGGTCCAAGAGAGAACTATCCCGATTTTAAATTTTTGAGCGAAACGACAAATAAAAATGTTGTATAAAATCTTGTTGGGAATACAGGGTGTCCATTTTTGGGTAGTCTTGCAGGGTATCTCCGTTATTAGTAAAGATAGAAGGATGCGGTTTTCGCAGCACTGTGCTACTTTTTTGTCAAACAGAAGATGCCGTAATCAGAATTTTTCTAGGCCACCTTGTTTTTGATATACGGGATGTTTTTGAGAATTGTGCATTTTGGACACCCCCCCCCCCCATATATCTCGGTTACCCCGTAACGTATCAAAAAGAAATAAAATGTTCTTTTTGTAGATTTTTTCTACATTCAATAGTTTTCAAGGAAAATAAACAAATTTGCTTTTTCTAAATGGGTCACCCTATATATTTTTTAATAATATAATTTTAGTTTGTAACAAGCTTCTCAAAAATATATAACTAGTTTTAGTCTTAGTAGGCCCGAAATATACGTTTTTCAAAAATATACCATTTCTTTCTTAGTAGGCCATGACGGATATTAAAAAAAATACTGGTGTGATTAAACATTAGACACAAAAAATGAAAATTTATTGAACTCCCTCATAAATATTGCCCAAATTGTTCTCCATTATGCCTTAGACATGTTTCACACATGGTTTTTATTCGCCTTAATGAATTAAAAATTATAAACGGCCGCGTTTGTAACTCCCTAAAAGCTCTGTAAATGGCAATTCTTCAATCTGCCATTGTTTGGTACTGAATGGAATAAATTTTATTTTGAAGGTATCCCCATAAGAAGAAATCCAAAACCGACAAGTCGGGTGACCTTGGTGGCCATCTTACAGGTCCATTAGTTCCAATCCAGCGACCTGGGAAGTTATTATCTAGGTAGGCCCTTACAATTTGGGCATTGTGAGCGGGCGCTCCATCCTGTTGAAGATGCAAGTTATTGAGGCCAGCTGAGGGCACATCTTCTATTATTTCTGGCACAACGTTTCCCAGAATTTCGAAATATTTATTTGCATTAAGGTTTTCTTCAAATATATTATAAACTATTTTGCTATTCAGTATAAAGCATGAAACGCTAACGCCAAATCTGCCTTGTCGTTCGATTGGAAATATTACATGCTGATTTTCCTGAGACCAAAACCTCGTATTCTGTCGATTAAACATGCGAGCACTGGTAAAATGAACCTCATCAGACCATATAACGTTTTTTTCAAAATTGTTTTCCCTGTTCAGATTTTGTAAATGCCAATTGCAAAACTCTATACGGCGCTGTGCATCACCAGGATGTAAATTTTGTACACGGTGGAATTTATATGGCTTAAAATTGTGTTTTTTAGGATTGTTTGCACTCTTGATTTAATTATTCCGACCAAACCTTCAACTTTTCTGCAAGAACTACTTGAATTTGTTTCAATTGAAGCTAACACATTTATGTCATCAGTCTCATGATTATCCTTGTGGTAGATTTTAGGGCGAGGTTTAGAAAATTAACCGTGTTCAATTAAATTTGATTTTATTCTTGAAAAAATTCGTTTATCCGACAGAATTAGAAGATTTTATTATTATGACACATAGAACTGTGTTCTTTTGTTTGTTTTATATACCCGTCATGGCCTTCTTAAAAACGTCACTGGGTTCTATGTAAAAAACTACAAAAGAAACATTTTATTTCTTTTTTATACGTTACGGGGTAATCGAGATATGGGGGGTGTCCCAAAATGCACAATTCTCAAAAACATCCCGTATATCAAAAACAAGGCGGCCTAGAAACTTTCTGATTACGGCATTTTCTGTTTGACAAAACAGTAGAAAAACGAAAAGCGAATCCTTCTATCTTTACTAATAACGGAGATACCCCGTAAAACTACCCAAAAATGGACACCCTGTACAATTAGAAAATTTGAATTAAAAATTATTATTTCTAAAAACACCTTCACGACAATTTTAAAACGTTGACGTTTAAAATTTCCAGACACTTATGTTGTCAAGGCAAATAATCCAGGTAATTTGACTGTACTTTTTCTTTCAGAGAAATCGTGTGATGAGATCGAGAAAACGAGTAGCCTGCATCCTTCTGCTACTCGCCTTCGTCTTCGCCGGCTGCTGGTTGCCATATCACATTCTGAACCTGATCATGGACACCACGGAGCTATCAAAAGACGATTCCGATCGAATACAGAAGATCAACGTTTATTTGCTTCTCTTGGGTCATGCGAATTCTGCATTGAATCCAATCATCTACTGCGCATTATCGAGGAATTTCCGAAATTCTATTAAGAGTTTGTTGAAGTTTAAGATTACTTGTAGAAGAAAGAAGAATAATTTGAATAATGTAAGTGATATTGCCTAAATTAACTTTTTTTAAATAAAATGCAATGTATAGTTACTTTTAACTCTATTTTTATAATGACAGTGTTAAAACAACTTATTTTTACTCTATCTACTACGGAGTACATCTCGGTGGTAATGTGATTTAAGAGCAGGGGTAAATTATTCGAGATAGAACTAATTTATTCTCCTGAAGCGTAAATGATGAATTTCTATTTATACGAATACCAAGAAGTTATTTTTAGCCACAGATTTGGGGTAAATCTTTGAATTATAAATATTTTCAAAATTCGACGAGCTTTATACCCTTCGAGCGATTTGTTATTACGTCTTCTTGGGCCTGCGAATACTAAATTCGGGAATTGAACGTGTACTTGCTATAGAACTTATCGCCTCTCAAAAATATTACTTACACAGTATTTTTAAAAAACTTTGAAATATAATTTTAAGATATCAAATTTTTTTCTGACTTTCCCCCTATAGTTTAAACGTTAATAAAATTATTAAATTTAGGTCACGATGACTAGTTATAGTAAAATATTGAGGCCTATTTTCCCATGAAGAACGTATTCTGCTTTAGAGGGCCGTTAGCCGATCTTTTTGTTGCCCAAATTTACTTTTTGTGAGGATATTTATTTGTTTTTGCAGTGGGCAGCTGACAGCTCCGCATCAGGATTCCAAGCTGCGCCAAACAAGAAGGCCCTACCGTTACTACATCAGAACCACAACGATTTTGGCCTCAGCCGACGACAATCGTCTCAGAAGACGACGAAAACTTGTGCGGTCTAAATAAAACATTTTTAGAATATTTCTACCGAACGTTTGTCAGCTCCATCATCTCTCTATTCGTTGGTAACACTGTGTTGAATGATACTATTGTATTGACACCTGCCTTGGTGTCACCAGTGTTGCTGTCTCATATGATACATTGACGCTTCATTATACATTGTATCATAGCGGCGTTTCATGTTACATTGCATCATGGTGGCGTTTCATGATATATTGTATTATGACGGTATTTTATAATCATAACACAACTGGCAACTAACGCAACAATCAAGATATGTCCTATATCGTGTTAAGGGAGGTCTGTATTTAAGTGTATTTATATATCTTTATAAATCAGAACCAGACTTTTTGCATAACTTTTTGGTAAATGTTTCTAAACAAACTATATACTTAAGGAACATACAATTCTTTGATATCAATATTTTAACATACACCGTGTCCAAGATAAGGAGGGCCAGTACAGGGATCTCGGAAACCGTAAGAGATACGAAGTCGGTTAAATGGAGGTTAAGTTGCGCATTTACATGCCTAATAATATGTCGTTTAGAAGGTTTTAAAATTCCGAGTAGTTCCGGAGATATCCGGAAAAAACCGAAATTCTGACAAACCGTTTCATTTTTTTCCTGCGTTTTTTTGAGATCTAATTCTAAACTAAATTGCACTTGTACATTGCCACTATTACCGCTCTATCTAACAGCGTTAATTGTTTTGTAATTTGACGAGTCGTCTTCGAAGGGCCATTATCATATTTCTTTTTTTAAATACGGTCCTGTTCTCCCGATATTGGAATTTGAGAGCTTTATTTCTTCCGAATGCAACGATGTATGACGCATTATGGTTTAATGACGTTTCGAGGGTTTTTTGAACAACATCAGGAGATTTTGGGATGCGGTCCTGTAATTCTCCTAATTTTATAAATAATATCTCATAAATAAGCTCTAAATTTTTACTTATGTTGGATTAGTTCAATAAATAGCAAATAATTTAATAATAAACCACAAATAAGTGAACAAAATACAGAAACATTATTTCAAACTTCTGTTGATTTGAAACAAAAAAAATTGAGTTGGTGACGCGTGATTTGTTTCACTTGATATGACACCGTTAGATTTTTTCCTCTAGGGATATGTCGAAAATTATGTTTATAAACACAACTTCGAAACAAGACTTAGGAGGTTGGTGCTTGAAGCCTTTCAAAGTATTACGCCAGAAATGTTGTCAAATGTTTTCGAATCGATAGTTTTTTTTTTTTATTTATTTTATGGCTCTGGTTTAAACCAAATGGCCAGCATCTCTCTTTGTTGTGTTATTATTTTATTTCCAATCTCCAATTTCCCGATAAATGACGGGTATTATACCCTACATCTACAGTATATCCTATAGCTATAACAATGTTCAGTTCATATTCTTAACTTAGTGAATCGATAGTTAAAAGATGTTATTTGTGCTTAGAAAATAACATAAATCATTTTGAACACCTGATTATGTAGTTCCTTACTTTTTTTGAATTATTTTTTGTTCACTTATTTATGGTTTAGTATTAAATTATTTGTTATTTATTGAACTAGTCCAACATAAGTAAAAATTTAAAGCTTACTTATGAGATATTATTTATAAAATTAGGAGAAATACAGGACCGTATCCCAAAATCTCCTGATGTTGTTCAAAAAAATCTCGAAACGTCATTAAACCATAATGTGTCATACATCGGCTTGCATTCGGAAGACCGACTCGTCGGATTACAAAACAATTAACGCTGTTAGATAGAGCGGAAAAAGTGGCAATGTAAAAGTGCAATTTACTTTAGAATTCGATCTCAAGAAAACGCAGGAAAAAATAAAACGATTTTTCATAATTTCGGTTTTTTCCGGATATCTCCGGAACTACTCGGAATTTTAAAACTTTCTAAACGGCATATTATTAGGCACGTAAATGCGCAACTTAACCGACTTCGTATCTCTTACGTTTTCCGAGATCCCTGTACTGACCCTCCTTATCTTGGACACGCTGTATATAACGAAACGAAAAATGTCATGCACGACTAATTTTTTTAAATTATAATTTTAAAAAATCATTTGAGACGTGTTATTTGTTTTTAGGCGCTCCCTGTTTGCATTAGCTATCTATCCCGCTTCTGAAAATATTCTTTCGCATGGAACAAATGTAGCCCAATGTAGCCATAACACTGTTGCCTTTTTCCATATTTAATATTTAGACCACTCATGATACACAATACACACGTATTGTGGGTAGCCTATGGTTGAATTACGATTTAATTATTTCTATATTTGTTTATGAGGGTTATGGTCGCGATTTACTATTATATCTGAGTAAAGGACTGGATCCACAGATGACAAATACCGTGCGAAGTGGCTATAGCCCCTCTAGACCCCCCCCCCCCGTAGATCCGCCACTGCATGCTGTAACAACTTTTTTCTCTAGTTTTTTTTGGTTACACTTTATTTAACTACTAATTGAATTTTGTTCAACTCGATCGAATTTTAAATCAATTAAAACATTTAAATCTAATCATCTCGAAATAACGTTTCCAGTTCTATAAAATTATTATATTCCATTAACTGAAACACTTTTCATTCTATTTCCACATTAATAAAAGAAATTACATTTTTTAAATCGAAAAAGCTGTTAACTTTAATGTATTTTTGTAGCGACATCCGGACTAAAACTAGAAAATGATTTTAACAAAATATTTTGAATCTACCTTGTTAGGAATTAAATTTTAGGGTGTAGGCGAGGGCGGGGGGGTCATGAACACCCGCCAACAAACAATTAAACACGAAAAATAACATATTCACAGGATATATACAGGTTGGCGATCGAAAACGTACTGCATGGCACTACAGGCTGGGATAGAACTTTTCGACAAAATCAAAAACACGTCAAGCTTGTTTGTCAGGGGGACAACTTTTGACGCAAAAGCTTAGCAAAATCCAAATTTTTTCGAAATGGGAATGGTTGTCAAGTAATACGTCATTAAAAAAAGAGTTTTAATTCCCCCATTATTTATTTATTTATTGTTGGTTAGTTTTTGAAAATCGATCTACTCGTTTAGAAAATATGGAGCTTTAAAATACCAAGAAAAAGTAAGATTTTTAAAGAAAAATTTTGAAAGAGAGATGTTGAAATTGAGATTTAGAAAGCGAGATGTTGAGAGTGATATTTTGAAAGGGAGATTGAAAGTGATGGTTTAAAAGTCAGGATTTGAAAGTGAGGTTTTGAAAGTGAGATTTTGCAGGTGAGTAAAAGTGAAAAACATTTATTCAGAGAATTAGTAATAAATGCTGAACCGAATGAAAATCTCAAAAAATGTATATTATCTATATACAGGGTGTTATGGAAATGATGTATTATATTTAAACCGGCTATTCTTGAGATAAAGACAAATTGAAGAAAAATACCCATAAATGGCGCTTTTAATTCATTCAGCGGTAAAAGTGAAACCAGAAAAACACCTGTGGGGCACTGCGATACATGTAAACAAAAAGCGAATTCTGACCGGTGTTGTCATATGTACACCTTAAACTCCTTAGACAAAATAAATAATTTAAACAATTTCCCATTCTGTAATACCTTATTGTACAATTAATTTAAGAAACTTTACGAGAAAAAATGTTTTAAACAACCAGAACAAACATAAAGAATAGTATTAAATAAGTTTGAAATAGGCACGTATGTCACTAGGTCAAATGACAATGACCTCTTGACGGCTTACAACGGCTGTGCCGAAGTGTTCGTATAGTGCCGCACGCTTGCGAGCTGTTAGTTGAAGACCAACCAGCGGTCGGATACGTTGTATTTCGTCGATAACCAACACAGTCGCAGCAATCCGCTCTGTTATTTCGGTTTACGCGCGTATCTTGTCAGTACATAAATAGTCTTAGAATATTGTTTTTATTGACGAAACTAATTTGCTCAGTTTAAGACCGGTTGTTTCTTCTGGACGTCAAATTTCGTCGCGTGAAGAAAATCTAATAATCTGTAGTATAATCTATATGCTTAACATCTACGTATAGTTGCTTTAACGCGGTTTCTATCGGCACTGTTTTTCCTCTGGTTCCGATCAAAAATCAAATAAGTTAGTCATGGGGATAACAAGCGTTTATTGTAAATTATTCTAACGTATTATTTAAGTATAGTCAACTCTCTCTCATAAGCTTATAAATTTGTGTAATAATCAAATTTAATTCTTCAAATTTGTATTTGGTAAAATAAAATGTTCCAGTTAGTAGATATAATCGTTAAATAGGCTGTTATATATTTAAAATTAGGGTAAAACGGGTTTTGCAAGCATATCGCCGAGTAATTCTTAAAGAATCAACGAAAGTATTCGCAAAATCCGTTAAACTTAAAAATTATTTATTATTGTTAAAAATAAATAAAATGTATGTAAGAATTATTTATGAATTCAAAGAAGACTGATAAAATAAGTTATAGGAACTTTTAAAATGTATTTAATTTTATATAATTTAGCAATACTAGTTATTTATAATAACGGTGATGAGTTAAGAAGGTTGCAAATTTAAAAAAAAAAGCGTTATAAGTAAATTTCTACAGATTTCTTTGGTAAAAAAACTCGTAGAAGTTAGCTTTTTTTTAAGTTAGCTTTTATTTTCAATTAAGGAATATTGTATTGTGTTCGGAAAATGCGTCAGGATACTTAGAGTAGAGTAAGCCAACACATAAAGCTACGCCTCAATACGATTTGAACCAAAAAATATATTACCCCAGTGATATCTTCGAATTTTGCAACAATTACTTTATTATTAATTGCCATTTAATTTTAAAACAAAAGGTCTCTTTGACTTATAACTTACCGTTTGGAAGAAAGTTACATAATAATAAGAATTCCGCATCCCTTCCTGTTATAATAATTTAGAATCGATTAGATATAATCAAGTTAGCATTGTTATCTGTTACTAAGGAAACGATTGTGTTTTTTTATGAACGCGGCTTGTTATCTACTGCTTGGCAATTTATTAAAGACATAGCTATAGCTATACCTACGCCACTGGCGTAGGTTAGCTTTTAGGCTAAAAATGTGTGGTTTCATATTAAATAGTCTATACCAAAATTTAGTGGACTATCTCAAACTGATTTCGATTTTCTAGAAACTAAAAAAAATATTTTTGGTCAGCTTCTGTAAACACTTAAACCAACTGCGCATGCCCTGGGCTCACTATTTCTGCGAACAAACCTAATTATTTTGAAATAAAATAAATTGATTTGCTCCGATAATCTAAGATTCCGGCCTACTTAACTTTGACAGTATAAATATTCACTAACTTTATGTTTCGAATTCTAACTTCTTTTTAACTAAATGAAGTGCATGTTTTTGTCTCCTTAATAAAGAATGTACGACACACGAGTCTGAAACAGGGACGGAAGGGGAATCTAGGTAAAAAAATAATAAAAAATTTCTTCTAAGCATAGGCGTGCTAAATTTATTTCGAATTACCGTTCCCTATCAAATACTAACAGCAAACGCAGTATTAAAATAATGGAAGGTTTTCGCTCCGCCATTGGTGGTTGACACAAGTCATGTCCTGTCAAGCGCGGATCCAGGGGGGGGGGTCATGGGGTCATGGGGTCATGACCCCCCCAAACCATCAATTTAACACGAAAAATACCATATATACCGCCGGTTTGACTAACGCGGCAGGGTAATACTTTTCGTAACTTTTCCATGCATGACCCCCCCCCCCCCCAAAAAAAAAAAAACGAAGTTCTGGAGGATCCGCCCTTGTGTCCAGTGCTGGCGCATGTATGATTACAGTGTGCACTTGATCTTTATCGATCAATATCTCTGATACTGACCAGTCAGGCACCGGTGTAGTCGCTTTCGACGGCGAACTGTCGCCGTGGTGTGATTTATAATTTAAGAAAATGTTTCAAAAATCTTGATTTCAATTCTACCAAATATTAATTATCTGTAGTCATTTTGCAATAAAAAAATTAATACGAATATAAAATATGCATTGTGATCCCAGTCTCTATTTATAAGGCAATTTAAAGACGTTATCTTATTAATAAATACGAATGAACGTTTTTTAATAAATTTAATTAGATAGCCAAACTGTCTCACTTATATTTTTTGCCAGCATTCTTTTTACTGTTTCAGACTAATGTGCCAAACAATATATCCCAATCAGTTTATTTAAACTTTTTGTACAAATTTTTTGCATACTAATAAAAATTATCATATAGGTGTGATAAGGTATAAATAAATTGTTGTTTTTTTAATGACTTCTGGCCTAAAACCGAGAAGTATCTATTTACTTGAGCGGACTCCGTACACCTTTAAAACGCTTTTCCTTCCGGACGGATTAATCGATTAAGAAAAGAATGTTGTATATAAAAGTTGTTAGAAATGAAATTAAACAAATAATATTGGAAAGTCCTTTTTTCGTCATGTATCAAATATACATATACAACGAGTTCAAGAGAAGGAGGGCCAGTGCAGGGATCTCGGAAACTGTAAGAGATACGAAGTCGGTTAAATGGAGGTAAAGTAGCGCATTTACGTGCCTAATAATATGCCGTTTAGAAAGTTTTAAAATTCCGAGTAGTTCCGGAGATATCCGAAAAAAATCCGAAATTTTGAAAAATCGTTTTATTGTTTTCCAGGGTTTTTTTGAGATCGAATTCTAAAGTAAATTGCACTTTTACATTGCCACTTTTTCCGCTCTATCTAACAGCGTTAATTGTTTTGTAAGGCCATTTTTTAAAAATACGGTTCTGTTTTTCTGATATTGGAATTTGAGAGCTTTTTTCTCCCGAATGAAACGATGTATGACACATTGTGGTTTAATGACGGTTCGAGGGTTTCTTGAACAAAATCTTGGGATTCGGTCCTGTATTTCTCATAATTTTATAAATAATATCTCATAAGTATAAGCTCTAAATTTTTTACTTATGTGTGACTAGTTCAATAAATAAATAATTTAATAATAAACCACAAATAAGTGAACAAAATCATTCCAAAACAGTAATAAAACGAACAATCAGGATTTCCATTATTCTCTAAGCACAAATAACATCTTCTAACTACCACATAACAGTTTTTTGAGATAAAATAAAACATGCGAAAGAATAGAAAATACAAGACCTCTTAAAACGCTCTTAAACGATCACAATGGGAATGTCAAGTGAAACAAATCACGCGTCACCATCTTAATTTTTTTGTTTCAAGCGCCTACTGTTCTTTTAAATCCCGAATCAACAGAAGTTTGAAATAATGTTTCCGTATTTTGTTCCCTCCAACATAAGTAAAAATTTAGAGCTTACTTATGAGATATTATTTATAAAATTAGGAGAAATACAGGACCGTATCCCAAAATTTCCTGAAGTTGTTCAACAACCCTCGAAACGCCATTAAACCACAATGTGTCATACATCGTTGCATTCAGAAGAAAAAAAGCTATCAAATTCCAACAACAACAGGACCGTATTTAAAAAAATAAAGTTGATAATGGCCCTTCGCAGACGACTCGTCGGATTACAAAACAACTAACGCTGTTAGAGCGGAAAAAGTGGCAATGCAAAAGTGCAATTTACTTTAGAAGTCGATCTCAAAAAAACCCAGGAAAACAATAAAACGGTTTTTCAAAATTTCGGTTTTTTTCCGGATATTAAAACGTTTTAAAACGTTCTAAACGGCCATATTATTAGGCACGTAAATGCGCAACTTTACCTCCACGACTTCGTATCTCTTACGGTTTCCGAGATCCCTGTACTGGCCCTCCTTATCTTGGACACGTTGTATATATTTAAATCATTTATTTTTTAATTGACCAACAATATTTTGCTATTCCAATATTCTGATATTAATTCTAAACAACTTTTGCCAACAGAATTTTTGGAAGGAAATAACCGTTTTTTTATAAACCGAAATTTCAAATTTTTTCCTAATTCCAAGAGCAAAAAATTCGTCATAAAACTGTAAATGGTGATAAGCTATGGAATCCTCTTAAGAAAAATAAAACGAATTTCGTTTCAAATACATTTAATTATCTTTTCTAAATGGTCCGATCTGTTTAAATAAAACTATTTGTTGTTTTGTATTGTTACCTCCTAAGTCTTTTAAATAAATGTTTTAAAAAATAATGTCTTTTGCTTTATTAATACCATTATTATTAATCATAAATTAATCATAAGGATTATTATTGTTAATCATAAATTAATCTTAAAGATTATTATTAATCAGAAAGGAAAGGAATGTAAATTTAAAAGTTGAGGGACGTATAGGGGAAGGTAAACTACCTCTTGACGTAAGAGTGATAGTTCTGTCAAAATGGCGGATGGGCGCCATCTTGATCAAGACAATTAAATAGGAACAGGGATCTTGCAATACATTTTGAAGGTAAAGGTTGTTTCACGAAAAATGGATACGACTTAATGATTTCCTGGGTCGGTCCCATTGTGTCGACAAGAGCTTGGCAATAAACAAGTGAAGTATGAAGGGACGAACTAAGGAAAACAAGTAGTAATATGATTATATTAATGTAATCAAATGAAATAACATTTTTTTAAAATATTACTAGTCATATTTATTTACATTTATAATGTCATTCTATAGATAGTTCTGTTTCGCTATCGCTATCCTCATCAAAATTAATTATAATTGGATTAATTATACGATCCAGACTAATATACGAATTTTCTACAGTTATTACGTGACGGACTGAATTTTTCCAACTACCTGGGGGAATATCATTAAAGCATTTTCGCATTAATTCTACAACACTAGAACTTAAAGTCGGAGAAATATTTTCAGACCTAACCAGTGATTTTAACTGGTGCCACATATGCTCTATGGGGTTAAAAATGCAATAATGGGGTGGGAGCCGTAGCACTGTATGTCCAATTTCTTCTGCCAATGTGTCACAAACATATACTTTTTTTTATACAAAATGTCTTTAAAACTTCCAAAAGATAACTTTTTTTATAACTTTCTTCAAAATATATATCATTCGCCGCCATGTAGTTCTGAATCTCCAATTTTGTTTATTTGAGCTTGGAGCTTTATGTATTTGGCGACTGTGATAGCTCGCATTGTCCATTACTATCACGCTATTCTGAGGAATGTTTGGTAAAAGACAATTCTTGAACGATTTCTCAAAAACTAACAAATTTTACCACACAAAGATATTTAAATATAAATTAAGCAACCTAACCTACCTGATGTGCCTGTATATAATTATAATTATTACAATCCGGTCCTTTCCACATAATAATAACAAACGGTCATAAATAATGGGATGGCCACAGGTACTTTTACTGCAGTCATTAAGTTATATCCATTTTTCGTGAAACAATCTTTACTATCGAGTACTTTACGTTGCCATAACATTACTTCTCCAAAAATGGGCGCCATATTGGAACAAAATTAAATAGGAAGTACATATGCTTAATAAAGAATGTGAACTACTAATTTAAGTACCAGTTAGTTTAAATTGATATTAGATGTTCATAGCTGCTTCGACCAACTAATAAACAGTTAAAAATAACAGAACAATCCATCTCTACCCAGACTTGCAGCGGCAATGGCAATTAAAAGGGCGCATGACCCATTTCTGGCAATGCAAGACTAATTGCGACAGCATGATTCCGTACAATTTTATTGCCACAAGAGTTGAATTGCTGACTGTAATACGGATGCCATTCTCGCAATGCAAGAAGTATTGCGCCAGCTGATCGTAACGGTGTACTGCGCATGATTCCGTGCAATTATAATTGCCATTGCAGGCGCAAGAGAAAATATTGACGATTTAACAATAATTCCTTGTAATTTATATTTGCACTATTATTTTAGTACGGATTATTAATAAAAAATTTTATTTTTTTTTATTTTTTTTATGATCAAACACAAGCACTATAGGAAAAATCCTTTAGGGCACTCTGGGAGTGGTGCGTGTGCGCAAGAAGCGGTTCACGTTGGTTTTGAATCGTTGGAGGCTATATTCGTTGGGAAAAACGACCTCGGGAAGGTCGTTCCACAAGGATGTAGTCCTCCAGATGAAAGAATTCTTAAATAATGAAGTTCGAGGAGTACTAAGCTTAACCACATATGGATGGGCGGCAGTGGTTCGTCGTGTATTTCTGCTATTCGTCGCTCTGGGCGGAATTAAGAGGGCAAGGTCAGCCGAGCACCTTTCATGAAAATATCTGTAAAAGAGAGTCAAATCCCCAACCTGTCTTCGATGTTCTAGGCTGTCGAGGTTCTTCGTCAGCTCGTGGTCTCCGACCAGACGAATAGCCCTCCTTTCGATGGAATCCAGTAGCCGAAGAGTATGTTTGGGTGCAGAGCTCCAGACATGAGAGCAGTATTCTAGTGATGGTCGAATCTGGGCTTTGTATAGTGTCAAAAGTTGTTGAGGGGTGTACAACTTTCTGGTTCGGAAGAGTACCCCAAGCTTCTGAGAAGCTATCTTGGCGATTGCCACAACGTGGTTATGCCAAGACATAGTTTTTTTTAGCGTTAAATTCGACTTGGTTACTGTCACCCCAAGCCAAAATTTCTTCCAGGTCTTTGTTGAGGCGTGATACTTCATGCTGTCTGCGAAGATGTGCGTCGTAATGTAATTAATAGTATATTTTACAATAAAATTTGACTGTAATAATTTTACTATAGTCCTTTTTCCGTGTAGGAGCCCCAAAAGGACTTGGCACCGCCCCCCCTCGCCTCCAAACCGTGGCGCAACTGACTACGGTCACAATATGGAAATTTGCCATTTTCTTTCGTCTGAGGGTTATTACAAGAATTTGGGAATTACCCCGAAATATTTAAATTGAGGCCTCTCGTTTGACAAATTTCAAAAAAAGCAATGTCGTTACAAGAATTCGATTCTAACGGCCAATTTATTTTATTATGATCGAAAAACTAAAGTGGAATCTGATATCAATCGTTTGTGGAAAGTGGTAGGAAAAGGGAGCAAACACAGTTTTTTGTCTTAAGTGCAAGAGGTTTCGAAAAGAAAAATTGCCTCTAAGGATAACGGACTTGAAAAATGAGACCCTGCAATTTTTTTGGTTCTATTTTTCCCAGAAAGAAAAAGGAGTTTTATAAAAAAAAATCTGGTTAGTGTCATAGGGTCGTATTTCATTTAGAGAGAGATAAATGTACAGTGTTACCATTAAAGTTGGAACCATATGGGGAATAGCATATTGTATAGTATTTGCAGAATTATATCGTTGATTTTTGAGTGCAATAAAACCTCATTATCCATTCGACCATAAAATAAATAAGGAAATCCCAAATTTTAAAACCTTTTCGAGCAGAGCCGGACCAGGTATACAAATTCAATTTATACCTATGCCTGATGCATATATAAATACAAAGTGATTTTTAATAATTTTAATCTTTAGTGGTTTTCCGGCGAATAATTTTTAGTTAGGTTTATTAGTGGTAGAATGTGGCGTCCTTGGAATTGTGCTGATAGGGGGGCATCTTCAAGTGTAATTTTTAAAAGAAAGCATTTATCTACCGATGCCAAACTAATAATTAAAAATGTGTATCAATCGTTGTTGAGTAGAAATTTTAATTCGATGAATGCTTTAGCAGAGACGTCTACTTTGACAAAAACTCCTTTATCTTCGGTAAGAGACATAGTACTTAAGCCTGTTAATATGGCACCAATTAAAATCCAATATTAGGAGAAATAATATTTCTCCTACATTAAATGCATCTGTAGTAGAATTAATTAAAAACTAAGTAAGAAAAATTTCTGCAGACAGCTGGAAAAACTGTGTACAGCATGTACTTAAGGTGGAAAATTCTTACAATTGTATGATTATAAATGTTCAACCCTTAATTATAAGTTTAGGCTTAGATGAAGATAGTGATAGTGATATAGATTTAAATTTTGAATAAATTATCAATAGTTTCTTAGAATTTAATTAATTTTTATTGTACTTGTTATCCTAATAGATATACTTTTAAATTATATTATTTTCAATTATCATTAAAGGTTATCATTATTTTACATATATTATAGGTACCTAAAACTAAAAATGCCTATCTATTTATTTTAAATTATAAAAATAAATGTGGTTTGGTATGCATTTTCAAGCCGGCCCTGATCCGATTTATTGAGCTTTGAAGAGGTTGAGGCGTATACAATAGGGTTTAATCAGGTAGTCTCTTTATGACAGTAAGAGTCAACGGTATAATTCTGCAACAACTATACAACAAGTGAGAAAAATTACATATTTCTCCCGAGCGCAGAAGTTTGTTGGGTTTGTTCAGCTTCGCAAATCAAGCGAGGGACAAATATGTCATATTCTCACGCGTCGTTTTGGTACATACACCAAAAATAAACATACAAAAAGTATGTAGATAAACATAAACTTATATCGTGGTTACTGCAGACATAACTTTTTCTTCCTTAAAGTTACACGCACAAGAAATCGTGCGAGTTATCAGCTTGTATGCTAGTTTACAACCCTGCCTAGGAAGCATACGCATATAAACGCATATAGCGTGTCCCAGGATAAGGGAACTAGGTGTAAATGACAAAAAACTTTCGTTCCTGATTTTTATATCTAATATCCAAAAATATTATTAAGAATCATGTGTGCCGTATTTAATAGCCATCAGCCTATATTGCCTTTTTGTCATTTTATACAATCATATTTTCCCTAGTTAAAAATTTCTTCAGTTTCCTCATCCTTTGTCATATTAGCCTAAGAAATTAAATTTGTTCATCAAATGTTATTTCCGAAATAATATTTTCTAATAAATGTAGGTATTTAATAATATCATGAAGAATTTCTTTTTCTCTTTAGGGATTTAAAAAAAAATGTAAACAAATTTATGTCTGATTTTATGCAGTGGCGGTTCATCCACAGGAGCACATGCGCACGTGCACCCCCAAAACAAAACGAATAAAAAATATTAATTTATATTCATTGAATATTATTTATCGTATAAAGTCCGACCCTCCCTAATATTTTATCGTACCGCCAAACTAAAAAAAAGTCAGACCCTCCCTAATATTTTATCATCCCGTCAAACCAAACTGTATAGATCCGGCAACTGCGCCTCGGTCGAGGTAAATGACGATTATAACGAGACTTCCTCGCCCGTGCGATTAAGTAGTGCAGTTTCTCTGTAGTAACAGGTGGCGGGTGGCAGCGGGCGATAGCGGGGCTATGGCGATTTAACATGGAAAAGGCGCACAATTTTTGTGTGCACCACGCTGTTGTCTGTTCGTGCATCTAGTTAGAAATTTGAGCGTGTATGTATTAATATTTTAATATTATATATTTATTAAGTTAAAATGAATAGTTGACGGTGGACTATTTAAGAAATAACCTTAGCTCTTTGAGTTTGGAGCAAGAAATTGAAGTGAAGAATGCGGGAACACCTAAACCCGAAATTAATTTAAAGCAGACCACAAAGGGTAAATCTAGGGACTTTATTAGAAAGTTTAAAAATGAAATATATGAAAAAAAATTTATAGAGGGTATCCCAAACTTAATGAGGCTGTTATTGAGCTATTTTCTACAATTAAGGAACGAAGAATGGACTTTACGTTTAAGCACTATTGTGTATGGTCGATAAATGTTGTGTATTTCGATAAATGATACCCGATATGATTTTAAATCATTTTATTCAAGGATTTAAACTAAAAACACTGAAAATATGAAGAATGCCAACTTGTCAGTCTCGTGGCTCGATTCGTTCTCGGCATAAAACAGTTAACTATTGTTCTCGTCTTGGTTGCGCCTAACGACGTAGCCGTAGATGGCGTAGTCGTATTATACATCATTCGGTTTTCTTGATAGCTCGTAGATGGCTTTAGTAGTATTAGTAGTGGACTATATAAATATTGTTACGAGGGTTGCATGCGACGATGTTAAGATCCGACAGCTATACACACTACGAAAACCTTCCTAATTTTCCAAAAGTTGTATTTCCTTGCGTAAAATTAAAAAATAAATAAAAATATGTTTTACCTAACTCATTTTCTTATTACTTTTTTCTTTCTACATTTAAAACGCCTAGAAAGTAATTGTTTGGTCGTTACACAAAAATAAAATTTTAAAAATAATTTCACCATACTTGTGAACCCCCTCTATTATAGGTCACGAGCCGCCACTGAAGCATACGCATATAAACGCATATATCGTGTCCCAGGATAAGCGAACTAGGTGTAAATGACAAAAAACTATATCTATCTATATCTATATTGTTTTTTTTTTCATTTTATACAATCATGTTCTCCCTAGTTAGAAATTTCTTCAATTTCCTCATCGTTTGTCATATTAGTCTAAGTTTGTTCATCAAATGTTATTTCCGAAATAATATTTTCTATTTAATAATAATAATAATAATAATAATAATAATAATAATCTTTATTTAGCACTTGGCTAGTTATTACTAAAAAATACAAGTTACAAAACAGTGTTTATATGTCAGTTACAAAAATGATAAATCCTACTCTACTCTACATATCCTTCAAATAAAGAAACAATCTTCTTTTAAAAACATTTAACCCATTTGCCTCCTTAATGCCCTCAGGGAGGTCATTAAAAAGACGAACTCCCTCGAAAAATAGCGATTTTTGTAGAGATGTGGTTTTAACTGACTCAATGTTATAATGTTGCCCAGAGCGAATGTCAGAACTATGAAAATTTGATCTTTTTTTAAGAAAAGCATTAAAATATATTGGTAGCTGCTCATGTTCAATTTTATATATTAAAACCAAGTTCGCCTTTCTAATGTTCTGTTCCACAGACAGCCAATTCAACCTCTGTAACATAGTTCTTACCGGGATATACCTGTTGCATTTAAGAATAATTCGCATAACCTTATTTTGTTGAACCTGCAGCCTGTGTATATTTTCCTGAGTACAAGATATTAATAAAGAACAACAGTAATTAAAGTGAGGCAAGATGATTGTATTATAAACCAGTGTCTTGGCCCACTGGGACAAACAATCCGAAACGCGACAGAAAAAACCAATTTTTTTCCCTAATTTCTTACAAAGGTAATCAACGTGATTCGTAAAAACAAGCTGAGGATCCAAAAAGACTCCCAAATATTTTATTTCCGACACTAAACTAATTTCAGACTCATTTATGTTAAGGGTTAATCCTAATTCGGCATACTTCTTACAATTTACTTTTGAACCTATTATCATACACTTTGTCTTTGATGTGTTCAGTTTTAATTTATTTTGGCAAAGCCAGTGATACATTATTTTAAGTTCGCTATTCAAAAGATCAGTTATATCCCTAAAGTTTTTTCCTGATACACAAATAAGGGTATCATCCGCAAATAAATTATAATTAATAATGTATTTAATACCACGAAGAATTTCGTTTTCTCTTAAGGGGTTTAAAAAAAATGTAAAAAAATTTATGTCTGTTATTCTAATCAACTGTTCTCAATGTAATTTTTCGATATTTTCCGTAGAAGAAGCACTTTACCTAGACAGAAAATAAAAATAACGCTCCGGTCAAGGCCTACTTGATTTCATAAAAATCAAAATATGTTAAATTTTATTTTCTAATCAAGCCCTAATCAATATTCCTAATGGTCAAATTTCAAATCGAAAATATTTGGTCATTTACATCTATAGGTTCGCTTATCCGGGGACACGCTGTATGCACACTCAAGTAAGTAACTAGCTAACCATAGTTACATACACACTCGCATACGTACTCGCAGAACCTAACAGTGCGATTTCAAACAATTTTTCAATCAATCAATCAATAATATAATTATTAGGTTCAATAAAAAAGTTATGGTATTGAAGTTAATTTAATTTATTAAAGAATAAAAATAAATTGATTGAAAGAAAGTAGAAACGCTAATTTTCGTCCCCTTTCTTTATTGAAGGGGTGAGCACTCCACTGAATAGTCGCCGCTGAATATATACTTGAATTTCATTTGTTTTATGCTTGTCTCGCCATCTTTACTATAAAGTTAAAAGTTTTTCGAATTTGTGCAAGGGCTAATCCATAAAGAAAATAAGGGTTGTAGCGCCCGTTTTAAAGGATATGTGTTGCTTTACTAGATAGCGTTCCCTTATACGGGGTGAGTCGGGGAGAACGGACGATACTCCAGGATCGTATTGCATACGTGAAAATAACGTAAAAAAATGCATATGTCCGATTTTCATTTGTTTTCAAGTTATAGCGTATTTTAAAAAGAAAAAAATTCGGCAAACGTGTATCAGTGACGGATCTAGGATCAGAATTAAGGGGGAAAAGAAAAGCCCGCCGCTGGCGAAAAATTTTCCGACCCCGTCCAAATATCGCTAAATTTGATAAATAATTTATAACAAATGGTACTAGAAAATCTGTTACGGTAAACCCGAACAAACCCGAACAAACCCGATTCGGTAAAGTGAGACAAATATGGCCAAGATCAAATCGCCTTCATTAAACACGCCCACTTTATGGCTTCCAGATATAACTACGTAAGTCTGATATTGACACTTAATGCATACTAATACATAAAGATAAACGTAGTTTACTTGTGAGCGTATGGAGCAGAGTAGGCTTAGCATCACTTCCATGGCCTTCTTAAGTGTTTCGACCCCCCCCCCCCCCCCCATAAGTAGTCTTATCGGGCTGTTAGCGAGTGCTAAGACATTCACCCATTTTAAATTTTAGTCATGGAGGGGGGCTGTAGCCCCTCTAGCCCCCCCCCCCCCCCTAGATCTGTCACGTATAGTCAATATCTACTACTACGCTTTTACAATAATATGATTTATAAGTACTACTAGAGAATCAGTGACATAACTTCAACAATTGGACCCGGAGTCTGTATGTACACACTTCGGATGACACCGTTATCAATTCTTTCCAAGGGCAAAGTAACCGCGTAAGTCACATCTAAGAAAATAGAATTTTCCGCGAAAGTACATCTCTTCTTAATACACTCCTGACAAAAAACTCTTTAGAGTTAACCCGAGCAGGATTGTCAATATTGCTTTCAATGTCCAACAATTCCTACCTGTTATATCGGCCTATCTCCCATCTTCAAAAAATCGATAATCATCCTCCTCGTGCCACCCCTGTACGGCACAAGCGTATTCATCATTATTTGGGGCATACCAGTAACAAATTTTAGGGCCGAGCTACGTTGCCAGATCCTCGGCTATTACGCTAGTGTGAAGAATCATAAGATTTTTGTTTCGTTTACAGTACACTGAACGGTTATAATAGGTTCATGCGTATAGCAGTCAGAAATAGTTGCTAACTGCCAGAGTCATGTGCAGTTGGTGTAAAGTAGCCTAGAGCAAAATGTATCGATTTCCAACTGATTTGCAACCGTCAGAATTACGGAATTGTGGGTTCGGATTCTGCACATTTGCTCGATCGGTTGTATGTTTACTTTTGACTTGCTGTTGCGGTTAAACTTAATTTCCATTATTCTTTAAATATCCATTCCAAAACGGCAGGCTAGCTCTAAACTAGAAATGAGCAAGAATAAGAATACTCATAGGTTAAGTTAAGAAGCCAATTCTCAAAATTCCCGTTCACAGAGACAAAAAGCAGCAACCAGTTAGAAATTCGTCCACAACCGATTATGCGCAGAACGAAATTTGAACCACATATATACATTATATTGCCAATACGAACGTTCCAAATTACAAAAAGTGTTACCGTTATGGGAGATGACTTTGCACCATTGAGTTTGCGCAGTAGGGTGGACATTATTTGTTCGGTGTTATTTGTCGCCATCATTGGTTCTGGATGCTTTTTCAAATTACAGAATAAAAAGTGGTTCATCCACATTGTTGTCGGTGTATTAGTGCTTATTACCTAACAACAATTTTTGTAAAGGAGTTTTTAATTTGTGGTGATTCGATTCGCTGTTTGTTAGGTTAGTAACTTGTTTTATTTAAGATGAAAAGGCACAAGTGCATGGTGCTTTTTTGCAAAGACGTGGATCAATACCAGGTATAAAGTATTTCAGGTATGTACATATACCATGTGGGGCAAAAGTCCCGCAACGGCCAAATATCTCCCGAGGGGAAGGTTTTTAAAAAAAATGTTTCGGGCAAAAGTTGTATGGCTTTGAAAGAGGAATCATTTGCATACAAAACCATGTCCCACCCCTTCACCCCCTCCTGAGGGGTGGGGGTAACTTTTAAATTTTAAAAGGCCAACCCTATTTTTTTTTGCTGATTAATATTCTCTAAGAAAGAACAAGAAACTTTTGTCCGAAAATTTATTTTAAAAAAGACGAATTTCGCGATTGATCCAACGAACAAAATTTGGATATTCAAAAATATTCCGACTTTTTTACGCGAAAATGACGGGGTTTTCAGAAAAATTACAAGAGGTAAAGCTATGGGATATGGTTTTGTATGCAAATGATTCCTCTTTCAAAGCCATACAACTTTTGCCCGAAACATTTTTCTTCAAAACCTTCCCCTCGGGAGATATTTGGCCGTTGCGGGACTTTTGCCCCCACCCGTTATACGAAAATATTTTGCTTATCAGATTATCCGATCTTCGGAACCAAATTTCAATAAAGAGCTTGTAAAAAAAGAAGAGAGTATCACTCGTATACAATATAATATATATGTGGTCACTACCTAACCTTGAAATTAATGTATATTTAATTTGTTGCATTAGTAGCTAATAATAATTCCCAAAATAGTCAATATAGTCATTAATTCTTAATTTTTGGTTTAGAAAAAAGTGAGGTTAAGAAACATATGACGTCGGATGAAAGTTAAAATAAAGCTCATCGTGTCGATCGACGGAATTTGGCCCCAAAAATTTAAACCAATCAGAATCGTATGCATGGAACGCTGTCTTAAATCGAACTAATCGAAATTTTGATTGCAATATTTTTCCCAACTAACCAGTGAAATTTACATTAAAAAAGTTGAAATCCGGTCCTGTCGAATGTGTACTTTCACAAGGAAATTTCCGAACGGCGCAAACTCACTATTACCCGTTCGATGCCCATAGCGGGGACATAATTGCAGATGGTATTAGCAATATAATGGTTACATATACGTGATTTGAACCGGTTGGAAACTTCGGTCGGGAAACGGACCGATAAATAACAAAATTTATAAATTACCACTGTCGCCATATTTCTAACACAACGTGGCAATGCGCCAAATTGTGACGGTCATGACACAGACGCAAGTTACTTCATCCCCAAGCCGCATCCCTCTCCGTGTACTCCAACCACCGTGCGAGATGAAACTCCACGTTTGAACAATTTTTTTACGTTTTCGAGGAAAATTCTATTTAAAATGCTGCAAAATAGTGAAAAAAGAGTATAGGGAGTCGTTCTAGTGCCGCCAGTGTGTTCGAAAAGGGGTTGCTTCGAATATAAACGGGGTAGTTGTAGAGGAAAGTGCTATCAAGAAAACAGATATTGATCTAGAAAATCGGACAAAAAAAATTATCACTTGTCGGCCTATATCGAAGAAAACCTGTCCCCGACAAAGTTTTATTTGAAGTAATTCCTTCTTGTTAGGCTTATAATAATTTTATATATTATTCATTATTTTATTTAATAATATAATTAAAATAAATCAAAATTTAATATGAATAGATTCGGGAGTATAAAATTGCCCCCTTTAAGTGCTGTGAGCAATGTGGCTACCCAGATCAAAAAGCAGATTATGCCCTCTGCGCCACCAGGGGCTAATCAAGTGGGTACCCATCAAGCAGAAAGGGTAAGTACCTACCCAAAGATTAATATGTTTACGTTTGTTATAATTATTTTTGCCTAGAACGGGAGAAAAGCTGGATTATCTCTGTTTAATATTGTTGAAGTGTTACTTTATGTATAAAGAGCATTAGTCGCCATCTTGGAAGAATTATCATAAATATCCATTAGATTATTAAATGGAGAGGATAACTTGTTGCAATAACACGATATAGTGCATTACTTAACTAGTGTTGCAAGTGGTACATTTTAAACCAGGAGACAAGGCGCCAGCGAAGTGTAATTTTTTTCATTGCATTAATATCTAAAAACAAAATTAAACTAATCTCAACTTTGAATAAATACATCGTTCCAAGAAAATAATAAAACTCATTAACCTAACCTCAATATTTATGGAGTTAGATTTCGTTAATGATGAAGGTTTTACACGAAATTTGCTTAAAACAATATATCCAAATTGATATTAAAATCAATATAATTCCATAAATTACCATGTATGGATATTGTATCCTTGATAATTGTAAATGTCGAACATAAATGGGTACTTATCCCATTTCTACTTTACCCAAGTTTAATGGGTTGCCTAACAATTCTCTGTTACTTATTTTTTATATTTGTCATAAAAAAACTTAAAAAGATCCCCACAATTAAAAAAGAATACACATATATGTAATTTTTTTATGTGCAGCATTGGTCAGTGCCCTTTACCCCCGTCGCCCCAATTCACTCCACGGATCCCGAAAGTTTGTTATTTTTTAAATAAAGAATTTTACTATCACATTGGCACCATCTGTTCAAATACAGGTATTAGAAAACTAGTTGGGTTTGCTGCCACTTTATGAAACTGAAATTTTATTTTTTTATGTTGGCAGCAAGTAGGGTAGTAATTTTAGGCTTACTTCGATTTCGTTGAAATTAGTTTTCTAGGCATTATGGATTCGACAAAAAAATTTTATAGAAAACTTTAAAATACTAACCTTTAACCTTGCAAATAGATCATTTTTACTAGAATTTATCTGAAATACCTATACTCGCAAATATATAACATGATGACGGTGTTCGTCAACCGTCAACTAATTTCTAGTCACAACTATAAAACAACATAACCTAAAAATAATACATCTCCCAGTTTATGTTCTATTTCTAAAGTTTTATTCAATAAAGTATAATTTTTATTTTAATTCAATATAGTAGTATACATATTATTTTATATATACATAAAGTACGCACAGGGGATCTTTACCCTGACGTCATCGCTAACAAATAGATATCCCGACATATTTCATATCTCTGCATCTTTGTTTGGTACAGACATAAAGGCGAATAAAAATTATATTATACGTCGTCCGGAATTAAACGTGTTAGACAGAGAAAGAATTATAAAGAAGAGTTGCCAAATAATTATTTTGACTTACGCAGTACTACAAATTACAAAAACGTCATTGTGACAATTGATTCACAATTTTTTCGTTTTTATACATTTTTGTGCATTAAAACTTCATTTACTCCTGCAAACAGTTCTTTTCAGAGCTTTTGGTATCGCTTTTTTATGTTAGTGGTAAGTACATATTGATATTTATTGTGGATAAGTCTCCGCTCCGCTATTTTGCCATCCCAAAAACGTAAAAACACGTCTTTTTAGTTTCGAAAAAAATAAGTAAAATCGCCCGAATTTCCAAACGCTCTGTATATGTATCGAAACTAGAAGGTTCACAGAACGTATTTCGGGTTTTGATGATAAAGTTCTAAGCATGTGGAATGAAGCATTGGACCAATGTTCTGCAGAAATTTGGAAAAATTGTGTAGAACATACTGAAAAGTTAATTGAAGAATGGTTCAATCGAGAACAACATTTAGTAAATATTGAAGTCGAACCATTGATTATAAATGTAGATGAAAGTTTAGATTCCGAATGCGATGATGACTTGTAATTTAAATTTAATATAAGTAAACCAGCTTTAAGACTAAGTTTTTCATTGATAGGTAGGTAAATTGTAGAACTTATTGTACCTATTCTTTGTTAATTTTGTCAACTCTAACTTTGATTTAAATAAATAAAATAAAAATTTAAGGAATTTTTGTACACGGATTAACCCGCCGGCGTATTGTAATTCTAATAATTGTACTGTGTCTTGTCCAAGACAGTGCATGATCATTATTGCTCATAGTATCTGCACGGTGTATTTTCTAAGATGTGTTCATTGTAAATCTAATTGCACGGTGTTGCACTTTTTAATAAATTAATTCAAATGATCTCCGTTGGTCAAATCAAAAATTAAACTTCCTTTGATGTTTTTTTAATCTGTGTAATCAAAATGTCACATTCAAACCGAGTTTATCATTTTGTCAAATAAGAAGTAGGTACAATTTCAAGAATATCAGATTTATACCTACATATTCCTAACAATCTATTTTATGTAAGACCGACTCAAACTTTTGTTTCGGAGTTTTAAAGAAATTTTTAAAAATCCGTGTATGGGAATGTTATTTACGTCAATTAAAATGTTATGAAATTAGTTTTTGTTTTGACAACTTTTCTTCCACGTAATTTTGATTTGATTCATACGATTTTTATGACGTGTAAGCGATGACGTCAGGGTAAAGATCCCCTGTGCGTACTGTATTTATAGTTACTGTAGACATTTCCTGGGCATTAATTGTTATTCCTGTCAGATTCTGTGTCGACACAATATTTTGTTCAATAGTATTATTTATTATTTTTTTCAATATTTTGAACTTTGTTCTGCTCGTACCATAACTCAAAGTTTTGAATATTCTTCTTAAAAGATTTTCTAGATTATTTTCTCCAATTTCTCGTATTCCTGACTCATTTTTATTAACTTTAATAATACGCATAATTATTTTTAATTATGACGGATGGGAAGAAGCTTTGTTGCGTTCAATTGTTTCTATCATGGCACATTTGAGACTTGTAACATTTTATTAAATTGTAGAAGTATTGCCAACCCAAAAAAAAAAATTAATTCAAATGGAAAAAATCTACTATATTTTTTAAAGTTTTTCAAACTTTAAAGACCAAAATAGAAAAAGTATTAAAATACACGGTTCATAAGCCAATTAGAGCACTTGTACTTTAGCAAACTCCCCACTTCCAGGGTCGTTTTCTAAATTAAACGCCTGCTCTAAGATAATGTCTTATGAACTTATATCTTAATACACTATTTCAACACATGCGTGATATAAAAGACTTTCTAACTTGGTTAGAAAGTAGCCGTTTTCCCAATAAATATCTTTATACGTTTATGTACGCTGAAAAATGTTTTTCTCTCTCGGTTCTACGGTTCTGATAATGACATGTTATGGACGATAATATATACTTTCAATTGCAAAACCATCACACATTATACAGATTCTACTGCACTCGTTTTTTAGTACAAAATTTCATTTTTCCAGGTTCATTTCGCTCAACTACCCAATCAAAACCATACATCGCACGGTGGTATAAGCGACGAGCACCATGAAATGTCCAACATGAGGTCAACCACTACCAATCCGTTCAATTCTTCGAATGCCAGCAACCCCTTTTTGCAGATGCAACAAGAAGGCGGCGGAGGAGGCGGTTTTACGCAGGTGAGAAAAATATTTACGCAACTAGATATCAACATTATGTATAATCAAAAAAATATACACTAAAATATCTACAATATTATAAACTATGATTGTCATTTTATATTAAATTAATATAGAATATTCACCCCTCATATTCATAACTTTCATAACTTTGTTTAAATTACAGAAATAAAATTTGGTGGGTTTATATGTGATATTATTTTGCATTTTATGAGATGACGGACTCTATGTTGTCACTTTCGGTTTAACCGGAAATAACCTCAACTTTGGATTTTTAAATGGAACACCCAGTATATTTTTAACTATATCGATTCAGAATGTCATTCAACGACACCACATACGTGACTTTTTGATAATTTAAATAATTTTTCTTTTTATTTTTCCATCTAAATTGATAACTCCATAAAATGATTCACTCCTAAGCTAAATTCTTGATAAAAATGCAATTTTCAAGTTTTATTGTGTTTTAAATTTTTTACACAGTTGATAACTTTTTAAGAAGGCTTTTTCCAGAAAACGCAATTTTTTTCAATGGAAACATATTGGCTCACGCGGCCAAAAAGATAGCAATTTGATAGCACACACCCTTATGTCAAGTTAAACAAGGAGTAATAATATATTAAAAATGCCAATCCATGACAAAAAATACAAGAAGAGGTAAACGGTTTTGCGTTTATCTGGGTACACATGACGCCATAATGTTAACAAACAAATGAACATAATTACAAATTTAAAATCCGCCATAATTAGCATTAGAAGTAAACCATTTTAGGGAGTTCAAGCAATCTAGATGAAAAAAATAAAAATAAAAATTATTTAAAGTGTCAAAAAGAGACGTGTGGGTGTCGTTGAATTTGGAATGGTGTTCTGAATCGATATAGCCAAAAATATACTGGGTGTACCGTTTAGAAATCCAAATTTGAGGTTATTAAACTGGTTAGTGCGGCAAGAAACCTGGGTCTGGTCATTGATACCAGCTTCAGATTCTCTGAGCATGTCAGTATGTATATTAAGACGGCTCTTGCGAATCTTAAGTTAATATACACTCAACGAAATATTTTAAATGAGAAACTTAAAAAAATGCTCTATGATTCCATCGTATTGTCACATTAACTATGCTGATGTTGTGTACAGCCCATGTCTATTGGATGCTGATGCCCGAAGAATTCAGTTAATTCAGAATTGTTGTGTACGTTTAATAGGGGGTATCCGGAAGCGTGAAAGGGGAGTGTCTGCAAAGCTGAGAGAAATAAAATGGTTAAGAATGAATGAACGTAGGGTGCTACCTTAGTTTTTTTTAATAAAATTATTAGTAAAAAATGTCCGGACTATATAAGAGTATTAAATTCTGCAGTGATGAGCACAATTTAGATCTCCGTCACAAATGTATTTTAACGACCCCAGCACATACATCTTCTTACTTTGAAAGATCGTTTAGTTTTAATATAGCTAAACTATACAATATGGTTCCCTTCGATATCAGATACCTCTCTGGTTTGCAATTTAAATTATCAATTCAACATATATTACCTGTTTTTGTTTGAATCTGTCTTATTGCTTTAATGAAATTGTACTTCTAAATGAAAATTATTAAATTGAGTAACTAATGTAAATTATATTTTTTTATATAATGTTAGGTATTGTGTAGGTTAAGTGAGGAAGCGTAGTCTTCAACTTCACCCTTTGTAGCTTTTAAATGTTACAATAAAGACATAATTTATTTATTTATTATTTTATTATGTAACAAAATGAAGTCCGTCATATCATAAAATGCAAAACAATATTACATACAAACCCACCAAATTTGATCTCTGTAATTTGAACAATAAAAAATAATAGGGGTGAGCGTTCCTCCTGAAACACCCGGTATATTACTAAATTTTCAGGAAGAAAGTCATTTCAACAATGATCAAGGAGGAATAATAAAACAGCAGAGCCGCATGTCGTCAGTAGATTTTTCAGAAGGTAGTGATTTTGTAGAAGGAAAATGTGATATAAAAATTAGCGAATATCAAGCAGCTTGGAATGTTACTAATGCTATTCAGGTAATATATATATATATACAGGGTGTTATGGAAATGACTTATTATATTTAAATGGGTGACTCCTAGGGTGTACTAGAGAAAGTCTACATACTTTCCTTTTTAATCGAATATCTAAATACTAAGGTAAAAATCCTTTTTACCCACACACTGTCGCGTCGTTCCATCTGGATTCAGTTAGCAACACATCATAACTGATCATAACGCCCGGTATGGTAGCTCAGTAAACAGAACTATCGCATTCGGCCGTGGCGACCCGGGTTCGATTCCCGGTAGGTGTACGTCAGTACACAAAATTTGAGTAGGCAAGAATGCAGCATGTTGCTAGTTTAGTCCTGAATAAGACCCACTGACTGGAGCGGATAATCCTGCTCCTTTGGGGACTGATGGACAGACTGGGGGTTTAGTCCTGAATAAGACCTGACTGGAGCGGATAATCGTACTCCTTTGGGGACTGATGGACAGGCTGGGGGCATGCGCGTGGTTCGGATCCCACGTCAAAAGCTGTAGGTCCCGTCTGGCTGACATTTCCCAGACGTTAAATAAAAGGGATACAACAAGCCGTTCGGCTGCAGTATAATGGCAACATGCCAGCCCTCATTCAACCAACACATCAGTTAGCAACAATGTGGGTCACTAGAGTATACTGTCAGATCACGTACCGCATGTTTCACCCTTGCTTACCTACCGCGCGCGACTATCGTTGCTTCAGTGTGTTTCGAGACTCGGGAATGGGATGACGCTGTCGAGGGTTCCACGTGCTTGATGTATACGAATTTTAAACGTTTGTTAGTTGTAGCGTTACCCTATTTTTTCCTATTGTGAAATAATTCATCATAAGAAATATTGTGATGTGATTTCAAATTTGTGTGATATTACCTATTGTCGGTTCTGTTGCAAAACATACTTTTTGTGTTTTTTTTTATGGAATTTAATTCTAAAAGGATTATAAGATCGAAGGTAAGAGAGTATATACCTTAAAATTGCAGCATTTCTTTTTCTAAAAACTTTGAAAAAGAAGTGATAACGCGGGTCAAAGTCTTGTTGTCAAAAACTGAACACGTGCGTTTACAATTCTGTGTTGCAATATATGACAACACCGCCTCAATAAAATACTGATTGGGAACATCCTCAGTAGCGACCACGTAAATTTTTAGATTTCATATAAACTGTATATGTCGTACAATAATTCAAAGAGCCATTTAAGGTTATTTTTTTTCAATTTATTTTCCTCTCAGGATTTGTCGGTTTAAATATAATAAGTCATTTGTTATGAAAATTATTTATTATATTTAAAGCCGCAAATCCTGAGATGAAAATAAATTGAAGAAAAATAACCATAAATGGCATTTTGAATTAATAAGCGAGATATCCCAACAACTCCTAGAAAACAAGGACACAGCGCTTAAGAAATATTTGCTGATGACGTCACTGCCTGTAGGCCGATGCTATCGGACCGTGCTGTTTGTCTCGAAATGCCAATTCGTATTTCCCGCTTTGTCTTGACTGCAACATTGTCAGATTGGTCCATAATTCCCGATTATTATAATTGGCATGAATTAAGTTGTATTTTTTGTTAATAATTACGCAAACTTGGTTATTAGCATAGGCCAACTATAATGTTACAGCAGAATTATTTCATTGGAAGTACTTTGAAATTAAATAAAAACATAGAATAACAAGGGCCAGTAGACAAGCGAATCGCTAAAGTCGATCTGGCAACGTTGCACTAATCATGCACTCATTTGGCTGTCATTTGGCGGTAGTTTAATTTGTTGTCGTTTCGAGTGCGAGGGTTTTTTAGTGCAATTAGTGCAAAATTCGAGTTTATTGCCGGTTTAAATTGTATTTTAAATAATTTGAAAATGCCGTACAAATGCTCTGTAGTTGGTTGTAAAGGTAATTACGTAAATGGGCCATCAGTGCGGGTATTTCGTTTCCCCAAAAGTGCGGCAGGATAGGACGCTTAAAATGGCAAACCGCTATTCATCGTGAAAATTTTATTCCTAATACAAACAGCAGAGTATGTGAGTGTCATTTTACAGAGGAGGTTTTATTTGGCAGATTTCTCAACAAGACACGAAAACAGGTGAGATCGTTTCATTAAAATTAAATATACCCAGATTAAAGGAAAATAGCGTACCTAGTAAATTTCCCAATTGTCCAAAATATCCTACAAAAACTTTAACGCATCGAAAAAGTAGAGAAGAAAAGCTTAGAGAAATAGATGAAATGCAATTTCAAAAAGGTATTGACGAAAGCAAACGTGAAATTTTAACACATAAACAACTTACGAATTATGACACTTTTGAAGAATTTAATAATTTGTTTATAACATTTAATTTAAAGGAAGGATGGTTTATCATCGATGAAAAAACTTGCAAGACTCTCTTTAAGATTAAGCATAATCCGGGGCCTTCTATTACATGGGCCGTTAAAATAAATAATAATTTAGAAATAAGTACATACATTTATATGGGCAACCAGTAAGCGTAAAAATTGATCAACAAAAGACACCTTTTTTTTCATGTAGTTTGGATGAATTGCGAAATTTACTAGATATTATTGATTGTTCGATGAATATTCTTCCTTTAGATACTGAACAAGACAATAACTCCAATCATGACCCTAATCCCGAATGTGACAATGTTAAAAATAACACCGATATGTCAAACATTAATGAAGTTTTAAACTTTGTTTCTGATTTGCTTAAAAACTTAAAAGTAGACAATGATAGTTTAGCGCAAGCACTGCAATTTCTCTCCGAACAAGTAAAATTAAGAACTTTGCCAAAAGAACGATACAGATATTCCACTACAACTATGGTATTTTGTTCAATAGTATATACAATCAGTCCTCATGCATACAGATATTTAAGAAATCACTGGCCAATAATTTTACCCCATCCTGAAACCATCAAAGGTGTTTGTAATAATTTTTTAACGGATCCTCATATTGATGAAAAAAAAATGTTTTTGACATATGCGAGGAATATTTTCAAATATTTGAATGATCAAGACAAATATGTTTGTCTGCTAATGGACGAAATTCATATTAACCCTTATTTAGACTATAAAGGAGGAAATGTAGTGGGGGCATCAGTAAATAATAACGAATTGTTAGCAACGACTGCATACACTTTTATGATTACAAGTATTGGTTCAGATTTAAAAGAAGTTGTTCACATTGCCCCTATATCTAAAATTAACCATGAATTACTTTTCAACTTTGTGAAAACAATCATAACTCGTTTAGAGGCTATCGGATATAAAGTTTTTTGTGTTCTGAGTGACAACAATGCAATTAATGGAAAAGCCATATCACATTTTTCACCAAAAAAGGAACTTAATATAGTGTTCCCACATCCGGTTGATGCTAAAAGACCTTAATTTTACTTGTTCGATTCTGTCCATCTGTTAAAATGTATTTTTAATGCTTGGCTAAACTCAAAACCTGATCAGACATTTACATATCCCGACTTTTTTACTGGAGAAGAAAAAGTGGCATATTTTGCCTCTCTTAAAAAACTGCATGACTTTGAACAAACCATGTTACTAAAATTTGGCTTTTCTTTAAATTTAAAAGCTCTGTATCCATCTAGCATGGAAAGACAAAATGTAAAACTGGCATTGAAAATTTTTAATCCTTTTGTATCAAAAATTACTGCGGCAAAAAAAATAATCAATTAGGTAAAGGTCATAAAAGGAAATTAAATACATATTCAAAATAATTCGGCATACTTACCTACAATGTTACTTTTTAACTTTAAATCTATATGTACTTAGTAATCCAATGATGAATTTCAATGAATTTTTCTCAAAATTTACTCATAAATCCTTGAGTATCTAAAGTTTTGAATAATTTGTTATCTGAGGATACACACATCCAAGACAAACTTTTTAGGATTTGGTAGTTTAATATTTGTATTATTACATATTTATCGAGATATTTATCCAAAAACAACTACCTACCTACAGTGGCTAAATCATTTTACACAAAATACTTAGTTATTTTTAAAATAAATATGCCCAGATGCACTAATTTTTTTTTCTCACTTACGTTATTAACCTTTAACGCATAATTTACTTAAATACAAGTTTAAAAATTTAAATAACGATCGTCTGAAGTGTATATAAGTAATTTTAGAAGTCACACAAAATATAAATCCCCCACAGAAGGCATATAATATTATATTACATATTGCAATCATAGGACCACGGATGATGACGTCACAAGACAGCGCTTTGTCCTTGTTTTCTAGGAGTTGTTGGATATCCACCTTAGTCAAACCCGAAAATCCATGTGGTAGCCACTAGCGAGAGATGTACACAATCTATTATCGTAGGTCAAGTCTCAAAAGACGTCAGTGACTATTGACCGGTGTTATCATATTTACACGTCAGCCTTTAGAAAACTATATTTTTAAAACTTTTTCATTTTGACATACCTTGTTAAACAATGCTTTCCATAACTTGAAATTAGGGTGAAAAATGTATGTTTTGTAACGCAACACATAGTGATATCACACAAATTTGAAATCACATCACAACTTTTACTATTATAAATTATTTGACAACAGAGCAAAATAACGATAATGCTACAACTGGTAAATTTGACACTTTATTTATTAACGTTTCAAATTCGTATACAAACACATGGGATTTCAACGGAAAGAAGCGTGCGACTTTTCAATTAAATTTCATTTCCAGGGAATGTTTATAGTATCTTTGCCATTTGCGGTGCTACGAGGTGGTTATTGGGCAATCGCAGCAATGATAGGTGTGGCCTATATTTGTTGTTACACTGGAAAAATTCTAGTCGAGTGCCTCTACGAATTTGATGTTCAAACGGGACGGTAAGATTTATACCAAAAATTATAAAAGGCCGTACCGGCTATGAAAGAATTGTTTATTGAATAATATTTGTTTTTCCTACAACAAATACAGTGCAGTACTTTTTTAGGCAAGTCCGAGTAAGAGACTCGTATGTCGCTATTGCAAAAGAATGCTTTGGAAAAAAATACGGTGCCAAAATCGTCAGCGTGGCCCAAATTATTGAACTACTGATGACGTGTATCCTGTACGTAGTGGTTTGTGGAGATTTGATGATTGGGTCGTTTCCTGAAGGCGCAATCGATACGAGATCGTGGATGATGTTAATCGGGATCTTTTTACTTCCCTTGGGTAAGTAAAGGCACTATAGTTCTTGTTTCAATAAGTGTCAATCCTGAATATTTTTTACATTAAAACCTCTATCTAACAACTAATTTCTTAAATAAATCTACTCGTCGAATATATTTTCTTAAACTCGAACAGAAGATTGACGTAGTATAATGCGCGCGTACAAAATTGGCAAAAAATAGGCCAGAAAAACATGATGGCACCCTATAAATATATTACTTGTGGACACAATGATTGTCACTTCATTAGAAATATTTACATTATACAATTTTTGTAAACATTCTCACTTGATTGAAAATCTACACTGTCCGCAATACCGTGCATTATGATCGTCATTTTATTAAAAACAATAATGCTTCCACAATCTTATACACCATGATTGTCACTTCATTAGAAATATTTACTTTATACAATTTTGTAAACTATGATTCTCACTTCATTGCAAATCTACACCCTCCACAATACCGTGCATTATGATTGCCACTTTATTAAAAATAACAATACTTCCACAATTTTATACACTATGACCATCACTTTACCATTAAAGCAGAGAGAAGAAGTAAATTTATAGACTATGAAAACATTATGTACTTCTTTCAGGTTTCCTTAAATCTCTTCAGAGCGTCTCCCTTCTCTCATTCTGGTGCACAATGTCCCATATCCTAATCAACGTCATCATAATAGGATACTGCCTCCTCTACATCGGTGAGTGGGGTTGGGGAACCGTCAAATGGTCCCTGGACCTGGAGAACTTTCCCATAAGCTTGGGGGTAATCGTGTTCTCATACACCTCCCAAATCTTTCTCCCTACTTTAGAAGGTAACATGGAGGACCCCTCCAAATTTGAATGGATGCTCGACTGGAGCCATGTTTGGGCGGCTGTTTTCAAAGCCGGGTTCGGGTATATTTGTTTTTTAACGTTTCAAAATGATACGCAACAGGTGATCACCAATAATTTGCATTCCCCCGGCTTTAAGGGTTTGGTGAACATCTGCTTGGTAATCAAAGCACTGCTTAGCTACCCGCTTCCTTATTACGCGGCTTGCGAGTTACTAGAAAGGGCGTTCTTTCGGGGCCAACCAAAAACGCGTTTCCCAACAATTTGGGACAAAAATGGAGACCTCAAGGTGTGGGGACTGGCTTGGAGGGTAACAATAGTCATGTTCACGATTCTAATGGCGTGTTTTATACCCCATTTTCAAATTCTAATGGGATTTATTGGTAGTTTCACGGGGACTATGCTCAGTTTCATCTGGCCGGCCTATTTTCACTTAAAGTTGAAGGGAAAGACTCTCGAGAGAAGAACGGTGATTTTTGACTATTTTATTATTTATTTGGGTTGTATTTTTGGGATAATAGGAATTTTTGATTCGGGAAAAGCGTTGATTAATGCTTTTGAAATTGGACTTCCGTTTTAAATAACAAGAGCCTTCTTTTATTGTAAAAACTAATGATTAATTCATGAAAAATAATTGTAAGGTAGGAAATAAATTCGATCTCGATTCTGGAAAATTATTTGTTGTGTTGATTTACGAAATTGTTAAGTAGACTGGGAAGTGGATTAATTCGATTTTGATTTTTTTTTAGTTTTTATTTTGCAAATAAAATTAAAGTTAAACCGAAATAGGCAAACTAGAATAAAATCAATGTTTCATAAGGCTAATGGTTACACTAATTCATTGAAAAACTGTAACTCGTGTGCCTTATGGAACTTAGATCTTAATATGCTTACACTAACATTCAAAATAATCGAGTCACGCAATATTTAGACGGATTTTGATCGTCAATAATTTTGTCTTATCCTAAGTCCGAAATTTATTATTCTTTTTTATATTGTAGGTAAATTTATCGATTGTTCGATTCGAATTCTAAAGTAAATTGCACATTTACATTGCCACTTTTTCCGCTCTATCTAGCAGCGTTAATTGTTTTGTAATCCGACGAGTCGTCTTTGAAGGGCCATCATCAACTTTCTTTTTTTAAATATGGTCCTGTTTTCCTGATATTGGAATTTGAGAGCTTTCTTTCTCCGGAATGCAACGATGTATGACCCATTGTGGTTTAATGGCGTTTCGAGGGTTTTTTGAACAACATCAGGAGATTTTGGGATACGGTCCTGTATCTCTCATAATTTTATAAATAATATCTCATAAGTAAGCTCTAAATTTTTACTTATGTTGGACTAGTTCAATAAATAAGTGAACAAAAAACATACCAAAACAGTAAAACTGATTGGCACGTATTCTGAAACACCATGGTTCACCTGATATGACACCGTTAGATTTTTTCCTCTGGGGTTGTGTCGTAAATTATATTTATAAACACAACTTCGAAACAGAAGACGAACTTAGGAGGTTGATGCTTGAAGCCTTTGAAAGTATTAAGCCAGAAATGTTGTCAAATGTTTTAGAATCGACAGTTAAAAGATGTTATTTGTACTTATAACGAAAATCATCTTGAACACCTTTATGTCATTGTAGTTCCTTACTTGTTGGTTTTATTACTGTTTTGGTATGTTTTCTGTTCACTTATTGTTGTTTATTATTGCATTATTTTTTGTTCACTTATTTGTGGTTTATTATTAAATTATTTGTTATTCATTGAACTAGTCCAACATAAGTAAAAATTTAGAGCTTACTTATGAGATATTTATTATTCATAAAATTAGGAGAAATACAGGACCGTATCCCAAAATCTATTGATGTTGTTCAAAAAACCCTCGAAACGTCATTAAACCACAATGTGTCATACATCGTTGCATTCGGAAGAAAAAAGCTCTCAAATTCCAATATCAAGAAAACAGGACCGTATTTAAAAAAGAAAGTTAATTACGTTGACGACTCGTCGGATTACAAAACAATTAACGCTGTTAGATAGAGCGGAAAAAGTGGCAATGTAAAAGTGCAATTTACTTTCGAATTCCATCTCAAAAGAACCCAGGAAAGAAATAAAACGATTTTTCAGAATTTCAGTTTTTTTCGGATATCTCCGGAACTACTCGGAATTTTAAATCTTCGGCATATTATTAGGCACGTAAATGCGCAACTTTGCCTTCATTTAACCGACTTCGTATCTCTTACGGTTTCCGAGATACCTGTACTGGCCCTCCTTATCTTGGACACCGTGTATATCCTTAACATTTTGGTTCATTTCAATACTTTAATTTTTGAAGCAGATGCGATTTTTTTAAAGAAACAAACATGCTTAAGAAAATTGTATTAATTTCCAAACATAACGAAAACGTAAACCTAAAATTACGAGAATGGCGTGAATTAAATGAAAACCAACTTAAAAGATAACATCGACTTCAAAAGTGGGTGTTTCCCCCACAAGCACGAATGACAGCGGCAATATGCCTTGGTATACCTTTAATAAGGTTCCGTATGTAATTCTGGTTAATTTGGCCATTCTTCAGATCAGAAATCGTATTTCTTTGCCCAGTATATCGCAGATCTGTGCTATTGGGTTTAAGATGGGGGATACGTGGGGCAAATTCATTTTTTGAGATTTCGACCTCATTTAAATACTCGTTAACAACATGTGGTCGAGTATAATCCTGCATCAGAATAAAATTTGCTCCGATAAATATCGCGAAAGGAACAGCCGGTGGCTCTAAAACATCTCTATTGTTGCTATCGGCTGTCATCACTTTAGTTCTATTTCTACGGTATAAGAATGGAAAATGTAATGTTTCTTTTAAAAAATCGTATCTGCTACAAGAATTTAAGCATTAAAATAAACCAAAAATTAAAATGTTAAGAATACATTTCACTTGATAGCCAGAAACAGTTCTTATTTCAACCTGTATATTATGGACATATTGTTAACCTTCTTAAAATCTTACATATGTAGATTTTCGATAAATTTACCTACAATATAAAAAAAGAATAATAAAAATAGGAATTAAAATAAAACAATTATTGACTTTCCATGTTAATATTTCGTGGATCGATTGTTTTGGCTGTGATCGTATTTTAATTACTTACTTTGTAGCATTTATCAAATTTATTACAATAAAAAATAATTAACATGTCAACGAAGTCTTCCATGAAGAAACTAAAAAAGTATACATTTTTGTAACATTGGAATTAATGCCAATTAAGATTTTTTAGGTTTAAGAAAATTACGTCTTCCATATTAATTATAGAACAATTTCATCAGATATTAGAAAATATTGCCATTCTAAGCTGTTTTTCAATTTTGTTCCTATAAGAAAATTATTGAACGCTCTAGTGAATTTTTTTATTAACAATAAAACACACGTTTCAAAGCCTTAAAGCAAATATTTTAAATTTGTTAATAGAACATTTTTTATACCAATTTTAAGTAGAATGTTTTTAAATATTGTTGGCTTAATGTTTAGGGGTACTAAGTAAGGAATATACACGTAAGTCATTTAGACATAGTCAATTCCAAAATATTTATAAGCCTATACTGTAGTCTATTACCTTGTAAAGAGATAGAGAGTTATTTGGTCCAATGAGGCCGTCTTTTTTTGCAATAAATTTTACAAAATGTTTATGTTACGCGCAGAGCTAAGAGAAAGTTAGCCCTCCAAATGCCTTTGTACAAAGTGGTAATTATACCGGGTGATGCATCGTTAAGTTGAACATAGGAAATCCAATGTAATTCCTGAGGTGGCTGAATATTTGCTCCCATGTACATTTTATAGAAAAACTGCATTAGATCTTCTTGAAGAGGCCGACATGGTAAACCCATATGCCGAGTTTGAATACATTTCGATGAGCCAATCCTAAGCTATTGAATTAAACGTGATGGCAAAACCACGAAACTCTCATAGTTCAGCTAATACAGCAAACACCAGCCAATTAAATTTTGACATTTTAGAATTGGCTAACCAAAATGTACTTAAATTCGTCACATGGATTTAAAATGTCGGTCAAGAAGTTATAATGCAGTTATTCTATAAAATGTACAGGGGAGTCAATATTGAGCCACCTCAAAAGTTACATGGGACTACGTTCGACTCAACGGTATATTATGTCAATAATTATGAATATATCACTATCATTGAGTTATTTTAATATAAGTGGCCAGAGTAGGCTCAAGGCAAGATTTGCACCCGGGCGAAAGGGTATAATTTGACCCCCTCCCAAATGAACAAATTATTTTTTGTTCGAATAGTTGTATAAAAATAGTTAAAACAATATTTTAACTATTTTTATTGATGAGAGTTCTCTTTCTTGATCTAGCTCTGTAACAGAACCTATATTTAGTCTAGTATTAAAGATAACAATAATTGTGGTGATTACTAGAAACAAATGTCTTCCAAAAATGTAACACTGTCTTCCAAAAAAATATATATATGGTATACTATATATAAAATAATTATAAATTTGCAGAGTACCTAAATGATCTGTACAATTTTTTTAGTTGCTCTGCAAAATGTTATATCAATATACTCTGTAACTTTTGCTGTATATGTATCTTGTATTTAAAATCGTTCTAAATGTGTAAAAAAGTATTTATTACCATTTAAGGAAGTTAAATTTACGGCAAATTTGTTAGATACTAGGTTTAAAGTTGTTATAAATTGTTATCTATACATGTAAAAATTATAGACGATAATAGTCCTAAAAGCTTATTCAGCCTTAATAAAATGGCGTTATCCTTTGTTAATTTAAAGTTGGCGCACCAGGAACAATTACTTTTGCTACTGACAAATTCCAATATTTAGAATTTTAAAATTTTGATAGCGACATGATTATTGACAAAATTTAACTAAAAAATTGTGAAATAATTTATTTTATGTCATACCAGTGCATGATTGTGTTTTTATACCTTAGATACCATCTGCATAATGGATTACTTTATGCCCGTGCGGGCATAAAGTAGACATTATCGCCCGCGCTGGCATTAAAACGCAAAAAACAGTTTTCGATTAACTTATTCTTCATTAACAATTCCTCGGTAACAGGTTTTGCATTGCCTCTTCAGCCTTTTTTTCTATTTCGTCGGGAATTTCAAAATCTTGATTCATTTTTGATTTTTGACACATTAAACAGTTGAATACTTATCTCCCTAGCAACAAAAACGCAGGCTACAATAATGTCAAGGTAATGTCGCAGGTAAAAATAAATAATTGGTAAATCAAATTAAATTTAAAAAAATATTTATTATTTAAAACGAACTGGTATGACATAAAAGTTTGTAAGAGTGCCGCCCTCAGGGCATAATCATCTACTTTTAGTACCCTTGATATATAAATAACTATTCCGCTTCAGAAATTTATTTGCCCAATGTTCCCTTGCTCTTCATTTACATCTACACAACGTTGCGATTTCGTTTTAAAAAGGCTGAATATTAAAAAAATCAATAAAAATATGTATCGTTGCTATTTTTTATGGACAATAATATTTTAACAATAAAATTTCTTTGGCGTTAGGAGAAACATGTCGAGTTTTGTCGTCCGTGGTAAAAAATCTACATTTTTTATGAATCAAATATTTAATGAGCCCTAAGAAAACAATTTTCCATTTCCTTCATATATATGAAGAACTAGTCAACGCATCACTTTGATAATTTCCTAACTTATATAAGTGCTCTCTCTTTTAAAAATACTTTCAGATGTGCAGTACTGCCGCTTCTACTAGATATAGTATTAGCAATCATCAATCACCCTGTATAAGTTATCACCTACTAAACAGGTGTACTAAAACGATATTAATTTTTATAAAGAAACACTATGGCAATTTTTTAATCAGTGGCCGACAAGACGAACTTGTATATTTAAAAAAGTGCAATGCAATAATTATGTAGTATAAAATATTTTTTTTTAAATATAAGGACTTGTTGTATTATATGGGTGAATGCTATATAAAATTCCTAAAAGAATACCACGTAGTTTTATTTAGATTGTAAATAAAAACAAATAAACCGGAAGTTATGCAGGGTCACACCCGCTGCTGGCCTTTTGAAAAGATCTTGGGAAGCAAAAAATATATCTGTTTGAAATATTGGTATTCGCTGAAAAGGTGCCGATCTTTTTCCTGAAGATATTGTGACCTATCAATTCCGGTTATACCGGAAGTTAGGCTTAACGATGTCATGCGATTCTATGCAAAAATTTTTATAAAAAAACATGTCAAAGTTAATTTAATTTTACATTGTATTAAAATGCAGTAAACGTTTAAAATTTTGAGAAAATTTGGACAAGGTCATTTGATATACCAGATATTTTTATACTTTAAAAATTATAGATTTCTGATATGATATAAAAATACCCATAAGCCATTTTTCAGCTAAAAAGTCATACGAATCCTTTGAATATAAAATGAATTCAAAGTACGAACCAATTAAAATTACGGGGAAGAAACAAAGAAAGGCTGATTTTATAAACATTATACATATTCCGAAAAATAATTTATGTCGAAAAAAAAAAAATGATATGATGGCGTGCTATTTTTTATCATAAAAGTATTATAATTAAACCTAGGTCGATATATATTTCGCTTTCGAAATGGCACACAAAAAAGTGTGATGAAATGGCTGTTTTCAGGATTAAATTCAACTTGTAGGGGAAATACCATAGACAAAGGAAGATAGGGGACGCGTAAAACCAGAAGTTATTTTGTTACCGCCTGGCTCCTTATCGGATTTAGCAGTGGCGTTACATGAATATTTTCTTAGTATTATCCCAGTACAAAATTATTATTTATGGAATATGGAAGTAATATTTTTATTGAATTGAATTTGTATATTGTGTCCCTTACTGAGTACATCAAATGTTCTTCTGCTTCTCAATAATTTTTGAATGCTTAGTAAATATTAATTTTATTAGCCAAAAATATAATTTCATATAGGAAAGGTTGTGAAATTTAAATATCTTTCAACTTTAGGGAAAACGTAAAATAAAAAACAAAATTGGTCGATTCAAAATTAATTACAAAGAAGCAACAAAATGTAATTACTGGTAGTTTTGAAAATATTGTTGGCACAGCACCTCCAAGTAATCGTACTCTTTCCTCAACTTTATAAAAAAGGACTTCTCAAAATGCTCTGAACAAATCCTGTAGGCAGGAGAAGGTGCCCAATCTCTAAGTCCCATGTTCTGCACCCAAATGTTTGTTTTTTGTGGATCTTTCGCAAATCTAAAAACAATATAACAATGTGTGAGCTTAGCGGTTTAAAATAAGTTTTAACAGGACGCCATCCTTGTGAAACGTATTTCGCCTGAAGTCGTGTTGCTCAAAGACTATGCCCTTCAACGATTCAAGACAAACGTTAATCGCTTTCTTTAAAAAAATAACACTGGTATACATTCGAAATAATATAATGCTTTCACTAATAATTAACCAAAATTAAATAAGAAATAATTTAATTTTGTCAAAATATACAAATCATGCAGGTACGCCATTGAGTGACACACCCTCTCCAAGGGCAATTACCTGGTTCTTATTAGAAATCTTGAATGAAAAGTGCAACAAATCTAGTACAAATTACAAAGGAAGGTAGCTTTAACTATAGCCTTAATCATAGTTTCAAATAATATATACTGATAAACTTACAAGGGAGATATCTAATATAAAATAAATGCATGCAAAAAATACAATTTGAATATTTACCGATGGGAAGTAATTCCAAGCTTCTTTCGTTCATTACGGCTTTTACAGCTATAGGCACAACAATTCACCATTTTTCTGTAAATAAACTGAATCCTTATAATAGCTCTTCTCACCACAAATCACCAAAATACATAGGGTGCCACCTCGATTGTCTGGCTCCCTATCAATGGCGGCCGATCAATTTTAGGTAACACTTTCTGCGACGGCCCGTAAGCCGGAATTATTCGTCCCCTCTCTTCCTTTGTCTATGGGAAATACCAAATACCAAGAAAGACCAATAAAGATTGATACTTGATCGACATATCAAAATAGCAACCAAGAGGAAGTTATCAGCTGATGACAGATTTTTAATGGCTACAAACAATATCCGACTACGATTGTAACTTCTGTCTTTGTCTAACATGGTATTGAATTCAAAACGTATTGCGGAACTCCACAGATGCTCTATTATGTTTTAATTCATTTTTAAGTCCGTGATAAATAAAGATTGGGGGTTTTAAGTCAGGATGGCCCTTGATCCCTGCATTTGTGACGCACGTGTGCATTTAAAACGTACAGGGTGTCCCAGTTTCAAAAAAGTAATGTAGGTGTCATGTGCTCTTTTTTGGTCAAACTTAAAATGGTCAAATCAAAAGTTGAAAATTTTCGCTCGCTTAAGAGATACGAGAGAAAATCAAAAAATTGACAATTTCAAAATTACCCTATATTTTCTTAGTTAAGGAGATACGGAATGTTTTATACCGAAGTTTCTTTACAATGATTGTTGAATAACCTGCCATTTTCAGAATAAGTATACGGGGTTAGGTAAAAAAGTTATCGCACCTAACCTCATTTTTTTAAATGGGACACCCTATATATCTTAATCTAAGCATATTAAATTAACTTTTCAAATACATAACGCACCATATATGATATTGGTTTCCTAGGAGATTTATTTAAAATATAAACTTTATTACTTTGAAACAAAATAAAATATTCAGATTAAGGTAAAATGTCCCGGGAATCATCGCAAATGTTCGGGATATGTCCTTAAATGGTTGCCGTATTTCCGGATAGCGAACAAAATATACATTTTGCGCCATTTCTTCGTTACTATATTTTCAATATAAACTGATATCATATCAAATTTTTCAAAATGTTGATAGGTCATTTTCACAAATGAATATGTAAAAACGAAATTGACGCTAATTGTTAATAACAACTAGAATGTCAACATAGTTGTCTCTAGGATATTAGCTTTCGTTTCATGGCCTACTGTGGTTTAAAGTAATAAAGTTTAAATAAATCGCCTAGAAAACCAATATCATCCATGGTGCGTTAGGGTACGCACACAAAGAAAGCAGGTTATTCAGCGCCTATTGTAGGCGCCGAAAACCGGTGCCGGTTTTTCCGCTGATGCGTACCCAGTAAACACAAAAGATCCCTGGGACGTCCCATATTGGTCCAAACGTCCCACAAATGGGATGAATTGAATCGGTGGTGCCTGGGACGTCGATGGGACACAAGAAACGTCCATATTAGATCCCGCTCAGGACGTCCTACGGATATCGTGATTTATATCCGTAGGACATCCCCAATGGGACGAACATTTTTTTTTATAGAACAAAAATGTATTCTCCTATCTTTTGTTAGTGAATTTACGAGGTCTCAACGACATACGTATTATATCCAAAAAAAAAGTAGTAGAATGAAATAAAATATTAAAGTTCAATTTATCTGTTATACACTAAACAATATCACATATCGGAGGTTTATCTGTTTACCCGGGGACCGGGGATTTATATTTTATTGCCTTCGGCCCACAGCAAATAGTGTTCGTGTTTCGTCGAAAACAGCGTGATTCGGTTGGTTTTACACAGTTTACCTATATTCAATGGCTTTAGCTAGCTTAATTCTTTTATTTTTAAATCATATTTACAATCATGATTAATCACAAAATAATAATTCAATTTCATTTAAAACTACGGTTGGCGGTTTTGTTACCACGCTAAGAAATTTTTAACCTCACTTTTTCTGTCATATGTCTGTCTTGGCTTGGTTGGGTTGTGACTCATTCACTTCGTTATATTTTGTGCGCCAAAATAAGTTTCGTGCTGCGAATTAAACTTAATTGTTAACAAAAAACGCATGTAAAATTTTTTATTCGAAGTATTTAAGGTACGTATACGCAACATAAACACTTCTCGTTTTTTATAATATGCCTAAAACTACACGCTGTCTTCAGAGTCGAGCTACCTTCTACCGACAAGTTCGTTCTAAAAGAAATGATATATTAAATAATATTGCTAGTAATTCCCATAGTAATTCAGGGATCAGATTATATTCTGAAGACAGCAGTAGCAGCAGCACTGAAGTATTTTCTCATGCCTCTGAATCACTCATCTTGGGTGATCGGTTTAACAATAATGTCCATGATAGTCTTGATAATAATTCCAGTGAAATTTGTATTAGCCATAATAATATTCAAGTACAGAATACAACTGCTGAAATAAGTACTCATCTAACTGGTTGGGCGGTTCAAAATAATATTAGCATTTCAGCACTCGGAATGCTTTTAAAAATTTTAAAACCACACCATGATAGTTTACCTTTGGATCCAAGAACTTTATTGAAAACACCCAGAAAAATAGAAATTAAATATATAGAACCAGGCATGTACTATCATGTTGGAATTGAAAAGGCTCTTTGTTTTTTATTACTTAACTCGCCAAATACATCTGTAAATAATAATATGTGTGAAGTTCTAATAAACATTGATGGATTGCCAATAGCAAAAAGTTCAAGTAGTCAACTATATCCCATTCTCATGGCACTTTATCCTCAAAAAAATATTGTAACAATAGTTGGACTTTACCATGGATATGAAAAACCAAAAGACTCAAATGAATATTTAACAGATTTTGTTATGGAAGCTGCTCATTTAACTCTCAATGGTTTTTATTTTGACAATACTTTCTATCATTTTAAGATCAAGGGCTTCGTGTGTGATGCACCTGCAAAATCATTTGTTAAGTGTATTAAAGGACACACTGGATATTTTTCTTGTTCGAAGTGTTGTCAAGAGGGAGAGTTTACTAATAACAAAATGTGCTTCCCTGACACTGATTTTAATTTAAGAACTGATGATGACTTTTTAAATTTAAGAGATGAAGAACATCATAGTAAAGTAACAATTTTACAACAGATTCCAAATCTGGGTTTAGTTTCATCGTTTCCTTTAGATTACATGCATCTTCATTGTCTGGGAGTGATGAGGAAGTTACTGGTTTCTATTTGGCTTAATGGTAAACCACCAATAAAGCTTCAAGCTTATAAAATTTCTCAAATATCAGAAAATTTACTTACGCAATCAAAAAATATTCCTGGGGAATTTTGTAGAAAACCTCGTGGTTTAAAAGAAGCTAATCGTTGGAAAGCTACTGAATTTAGGCAATTTTTGTTATATTCTGGTATTGTAGTATTACACTCTGCGTTACCAAAAAAATACTATCAGAATTTTTTAGCTCTGCATTTATCCACTTTTATTCTTTGTAATTCCAAATCAGAACAAGAACAGATAAATTATGCTCATGCTTTGTTAATATATTTTGTAAAATCATTTAAAATATTATATGGTAAAGAAAATATGAGTCATAATGTTCACAACCTCCTTCATGTAGTTGCTGATGTTCAGTTGTTTGGATGCTTAGATAATTATAGTGCTTTTCCATTCGAAAATTACTTACAAGTATTAAAAAGACTGATTAGAAAACCCGGTACTCCAGTTCAGCAAGTTATTAACAGGCTATTTGAAATTGAACATGCAAACAAGAACATCTTGAGTCGTAAGTCAAATATTTATGGTGCTTATAAGCAACATAATAATGGCCCTTTAACCATAAACAGTTCTCCACCACAATATTTAGAATACCATTTTTTAAATTTTGTTTTTAAATGTACTTTACCAGATAATTGTTGTGGCCTTAAAAATGGCACAGTTATTCTTATTGAAAACATTGCGACTGAATCAGATTCCTTAATTATAATTGGAAGACAGTTTAAAAAAATAGAAAATTTTTTCACTGAGCCATGCCCTTCTTCTAATTTTAAAATATATCAGGTTTCATGTTTAGAGACCAAGTTAGAAAGCTGGTCTATTCAAAACTTAGATGTTAAGTTTGTAAAATTTGATTTTAATGATGATACTTTCATTGTTTTACCCTTGCTGCACTCAGAGCAGTAAATTATTGTTCTTTTGTTTAATTTAAAAACATTTTATTAGCTCTCAGGCAAACTGTAGTTTTTAAAAATTTTATTAAACTAAATAGCGAAAGGTGAGGTTCTTTTTAATAGTATTGTAGGGTTTTCCTACACAACGATGTTGAGATATAAATATTTAAAAAAAAATAGTAAGTAGATACCTATATATTATATAAATATTACATTATGGGAAAAAAAGGAAGTAACCGTTAACAATTTTTATATTATTATCTCCTGTAATATTTACTTTTTGTTGCTGCTTTGTCAATTTTAATGTTTGTTTCGGTTCTTTTAGGTTAATATGTGGTCCATTGTTATTTTCACAGAAGAAAATTCAATTGAAGTAGTCCCTAGATCGTGGGTTATAGAGGAAGACAGTCTTTGTTATTGGCCTAGCGACAAAGGATCCATTCAATTAAAAATACATAGCTGTGACACTCCCGATAAAGAAAACTGGAATGTTTTTAAGGTTAGGTTTCCGGGAGGAAACCTGAAACTTTTTAGTAAGTTACAAGGGATCTTTTCGTTGAACTTTCTTTTTAGGATTCCCTGTCCAATGTCCATGTAGTATAGGATTCTTTTAATAAAATCCAATACTTAAGTTTAATTTTTTTTTAGATAATTACTTAAAAGCCCGAAAAGCCTGCTCTCAGGCAGAAGACAGATCAAGCTTTAGCGAATCCGAGCCTATCATCCGTAAAAGAAAAAAACGAATGATCAGTAGCAGCAGCAGTGAAAGTGACAAAGAGTTAACATTGACTATGCCAAAGTATACTAAAGGTAGTCCCATGCTTAATTTCTAACTTACTTTACAAATTAAAGAATGAAAATTTCTAAATTGGTATTTGATACTCAAAAATTTAGAACTTTTTTTAGTTGCTTCCTTTTTTTTTCCGTTTTGGATTTTAGATTAGGTTAGAGGCAATAAATTATCGAGATACGTTTTTTAGGAGCTAAGATGACGTCAAGTGTCTCACACAAGAGGGATGATTTTTTAGAAGCTAAAGCTACTTCAAATGCAATACATAACATTAGAGATGTGTTTTCAGGGGCTAAGGTTACTTCAAGGACTGCTAGAGATGGTAAGTAAATTAGGATTAGGCACCAGCTTGATGAATAGAAACGGAAATAAATATTGTTTTAGAACAACCAGTAACACCTGAGATAAAATCCGGAGCACCTAATATGACAGGTAAATTATTTAGATATAATTTAATTTACTTGTATGATTTATTATATTATACTTTTAGGCATGTTGGTCACCATTTCACAGGAATTAGCTTCAATAAATATTAAACTTAATAATATCCAAAAAGATGTGGCAGCTCTTTCAAACAGGGGCTTAGAGAATCGCCCTCAAGAAGAGTTTATATATGATTTCCCATTAAAAACGCACAACGATACGGTAAAATTTAACGAGGATTTATCGGTTGGAGAAAGCTTTCAAACCTTTGTAAGTTACCTTAAACTGCTTTTTTTGTGTGCTTTATATTTACTAACAATGTATAACGTGTATTTTAGGTACGATATGTTGAAATCATTGGAGGTGGAAATTTGCAAGACAATGTATATAGAATAATGAGGAGGGTCCTCACATACGATCTGGGCGCCAAATACAGTTGGTGTGGGAGAAAACTCAAGGAAGGTTTTAAAAACCTATTGATAACAAAGGGAATAATAGGTGAGAGTTATCATTATCAAATTTTAACTGTAAACAGTTTGTGTTTCAAAAGGAGAAATCCAAGATTTAGTTTATTTGGACCTATATAATTTTATTTGTTGCAAAACGAGACTTATGTATGTATTATTTAATATTATTTAAAAAGTCTTGGTGATGATTTTTAAATATTTTGCTGCTTATAAATACATGATCGTTTTTTAGATGGAATATTGAGAAATAATAAAATAAGGGAGACCGAAAAAAACATTGAGAAAGAAATGGCCAGTTGGCTCAGGCATGCCCCTGAGAGAAATAGAAAGGAGAAGAAACAGTTATAAACATTTATATATTTGTCAAAAATATAGAAGCTTGTTTAAAACACTTTTTTAATATCCCATAGGTCTCTAGGGGTGAAGAATCTATACCCAGATAAATAGTAGCATTTGCAATACGATTTTTAAATTAGATTAATTCATTTTAAAGTACATATATCGACTTAATATCGGGTAATTTACCTCACCTCACATGCCTCATATGTACCCAAAAGCATAAATATGCCCTAATATGTATATCCCAAATGCGTCCTAAACGCATCCTATATAAGTCCTAAATACATCCTACCTAGGTCCCATTTAGATCAAACCGCCTTCTTAAGGTCCTATTATAGTCCCTATATCGTCATGTGGGACGAAATTGGGACGTCCACAGTAGGTCCCAATTTGTCTCGATGGAACCTTCCCGGGACCTCCCAGAGATTTGAGAGATCTATAGGGGACGTCCCTAGGACGACTCTTACATCCCGTACTTACGTCCCTGGAACGTCTTTGGGACTAATTTGTGTTTACTGGGTACATAGAGAATACTGGTTATCTGCTAGTCTTAAAGCAGATTTTATGGAGTCAAGATGTCTAGTTCATCCTCAGATGAAGAATTTGTTCTACTGGAAAATGCATTTTTACGAATTCAAAGAAAAAGGCAAGGAATACATCCAGTAAATCAAGATCGAGCATTTTATGGAGAATATTGTGGTGCGTAGCCCTAATTTAAAAAAAAATATATATTTTTTATATGCAAACATATTTTGAAGTCTCGAGATAAATTTTATTTTTCAAAAATATTTTGAAGTCTCAAAATAAATTTATTTTTCAAAAATATTTTGAAGTCTCAACATAAGATTTTATTTTTTAAAAATATTTTGAAGTCTCAAAATAGATTTTATTTTTCAAAAATATTTTGAAGTCTCAAAGTAAATTTTATTTTTCAAAAATATTTTGAAGTTTCAACACAAAGAGTTAGTTTCCAAAAATATTTTGAAAAGTTTTTAATAAATTAAATTTGTTGTATCATAAATAAAAATCAAATATTTTATTCAAAGTGTCAAAATAAAATAAAGTACGATTTTCAAATTAAATTTAAAAAAATATATAAATTGATAATTTATTTTAAAAATTAATTGTAAGATTTTATTCATTGAAAAATAAAATACAAAAAAATAAATAAATTTAAATTCACATCTTGATCAATGATAATAATAAAGTTGTACCTTATTTTGGACTGAAAGTCAAAATTTTTCAAAATCATTTTCAAAACACAAGTGCTCACATACACCGATAACTTAAAACTAAATCTTAAATTTTTCCTTCGGATGTTTTGATGGGTGCATGTGATGTCACCAAATGTTTCCAATAATAATTTTTCTGCGTATTTATTCCATAAAAAGTTCTAGAATCAAGTCGAGCCAAGACTTTCGCACGTAGGCAATTGGGATTTTATTTACTTATTTCTATTTACAGAAATTGGAAAAGTACTGTCAAGGCTAGATCATGAAAATATGGGTTGTTTTTAACCTTTCTATGACATTTTAAGAACTGCGAAATATTCTAGAACCTAAGTTGACCCAAGTCTTTTCTCACGTAGGCAGTGATTTTATTTACTATTTCTATTTACGGAATCTGGAAAAATACTATCATTTAAGAACTGCGAAATAAATTTTCCCTTATTGACTTCGGATAAAAATAAGTACCTGTGTACCCATAGGACACGTCACTCTAATGCGTTTTGTTTATAGGAAAGTTTTAAAACTCTGGAAAACATCGTAGAAGGATTCGAGAAAAATCTTGCTTTGACAAACAAAATACGTCATGTTTAGCGTTATTATAAATACCTCCCGCGAACCATTTTGGAGTCAGTTTTTAGTTTTTACTCAGTTCTTACTCAGTTGTATCTCGGTTTTTAGTCTTCAGTTTTTCAGAAATCAGTCATGAGAAACAAATTATAGTTAGTACCGCGCGCCGCGCCTCGGATGAAATTAAAGTCAATTCATCAGATTATAAAAAGGCATTATTATTTTTTTATAAAAGTGAGTGTTTCATTTCAAAAGACAATGAATTTAAAAACGGTATTTGTTAACAATTGACTATGAATTTGGATGACTTGCTATAAAATTTTGTAAATTAACTGTACGAGTTAAAAAGTGGAATAAAATTTCAAAAGGATTGAAGCGTGTTTTCATAGCAAACAAGGATTAACTCAACAGCAGCAACAAATAAGGTAATAGAAAAATTAGGCCAACTTGATCTGCAGTGATTTGCCCTAACAAACTTTGGGGATTGTGTTTGTTCGAAAGAGATAAATAGAGAGATAGGGCAAGCCACTACAATATCATCACCTTTTTCCGACTTTGAAACAACATGAGCAACGGTTTTTTCAGTAGGTACATGAGGATGACATGTAATACCTTCAATTATATCTTGGGAAAAATTGAACAGCGCCTAACAAAAACGTGGTGCAACTGGCACAAACAGCCAATTCTTCCCGAAGAAAGACTTGTGATTACTATTAGGTGAGTAAAATCTCAATTTTCACCAAAAAAACATTTATTAAACACATAGGTATTTGTAAGAATAAGGAATAATAAAAAACGACAAATGAAAATTCGAAATAAAGTTATTAAGTCACATATTAAAGTTTGTGAAGAGAGGCTATAAACTCAGTCTACCTAAGGTTAAGCAAGTTGTTAGATAAGTCTTGTTCTAACAATATATCATGGGTTGTAGTGGTATAATTTGAATGTTCAAATGGATGCGAAACTAGTGTAGTATACGTGGATGAAGGAGAACATGAACTGCCAGGATACGGAGAAAGTTGAGGAGTTGATACAAAAGATGAACATTGTCCGTAAACGTATGCATCAACAAGTTGCTGTACGCGTCCTCTAAATGACAGTATTTTGTTTACTTGAACTTTACGCACATGAGGGAGCAAACTTTTAAAAAAACAGGTGTGATCATCATCCTCCTCGGTCACCCGTGATCGCTTGGCCTTTTCTTGTAAATAATCTAATTTTTTTTTCTCAATTTTAAGAAGTTGATCATTCCATGGTTCAGCTTCCCGTTTTCTTCTAATCGTTTTTTTGTTATTACGTATATTTGACGCTTGTTGACTTTCTATTCTGTTTCTACCATCGTATGTTTCGGTTTCGTTGGTTTCATTAGAACTTGTTTCAGGATTATCTTCAATTTGTGATGTGTTTATTTCGGTATCTAAATCGCCGTTTGGATCCTCGTTATCAATATCGACAGTTGTCTGACTATTTTTGACTTGTGTACTTTCTGCAGTTTTTATATTACAATTTCCACTAGAAAGTCTAGCCTTTACTATGTCTTTCAAAAAAAGAAGCGAATAAAAATGTGGCCATTTTGACGTGTAATTAGGAGGTGTTGGATCCCCCGACCGAGGTTTCGGAATTTTTCCTAACTCCACAGCAAACTGGTCACGTAAATACTTCCATTTTTTTTCGTAACACATTGTCCGAAAAAAATAAAAAAGGTGCTTGCATTTTTTGTCAAAAAAAGTTAAATTATTTGTTTCAGGTATTTAGCGACAGGCTGTTCATTTAAGTCTCTGGCATTTACTTTTCGAATGGGAGCCTCAACTGTAGGAAATATTATATCTGAAACTGTAGTGGCAATTTGGGAAAAGTTACAGCCTGAACATATGCCTATTCCAACAAAAGACACTTTTAAAAATATAGCTGAAGACTTTTATAACATATGGAACTTTCCGCACGTAATAGGCGGCATTGATGGAAAACATGTCCGTGTTAATTGTCCTAAAAATTCTGGGTCTATGTTTTTTAATTATAAAAAATATTTCTCTGTGGTACTCCAAGGGATTGCAGATGCCAATTATAAACTAATTGCTATAGACGTAGGCGGTTATGGAAAACAAAGTGACGGCGGAACTTTCCAGTCCTCAGATTTTTACAGATTACTAACTACAAAGGAAATCAAAATACCTGAACCTTCTAATCTTCCAGGGACAAATACGAAGGCACCATATGTTTTTATAGGGGACGAAGCCTATCCACTTTTAGAATTTTTACTTAAACCTTACGGAGGAAAAAATTTGCCTATCGACCATGAAAACTTTAACAGCAGACTCTCCAGGGCTCGAAAAACAATCGAATGTACTTTTGGAATACTAACTGTAAAGTGGCGTATTTTGTCGAAGCCCATCGAAACGGATATACTTGTGGCAGACAACATTATTAAATGCGTTTGTGTTCTACATAACACCATCCTTGAGAGGGAAGGTTTTCAAAGACACCTAACTGATGTAGAAATTGTGCAAAGGAAGCGTGACAATCAAGCTGCTGGAAGACCGCTAAATACAGCTAAAACAATTAGAGATATATTTACAAACTTTTTCTCTAATAATCCCTTAATTTATCGCAATTAAAACAACTTCTTATAATCGTAATGCCCTTTTCTCTACTTTGTGTACTTAATATAGATATTGTTTGGTTTTCATAAAATATTGGAAATAAACAGGTTATTATTAATAAAAGAAACTTACCGTCCATTTTCATTTCAGCTGCTATCTCGTTCCATAAATTTTGTGTAACGTTTCGATTGCTGTGAGACTTTAGCCGTTTGTCCCACAATGCACATCTTGTAAAAATAGCAGAGATTAGAATCTCAATATCCATTTTATAATTAATGATTTTTACTACTAATCTTGATAAAACCCTCGTCCGACTCCGACAACAAGCGACCAAGAATTAAAAATTCATTCCGGTAAATTCGTCGGTGCCGATTCGCGCTGGTAACCAGTTCCGACAGGCTTTGTCTATGTCCACCAAATGTCCACTACCATTTAAAAGCTAATTAAATTATCGGCGCTTATAGGCGCCGACTGCCAGTAAGCAGGCAACCTGCTTTCTTTGTGTACGCACACTTATGTATTTGAAAGGAGAATTTAAAATGCTATCTTTTCAGATTAAAATATACAGGGTGTTCCATTTAAAAAAATTAGGTTAGGTCCGATAACTTTGTTACCTGACCCCGTATACTTATTCTGAAAACGGAGAATATTCAACAATCATTAGAAAGAAACTTCTGTAAAAACATTTTTCTGTATCTCTTTTAACTAAGAAAATATAGGATAATTTTGATATTGTCTATTTTTTGATTTTCCCTCGTATCTCTTAAGCGAGCGAAAATTTTCCAATTTTGATTTCGCCATTTTAAGTTTGACCAAAAAAGAGTACATGACGCCTACATTACTTTTTTGATAGCACTAACAATAACGGAGATACCCTGGAAAACGGGACACCCCTGTACATACTTTATGTTTGTAATGAACAAATTCCCTGAAAAATGAAAAAAAATGTTTATTAAATAATATATTACAGTAAATGTTCTTATATTTATATATCATCAAAAGCAACCTATGTTTGTTGCAAAAGGCAACTCAAATATCTTTAAAAAACCTAAAAACAATTTACTCAAATAAAACAAAACAATAGGATAATTATTTAAACAAATTGAATACAAATATTATTGTAAATAATTAAATTGGTAAAATGCGAGTTTTTTCTCCTCACTCTCTACTTACTCTAAACTAAAGTTCCTTAATTTTGCCAAGTAAAACCTGTACAAAAATCTAACCAATTTCAAATTGGCTAAAAACAGTATTTTTATTAATAATTGTTAAAAGATCTCTTATGTTCTTATGTACCTTATACAATATTGTATTACCTTATAGCCCCTCTCAAAAACGAGTTATGGCTCTAAGGACATTCAATAAAGTTAATTTTTATTTTTATTTCTAAAGAATCAGTGATGCAACCCTCAATAAAAAAAAACTGGTGAAAAGTAAAATTCATTACTTTAACTATATCAACTACATCAATATTTACAATAAATCATTTCTTGTGCTCTTCAGAAATACTGATTTTCTGTACTACAAGTTTCCTTCCCAAAAGATCTGTCCGAGATTTGCTTTCAATTTCAGAATTGTCGGAATCTGAGCTGTTTTCATCCGAGGACGAATCATTATAATATCCCAAACCTAAAAGAAGGTTTTAGCAATTTTGAACATTGATATTTTTTTTATAAGATAATATAAAATTTACCTGGCAATATCGCCACACATTTCAAAGCTGAACTATTTACAACTTGAACTTCGTCACTATTTTGCGAATTACTTGTATCTCCTTGTTCTGTGACACTAGCAGACATTCTTTGTTGTTTTGGTTGCCGGTCATTGTCATTTGATTTTTCTCCACTATGCTCTCCGTTTTCTTCATTTGTACCACTCATTTTTCTTTTTACCGGCTCTGCCTTCTTTACAACTACACCTACAGATACACAGGATGATTCACAATGAGCTTGCATTAGAACTTCATGGAGAAGTACTAAACATATCTTTCAGAAACTTTGGAAACTTGGGTCTATAAATATGCTCTCTTCACATCTTCCTGTCATTTCCGGTTATACCGGAAGTAGCTGTCAACTATCGTTTTTTAAATACAACATGGTAATTTTCGAATAACCATTAAATTGTAAGCAAATTTTATAGAACATGTTTGTGTCCGACTCTGCCAGTTTTCGAGATATCTGGACTGTTTGTAATTATTTGGCAAATGTTGGTGGCCACTTCCAGTATAATCCAAAAGAGAGCATATCGATAAACCTAAATCTCCAAAGTTTCAGAAAGATATGTTTGGAAGTTCTCCATAATGTTCTAATGCAAGCTTATTGTGAATTACCCTGTATACTTTTTATCAATTTATTAGTAGATTATAGTCAATTACTTAATAACTTTTTAAATACCTTTTAACAACTTTTGTTGATTAAGTTTGCTTCCTGATGAAAACTTGGGTTTGGTAACAGCTATTTCAGCTTGTAGCCTTTTCTTGATACTTTGTTCCTGTAAAATTGCAACTCTATTTCTATAATCGTTAAGTTCCCTTTCCTCTTCTAGTTCTTTCTTGCGATCAGCAGCTAATTTCGTCCTATCCACAAGGTCTAGAAACTCGATTTCATCATCATCAAGCCCTTTTATCATATTTTCTAAAAAGAATAGGTGGGTATATGTGGTGGGTATGCACACCATAAGTTGATAATGATTAAACTGTAAAATAAAAGAACTTACTAAGTTTATGAGCTTCCTCATATTCCAGTTCTTTCTTCTGCTTCTGTTCTTGCAATCGATCGAACAAACTTCTGTTATCGTAAGGCTCTTCCGGTCGTTCTTAAACAATTTCACTAAGTAACTTATTAGAAGATTACAATAATTTTAAACAAGGTTCATGAAGAAACTAGTACTTTTCAACAGTTACAAATATACAAAAATACTCGTTAAGTAATGTCAAAAAAAAATAAAAATACTTTGCCACATCAAACAATGCAGCAGAATATTGACACCACCTTACCTATTGGATCTGTAGGTTTCCTAGCTTTTTCCCATTCTTCCTGCCTTCTTTTACGAACTTCCGCAGCCTCAGCTTCAGAAATAAAACCTGAACTCATGATAAATTGCGAGTTTTAAGAAAAAATAATCAATTACGATTATAAAATTAAGTTTGTATTTTTATCCGTATTTTGTTATCACAATTCTTATTGTTGACGTCTAAACGACAAATGACATAACACAGCTGACTCGCAGTGTCGCCACGCTATTATAATTTACAAACGAGGTTCTTCATACCTTTATCGAAAATCCCAAAAATCTTAATCGCTACACAGGGGAATGAATGATTGTGATTGGTCGAAGTACAGCTCGTTTGTTGGGCACTGAATATTCAAAGGTTGGCCACATGGTGGTGACGCAGTAGGCACATGTGTTCACTTGACAAGTGGGTCAAGTCTCGAAACATGCTATGTTAAAATAAAAAACTTATATAACAGTTGCATACCTCTATTCCGGCGGCAATTATATTGGCTTGACAATTTAGATAACTTAAACTACAGAAATTAATATCAGATAATTTTTGAAAATATTGCACAGCAGTCAGTATTGGTTAAAAAATAAAGTTAGAATATATTATGTAAGGTACTCGTATAAATACACATTATTTACAATATCATTTGTTTCTGAAGTAGATATCTAAAAATAACATAAAAAAATCACAAAATACAAGTAATTTAGTTATACCGATAGTTATTTTGAACCCTAGACGAATATATAAGCAACGAAGAGAACAGTTTTTGCAAGAAAATGACCCCTTAAATTTCTAATTTATTTTTCGTCCAAGCTTTCAGCAAAACTGCATTATTTATATAAAATTTGGTGAGCAAGTAAATTTAAAATCTACAATTTGGTAAAAACTGTCTAGGATAATAATACTTGTGACACGATAATAATAATAATAATAGAAATATAGGTAATTTTCTCAAAAGTAAAATGTAATTTTCTTTTAAAAAAATTACTGAAAACATGTGTAAGTAATCTCGAAATATCTTTAACTATACAGGGTGTTTCAATATTTTACCGACAGTTGAAATAAGTGAATCCTAGACCAAAAATAATGAAAAAGGTCCCATTAATAAAAGTCCGGAAACGAAGATTGGGTGGTAATCAACGTACATCCTGTATCTTGGAAATGAAACGTTTCAAGACTTCTATTAATGGTATTCCATTTTGTCGGTAAAATATTGAAACACCCTGTATATATGGTAATTCCTAGTGATGCGAAAATTTTCCTCAATTTTAAAAAATGATCCTTCTGAACTCCTAAAAGCACAATTAATTTAAAATACAGGCAATAAATTCATCATAACTTCGATTCGTAGCGCAGCATCATAGTGTTGGCATTTCCGGGTTCCAGGGTGTATCCCAAAGATTTGTAGAAGGGGATCAAGGGATCTTTGCAATCCAGTGACATTTTGTAGCAGCCTAGTTTCTTTGCCAGAAGGGTGACTGTAAGGACAATTCTGAAAACAATAATATCGGTTAAAAAAGGAGCATTTCAATAGAACAAAATTTAATATTTAAATCGCCAGTTATATAACAGTTTTATAATTTGGCTGTAAGATTCTTACAGTTCCTCGTTAATAATACACTTACAATTTCCCAAGCTGTTTCCCCCTGTACGTATTATTTACAACGACATCTTCCAGTCTAGCTCTTTCGCCACATTTATGTATGAATTTCAATTCGGTTACCAATGTTGCAGACCCGATTATTCTGCTGTGTCTAATATCTTCAATAACTGTTACGAAGTAGCACCCGGCTCTCTGCATCTTCAAAAATTGAGCTAAAAGTCATAAAATTGTTTGTTAGCCTTATAAATAACGAAAATATTTTGAAATTTTTGATACATATGTATTTTAGTAATTATTTGATTTTACTAAATTTTCTACAAATCCTAACTATAGTTGTTGTAAATTATGTTTACAATACAGGGTGTTATGGAAATGACGTATTATATTTAAATGGGTGTCCTAGAGAAGCGCTACATATTTTATTTTTTTTTTAAATCGACCGTTTTAAAAGTGGGGTCCAGCCCCATAACCCCACAGCTCATCCTGCGTCACTGTAATACGTCACCCTGTGGAGGCATATCAGAAAACAGGTGTTACGTGGAATGTTGCCAAACTTAATGCAAAACTGAAATTGCATATAAAATTATAAAAATAAATTATTTATCTACCTACTTGTATTTATCTTTATACCTAAAGAGCGAAGAAATCCACGCAAAACACAATCAGTTTTTTTTCTTTTTCATGGGAACACTCCTGGAAACACTTTAGCTCGAAACATTCCATCAAGTCAAACGTCCAAAACAAACTACTCGTTTTAGGTTCGTCAATAAAAACAATGTAAAATTATATACAAAGTTTGGACGCTAGCCCGAAATTCACTACAAAAGAATTCTTATACGCACGCTTGTACGCCTAGACTTACGTTGCCCGGCGCCAAGTGGATTGTGTGAAAAAGATGGAGAGATGACAGTGTGAGAAAGAAAATTAAATCTTCGTCGGTCTCGTCATTTGGAGTAGAGCTGAGCTAATTTAATTTTTTTAGCTTCTCAAGTACAGTCGCAGTATTATTCCTTACCTTAATTGATGGATATATCACTATTATCATTTTATTCAATTCAGGGAAGAATCTCGTTTATCACCATAAGAAACGCATTTAAGATGAGGATCCCAAACAATCCCAAATTAGCAATCAGAGCAATTCTATGTTGCATCAATTTAATTAAAAAATATTACGCTTTTTGGCAGGTTAGAAAGAGACTAGAGTCATCAGCTGATCAATATTTCTTTTCGTGAAGTTTTAGCCCTTATTAATAAAGTTTTTTTAGTTAATTTATTGATATTTAGATTGTCTGACATGTCGATTGGGGTATCAACAAATTTCAGGAAGATCTGTGACAAAAATTTGAAAATTGTTCATATTTGAAATTGTTATTATTATTCTTATAACATTATATTCTTGAACGCAATTTTTTATATTAGAAAAAAATTAAATAATTTGGCTAAACGTTCGCATAAAATAGTGCCTGCTTGGCAACCTGTGATTAAACGCAGCTCTTAAGCGATCTTAGTCCGTCCCGTAACGCCTATTATTAGGATTCAATTACCGTGACCGTGAAATATCAAACTGTCAAATATTGCCCATCTCTATTCCGAGTTTTGCACGTACCATTTCGTTCGTTCGTAGATAAAATGTCATTCTTAAATTGAAAGCATTGTATTTAAAGTCTGTGTTTTTTAAATTAGTTAAATAAATAAATCTAAGCGAGAAAAAAGGACCAAAATTAAAAGTTTTCCCGTGTATTCTTTCCATATGAATAGCTGCTATTTGTGAGGTTATGTGAGAGGTTTTTCCTAAAACTTAGATTCTGTGTGGTTTCTGTGAAACAAATGGAACTAATATTTGTATTTAAATAAGTAAAGGTAAGAAAGCACGGGTATTAAATAAAATTGCATTTTTTTAAAGTGTTGGAAAAATAATAGAAAGGTCAATGACGTTTGACCTATTTACTTTCCTGTGCTTGTGACGAATTTGAAATTTGTGTGTAATATTACCATTATTTGTTTTGCAAAACATATTAGTTCATAAATGATAGAATGAAAAATTGTTAAAATTATAATTTGTTTTCTAAAGAGTTTGCCGTGTAGATATGACAACACCGACCATCGTCAGTAGCGGCCATGTAAATTTTCAGATTTCATATAAAGTGTATAATTTCGCTTAATAATTCAAAGCGCCATTTATGGTTATTTTTTTTCAATTTATTTTCATCTCAGGATTTGCCGGTTTAAATATAATACGTCATTTCCATAACACCCTGTATATTATTTTGGTACGGATTACTAATAAAAAATATAATTATTACTAGTATTTTATAGGAAATTTTACATTAAAATCGTTACTATCATAATTTTACTATATTCTTTTTTCGTTTAAAATATGTACCGTTTTAGATACTTTTCATAACCCAAAGGTCACTAAAATAGCCAACGTCTATTTGCCTTATTTTGGAAGAGGAATCGCCCAAAGATATTACAATTACAAACAATACCACACAAGCGATGTCACATGTTTTTTGAAACACCCTGTATAATAATTTAACACTCCTTACAGCCAACCGAAAATCTTGTTTCGGAACCTTGTAGTTTACGGTTGGCATAAAATCATCATTTTAATTAAAATTATTTAAATTTTATTTTCCTTTCTTCCTGGGTATGCGAGAAATTTTGCATATTTATTAAAATAGTCTAGTAAAAACATTTAAAAAATTTAATTAACACTATAGTTACATAATTTAATCGATCAATATGTGAAGGTGAATTGGTTGCCGATATTGACCTTAAAATTTGCAATTTTGTGGCCATGTATTGCAGGAAATAAAATCACATTTTTTTTGGTGCTATTGAGTTTCTTAAAGCATTTATGAACAATGGAGGGAATGCAACAGCAGAATAAATTCTTATTGGGAAAATAACCATCGCCCCTTTATTGCACAACTAGCCTAAGTCCATTTTGGAAGATGAAGACGATCTCCAGAACTCACACCACTAGACTTATTGTTTTTGGGGCTGGTTCAAAAATGAAATTTACAAAGTAACAGTCTGCAGGGATGCATGTTTAGATGTCAATGGCGATATGATTAAAAAAATGTTTGAAGCTTTGTTTATTTGTAATTACCAAGGATTTTAAATAAAGCATAAAGTGTATAAAAATATAGACTTTTGAGTCACAAACGTCGATTGTTTGATAAGGCCGCCCCTGGTTACAGTCCTTGCAATTTTACCTTATTTTATAACAGCTGGTGTGGTTAATTGCAGATAAAAAATCGACAAAAGGACGCGAAAGTAGGTACTTTACCTACCTTCAAAATCCGCCTTGGAGATATCTCCAACAGAGGTCAACTGACCAAGCAACTGTAAAAATCCCCTGTCATAGTCGTCTATCTGCAAGGGCCTCACGAGAAAATAGTCCTCCCCCGGTTTCTCGTTTGTGATAAAAGGGGTGACACTATTCTGAACGGAGTTCCATTCGAGACCTTTTAGAATATCAGGATTGTAGAGGTATGAGGGATGGACGTCCCCATTGGTTTGCTGAAAACAGTTGTTAAATATGTTTAAACAAAGACACCGCATATCAGGCAGGTATGTAGGAGTAGATAAAGAGATTACAAATAATGATTGTTTTATGCCTAAGAAGCTTAAAATAATAAGTTCATTTAAAACATTTTACTTGTAAATTATATTGAACATATGGTTATCAGAAAAATTTAAAATAGTGATGTCTTGAGTCGAATAATGCCGATCGTATCGGATAAGATAATCCTAATCCTTAGATATTGATTATTGATGATTGATTGATACCTTATCAAGTATGTACTAGTAGTTTACAGAAAAAACCATGCAATAGATGAAGCTAGTTCATGTTTAGGCTCCATCAAGATCTCAAAAAGGGTAAGCGAAATGTGAACTCTGAACATGGCCTATTAATCTCCATTTTGTTAATTTGGTAATTGGCAAATTTATTAAACAAGCAACAGTATATTACATACCGAGGTGGAACACCACGGAAAGTATTTCTGTACTGTCGAGATTCTACTCACTGACGCTGTCATAGCAATGCTGTGACAGACAGACAGAGGGAGACGCAGATACATCGAGTTCATTCAATGATGAATACTTCTCTCACACTTTCCATGACAAGAATTTAAAAATAGTAATTATATTATTTTCCAAATCCGACAACACAGAGGTGCTTGATCTAAGCTAAAGCATTTCAGGTAAACAACCAGGTAAAAATACGAGAAAAAAGATAATAACCTTTAGAACAGGAACAAATAAGTTTACATATCTGAAAGCCATTACTTGTCTTTAGTTAGGATTTAGTAGGATTCCGATATAATACAAAAAATAAAGTTTTCGATTCTGAGAAGTTTTTTAGTTTCATATTTCAAATAGAGAAGTAATTAAATGGTTTGCCGTTATTAAAATTGGTTCGCAGCAAAAAACAAGCCATTAAATCATTTGATCAGCGTAAAAAGATATTGCTTGCAATAAATAAAAATCAGGCTGCAACACTGGGTCTGCAAAAAATGCTACAAACTGTTAACAATTTAACGGATATCAGTCCGCTTGTATTATCATGTGTTCGCTTAATTAACAGTCGAGCTGCGAAATGATTACTTGGTCAGCAAGATTTTACAATTGGTCAGTAGAAAAAAACATGTCTAGAAGCAGAGGTTTGCATCTTAAAAGAATGGTTACCAATATAAATCATTGGATTGCGCTTGTTTTGAATAATCGGCAAAGTTCGTTATTGTTGGCATTGCGTGCGTGTGTTTTCATTCGGTGTAGCAGTCAAGGCCCAAAAGGTAGCGGGGGCGGGTTTTCACTTGTTTTCCCAGGGCACTGTCCATTTATGTAACTTTCTTGTGTTTTCTTTTGCCGAATACAGAAGGAAATCGGCTACAAAAGGTGTAGCGGGGGCGGGTTTTCACTTGTTTTCCCATGGCACTGTCACTGTTTCACGTTTTATTGCTTTTTTTTGATGATCAAGATTAAATATTTTGCTTACCCGCTGATTGCTTACTAATATCTGATTCAAAGTGGATCGCTCATAGCAGCTTATATATTTAATTTGCATACCAAAATAATTTAGAGCACTCTAGTATGACATTAATTACTGACAGATTCAGAACTGTCCATAAGTTGCTGACCAACTAGCCATTTCGGCTGACCGATTACAGTTTTCTGTTCGCAAAAATAAGAATATTTTGCTAACCAGTTAAATGATACCCTTTCAAATATGTTGAGCGTCAAGCGGAATAAATTTTCCCTGAGATAACAACCCCAGATTTGCTACATAAAGATGTGTAACAGCATTTAAGCCACAGAGCCACCAAGAGCTTTTTTTGAAATATAAGTGAAGATTTCTCAGTTTGCAGAATATTTCTTTTATAAACTAGGCAAATACCTAAATATATTAGAAAAAATTATTTTATTATTAACACTTTGAAATAGGTACATTATATGAAATAAATCCAAACTTCAGGAAGAACTTGAACATAAGATTTTCTCATGTTTTGATATACATTTTAAATTAAATAATCTTACCTGCATATTACAACTACTTTACTACCTACTTCGTAGTGAAAAGCTCACACTTATGATTAAAGGAAGTACTTAAAGTAAATCAGTGAGTAAAAAATGGATTATCAGGGATTAATAAATACAATAAAACTAAATATGTAGATAAGTAATATCTTGGAATAAAAATATCTATACTACATATTTATACTAAGGGTAAACATCCATTTTTTTTAGGAAATTCCTGGTATATGACTTCATATTTAAAAAAAAGATTTAGCTTAACATGAAAAACATCAAGTCAAAAAAAAAATTTACACAGTGACAACACAATCGGGCGATTATAGATCTAAATATTTAAAGGTAGTGAATTTAAACCTTAGGCCGGGAACCTAGTTTCCTTAAAAACATTCTATTACTCTGTTGCTTGACAATCATGCTTCAAATTTGCATGTTTAATTCAGGTTCTAACATTATTCTTCAACATTTTGAGTGAACCTTATTCAATTTTTATAAAGTAATGTGAAAATGTAAAATATTTAAGTAGGCTACTTATAAGTCTCAGTATGTACTGTTTATTTGACTGTATCTAAAACTACTTATCCTTTGAGTTATATTTATCAGTATTGCCAAGATTAAAAATAATTCAGTTGTGGATCCCCAGATAACACAAATCTTCTGGGAATATTCACACAATCTTCGGTAGCGAATGTATATATTCAGACCATGCTATAAATATTCCTTGAATATCAATATTTTTTGGAATATTCTCTGAAAACACTGGAAGGGAATATCCAGGGTAGGTTAATCAGATTCATGACATGAATATTCCTGGAATATTAACAGTTTTGTGGAATATTCCCTGAATCCTGAGAAGGAATATTCAAGGCAAGTCTAAAATAAATACCCGCGAATGTTCTACAAAGAATATTCATTTTATAATGTTCTCTGAATGATCAGTAGATATTATCATATTTTTGACGCAAGCATTTTTTGCAAACAAGTTGATTCGATAATAAAGCAAGGTAAAATAGACCACTTTAAAACTTCCATAATCCCTGGGTGTTTTGAATTTAAAATTTGGTGCGAAAAACGCGATTTTGTGGAAAGTTACGGGGTGGGGTGCTGTTATACCTTCAACATCACCAATCCTCTTAAAAATATATATTATTTAGGTTGGACCAAAATACACGTATGCGCACATTCCGTATTAAAATTTTTCCAAACGACAACAATATATGCCGGCTTGTGCGACTCGCATAAGAATTTACGTTTCCGATTCTTAAAAGAATTTGAAAATCCTCCAGAAGTTAATTGGGTCACCACTATGTGGTATAAAAATACTGTGGGATGACAGAATATAATTTTGTACTTTTGACATTTCCATTTCAGACTCGTGCACATGTCCGTGTGCATTTATAAAAAAAGTAAAATTATTTATTGTGCATCTGCTTTGGTTAGTGCTTAATTTTTATGTGGTATTGGTATTTCTTGTTATAAGATAAAGAGGTAAGCAATATGCCAAAAATTAATAAATGTTCTTAAAAACCCCAATTCCCGTAAAATTGATGATTACACGTTGGTTAGTTGTAGAGTTTCTGCAAGATAGGGGTTATTCCAAAAAACTGGCTCTCAATATGCAACACATTCTGCTACTGGCCTGAAGAGTTGAGCTCAATACATGTACCCAAAGCAATAAAACAATGCAAGTCACTTGGAAACGACATAAAATTAAAATACGATAAAAAATCTATGATGATTTTCACGTTGCCTCAAAAATGGCAAAGGATAATCAACCGACATTACCCAGAAAAAGGACAAAACCAAAAAAATTATGATTTCATCATCAATCAATCATCAGATACAGATGACGATGGCCTCTTGCTGCCACCACTTTCTACCCCTCCGTTGAAAGATTAAGGGAAAAAGGTACACGTATGTTGTAATTTTAACGTTTCTTTTTAATTATGAAAAATAATTTTCTTTCTACTTAATGTACCTACCTCAGTAACTAAATAATGTGTTTTAGAAGGTGTTCAACAAAAGAATGAAACAAAATGTGGAAGAAGAAAGAAGAATATTGTGGGTAAAGGTGGGTAGCGAGATACTTCATAAAAATATTTTCTGTAAAGAATATATTAAAAAAATAATATTTCAATGGTTAATTTTTTTTTCAGCGAATATACCAGACAGTGCATCGCAATCGTTAATTTTTTCAGAATGTAACTCATGTAAGTAGTATATTATGTATATGTCCAGTTTGTTCATTAATAGCTTCCTAGATTTATGGCAATTCGCAGTTAAATTATGGTTAAAAATATTTGTGTGACCTACCATTAGAAGTTTAAACCAAAATGGTTCCGCCTGATTCCACAAATTTCGGTTTATATAGATATTTTTCTATCTAACAAGTGCCCTCTGCTTTATTCACAAATTTCCATTTAAATGTCTTCCTTTTTGAATTCATCAAATACACCAGTATACTATTTTGGTTTTAACTTTTTCAAGTTATTCTTATAGGTACTGAAAAAATAACTACTCTAGAAATTTCTGTTCAGAAAATGAGGAAGCTTCATATGAAATTGAAGATATTTTTATTAATACAAAAAATTCTTTTAATTAAGTTAATTTTACTTATTTTAAATTGTAACCTTAAACTAGTAAGTGTGAGGTGCACGTTTTAATATTTTACTTAAGTAATAATGTTTTAAATGTAACTGTATATTTTTATTGACGTATGTAAATTGGTCGTAATCAATGTTAACACGAATAAATAATTTGAATTTGAATTTGAATTTGAATTTCTTTAACTTTTCTTCCTAGGATTTTCACTCGGGTTTTCAGGACTTATATTAATAGAATATAATAGCAAATAAAATTCTATTGCCTCCACGACTAACATCTAATACATACTTGTTAATCTTTAAAGTGTCCTTATTTTTTGTTTCATTAAAGGAAAAATATTTTTTAGATTTGAGTAACAAATAGCAGGAATTGCTGATTGAGCAGCCCTTGAGAAACCCTACAATTTTCCGCTGTCAACCATTGAAGACGTTACGAAAATATTCTGAAAATATTTATAATCAGTTGGTAAGTGGCAATAAAATTTTAATTATTTTGGTTTTATAAGATATTCAAATTAACGACTATAATATAATTTTAAAAAATATGTAATTTAATGCAGAGTTATTGTTGGTCAATTAAAAGCAAGTCATTTTTTCTTCGCTTTAAAATGTTTGCATTTTGACCTGTAATCAAACACTAATATTTTACATCTACTATTCTGACAGTATCGTGTATGTTTTTAGATGCTGTTATGAAAGGCAACAAAATGACTCTATCTGATAAAGACATTGAATCGTCTATAGCTATTTGGCTTACGAAAGCGGGAGAGCGATTGAAAAACAATATAATCCAGACTGAACAAACCGTGGACACAGCGGTTGATATACATACATGATTGTTAATTTCAAATAATGTTATTAAACTGAAACTAAACCTACCTTTAGTATTTTATTTCACACTATTTTCAAATGATTACAGAGTGGGCTACAAATTATGCTGGTGGGGATAAAACTGCATGTATACGTTTCCATGCTAGTTTTTATTAATTTCTCCTTCCAAAACTGATTAAAAAAAAAGTTAAACGTTCGTTTTGGTACAAAATAAAAACCGAGATAAAAATGTGGCAATTTTTCTATTAGGATATCCAATATCAAACATTTAATTCAGTAAATATTCCAGTTGTATTATGTAATTATTATAACATTCTGTCTCATTCAGATAATATTTATAGAACTATCTTCACGTGAATAGAATATTTGTATACCTTACTTTCTCCGTCACAGAATATTCATAGGAGATCCCTCAAGAAAATTTGAATTATTCCTGAAATATTCTATCTGAATATTCCGTACGTGTGTTCATCAATATTCAAAGAAGATTAATAGAATATTTTTCTGAATATTCTGAGAATATGCCTATTGCTACCATTTTCACTTTCCTGGATATTTATACTTATTCCGTAGATATATATCTTCCGTAGCGAAGGTTCAATGATTATTCCGTTCTCCGCAAATGTAATTCTATAAATATTCATTGAATATTTTTGTGTTATCTGGGGACAAAACCACTCCAAGTTGTAAATTCAAAGCAGTTAACAATATGCATGATTGCCTCCACATAATAGATGTCACAAGTTATATTGAAAAATAAATTTGTAAGGCTACTCAGAGTACGTAACAACATAAGGATTCTAGCTTTCCATATGTCATCTTGTCCTTTTTTATGTTAGTAATTGTTTCAACGTGGTAAACTCTTATCTTAAGTTAAATACCAAATCTATTCATTGTAACGTGTAAAAAATACGACTGTTGATTAAACACGAAAATCACAAATTTCTGATGTGGAAACCGATTTCCAAACAATGCTTGTATTTACATGTACCTTTAACTTATCTAAAACAAATAGGAAAACGTATATTACCGACGTAAATTGAAATAAATGAAAAAATAAATGCAGACGAATAGTTATAGGTTACAAAACTTACCCTGCCGTTTACGACCATTGTATCGGAAAAAGCCAGGAACTAATCAATTAGTTTTAAACATTTTTCAATAGTCGAGAATTTATTCTAACCTTGACTGGCATAAACTTTCACAAACCGGCTCTAGCTCGGATTTTATTTAACTTGACATTTTCTGCCTTCTTCCTTTCCTTCCTTGTATTTTTTAAACTTTGGTGACGTTGACATTTCAAATATAGTTTAGATTTTCGATAAGAGATGTCACACTTTTAACAGCGATTCATAATCATCTCCTCCAAGTATTTGGAACCAGAAATCTTTTATATCGAAAATATAAAAAGGCGAATTTGGTTGACCTTAAAGTTATCACTTTCTATCATACGTCACATCTAATGGAAGTAAAATAATAACCGCAATCGCTTTTAGTCGTGGTAAATACCCATTATATTTCGGCGCCTCGTCCTCAAGATCACTATTCTTGATACTATGTAGTACACTAATGTGGTCACAAAATTTAAAGACGGTACGATAAATTTTTGTTACCGTAGGGTCGCAATACCTCTTTATATTTTCAAGGTGTGGCTGCTGGACGGACTCGTTGCTAACTTCATAAGCTTTTTGTGCACAGGTGGTTCACAGATAAATTTATGCTTGGTAGCTAAATTAACTTAATTTGTTGTTTTTTAGAAGGATACACATGCAGTGGTTCTTCCACAGGAGCACATGCGCACGTGCACCTCCAAAACGAATAAAACAATATTAATTTATATTAATTGAATATTATTTATCGTACTAAATTAGGGAGGGTCGCTTAATATTTTATCGTATCGTCAAACAGAGTTGTATACTCGGCTCTCGAACCGGCAGGCACACCGCGCGCCGGTCGAAATTGATGACGATTCTGATATGCGAATAAGTAGGCGGGGCATAATGCATTTTCTCTGTAGGATCAGGTGGCGGGGGATAGCGGGGCTATGGCGATTTAACATGGGAAAAGCGCACAATTTTAGTGTGCGCCGCCGCGCTGTTGCCTGTTCGTGCATGTATTTAGAAATTCGAGCGTGTATGTTTCAATATTTTATATTATATATTTATTAAGTTAAAATGAATAGTTTGACGGTGAACTATTTAAAAAAATACTTTAGCTCTTTGAGTTCGAAAAATTGAAGTGATGAATGCGGGAAGACCTAAACCCGAAATTAATTTAACGCAGACCACACTACGTTTAAAACGCCTAAGAAAGTAATTATTTGGTCGTTACACAAAAATTAAATTTTAAAAATAATATCACTTTTTCAATATTTGTGAACCCCCTCTATCATAGGTCGCGAGCCGCCACTGTAACACATGGGAAAACATAGTAAACGATCACTGCCAAGGTTAGGAGCAAGTTAGAGAAAGGAAATGCTAAATAAAGTAAACCAGAAGTGGGTATTTTTAGACAGAGAATAAAAACTGAGATAGAATAGGAATGCCAAAACCGTATTTCTTTCTGCAATGTACCGTTCCTATACCAGAGCCTGTCATAGTGCGACAAGGGTGACTCCTGGGGTGTCCTAGAGAAGCGCTACATATTTATTTTTTTTAAATCGAATGTTAAAAAAGTGGGTAATTCACCCCTAAACTCACACACAACTCCTCGGCACATTCATGTATGAACATATTACATTGCCCAGCTGGGTAATCAACAGATGTTCAGGCACAATGTTGTCAAAATGTTTAAAAGTGTAAAACTTTAGTTTCTTATAAAAATAAATATTTGCTCAGTTCTTTTTTCTATGGGAAAAACTGTATGCTCATCACGTGTCCTGATGATAGTGTGGGAGTGCATAATAAGCTTATCACTAAACCCCAACACTAACGCATAATTACACTTTACAATAACACACATAGAACAAGAGCCCTTAATCATTTCGCAATAGAAATAATAGAAACGCTAATTTCTATGGGCCATTAACGCTTTACTAAAGATAAAATGAAACAATTATGTTAACAATTGACAGGAACTACCCTTTGAAATGAATGGTCTCGTCCACCTTCGGACCAGTCGCACTTTCTTTCCGAGAACTCTCCGCTAGTAGAGCCAGCGCGGTTGCCATTTCCGAGACTATAATTATACAGGAAAGTAATATTATAGAAGGAAATTCGGCAATTTATGATAGTCGCTTATAAAACATCGAAAGTGGCAACGCTGTATTTTTAAATATTAGCCCGATTGTCAAAAATCAGCTGTTTAAAGAAGCCGGCCGATATCGATCGAGAGAACCAACGTGTTATTTATTTTTAAAATATTTAGATGTTAAATAGGGTATTTCCCAGACAATAAGGGCGTATTTTTGTCTACACAGTCGCACCTTAAAATACTAATTCAGATTGAACGGTACTTAGATGTGTTGTGACGCGAAAACTAATGTGAATTTGTGATGTGAGTACTTGGTGTCTTTTATAAATTAAGTTGGTTTTAAATAAGTCCGAAAAGGTAAATAAAATTGCATTTTTTTCTAAAGGGTAAATGGCATTTATAAACTTTTAAGTTGTCCAGATCTGACGGGTGTCGTTCGAATTGAACAAATGAGAACATACCTGACCATTTATAAACTCCGCGGTGGTTCGTTCGAGTCAGTTCAAGTTTATAAATCAGAGATTGTTTCCCAGCGAACTGAACGTAAAAGTTTATAATAATGTACTCTGAAAAATAAACAACTTGAAATCTGTCAAACGGTTATTGACTTTCTAAAGAGTTTACCCTGAAGATATGACAACACTGTTCAAGATTCACTGCCATATGTTGCTGTGTTTACCTTCCGAACAGGGGCACCAAGTGGTAATTTTTGGTTTGACATAAGGTCATGTACAGGGCATATTAAATTAAAGCACCATTTTTGGATAGTTTTCTTCAATTTGTTTTCATCTCAGGAATTGCCGGTTTAAATATAATACGTCATTTCCATAACACCCTGTATATATAGCAATATAGACGGTGTAAAATAAACTTTAAATACATATGTATATAAAAGCTTGCGAATGGAATTTTTTTATTAAAATAATATAATTTATATATACACAAATCAAATATAACATAAGTATAACACAATAACATTTGAATGAAAATTAATTAAATAAAGAATGTAAGAGGTACCCTACTTGAATGTTTTAAAATGCGAGTGTCCTGTGAATCTTTTTCCCGAAATTCGTTCCTTAAACCAACTTTTACATGTTTTACATGCCAAATTTGAGATTTTTCCAAATGTTTTGAAAGCCTCTGTATTTACTGATTTTTTGCGGCATATCAGTGGGCCGGGCCCATAATTACGCAACTTAGCCCCAATTTAACCGACTTCGTCTCTCTTACTGTTTCCGAACAATGGTGAAGGACGAATTTGTGACAAACCCTATTATACACAAATGTCGATATCACTAGACACTACTTTGCATCTAAATAACTTATAAATAGTTGAAAAATGTTATAAAATTGTTGCCCTTATTCTAGTATCTTTTTCCAAAGGTAAATTTTATTTCATCAAACCTCTGTTACTGCCTTCTTATTCTCCAACCCTCTTTCTATCGATAGTAGCTCCGGTACAAAATACATGTTTTCGTGTTTTAGTTCTCTAGAAGAAGTTAGACACGGCTTATTTGTAAAAAGTCGTTAAGTGTGAGTCGACATCGCGTGATAAATTCCGTACGTTTTATCAGATTACTTTACAAGAAGCAAGGGTAAGAATATTTTGTAAATATTCTTTTCTTTTACAAACCGCACACTTTTTAACCTTGACGTTGAATCGTCCGAAATTTTTTTTACAACTTATATACATACAATTAGTTGACACGTGTTTCAGGAATTTGATGAAAATTACCCTCATACATTAAGCTAGAGGTGTTGTTTTCGATTGATTACATCGAAAACAACCCCTCTAGCTATCGAAAACAACCCACCAAGTTTTTATTGTTTATTGACAAAGATAAGGACACTTTTTGACGTTTAAAAAAACAAATCTTATATTCAAATATTAAATACAATTGCGTTATTAATAATTACTATTTTTTTTAGTTCTTTATTTAAAAGTTGTAATATAAAGTTATTTTAACCATTATTCGAGTAATTTTCTCCCTAAATTACACTCGTGCTCGTGCATAAAAATTCTCAGATAATTTTGCATTTAAGCGTATTTCCTTTGAAAAACAACATTCGTTCATTTTCAAATTTTGTAAAATATGAAAATGAACTCTTGTTGTTTTTAGGCAATACGCTTTCATGCAAAATTATCGAAAATTTTTACGCACTAGTGTAATTACCTCCGAAAACTTTTTCTTTTCGAAAATATCCACACATGAATTTTCGATCACTGTTGGATTCTCTCCAATCTTCTCATAATTGAAATTTAATATCTCCAGTTGTACTGATCGGATCAATGTAGGGTTTTTTTATTTTACATTTTGTTACATTAGCATTCAAAATGTATCCGAAAAAAAAATAGTCATTGTGAACAAATTAAAAATAATAACAATTTAATTGTTTAAATACTTTTAACATGCTCGCCCCACACCTTAAATTAATTTTAAAAAATACCGTTTTGTTCTTTATCCTCTTATCAGCCAAACACATTTTACGAAAAAGTGGCACCTGTATTAGATCGGAAGTTATTAAATATTTCCGAGCGCAAGTCAATGCAAAACGCGAAGAGTCGTGAGAACGTGGAGAAGCAATCGAAGCGTCTGCAATCGAGCACGGTGCAGTATGAATCAAAATATTTCCATTCATTTAGCTTCGACTCCTCGCGCTCGGAAATATTTAATAACTTCCGATCTAATACAGGTGCCACTTTTTCGTAAAATGGGTTTTCCAGATCCGAGGATAAAGAACAAAATGGTATATTTTCAAATTAATTTAAGGTGGGGGCGAGCATAGTACAACTATTTAAACAATTAAGTCGTTATTATATTTCATTTGTTTACAATGACAATTTATTTTAATGCACCACGAAAGCTAAGGTAACAAAGTTTAAAATAAAAAAAGACCGACATTGATTCGATCATTATAACTGGAGATATTAAATTTCAAGTATAAGAAGATTGGAGAAAATCCAGCAAATTATTAAAAATTCACGGATATTTTTGGAAAAAAATTTTTTTAAAGCAAAATCCTGAAATACGTGTCAACCAATTGAATGTATGTAAGTTGTAAAAAAAATTGTCAGACGATTCTAAAATGTCAACGTTAAAAAGGTGGGGTTTGTAAAAGAATGATCCATATGCAATAGTACATTACGTATCAAGGGCTGAAGAGGCTTTTACGGACGAGTCCGGAAAAGCCTCCGACGGCCCGAGATATGTACCGTATTTTTTTTTACAAGTGCTCCGAAGCTATGATGCCAAATAAATAAAGAAATTCTTCAGACAGTTTTCCTGTCTACATGACATGAAAACACTCGCGCATGGAGAATGTAAATATTTATTATTTTTGACAAATAGGCTCGGTGGCCTAGTGGTATAGCGTACGCCTTGTGATCCGAGAGTCGCGGGTTTAAATCCCGCACTCGGCATCTCTGGTTTCATTTATTTTTTTACAAGTGCCCGAGTCTTTAAGGCCATATAAATAAAGAAATTCGTCAGACATTTTTCTAAAACATCTTTGAAAAATTAACTGCCAATTTAATTTATATATAATCCGCTATTTATTATCGCTTGTAGTATGGCTCGGTGGGTAGAGCGTCCGCCTGGCGATCTGAGGGTCGCGGGTTCAAATCCCGCACCGACAATTCTGGTTTTATTTATTTATAAGCACATGGTGACTCGAAGCGGGCGGGAAAAATCTTTCCCGCCCGCTCTCTTGGAAAACGCCACTTACGGCGAAGAGAACATGTATGAAAAGAGGCACTTTCGGGGCACATGTAAAAAAAACTAAATTCTTCACGTTATCAGCTTTGATTTGATCCTTTATAGGGGAATAATCTATCTGGTACAAGTATCGGTTGTCCATCCCTTGCTTAAACGTCATTTAAAAAGGATACACACAATTCAAAGACATTTTTTAGCCAATATAACTATTTTAAAATTCTTGTCCTCGGTTCGATATTAACTGTATGGCTTTTTCTCCATTGTTTCATTTCTCAGAATATATTCAAACATTAAATTAATTTTATTATGTAAGTACAGGATGTTATCAAAATCGTTTGTCCCGTTTTGTCGATTGGACATAGACAATCTTACCTGTTTTGATACCTATGATGTTTGATCCTTCACGTTTTGTCGACTCGTCCAATTAACTAGTGTGAAAAGTTATTGTTTAGTTGTTAAGTTTAGTTATCGCAGTGTTTCTATTATAGTATGTTATATTAGTACCTTCAATAAAGATGGTTTTATTGAATCTGGATGGGAATTATTAATGACACCGATGTACTTATAGGTTAAAAGGCCAGTAAACAAAACGGGAAATTTTCTTAAAGTCGACAAAAGTGGATATCATGGACATAGTTTGTTATATTTCAATGGGTGACTCCTGCTTTGATGTCCTACAATCTTTTTCGATGGACCCAAATGACCCTATTTAGTAAAAAAATATGAAATACAAGTGCATTTTTGATTTAATTTATATACGAATAATAATCCTCGAGAAGAAAGATATATAAAAAAATTATTTCATTGTTTTCACGTTATTTCCGAAACGGATTTAGTAATTTTAGTGAAATTGGGGTTATGGAAAGTACCTAAAATAGCACATACTTTAGCAATAAAAATGTGAATAGCAATATTAGACTTTTTACTAATTTATGCTTAACAGAGTTTGACAAAATTGCATTTATCTTGTAAACAAAGCCGACTTCGCATAAATATTAAGAGATATTTATTTTCAATCGTTTAAATTTCTAACAAACTGCGTTATCAATATGTGAAAAACTCAGTGCCGTACCTATTTTTTGTTAAAAAGATCACCAGATCGCACGCCCGCCTCAGGTACACCTATTTACACATTTTTATTGCTAGAATATTTTAGGTACTATTCATAACTCAAATTTCACTAAAATTAGTTAATTCGTTCGAAAATATCTTGAAAACACAGGTTTCAAACAAATCATATGCGGACCCATGTTGATAGGAACTAATTGTCTTATTTTAAGGTAAGGAATCACAACCATATATATAACCATTATATTGCCAATACGAACGTTCCAAAATACAAAAAGTGTTCCCGCTATGGGAGATGTCGTGGTACTATTGAGTTTGCGCAGTAGGGTGGAAATTTTATCGCGTCAGAGCCGGCCCGACATTATTTGTTTGTTGTTATTCGTCGTCATCTTTGGTTCTGGATACTTTTTCAAATTACAGAATAAAAAGTGGTTCGTCCACATTGTTGTCGGTATATTAGTGCTTATAAACATTACCTAACAACAATTTTTGTAAAGGAGTTTTTAATTTATGGTGATTCGATTCGCTGTTTGGTAGGTTATTAGTGGCTTGTTTTGTTTAAGATGAAAGGATACAAGTGCATGGTGCTTTTTTGCAAAAGTCGTGGATCAATACCAGGTATAAAGTATTTCAGGTATGTACATATATGTATACGAAACTATTTTGCGTATCGCATTATTCGATCGTCGGAACCGAATTTCACTAAAAAGCTTGTAAAAAAAGAAGAGTTTCACTTGTATACAATATAACATATATGTGGTCACTACGAAACCTTAAAATTAATGTATTTTTAATTTGATGCATTAGTAGCTGATAATAATTCCCAAAATAGTCAATATAGTCATTCATTCTGAATTGATGGTTTAGAAAAAAGTGAGGTTAAGAAACGTACGACGTCGGATGAAAAGGTTTACACCAATCAGGGCACCGTCGGATCATCATATCGTCAGAAATCGTATGCATGGAACGCTGTCTTAAATGTAACTAATCGAAATTTTGATTGCAATATTTTTCCTAACTAACCAGTGAAATTTACATTAAAAAAGTTGAAATCCGGTCCTGTCGAATGTTTACTTTCACAAGGAAATTTCCGAAGGGCGCAAACTCACCATTACCCGTACGATGCCCATAGCGGGCACATAATTGCAGATGGTATTAGCAATATAATGGTTATATACAGTGTGTCCGCGGATGGGGTACCCAATAGGGAAAAAATCTTTATTAGTCATTTTACGACCAAAAGTCATTCTTTATAAAAAGTTCTGCTTGTTGAGAAAATTAATTGACGATAAAAAATTTTTAGATCCGATGTACAGGGTGTTGTTAATAAATTAGGAAAATATGAAAATGCTTCAAGAGAGAACTACCATTTATTATTTTTTACAAAAATTTTATAGAACAAAATTGTTGATAAACTAACGTAAAGTCTAAATACAAATTTTGAAATAAAAATTTGAATTTTAAAAAATAAAATAATAACAGTGGTGTTTATGTAATTATTTGCATTTTACAAAAAAATCAAGATACGTTCATGTTACGTCAGCATCTTATTTACATCCGTTAGTATTCTGATTTCGTGAAGGCATTTTCGAAAATGTTAACCAAAGAAGGGCGTATTTATTTAATACAATGTTACGGTATTGGAAATTGGAAATACGCTCTTCTTTGGTTAACCTTTTCGAAAATGCCTTCACTAAATCAGAATACTAACGGATGTAAATAAGATGCTGACGTAACATGAACGTATCTTGATTTTTTTGTAAAATGCAAATAATTACAACACCACTGTTATTATTCTATTTTTAAAAATTCGAATTTTTATTTCAAAATTTGTATTTAGACTTTACGTTAGTTTGTAAACAACTTTGTTTTATAAAATTTTTGTAAAAAATTATAAATAATGGTAGTTCTCTCTTGAAGCATTTTCATATTGTCCTAATTTATTAACACCCTGTACATCGGATCTAAACATTTTTTATCGTCAATTGATTTTCTCAACAAGCAGAACTTTTTATAAATAATGACTTTTGGTCGTAAAATGACTAATAAAGATTTTTTCCCTATTGGGTACCCTCATCCGCGGACACACTGTATATGATCACGACACGAGCGATGGCACATGTTTTTTGAAACACCCTGTATATTTCAAAAATCGCAATTATCAACTCTTTGTCATTACAGATGTATTTAAGACTTCTCTCATTCCTAATTCGTGCAATATAGCACCATATATTTAAAATTAATTATTGCAACATAGATCGTCTTGCTAATTCTGGTATCTTATAAAAGTTATATTTACCAAAAAATGTCTATCCTTTTCTTAATTCGCCAATTAAGGCCGATGTTGTTAATTCTCCGCAACGTTTATAAACTGATTATTCGCGATGTCAAAATTAGGATCATTATCAGTCGAATATCTGCCTAGTCGCGACATCACAAATAAAAACAATATTATTCCTAAAATTACTAACGTTCCGAACATGCAGTACTTTCTGTATTTTGATCTGCCCCCTCTTGCCCGCAATGGAGCACCAAAGGTTATTCTGCAAACAAAAAAATGTCATAATTGAAAAAAACGTTCAAAACTGAATTTTAGTCGAGCTCTGTGCTGGTGTAACCAACCAGCCTTTCTCAATTGGGATTTCGAGAACGGTAAGAGCGTAATTATAAGCCCAATAATATGCCGCAAGAAAATCTACAAATACAGGGGCTTTTAAAATATTTGGAAAAATCTAAAATTTTGTGTTTCGGTTTTTCGTGACGTTGTTCGAAGAGATGTCCAAAAATAAATTTCACTTCCTCATTGCTACTTTTTATTCTCCACTATATAGCATCATCAGATCTTTTTATTATTATGCACTAGGATTGTTGCTGGACTTCGTTTCGGGGATGACTGTAGACGTGCTTTCCAAGATCTTACGATTCTGACATTACCAAACAGAGACTATATCACTTTGAAACCCATGAGGACGCACATACCTACAACACACGTCAAAAGAACAACCTAATACCTGCCTACTGGCGATTGAAAAGGTGTCAGACAGGGCCTGGGTACTGGGCGGTAAAATTTTTTAATGCGTTACCGGTAAACATAAGAAGTCTTGAACTGCAAAGTTATAAGCGTGCTATTAGGAAAATCTTAATTGCAAACGCATTCTACACGTATAATGAATTCTTAAACCATACCTTTGTTCAAATAAATTAGTATGTAAGATTGTAAGCGTTAATTTTATTTATTTTAAATTGTAACCTTAAACTAGTAAGTGTGAGGTGCACGTTTTAATATTTAATAATGTTTTAAATGTAACTATATATTTTATTGATGTATGTAAATTGGTCGTAATCAATGTTAACATGAATAAACAATTTGAATTTGAATTTGAACTACTACTACTACTGTTTTTTCTTTATTTCAAACAAATAGTTTTATCACATTTCTACTTGTATAAGTACCTACAAGTAATTTATTTTATTAATACAAATAAAATTTGACCCTTAAAGCAAGACGTTTTAAAAAAGGCATCGACTTTAACTCTTTCGAATTTAACCGAATTTTTTTAAACAAAAGTAAATTACAGAAACGTATGAGGGGTATTTTAATGAAGATGGTCAATTTAAGGAACAAAATGTCGGAAAACCAGTAAGTGTTCCACACCGCTGAACGTAGATTTAGTTCCTCTTTCATAATTTAAACAAAAAAAATCTAGGCCCGTATTTAAAAAAAATTAGAAGTAATTAAATGGTTTGCCGTTATTAAAATTGGTTCGCAGCAAAAAATAGACATTAAATCATTTGATCGGCATAAAAAGATTTTGCTTGCAATAAATAAAAATCGGGCTGCAACACTTGTTCTGCAAAAAATGCTACAAAATGTCAACAATTTAACCGATATCAGTCCGTTTAATTAACAGTCGAGCTGCGAAATGATTACTTGGTCAGCAAGATTTTACAATTGGTCAGTAGAAAAAAACATGTCTAGAAGTAGTTTACTTCAGAGGTTTGCATATTAAAAGAATGGTTATCCATATAAATCATTGGATTGCGTTTGTTTTGAATAATCGGCAAAGTTCGTTTCGTTGTGGGCGGAGCGAAAACAGTCGGGTGATACGAGTAACTAATTGTTTTCATTCGGTGTAGCAGTCAAGGCCCAAAAGGTAGCGGGGGCAGGTTTTCACCTGTTTTCCCAAGGCACTGTCAATTTATGAATCTTTCTTGTGTTTTCTTTTGCCGAATATAGAAGGAAATCGGCTACAAAAGGTGTAGCGGGGGCGGGTTTTCACTTGTTTCCCCAGGGCACTGTCACTATTTCACGTTTAATTGCTTTTTTTTGATGACCAAGATTAAATATTTTGCTTATCCGCTGATTGCTTATCAATATCTGATTAAAAGTGGATCATAGCAGCTTATATATTTAATTTGCGTACCAAAATAATTTAGAGCACTCTAGTATGACATTAATTTCTGACCGATTCAGAAATGTTTGCTGACCAACTAGCCATTTTGACCAGTTAAATGATACCCTAAAAAAATTAAGTGGATGATTTGGGACCTAAAGACCAAACGTCGCATTAATCATTTGATGATGCCATCTTGTGGATCGAACAAAGCCAGGAAAAAATAAACACCGAAACTCAAAATTTTAGATTATATATATACCGCCCATAATAATAACAATATTATTGGGCCTATAATGAGCCAACTTTGCCCCAATTTAGCCGACTTCGTATCTCTTATCGTTTCCGAAATTCCAATGGTGCACAACGAATTTGTTACACCCTGTATATTATTAAGCCTTGGCATACTTACTTCCACCAGGTGCTTATTAACTCCGACACTGGCCTTCTTTTATATTTGTCATCGTCGTGGTCAAAACTCGTGGCTTTAACTTCCCTGATATCCTGGAGGCAAAAAAATTGTTTTTAATATGAGCCAGTTATATGTCAAATGCGTAATTTTTTTTTAGAATGTTTCGATAAAAAACTAGGACAGCAATATTTCCTTTCTTTCTCCTACGCTATTAGGGATTATTTACTGCCGATCCTGGTACCAGCAAAATTTCATATGAAAATTTCACACCACTGGCATCTTTAAGCCCTAATTGTTGTTTGTTTGGTAACCAGGGAAACCCAAAATATTTCCGGAAATATCTTCGTCCAGGGTATACTTTTATTATTAATTATCATTTAATTCTAAACAAGAAAGCTGTCTTTTATCTTTCTCTTAAAATTTAGAAAGAAAATAACATGATACTAATTATGCATTTAGTTATATTTTATGGAAAATTTTATTGCACAAGAATCAAGAATCGTTTAAATAAAATCAAGTTAGTTTAGTAGTGTTATCGGTTGCTAAGGAAACGCTTTTTCTTATTTTTGATAAAAACCAAAAAAAATATGACATTGAAAACAAATAATTTGTGTGGATATATGTGTATTATTGAAGATAAAATATAAAGTAGACTCACAATAAATAAATTCTATCTTCTTAACACCCATTAGTTGGTAGACAGGTTAGAAAACAAATATTTATAGTTTTATTGTTTTACTGATTTGTTTATTTTAGATTTTAAGGACCCATATTCTGCCATCTTAAGCAAAACCACCGCAAGTGCGATTATTATACTTTCGAGTAAATTTATTTTTTCGCGCATATTATTTGCCCCAATTTAACCGACTTCATATCTCTTACCGTTTCCGTACCGCCGAATTTGTAATACCCTGTATGATAACTATTAAATACAGTGTTTGTTCTACTTCAATAGCTAATATCCGTCTGAATCCATTACAACATTTAAGTTAATTTGTTGGCATTTGTTAAATATCATTTTTAAAAAGTTTTCTATTGATTCCTACCCGAATAAGCCAAATTTATGCTATATGTATACATATGTACAAATAACAATATTAAAATCATTAGAAAATCTACAAAGAAGGTAATTTTTTAATACGAGTACCAAGTTCATAACCAACTGCTAACAAGACCTGAAAAATATGACAAATTTACCTACTTGGAAAGCTTTTCTATTAGATGATGCACCATGATAGCTGTCTATCCTATTGAAAGGTCCATGCTCATCTACGTTGACTACTGAATGTGATGGACTTGGTGTTGACCTGGGCGTTTGTGATATTGACGAATTTATATGATTTATTGCTGATTTTACTTCTCTTTCTTCTGACAACTGAAATAGAAAACACTAATATTTAGAAGAAAAATAATTTAAGAAAGAAACCGGATATTGCATTGATTGCATTGGTTTTCAGGCCGTGAAAGAAGAGCCTGGCTCTACATAAATCGAGTCAATAGCCATGTATCCGAAGATATGATTCAAAAATATATCAACGAGAAACAGGGCTTTGAGCGAGAAACAATAGTAGTAAAAGAACTGCCTTCCAAAACGGCTACACAAAAGAGCTTTGTAGTGATAGCACCACTCAGCAGGAAAGATGAGCTCTACGATCCAGCCTTCTGGCCGGAACATGTTGGAATAAAGAGGTTTATATTCTCCAAACACAGCGATTCCCTTCAGACTCTCGGAAATTTTTTCTGAATAAGAGGAAAACGGAGCAAAATGGTTGCACTAAGGATGTGCTAAACGTTTTCCACCTAAATATTTGGTCCCTGAGAAATAAAACTGGCGAACTTGAGGCTTATCTTAAAGTGTGTAACTGCTCGTATGACATCATATGTTTGAGTGAGCACTGCTTAACACCGGACGAAATTGAGAGCATCCATCTGCCTGAATATGGATTAGCTGCTTTCTATGCTAGGCCTAACAATAAACATGGAGGAACTGTGATCTACTGCAGAAATACCATCAAAAGCAAACCACTACAGGATCTCATAAATCTTAGTTCGGAACAAAATTGTGAAATCTCTGCGGTTGAACTGCCTAACCAAAATTCTATTATTGTGACAATCTATCGCCCACCAAATGGTGACTTCCAAACTTTCTTATCTATAATGGAAAACCTGTTTGTGAGACTGTCGGTTAAAGATAGGTACTGTATTATGAATGGTGATTTTAATATTCATTTTGAAAAAAACTATGAGCCTAGAAACGCCTTCAGGGATCTGGCAATTTCTTATGGTTTCGAACAGGAGGTACATACTGTTACAAGGGAAAATCATTGTATAGATAATATTTTTGTAAATTTCCATGACGCGTTAGAGTTTAGCATTGATGTTCGCGACCCACTCTTGTCGGATCACAGTGCGGTGAGCATCCATGTCGAAACCTTGTTGGAAGCGGACAGACCCTCATCGAGACCGATGCCCGTTCTGTGTCGTCCGTTCACCCGAAAAGGTATGAACATATTTTTTAATGACCTTGATGGTACGAACTGGACTTCAGTGCTCACTGGGTCCTCAGCAGAGGCAAAGTGCAGCAACCTTATTGTCAGGTTGAATGATGCCCTGGATCGCGCCTTCCCGGAGGTCAAAAAATATCCTGGGCATTGTGGTGAGGTCCCTTGGTTCACGGAGGAGCTAAAAACTATGCGAAACAATCTTTCTACACTCCGCGAAATGTATTGTGTCTTCGGGTCCCCGCAGATTCATGAGTATTTTAAGAGGTACCGTAAACTTTACAGAAATGCAATTAACACTGCTAAGAAAAAGGCAAACTCTGATTTTATTTGCAACTCGAGCAACTTATCAGGAGCGGCGTGGAGGGTCATCAACGCACACCGAGTACCCTTTAGTCAGCCATCAGAGACTAACACTCTTACTGCTGATGCTTTTAACAATTTTTTTGCAGACATTGCCGACACCATTGTTGATGGCATCCCGGGCTCTGGCGCTGAGGCGGGGGACCGCCTTGGGGGGGTTATTCTGCCTCCTGGGTTGGGCTTCGCATTTAGGCAGGTGACTTTCCTGGAGGTTAGGGAAGCAATTGATGGCCTGAAAAACAAGAGCAGCCGAGATATCTATGGCATGAGCGTTGTACTGCTGAAGAAAGTAAAGAATATTCTCATCATACCTTTAACTAAGGTTATAAATTGCTGTATAGAGGAGAGTGTTTTCCCAAATAGTCTTAAACTTAGCAAAGTAATCCCAATTCATAAAAAGGGTGATAAAGCGGACGTGAATAATTATAGGCCTATAGCATTAATATCGGTATTATCACAGGTGTTTGAGAGGGTCCTTAAGGATCAACTTTACAACTACTTTGAACAAAAGAAGCTATTTACCAATTGTCAGTATGGTTTCAGAAAGGGGCTGTCCACCTCGCATGCCATAGATACCTTGTGCCAGCATATTCTGGGGGGTTTTGAGGGAGGAAAGTATGTTGGGACAACATACTACGACTTATCGAAGGCCTTTGACTGCATTTCGCATTCTGTTCTCCTCGAGAAGCTTGGGTTCTATGGCCTAGACGGGGATAGTATAGCTCTACTGAGGAGTTACCTCTCTGGAAGAAGGCAGGTGACGTCTTTCAACCGTGCAGAGTCGGGCCAACGAACTCTGAGGCATGGTGTGCCTCAGGGCTCGATCTTGGGGCCCCTGCTGTTCCTAGTGTACATCAATGACTTGCCGGCAGCTTTAACTGAGGGTAGATTGATTCTGTACGCGGATGACACGACGGCTACCGACGAAGACTCTGACGTCGCTGCATTGCTGCTAAAAATGGAGGATAATCGCAGGTCGCTGAGTGACTGGTTCGCAGCAAACCGATTGAGCCTAAACGCCGACAAGACCGAAGACATGGTGTTTGGCCTTAGACCCCACAATATAGAGAACCCTGCGGCAGTGAAATTTCTTGGTGTGCAAATGGATCCCACATTAAGATTCGACATCCACATTGACTCGGTTTGTTCCAGGGTGTCGAGAGCGGTGCATTTATTAAAGCAACTTTCGAGAGTGGTGTGCCCTGGTGTGTGTATGATTGCCTTCCACGCTCTCGTACAGTCCCTCTGCTGCTATGCCTTGCTGACGTGGGGTCATTCTGCCCATATGGGCAGAGTGTTTGCGCTTCAGCGCAGAGCAGTAAGAGTTCTCGCGGGTCTTGATTACCGTGCTGATGTCAGGAACGCTTACAGAGATCTGGGGATACTTACCATTCCCTCCCGTTATATCTATGAATGCCTACTGCACGCTAAAAGCTCTGGTAACTATCGGCCGGTTGGTGACGGTCACAATTACAACACACGTGGCAGGGAAAATCTGCACGTGGGTTTCCTGCGATTGGGAAGATCATGGAATGCGACTCTGCACTACGCCCCGACCTTTTTTAATAAGCTCCCGGTGCCCATCAGGAACTTAGAGACGAACACGTTTAAGAGGACGGTAAAAAAATATCTAACTTCCCACCCGTTTTATTCCATTCAGGAGTTCTTAGACCATATATATGATGTTCCCTTGCCTTAACTGCCTGTCATCATTTTAAATTATTTTAAATTGTCTGTGCTGTACTGTATTGTTCTGACCTTTTTAAACTGGTTTTATGATTGATTTTATCTAGACTCTGTCAATTAAAGTCCTATTCTTAAAGAATGACATGTTCTATGCTTTATTGTATTTTTATTAGAACTAATAAAGAGATTGAATTGAATTGAATTGAATTGAATTAGGCATACGAATTGTCCTGTTTATTGAATGTAGTATTTATGTAAACATTCTTATTAGGGATAGTTTTGATACTTTTAATTTTGATAGTGCCTATTTTATTCTTTTGTACCATATATTGACTTGTGTAAGCAAAACTTTTGTAATAACATGAATAAACGAAATTGAAATTGAAATTGAAATTGAAATTGCATATATTTCAAATATTATATACTAGATTTTTGAAACTGTGAGACTTAGCTGCAACTGCAATCTATTGTTAAACTACAATTTTCTACAATACATACCAATGGTAAGCCCAATCCCGCTCTCGCCCAATTAACTCCAGCTAACTTTTCTTTTAATACATCTGCGACCGGACTAATCAAATTTGGGGCTGGAAACAACGGACTCTTGCAAGCGGGGCAAGTATACCCCCTTGGGGCTGTAGTAGGGGGCAACTGCCTTGAATAATGGTCCAAGCAGGACCAATGAAAGACATCTAAAAATGTTAATAAAGACAATTTGTTCCAATAAAATGCTTAATGCAATAAATATTTATTGATTTCTAATTGAACTGAACTGAAATATAGTTGAAAAACTTTCAAAATATGCTTACGATAGCAAGTTAACCGAATACTATCCTCCACATTTAGATCCTTCGAACATAGTTCACAAATAGAATTGTAATCGCTATCCTGTAGCCATTGTAAATAGGACTGTACTACACACTAAAAAAGATAAATAATGGAACAGAACATATTACTTCAGCGACAATCTTTAGCAAAAATACTTACAATAGGATGATTTGTTACCATACAGTTCTCACATACACACACCCTATGTTCAAAGCAGAATTGATTAGTTACTCGACGTTTCGGACACTTGCACAACCCCATCGTATACAAATCTGTTTATAAATGGAGTTATAGACCTAAATTAATTACTGTGTAGCGAAAACATACATATTATTTTTTGAGGCCACGTATTTGACAGTTCGGTTTGTTTGACAATCAGCTGATTTGACAACTCGCTTAATAATGAAGTTAGCTATATTTGTGTTTTAATCACATGGGCTGAAAAATTGACCTCTCGGATATCGAATGTTTCTTGTTGCTATAGGTTTGCGACTGTGAGTGTTAATAATAGTAGAAAGCGCCCAACTGTCATAAAGAAGCGATCGGATGCTTCGCGCGACTTTTAAAAATAGCGCACATCAAATAAATCATTGAAAGCCGTTTTGTCAAAATTATTCTCTACTGGATATTTTTAAGCGTAATTTTTAAATCCGTTCAATCTCGCGAAGAGTTCAATAAAAAACTCTTTGATCTAGATGTTCTGCATGCAAAAAGTCTTGTTTGCTACCAGTGCAACTCATCATACTCCGACTTATTACCTATTTGTGATATCAATGTCTTTCAATATGCAAAGCCAGAAGACAAGATACAAAGACTCTTCGTGTGTCCCCCGCAAAGAAACTCCTTCTGTTTTTTGGAAGTTGTCGAGACGAACAAACAAAGAGAGACGAGAAGAGGTTGTGTCGACTCGAAGGACGATGGAAACGTTAAGTTAAAAAATGGATGTGTTCATTTAAAAGGCAAGAGGAAGATTTGCTTTTGTAACAAGCATAAGTGCAATCGAAGTGACGAGAACGCTAAAATAAATAAGCTGGTTTTTAGCTTAACTTTCATCAGCTTTATTAAATATATTAAAAATTTGGTTTTAATTAATATTAGGACAATAAACACTCGTAATATATTCTAAAAACAAATAAAATATATTTATGTCTTTGTATTTCGCTACAAATTTCAAAAATATTCCATTTGAAAGTAAGTAAAAAACTAAAAAAAAGTAAAATAAAGACGAATACCTACGTGTAAAACCTGAAACACACCGAACCCAATTTAAGGAGGTAAAATATTCGCTTTCTTAGAACCCAATGTCCTTTAAATTTCATCTAATTCAATATACAACGTTTTTACATTTAGTTTTAGATTCACGAATCACAATTTGAATTACAAGTTAAAACATAATGCAAATGTAAATTATACAGTTTTTATCCCCGAGTCGAGACAAACTTATTTTGATGAATAAAATTGTTTCCAGGAACGTTGGGCAGTGTCGAAGCTCAAAATAAAATTAAAAATCCAATTACATAAAGGCAGAATAAAAATAGCGAGCAGATAGAAATATACTTTCCTTCTTCATCTCTTCTGTTAATTTCTCCATAAACTTTTTTGTTTATCAGGAAACTTTCACTGGAAATACACATAGATTCAAAAGTTTTGCATCAGTCTGATTTTGGCATGTTAAGATAATTTCAGGAATGAATTTTGATTCTAAATGTTTATTTATGTTTATCAGTTAAAACGATACCATTTTTTGTAGCAAAAAAAAATACTGTCAAGACATTTGTTTAAGATAACATTTTTAGTGTTGTTGGCGCTGGCCAGGTAAATTTTTCGATTCAGTATGTAAAAATGAATCGCCGAGTAATATCTGCAATTGATCGTGCAAGAATAGTAGCTTTAGTTGAAGAAGGTTTGTTGCTGAAACAATAGGGGTTTGTCAAAGTGATGTCTCTCTCATATGGAATCGCTATCTAGAAACCAATTCTGCGCGAGACAGACAACGAAGTTGTAGAAGGCGTGTTACTATCGAACAGTAGAACCGCTATATTACGTTAACAATTCGGAGAAATCGTACTATGCCAGTCCCACAACTTCAGAGAGATGTTACGCATGCAATTGGAGTTCGCGTATCCGTCGCTACACTAAGAAGACGAATTCTTGAATCCGTTTTAAGATGTCGCCGAGTAGTAAGAGTTCCACAACTACAATATGACCACACCGACTTCGTCGACTGCAGTGGGCTGAAACGCACGTTCGCTTACCCGAAGAATTTTGGAATTCTGTCCTATTTTCCGACGAGACCAGGATTTGTCTGGTAAACGATAGTCGCTGGATTCGCGTTTGAAGAGAACCAACAATAAGAGTCGCTCAACTTGCCCATGCTCGCCCCTTGCCTCCATTCGCCGGAGGAAGCGCCATGTTTTGGACAGGTATTAGGTCTGACGGGCGTACTGAGTTAGTCCACGTTCAAGGCACAATGACTGACGACAGGTACATTAGGGATATTCTACATCCTTATGTTATAACGTGGAGAGGGGCTGTTGGTAATAATTTTGCGTTTATGGACGACAATGCCCGGCCCCATCGTACTAGAGCTCTGGATGAATATTTAGCAAGTGAGGGAATCAATCGATCGGAGTCGCCTGCTTTGTCTCCTGACATGAACCCGATAGAACATGCTTGGGACATCCTCTGTAGGGCAGTTCCCGTTAGATGAAATCCCCCTAGAACTCTCCAGGAGCTTGTCATCGCTGCGGATCGAACGGATTGCTAACCTTACGCACAGCATGCGGCGACGTCTTCAAGCTTGTTGAGGCCAGAGGAGGAAATACACTTTATTAGAAGCTAAATTTTTTTAAATTTCACAAATTATACAATATAAATAAATTTTACTTTTGTTAAGTTTTTCTTTTGGAAGGGTTAAAATGGTGTGGTAAAATAAAAATTTTTAAAACTCATTGATTTTTATTTTAAACTTATCAATGTAATATTTAGTCTATTTTCACCATGACGTAATTAGTTATTCGAGAATCAGACTGATGCAAAACTTTTGAATCCATGTGTAACTTATTGTTGTAGAATATTTTTCTTCTAAATTTTGCGTTTCAGTCTCAAAATTGTTATTTTAACAATTTTATTTTGCAAAAAGTCATTATTTTTGTGGTTCTGCAGACAATAAAAAGACACTCATTAAAAACCTATATACTATAAGAAAAACAATCTAAAAATTAAAAAATTTCTTGATACCTTGAGTCAAAAAATTTAGCACAATGAGAAACTTTACTTTAACTTTTTTTAAAATGTGTTCTTGATAAAACTTTGCGTTGTTGAATAAAATGTATGTATGAGTAAGCACTAATAGTTTATTAATGTTTTAAAGAACAAATCGCTAAACAAGTTTCCCATATGCCCACTTTTTTGGTGCATCTTAATCTACTAAAAACATAAAACTGTAATTTTTCACAAATTATCTATTAAGGTACCCTAATTACTCGAAAAGACAGTTTACTCTTACAGATTTTTATGCAAATTCATTGATACGAGCTCAGTATCAATATTACATGTTCTGGTAATACCAGATATGAAAAATCCAATTCTTACATTAAAAATGTCATGGTTCACGACAGCCGACAGACAAAAGTAAAATAAGTTCTTTACAATTTAAGAGTCAATACAATTGCGCAATTTGGATATTTAAAAAATAAAATAACCTATACAGGATGTATTTAATAAAAGTCAAATTCGTAACCACATCCACATTTCTTTTTAAATCGAATACCCTGTATTTAATGGCATTTTCAAATATTTCTGACCAAACGAAGTGAAGTTTTTTGACATTTGAATCATGGCAATAGGTTCTTTATGCTAGAAACTTGCTTGCACACATTCCTACCTTGATTTTGTATCCCTCAAAAAAAGCTTCCACAGGTTTAACATTTTAAAGTTTACTTTCAAGAATAATGATGATCGTGAAAGCCGTTGTTATTGTTATAGTTTTACTTACCATAAAGAAACTAAATGAAAAGTGTCATTATTCAAATGGCAATAATATCAAAAACGGTATTCTATATAAAACTTTATATATACAGGGTGTCCCGTATAAGAATGCACTCATATACAGGGATTTCGTCAACCATAGGACATACGGAAATTTGAGCATTAGTGATTTCTGCAATGTCATGTTTTGAAATTAAAAAAATTCCAAAGATATTTCGGCAAAACGAATTTTAAAAGCAGTATTACAGTCGGCAATAAAAATTTCCGGTGCAATGGCAATTATAATTGCACGAATTCATGCGCAGTAAACCGTTCTCGATCAGCTGGCGCATTGCCAACAGTCAGAACAGCAATTGTTAGTGTCGAAATCCTTAAAATACCCCCAGAATTAGAGATGGGCAAACCTGTTCGTTTTGATTAGCAGTTAAAGCAGCTACTGCTACTTATAAATGGCAGTTCAAAAAAGTTGCTACGATTAGCAGTAAATATGCATAATAAAGAATGTGAACTGTTAATTTAAGTACCAGTTAGTTTAAATAACCATTAGCTGTTCGTAGGTGCTTCGACCAACTAATAAACATTTAAAAATAACAGAAGAATCCATCTCTACCCAGACTTGCACCGGCAATGGCAATGAAAACGGCGCGCGTGCCCCATTTCAGGTAATGCGAGACAGCTCATCGAGAAAGGTGTACTGTGAATGAATCCGTGCAATTTTAATTGCCAGAAGACTAGAATTGCCGACTGTAATACGGATTCCATTCTCACATTGCGCCGGAAATGCGAGAAGTATTTGGCCAGCTGATCCAGAACGGTTTAGTGCGCTTGAATACGTGCAATTATAATTGCCATTGCTGGCGCAAGAGACAAAAATTGCCGAAATACGGTTTTAACGATTTCGTTCTTTTTGTTTCCTGATTCTATTTGAAGAGATATGCGAAAATAAATTTTACGATCTAATTGCCACTTTTTCTCCTTTAAAGATGGTTTAATTAAATTTTCAATCCGACGTTACGTTTTTTTCAAACCATCATCAATTTTTTTTTTCTAGTAACAATTTATTTTATGCTTTATGAATCCAACGATATATCACACCTACTATTTATCAGGCGTTTTTGACTAAAAAAATTATCTTGAATCCAAATAAACACCTAATTTATTTATAATAATAATAATAAGTTAGATTCATAATATAAAGCACAAAATAAAATGTTACTACGATTTAAAAAACAAAATTGACGATGGTTGCGAAAAAACGAAACGTCGGATTGAAAATTTTATTAAAAGAAGCCACGGAATGTAAAATTTATTTTTACATATCTTTTCAAATGGAATCAGAAAACAAAAAGAACGAAATCGTAACAATTCGGTTTTGACGAAATATCTTGCGCCCTGGTTCCTAAGAGATCCCTTGTTATGGTTTCGTCCCGAACGAATATGATCGCAAAAAAGTATACAGCAAAGGCACCTTAACCCGACCTTAAGCTTTTCGCTGATCCCTTAGTCATATTCCGGAGGATAATCCATAAAATCCTCTTCCACTTCCTCCGCAGGCGAACTCGATTCGTACTCCGGCATCTGCATAAACTTAACAACTAGAAAATCCCTCAACGACGTCGGACCGTACTTGAAGAAGTAGTGGTAATACTTATACCTCGGAGGTTCGTGCTTATAGACAGTGTCCGGGTTCTGATCGAGCAACGTGCCCTCAAAAACCTCATAGAGTTTTTTGTCTTTGATTTTTTGAGGTTCGGCCGGGGGCGATAAGAACGAGAGGTAGATGTTATAGTTTTTGAAATAATCGTGATAGAAACGGTGTTGTTCTTCTGAGAAATGGTCGTGCATTTCTTGAACGTTTTGAAGCTGACGGCCCATTATGTTGCTTTCGCCAGCGAAAGAACCTATTTGAAATAAATTTACTTGATTATTCTAAACACGGATATTCATCCACTACAGGGTGTCGATGTGATCAAGTTATAAAGTTCTAGCTTCTAGGGAAGATAGCATACATGAAAAAAAATAAAAGTTCATATGAATTCATAGATTGGTCCGGAAACGCTTGGGAAAAACGGATGATTTTAATAATCGAGTACTTGATACTAGAGCAGGTTTTTATTATTTGGCGAAATTTTCGTTGGTTTGTGTCGTTTTTTTAATAATCAATGTTTAGTTTTCCGTCTTATTTGGTTAATACTGATTGGACTGGCCGTGAACAAACCCGAACAAATTCGTTGAATTGTGAATAAAATTGAAAAACTGCAATACTTTCTTTAAAAATTTGTATCTCCGTTTAAAAAGCAGATAATGACGTGAAATAATAGTACATTACGTACCGAGGGCAGTAAGAAGGCCTTTACGGACGAGAGCGGGGACGCTCGAGTCCGTAAAGGCCTTCACTGCCCGAGGTTCGTACCGTACTTTTTGTCAAAAGTGCGCCGAGTCCTTCTGCCACTAAAAAGAGTGTTGGTCGTTAGAATGTCGGGGCGCCGAGTCAAGCCGGTTCGTTCCTGTCTGCGCCGTCTTTGTCTGCGCGCAGAGCTATACACGTGTATAGTTCAACGAGAGGGCTGTAATGAAAACATTACAGCCCAGTTTCTAGGTATATTACAGCCCTGTCTCCGAGAGGCTTGAAAAGAGCTACTTACGGTCACGAAAAGAGGTCGCGTAAGAGGCGCTTACGGCGCACGTATGACAAAAAAACATTGTGTTAAGAAAAGGCTACACTTCAAAACAAAACATACTGAAGCTAAATTGAACTGCTCAATTTTTCCACAGGGTTTAAGAAATTAAGGGTAAAAAAGTAACTTAACGAAAATTCAGGCTAACATTCCGAGACACAAGTCCACACATAAAAATTTCATCAAGATCGGAAAGCAATTTAAAAAGTTACAGGATATACACCTGACTAACATTATCTTTGTCCGGAATGTATTGCCAGGACGTATATAGTGTCAGCCTTCTGAGCGGCAAATTCGAACGTCGCAAATCGGCACATTTCGGATGGCGCGGCGACGATTGTGAATCAAGTGAAAGGAAACGATTCAAATTTTCAAGCGAAGCTCGGGTATCGAGTGAAAGGTAATAAGTAACAAGCGACGATTTTCGCTTGAATTTATAACTCGAGCGGTTTTTTAGTAATCGAGCGATGTCGCTAATTGTAATAATCGAATACTCGAGAGGTTTTTCGCTCGAGCGATCACAACACTAGTGATTAGTAGAGCAGGTTTTTATTATTTGGCGAAATTTTCGTTGGTTTGTGTCGCTTTTTTAATAATCAATGTTTAGTTTTCCGTCTTATTTGGTTAATACTGATTGGACTGGCCGTGAACAAACCCGAACAAATTCGTGGAATTGTGAATAAAATTGAAAAACTGCAATACTTTTTTTAAAAATTTGTATCTCCTTTTAAAAAGCAGATAATGACGTGACACAAAAAACATTGTGTTAAGAAAAGGCTACACTTCAAAACAAAACATACTGAAGCTAAATTGAACTGCTCAATTTTTCCACAGGGCGTTAAGAAATTAAGGGTAAAAAAGTAACTTAACGAAAATTCAGGCTAACATTCCGAGACACAAGTCCACACATAAAAATTTCATCAACATCGGAAAGCAATTTAAAAAGTTACAGGATATACACCTGACTAACATTATCTTTGTCCAGAATTTATTGTCGAGGAGTGTATTATACTTAATTTTGTTATAGGGACCATCTTTTTGGAGTTTCCCCAGATTATAACCCGTCCATTGTTCTTTATGTTTTCAAGAATCTGAATTTTATTTTACCTGTTATACCCATATATATATATAACCATTATATTGCCAATACGAACGTTCCAAATTACAAAAAGTGTCCCCGCTATGGGATATGGCTTGGCACCATTCAGTTTGCGCAGCAGGGTGGAAATTTTATCGATCGCGTCAGAGCCGGCCCGACATTATTTGTTTTTGTTATTCATCGCCATATTGGGCTCTTGATGCTTTTTTAAATTACAGAATAAAAAGTGGTTCATCCACATTGTTGTCGGTATATTAGTGCTTATAAACTTTCATTAACTAACAACAATTTTTGTAAAGGAGTTTTTAATTTGTGGTGATTCGATTCGCCGTTTGTTAGGTTAATAACTAGTTTTGTTTAAGATGAAAGGACACAAGTGCATGGTGCTTTTTTGCAAAAGTCGTGGATCAATTCCAGGTATAAAGTATTTCAGGTATGTACGTATATACGACAATATTTTGCTTATCACATTATCCCATCTTCGGAACCGAATTTCACTAAAAAGCTTGTAAAAAAAGAAGAGAGTGTCACTCGTATACAATATAATATATATGTGGTCATTACCTAACCTTAAAATTAATGTATTTTTAATTTGTTGCATTAGTAGCTGATAATTCCCAAAATAGTCAACAACAAAATTCATTCTTAATTTTTGGTTCAGGAAAAAGTGAGGTTAAGAAACATACGACGTCGGATGAAAGTTAAAATAAAGCTCATCGTGTCGATTGTTACAAATATTCGGACGGAATTTGGCACCAAAAGTTTACACCAATCAGGGCACCGTCGGATCATCATATCGTCAGAAATCGTATGCATGGACCGCTGTCTTAAATCGAACTAATCGAAAATTTTATTGCAATATTTTTCCTAACTTACCAGTGAAATTTACATTAAAAAAGTTGAAATCCGGTCCTGTCGAATGTTTATTTTCACACAGAAATTTCCGAACTGCGCAAACTCACTATTACCCGTTCGATGTCCATAGCGGGGACATAATTTCAGAGGGTATTAGCAATATAATTAATGGTTATATATAATATGTGGTTATACCAGGGTTGGATCGATTTAAATCATCCGAGTTAAATCAGGATTTAAATAAATTGTTTTTTTATTCAAAGAAACAATCATTTTTTAAACTTTCAGATATATTTACCTTATTTTGAATTTCTTATAATTTAAACATCAATTCACCGAGTCTGGCAACTGTTTTTAGAATTACCGTTTCCTGTTTTGTTTGTAAAAGTTTGTAAAATAAAAAAAAATAACCAATTTATATCTTCATACTCCGTTCTAACAATATTAACTGCATTTTAATTATTTACTGTTGTAACTGTGTTACATAGGAATAAAAAATAATGAAATAATACATATCTAAAAATTCCGATAATAAAAAAGAATACGATCAACGTTTAGCCAGAATTCATTATTTTAGCCAGAATTCATTATTTCTTTCTTAACCTCAAGAACCACGAAATACAAGCGATTCCACATACTTTTTCTCAATATATCCCTCATCACTCACTTTTATGTTTTAAAAATGTCTTTTTACAGGACGACCTCGGAAATCTATTCGACCCGATGCAAAAAGAATCATAAAAATCGGTTAAACTTGAAAACTGTTATGCCCAAACGAATATAAAAAATACATCATCAAAATATTTTCCTAATTTTTTTACTTACCCGGTATGAAAGTAAGAACTTGCACCCCATATTTCGCCATCTCTACCCTTAAGCCATCAGACCAAGAACTTAAAGCTGCTTTGGTAGCCCCATATATTGACAGACCAGGTAAATTCGCCAGAGCACAATGGCTAGATATTGTCACAATTCTACCTAAAAAAAGAAAAAAACAACAATTTTTGAAAAAAAATCATATATTTAATCTCTTAATTCAAGAATAGCTATTAACTCAATATTGATCTTTTACCTTTATATTGTCTTAGTAAAGGACAGAAAGCATTGGTCAGCATAAAGGTACCCATCAAGTTAACAGAAATTTGATTGTGTATCAGTTTCTCTGTCTGCCATTCAAATTCTCCAAATACCATAACGCCAGCATTATTAACTAGAGCATGGAGACCTGAAACAAAATAATTATATTTGAAAGGATAGGAAAAGAAGGCAGAATGTCCATTGGCTGAAAAGGAAATAGCCATAACATTTTACCGCAAATATAAAGTAGAAAATCCCAGAGGCTTAAGTAAGTAAGTAAAAAACCCATAAAATTGTTTATGAAATCAAATATTTCAAGGAGGTGAATAGATATTCAAATTTTTTTACATTTCTGGACAAAACTGTTTCAGTTGGCATTGGCAATAAGAAATATGTGTAAATTTATGCACTATCTGGTTTCATACTCGTCTTAAAGTATAATTTACTTTAAACCTTGAACCTATCTTCCCAAACTCAACACAAATATGTAACTATATTATAAATTATAATAAGGTACACATACATGGATTGTGGCTTATTGAATTTTGACTTCTTTCTTTCAAAATAGCCTTTCGTGTTTATGTCACCAACGAATATACACATGAATGTCTTAAAGCAGAGTAAAGTAATCACTTTTTACTTACTATATCCAGGATTTTGTCTCAAATAGTGTTCTATGGTTTGCACTGCATTCTTAATACTATTGTTATCAGTTATGTCTAGTTGAATTTGAATGATATATCCTCCATATAATTTTTTTATTTCTCTAGAACCTTTAGAGTCCAGATTCAAAAAGGTTGCTATTACAGTAAATCCACAATCGGCAGCATGTTGAGCTAGTGAAAAGCCTAATCCTAAAACAAGTAAACCATTATTTTTTCTGTAATATTTTAATTTCTAACTCATCTCCTACCTGAATCGCAACCTGTAAGCATTACAACCTTCTTTTTATTAGCAATTAACTTCTGTTTTTCTCGGCTGAAGATAAACGCAAGACTAACTGCTGTAAGCCCCACTACGGTCAAGTTTTTTATAGCCTGGTGAGACTGAAAGCCATGCTGCACTAGCACCAACATACCCAGAACTCCCGCACCCAATGCCGTATATAATTCATTTATAATTTCGACGCAAACTATAAAAGCCTTAGAAAGAACCCCCATTTTTATTATAAGGCTTAATTTGGTACTTAACTAGCACTATTTAGAGACTTGGCAACATATTGTATGCAAAGTGGTTGTAAATTAAAGAATACGTGTTATGAAATGGTCGTTTCGTGCGTGAATGATGAACTGAGCGTTTAAGCACTAGAATTTGAAATTGTAATCTTGTCAACATGAGAGGTAAACAAATTTTTCCGATTAATTTATGATGAGGTTATGATGGCTGTATAAATCATTTTCTCTTCACAGCTTGAGGATTTTACTGCTGGGGCTACCTCGCACGTAAAAATAAATGTTGAGCACCTATTATGTCCCATACTGAATTAAGGAAGAAGCGTTTCAAAATAACCTAAGATTCATTCAAAAAAAATTAAAATTATTTGATAAGTATTTCTAAATAAAAAGCCATGTCTAAAGCGGCAGCAAGACTGAAGTCCCTTAAAAAGGTGGCAGATCAGAAAATTATTCATGGAAAAATGAGGACAAACATACCAGCATGTCTTGCGGCTGCGGGACCCCCTTTAGGACCCATGTTGGGGCAGGTAAGCGTAATTTTTTATCATTGATTTATTAAAGGGTTCGCGCAGTTTCTGTAAAGCTATGTGGTATTGTAGAGAGGTGTTAATATAGCAGCATTTTGCAAAGAATTTAATGAGAAAACTAAGGACATAAAAGAAGGTATTCCCTTGCCAACACGGATGACTGTAAATCCAGATAGAACTTTTGATTTGACTATTCATAAGCCTCCAGCAGTTTACTTTTTAAAACAAGCTGCTGGACTTCAAAGGGCTGCTATGGATCCCGGAAAAGGTAAGTACTAAATACAAGTAGGTTGTTTCCTTGTGCATCCAAACTTAACATATTATTATGTCTCGCTCACTTTTGTGTAAATAATCGTATTTTGACCTGTTAAGTTTGTCTTCTTTATCCTTGTTGATAATGAATAGGTTAGTCCCCGCAACACAAACCCAAACATTCCGTTTGGAGTAACCAGTAGAATTTGGATTTATATTTTTGGTATATTTTTTTGGTTTTGGTAGTTTTAACTATAAAGTTCATGTAATCACAAGTGTAATCTATTGTTTTAAAATAAGGAAAGTTAGAGAAGTTTGATTATTTTAAAATAATATAGATTTAATATATATGTATATGTCATAGGCTTTTCATTGAAGAAAAGTTAGAGGTGTAGAAACTTACTCAAAAAATAAAGTATTTTGTGGGTTGTCTTTCCTGAAAAGTATTTAAGTAAAACAATTTTTTTTTAGAAATTGCTGGAAAAGTTACCTTAAAACATATCTACGAAATAGCAAAAATTAAAGGTGAAGATCCAACGTTAGATACACTTTCCATGGAAGACTTATGTAAAATGTTGGTTGGAGTTGCCACGTAGGTATTTACAACAAAATTAATCTATCAAAACACTTTTTTGTTTGATATGTTACGTCAAATAGCACTGTTTTTTAGATCATGTGGTATAGAAGTAGTACGAGATTTAGATCCAAAAGAATACGGTGAGTTTCTAACAGAGAGAGCTGCAATAGTAGAACAACAAAAGAAAGACCTTCAAGAAAAGAAAGAAGCCAAACTGTTAAGAACAGGATAAGACATTGTATTATAGTAGGTAAAATAAATTATTAATTTTAGCAGATATATTATTTTTTTCTTGCCTACTTTTTAAGAAAGAATAAAAAACTACTTTCCTTGTAAGATTTTGTTATGAGAGACTTGTGATTTATAACAGTTTTATAAAAGCTTGGTATACGGTGGTCTTGTATTCATACTATGCGAGGTTTCTGTTAGGCGATGTTCACACTATCTAGTGTCTATACTGTACTTGGAGTGTAATATCCAAGAATGTTCTTTCAAGCATTATAACGCTGTTTTATAGGAGTTTTTTTGAATTGCTGTACAAACATCAATCATCAACTTACATACACTATGCAGCAAAATATGAATACAATAAGACACAATTTTCTTATAAAAACAATAAATAAATTTAGCTTTATTTCAACCCAAAAATTTAGAACACTCGATCTATGAAAACTTAACACTAGTTCGTCGGTAAGAAGCTGGATATAACTTGCAACATCTTTTCCCTACTTAAAGGGCATTTTGCGTACGTCGTTATACATTTTTCGGCATCTTGGTTTCGACCAATTTGGACCGCTTCCTTTATCGCTGTACCATCGGCAATCATTGAAAATAAGGAGTTACTAGAAATATAAGAACATTTGAACAATAAGCTACAACATTTGCAAGGCTGGTAATTTTCATGCCAAAAATTGACTTTTGGCAAGTTTCCATAACTGAATATCCTGTACCTGCCATTTTTAAACAACATTTCCCGACTAAACTCCTGGACAAAATTAACGCAACATCATAAATTTCCCATATTTTTGATGCTATTTTTTTCTGAATTTATGATCCGATTTGAATGATTTTTTTTACATTGTAGATTGGTTCCTTGACAATGTCATAGTTTTCGCTGTTTATGATAAAAATTTAATTTTCGATTTATACTTGGTTTACAAAATATGCTCTGTTTTTTTCCGAAAATTCGCATCACCCTGTGGAGTATATTAGCAACCAACGCATATTACAGTTGACATTAAACGGTAGGTCCATCTTTCCCCAACATTTCCTTTTTTGGTTTACTTCATTATCTCTGTTATTAAAGGAGATACACCGTTTTATAGCGTAACATGCTTTTATAGACTTTAACATTCAACACATTCATTGTTAAATGTTTTCTAGTAGGTTTCAAGATTAAATTACTCGTCGGGCAACTGAGCATACGAAACGAACGTTTAATAAGCAGTTTCCGAACAATTTTTATCAATATGGCGAATTTTATTTCACCTTTGTAACTTTAAAACACAACATCTGCTGACACATCGCTTGCAATGTCCGAAAAAGTCCATAGTCTACTTGAAAACATTTAACAATGAATGTGTTGAATATTAAAATCTATAAAAACATGTTACGCTATAAAACGGTGTATCTCCTTTAATAACAGAGATAATGAACTAAACCAAAAAAGAAAATATTGGGGAAAGATGGACCTACTGTTTAATGTCAACTGCAATATGTTTCGGTTGCTAATATACTCCACAGGGTGATGCGAATTTTCGGAAAAAACATAGTATTTTTAGTACACCCAGTATAAATCAAAATTAAATCTTTATCATAAACAGCGAAAACTATGACATTGTCAAGGAACCAACCTATAATGCAAAAAAAATCATTCAAATCGGATCATAAATTCAGAAAAAAAATAGCATAAAAAATATGGCAAATTTATGATGTTGCGTTAATTTTGTCCAGGAGTTTATATTGCGAAACTCAATAATATTAAAAAACAGCTAAAAGTTACTTCCGAGTAAAATTATTTAATTTCGACTTTTATTAGTTTTTTTATATGAAATTTTTTTTATACAGGGTATTCCTTAATGACGTGCTAATATTTCAGGGTGTGATTCCTTAGGTCATTTTATAAAGAAAAGTTCCGCTACAGGGTGATGTTATTTTTTAATATCTCCGAAGGTACTTCAGATATTATTTTCAATTTTGGTATGTGTTAATAGAATATGGAACCACAAATTTTAGTTAGAAAAGTTATTCAATTGTTCCACAGTGGCGTCCCTGCAAACATGTCCTCTGATATTTTTTACAAAAAAGATGGTACGCCACTGACATTTTTCCATGTAGATTTTTTCTGATTAGCCTGGTCCATTCTACATGAAAACGGTCTCTTGAGTTTTTCTCGTCAGTTCAGTTCAGTCGTTCTTGATTAAAACTTGAGACTTGCATTGTCTTTGTGAATACTGTATTCACCTGAAGACGACTGGAGATACTTACCAGTTGAAACGTTGTGATATATAACAAATAAAGACACTGCAAGTCCAAAACTTTTCTACCTCTCATAAGTAATATTTCTTCGATTTTTAGTGTTTCATCGAATTTATTTTATTTTTCGCTGTTTTTATTCGAATATGGTGAATTATACGAATTTAAGTGTTTAAGTAAGAAGGTGACCATTTCTAACAATTTTTATAAAACTAAATTTATCATTAATTATTTTATCAATGTTAATAATAATGAGTTTCAATATGAATTTAGTGGTTTTAATCAAGAACGGTGCGTCTGACGAGAAAAACTCAAGAGACCGTTTTCATGTAGAATTTAACCAGGCTAATCAGAAAATGTCAGTGGCGTACCATCTTTTTTGTAAAAAATATCAGAGGACATGTTTGCAGGGACGCCACTGGTGGAACAATTGAATAACTTTTCTAACTAAAATTTGTGGTTTTATATCCTATCGACACATACCAAAATATCTAAAGTACTTTCGGAGATATTAAAAAATAACCATTTAAAAAATAAAAATTCAACACCCTGTAGCAAAAAATTTAATTCGTTGCGGACATATGTTCGAACTTTTCTTTATAAAATGACCTAAGGAATCACATCCTGAAATATTAGCACATCATTAAGGAACACCCTGTATACTTAATGTTTTAATAAACTTTCCATACCATACTGATAAAAGTTTCCTTTTATACTTACTTTGTAAAAGAAAGGATAAACTCGTCGACCCCAGTTGCCTCCCCAGTTTTTTGGTTCTTGGTTGCATCATTTACAAAAGTACAAATTATTCTTTGAGTACAAGATGTACTGTCGATATTGTTAGCGGCCAGCGAATTGTCCAATCTTGCTAAAATGTTGGTGACAGAGGACATTTCTTCTTCAAGGCCTAAAAGAGTTTAAATTCTTATACAGGGTATCCATAATTAGAGTATATTTTGAAACATAGTAGTAATTGTATTAATTAAAGATTACTTTTCACTGGAAAAATGCATCTTTATAAAACCGTTGAAAACCCCCTATTTTAATTCCTCCTTAACATTATTTACTGTGCTACTTACTTCTTCCATAGCCTCCACCTTGAAGTCCAGAAAAAATATTGGCAATTTTAGGGATAACTAGAATAATCCCCAAACCGATAAGAGCTCCAAGGGCTATACCCCCGATATCCAATTTCATGGTGCCATAGCTTACGCCATTGCCTCCATACCTAACATGGTAAATGTCAATGTCAATCAACCATGATTTTTTTCCCTTAGTATTTTTAATCGAAGATTCTCGGCGAAGATCAATTAGTATTGGAAGTTGTCAACAGTCATCTTATATTTGTTAAAATAAATATTTCTTGTTTCGTTTAATTTTCATATAAATATTTGTCCAATAATCCCTTTTATCACAATATCTTCTTGTCTTTAAACATCTACATGGTAAATAAATTGATATCTATCCGTACTGGACACAAAGTATAATTATTCGATCAAACGAACTTACCTTAAGCGAAGTTCGATCGTAATTATACGAGGGTCCTGTCCGAAGATATCACTTCCCTCCCGTACCCTCTGAGCCCTCTATTTGTGAGCAATCCTGAACATTTTTTCAACCTATGAGCATTGAACAGAGTAGAAACTATCTAACCTTTTTCAAGATATTTCCATTTCTACATCATGCATCAAAAAAATAAACGTAAAAATGGAAATACAGTGCAACCTCGATAATCCGAACCTTGGTTACACCGGATTCTTCAATAATCCGGCCAAACATTTCAACTGTCTTGTGTACTTTATGATCGGGATTTGATAGTACTCGGTAATTCAAGCAAACAAAAATTACAAATTACTTCACAAAATAATTTAAAATTTAATAAGTACGCTTATGTTTTAAATAATTTTTGTTTTCTACAGGGTGGCCCATTTTCCATACTTTTATAGGGTATCTCCGTAGGTAACTGTTAGTGCTATCAAAAAAGTAATGTAGGTGTCATGTGCTCTTTTTGGGTCAAACTTAAAATGGTAAAATCAAAATTTGAAAATTTTCGCTCGCTTAAGAGATACGGGGGAAAATCAAAAAATTGACAATTTCAAAATTACCCTATATTTTCTTAGTTAAAAGAGATACGGAAAAATGTTTTATATAGAAGTTTCTTTATATTGATTATTGAATAATCTGCCGTTTTCAGAATAAGTATACGGGGTCAGGTAAAAAGGTTATCGGTCCTAACCTCACTTTTTTAAATGGAACATCCTGTATATTTTAATCTAAAAATATACTGTTTTAAATTCTCCTTTCAAATATATAACACACCATGGATGTATTGGTTTCCTAGGCGATTTATTAAACTTTTTTACTTTAAACCACAGTAGGGCATGAAACAAAAGCTAATATCTTAGAAACAACAAATGTTGACATTCTAGTTGTTATTAACATTTAATGTCAATTTCATTTTTTACATATTCATTTGTGAAAAATACTTATCAAAATTTTGAAAATTTTGATGATATCTATCATCCATAGTGTGTTATAAATTTGAAAAGAGAGTTTAAAATGCTATCTTCTTAGATTAAAATATACAGGATGTTCCATTTAAAAAAATTAGGTTAGGTCCGATAACTTTCTTACCTTGCCCCGTATACTTATTCTGAAAACGGTAGATTATTCAACAATCATTATAAATAAACTTATGTATTAAACATTTTTCTGTATCTCTTTTAACTAAGAAAATATAGGGTAATTTAGGAATTGTCAATTAGTTGATTTTCCCCCGTATCGCTTAAGCGAGCGAAAATGTTCGAATTTTGATTTTACCATTTTAAGTTTGACCCAAAAAGAGCACATGACACCTACATTACTTATTAACACTAGCAATAACGGAGATACCCTATAAAAGTGTCGAAAATGTAACATTTTCTAGTTGTTTTGTATTAAATGTTTCGTTTTTCAATAAAAAACTGCCTGGCTCCAATAATCCGAATTATTTACTAATCCGGATAACCGCAGCTTTAATTAGTCCGGATTATCGAGGTTGCACTGTATCTCGAAAACGGTTAGAGATTTAAAATAGAGCACGTATACCTTTTTAGTTTAGAAATTCTCTTCTTTGAGAATCTTCGATTAATAATACTTAATACCAGGTAAAATAAACATAGATTTATTAAACAGTGTATATAACTAGCGCTCTCTAATGTGAAACTTACAAAAATCTACAAATTCTTATTTCTTACTCATAAAAACATCATAGCGCCAACTTTCAATCTGATACATTGAATAGTTTTCAAATTATGACTTATTTTCGAAAATAAACTTTCACTTTCACCACCCTGTATATCTAGAACGAGAAACGTTTCGAAAAAACTTATCTGACTCCATCGGTTTAGTTTGATGTTTAGTATATCCAGTTGCTCCATGGCCCATAAGTTATGAGGCACCCTGTATATTATAATATTTGCTTACCCACTTCCGGATGAACCATAAAGAGAGCCAAATCTTGATTCCTTTGCATCGCTGTCTTTTTTCGGCTCGGCTATGGGGTTTTGGGGCGTGTAAACTGTTTTGTTTTTCTGGTAAGGCAAGTCCGATTCGTAATATCGATGACTGGGACTGAATCCGCTTAAAGAATGTAGTTTTAATTTTTACGAAACACTTTGAAATGAAAAAGTTATAAGTATAGTAAAAATTGATAATTTTTTCTTTGGCATTAGGTATCTATAATCAGACGCTTAATTTTGGGCAGATATGCATCATTTAAAAACTTCCCACTCGTAATATCTCGCCAGTAAATAATATTAAAAAAAGACATGACAAGTTTATTATGGAGGGGGGCAGTTTAGGAATATTTGCAGCCTTCCTGGTTTAACCCTCTCGGAGGGGTAGATATTACCATTAAAATCTTAAATGGGAAGGAGGATCAAGTGGCACATCGTTTAAGTATCGTTGCAATAATGCCATATAATTTATTATTTTTGAGTAGAAGTTTCCAAAAAAAATCGCGCTCCTGAGATTTATAGTTTTTATGTTACAATAAATCTCGGACAAATGTTAGTCTTCTTTATAGTCCTGTAACTTTTTTAATTGTTTTCTGATTTGGGTGAAATTTTCAGTAAAGTGTAGACTTGTGTCTTGGGATAATATCCTGAGTTTTAGTTTTCAAAAAATAATCATGTATTGGTCATTATACAGGCAGAAACAAAAGTAACTTTTTTGCGCTTAATTTCTTAACGCCCTGTGAAAAAATTGAGCCGTAGAATTTAGCTACATTGTATTTTGTTTTGAAGTGTGACCTTTTCTTAACACAATGTTTTTTGATTGACGTCATTATCTGTTTTTTAAAAGAAGATACAATTTTTTTTTTAAAAGTACTGCAGTTTTTCAATTTTAACCACAATTCATCCTGTAACTTTTTTAATTGTTTTCTGATTTGGGTGAAATTTTCAGTAAAGTGTAGACTTGTGTCTTGGGATAATATCCTGAGTTTTAGTTTTCAAAAAATAATCGTGTATTGATCATTATACAGGCAGAAACAAAAGTAACTTTTTGCGCTTAATTTCTAAACGCACTGTGGAATAATTGAGCGGTAGAATTTAGCTACATTGTATTTTGTTTTGAAGCGTGACCTTTTCTTAACACAATGTTTTTTGATTGACGTCATTAACTGCTTTTTAAAAGAAGATACAATTTTTTTTTTAAAAGTACTGCAGTTTTTCAATTTTAACCACAATTCATCCTGTAACTTTTTAAATTATTGTCCGAACTTGGTGAAATTTTCAGTAAAGTGTAGACTTGTGTCTTGGGATAATATCCTGAGTTTTAGTTTTCAAAACATAATCATGTATTGGTCATTACACAGGCAGAAACAAAAGTAACTTTTTTGCGCTTAATTTCTTAACGCCCTGTGGAAAAATTGAGCCGTAGAATTTAGCCACATTGTGTTTTGTTTTGAAGTGTGACCTTTTCTTAACACACTGTTTTTTGATTCTCTTCATTATCTGCTTTTTAAAAGAAGATAGAAATTTTTTTAAAAAGTACTGCAGTTTTTCAATTTTAACCACAATTCATCCTGTAACTTTGTTAATTATTGCCCGAACTTGGTGAAATTTTTAGCAAAGTGTAGACTTGTGTCTTGGGATATTATCCTGAGTTTTAGTTTTCAAAAAATAATCATGTATTGATCATTATACAGGCAGACACAAAAGGAACTTTTCTACGCTTAATTTCTAAACGCACTGTGGAAAAATTGAGCCGTAGAATTTAGCTTCATTATGTTTTATTTTGAAGTGTGATCTTCTATTATCACAATATTTTTTGGTTCACGTCATTATGTATTTTTTAAAAGAAAATATTGCAGTTTTTCAATTTCATTCACAATTCACATTCTTTTATCGAATAGCATAAACAAATATCTAAAAATTAATAGCCCGTATTGTATTCAATCATGCCTCGTCACATGATAGAAGTGAAAAGAACATGAGGTGGACCATACGTGCTATCAATTTTTGGATATTTGTTTATGCTACTCCATAAAATAATGTAATGTTCTGAATTGTGAATAAAATTGAAAAACTGCAATACTTTCTTTAAAAATATGTATCTTCTTTTACAAAGCAGTTAATGACGTGAACCAAAAAACATTGCGTTAAGAAAAGATCACACTTCAAAACAAAACATAATTCAGCTAAATTCTACCTCTCAATTTTTTTCCACAGTGCGTGAAGAAATTAAGGGTAAAAAAGTAACTGTTGTTTCTGCCTGTATAATGAACAAGACATCTAAAATTCAGGATATCATCCCAAGATACAAGGCTACACTTTGCAAAAAATTTCACCAAAATCGAACAACAATTTAAATAGTTACAAGACTATAAACCGGACACTTTTGGAACGAGTTATTTGGGTACCCACTACTCAAAAAATACATAATAAATTATAGTATTATTGGAAAGAGATTTAAACGACCTTTAAACTCTCTTCCCATTTAAGATTTTAAGGGTAACATCTACCCCTGCTAGGGGAAAAACCACGAAGGCTGCAAATATTATCGAGATATTGAGGACGGGAATTTTTCAAACGCCGGTAACCAGGAATGAAAAAGTAAAAAGTTACTTACCTCTCATCGGCTTGGTATTTTTTTGGAGAACCAAGCACAACCGAAAAACATAGCAAAAATGCCAGCCCAAAAATACTTTTAAACATTTTCCAAATAGTTATCCCAATTACAATGGAAATAATATATTTGTGTGTCAATCAATTTTCTTATTTTTGCCAATTAAATCAAAATCACACACAGACGGGACAGAAAAATCATATGATCATTTACTGGCTGAGGCGTTGACAACAATACAGGGCGTACAATACGATGTTATCATACTTATATGATATATGTTTTCCGCTAAGATGACTTCAAACAATACAGAAAAACTGCAACTATGAACATTGCATTAAATAATTATTTTAAAACAATATGCGAGTTGAATCTTACGACAAATGTACGTAATACGGACTATTATTTAATTTCTTAAAAAATTGTTTATTTACTAACATTTCGTATATCGTCACTTTCTTTATTCGAACACAATGTCTTTGGCGAAATAATTATGTGTTTCGTATGGTTTCGGTGACAATGTTTTATTGAATTCATCCGTTTTTGTTGTTCTTTTCTATATTGTTATTTTATTTTATTACGTAATAACGTAATTGAATTAGGCGAACACGTCTCGTAATTTATTTAAATTTCATCATTTTCTGGGGACAATCTGGGTTACTTGGACACCCGAATCAAGTCAGTCATAGTTAATGTTTTTTTGGGAATAGATTGGTTTACCATCAGTGTTGTGTCGCGTTTGCCTCTTATTATTTGCACTTCTTGAGGCATAGAAATTAAGTTCTTTAATATTTTGTATTACATTTTTAATATGGGTCCCATCTTTGTGGCTTCTAGTGCTTCTATAGTGTGTCCAAGGAAAAGCGAACCTATATAGGTGTAAATTGACAAAATTCGAATTGAAATTTGATCATTTGGGATCTAGGCCTGCTTGATTAGAAGATACAATTTAACATATTTTGATGTTTAAGAAATCAAGCAGGCCTTGACCGGAGCATTGGGCGCATTCCGCAGAACCCATCGATTTATAAGCGATTTTTAATGACAGATCTCACGATGCGCATCGATTTGTAGTTCTACTGAATGCATTTTGCTGTGTTTTTGTTTGGTTAGGATCCCTTCTAAATATTTTCATCAAAAATATTACGTTTTTATCTCCACGAAATAGATAATTTTATTTTTTTTACATGTGCTCCGAAAGTGCCTCTTTTCATGCATGTCCTCTTCACCGAAAGTGGCGTTTTGCAAGAGAGCGGGCGGGAAAGATTTTTCCCTCCCGCTTCGAGTCGCCATGTGCTCATAAATAAATAAAACCAGAATTGTCGGTGCGGGATTTGAACCCGCGACCCTCAGATCGCCAGACGGACACTCTACCGACCGAGCAATACTACAAGCGATAATAAATAGCGGATTATCTATAAATTAAATTGGCAGTTAATTTTTCAAAGATGTTTTAGAAAAATGTCTGTGAACAATTTCTTTATTTATATGGCCTCAAAGACTCGCGCACTTGTAAAAAATAAATAAAACTAGAGATGCCGAGTGCGGGATTTGACCCCGCGACTCTCAGATCACAAGGCGTACGCTATACCCCTTGGCCACCGAGGTTATTTATCAAAAATAATAAATATATATTTACATTCTCCATGCGCGAGTGTTTTCATGTCATGTAGACAGGAAAACTGTCTGAGGAATTTCTTTATTTATTTGGCATCAAAGCTTCGGAGCACTTGTAAAAAAAATACGCTACATATCTCGGGCCGTCGCACTGTGGTCTAAACTAGGTTTTTACGGCGACAAAAGTCTTTTTAAGGTTCAATTACAATAAAAACATATTTTTGCACTATATAATTTATATTCGTATTGATTAGTACATAATAATAATACATAATAAACTTTAAGTTCGACTTATGCTATACAGTGCGTTCATAAAGTCGGGCACAAATTGATTTAAAATTGAGGTTTTTTTTTGAGTAATGATTGGACACGTCAATTAGTATTTATAGTTGCGCATGTTTTAAGGTAAAATATAGGGTGTCCCAGGTGTTAGGTATGATGTTGAAATAATGAATAATTCTTGTTAAACCTTAAAATTAAATTTTCAATCTTGCGGAATCCGGTATTTCTAGGGGTATGGTTGGTTATACAACAATTCGGAATTGACACAATATACTGGGTGTTCAATTTTAAATTGCTCACCTAAAAATACTAAATGACGTCTCCTGCGAGGGTTAAAAGAAACAAATCCTTAATTTTAAATCAATCTGTGCAAGACTTTATGGGCGCACGTTATATAGAAAAACTGAATTTTATATTGTAAAAAGTTATGAAACACACAGTATTTAAAAAATTGAACACAATTGTAAAGGCAAGTATAATATACAATAAATTAACACCAAATAAAAATTTACTAAACAAGGTCTATATCACTGTCTAATTCTTCCTCGTTCGCTGATAAGTCTGCATCATCAGTGCTCAAGGTAATCTCAGGCAGTTGAATCATTTGAATCACTTCTTGTGACAGCGTACTAACTTTTTTCGTACTAATTTGTCGCATGCTTGAGATTATTGGATCGGAGGACACTAGCAAAATGTGAAAAAGATCTTCCATATTTTTTCTCCTATTAACTTTTCCTGTATTGTGCTCTCGATAATATCTACATTCCTTGTGTCTCGCTTCCAAAGCTTCTTCGCTTAGTTGACCGATGGGTAATAATAACGAATCCATTGCATCAGCTCCGTGGATGGGTATCTTATGTATACTGGCAGGCATGTAATACCATGGATATTTTTCTACAAAATGTCGAGCTGTTGCTAAAGCATAACTTCTGAATGCATCTGTATTCAGCTTGTAGCCACACGAAATAGCTTCCAGTATAATGGCAAATCTCTTTATTAGGGATTCGTCTACTCCAGTAATTCTCGATGCTTGTGCATGATCCCTAAAGAAACGTCTGGCAGTGTTACCGTCATTGGTGCTTCCTTTTCCTTGTTTCACAACATCTACCAGCAGTCCTGTTTCTTCCCTCAGTTTAGTAATAATTTCATTTTTTCTTTCCATATATTCTGCTGTTTCTCCTTTGACACGCCACGTCTTAACTGGTAATCTGTACGATATGTGCAAAATACATTCAAGAAACCTAATGTGAGCATGAAGAGTAGATAGGCCATATTTAAAAAAATTAACATTGCACGGTCTTTTAAGAACATGTTCGATGTTGTTCATTTGTTTAGGCGTGGCTTTGCATATGTAACATGTCTGCGAGGATTTGTTGTCAGCTAAGGAATTTGCTACTTTTCCATCTACCATAGTTTGCAATAAGTTATGGTGAACTTCAATTTCGTTTCCTTGGCAGTTTATTACAGTAGGTTTTAGTCGTTTAACCCGGTTCTCTATGTGGTCACTTTCTATCTTTATAATATCATGCGATTCTTTTATAAACTGAAGTTTTATTGGACGACAATATCTTGTTGAAGAGGTCCTCGGATTTTGCCAAACAGTATATTCGGATAAATTCGTTTTTGCTGTCATTTTTAATGGCACAATAGATTTCAATAATATATCCGAGTCGGTGGCGTCTAAATCTTCAATAAATTTTTGTTTATACAACGAGTGGCTGGAGCTTCCGTCAAAAACCCATTTGTAAGTTATTTCAAATAAACAATCGTTCCCTTTGCCTAGTATATCCAAAATAACATCATTTTGACAATGGGACAGACGCTCGATGGTGGTGTCTAATAAATGTTGTAATTCAACTTCGGCCATCGTTTCTGTAACTGTTAGAGCCTGCTCAACAGGGTAGCATCGCCTTTTCGCTTCTAAAATTTGGTTGTAGGCTGGATAAAGGTCAACCTTCCTGACTTTTGCTCCATTCCTAAGCTGGATGTATTGATTAGAACTATCCTTGTTGCTCCTTTTTTGATCAACAAGGACCCTCAATATGTCCCTGCAACTCCCATACATCAATATTCCATATCTATATTCCAAATTAGAATAATATATAATTCTTCTAGTTTCCAAATTTTTATCTAAGTACTTAAAATTCTTAGTGTCCCAAGTAACAATTTTAGTCGCCGCTACGTATTTCCACTAATAAATATCTTTATAAGTTCCCGCTGCTATTGGCAACCATTCCGGCACCGTTTCTTCACCACGTTGTTACCAAAATGGAGAATAATTTTGTGGTAACGATTACGTGTTACATTTTTACGTTGCACTACCATTCCTAGAAGGTTCCAAAATCGTAAATGTGTGGTAATTCCGACCATAATGGGACTTACTTCCATCATACCTTAAACATATTTTGATATCTGATATACCCGAGATGCTAATATCCAAACAACCGTTATTAAAATATAAAGAACAGAATATTACAAATTTGAAAAATAATAAAATATAAATATATTTATTTGAAGACGTGAGCAATTTCGTAAATACCCTAATGCTCGTGCGATCTCCGCATCTCGTCCGTAAAAGCCTCTTTTCGGCCCTTGATACGTAATGTACTATTTTAATGCTCCTCTTCACTAGCGGAGATCGTGTATAATATGTTTTTATAATTATAGTTCACTTCTTTCGTCATTTTTTATAAATTTTACTCCTCAACCTGAAAAATTAAACCTTTTAAATTCGATGAAAAAAATGGCGCCCGATTTCCCATCGATTTGTAAAATCGATTATTTTTAGTGCATTCAGCAGATGATTACTAATCGCTTACAAATCGAGGGGTTCTGCTGAATGCGCCCATTATTTTAATTTTCTTTCTACAGGTAAAGTGCCTCGTCTTCGTAAAATATCATTAAGAAAAATTGCTCAGAATTCAAAATCATGCAAGCATACCGAATTTAATAACCATCAGACATCATTGTTTTTGCATTTTTTTTAAACCTCCAAACATAATGAAATTCTTCATGGTATTAAATACATTTATTAGAAAATATTATGTCGGAAATTACATATTTAATGACCAAATTTCATTTCTTAGACTAATATGGCAAACGATGAAGAAATTGAAGAAATTAGAAATTTATTTCAAATACACCATGTACATAAAGACTTGTTCAGACAATGGGCTAGAGTACATGAGAAGCCAAAATCCAACCTACCCTCCGCTCGTTTATCTTCGTTAAACTGGATCACCCGCTGTATAGAACGGATTTGGGTTCGTCCGACTTCTTTTTAACCAGATATTTGAATAACCACCTCAAGGAACCATTTTGCAGACCGAGGATATTGAAGGCCAACAGAACATCGTAATAAAAAGGTTGATATTTTATTCTCTGATCGAATTCCAATCCAAATAAAAATTCTCTCTTAATATTTTTTGCGAGCATACAACGTGTCCAAGATAATGAGGGCCGGTACAGGGATCTCGGAAACCGTGAGAGATGCGAAGTCGGTTAAATGGAGGTAAAGTTGCGCATTTACGTGCCTAATAATATGCCGTTTAGAAAGTTTTAAAATTCCGAGTAGTTCCAGAAAAAAACGAAATTCTGAAAAATCGTTTTATTGTTTTTCTTTTTTTTTTTTTGAGAGCGAATTCTAAAGTAAATTGCACTTTTGCATCGACACTTTTTCCGCTCTATCTAACAGCGTTAATTGTTTTGTAATCCGACCAGTCGTCTTCGAAGAGCAATGGCTCTTCGAAATTAAATTATTTGTTATTTATTGAACTAGTCCAACATAAGTAAAACATTTAGAGCTTACTTATGAGATATTATTTATAAAATTAGGAGAAATACAGGACCGTATCCCAAAATTTCCTGATGTTGTTAAAAAAACCCTCGAAACGTCATTAAACCACAATGTGTCATACATCGTTGCATTCAGAAGAAAAAAGCTATCAAATTCCAATATCAGATAAACAGGACCGTATTTAAAAAAGGAAAGTTGATAATGGCCCTTCGAAGACGACTCGTCGGATTACAAAACAATTAACGCTGTTAGATAGAGCGGAAAAAGTGGCAATGCAAAAGTGTAATTTACTTTAGAATTCGATCTGCATTTGCATTTGACTTTTTCTTAACAATAAATGCGTAATACATTTAGTTCCTCCCTATAAACTTCCGCTCAACTTTATAACCAAGTAACATAGTTTGATGCCACCTCGTATCGCAAAATACAAACCTTAAATTATGTAACCGAGGTTACTTTCTAAAAGTTAGGTGTTTTTACCTTTACAGCTGTCGAGCACCTTTTATAGTCTATGAGATATGTATTTCCGTTCCCAGTTTTGAGATTTTGCTGTTCTAGTTTTTTATCGGCACGATGATACATACTCTTTTCTCTGAAAAATTAATTTAAAAAAAGATTGACTAACGCTGACATAAAGGAAGTAAAATGTTATTAATGTTTTACGTAATTATTATCATCGAATAGAACGAAATAAGACAATGAGACAAAAATTGTTCCATTTTTCCTAGACGTTTTCCGGTAACTTACCGAAATTAATGAGCCAATTAAAAATTATAAAATCCATTGTATGATGCGATACCGATTGTCACGAAAGTTATCGCACCTTAATACGATTTTAAAAACTTTCCGACCGTTTATAACAAAAACGTTAATTGTCTTATAAGTCGAAAAGAAAAAAAATAACTCGACAGTACGTGCGAAATGATCATACAGACCAGAGAGTTTGCGATAGAGAACTGAAAAAAATAAAAACCCTTTTTTATATTATTCTTGACAATCTTCTACATTAATTTAAATATGTGGTGGAATTTATTCGGTGCCATGTATGTGTTAAACGTGTTTTTAAATAGTGAAGTGTCATGTTATAATGTGACAGATTGGTATTATCAGAAGATGCCTAATACTGCATTCAAAACGAGGCAGAATAGACTGATTAGTTTTAATGATGACGGTATGGTAAATGTATGTACTATTTAAATAATTAATTTCCAACAGAATGTAACTTTTTAAGATTTATTTATTATAATCGGCCTAAGAGCTGGCGACCATGGGCGTCCTTAGAAAGTTTTGTAAGGGGGGGGGGGGGGGGGGGGTGGCAATGATAAAATGAGTAATTTTACGTGACAAAACCACATCAGCAGCTAATGAACGTGATACGTATTTTAAATTTTATTTAATTATATCAATTCAAATATGATTTATTGCTGAAAAGTATAATAATATTTCTTCACAAATGTAGCCAAATGCTTACAATACATGCCAAGAAAATGGTTCCCTTATCCTTGGAATTCATCTAGAAAATCATACATCATCTTAGTGATGAAATGTTTGCCCTTACCGATGGGCCATTTAGTGGTTTCGGTGAGTCGGAAAAAACCCCGAAAAATCGAAATATTTTCAGCCGGGAACAAGAGTACCTCCTCCCAAGATGATCAATTTAAGGAACAAAACGTCGGAAAACCAGTGTTGTATACCACAGAACCTAGATTGATTCTGGGAATTGGGAATTGTACAACGCCAGGTGGCCATTCCTGTCTCCCACCCGAACCAAATTTCTGACTACGGGCCTGACAACCAGTATTGGTAGTCGGAGTATCTAATTGACGTCTGTGAGTCGAAATATTTTCAGCCGGAACAAGAGTACCCCCCCCCCCCCCCTCAAAACGACCAAAAACCACCCCCCAGAGGGGTTAAACGCGCTTCAAGAGGTTTCCCGCAGAGAAACACACTTTCCCCCCGTTTTCGAGGATGCTGAGCACGGTGGTGGTGTTGGATATCGCGTCCGACCCCTTCCAACCCCTCCACCGGTCAATACTCGCCCCTGAAAGGGTGAATTTTTTTTTCAAGTATCAGCGGCAAATATATATTCCCCCCGTTTTCGAGGATAACCGAGCACGTTGGTGGTGTTGGATATCGCGCCCGACCCTTTCCAACCCCTCCGCCGACCAATACTCGCCCCCATTATGGAACGACATTACCTTTTAATAAAAAAAAAACTTTCGAAAAAAATTACAATTTTTTTTTTAAATTACTCTTTCAGTTTTATGATTTTTTTATTTAATTGAAATTTAAAAAAAAAAATTTTAACTTAAAAAAAAATAAAATTTTGTTAGTTTGAATTAAAAAAAAAAACAGGAGTAGTATGTAATAACAATAACAATTAAAAAACAATTTAAAAATCTTCAGTTTCTTCGAAACAGAAGTAAATTACAGGAACGTACTAGGGGGTGTTTTAATGAAGATGGTCAATTTAAGGAACGAAACGTCTGAAAACCAGTAAGTGTTGTATACCACTGGACTTTTCCGAAATCCCAATGGTGAATGACGAATTTGTTACATTCTACAGTGAGTCCCAGAAGAAATGTCTAAATTCATTTAAAATTCAGCGGTAAGTTTTTTCAAAAAACGCTCGTACCCGTCGATTTTGATTTTTTAATTTTTTTTTTTGTGGTAATTTCATGTATACAGGGTAGCTCAAAAATAAGTTACGACCATCAACTTCATTTTTTCAAATGAAAACATATATTTTTTATTTCATTTTTGAATTTTGCATTGAATTCTAAGCATGTTTCATGTACCATGTCCTATACATAAACTCAACAGTTATTGAAAAAATTAGGATTGAACATATCTATAAGTAAGACCTGTTTATTAAAAAAAAACACAACAAAATCAAATTAAATGTTGAAAATGTGCGCCATTTACGGCTTGACAATATCCAAGACGATCAATAAACTCTCTTTGCGCGTTTACAACCATTTCCGGAGTTATGACACGCACTTCTCTTCGGATCCTTTCTTTCAACTCCTGCATATTGTTTGGCCTGTTAACAAATACTTTTGATTTGAGGTAACCCCACAAAAAAAAGTCCAGTGGAGTTAGGTCTGGCGACCTAGCAGGCCATTCGATAGGTCCTCTCCTTCCAATCCACCGATTGGGAAAGGTTTCATCCAAAAATGTGCGCACAGTGGCCGCATAGTGCGGAGGAGCACCATCTTGTTGGAATATCAGTTCTTCGTCAGGGGAGTCTTGATCCAATGGATTCGGAAATAAAGCCACTAATGCTGGAATTAATTCTAGTTGGAGAAATTCGAGATATACTTGTCCAGTTGAAGACTGTTCAAAGAAAAATGGACCAATTACTCTTTCGCGTACGATTCCACACCAAACATTTATTTTCTTAGGGTACTGGCTGTGAACCTCTATCATCCAATGCGGATTTTCTGTTGCCCAATATCGACAATTTTGTCTGTTCACATTACCATTCAAATAGAACGTAGCTTCATCCGAAAAAATAATATTTTTTACTAAATTATTATCTAGATTGCACATATTTTGCATGCGTCCGCAAAACTCACTTCGCCTATCGAAATCATCTTCAAATAACTCATGCACTGGAATAACTTTGTATGGGTGATATTTGTGCTTTTGAACTACTCGGTGAACAACAGATTTGGGCATGTGTAAATCGGCCCCAATGTGCGACAGGGGACTACATGGATTTTCTTCCAAGGAAAGCAAAACGTCAAGTTGTTCATTTTCATCTCGAGTAGGACGACCAGATTTAGGCAAATCTCTAACATGACCGAATTCTCTAAACTTAGCCTCTATTCTACTCACCATCTTTTGACATATGGGAGGACGATCAGGATGGATTTCATTAAATAATTGGGCTGTTTCTATTTGAGTACGTGTTTTATCAACAAACCCAACCATGCATAGAATTTCAATTTGTTCCCGTTCCGTTAACTTCACCATTATTGTGAAAACCGCAACTTTGAAACTACGCTTGACAATAATTATACTTATTTGAAATAAAATTGTCATACAGTTTCTATGGAAATAAACGGTGACAGTGAGACAGTACACTCTTACTTATTATGGAGCCCAAAATGCCATATTGCCAGAAGATTTGATAGATCGTTGGATTCCCTAAATGATATGTTCAATCCTAATTTTTTCAAAAACTGTTGAGTTTATGTATAGGACATGGTACATGAAACATGCTTAGAATTCAATGCAAAATTCAAAAATGAAATAAAAAATATATGTGTTTTCATTTGAAAAAATGAAGTTGATGGTCGTAACTTATTTTTGAGCTACCCTGTATACATGAAATTACCACACAAAAAAAAAATTAAAAAATCAAAATCGACGGGTACGAGCGTTTTTTGAAAAAACTTACCGCTGAATTTTAAATGAATTTAGACATTTCTTCTGGGACTCACTCTATATAGCATTTGTTATTTTAATATTGACATTGACAGTAAAATTTTATAATTTTTTTTAGCTAGACTTGGACTTCAACGTACCCTTTCTCAGCCTACCAATCAGAAAATCCTTAAATATGGCCAAAACGTCACTAGTCAGCCTCAATATAGGATCTGTATTTATAGCTGGAACCATTATATTTGGTGCAGCATTTATATTACCAGCGCTATTGGCATTTTTTAATAACAAGGGATTTATTCCTGCCCGGAGCCCTTTGAACTATATTATGAAGACTGGCTCACAAAGAAGTAAGTTCTATATATAAATAATTTTGTTAATGTCCGAACGATGGCCGAATTTTACGTTTTTTATTTTGCACAGATACCCAGATAGCACACTACGTTTTAAAGACGTCCATATTATGCCTATTTTTAGCCTGAACGTCTTTGGCATACTTTGGACGTAAAAAACACATTTTAAAGATGTCACTACATCAGCGTATTTAAGACGTCTTAGTTTAGACTTTATATATACATATTTATAGTTACTGTAGACATTTCCTGGACATTAATTGTTATTCCTGTCAGATTCTGTGTCGACACAATATTTTGTTCAATAGTATTATTTAGTATTTTGTTCAATATTTTGAACTTTGTTCTGCTCGCACCATAACTCAATGTTTTGCATATTCTTTTTTAAAGTTTTTCTAGACTATTTCCCGCAATTTCTCGTATTTTTGACGGAGTACAACTTTCTTCCTGACTCATTTTTATTAACTTTAATAATACCTATATTTATTTTTAATTATGACGGATGGGAAGAAGCTTTGTTGTATTCAATTGTTTCTATCATGGCATATTTGATACTTGTAACATTTTATTAAATTGTAAAAGTATTTCCAACCCAAAAAGAATATATTAACTCATATGGAAAAAAATCTGCTATATTATATATAAGTTTTTCAGACTTTAAAAATCCAAATAGAAAAAGTGTTATAAAATACACGGTTCATAAGACAATTAGAGCACTTGTCCTTTAGAAAACTCCCCGATTCGCGGGTCGTTTTCTAAATTAAACGCATGCTCTAAGATAATGGTTTATGAAACTTGTATCTTAATATACTATTGTCACCAGCTCTGGGGCTATTATATGTCTTATTATAATTCACAATAAACCAAATGATAAAAACAATACTTTTTAATCTGATTAAATTATGCGATGTAAAAATACATACAAAAATAGTGAAAGAAACTACATTAAAAATTCTGCATCTGAAATTATTTTTTAGTACTTCTATTTCTTCTTTCCTCCCTTCTTCCCTCCTTTTCCCCCTCCTTTCCCACCGTCTCCTTTGCCACCTCCTTTCTTATCTTTTCCTTTTCCCTTTGCTTTCTTGCCAGGTGCTTCTTTCTTTTCCACCTCAAAATCTTTGGGATCGTATTGAGAGTCACAGCAGACGATGTTTGGTTTCTTTTTAAACCTTAAAAAGTCATATAGTTGATATTTTATGCTCTGATCGAATTCCAATAGAAATAACAATCCTTTTTTAAATTATTTATTTAACAAATATTATTTTTTGCGACAAAAACTTGAAAGAGCAGAAGCCGCCGATGCCTTTAAAAAACGTTTAAAATGAACATGTGCCAGGATAAGGCGCGTCGCGGAGCGGCGTTCTGATCAGTAGTAAAAATCAGGTGCACTATCGTACATCGTACAGGGTGTCCATTTTTCGATGGTTTTACGTGGTATCTCCGTTGTTAGTAAAGATCGAAAGATGCCACAACTATATGGATATGTTTATGGATTTGTTTCAATTGAAGCAAAAGCACATTTATTTCATCAGTCTTTGTTCAATTAAATTTGATTTTATCCTTGGAAAAATTATTTTATCCGGCTGTCGTGTTTCGAGATATCTATAAAAAGGCTTATATTTACCATTGAAATACACTTCTAATGCTCGTTCTGCAATTTCGTTACACTGGACACACACGAGCATGTCTGATATTTTAGTTTTTACATTTGCTGTAATAATTAGAACAAACTCATTTTTTATAATTAATTACAAATTATAAAACAACTTAGCATATTCTGACAGAAACACAAGATTTCTTCATTATGACATAACGGACCGTGTTCCTTTGTTTCTTTTAAATATCCGTCATAGCCTACTCAAAAAAAATTGTATATTTTTTAAAAACATATATCTCGGGCATAATATTAAGACTAAAAATAAAGTATTATATAGTTCTGAAAACCTTGTTAAAAACTAAATTAAATTATTAAAAAATATATAGTGACCCATAACAAAGCAACTTTGATTTATTTCTTAACAACTATAGAACATTAAAAAAAATCTGAGTACGTCACTGGATTCTACGTAAAAAACTGCAAAGAAAACATTTTATTTCTTCTTGTTGACACTCTAGTAGTTATTAACATTTAACGTCAATATCATCTTTACATATTCATTTGTGAAAATGACTTATCAACATTTTGAAAAATTTGATATGATATCAGCTTATATTGAAAGTGGAATAAACGGCAAAATGTATATTTTGTTCGCTATCCGGAAAGACGGTAACCATTTAAGGACATATTCCGAATATTTGCGATGATTCCCGTTATTTTTTACTTAATCTGAATATTTTATTTCGTTTCAAAGTAATAAAGTTTAAATAAATCGCCTAGGAAACCAATATCATCCATGCTGTGTTATATAATTGAAAGGAGAATTTAATATAGTATCTTTTTAGATTAGGGTGTTCCATTTAAAAAAATGAGGTTAGGTCCGATAATTTTTTAACCTGACCCCGTATACTTATTCTGAAAACGGCAGATTATTCAACAATCAATATAAAGAAACTTCTATATAAAACATTTTTCTGTATCTCTTTTAACTAAGAAAATATAGCGTAATTTCTAAATTGTCAATTTTTTGATTTTCCTCCGTATCTCTTAAGCAAGCGAAAATTTTCAAATTTTGATTTTACCATTTTAAGTTTAACCCAAAAAGAGTACATGACACCTACATTACTTTTTTGATAACACTAACAATTACGGAGATACCCTATAAAAGTGTCGAAAATGTACATAAGCTAGAATTATCTCACAAAAACAACAGTAATTGTACATCTGGTAATGGTAACACTGATTGAAGGACTTCCCATTTACCTTTCCGGATGGATGATTCCGCCAGGTGGTGTAAACTCTATATCCAATTCACTGTCTGACGAGGACGAAGATTCCGGCGGTGCATCCCCGTCGCAGTAACAATAATCCTTATCTTTCTTGTTTTTTGTAATTTTGAACGTCATCGGGGTACAATCCATGTAGGGATCTTCGTTTTCGACCTACATATATCAGAAGGTCATTTTGATATCATTTTTTAACTTTATGCAGGATGGTTCTAGTATTTCAATGTTCCCTAGGTCATTTTATCAAGAAAAAATTACATAAAAATCTCTTATAAGATCAGTTTTAACCTTTTTGATAATCCATAGCGGAAATACGAGTAATGACTAAAAAGCGAAGATTTTCAAAATCACCCTGTACAAATCACCCTGTATAAATCACACGTGAGACCAATGTGACAAATTTCCAAAAATCTAATATTTTAAGAAATTTTTAATATTCATACCAAACTGAAAGGATCTTTCAAAGGATTCATGGTAATCCAATAAGCGCCCTCCTTCTTATGGATTTCCAACGTCGGTTTGGGTACCACCTTGGATTCGGCGGCACCCTCGTCGTCTTTGGTCCCATCTTCTGTGAAGTTGGGTATCCTCATCTGCCCCAGACCCTTGGACTCGCGATGGGCGCGGATTCGGGCGGCGATGGTCTTGGATAGGGCGCCTGGGCGCCATCCACGCCTCGGCTGTAAAATAATTAAATACACACTAATGGCATTAACGTTCCTTGTAAATAAATAAATAAAAATCAATATTTAACACTACGTACAGAAAAGCAAAAATAAAAAACCAAATTTTATTGAGTGATTGGGATCGAAAATATTTAATAACTACCGATCTAATAGAGGTGCCACTTTTTCGTAAAATGGGTTTTGCAAATAAGAGGATAAAGAACAAAACGGTATTTTTCAAAATTAATTTAATGTTTGGGGCGAGCATGTTAAAACAATTTTTTTTACTGTACCTCGAAAGCTAATGTAATAAAGTGTTGAATAAAGAAAGACCGACATTGATACGATAAGTACAACTGGAGATATTACATTTCCAGTATGAGAAGATTGGGAAAATCCAGCAAATTATCAAAAATTCATGTGGATGGATATTTTGGAAAATTTCAGCAAAATTCTCAAATATGTGCCAACTAATTGTATGCATACAGAGTGTTTCTTATATTATTCCTAAAGGTCTTAACTTTAAAGATACAGTGCGTTAAAGATTTTCAAAAATCTCCGTTTATATTAATATCTGTGATACTGCTCTGGATATTTTTGTGAAATTTGGTATAGTTGTTGCAGAATTATACCGTTGACTCTTACTGCCATAAATAAACTACCTGCTTAAACCCTGTTGTATACGTCTCAACCTCTTCAAAGCTCAATAAATGGGATCAGGGCCGGCTTGAAAATGTATATACCACACCACATGATTTATTCTTATAATTTAAAATAAATAGATAGGTATTTTTAGTTTTAAGTACCTATAATAAATGTAAAATAATGATAATTGAAAATAATATAATTTAAAAGTATAACTATTAGGATAACAACTACAATAAAAATTAATTAAATTCTAAGAAACCATTGATAATTTATTCAAAATTTAACTCTGTATCACTATCACTATCTTCATCTAAGCCTAAACTTATAATTAAATGTTGGACATTTGTAATCATACAATTGTAAGGATTTTCCACCTTAAGTACATACTGTACACCGTTTTTCCAGCTGTCTGCAGAAATTTTCCTTACTTCGTTTTTAATTAATTCTACTACAGATGCATTTAATGTAGGAGAAATATTATTTCTCCTAATATTGGATTTTAATTGGTACCATATCAGCTCAATAGGATTGAATATACAATAGTACGGAGGAAGACGCAACACTGTATGTCCATTTTCTGCTGCAAGTTTGTCACACTCGTATTCGGAATGATTTTTGCTTGCCGACTATGATAACTATCATTGTCCATTACAATGACGCTATTTTCAGGTATATTTTTAAGGAGTTTATGTTTAAACCAATCTTCAAAAAGTTGTGCGTCGGTATCTTGATGGTAATCTAAAGAAGAATCTGCTATGTTTTTAGCTGAAATCAACAGACAATTTGGAACAAACCCGTTCTCTGAACCAGCATGTAATATTGTGATTCTTTTGCCTTTATTTGATTGTGCCTTGGTTTGACATTTTTTGGAAGAATCATCCCAACCTTTTCTTGGAGTGTCATGGGTATCGAACCATGTTTCGTCAAGGTAAATAATTGGACGAATTTCTTCTCTAAATTGTTTAACAGCTGTTAAATATTTAAGTCTCCATTCCCGTAAACGTTGAGATTCCATTAATGTTTGTCTTTTATCAATGCTTCGGTATTTAAAACCCATTTTACGCAATATTTTCCTAAGGCTTGAAAGGCTACAAGAGATATTTGTTTCGTCTTTAATCAGCCGCTCTTTGAGGGAAATCAAAGCGGGTACAGTTTGTGCCGCATAAGTTCTAAATGTGCCAGAATCACTCCGATTTTTTCTAGGATTAACAGGTTTAAGTACTATGTCTCTTACCGCAGATAAAGGAGTTTTTGTCAAAGTAGACGTCTCTGCTAAAGCATCTATCAAATTAAAATTTCTACTCAACAACGATTGATACACTTTTTAATTATAGTTTGGCATCGGTAGATAAATGCTTTCTTTTAAAAATGACACTTGAAGATGCCCCCCTATCAGCACAATTCCAAGGACGCCACATTCTACCACTAATAAGCCTAACTAAAAATTACTCGCCGGAAAACCACTAAAGATTAAAATTATTAAAAATCACTTTGTATTTATATATGCATCAGGCATAGGTATAAATTGAATTTGTATACCTGGTCCGGCTCTGCTCGAAAAGGTTTTAAAATTTGGGATTTCCTTATTTATTTTATGGGCGAAGGGATAATGAGGTTTTATTGCAGTCAAAACATCAACGGTATAATTCTACAAATACTATACACACTTTCTATTTATCAAGAGGCATTTTATGATGTAAGTATAACATATTTTTTTGTTCCGACCAGTGGCGTTCGTGCGGGAATTACCCTCGGTATATTTGAAGAGCAGAATGGTATGCCATTTATTTTTTAAGTTCTCATTCCTTCCTTAGTAAATGCCATCTCTTGATTTTTTTGTCGTTTGACGTAAATGAAATTCATTAATTTACACTCTGTTATGAAATTAGGTATTAACAAAGATTAAAAAGGATCTAGTAGGTAAGAAGCGGATTTTGTTTTGTAAACATAAACAGTTTTGACAGTTATCTACCTAGTCTAGTTGTCACGTATTTAGGTCATTATTTAAAAAAACATGAAAATCTTTAACACCCTGTATCTCAAAAGTTAAGACGTTTAGGACATATGTTCATATGAAGTTTTTTCTGAAAATGGACCCAAGAATAACTTTCTTTAATATTAGGAACAACCTGTATACAGGGTGTTATGGAAATGACCGCAATTCCTCAGATAAAGACAAATTGAAGAAAAATAGCCATAAATGGCGTTTTCAATTCATTCAGCGGTAAAATTGACCTGACGTCAAACCAGAAAAACACCTGTGTGGCACTGCGATACATGTAAGCAGTCAAGGAATTCTGGCCGGTGTTGTCATATGTACACCTTAAACTCTTTAGACAAAATAAAATAATTTAAAAACTTTTCCATTCTGCAATACCTTTTTGTACAATTAAATGATTTACGACGGACTATGTTTTAAACAACCCGAAAAAACAGATGGAATAGTAATAGTCACGTACGTCACTAGGTCAAATGCCAATGACCTCTTGACGCCTTTCATCGGCTGAGCTAAGTAGTGTCATATAGCGCCGCACGCTTGCGGATACGTTGTGTCGATTACCAACACACTCTCAGCAATCCGTTCTGTTTTTTAGGTTTACGCGTGCATCTTGGCCGTCCATAAATAATCTTTGAATATTGTTTTTATTGACACGTTTCTTCTGGACGTCAAATTTCGTCGCGTGTAATAAAATCTAATAATCTATAGTATAATCTGTATTATTATATTTTCAAAACCTAACATCGGTTCTGTTTCACTATTACTGTGTGCACATAAAGTGTTTCCAGGAGTGTTCCCATGAAAAAGAAAAAAACTGATTGTGTTTGTGTTCCCCGCTCTTTAAGTATAAGGATAAATACAAGTTGGTAGAAAATAATTTATTTTTATAATTTTATATGGAATTTCAGTTTTACATTAAGTTTGACAACATTGCCATCGGCTCTGGGTGAAATGTTGTACAGTAGCGCGGACTGGCCTGTGAGTAAGAGTGTTTATTACCCCACTTTTAAAACGGCGATTTACAAAGAAAATAAAATAATGTGGCGCTTCTCTAGGACACCCAATGAGTCACCCATTTAAATATAATACGTCATTTCCATAACACCCTGTATAAGTAAAATGTTTATCGGACGATTCTAGAATGTCAAAGTTAAAAATATGCGGTTTCTCCATAATCATCTGGAAAAGCAACTTCATTTTACCTTTAATTGTAATATTGGCTTATAAATATTCCATAACCATCCCATATGGGGCGGCACATTAAAAACGGGCATCACACACTCTCTGTGTCCCAATTTGGTTATGGGATAGGTATCCCCGATTGTGTATACGAACTTTCCCTTCTTCTTCCTCTTTTTTTTCTTCTTCTGGTTCGTCGCGGGCGCCACCGCCTGCTCACTCGGAGGCGGTTTTTGGTTATTTTCTTCTTTCATTTCGCAGTCGGGATTTTCGCAATCGTCTGCCTTGTCACACGGCGCGGCATCGTCACAGACGGTTGTCGTTTTCTAAAACATTAACATCATTATTGTTTCTAAGATGTAGCAAATGACATTTATCGCGCTTTAACAGAAAAACGGTTTCCAGGGTCCTATCTTAACTTTTAACGAAACGAAACGAGATGGTGCCGACCCGTGGACTATCTAAATATTTTTGCACGTACAGGATGTCCCATTTTCGACACTTTTATAGGGTATCTCCGTAACCGTTAGTGCTATCAAAAAAGTAATGTAGGTGTCATGTACTCTTTTTGGGTCAAACTTAAAATGATAAAATCAAAATTTGAAAATTTTCGCTCGCTTAAGAGATACGGGCGAAAATCAAAAAATTAACAATTTCAAAATTTCAAACCCTATATTTTCTTAGTTAAAAGAGATACAGGAAAATGCTTTATACTAAAGTTTCTTTATAATGATTTTTAAATAATCTGCCTGGACAAAATTAACGCAACATCATAAATTTCCCATATTTTTTATGCTATTTTTTTTTCTGAATTTATGATCCGATTTGAATGATTTCTTTTGCATTTTAGGTTGGTTCCTTGACAATGTCATAGTTTTCGCTGTTTATGATAAAAATTTAATTTTCGATTTATACTGGGTTTACTAAAATGCTATGTTTTTTTCCGAAAATTCGTATCACCCTGTGGAGTATATTAGCAACCGAAGCATATTGCAGTTGACATTAAACAGTAGGTCCATCTTTCCCCAACATTTTCTTTTTTGGTTAACTTCATTATCTCTGTTATTAAAGGAGATACACCGTTTTATAGCGTAACATGTTTTTATAGACTTTAATATACAACGCATTCATTGTTAAATGTTTTCAAGTAGGTTTCAAGATTAAAATACTCGTCGGGCAAATGGGCATACGAAACGAACGTTTAATAAGCAGTTTCCGAACAGTTTTTATCAGTATGGCGAACCTTTGTAACTTTAAAACACAACATCTGCTGACACATCGCTTGCAATGTCAGAAAAAGTCCATAGTCTGCTTACATTTAACAATGAATGTGTTGAATATTTAAAATCTATAAAAACATGTTACGCTATAAAACGGTGTATCTCCGTTAATAACAGAGATAATGAAGTAAACCAAAAAAGAAAATGTTGGGGAAAGATGTACCTACCATTTAATGTCAACTGCAATATGTTTCGCTCGCTAATATACTCCACAGGGTGATGCGAATTTTCGGCAAAAAACATAACATTTTTAGTACACCCAGTATAAATCGAAAATTAAATTTTTATCATAAACAGCGAAAACTATGACATTGTCAAGAAACCAAACTACAATGCAAAAAAAAAATCATTCAAATCGGATCATAAATTCAGAAAAAAAAATAGCATCAAAAATATGATGTTGCGTTCATTTTGTCCAGGAGTTTATAACACACCATGGATAATATTGGTTTTTTAGGTGATTTATTTAAACAGGGTGTTCCATTTAAAAAAATGAGGTTAGGTCCGATAACTTTCTTACCTGACCCCGTATACTTATTCTGAAAACGGCAGATTATTCAGCAATCATTTTAAATAAACTTCTGTATAAAACATTTTTCTGTATCTCTTTTAACTAAGAATATATAGGGTAATTTTGAAATTGTCAATTTGTTGATTTTCCCCCGTATCTCTAAAGCGAGTGAAAATTTTCGAATTTTGATTTTACCATTTTAAGTTTGGCCCAAAAAGAGCACATGACACCTACATTACTTCCATGATAGCACTAACACTTACGGAGATACCCTATAAAAGTGTCGAAAATGGGACACGCTGTACATATGTGCTTTTTGGCAAATAATTTCATACGAAATAATGATTTAATGACTGAATGAATGGGCGCATTCAGCAGAACCAATCGATTTGTAAGCTAAGCAAGATAAGAAGATTGGGCAAAAACCAGCATGTTATTAAAAATTCATTTGTGGCTATTTTAGAAAAAATAACTTTTTTTCGACAAAATCCTGAAATACGTGTCAACTAAAATACTAAAATGTCAAGGTTAAAAAGTGTGCGGTTTGTAAAAGAACGACAATAAGGTGAAATAATAAACAAATAAAAGTTTTTTTACTATTGGCTGTGGAACACTATCCTTCGGTCCTTGTCTGGATCTCTTCATTTTTTTATTCCTAACCAACGGTCTATTTCCATCTATTTTCTTGCTGAAATCGACCTTATGGGAGGGACATTCTTGATTTTCGCAATTAAACCTGTTGAAAAAAAAATAGATAGATGATTGGAGTAAATAACTCGCTGGATTTTTCAAAATTAATTTTTTTAAACTAATAAATATTTTGAAATTACTTGGGAAACAAACTGTATATTGATGTTTATGATATGATATCCTAAGAATGATAGCGATAAAATTTTAAGACAGTGAACTCTCCCTTAAAAGGACAGCAAACATGTCCATGGAATAGAATGGAGAAAATTAAATACATTTATAAATTTAAGATATTTAAACATATGATTACGTATAATAGTAAATTATTCGAAACGTTTTTAATACTAAATATTCAGGGTGATTCACGACGAGCTTGCATTAGAACTTTATGGATTTATGTTTATCAATATACTCTCTTTAACTAAAATATTCACATCTTTCCGTCATTTCCGGTTATACCGGACGTAGCTGTCAATCTTCGTTTTTTAAATACGGCATGGTAAAGAACACCTTTTTGTCTGCATCTGCTAGTTTTTGAGATATCTGGACTTTCTGTAATTATTTGGCAAATTCATGGTGATGAAATAATCCATATAATTTTTCACCTTAGTGTGCTATGGAACCAATTGTACTTGGGTATAATATACTGATGTCTATATGGAGGAAAATTGATGGCGGCAATATTTTCTAGTATACCTTGCCACATTCAATGTAAACCGTAAATAATTTTAAAAAATCTTCACTTGACAATCCGGAACGTGACATTTTTTAGTAACAGAATATAATTGACAGTCTGAATATGCGCCAGGAATGTGAGTACAATTGTTTTCCTTGTCAAAATACACTAAAAAATATTTCCGCCATCAATTTTCCTCTATACAGGGTGATTCACGACGAGCGTGCATTAGAACTTTATGGAGAACTACTGATTATATGTTCCTGAAACTTTGAGGATTTGGGTTTATCGATATGCTCTCTTTAACTAAAATATTGACATGTTCCTGTCATTTCCGGTTATACCGGAAGTAGCTGCCAACTTTCGTTTTTTAAATACAACATGGTAATTTTTATTACATTTTTCGATTAAGCATTAAATACTAAGCACATTTTATAGAAAATGTGTTTGTCAGACCCTATTAGTTTTTGAGATATCTGGACTTTTTGTAATTATTTGGCAAATGCATGACGATGAAATAATCCATATAATTTTTTTACCTTAGTGCTTGGACTAAAAAATTTTTCTCACCGAATAGCTAGAAGATCATCAAGTCTCTTAAACATTTCAAATTCGACATAAAATGTACAGGGTGGTCACAATTCAAGCCTCATTGTGAAAGAATTCAACTATTAAAAACTTTCTTATTTTAAATGGAACACCCTGTATATTTTTATTTAATTTGATGGCAAATTATATTCTTTCTTATTTTAAATGGAACACCCTGTATATTTTTATTTAATTTGATGGCAAATTATATTCTGCTATTTTTAAAAAAATAATATTTAAACCATTAAATTTAAATCAATCAACTGCATTTTATTTATAAATTATTAAGAAGCACTTTAGAATATTGTATTTTCCAGCAATCAATCACTTTTCCTCCGTATACACATCAGTATACAGCCTCTAAGTACAATTGTTTTCATAACACACTTGAACAAATAGTATTTTCGGAATAAAATTGGATTTTTTGAGAAAACGCTTTGATATAGGTATAGGACAGTAAATACTATTTATAAAGGACAACTAATTTGCCATCAAATTAAATAAAAATATACAGGGTGTTCCATTTAAAATAAGAAAGTTTTTAATGGTTGAATTCTTTCACAATGAGGCTTGAATTGTGACCACCCTGTACATTTTATGCCGAATTTGAAATGTTTTTGAGACTTGATGAACTTCTAGCTATTCGGTGAGAACATTTTTTTAGTCCAAGCGCTAAGGTAAAAAAATTATATGGATTATTTCATCGTCATGCATTTGCCAAATAATTACAAAAAGTCCAGATATCTCAAAAACTAATAGAGTCTGACAAAAACATTTTCTATAAAATGTGCTTAGTATTTAATGCTTAATCGAAACATGTAATAAAAATTAACATGTTGTATTTAAAAAACGAAAGTTGGCAGCTACTTCCGGCATAACCGGAAATGACAGAAACATGTCAATATTTTAGTTAAAGAGAGCTTATCGATAAACCCAAATCCCCAAAGTTTCAGGAACATATATTCAGTAGTTATCCATAAAGTTCTAATGCACGCTCGTCGTGAATCACCCTGTATACTATAAGTACATAGAAAAAAATCAAAATGCCCAGCAGAGCTATAAAATTACTTGAAGAACCTTAATTACCTATCTCTGTCTGTTAAGAGAGAGAGTTCACTGTAGAATCAAATTATATGCGTATAAATGCGTAAAATCTACTCGGATAGATACTTACATGACAGGTACAGGTTCATAGGGGCAGTTAGGGATACCACACGACGGTAATGGTTTTAAGTAGGGACATTCAGGATCCTCACAGACCGTAGACTTGGGACGTTTATTGGAATAGGGACATCCAGGGACTGGGCAAGCGTTGGGATCCACTTTGTGTCTGAAATAAGCCGTGATGCAGTAATGAAAATTGGAGAAATAACTTTTATTCAAGTCTTTCGGTTTGCGGGCTCAATCCTTACAACATTGAGGAAACAATTCATTGTTATTGTACTGTGTACATAAAGCGTGTTCGAATAATGTATCAGGATTCTAACAGAGGTGCCCGGTTTGATATAGAAACCATACAATCGACAATCGATGGACTTGACTCAAAAGTCCCTATAAAAGTGTCGAAAATGGGACACCTTGTACAATTAGACGTATCAGGACATAAACTGATCTGTCCTAAACTCTAGAATCTATTTTCTATCAGTTAAAAAAATGTATATTAACATTAGTTCGTTATTAACGAAATTGCAATTAGGAGTGAATTTTTCAATATTCGATAATTACTTTCTTGAAGATTTTTTCTTGCGTGCTACTGCTCGCTCTGGACAATCCGGATTGGAACAAACGCTATCGTGCAGGTCCTCATTACAGGTTGTGTCGTCCGCGTCTCCTTCACCCTGTCTCTGTTTCCTCAGTTCCGCATAGGGACAATCACCATCAGAGCAGTTATTTTCAGAAGAACTAAAAAAAAAAACACGTTAAGATGAGGATCCCAAGCAATCCCAAATTAGCAATCGAAGCCATCTATGTTGCATCAATTTAATTAAAAAATATGCCGCTTTTGGCCGGTTAGAAAGAGACGAGAGCCATCAGCTGATCAATTTTTTTTTATGATTGAACACAAGCACTATAGAAAAAATCCTTTAGGACACTCTGGGAGTGGTTGTTTGTGCGCAAAAAGCGATTCACGTTGATTTTGAATCGTTGGAGGTTATATTCGTTGGGAAAAACGACCTCGGGAAGGTCGTTCCATAAGGATGAAGTCCTCCAGATGAAAGTATTCTTAAATAGTGAAGTTCGAGGAGTACTAAGCTTAACCACATATGGATGGGCGGCAGTGCTTCGTCGTGTATTTCTGATATTCGCCGCTCTGGGCGGAATTAAGAGGGCAAGATCACCCGAGCCCTTTCCATGAAAATATCTGTAAAAGAGAGTCAAATCCCCATCCTGTCTCCGATGTTCTAGGCTGTCGAGGTTCTTCGTCATCTCGTGGTCTCCAATCAGACGAATGGCCCTCCTTTCGATGGAATCCAGTAGCCGAAGAGTATGTGCAGATCTCCAGACATGAGAGCAGTACTCTAGTGATGGTCGAATATGGGCGTTGTTGAGGTGTATACAACTTTCTGGTTCGGAAGAGTACACCAAGTTTCTGAGAAGCTATCTTGGCGATTGCCACAACGTGGTTGTGCCAAGATATATTTCCTCCCAGATTGACGCCCAGCAAATTAATAAATGAAGCCAGTAGGATTGCGTGTCCGTCCATGACTATATCCGGTTCTGTAATATTAACCATTTTAGAGAAAACTGCTGCCTAGGTTTTTTTAGCGTTAAATTCGACTTGGTTTCTGTCACCCTAATCCAAAATTTCTTCCAGGCCTTTGTTGAGGCGTGATACTTCATGCTGTCTCAGAAGATGTGCGTCGGCAGCCGTTGTTTGTGCATTCAACGAGAAAGATGAGATAAGTGTGCTATCATCAGCAAAACTAAATATAGGATTTTTCGTTTTCACTAGAAGGTCGATAATGTAGTGTAAGAAGAGAGTGGGAGACAATATGGACCCTTGAGGAACATCGGCATTGATGGTGAAGGTGTCTGAGAGAAATCCGTCAACCATGGGTAACCGGTGGCTAGAGCTAATTTGATAGGTTCTATCCCAGACAGAGGATGACGACACGCGTCTGGTGACACAAGCCTATTGTGCCAGCGTGCTTGTTCGGCGATGTCCAATTTGCTTCATCCAGTTGCGTAGTGATAGGGTTTGTTTTAAAACTGTGACAATGAATGAATATACCCTGGTAAAACCCTTCATAGTCAAACCCGTGAAGTGATTGCCAATGTGTACAGGGTGTGTGAAGAGGAATCAGAAATTAATACATTTAAATTGCCACTAAAGCGAAAGCTAGAAAGGGTCGCAATGTATACGGGAGTAAGCGTGGGTGCAGTAAAACCCATTCACAAAGAAGATACGGAAAGGAAAAAATTTAATTTTCGATTTATACTTGGTGTACTTAAAATGCAATGTTTTTTCCCGAAAATTCGCTTCCCCCTATGGAGTATATTAGCAACCGAAACATATTGCAGTTGACATTAAACGGTAGGTCCATCTTTCCCCAACATTTTCTTTTTTGGTTTACTTCATTATCTCTGTTATTAAAGGAGATACACCGTTTTATAGCGTAACATGTTTTTATAAACTTTAATATTCAACACATTCATTGTTAAATGTTTTCAAGAAGACTATGGACTTTTCTGACATTGCAAGCGATGTGTGAGCAGATGTTGTGTTTGAAAGTTACAAAGGTCAAATAAAATTCGCCATACTGATAAAAACTATTCGGAAATTGCTTATTAAACGTTCGTTTCGTATACCCAGTTGCCCGGCGAGTATTTTAATCTTGAAACTTACTTGAAAACATTTAACAATGAATGTGTTGAATGTTAAAGTCTATAAAAACATGTTACGCTATAAAACGGTGTATCTCCTTTAATAACAGAGATAATGAAGTAAACCGAAAAAGAAAATGTTGGGGAAAGATGGACCTACCGTTTAATGTCAACTGCAATATGCTTCGGTTGCTAATATACTCCACAGGGTGATGCGAATTTTCGGAAAAAAACATAGTAGTATTTTTAGTACACCCAGTATAAATCGAAAATTAAATTTTTATCATAAACAGCGAAAACTATGACATTGTCAAGGAACCAATCTACAATGCAAAAAGAAATCATGCAAATCGGATCATAAATTAAGAAAAAAAATAGCATAAAAAACATGGGAAATTTATGATGTTGCGTTAATTTTGTCCAGGAGTTTAGCATAATAAAAACGAAGTAATCAATTTTAATATACAGTGTCACAATTAAAGTTGGAACCGTAGTTCTTGCTTCAATAAAGACCAAAAATTACGCAATTAAATGGAACCATGAGATTTTCGTTAACTATCAAATTTAACATTTTCTCTTTTAAAATAATTTAATTTATAAAAGTTGTTTGTATTGTAATTTTATGCCCAAATACCAACTTTGAATCACTTATGATCACTTAAATTGTTAAATAAATGCCATTTTTCATCATTTTGTGAAGATAATTTCAAAATTTGACAGCAAAACTCATGGTGAAGGCAAATTTTACCTAAATCCAACAATTAATTTTTTCCCCATATGGTTCCAACTTTAGTGGCGACACTGTATAATCGTAGAAAAAATTATTGATAACCTTTCCAAACATCTGTTCTTCTCTTTCTTTACTTTTTTCTCATTCATTTCACAGCACGCATCGTACGCGCTGTCCTGACTTGTAGGTCTTTTCTTCTTATTCCTCTTCTTTTTTTCGTTTCTGGCTTTCGGGACATTAAAGGGACACTCGGGGTCCTCACAATCATCATTTCTATCTTCTAATCTGCGTGCCTTTATATGTCCATTGTCCTTGTTCCGTTTTTTATCTTCCTTTTTTCTGCTTCTCTAAAAAATAGTATCAGCATACGATCATTGAACATGTACTTATACAGGGTGTTTCAAAACCATGTGCCATCGCTCGTCTGGTAGTTCCTTACCCCCTTCACTCCTTTTGAAGGGTCGGGTGTCAATTCTTTGTGCTCTTTACAGAAATAAAAAATACCGTCTATTAACAAATTATATTTGCTTTATTTGTTATATTTACGCTCCAAAAGGCGAAATAGGTAAAGGCAGAGCTCCTTCAACGTTTTTTATCTCTTCAACCATTTTTGGTAGTGTTGTGATCGCTCGAGCGAAAAACCGCTTGATCACTCGATTATTGAAATAACCGACATCGCTCGATTATTAAAAAAACCGCTCGAGTTACCTATTCAGGCGAAAACCATCGCTCGTCGCTTATTATCTTTCACTCGATACCCGAGCTTCGCTTGACGCCGACGGAAATGTACCGCTGTAGTGTGATCGAGTTCAAAAACTGCTCGTATATTCGAACAGTTTTTCGCTCGATAGGAAATACTATAGTTATAAATTCAGGCGAAAACCCGAAAAATATCGCCTATTGATAACCGACCTTCGTTATTCGCGCCGCGCCATCCGATTGGCGACGTTCGAGTTTGACGTTGAGCAGGTAATACGACATACGTCTTTCTTAAAGGCACATAAACGAGAAAGTGCATATAAAAAAGTATGCCATATCCCTTATCGGAGTCATCGGGACATGAGTTTGGTAAAGTTTTGTTTTAACTGGCTAGCTAGCGGAGTAGTTTAGTTCTCCGATTGTAAATATTAAAAAATTAAAGGGTATAATTTTTAAATTTTTATTTACTATAAACTCGAAAAAACTTCTCAAAAATAACATAATACTAGAAATTGTTAAAAAATAGCAAAACGAACAAAATGGTTAAGAAAATATATAGAAAAATTCGTTGGTAATCTTATAGTAAACATTTTAAAATCTAAACACGAACTTTTTATTATTAAACTCAAGAAGACTTCTTAAAAATAACATACATTATAGAAAATGTTAATGGAAAATAAGAAAACGAGCAAAATAGTTAACAAAACATAGGCAACGACAAATTTTTTGGTAACCAAAAGTAAACATTCAAACAGGAACTTTTAGGTAACTATAAACATGAATTTAAAAAAATAATAACCAATTTTCTTATTTTGCCAGTCGCGTAACTAAGCCTAAATTTTTGAAGTGGGCACCTGATAATTTAAAGTGGAATAATTTGACAAGCTGTTTTAAATATGTACTTATTTTATGCACGTAGATTGAGAAAGATGTGAAGAAAAATAACTCTTGGTAACTTTTTGTTCGGGTTAAAAAAGCACAATAATAAAACCGAACAATAAATACACATTTGGGTGATTTTTTGCGGGTTTTTTGTTTGGTATCGAGACACGTGGTAAAAATTCATTATTCACAAATAAATAAATTTCTGGAATTTTTTTGGTGGCTACTACAATATTGTAGCTAAACCCGAAGTTACGTGCCTGATCACATGTAAACGGCTAAGCTGCCCGTGGAACAGTCGGTGACGTCATCGCTTGGTGAATTGGAATTTCAAGCGATTCACTCGATTATTAAAATCGCTCGAGTATCAACTACTCGATTATTAAAATCATCGGTTTTTCCCAACACTCCTTTTTGGTTCAAAAATTTATGTGAAGGGTTTTAAAAAAAATCAGTTTTTTATTTTACCTTTTCCTTGTGGTGCCGGCTTTTAACTTTTTTCTTATCAGTCTTCTCCTCATTAGCGCAATCATCATTACCACAGTTCTGAAATTCTCCCTTAAATTCCTCTTTCCGCCTCTTGACTTTTTTCTTATCGGTCTTCTCCTTATTAGGGCAATCGTCATTACTACAGTCCTGAAATTCTCCCTTAAAGTTCGGATCATCAATTTGATTTCGAATTCCTATTTTTGCGTTCGCTTCTGCAAACGGACATTCCGGATTTTCGCACAGGTTTTCTCCACTTTCTTGATTCTGACCCTAAAACAAAACATTTTTTTATCGTTTTATTTCTCAACACGATATCCCAATGGCATGTGTTACTTCTGATCAATCCTAGACCAAACGTCGATGACGCGAATGGCTTGTACTACGAGAACTTCTACTATATTGTTTGCCCATCTTTATTTGAGCGTTTCTGTATGAAGAGCGAGTACACACACCAATATTCATTTAAATATTGTGGAAAATAATCATTGTTACACATTTGCATAACATAAAATGTATTATATTATTGGCAAGTTTAGTTGTTCTAATCGGACATTACATGATTATTTTCTGTTAACGACGGACATAAATTACCTGACTCATTGGACATGGCCTCGCAGAAAAGGGACACGTAGGAATCGCACATGGCTGAGGAAGAGCGTACGGACACATTGGACTCCCGCAAGGACCCGTTTTCAGCTCTTTTTTCGTTTTGAATTTCCTGAGACGGACCGGCTGAAAGGGACAATTCAGATTCTGGCACTGTCCCCTTGGCAGGGGGTCGGGGCAGTCCCAGTGAATGGGCGGTAGTGGAGGTGCGAGGGGGTATTTGCATTGGGGACTACCGCAGTTGCCTAAAATTAGACAATTACTAATAATAAAGTCTGTACTTTAGGTATATCTTTAGAGTTTGTGAAATTTCTACATTTTTTAAAATTCAGTTCCGGCTGGCTCCGGTACAAAATCCTCCGGCTGAACCGGATATTAGTTCAGAAGACCGGATTCACCGGCTACCGGCGCCGGTGGCATCACTACTCATAACAAAGACTGTTTTAGTCATTTGGCTTACCTGCTAGAGCTGGCGGTAGAAACTGTAGTTCCATTTCGGCATCGTCATCGACAAGTCCAAGTTTGTATTTGGTATAGGCACATTTTTGACTTCCACAACCAGAAGGATATCTAAAATGTGTGAGTCAAAGTCGCGTTACAACTGCTCCCTACCATACCACTTTGTTACTCTTCTATACGTCCTTATTTTTCCGTTTTCTATTTATATCAAAGAAAAATAATTACGCGAGAAGAGTTTCTCTCTTTAAATACCTTTTTTTCTGAGTCTGTTCGCCAGCATAAGGACACGCTTCCATATCACAGGGTATCTCGCTACAAGACATGGTACTACCCTTACTTGGAGGGGAATTAAACTGATTGCAACCCTTCATACATGCATCTTCTATGATATTTTGCGCGTTAGGGCATGTGGCATGACCACAAGGTCCAAGAGCTTGAATATAAAATAGGTAAAACTATTAGAGTTTCTAATACTTTATACTCAATTATTATCGTTGGGCCTGGGAAAGAATGATGTGCGTCACAAATTTACAGTAATATCCGAGACCTCTGTTAGTTTTTATTGTCTTCTTGTTTTATCAGTTTCGACTTTGTCTTTCGAAACGAAATACAATTTCCGCATATTAGACGGAAATGGCAAAGGTCATTACTTTATTATTTATACAGTCTTGAGCTGCACATCAATGATACCTTACACATATTTCAATTTGTACCTTTTTTATATTCCGCCAGAATACTATCAAACTGATCCATGACGCTTTTGCATTCTATCATCGGTGATTTCTGCATTACCTCACCATCAACTATTTCTGTTAGGGGATCATCGCTGTCCATGCTCCGCCTAAAGCCATCCGAACCTCCCCTTAACCTTCCAGGACAAAGAGGACAGCTCTGACTATGCCACTGGGGTTCCTTCGGTGGTTTCTCCTTCTAAAAGAATAGCATATAGGGTGATGGGCAGGGGCGACACAAATAATGTTAAAAAACTCGTATATCCTTATCCAATTTTTATTTGTTTTCGAGTTATAGCGCCGTTATAGCCCCATAAACATAAGCCTAGTGGTGTGAGATCTGGAGATCTTGGAGGCCAACTAATAGGACTACAACGTAAATGCCGACACTCGTATTGCAATCAGGAGAGCAACATCAGGCAACCTTAGACGAGCCAGAAAATGTTCAGTGGCGATATTTTTGAATATTTATTAAAAGAGTACTTTTATTAAGAAATGTTAAGGTATGAAACTTCCTTTATTTGTAATTATGATATAACTTAATAATCGGATAAGCACATATGGGTTTTTTACATTATTTTCAATTGTACAATGGACTTCTAGAGTTTGGTACAGGATGTCCACTTTTGGGTGGTTTTACGGCGTATCTCCGTTATTAGTAAAGATAAAAGGATGCGGCTTTCGCAGCACTGTGCAACGTATATATGAAACAAGAAAGCCCCAATTAGAATTTTTCTATGCCTCCTCGTTTTTGATATACGGGATGTTTCTGACAATTTCACATTTTCGGACACCCCCATATTTCGGTTAACCTGCAACTTATCAAAAAGAAATAAAATGTTCTTTGTAATTTTCTACGTAGAATCCAGTGACGACAAGCGTGCGTCTTGCCAGTGTCAGTGTTAGAAGATACGCGTTAGAATACGGTCGGTTCTGTGGCTTACCATTTACACTCTCGGCAATCCGCTTTGTTTTTAGAAGGTACGCGTATAATAATTGTTTTGTAATGAATTTCGGGCTACGCGTCCAAACTTTGTAATTTTGCATTGTTTTTATTGACGAACCTAAAACGAGTAGTTTGTTTTGGACGTTTGACTTGATGGAATGTTTCGAGCATAAAGTGTTCCCATGAAAAGGAAAAAAAACTGATTGTGTTTGTACGTGGATTTCCTCGCTCTTTAGATATAAAGATAAATACAAGTAGGTAGATAAAAAATTAATGTTTATAATTTTATATGGAATTTCAGTTTTGCATTAATTGGGCAATATTCCAAGTAACACCTGTTTTCTGACATGCCCCCACAGGGCGACGTATTACAGTGACGCAGGATGAGCTGTGGGTTTATGGGGGCTGGACCCACTTTTAAGACGGTCGATTTAAAAAAAATATGTAGCGCTTCTCTAGGGCACCCAAGGAGTCACCCATTTAAATATAATACGTCATTTCCATAACCTGTATAATACTAGTCTTAATATTATGCCAGAAATTTACGTTATTTAAAAAATAGACAATTTTTTGAGTTAAGCCACCCAATACCGGACATCCTGATGTGTACAAGGTATGAAACTTTTTCTTACTAACCTTGGACTTTTTTGATTTCGTCACTTTGCGAATTTTGCAAGGCTTCTCTGATGATCTCTCTCTCTCATCAGTACACTCCACCGTTTGCTTTGCTGGAACTTCCTCCTCTGGCTTGGTAAGTAAACCAAAAGGGCCGAAGCTCGATAGGGTTCCGTAAGTTTGACTCATACCGTATGTTACGTGGGGTTCCACGTCGTTGTACAATGTTCCTAAGTTCTTCCCAGTGGCTAGAGGACCTATACCTAAAATGTATGACAAAGATCTGAAATTATCTACTTTTAAAAATATAACATATCATTTATGAATAAAGTGTACGTTTACTCGTGCGTCACAAACCCATGGATCAAGACCCATCGTGACAAACTCCCCATCTTTATTTTATTACAGCCTTAAAGGCGAATAAAACCATAATAGAGAGAAAAAGGTCACAATAGTTGTTTAATATTAATTTGTAGCTATTAAATATTTGGCAGCTGTTAACTCATGGTTGCTATTTTGATCATTTAGATCTGTCAATCAAGTGTCAATCTTAATTGGTTTTTATAAGTTTTTGTGTCTTCAAGCTCAATTCAATCCTTAAAAACACTTCTTTTCAGAGCTGTTCCATCGTACATTTGTGTTCGGTAAGTATTTATGGACATTTGTTACTAATACAACTGAATAAATATAACATTGTGTTTGTCATAATACTTTTATGATTCATGATGTCATCATTTCAATTTTTCACATAGGTACATATATAGGAACGCTTGGCGGGTATTATAATATTTATGAAATCAGTAATTGTTTTGATATTCCTCTTGCGCTAAATTTTGATTGATTCGTATGATTTTAATTACGTGTAAGTGATGACGTATGGCTAAAGATATAACCTACAGTTTTTATCTAAGTGGTAATGGTAAACATATGAGCTTCCTCTTCGAACAGTCTTAAAATAGGGGGCAACATTTAAGGAATATTAAGTTAAGTTTAAGTTAGACAACTTCGAAACGCCGCGTTTCCGGCGCCTACGGAATGTATGCCAAAGTTACAGTAAATTAATGCACTATTAAATAGCACGCGTTGCAGAATTCGGTTCCCTAATCACTCTGAAATACAAAAAATATTTAAATACAAAACTCAGTTGAATCATTCTTATTCTTGTCATTTTAAAATTGGACATTACATTAAAATACAAGTTTAATAAGGTTACTGTGATTAGTCTTATGTAACGTGCATTCTACATATTTTTTTTCTATTTCGGCCAAATTTTCATTTTATTTACGAAATAGAAACTAAAAAAAGTTTAAAAAAATTGATTTGGCGGTAAAGAAAGTGCCGTGACGTTTAATTTTTATACGTCTCTCTAAATGTTATGAAACAGCATCCGTGTCGTTCGTTGCCTTAGAGAAATAATTAATAAAGCACACATAATTCATTTTGAATAATCAAGTCGATATAAGCCAATATCCCAAACGTTCCTATTCCTAAGTGACAGTGACAGGATTTACACCCATAAATATTTTTTAATTTCGAACAAGGAAACTGATACGACCGTAGAAAAAATATTACATGAAGCATATAAAATATTATTTGATACAATTACTGCACTTACCATATTCCTTAAATTTCTTGACAGCAGGACAATCCTTATTGCCGCATAACTTCTTGCCGATATCTTCGGCCGTTGACAGTATAGCGCCATCCTCTTCGACGCGAAAGTTCGGCCTATCTTTTATGGTTCCACCGATCGATCGCATAAACGACTCCACCCTTTTTGCCTTGTGCTTTGACAGATTTATGGTATCATCCCCTTCGGTCTTAACGTTTTCACTAAAATTATTTCGTTTTAATAAGGAGAGAGAAGGCTTATTTATGTAACTCCATTAAATAAGTGTAAGTACATTCAACATGATCAATCAAATACGACTTCGTTGCAGGAGCGGCTCGAGCTTTTAAGGGGTCTGTTTTTTTTCGGTGTTAATTATCTCATGGGAACAGATAAGATAAAAAGCATTCAGCACGATCGTGTTTCCAATTTTCAGCATTCTACAAACAACCTACAACAGTTTTATTCCCCAAAATCGAACTTATTCTCTCCACTCACCGATCATTGACGACAGCTCTCGGATCAGTTCAACCGCCCTCCCTTTACTTACCGACCGCTTTCGAATCTTTTTCAAGTAGTTAAATTGCTTTCAGGCGTCGAAGAGAGTTTCCGTACATCAGTTATAGAGACAACTTACGCTGGACAACTCTCTGACTGTGACGTCATCACTGTCATCCACACGAGTAGAAATATTCTGTCCTATCATACGCTAGTTAACCTTTATGACGTCAACAAATGACAGCCGCCACGATTAATGTGTGAATTTTATCCTTTATCGCTGTGTTTTTGACGGAACCCGTAACTGGTTAATAACAAACTACACCCTCGATAGTTTTGTTCAGTAGATGAGACATCCCGCCGTATGTATTCAATAAAAATAGTAACAAACCAAGACCCCGAAGTGTGTTAAAACTATATAACTATATACAAGTAAAGCAGCAACAATATATTATATAATTTTTTTGAACGACACTACAAAGAATAAAGGCAAGACATTCTTAAAAAGTGATACTACAGTTGTATTGTGTATCTACAGTCAACTATCATTTACTTGTAAATTGTATCTGTCTAAGAATTATGTTTTTTATATTAGTTAGATTAACAAAAATATAGTAATAAACTGTCAACACTCACACATTTTTATTCACAAAATATTCAGACAATTTGTATTTTCAATTATTATCATTACAACTTATTTTCATTCAAATTTAAGTTTTACGTAATTTGCTTATTTCATGCTTTTTTGATAAAATTTGTGCTTTCTTAACCCTGTTTTCAATTTTTTTGCGCTTTTTATCCGATTTCTAATAATAACATATAACTCGTACCTGATAACATTTAGGAATTCGAAGAATTTGTTTTCTGTTGGTCGGAAACATATGGAAACGGTGTCGTAATCATCGTTAATACCTAAAAGTTCAAATTAAAAATAATTATTATTAAAATAGTTAAATTGTTGGAAATTACCTTCTGTCCTCAATTTTAATTTAATTGTTTTAATCAAGAACGACGAGGAAACCACATATGTAGAATTAGCCCTTTTGAAGGATATAATTATTTGGGATACTTACCCTGCTCCCCTTCGGGCGTATGAAACGAGCTCACCTTCGCGGTTATCGGGCGGTCCCAGAGTTGCGTCAATGAAGCGTTTTCTCTCATGTTGACCAGCGACTCTTGTTCTGATTTCGGATCGGTGACGGCACCATAAAGCGGAGCTATAATTGGTTGCATTTGGTCGCCAATGTACCTAAAAAAATCTTTATGTGCAGTTATAGCCATAAATAAGTCGTACAAGAATTAGAACGAGTTAAGTTATTGTCTATTGAAGAAGATACAGGGTATTATGGAAATTACGTATTATATTTAAACCGGCAAATCCCGAGATGAAAATAACCATAAATGGCGCCTTGAATTATTAAGCGAAATATACACTTTATATGAAATCTCAAAATTTACGTGGTAGCTCCTAAGGCGCTGCGCAATCAATATTTTATTGAGGCAGTCTCGAGGTTCAAAAGAGGTTAGCGCATTATAGCGATGTTGTCATGTTGCAACACAGAATACTAAACGCACGTGTTCAGTTTTTGACAACAAGACGTTTTTGACGCGCGTTATCATTTCTTTTTCAAACTTTTTAGACAAATAAAACTACAATTTTAAGGTACATACTCTCTTACCTTCGATCTTATTTTAAAATAATCCGTTGTATAATTAAATTCCATAAAATAATAAAACACAAAAAGTATGTTTTTCGACAGAATCAACATTTCTTATTATGAATTATTTCACAACAAAAAAAAAATCAGGCAATACAACTAACAAAACGTTTAAAATTCGTATACGTTAAGCACGTGGAGCCCTCGACACGACGTCGTTCCACTCGCCAGTCTCGAAACATACTGAAGTATGAAGGGCGCGCCGCCAGTATTCAACAAAGGGGGAGACACGCGGTGTGATCTGACAACACTGTTAGTATACTCTAGTGACCCACATTGTTGCTAACTGATTCCAGATGGAACGGCGCGACAGTATGTGGGTAAAAAGGGTTTTTACCTTAGTATTTAGATATTCGATTTAAAAAAAAAAGTATGTAGACTTTCTCTAGGACTCCCTAGGAGTAACCCATTTAAATATAATAAGTCATTTCCATAACACCCTGTAGATATTCTTCCGAAATTAAAAAGTTTTTTAAATGATTAGTATAGCTGGGATCAGTAGCAGAAGTTCTAGCGACAGTGCCATAAGCAAGTAGATAAGTTAACCAAAGCTCGTAACAAACAGTACTTACTTTTCAACTTTAAAGGATTTTGACCTGTTTCTCTGTCTAAAAATGTACTCGGCCTTATCTTCCAAGCCCTGTTTTATTTGGAACATTGTTTGTACATTTGATCCAAAACAGGACATCCTTAGAAATATGGTTACCCTGCTTGTTTTTTTTCCTTGATCGTCTTTTAGATCAAGCCGTTCTACAAATAGATATATCATATAGTAAAAATAGGTATCCTGCTGGTCCAAAGGCCACTAATCATATGAATCAAATCTGTGACAATCAAGTGTGAATCTTAATTGGTTTTTATAATTTTTTTGTGCGTAAGTTGGATTCAATCATAAAAACAATTCTTTTTAGAGCTATTTCATCATACTTTTGTGTTTTCGATAAGTATTTATGGACTTTTTTTGTTACTAATACAGTATGTCCACGGATGGTGTTTACAAGAGGACAAATGGACTAAAAATTTAAAGATACGAAAAAAAGTCACTCTTAATAAACGTTTTTACTTGAATAATGAATAGGTGATACTTGTTGTCAATGTCTTTATTTAATGAAGTAACTATAATAATAATACGAACATTTTTATTAACATGAAAAGAATACGATAACGATTTCATAATTCAAAAACACCACCTCCATACTCGACACATTTTTCTAATTGCTTTCTCAAATAAGTGAAAGAAATTCTGATTTCTTCCTGAGATATCGATTGGACAGCCTGGATATTTCTGCCCTTCAACACTTCAAGATCATTTGGTATTGCGGTTGCAAAAACAATTTGTTTTAAACGGCCCCATAAAACATATACTTCGGTTTGTTGTGTAGAAAACACATTCATTAAGAATGACTTTTTTTTCGTATCTTTCAAAATAAAGTATGTTTACTCTTAAGCAAAATAACATTTTTGCAGTTTTTACCCACTCTGTATAAAAAAAATTTCTTATGATGAATCGTATTTTCTAGACAAGGAAAAACGTTTATTAAGAGTGACTTTTTTTCGTATCTTTCAATTTTTAGTCCATTTGTCCTCTTGTAAACCCCATCCGTGGACATACTGTATATCTGAGTATAAACTCATGGTATAAAGTTTGTAATTATTAAAAGTAGAATCGGCGCCATGAACTATACCGAAAATAACTTACCGTTGTCAGCCGTGGACTTAACTATACCGAGCGTCTCAAAAAACTTAACCATTTCTGAGAATTCCTTTTTCCAAGCGCACGACGCCGTTCCAATGACCTTGCTTCCATCGAAAAAGGTGATTTTAAAAGGTTCCGTCTCCAGCAGTTGTCTCAACTCGACGGGTTTGGCGATAAAAAGGCATGTTTTTCCATAATTCATGTTGATAGTTCTTCCATTGCCTAAAGAATTAATCTGCTTGCCATAAAGATCACAAGAAGCCAATTTTAACGTCCTTTTTAAATGTAATTGGATCAAAAATGGTTTACTCGTAATAACTGTGACTGCTACGTAATATTACGTATATTACGTAACAGTTCCACAAATCACATTACCCGCGATACGCCAAAACCGTGTATATTTCCAATAGATTTTGCGCTGTGCAATACATCGCGCAGAATAATCCAGCAACTATACTGGCAACAGATTGTAGAGGTGAAAATTAATAATGAATTAACTACAGAGACATTCAATATATCCAAGGGAGTCCGTCAGGGATGCATCTTGTCGCCAATCGTGTTCAATATTTATATGGAAAAGATTTTCGAACTAGCGCGGGAAGAAGAGAATAGAGGAATCAAGGTCAATTGAATTCCTATTGACAATATTAGGTATGCGGACAATACCGCTATATTGGCGAATTCTCCTGAGGATCTTCAACATGTTGTTGTGGACAGAATCAACTAAATAGGCAAGCAGTTCGGGCTAAAGATCAATATCAACAAGACGAAAGTCATCGCAATAACTCGCAGACATGTCGATGTAACAAATAGGATTGACGAACAGGATCTGGAACAGCAGGTGGATCGTTTTGTGTATCTGGGTGCCAATCTCAATCAAAAATGGGACTGCGATGAAGAGGTAAAAATTCGGGTTGGGAAATTGAAAACCTTTCTCCTTCCACGCACTCTTCCACTGGCTCTCCGGCTTCGAGTAATTAAGTGGTACGTGTGGCCTATCCTGCTATATGGGGCAGAAACGTGGTCTCTGAAGGTCAGAACATTAAACCGCATAGAAGCTTTTGAGATGTGGACTCTGCGTAGGCCGCTACGTATTCCCTGGACTGCACACACATCCAACGAGGAAGTGTTGTGAAATGCCGGTGTACAGAGAGAGCTTCTTGACATCGTGAAGGAACGAAAGATATCTTATTTCGGGCATATCCTGAGGGGTGATAAGTACTCAATCCCAAAGTTGATTTTGCAGGGTAAGATAGAGGGTCGAAGAGGTCCGGGGCGGAAGCAATATGCTTGCCTTCGAAACATAAGGGACTGGTGTGGAATAAGAGACGCCGCGACAGTATTTCGATAAGCAGAGAACGGTACCCTGCATAGGATATGATTCGAGAGAAGTACAAAGGATCGCCAACGTACGCTTAGCACAAGGCACAAGAAGAATACATCGCGTCGCCTTGACAACCATATTAACACGGACCATTTTAAACGTCAACATTATTAATTTGGATATTATTTTTGGCTATATTAGTAAAGTACGATATTCAGATTGAGGGAACGCTATTGATAACCATGTGAGTACCTACTCAGAAAATCTTTTATTGGCATTTTGTCATAGAAAAAGTATAGTACACAACTCGAATGGTAAGCCCATTACACATGATTTCGAATCTTACGGTACGAGCGTAGCGAGCCTTCTTACCACTCTTGATATGTGATCTATTATTACGAGGCTGCTTCCTTATCTGCTCGCAACAAATAATATACAGGGTGTTATGGAAATTACTTATTATATTTAAACCGGCAAATCCTGAGATGAAAATAAATTGAAGAAAAATAACCATAAATGGCGCTTTGAATTATTAAGCGAAATATACATTTTATATCAAATCTCAAAAAATTTACGTGGCCGCTCCTGACGAACTTCGCAATCAATAGTTTATTGAGGCAGTCTCGAGGTTCAAAAGAGGTTAGCGCATTATAGGCGGTGTTGTCATATTGCAACACAGAACACGTGTTCAGTTTTTGACAACAAGACCGTCTTCGTCGCGCGTTATCACTTCTTTTTCAAACTTTTTAGAAGAACAAAACTACAATTAGGTACATACTCTCTTACCTTCGATCTTATTTTAAAATAATCCGCTTTATAATTAAATTCCATAAAAAAATAAAACACAAAAAGTATGTTTTTAACAGCTCAATAGTAGATAATATCACACAAATTTGAAATCACATCCCAACATTTATTATTATGAATTATTTCACAACAGAAAAAAAATCGAGTATTGCTACAACTAACAAAGCGTTTAAAATTCGTATATGACAAGCACGTGGAACCCTCGACAGCGTCAGTCCAACCCTGAGTCTCGAGACATACTGAAGCAACGATAGTGGCGCGCAGCCGGTATCCAAGCAAGGCCGAGACACGCGGTGTGATCTGACAACACGGTTAGTAAACTCTAGTGATCCACATGGTTGGTAAGTGAAACCAGATGGAACGGCGCGACAGTACGTTGGTAAAAAGGGGTTTTACCTTAGTATTTAGATATTCGATTTAAAAAAAAAAGTATGTAGACTTTCTCTAGGACACCCAAGGAGTCACCCATTTAAATATAATACGTCATTTCCATAACACCCTGTATAATATTAAGCCAGGAGTTTTATTTGTAATTGGAATTCGATCGGAGAATAAAATGTGAAGTATAAATTCGTTCCATTATATCTAATGTGTTTGTGTATAAATTCGGTAATGGGTTGCACCATCCTTGCTGAAGCTTAGGAAGATCGTATTATTTCTACTTATTGTTACAGGCTAGTAATAATAATAAAGAATGATTGCGTTTAACATTAGGCAAATATACTGAATTATATTCTTACTCTCCAAAATCGGCGGTGAAAATTGTTGAGTATTTATTACGAAATCGACTTTGTTTTCAAACGTGAAACCCAATTGCAGATCTGATAAATTTTTGGGAACGGGCACATCCGGCTCCAGTTCAATTTTGTAGACGGCCAGTTCCAGTGAGTAGATTTGCATCTTGGTCGTTAAAACGTTGGGAGGAATCTGTGATTGGAGATGGAGTTTTGTCCTACATGCAACCTAAACATTTTATAATATTAAAATTTAGACAATAATTGGGAGTTTACCATATGAATTTAGGTTCATCATGAACCTAACGCCATAACGATGGAATACAGGAGATAATTGGAACTATTATTAAGGAATTGAGAATTCGTATACAAAAATTTAAACAATTTTGAATAAAGAACTAGAAATGTTACATTATTATTTTTTAGTACAAAGACTTTACACAACAAATGGTGGAGAGGGCTTCCCCGTCTTGGTCGTACCATTCAATCTAAATTGGTTGGTTGGTTAAAGGCGGGGGTCGGTTTAAGGGCCCGAATTTCTATCACTGCAGCCTACCGTCTTATTGTTGACCCCGATCTTGTTAGAAGATGTTTGTTCCTTCTATGAGGTCCAGTAACCTTCTACCAAGCTTGTCATGTGGGAGGTTATCACCACGTGATAACCTCCCACATGGTGAAAATCGTCTATATCTAAGCTTAAATGAAGCCCAACGGCGTTAAATCGCCGTTGAAAATACGTAAAGGCGTATCTCGAAATTTGGTAAAAATGAGATAGATACGCCTATATACATACATTAATGTTCTTCAAGTTGTGACGACAAGGCTTATCTCAAATACGCACTGTTAATTATATAGAAAACGATAAGTAAAAGGCGTTACTCAAAATTTAAAGAAATAAATTAAGACTTAAAGGCGTTTCTCAAGATACGCTCTTAGCGTCACAACATAATTTGGTAAATAGTGCAATGGCAAGGCGTATCTCAATTTTTCCTGTCGCAGCCTGTCTGGAAGTCCGTCGTCCAAGCAGAAAATAAACGAGTTGGCCCGTCATTATTCAGTCTAAGCTGTTTTGTGGTGGTTTAAAGTGTCAAGTAAAGTATCAAAACCATATTAATCGATTTCAAAAAGTTGAATCTCACTATTGCAGGAAAGATACGTCCCGAGAATACCTGCATAGTGATTTGACAATTAGAAAAATGTATTTGATGTTTATAGACGAACTGGGACCAAAAGCAAATAAACCTTGCCTTACAACATATCGTTCCGTCTTTAACACATTTCTAAGACCCAAAAAAGACATGTGCGGATTGTGTAAAACCTATTACGATGGAGCTCCAGAAACAAAATTAAGATTGCAAGAAGTTTATGAGCAACATACCCAATCAAAAAATGCTATACGAGAAATAAAAAACTCTTGCAAGATAGCTGCTCAGAATGATCCCAAAGTAATGTGTTGCTGTTTTGATTTACAGCAAGTTATTTACCTACCAATGTCTAGCGATGGTCCAGTTTTCTACAAGAGAAGATTTGCGGTATATAATCTTACTTTCTATGATGTTGCTTCTCGTTAGTGTTATTGCACTTGGAACGAATGTGACAGTGGCCGAGGAGCCTCGGAAATATCAACCGCCCTATTAAAAATTTTGCAAATTTATGACGAAAAAGAAACAAACAAACATTGTCTATTTATTTGCAGATTGTTGTGGGGGACAGAACAAAAATTCCATAGTTGCCGGAGCTCTTATGTATATTTTGTCGACACTAAAGCACATACAGGAAATAAGTCTAAGGTTTTTCACACCTAATCATGGGCAAAGTGAGAGGGACTCGGCACAAGTGCAATTTCTTATGCAATTAAAAAGGCAGGAGAACTTAGGGTGCCCTCCCAGCTTACACCAATTTTCCGCCTTGCGAGACGGGCAAAACCTTACAATGTTTTTTCTTTTACATACAGTTATTTCCTAGATTTTAAAAAATTTAGCGAAAATCTTAGATTACGATCAATTCGGATCGACGATGAGGGAAACCAATTCAAGTGGACCGATATATTTGAGTTTATGGTAATTAAAAAAGATTCCTATAAACTGTTTTTCAAAACCAGTCATTTAAATAAAAACTATAAAGCAATGTCCTTAAAGCGGCAAGTCGGTCCCTTGCAAAAAATAAGTCTTCAACAGTTGAATAAAGAAACCCGTCCAATAACTTTAGAAAAATACAATAATCTAATGGCACTATGTGCTGGAGCTAACCCGGTAATAAGCCTACCAGAACACGTGCAGTTTTATAAAAATTTACCCCATACTACAACTTCTAAATAATTTTGTAGTTTACATTTTTTATTACTTTTTTTGTTATCTTCGACGAAGTTACCTAACTTTAAGGTAGAATATAATTAATCAACAATCACTTTTAAGCCGTTTTATGTTATACATGCTAATAGTTCTTGTTTTGTAGCCTATTTTTATTATTATTCTTATAACTGCTGGGCTATTACTATAGCTTCCTGTTGTTCACTTGCTGTATAGTTCTTTGAAAAAATAAATACTATGTTCATAAGAAATTAATTGTCTAAGATCCAACACTTCTTTACATTCGATAAGGGCGTATCTCATACGTAGAGGCAAATGCAATTGTTAATCGCGTAACTTAAAGGCGTATCTTGAATAAATGTTAAAATAGTATACTTATATTAAATATATCGACAACTTGGTTTCTGCACCTTACTGACCTTACTTTGTATCAAATAACCTCCAGAAACTAAACCTCTAAGTTTATTACTTTTTAACTTGCATTTAAGATAGTAAAGCCAAATTTCTTTAAATCGCTCTCCTGAAAAGTTGTCAAAAACGAGATACGCCTTTGCGTATTTTCAACGGCGAAATGGCAGTGAACAGTATGGGTTTATTTAGTATATGACTTTACACAACAAATGACGGTGACGGTTTCTCCGTCTTGATAGTACCATTCCATGTAAATTAGTACTAAAAGTGCTACAGTGTTAGATAAAAATACGCCATTACAGCGTGTCTTCGGAAGTTCTTACCAAATGGGAAACTTTTTAATTATTAACTCTACGCAAAAAAGTGCCTCTTCCTAAAAAGTCCTGCTTGGTGAGAAAATAAATTTGCCCAAGAATATTTGTATATTGGACATACAGGGTGGCTTCAAAAAGTATCGGGTTTAAAATTTATAAAAGACGTCGGCTATATTTACAAAACTAAAAACTTGGAGAGTGCATGTTTAAAGGCTAACAGACTATAACAATTACACAATAAAAACTCTACTTAAGAGAACTACTTTTATGACGGATAAAAATTAGTTCACTAATTTCTATGAGGTGGCCAGTTTCTAATTTCCCAATAACAAATAAAACTAAATGACTCCAAAAATAATCTAGATCTCCACATGGCCCCCGTCTCTTTGCATACAAATGATTGTCCTTCTAGAAAGCTCTGACACAGCGTTTCTGATCATATTAGGAGTAACTAGCCGGATACACTGCCTTATAGTTTCTTCTAGGTGATCAATATCACGGAATGGTCTGTGCTTGTACACCAATTGCTTCAAATGACCCCACAAGAAAAAATATAGGGGTGTAATGTCGGTGACCTACGTGGCCAGGGTACTTCTGAACGGCGTCCTATCCATCTTTGTGGAAAAGTTCTGTCCAAATATTCGTTGACCCTGGCTGCGCTGTGACAAGGAGCTCCATCATGCTGATACCAAACAGTCTGTCGCGCGTTTAATGGCAGGCCGTTAATAAATATAAAAATTTCGGTTCTTAGGAAATTTAAGTAAATCTCAATATTCATATTTTGATGAAAAAAATATGGACCCACTATTTGATTATTTAAAATAACGCACCAAACATTCGTTTTGAAATACGTTTGGTCACGGCATTCGATTACGAAATTGGGGTTCACATCGCTCCACCAACGACAATTCTGGGAACATACGACACCATTGGAAGTAAATGTTGCCTCGTCACTGAATAAAATTCTTGTTGAAAAGAAAATGTCGTCTTCAACTTCTCCTTGAAACCAAGCACAGAACATGAAACGCGATTCCATATCTCCAGGTTTGAGCATGCATGTGTACAAATTTTGGCTTATACGGATAAAATTTATTTATTCTAAGTAAGTATCTTACTAGCAGAAGCTCTTGACACGTTCTCTTGAACTGTCTTCTTTATTCCTTCCAATGAAATTTTTGGATCTTCCACAACCGGTTGCAATACTTGTAATTGATTTTCTTCAGTAAGTGTTCGAACTACATGTTTCTTCTGGAAATTATTTCCGACAGAGCCAGTATTTTTAAATTTATTGACGACATTGCCGACAGTAACGTGGCTAATGTTTATTTCGGTGGCTAGTATTGTTGTGGCGATAATTATAGGACTTTTTGAAGCCGCCCTGTATGTCCAACATACAAATATTCTTGTGCAAATTTATTTTCTCACCAAGCAGGACTTTTTAGGAAGAGGCACTTTTTTTCGTAATGTTAATAATTAAAAAGTTTCCCATTTGGTAAGAACTTCCGAAGACACGCTGTATAGTATAAAGTTCTTCGGGTGGTTAGGAAATCATTTTTCCACCATTTTATAAAAGCTAAATATTTTACATTGTCACTTACCAATTTTGTATTTTAACGATAATTTCATATAATAATGTATTCATGAAGTCGACGACACACAAAAATAATGACTATGAATTTTTCAGAATTTTACAAAACAAAAAACTGAAGATTTTTGGAAAATGAAGTGGATATGACATAAAATTTTTATAAAATCTAAAAAACGGACACGTTTTATACGTCAACAGGTGTTTTATTTATTACTTGTCAAATATTGTCTTCTTACAGGTAGACAGGTTGTAGTAGCAGGTTAAGGACCTGCATAGAATTTTTCACACCGGCATTTTTAACACTTTTACCACTTGTGTTACCATGGAAACCCAAAACATTTCCGGAAATATTCATATTCCTCCAGGGTATATACATAAGCATGTTTACCCTGCATTTTTAACTGTCTTGTAGAAGACAAAATATCGTCGGGAACATACAAACACATACAACGTGGTGATAACCTCCCACATGACAAGCTTGGTAAAAGGTTACTGGACCTCATAGATGGAGCCAATATCTTCTAACAAGATCGGGGTACACAATAAGGCTGCAGTGATAGAAGTTTGGGCCTTTAAACCGACCCCCGCCTTTAACCAACCAACCAACCAAACAAGAAAACCATCAGTTATCTATGGGGTTGCTAATTTGAATATGGGTGCAAAAAAGGGAACGATTTATCTGCAGCAAGGACTCTGCCACTGCATTTATAGAATTGTATCAAAAAATTATCATTAATGATTTTATCAATGTTAAAAATAATGAGTTTCAATATGAATTTAGTGGTTTTAATCAAGAACGGTGCGTCTGACGAGAAAAACTCAAGAGACCGTTTTCATTTAGAATTGACCAGGCTAATCAGAAAAAATATCCACATGGTAAAATATCAGTGGCGTACCATCTTTTTTGTAAAAAATATCAAAGGACATGTTTGCAGCGACGCCACTGGTGGAACAATTGAATAACTTTTCTAACTAAAATTTGAGGTTCTATATCCTATTAACACATACCAAAATTAAACATAATATCTAAAGTATTTTCGGAGATGGCCATTTCTTGTATGCCGCGCCCAGCGCGCATTTGGGAAAATAAAAATTTTTCGCCAATCCAACCTTTTAGCTGATAAAAATAATGAACAAATTAAATCCAGCCTGATTCCCGTAGCTCGATTAATAAACTACTTATTAGCATTTATGTAAAAAAATTCCAATCCCCTTTACTCCCCTCCTAATTGCCCCCACCAACCCCAGCCTCCGGCCCATCAAAGTACTAGGTGTCACCCGTTAATTTGCGAAAAAATGATGCCCCTTCTCAAGGTATAATTAATTAAATTTTATTGTTTTTGCAGTTGAAAATCGCGTTAATTCGCGAACTCATTGCGATATCGGGATCGGGTTTGTTCGAGCTTACGCGCTCTGTCAAGCTCTTCAATTTTGCTTTTAACATTTTTTTTGTAGCATCAAAACCGGCTGAGTTATTTTCAATTTCCCGTTGTAGGTTAGATTTACGGGGCGTGCCCCCCTCCTGTTCAGGTGCCATATTTAGGACCAATAAAGGGATTTTCATAACGTTCTCATTGGAAACTGATCGGTGAACTAGATTATAAAGTAAAATAATTTTTGCACTAGTTAGACAAATAACCCGGGTTTGCAAATATCTATTTATCATTCCATTTTTAAGCAATCTGTGATCAATCACACTTTTATTAGTTTTTCATAGCAACGACCAGATATATTGAAATATTAGATTTTCTAGAAGAAGTCTGATCCGAATTGTCAGCATTTTTTGACGATCTAAGCGAAAATTAATTGTATTTTTTGTTCTAGGTGACGATTCCAATCTCTGGAGATATCTTACCGCAATAGATAATAAACTCTTGGAAAACAACATAGATGTAACGTCTTGTTCTCAAAGAATAGTTTGTTTGACTATCAAAAACTCTTCACAAAACGTTTCTCAAGGTAAATAAACTGGCCAACAAAAAGATCGGAAAACAGATTTCAATAAAATTTTCGTACTTTTAAGGTGATGTAAAAGAAATTAAAAATTTGACTCGGCATTTTGTTAAAAAAAAATACACAAAAGTAAAAGAGCCTTCTAAAGCTTAGGTAAATATCTCAACAGGAGTTTGGCAGTTTATTGTTTAATGCGTTGTGGCAAGAGTTATGGAATTTACAAAGAAATTCAGCTTTTTTAATTTCAAAGTCAGAAAGCAGCAATCTCAGCCACATTTGTAAACGCGACTGATTCCGCGGTTCGTCCTTTATGAAACATTTTTTAAATAATTTAATGTAAAGAAAGAAGAAATTTGCTTTTAAATGTTTCAATATATTGAGAGGATTACTCTACATGTTTCGGTTTTTAAGGCCTTTTTCAAGATGAATACTAAACTTAAAAATAATTTTACGGGTCTTGTCTTACAGTCACTAATAAACTTTTTATTGCCTAAGAATTAGGGCTTTTCCCCAGATTAGTGTAGGAAGACTTGAGAAAGCTGTCTATCACGGGCGTGTTTACGAAATTTTGTTGATCATTAGTTGTGAGGGGATTATTTCTTATAGACTTTTTAATTTCAAACTGTTCTAGCCCTTTCTTTCGTTAGTTTAATGTTGTCCGTATCTATAAAATGGTTATTTTCTATTCAAATGTGTGGAGATTCTGGAATTTTTTATGTTATTCAAAATAGAATTGCGATGGTATTTTAATCTTGTCTTCAGGTTTCTACCGGTTTGCCCAACATAGACAGCTTCACAATCTATACATTTAATCCTATATACCCCAGATTTGTAAACATACAAGGAAAAGTTACGAAAAGTAATACGGTGCCGCGTTTGTCAAACCGGTATATGTCATTTTTCGTGTTCCATTGTTTTTTTGTTTGTTTGTTAGGGGGTCATGACCCCCATGACTCCCCTGGATCCCTGGACTTTAGCCGCAACGCGTTAAGCAACAGTGCTAAACTTATTTTGAGACCTTTACCTAAAGTGTTTTACTTTTACGTGCCTTTTTTTAACGAAACGACGACGAGTTAAACTTTCTGTTTTTTTACATCACTTTCTTTTTCGTCCTGTATATTATTGAAAAGCCGTTTCTGGTCAAAAGCCTTATCCGCCATTTCTCGAGTTATATAGTTTTAAACTGAGGGTAAAAACCTCTTTTGTCGATCTTTTTGTTGCCCAATTTATATAAAAATTGTTCTAGGAAGACACACATTAGCTTAATGTCTATTTATTTATATAGTGAGATCGAGGATTACGCCCGACAATTTTTTTCAGGTAAAGGCTCTAGCATAGAGAAGATCATCGATGGCCTGGCAAGTAATAAATGGCTTCAAGAATACCTGTCAAATTCAATGTTAAAGGACGCGATCGAATACGGCCTCGAGGGTCGAAATTGTGCCTTAATTTATGGAAATTGTAAAATTAGTCCAGAAAATGTGTACTATTATGCGGAGAAATTTTTGGGGAACTTGAATAAGGGTTGAATTTCGTATTTATATATTTTGCGTCTGAAAGTTAATAGGGATTTCCTATACTGCTCACTATAATATCTATAACTTCGCTTAATGAGGCGGTAGGTAAAAAAGACTGTAAAACGTACATTGTACACAACGTGAGACGCTGTCAATATGTACAATATACATTATGTAAATATAAATAGCTTTTTCTTCATTTACTTGAAAGCTAACGAAACATATGCCCCTATTACAAGATAATGCAAGCAACGGAACGTATCCGGTTAATTAATCGAGCTCAATTCATATAACTGACATAATTTACATTTTGGTTGGCCTCAAACTTAATGATAAATCTTTTAAGCCGTTTCCCACAATCTCTGTATTTTTTTCTTTTTTATAGGAGGCCCCCCCCCCCCCCTTTCTCCAAAAGATTGCTCAATCCGCGACCTGTTCACACTTTGTTCCCTTTTAATGGTATCGATGAATTTCCAAATGGATGCTGATAGCTGGCTCTCAAAGCATCTGTGCCAACCGTCAACGTTGTTATTGGTTTCTGACAAATTATTTAAAATTGACTCATAGCAGTTCCACATTACAAAGCTAAACAAAGGTTGTCTTCGCCGACAAGTTTTGTGGATTTGCCCTATCCACGTATCTTCCAAGTAGCCTCTTGTGCCTCATGTCGCTGTTCCTCAACGGCGTCAACCACTTGAGGATTTGGAACATACGCCAGAGCGTAAATATAGTAGATCCATATTTTTAGAGGGAAATCAACATCGGAATCATATCTAGCTTTTAATCCAGCAGCTTGAAATTTTCTGTATAAACACTGACTGAAGTGAAAAAAAGCAGCCTCGCAATTGACAGTTAGGAAAGATTGTTGATATCGCAGATATAACGGCCTTTTCAAAATCAATCATAACGGAATTTGGAGAAATGTTGAAAATCAAACTGCTTAACGTTTGAAATAAAGTTTGATACGTGTCCTGGCTCTTATCAGGCAACAATGCATATATTAAAGGAATTGACAAATTTTCTTCCAATCTATGAATTGTCTTCAGTTGGGTAAACAAATGCAGAACTGTCTTAAAAGTGCCATCCATCAACCAGTGTCTTGAATTTAGAGATGCAGGGATACTAAATATAAGAATTCTTTTGTCAATGATTCCCGCATCGAAAAGAAGAAAGCTCTCACCATTTAATGTTTTCTTGTATTCCTCAGGTACGTAAATGTCTTCTCTACGAAGGGGATTGGTGGGAGCTAGATCTGACGTTACGAATTGTTTGTTTCAGGTTCTTTACGATCGGTATTTTGTTTGATACACTAGGTACTTTACAAATTTGAAGATAGCGAGGATATTATAAAATGTGGAGTATCTCTTGAATTTGAACTTCTCGGACTTTTTCCATAATGCTACTCCGACGCCTGCTGAGGCTCCTTCATGATTATGTTCACTAGAATTTGGAAACAAACCTATTATTATGCAACGTGATCGGCACTTAAATGTTTGAAATCGGTCACATTTCCAATATACTTTCCCGTCGACTTGTTTACCTTTAATAAACAAATAACCCCCCAAACACCAACTTTGGCTTTCCTTTTTCCCTCTCAATGAAATCCTTTATTAACTATCGCTATGATAATTCAAAATATAAACTAAACTTTACTTATTCTTACTGCCCTTAGATACTAGCACCGTCCAGAGATACCTAATCTGTACAACGGGACATTATTATAAGTCATAAATACTTTAATGACTTAAAGCATATACATTAAAATATATTTCCTAAGTAGGTTAATTTTTAAATAGGGCCAATTGATATTGCCCAATCATCATATTTAACAATTATTATTACAAATACATTAGTTTATTACTTGGTACAGGTTTTCGAATAACTTCCCCTTTGATTGAGATTCGATTAAGTGAGTCTTCGAAGAATTTTCCGCTACGATGAATATTTTGGGTGAATTGAGCTCGATTAATTTACCTAATTCCGTGATTTAACCCACTTAAAATGTTAAGGATGGTCCAGTGACACATTATTTTAAAGGTCGTTTAAATCGCTTTCCAGATGTACCATAATTTATTATTGTTTTAGTAGTTGTAACCACGAAACCGCGTTCCAAAATAGTATATTAAGATACAAGTTTCATAAGACATTATCTTAGAGCACGCGTTTAACTTAGAAAACGACGAGTTTTCTAAAGTACAAGTGCTCTAATTGTCTTATGAACCGTGTATTTTATAATACTTTTTCTATTTGGGTCTTTAAAGTCTGAAAAACTTTAAAAAATATAGTAGATTTTTTCCATTTGAAGTTATATTTTCTTTTTGGGGGGCAATACATTTACAACAATTGAACACAACAAAGCTTCTTCCCATCCGTCATAAGTTCAAAATATTGAACAAAATAATAAAAAAACTATTGAACAAAATATTGTATCGACACAGAATCTGACAGGAATAACATGCCTGGGAAATGTCTACAGTAACTATAAATACTATGTATATGATTTTAAAAAATCAAACATCAAAATAAAGCACTTTGAAAGACCTTCCAAACAAGCTATTACTTGCTACCCTTTGTCATTTAAAATATTTAAGGGGATGACCCCGGGGGCAAGAGGGTAACAGGGGGTGAAGTAGTTTTTGGTTAAAAAGTTGTCCCCTTTGGCAAATCTTTTGACGTGTCTCGGCGTTTTTTCTTTTAATCAGTGGTTTTCGATAAATCCGTGGTGGGTTTGTATACCCTGTATATAAAGTAATATGTATAATACTATATTGAATTAAAAAAAAAAATAGTACTTTATCGAATAAAACCTTAGAAATAGAGCATAAACTGGAAGATATTTCTATTATTTTTAGGTTATGTTGTTTTATAGTTGTGACTAGAAATTAGTTGACGGACACCGTCAGCATGTTATATATTTCCGAGTATAGGTATTTCAGATAAATATCTAGTAAAAATGATCTATGTGCAAGGTTAAAGGTTAGTATTTTAAAGTTTTCTATAAAAAATTTTTGTCGAATCCATAATACCTAGAAATCTAATTTTAACGAAATCGAAGTAAGCCTAAAATTCGAACCCTACTTGCTGTCAACATAAAAAATATCAGTTTCATAAAGTAGCAGGTTTTTAAATTTTAAATTTTTTTGCAGTTCATTATGAAATCCAAATAGAAAGATGTATCTCATTTACATTTTTAGACGATGATTTTGCCTGTGGTAAAGAATTGGAAAAGGTGTCACTCGGAGTGATACAATAATGTTTTTTTAAATAACAACCTAAAAACCATAAATCTCAATTCAGATAAAAAGACGTCCATTTTTGAATGGCGATTTCTTGGAAAGTACGTGTCAAGAAATAATAATTTATTATTGGAAAGAGATTTAAACGACCTTTCAAATGATGAGCCACCCCTACCCCGCCCAGGGGTTTAAACCACGATTGCTGCAAATATTCTTAAAAAGCGCTTCACATTAAAATTGACGTGTCTTTCCGCATTTTAATATTATTTGCAGGAAATTAAGGGTAGGAACTTTTCAAATTGATACCCTATATAGTACCTATTTAAAATAAAAATATTCCAGCATCTTTGTTGACAAACACTGTGATTGACGACTACCTTCTTGTAAACGAGGCATAGCTACCATCGAATCGCATATATATAAATAGTATATTGTCAATACGAACGTTCCAAAATACAAAAAGTGTCCCCGCTATGGGAGATGGCGCGGGCCCATTGAGTTGCCGGTCCGACATTATTTGGTTGTTATTCGTCGCCATCTCTGGTTCTGGATGCTTTTTCATATTACAGAATAAAAAGTGGTTCATCCACATTGTTGTCGGTATATGCTTATAAACTTTCATTACCTAACAACAATTTTTGTAAAGGAGTTGTTGATTTGTGGTGATTCGATTCGCTGTTTGATAGGTTAGTGGCTTGTTTTGTTTAAGATGAAAGGCGCATGGTGTTTTTTTGCAAAAGTCGTGAATCAATACCAGGTATAAAGTATTTCAGGTATGAACATATATACGAAAATATTTTGCTTATCACATTATCCGATCATCGGAACCGAATTTCACTAGAAATCTTGTAAAAGAAGAAGAGAGTATCACTCGTATACAATTTAATATATATGTGGTCACTACCTAACCTTAAAATTAATGTATTTTTAAATCCGGTCCTGTCGAATGTTTACTTTCACAAGGAAATTTCTGCGAAAAACTGTGAAACTCACAACGCCCCCTTCGATGCCCATAGCAGGGACATAATTGCAGATGGTATAAACAATATACTGTCTATATATATATGTGCATTGAGTCCGTATGAATTTTGAAAATAAATTAGAATTTGTTGATTACAGAGATAGTTTGTTTTTTTCGCGTAATTAAACCTTTAGTGTCTTTAATTCATTTATATTTGATCAAATCACAATTTTAGTTGTTTGGCAAAATTAGTAGGTATTATTCCTAGCGTTGTGATCGCTCGAGCGAAAAACCGCTTGAATACTCGATTATTGAAATAAGCGACATCGCTCGATTATTAAAAAAACCGCTCGAGTTATAAATTCAAGCGAAAACCGTCGCTTGTTACTTATACCTGAGCTTCGCTTGACGGCGACCGAAATGTGCTGCTTGGTAGTGTGATTGCTCAAGGTAAAAAACTGCTCGTATATTCGAGCCGTTTTTCGCTCGATAGGAAATACTACTCGTGTTATAGTACGGCAGCCCGTTACCAGGATTTCATAAGGACTTGAGAAGGAAATTATAAAGAACGGACATTGGCAACATTGCGAAATCATTGAGAATCATCTTTACATATATAAAAAGAAAAGTGGTCGTAATAGTTATCGCGCCTCGTCCGTTCTTTCTATTTTTTGACTCAGAGTGATGTTTTTGACGAAATGAAAATAGTAACTGACATTTTCCCTGCGGTGAATAGTTTTGGTTTGAGAAAAATCGAAATTTGTTTACAGCGGCGAATTCAATTTATCACGCCTCATCGGTTTTACTTGTCGGATGTTAGTTTTCGTTATTCGTGACCGGAAAAAAGTGAGAGCGGACATTTTCATCGACGCGCAACCGCAGTGTTGGATCTTATGTATGTATTTTTTAGAGTGTTATCAACAATTTAAAAAAAAAATTGACCCGGGCGCTGTAACTTTTAGATACCCCTTTCCTTTACATGTTTTATTTAAACTATGGAATTTTTGCAACACTCAGAACGTCCATTGTCGATGAATTCACGTTTTTTTTTATATTATTAATATGATTTCATCAAGAACGGACAAATTGTAGTAACAAAAAGACGATCTGCTTTCTTACGGACTGAAATCACTCTGACGGGTAAGCGCAGCGTTGCCGAACTTTTTCGCTCGAGTAAAACTTTCTTATTTTTTATTAATCTAGCGATTAGTCATTGACTAGATGAAGGCGTGATAACGGGACATTTTGGTAACGGGCTGCCATACTATTATAAATTCAAAAACAGTATAGGTTTATTTAGTATATGACCGCGGTCAATATATTATTCTTTCCACTCCTAATACATTTACAAAATCTTGCTGTAGTTATTAATTTATTAATTCTACTCTCTATTAAATATTTGACGTTTCACAGAATTTATGCTGTCACTTTAATATAATTTGCAGAAATCGGGTTGCCTGCGTTCAAGAGTTTGACAGTTTGTTTTGCCAGATGCCTCTATTATTGACCTAGGTCGATAATGTAGGTAAATAATAATGATTTCTTGCAGGAGGTGAAGACAATAGTACATTACGTATCAAGGGCCGAAAAGAGGCTTTTACGGACGAGATGCGGAGATGGCCGACCGAGCCGAAGGTGAGAGAGGCCACCGCACGAGCCCGGAAAAGCCTCCGACGGCCCGAGATATGTACCGTATTTTTTTTTACAAGTGCTCCGAAGCTTTGATGCCAAATAAATAAAGAAATTCTTCAGACAGTTTTCCTGTCTACATGACATGAAAACACTCGCGCATGGAGAATGTAAATATCTATTTATTATTTTTGACAAATAGGCTCGGTGGCCTAGTGGTAAAGCGTACGCCTTGTGACCTGAGAGTCGAGGGTTCAAATCCCGCATTCGGCATCTCTGGTTTTATTTGTTTTTTTACAAGTTCCCGAGTCTTTGAGGCCATATAAATAAAGAAATTCTTCAGACATTTTTCTAAAACATGTTTGAAAAATTAACTGCCAATTTAATTTATATATAATCCGCTATTTATTATCGCTTGTAGTATGGCTCGGTGGGTAGAGTGTCCGCCTGGCGCGAGGGTCGCGGGTTCAAATCCCGCATCGGCAATTCTGGTTTTATTTATTTATGAGCACATGGTGACCCGCTTCGATACTTTCACGCCCGCTCTCTTGGAAAACGCCACTTTCGGTGAAGAGAACATGCATGAAAAGAGGCACTTTCGGGGCACATGTAAAAAAAATGATTTTATCATATAGGTAGTAACTAATCAAGTAATAAAGACACTTAGTTCATAAAATTGATTTATTTCTGTTACATTTACTTATTTTTGTTGAGCGTATAGGTACATACGATTTACGATAAATTAAATATTGATTTATATACAATTTTCATTTAAAGATATTTATGTTGCTAAGCAACTCCCTTCTTAAGAACTAGTTTTAGAAGTTCTTTTGCTTTTCGTCTTCTTTTTCTCGCTTCCTTTTGACTTATCACAATAGAGAGGGCACGTCTCGCTATGCCACTGATGGTCATTGCTCTTTTTCTCCTTAAAAAAAGATAATGATGTAGCGGAATGCATAACGACAACATTGGCAAGAAACAAATTCGTTGTGATCAGTTTCAATACGCCTAAGTTTCTAATCAGTCCTTATAAGAACTCTATTAGTTACAAATCGGGTTCCTTTTCTGCATAATTAGTTAGAAAAATTGTCTTAATAACTTAGAACAACCTGTACTGAGAACCGGAAGTGTCTCAGATCTCATCGGTAATTGTTGCTAAGTCTTTTACGGTATTTTACCCTTCCTTAAAAGACGCTCATCCTACCAGACATTTTACATAATTATCTAATCAACAATAAAAGACACACAAAAAGTTGTATTAGTATAGCTAATATACAATACTCCCTTACCTATAACACCAATTTATTTACTTATTTTTCTATTTCTTTGGTTTCGATAGCGCTTCTAGTTCCTGAGATAAATTAGAAATACTACCATATCATATTCTCACCACTTTCGGTCATTATTGCAGCATAGCCAGATTGACATATTTATCTCAAACGTATCTTGCAAAATACCAATTAAAAATTTGTTAATTTGGCAATTTGGCAATACCAACTGCAATTGCTCTTAAAATAAATTTATTTCCCAATAATTTTACTATAAACTGTGAAAAGGCGATGAGAGATTCTTTAAAAAAATATTATTACTTAAAAGTATCAAACGAATCTTGAACTAATCCAACACTCTGGCAACATCTATTTTCGTAACTGAATTAGTAATCTGGTAAACATTGCGACGTTGGCGCTTAGCTCTGACGGATTGATTATATATTTTGGTGCATTTGTATTTTTTATTGTGTTTGATGGTGAAAAATCGTCTTTATTTAGAAAATCATGGTGCACTCATTGTAAAAGAGTGGATCATTTAAATAAGGATTTATCTTTTCATCGGTAAGTAAGGTTATATTTTAATATTTAAGCATCTGATATAACCAGTGGTGTAGGATTCGAGTCTCGAATCTTGAAAAATCGTTTGTAAACTGAAGCATTATTTATTGCTATATTATTATGAGTTAATATAACATAGACTTTCCTCAGCACTTGGCTAGTAAAAAACAAAACAGGTTCCATCGTGCCGATAAAATGCTAGGACAGCAAAATCTCAAAACTAGGGACGGAAATACATATCTCTTAAGCCCTGGTTTTTATTACATTTCGTTACGAATTATTTCGGTGGGTTGGAACGGAAAAGTTCGTCGTTGATCATTTGGCCACATGTGTGGTTTTTACTGCAGTACAAATGCGTGGTTAAAAATGGATGATATTAGTAGATTAATTTGTACAGGGTGATCACGTATTATGTCCCCCTCGTCTTAATCTTCTTGAGACAAATTAAAACGATTGGTATATAAGGTTTTAAAAGTAGTATTTGTAATGGGAACAAATATCATTTAGATTTGTTGATTTACATATACACAATAAGACAAAAACATTCCTGTTTATTACTTTTTGATCATTAGTATTCTTCTATTTTCATCTTTAGCAAACATTCTTCTGAAACTGCTCCTAATAATAACGTACGTATAATAGTTCGATGCCTTGCTATTTTTTGTTTTGCCAACAACACGGTATTTCTGTTTACTCCCAGTTCGCCTGCAATATCCCTAAAGGCCGTATTACACTAGGCAATTTTTTCTCTTTCGCCGGCAATTATAATGGCACGTATTCATGCGCAGTAAACCGTTTTTGATCAGCTGGAGCATTGTCAACGGTCAGAACAGCAGTGGGTACTGTCGAAATCCCTAAAATATCCCCAGAATTAGAGATGTGCCTGTAACCTGTTCGTTTTGATTACCAGTTAAAGCAGCTACTGCTATTTACAAACAGGAGGTGCAAGAGGCGAATTAGCAGTCCATAAGTTTAATAAAGAATGTAAACTGCTAATTTAAGTACCAGTGGGTTTAAATGGCCATTACCTGTTCATACCTGGTTCGACCAAATAATAAACAGTTAAAAATAACAGAATAATCCAGGTTGTACCCAATTGCGCCGGCAAGGGCAATTAAAATGGCGCCTGCCCCATTTCTGGTAATGAGAGACAGCTGATCGGGAACAGTGTACTGCGCATGAATCCGTGTCATTTTAATTGTCAGAAGAGTCGAATTTCTGACTGTAGTACGGAGAACGGTGTACTGCGCCTGAATCCTTGAATTATAATTGCCATTGCTGGCGCCATAAAAATTCCCAAGTGTAATACGGCCTTAATAAAAGCACCATCTCGCAACCGACTATAGCTAATAGCCTTTTGCTGGGGGTTATTTGTGGCATATTTAAAAAAAATGTGTTTGACAAGTTAATGATAAAGTGACAATCTATGTTGACACGTATTTGTATATGACATTTTACTGGTACCAGACACGACAGTAAATAATTCCTAATAGTCAAGGAGAAAATAAGAAATTTTGCTGTCCTAGTTTTTTATCGGCACGATGGTACATTAAAAAAATAAAGTACAAAACTGAACATTTACTGCTGCTGTTATAAATTACCGATATTTCCTTTCCTCTATAAGTGATTTCGTTAAAGTATGAAAATTATAAATTAATATTTATGTGTATATGAATTCTTATAATAGTATAGTGAATTCTTGTAATAGTATAGGGAATTCTTGTAATAGTATAGCGAATTCTTCTAATACTACAGTAAGGTTCGTGTTCTCTCTTTTTTTAATAGTTTTTAAGATAAGTTTGTTATCTTTACTTATAACGGAAATATCTCGTACAACTATCGAAAGATGGACTCCCTGTACATCGTGTACCTTAAAATTTTCACATGCATTTCATTGGATAATATTCTCTGAAGAAAACAGCCTTACCAATTTATGTGCCTTGACAAATTTTATCGGGGTAATTGGCTTTATGGGCTCAAACGGGACAAAAGGAAGTTCTTCATACTTTGGTCTCGAATATATGCCATAGTTCGACATAGTTTTGTAAAGATGCCTCATGCCGCATGTTACCGGGGGCTCTACGATGTCACCTAAGTTGTTGTCAAAAGCAGGCTCACATATCCCTAAAACAAAATATCTATAATTACCTTCCATAACACTCTTCCATCGCTAATTATAGTATTTTTTTAGATGTTCACTCAGTATTAAAGACGCTCACATTGGTCAGAATTAGAGACTAATGTACTATTGTTTGCCCAGTTTTATTTCAACGTTTCCGTATGAAAAGCGTTACGCGCATTACCCATTCTTTATTGTATCAATTCAGATGGTTATCAAATTACCAAATACAACTTACCATATTCCGTAAACTTCCTAACTGCCGGACAATCCCTATTTCCGCATAGCTTCTTGCGAATTTGCTCAGCTGTCTCGTATACTATGCTATCAGGGTCTTCGATGGGGCTTCGTCCTTGTCCTTTGGATGCGATTGACCTCGACACCATAACAGACTCCACCCTGGGCCCGCCCTTAGCTTTTTGAATGGTTACGCAAGTACCATGCTTGCCGTGGGTCTTAACGTCCACACTAAAAAAGTATTTGAACGCATGGAAGAAAGACTATAGTATACACCGTGTCCAAGATAAGGAGGGCCAGTACAGGGATCTCGGAAACCATAAGATAAATGGATGGAAAGTTGCGCGTTTACGTGCCTAATAATATGCCGTTTAGAAAGTTTTAAAATTCCGAGTAGTTCCGGAGATATTCGGAATAAACCGAAATTCTGAAAAATCGTTTTATTTTTTTCCTGGGGCCTTTTATCTTTTATCGAAAATGTAATTTCCTCTACGAGTCTCCATGTTTACGGATGTGCTAACGCAGGAGTAGAGTCGGGAATTCTTCAACATAACGTTCTTATCCGATTTTTTCGTTTTTTAATTTCTACTATGTTTCAATGGTTCTTACCTTATAACATTCAAAAAATCGAAGAATTTATTCTCCGATGGTCTATAGCGCAATGATTCGACGTCATAATCTCCAAAATCCATATCAATAGTACCTAGAAATATACAAAACATAAACAAGTAAATAACTTTTGCATTGTCCCCGATTCATATCTAACTTTAAATCGGATATGTAGTATCCATCGGCAGGACAGCAGGAGGTCCGAGTTCACTCCTGGCACAGACACAAAACTTTGTTGAGTCTACAAAAAACTGACCTACCTCCACCACTTCCGGTTTCGAGTTTTGCAACATCCCTGTCAAAGAATTGTGGAAAAGAGGATACTTTCATGTCGGCCATCGAGTCTTCTTTTAGTGTCACGGTTGTAGTTTTTATCTCGACATATCTAAAAAAATTGTGATAATTTTTTAAATATGGAAAATCTAGTGACTCCGGTCAAATACGGATTGCGAAGCGACAGTTCTTAAACACCTTCCCGTAATTCTAAATTTGGGAATACATATTTAGGACACACTTCATAATTACTAATAGTATACAAGGTGTTATGGAAATTACATATTATATTTAAATGGGTGACTCCTTGGGGACAGTTTTAAAAGTGGGGTTCAGCCCCACAATACATCACCCTGTGGTGGCATGTCAGAAAACAGGTGTTACGTGGAATGTTGCCAAACTTAATGCAAAACTGAAATTCCATATAAAATTATAAAAATAAATTATTTATCTACCTACTTGTATTTATCTTTATACCTAAAGAGCGAGAAAATCCACGCACAAACACAATCAGTTTTTTTTCTTTTTCATGGGAACACTCCTGGAAACACTCCATCAAGTCAAACGTCCAAAACAAACTACTCGTTTTAGGTTCGTCAATAAAAACAATGTAAAATTATATACAAAGTTTGGACGCGTAGCCCGAAATTCATTACAAAACAATTCTTATACGCGTACCTTCTGAAAACAAAGCGGATAGCTGAGAGTGTAAATGGTAAGCAACAGAACCGACCGTTTTCTAACGCGTATCTTCTAATACTGACACTTGCAAGGCGCACGCTTGTACGCCTAGACTTACGTTGCCCTGGCGCCCAGTGGATTGTGTGAAAGAGATGGAGAGATGACAATGTGAGAAAGAAAATTAAATCTTCGTCGGTCTTGTCATTTTAAGTAGAGCTGAGCTAATTTAATTTTTTGAGCTTCTCAAGTACAGTCGCAGTATTATCCCTTACCTTAATTGATTGAATCATTTTATTCAATTCAGGGCAGAATCTCGTTTATCGCCAGAAGAAACGCATTTAAGCGATCTTAATCCGTCCCGTAACGCCTATTATTAGGATTTCATTACCGTAACCGTGAAATATCAAACTGTCAAATATTGCCCATCTCTATTCCGAGTTTTGTACGTACCATTTCGTTCATTCGTAGATAAAATGTCATTCTTAAATTGAAAGAATTCTATTAAAGTGTGTGTTTTTTAAATTAGTTAAATATATAAATCTAAGCGAGAAAAAAAGGACCAAAATTAAAACAGTTTTTCCGTGTATTTGTGAGGTTATGTGAGAGGATTTTTCCTAAAACTTTCTGTGTGGTTTCTGTGAAACAAATGAAACTAATAATTGTATTTAAATAAGTAAAGGTAAGAGAGCACGGGTCTTAAATAAAATTGCATTTTTTTAAAAGAGTTTGAAAAATAACGTGCCGCACTGCCATTGTTTGATAATAAAATTTAACTAATTTTGATTTTTATGAAATCAGACGTGCCTTGACCGGAGCATTATTTTTGTTTTCTGTTCTGACTAGGTCACAGAATGTCGAAAAATGTTATTAAGGAAAGTTGCTCGGAATTCAAAACCATGCAGTTTTATAAAATGTTTTCCCTATTTATATAAGTATAATTTATAATTTCGAAAAAAATATTGAAATCAATAGGGTGAACTTCTATTCTACTCTTCTATTTTTTATCATAAGAGTAATAACCAAATCTCGGTCGCCATTTATTTCGCTTTCGAAATTTGGTATTTTCATAATCCACTTTAAAATCATGAAAACGTCCATTTAACGGACTTTAACCAGGCCATCAAATTTTCGACATGTTATGACATTTCAAAACAAGGTTGTATTGGTATCAAACGTCCATAAATACTTACCGAAACACACAAAAATACGATGAAATAGCTCTGAAAAGAACTGCTTGTAGGATGAAATTCAACTTGAAGACTAAGAAAACCGTGACACATCAAAACGATCCAAACAGCAACTGTAAGTTAACTGCTGACAAATATTTAAATGGCTACAAATGAATATTCAACAACGATTGTAACTTTTGTCTTTGTCTAATTCAAAACGTATTGCGGAACTCCGCATCCGATTCACTTGACTGTAATAAATAAAGATAGGGAGTTTTATATCACGATGTTTCTTGATCCGTGGGGTTGTGACGCACGGGTAATGGTATAACCTACAGACTTTACATAGAATGATATCTATAATAATTATGGATGCAGGTAAATAATAAGAAGCCCGAAAAGTCGAAAATTTTGGGCATTTTATGATTATAGGAGTCATTCGTCTTTTATGGCAGTCAAAAGACTTCACTATACCTAATGATTTAAATTACAAAAAGATTACTCCACTAGATCTTGGAGAAAAGAGAAAGAAAGAAACTTTAGTCGGCCTGTCGGCCGATAAGCATTGGCAAACAATTATAGGTATAGTAGAGATAATTTGAAAAGACCAGAAGGGCAATAAAGCGTGCAACAAAGAAAGCTACATGGTATTCTTCGTCTTTGTACAAATCAAAAACAATTAATACTATTAAACAGCATACCATAATTTATATAATAAGAAATCACATACCATACTATAATAACAGCTCCAATATCATTAATTACCTGTCAACTGTAAACGTGTTGGATAAATCGTTATGTTTAAATATGTACTCTGGGTTATATCCATACTCGTCTATTTCTTGAAATGTCATTTCCAAAGTAGGTCCGAAACAGGACATTCGGATAAACATTTTTACTTTAGCCGTTCTTTTGTCGAACTCATTCTTCATCTCATACTTTTCTACAAATGAAGAATAAAAATAGTAGGTAGTTCCTGGTTCCTGCTCTAACCAAACGAGGAGTAGTACCTGGCACGAAGTGTTAAAATAAAAATTAACTTAGCATAGTTTCTAGACAATAGTTTTTTGGAATAATTACACGTAAAATATTAATATTGCTACCGTTGACTCGAAACAAACATGGACCCGGTAATTTTATCTGCTTTGTACCAATATGACGCATGTTATTACGAAAATAATCTGTAGAATCCCCAGCGCTTTTTATCTTATGTCTGTCCACATTCTAACCTATGATCGGTTTGACATGTTTTGGTTAGGAAAACAACAAGCAATTGACGGACATGACTCAAAAGTCCATATTTACCGCAGACTTGGCACAGTCTAGCCATATTGATTTAAGAACTACTAATAACGACAAATATGACAGTTGTTAATCCGGTAGTGTCAAACGTGAAAGCCGGTATGTAAGACGGCCGTTCCAATAAGGACTTTATAATAAATACGTTTCGAACGCTCGAAAGCGACGTAATGTAGTGACTCACCCCTACTTTATCCCTTCAGGATTTCTTTTGTTACATTTTATCTACTTCAATAAGGACAAGCACCGCAGGTCTGGTTGGCTTATAATTTAATTTCTCTCACCTTATTTCTTCCTTCGGTCAACAAAAAACCCGAGCGGTAAGATTTTCTATCGATCCTTCTTCTTTCTTGACAGAAAAACACTTTCTTTCTTTTTATTCACAATTATTAACGTTTCAAGATATTTCATACGATTAGAAAACGAACAATAAAATATGCAAAACCACCCCTCTAGGGTATGAATAATAATTTAAGGAAATCTCACTTTTTGACAGAATTATTCTTATTTATTTCACGTCCTTTGCAAAGAAACCCCGTAGCCGAGAATCTATTTAGTTTTTATTTACTTCACGCACTGATTTGAAATTGTCTTACATCCGATGGATTACTAGCGCTATTCAAAAGTTACTTTGATTTAAAAATAAAACTTTATAAAAGCTGTTTGATTTCGCAACTCTTAAACTTTGACCGCTTTACTGCCCGATTCTTAACCGACTTTTTCTCTCCACTACAATGATTGATCAATTTTTAGTAACTACCTTGACTGTTGAACAACTCCTTGACTCTTTAACTGCCTTTTCTATAGGTGCGCTCAGGTATTTATAGGGATCGTATGGCGCAAATGACTCTCGAAAGGTGGGATATTTTGCTGGTCTATGTGAGGAACCGTGTGACCTGCCGTAGGTAGCTTTCCTTTGGGTTTCTTTAATTTCGCAATCTTATTAACTTGGCGATTCTTGTTGGTACGTTGCATCCGGTCACCTTTTTTGTTTTCCCAAACCGTGAGAACCAAAGCTAAAGCGTTGGCTATTTCGCAAGAGTTAAATGACATCATCACGGTGTACGTGCGATGGGTCCCTTCCTTTCGTATTATTGTGCAATATTCTTGGTTTTGGGCAAAAGAATTAATATTTTTCAATTTAGTTTCAGATTAAAAATGTGTGCGTTCAACTAGGTGCTTTGCTCTTGACTTAAGGTAGGAATTGAAGACTTTGAATAAAAATAATTTGATTGGCTTTTTATTTTTCGACATTAGTGTAGGTATTTGGTTTAAAAATAATTTTTTTTTGAAAACAATTTATTAGACGTATTTACCTTTAAAAATAATTCTTTTAAATCATATTATTTCGGAAAATAAAATAGTTTATTAAACTTAGTGACTTTTGGAATCATTTAATTATTTTATTTCTTTAAAATAATTTATTAAATTTAGTTACTTTAGAAAATCATTTAATTATTCATTTAAATATTTATTTCTGAAAATAATACCTTAACTTTACTCACAATTTTTTGATTTATTTTCGTAAATTTGTTTAGTTAATTTTTGAAAATAATTTGTTCCAAATTACCTATCTAGATGAAATTTATTTTGAAATTATTTATCAATATTCATATCGAATACTTTATTCCATCAAATTTGGGCCATTAGTGCTGCGCACTACAGTAATAACGTTGGTTAATTAACAGAAAACGACAAAGATAAATTATACTAATCTTCAGAGTTCCCCGATTGTTTGTCTGGAAAGTTACTTAAAACCTACCTAAGAATGAGAATTGTTTATTCCTCAAAGTCTATGAACCAGAGCCGTATCCTCGTTGATTTAAAATCCTTGGTTACTACATATGCTTACCCTCGACAGTCCTATAGTCCATTTGCTTATCATTCGAGCCGAAAGATTTAATCATCTCGGGGAAGGTCCTTTTCCAATTTACCACAGCCGTTCCGAGACTCTTGTTGCCATCGAATAGGGAGATTTGATAGGGTTCGATTTGAAGCAGCTGCCTCAGTTCAGTCGACGTGGCAATAAATAAGAATGTTCTGCCATAATTCATGTTGATATTCCTTCCATCGGAATTATCTACAATACCAGTTAGTGGCGACACCAGACATGGTATAAATACCACCAGGTATGATTTCACGTAGGGAGGTCTGCCTTGTAACTCCCGCGGTGACGTCACAGACGGCAAGCGGCGGCGAGCAGCTCGATCCCGTATGTCTTCAGCGGATATTTATCTTATTTTAGTGGTATTTTAGTTGTAATGTGTGTTATATTTTTATGACATTAATATAGCTACGTAAATACCATAATATTATTATTTAATTTCATATAGATACTATCAATCCATAAAACCTTTTAATACGTTTAAAAGGGAACGAAAAACGCTAACAGCAATGTAAATCTCCATAAGAAATTTAAAAAGCCACTCTCCACGTGACGTCACTGTGAGCTATAGACGAAAATGGAACGGTTAGATATCTGAGCTGTTGTTATTTGTAAAGATAGTTCCATGAAAAATGGATATAACTTAATGACTGCAGTAAAAGTACCAGGGGCGATCCCATTATTTATGACCGTTTGTTATTATTATGTGGAAAGGACCGGATTGTAATAATTATAATTAAATATAGGCACATCAGGTAGGTTAGGTTGCTTAATTTATATTTAAATATCTTTTTATGGTAAAATTTGTTAGTTTTTATTTCTTGCTGGAAGAGTTTAGTTGTATTACCGATATTATTTTACCAAACGTATAAAAAAACAGTATGTGGCGTCCATGGAAAAACATAGATGGTCCTTCTTCTAGTGTTGCAGTGAAGAAAATGCATTTATCTCTCGATGCTAGGGAAATTGTAAAAAGAGTATATACTTCTTTACTCAACAGAGGACTTTATGCTAGCGCTACACCATGTACGAAGAGCAACGCGTACCTACATTAGATTCTCTGAAGCAACGGCTCACCAATGATGAAACCCAAATAAGTTGTAGCCACACTAGCCTTTGGAGAGTTTTGTCGCAAATGGGATTCAGATACCGCAAAATTGACAAAAGGCAAGTGTTAAAATAAAAATTAACTTAGCATAGTTTCTAGACAATAGTTTTTTGGAATAATTACACGTAAAATATTAATATTGCTACCGTTGACTCGAAACAAACATGGACCCGGTAATTTTATCTGCTTTGTACCAATATGACGCATGTTATTACGAAAATAATCTGTAGAATCCCCATCGCTTTTTATCTTCTGTCTGTCCTCAGTCTGACCTATGATCGGTTTGCCATGTTTTGGTTAGGAAAACAACAAGCAATTGACGGACATGACTCAAAAGTCCATATTTACCGCAGACTTGGCACAGTGCTAGCCATATTGATTTAAGAACTACTAATAACGACAAATATGACAGTTGTTAATCCGGTAGTGTCAAACGTGAAAGCCGGTATGTAAGACGGCCGTTCCAATAAAGGCTTTATATATATATATTATAGGCAAGTACTCATGGAATCCCACCGTTTACAAAAATGGCGCCATGAATATATGACTTCTGTAAGGAAATCGCGTTCTGAAAACCGTCCTATAGTTTACCTCGACGAGACTTGGTTTGACAGAACTATCTATAGAATGACATTATAAATGTAAATAAATATGACTAGTAATATTTTTAAAAAAATGTTATTTCATTTGATTACATTAGTATAATCATATCATTACTTGTTTTCCTTAGTCCGTCCCTTCATACTTCACTTGTTTATTACCAAGCTCTTGTCGACACAATGGGACCGACTCAGGAAATCATTAAGTCGTATCCAAATTTCGTGAAACGTACTTTACCCTGAGAGGGATCACAAGAGCATATGTAAACATAATATGCTTACTGTAGAGGACGAGTTCTGCGCCACTCCTTACCCCTTATCTCTGACGTCATCAGGTATTATACTATTGAGATTACCTGTCACATATCATTTTCGATATAATGTGTTAGCAGGTTCATCACGAAGACATTGGATTTCAATTACCTTTTATAAGTTAATCATTTCTTAGTTATTTTATTTTTCAGTATCTATAATCTCTCTCCACTTCAACAGTCACAACAACTCTATTCCATCAGAAAAAATATTTCTGTTGGCCTTCAAAATAGACATAAATATCCTTTTTGCTTCAGTTATCGTATAGGCGAATTGGCGGATAAAAGAAATTAGATGGAGCCAAATTCGGACTAAGTATACTATTTTGCTAACGTATTACTTATATATAATTTAAGTGTAACTCTCCTGTTCTGAACTGTACTTTTCAGACCGAAAAGTTGTATATGCATCAGCAACTTTTGACACTCGACAAAACCCAGATACAGTACTCCTCGAATTCTTTCATCTGGAGGATGTGATCTTTTTCCTGAAGTCGTGTTTCCTAATGAATATAACCTTCAATGATTCAAAATCAGCACGAATTGGTGTCTAAGGATATTTCCTGGAGAGCGGGTGTTTGATCATAAAGAAAATGGATGTACAGTACGTTTCACGAAAATTGGATACGACTTAATGATTTCCTGGGTTGATCCTATTGTGTCGATAAGAGCTTGGCAATAAACAAGTGAAGTATGAAGGGACAGACTAAGGAAAACAAGTAATGATATTATTATATTAATGTAATCAAATGAAATAACAGTCATAAAATGATGAAACAAATGGACTATAGGGAGGAAAATATACCGGTGTCCCTCGTATAACCGGGAACCCTGTTCATATACAGGTCGACAACTTTATCTGTAGCTACAAAAGGAATGCTGGCAAGAAAATTTCTTGGGATAACAATGTTGTCACATATATTAAATTTTAATTTAATAACATGTTACCAAGTAAACCCTAAAATTAAATTTACCCATTTAAAGTAAATTGTCATAAGTATATAAGAAACGAATATTCTATTATAGTTTCAATGTTCTTAAAACTTTCTTTTCATACTATTTATTTTAACATTTAAATGCAAAATAAAATATTTTTTTATTAAAGTACTTCTAATCTAAAAATAGGGCAACATGGTGCAATAACAACGGTAACCATGGGTGACCGGTGGCTAGAGCTAATTTGATAGGTTATATCCCAGACAGAGGATGACGACACGTGCCTGGGGACACGCCCGATTGTGCCAGCGTGGTTATTTGGCGATGTCCAATAGGCTTCATCCAGTTGCGTAGTGATAGGGTTTGTTTTAAAACTGTGATATATACGCTGGTAAAACCCTTCATAGTCAAACCCGTGAAGTGATTGCCAATGTGTACAGGGTGTGTGAAGAGGAATCACAAATTAATACATTTAAATGGCCACTTAAGCGAAAGCTAGAAATACGGGAGTAAGCGTGGGTGCAGTAAAAGACATTCACAAAGAAGATACTGAAAGAAAAGAAAATAACCCGGATCAATTGTTGTCATCTCCTGTCAAAAAGGACCCGTCTGTCTGCTGTCGGAAAAATCGAAGGCTTCGACTTTGGCATTGTTAGGAGAATAATACAAAAGTTTTATTTGGAACTAAAAGTGGTTCCAACCTTAAAAAAGTTGCTACAACAGCTGAGAAGTGACATAAACTCTCCGTTTTCCCGTGAAACTTTGAAGTGCATGTTGAAATCAAATGGATTTTATTGGCGAAAATGCCAAAATAAGCGAAAAATATTAATGGAAAGGCTTAATATATTGCACTGATGATACAAATAATATATTCATGCCATGAAAAAATATATATTATTACATTATTAAGATAATAATAACACACCCATGACTCGGCCATGATTTAAAAGATATTGCTTCCCAATTACCGATACCGCGTCGAGCTGTACAGTACGGTTCTTAAATAACGGACACATCTAATAAGCGGACATCTCTATTAAGCGGACATTTTTTCATAGTCCGGAACTAGGTATACGAAATTCCATGAAAATCAACCTCTCTTGGGCGGACTCTCCTTGGGGCGGACGCGGACAGGCTGTTTTTATACAGATTGATGTTGTGGAAGTTTGTAATTTGATAACAATGATTTGGGCGAGTTCATTAACATTGATAGCAATGTGCTATTAGAAGGTGATAGTGACCCCCATTCCTACCGATTATGTAGTCCAAACTGAAACCACATCACTATCTGGCGACTCTGATGAAGAAGTTGAATGCAGTAATCAAACAAATGTCACCAATTATCAACAAGCCATTAGTATGATAAAGGAATTATAAGAGTATGCAAAAAGTAGAGGTGACTCTATAGCAATGGAATTGGTATCAGACTTGGAATTACATTTTCTAGATTGCAAGTATAAAACGCAAACACGTCAAACTACGTTATTAGATTTTGTTAGTACTACATTCTAACTAAAACTAGTGTATTTTTGTTATGTTATGTTTATTTGTACATACATATACATAGTAATAATTTTGCATTTACATATTACCTAATAACAAATTTCCCATGGGCGGACACCTCTATTAGGCGGGCACATTTAGACGGTCCCGTAGGTGTCCGCCCAAGACAGGTTTTTTTTTAAAATATTACTAGTCATATTTATTTAAATTTATAATGTTATTCTATAGATAGTTCTGTTTCGCTATCGCTATCCTCATCAAAATTAATTATAATTGGATTAATTATACGATCCAGACTAATATACGAATTTTCTACAGTTATTACGTGACGGACTGAATTTTTCCAACTACCTGGGGGAATATCATTAAAGCATTTTCGTATTAATTCTACAACACTAGAACTTTTTTTATAACTTTCTTCAAAATATGTATCATTCGCCGCCATGTAGTTCGGAATCTCCAATTTTGTATTATTTGAGCTTGGAGCTTTATGTAATTGGCGACTGTGATAGCTCGCATTGTCCATTACTATCAGGCTATTCTGAGGAATGTTTGGTAAAAGACAATTCTTGAACCATTCCTCAAAAACTAACAAATTTTACCACAAAAAGATATTTAAATATAAATTAAGCAACCTAACCTACCTGATGTGCCTATATTTAATTATAATAATTACAATCCGGTCCTTTCCACATAATAATAACAAACGGTCATAAATAATGGGATGGCCGCAGGTACTTTTACTGCAGTCATTAAGTTATATCCAGTTTTCATGAAACAATCTTTAGCTAAATTTCGAAGACCAATAACCGTAATATTTTTTGCTATGGAAGTCATTCCTGCACTGGTAGCGATAGCACATGGAAGTTAAAAAAATAAAACCAATTAATTTTATTGCTGTTGCATTGTTAGTTTATAAAGGTTCAGTCAGCTATGTTATTTAATTTCTTTTTGTTTTCTTACCCTCCACTTCAGGCGAAGCAAAATATTGACTGTCGATGTCGAAATTAACTCTCTGCGAGAATTTGAAATTCAAATTTAGTCCCTCTAAACTGTGAATGACTATTAGTGGCTCCAACTCTATCCGGATAACGACTACTTCCAATACGTAGATGTGCTGTTCTGCTGGCATTTCTCTAAAGAATTACAACTTTATTGCAGGGATAAAAACACTCTAGAGAATTGAAGTTTACCAAAAATTAATGCACATGTGTACTAGAGATTATTTATTAGTCGGTTGCTATTCGTTAAAACACGTGTGACATCGCGCCGTGTGAAACAAACTGCAAAACGAATTCGTTTCAATTCATTCGGTTTGCTTGATAAGTCTGGTGCGTATTCGGTGGACGCCTTCATCCCTATATGTTATTTGCAGTGCAAACGATGAGTATGTCAATAAATTAGATTAATCCTGCAAAACGACGTGCGGTGTGTTGGCATGTGAACCCGGTATGCATTTTAAGTAAGTTTTTTTTGCAAAAACATGTATTCTTAGTATAATGTTTTATTTAAATTGTTTTGCGGGAAAACTCTGCAATGCCAAAGCGCCATTACAAAAAAAATTCAAATATATATTTAGTAGATACATACCAGTTGTAGTTTCAGTCCGAGTGAAGTGGACAAAATCACTAAGGAATACTAAATGAGTTAAATTGTTTTGATGCTCCACTGAGAATTTATGAAAAGGCGATTGAAATGACGTAATTTTTTTATTGAATTGAAATGTTAACCTTTTATTGTCATAATGTGATATTTTTCTGTTACATGTTGTTCGAAAAAAATTAAACAATTAACTACCAGTGATCAGTTTTTTGACTCATATGGAGCAATGATTTGAAAATAGCATAGAAAGAAGAATTATTATAGTAAAGATTTAGGTATTTTATTGTACGATTTGCAACAAAATATTGTTATAATTACAATTTGCATTATTAATCAATCCGTACCAAAATAATATTGTTCACATAATGTATAAAAAAATATTGGTGGTTAATATTTCTTAGTGTTGTGATCGCTCGAGTGAAAACCCACTTGAATACTCGATTATTGAAATAATCGACATCGCTCGATTATTAACAATACTGCTCGAGTTATGAATTCAAGCGAAAATCGTCGCTTGTTACTTATTACCTTTCACTCGATACCCGAGCTTCGCTTGACGCGAAATTAAAGGATACAATTTTTTTTAAAATCAAAATCAACTGTTCTTCCTCAATAAAAACTCTTGACTAAACTTCTAAAACTTACAAAAACAGCCCCTGGTGTTTTATCAACACATTCTTCTTAGTCATAAGAATTGCAAGTGATTTGTCGCTCGAGCGATTCACTCGATTATTAAAATCGCTCTAGTATCAAGTACTCGATTATTAAAATCATCGGTTTTTCCCAACACTAGTATTTATAATAAATTTAGTACAATCATGTAAATATTAAAGGATATTTTAAATCTTAGAACCATTGTTAAGAGACAATAATATTCATAACTAGTATATAACATTTTTTATTATAAAAATGATCACGTTTAAATGTTGTAAGGCTTTTTACAAGAGTAAAAGGCTTAAATCAAATGCAACGGATCCCTGGAATTTCAATGTTCTTCATAACAGATGATACGTGGAGAACTCATACAACAAATACACCATCGTTCGAAGAAGTCAAGCGACAAGTTACCACTTGGATCGTCGATTCATTTGCTGGGCGTCAATCGGGAGGCATAATCAAGTTGTGACAACCGCCAAGGCAGCCTCGCAGAAACTGTACTCTTTCGGACCAAAATCGGCTACTGATTTCCATAGAAGGTGCTCGGCTGACCATGCCCTCTTAATTCCGCCCAGAGCGACGAATAGCAGAAATACACGACGTAGCGCTGCCTCCCATCCTTCAGTGTATAAGAGCTCTTTCATCTAGTGGACGTCATCTTTGTGAAGTCATAAAGCCAATCGCAATTACAGTTAAAAATCGTTGCATAAACCACATTTTGTATAACTTGAAAACAAATTTCTTATAAAATTTTAGGGGATTGGCAATAATAATCTGGGGTTTGTCGCCATCCGTCTCAAATGCATTGAAATAAAGAGGAAAATATTTTTTTGAATAGCCAAAAAATAATGTTATATTATTTATTTTCAAATAAAACAATTTGCAGTAGCATTAAACTTTTAGGTATCTATGAATCAACATTAATTATAAATGTTCTACAAAAAAATCTGTCCAGCACAATAGTTTTTTTTAAAATAAATTTATTTTATAAATAATTATAAATATTGGTCGGCAAATAACAAAGTCTAATTACATTCTATCGCTATGAAATATATTAACGCTTATTTAATTATAATATATTTTGTACAAAAATATATAGATAGTCTAAGTCTAAAATAAATTAAAATTATTATTATTATACTTGTACATATTACGTAATTCGAAAATCATTCATTGTTATATGTTTTCGGTCAGTTCCCCTCTTATATCAGATTTCAGTAGCTGGAAAAACAAAACATACATTAAAGTAATTTAAAAAATTATAACTTTTTTTTTACGTAACAAATCCACAAATCACATTACCCGTGATATGCCAAAACCGTCAATGTTTTCAATAGATTTTATGCAAAGTCGGCTTTGAATTCCATCGGGTCGCCTTAACAACATTTTTAATTTGGATATTTTCGAGTAAAATATGAGTGACTACGATATTCAGATTGAGGGAACGCCACGGGAAATTACATTACAAACTGCTTCCGCAGCAAATAATTTATTACCAGAAAAATCCAGGGAGTAGCATGAAAAAGGGTATCAAAAATGTATTGACTGGTGAACCATTCATGTGAGTACCGACTCAAAACGTTTTATTAGCATATTTCTTATGACTTACCTTAACTCTAGATTCGTAATCTCCTGGTAGTCCTAGTATATAAATAAGTTTCGCTAAGGCTGCCTCGACAGTCATATCATTTCCTGAAATTATTCCCACCGCTTCCAATGCCTGAAAAATGATAATATGACGGTCCGAAACTACCGATCTTGGTTAAAGGAAAGCTAGGTAGTAGGTAAATCGAAAGAATTATGACAATACATGCAACATACTATAGTGATTGCCATAGGCATTAGAATCATTTTCTACCCGATAATGATGTTGTTGGGCCTGATCTACAGCAACTCAATGGGTATCGTGGATCCGATTCAACGCATCCGCACTGACCAAAAATTCGGTATTCGTAGAGCAAAATGTATGAGAATATCCGCGTATAGCCATGGATTCGTTTTATTTTCTTTATTGTTAGCATGTTTTGGTTAAACTTACTTGTCATTATTCTTCAAATATCCATTCCAAATTAGATCACATAATACGCGATTAGAGAATACGCGTATTTGCATGTTATTAAACTCGATACTTGAACTGATCTTGGACTTTTAGAAAGACAGCTTTCTCGTATGCTAGCTAGTTAAATACATTTTTTCTTACCTTTCCAGATTCATAAGCAATACTGACGGTACCCTTGGAACATTGGGTGACATTTAAGATAAGTACTCCCCGATCAACGGCATGTTTTATTACTCTCATTATGTCGGCTCTATTTGACGGTATATTTCCAGCTCCGTAGGTCTGTAATACAACTCCTTCTATGGGAGGTTTAAGGAATGATTCCAACTGAAACAAAGTGGAACAGTCTGATGAAGTATAATATTAAAATATATTTACCAAAAAAATAATACTAGAAGAAAAATCTCGAGGCAGTCGAATTTTTAAGAGTAGTATAACTTCTACGTTTAAGTACCGATATTTGAATGTTACCTTAAGCTAGAGGTAGCTATAACCTTTAGGTAAATCTTAAGAAATACTATGTTTTCAATAAATCTTAATGAATTTGTTTGCACCAGCTGAGAATTTTGAAAGTTTAACAAAGTGACAGTGGCAGTATTACACCACCAGCATTTTTTTGTGTAATATTTGACATTTGGTAAAGTAATCTGGTAACAAAGGGCGGATCCAGAACTTCGTCTTGGCGGCGATCAAACTTCGTTTTGTGGGGGTTACACAAGGGTAAACTAATACGCTGTCACGTTAGTCAAAACAGTATACCTACCTATATGTTATTTTTCATGTTCCATTGTTTTGTCGGGTTACGCCCCCCAAATATATATACCGGTTTGACTAACGCGGCAGGGTATTACTATTCGTAACTTTTCCTTATATAACCCCCCCCCCCCTCCCCCGCCAAACCGAAGTTTTGGCTCCGCCCTTGGTTGGGGGGTTTAAGACCCCCATTGTCCTCATACACCCCAAGCCTGGATCCGCGCTTGTTTGTGTCTTTTGTATGGAACAAAGAAATATCAGGAAAAGAGCATGAAATTATAGGAAGAGAAGAAAAAGTTATTTGGGCTGTTCAATGATATCGAAAAAGTTCAGGTAGTCATTGAGAAGCTCCATGAGAAAGAAAATATTTGACGCAGAAACTGACAACTTCATATTTAATTTAATTAAAAATTAAGGTCATAATCATTACTTAAAATTTTACGTAGAGAAATTTGGCTATTTAACGTATGAGGCGCTTATATGGTATTTACATGTGGGAGCAATGCAAGAAGGAAATTTATTCCCTACTTAACATAAAGGCGTCCTTAACGTGTTTTTATAAAGTGTGGTGCAAGCAGGCTTAAGAGAAAGATCGGAAAACACATTGTGAAACGGGACACTTTTAAAGAATATTTTCAGCCCTCGTGGTTTAACCCCCGGGAGGGGGGGGGGGGGTTAATTTACCCTTACAATCCCCAACTAGTAGCCGCAAATATTAAAGCTGGGTGGATTTTTAATATTTATTTTACGAAAACCTGAATATTTTGGATAAAATTGGAATTTACCTGCAAACTCGTGATGGTAGGAAAGAAGGATAAGGTTCCTACATTCGAATTTAAATCTGTGTGGACCAAAAGTTTGGCAGCGGGGTTCTTCTTTCTAATGTAATGTTGGTTCACTGCAAAATTAAAGTTTTGAATAACATATAATTATATTATCCCCCCATAAACGAAGTCTGTTCACGCTCCCTGAAAAAGGTAGATATTACCCTTGCTATCTCAAAGGCACATCATCTTAAGGGTAGTTTAAATCCCTTTCCAATAATAACCCAATTTGTTATTTTTTGAGTAGCAATTTCCAAAAAATCGCGTTCTAAAAATGTACTTATTCATATAAACTTTTAGGAGGTGACTTTGCCCCTGGTAATGAATTGGCCAACACAATAACGTTTATTTAAATAACATCCTAAAAACTAGTGTTGGGAAAAACCGATGATTTTAATAATCGAGTACTTGATACTAGAGCGATTTTAATAATCGCGTGAGTCGCTCGAGCGATTAATAACTTGAAATTTTTATGACTAAGAAGAATGTGTTGATAACACCAGGGGTTGTTTTCATAAGTTTTAGAAGTTAAGTTTAGAATTTTTATTAAAGAAGAACAGTTGATTCTGATTTAAAGAAAAATTACATCCTTTAATTTTTTTTAAATTTACAATCGCCGCTGGCTAGCCAGTCAAAACAAACCCCATGTCGCAATGAATATACTAAGGGATGTGGCATACTTTTTTGTATGCACTTTCTCGTTAATGTGCCTTTAGCAAAGACATATATCGTGTCAGCCTTCCGAGCGTCAAACTCGAACGTCGCCAATCGGCACAGTTCGGAGGGCGCGCGTCGCTTGTTAGGGTATCAAGTGAAAGGCAACGATTTTCGATTTTTCGCTTGAATGTATAACTAGAGTAGTATTTGCTGTCGAGCGCAAAACTGCTCGAATATACGAGCGATGTCGGTTATATTATTAACGAGTACTTAAGCGATTTTTCCCTCGAGCGATCACAACACTACTAAAAACCATAAATTTCAGTACATGTAAATTCTAATTACGTCCATCTTTGGAACACCATTTCTTGGAAACTACTACTCAAAAAATAATAAATGATTGTACTATTAGAACGAGATTTAAAGGACCTTTAAAATGATATACCGCTTGATCCCCTTCCCATTTAAGATTTTAAGGGTAACATCTACCCTCCCAGGGGCTTAAGCCGCGAACGCTGCAAAATATTCTTTTAAAGCACCCCCTGCCACCCTGTATATACTATTAGTGATAAAAGCGTTGTAAGTAACTGCCGATTTTTTAAAGCAAATAAAAATAACTTGGCTATTTTTATTTTCAGCCACAGACAATGCCATTGCACTATCCATTGCCTTTTAAAATTAGCCAAGGCTACCCACTAACTAAATAAATAACGAGTCAATTTTTAAACATTTTTTTCATTTAGAAAAAGCTTTCAGGATTTACGTTTTACTCACGTCTATGTTTAATATTTTTTTTTCAATAATCGGCTGAACAAATAATTGTTTATTTACTTTCATAATAACCTTTATATTTGTCTAAATCTACAGGGTGTCCCATAAGTAATGGTACACAGGAAAACTGCAGATTCCTTGGGTAAAAATACTGCGATTTGGCCATACTTAGTTTAGTTCAATAGCTGGTAATAACCGAGATACAGGGTGTCCAAGTAAAAATTTAATTTTCAATTTTCCTAAATAACTTATTTCTGAATCAATATTTTTGCACAAAATTTTGTGACTATGGTTTTTTTGGGGAAAGGAATTTGAATTTGTTAATAATTTTTATGTAGATTATAGGGGGCGCTCTCTGCGGTACTCTGGATACATAAAAAGAAATGTAACTTTTTTGTGCCTTAGTATAATTATATTTTTATTAAAAATATCAATTTTTCCGTCATTTCTAAGCAATAAAGGTATACTTTGTAAATGTCGCTCCGACTAACCGTTTTCGAGATATTTTCAATTACAATTTCTAATGCGCCCGTTTAAATTTTGATTTGTAAATGTGAAATTTGTCACAGTAGGCTTTGGTAAAAATAAATACATTGAAAGCACTTTGGATCCTCATTTCTGTCAAAGTTTATTTTCATTTGTCAGCATTGTGGGTGTTTTTAAGGAGTTTTTGAAGATACTGTTATCAAAAATTAAACTAAAAATGCCGCGACATCACTGTTTTCTAACGGAGAAATGCGAGACATGGCATGTTTATACGCACAAGAAAATTTTAACGGACGCGGGGCACATCGGCGGTATTTGGAAATGTATCCAAATAGAAGGCAGCCAGATTTTAAAATTTTTAGAAGCCTATACGACAGACTGGGAGAAATAGGATTCTCCATTATTACGTTTTGGATGCAAGGATTCTGTTTCTCCCAGTCTATCGTATAGGCTTCTAAAAAATTTAAAACCTGGCTGCCTTCTCTTTGGATACATTACCAAATACCGCCGATGTGCCCCGCCCCGCGTCCTTTAAAATTTTCTTGTGCATATAAATATACCATGTCTCGCATTTCTCCGTTAGAAAACAAGTTATGTTGCGGCATTTTTAGTTTAATTTTTGATAACAGTATCTTCAAAAACTCCTTAAAAACACCCACAATGCTGACAAAAGAAAATAAACTTTGACAGAAATGAGGTTTCAACGTGCTTTCATTGTAATTGTTTTTACCAAAGCCTACTGTGACAAATTTCACATTTACAAATCAAAATTTAAACGGGCGCATTAGAAACTGTAATTTAAAATATCTCGAAAACGGTTAGTCGAAGCGCCATTTACAAAGTATACCTTTATTGCTTAAAAATGACGGAAAAACTGATATTTTTAATAAAAATATAATTATACTAAGGCACAAAAAAGTTACATTTCTTTTTATGTATCCAGAGTACCGCAGAGAGCGCCTCCTATAATTTACATCAAAATTATTAACAAATTCAAATTTCTTTCCCCAAAAAAATCCTAGTCACAAAATTTTGTGTAAAAATATTGATTCAGAAATAAGTTATTTAAGAAAATTGAAAATTAAATTTGTACTTGGACACCCTGTATCTCGGTTATTACCAGCTATTGAACTAAACTAAGTATGGCCAAATCGCAGTATTTTTACCCAAGGAATCTGCAGTTTTCCTGTGTACCATTAGTTATGGGACACCCTGTATAAAAATATTTATTTGAAAATTAGCTTGATTAATAATGGCACCAACTACAAGTGTTGTGAAACAGTACCCGTATCCCACTAACAACACGCTTAATAATTCGCTTATTATATTCAAGAACGTACAAAACATGTCCATGCAATTTATAACACGTCAGAATAGGCACGGATCGATAATAGCCAAATAATCTATCAGTTTAACCATCAACAATAACTCCGTTCATGTAATTTGCGCTATATACCCATCATAAACATACGTTCAGAGCCTAATATTTGCATAATCAAGGAATATTTAATATATAAATGCCCAAAGCAGAATAAAACCATATTTGCATGTTTTGACACAACTGTACATTCATACAACTTCTAACAGGCAAATTCTCTAAGTATCAAAACTACCCTCTAGTTACTTCCTTTGTTGTCTGGAAATAACTTATATATAAACACCCAAGGATTCACGGGTAAAATGACAAAATTACCTTCCGTTTTTGTCCAAACCTGCATAAACATATTATTCTAAAAACTCGAACTAGCTAAATTAAATCAATAAAGACCATAATCGCCTAACACGCTACCTACAAAACGCCAGACAAATGTACCACATTCCTAATCCAAGTGAGACACTAACTACCCTCTTTCTCACACCCATACCGTGAAAATAATTAAATATAATATTCCGTACTTAAAAACTGCAAAAATCGATATCAGCATCTACCCCTTCCGTCGTAGGCGGGTCGTGTGATTGGTTGTGACATCAGGTACGTCACCGGCCACAAGACCTTGCGAATAATCTCGCCACTGTTGATCTAGTTTTCAGACGAAATAGGTTGTCCTTTAGCGATCGGAAATTGGTGATTTCTTAGGCAAATTGGGTCGACAGTCAGTGCGGTGACAGAATAGCCGTACTTTAGATAATACAAAACTTGACCCGGGTTCGAATTAACGGAGTTTGATACGGTGCCGCGAGCGAGTTTTCGGTATTCAGTAAGATAAGGTATTGAAATAACCTTTTCTTTCTTTAGTTACACTCAGGAGTAAAGGTATTGAAATAACCTTTGCTTCTTTAGCTACCCGTCGGAGTGAACCGAATTATTAGATGAAGTATTGCAATAACTTTGTCGTTCTTTAGTTACCCGTCGGAGTAAACCGAAGTATTAATAGACTACCAGTGCATAACAGGGTGTGTAGAGGTTATTCGTAACCTATATGTAGTGATATTAGATATGGTATTGAAATAACCGTTTTATCCTTCAGTGTGACTAGACAGTGAGTCTAGTTCCCACCGTTTTATTGTTATACTACCAGAAATACTACCGTTTTGACCAGAATATGGTTATAGTTACTGACTACAGGCAAGGCTGTGCAGAGAAGTAGTCAACGCTGTTTGTAATAACCCCCATTCTACCGAAGAAAATAGATTCAGTTTATTTTATTAACTAAAAACCTGTGTTTGACTTCTACTATCATAAAACCAACCAGCGACCCCAAACCTATGGAAACCAGTAGTACCCAAACTGAGCCGTGCATAGCAAATTGAACCTCACGGAATTGTTCATGGTCCATCACAGCCGGATTGTGGATTGTCAGACGGGAAGCAGGAAAGTAAAATAAACAAGAATCACGAGGAGGAAATTAGTAGAACTGCAAAAATAGTTCAAGAAGAAGAAAGCAAAAATATCTAAGTCAAGGAGAATAGATATTTCCAAGGAAAACTAACAGAACTCGAGGAAAATAGTAAGAAGAAATAAAGAAAGGTGATAGAACATTCCGCAGCGGAAAAACTTTCAGTATTGACAAAGGGCAGAACCAAGTGAAACAGTTAAGTGTGCCGAAAGAGACTTTCTAGTACCCAGGATCCCTAGGGTAACCCTGCAAAACGACTAGAGCGATAGTGATCAATCGAAGTGCAGCCTAGACAGCATTCCAGCCGGAGCAGTAATTGGTATAAAGTGGTAGCACAAGGTACCTAGAGTAATAGAAATAGTTTGAACAATAAATAACATTGATTAAGAAAGTTTTAGTAAAAAAGAAACTAAAAGTACAAAAAGTTGATAAATTTATTTCAGGAAAATAGTAGCTATAAGCAGATTTATTTCAGGCATTGTTGATAAAAAAAATATTAGTGTTTTTATAGATATATAAAAAGTAGAATCAGTGATAAATTTATTTTCAGGAAAGTTATTAACCATTTATTGATTTTTTGGTAATATTAAAAGAGTGTAACGTTTCAGTGCATATTGTTGTTGATATTTTTTACAGCAGTCAAACAATAAAACCATTTTTTAAGCGTACAGTGACAGTACTATTTTCAACGTCAGAGCTTTAAATTAAATTCTTTATTCAAAAATGGAAGGACACGACCTAGATACGTTAATAAAATTACGCGGTAGAGCGAAAGGCTCAATAACGAGAGCACGTAATTGGTTTGACCAAAACAGAGAAGATCCAGATGAAATGTCTCAGGTCCCCTACAGGGAGGACTCTATAAAAAAAACCTTTATCAGTTATTCTGAACTACAGGACGACATTGAGGATTTAGATCCTGATGATTTAGACAGGTTTGACGTTGAAAAAAAGTACTACTCTTTATTAGCGGATTTTGGAAAAATTAAAGATAATAGTGCAGCGCCAATCATAATATCACATAAAGTATCGCCACAAATAGTGTCCAATGTCAAGTTGCCCGAGTTAAAGGTACCCTTTTTTGACGGTAGTATCGCAGAATGGCGGTCTTTTGCAGAAGTTTTTAATGCTCTGATCATTCAGAACTCGACCCTTGGAAATGTTCAAAAGTTAATTTATTTAAAATCAGCCTTAAAGGGGGAAGCCTTTAAATTGGTAGACTCGCTTGAACTCATAGCAGACAATTTTGATTTGGCATGGGATATTTTAACAAATAGATACGAGAACCTAACCTGTGTGCTAAATAGTTATTTAATTCAATTGTTGGACGCCCCTGTTATGACAAGGTCAAATTCAAGTAATTTACGGGATTTTGTAGCGACAAATAAAAAGACAATTGAATCTTTCAAAAAACTAAAATTAACGGAGACACAGCTATTCGAATACATGTTAGTTCACATACTGGAAAACAAGTTAGACTTTGCGACAAAACGAGCATTTGAACAAGACAGGGACTTAAACGAACTACCCATGTTACAAGACTTGTTTGAATTTTTAGAAAAACGTTGCATAATTTTTGAAAACTTGTCAAGTACCAATAGTAGTCCAAAGTATAAAAACGAAAAAGTTTCTTTATTTACTAGTAACCGTCAAAACGCAGTTCAGTGTTATATTTGTGGCACTGTGGACCACAGATTGTTTAAATGTCAAAGATTTCTGGAATTGTCCGTTAATCAGCGCACCGATTTGATAAAAAGTAAAAATTTATGCTTAACGTGTTTCGGCAGACATTCCGGAGTTCAGTGCTTGTCAAACAGTAAATGCTTGTATTGCAACAACCCTCATAATACTTTATTGCATAAGCAACAGTTTCAGTCTAATTTCAATACTCCGCGACAGAATCAAAACCCGAACTACGCAGGTGAGCATCACTCATTAACAAACAGAAATAATCAACCGTTAAGATCGCAACCGCGCGCGACTCCTACAAACTTAAATAGACAACGCGTTTTTCCAGCTACACAGACAAAAGAACCACACTTACCACCTGGTTTAACACGTGACGTAACGACGCATCCGAGGCGTGAACGCGATGGCTCTAGTGAAAATACCGAACCGGAAGCAGTAGCTTTGTCAGCAACAGTTAATAAACAAAGTACAGTGTTATTGTCGACTGCGCAAGTAAACTTAATTAACGCAAAAACCGGAAAAATAATATCTGCCAAAGCGCTCCTCGACAACGGAAGTCAAAGTTCTTTTATAACCCAGAGATTGGTAAATAAGATAGGAAGTGACGTATACAGACATAATTTAAACATTTCAGGTATCGCTCAACATGGGTTCCCTTCAAATAAAATGACAGATGTCACTGTTCATTCAAAAATACAGGAAGAAAGTTATTCCGTGTCATGCGTGATTTTAGATCACATTACTTATAACTTACCCCAGGTACCGATCGACATAAACAAATTAGACATTCCAAATGAGTTAAGAACTAATTTAGCCGATCCAACATTTTATGTAAGTTCACAAATAGATATGCTGATTGGGGCAGGGATGTATTACAATATTTTGCGCCATGGCTACCATGCGCTAGGCACCAATAAACCTACCTTGTTATGTACCTCTCTAGGGTGGTTAATAGGGGGAAGTATACCCGATAATTGTAAATTTACAGGAAAGAATAAGAATTTAAACAAGTCACAGAACAAGGCATCCTTTTTTGTACAAACAAACGAACTAGACGACATGTTAACAAAGTTTTGGAACATAGAAGAAACACCAGTAAAAAACATTTTGACGACTGACGAACAACTGACAGAAACAATATTTTCTAACACTACAAACATTTTACAGGACGGATCATTTCAAGTAGATATGCCCTTTAAAAATATTGACGAACACAAAAAGTTGGGTGATTCCTATAAAATGGCAGAAAAAAGGTTTATTTCGTTAGAAAAAAGATTACACGGTGATTCAAAATTATTTGCGGAATATAAAAATTTTATAAATGAATATGTAGAACTAGGCCACGCCAAGTATGTTCCTTTAACCTTGACTAACATTAATAATGACAATAAGTATTTTATTCCTCACTTATGTGTCTTACGAGAGGACAGTGTGACGACAAAATTACGAGTAGTATTTGACGCGTCCGCGAAGTCTTCATCGGGTTATTCTCTGAATGATGTAACTTTGAAAGGGTACCAGGTGCAGCCTGAACTTTTTGACATTTTGTGCAGATTTCGTTATTATCAGTTTGTTTTGACATCCGATATCCAGAAAATGTACCGACAGATCAAAATAAATCCAGATCACACGTTTTTACAGAATATACTTTGGAGAGAAAGTCCGCAGGACACTTTAAAATGCATAGAACTCCAAACGGTAACATACGGGACAAACTTTGCACCATTTGCAGCTACAAGGACGATACAAGAAATAGCTAATAACAATTTGGAAACCTATCCAGAGGCGTCTCAGGCCCTCAGCTCACAGTGCTATGTCGATGACATTTTAGCAGGTTGTAACAACATAGAACAGTTACCGCAGTTACACTCACAGCTAAATACACTGCTCAACAAGTCAGGTTTTTCATTACACAAGTGGTGTTCAAATTCACAAGATTTCTTAAAGTCAATATCACAAACTCAGCTTAGTGAATTCGATTTAAATTTTGATAGCGCTCCAAATAAAGTATTAGGTCTAAAATGGCTCCCTGAAGAGGATGTTTTAAAAATCGCGATTCCAATAGATACGTCACACAAACAACCGACAAAAAGAATTATGTTGTCCACCATAGCTCAATGTTTCGACCCTTTAGGTCTCATCAACCCCGTCATAGTAAAAGGTAAAATCATAATGCAAAAAATAAAAATAATAAAATTATAGATTCAATCATTACAGTTAATGAGATAACAAAGGCTCAAACATTCATAGTGAACATTTTACAGACTCAATGTTTCTCAAAAGAAATCTCAGAATTAAAAAAGAATGAAATAATTTCACACCATCAGTTAAAAATGCTCAAATTATTCTTAGACGAAGACAAGTTAGTCAGAGTTGGAGGTAGGCTAGAGAACGCTGACATTTCTTTCGATCAGAAACATCCTTATTTACTACCATCTCACAACGCCACTGTCAGAATAATGCTGAAGCAAGAACATTTAAGGTTAGGACACGCAGGTGCACAATCAGTGTTGTCAAATTTTAGGTTACGGTACTGGCCTTTGAACGGTTTGAAAGAAGTTAAAAACGTTATACGGAACTGCATAGTATGCAGTAGATTTCGAGCTCTTCCAGCACAACAAATTATGGCAGATTTGCCAGGAGACAGAGTTCAAATTTCACGCCCATTTCAGAAAGTAGGTATCGATTACGGAGGCCCGTTCCTAATAAAATCATCACGGTTAAAGAAAGCACCAAAAATCAAAGCTTACATTGCCATCTTTGTTTGTATGACTACAAAAGCAGTTCACATAGAATTAGTTACAAGTTTATCGTCTGAAGCTTTTATTATGACCCTGAAACGTTTCATTTCACGGAGAGGTAACCCCACAATTATTTATAGCGACAACGGTACCAATTTTCAGGGTGCTAACAACCAGCTACACGACGTGTATACTTTTCTCAAAAATTCGACAGCTTGTGAAACTTTTATAAATTATCTCTTACAAAATGAAATTCAATGGAAATTTATCCCACCGAGATCTCCACATTGGGGCGGTCTATGGGAGGCTGCAGTGAAAAGCACTAAACATCATATTTATAGAATAATCGGAAATTTAACTTTTACGTTTGAGGAATTTTACACGATCCTAACGCAAATAGAAGCAATCTTAAATTCACGACCTTTGTGTCCAATGACAAATGATCCTTCAGATTTCAGTTACCTTTCCCCAGGACATTTTTTGATTGGTGAAAATTTAACGGCTTATCCGGAAAAAGATGTAAGTGAAATTTCAGATAACAGATTAAAGTTTTGGCAGCAATGTACTAAGATCCAACAAATATTCTGGAAACGATGGTCTGTAGACTACTTAAGTCGTCTTCAAAATTGCCCAAAATGGTTGAAGAACACCGCGAACATTAAAATAAACGACATCGTGTTACTACTAGAAGACAACGTACCTCCGTTACAGTGGCCTTTAGCCCGAGTGTTAGAAACATATCCCGGTAAAGACGGTAAAGTTCGTGTTCTTAAATTAAAAACTCCCACTAGTACGTTCACTAGAGCTATCACTAAAGTATCCCCGATTCTATATAATGACTTAAATATAAATGTTGACTAAAAATTATGCAGCAACGAAAATTGCGTATACTTTTCTTGCGTTGAAATACAATAAATGATATTGTGTTTATGTTACATTCTACTTACTACATTTCGGTTTGGTATCGTACCATAAACGTTACTGGGAGCTACGGCCTGTCTCCCTGGGAAACCTAAACAAGTCATTGATCTTTGCTTTTTATTTGGCCCTTTGTTTCAAGGTGAAACATCGTACCGAGTTTGCTTAAGCTTAACCGCCTAACAGCTCTTTAATCTATATTCTTTTTCTACACTAGATACGCTCCTAGTGGCTAAACTTAATAGCGTGTTTTCACGGCAGATTTTTCTTCTGCACTTTCGTTGTATGTTACAGTTTACCTGTCCGCAACACCGGCTAGACTCTCTAGCACGCTCTCAGAGCATTTTTGTTTCTACCTTTCTCACTGGGGCATTACAGTGTCTATCAAACCAAAAATGTCAGTGTTCCGGAACAAGGCACCCTTCTTTCCTTCTACCTGTCTATCCTTCTAGGCAGCAAGTTCCTTTTAGGAGAGTATTCCTAAAAAATAAGTTTCTACCCGTTGCCAAGTGTGCAAAAAAGTTTCTACCCGTTGCCAAGTGTGCAAAAAAGTTTCTACCCGTTGCCAAGTGTGCAAAAAAGTTTCTACCCGTTGCCAAGTGTGCAAAAAAGTTTCTACCCGTTGCCAAGTGTGCAACACAAGTTTCTACCCGTTGCCAAGAGGGCACAATTTTCTATCCATTACTTTCTACCTTCACTACTTGTGAAACCCATAGTTCAGCCTTACAACCTGTGCGGTGGTGTTCATGAGTATTGATGTCTACCATGGTAAGAGGTTACCATTACTACGCTCGGATTGAGCTTTCTACCCTTTATTTAGTTATTATCTTGTTCGGTGAAACCTAGGTGGATTTACAACCTATCTGGAGCTTTCATTCATATTTACACTTTATCTAATAGTTATTTTCGTTAACGCCAGAGTGGCATTATTATTTATATTCTCTTCAGTCGTATTAGCTTAATAATACTGGTCCTTCGAGCATAACTTCATTTACTTCGAGCTTAACTCATCAGATCGATTTTTCATTTAAAGTTCAAAATATTGTGAGTCAGTTTAGTTGAATCGCAGGAGGATTCAACAGGGGGGAGAATGTTGTGAAACAGTACCCGTATCCCACTAACAACACGCTTAATAATTCGCTTATTATATTCAAGAACGTACAAAACATGTCCATGCAATTTATAACACGTCAGAATAGGCACGGATCGATAATAGCCAAATAATCTATCAGTTTAACCATCAACAATAACTCCGTTCATGTAATTTGCGCTATATACCCATCATAAACATACGTTCAGAGCCTAATATTTGCATAATCAAGGAATATTTAATATATAAATGCCCAAAGCAGAATAAAACCATATTTGCATGTTTTGACACAACTGTACATTCATACAACTTCTAACAGGCAAATTCTCTAAGTATCAAAACTACCCTCTAGTTACTTCCTTTGTTGTCTGGAAATAACTTATATATAAACACCCAAGGATTCACGGGTAAAATGACAAAATTACCTTCCGTTTTTGTCCAAACCTGCATAAACATATTATTCTAAAAACTCGAACTAGCTAAATTAAATCAATAAAGACCATAATCGCCTAACACGCTACCTACAAAACGCCAGACAAATGTACCACATTCCTAATCCAAGTGAGACACTAACTACCCTCTTTCTCACACCCATACCGTGAAAATAATTAAATATAATATTCCGTACTTAAAAACTGCAAAAATCGATATCAGCATCTACCCCTTCCGTCGTAGGCGGGTCGTGTGATTGGTTGTGACATCAGGTACGTCACCGGCCACAAGACCTTGCGAATAATCTCGCCACTGTTGATCTAGTTTTCAGACGAAATAGGTTGTCCTTTAGCGATCGGAAATTGGTGATTTCTTAGGCAAATTGGGTCGACAGTCAGTGCGGTGACAGAATAGCCGTACTTTAGATAATACAAAACTTGACCCGGGTTCGAATTAACGGAGTTTGATACGGTGCCGCGAGCGAGTTTTCGGTATTCAGTAAGATAAGGTATTGAAATAACCTTTTCTTTCTTTAGTTACACTCAGGAGTAAAGGTATTGAAATAACCTTTGCTTCTTTAGCTACCCGTCGGAGTGAACCGAATTATTAGATGAAGTATTGCAATAACTTTGTCGTTCTTTAGTTACCCGTCGGAGTAAACCGAAGTATTAATAGACTACCAGTGCATAACAGGGTGTGTAGAGGTTATTCGTAACCTATATGTAGTGATATTAGATATGGTATTGAAATAACCGTTTTATCCTTCAGTGTGACTAGACAGTGAGTCTAGTTCCCACCGTTTTATTGTTATACTACCAGAAATACTACCGTTTTGACCAGAATATGGTTATAGTTACTGACTACAGGCAAGGCTGTGCAGAGAAGTAGTCAACGCTGTTTGTAATAACCCCCATTCTACCGAAGAAAATAGATTCAGTTTATTTTATTAACTAAAAACCTGTGTTTGACTTCTACTATCATAAAACCAACCAGCGACCCCAAACCTATGGAAACCAGTAGTACCCAAACTGAGCCGTGCATAGCAAATTGAACCTCACGGAATTGTTCAACAAGTATTATAAACATTTGATTATGTGTCGTAGTAATAAGTTGTATTTAGCTCAGTGATAATACATGGTAACAATGGGTGATATATACACGTATGTTATAAAATACTTTTCGATATACAGGGTGTTAAAGTTCTTTTTTTCGTTCTTTTATCAAAAATCCCGAAAACAGTTTGTAGAATTACTCTAAATCCAAAAAGCTTTTTTCCTCAAGCCAGGTTTAACAAAAATTATGTTACGCCACTGATATTCTCGAAACAATTATACATGGTGTTATTGAAATGACTTAGTATATTTAAACCGGCAAATCCTCAGATGAAAATAAATTGAAGAAAAATAACCTTAAATGGCGCTTAGAATTATTGTACGAAATACTTTATATAAAATCTCAAAATTTACGTGGCCGCTACTGAGGACGTTCGCAATCAATAGTTTATTGAGGCGGTGTTGTCATATATTGCAACACAGAATTGTAAACGCACGTGTTCAGTTCTTCACAATAAGACGTCGTTGACCCGCGTTATCACTTCTTTTTCAAACAAAATACTACGATTTTAAGATACATACTCTCTTACCTTCGATCTTATAATCGGTTTTATAATTAAATTTCATAAAAAAAATAAAACATAAAAAGTATGTTTTGCAACAGAACCAACAATAGGTAATATCACATCACAATATTTCTTATTATGAATTATTAACAACGTTTAAAATTCGTATACATCAAGCACGTGGAACCCTCGACAGCGTCATTCCACCCCCGAGTCTCGGAACATACTGAAGAAGCAACGATAGTCGCGCGCGTGACAGGTTTCCAAGCAAGGGCGATACATGCGGTGTGATCTGACAACACTGTTAGTATACTCTAGTGACCCACATTGTTGCTAACTGAATCCAGATGGAACGGCGCGGCAGTATATGAGTAAAAAGGGTTTTTACCTTAGTATTTAGATATTCGATTAAAAAAAAAGTATGTAAACTTTCTCTAGGATGCCATAGGAGTCACCAATTTAAATATAATAAGTCATTTTCATAATACCCTGTATTATTAATTATCATTCAGTTTTAAACAAAAAAAGGACTCTTCTATCATTCTCCTAAAACTTGCCGTTTGGAAGAAAATAACATTATAATAATAATTTATTATTATGCATCCCTTTTTGTTATAATATTTTAAGAAATCTTTATTAAGCAAGAATTGTTTAAATAAAATTAATATTACAACAAATAGGAGATGCATAATAATTATTATTATCATGGTATTTTCTCCCAAACGATCAATTTTAACAGAAAAATGTTGTTTAGAATTGGATGATAATTAATAATAAAATAAATTTTCAAGATATCAGTGGCGTACAAATTTTTTGGATGAAATTGTATTGAGACGTTTGCCATTTACGGCTCGTCAGTAAGGCTCGGAGTGTGACAAAGGGAACGCAGTACAATCAAGTGCACTGGTAGAACATCGAAAGGAGTATAAAACTCGCGACATCTCGCGGTGTATTTGTCAACCCAAAGCAGCATCTTATGAAAGATCAATACAGAGGGTCCATTCTGCGATAAAAATAGCAAATACGTCTCTCAAAATCTCAAAATGTTTCCTTTTCCCTTTGTCAGATGCATCCTTAGACGCCATTTACGGCTAAACAATAAGGCTAATAATAAATTAGTAAAACCAAAGAAGGTATTAAGAAATATCGAATAACTACACTGTAACTTACTTTGTACGTCTATACCAGCAGTCGCTAAACTGTGATAATTCGGTGACTCGAAAGCATTTAATAAATTTGAACTCATTTTGGTGGTCCTGTTGCCTCTAAGAAGTTTGTTTGCGAAAAATACGCAAACTTCTGGAATATCGTAACAACCGGCAAAAATGAGCGAGGCCAAAAAGTTGTCTTTGGCGTCGCTTCTCGTTTCGAAAATTGGTATCTGAAAAGAGAGAAACGTGTTTAGTTCAAATTGTATCCTGTTTGAATTAAGGCCTGATTTATCAATGGCTTGTTATTTTACCTAAGTATATTTTAATAAAAATAATCCATAATTTAAAAAAAATATATGCCATTATAAATTTCGTAAATACATATACTATATACAGGGTATCCGCTAATTAATGGTACATGGAAAAACCACAGACTCCTTAGGTAAAAAATTAGGATTTAATTATACTTACCTATATCCGAAAGTTGATATTAACTGAGATACACCCTGTATCTAAGTTAAAACTTAATTTCTGTTTTTCTCTAATAACTTTGAGAGAAACTAACGGTTTCTTACAAAATTTGGCAATTATGGTTTTTATAAGACGAGAAATTGATTTCTTTGTGAACTTTTAATGTTCAATGTATGAGGCGCTGTCTGCGGCACTTTCCGCACATTCAAACGGTCATAACTTTTTTGTGCCTCGGTGTATTTAAGTTTTTCATAAAAAATAATACTTTTCTCATATTTATTACGTAAAAAAAGTATACTAATTTCAGGTCGCCTAGAGTTACCGTTACGGAGATATTTACATTTCAATCGTTTAGTGCGTTAGCTCAAGCAAGCAAATAATATTTTGTACTTGTTATCAATTAACTTTTACATGATAATTAATGTTCTAGTAATGGTAATTAGGAATAATAAATACATCAATTGGATTGTTCTTTAACTTACTTTAATAAAAATAACTTTGACCCTAGAAAATACCGCGTCGAAAGAAACCAACAGCAATGAAAACACAAACTTACGATAAACTCAAAAATTAAACATTTTCTAACAAAGCTATCTTACAATAATCAACAAACAAATAACAACATGGAGGTTTCATAGCAACTGCATCTCTAAATTTCATTTGTTTTCTCATAGGTTACTTTAAGAAAAAAAAAATTGTTTGTAAATTAATAATAATTGGGCAGGTGAGTTTATTGTAAGTTTGTGTATTCATTGCTGTTGGTTCCTTTCAGCACGGTAGTTTCTATGGTCAAAGAAGTTATTTTAATTAAAGTAAATTAAAGAACAATCCAATTGTTGTATTTATTATTCCCAATTACCATTACTAGAATATTCATTGGTAATTGGTAAGAAGTAACAAAATATTATTTGTTTGCCTGAGCTAACGCACTAAACAATTTAAATGCAAATATCTCCGAAACGGTAACTCTGGGCGACCTGAACCGTTTTTACGTAATAAATATGAGAAAAGTATTATTTTTATTAAAAACCTAAATACACTGAGGCACAAAAAAGTTATGACCATATGAATGTGCGAAAAATGTCGCAGACAGCGCCCCTACATTGTACATTAAAATTTCACAAAGAAATCAATTTTTCGTCCTATAAATACCATAATTGCTAAAGTTTGTAAAAAAAAGTTAGTTTCTCTCAAAGTTATTTGAGAAAAACCAAAATGAAGTTTGAACTTTAACAACCTGTATCTCAGTTAATATTAACTTTCGGATATAAGTAAGTATAATTAGATCCTAATATTTTTACGTAAGGAGTCTGTGTTTTTTCCATGTACCATTAATTAGCGGACACCCTGTATATCTAAATTTTATGTTGGTAATACTATCAAATTATAAATTTATCAAATTAGCCTTTGATACATTATCCGTGTTTGCCATTATGTCGAGGAAAATTGAAACCTTTCTTAAATAGTTAAAGAATATGATTTTAACTCCTCCTGAGATAAGGGAAATTGCAAAGCTTTAGATTTATATATTTGTAAAATATTAAATATATATATTAGTGTAGTCATTGTTTCTGCAACCAAACATACATTACCAACCTTTAAAAAAGAAAAAACGGTTTCATAATAAGCTCAGTTCGGTACTGAAAACGGTATCGAACTAGCTTTGATATGAAACCAAAATAGAAAATAGTGTATTAAGATACAAGTTTCATAAGACATTATCTTAGAGCACAATTTCAAATTAGAAAACGACCCGCGAAGCGGATCTTCTTCCCATGCGTAATAATTAAAAATAAATATATTATTAAAGTTAATAAAAATGAGTCAGGAAGAAAGTTGTACTCCGCCAGAAATACGAGAAATTGCAGAAAATAATCTGAAAAAACTTCCCCAAAAATCACGTAAAGTTATCAAAAAGAATATGCAAACTTTGAGTTATGGTGCGAGCAGACTAGAAATGAGTTGACGGACACCATCAGCATGTTATATATTTATGAGTATAGGTAATTCAGATAAATATCTAGTAAAAATGATCTATTTGCAAAGTTAAAGGTTAGTATTTTAAAGTTTCCTATAAAAAATTTTTGTCGAATCCATAATGCCTAGAAAACTAATTTCAACGAAATCCAAGTAAGCCTAAAATTCGAACCCTACTTGCTGCCAACATAAAAAAAATTTCAGTTTCATAAAGTGGCAAGTTATTAAATTTTTTTGCATTTCATAATGTAGCCATTATGAAACCCAAATAGAAAAAATATAGCATATGTTCCTCTAGGACGCCCATAGAGTCACCGAATTAAATTTAATAAACCATTTCCATAACAGCGTGTTTGTTATTGTTTTTGGTTGCAATATTTATTGCCAATGCAGTTAAATCACAGTCGTGGGTTTATGATGATATATGTGATGCCAACAGTCCGGGTTATGTGTTAACGCAGACCATAAAAATTCAAAATAAAATGAAAAATTACTTTTCGAAATGACATAAATTTTGTTTTTAGTACACCCAGGTCGCATATTTAGTGTTTCTATTTTTATCCTAGGTATAACATAGTAGTATGCATGGCAGCTGAGCTAAAGGTTAGTAAATTAAACCCCAGAATGCGCTACTTGTCGCAATTTAAATGTATTTCATATCTCTTACACGTTTACGAGATTCTCATATACAAATAGAATATACCGGGTTGTTGAACATAGAAAAGCCCATGTAATTTTTGAGGTGGCTAAATATTGGCTCCCCTGTACATTTTATAGAAAAATTGCATTTTTTTAATGATCAAACACAAGCACTATAGGAAAAATCCTTTAGGGCACTCTGGGAGTGGTCGTTTGCGCAATTCACGTTGGTTTTGAATCGTTGGAGGTTATATTCGTTGGGAAAAACGACCTCGGGAAGGTCGTTCCATAAGGATGAAGTCCTCCAGATGAAAGAATTCCTCGTTCGAGGAGTACTAAGCTTAACCACAACGAACCCTCGGCAACGTCGTCCCAACATCGAGTATCGATACATACTGAAGCAACGATAACGAAGTTTTAAACATATGAACACGCGCGCGGCGGTTATCCAAGCAAGGGCGAGACACGCTGTACGATCTGGCATCACTGTAGTTTACTCTAGTGACCTACATTGTTGTTAACTGAAGCTAGATGGAGCGTCGCGACAACATGTAGGTAAATAGGTTTTTTTTTAGCTTAGTATTTAGATATTCGATTAAAAAAAATATGTACACTTTCTCTAGGACACCCTAGGAGTCACCCATTTAAATATAATAAGTAATTTCCATAACACCCTGTATACAGGGAAACCACCTCAAAAATTACATGGGATTTCCTATGTTCAACTTAACGCTGCATCACCCGGTTTTTTTTTCAGTACACTCGCCAAAATAATAAAAATAACTTACTTGAGATCCAGTAATTATAACAGGTTTCTGAATATTTTCCAACATGAATGACAGGGCAGATGACGTGTAAGCCATTGTGTCGGTACCATGAAGCACAACAAAGCCATCAAAGTCATCATAGTATTTCTAAAACAACAAATACGTGTAAACCAAGAAATCACAAAATAATAAAATTGTACTATTATAAATACAGTTGGGACGGGGAAAGAATCTATGTACGTCATTCCATAATATCCAAGACCTATTATTTTTAATGTCTTTTTTTGGCATGTTTTGTAAGCAATAATTGGTTAGGCACTTACCTTTTTCAAGAAATATCATTATATTTTGAATAATAAATCATATTTGAATTGATATAAATATATAATCCTTTAAACTACCATTTTAAAACTTAATTTTTGACTTTAGTATAATAAATATGTTTTTTGTATCTACGGCACTCAAATCTTACACACGTACATTAGTTGCCGATGTAGTTTTTTTTTTTTTGATACATATCAACTGTACCGAAATTACATTTGTTTTTATGAACGCAAAATATTTTTTTAAATGCATATACAGGGTGTCCGGGAACATGTGGGAAATCTCCCGGATATGAAGAAAACACGTGAAAAGAATACTATAGGTTCATATAAACTTCTTTCGTATCGGCCTCCTCTTCGGAGATATGGGCTCCCAAAGAGCACCAATGGAATCAAGTTTTTTACACATAATTATTGAACCACCTGGTATATTTCAATTATTTTTTAATATGATGTATACCAGGTAAGACCCGTCAAATTACTACCCAAGAAACTGTTGTAAATTACTCACAGCTGCAGGGACGGACTAGCTGTAACACTCATGAGCCCATTTTTTTTAACGCCCTGTATGATAAGAACTTTGGACAACGTTTTTAAATACCTTTAACTATTGACTAAATATTAAGTACCTACTCTTCATTCCTGTCGCTAATCCTAACCGTTTTCGAAAAAAAGTCATTTTATTTACACTGAGTCCCCTAACTGCTCATGGGCTAAATATGAAAAAGCGGAATCTTGAAGGTTGAACATTGGATCGGAACAAAGATGTATCTTTTATTGAAATACCCGAAGTACATGATGTATATGAAATGCCGTTTTTTCGAAAACGGTTAGGATTAGCGACATGAATGAAGAGTACTTAATTTTTAGCCAATAGTTAAAGGTATGTAAAAAACATTGTCCAAAGTTCTCATCATACAGGGCGTAAAAAAATGGGCCCATGAGTGTTACAGCTAGTCCGTCCCTGCAGCTGTGAGTAATTCACAACAGTTTCTTGGGTAGTAATTTGACGGGTCTTACCTGGTATACATCATATTAAAAAATAATTGAAATATACCAGGTGGTTCAATAATTATGTGTAAAAAACTTGATTCCATTGGTGCTCTTTGGGAGCCCATATCTCCGAAGAGGAGGCCGATACGAAAGAAGTTTATATGAACCTATAGTATTCTTTTCACGTGTTTTCTTCATATCCGGGAGATTTCCCACATGTTCCCGGACATCCTGTATACAATACAGCAATATTTTAACAATAAACCTAAAATAATCAACATTCTTATTAGTTAAATTTTTTTGGTTGGGTTTAAATTTACCTCAATATCTTTGGCTATTCTTATCCATTCCTTAAGGGTCATATTGCTGGAATCAAGCAGAGGGTCGTATTCCATTATTCGGTAAACCACTGTATTGCCTCCAATTATCCTAATAGCAAAAATAGTATAACTTTTTAAATGTATATATATAGTATGTCCACGGATGGGGTTTACAAGAGGACAAATGGACTAAAAATTGAAAGATACGAAAAAAAGTCACTCTTAATAAACGGAATAAAAAAGTTCAAGAGAACTGGTTCGGTTTTGCACATCAAAAAAAAAAGAAGAAAGACGACCTTGATGATGCTGCATCAGTCTTACTTCTTCTTCATTCTGTTGAAGAAAATCCTATGACTTCCTTTAGATATCGTGTTACTCAGTTGGAAGTTGTGAAAAAAAGTCAAATTCAGAAGATCCTTAAAGCAAATAAATTGTATCCGTATAAACCGCACTTTAATCAAATATTGGAAGAGGGAGACGACGCGAAACGACTTGATTTTTGCCTGTGGATAGGAGACAAAATTTTAAGTGGAAATGTTGATTTTTATAAATGTGTCATGTTTTCTGATGAAAGTACATTTTCAACAAATTGAACCGTTGCAACCCAGCACGTTAGGTACTCTTTAGAAAATCCCGAATTCAGAATTATGTCGAGAAGACAATATTTCACAAATCGTGAACGTGTGTTGTGCGATATCCATCCATGGCATTATAGTGCCATATTATTTTGATAACACGTGCAATAGATTATCATATTTAGAAATGCTGGATACATTTTTCAATGATGAACTCGAAAATCTACCATTAAATTTTCGACAAAATATGTATTTTCAGCAAGATGGTTGTCCAGCCCATTTCGCTCGTGAGGTTAGAGTATGGCTTGACCGCAGATTTGGCCCAAGGTGGATTGACAGAAATGGCCCAGTTTTGTGGCCCATAAGAAGTCCCGACTTAACCTTGGCCGATATGTTTTTATGGGGCCGTTTAAAACAAATTGTTACTGCAACCGCAATACCAAATGATATTGAGGTGCTGAAGAGCAGAATTATCCAGGCTGTCCAATCGATATCTCAGGAAGAAATCAGAAATTCGTTCACTTATTTGAGAAAGCAATTAGAAAAATGTGTCGAGTATGGGGGTGGAGTTTTTGAATTATGAAATCGTTATCGTATTCTTTTTATGTTAATAAAAATGTTCGTATTATTATTATTACTATTATTACTTCATTAAATAACGACATTGACAACAAGTATCACCTATTCATTATTCAAGTAAAAACGTTTATTAGGAGTGACTTTTTTTCGGGTTTGTTCTCTTTCAAAATAAAGTATGTTTACTCTTAAGCAAAATAACATTTTTGCAGTTTTTACACACCCTGTATAAAAAAATTGAAGTTTCTTATGATGAATCGTATTTTCTAGACAAGCAAAAACGTTTATTAAGAGTGACTTTTTTTCGTATCTTTCAATTTTTATTCCATTTGACCCCATCCGTGGACATACTGTATATGATGTAAAATGTAATATTTAAACACTCGGTATATGTGTGTGGTGTATGTCTCTATTTTTAGGTTCCAAATACAAAAACAAATTTAGTTATTATTGAAACTGTTCTGGAAATAATGTACATCAAAAGTTATTATCTTTCCAGTAAGGTCGTGCCAACAACGAAAAGTTAAATACAATGTAAATATTTCGTTTTAATACTGATCAATTCATTACAATAGTAGAAGTCGTTTTATATATCGAAGATTTTTGGATATCGAATGTCCAATAGACAAAAAAATTACAGATTTATTATTGAATTGCTAGGCGCTAAAAAATAGTCGTTTTCTTAAATTAAACTACAACAAGAAACGAGCAAAATATTGCGTTTTTAACACTGATTGCTATATACAGGGCTTTCCAATAAAATCAATATGCTTGGGAAGAAGACTCAGGGTAAAAGCAATATAACTTTCACACGCATAACTATATTTTTCTACAAACACTCTCAAATGCATCCTTTTAACGCTTTTTGTCAATGTCTCAAATGTAATTTTACACTAGTGTTAAAAATAATCTTTTGATTGAGTTATTGATAGCGAATTTCTCCATAATTAATAACAATACACATAGATATTTAAAAGTTAATTAGTAAGTACAGTGAAACCTCTCTTGGGCGGACACCTGCGGGACCGTCTAAATGTGTCCGCCTAATAGAGGTGTCCGGCCATGGGAAACTTGTTATTAGGTAATATGTAAATGCAAAATTATTACTATGTACATGTATGTACAAATAAACATAACATAACAAAAATACACTAGTTTTAGTTAGGATGTAGTACTAAAAAAATCTAATAACGTAGTTTGACGTGTTTGCGTTTTAAAACTTGCAATCTAGAAAATGTAATTCCAAGTCTGATAACAATTCTATTACTGTAGAGTCACCTCTATCCTTTGCATACTCTTATAATTCCTTTACCATACTAATGGCTTGTGATAATTGGTGACATTTGTTTGATTACTGCATTCAACTTCTTCATCAGAGTCGTCAGATAGTGATGTGGTTTCAGTTTGGACTACCTAATCGGTAGGAATGGGGTCACTATCATCTTCTACTAGCACATTGCTATCAATGTTAATGAACTCGCCCAAATCATTGTTATCAAATTACAAACTTCAACGACATCAATATTCTCTTTCAGACTCAAAACGCGACATTTTTATGCCATTGTTTACGATTTTAACCTTACAACTCATAAATAACTGTCGGGGAATCACACATACTTTCATTCGGCGAAGTCCTTTCGCGCTGGCACGCATACGCGATTGGTGGCCGGTCTGTCTTCAGAGAGTTTTTGTACCGTACTTATTCGTCTCCCAAATACTTTTCAATTTTGTCGGTTTAAAGAAGGGTTTTCGCACTCTTTGTATGAAAACAGCCTGTCCGCGTCCGCCCAAAGGAGCGTCCGCCCAAGAGGGGTTGATTTTCACGGAATTTCATATACCTAGTTCCGGACTATGAAAAAATGCCCGCTTAATAGAGATGTCCGCTTATTAGAGGTGTCCGTTATGAGAGGTTTCACTGTAGTTAATTTTTAAAGAACTTTACCTAACTCATCCCGGGATTTGTGCGCTTAATCCCGGGATTTACGAGATTGATGTTTCATCGAGTCACTTGATTTTGGCATTTCATGGCTTTAATTTTGAATTTAATAGATTTGGTATTAATTTTTTTGTTCATTTTAGTGTCTGGATTAATAATCTTTTAAAGCAAAATATGTATTTAACATTTTAATGTTAGGGTATCATTGTATGGTGGCGGATATTCAGAGAACGTAGGGGAAGTACCACTTTATCGTTTTTGGCGTGAATTATATTGACGCGTAACGATATAGTCTGTGTGTTTAAGTATTCTTTTATATTTTCGCCCACGAGCCGCCACTGCTATTGTCCACCTTTTATTATGTCCGAATATTCAAGCCCGTGACTACCAAAATACAGTATAAGTTTATTACCTTCTTTCCCAAAATAAAAAGATTTGTCAGAATGCTTTTGATCTTTACTGCGTTAGAAACATGTTGGCACATAATTATTTCGGAAGTTAATACCTTTCTGTTAGTTATATCCAGTTTCTTTAGTTATGTTTGACAATTCTTAATGTTTTTTTAGGACATTTCAGAAAAAAATCATAATCAAAAATAGGAAAAATCCTTTAAGGCACTCTGGGAGTGGTGCGTGTGCGAATAAAGCGATTCACGTTGGTTTTGAATCGTTTTAGGTTATATTCGTTGGGAAAAACGACCTCGGGAAGGTCGTTCCATAAAGACGAAGTCCTCCAGATGAATGAGTTCTTAAATAATGAAATTCAAGTAGTACTAAGCTTAATCACATATGGATGGGCGGCAGTGGTTCGTCGTGTATTTCTGCTATTCGCCGCTATGGGCGGAATTAAGATGTCAAGGTCAGCCGAGCACCTTCCGTGGAAATATCTTTAAAAGAGAGTCAAATCCCCTAGCTGTCGAGGCTCTTCGTCAGCTCGTGGTCTCCGACCAGACGAATGGCCCTACTTTCAATGGAATCCAGTAGCCGAAGAGTATGTTTGGGTGCGGAGCTTCAGACATGAGAGCAGTACTCTAGTGATGGTCGAATCTGGGCTTTGTATAGTATGAAAAGTGTGAGGTGTGTACAACTTTTGGTTCGGAAGAGTGGTTATGCTAAGACATATTTCCTCCCAGACTGACGCCCAGCAAATTAAAAGATGAAGCCAGTGGGATTGCGTCTCCTAGCTGCCATGACTATACCCTGTTCTGTAATGTTAACCTTTTTAGAGAAAACTGCTTCCTGGGATTCCTTAGCGTTAAATTCGATTTGGTTACTTCCACCCCAAGCCAAAATTTCTTCTAGGTCTTTGTTGAGGCGTGATACTTTCTGCTGTCTGCAAATATATGCGTCGACAGCCGAAATTTGTGCATTCAAGGAAAGAGACGAGACAAGAGTACTATCGTCAGCAAACCTATATATTGGATTCATGTTTTCACTAGAAGGTCGTCAAGGTAGAGTAAGAAGAGGGTGGGAGACAATATGGACCCTTGAGAAAAACCTTCATTGATGGTAAAGGTGGAGAGAAATCCGTCAATCGCCACTTGCAGAGAGCGATCCTTAAGAAAGCTAGACAACAATGCACAGAATCGACTGGACAAACCATAGGATCGCAGTTTACTTAGAAGCCCCTCATGCCATATATTTACAGTTGCGTTCGGAATTACAGAATAAAAACAAATAGATGGAGAAGTGAGACTTATTCTAAAAATAATTATTCCTTCTTCAATTGCATGCCAAAAACAAGAAACAAATATTTAATTTAATGTTAATACCCATGAGTTCATTCATTTGATTGTAAAAGTAGTATTTTATGTTGAGAACGCGTTTACCACCTACTGAATTTTTTCGAAATGAATAATGATGCCTACATTACGTATAAAAATCTCAAATGATTTTTTTTATTTCCAGAAATTTATAAAAGAAAATTACTACATATTGTTATACTTACGGTAAGATAAGTTCATTTTCTTTGAGGTAAAGAATCTGCTTAGCCAAAATTGGGTCGTGCATTTCCGATAACTTGATTTTTTGCAATAATGCATTCGATATTGGAACGTAAACTGAAACATTAAGTAAAATTAGCTTTTTCGATTGTGCAACTAACAAAAAAAAAACCCAATTCACCTTTAATGGGCCACAATGTATATTAATTTATATCCGAATATTTTTGTCGTGAATTTGAATGACTAAAGCGTTCCCAATGTGTGTAATTTATCCAGAAAATCGTGTAATTGCAGGCAATATCGTAGCCCATCTCTGCGGCATTATTGCACATTTATTAGGTTATAACTTTTTTGTGCCTCAGTATATTTAGGTTTTTAATGAAAATAATACTTTTCTCATATTTATTACATAAAAAAGGCATACTAAGTTCAGGTCGCCCTGAGTTACCGGAGATATTTGCATTTAAATTGTTTGGTGCATCCTACCCAATTATTATTAATCTGCAAGCAAAATTTTTTTCGTAAACTAACCTATGAGAAAACAAATAAAATTTAGAGTTTATCGTAACTTTGTGTTTTCATTGGTGTTGGTTTCTTCCGACACGATCTTTTCTAGCGTCAAAGTTGTTTTAATTAAAGTAAGTTAAAGAACAATCCAATTGTTGTATTTATTATTCCCAATTACCATCACGAGAATATTAATTGTTATGTAAAAGTGAATTGGTAAAAAGTAACACAATATTATTTGCTTGCTGAGCTAATGCACTCAACACTTTAAATGCAAATATCTCCGAAACGGTAACTCTGGGCGACCTGAACTTAGTATACCTTTTTTACGTAATAGATATGAGAAAAGTATTATTTTTATTAAAAACTTAAATACACTGAGGCACAGAAAAGTTATGACCGTATGAATATGCGAAAAATGCCACATTGTACATTAAAATTTCACGAAAAAATCAATTTTTCGTCCTTAAAAATAGTTGCCAAATTTTGTAAAAAAAACGTTAGTTTCTCTCAAAGTTATTAGAGAAAAACAGAAATGAAGTTTTAACTTTAACACCCTGTATCTCAGTTAATATCAACTTTCGGATATAGGTAAATATAATTAAATCCTAATATTTTTACGTAAATAGTCTGTGTTTTTTCCATGTCCCATTAATTAGCGGACACCCTATATACAAGGTCTCAATTTAAGAACTTCCCACCCTTAATATCTCGGTTCAACTAAATAATATTAAAAATCGGAAAGAAGGGGGACGCTTTTAAAGAATATTTGCAACCTCCATGGCTTAACCCCCTGGTAGGGGTAGATGTTACCCTTAAGATCTTAAACGGGAAGGGAGTTAAGGCATATGATTTTAAAGGTCGTTTAAACCTCTGTCCAAAGATTTATTATTTTTTGAGTAGTACACTGACAAAAATGCATTTACCAATGTCGTGGGTTACAAAGTTGGAGCTAACTCAACCCACCTCTCTATGTTGTTCTAACTGAGCCTACGAATTATCACAAATTATTTTAAAACGCTACAGTAATTCAGGTTCTTTTGGTTCGCCTAAACCCAGAAAAAGAATTTTTATCAACATTTTAAACATATTTGGGATCACCACAATTCCTCATCTTGTAACTATTTTATGAGTTACCTGAACTCAGTTTCTGGGTTGGGAAAACTTACTAATTGATTATAAAGTGTCGTTGTAACCCGGACGCGCATTATTTTAACTCATTACCATGTGTAAATTATTTTGAGTTGGAATAATTCAGGAAACGTGCTCCAAAAGCCCATATCGAGGGTAAATCGCAAAATCGTAAGGTCACGGAAAGTTCAAAATTCGTGCTCGTGCAGGTTTGGCGCGGTTCATTCTATTGTTATTCGTCAATTCTCCTTCGATCGCACGTATAGACACCTGTTGGCCGTTGCGCTGTTTGCGGGATTCTTCATCTTTGTTCTCTGTGCGTGAAAATTTGTGTTTTGCATAATTTTGATCAGTTTGCGTAAAATGGAGGGACAGGAGGGAGATGCATACAAATTGTTATTATTGGAATGGAGCCTTATTATTTATAAACAACACTTCGTCCGCATGGTTTCTTAACAGCCGTAGTATGTTCTCCTGTCTATAATTCATTTGATTATTATTTTTTTAAATATACAACAAAAATGTCATATCTTGAAAAACAAGGCAATTGAAGTCCACAATTTGCAGGCGTTAAATCAAATCAAATATTTTGAGTTCCGATAGTCTACAATTTAGGTACTGGTAGTTCAAAATTTGGAGTCTGGTAGCCCAAAAAGTGAGCTATTCCAGCCACCATCGTAAGCTAGAACAACTTAAATGTCAAGTTTTGATAGCTCGAATCATGAATTAATCTAGCCCGACTAGTAACGCATCACAATTCACATACTGGTAGCTACGGTAGCCCTTCAATAATTTAAGACGGTGGGGCGTGAGCTATTCCAACGCATAAAATAACCCATCTTCTGTGCTATCATAACTTATGAGTAGTGAGTTGATGCAATTTCTTCGATTTGGTTGCCGTAATTCAGAGGTCTGGGCTGTCCTTCTTTAGCAACACGCTTCGGTCTAGGACAACTCATATTTGATTTATATCAACTCGAGATTTCGCTCAGTGTAGATTTCCAAGAAATTGCATTCCAAAAATGAACTCATGTAAATTTGTATACGGTGACTTGGCCTCTGGTAATGAATTGCAAAGGCTGTCACCCGAAGTGACTACCCACCGACCCCTAATCATAAAAGCAGTTATAATAACAATAATAAATGAAACGTGATTTCTCGGAAACCAAAGTGAAAAAATGTTGTCCATAATTAAGAACTTAATTAATGCAAAAGTTGGAGTCTGTTATTTTTACCCGAACTGGTAAATACAGCTTTTCATAATTATCCATGTTGCCTAATTAATTTCACATAAATCAATGGCATTCAAAAACCGACTAAAACTGGATTCTCTACGTTACTTTTACAAATAATTAAAAACTTATTACCAAAAAAAAAATTATCGTGTTGCAGTTATAATTAGAACAAAATTTTGATAGTGAAAATGCATGATCTATGATGCTTTATACTATACGGTATACCAAGCACAAAGCAACACCGAACAAAAAGCAATCAAGTGCCAACCAAAATATCGGATCAGATGCTGATCATTTTTTACTATTTCTTTTAATACGTAATTTCTGCATGTATATCGGTGTATGTATATTTTTGAACAGTTTCTACACTTTGATTTATATACCCCACAATTTTGTTCTTTTTTATCTCGGCCACAGACTTATCAATAACCCTTGATCAGAACAAAATTATAATTTAAACATAATCAAACAAGTTGCAATAAATAACGGGTATAAGCCAAACCTAATAGACAGTTTAGTATACAGGGTGGCCCATCGAAAACAGTCCAGCAAGGTTTCCGGCTGTGTACGTACGCATGATTCATATTTTATCTACAAGCACTATTAAACTAGACACTAAAAATGAACAAAAAAATTTATACTTATTCAACCAAATTCAATATTAAAACTATAATAGTGTTATAAGTAATTCACTTTTAACACTAGTGTCATATGATCATTTCAGGCACTGACAACAAGCTTTAAAAAGTCTACGTTTAATAGTGTATGTATATAAAACCAATTTATTTGCTGTAGTAGTGACGTCATATCATTATGAAAATACTAAATATACATAAAAAAGGCACAAACAAACAAAATGCAAATACAATACACAAATAAGAAAAACATTTTACTTACTTCCTTTTTCATTTTTTTGCATTCCTATCGTACCACCAACATAAATCACTAACACTTTTTTATAATTTAACATATTGTTATAGTGACAATATACTTTTCTGATTAGGATGAACCAAAAATTAGGCCACTATGTTAAAGTAAATATCACTGTCAAGAAGCAGATTTTCACCGTTTTCTTCTAAATACTCATCAATAATATATTCACACAGACTACAGACATTAATTAAAAAATAAAAAATAAATCCTATATATTTTAATATGGGATTTTCGATGAAATGAAAAAAAATATATTTATATATAATCCGAACTTAAAACTGATGTAATTAAAAGCTATCGCAGTTGTGTTCGCTATTTACAAATTCGTTCGTTCAATTAACATTTACTGACAACAGCAATTGATAATATGCCTTATTCCAGCCAATCAGATTACATAATTTCTTAAGCAGTAACTATGTAGCGTATCAATTAGTATTTCTATATTGGGAAACTAGATTAGTTTGGGCAATTTTAAGTAAGTTTTATTTGTCTTGTCTTGTCTTGGACGGACACCAGATTTGAGCATAAATAAATTATTTCTCCTACGACCACGTACGAAAATGAGAAAAAAGCACGACCTTCACTAGAAAGTGTCTTATGGGAATGGGATCAACACGTGCTTTATTTGTGTAAAAATCATCGCTTGGGGGTTTTGTACATCAGTCATCTAGAACAGCTAAATATTGCCCAAAATTATATTGTGAAGGTAATCGTAAAAAGACCCAGACTTTTCTCTTCTAATATGCTCTACTCATCAGATCTATCTAATATTAAAACATGGTATGTATTAGCGGTTTGTGGTTACGTGTATGCGAATGTAAGACTTAAAATGGACTGTATCCATCATAATTATATGACCAGAGGTAATGCTGCACATATGCTGAGCATTCCTTCCTCATAGAGAGATATAAATCAACACTCCATGAGATATCTTGCACCAAAATTTCTAGTATAAGAAATTCAAATAAATAGCCCATTTTCTCCAAGAGACCTGTTTAGTAACTAATAAGAATTGATGACAGATTTTGTGACGCTGTTTCGGATTTTTATCTTTTTTCTATTCAAGAAAAAAAAATTTTGTAAGTTAATAAAAAAATTTAGGTCTGATGATGCCCAGTTGGGCGAAACATGTAACCTATAAACACCATTAATATACTTATATGTAGTGAGACCGTTACTTTGAGTTTTCTTCTTATTAGTATAAGAAATGTTCAAGGATTAAAAAGTTTCAATGCGCTGTTTAGACATTTTTTATTTTCAAATATGGAACTGTTTATGAAGCTGTTTTAGTGTTTGTATTCTTTTTACTTCATAGGTTAGCTTTTTAATTTTAATATATAATTTCAGCTTTAAACTAATATTTACGAGCTAAATGTACAGTTAATATGCACATACAGGTACAACACCTAGGTGAATTGTATTTACATTATAATGATGCATATTATTATCTAAGTTTATTTAAGTTGATATGCAGTGGCGGATTTAAGGAAAAATGCCCAGTGGGCAAAATTTCTTCAGCCACTGAATTCTCTTCTCGCTTTCTTCTCCGCGAAAACTTCGATGGTTGCATCCAGATCAATTTGATTGGCGACTTGCTGTTCGATGAAAAGTATGCTGAAATCGTCCAATGCTTCTGCACTCATTGTAGAACGTTGACGATCTTTGACTCTCTTCAATGAACTCATTGTTCGTTCGGCGCTGGCAGTGCTGACGGGAAGGGTCAAGAATAAACGCAATAAACTGCAGCACTCCGGGAAACTGCTGATCAAATTTTTTTCAACGATGAAGTTCAAATATTGCAATAGACTATGCTTGGTAGAATCTTGTTCTTGTGAGAAATGTATATCCGTAAAACTGATTAACTCATACTTCAGGGCAGTTGTACAAAAAGTTAGATATTTCTCCATCAAATTGCACACATTTTTTTCAAATCCGTTCTCTTCCATGTTTTTGAAGGATTTAGGTTTGAGAAATCCGAAAAGTGAGTTTATCTCATCAAAACATTTGGCCTTTTCTTGTAATTCACTGCACATTCTGTCCAGAACTTCAAAGTACCCAATGAGATGTTTCGTTGCCATATCCAGAGAACTGTGCTTTCTCGCCTGGCATTTTTTCGTTAGTCGTTGTCAAATGATCGGAAAATCCGGATTCTTCCATCCCATCTTCTCACATTGAGATTTAGCTTTCGAAACGAAAGAACCATACTTGCTCTCCTCACGCAAGTTTTGCAAGTTCTTCATTACATTTTCTAGACAAATTTGGGCAAGCGCGCTTTTCCCCACCTGTTAAATCCGCCACTGTTGATATGTATTGTAAAATAATATGTTAATAAATAATAATAATAATAATAATAAACTCTAGAGTTGAAATATTACATTTCTAATAAACCCGAAAAGCCTCTCGTAGTAAATTGGAACGTTGGATAAGTCAAAGAGCACTAGAGCATTGAAAATTAAAAAAATTACATTCATTTGTCTTTCTTTTTGTGGGGATCCTTATGATTTTTTTTACGATCACATTTACCCTGACTAAATATTTTTATTTAATCAAAGATCATTTAATCTATTTTTTTATCTTGTGCGAATATTCGTACATATCATAAGACTTCTCGTTCAAATATTTTGCCACTTTTGTGTATAATTAAAAATATTAGCTTCCATAAAGAATACATTTTAAACCGTCCTGGGAAAGGCGAATGTCACGGGTATATGCAAATTTTAGGGGGCCCGACACTGAGGGGGCTTCCGGTTTTATTTTTCATGTTTGTTTGAGTTTGTTCGCTAATTTTGCACAACTGAAATAGGCAAGAACAAGCCAATATAACGATTCTTTCATTTTATAAGCCAATAATGCCTTAATTATTAATTTATGGAGGTACAGTGAAACCTCTCTTAAGCGGACACCTACGAGACCGTATAAATGTGTCCGCCTAATAGAGGTGTCCGCCCATGGGAAATTTGTTATTAGGTAATATGTAAATGCAAAATTATTACTATGTGCAATGTACAAATAAACATAACATAACAAAAATACACTAGTTTTAGTTAGGATGTAGTAGTAAAAAAATCAAATAACGTAGTTTGACGTGTTTGCGTTATATACTTGCAATCTAGAAAATGTAATTTGAAGTCTGATAACAATTCCATGGCTATAGAGTCACCTCTATTCTTTGCATACTCTTATAATTCCTTTACCATACTAATGGCTTGTTGATAATTGGTGACATTTGTTTGATTAGGTACGCATTCAACTTTTTCATCAGAGTCGTCAGATAGTGATATGGTTTCAGTTTGGACTACATAACAGTTTGGACTACATAATCGGTAGGAATGGGGTCACTATCATCTTCTAATAGCACATTGCTATCAATGTTAATGAACTCGCCCAAATCATTGTTATCAAATTACAAACGTCCACAACATCAATATTCTCTTTCAGACTCAAAACGCGACATTTTTTATGCCATTGTTTACGATTTTAACGAGTTTGTAAGATCTTTGATTTTAACCTTACAACTCGCAAATAAACGGCGGACTGCTGTCGGGGAATCACATATACTTTCATTCGGCGAAGTCCTTTCGCTCTGCCACGCATACGCGATTGGTTGCCGGTCTGTCTTCAGAGAGTTTTTACACCGTACTTATTCGTCTCCCAAAATTATTAAAAAATATCAAAAGTTAAGGCGTTTAAGACATATGTTCATATGAAGATTTTTTCTGCAAATGGACCCAAGAATAACCTCCTTAAATATTAGTATGTTATTAAGTAACATTGTATGATTGTATACCTTTAAAAGACGTAAATAACGTAAATAAATATATCAAATATGCCCGAACATACCGTATAAATAATGATTCTAATTTTTAATACAAATTATTAAAATATATCTACGTCCTATCTCTTGCCAAGTTTATTTTGGAGAAAATGTCTAAATTAAATTACGTGCAATTGTTTATACATAGTACTTAAAATGATCCAATAACTCATCTTAATAAATGTTTAACGTATTTTTACTATGAAGGATTATATTTTTTGCCGTGTTGCCATTGTTACGAACAATGGAATAAATATTTACATTTGGATGTAAATATTACAAAAATATTTTTAAAGCTTCTGGTGTAATTTTGTCTTTGGGTAAGATAATGATTATATTTCATAATCCTGGTAATACGGTTTTACTTGTTTTAAATACATACGTATAGTTTTATTTCGCAAGATTGTATCGTTTCATTGTAATAATTTCGTATACAGGGTGTCCCATAAGTCATGGGCCATAGGGCAACTGGAGATACACAGCAAACAAGTTTTTTCGAAATATGTCTCGTTCTAGAAATACAGGGTTTGTTCGGGTTTGTTCCTACCTACAGCCAAGTATACCTTTTTACTTTAGAACTTGCCCTTCTTTGAGAATCTTGAATTAAAAATACTTAATAACAGGTTATGGAAAAAATCATAGATTTATTAAACCCAGTGTACTATGTGTCCTATTCTGAAATTTCTACAAATTCTTATTTCCACCAATAATTTCAAAAACTCCAGATATCTCAAAAACTGACAGAGTCAGACCAAAAACATGTTCTATAAAATTTGCCTAGAATTTAATGGTTAATCGAAAAATATAATAAAAATTATCGTGTTGTATTTTAAAAACAATAGTTGGCAGCTACTTCCGGTACAGAAACATGTCAATATTTTAGACAGAGAGAATATCTATAAACCAAAATCTCCCAACTTTAAGAAAGATATGTTCTTCAGTAGTTCTAATGCAAGCTCGTCGTGAATCACCATGTATATTTGGTGCTTATCACAGAGAAGAGCTGTGCCCAATATTACATTAGTGGTGAACATTTCAGATACAAAATCCAATGTACCGCGGGACTTTCACTGTAGTTGAGCCATTTTATATTGAGAAGTAATTAAATGGTTTGCCGTTATTAAAATTGGTTCGCGGCAAAAAATAGCCATTAAATCATTTGATCAGCATAAAAAGATTTTGCTTGCAATAAATAAAAATCGGGCTGCAACACTTGTTCTGCAAAAATTCTACAAACTGTCAACAATTTAACCGATATCAGTCCGCTTGTAATATCATGTGTTCGCTTAATTACCAGTCGAGCTGCGAAATTATTACTTGAGCAGCAAGATTTTACAAGTGGTCAGTAGAAAAAAACATGTCTAGAAGCAGTTTACTTCAGAGGTTTGCATATTAAAAGAATGGTTATCAATATAAATCATTGGATTGCGTTTGTTTTGAATAATCGGCAAAGTACGTTATTGTGGGCGGAGCGAAAGCAGTCGCGTGATGCGAGTAGCTAATTGCGTGCGTGTGTTTTCATTCGGTGTAGCAGTCAAGGCCCAAAAGGTAGCGCGGGCGGGTTTTCACTTGTTTTCCAAGGGGACTGTCAATTTATGTAACTTTCTTGTGTTTTGTTTTGCCGAATACAGAAGGAAATCGGCTACAAAAGGTGTAGCTTGTTCACTTGTTTTCCCAGGGTACTGTCACTATTTCACGATTTATTGCTTTTTTGATGACCAAGATTAAATATTTTGCTTACCCGCTGATTGCTTACCAATATCTGATTGAAAGCAGATCGCTCATAGCAGCTTATATATTTAATTTGGATACCAAAATAATTTAGAGTACTCTAGTGAGTGACATTAATTACTGACCGATTCAGAAATGTTTGCTGTCCATAAGTTGCTGACCAACTAGCCATTTTGGCTGGCCGATTACATTTTTCTGTTCGCAAAAATGAGAATATTTTGCTAACCAGCTAAATGATAACCCTTTTATATTAGTACATAAAATATAAAATTCTTCGACCAGCAGATATCGGATAACGTTGAATATTTATCAAATACATGAATAACAAATGTGCTGGAAATCCAGTTGGTATCGTTAATTTCGGTAAAATGCCTCCTGTATAGTAAAATTCTTGAAGCTCCCACATTCGAAGCTTTCAGTGGTCACTTTGATGCAAACCTGAGAACAACCTTCAAAAGACAGTGATCCTCAACAGTGGTAGAAAGATATACATTACATACAGTGAGTCCCAGAAGAAATGTCTAAATTCATTTAAAATTCAGCGGTAAGTTTTTTCAAAAAACGCTCGTACCCGTCGATTTTGATTTTTGAATTTTTTTTTGTGGTAATTTTATGTATACAGGGTAGCTCAAAAATAAGTTACGACCATCAACTTCATTTTTTCAAATGAAAACATATATTTTTTATTTCACTTTTGAATTTTGCATTGAATTCTAAGCATGTTTCATGTACCATGTCCTATACATAGACTCAACAGTTATTGAAAAAATTAGGATTGAACATATCATTTAGGGAATCCAACGATCTATCAAATCTTCTGGCAATATGGCATTTTGGGCTCCATAATAAGTAAGAGTGTGTCTCACTGTCACCGTTTATTTCCATAGAAACTGTATGACAATTTTATTTGAAATAAGTATAATTATTGTCAAGCGTAGTTGCGGTTTTCACAATAATGGTGAAGTTAACGGAACGGGAAAAAATTGAAATTCTATGCATGGTTGGGTTTGGTGATGTGATAAAACACGTACTCAAATAGAAACAGCCCAATTATTTAATGAAATCCATCCTGATCGTCCTCCCATATGTCAAAAGATGGTGAGTAGAATAGAGGCTAAGTTTAGAGAATTCGGTCATGTTAGAGATTTGCCTAAATCGGATCATCCTACTCGAGATGAAAATGAACAACTTGACGTTTGGCTTTCCTTGGAAGAAAATCCATGTACTCCCCTGTCGCACGCCGAAATCTGTTATTCACCGAGTAGTTCAAAAGCACAAATATCACCCATACAAAGTTATTCCAGTGCATGAGTTATTTGAAGATGATTTCGATAGGCGAAGTGAGTTTTGCGGACGCATGCAAAATATGTGCAATCTAGATAATAATTTAGTAAAAAATATTATTTTTTCGGATGAAGCTACGTTCTATTTGAATAGTAATGTGAACAGACAAAATTGTCGATATTGGGCAACAGAAAATCCGCATTGGATGATAGAGGTTCACAGCCAGTACCCTAAGAAAATAAATGTTTGGTGTGAAATCGTACGCGAAAGAGTAATTGGTCCATTTTTCTTTGAACAGTCTTTAACTGGACAAGTATATCTCGAATTTCTCCAACTAGAATTAATTCCAGCATTAGTGGCTTTATTTCCGAATCCATTGGATCCAGACTCCCCTGACGAAGAACTGATATTCCAACAAGATGGTGTTCCTCCGCACTATGCGGCCACTGTGCGCACATTTTTGGATGAAACCTTTCCCAATCGGTGGATTGGAAGGAGAGGACCTATCGAATGGCCTGCTAGGTCGCCAGACCTAACTCCGCTGGACTTTTTTTTGTGGGGTTACCTCAAATCAAAAGTATTTGTTAACAGGCCAAACAATATGCAGGAGTTGAAAGAAAGGATCCGAAGAGAAGTGCGTGTCATAACTCCGGAAATGGTTGGAAACGTGCAAAGAGAGTTTATTGATCGTCTTGGATATTGTCAAGCCGTAAATGGCGCACATTTTCAACATTTAATTTGATTTTGTTGTGTTTTTTTTTAATAAACAGGTCTTACTTATAGATATGTTCAATCCTAATTTTTTCAATAACTGTTGAGTTTATGTATAGGACATGGTACATGAAACATGCTTAGAATTCAATGCAAAATTCAAAAATGAAATAAAAAATATATGTTTTCATTTGAAAAAATGAAGTTGATGGTCGTAACTTATTTTTGAGCTACCCTGTATACATGAAATTACCACAAAAAAAAAATTAAAAAATCAAAATCGACGGGTACGAGCGTTTTTTGAAAAACTTACCGCTGAATTTTAAATGAATTTAGACATTTCTTCTGGGACTCACTGTATATTGAAAACTGGAAAATAAGAAGAAACCTTCTTGTGATGTCATCGTCCATTCGTTTCCATTGGACACTGTGTAGATCGTTTAATGTCCTATATTACAGGTAGGGATAATATGGTTACTCGACATAATAAAACAATTCATTAGGGTATCGTATCGTCACCACGCCATTAACATTCCAATGACCTATATCTACTCGTAATTCTTCAGTAATTAGTAATTAATGTCGTGACAAAGTACACTAATTAAAGAATGGCTTTTAAAAAGGGAGAACTCGTGTCATTGCTGTGTCATTATCGTCGTTCAGATCGGTAATTGTAAGTTTTTGATCGATTATTCCTTTAACTAATGGATATAATTTAATTAGATCACGTTTATAACATTTTCATTGCCTGCTTGGACTAATATAGGGTGGCTTACGCTCGATAGAGTCTATACAGGGTCCGCAAACGAAGCGGTTCGTTATCGAAGAACTTATCAATAATACTAAAACAGCTTGAGGTCTTGGATTAAAAGCAACATGCTTTAAAAATATTTTACATTATACAGGATGGCCCAAAAAAATGTGACAGCATAAAGTTATATTTTTTTAAATGGGACACAAAGTATTGTATTGCATATTTAGGTTCGCATTAGTGTCGTTTATAAGTGCCTCAAATCTTATTTAATTTGGTTTCCTAGTTTCGGAGAAATAAATTAAAAACTAAAAAAAAAGTTTTGCAGTCCAGAATAAAAAAATCAAAAAAAATAATCCAGAACTATTTTTTTAACCTCGGCATCTGGTGAAATTTGTAACAAGAGGTCTAGAGATACTATGAATTTAATTGCGTATATCTATTTTATACAGGGTGTTAATAATAAGCTTTCAAAAACGCCACATTTTAAAATAATTTTTCTCAAGGTTTTCAAATGGAACACCCTGTATATTATTTTTCTATTTGACGTAGCATTCATATAGACAATTTTTTTTTGTAATACAAGCATATAAGTTATATTCGGCTGTTTTCGAAATAATTGTAAATATCATAAATTATGTGTTTAAATAGAGTTTTTAATGGGAAATTTTGTTATAGGCGACTAGACTAATAATTATAAACTAAAGTAAATGTTCAAAATAGCTTCCTCTTACTCTTAGAGTTTATCGTATTTTAGTTATTTCGATATAAATTTTAAAAGCCTATATTTTTGCTACTTTACTAAGATTATTTTTTTAATTTTTACAATCAAAATATTTATTTGTGTTTTGAAACACCCTGTACTATATTTTGGAACAGAGCGAAAGGGGGGAAATTTATGCGCGCTAGTTTGCCTGAGTTCAAAAATATCAGCCCTTTTTGAAGGACATGATTTCCAAAAAAGTAAACATGATTTCAAAAAAAATATAGTTAACATTTTTTTTTTATAAATTTAGTAATCAAGTAAATACTAAATATATAAGTATATTTTATGTCATCCTGTTAACACAAACTATGCAAATGAACTAAAAATCACCAGAAATCAAACTTTTTAAACAGTCTTCCACCAATCAGCAGATTATTCATAAAATCAAAAAAAAATCACCAGATCCTGGTGAAATTTCACCAAATACCTGGCAACACTGGTTTGCAGGGCTTTGGATTGGTTGTAATGGTCCTATTATTAATTGGCCTCTAAGATCTCCAGACCTCACACCACTAGACTGTATGAGGCCGTCGTTCAAAAATAAAGTTTACAAAATAAAAATCAACACTCAAGATGCACTAATTTGACGTATTAGAAATACTAACGCCGATATTAAAGAAAGACATGAAGCAATCAGGAGAGCAACAGCGTCCTTCGTAGACAATGACAATGCGAATTTGATATCAAATTATAATAAAAAGAAATTATTATCGTATTGTATACTAGTTTTATTATTAAAAAAGATTAAATACACAACATTAGTATTTAAATTATACTAAATTGGTCCGTTTTGTTACAATATTTCATCCATTGCCTTTTTATTACAAATATACCTTAAAACTAAAAATATATACCACTCTAACAAACCCAGAGTTAAAAAAATCTGAAAGTGGCAATCAAAAATAAATATGTCAGATTTCCCCTTCAAACAAATTTTTTTTTAGAATGAACTTTTCAAAAATAACTTTTACCTCAAAAATAAACCAAAAACGGCATTCACCCGTTATTGAAACATTGATTTAAATCATTTAAAAAAACAGCGGATCTTAACGTGCCTGTATCGTTGCTTCCGATAAGCAAAAAATTACATTTGACAAATGGAATATCATTGCTTACGGTGGCGTTTAACCCCGTGTGAAAAGTTCTTTGTAGGTTAACGTTGAGGATTCCTACTTTCCTGGATAGGTCGTTCAGTTCCAGCCTCATTTGTTCCAGTGAACGATCTGCGACGAATTTTCCTAAGAGGAATCCTGGAAAGAAATGTACAGATGAACTGAATTGTCGCGATACCTCGCTAGACCACATATTATATATAACCATTATATTGCTAATACCATCTGCAATTATGTCCCCGCTATGGGCATCGAAGGAGGCGTTGTGAGTTTGCGCAGTTCGGAAATTTCCTTGCGAAAGTAAACATTCGACAGGACCGGATTTCAACTTTTTTAATGTAAATTTCACTGGTTAGTTAGGAAAAATATTGCAATTAAAATTTCGATTAGTTCGATTTAAGACAGCATTCCATGCATACGATTTCTGACGATAAGATGATCCGACGGTGCAATCGAGACGATCAGCTTTATTTTAACTTTCATCCGACATCGTATGTTTCTTAACCTCACTTGTTCTAAACCAAAAATTAAAAATGGATGACAATATTGACTATTTTGGGAATTATTATCAGCTACTAATGCACCAAATTAAAAATATATTAATTTTAAGGTTAGATAGTGACCACATACTTATATATTATATTGTATACGAGTGACACTCTCTTTTTTCTTAGAAGCTTTTTAGTGAAATTCGGTTCGGAAGATCGGATGATGTGATAAGCAAAAGATTTTCGTATATATGTACATACCTGAAATACTTTATACCTGGTATTGATCCACGACTTTTGCAAAAAAACCACCATGCACTTGTGTCCTTTCATCTTAAACAAAACAAGCCACTAACCTATCAAACAACTCATCACCACAAATTAAAAATTCCTGCACAAAAATTGTTGTTAGGTAATGAAAGTTTATAAGCACTAATATACTATTATAATCTGTAATTTGAAAAAGCATCCAGAACCAAAGATGACGACGAATAACAACAAACAAATAATGTCGGGCCGGCTTTGACGCGATCTATAAAATTTCCACCCTACTGCGCAAACTCAATCCCCATCTCCCATAGCGGGGACACTTTTCGTATTTTGAAACGTTGGTATTGGCAATATAATGGTTATATATATTTTTTTAAATACGGGCCTGGATTTTTTGTCTAATTTATGAAAGAGGATTAAAATCTACGTTCAGTGGTGTACAACACTTACTGGATTTTCGATGTTTTGTTCCTTAAATTGTCCATCTTCATTAAAATACCCCTAGTACAGGGTGTCCTTTTTCGACACTTTTATAGAGTATCTCCGTAATTGTTAGTACTATCAAAAAAGTAATGTAGGTGTCATGTGCTCTTTTCGGGTCAAACTTAAAATGGTAAAATCAAAATTTAAAAAGTTATCGGACCTCTCTTTTTAAATGGAACACCCTGTATATTTTAATCTAAAAAGATACTATTTTAAATTCTCCTTTCAAATATATAACACTTTATGGATGATTTTGGTTTCCTAGGCGATTTATTTAAACTTTAATACTTTGAAACGAAATAAAAGATTCAGATTAAAGTAAAAAATAACGGGAATCATCGCAAATGTTCGGAATATGTCCTTAAATAATTACCGTCTTTCCGGATAGCGAACAAAATATACATTTTGCGCCATTTCTTCGTTTTTTCCACTTTCAATATAAACTGATATCGTATCAAATTTTTCAAAATGTTGATTGGTCATTTTCGCAAATGAATATGTCAAAATGAAATTGACGTTAAATGTTAATAGTTAACATAGTTGTCTCTAGGATATTAGCTTCTGTTTTATGGTCTATTGTGGTTTAAAGTCATAAAGTTTAATAAATCGCCTAGGAAACCAATATCATCCATGGTGTGTTATATATTTGAGAGAAGAATTTAAAATAGTATATTTTTAGATTAAAATATACAAGGTGTTCCATTTAAAAAAATGAAGTTAGGTCCAATAACTTTTTTACCTGACCCCGTATACTTATTCTCAAAGCTGAAAATTATTCAACAACCAATATAAATAAAGTTCTGTATAGAATATTTTTTGTATCTCTTTTAACTAACAAAATATAGAGTAATTTTGAAATTGTTAATTTTTTGAGTCCACCGTATCTGTTAAGAGCGAAAATTTTCAAATTGATTTTTTGATAGTACTAACAATTACGGAGATACCCTATACGTTCCAGTAATTTACTTTTGTTTTTAATTCGGTGTAATTCGAAAACGTCGCAAAACCATTAAGTGCTGAACGTAGATTTCAGTCCTCTTTCATAATTTAAATAGAAAATCCAGACCGGTATTTAAAAAAATTAAGTAGATGATGATGACCTAAAGACGAAACGTTGCATGAAATATTTGATGATGCCACCTTGTAGAGAATAAAAAGTAGCAGTAAGGAAAAAATAAAAAACGAAACGCAAAATTTTAGATTTTTCCAAATATTTTGAGAGCCCCTGTATTAATTTTTGATTTTTGCGGCATATTATTGATGGACTACACCAATGACCGACGACACTACCTAAAATGTTAAACATCGAATACGTACCTCCTAACACAGCGAAGAACGCCACAGTAAGTAAAAAACTACAACATAACCTCTTGGTCACAAACTCGGAATTATTTTGATTAACATTTCGACTGGTCTCAACACTTAAAATTCTTTGCATGATGGTACACAAAATTAATTTTGATTTATACGAAGAAAGGCCTTATACGTTTTAGCGCAGAATTATTTTTTTCACTCGTATTTAAAAAAAATGTCCCACAAAAAATTCATTTTTCTCATATAATTGGAATATTTTAGTTCCGATACATTTTCGCTGTATTATTATTGGTTTTCTCAACTTTTATGCGATAAATTTAATTAAATAATAGTGTGAAAACGTAAATTTTCAACAGGCACCTTGAATTTGCTATCTAAACATCAGAAAGTGCGATTTTCAACTGATGAATTTCATCGGGACCCTGAGCTCATTCATGCGCTGAGAAAAGCTGGAAACGGGAAAACCTGACGCGATTAAATATTGTCCAAGTTTTGTACAGGGTGCTTACCAAAATATAATATTAAAAAATTTGTTAAAAAATATTTTTCAATTTGACTTTTAATTTTTTAGCACTACCCTGGTTTTCTACCCTTATTTTTAAAACTCTACAACTCGAAATAGGCTCAAACGATTTTAATAAAATTTTCGGATTTTTAAACATAGTTTTGTGGCGGAGAACGCTTTTGAGCAAGACAACCGACGAGCAATCTTTAATAATATGACCCGTAAAGCGTGCGCACCAACCCTTTTTTTCACTATAAAATTTAACTTTTTACTGCGCACCCCATAAGTTGTACGTATCCATAGTTATAAGTCGGTGGTTTGTGTGCCATGAAGAACGTATTCTGGATTTGGTCATATTTTGGACACCCGGTATCAATTGAAAGGGTATTTCTGAAGTAAATTAATCAATAATAAACCATGAATTATGTTCAGAATACAATTATTATGACTGTACAAGGGCAGTGGCGGTTCTCCCACAGGAGCACATGCGCACGTGCACCCCCAAAACGAATAGAAAATATTTATTTATATTCATTGAATATTATTTATGGTATAAAGTCCGACCCTCCCTAATATTTTATCGTACCGTCAAACTTAAAAAGTCCGATCCTCCCTAATATTTTATAATATTTTTTCATCCCGTCAAACCAAACTGTCGGTCGAGGTAAATGACAATTATGACGAGACTTGCTCGCACGTGCGATTAAGTAGTGCAGTTTCCCTGTAGTAACAGGTGGCGGGTGCAGCGGGAGATAGCGGGACTATGGCGATTTAACATGGAAAAGGCGCACAGTTTCTTTGTGCACCGCGCTGTTGTCTGTTCGTGCATCTAGTTAGAAATTCGAGCGTGTATGTTTTAATATTGTATATTTATTAAGTTAAAGACTATTTAAGAAATAACTTTAGCTCTTTGAGTTTGGAGCAAAAAATTGAAGTGAAGAATGCGGGAACACCTAAACCCAAAATTAATTTGAAGCAGACCACAAAGGGTAAATCTAGGGACTTTATTAGAAAGTTTAAAAACGAAATATACGAATTCCAACTTGTCAGTCTCGCGGCTCGATTCGTTCTCGTCATAAAACAGTTAACTATTGTTCTCGTCTTGATTGCGCCTAATGACGTAGCCGTAAATGGCGTAGTGGTATTAGACATCATTCGGTTTTTTTGATAACTCGTAGATGGCGGTAGTAGCATTAGTAGTGGACTGTATAAATATTGTTACGAGGGTTGCATGCGACGACGTTAAGATCCGACAGCTATACACACTAAGAAAACCTTTCTTATTTTCCAAAAGTTGTATTTACTTGTGTAAAATTAAAAAAATAAATAAAAATATGTTTGACCTAACGCATTTTCTTATTACTTTTTTTCTTTCTGCATTTAAAACGCCTCGATAAATTTCACCATACTTGTGAACCCCCTCTATCATAGCTCACGAGCCGCCACTGGTGTATTATTTGTATGACTAATGGCTGTAAAATTTAATCAATTTAAGTAAGTAATCAAATAATACCACCCTGTATAATTTTTACAAATAGATTCAAGTGCAGAAATATATTGTCTGTCGTGAACATTGCAAACTGATTTTCGGAAATGTTTGGAAAACGTCCAAAAAACAAACATTATTACGGAATCATGATTCAAAACACCTTATAATTATTGGAGTCTAGTTCTATTTTTTTCGGAGGTGTGTCTATTTTAACATTAGAATATAAATAAAGGTAATTCTCTACAATTGATTAGAAAAAGCGTGTTTCTAAAATATATTCAATCTGTTTGCGGTTTGTAAGTGTGTGGTACACGGTCCTGTTCTTTTTGTATTGTTTGTCCAGTGGTTTCTGAACCTTTCTGTATGAAGAACGAAGGGAAAAATGTATAAAAACCATAGTTGAAAGCGTGTTACCATGGGCGTGCAGTGGAAAATAAATAAATGCACTGTTGGAGACCTAGTTCCAAAGTTTCAATAAAAATAGTAGCAAACTAAGACCCCGAAGTGTGTTTAAACTATGTATTGACCCGATGGAAGTAAAATTAATCAGGAAGAAAGTAACTTTGCTAAAAATGTAAATAGAGTTGATACCAGCAACAATTGAGCAAACTAACTCACTATATTATGTCATTTTTTTAACGACACTACAAGAATAAAGGTAAACTGTTAATAATTAATATTTATTTGCTAAGCAAGACATTCTCAAAAGGTGATAATACAGTTGTTATTGTGTATCTACAGTCAACTATCATTTACTTGTTAATTGTATCTGTCTAAGAATATCTTTTTATGTTAGTAAAATTAAGACACTCGGGTTTAAAACTGTAGTGAAAACGTTGTGTGTATTTCTTTTACTTGACTGACGTAATTAATAGAGAAAAAAAAACATTAGCAAAACGCCAACGCCGATTTTAAAAGCGAAGCTACGAAGAGCGGGACTACATAAGACATCAAATTAAACTAGAAGTTTTTGTTTTAGCGTAGGATGCCAAAATTTTATGATACGTATAAAGAATGGGTAATTCGATTCTTAGTATATGTCTATTAGGCAGAGGAAAATAAAACAAACCATTGTATACACACAGTCTATTTTAAAAAAATAGGGACGTAATAAATATAAAACATAATATTCCTTAACAGTTCTTCGGTTGGTAGCTACATCTTTATTTGTAACAAAAATTGTTAGTAAATGCTTTTCTTCAATTAATGAAGGATTTTCTGTAAAAACAGCATATGAAAGAACCTAGTTTTATACAATATTTTAAACCAAAAATCTTGTAGATTTCTTCCACGGTTAATTATGTAGAAACTAGCCAGCCAAAGTGTTTTTAATTTAATAAATTGACAGTTTTTTAAAAATTAAATCTATAAAAATAATGTTCGGTTACAGAAAAATTCTAAACAGGAACTAACCAGATAACTGATTGTGACATTAATGACATTATTGGCAGAAATGAATCAAACAAACTCGACTGGTTAAAGTCCGTTTTGTTGCAGTTGATAGCTCATATCGAGGGTTGAAGCCATAAAACAACCGTAAACCATAGGCGTTGCCAATAGTAATTACCTTATTTAATAAGAAAATTGGCCTCTGTCCATTGTTAAGTAGGATTAGGGTTAAAGTAGGTACAACAGTGGTAATTAATTTACCTATTTTTGCCTGCTTTAGGATGTTATTACGCCATTTGATGTGCGTTTGTCAAACTATGTATTTAGTTGTATTTAGATACTGCATTATCTCAAAGTTGAATTATTTCCTATACTTGTAACAATGGCTTCAAGTTTTTCGCCAACGTGTCTTCGTCAAATTAGCAAGAGTGCATATTCTCTCCGAGAAAAGACATTAATATTAAACGTGCATGATGCTCTAGTGTACCAGAAACCTGCAAGTGATGTTCGTAGCATCATTGCAGAGTGTGCCAATATGGTAGGAGTTGGAGAGGCTACTATATATAGGTTCTTGCGTGAAAGAAAATCTAAGAACCTCAGTGAGCCAAAACCACTCCCAGGAAAGAAACCGTTAGAAATTGACAATTTCATTAAAAATGGTATTAGAAGAAAAGTACATAGTTTTTATTTTGCCAAGGAAATACCAACTATAGACAAAATTTTACAAGCCATTAACTACGACGAGGACTTACCACAGCTATCACGAACGAAACTATGGAAAATACTTCATGATATGAACTTTCGATGGGAGAAGCAAAACAGAAAATCTTTTCTTATTGATAGAGCAGATATTATTTGCTGGAGACGTCAATACTTAAGGTCCATCCGAAAATACCGCAGCGAAGGCAAAAACATTTTCTATTTGGATGAAACTTGGCTGAACGAAGGGCACACCGTATCTAAAGTTTGGCAAGATAAAAATGTCCTAAGTTCTCGACAAGCTGTCATGGAAGGCTGGTCAACAGGACTTAGACCACCATCTGGAAAGGGACGCAGACTTATTATAACTCATATAGGAAGTTCAAATGGCTTTTTGGATCAAGGATTATTACAATTCCCGTCGAATTCTACTAAAGACTATCATGAAGAAATGACTGCTGATGTTTTCGAGGAATATTTTAAGCAAATGATAGAATACATTCCCGCTAATTCTGTAATAGTGATGGATAATGCCAGCTATCACTCTAGGCTAAAAGAGAATCTTCCCACAACTTCATGGAAAAAGGCGGAAATCGTAAACTGGTTACAACGAAAGGAATTGAGTTACGATAATACCATGGTAAAAAAAGAACTTTTGGATATTGTTAGGCTACATAAATCACAGTATAAAAAGTATGTTATTGACGAGATGGCAAGAGATCGAGGTATTATAGTGCTCCGTTTACCACCTTACCATTGTGAGCTAAATCCTATCGAATTAATATGGGCTCAAGTAAAAGGATATGTTGCTAGAAATAACAAAACTTTTAAAATGCAAGAAGTGCGACACCTCTTGCTTCATTCTTTAGCAAATGTGTCATCAGAAAATTGGCAAAACGCCATAAAACATGCTATAGTAGAGGAACAAAAAATGTGGGAACTTGACAACGTAATTGACACAACTATGGAAATTGAGCCTTTAGTAATAAGCGTAGGACATGATGACTCTTCAGATTCTTCTGAGGACCATTTTATCGAGTTATAATTATTGAAATTGTCAATATTTTTTGATCTGTAAATAAATTAGTTTTCTTGTAAATAAATTCATAAAATCATAAAATCTATTACATTTAAATAAAATAATAAGCGGTTACATTAAAAACCCAACTCTCCGACCATGATGGGCCGTTTTAATCATTATCCTTTCATTTCATTTTATGGCTCTATTGTTACTTTATCTGTTACCCGGTGGAATAGGTCAAAATTTCTTCATCTTTATGCTAGATGTACGTAAAAAGACCATTTTATAGGTAAAATATTTTAGGCCACCGGGTTTTGAATCTTTAATGAGGGTATCGAGCTATCAACGGCAACGAAACAGACTTTTAGTACATTAGTATTAACCTAACCAGGAATTATAAGAAAATCATGTGAATGTCATTTATGTCACAGTCAAGAATGTGGCTCATTTTAGTTCTCAAAAATACGGTTTTATACTTTTTCAATACAGTTACCACAATCTCTGCTTATTTTACAAACATGTAAGAAAGCAGAAGGTATGCTATCACTGGATTGTAATTTGTTATTAATAAACGAATTATCACAAAAAATATAAGTTACCCTATACTAAAATTTTTGTAGAAAATCTGCAACAAGACGAACATTGTGGTGAATATTTCTTATTTTGGGCCTATAACATCAAATTCAAGAAATTTAACATAGTTTTTTTCCATTCAGGTATTAAATAGAACACCTTGTATTTAAATTTACTATTATGTTTCGTAGGTTTTTAGGTAGAATCCAGTAACGTGCTCAGATTTTTTCTACATATAGTTTTCAAGGAAAATAAACAAATTTGATTTTTTTAAATGGGTCACCCTATATATTTTTTAATAATATAATTTAGTTTGTGACAAGCTTCTCAAAAATATATAACACTTTATTTTTAGTCTTAGTATTAGGCCCGAAATATACGTTTTTCAAAAATATACTATTTTTTTAGTTTGCCATGACGGATATTAAAAAAATTCTGGTGTGATTAAATATTAGACACACGAATTGAAAATTTATTGAACTCCCTCATAAATATTGCTCAAATTGTTCTCCATTATGCCTTAGACATGTTTCACACATGGTTCTTATTCGCCTTATGAATTAAAAATAATAAACAGCCGCGTTTGTAACTCCCTAAAAGCTCTGTCAATGGCAATTCTTAAATCTGCCATTGTTTGGTACTCAATGGAATAAATTTTATTTCCCTATAAGAAGAAATCCAAAACCGACAAGTCGGGTGACCTTGGTGGCCATCTTACAGGTCCATTAGTTCCAATCCAGCGACCAGGGAAGTTATTATCTAGGTAGGCCCTTACAATTTGGGCATTGTGAGCGGGCGCTCCATCCTGTTGAAGAAGCTATTGAGACCAGCTAAGGGCACATCTTCTACTATTTCTGGCACAACGTTTTCCAGAATTTTCAAATATATATTTGCATTAAGGCTTCCTTCAAATATATTATAAACTATTTTGCTATTCAGTATAATGCATGAAACGCTAACGCCAAATCTGCATAGCCGTTCGATTGGAAATATTACATGCTGATTTTCCTGAGACCAAAACCTCGTATTCTGTCGATTAAACATGCCAGCACTGGTAAAATGAGCCTCATCAGACCATATAACGGTTTTTTCAAAATTGTTTTCCCTGTTCAGATTTTGTAAATACCAATTGCAAAACTCTATACGGCGCTGTGCATCACCAGGATGTAAGTTTTGTACACGGTGGAATTTATATGGCTTAAAATTGTGTTTTTTTAGGATTGTTTGCACTCTTGATTTAATTATTCCGACCGAACCTTCAACTTTTCTGCAAAAACTATTATAATTTGTTTCAATTGAAGCTAACACATTAATTTCATCACGAATTCGCGATTATCCTTCTGGTGGATTTTAGGGAGAGGTTTAGAAAATGAACCGTGTTCAATTAAATTTGATCTTATTTTTTAAAAAATCCGTTTGCTACATAAGGGCTTATATTTACCTATTCAAATACACTTCCAATGCTCCATTTGCATTTTCGTTACACTGGATATAACAAACGAGCATGTCGTACCTACTTCTCAAAGTTTTCATTATTAATTAGAAATTTTAAAACAACTTAGGGAACCCGAATGCTCTGACAAAATTAGAAGATTTTATTATTATGACGCATAGGACTGTGTTCTTTTGTTTGTTTTAAATACCCGTCATGGCCTACTAAAAAAAAATTTATTATATTTTTGAAAAACATATATTTCGGGCCTAATACTAAGACTAAAAATAAAGTGTTATATATTTTTGAGAAGCTTGTTACAAACTAAATTATATTATTAAAAAATATATAGGGTGACCCATTTAAAAAAAAAGCAAATTTGTTTATTTTCCTTGAAAACTATTGAATGTAGAAAAAATCTGAGTACGTCACTGGATTCTACCTAAAAAACTACAAAAAGAACATTTTATTTCTTTTTGATACGTTACGGGGTAACCGAGATATGGGGGGGTGTCCCAAAATGCACAATTCTCAAAAACATCCCGTATATCAAAAACAAGGCGGCCTAGAAAAATTCTGATTACGGCATCTTCTGTTTGACAAAAAAGTAGCAAAGTGCTGCGAAAACCGCATCCTTCTATATTCCTTCTATTCTAATAACGGAGATACTACCCAAAAATGGTACTTCTACCACGAAGGTATAATTTTGAAAATACCTTGTATAGAAACGGCTAGTATTTTTATGAAATAAAAAGACCTATACTTTTCCTAAATTGCCTAAATTTTCAAATCTTTAACTGCAGTTAAAGGTGAACTTATTATGTTTTTTATAAAAGATTTTATCTCTGGAAAGGTTGGTATGGGTATAGGAAATTGTTAACAAAACTTACTTGGATTTTAACATAGAATCGAAACACGGCAAAATATATACTGTGTATTCTATTTAAAATAACATAGATAAGCTCAACTTCCGGTATAACAGGAAGTGATAGATATCTTCATCAGCATCTTTTATAGCGAGTGCCAATATGGGTCATTTTTCTACAAACCGCACACTTTTTAACCATAACAATTAGAATTGTCCGAAATTTTATTTACAACTGACATATACATACAATTAGTTGACGTGTATTTCAGAATTTTGCTGAAAATGTGGAATTTTTTTAACACTTTGTTATGATAGCTTTAAGTGTTTCATAGTTTCAACATGCTCCCCCCAATCAATTTGAAAAATGCCGTTTGGTTCTTTATCCTCTTACTGCAAACCCCATTTTACGATCTATTAGATCGGTACACGCAGAGTGCGGGGAATGAACAAACGCGACGGAACGAGGCGTCTACTACAATCGGGCTCGCTGCAGTATGAAGCATTAATATTTACATACTTTCCGTCGTTCGAACGCGTAGTTCACCACGCTTCGACCAGTGGCGCGATGAGTGACCTGCGATCAAAAATAGTTAACAACTACCCATCTAATAGAGGTGCCACTTTTGCATAAAATGAGTTTTGCTGATAACAGGGTAAAGAACAAAACGGTATATTTTTAAATTAATTTAAGGTGGGGGGCGAACTTGATAAAACTATTTAAAAAATTAAATTGTTATTATGTTACATTTGTTCACGATGGCATTTTTTTTAATACACTGCGAAATCTAACATAACAAAGTGTTAAATAAAAAAGACCGACATTGATACGATCGGTACAACTGGAGAGATTAAATTTTAAGTATGGAAAGATTGAAGAAAATCCAGCAAATAATCAAAAATTCATGTGGATATTTTGAAAAATAATTTTTCTTCAGCAAAATGCTGAAAAAATAGATGTCAACTACTTGTATGTATATGTAAGTTATAAAAAAAAATTCGGACGATTCTAAAATCTCAAGTGTGCCAATATTTTTTTGCACTTTTTGACAGTTTGTTAAACCTTAAATTATTAAACTCCTTAAATTTGGTGAGTTCTAAAGCGTTTGTAAACATTAAAAGCTATAGGTCGCAGTTTTATATGTATAAAATAGCGTTTTAAGCATTATTGTTTAAATCACAATGCATGTGTAAATTGTACTACGGTGGTGAAAAATAGTACTAGTGTAGTTCTTTCGTTGTTTCTTTTTTCTAAAATCATCCTATCTAAAATAGAGACTAAAGGTTTTTCGAAAAAAATACATTTCGAGTAAAAAACTCGACGCAAAACTTACAACAAACCTGTATTTTTTTAAAAACCATGTGCTATCAGGAATTTACCAGATGGCCTCGGCGTCATGCGCATATAGCATGTCCAAAAGTTAAAACCAAAAGTAAATACCGATTACCGATGCATCCAAACGAGAATTGGTATTAATTGTGACGTCACTGGTTAAACCGCCACTAACCGAGCTGGGTATTTACGGTTAACCAAAGACCATCGTACAGGACCGAAATCAGTCGTAGGAATGTAACGATATTAAAAATCTATCGATACGTGGACAATAGATATCACGATTAATTCTAAAAGTGGGGTTTCAGTGACGGCCACAACGCCTTCTTTTATGCGAGAAAATTGATTGTTTATTGTCCAGTAAAGACGGTCTTGATGTGCAAAAATATTGCCGTGTAATCATTTTCATTACGAGCGAAGTACGGTCCTGTTCACCGGGTAAGCTCGATCGTTTATCAGTCGGCATTGCGCATGACATGACATCTGACAATCAGCTTTGTTTACATGCGCGAAGCAATAAATTTGTCACTTTTGCTTTTACTTTGGCTATCCATAGACACAGGTCAGTGGATGATTCCGCTAATTGAAGGTTACGGTTATTTGTGTAAAAGGTGTAACCCAGATAAATACCGATTTATCCAAGCGACCTGCATAACCGTGACGTATTTTGATATTTGACATAACAGTCACTGATATTAACTAATAATTCGCTTGGACAGGCTATAGTCGCGGTTTCGTGAGCTATTGGTTGCGCGAAACAGAACAAACCACCCAATCAAAAACGTTTTGACCTTTCACAGTCCTCTTTGTTTAGTTAATGTCAAACCTATCAATTGTGTAAGCTGTCAGGTCAACACACGTCAAAACGTCTAAGAACATTTCTCATTGGGTGGCGGCCAAGTAAGCTTTTAAGACCGCCGCCAGAGGTCGTATTCCTTACGGTAAATCGCCAATACAGGGAATCGGAAAAGTTATAAGCTAATATTGAAATTTGAACTGGAACATTTAAAATTGTATGGATTTGGCAAATTCTGTTAAATATAGGGTGTCCGAATAGAGTAACGAAGTAATCACCGTTTTGTGATTAGAGCATCGAAAAGTGTTACGAGCGGGTAGTTATTTTAAATTATATTTTTAATCTAACCTATATCTTTAACTATACAGAGGGTACAAAGATAAAGATTTAAGGCCTTTGGGCCATATATGCGCGGTATAAATTTGAAAACTTCCCACCCTTAATATCAGCCCTCGCGGTTAAAGCCCCTGAGAGGGACCGATGTTATCCTTAAAATCTTAAATGGGCTTAGTTCACACTATGTCGCTATATTGGGACACCCTGTATATAATTTCTATTCTATTTAAATATTAATTTTAACGATATAAGAAACGTGGTCGTATAAACACTCACACGCAGCGTTCCACCTGGGCGACTAGTTTGGCAACACGAGCGATGCGGCCGCGTATTGTGTATGACCCATAAGTTATGGGATACCCTGTATATTATTATTAATGTAACTGCAAAATTTTGACTACCTAGCAACAATGACCTTTTTCTACTACTGTATAAATAAATCAACTTTCGGGCCGTAGCAACACGAAAGAAAACGAAAGTAAATGTTACAGTTACCTGAATATTATCCGTTGCTAGCTACGAAAGTACGTTGCTAGCTACGAAAGTAATACTTTCGGTGCCAGGACAAAAAAACAAGAATAAAATTTTTTATTGTATTTATTCAAGCGAATTAAAAAAAAATCTTACTTAATAATAGAAAGTTTATATTTATTGAAAAAACAAGTGGTATAATATCAATAATATAAAACTTAAATAACACTAATTTTTATTTATTGTCATTAAGGGTAATAGTGAAATTTGAACAGAAATATTAATTGATGGAATATTATTCAATTCAATACCTTCGCCGCTTCTTATTAGAGACTCGTTATTATCCTGGACTTGGACCATACAACTATTTGTCACTCTCGCGTCGTTAGATGGAATAAAAGTAGGAGATCGATTTAAGATCTTTTTGGAAATTTCGATTTTATTTGTATACGAATCACCAATATATCCCTCCGCAACGGACGAAGATCTCCAACCGCCATGTCTTTTTAAATCCAAAATATCGATACCTGGAGCATTTGCAAGAAAGGTAGTTGATGTTCTTCTAAACGAGTGACCAGTGTATTTATTTATATCTTGAAGTTTCAAAAATTTGGCAATTTCTTTGGGAACATTTGAAATAGTGTGTTTTCCAATCACCTGATTCACACACCTACCTCGTTCATAGCGATATAACAAGCGTTCGTCTTGTGCATTATTTGGCCTAAGTTTAATATAATCTTGAAGTAACCTCATGAAAGAAACTGGACCTCCATCATCGGCTATCACAAAACTTCTTTGAACCTTGTTTTTGCTCTGGAGGATTTTAACAATAGCTACATCATCCTTGATTTCGATGTCGTTCAATTTCATTTTATAGATCTCATCTGTCCGGCATGCTCCAGCTATCCCCATTACTGCCATCACTTTCATAGATAAATAGCTATGATTAGGAGCGTCAAGTAAAAACTTTATTATTTCTTCTTTTGTGAAAATTTTAGATTTTTTAGCTTCGTAACCATCATTTTTTCGTTTAATAAATGCAATAAGTTTCTTAAACTGCGAAATATCTATATTTTTGTTCACAGAAATAGTCAATTTAAGCATGGAATATTGTGACCATAAGGACGGAGGTGATAGGGCTTCAGATTTCTCTTGGAAGTACGCTAGCATTACATTTTCGTCAATTTGTGAAAGGTTTTTCTCCACGAACCATTCTAGAAACAGGTTGTACGTTTGACAGTACCTATCTTTCGACTTTACGGGTAAGAGTGAGGCACATGCCAACTCGGCCGCCTTCTGTATAGCTTCGTTTTGGTCTTGAAACAACATTTTCGACAATCGAAATTAAAAAATTCGAACTGACAGACTTTGACAGTACTCAAATAACTAGTTGTCATGGATTATTTTACAGGTGTATTTTATTATAATTTGAATAAAATCAAAGTTCATTACTTAATAATATAATTGATCAAAGAACAGTAGTAGAAAAAGTTTAATACATTACACGCTGCAAAAGCCCTTTCAGGTGCTTCGCTACGCTTCGCCTCGCCTATTTAAACACACCTCGCACCAAAAAGTAAACTTTCGCAGCTTGTAATGTAAATAACTATTCCAAATTAATTTCATAATTTTTAATCTCCGGTTGTTTGAAATTCGCTCGCATCGCATCTAGTCGCACGATCGTTTTATAGTAGTATATGAGTATCGCGCCGTTTCGAAGTAAATCGCTCACGTAGAACGCCGGATGAGCAACATTGATTTTAAAGTTCTAGCTAGCGAAACTGGTGTAGAAAAATACATGCATTTATCTAACATGCAATTTTTATAAATAGCAACTTTAATAGTATAAAAATGACAGTAAATATTCGTTGACAGTACAATATTTCAAACATTTTACAATGCAGGGTGTCATGGAAATGACTTATTATATTTAAACCGGCAAATCCCGAGATGAAAATAAATTGAAGAAAAATAACGAGAAATGGCGCTTTGAATTATTAAGCGAAATATACACTTTATATGAAATCTCAAAATTTACGTGGACTGAGGACTTTCGCAATCAATAGTTTATTGAGGCAGTCTCGAGGTTCAAAAGAGGTTAGCGCATTATAGGGGATGTTGTCATATTGCAACACAGAATTCTAATCGCACGTGTTCAGTTTTTGACAACGACAACAAGACGTCTTTGACAAGCGTTATTATTACAAGCGTCTTTTTCAAACTTTTTACAAAAAAACACTACAATTTTAAGGTACATACTCTCTTACCGTCGATCTTATTTTAAAATAATCCTTTTTTAATTAAATTCCATAAAAAAATAAAACACAAAAAGTATGTTTTTCAACAGCTCAACAGTAGATAATATCACACAAGTTTGAAATCGCATCACAACATTTATTATTATGAATTATTTCACAACAGAAAAAATCGAGTACTGCTACAACTAAAAAAACGTTTAAAATTCGTATATGTCAAACACGTGGGACTCTCGACAGCGTCAGTTCAACCCTGAGTCTCGAAACATAATGAAGCAACGATAGTGGCGCGCGGCCGGTATACAAGCAAGGCCGAGACACGCGGTGTGATCTGACAACACGATTAGTATACTGTAGTGACCCACATTGTTGTTAAGTGAATCCAGATGGAACGGCGCGACAGTACGTGGGTAAAAAGGGTTTTTACCTTAGTATTTAGATATTCGATTTAAAAAAAAACTATGTAGACTTTCTCTAGGACACATCAACAATGTGAGTCACTTGAGTATACTAACAGTGATGTCAGATCACACCGCGTGTCTTGCCCTTACTTAGATACCCGCCGCACGCGACTATCGTTCTTCAGTATGATTTGGAGATGCGGGGATGGAATGTCGAGGGTTCCACGTGCTTGATGTATACGAATTTTAAACGTTTTGTTAGTTGTAGCATTACCCGATTTTTTTTCTGTTGTGAAATAATTCATAATAAGAAATATTGTGATGTGATTTCAAATGTGTGTGATATTACCTATTGTTGGTTCTGTTGCACAACATACTTTTGGAGTTGTGTTATTTTTTTATGGAATTTAATTATAAAACCTTAAAATTGTAGTTTTCTTTTCTAAAACGTTTGAAAAAGAAGTGATGGCGCGAGTCAAAGACGTCTTGTTGTCAAAAACTAAACACGTGCGTTTATAATTCTGCGTATATAACACTGCCTCAATAAACTATTGATTGCGAACGTCCTCAGTAGCGGCCACGTAAATTTTGAGATTTCATATAAAGTGTATATTTTGCTTAATAAATCAAAGCGCCATTTATGGTGATTTTTCTTCAATTTATTTTCATCTCAGGATTTGCGGGCTTAAATATAATAAGTCATTTCCATAACACCCTGTACATAGTTAACGAGATGAAGATCAAAAATAAACTGGGCACATGTATCTACATAAACCAAAAATTTGCTTTTAAATAATTTATTTTTTCGAAATGATAAAAAAAAAATAACAAACCTGGATATGTCGCTCTGGAAGGAGAAAATAAATATTAAGTAAGGTTGCACAAAGTAAGTAAAATACAGGGCCACCCGGATAAGAATCCCTTTACTACAGCAATCTCGTTAAACACACACAGAAATGGTCAAATTATTAGACAAAAGTCATGTTTTACAAATTTAAAAAATTCCAAAAAAATTTCTTTCTTTTTGTTTTCCGATTCTATTTGCAGAGATGTGCGAAAATAAATTTTACATTCTCATTGCCACTCTTCTCCTCTATAAGATGATTTAATTGAATTTTCAATCCGACGTTTCGTTTTTGCGCAACCATCATCAACCTTGTTTTTTAAAATAGTAGTTACATTTTATTTTAAGCTTTATGAACCCCACCTTATATTCTGGATTCAACGATTTTGCACACCTATTTTTTATTAGGCGTTTCATACGTATCTTCAATGCAAATAACCACCTATTAAAAATATTTTTCTATTTGTCGTTGTATTGTAGTAGGTAAACAATTTTTTATTTGACATTATTTCCAATAATAATGTAACATAAATTATTTTTCATTTTTAATAACGCATCATTTTCGAACACAAAAATAATAATATGTAATAAATAATAGGTGTGATATATCGTTTGATTCAGAACATGTGGAGTCCATAAAGCAAAAAATTAAATGTTACTACTATTTGAAACAACAAAGTTGATGATGGTTGCCAAAAAACGAAACGTCGGATTAAAATTTAATTCAATTAGGAGAAAAAGTGGCAGTAAGAAGTCGTCAAAAATCGGTTTTGCCCAACTATCCCCGTATTCTTATCCATGGCACCCTGTATACAGCTGCCACGCGCCAAAATAAATCGAGCCTCTTTGGGTGATTAATTTTTGAAGAGAACTTACTTTTTGCAACCTTCTATATGCGAGTCTAATGCACTATAATAATAATAAAAAAACGTAACAACAAATAAATCTTGAGCAAAATAAATAACTTAAGCGGAACATGGTGTTCAGGATATTTTAACGTTTAAAATATAATAAAATACGTTTGTACAGTTTTAGTAAAAATTCTTTTTCATGTTAAAAAGATGGTTCTTTTTTCAGATTGGCAAAAATGGTTTAAAGCTGGAACATAATATTTATCATTTTATCGGGTTTACCTTTTGTAATTTCAGTAAATAAATTTATGAGGAAGTAGGTGTGAAGTTGTTCTTTCAATTGAACACCCTGTATATTTTTTATTTTTCTGATCGTTCTCTCCCGATTCCAAAAATATATAGTTTATATACAGGGTTGCCCAGAGGTCCAGAATGAAATTAATATAGCCTCAACCTGTAACTTTTGGGGAAAACGCTCGGACACGTCAATTTAGTTTTATATATGCTCACATTTTGACGTTATTCGTTTGTTTTTTTATAGACAATTGTCAAAGATATGACGACATCGATCTTTGTTTTAAATAGAAACATACAGCTTGTGATGCATCATTTGAAAGCTAATATCTCGTACAGTATGCTCATAAATATTAGCGCGATTCTGTCAAGCTATTTCAAAATAGCGACTGTTAAAAGGTTTTAAAAAATCTCTATTTAAATAAGCGGAAATGATAAATCATTGATGGTTTTTTTACCTTTCAAGGTAAGAAATCTTCATTGTGTCGCGTTCTGACATTTTGTGACATTGGTGGAGGACATTTCCAGCATTTGCCACGTTAAACCACCTTTCTGTTGTGTTTTGTTTTGCTTCGTTACATTTTTATTCATTTTACAATATAAATAACAAATAAAGAGATTTTTTAAAAACTTTTAACAGTCGCCATTTTGAAATAGCTTGACAGAATCGCGCTAAAATTTATGAGCATACTGTACGAGATATTAGCTTTCATCACATCACAAGCTGGCTGTTTCTATTTTAAAAAAAAGATCGATGTCATATCTTTGACAAATGTATATAAAAAAAACAAACGAATAACGTCATGAGCATATGTAAAACTAAATTGACGTGTCCGAGCGTTTTCCCCCAAAACTTACAGGTTAAGGCTATATTAATTTTATTCCGGACCTCTGGGCAACCCTGTATATTAATTCAAACCGTTATTAAGCTATGAGCAATAAAATTTTTAAGATATCCATTCTAACCGAAACTAGAATCACTATAGTTTTAAAACTTCCCGGGAATATACAGTATGTCCACAGATTGAGTTAAGATAACTTTTTTATTTTGGATTTTTCGAGAAAATGTTGTACTTACTTCATTTTTTGCTTGTAATAAAAATACGAATGGTGTCGACTAATTTGAGTTCCAACATATATCCGAAAAAATGAAAAACAAAAAATTGCAAACATAAACACCCACACAGGAAACATAAAATATTTGTTATTTAATACACAATTAACAATTAAAAAGAACAATTATTCGTTTGTTCGTTACAAGGAAAAAATGACCAACAACATTTTCTCGAAAAATACAAAATAAAAAGTCTTCCCTCGGTTTTTTGGGACATCCTGAAAAATGCAAAATAAAAAAGTTTTTCGTCTTGTTAACTTAAACCGTGGACATACTGTAGATGAGTTTTTCACAAAACATCGTAAACAAGTTTATGTTATGTTGTATCAAAAAACCATCGATATATTCCCAACATTTAATCCCAATCCCAATCCTTAATCCCAACATTTAATCTTCAATCCTAATTACCAGTGACTAGTGTTCGGGTTTATATTCATATTAACAATGATGCCGCCAATTTCCGTTGAAAATTAAAAACCCCTGATTTTGAATGTAGCATTATTTTTTGACAGGTATTTCCTAACCTCATTTCTGTCGTTAATTTTGGATCGTAATTATTTGATTTAAATTTTGCATGTGAAGTATGCTGTTGGCGTTTTTATAAACTTATATTTGTAAATACGTACGTAAATATATATTTGATAAATAATTAAAATAATACAGTGCAACCTCGATAATCCGAACCTTCGTTACACCGGAGTCGTCAATAATCCGGCCAAACATTTCAACTGCAGTGTGTACTTTATGATCAGGATTTAATAGTACTCGGTGATTCAAGCAAACAAAAATTACAAATTACTTCACAAAATAATATAAAATTTAATAAGTATGCTTCTGTTTCAAATAATTTTTGTTTATATACTATTTTCTAGTTGTTTTGTATTTCAATAAAAAAACTCTCTCGCTTCAATAATCCGTATTATTTACTAATCCGGATGACCGCGGTTTTAATTAGTCCGGATTATCGAGGTTGCACTGTATAATCAATAATCCATTTTTGCCAATAATCGCCTCTATTTCTTTTTGGTAATTTTAATTTTGCTATTGATTGCTATAATTTATCAAATTTAAAAAATCCTGCATACCTATTAATTAAAACAAAGCGAAACTGCATCTCAAGGCAAAATAAAGTTAACAAACAAAAAAAATAATCTGATAATGATATTGGTATATCACAGAAAATTTTGCGAAAAACCGTGCTTACGTTATGCGCTTATGTTAAAACCAAAATTTTTCGCCGGTAATCATGGAAAGATTAGAAAAAACTTTATAAACTTTTTTTTTAGCCACACATAACCTAAAAGAAAACTTTATTACGATAAGTAAGTACAAAAATCAGCTTCTTATTGCTAACAGTACGAAAATACAAACTTAAAATATGTTATAATACTTATTTGTTCCGGTGCCTCTTTAAATTGATTGTACTTGTAAAACATTTGGAGATCGAAAATATATTTAAGAAAATCTAGAATTTTTCGTGATCGGTTAGATTCATTTGATTCGATTGTGATTGGTGCTTTTTTTTAATTAAACTATTACGAATGTTATCAAAATCTAATTTTCATCGCGTCACTGTACGATTAGCCTTTATATTAACAACATATAGGGTACCGACATAGCGAAAAAGCCAAGTAACTACGTTGTGGTTTCCGAAACAACGAAATTATACACAAAAATTGTAGAGGATACTAAGGTGCCATCTGTAATGAATACACCATAGAATAAGCACAGATTCTACACCTGAACTTAATAGGTTTGAGCTAAACATGTCTTAGTAAAATGTTAGTCGCTAATGAGATACAGGGTGTTATTTTTTTTAACGCTCAAGCCGTTCTTGATATATAGACAAGAAACTTTGTAATTAGTGGTTCTTGAGGACGAGTATCATGAATATACTTGTAGATGGCGTTAGGTACGTCCTACATGCAGGGCCGTTCCTGAGTGGTATGCTGGGAGTGCCCCCGCACAAGGGCGGCGAAAATTATAGGGCGGCGAAAGCCGCCTGTAGTTTGACAGAATAAAAGAAAAATAATAAAAATAGACACCTCTTTCACATATTAAAAGATATTGAGGTCATTTTTGTGACAATTGCTTTGAGCTTTAATTTCAGGTAGGTAATTATAAAATATATAGTAACTGTTTTGATTTGAAGGGCAGCCAGTTCATATGTAGCAGAAGGGCGGCCAACAGGCTAGAAGCGGCCCTGCCTACATGCCCGCTATATTACGCCCAAACTTTGTTGTGGGTAACTTTATGGGAATTCTGATTAAAATTTATAATAGAATGGTAATTTCTAAAGAAAAAATGTATATTTAATTTGTTGTGTTAAATCAATCATAGCGCCCTCTACATGTTATTTGAAAAACAGACAAAATTCATGTTCCTCGTCCTCAAAAAACCCCAATTATAAATTTTCATGTTTATATCTCAAAAACAGCTTAAACTATGGAAAAAAAATTTATAAGTTAAACATTATCACCCTGTATCTCATTAACTATCAACATTTTACTAAGGCATGTTTAGCTCAAACCTATTATTTTCATGTGTAGAATCTATGGCTACGCTATGGCGCATTCATTACGGACCACCCTGTATACAGAGTGTCCCAGAATAAGGATTTAAGAAGAGGTTATATTCTTTATAAATGGGACGCCCTGTATTTTATGACATCATTTAATTATACCTAAAAATCTCTAACCACAACGGAATTATGTTACTCTGTCGCACTTGGGACACTCGGTATATACCTTATCCAAAGCAAAGATAAATATTTGAAGAAAACTATCAATCATTTATGTATTTCCACTCGCTTTAGACAAAGTATACCCTCGTTAAGTTACTCGAGCGGCGCCATTGAAACTACTTTAACACAAAACACGTGTCACCACCTCCATTTTAAAAATTGAGTTTGTAACTAGACAATATGGCGGCCGAGCGACCAATAACACAAAAGCTACGGGCCGAAAAAGGACTCGGTTCTAACCAATCACGAACTAGACGCTACTTTGACCGACTTGCACTTGTTGGGTTTATACGGGGGTTTCAAGCCGTAATGCTTGGGCACGTTGGGAATGCACTTCAAGACGCCCGGGAAACCGGCGGGAGCACCGTAATTTGGCACCGTCTGAGTCGTTTGGTGAATAAGGACCTCTTCCAGATCACATTCTCTGTAAAATTATTATCCAATAAGCAGTGGCGTGGGTGAAAATATAGGGGAAGAGCCAAATATAAAAATATTTGTTTTAAATTACCTATTATTTTTTATACCGGATATTTCAGTTTTTGACAGCTATAGGTAGACACAAATAAGAATGCTGACCGCTCTTCCTACATTCACGTAGATTTTAATTTGTATGCAAAACCAAAATTGGCTAACATTTTTCGTTGCGTTGCGTTTGCCTCTATTGTACGGCACAGGAGTCTGAAACAGGGACGGAAGGGAAAGTAAAAAAATAATCATCCAGGTATAGGCGTGCTAAATTCATCTCGAATCACCATTCCCTGTCAAATACTAACAGCAAAACACAGTATTAAAACAATAAAAGGTTTTCGCTCCGCCATTGGTGGTTGACAGACGCCAATCAGGCACCGGTGTCGTCACTTTCGACGACGAACTGTCGCTGTGGTGTCAGATTTACAATTTAAGAAAATGTTTCAAAAATCATGAATTTAATTATACCAAATAATCATTATCTATAGTCATTTTGCAATAAAAAAATTAATACGAATATAAAATATGCATCCTAGTCTCTATTTATAAGGCAATTTAAAGATGTTATCTTATTAATAAATACGAATGAAATTTTTTTAATAAATTTAATACGACACCTGGCAATCTCGTTTTTAAGTTTTTTATTTTTTGCCCGCAATCTTAAACTGTTTCAGACTATTATGCCAAACAATATTTAGATTATTTTGTAGTATTAAACCATTGAACTACTAGAGTAGGAACGAATAATACAATTATTATATCACTAAAAAAATATAGTGGAGTCGATCCGATTTACGAAAATCCCTTGACGAAATCGAGTAATTTTTTTCCCCAATCGATACAGTAGGATCCTCTCGACATTCTGACATGATTTGTAGGGGGGCCGCATGGGGGGGCACGCCCCGTAAACCTAACCGACAACGGATTCTCCTAAATAACTCAGCCGGTTTTGATGCTACAAAAAAATGTGAAGGGCAAAATTTAAGAGCTTGACAGAGCGCGTAAGCTCGAACAAACCTAATCCCGATATCTCAAAGAGTTCGCGAATTTTCGCGAGTTTCTACTGCAAAAAACAATAAAATTCAATTAACCATATCGAGAAGGGGCGGAGTTGGGGCATCAATTTTTCGCGAATCAACGGGTGACATCGAGTACTTTGATAGACCGGAGGCTGGGGGGGGGGGGGATTACGAGGGGAGTATGGGGGGGGGGGATATTACATAAATACTAATAAGTAGTTTATTAATCGAGCTACGGGGATCAGGCCGGATTCAATTTGTTCATTTTTTTATCAGCTACGAGGGGGGATTGGCGAAAAATTCTCATTTTCACAAATGCGCGCTTGGCGCGGCATTCAAGAAACTTTTTAATATCTCCGAAAATACTTTAGATATTAGGTTCAATTTTGGTATGTGTTAATAGGATATAGAACCGCAAATTTTAGTTAGAAACGTTATTCAATTGTTCCACCAGTTGCGTCCATGCAAACATGTCCTCCGATATTTTTTACAAAAAAGATGGTACGCCGCTGACATTTTTTCATGTGCATTTTTTCTAATTAGCCTGGTCAATTCTACATAAAAACGGTCTCTTGAGTTTTTCTCGTCAGACGCACCGTTCTTGATTAAAACCATTAAATTCATATTGAAACTCATTATTATTAACATTGATAAAATAATTAATTATAAATTTAGTTTCATAAAATTTGTTGGAGTGGACAATTCAGTGCAAAAATGGGCGGAAGCATGCCTTTTAAGTGAAGGTGGCCATATCCAACATTTTTATGAAACAAAATTTATCATTAATTATTTCATCAATATTAATAATAATGAATTTAGTGGTTTTAATCCAGAACGGTGCGTCTGACGAGAAAAACTCAAGAGACCGTTTTTATGTAGAATTGACCAGGCTAATTAGAAAAATGCACATGGAAAAATGTCAGCGGCGTACCATCTTTTTGTAAAAACTATCGGAGGACATGTTTGCAGCGACGCCACTGGTGGAACAATTGATTAACTTTTCTAACTAAAATTTGCGGTTCTATATCCTATTAACACATACCAAAATTGAACCTAATATCTAAAGTATTTTCGGAGATATTAAAAAGTTTCTTGAATGCCGCGCCAAGCGCGCATTTGTGAAAATAAGAATTTTTCGCCAATCCCCCCTCGTAGCTGATAAAAAAATGAACAAATTGAATCCGGCCTGATCCCCGTAGCTCGATTAATAAAATACTTATTAGCATTTACGTAATATATTTTTTTCCCCCATAACTCTCCTCCTAATTGCCCCACCACCCCCAGCCCCAGCCTCCGGCGGCGGCGGATCAAAGTACTCGGTGTCACCCGTTGATTCGCGAAAAATTGAAGCCCCAACTCCGCCCCTTCTCGAGATATAATTAATTAAATTTTATTGTGTTTAGAAATTGAAAATCGCGAACTCATTGAGATATCGGGATCGGGTTTGTTCGAGCTTACGCGCTCTATCAAGCTCTTCAATTTTGAACTTCACATTTTTTTATCAACATCAAAACCGGCTGAGTTCATGTCAGAATATCGAGGGGAACCCAATGTATCGATTTGGTAAAAAAATTACTCGATTTCGTCAAGGGATTTTCGAGCCGTTGATTTCGCCCGAACGACTCCACTAATATTGAAGTTAATTCAATTTATTGAATAAAAATTAACTGATCGTTTTTTACTTTCTTTTTCCTTCTTACTTGAGGTCCTTCCCCTACTTTACGAGCCGCCACTGCCAATAATTAATAAATAATAACCGCATATTGTTTAACAACATAAAAAAAAACATCTCAATTAATTGACGTGCTTACCTGGCATGGTCTAAGAAGTCATGATACAAGTCCTTCGGCACTTGACTCGGTTTGTCGGACTTGTCGACGAAGAGTTCCGTTTCTCTGTTGTACATGTACAAAAAGTCGTTTAATTGCTTCGCAACTATGGCCGCTCTATCTTTGGTTTCCAGTTTCGTACTTGGTGTCTAAAACGGTGACTCAAGATTTAGTTTCTAGTTGTTTATGTATCTTTCAAACAAATCATGTTGAAAGAAACTATTCGTATGTGCACGAGCGATGGTAGATGTTTTTGGAAACACGCTGTATACATATAAAGTGGAGTTCATAAAGCATAAAATAAAATGTTACTGTTATTTAAAAAACAAAGTTGATGATGGTTGCGAAAAAACGAAACGTCTGATTGAAAATTTAATTGAATCATCTTATAGAGAATTGAGAATTAATGTGCGACTTTTGTCTAATTTGATAATTTCTATGTCCTATGGCAGCGTTTTGTCAAACTGGGGTCCGCGGACCCCTTGGGGGTCCGCGAGCAGTTACTTAGGGGTCCGCGAATAGCTAAGTGGGAATAAAATGTCACAAAAACAAAATATCGTAATCGACTTAATGCCGAACCAGATATATAAGGCTGCAGCTTTCTTCAAATTAAGCCCAACATAGCATAGCTGCGTGGAAGAACAAGAAAGCAGAACTATCCATCTCACTAAGTACATTTGCTGCAGCCAGTGATATAATATTCAGATTTTTGCTTATTAATTCTTTTTGATTTGTGAAAAATAATAAGATTCGAATAAAAATTATTTTTAACTAAAGGTAATTAGTTAGGCATGACTTCCTATCCCAGAATTAATTCTGTAAAGATTGTTTCAAGAAAAATGGATATAACTTAATGAGTGCCGGAAAAGTACCTGGGCCATCCCATTATTTATGATCGTTTGTTATTATTATATGGAAAGGACCGGATCGTAATAATTATAATTAAATATAAGCACATCAGGTAGGTAAGGTTGCTTAATTTATATTTAAATTTTTTTTTGTGGTAAAATTTGTTAGTTTTTGAGGAATGGTTCAAGAATTGTATTTTACCAAACATTCCTCAGAATAGCGTGATAGTAATGGGCAATGCGAGCTATCACAGTCGCCAATTACATAAAGCTCCAAGCTCAAATAATACAAAATTGGAGATTCAGAACTACATGGCGGCGAATGATATATATTTTGAAGAAAGTTATAAAAAAAAGTGATCTTTTAGAACTTTTAAAGACATTTTGTATAAAAAAAGTATATGTTTGTGACACATTGGCAGAAGAAATTGGACATACAGTGCTACGGCTCCCACCCTATTATTGCATTTTTAACCCCATAGAGCATATGTGACACCAGTTAAAATCACTGGTTAGGTCTGAAAATATTTCTCCGACTTTAAGTTCTAGTGTTGTAGAATTAATATTCCCCCAGGTAGTTGGAAAAATTCAGTCTGTCACGTAATAACTGTAGAAAATTCGTATATTAGTCTAGATCGTATAATTAATCCAATTATAATTAATTTTGATGAGGATAGCGATAGCGAAACAGAACTATCTATAGAATGACATTATAAATGTAAATAAATATGACTAGTAATATCACTACTAACGTAGTGAGCGGCTGGGGGTCCACAACAAAATTCTAGTATCAAAAGGGGTCCGTGGTTAAAAAGGTTTGAGAAACGCTGTCCTATGGTATACTTATCTGGAACACCCTGTATATAGTTACCGCTAGATATACTATTAATTTATAGCAGTCATTCTTACCTTTACACAGTACGGGGTTCGCAAATAATTCGAAGCTTTTTGTAAAAATTTTAAAACTATTTCGACGTGTTCCTCTTGATCTGGTGAGGCGACGATTTTCTTCAAAATGCACACTAAATATTGACTGAACGTTTTTCTGGCCTCGCATTGTCTAAAACATGGAACTAATCATAGGAAAAAACACTTACCTGATTGGGTATTCGTTCGTTAAACCGACCAACGAAGTAACAGTGGTTATTTTTCAACTTTTAATACAGGATATACCGGGTGTTATGGAAATGACTTACTATATTTAAATGGGTTTATTCGACTCCTTGGGTGTCCTAGAGAAAGTCGACATACTTTTTTTTAAATCCAATATCTAAATACTAAGGTAAGAACCCTTTTTACTCACATACTGGCGCGCCTTTCCATCTGGATTCACTTAGCAACAATGTGGGTCACTAGAGTATACTATAAGTGACGTCAGATCACACTGCGTGTCTCGCCCTTGCTTGGATACCGGCCGCTCGCCACTATCGTTGCTTCAGTATGTTTTGAGACTAGGTGATGAAATGGCGCTGTCGAGGGTTCCACGGGCTGGACGTATACGACTTTGAAACGTTTTCTTAGTTGTAGCATTACCCGATTTTTTTTCTGTTGTGAAATAATTCATAATAATACATGATGTGATTTGATTTCAAATTTGTGTGATATTATCTACTGTTCATTCTGTTGCAAAAAAAATACTTTTGTGTTTTATTTTTTGATGGAATTTAATTATAAAATGGATTATTTTAAAATAAGATTGAAGGTAAGAGAGTATGTACTTTAAAAGTGTAGTTTTATTTTTCTAAAAAGTTTGAAAGAGGCGTGATAACGCGCGTCAAAGACGACTTGTTGTCTACAATTCTGTGTTGCAATATGACAACATCGCCTATAATGCGCTAACCTCTTTTGGACCTCGAGACTGCCTCAATAAACTATTGATTGCGAAGGTCCTCAGGAGCGGCCACGTAAATTTTGAGATTTCATATAAAGTGTATATTTTGCTTAATAATTCAAAGCGTCATTTATGGTTATTTTTCTTCAATTTATTTTCATCTCAGGATTTGCCGGTTTAAATATAATAAGTCATTTAAGAGAGTATGTACTTTAAAAGTGTAGTTTTATTTTTCTAAAAAGTTTGAAAGAGGCGTGATAACGCGCGTCAAAGACGACTTGTTGTCTACAATTCTGTGTTGCAATATGACAACATCGCCTATAATGCGCTAACCTCTTTTGGACCTCGAGACTGCCTCAATAAACTATTGATTGCGAAGGTCCTCAGGAGCGGCCACGTAAATTTTGAGATTTCATATAAAGTGTATATTTTGCTTAATAATTCAAAGCGTCATTTATGGTTATTTTTCTTCAATTTATTTTCATCTCAGGATTTGCCGGTTTAAATATAATAAGTCATTTCCATAACACCCTGTCTACTACCTCACAACTAGTGATGCCACCGGATCTGGATCTGGAATCCGGCGAAACCGACCTTCTTTTTTAATATCCGGTTCGGCCGGAATTTGTACCGGATCCGACCGGAACTGAATTATAAAAAGTGTGTTGTAGAAACTATGAGCAGAAGCACGGCGATAAAGTAGAGCTGTTTTATCGAACGGAACTAAGATAAAAACAAAACACGAACTCGGGAACAAATGGCATAATTAATAAATAATATGTAACGAATTAATATTATTTGTAATTAATAATGGGCAAACTATGGCGCCGAAAAATTAATTTTTTCCCCGTTGAAGACATCGTCGGCCTCCAAAAAAAAGTATTTCACTGTAAACATTTGAGATAATTACTTTTTTGCCTTTCTTGATAAAGATGGGAATTTTTTTTCCACCAGTCGAATGGATTTTAATTTCGTTTTAGAACGTTCTGTTGTACATACAGGATTCGGTTCCGGTCCATGATCCATCCAGAAATGCTGGCGCAGGTTCCGGCATTTTCACAAACTGGATCCGGTGGCATCACTACTCACCGCCACTAAGGCAAACATAACATTTTTTTTTATATAACGGAGACCATGTATGCGATTTCACACATCACACTTACGTAATTCTCTTTCCATTTTTCAACATATCGAGGACTTTTCGACGCAACTCGACGCTCTGGGATTCCTTTAAAGTTTTGCAAGGCACCAGTGCTTGTTTGTGCCCCCTACTCAGCGCCCTCTCGTATCTATCCTGCCTACCATTCTTAACTGACACTAAAAGTGCAAATACGTATATCTCATTTGTATTTTAACCGGCGCGTTTCGACCATAATGAATCCTCAGGATTAGAAAAATAAGTAAAGTATAATTATTACCAAAGTTGAAACCACCCAGCACATTCAAATCAATGAGTTCACTTTTCGAATGATCCGCGATATCTGCGGTCAATAATATGCCTATTATCGCATCCACACCGTACTCTATCTTTAAATCCGAGGATGACGACTGGGTTGTGTTAGTTTGCAGACCACTTTCCTACTTTAATATTTTTATCCCTGATATATTAGATAAATTTATTTAGGTCTTAACCAACCCTCTTAACTTTATTTATTCGGTCCAATGACCTATTACCTAAATTTTTTCGTGACTGCTGTCTGGTGACTAAATTTTGCATGCTATTATCCGCGCTTATATACCTCCTCCCAAACCCCCGGAGTTTACCAGTTATTTCTAGGTTATCGCGGTCAGTTATCGTTGTTTAGAATTGAGAGTGGGGATATAATTTAGGACACTTGACCACAGTGTTGCCAGATGTACGATATTTATCGTATTTGTACGATTAAATTGGGGAAGTTTATGTTAGACCTTACACTTTGTTCTCCTCTTCAATTGATTTTTCTAATCCCGATGATGGCCCCGTAATGGTCGAAATGCGTTGATGAGAAACCAATAATTAAAATAGATATCTATAGCTACAACTACAAAAGGAATGCGGGCAAGAAAATTTCTTGGGTTTACAATGTTGTCACATATATTAAATTTTAATTTAACAATATGTGACCACGTAACCCTAAAATTAAATTTACCCATTTAAAATAAATTGTCATAATTATATAAGAAACTAATATCCTATTATTGTTTCAATGTTCTTAAGACTTTCTTTTCATACTATTTTATTTTAATATTTAAATGCAAAATAAAATATTTTTTTGTTAAAGTACTTCTAATTTTAAACAAGGCAACATGGTGCAATATCAATGGTAACCATGGGTAACAGGTGGCTAGGGCTAATTTGATAGGTTAAATCCCAGACAGAAGATGACGACACGCGTTGCTGACACGCCCATTGTGCCGGCGTGGTTGTTCTGTCCAATATGCTTCATCCAGTTGCGTAGTGATAAGAAGGGCAAGAGTTATTATATTGTGTTAAATTGTGTTTTTTTAAAAGTGTTCGTTGTTTTAAAACTGTGATAATGAATGAATATACTCGTGGTAAAGCCCTTCATAGTCAACCCCGTGAAGTGATTGCCAATGTATACAGGGTGTGTGAAGAGGAATCGCAAATTAATACATTTAAATTGCCACTTAAGCGAAAGAAGGGGGATAAACCATGATCTAGCATCTAGGAACTTTGAATTGCTTGAACTTGTCCAGCGTCATAAACCTCTCAATGATGTGGTGGACATTATCAGGAAATACGGCCACACTCCTTTAAGAGCACCCCCGTATATGTGTGAATTAAACCCTATTGAGATGTGTTGGGCTCAAATTAAACATTTCATTACAGATCGCAATACATCAGGGGAATTTAGTATCTCTAAACTAAGGGAACTTCTGGACGCAGCCTCAGTGACAGCAGTCGATTGGGAAAAGCTTTGTCGACATGTCACCGATATAGAAAATAAGTTTTGGGAAACTGATTATATGATGGAGGAGATTGAACCCATTATAATACAAGTTGGGACTGATAGTGATGATAGTGATACTGAATAGTGACAGTGATGGCGAAGAAGATGAAGATGATGAATAAAGTATGTACTGATTTCTGAAAAAACGTCATTAATCGATTAACCATGTAGTTGTCTTTTCCATGCTGAAAGAATGACATCTTGTAAAACGTAATTATTTAAATCCTTCAAACATAAAATGCAATTATTGAAGAATTTCCTATTTTTATTACATTATTAAAATAATCATAGCACGCTCATGACTCGGCCATGTTTTGAAAGATATTGCTTTCCCCTTACCGACACGTCGTAGACATACACTCGCTTGCCGAGCTGTACGTACCTGAAGGGGTTTCTAAGGAACTGTCCGTCTTTCTATCCAAAGAAGAAAATTTGGCACGCGCGTTCGGCTTCTCGTTGGGTCTAGGGATACCGGCCGCCATATCGGGGAACAAAGACGAATACAAGAGCCAGTTGTAGTTGTGGCCGCTGGTAGAACTGTAGGTGCTCGCCACAATCCCGCTGATTGGGATACCGGTCGACTGATCTATAAAACAAAACAGCTTTTGGTATATTTTTCTTTTTTTGAGAGGTAAATTTACATGTTAAAATAAAAGTAATAAGTTATATAACAAAAAGTCAATTATTTTTTTCTTATTTTAACCATCTGACGGTTAGTTTTTAAACTGTCAAGTCCATAGGGACTACGCTTAACGAATTATTTCATTCTGTTATTAAAATGTTTCTTTACTGTGCCACCAAATTCAAATTAAACTTTTGGCATATCTTTGTTGTTTTGACAGTTATTGGGAAAAAGGACATGTCATTTTACAGACAAGAGAATACCTAATAAAAAAGGTACTCTTTATTCGAGTCGATAAACCACATCGTTTAGCCGCAAAACGGGAATTTGGTTCTTGTCAGCAATAAATAAATATTGAGTTTTCGACTTTTTGTTATATGACTTACTACTTTATCTTAACATGTAGAATCACCTCTCCAAAAGTTTACATTATTCGAACACCCTGTATACAGGATGTTATGGAAATTACTTATTATCTTTAAATGGGTGACTCCTTGGGTGTCCTAGAGAAAGTCTAAATACTATTTTTTTAAATCGAATATCTAAATACTAAGGTAAAAACCTTTTTTACCCACATACTGTAGCGCCGTTCCATCTGGAAAAGTTAGCAACAATGTGGGTCACTAGAGTATACTAACAGTGTTGTCAGATCACACCACATGTTTCGCCCTTGCTTGGATACCTGCCGCGCGCCACTATCGTTGCCTCAATATGTCTCGAGACTCGGGCGTAGAATGACGCTGTCGAGGGTTCCACCTGCTTGATGTATACGAATTTTAAACGTTTTGTTAGTTGTAGCATTACCCGATTTTTTTTCTGTTGTGAAATAATTCATAATAAGAAATTTTGTGATGTGATTTCTAATTTGTGTGATATTATCTATTGTTGGTTCTGTGGCAAAACATACTTTTTTTATGGAATTTAATTATAAACCGGATTATAAGATAGAAGGTAAGAGAGTATGTACCTTAAAATTGTAGTATTTTATTTCTAAAAAGTTTGAAAAAGAAGTGATAACGCGCGTCAAAGACGTCTTGTTGTCAAAAACTGAACACGTGCGTTTACAATTCTGTGTTGCAATATATGACAACACCGCCTCAATAAACTATTGATTGGGAACGTCCTCAGTAGCGGCCACGTAAAATTTCAGATTTCATATAAAGTTATTTCGTACAATAATTCAAAGCGCCATTTAAGGTTATTTTTCTTCAATTTATTTTCATCTCAGGATTTGCCGGTTTAAATATAATAAGTTATTTCCATAACACCCTGTATACATGGTATCCCTGGATAGGGTTACCTATAGCGCAACTGGACCTAATTTGAAATTTCTTGACAAAAGTCATTCATTATAAAAAAAGTTGGTTGTAAAAACCTAAATCTGACCCTTGTGGTACACCACAAAATCCATTAAACAAACAATAATCAAACCTCGAATGACAATAGAAGAAATGTTTTAAAAACAGCTCGTGATTTGCTGTATCGAACGCCTCACATAAATCGAAAGAATTGATTAAACCAAAGATTTAAGGCAATTTTACCTAAATACTGCGAATATCTAGTCCAACTATCGACGGCCGGATATATCCGGACGAAACCTCCCCTCCTGTCGAATTGCGCCTGGGCATTCTTTATGATTCTGGTTTCTTCGGGAGTCGGTTGCAGCGAGGCCGAAGAGATTCGTCTCGTGGTCGTGTTCGATTGTTGCTTTTTGGGGAAGGTGTTGCTTAGGCCGTCGGCTGAATGCACCCTTCGACACTACAAATCGATACATGCATCAAATAACGTTGTAAGTGACATTTTGATCAATTTCACTTTTTTATACAGGGTGTCCGGGAACATGTGGGAAATCTCACGGATATGAAGAAAACACGTGACAAGAATACTATAGATTCATATAAACTTCTTTCGTATCGGCCTCCTCTTCGGAGATATGGGCTCCCAAAGAGCACCAATGGAATCAAGTTTTTTACACATAATTATTGAACCACCTGGTATATTTCAATTATTTTTTAATATGATGTATACCAGGTAAGACCCGTCAAATTACTACCCAAGAAACCGTTGTGAATTACTCACAGCTGCAGGGACGGACTAGCTGTAACACTCATGGGCCCATTTTTTTTACGCCCTGTATGATGAGAACTTTGGACAATGTTTTTTACATACCTTTAACTATTGGCTAAAAATTAAGTACTCTTCATTCATGTCGCTAATTCTAACCGTTTTCGAGAAAACGTAATTTTATTTACACTGAGTCCCCTAACTGCTCATGGGCTAAATATGAAAAAGCGGAATCTTGAAGGTTGAACATTGGATCGGAACAAAGATGTATATTTTATTGAAATACCCGAAACACATGATGTATATGAAATGCCGTTTTTTCGAAAACGGTTAGGATTAGCGACATGAATGAAGAGTACTTAATTTTTAGCCAATAGTTAAGGGTATGTAAAAAACATTGTACAAAGTTCTCATCATACAGGGCGTAAAGAAAATGGACCCATGAGTGTTACAGCTAGTCCGTCCCTGTAGCTGTGAGTAATTCACAACAGTGTCTTGGGTAGTAACTTGACGGGTCTTACCTGGTATACATCATATTAAAAAATAATTGAAATATACCAGGTGGTTCAATAATTATGTGTAAAAAACTTGATTCCATTGGTGCTCTTTGGGAGCCCATATCTTCGAAGAGGAGGCCGATACGAAAGAAGTTTATATAAACCTATAGTATTCTTTTCACGTGTTTTCTTCATATCCGGGAGATTTCCCACATGTTCCCGGACACCCTGTATAATCAGAATGAGTTCATAATTTCAATATTTCAAGACCAAAATTTGTTTTTTTAGCTTAATTTGTTTTTAAATGCCTCTTTCATCTCATATTATCTGCATATTTTGTCATTTTGCCTGTAGTATCATGGTAAAGTAATATGGTAAAAAAATAATTCTCTTTATGCCATTGTAATATATTTTGTATTTTTTCTCTCTATTCCTTTATTCGTTAACAAAACAGTAAATGTGTTTAAAATATTTTTTCACCAAATATATAACACAATATTCTAATGGTAATATATTTTACAACGATATATTATGTATAAATAGGTTTATGATATCTACAATGTTATTGTATATTTGGTATGTGTTATACTGTTTGTTTTGACGTTTAGTTAGTTGGTTTTATCTTTCAAAAACATTAAAGAATCATTTAATAAATTTTATTGTTTTATTGTATTATATTTAACCAAATATTTAACAATGTTTCTTATGCAAATGTTAATGATTTCAAAACTTACTATATTCTTTTCAAACATATTTATTCCCAAAATAATGGTAAATTAGGTTACAATGTTACTGCTAATAAAAATTACATTTTTTGAAAATGGTAAGCGACAAGATTAAAACATAACTTAGAACAAAACTGGCTTCTTAAACAGGAAGTAATTGTAAACTCTCTTACTTCTGTAAATATAAACTTTATAAAAACCGGAATGGTAAATATATATTACAATTAAACATATACACAAACCTGTTATGTGCTCTCCTGTAAAAACACGATTTGTCGCTTACAATGTTATTCGATGCATATATCGAAATATATAAATAAAAACTAACTGTAGTGATAAATACTGTAGTGAAAGAAACACTATACAGGGTGATTCACGACGAGCGTGCATTAGAACTTTAATGGAGAACTACTGAATATATGTTCCTGAAACTTTGGGGATTTGGGTTTATCGATATGCTCTCTTTAACTAAAATATTGACATGTTTCTGTCATTTCCGGTTACACCGGAAGTAGCTGCCAACTTTCGTTTTTTAAATACAACATGTTAATTTTTATTACATTTTTCGATTAAGCATTAAATACTAAGCACATTTTATAGAAAATGTTTTTGTCAGGCTCTATTAGTTTTTGAGATATCTGGACTTTTTGTAATTATTTGGCAAATGCATGACGATGAAATAATCCATATAATTTTTTTACCTTAGCGCTTGGACTAAAAAATTGTTCTCACCGAATAGCTAGAAGATCATCAAGTCTCAAAAACATTTTAAATTCGGCATAAAATGTACAGGGTGGTCACAATTCAAGCCTCATTGTGAAAGAATTCAACCATTAAAAACTTTCTTATTTTAAATGGAACACCCTGTATATTTTTATTTAATTTGATGGCAAATCAGTTGTTCTTTATAAATAGTATTTGCTGTCCTATACCTATATCAAAGCGTTTTCTCAAAAAATCAAATTTTATTCCGAAAATACTATTTGTTCAAGTGTGCTATGAAAACAATTGTACTTAGGGGCTGTATACTGATGTCTATACGGAGGAAAAGTGATTGGTATCAAAACGATGGGGCTTCAGCACACAACGCCCAAGTTGTTAAGACTGCCCTAAACAGACTTTTTCATGACCAGTGGATCGCAAACCAAGGTCCCTTCCACTGGCCAGCTCGTTCGCCAGACTTAACTCCACTGGACTTTTCATCTGGGGAACCATTAAAGATAAAGTTTACGCGCGTCCCATCACCACGAAGGAAAATCTAATTGAAAGGGTGAAGGCAGCATTTCAATCTCTCACAAGAAATTAGGAATGCTACAAGAAATAACATGATGAAAAGAATACATAAATGCTTGGAAGTAAATGGCAATCATTTCGAACATATTTTAAAAATATAATCAAAAGATATTAGGTATAATTTTCAAACACATTTTTAATTAAAGAATTTAAAGTTTATAAACTTGTTTCCTTGCTATTTTTAAAAAAATAATATTTAAACCATTAAATTTAAAACAATCAACTGCATTTTATTTATAAATTATTAAGAAACACTTTAGAATATTGTATTTTCAAGCAATCAATCACTTTTCTTCAGTATACAGCCCCTAAGTACAATTGTTTTCATAGCACACTTGAACAAATAGTATTTTCGGAATAAAATTTGATTTTTTGAGAAAACGCTTTGATATAGGTATAGGACAGTAAATACTATTTATAAAGAACAACTGATTTGCCATCAAATTAAATAAAAATATACAGGGTGTTCCATTTAAAATAAGAAAGTTTTTAATGGTTGAATTCTTTCACAATGAGGCTTGAATTGTGACCACCCTGTACATTTTATGCCGAATTTAAAATGTTTTTGAGACTTGATGATCTTCTAGCTATTCGGTGAGAACAATTTTTTAGTCCAAGCGCTAAGGTAAAAAAATTATATGGATTATTTCATCGTCATGCATTTGCCAAATAATTACAAAAAGTCCAGATATCTCAAAAACTAATAGAGTCTGACAAAAACATTTTCTATAAAATGTGCTTAGTATTTAATGCTTAATCGAAAAATGTAATAAAAATTACCATGTTGTATTTAAAAAACGAAAGTTGGCAGCTACTTCCGGTATAACCGGAAATGACAGGAACATGTCAATATTTTAGTTAAAGAGAGCATATCGATAAACCCAAATCCCCAAAGTTTCAGGAACATATATTCAGTAGTTCTCCATAAAGTTCTAATGCACGCTCGTCGTGAATCACCCTGTATAGGGCAATTGATGGTAAATGGAATACCTTGTGCATTATTATTTTTTAGAATTCCTATTATTTCCTTAATAACTTTCCTCTCTACCGTTTTTGAGATAATAAGTAACACATTTCTATTCGTTTTAGATAAAATTAGTTTACAGCATATAATATTATATTAATAAATCAAAAGTTGACTTACATTGCTCAGCTTCATTTTTAAACTTAAGCTACCCTTGGACAAGTTACTCGTACTGGTGGGTCTTAGTATAGGATCGACGGCCGGTATCCCCACTAAAGTGAGAAGATCCGCCAACATGGCCGACTTCAATCTGACATCGAGAGGGCTATCACAGTTGAGAGAAGGCGACAGGTTCACCTCGAGTAACCACGGCTTCAGATTCGAGTCGATTAGTATGTCGAATCCATATAACTCTAAAAATACACAAATATGTCTCGTCTATGCTCCAAAAAAATTATAGACAGCGTTATACAGGGTGTCCAGACCAAATTGCAATATTATTACCCAAAGAATCTGCAGTTTTACTATGCACTATTAATTTAGGGACACCCTAAAAGCATATTCTATTAAGAAAGTATTAAAAATCGTAAAAAACTTTCTTCTTACCGAAACAGTTGTTCGGATGCGGCATGAACATCTTGCAAGCGCAAATAATCGAGTTGGCCGAGGACAAGACGGCCTTTATCACAACGTCCTCGATCTGAGACATCAACAGCGTAGTGTCTTTGCCTTCCGACTTCAGGTGTCGTAAGAGGGCGCTCAACGTCCATTTGTGGCCTACGTTTTCGGCACTCGGGTCGTCCGATCTAAATAAAACATAATAGCTCAGTACCAATGAAATATAACATTGTTGTACAAATATCTCCGCTTAGCAATCGATCATGTTAGTAAAGCACGTGAGTACCATCATTTATTTAATATTCATAATAATATACCACAGAATAATTACAATCCAAATGGTATGTCCACAGCAAAGAAAATGGTAAACTGTAGTACATTACATTATATGTACTATATAATACATTAAGTACATTACATTATATATATACAGGGTGTCCCGGATAATACAGGGATCTAGTTAACCATAAGACATACAGGGTGTTATGCACTTATGACTTATTATATTTCAATGAGTGACTCCTTGGATGTCCTTGAGAAAATCTACATACTTTTTTTAATCGAATATCTAAATACTAAGGTAAAAACCCTTTTCGCCCACATGCTATCGCGCTGCTCCATCTGGTTTCAGTTAGCAACAATATAGGTCACTAGAGTAAACTACAGTGATGCCAGATGACACCGCGTATCTCGCCCTTGCTTGGATAACCGCCGCGCGCGTATTGATATGTTTAACCTTCAGTATCGTTGCTTCAGTATGTTTCGATATTCGGTGCTGGAACGACGTTGCCGAGGGTTGCACGTGCTTGATGTATACGGATTTTAAAAGTTTTGCTAGTTGTAGCATTACCCGATTTTTTTTCTGTTGTGAAATAATTCATAATAATAAATGTTGTGATGTGATTTCAAATTTGTGGATAACACCTACTGTTGGTTCCGTTGCAAAACATACTTATTGTGTTTTATTTTTTTATGGAATTTAAGTATAAAACGGATTATTTTAAAATAGCATCCAATTAAGAGAGTATGTACCTTAAAATTGTAGTTTTTTTTTCTAAAAAGTTTGAAAAAGAAGTGATAACGAGGGTCAACGACGTCTTGTTGTTAAAAACTGAACACGTGCGTTTACAATTCTGTGTTGCAATATTGTCACCAATTCACCCTGTATTAACGGTTTTCCACGCGTCGGCTCTTTCTGCTGGCCCCGTAGCCCCGTACGAGGACGGCGCGCAAACGGTTGCGCGCATTACTTCGGCGCTACGGGTCCTGCTGGATGGTGCCGTGGAGACCGACAGAGATTTGGTGTGCGTCTTCATCCTCGACTTGGTTTTCAGCTTCTTAAGTAACCACGACTGGTAGAACGAACCTCTCGCAGCAAGACAAGCGACCTAACAATTGGTGACATACTCCCATTCGCCAAGCAGTAGTCGACTAAGGTAGGACTGGGTTTTAGCTATTTATTGTATTTAGGGAATTAGATAATTAAACAAGTTGCATTATAAAATGATGACTCTATTATTTTAAACGTTCCCGTGACAATATGACAACACCGCCTACAATGCGCCGACCTCTTTTGAGACTCGAGACTGCCTCAATAAATTATTGATTGCGAACGTCGTCAGTAGCGGCCACGTAAATTTTCAGATTTCATATAAAGTGTAAATGGTTATTTTTCTTCAATTTATTTTCGTCGCCGGATTAAAAATAATAGTCATTTCCATAACACCCTGTATGTAAACGATCAAATTACTAAATTTTTAAATTTAAAAAAATTCCCAATATTTCCACATATATTTGGACAAAACCGAATTTTTACGTCGTTGATCGTTTCTGTATGTCCTGAGGGCATTCTTATCTGAGACACCCTCTGTATATAATATTATTGAATACATTTATACTCACTTAACATAATCACTATGGTACTTGTTAATACTATAATTACAGAGGTGCATGCAGGGATTCCACAGCTGCTTATGACTAGAATCGTACTTGACTGTAGCAAATCTCACCAAACCTATATGAAAAAAATATAAATATAGATATTGACGGTAATTTCATCAGCTAGTTCGCCTACTGCTGACGATTTACGTTAGAGGAATGAGCCCCGCGACACGGAGCGATGGCGATCTATCACTACTCTCACTACCCCGAATGATATTTAGGAGCTAGCACTTACCTTCTTCGTAAATATAAATCATTAACGGATCAAAATTAGTAACAACAACATAGAGCCTCAAATCACACTTGTGTCCCGCAACTAATAGCGGGTTGGAAATATATTTAGCTACCACCACTGGTTCCTCTAGAGGTACGTGGTTGGGCGATTCAACGATAAAAATACCTAAAAATGCTTTACGTTAAAATTCTCGACTTCAATCTTTACTCGAAGTTTATTTCAATTTTTCACAATAGAATATCCTGTACAATGATAAAAAAAAATAATTAGAAAAAGGCTATTTACCTCTGCCTCGACTAGACGCAACCGGTTTAACTATCCAAGGTCCCTTCACTCTGTGATGCGTCGAACACAATTCTCGATATTCCGTCGGCATCACAAAAGTCTGAGGTATGAAATCGAAATGTTTCAGCCCTTTATAGTGCTGCATTTTTTCGATGTTCTTGTAGAGCCGGTCTTTTCGCGTCAACTCGTACGACCTGGGGAAGTGGTTGACTCGTTGGTGTGGAGCTAGCGCTCTTAGTGTGCCTAGAAACGATATAATAATTATTGTATTTTTAAAGTCAGCTTGCTTAGTATTAACGCGATCGCCATAATACAGGGTGTTATGAAAATTACTTATTATATTTAAATAGGTGACTCCTAGAGTGTCCTAGAGAAAGTTTACATACTTTTTTTTTAAATCGAATATCTAAATACTAAGGCAAAAACCCTTTTTACCCACATACTGTCGCGCCGTTCCATCTGGATTCTGTTAGCAACAATATGGGTCACTAGAGTATACTAACAGTGTTGTCAGATCACCCGGTGAACGCCACTATTGATGCTTCAGTATGTTTCGAGACTCGGGGATCGAATAACGCTTTCGAGGGTTCTACGTAATTGACGTATACGAATTTTAAACGTTTTGTTAGTTGTAGCATTACCCGATTTTTTCTGTTGTGAAATACTTCATAATAATAAATGTGATGTTATTCAATTTTGTGTGATATTACCCACCGGTTGGTTCTGTTGCAAAACATAATTTTGTGTATTAATTTTTTATGGAATTTAATTATAAAACGGATTATTTAAAAATAAGATCGAAGGTAAGAGAGTATGTACCTCTAAAATTGTTTTTTTTTCTATAAAGTTTGAAAAAGTGATAACGCGCGTCAAAGACGTCTTGTTATCAAAAACTGATCATGTGCGTTTTACAATTCTGTGTTGCAATATGACAACACCGCCTATAATGCACTACCCTCTATTGAACCTCGAGACTGCCTCAATAAACTATTGATTGCGAAGGTCGTCAGGAGCGACCAAGTAAATTTTGCGATTTCATATAAAGTGTATATTTCGCTTAATAATTCAAAACGCCATTCTTCAATTTATTTTCATCTCAGGATTTGCCGGTTTAAATACGATAGGTCATTTCCATAACACCCTGTATAATAAACGATAATCTTTGTCTATTATGATTGACTGGACCACGTAACATCTTGAGTGACTGAGCAAGAGAGACCGAAGAAATAGAGAAAAAGGGTACTGAATTTGTGAAATTGCACAATTAGCTGGACAAACTACACATTCTTACACGTTTTTAGTCACACAAATACACGTTTTTTTACACGTCGTTTATAATACAGCTAATTTGTGCTCACAAAGGCCCCTAGCGGGAAGTTCTGGGGTAATTTTGATTTCTCGTCACAGATATCACTTTGATACAGGAGCAGAAAGGCCCTTGCCAAACTTATGTGCCACACTGTAATTGAGAAAACCTTCCTATGGTAGTTGAAAGAAGTAATCCATTTTCAGCTAAAGCTATTACATACCAGGCTTAGGATGCGAACCAGTCCACAATAAGTTAAAATCACTAGAATTAGGCGGGACTTCGGTTATTCCATGACAGTCCAACAGTTTGGATAAAAGTTTCGTCTCAGCCTGTAGCACCTTAAAAGAAAATAATAAGTATAGTTAAGCTTACACTATACCGTTGATCGTTTGACTGTCATAAAACCCGATTTACCCTTCTGACCATAAAGTGCCCCAACGTTCAATAAAACTGGGAAATATCTTAAGTGCGATTTTTCCCCCTTATTTTTGGCACATCCCACTACGCTATATTTGTTTTGGTACATATTTTTACCTTGTATGTGACATGCAATTTATACGCAGGCTTCTCTTGATTGGACACGGCATTCGGATTTGCCAGTGCGGAACTTTTGAAAACCAAGATGGCGCTTCTCGAGCCCAGTGATCCACCCATCAGCCACTGGTCCAATGGTATGGCGGGTTCATGTTTGGTAATTTGTGTACTGTAACAAAATAATAAAAAATAAGTAAACTATAGAACAAAATCGGTTCCTAGGTTCAGCTTTGGGCCCACAGTTCCAAAATCCGGCCCTGCCCTGTGCATATTTGTCGATCAGAAAAAAGAGATTGTTTGCCATCAAAATGGATATAAATACCCTATTTTGATGGACTGGAATGCTCACGGACCCCGTATTTTGGGACTAAGCAAGAGCAGAATATTTAATACATGTACTTTTACTGCAGTCATTAAGTTATATCCATTTTTCGTGGAACAATCTTTACAAATTGTTAACTGGCAAGAATAGACGATAGAGGATTAAATAGAACCGGCTACCTGAGAGAATATATTTTATTACCCTATTTGAGCAGATAATTAATTAATGTTTTCATTAGGGATACCAAGAGAATATTAACAAACAATAAAAACCCATTAAATAAATTATTTCGGCGAACGAGAGCTGTTCAATACTTATGGCAAAGGCTGTATGTATATCGACCTGCTATTTGCATTATTAAAATGCCGTTTTATTATATGATGATAAAGAAAGTCTGCTATTAGAATGGCAGTCATCATATCACTGATTATTTCGGTTTAAATAGAATGGTATTCAACAGAGACTTTTAAATTAGTCGTGTTGTAGTCCAAGGGCGTATAGGCACTAGGCGGGTAACCGCATTGCGGCCAGCGTCGTGATACGCGGTTAAACCTCCGGGTAACCGGAGTGCGATAACCGCAATCACAACCGCAGCATCCGATTGACACCTGTCTGCGTTTGTTCGGGTTTGTTTGAAACAGCATTGCTGGCATGATTAGATCTTTCATGAGACGTTTCGTCTTTGGGTCACCATCGTCAACTACGTTGAGTGGTATACAACACTTACTGGTCCTAAATTGACCATCTTCATTAAACTACCCCTAGTACGTTAATGTAATTTCATCGTGGTTGGAATGAGGGGCTTCTAAGTAAACTGCGATCCTATGGTATGCCCAGTCGATTCTGTGCATGGTTGCTAGCTTTCTTAAGGATTGACTGATTTCTCTCAGACATCTTCACCATCAATGCCGGTGTTCCTCAAGGGTCCATATTGTCTCCCACTCTCTTCTTACTCTACATTAACGACCTTCTAGTGAAAACTAAAAATTCAATATTTAGTTCTGCTGACGATAGCACACTTATTTCATCTTTCTCTTTAAATGCGCAAACATCGGCTGCCGACGCACATCTTCGCAGACAGCATGAAGTATAACGCCTCAACAAAGACCTGGAAGAGATTTTGGCTTGGGGTGACAGTAACCAAGTCGAATTTAACGCTAAAAAAACCCAGGCAGCCGTTTTCTCTAAAAAGGTTAACATTACAGAACCGGAAATAGTCATGGCCGGACACGCAATCCCACTGGCTTCATCTATTAATTTGCTGGGCGTCAATCTGGGAGGAAATATGTCTTGGCATAACCACGTTGTGGCAATCGCCACGATAACTTCTCAGAAGCTTGGGGTACTCTTCCGAACCAGAAAATTGTACACACCTCAACAACTTTTGACACTATACAAAGCCCAGATTCGGCCATCACTAGAGTACTGCTCTCATGTCTGGAGCTCTGCACCCAAACATACTCTTCGGCTACTGGATTCCATCGAAAGGATCGCTATTCGTCTGATCGGCGTCTGATCGGAGACCACGAGCTGACGAAGAACCTCGACAGCCTAAAACATCGAAGACAGGTTGGGGATTTGACTCTCTTTTACAGATATTTTCATAGAAGGTGCTCGGCTGACCTTGCCCTCTTAATTCCGCCCAGAGCGACGAATAGCAGAAATACACGACGAACCACTGCCGAATTTGATACAACTATTTGTTTGAAATAAAAGAAAACAACAGTAGTAGTACGTAATAACAATAACAATTAAAGACAGAAATAACAATACTAATTCTAAAATTTTCAGCTTCTTCGAAACAAACGTAAATTACAGGAAAGTACTTAGGGGTATTTTAATGACGATGGTCAATTTAAGGAACAAAACGTCGGACCACTGGATATAGATTTCGGTCCTCTTTCATAATTTAAACAAAAAAATACAGGTCCGTATTTAAAACAATTAAGTTGATGAGGGTGATATAAGGACGAAACGTCGCATGAACGAGCTGATAATGCCATCTTGTGAAGAATAAAAAGTACCAATGAGAAAGTGAAATTTATTTTTGGCCATCTCTCCAAACAGTCAGGAAAAAATAAAAACCTAAAAGCTAATCTTTGGATTTTTTCAAATATTTTGTATTTATTTTTTTCGGCATATTGCAACTTTGCCCCAATATAACCGCCTTCGTATCTGTTCCGTTTCCGATATTCCAATGGTGAAGGCCGAATTTGTAACGCCCTGTATATCTCAATCGCTACACTTATCCAATTTCTCTTCTCACAAAATAAAATAACACTTGTAACACTAACATCATAAATAACTAATATAGAAGTTATAAACACACATTATATTCATCTTTAGCTGCCTTACTATTATTATCAATACAGTATATCAAGTCTAGCCTAAAGCTAAGTAACTGTTAATTTTTTCCCTATATAGTCGATCATTATCATTTTTTTTTATAAACTAACTAGAATTACATAGTCTATGGTTAATTAAAGGTATTGTGACCAATTCATGGTAAACTGCGGACAAAAAAAAATAGGTTATTGCGGTCTGGTGAGTCACAATACTTTTCGCAACATAATAATTTTCAGGAAACCACTTATTTACTGCTAGGCTAAGCAGTGAAAGTAACTTTATACTCTTTGTAGTAACTTAATTAACTTTTTTTAACGATTTATTATTGATAATATGAATAAATAATAACAAATCCGGCATTTTGTTCGCTGACATGTGGATGTATCTATAAGATTATTATGGTATTAAGAGGATGCCGGAGTCAGACAAAATCTCCGATTTGACCCCTGTTCGTTTAACGCTTTGAAGGCATGAGGCGAATTGGATCTTCCCTTGCAGTTAGAAGAATAACGTCGAGCATGCGCCCGTAATCGGTACGCCGACAGAAACAACGATAATCGGAAGAAAGAGACTGCAGGTGATCGGGTCTATACTTCAATTTTTACGCTAAAAAACGGAGTTTTCGCTTCCTATGAAAACGGTACATTTAAAAAAAAAATTTTAACGAAAATGTCTAAATTTTGTTAATAACTCGGGGAAAGTCCATTTTTTCTAGATGGAGCAGTAGAAAAATTAATCTAAAAATCTTCCGAAACAAAAAAATATAGAGTTTATAGTTCTATTACAAAGTTCTCTTTCCTTTGGCATTTCTTTCCTGAAACAGGAATAAACGCTTGGGAAGAAAACTCGTTTACAAGTACTCCGGAATCCTGTTAAATTATTTCTTCAGAGCGCAGAAAATATTTACTATATCTTAATATTTAAATTTGTACAGTTGCGGCCAAACTAACCTCCACCATAAGAAGCCGTTAAATAGGAGTTTGGACTGTGACTCTGTGCGTTGGAAAAGCCTTTCTTTTGGCGACATGATTATGGTTCATATTTTATTCACTTCACTGATCGAACTCCAATAGAAATAAAAATCCTCTTATACACTATTTTTTGCGAGCAGATGTAAAGGAGGCCGCCTGGTAAAATAATTGGACCGATTCCGCCCTGGCGCTGTCGGACTTGATCCGTAAAGAAGCCGTCGCCGGCAAAAAACTAATATTTACAAAAAAATTTAAGAGGATTTTTTTATTTCCATTGGAATTCGATCAGAGAATAAAATAACCGACTGGCCTACTAAGAGAGGACGCTGGCTGGCTATAATAACAAATCAATAACGGCTTGTCTGACGAGAAAAATGCATTTAGAATTGACCAGGCTAATCAGAAATATTATTCACATGGAAAAATGTTAGTGGCATACCAATACGTTATATCTTTACCCGTGCGTCAAAAACCCATGGATCAAGAGCCATCGTGACTTAAAACTCCCCATCTTTATTTATGAGTGAATAAAGCGGATAAGGAGTTCCGCAATACGTTTTGAATGCAATTACGTGTTAAACAAAGACAACAGTTACAATCGTAGTTGAACAATGATTTGAAGCCATCAAATATTTGTCAGCAGTTAGGTACAGTTGCTGTTTTTCTCTGTCAATCAAGTGTCAATCTAAATTGGTTTTTAGCCTTCAAGTCGAGTTACAGTTCTTTTTAGAGCGACGTCATCGTACATTTGTGTTTTCGATAAGTATTTATGGACATTTGTTACTAATATAACTGAATATAACCTTCAAATTTAAGTCCGTTAATGGATGTATTCATGGTTCTTTACATAATTCTCTCGCCATTTCGAAAGCGAAATAAATGACAATCGAAGTTTGATTATAATACTCTTATGATAAAAAATAGGAAGCCAGTTTTTCGCCTTCATTATTTAAATTTTTTTTCGAAATTATAAATTATTGTTCGGAATACGTATATCGGAACGCTAGGCACTATTATAATGTTTATGAAATCAGTCTTTGTTTTGATATTGTACGATTTTAATGACGTGTAAGTGATTATGCACGGGTAAAGATATAACGTATCTACAGACTTGACAGACCGACTGTAAATTTATATCCTGAGATTGAAAATAATATCAAACGTACTTTCGGAGATATCAGAAAATAACGTTTAAAAAAAATCAGCACACAACTTTAGTCCTAAATTTTGTCTTGTGCTGTTATGAAAATCTGTAGCTGTGATTTTAATTTAAAATATCAATACATCCAGCTAAGACGAATAAAATAAATCAACATCAACTTACCTCATCTCTTATGAAAGTAACAAATTTTCTTAAACCAACTTAACTAATTCGTCAGCTCATTATTATTTTTAGAATAGCAAAATTATTAGATGGCCTCACGAAATTATAATTACATTTGCAATAAAGTTGTAAAATCCTGCAAGCGCAAGTGTGAGAGATATTTACAGGCGATGAATCATAGGGAAACGAATCCAAGCTCGCTCGGTGCACTGGCACATGTAAAAGACATAAAATCATATGACATAAATTTGATGGGTGGTGTAAAAAAAATACCTGACACGAAGGGGAACTTACAGGCCCTATAAATAGACATACAATCAGGGGTATTTTTTACTGCTTGCAATTTTATGCGTCTGAATTAAGTTCTAATGGCTTTTTGGGCGCCATTTTCTTTTGAGGGAATATAAGTTAACGAGAACGAAGAAGACTTTTCACCGTCTTTACCAATTTAGGAAAATTATAAACTTTTACACAGCCGTAGAAAATGTATAGTATTCTACTTGCGGTTATGACTATTGCTTACTCGGATGATTTATCATATTCATTGTAGCGCGAGTCGTAAATTTCATGCTTGGAAAAAATTCCTGCATTTTTTTTAAACTATTTTGGCCAATTTTTAGTATTTAATGAGCTTTGATGGGTTGTCATAGAATAAGTTTGACTTGAGCTAAGGGTTGTTAATTTTAAGCGTCTTTTACGTAAAAATATGGAAATTCCACAAAATATTTTAGAAAATGCGAAATTTATTATCCGAAAGTTGATATTAACTGATGATATTAAAGTTAAAACTTCATTTTTATTTTTCTCTAATAACTTTGACAGAAACCCACGGTTTTTTACCAAATTTGGCAATTATGGTTTTTCTAGGATGATAAACTGATTTTTTGGTGAAATTTTAATGTACAATCTAGGGGGCGCTGTCTGCGGCATTTTTTGCACACTTACTAGGTCATAACTTTTTTGTGCCTCAGTGTATTTAAGTTTTTAATGAAAATAATACCTTTTTCATATTTATTACGTAAAAAAGGTATACTAATTTCAGGTCGCCCAGAGTTATCGTTTCGAAGATATATGCATTTGAATGAGAAAACAAATGAAATTTAGAGATGAAGTTGCTATGGAACAGAAAATGTGTCATTTTTGAGTTTATTGTAAGTTTTTTTTTTATTGCTGTTGGTTTCTTTCGACACGATATTTTCTAGGGTTAAAGTTATTTAAATTAAAGTAAATTAAAGAACAATCCAATTGTTGTATTTATTATTCCCAATTACCATTACTAGAACATTAATTATCATGTAAAAGTCATTTGGTAAGTAGCGACAAAATATTATTTGCTTCCCTGAGCTAACGCACTAAGCAATTTAAATGCAAATATCTCCGAAACGGTAACTCTGGGCGACCTGTGACTAGTATACCTTTTTTACGTAATAAATATGAGAAAAGTATTATTTTTATTAAAAACTTAAATACATTGAGGCACAAAAAGTTATGACCTCATGAATGTGCGAAAAATTTCAAAAAGAAATCAATTTTTCATCCTAAAAATACCGTAATTGCCAAATTTTGTAAAAAACCGTTGGTTTCTGTCAAAGTTATTAGAGGAAAACAAAAATGAAGTTTTAACTTGAACACCCCGTATCTCAGTTAATATCAACTTTCGGATATAGGTAAGTATAATTAAATCCTAATATTTTTACGTAAGGAGTCTGTGGTTTTTCCCATTGTCCCATTAATTAGCGGACACCCTGTATATATAAGTAAATAATTGATAGATGAAAAATGAAAATAATTACAGTGTTTTAGAATAGCAAAATGACGTCACTTTAGAAAAATTAGAACTCCGGTTGTCGTTTCCGTCATTTTCCTTTGGCCCGATAGATTGGAAACGAAACGACACTAAAAAGTTGGCAAATGGTATTATCTGACATGCAAGCAATAAAAAAGTGGTGGTAAAAAATCAGATACGGAACTCTTCGCATTATATTTGCATAGCATTATTAAAAAAAATTATTTATTATATTTCTTCAGCAGATTTAAGTTTTTTTTAAACTTTTTACATTTAGACCCGTTTCACAAGGGAAGTTTAGAACTACGCTGGCATCGCTATGCGTATTACGTCGAATATAAGGAAATCGTCGTCTGCGAACACGATAATTGATATTTTAACAGTGTTTTCAAACACTTAATTCTTGCCTTCGAATATCGATATACATGTACATACTTGTTTGCAAAAACTGTCTATTTACGTTAAAAAATTTGATTGGCGTATTATCTGACATGTAAAGAAATGAGGCAGACGGTCATGACTAGTGATCGGCCGATTCCGATATATAGTATGTCCACGGATGGGGTTTACAAGAGGACAAATGGACTAAAAATTGAAAGATACGAAAAAAAGTCACTCTTAATGAACGTTTTTACTTGAATAATGAAGTGATTATAATAATAATACGAACATTTTTATTAACATGAAAAGAATACGATAACGATTTCATAATTCAAAAACTCCACCCTCATACTAGACACATTTTTCTAATTGCTTTCTCAAATAAGTGAAAGAATTTCTGATTTCTTCCTGAGATATCGATTGGATAGCCTGGATAATTCTGCCCTTCAGCACTTCAATATCATTTGGTATTGCGGTTGCAAAAACAATTTGTTTTAAACGGCCCCATAAAAACATATCGGCCAAGGTTAAGTCGGGACTTCTTGGGGGCCACAAAACGGGGCCATTCCTGCCAATCCACCTTGGACCAAATCTGCCATTCTCTAACCTCACGAGCGAAATGGGCTGGACAACCATCTTGCTGAAAATACATATTTTGTCGAAAATTTAATGGTAGATTTTCGAGTTCATCATTGAAAAATGTATCCAGCATTTCTAAATATGATCTATTGCACGTGTTATCAAAAAAATATGGCGCTATAATGCCATGGATGTAAATTGCACACCACACGTTCACTTTTGTGAAATATTGTCTTCTCGTCATAATTCTGAATTCGGGATTTTCTAAAGACCAATACCTGGTCCATTTGTTGAAAATGTACTTTCATCAGAAAACATGATACATTTATAAAAATCAACATTTCCACTTCAAATTTTGTCTCCTATCCACAGGCAAAAATCAAGTCGTTTCGCGTCGTCTCCCTCTTCCAATCTTTGATTAAAGTGCGGTTTATACGGATACAATTTATTTGCTTTAAGGATCTTCTTAATTTGACTTTTTTCACAACTTCCAACACGATTTCTAAGGGACGTCATAGGATTTTCTTCAACAGAATGAAGAACTAAGACTGTAGCAGCATCATCATGGTTTTATTTCTTCTTTTTTTTTGAGGTCCAAAACCGAACCAGTTCTCTTGACCTTTTTTATTAACTTGCAGATTGCCATCCTAGTTATTGGGATTCCTACAAATTTCTCGGTAAATTGTTTCATGACGTAGCGGTATGAAACTTGACTATCCTCATAACATTGTAGTATAAAAACTCTTTGTAGTAGTATTTCTACTTAAATAATAACTTCATTAAATAAAGACATTGCCAACGCGTACCTTAAGTGTCATTATTATTTTAACTAGGTTCACCATTTAGAGGTGTGCCAGAAAATACTTTTTGGGAAATAAACCTTTTAATGAATTGTTCTACTTAGGTTTGTTGTGTAGAAAACACAAGCAAGCAAAATAACATTTTTACCCACCCTGTATAAAAAAAATTGAAGTTTCTTATGATGAATCGTATTTTCTAGACAAGCAAAAACGTTTATTATGAGTGACTTTTTTTCGTATCTTTCAATTTTTAGTCCATTTGTCCTCTTGTAAACCCAATCCGTGGACATACTGTAGATATCGGTACATCGGCATATCGGCAATTATTACTGAATCGCTCTCGGCAAAAATTTTCCGATGTATATCGGTATATTCAAGATTTACTATTTTATTGACGTTTAAATAATCTCCGTTTGTATAATTTAAACGCCCTAGCATGATTATTAATAATTTTCACATGGTAAGTGACAGCTTCATCATACATCTTAAAAATGCCGATATATATCGCCAAAATTTTGCCGATACCGATTATCGGCAATATTTGCCGATATGCCGATAAAATACCGATGTACCGATATTTATATCGGTATCGGCCGATCACTAATTAAATTTATCTGAGTCCCACTGCAGGAACGACCAATCTTAGAGAAAAATAAAAAAAATCGACATAGAAACAACATTAAAAAAATTTGGAAAAGTATGTACCCATTTATAGGGTATCTCCGTAATTGTTAGTGCTATCAGAGAAGAAATGTAGGTGTCATGTGCTCTTCTTGGGTCAAACTTAAAATGATAAAATCAAAACTTGAAAATTTTCGCTCGCTTAAGAGATCAAAAGAGAATCAAAAAATTGACAATTTCAAAATTACCCTATCATTTCTTAGTTAAATGAGATACAGAAAAATGTTTTATATAAAAGTTTCTTTATAATTTTTGAATAATCTGCCGTATTTAGAATAAGTATACGCGGTCAGGTAAAAAAGTTATCGAACCTAATCCCATTTTTTTAAATGAAGCACCCTGTATATTTTAATCTAAGATGATTACATTTTAAATTCTCCTTTCAAATATATAACACACCATGGATGATATTGGTTTCCTAGGCGATTTATTTAAACTAAATGGTTGCTGTCTTTCGGGATAGCGAACAAAATATACATTTTGCGCCATTTCTTCGTTTTTTTTTTCACTTTCAATATAAACTGATATCATATCAAATTTTTCAAAATGTTGATAAGTCGTTTTCACAAATGAATATATAAAAATGAAATTGACGTTAAATGTTAATAGTCAACATGGTTGTTTCTAGGATATTAGCTTTTGTTTTATGGTCTACTGTGGTGGAAAATAATAAAGAATAAATCGCCTAGGAAACCAATATCGTTCATAGTGTATTATAAATTTGAAAGGAGAATTTAAAATAGTATATTTTTAGATTAAAATATACAGGGTGTTCCATTTTAATAAATGAGGTTAGGTCCGATAACTTTTTTACCTGACCCCGTATACTTATTCTAAAAACGGCAGATTATTCAACAATCAATATAAAGAAACTTCTATATAAAACATTTTTCTGTATCTCTTTTAACTAAGAAAATATAGGGTAATTTTGAAAGTGTAAATTTTTTGATTTTCCCCCGTATCTCTTGAGCGAGCGAAAATTTTCAAATTTTGATTTTACCATTTTAAGTTTGACCCAAAAAGGGCACATGAGACCTACATTACCTTTTCGATAGCACTAACAATAACGGAGGTACCCTATAAAAGTGTCGAAAATGAGACACCACGTACATGCTTATAAACAGGAAGTTCGGAACAAAAAAAATATTCGCGCGCTCAGGGAAACTGAAAAATATCATTTTTCAGTAAATCTTATAACTTAAGAATAATTCCGCAAAGCCACCTTCACAATATCTCGCGCGCTCACGAGAAACGAGGAAAAACTTTCATGAAAAACTATCCGCGACTTTTCACTTAAAGTGACGATTTTCGACTGACAAAATATATTAACCGAGACCGCTCGCCTGTCTGTTTATTACCTAATAAATTTCGCGGAGTGGCTCAAATTGTGCACGGTTGAGCGATCAAATGTAATAGAATATACAGGATGTCCCATGTTAGGTCGAATACAGGGCGGAAACTCTAACTAAAAAAAATCTTAATTTTTGATAATTTAAGAGAATCTAGCTCAAAAGCACAACAAGGACACTTGAAATTGCCCAGGTTATACATCTGTTGCGTCAAAATAGGAAGCCCACGAATACAAAACGCAGTACACACACATACAGAGTGATTGATGGTGGATGGCCTACTAGACGTTTATTAAAGGCCGTATTACAGTCGGGAATTTTTATGGCGCCAGCAATGGCAATTATAATTCAAGGATTCTTGCGCAGTACACCGTTCTCCGTACTACAGTCAGAAATTCTACTCTTCTGACAATTAAAATGACACGGATTCATGCGCAGTACACTGTTCCCGATCAGCTGTCTCTCATTACCAGAAATGGGGCAGGCGCCATTTTAATTGCCCTTGCCGGCGCAATTGGGTAGACATGGATTATTCTGTTATTTTTAACAGTTTATTATTTGGCCGAACCAGGTATGATCAGGTAATGGCCATTTAAACCCACTGGTACTTAAATTAGCAGTTTACATTCTTTATTAAACTTATGGACTGCTAATTCAGCAACTTTTTGCACCTCCTATTTGTAAATAGCAGTAGCTGCTTTAACTGGTAATCAAAACGAACAGGTTTGCACATCTCTAATCCTGGGGATATTTTAGGGATTTCGACAGTACCCACTGCTGTTCTGACCGTTGACAATGCTCCAGCTGATCGAAAACGGTTTACTGCGCATGAATACGTGCCATTATAATTGCCGGCGCAAGAGAAAAAATTGCCGAGTCTAATACGGCCTTTATTAAGAACTATTCAACGAATCACTTTGAAAATTCGATCTCTTTTAAAAATATTTTCTGCCATACGGTGTTGCCGCTTCTACTAGGAAGTATTAGCAACTTAGATAATTTAAATACATTCTGGGTATTGCTTTTTTTAGAATCCCTATTAATTTCTGAATAACATTTTCCCATATCGATCAATTATCGTTCTCGAGATTATGATTAATTTAACTTATTTTTGGAATATATGTCCTTCAAAAAGGGCTGATATTTTTGAACTCTGACAAATTAGGGCATTGGAATTTGGTTGGAGGTCACGCACCGAGCTATATCTATAGATAGCCAAGCTCTAAATGCAAAAGTAGCAAATTTATGGCCTCGCGCATGTAAACAAAGCTGATCGTCAGATGTCATGCGCAACACGAGCTGATAAACTCTTTACCTTAACCGGCGAACAGGACCGTACTTCGCCCTCAATGAAAATGATTACACGACAATAATTTGGCGCATCAAGACCTTCTTCACTGGGAAATAAACAATATATCTTCTTGCATAGAAGAAGGCCTTGTGGCCATCACTGAAAAACCACTTTTAGAATTAATTTTGATATGTAGTGTTCACGTATCGATAGATTTTTAATATCGTTACATCCCTACGACTGATTTTGGTTCTGGACGGTCGTCGTTGTTTGGCAATCAAACAGGCACCAAAACGGAGAGGTTGCCTACATGACGTCGACATTGTGTGCAAGACAATTAGGAAAGTTGTTAAGGCCATATTAGACTAAAGTCTATTTATTTCCAAGATAGACTAGACATAAACACTGCTTGCGCATGATCATCAAGTGAGTAGGAGGAGCCTCCGCGCATGCGTATTCTCATTGGCCGTTCGATATTGAGCGAACGTGGGACGGGGCGGGGCTTAAAATTTTTACAGAGGTGAAATCAGGAAATTATTGGTTATTGAGGCCAAGTTTCGTATTGGTTCGTTGGTTGTGATTATTCCAGTTTTATTTTTGTCCTTTAATTTTTTGTTTGTTGTTGTTGTTGTTGTGAGTGCTACTTAACATATACCTTAGTATATTTGTTAAAGGAATGTCTAGCACCGATACTGCAGACGAAGCCCAAGAGTATATTAATTTGAGTCCATCTAAGGAACGTCACAAGAAAAATCATTTTAGTTTTGAGATGAAAGAAGTAATTTTAAAGACTTTTGTTGCCAAACATAATTAAACCTACAAGTTTGTCGATATGAAAGACCTTTTTGACCGTGCCTTAGCAGCTTATTACACCTGAGAAGAGTCAAAAATGTATTAGTGCAACAAAAAGTAGAAACCAGAGTGTGAGAACTCGATAAAATTATCGAGATACAAGTTGAACGACACTAATTAGGTGTTACTGTAGACTAAAGCGACGATGATAACTCCTCAAACTTATCCGAATAATTTCATCACAATAGTATCAATAAGATATACAGGTTGGTCAATACAGGCTGGTGAATTTTTTTAATGACAATTTGGATCACGGATTCTTTCGTTTCGAATAAATTGACAATTCTGACAAAATGTACATCGACACGTATTTTGCGGAAACCCTCTATTTATTAATTTGTTTTATATTTTACCATGAATACTTATTTACATCCCGATATTTCCAAATTGTAAGTATTCAACAATATTGCGATCATAATTTTTTATAATTATAATATTATAAGTACTGCCCTGTTCACTGTTAGTTTCACCGATCACGTGCGTTTGTTGTGGTCGGTCTATCTTGGAAATGAATAGACTATAGGCAATTTTTTCTCTTGCGCCGGCAATTATAATGGCACGTATTCATGCGCAGTAAACCGTTTTCGATCAGCTGGAGCATTGTCAACGGTCAGAACAGCAGTGGGTACTGTCGAAATCCCTAAAATATCCCCAGAATTAGAGATGTGCAAACCTGTTCGTTTTGATTACCAGTTAAAGCAGCTACTGCTATTTACAAATAGGAGGTGCAAAAAGTTGCTGAATTAGCAGTCCATAAGTTTAATAAAGAATGTAAACTGCTAATTTAAGTACCAGTGGGTTTAAATGGCCATTACCTGTTCATACCTGGTTCGGCCAAATAATAAACAGTTAAAAATAACAGAATAATCCATGTCTACCCAATTGCGCCGGCAAGGGCAATTAAAATGGCCCATTTCTGGTAATGAGAGACAGCTGATCGGGAACAGTGTACTGCGCATGAATCCGTGTCATTTTAATTGTATGAAGAGAAGAATTTCTGACTGTAGTACGGAGAACGGTGTACTGCGCATGAATCCTTGAATTATAATTGCCATTGCTGGCGCCATAAAAATTCCCGACTGTAATACGGCCTTTACATTCTTTATATCATGCAAGTCCACTTATATGAGCTACCAAATTTTCAAAGTGACCCGTTGACTAGTTCTTCATGAACGTCATCAATCAATCACCCTGTATTCAAACGTCAACCTAGTTTTTCAAGATGAACCTCATGTATTCGTTCGTAATCAAACTCATATCACTTCCAGCCGAACCTGTATAATCAATAGCAATTTAATAATCAGTTAGTTATCCTTTATTTCTCATTGACATGAGCCATCGCAACTGAAAGACGATCGCGATGACAAGTTTAATCGGTGTTGAATTTATTCGATATCGTTTTTAAGCTCCGAATCGGAGGGGACAAAATTTCGAAAAAAAAAGTCATTCTGATGTTTTGTCGATAATTCCAAAAGGCATAAAACTGTCGCATATATTAGGCGGGTATATTCGATTGCCTTTTATTTTTGCATACGATTGTATCAACCGAAATATCACGCATATTATGCGAATTCAACACGATCATGCCATTTCGTTACCCAATTTCTATCGACACTCATAAATTTTGTCTACAGTATAATAAAGCAATGAAAAAGTGCTGGTAAAAAAAAACAGATTACGGAACTTTTCGCATTATATTTACAGCATTATTAAAAAAATTATTTATTATATTTCTTCAGCAGACTTCAGTTTTTTTTAAACTTTTTATATTTAGACCCGTTTCACAAGGTTTAGAACTACGCCGTCATCGCTATGCGTAAATTGATATTTTAACAGTGTTTTCAAACACTTTCAAATTCTTGCCTTCGAACATACATACAGGGTGTTATGGAAATGACGTATTATATTTAAACCGGCAATTCCTGAGATAAAGACAAATTGAAGAAAAATACCCATAAATGGCGCTTTCAATTCATTCAGCGGTAAAAGTGCCCTGACGTCAAACTAGAAAACACCTGTGTGGCACTGCGATACATGTAAGCAATCAAGGAATTCTGGCCGGTGTTGTCATATGTGCACCTTAAATTCTTTAGACAAAATAAAATAATTTAAACATTTTTCCATTCTGTAATACCTTTTTGTACAATTAATTGAAGAACATTTACGACGGACTATGTTTTAAACAACCCGAAAAAACATATGGAATAGTAATAGCCACGTACGTCACTAGGTCAAATGCCAATGACCTCTTGACGCCTTACATCGGCTGAGAGAAGTAGTTTCATATAGCGCCGCACGCTTGCGTCTGTTAGTTGAAGACCAATACGGCCGGATACGTTGTATCTTGTCGATCACCAACACACTCTCAGCAATCCGCTCTGTTTTTCCGGTTTACGCGTGTATCTTGCCCGTCCATAAATAATCTTTGAATATTGTTTTTATTGACGCGTTTCTTCCGGACGTCAAATTTCGTCGCGTGTAATAAAATCTAATAATCTGTAATATTGTATTTTCAAAAGCTAACTATCGGTTCTGTTTCACTATTACTGTGTGTACATAAAGTATTTCCAGGAGTGTTCCCATGAAAAAGAAAAAAAACTGATTGTGTTTGTGCCTGGATTTCCTCGCTTTTTAGGTATAAGGATAAATACAAATAGGTAGAAAATAATTTATTTTTATAATTTTATATGGAATGCAGTTTTACAATAAGTTTGGCAACATTGCGATTGGCTCTGGGTGAAATGTTGTACAGTAGCGCGGACTGACCTGTGAGTAAGAGTGTTTGTTACTCAACTTTTAAAACGGTCGATTTAAAAAAAATAAAATATGTAGCGCTTTTCTAGGACACCCAAGGAGTCACCCACTTAAATATAATACGTCATTTCCATAACACCCTGTATTTAGACCCGTTTCACAAGGGAGATTTAGAACTACGCCGTCATCGCTATGCGTATTATGTCGAATATAAGGAAATCGTCGTCTGCGAACACAATAATTAAGATTTTAATAGTGTTTTCAAACACTTTCAAATTCTTGCCTTCGAACATACATATATAGGGTGTTCCTTAATGACGTGCTAATATTTCAGGGTGTGATTCCTTAGGTCATTTTATAAAGAAAAGTTCGTATGAACATATGTCCGCAACGGCTTAAATTCTTTGCTATAGGGTATTGAATTTTTATTTTTAAATGGTTATTTTTTAATATCTCCGAAAGTACTTTAGATATTATTTTCAATTTTGGTATGTGTTAATAGAATATAGAACCACAAATTTTAGTTAGAAAAGTTATTCAATTGTTCCACCAGTGGCGTCCCTGCAAACATGTCGTCTGATATTTTTTACAAAAAAGATGGTGGTACCCCACTGACATTTTTCCATGTGGATATTTTTTTCTGATAGACCTGGTCAATTCTACATGAAAACGGTCTCTTGATAAAAACCACTAAATTCATATTGAAACTCAATATTATTAACATTGATAAAATAATTAATGATAAATTTTGTTGTATAAAAATTGTTGGAAATGGCCACCTTCACTTAAAAGGCATGCATTCCAGGATAATTAGGTATGTGTTCGTCAATACTGCTAAATGAAGCAACTTGAATTTAATTGTTTTAATGACGAGAAAAGCTAAAGAGACCGTTTTCATGTAGAATTGACCAGGCTAATCAGATAAAATATCCACATGGAAAAATGTCAGTGGCGTACCATCTTTTTTGTAAAAAATATCAGAGGACATGTTTGCAGGGACGCCACTGGTGGAGCAATTGAATAACTTTTCTATAATTTGTGGTTCTATATCCAATTAACACATACCAAAATTGAAAATAATATCTCGAGTACTTTCGGAGATATTAAAAAAACCATTTAAAAAATTAAAATTTAACACCCTGTAGCAACATATGTTCATATGAACTTTTCTTTATAAAATGACCTAAGGAATCTCACCGTGAAATATTAGCACGTCATTAAGGAACACCCTGTATATGTACTTGTTTGCAAAAACTGTCTATTTACGTTAAAAAATTTGATTGGCGTGTTTGCAAAAACTATCTAATAAGAGAATTATTTGAATAATTATTTTTTTGGGCGAGGACCTAGTACGAAGCGCACTTCCTTTGCGAACGTAACTAATTCATTTTTCATAGTAAACAAACTATTTTCTTCATAGAAAAATTCGCCTACACAACCTATACAATCTTACCCTTATTTTTAATGCTGAATAGGAAATAATTATAAATTTTGGGATTTCGACTTGAAAATGTAGATTTTTTGCAGTTTTCTCAATTTTTTTTTTAATCTTATTATTTGAAATAGTTATCAAAATAATATAAAAATCTATTAAAGCAGGTCCTTTTCAACAAGAAATCCAACCGAAATTAAATAATCAAGGCTTCCTTATAGGAAAAATTAATAATTATTTTAAGGTCTTCATTTTAGACGTAAAACCTTAAAGATGTCAAACACGTTCAGACTTAGCTTACATGCTATACGAAATCTGCCTAGAATTTTACGTAGAAGCCAAAAATGTAATAATATACAACGTGTCCAAGATAAGGAGGGCCAGTACAGGGATCTCGGAAACCGTAAGAGATACGAAGTCGGTTAAATGGAGGTAAAGTTGCGCATTTACGTGCCTAATAATATGCCGTTTAGAAAGTTTTAAAATTCCGACTAGTTCCGGAGATATCCGCAAAAAAACGAAATTCTAAAAAATCGTTTTATTGCTTTCCTGGTTTTTTTGAGATCGAATTCTAAAGTAAATTGCACTTTTGCATTGCCACTTTTTCTGCTCTATCTAACAGCGTTAATTGTTTTGTAATCCGACTAGTCGTCTTCGAAGGGCCATTATCGACTTTATTTTTTTTAAATACGGTCCTATTTCCTGATATTGGAATTTGAGAGCTTTTTTTCTCCCGATTGCAACGATGTATGACACATTGTGGTTTAATGACGTCTCGAGAGTTTTCTGAACAACATCAGGAAATTTTGGGTAGGTATCTCATAAGTAAGTTCTAAATTTTTTACTTGTGTTGGACTAGTTTAATAAATAACAAATAATTTAATAATAAGCCACAAATAAGTGAACAAAAATGATTCCAAAACGGTAATAAAACGAACAACGAAAAAAGTAAGGAACTACATAATCAGGTGTTCAAAATGATTTCCGTTATTCTCTAAGCACAAATAACATCTTCTAACTGGCACATAACAGTTTTTTGAGATAAAATAAAACATGCGATAGAATATCAATCTTTTCTTTTGTAAATTTATGTCCCATATTTACTGGAAAATAGAAAACCTCTTAAAACGCTCTCAAACGACAATGGGAATGTCAAGTGAAACAAATAACGCGTCATCATCTTAATTTTTTTGTTTCAAGCGCCTACTTTTCTTTTAAATCACAAATCAACGGAAGTTTGAAATAATGTTTCTGTATTTTGTTCACTTATTTGTGGTTTATTATTAAATTATTTGTTATTTATTGAACTAGGCCAACATAAGTAACAATTTAGAGCTTACTTATGAGATATTATTTATAAAATTAGGAGAAATACAGGACCGTATCCCAAAATTTCCTGATGTTGTTCGGAAAACCCTCGAAACGTCATTAAACCACAATGTGTCATACATCGTTGCATTCGGAAGAAAAAAAACTATCAAATTCCAATATCAGAAAAACAGGACCGTATTTAAAAAAAAAAGTTGAAATGGCCCTTCGAAGACGACTCGTCGGATTACAAAACCATTAACTCTGATAGATAGAACGGAAAAAGTGGCAATGCAAAAGTGTAATTTATTTTAGAATTCGATCTCAAAAAAACCCAGGAAACAAATAAAACCATTTTTCAGAATTTCGGTTTTTTCCGGATATCTTCGGAACTGCTCGGAATTTTAAAACTTTCTAAATGGCATATTATTAGGCACGTAAATGCGCAGCTTTACCTCCATTTAATCGACTTCGTATCTGTTACGGTTTCCGAGATCCCAGGTGTTCCAGTTAAAATAAGCAAGTTGACGCCGACTTGCGGTATAACCAGAAGTACCACCAAATTGAAAATATTTTAGTCGACTTTGCCCGCCCATCAACATCAGCATCTTGTCCAATTTTCAAAGTTTTCCGATGTATAGTTTTTCAAAATATATAGTCCCGATGGAACACCCTGTATTTTTAAATTTTAAAACTTAAACTTAATTAATAGTGGTGCTTAGAAATGTCCATATAAAATGTTTATTTTAAAACATCTGTTTAATATTTTTCGGTTGCCTTTATACATATTCAGTTTATGTTTATACTCTATGAATATTAAACGAATTCTAACTTCTAACGCAGCCCAAATATTTATATTGAAAATGTATATGTTATTTCTTATTTTAAACCCCTTAAATATCCCTCGATGCAAATAGTTTTCCTCTCGCCCCGAGTGTATATTTTTAGAATTTTAATTTCATTGCATTTACTGACATTCACTAATGTAAATTTTCTTTATAACTATATAATCTGACCTAAAACACGCGACCTTTATAATAATTAGCATAAATTCTGACAATAACCAAACTACCCTTACCGACCTGTTTTAAAAGGTAAATAATTGTGGAAAAATAATTGTGGTAAGAAATCTATTTTCCTACTTCCACATTCCGTTTATTAGCTTAAACAAGATCTTTGGCTTAAACCAGTTACGTTTATTTCTGATTTAGGAAAAAATGTTTAAGGAAAAAAACTTTGTAATGCAACTAAAATTGGAGGAAAGTATCCATTCTTTGGTTCGGATTTTTAGACTTTAGACTATTATTAATAAAACTTTGAGACAATTTGAATTCTTAGAGTAATAATGTAGGTATACAAAATATTTCTTTGAAAAAAACTTTGTAATGCAACTAAAATTGGAGGAAAGTATCCATTCTTTGGTTCGGATTTTTAGACTTTAGACTATTATTAATAAAACTTTGAGACAATTTGAATTCTTAGAGTAATAATGTAGGTATACAAAATATTTCTTTGTCATTTTTTTTCAAGGACAAAGATATACTAGTTTGCATGTCATAAAAGTTAAAAATGTAACCTGTTATTTTCTTTACTGTCTCCTTCGATAAGTGCCTTAAGGGATACACAGGAATGGATGGACTCTTGCTTGGGATTGGGTGTGATTTCAGGATTGGTATTTCCGACAAATTCTAACAAGGAATTTTCATTGGACTTGTAAAAATTTCTAGAATTAAAAGAATTTATGAAATTTCAAAGAATTAACCCTTCTTCTTTCTAGGTATATCTATATAGTGACAATATACTGTTCAAAAATATAATCAATAAATACGTATATATTAACATTTTCAACAGTACTATTCGAACTGTTTTAATTTCATTTGTGGGCATGTTGTTTGTAGTTGTTAGTAATAACGGAATCTGGAAAATTTAGATAGATTCCATAAAAACTTTTATCTAGGTACCACACGACTAAAGAGCAAGGCAGTTTACATCTAAACTTAAAATCATTACAATTAGTATACAAATGAGGTATTTTCAGCAACAGAAAAATAAAATTAAACCATTAGATCCAAAAATAACATTTACATATGCATGGGCTTACCTAATTAACTGAGACGTGTTATCATCTGCCCTAGAAGTGCCACAGTCAGATTTAAGGGACTCCGTTGAACTATTAAGACTCAAGTCCTCGATATCTTCTGTACTTGTTTTTGCTTTATCCATTATTGTTGATTGCTTGATAAAAGTTTCACTAAAACTAAAACAGGCCGCCTTCGTACATGGTAAAAAAGGAGTTTGCCTTATTATCTATTTTTCCTAATAAGGCAGTCCGTTTGAATAAATTAATTATTAACGGTTAGTTATTGAGTTTTTCTGTACTTACATTTTAGTTGCTATGTTTGTATAGTTATCTGAACATACTACGGGAATTTTTTTGGATTGAATTGCGAAAAAAACGTTAAATTTTGTTTGACACTACTTCAAATTTTGTAAATATTTCTTCTAATTCGCCATTTTTGATTTTTATTTTTTCGTCAGTCAATTTTTTTCAAAAGTAGGCTCCCTTTCTAATAAATCGTTCGTGAGTGCACTCGAATGTTAGTGGGTGCAAATTAAAGGCCTGTTGTCAATTTGATAAAGTTAAACACCACCAGTCAGATCTAAAATGAACAGAAAGTATAAAATAACTATTCCGGTATTCTTCTCCTAATGCAGACAGAATGCTACAGACCAGCTACAGACTACAGACAGAAGCATGAGACAGAAGTACCCAAGGAAGGAGTCAAAGGCAAATTGGATTGTAGTCAAAATCCGAACCCTCTATCACATCAGCTGATGCCGATAATACAGGACTCTTTTGGCTTGTATTACTCGTCAAGAATGTCATAACCTCACATTATCATTATTTTTAAAATAGAAATATATTGAAAATGTCCTTTTTTCGCTTTCGTTGGTTACATAGAATTATAAGGAGAAATACCAACCCTATCCCAGAAGAAAATGCTGCACGTTGGAAAAGAAGACTCGCCATTGGTTATGCGTTCTTTGCTTGGAATGCTTTTGGCTTTGTGTGTTACGCTGTTTATCAAGGAAAAGGTGATTGGGCCGCTGCCCGTGGATTAAAATCACCAGAAGAACTTGCACTAACCCCAGGTAATATAAATTGTATAGATATGTCTCATAAATTAAAAATTATGATAAAGCTGTTGTTAGTTCTTTGTATATATTATTGAAATAGATCATTTTTTTTTTGTATTGTATAAGCATGCCTCCACTACGCTGACATTCTCATAGCATTTCCTACCTATACAAAAGTATCGTATTTCTATGGATTTTTCTTCACTTTTGGGAAAAGAAAACGAGCCTTCCTTTATTAAAATAAAGCATTTTATTAATGGCAAAAACTTTTTAATAGGTCAACAATGGGCCAGAACGATGGGGAAACCAAACGCAGAAATATACAGAATTAAGGGATTCGGCCTTGAAAAAATTGAGAAACCACAAGAAAATAATGATGCTGTAGAGCTTTCAAATGATTCAAAACGGGAAAACTAAACGTAGAAATGGTCCTTGGTGATAATAAATAAAAATGTCACTAGAAAACTTCAACTAAAAAATGTAACACATTTTTAATAAGAAAACAAAGATTTTCTTAGGTTCGTTTGGAAGACTAAACCTATTTTTACAGATTTGTACCTCCTTATTCACTAAAGAGGTTTAAATTTACTCCATCAGAGCATTTAGATCGTTTAGATGCCTTGTAGTTTTCACCATGTCATTGTTTTTATATGTCATAATTTACTACACCTCAATTAATTATGGAACAGCACCTCCAAATTAATAAGCTTAATGACCAATTTTATTTAAAAAAAAATTTTAACTGATAGAAAACAAGATCCTAGAGTTTAATATGTCTAATTATACTGGGTAGCGCAGAAAAACTAGATGCATGTAAAGGACCCCGCACGGAACATATGGGAAGCAGCCCTCGGTTAAAAACTTTGATACTCAGGGATATTATCCAAAAATCGATGCTGATCAAAAGTCTCCATGGGCCCGAGGTCCGAAAATATACAGGGTGGCCCAAAAACATAAGTAATGCTGTATTTTTTTAAATGCTACACCCAGTATTTTATTGCATATTCAGGTTCGTATTAGTGTTCTTTATAATTGCGTAAAGTTTTATTTCATTTGGTTATGTAGCTGAAGAGTAATAAATTCAAAAAAAAAAACTTTTCTAATCAAGGCATTGGGTGGAATTTAAGGCAAGAGGTCTAGAGATACTGTGAATATAATAGCGTTTAACTATTTTATACAGGGTGTTCATCATTAGGTTTCAAACAAGACACTACAAAATAATTTTTCTGCAGATTTTCAAATAGAACACCCTGTATATCATTTGGCTATCGGATGTAGAATTCATAAGCATTCTTTTTTTTTATAATGGAAGCATATAACACCTGATTTCACGCCTTTATTATTTATTGATAATTAACTAGCAAGAAAAACTGCACTTTTCTCTTGTATGTATGTTAGGCTGTTAGTCCTAAATAACAACAATACTAAATTAAAGAACTGTCAAACTATAATAAACAAACGAATTCTTATTTTATTTCAAAGCCTACCATGGTTTTTAGGCATGCATACCATCACTAATGAGCCGTCTTGATAGTATTTCATCTGAAATGTTGGGGAATGTAAATAGATCATTTGAAGAGCGTATTAACTTGTGCTCAGATCAACACGGTAGGCATTTTGAACATTTACTCTAGTTTATAATTATTAATCTAGTCGCCTATGCTTAATTTTCATAATAAAAACTGTATTTAAACAACATAATTTATGGAAGGCATTATTTCGAGAACGACTAGAAATAACTTATATGCTTCCATTACAAAAAAAGAATGCGTATAAATTCTACATCCAATAGCAAAATAATATACAGGGTGTTACATTTGAAAATCTGGAGAAAAATTATTTTGAAAAGTGTCTTGTTTGAAACCTAATGATTAACACCCTGTATAAAATAGTTAAACGCTATTATATTCACAGTATCTCTAGACCTCTTGTTTTAAATTCCACCCAATGCTTTGATTAAAAAAGTTATTTTAGGTAGATTTTTTGATTTTGCAAAATAAATTTTTTTTTTTTTGAATTTTTACTCTTCAACTACATAACCAAATGAAATAAAACTTTACGCAATTATAAAGAACACTAATACGAACCTGAATATGCAATAAAACAGTGGGTGTCCCATTTAAAAAAATACAGCATTACTTATATTGTCGCGGCCCATGGAGACTTTTGATCAGCATCGATTTTTGGATAATATCCCCGAGTATCAAAGTTTTTAACCGAGGGCTGATTCCCATATGTTCCGTGCGGGGTTCTTCCCTAAAATTTAAATTTGACATTTTTTTCCTTAAAAATTAAATTTTAAGTATTTTTTAAACTAACCCAATTAGAGATGTGTGTTAAACACTGGCCCAGAAGTGTCACCATACCACTCAAGTTAACAAAAAGGATACTTTTGGGCCAGTGTAACCCAGATCCAATTGGTCTGGTTTATAAGATAAATCAAGTTTAAATCTTAGGAAATTTATACAGGGTGTCCGAGAACATGTGGGAAATCTCCCGGATATGAAGAAAACACGTGAAAAGAGTACTATAGGTTCATATAAACTTCTTTCGTATCGGCCTCCTCTTCGGAGATATGGGCTCCCAAAGAGCACCAATGGAATCAAGTTTTTTTACACATAATTGTTGAACCACCTGGTATATTTCAATTATTTTTTAATATGATGTATACCAGGTAAGACCCGTCAAATTACTACCCAAGAAACTGTTGTGAATTACTCACAGCTGCAGGGACGGACTAGCTGTAACACTCATGGGGCCATTTTTTTTACGCCCTGTATGATGAGAACTTTGGACAATGTTTTTTACATACCTTTAACTATTGGCTAAAAATTAAGTACTCTTCATTCATGTCGCTAATCCTAACCGTTTTCGGAAAAACGGTATTTTAATTATATCATGTATTTGGCGTATTTCAATAAAAGATACATCTTTGTTCCGATCAAATATTCAACCTTTAAAATTAAGCTTTTTCATATTTAACCAGTGAGAAGTTACAGGACTCAGTGTGAATAAAATACCGGTTTTCCGAAAACGGTTAGGATTAGCGACATGAATGAAGAGTACTTAATTTTTAGCCAATAGTTAAAGGTATGTAAAAAACATTGTCCAAAGATCTCATCATACAGGGCGTAAAAAAAATGGGCCCATGAGTGTTACAGCTAGTCCGTCCCTGCAGCTGTGAGTAATTCACAACAGTTTCTTGGGTAGTAATTTGACGGGTCTTACCTGGTATACATCATATTAAAAAATAATTGAAATATACCAGGTGCTTCAATAATTAAGTGTAAAAAAACTTGATTCCATTGGTGCTCTTTGGGAGCCCATATCTCCGAAGATGAGGCCGATACGAAAGAAGTTTATATGAACCTATAGTATTCTTTTCACGTGTTTTCTTCATATCCGGGAGATTTCCCACATGTTCACGGACACCCTGTATATGCTTCTAGATTTTACGCGCTACCCCGTACAATTAGACGTATCGGAACGTAAACTGCTCTGCCGTAAACTCAAGAAACTATTTTCTATGAGTTTAAATATAAAAATTATTATAATCGGTTCATTATTAACGAAATTACATCTTATTAAGTTGGCTATTTGTAGGTGCATTTTTGAAAATACCAGGATTAATTGCGGTATTGTTGCAGTTATGTAAATATTTTAATATTAATGATGAGAGCACATCCTACAATATTTTTTTTACTAATTTGAACGAAACTTTAGTGCTGTGTCATTGTCATTTAGAATCCCCAACTGTCAATTTAGAACGAGTTTAAGGTTAAAGCCCTTTAGTGAATATGGCCGTCATAGTCTATACAGTGTGCTTAAAACTTTTTACAGTATAACAAACTTATTTTAAAAACTATGAAATGAATCTATCAAATGTTGAATTACTTGCTTATATCATTTTTGTTTCAGTACATATTTATGTTACTGTTTTTTTTTTTGAAATCTTGGATACTGGGGTCAATAAAAACCCAAAGCAATTGGTGATTTCACTCCTGACTCGAAAACGGCGCAAATAGGGAGAAGTAATTTCGCCACCGCCCGCCCTAAAGTACCGATTACTTAATTACTTGTTAACAACTGAGCCTATATTGGACGAAGACAATTCCATCCCCACATTACAATAATTAGTTTGCATATACACTTTGAAGTATCATCATTTGACGGTGTTTACCAAAAGTGTGAGAAGCAAATGAAAAATGAACAGCAATCGAGGAAAGCAAATGCTTGTAGCTAATAGCTACAAGTAGTTATAGAAAATACACTTAAGCGTTATAGTTATGGCGAAACTACTAAAATGCACTTGTTGAAATTTGGTTCTTTCCATTGTGAACCTCAAATATAGAATTTCTTCGTTATTATACAGGGTGTTATGGAAATGACGTATTATATTTAAATGGGTGACTCCTGGGGTGTCCTAGAGAAGCGCTACATATTTTTTTTTTAAATCGAACGTTTAAAAAGTGTGGTAATTCACCCATAAACCCACACACAACTCCTCGGCACATTCATATATGAACATATTACATTGCCCAGCTGGGTAATAAACAGATGTTCAAGAACAATGTTGCCAAAATGTTTAAAAGTGTAAAACTTTAGTTTCTATAAAAATAAATATTTAGCTTACTTAGAAAGTAAATCCAGGACGCGATTAAGGAATCCAGGGCACAGACACTTTCAGTTCTTTTTTCTATGGGAAAAACTTTATGCTCATCACGTGTCCTGATGATAGTGTGGGAGTGCATAATAAGCCTCCCAACACTAGCGCATAATTACACTTTACAATAACACAAATAGAACAAGAGCACTTAATCATTTCGCAATAGAAATAATAAAAACGCTAATTTCTATGGGCCATTAACCCTTTACTAAAGATAAAATGAAACAATTATGTTAACAATTGACAGGAACTACCCTTTGAAATAATGGTCTAGTCGGACCAGTCGTCGAACTTTCTTTCCGAGAAATCTCCGCTCTCTAAAGCCAGCGCGGTTGCCATTTCCGAGACTATAATTATACAGGAAAGTAATATTATATATATATATATTCGGCAATTTATGATAAGTCGCTTATAAAACATCGAAAGTGGCAACGCTGTATTTTTAAATATTAGCCCGATTGCCCACAATCAGCTGTTTAAAGAAGCAGGCCGATATCGATCGAGAGAACCAACGTGTTATTTATTTTTAAAATTTTTAGATGTTAAATACATTATTTCCCAAACCACTCGGACAATAAGGGCGTATTTTTGTCTACACAGTAGCACTTTAGAATACTAATTCAGATTGAATGGTACTTAGATGTGTTATGTGATTTTATTGTGCCGGTTTTTGTTCAAGTTACTTGGTGTTTTTTTATAAATTAAGTTGGTGTTAAATAAGTCCGAAAAGCTAAATAAAATGGAATTTTTTTTTTCTAAAGGGCAAGTGGCATTTATAAACTTTTAAGTTGTCCAGATCTGATGGGTGCAGTTCGAATTGAACAAATGAGAACATACCTGACCATTTAAAAACTACGCGGCGGTTCGTTCGAGTCAGTTCAAGTTTATAAATCAGAGATTGTTTCCCAGCGAACTGAACGTAAAAGTTTATAATAATGTACCCTGAAAAATAAACAACTTGCAATCTGTCAAACGGTTATTGACTTTCTAAAGAGTTTACCCTGAAGATATGACAACACTGTTGACATATGTTGCTATGTTTACCTTCCTGACAGGGGCACCACGTGGTCATTTTTGGTTTGACATAAGCGCCATTTTTGGATATTTTTCTTCAATTTGTTTTCATCTCAGGAATTGCCGATTTAAATATAATACGTCATTTCCATAACACCCTGTATAAATCCTATTTCATAGCTTAAATTTAGTATTATTAGCCAGCTTCGGGTTGGGGGTGGATTGCAGGTCAGAAACTGAGTTGTGGGCGAAATTACCTTTTTCTATTTTGCTTTAAAAGATCATGAGGGAGCTTTCTACCGAAATTACATGTACCGGGACAAAAGTATGTGAAAGAAACCCGATTAAATTGTTCATATGAATACTATCACAAGAGTTCCACAATATTAATTCATTTAATAGTTTTTAAAAATGTCGACGAGGACTTCTTGTAAATATGTAAAAAATATACTTTAGTATAATAGATGTAGATATGTCGCTATACAATCCTTAAAAATAAAATAATTTAAAACACAGGAACATTTTCTCCTTCAGATCACAGCCTCGGGTTTGTCTGATTAACCCTAAATTTCTCCATTTCTATCATTAATGCAGATCTAAAAAGAGGAAAAACAACTAACATACAAGGGGGGCGCTAGAAAAATGACAAAAACATTTTTTGAAAATTCTATTTTTCAAAAACTGGTATAGTTACCTGTAAGATTCGTATCTCATAACAATGTTTTGCAATTCTTGCTTGTACAGTCTTGTAAGCATGGCGTTGTAACACTCTAACTCAGACAGTCGGAACATATCCCATCTTAGTTTGTGATCTAATTCCGTACTTGCTGAAAAATGATAAATAAAATAGTAATACTGAAAAAAAAAAGATAAAAACATGCTCGGAAACAATATAGGGGATGTCCCGGATAAGAAGGCACAAAACATAATTAAAACCATACTCAAAACTTACTCTTGAAATACACATTCAGCCAATGCGGTATCTCCTCCAACAGATATGGATTAGCCGGCACTAGTACGCTGTGCGGCTGATAATGCGTTGGTCTCATAGGCAAGTACCTTTGGTATGTCTGAGGCGCGAAATTACCATAGTTGTAACATGGCACTAAGCAGGGATGTTCATATTGGGCCTGTCTCGTTATATGGCTAAAAAATTTCAATTTCAATTGTAATAAATAAAAATACGTTTCATAAAACATATAATTAGGTACAGTTGTTAAAAAATTATCTATACATTCATTTGCGTAAAAAAATATAACAATCGTAGAAAAACTTCTTCATTGTACAGGGTGTCCATTTTTGGGTAGTTTTCGGGGGTATCTCCGTTATTAGTATTGATAGAAGGATGCGGTTTTCGCAGCACTATGCAACTTTTTTGTCAAACAGAAGATGCCGTAATCAGAATTTTTCTAGGCTGCCTTGTTTTTGAGAATTGTGCATTTTGGGACACCCTCCATATCTCGGTTACCCCGTAACGTATCAAAAAGAAATAAAATGTTCTTTTTGTAGTTTTTTTACGTAGAATCCAGTGACGTACTCAGATTTTTTTCTACATTCAATAGTTTTCAAGGAAAATAAATAAATTTGCTTTTTTAAATGGGTCACCCTATATATTTTTTAATAATATAATTTAGTTTGTAACGAGCTTCTCAAAAATACAGGGTCCGCAAACGAAGCGTGGACGGAAGATTAAATCGTTATCGAAGAACTTATCAGCAATACTAAAACAGCTATTTTGAACATTTACTTTAGTTTGCAATTATTAGTCTAGTCGCCTATAACAAAATTTCCCAATAAAAACTCTATTTAAACAACATAGTTTATGATATTTATAATTATTTCGAAAACGGCTGGATATAACTTATATGCTTGTATTACAAAAAAAGTCTTTGAATTCTACGTCAAATAGCCAAATAATATACAGGGTGTTCCATTTGAAAAACTTGAGAAAAATTATTTTAAAATGTGGGGTTTTTGAAAGCTTATTATGAACACCCTGTATAAAATAAATAAACGCAATTACATTCATAGTATCTCTAGACCTCTTGTCATAAATTTCTCTCAATACCGAGGTTAAAAAAATAGTTCTGCATTGTTTTTTTTTATTTTTTTATTCAGGACTGCAAAACTTTTTTTTAGTTTTTAATTTATTTCTCCGAAACTACAAAACCAAATTAAATGAAATTTGAGGCACTTATAAACGATAGTAATATGAACCTAAATATGCAATAAAATACTGGGTGTCCCATTTAAAAAAATATAACTTTATACTGTCACACTTTTTTGGGCCACCCTGTATAATGTAAAATATTTTTAAAACATGCCGCTATTAATCCAATATATCATGCTGTTTTAGTATTGTTGATAAGTGCTTCGATAACGATTTAATCTTCCGTCCACGCTTCGTTTGCGGACCCTGTATATAACACTTTATTTTTAGTCTTAGTATTAGGCCCGAAATATACGTTTTTTAAAAAATATACCATTTGTTTTTTAGTAGGCCATGACGGATATTTGCATTAAGGCTTCCTTCAAATATATTATAAACTATTTTGCTATTCACTATAAAGCATGAAACGCTAACGCCAAAACTGCAATGCCGTTCGATTGGAAACATTACTGATTTTCCTGAGACCAAAACCTCGTATTCTGTCGATAAAACATGCCAGCACTGGTAAAATGAGCCTCATTTTTGTACACGGTGGAATTTATATAGCTTAAAATTGTGTTTTTTTAGGATTGTTTGCACTCTTGATTTAATTATTTCGACCGAACCTTCAACTTTTCTGCAAAAACTACTTAAATTTGTTTCAATTGAAGCTAATACATTTATTTCATCAGTCTGGTCTTTCAGGATATCTACAAGTAATTTAAGAAAATTTATAAATTTCACAGCATTACTACATATTTACCTATTCAAATACACTTCTAATGCTCCATCTGCATTTTCGTTACACTGGGTATAAGAAACGAGCATATCGTACTTCTCAAAGTTTACATGCTCTGCCCATAATTAGGACAAACTGATTTTTCACTATTAATTAGAAATTTTAAAACAACTCAGAGAACCTGAATGCTCTTTCAGAATTAGAAGAAATTATTATTATGACACAACAATGGTATATTTTTGAAAAACTTATATTTCGGGCCTAATATTAAGACTAAAAATAAAGTGTTATACAGGGTGTCCGGGAACATGTGGGAAATCTCCCGGATATGAAGAAAACACGTGAAAAGAATACTATAGGTTCACATAAACTTCTTTCGTATCGGCCTCCTCTTCGGAGATATGGGCTCCCAAAGAGCACCAATGGAATCAAGTTTTTTACACATAATTATTGAACCACCTGGTATATTTCAATTATTTTTTAATATGATGTATACCAGGTAAGACCCGTCAAATTACTACCCAAGAAACTGTTGTGAATTACTCACAGCTGCAGGGACGGACTAGCTGTAACACTCATGCGCCCATTTTTTTACGCCCTGTATGATGAGAACTTTAGACAATGTTTTTTACATACCTTTAACTATTAGCTAAAAATTAAGTACTCTTCATTCATGTCGCTAATCCTAACCGTTATCGGAAAAAACGTAATTTTATTTACACCAGTCCCCTAAATTCTCACGGGTTAAATATGAAAAAGCGGAATTTTGAAGGTTGAACATTTTTTGATCGGAACAAAGATGTATCTTTTACTGAAATACGCCAAATACATGATGTATATGAAATGCCGTTTATTCGAAAACGGTTAGGATTAGCGACATGAATGAAGAGTACTTAATTTTTAGCCAATAGTTAAAGATATGTAAAAAACATTATCCAAAGTTCTCATCATACAGGGCGTAAAAAAAATGGGCCCATGAGTGTTACAGCTAGTCCGTCCCTGCAGCTGTGAGTAATTCACAACAATTTCTTGGGTAGTAATTTGACGGGTCTTACCTGGTATACATCATATTAAAAAATAATTGAAATATACCAGGTGGTTCAATAATTATGTGTAAAAAACTTGATTCCATTGGTGCTCTTTGGGAGCCCATATCTCCGAAGAGGAGGCCGATACGAAAGAAGTTTATATAAACCTATAGTATTCTTTTCACGTGTTTTCTTCATATCCGGGAGATTTCCCACATGTTCCCGGACACCCTGTATATTTTTGAGAAGCTTGTTACAAACTAAATTATATTGTTAAAAAATATATAGGGTGGCCCATTTAAAAAAAGCAAGTTTGTTTATTTTCCTTGAAAACTATTGAATGTAAAAAAAATCTGAGTACGTCACTGGATTCTACCTAAAAAACTACAAAAAGAACATTTTATTTCTTTTTGATACGTTACGGGGTAACCGAGATATGGAGGGTGTCCCAAAATGCACAATTCTCAAAAACATCCCGTATATCAAAAACAAGGCGGCCTAGAAAAATTCTGATTACGGCATCTTCTGTTTGACAAAAAAGTAGCACAGTGCTGCGAAAACCGCATCCTTCTATCTTTACTAATAACGGAGATACCCCGTAAAACTAACCAAAAATGGACACCCTGTACTAAAGTCAAAAATTAAATTTAAAAAAAAATTGCTTACAAAATATGCCTAGAAAATGTTTCATTACGCTTGGAAAAGTTCATTCTTTCCCAGGCCGAACTGTATAAATAAAGCATTGTACCGATTTAAAATCATTAATATTTTTTCGACATCCTATATTTAACTCTGGAAAACTGTAATAATATCTTTCAAAAAAGTGTGTAAACTTACTTTACATAGTAAACACCATACATGGGACTCTGTATACACTGCCAACCCGTGGGCAGTCCTTCCCGTTCCAGCGGATGAGACCAATGGGTCGTTTTAGTGTTATGGTCTATGTAGTACTTTCTTCCCCTTAAAGTGTAGTCCACGGACCAACCAGGGGGCAGGGGTAATTCTTCTGATGGCTCTGAAAATGTTGATACATTTTATAAATCTGCAGCAAAATTGCCATATAAAAATATTAAATTGGAGAAATTAGACAATAGACAACCTTATACAAACCTACCCTTATGCTAAATAGAAAATAATTATAAATTTTGGGAGTTTCCATTTAAAAATGTGGATATTTTTTTGCAGTTTTTTCAATTTCATTTCTAATCTTATTGTTTGAACGCCCAGTATTAAAAGTTATCAAAATAGTATAACAAATCTATTAAGGCAAGTCCTTTTCAACATGGAATCCAAACCCAAATTAAATAATAAAGCCCTTCTTATAGGAAATATTAATAATTATCTCAAGGTCTACAAGCTTGTCATGTGGGAGGTTGTCACCACCTTGTATGTTCCCGAAGACAATATATCTTCGGGACCATACAACGTGGTGACAACCTCCCACATGACAAGCTTGGTAAAGGTTACTGGACCTCATAGAAGGAACAAACATCGTCTAACAAGATCGGGGTACACAACAAGTCGAAAGGATGCAGTGATAGAAGTTCGGGTTTGTTAAACAACAACTCCTAGAAAACAAGGACACAGCGCTTAAGAAATATTTGCTGATGACGTCACTGCATGTAGGCCGATGCTATCGGACCGTGCTGTTTGTCTCGAAATGCCAATTCGTATTTCCCGCTTTGTCTTGACCGCAACATTGTCAGATTGGTCCATAATTCCCGATTATTATAATTGGCATGAATTAAGTTGTATTTTTTGTTAATAATTACGCAAACTTGGTTATTAGCATAGGCCAACTATAATGTTACAGCAGAATTATTTCATTGGAAGTACTTTGAAATTAAATAAAAACATATAATAACAATTTTTAATAAATGGGCCAGTAGACAAGCGAATCGCTAAAGTCGATCTGGCAACGTTGCACTAATCATGCACTAATTTGGCTGTCATTTGGCGGTAGTTTAATTTGTTGTCGTTTCGTGTGCGAGTGTTTTTAGTGCAAAATTCGAGTTTATTGCCGGTTTAAATTGTATTTTAAATAATTTGAAAATGCCATACAAATGCTCTGTAGTTGGTTGTAAAGGTAATTACGTAAATGGGCCATCAGTGCGGGTATTTCGTTTCCCCAAAAGTGCGGCAGGACGCTTAAAATGGCAAACCGCTATTCATCGTGAAAATTTTATTCCTAATACAAACAGCAGAGTATGTGAGTGTCATTTTACAGAGGAGGATTTTATTTGGCAGATTTCTCAACAAGACACGAAAACGGGTGAGATCGTTTCATTAAAATTAAATATACCCAGATTAAAGGAAAATAGCGTACCTAGTAAATTTCCCAATTGTCCAAAATATCTTACAAAAACTTTAACGCATCGAAAAAGTAGAGAAGAAAAGCTTAGAGAACTAGATGAAATGCAATTTCAAAAAGGTATTGACGAAAGCAAACGTGAAATTTTAACACATAAACAACTTACGAATTATGACACTTTTGAAGAATTTAATAATTTGTTTATAACATTTAATTTAAAGGAAGGATGGTTTATCATCGATGAAAAAACTTGCAAGACTCTCTTTAAGATTAAGCATAATCCGGGTCCTTCTATTACATGGGCCGTTAAAATAAATAATAATTTAGAAATAAGTACATATTTATATGGGCAACCAGTAAGCGTAAAAATTGATCAACAAAAGACACCTTTTTTTTCATGTAGTTTGCATGAATTGCGAAATTTACTAGATATTATTGATTGTTCGATGAATATTCTTCCTTTAGATACTGAACAAGACAATAACTCCAATCATGACCCTAATCCCGAATGTGACAATGTTAAAAATAACACCGATATGTCAAACATTAATGAAGTTTTAAACTTTGTTTCTGATTTGCTTAAAAACTTAAAAGTAGACAATGATAGTTTAGCGCAAGCACTGCAATTTCTCTCCGAACAAGTAAAATTAAGAACTTTGCCAAAAGAACGATACAGATATTCCACTACAACTATGGTATTTTGTTCAATAGTATATACAATCAGTCCTCATGCATACAAATATTTAAGAAATCACTGGCCAATAATTTTACCCCATCCTTTTAACGGATCCTCATATTGATGAAAAAAAAATGTTTTTGACATATGCGAGGAATATTTTCAAATATTTGAATGATCAAGACAAATATGTTTGTCTGCTAATGGACGAAATTCATATTAACCCTTATTTAGACTATAAAGGAGGAAATGTAGTGGGGGCATCAGTAAATAATAACGAATTGTTAGCAACGACTGCATACACTTTTATGATTACAAGTATTGGTTCAGATTTAAAAGAAGTTGTTCACATTGCCCCTATATCTAAAATTAACCATGAATTACTTTTCAACTTTGTGAAAACAATCATAACTCGTTTAGAGGCTATCGGATATAAAGTTTTTTGTGTTCTGAGTGACAACAATGCAATTAATGGAAAAGCCATGTCACATTTTTCACCAAAAAAGGAACTTAATATAGTGTTCCCACATCCGGTTGATGCTAAAAGACCTTTATTTTACTTGTTCGATTCTGTCCATCTGTTAAAATGTATTTTTAATGCTTGGCTAAACTCAAAACCTGATCAGACATTTACATATCCCGACTTTTTTACTGGAGAAGAAAAAGTGGCATATTTTGCCTCTCTTAAAAAACTGCATGACTTTGAACAAACCATGTTACTAAAATTTGGCTTTTCTTTAAATTTAAAAGCTCTGTATCCATCATCAATCAATCATCAATTAGGTAAAGGTCATAAAAGGAAATTAAATACATATTCAAAATAATTCGACATACTTACTTACCTACAATGTTACTTTTTAACTTTAAATCTATATGTACTTAGTAATCCAATGATGAATTTCAATGAATTTTTCTCAAAATTTACTCATAAATCCTTGAGTATCTAAAGTTTTGAATAATTTGTTATTTGAGGATACACACATCCAAGACAAACTTTTTAGGATTTGGTAGTTTAATATTTGTATTATTACATATTTATCCAGATATTTATCCAAAAACAACTACCTACCTACAGTGGCTAAATCATTTTACACAAAATACTTAGTTATTTTTAAAATAAATATGCCCAGATGCACTAATTTTTTTTCTCACTTACGTTATTAACCTTTAACGCATAATTTACTTAAATACAAGTTTAAAAATTTAAATAACGATCGTCTGAAGTGTATATAAGTAATTTTAGAAGTCACGCAAAATATAAATCCCCACAGAAGGCATATAATATTATATTGCATATTGCAATCATAGGACCACGGATGATGACGTCACAAGACAGCGCTTTGTCCTTGTTTTCTAGGAGTTGTTGCTTTAAACCGACCCCCGCCTTTAACCAACCAACCAAGGTCTACAAACGTAATTTTAGACATAAAACCTTAAATATGTCGAAACGCGTAGACTTATGTATAGGGCATGATATACGAAATCCAAAAATATAATAATATATCGGATGCTACCGAGGTAAATAGATCATTCTTTGATTTTTGTATATTTTAGGTGTTACTGAATGTTTTGTTTGAATAACAAATAAAATGTGCGAGTATTGACAGTACCAACTGGTCCGAGAGCTGTCGTCAATGATCGGCGAGTGGAGCGAATAAGGGCAATTTTGGGAAATAAAACTGTTGTAGGCTATTTTTAGAATACTGAGAATTGAAAACACTAGCGTGCTGACAGATTCGTCGGTATACGGTGGAATAATATGTGTCTGGCGAGTTGAAATGCATTCGTATTTACAAGGAACAATGCGGTTTAGATGTAATTTTTTTTGTATTTACCATATTATGAGCCATTTCCATAAAAACCGGTACAACCAATACAAAATTTGTCAATATTAAACCGCTATTGTATTTTTATGGACAAAGCGTGTTCACAAACCTTGAGTATTTTCATTCCTCCCCATGCTATGCCTTAAATGATGGGCCAGCGACTCCCCATAAGACATACCGCCTTGGTACCTGTTTCTAGTAAATCTATCTACCTGTGAATTGCTATAAATCGGTGTTGTTTGGTCTTGACTTGTTCTAAAAAAAGAAAAACGGAAATCCATAAGAATTGGGCAGTTTAAATTTGCACCTGGTCTCTATTTCTGTTAAATGAAGACATCGACGTCGCGATCGATGATTTGGTCTATACAAAAGAAACCAAACGACAACCTACCTTGCAACACTGTCTCGAGTATTTTGGTATATTGGAGAGTTCGTTCGATTGTAGATATCTTTGTATGGGTTATTAGTTTCCGATGTCAACGGGTATAGTTGGTCTATCTCCATATAATTTGCATTGTTCTAAAAACAGTGCATTAATCTATTATATAGGGTGTTGAAAAAAGGTCGGTACCCCGGAATAACTCCGGTGCATCGCATTGCAGCGGAAAATGTCTGGGGAAAAAGTTGTTTGGTTTTGAAGGAGGAATAGTTTGCAATTTAAACCACTCCCCACCCCCTCAACACCCGGGCGCGGGTGGGGGTAAGTTGAGATTTTCAAATGGAACCCCATATTTTTTTATTGGCGTATCGTGTTCTCCGACCAAAAATAAACATCTTTTGTCCGAAATTTTTTTTTATTCGGGCCCATCCTTCACCAATAATCCACCATGAGAAAGACAAAATCAGAACCGTGCGAAAATCAAGTTTTATCCCGGAAATACTTTTTGTCTCTGTTTTGTACTAAAAAATGACCGTGGAATACAAACAACTTTTTCCACGGGGATTTTTCGACAGAAAAAAGTATTTCCGGGATAAAACTTGATTTTTGCACGGTTCTGATTTTGTCTTTCTCATGGTCATTATTGGTGAAGGATGGGCCCGAATAAAAAAAAAATTCGGACAAAAGATGTTTATTTTTGGTCGGAGAACACGATACGCCAATAAAAAATATGGGGTTCCATTTGAAAATCTTAACTTACCCCACCCGCGCCCGGGGGGTGGGGGGAGGGGGGGGGGGGGGGGGTCATTGTCCGCTGCAATGCGATGCACCGGAGTTCTTCCGGGGTACCGACCTTTTTTCAACACCCTATATATTCTTTTGTACTACTAGTAAATTTCAATATTTTTAGGTACCCATCAATAGGATCATTAATAATGACTTTACTAATAAAAGACACAATAATGATCATCCAGAGATAATTATGGCAGGCACCATGTCAATTAATGACGGTGTACGTGCGCCACATCATTATGTTTCAAACTGACCATCTACGACAGTGCTCCCTACAAACTACGGCCCGCGGGCCATGTCCCAAGAGAAATAGAAATCCGACCCGTGCAACGTTCTTTGGGACGAATGAATTATTGTCAATACAGTCATTCGAACAAACCCGATAATTTTCAGGATCCGTTTCCCAAATGGAATGTAGTGCGTGTAACTGAGTGTATTCCTTTAGTTTCGATAACCATAACCATTTTTTTAGTACATAAAAAAATAAATCAAAAGAGCATTATTATAATAATAATAATAAAGCATGTTTCTTCATGTGTATATACCGTTAACCATATGTATCTTAATTAGTAGGGGGTTTTCCAAAGTTATTGTAAACTACAGACCCCATAATCCATTCATAAAACTCTTGGAAAGTGAAGCTGTGAGTGTGTGAAATGTTATTGAAAATCAGTAATGGGTGGAAGAGAGAACTACATGTTTGTTGGCTGAATGGCAACAATGTTGAAGTCTGGTTATATCAGATGGTTAAATATTAAACCATAACCATTTTAAAATAATCCGTTTTATAATTAAATTCCATAAAATAATAAAACACAAAAAGTATGTTTTTCAACAGAATCAACAGTAGATAATATCACACAAATTTGAAATCACATCACAACATTTCTTATTATGAATTATTTCACAACAAAGAAAAATCGGGCAATACAACAAACAAAACGTTTAAAATTCGTATACGCCAAGCACGTGGAGCCCTCGACACGACGTCGTTCCACTCTCCAGTCTCGAAACATACTGAAGTATGAAGGGCGCGCCGCCAGTATTCAACAAAGGGCGAGACACGCGGTGCGATCTGACAACACTGTTAGTATACTCTAGTGACCCACATTGTTGCTAAGTGAATCCAGATGCAACGGCGCGTGGGTAGAAAGGGTTTTTACCTTAGTATTTAGATATTCGATTTAAAAAAAAAAGTATGTAGACTTTCTCTAGGACTCGCTAGGAGTCATCCATTTAAATATAATAAGTCATTTCCATAACACCCTGTATAAATTATGTTCTAATGTTTACAATATTAGTATTCATTCATATTCTGGCTCCTGGATCGTAGTGCAGTAGTAAAGTAGAAACAGATGTTGCCAGAGTGCAGTTGGATTAGTCCAAGATTCGTCTGATACTTTTAAGTATAATAATATTTTTTTAAAGAATCTCTCATCACCTTTTCACAGTTTATAGTTAAGATTATTGGGAAATGAATTTATTTTAAGAGCAATTGCGGATTAACCTTAAACCAATTGTAATTGTCAACTTAACAAATTTTTAATTGGAATTTTGCAAGATACCTTTGCGATAAATATGTCAATCTGGCTATGCTGCAATAATGACCGAAGAGGTGGGAAAGACTGTTTGTATTCGTTGCGTAGGCTAGAAATGTACAATTTTCTATCTGTAGTTTGTAATATCTTTGGGTTTTTCAAAGAATGTTATTAAATAAAAAAATATACTACGGAGACATTCAAATCTCATATTAGTTCACTAAAATTAAGCTAGTATTATTATATGAAGTTTTGAAACAAGATTTGTAGTGATTAAAAATAATCGTTTTAATCTTGCAGGAATGTTGGGTATTTACTTACCGCGGAATTATCAATATAGACAGTCCCCATTGGCTGATTTGCATAGATATGATGAGTTGTATTGCTATTTAGATTATTTGAATTAGTGAAATTGTTTGATGTAATCACTGTTGTGCTGTTTTCTGGGGATAGACCAACAGACAGATTTGCAAAACTAAAATGTAATATATACTTTTATATACAGGGTTATTCACTATGGATGGAACGTTAGTTTAGTTTATGGAAAACGGGTGATACGTTTATTTTGAATATTTGATACAAGTTATATTTTGGTGTAAAGCACTAAAAATATAAGCAACCTGCTTCCTCTCTCTTCTCTCTTACCGAGTGGCCAGATCTGGCACCGAAGCACTGGGAGTATATTTTCCTTCATGGGCACCCAAACCCACATCACTTATCGTTGCCTTCTGGTTTCCAAATTTTTGTACTGTACTGCTATTATTCGGAGATGCATGCGTCAACATACTATGAGGGGGCAGAGATGATCTTCCTTGATTGGAGATGCGTCTTTTCGGTTCAGTGGTCCAAACATTGATTACTTAAACACAGTGAAACTTGATTACAAAAAAAAGTATTAGTATGACCTGAAAATACGACGAAGCCTTGCTCTGTTAACTTATCCTTACAATATTATTCTTAGATGTGTCAAATGACAACTTCAAACTTACTTGGCATTTCAGGAGGAGTGTCCTTTTTCACATATTTGCCCACAACACCGTCCTTAATAGCTCTTAAATCCTTATTTTTCCTTGATAACATCCTGCAGAGAATTTGGTTGGATGCTACATAGGTAAATAAGTTGCAGGAAGGCACATAACGTGTCGGAGAAGACTATTTTATCTCTAGGAATATAAGGAAATTTTGGCGTAAAAGTCTATTACAAAACTAGAAAAAAGGAAATATAAGAAGACTGCTAAAAATATGGCTCAAAGCCTATGATTCATAGGAATGATGGTTTCTCCTCTTCTGGCTGAATTTAGCAGGCTGGGCTGGCGATAAGCACAGTCTAATCACTTTTTTCATCATAAGAAACACAAACGTAAAATATTTCACATAAATTCCAACGTTTTTACACTAAAATTCAGTCCAATTCATTGTTTACATTTACAAATCACTAATCAGTCGGAATTTTCAGAAATTTGACGTTTTACCGAGGTTTTAATACGCATGCGTCAGTTTGGTACGTCTCGCCATGTTTCTACGGTTGTCTACCTAAGCACATTCATCAATAAAATAATTTTTCTGAGATTCATTTTATAGATTCTTATAAAATCGTGTGTTTTGCGCTCTAACTTGTGATTTTATCTGATGCTCAATAGTGCTGTACAAAGCTATAAAATTTCATTAAAAAAAAGTAAATCTTCATGTGCCTGTTAGGAAAAATTATTATAGGAACTATTAGTATTATTATGACTTGCTCTATACTTACCGGACACCCTGTATATGAACTCACCCGCACCCCAGAGAATATGTCTGACGACACACATGACATCTTTAACTTATCTTGACATTTCAAAGGGCTCATGTTTTCTACATACATATTTGAGTCGATACCGATCTTTCTAGTTTTTATATCGACTTTTTGACTAGATCTGTACTAAGTAAAACAAATAACTAAAACAGGATGTCCCTTGAACAAAATTCATCGTTAAAATTGACATAAAATTGGGGAACAACGTTAAGAAAAACGATGAGTAATAAGAATGGTGTCTCCTGATTTCATAGCCGGCTGGGTTGGCGGTAAGTCTAGGGTTTTTCTTTATTTTAATAATAATAATAACAATAATAACTGTCCGTTGTTGACGCATTAGGAGGAAAACCAACACTAAGTGCCGTTGCGCCCCTATTGAAGAAAATGTATTTCAGCGCGCGTACTGACGGATAATTTGACGCGCGTTGAAGTTAACGCTCGTATGCAACGGCACTAGTGTACTGTGTAGTATCATAACATTGCGGTTTCACCGCGGCGGTGCAGGGAATCTCCATTACGCTTCTTAAAATCTTCGATTAAACTTTTCAGGGTGTATTTCTATAATAGTAGGACATCCATTCGACACACTAAAAGTCCGACAGCAAAATTTCTCAACGTCTCTTCTGGTGGCAGCAAGAGAAATTATTAAATATGAAGGAATTCTCGGATTTTACAAAGGAATGTCTGCCCCCATGCTAGCTTACGGGCCAAGCAATTCGTTATTTTTTGGCTGCTTCGGATATACTATGAGGGTTTTTAATGGCTCGGAACCCAACGATCCTTCTCCTATGCATCAGCGAAGCAAATATTTCAGGAACATATTTTATACAGGTAATATATTGCATGCAGTGTGTCGCAGGATAAGCGAACTTATAGCTGTACATAGAGATAGACCGAACCGGGAATTTTCCCAGACCACCGGAACAGTAAAATCCGGCCTATGGTCGGTCCGAACCGCCGGAGTTCCGGTTGTCACGGGATCGAGTTCTCTCGATAGACATATCCAACAATGCTTGTCAGGAATGCAGTGCGCGTTTATGACGCTAGGTGTTTTATTTCATTTAAAACCAGAACGGGGAAGTCCCTAAGTAATATTCTATGATGCGATACACATTTCAGTGTGGTCTGGAGTGTCCGTATAATTATTTATTAGTTTAGAGGACTAAAGGCCGATTCTCACTATCGTATATAAGGCACGTGCTTTGTTTTGCTTTTGCCTTTGCCGAGCATCGGCCGCACTACTGCTTTTTCCTACCATCATCGCACAAATAAGTAAAGTGTGGAGTCTTCTTGAAGTACTTGAAGTAGCAATTTGCACTATTTTTAAAATTGATAGTTTGAAGGCGAGGCAGTAGTAAATCGACATCACCTTTAATAACGCATTTAAAACGACATCATCATTATGAACATGTGAAAAATATTAAGAAAGATGACGAGGAAGTATCAACAGTTACAGATAATTTAGAAGTTAGGGTATATTTTTTTGAAAGAGCGCATATTGTCAAGGGCGCTACGGGAGCAAGGGGAAACATTTTGATTTTCGTTTCAATTAGGGCAAAATTGTTTAAATTCGTTTTACATTGAATAAGCATCAGCATTTTACGATGGCGACATCGAAGTATAATTATTATAATATCCGTCAATTAAATGTAGTCAGCAGTTTTCGAAAATAGAAGCAAAGTAGGACATATGGGGACGTTCAACTAAAAAAGAAAAAGGTTGGGGCTTTTTGCGTTGGTCACGACGCGAGGCGGTCGAGGCCCGCTAGTGAGGTACCAGGGCTGTGTTTTATTTTCGTCATTTTGTTTGGGGGTTCAATCAGTTTTTTCTTGGTGAAGTTAGTGGTAGCCAACTCCTGAAGCAGAGTCCTCGCCCCAGTCATGTGGGCTGTTATGTAAGTACTAACCATTGTAATTTTTATTAAAAGTTAAGCGAGTTTGGCAGCGGCCAACTCGCCCCTCTGTGTGCGTTACAATAGTACTCCCTTATTGTACCAAAGAGTAATCTAAACGTAAATAAATACTTTGTGTCTGGTGTTCCTGTTAAAATCTCCCTCTTTTATTTAAAAATACACCCCATCCCCTTTTCAGGTTAGAGAATATTTAATGGTGGCAAACTGTTGCACGTTACTGTGGAACTAGTTCCACAGGGCGAGCTAGCGCGGGGATCCTGTACCCCTCAGCACAGGGCGAATCCTGCCGCGTGACAGGACAAAGGCGTGAGGATTTATATATTGTCGAGTAAACACCACCTATCGAGTGTGACAGTTTGAGTACTCAAAAGCTTTGAGTGTGACATGGTGGAGGTGCCAAACCGCCTAGGTAGCAACAGTTGTCTCCCTTAAAATTTTCAAACTTTTTCATTTGTTTGGGGTCGTGGGAGTTATACCGCGAAGGGAAGAGGTTATTTTTGGAAGTACAGACCGGCATAGAGGCTTATTTATGTTGTAATTCAGTAATTTCAATGGTAATTCCCAATTCATAATCTAAAGAGATTTTTTTTACTGGGAGGTACAGTGAAAGGCACACACAGGGCAAATAGATTTTTGTAAAATCCTGGTTAGAAATCAGGAGAAAAGCCATTGAACGGCAGAATCTAATACAAGAGTTTTGCATTCTTAATATTTTATCTTAAAATCAGACAGAGAAATAGATAAATTTTTTTTGTGTTTTTGTTTATATTGGTATATGATTGCGAAAAGTGTACCTAGTACATATATTTTTTTTCTTTCAAGATTTAGCCCTAGTACGTATTCGACGTATCGTTAACATTTTAATAATTTCGGTTCGTAAAACTGTTAGTGCTGACTGAAGATATGTCAGAAGAGCATGTCAGAAGGTTTTAAAAAATTTAACCTTAATATCACCCCATCGACACCTTTTACCCCTAAACTAAGTAGTACAAGAGCCCCGCCAATAGAAACAAATTTCGATTCACCTATAGTGGATGAGCAAGACGTGTTCAAAAGAGCCCCAAAACTAACGCGTAGCCCATCTAGGACTCCGAACCCATACAGCACCCCCCTCGCAAGGGAAAGCAGGAAAGAAAGGCCACATTCGACTGGAGGATCAACTGATAGAAGAGTAACCAGATCCCAGTCAAAAGTCCTTTTCACACGTAGTGAGTCAGTGCCAAACACGGAAAACGCTAATAAGACGATCGATAAAGACGCCGAGTCAAGCGAAAGCGAACAGGAATCAGTACTAGAAACCACCCTACTAAAGGCCCCCCAGACACCTAGAACTGTCCTACAGCAAAGTCCCTACCGCCACATAGACACGCCAATTCCAAATACAAATAAAAATCTACAAGAGCAAGAAAGCCAACAAGTGGAGGAAAATTCGCCAGAGGGTAGCAGTGACGCACCACCAAATCAAGAGACGGACACGGTAGGAAACGCAAGACCCCCAGGAACCGGGACGGTCCAGAAAGGAATTGGAAATCAACCCCCAATACAGTTCACGATGAACGTCACAATTGCTGACGCTTTAAATGCAAACAAGGCACCTGCAATACCAACATTTATCAGCCCACAAACCTTCCACCCTAGTAAAGGGTCGGCAAGCAATTTTATTAATAACTATGAACGGACGGCAATTGCAAATGGATGGGACAACACCCTAAAAATAACTTATTTCGGATCATACCTGGAAGGTGGTGCTAACTTATGGTACAGAATGTATTTTGGGAACCAAGCTAATCAACAAAAAGGCTGGTGCGACATTAAGGAAGACTTTATGACAGAGTTCGAGGATGCGGACATTCATAGGGACACCCAACGGCGGCTGGAAAACAGGATACAGGACGAAAACGAGAGTGTCAAAGATTACCTTTACGAACTAAAATCCTTATACTATGACCACGATAACCGGATGGATCCAGCAGGGTTCATGAAATTTTTCGAGAAAGGACTTACTAGGTCAGCGAGTTACCATTACTACTGGTTAACTCATCCCCCAAATAAGAAACCCGCAACGTTTGAGGAGATAAAGGAGCTAGCGATTACAATCGACAAAGCACCCCGAAAAGAAGAACGAACCCCATCGCCAGAAAGAAAAGTTCAAAGGGAAAATAACCGGTCGTGGACCGAATGGCGCGAACCCAGAACAGAACAAGAATATAAGGGTCGAAGCTATAAAAGAGGAGGGGGTTATAGCCAACAAGGTTATAGACAAACTGCACCTATAAACCCAAGGAGAAATAACTATGGTTACAGGGAGAACTATAACTATAGAGGGCAACCGTCAAGGGAATACAACAAAGGGTACCGACAAGGAAATAGACTAGGACAAAATTATAGGGAAGATAATGCAAATATAAGAAACTACGACGGGGAAGAATTTAGAAGACTAAATCGTGGTGGAGAAAGAAATTATAGGGAACAGGAGCCACATGTCACAAGTTGGCATAATAAAATAGATAATACAAGAAAAGGCAACCCCCCTAACATACCCAATACAAGAAACAGCGACAACCGCCCCAAGTGTTATAATTGTAACCGGGTAGGTCATTTTGCATCGAGTTGCCCAAATGGGATAGGGCGGAGAAATTAAAACCCTCTCAAACCGTCCTAACTACCAATAGAGGGGTAACACATTACACAAACGACAAGTCTTTAAGTGTACTAATAGTAGAAGCTCGCGTAAATAACACTAAAACCATAGCGATTCTTGATACGGGAAGTGTTAAAAATATCATCCGCGCAGATGTGTTTAAAAATTTTAAATCACAGAAAAGTGACAAAAATCTCGTCACTGCAGGAGGTCACAAAGTCCCCGTTCTAGGAAAAATTTCATTTAATCTAGGCATAGAAGATCTCGAAACGACATGCGAAGCAGAGGTTATAAGGACATCCCCATACCCCTTAATATTAGGTATGGATTTTTTGAACAAAGGCAACGCAGTTATTAATATCAATAAAGGAAAAATTACGCTTACAATTAAAAATAAAAGGTACGCACTTATGCTAAAAAAGAAAGCAAGGAGCAACGATATAGGTATATTACAGGATAAGATTTCAAAACAAACATGCAATATCACACCTAGTTATAAAAAACAATACCATCGGGAATGCCTATCAAGTATAAAAAACGTAGTCAGCCAAATTAAACAACAAAACCATGTTAGGATAGGTAATGGCACAACGTCAGTAAAACAGGAAACCCATTATACAGGACCGGCTAAAAAGATTAGGGAATCTCATATGAATAACAAAAAATCGCAAAAGAGCGAATCACAAAATTTATGGAGTTTATTAACAGAATATACGAGGGAAAAGGAAGAAGATATTTATTCAAAATTAAAAGTAACATATGACACACGCTTAAAGCCATTCGAAGAAGTTCCCGTCGAAATCAGTCTGAAAAATACGGAGGAAGAAAAAGGGGAAGCTAGCTACTTAAATTTTATTATTAACGAAAAACTATTTATATCAAGAAGGCTACTTCCAACATCAATACCATATTACGTAGGCCCAAAAATGTTTATAAATATTAAGTCAAAAACTACAGTACCAGTGCAATTGTTCAAGCAATCTACCGTAGGGTTCCTTTCAAGAACAACAGAATTAGAAGAAAACCAAGAAATGGTTATCCTAAACCTCACAGAAAAAATAGATGACAACGACATGGTCACAAGCAAAGACCACACATTAGACCACATTACAGACCAAAAAACAAGAAGCAAACTGAGTCAACTTTTGGAGCAATACAATGACGTATTTGCTAAAAGTCCAAAATACATGGGACGTACGTCAATGGTAAAACATAAAATAGAACTACTCGACACAACACCTATAAAAATTCCGCCATACAGGGTCAGCCAAAAAGAAAGAGACATAATTTCGGAACAAATAGGAGAGATGCTGAAGTACGACATAATTAAGCCATGTCACAGCCCCTATTCATCCCCTATAGTACTGGTTAAAAAAAAAGACAATTCCATACGATTCTGCGCAGACTACAGGCGTTTGAACGAGGTGACCCGGAAGTCAAACTACCCTCTGCCTAATATTGACGATGTCTTGACATACTTAGGGGATAGTAAATTCTTTTCATCCCTTGATCTTTATAGTGGGTACTGGCAGGTCGAGCTAGATGAAGAAAGTAAAGATAAAACGGCATTTACAGCATATGGGGATGGACAATATCGGTTTGAAGTCCTCCCATTCGGATTGACAACAGCGCCATCTACATTTCAGGCGCTAACAGATCACGTCTTTCAGGGAATGAAATGGAAGGATGTACTAATCTACCTTGATGACGTCATAATATTTTCGAAGACACGAGAAGAGCACTTGGAAAAAATGGAAAAAGTTTTCAAAAGGCTTCGAGAGGCCGGATTGACGCTAAAACCTAGCAAATGCGATTATTTAAAAGAAGAAATAAAAATATTGGGTTATAAAGTTAATGAAAAGGGTATATTTCCCGAAGATGACAAAATAAAAAGTATTACAAATTTCCCAACCCCTAAGAAGGTAAAAGACGTCCAAAGTTTCCTAGGATTATGCAATTTTTATAGAAAGTTTGTGTTAAATTATTCCACAATAGCAAGACCGCTACACGAGTTAACTAGAAAGGCGATTAAATTTGTTTGGGGAACAGACCAACAAAAAGCATTCGAGGCATTAAAAGAAAAACTAATCACAGCACCCGTGTTAGCACATTTTAATCCGAACAAAGAAACAATAATCCATATAGACGGTAGTAAAACAGGTATAGGCGGAGTAATTCTCCAGGAGGACGAAAATGGAGTCCCACATCCTATAGCATACTGTAGTCGCACCCTGAACAAACACGAGAAAAATTATAGTATTTCAGAAATAGAAGGACTGACAGTAGTATGGATCGTAAGCTATATGAGACACCTAATTTACGGTAGAAAGACTACCATCATAACCGATCACAGCGCCCTCTGCTGGTTTAAAAATATTAAGAATAATGCCCGACTAACTAGATGGGCCATCCGATTATCCGAATTTGACTATACAATTAAACATAGGCGAGGTTGTGAAAACAAAGATGCTGACTGCTTGTCAAGGTATCCACTGAACATCGAAGATGAATCAAATAAGTTCGACGATATAGAAGACATCCCCACATTTTTCTTGGACGAAGAGGACTTAGAAAGGCCTGATAAAATATGGGAAAATTACACAAATTTATTGCTGACACCAGAAAACGTAAGAGATCTACAGAAAAAGGACAAGAAATTAGGAAAAATAATACAAGAAATTATAAAAAATAAAGGAAGCGTACCACCGCACCTAAGAGATTTTATTCTGCAAAAGGGGGTATTATACAAAATCAATAAGACACATGAGGGTTTAAAAGAGTTACTAGTCATTCCAAAACAGATAGTACCAGAGGTCCTATTTCAACTACACAGTGAACCACTATCAGGACATTTAGGGCTAACTAAAACACTGCATAAAATCAAAAACCGTTTTTATTGGGACTCTATAGGTAAAGACATAACAGGATTCGTAAAATCCTGTACAGACTGTCAAGCACGGAAAGGCAGACAAGGCACAAAGCCAGCAGGTGTGTTACAACCTATCGAAATAGGTCTTCCATTCCAGAAAATAGGAATCGACATTATTGGACCCTTCCCGAGATCTACCGATTCAAAGAAAGTTATCGTGGTCGCGACCGACTATGCAACCCGATACGTAGAGGCGGCGGCCCTACCTAGTGGAAAAGCCGGCCCTGTCGCCGAATTTTTACTAAACAATATCATTTCTCGACACGGGGCACCGCAATATATTATAAGCGATAGGGGAAAAACATTTCAATCGGAGCTAGTAAAGGACCTAACAACCCTTATGGGGGGAGTAAACCGATATACAACAGCTTACAAACCCTCAACTAATGGTCTTACAGAAAGGTTTAATAAAACGCTGGCAGATATGTTAGCTATCTATACCAATACCTGCCAAACGGACTGGTCGAAATACCTGTCTATGGTAGTATTCGCCTATAATACATCACGGCAAGAGACCACGAAATACAGCCCATTCGAGCTAGTATACGGAAGGCCGCCTGTCTTACCGACAGAGGCAAGCCTGAAAGAAATGGAGGATAAAACGTCAGTAGAAGACATAAGAAAACAGGCACTATTAATAAGAAACTTAGCGGTAGAAAATATATGGAAAAAGCAAAGGATTGACAAGAGAATATATGACAGCAAACATCGACCATTGAACTTTGAGGTAGGGCAGGCAGTCAAAGTATTTGTCCCCATCAGAAAGAAAGGCAGAAGTGAGAAATTACTACTAAGACACTTTGGACCATATTATATTACGGAGAAGGTCAGCGAGGTAAACTATAAAATAAGAAAAGGAAAGGCAGCAAATGCACCAGTAGACGTAGTGCATATAAGTCGTATTCTGCCTTACCACGATAAATGGGCACAATATGACAGTAACGAAGAAAATGACACAGAGGGAAGCGACGCAGAAAGTATAGAGGATAAGTTCGACGAGGAGCACAAAAAAGCCGACATAAAGAAAAAAGTAGACAATGAAGGGAATAATAGAATAAGAAGAAATGAAGAAAGGCGCAAGAATGCTGAACAAGCAAAAATAGAAATATGTAGTAATGCACCCGGTATGGTTACGAGGGCAAGAAAAAAATTATTACTAGAAAATAATGCAAACTTGGCACTAGAAATTAATAAAGAAAATAAAAATATTGAAAAAGAAATATATTGTACATCAGAAACAGAAGATGAAGTAGGTACCAGTGAATATATTTACTGCAAGGATATGAGCAAAGGAGATGACTCATCTCAGGTATCAGAAGAAAACGCGCTGTGGCAAAGATTTAAAATTCTAACGTCAAGCTATAGCACGTACAAACATTAGATGATTCGAAAACTGCACACACAGACTTGAAAACATTAATCTACCTTAATAATTTAAAATTATTATATATAAATAGAAATATTAACATTTAATAGAAATTCTTAATACGAACTGGAGTGTAAACACACCTTTTATTAATATTAGCTCCTCTAAGGATACGATTCAAGAAGTCCTAAGTTCCATAAAAACAGTTCAGTTGCAATTAAGCTATGGAGACGTCTATAGCTTCCACAGTGACTCAAAACTTATCGTATGGAACACTATTATCTCTATTTGACTCAAAACCCAAAAAAGAGGAATACTGGTTAAAATTTAAGAACATTATATTATCAAGTAACATTAAATAATAGTCAATTCTGAGTCTTAACGAAGGGCTATTCGAAATAGCGCATGATTCACACGCAACGTGGCAAAGAAGTCACTATATTTGTTTTGTATAGGAGAAAAGTATTAAGGATGCAAAACATTGCGAAAGAGTAAAAGCAGCAGAACCAAAACAAGTAACAGGTCCCGACCTGCAATATTTTACATAGAAAAAATTGCGTAATTATTTGTTGTTGTTTTATTTTTTATTAACCAATTTTTTATTTGCTTTTAAGGAAACCAGGGAAATGGAAACTAAACGCTTTTAAAAAATAAAATTAAAAAATTTTTTTTTGTTTCAAGAATGGGATGGTGGTACACCACCAGAAAAATTATTAACACAAAGCTCAAAATCAAGTGTACAAAGTTCAAAATTTTTTTTTCTTAATTTTTTTTTTGACAATGAATATCTCACGCAAAATTGCAATTATTTCTCTTATTGTCACCGAGTGCAAACTAAGTGCTGTGCTTAGCATAAATATGGGTACACCCCAAAATAATAACGGATATTCAGTTGACCAACAGATACTAACACTTTGTTTTTCTTCTTTGCATGTCCTACAAAACAAAAAATACACGACTACTGCTGAGACCCAGTACTGAAGCACACTTACGATGACGATGCTAACGACGATGGAGCCAAGTAAAGCAAATTTCAAGAGGGCGAAAACCAAGCCAATGCGGCCAATTCATCGGGGTGCTAGTGGAGCGAACCCGCAAAACACTGCAGCCCGCACCCAACATGATGTGCAACCAGCCAGCAAGATATGGAGTCCGGAGCAGAAGCAGCCGCCAGGTGCGACTGAATAAGCTGCCACATTGGAACTCTATATCCACAGAAAACTTTAAATGGAAGTTTTCGGATGGGCTGGTTAGCAACATCAAACTCCAGTAGGGATGCTGCTAGTATTTCCGGACACAGTACTGTGTCCCAAGAAACGCAACATTGACGTAGAAATGTTGCGCTTAAGGTTTTCACCACCCCTCCATCGGGCAGACATTATCAGGTTGCCTGACCCCCCTTGTGTTAGTCGTTAGCCAGAAAACACTATACAGATGACGACAAACTTTAAAAACATTTCCAGTGTAGTGGTGCTTCAAAAACAAAAATATCGGGTCGCGCAGTGTCGTAGTAAGTCCAGTTTCCTTTGTCAAAATTTACGAATGTACATGTAAAGGACTTGCAAAGAATATCACTTGCTTATTTTTTCAGGGAATTTTTGTATTATTGTATTATTGTATTATAATATCATGTGAATTGTCGCTTATTTCTGTTCCATAATAAATAAGTAATTCAGCGCGCGACAGGGCTTATTGCAAGGAAAATTTTATCATTATTTGTTTAAACTTTATGGGATAACTAATTACAAAGCAAGATTTGTCGTATTTTGTCTAATTCTTTAAATATCAAATGGGTAATTTGAACTGAATGGTACTACCAATAAATGGGAGCTTTTCTATTTTGTTTCTGTTCCATAACAAGTTAGTAATTCAGCGCCCGATAGGGCCTATTATATTATTATTATTATTATTATGACATGGAGAATTTTTATTATTATTTGTTTAGTATTGGATAAGGCATCTTCTGGTGGTTAAAAAACAATTATCGTTAAATATTTATATTTTAAAATTACTAAATATGTAGTAGCGACATCTAGTACGAATCGAATCAAATGCCAAAGGCAATTCATTAGAAAAGTGAGCACACACCTAAGGAAACGACATTTTACGCTTCGTTATTCTAGTCTAGAAATTTGCGGAATTCTGAAATAGATCGCCTCGAAGATTCCACCGGGGTGTGCTTTAATGCGGCTTCAAAGCCACGGTTTAAATAGCAGAAGATTTAATATGTTCTGCCGTTCTTTGCGCGTTAACGCAAACGCTCCGCTCTATTTCGTTTAGAATTAATTTTTTTTAAATTTGATTAGCACCCGTTTGGCATTTGGTTTATTGGACCAAAACAATTATTTATTGGTGCAGTTCAATTTTTGACCAGTTGTCTACAAGAACCACACAAAGAATATTAAATTTAGGTAATATTATGTAATGGTTTTTGGTGTAACCTTAAGTAAATTTTTTTAGATTATAAGATAAATGTAGAGAGGACCAGACCTTTGGAAGTTGGCTAGAATGCACCACGATACCATTCGTAAGAATACATTTTAAAATGGGGACCATTTTTCTCAGGGTGCGGGTATGTCAAGGGCGCTACGGGAGCAAGGGGAAACATTTTGATTTTCGTTTCAATTAGGGCAAAATTGTTTAAATTCGTTTTACATTGAATAAGCATCAGCATTTTACGATGGCGACATCGAAGTATAATTATTATAATATCCGTCAATTAAATGTAGTCAGCAGTTTTCGAAAATAGAAGCAAAGTAGGACATATGGGGACGTTCAACTAAAAAAGAAAAAGGTTGGGGCTTTTTGCGTTGGTCACGACGCGAGGCGGTCGAGGCCCGCTAGTGAGGTACCAGGGCTGTGTTTTATTTTCGTCATTTTGTTTGGGGGTTCAATCAGTTTTTTCTTGGTGAAGTTAGTGGTAGCCAACTCCTGAAGCAGAGTCCTCGCCCCAGTCATGTGGGCTGTTATGTAAGTACTAACCATTGTAATTTTTATTAAAAGTTAAGCGAGTTTGGCAGCGGCCAACTCGCCCCTCTGTGTGCGTTACAATAGTACTCCCTTATTGTACCAAAGAGTAATCTAAACGTAAATAAATACTTTGTGTCTGGTGTTCCTGTTAAAATCTCCCTCTTTTATTTAAAAATACACCCCATCCCCTTTTCAGGTTAGAGAATATTTAATGGTGGCAAACTGTTGCACGTTACTGTGGAACTAGTTCCACAGGGCGAGCTAGCGCGGGGATCCTGTACCCCTCAGCACAGGGCGAATCCTGCCGCGTGACAGGACAAAGGCGTGAGGATTTATATATTGTCGAGTAAACACCACCTATCGAGTGTGACAGTTTGAGTACTCAAAAGCTTTGAGTGTGACAATATTTTAGAAAATCGCTTTGTTACTTTTGTAAATAATAACGTAATATGTTTTTAATGATATTAAATAAGCAAATACCGCGTTTTTGTACAACTTGTATTTTTGTGTATAAAATATAGTCATTGTAAGTTTTTAAATTGTCACCCAGATTTCGTAAATATTAATTATTAAAATTGTTATTTTAGGATGTTTTGCAGGTTTTGTTCAAGTTCTAGTTACATGCCCTTTCGACGTGGTTAAAGTAGCCATTCAAACGTCTACGGAAGGCAAAAGCTCCAGGGTTCACAATTACAGTATCGTAAAGTACAAGGGCATGATGGATGCCTTCAGGATTATCTATAATTTTTACGGCCTTAGGGGCTTGTACAAGGGATTGGTGCCTATGCTCATTAGGTAAATAAACGGGTAAGGTATGGGAAATTTTCTGTCTATACTAATAAAGAACCCATATTAGCTTTGCGGACGATAGCACACTTGTATCATCTTTTTCTTTGAATGCACAAACATCGGCTACCGACGCACATCTTCGCAGGCAGCAGGAAGTATCACACCTCAACAAATACCTGGAAGAAATTTTGACTTGGGGTGACAGTAACCAAGTCGAATTTAACGCTAAGAAAACTAACATTACAGAACCGGATATAGTCATGGCAAGACACGCAGTTCCATTGGCTTCATCTATTAATTTGCTGGGCGTCAATCTGGGAGGAAATATGTATTGGCATAACCACGTTGTGGCAATCGCCAAGGTAGCTTCGCAGAAACTTGTGGTACTCTTCCGGACCTAAAAGTTGTACACACCTCAACAACTTTTGATACTATACAAGACCCAGATTCGACCATCACTAGAGTACTGCTCTCATGTCTGGAGCTCTGCGCCCAAACATACTCTTCGGCTACTGGATTTCATCGAAAGGAGGGCCATTGGTCTGATCGGAGACTGCGAGCTGACGAAGAGCCTCGACAGCCTAGAACATCAAAGACAGGTTGGGGATTTGAATCTCTTTTACAGATATTTCCATGGAAAGTGCTGCTTAATTCCGCCCAGAGAAACGAATAGCAGAAATACACGACGAACCACTACCGTGGTTAAGCTTTGAACTTCATTATTTAAGAATTCTTTCATCTGGAGGACGTCATCCTTATGGAACGACCTTCCCGAGGTCGTTTTTCACAACGAATATAAGCTCCAACGATTCAAAACCAACGTGAATCGCTTTATGCGGACACGCACCACTCCCAGACGGCCTTAAAGGAATTTCCTATAGTGCATGTGTTTCATCATAAAAAAGAAAAAGAAAAAAATATATATTCTAGTTAGAGAAGGCTATTTTTTGGCATAATTAAATTTATTACCTTTTTGACCCGACAACTAGATTTTAAACTTGTTTAGAAAATTTTCAAATTTTACGATGTTTTCAGGGATACTCCTACAAGTGGAGTATATTTTATAGTTTACGAAGCTTTACTTCCCGATGATAGAAAAGATGTGAAGTGGTATCACAAAGTGTGGGGTGGTGGATGTGCAGGTAAGACTCATTACGGTTATTTTAACATGTAGAATCAACTCTCCAAGTATTCAGTTGCATAATCCGAACACCCTATACAACGTGTCCAAGATAAGGAGGGCCAGTACAGGGTCTCGGAAACCGTAAGAGATACGAAGTCGGTTAAATTGAGGTAAAGTTGCGCATTTCCGTGCCTAATAATATGCCGTTTAGAAAGTTTTAAAATTCCGACTAGTTCCGGAGATATCCGGAAAAAACCGAAATTCTGAAAAATCGGCTTATTGTTTTCCTGGGTTTTTTTGAGATCGAATTCTAAAGTAAATTGCACTTTTGCATTGCCACTTTTTCCGCTCTATCTAACAGCGTTAATTGTTTTGCAATCCGACGAGTCGTCTTCTTTCTTTTTTTTAAATACGGTCCTGTATTTCTCCTAATTTTATAAATAATATCTCATAAGTAAGCTCTAAATTTTTACTTATGTTGGACTAGGTCAATAAATAACAAATAATTTAATAATAAACTACAAATACCTAAGTGAACAAAAAATAGAAACATTATTTCAAACTTCTATTGATTCGGGATTTAAAAGAAAAGTAGGAGTTTGAAACAAAAAAAATTAAGATGGTGACGCGTGATTTATTTCACTTGACATTGCCATTGTGATAGTTTGAAAGCGTTTTAAGAGGTTTTCTATTTTCCAGAGAATATGGAACATAAATTTGCAAATGCTGAAAAGGTTTTATTTTATCTCAAAAAAACTGTTATGTGGCAGATAGAAGATGTTATTTGTGCTTAGAGAATAACGGAAATCATTTTGAACACCTGATTATGTAGTTCCTTACCTTTCTTCGTTGTTCGTTTTATTACTGTTTTGGTATGATTTTCTGTTCACTTATTTGTGGTTTATTATTAAATTATTGTTATTTATTGAACTAATCCACCATAAGTAACAAATTTAGAGCTTGCTGAGAGCGGCAAAAGCGGCAATGTAAAAGTGCAATTTACTTTAGAATTCTATCTCAAAAAAACCCAGGAAAACAATAAAACGATTTTTCAGAATTTCGGTTTTTTCCGGATATCTCTGGAACTACTCGGAATTTTGAAACTTTCTAAACGGCATATTATTAGGCACGTAAATGTGCAACTTTACCTCTATTTAACCGACTTCGTATCTCTTACGGTTTCCGAGATCCCTGTACTGGCCCTCCTTATCTTGGACACGTTGTATAGTGAGGTGGTGGTATAAGGATTTTTCTTTATTGTTTACTTATTTGCTCTATTAGGGCATATTTTGCTCGATTTCTATTGTAACTTGAGTCAAATAAGGCTGGATTTTAGAGGGATGACTTTACGGCCCTTGTGGGACATTGGAACGAGATACATACATATTATATAATGTATTATAGGTGATTTGTCTGTCACAAAGCCCTTATTTTCTAGAGATTGTTTGATACCGCGACCTGAAACTTGACCATTTTTTTTTCTACAGGTCTGGCATCAGTATGCACAGTCCTGCCGGCCGATGTAGTGAAAACTAGACTTCAGGCGGACGATATTCTTTTCCCCGAGTATAACGGATCTGCAGACTGCATTAAAAAAATATACCGAGAAGAAGGTAAACATAGCAAGTAGGCAGGAACGTATTTGCGGGAGCGCAACAAAGGGCTGAAGTACCAGGGCGTCTACAACTTGGGGGGGGATTTGTTAAACGTTTTCCTTTTGGACTTGGACACGTTGTATACAGGAATATTTATAAGATTGTTTCCCCAAAAAGGCATATTAGAAGTATAGTTACGGGGATATGACTTACAAGGCCTGAACTTCAAGTGCCTAGCACTATTATAAATCTTATCTCTGATATTGCTTTTAGGGCTAAGAATATTTTGGAAAGGATTACCAATTATAACAGCCAGAGCATTTCCAGCACATGCCATGCTTTTTATAGGGTACGAATTGACTATGGATTTATTGAAGGCATCTGCTATCTAATACGTGCAATTTTTAAAATGAAGTTTCGAAGTATTTTATTAAAACCATAACAGCGTGGCAACGTTTTTTTTTTTTGATCATCAAGCACCATAGAAAAAATTCTTTAAGGCACTCATGGGGGGAAGCATGTGCGAATAAAGCGATTCAGGTTGGTTTTGAATCGTTGAAGGTTATATTCGGTGGGAATCACCCAAGGAAGGTCGTTCCGCAAGGATGCTGTCCTCCACATGAATGAATTCAGTCGAGGTTCTTGAGTCAGCTCGTGGTCTCCGATTAGGCGAATGGTTCTCCTTTTGATGGAATCCAGAAACCGGAGTATGTTTGGGTGCAGAGCTCCAGACATGAGAGCAGTACTCAGTGACGGTCGAATCGGGGTTTCGTAGGATATCAAAAGTTGTTGAGGTTTATGCAACTCTTGGGTCCGGGAAAGTACAGGGTGTCCACTTTTTCGGTGGCTTTACGGATGTATCTCGGTTATTATTAGTAAAGATAGAATGATGCTGTTTTCGCAGTACTGTGCTACTTTTTTGTGAAACTAAATAAGGACCAAATAGAATTTTCGAGACTTGCTCGCACGTGCGATTAAGTAGTGCAGTTTCTCTGTAGTAACAGAAGGCGGGTGGCAGCGGGGATAGCGGGGCTATGGAGATTTAACATGGAAAAGGCGCACAGTTTTTGTGTTCGTGCATCTAGTTCGAGCGTGTATGTTTTAATATTTTAATATTATATATTTATTAAGTTAAAATGAATAGTTGACGGTGGACTATTTAAGAAATAACTTTAGCTCTTTGAGTTTGGAGCAAAAAATTGAAGTGAAGAATGCGGGAACACCTAAACCCGAAGTTAATTTAACGCAGACCACAAAGGGTAAATCTAGGGACTTTATTAGAAAGTTTAAAAATGAAATATATGAAAAAAAAATTATAGAGGGTATTCCAAACTTAATGAGGCTGTTATTGATCAATTTTCTACAATTAAGAACCGAAGAATGGACTTTACGTTTAAGCACTATTGGTGTAGGGTCGATAAATGTATTGGTGTATTTCGATAAGTGATACTCGATATGATTTTAAACCATTTTATTTAAGGATTTAAACTAAAAACCACTGAAAATATGAAGAATGCTAACTTGTCAGTCTCGTGGCTCGATTCGTTCTCGTCATAAAACAGTTAACTATTGTTCTCGTCTTGGTTGCGCCTAATGACGTAGCCCGTAGATGGCGTAGTGGTATTAGACATTATTCGGTTTTTTTGATAACTCGTAGATGGCGGTAGTAGTATTGGACATCATTCGGTTTTCTTGATAGCTCGTAGATGGCTTTAGTAGTATTAGTAGTGGACTGTATAAATATTGTTACGAGGGTTGCATGCGACGACGTTAAGATCCGACATCTATACACACTAAGAAAACCTTTCTTATTTTCCAAAAATTGTATTTCCTTGTGTAAAATTAAAAAATATGTTTTACCTAACGCATTTTCTTATTACTTTTTTTCTTTCTACATTTAAAACGCCTAGAAAATACTTGTGAACCCCCTCTATCATAGGTCACGAGCCGCCACTGATTTTAGGACCAGCCATATTTCGCTTACTCTGTAAGTTAGCCAAAAGGAAAAAATGTTGCCTTTGTAGTTTTTTACGTAGAATCCAGTGACGTAGTCGGATTTTTTCTACGTTCAATAGTTAACAGGAAAAAAACAAATTGGTTTTCGAGTAACCAAATTATGGGGGGGTCCCAAGATGTAAAATTCTAAAAAACATCCCGTTATATCACGAACGAGGAGGCCTAGAAAATTTCTAATTAGGGCATCTTTTGTTTCACAAATAAGTAATACAGTGCTGCGAAAGCCGCATGCTTCTATCTTTACTAATAACGTAAAACCACCGAAAGGTTTCTGCGCAGCTGCCTTGGTGATTGCGACAATGTTGTTATGGCAAGGAGATTTAAATACAGGGCTCACTTATTGACGTAATCGGTATCATCTTTTTAACAAGCCCTTTAATATACTCTTGTAAATAGTGATGCAGCTTATAGAACGAAACTACGGAATAATCTGTCCCAAAATAAGGTTTATAATAAAAACAATCCGTCAAAATGAGAATATTTATTTACGTACTTCTCCCGTACGCATGTAGTACATTGACAAACTGCAGATACTATAAATCCTCAAATAATTGAGGTCAATAATAATTAGTTCTTATACAAATTATGAAAGTTTTATAAATGTATTGATTTGCATTATTTCATTCGCAATATTGGATAATTAATTTTTAAAAATATAATAACAAGAAAGTAAATTAGCTCACAGTTTTTTACATGTAGGGTCAGAGTATTTTCCATCTACTATTTTTTCTACTTATAGGTCGAAAATAACATTATTTTATTACATATTATATAATATTATTACATAATATCATATACGTTTCCACCTATTGCGTATACAGGGTGTCCCATAACAGGGTGTTGAAAGTGAAAGTTTATTTTCGGAAATATGCCATAATTTGAAAACGTGTCGGGTTTGTTTCGAACGCCATGTATATCAGCTTGTTTTTCAGATTTAAAATAATGTGATTTTCTGACCTAAAAGCGGGTACTTCTAAATCAATGAAGGAAAAACGCGTAACGAGCAAATTACAAATCATCGACATCCAAAGGGTGAAATATACAGGTTACAGACGAAGCCTACAAAAATACTCTGATCGAATGTCAACTACGAAACAATATAACTATTTTATGAAAAAAAAACAATATAAATTTAACAATATATTTCTCATATATTATATCTACAAGTTTCATAGTGATTTTTTAATTAATATATTACATATTGTAGGTCTAGATGAGGGATGGGCGACTCATATATTTCTATTATTATTTTCCTTTAATTTCTTATAGCCCTAACTTATTCACACATTAGCAGAGGGGATGATTATACTGTTTGCAGAGAAACGGCTACGTATTAAAAAAAAAAAGCTCATTGGTGACCTCTGATGGTAGCTTTAAAAGCTTTGCAGCCAATGAGAACTTTCCTGGAAATTTGCGAGGCTCTCGATATTTTCGAGGTTAGGAAATGAAATGGTAATTTTAACGTATTCATGACTGTACAGTACGACACAGGAATCTAAAACAGGGACGGAAGGGCAAGCTCTAGGTCAAGAAGTAAAATTATCTTCCTAGTATAGGCGTGCTAAAATTCATTTAGAATTACCTTTCCCCATCAAATACAAAGAGCAAAACACAGCATTGGTGGTTGACACAAGTTGTGTCCGGTGCCGGCGCACGCCTAATTACAGTGTGCACTTGATATCAGTGGCATTGTAACGTCACTTTCGACGGCGAACTGTCGCTGTGGCGTCAGATTTTTAAGAAAATGTTTCAAATAGATATCGTGAATTTAATTCTACCAAATATTCATTATCGATAATAATTTTGCAATAAACAAATGAATATGAATAATAATTTTAAATAATTTAATGTGAAAAAACGAAGAAATTTGCTTTTAAATGTTTCAATATATTGAGAGGATTACTCTACATGTTACGGCTTTTTAGGCCTTTTTCAAGAGCATTGCAAGATGAATACTAAACTTAAAAATAATTTTACGGGCCTTTATACAGTCACTAATAAACTTTTTATTGCCTAAGAATTAGGGCATTTCCCCAGATTAGCGTAGGGAGACTTGGGAAAGCTGTCTTATCACGGGCGTGTTTACGAACTTTTGTTGATCATTAGTTGTGAGAGGATTATATTTTAGACTTTTTAATTTCGTACTGTTCTAGAAGATCTAAACGTTGGCCTTTTCGTTCGTTATGTACTAGTTTAATGTTGTCCATATCTATAAAATGGTTGTTTTCTATGCAATGTGTGGAGATTCCGGAATTTTTTATATTATTCAAAATAGAATTGCGATGTTCTTTTAATCTTGTCTCGATGTTTCTACCGGTTTGCCCAACATAGACAGCTTCACAATCTTTAGATTTAATCCAATACGCACCAGATTTGTTAAGTTTACCTATCTTGTCTTTATTATTCACCAACATAGATCCTAAACTACATTTATTCACTACCACTGTGTTGCAACCTAGGCGATTGAGTTTTTTTGAGACTTTATTACTTAATGTAGGTACATAATTTATAAATCTATAGTGTTTTGGTGTTTGGTCATTAACACTGTAAACATGTTTCTTAAGTATTTTACGTATTTTTATTTTTAATCATGTTATCTATTATACACTCTCTATAGCCGTTGTTTCTAGCTATCTGTTTGATTATACAGGGTGGCCCATCAAAAACGAAACAGAGACATTTACTGGCAGCTCAGTTCATTTTTGGAAAAACGCTCAGACCCGGGGGACACAAAATTGGAAAAAAATCACGTCAACAAGTGCAGCCCCCTGGACGGGGGTGGCACCACCCCTAAAATCTTAAATGGAAAGGGGAGTCGAGTGATACCTTATTTTAAAGGTCTTTCAATTCCCTTTATAATAATGTAAAATTCACAATACTTCAGTTCAGTAGTTTTGGAGATTTATTGATTTTAAGCTTACAGTACACTTTAATAGGTACATCTGATTAGTTTGTACTACTTTCAGAAGAAATTTGAGTAAAGGCAACGTTACTTATTAATTTAATGCTTTTCTTCACTACGCTCATGGTTTGTTTATCATTTTGGTGTTCAAAACAGCGATTGGAGCGGTTTTTGTCGCGAAAAAAGTGGTTTATTGAAGAAAGATAAGCAGGGAATGTCTCGTACTTATTTTAAATAGGAATTTGTACATAGTTTGCGATTGATTCGACCAAACTTTGTTGTTAAAATACCTTTTACCGCTTTATTCATAAATTAACCATGGTATATTCCACGGCAGAAAGGATTGAAATTATCGAAATATTTTTCGGAAATAATCAGTGCGCTAATAGAACAGCACACATATTTAATGAGCGACATGAGAACAGTAACGTGCATCGAAAATATGTCCTAGAACTTATAGCTAAATTTCGGGACACTGGATCAGTCGCCAATAAAAAACGCAACATTGAAAATCCCATAAGGAACGAAGCAATATAAGTGAGGGTTTTAGGGCAAGTTTATGTAGATCCTACGTTAAGTACCCGCAAATTGGATACTGTGTGTGGTGTTAGTCGATGTAGTATCCAACGGATTCTGAAGGCCCATAGTTTTCATCCGTATAAAATTCACCTTGTACAAGAACTTAATGAAGACGATTTTGATCGGCGATTACAATTTTGTGAAGATATGAGTGAACGAATTATAAACGATGAACATTTTCTATTCAACACTTGCTTTTCCGACGAATGTTCCTTTTTCTTGCATGGCCTAGTAAACCGTCATAACTGCCGATATTGGTCAGATTCTAATCCCAGAGTTTATCATGAGGTACACACACAGCAGCCACAAAAATTAAATGTTTGGGCTGGTATTTTTGGCGATCATTTAGTTGGTCCTTTTTTCTTGCCTGGAAATTTAACCGGTGAAATGTATTTGGAATTACTGCAAGACGCCATAGATCCTGCATTAACAGCCATAATTGAAAATGGGAATGATCGGCGGTACATTGCGAATAGGTTGATGTTCCAACAGGATGGTGCCCCACCACATTACGCATTACGTGTTCGACAATATTTAGATCAGACGTTTCCAGGTCGATGGATTGGTAGAAGAGGTGCCATTGAATGGCCCCCAAGATCGCCAGACTTAACACCTTTGGATTTCTTTCTGTGGGGTCACTTAAAAAGCAAAATCTATGCTACTCAACCAACATCGTTAGAAGATTTGCGACAAAGAATTGTGAATGAGTGCCTTCAAATTACTCCTCAAATATTGCAAAATGTGCGGCAACGTTTTGAGCAAAATCTTTATTACTGCATGGAGAGTCATGGTGGTCATTTCCAACATTTACTTGGCTGACGGGTCAGTTCATTCTTAATTTTTAAAGTACTTTGCTACCAAATGTATTGATTTCCACTAATGATGTATTGAAGTTTTATTTAAGTTTAAAATCAATAAATCTCAAAAACTACTGAACTGAAGTATTATGAATTTTAGATCATTATAAAGGGAATTGAAAGACCTTTAAAATAAGGTATCACTCGACCCCCCCTTTCCATTTAAGATTTTAGGGGTGGTGCCACCCCCGCCCAGGGGGCTGCACTTGTTGACGTGATTTTGTTCCGATTTTGTGTCCCCCTCGAAAACAAAATCGACGGGTCTGAGCGTTTTTCCAAAAAAGAACTGAGCTGCCAGTAAATGTATCTGTTTCGTTTTCGATGGGCCACCCTGTATGTATATAATTCCTGTTTATAGTCAGTTGAGTTTATAGCCTGTTTACAGCCTGTATGTGCGGCTATGGCAGGGTGACATTTTTATTTTCCATGACTGCTGAGAATTGATATTGAATGACCGTATCTGTGGTGGTAGGTTTTGATTTTTAAGTTTAGTATTCATCTTGCAATGCTCTTGAAAAGGCATAAAAGGCCGAAACATGTAGAGCAATCCTCTCAATATATTGAAACATTTAAAAGCAAATTTATTCTTTTTTTCACATTAAAAAAAAAACAATGAATTTGTTTAGTTAAGTTATCGCAGTGTTTTGTACCTTAATAAAAAATTATATAAAAGTAGTTATAAACGATTCGACCTAACCTAAAACAGCAACGATGTCAGTGAGCGAAAACTCTGCAAACAGTCCAACTCGGGTCGAATTATTTTAAAGAAATTGAGCTTGCCATGCATTTATTAGGGTGTATGTTTAGTTCTTATTCTTCTACCTAAAACACAATTGGCTATATACTTTAATTTTCCTTATTACGAAGCTTCTTCTCTAAAAGTGAACAGAACGGTGCTTCTAAAAAGTTCAGTTGTGAAGTGGCACATTTTTATAGAAAAAAATTTTCACCTCTGGCTGTATAAATTGTATTTTTCTATAGCTAAAGTCCCTATAGTACTAATGGCCTAACAATCAAGCAGTGGCGTACTATCGATGAAGATGAAGGGAGAACCGATATAAAAGAAAAATGTCCTTCAGTTGAAATTACGCTCTTGGCATTGTGCCAAATTAATTATCCTTTTCAGGTTTAATAGTTTTTGGATAAAACAACACGACATATACGGAAATATTTTATGGAGAGGAATCATATGGGATGCCAATGTGCACCATTTTAAATTATTGTGAAATACACAGTACGTCCAAAGATCCCCGAGAGTTTTACCTAAAGTCTGTACATTATATCTTTACACTTGCGTCACAAATCCATGGATGAAGAATCATCGTGTCTTAAAACTCCCCATCTTTATTTATTACACAGTTAAAAGTGAATAAAAACTACGTTCGGGTTTGTTATTTGTCATCGATTTTATTGTCATTATTTTGACGTACCAATTTTAACTGGTTTTGTACGTTTTTGGATCCCAGTTGAATGGAATCCTAAAAACAGTTCTTTCTCTCGCTATTTCATCGTACTTTTGTGTTTTCGGTAAGTATTTACGGACATTTGTTGCTAATATAACCGATTTGTTTTGCAAAGTCGAAAATTTAAGTGCTGGCTAAATAAGTACGTTCAATACATTCACGATTTCAAAGTGGATTAAGAAAATACCGAATTTCGAGATAAATGGCGACCCAAGCAGGATTCTAATACACTTATGACAAAAATAGGATGCCAGTTCTTCGTCATTGTTTAAATTTTTTTCCGAAATTATAAATTATTTTTCGGAATACGTATATCGGAACGCTAAGCGCGTCCATTATAATGTTTATGAAATCAATCTTTGATTTGATATTTTTCTTCAGCGTAATTTTGATTGATTCGTACGATTTTTATGACGTGTTATGTGATGACGCATGGGTAAAGATATAACGTGCAGACTTTATATTTTATGGCACATGTAATTCTAAGGAATTCCAGTACGGTGTTTTTTATACTGAAATCTGCCGTTTTGAGGTGTTGATAAATGATGCTTAGACACCCAATAAACATCTTTTCCCGGTATTAAGCCTGTATAACAATAAGTTATACATAACAGTTATAGTTTTACTTTTCTTACCCTTATAAACCCTTAAAGCGCATGAAGCAATTAAAGCAATTGTAGTCATAAACGCGAATTTATTTTTCTATGCGACCGCAACTTCAGTTGAGTTGCTCTTGCGTTCCCACTGAAATCAACTGGTTTGAAGTCTCTTTTGACGTGAGAAAAATGTCGTCCGTCTGTGAAGATATAGCCGCAACATACTTGCTCGTTAAAAAGCTTAAAAAAAAACTGAGCGACAATTTTGGGTTAATCCTTTTTATACCATAAATTTGAGACATAGTTCGTATATAGTGGCACAGGAATTAAATAATGATCCGGTTAAATTCCATGGGTTTTACCGAATGAGCCACAAAATTTAAATATTTTGCTGTCTCGTCAGCCATGACACCGCGACTGGAAGCAACTGACGACGGCGACGCGGTATGTCGGGCAACTCATAAGCAACTAGTTGCGTTTCAGTTGAGTTGCCTTAAAAGGGGAGTTACATGAAATTTCTATTGTAAAGCTCCGCGCCATTTTAAAATTCTTAGAAACTATTTAGTTTTGGAGACATGTGGAGGCAGTTATTCAAAGATAAAAGATTGGGCTCGGCGATAACCAATTTTTATTGGAAACTGTTGCTAAATAACCACGTAATAAATAAATAAAAATTATGACAATTTCAAAATTTTTTACACAAAATCGAAAAATATTGTTTCTCCTAAAAGGCAATATTATTAGTAATGGTTTACATAAGTTTTAGGCAAGGAAACGCGCTATTACAGCAATGGTCTATTTTTATCGAAATATTTTATCAGCTGGACGACGTTTGGCAGCCATATTTGCACTTCGCCGCGTCATATAGTCGAGTTACGAACCAACTGAAAGTTCAGCTACTGTGTCAATGAGGGCAGCGAAGTAGCTCGACTCGGTTGTGTATACTCGTGTGAAAACCCGATTTCATAATCGGGTATATTTACTCATGTAAATATACAGTGTACCAAATATAAATATAATGTAGAAATTTCTTTAAAAATTGATATTATAAAATGATACTGCTTATTCGCCGAGTTGTGAAAATCAGGAACCCATTAAAACGTCGTAATTTCTGGTAGTATTTAGGGTTGCCAGATCGACAAAGTGTAAAAGTAGGATAATTGTATAAAAAGCCTGAATTTTTATAAAAGGCCAGACATTTTTTTCCTGAATATATAACATAAAATTTTTGTATTTTTAATTTTTGCAAGTTCAATCACTATTTACCACATGAAGCGAAAAAATTAACACCGATTATTAATAAAACGACAAAAACTATTGAATGCATTTATTTCCTCAAAATATTTTACTATTACATAAGATTATCACACTATTATTAAAAAAGTCTCGTTATGTAGTCTCAAGAGTCTTTATTTAACCAGTAAAAGTCATCAACTCGTACCTACATATTATCTTCTGCTCTTCGAGACATAACCACAAAGGAAATAATTGATAAAGAATTCGAACTGTCAAAATCTAATTTGTAAAAATGCATTTAAATATCATTTTTGTAAAGTATATTGCATATCAATCCCTGACTAATAAAACAGTATGGTTTTCCTTTATTCTAAAATACTGTAACACTAATTAACATAAAACGATAAATAATAACAAATTTCATTCATCATTCAAGTTCAAAAAGACTTAGTTATTATATCAACTGACTCGGTTCAATTGATAAATCCACATTGTAAGCTTGCTTATACATGGAGAGACAAAGTATGCACCATATCTCGGGTCCTTTCTCCCTAAAAGAAATCTTTTTGGTAATACGAATAAAATATTTAACGTTAATAAAAATATTATCGTGAAGGTACATTTCAGTTGTTATTGTTGAGTTATATAATTCAGCTACCCGTAAGGTCTTTCTTCGTAAAATAACCATTTAACAAAATAATGTTCGTGGCTGTGATTATTAATTTTGGCACCTTGATTGTGTTGTAGTGACGACTACATTTTTAATATAATCTGAAATATAGGTAAAGTTTAATTAAAAAATACAATCTGAAAACATACTCATCTTACGTCAATATTATAGGTAGTATCCTCTATACTAGCATATATTTTCCCTCTAATAAAACCTTGGCAGCAAATCAAAGTATTTTTATAAACAGAGGGACTCTTAAAAGTTTTTCACCTTCTTACATAATTGTATTAGAGTGTGCAAAGAAATCATTAATGCTGGACATCCTCTCTTTGGACACTGAAGGTAAAGCTACCTCTGTCTTAACGAAGCAGAAACTGTGCCGAAGTCCATTTTTGCATTGGGACAATGGACACAATAACAGCAGGTCCATCGGTACAAAAAATCATACCTTTATTTCTGTTGATATATTCCACAGAAAAAATTGGTTTAGCACTGACATGGGAATGTTTCACTTGAAAAAGAAAATTATATACATTAACATAAAGTATTACATTCCGAAACATTAGTGACACTCCCTAAATTTTCTTATTTCAAAAGTGGAAGATCTTATAACAAAGTTGTTCACTCCTGCACTAGGTATCAAACACTTGAAGTAAACAAAAATAATTACGTTTCCAACCATGACATAAAACTCTTTTACAACCTTCATTCCAAGATTTATAACAAAACTGGCTGAAAAATATTAATGAGCTCCAAGGGTTTTGTAGGCTTTCATCCATGTGTATAAAACCTAGCTACAAAAATGGAAATATGTCTAGATGATAGATCACTGGTAGAATAGAATAGAATCCCATTAATGGTGTAGTCCAAATCAACAACTGCCATGGTAAAAAGATCCAAATCCTTTATTAATTTCAGCTTCATTAGAAATCTAAAACAAATTAAAATTTTATATGATTTGAATGTGATATTGAAGCATAGAATGAATAATCAAAATGTAAACAAACATACCTCTGGTCTACGTCTGAGCATTATTGCAATAATTTCCTCAAATATGAACTCTGCATGATAAAACACACTGGTACGTTTTCACAATTAAATGGTCTTAAAAGAACTAGCCAGAACTAACAAATATTTAGAATTTACATGGTTTAAAACTCCCAAGAAAGGTAATAAACCTATCTGAATCAACGGGTTTGTTTGCCCTGCGAGCCCATATTGACAGATGAAAAGTAACGTGGTTTGGATTGCCTAATAGCGATTTACAAATCAGCTGTTCCCAATTTTTGTACGTTTTTGATTGTCTTAATTGTATCGAATGTGGTATAAATGTACCATTTTTTAAAGATATTGTTCAATGGAACGTTAATTAAATTTTTCTTTTGTATTTCAAGCAGTTTTATGTCGAGGTCGAAATTTAAAAAGTGATCAAATAATAATGTAAAGTATTTTTTAATGTGTTTTTTTAACATTGTTGATTATTAAATAGTATTATGCAGCCGTATTTATTTACAAAAATATTGATCAAGGTAGTAACGAAAACTTACTGTACTTAATTTGGTACAAAAGTACGTCTGGAACAATCTCTGTGTCGACATGAAAAGACAAGGTCGTGTGACGTCAGGACTACTTTCGTTCTTTATTATTCATTATATTCAACTTGATAATTTTTATTCGAGTTTTCTGGGTAATGGCTGGTCTGCGCCAATAGTGGCGTCTGTGAGTATAGGACGAACATCGAAATATTTTCAGTCGGAACAAGAGTACCTCCCTCCCCCCCCCCGTTTTCGAGGATGTTGAACACGATGGCGGCGTCAGAATTTGTCTTTTGGGTTGCGCAACCCCTGAAAACGTGCAGAAACCACCCCCCAGAGGGGTTAATCGCGCTTCAAGAGATTTCCCTGCAGAGAAACACACTTTCCCCCCGTTTTCTAGGATGCTGAGCACGACGGTGGTGTTGGATATCGCGTCCGACCAGCAGTTACATGACAAATGTAAAAATACGTATTTCGGTTACCAAATCGGCGTAAAAGGCTTGTTTAATATTTCATTACTAAAAAACGTTGCTACGTTGCCAACTTTTTGCCGGTCACTGTACAATTACACAATATAATTGAAACGACTGAGTGAATAATAATTAAAAATACTAAAAATCCGGGGAACGGAGGCTCAAAGGAGATTTGAAACCACCTGCCTTAAAAGTGAATTGTTCACACAGGCAGGGAGGGGCAGTTGGCACATAATATTTAGTTACTTCACAATACTTTCCTCACGTGTTAGAAAATACTTCTTATGAGCTAGTGAAAAAATTAATTTTTTTCACAATCCCACTTTCCAAAACATTGCATTTTGAGCAAATACAGCACGGTATGAAGTTGACATATCTTCTCAGTGTGATATGATAGACTTGTGTATTAACAGAAAAGTTTCTCGAAAATGCAATGTTTTAAAAGTAATTATATATTTTTTATCGACAGAATTTTCCAAATGACATCAGCCAACATAATATATTATGTTGAGCGAGATTGGTTAATATTATACAGATTTTGCTTTTCTGTCGAAAAATATAATTAAATTGCATTACTAAGATCATTTACTCATTATTACAATAAACGTAATTAGAAAAAGTTTACTTACCGAGCTCTTCTTCTCGCTTCCCACGTCTTCCTTGCAGTCTTAGCTTTTTTGAAACTCGCACGAGTATATGTCAATGACTTTGGCATTTTAAAGTCAATTCAATAAGATCACTAACCACAAAAACAATAACTGAAAACACTAAATTCGCACGACACAAGACGGTTACGAAAAAAAGTAAAATAGCCCGGGTTCTACGTGCAGGGTATAGTACCTAGCAAGATACTATTTTAAATTCTCCTTTCAAATATATAACACATCATAGGCGATTTATTAAAGTTTATTACTATAAACCACAGTAGACCATGAAACAAAAGCTAGTATCCTAGAAACAACTATGTATTATTAGCATTTACATCAATTTCATTTTGACTTATTCATTTGCGAAAATGACCTACTTATCAACATTTTGAAAAATTTGATATGATATCAGTTTTTATTAAAAGTGGAAAAACAAGGAAATGGCGCTATCCGGAAAGACGGTAACCATTTAAGGACATATTCCGAATATTTGAGATGATTCCCGTTATTTTTTAACCTTAATCTGAATCGTTTATTTCGTTTCAAAGTAATGAAGTTTAAATAAATCGCCTAGGAAACCAATGTCATGCATGGTGTGTATATATTTGTAAAGAGATTTTAAAATGCTATCTTTTTATATTAAAATATACAGTGTATTCCATTTAAAAAATGAGGTTAGGTCTGATAACTTTCTTACCTGACCCCGTATACTTATTCTGAAAACGGCAGATTATTCGACAATCATTATAAACCTCTGTATAAAACATTTTTCTGTATCTCTTTAACTAAGAAAATATAGGGTAATTTTGAAATTGTCAATTTTTAATTTTCCCCGTATCTCTTACGCGAGCGGAAATTTTCAAATTTCGATTTTACTATTTTAAGTTTGACCCAAAAAGAGCACATGATACCTAAGTATTACTTTTTGATAGCACTAACAGTTACGCAGATACCCTATAAAGTGTCGAAAATGGAACACCCTGTACACTGCATTGATTAGGATACCCACAAAATACTTGATCTTGATATTTTGTGTGTATGTCCGCTACATCAGTAACATTATATGTATTTCTTATGGTTTCGTGCAGATCGCCCATGTATTGTATTAATTTGGTACACTGTATATCTGCGGATATAGATTTATTACGGAGGTCGCTCCATCTCTAAAGAAATGAAAGATACACATGGTTCGGTAAATTGCAAATCTGTAAAATCAATATTCAAATAATTTCATAAATTAGTACAGTAGGCGCCATCCGATAAATACATTAGGAAGCAATATTTAACACATTTTGGAAGCAATTTTGTAGACGCCCCAGGGCTTGGGACTCCGCTCTTAAGTCAGTGGGAACACGCGTATTTAAACATTGGTGCTGAGTCGCGTTGATGTTGCGTTGCGGTTGCCAGTTACTTTGGTGAGAACAGGCACTTAGGGTAACGAAACAATCTCTTGGGCATGTTTTGTAAGCATGTTGGTTACCTTTGTCAATAGATAAACAATAAATCCCTTTTGAATGGAAGTAATTAAATAAAATTTAAAATACGTTGCATAAACTTCCATTTTGAAAATGTAATTTTTGATTTAAGTACAATAATACCTTCATAATGTTAATCACATCTGACGCGGTTTTGTCTTATTTGATCTACATAATCTCGATTTATAATAAATTTCATTATCTACAGGGTGTTATGGAAATGACTTATTATATTTAAATGGGTGACTCCTAGGGTGTCCTAGAGATAGTCTACATACTTTTTTTTTAATCGAATATCTAAATACCAAGGTAAAAACCCTTTTTACCCACATACTGTCGCGCCGTTCCATCTGGATTCAGTTAGCAACCATGTGGGTCACTAGAGTATACTAACAGTGCTGTCAGATCACACCGCATGTTTCGCCCTTGCTTGGATACCTGCCGCGCGCGACTATCATTGCTTCAGTATGTTTCGAGACTCGGGAATGGGATGACGCTGTCGAGGGTTCCACGTGCTTGATGTATACGAATTTTAAACGTTTTGTTACTTGTAGCATTACCCGATTTTTTTCTGTTGTGAAATAATTCATAATAAGAAATATTGTGATGTGATTTCAAATTTGTGTGATATTACCTATGGTTGGTTCTGTTATGGAATTTAATTATAAAACGGATTATAAGATCGAAAGTGGGAGATTATGTACCTTCAAATTGTAGTATTTTTCTTCTAAAAGGTTTGAAAGAAGAGAAGTGATAACGAGGGTTAAAGACGTTTTGTTGTCAAAAACTGAACACGTGCGTCTACAATTCTGTGTTGCAATATATGACAACACCGCCGCAATAAACTATTGATTGCGAACGTCCTCAGTAGCGGCCGCGTAAATTTTCAGATTTCATATAAAGTGTATATTTCGTACAATAATTCAAAGCGCCATTTAAGGTTATTTTTCTTCAATTTATTTTCATCTCAGGATTTGCCGGTTTAAATATAATAAGTCATTTTCATAACAACCGGTATAATAATTTTGCAATAAAAAAATGTATATCATATAAAACATACCTTGTGATCCTAGTCTTCATTTAATATAAGGTAACTTTAATTCGATATTTTACTGATAAATACCAATGAAAACTTTTTACTAAATTTTTATTTCTCGCCCGCATTCTTTTCACCGTTTCAGACTAATGTGCCATACAATACCGTCACCGTGTACTGACGAGAACAACAGTTCGAAACAGGTATGGAGGTGGTAGAAAATGTTTATTGGGCACTTTGACTAGCTACAAAATCTTTATTTATAATAATCTTGATTAATTTCCTTTCCAAAAATATCACCTCTTAGTTTCTACTATTAAACCCATAAAATCGGTTTTACCAGTTCGATACATAAACAGCAAGATCTTGCTTTTATTGGGGGGTCACACGGTATGTCTTTATTCTAAACGTCGGCCATTTTTCACAATGGCGTGCCGACTCCCTCACGAAACCCCACACTACACCACTGCATTTAAATTTTTCTAGTTTCGCACAAATAATACAGGTACGTCCTAAAAAAAAACTGGACGAAAGGAGTCAAGTTGAAAAATCATATAACATAACATATTAGATACACCCTGTGTAATTTACATAATTATGTCGATTTAACACAAAAATAGTGGTTAATCCTAAAAAGAAACGCTAAAAAAATAACACAATTCGGAAAGAAAACAATGTTCTTACAAAAATCCATATCTATACAATTCTAAAAAACTATTTTATCCACGATAAATAATTTGCGTAAATCTACAGACATTGTAACATTGCCCTCTCATTTGGTATAAAACGCTTTTTAGATTAATACTCTTAAAATACTAGCGAAGAACAATAAAAATAAAAAAAGAAGTCGTTTTCTACTATTAGTTTAAATATAAAATTTACACAACAAAATATATTGAGACACTTTAAGGCCCTATCAATTGTTACTTATGAACGAATTAGAGGGTGTCCGGTAAGTACATCTCTCGGGAGCATACAGAGGAGGTCAAAATAAACCTAATTTGTTATAGAAAAAAATTCCTAAAGTGTCCCTTAAGAGAGCCCCAGCGATTTACTTTTTTGGCTCTAACTTTTTCACCGGACCGGTACAATTTAATAATGAAATTTAATATTTTTTAGGAGCAATAAAGAGTCATTAAACCATACTACAGTAGATGTTTTACATTGTCAGGGAAGTCAGGGACGGACTTGCCACTATACTCGGGTCAAAATTTTAACTGATGTCATTTGACAGAGCTAAAATAGTATATTAAGATACAAGTTTCATAAGACATTATCTTAGAGCACGCGTTCAATTTAGAAAGTAACTAAAGTAAAGTACAAGTGCTCTAATTGTCGTACGAACCGTGTATTTTATAATTCTTTTTCTATTTGGGTCTTTAAAGTCTGAAAAACTTTAAAAAATATAGTAGATTTTTTCCATTTGAATTAATATTTTCTTTTTGGGTTGGCAATACTTTTTGAATTTCATAAAATATTACAAGTATCAAATATGCCATGATAGAAACAATTGAACACAACACAGCTTCTCCCCATCCGTCATAATTAAAAATAAATATATTATTAAAGTTGTAAAAATGAGTCAGGAAGAAAGTTGTATACCGAGAAATTGCAGAAAATAATCTAGAAAAACCTTTAAAAAGAATATGCAAAACTTTGAGTTATGGTGCGAGCAGAACAAAGTTCAAAATATTGAACAAAATACTGTGTCGACACAGAATCTGAGAGGAATTTATATCGAAAACCGCCAGTTTTATCGCAACAAATTAAGAGTCCCCTTTTTTAAAGAGGAATGACTAAAGTATTTAAGAAATTGGATTTCAGCAACAAGTGTAGTGGCAAGTCCGTCTCTGATTTCTCCAACGATCTAAAAGATCTACTGTAGTATGGTTTAATGACTGTTTATGGCTTTTATAATAAAATTTCATTAAATTATACAGGTCGGTTCGAAAGTTAGAGCCAAAAAAGTAAGTCGCTGGGTATCACTTTGGGACTTCATATCTCCGTTTAGGGGCACTTTAGGAATTTGTTTCCTATGACAAATTAGGTTTATTTTGACCTCCTCCATATGCTCCCAAGAAATTAGGGGGTACCTACAGGACACCCTGTATACAGTGACCGGCAGAATTCTCGCTCTATATGAAAAACTTTTTTAAATTGATTTCTCAGAAAACTTTATTCTTGATAAAAGTTTCTGCGTCCCTTAAACTGAAAAAGCTCTCATTAAATCTGAAGAAAACTGTAGTACATACGAGGGACATTCAATTTTTTTCAAAAATTGCTCAAGAGTAATGACTAGATTGAAGATATCAAATTATTTGTAACGTTTCTTTTAGAATATTGGTCAAACTCTCTCATATGCCCTACAGGTTTCTTCAATTTTAATGAGCGTCTTTTTAGTTTAAGGGGACGCAGTAATTAATAACAAGGAATACAATTTTCTGAGAAATCGATAATTAAAAAAGTTTTCCATATGAAGAAGCGAGAATCCTGCCGGTCACTGTATGTGGGTATATTTGACAATTACCATAGCGCTTGCGACGTTGTTCAGTTGCTACGGAAACGCGTATTATTTGTTCTGTAGCAACGCAACGATTAATTGCTATTCTTATATACACGCTCGTACGAATCTAGTAGCCGCTGCTCGATAGTCATAGCAAGTTCATTTGTTTGTTTATGTCAGTCAAGCAGCAATATAAACGTCATGGGGCTCAACCAAAGTGCGCGTTTCGAATCGCCGTCTTTCGTGTCATTTTTATATGGCATTTCGAGATTGTCCAAGGCAGCCACATACGCAGACAAAAAAAACATATGCAATAGGTTTACGTGAATTAAGAAATACATTTTTGGTAGACCAGGACGTGAGCCAAAAACTACATCGGTTAGTTAATCGCGTCGTATGTTGCGTCCTGAATTTCTCGCTTTGTGCTTGTCCGAGAGATGTCACGTGATGCACGAAGCTGGTTTCCGATAATCATCACTTGATACAGACCGTATAACGACATAAGAACGGAGAGCCCATTTTGGCATAGGGCGGGCGATAAAACGAGAAAAATACGGACGATTAGTTTTGGACAACCATATGACTCGAAGCTGAGGTCGAAGCTAAACGTACACTTTGCCAGCGATCGCTGTTGAGTCCCTTGCTCTACAAAAGCACGATGACAGGATAACAAAACGGCATCGCGATAAAAAAAAAGTGTCCACACGCTCCTTTTCGGCTCTATTTTGTACCCACGCTCTTTTTGAACGCGCTTTTTTTGCACGCTCTTTTCAAATTGCTGTTCTGTCCATAGGCTCTAATCTCAGCAACGCTCTTTTGATAACACCCTTTTTTATCAACCCTGTTTTGTTTGCACGCTCTTTCTCTTTAAGCTATTTTGTAGTTGAGCTAGTAGTGTTTCCGTAGTAACCGATCGTATTTACCTACTTATAGCCAGCTATGGTTAATGTCGCAGCTTATTCTATATTGCAATTTAAACAGCAAATAAATAAAGCGTTAATCTGGTAGAAAAAAAGATGCCTCAATCAACTTATGGGCGAACAAATTCAGGGTGTTATGGAAATGACGTATTATATTTAAATGGGTGACTCCTGGGGGGTCCTAGAGAAGCGCTACATACTTTTTTTTTAAATCGAACTTTTAAAAAGTGGGGTAATTCACTCAATCATTTCGCAATAGAAATAATGAAAACGCGCTAATTTTTATGGGCAATTAACCCTTTACTACAGATAAAATGAAACAATTATGTTAACAATTGACAGGAACTACCCTTTGAAATGAATGGTCTAGTCCACCTTCGGACCAGGCGGACTTTCTTTCCGAGAACTCTCCGCTAGTAGAGCCAGCGCGGTTGCCATTTCCGAGACTATAATTATAAAGGAAAGTAATATTATAGAAGGAAATTCGGCAATTTATGATAGTCGCTTATAAAACATCGAAAGTGGCAACGCTGTATTTTTAAATATTAGCCCGATTGGCCAAAATCAGTTGTTTAAAGAAGCCGGCCGATATCGATCGAGAGAACCAATGTGTTATTTATTTTTACAATTTTTAAATGTTAGATACATTATTTCCCAGACAATAAGGGCGTATTTTTGTCTACACAGTAGCACTTTAAAATACTAATTCAGATTGAACGGTACTTGGATGTGTTGTGACGCGAAAACTAATGTGATTTTGTGATGTGAGTACTTGGTGTTTTTTATAAATTAAGTTGGTTTTAAATAAGTCCGAAAAGGTAAATAAAATTGCATTTTTTTTTCTAAAGGGTAAGTGGCATTTATAAACTTTTAAGTTGTCCAGATCTGACGGGTGTCGTTCGAATTGAAGAAATGAGAACATACCTGACCATTTATAAACTCCGCGGCGGTTCGTTCGAGTCAGTTCAAGTTTATAAATCAGAGATTGTTTCTCAGCGAACTGAACGTAAATGTTTATAATAATGTACCCTGAAAAATAAACAACTTGAAATCTGTCAAACGGTTATTGACTTTCAAAAGAGTTTACCCTGAAGATATGACAACACTGTTCAAGATTGACTGCCACATGTTGCTGTGTTTACCTTCCGAACCACGTGGTAATTTTTGGTTTGTCATGTACAGGGCATATTAAATTAAAGCACCATTTTTCGATATTTCTCTTCAATTTGTTTTCATCTCAGGAATTGCCGGTTTAAATATAATACGTCATTTCCATAACACCCTGTATATCAATTAAGTTCCGCCGAGTCTTGCCTCGATGCATTTTAAAGAAATAAAAACAGTCCGTAGCAAAGAATTAATGGGCGACTTAATATAATAGCATAGTACAACTAATTAGTGAGGTTATGCTACAAATTATACAGCCTCTTATCGGAGCGCGTATTCGTTCTTAAACGTACTGCTTTGTGAAAACGACCAATAATAATATACTATGGGAAGTATTTCATTTTTGTCGAGAGAAAACGATGGTTTACCGATACGCCTAACGACAGGAATGAAATTTTTCACCGAGGTTAGTATGCTATTTTATTTACAACCATAACTTTTAAATGCACATGTGAGAAATATAACTATGTGAGAAATTAACGAAATAAGACCCCTGTATAACCACACACACACACCATCCACAAATAAAAAGACCGTCAAGTTATCAAGTAATTTTGGTTATTCAATGAATGTTGATATTTACCAGGAAGAAAAGTGACATTTCCACCCGGGTAAATATCACTTTCTACCTAGATAAATGTCAAAGTTAAAAATATGTTTCCTTCAAACTTGCCTAAAGCTTCAAACACACTATTATTACGTCACGTGAATTCACATGTTGTCATATCGGCAGAATAGCACATGCTGCCTTGGTTTAGAAACAGACTATGTACACTGCAGATCATTTTTATTACATATTTTGTGTTTGTCAAGATCGCAAGTGAATCTTGTAGCCTTCTAGCGTTAAACTCTGACACAGTGTTATCGCGCATGCCGAATATGTAAATTTGCAGAAATAAACTTGTGCTGTCAAGTATGACTTGCCGTGAACTGCATGAGGTGACTATAGTGTACTTCTAAACCTATTTATAACCACGCATAAACCGCCTTGCAGATATTTCGGGTATGCCGTGACATTGCGTGATAGCATGTGATCTCACGTGACGTGATAATAGTGTGTTTGCAGCTTTACAGGGATTTTAAGACGGTCATGTGAACTTACATAGATCCAAGTCGCTTTACATAATCGATTTTAAATTAAATGAAAGTCCACTAAAACAATTTAAAAAATTCTACCAATTCAATTCAGTGGTGTTTGGCAATCTATCTTTTGACAGCTTTGACATTGGTGACATTTTACACGTGTCTAGTATGTGACATGGCGAGCAAACGTGATATTCTTCCCTATTTGTTATTGGTGAGTCTGTTTCGACACAAAACGATACGATTAAGACAGAAAAACACTCTTTAGATAATATAACGTTACCTTCAAATACAAATAGTCGTGCTTCAGCACATACCTGTGTGGATATTTACCATGTTTGAAAACTTGATCACTAATATTCGTAACATAGAGATATTAGACGAACGTCTAATACAGTGTGTCCGGTAAGTATATGACAATATTGCGCCAAAGCCTAAAATCAGTCTTTTCAGAGCTATTTCATTGTACCTTTGTATTTTCGGTAAGAATTTATGGACATTTGTTATTAATATAACCCTATTTTGTATCATATCATTACATGTCGAAACTTTAAGGACTGGCTAAAGTCCGTTAAATGGATGTATTGATGTTTCTTTATCGTAATTATGTCGCCATTTCGAAAGCGAAATAAATGGCGACCGAAGTTTGATTATAACACTTACATTATGATAAGATAAAGAATAAGCACGCTAGTTTTTCTACGTCATCATTTCAATTTATTTTTCGAAATTAAAATATATTTCGAAATACGTATCTCGGAACGCTAGACACGTCTATTATAATGTTTATGAAATCAGTATTTGTTTTGATATTTTTCTTGCGCGAAATTTTGATTGATTCGTACGATTTTAATGGCGTGTCAGTGATGACGGAAGGGAAAAGATATAACGTACAAACTTTATATCGACATGGTTGACGTTTTTTGAACAAATGAAGAATACATTTTCTAAACAGAAATGCTAAAAGTATTTTAAATAATATTTTTTAGTTTTCCAATATTGACACCAAATTTTCCATTCCCGGATTCTAGTATGAGTTTCTTAGTCCACATGTTCTGTACAAAGTTACAAAATTGCCTTAAATATTTACCGGACACCTTATATCCTTAAAATTTATGAAACTACTTTAATGGATAGTTGCAAACTATTATATTAGAGGTGTATCGTATCGACTTTCTCTATTTGGCGTTATTTCCGCTCTTTTAGCGTGAACGCGCTCAATTTTGCAATTTTTTAGAAATCATATCAAATTATCTACTACACGATCAGTGTTTTGAACCACTTATTATTGGGTATTTCCGGCAGTACAGTCGCCATGTTTTTTAAAGAAAACGCTCAGAAGTAGGCTTTTCCTGCTAGTTTTTTCTAGGCCAGGACGCGAAAGCTAGTCGATATCAGAAGAACCTTACAGGTCTATCACACTATTACTACAGGATTTGCTTTATTTCGAAGGAATCAAGTTTTCAAACATGCCATTTCCACTATCTCAAGTTCAGTGACTCATTCGCCATTTCGTTATTTTTTTTTATAATATTTCGTCAATTTCTTCTTGTTTTATCTTCGATAAGCCTAAAAATCGCAATTATGCAGGGTCTGCCGGGAATTATGATGGGAAAGCAGATAAAATGCTTCTTGCAACCTTCCTGCATAAACTACTCAAAAATAAATAAGCAAATTACAATTATTTGCATCATTTTGAGGATAAATGTTTTACAGTAAAAATTTTGTCGACTTTGATATAGCCCTAATTTATCATTAAAAAATAATATGTTTCTGTCTTATGCCGGGTCTTTTATGTGCTATAAAAACAGCTGAGAAATTGCATGGTTTAATTTATACGGAATAAATTATAGTAAGGTTTCCAAAATATACCCTAGAATAAGTCAGGAATCATATTACCAAATTTTGTAGCATATAAAAGATTTTTGAAATTTGCAACGCTTCCTAAAACACCCTGTATAAGATAGAAACATAGCTTTTATTAATGATAAATTGGGGTCATATCAAAGTGGACAAAATGATCTATCTAACCCTGGAAGAGCGATCTCCCTCACTGATTTCAACTATAAAATATTTATCCTCAAAACGATGCATAAATTTTCCGTTGCTTATTCATTTTAGAGTATACTTACCCTCTTGCTCGAGGGTCCGAGCTCGAAGCCCAGCAAAGGCTTAAAACTTATTATTTTTGTGTTTGGATAAAATAAAGAGCATGGAAAATGCGTCAGTGAACTTGGACTCTTAACAACAACACCCCCCCCCCCCCCCCCCAGTAGCGTATTTACAGTTTCTTTACCATATATGTAATTGATTTCCTAGAGCACAATTTTGATAGTCCATTGTATAGCTACTCTTAAACAGTAGTAGACGTGTATAGCACATTCACTAAAAATGTTAAAATGTACAGGTGCGGCGAAAGAAAATCTCAGTCTGGCTCGCCGTTAAAAGTTTATACTGCGAACGAGATGGACCCTTTTAGGCCGCAGGGGCACATCGATTGCGGCCATTGATGATTTTTTCCTAAGATCGGTGATTTTTAGTAGGTTTTTGTGAAGTTCCATTGGTGGGTTCCTCGATTGATTCTGTCGAGTTTGCTGTCAACAATGCATGAATATATGTCATCTACGGTAGGTTACTTAAGCAACATAAACTATTACACAAAACTACCGAGGAAAGAAAGAACGTGGGTCATCACCTGTAACAGTATGATTAAAATCGAGATTATGTACGTAGATGAAATAGGACAAGACCGCGTCAGCAGCTAACGAACGTGATTAACGTTATGAAGGTCGTAGATATAAAAACTTTCATTTAACAAACATGACAGAGGTTTGGAATAAATCCACGTTTCCTCGAGAAAAATAATTTTGCTATTGCATTTTCGAAATATTTTTTTTGGAAACCAAGCTATACAACGTGTCCAAGATAAGGAGGGCCAGGTACAGGGATCTCGGAAACCGTAAGAGATACGAAGTCGGTTAAATGGAGGTAAAGTTGCGCATTTACGTGCCTAATAATATGCCGTTTAGAAAGCTCTAAAATTCCAAGTAGTTCCGGAGATATCCGGAAAAAACCGAAATTCTGAAAGATCGTTTTATTGTTTTCCTGGTTTTTTTTTAGATCGAATTCTAAAGTAAATGCACTTTTGCATTGCCACTTTTTCCGCTCTATCTAACAGCGTTTTGTAATCCGACGAGTCGTCTTCGAAGGGCCATTATCAACTTTCTTTTTTTAAATACGGTCCTGTTTTTCTGATATTGGAATTTGAGAGCTTTTTTTCTTCCGAATGCAACGATGTATGACACATTGTGGTTTAATGACGTTTCGAGGATTTTTTGAACAACATCAGGAAATTTTGGGATACGGTCCTGTATTTCTCCTAATTTTATAAATAATATCTATTAAGTAAGCTCTAAATTTTTTACTTATGTTGGACTAGTTCAATAAATAACAAATAATTTAATAATAAACCACAAATAAGTGAACAAAAATGATACCAAAACAGTAATAAAACGAACAACGAAAAAAAGTAAGGAACTAGGTGTTCAAAATGATTTCCGTTAATCTCTATGCACAAATAACATTTTCTAACTCTGCCACATAACAGTTTTTTTGAGATTAAATAAAACCTTTTCAGCATTTGTAAATTTATGTTCCATATTTTCTGAAAAATAGAAAACCTCTTAAAACGCTCTCAAACGATCACATAGGGAATGTCAAGTGAAACAAATCACGCGTCAAAATCTTAATTTTTTTCTTTCAAACGCCTACTTTTGTTTTAAATCCCGAATCAACGGAAGTTTGAAATAATATTTCTGTATTTTGTTCACTTAATTGTGGTTTATTATTCAATTATTAGTTAATCCAACATCCAACCACAATGTGTCATACATCGTTGCATTCGGAAGAAAGAAGCTCTAAAAATTCCAATATCAGAAAAACAGGACCGTATTTAGAAAAAGAAAGTTGATAATGGCCCTTCGAAGACGACTCGTCGGATTACAAAACAATTAAGGCTGCTAGATAGAGCGGAAAAAGTGGCAATGTAAAATTACTTTAGAATTCGATCTCAAAAAAACCCAGGAAAACAATAAAACGATTTTTCAGAATTTCGTTTTTTTCCGGATATCTCCGGAACTACTCGGAATTTTAAAACTTTCTAAACGGTATATTATTAGGCACGTAAATGCGCAACTTTACCTCCATTTAACCGACTTCGTATCTCTTACGGTTTCCGAGATCCCTGTACTGGCCCTCCTTATCTTGGACACGTTGTATTATAGTTTCGTTAATGGTGCGACCAAAAGAATTTGAATGAAATCATTTTCTCTTCCGGAAAAATCGTGCAAATAACAGTCCATCGACTAAAGGACATGGAGAAAAAAGGCGAGATGTCCGCCCTTGATCGAAAATGAGATAACCATAATTTATGGAAGATCAAACCAGGTAAAATTGTAAGAACTGTAAACAGGCTAGACCCTAACAAAATACCAGATAAAAAGATAATTCAAATACAGTGTGTTCGCGGATGGAGTTCCCAAAAGGGAAAAATCGATTTTACGACCAAAAGTCATTCTTTGCAAAAAGTTCTGCCTGTTGAGAAAATTTTACAATTACAATACAGGGTGTTTCATTATAACATGCTAATATTTAAAGAGAAAGGATCCATTTTCAGAAAAAAACTTCATATGAACATATTATGTCCTAAAGGTATAAACTTTTGAGATAAAGGGTGTTAAAGATTTTCAAAAATCTTCTTTTTTTTTTAATATAGATATTTTTGTGAAATTTGGTACGCACATTCTATTCATCAATTATTCCGACTAGTGGCGTTCGTGCGGGAATTTCCCTCGATATTTTTAAATCATTTTTTTAATAAAAATTATTTTTGAAATTCTCATTCCTTGCTGAGCAAATGACGTCTCTTGATTTTTTGTCGGTTGACGTACAGTTTTCGTATAAAAAAATTAAATTCATTCGTTTGTACTCTGTTGAAATTAGGTATTAACAACGATTAAAAAGGATCTAGTAGGTAAGAAGCAGATTTTTGTTTTGTAAATATAAACAATTTTGACAGTTGTCAGCCTAGTCTAGTTGTCACGTATTTAAGTCATTAGTCTTAACAAATTATTAAAAAAACATGAAAATCTTTAACAGCCTCTATCTCAAAAGTTAAGACGTTTAAGACATATGTTCATATGAAAATGGACCCAAGAATAAGCATAACTTTAATAAGCAGAACTTTTTATAAAGAATGGCTTTTGGTCATAAAATCGTTTTTCCCTCTTGGGCATCCATCCGCGGACACACTGTATAATAGTCTACTAAATTATGAAGTTATTATACAGGGTGATTCACAACGAGCGTGCATTAGATCTTTATGGAGAACTACTGAATATATGTTCCTGAAACTTTGGGGATTTTGGTTTGTTCGATATGCTCTCTTTAACTAAAATATTGACATGTTTCTGTCATTTCCGGTTATACCGGAAGTAGCTGCCAACTTTCGTTTTTTAAATACAACATGGTAATTTTTAATACATTTTTCGATTAAGCATTAAATACTAAGCACATTTTATAGAAAATGTTTTTGTCAGACTCTATTGGTTTTTGAGATATCTGGACTTTTTGTAATTATTTGGCAAATGCATGACGATGAAATAATCCATATAATTTTTTTACCTTAGCGCTTGGACTAAAAATTTTTTCTCACCGAATAGCTAGAAGATCATGAAGTCTCAAAAACATTTCAAATTCGGCATAAAATGTACAGGGTGGTCACAATTCAAGCCTCATTGTGAAAGAATTCAACCATTAAAAACTTTCTTATTTTAAATGGAACACCCTGTATATTTTTATTTAATTTGATGGCAAATTAGTTGTTCTTTATAAATAGTATTTACTGTCCTATACCTATATCAAAGCGTTTTCTCAAAAAATCCAATTTTATTCCGAAAATACTATTTGTTCAAGTGTGCTATGAAAACAATTGTACTTAGGGGCTGTATACTGATGTCTATACGGAGGTATTGGTATCAAAACGATGGGGCTCCAGCACACAACATCCAAGTTGTTAAGACTGCCCTAAACAGACTTTTTCATGACCAGTGGATCGCAAACCAAGGTCCCTTCCACTGGCCAGCTCGTTCGCCAGACTGGACTGGACGCCCACTGGACTTTTTCATCCGGGGAACCATTAAAGATAAAGTTTACGCGCGTCCCATCACCACGAAGGAAAATCTAATTGAAAGGGTGAAGGCAGCATTTCAATATCTCACAAGAAATTAGGAATGCTACAAGAAATAACATGATGAAAAGAATACATAAATGCTTGGAAGTAAATGGCAATCATTTCGAACATATTTTAAAATTATAATCAAAAGATATTAGGAATAATTTTCAAACACATTTTTAATTAAAGAATTTAAAGTTTATAAACTTGTTTCCTTGCTATTTTTAAAAAAATAATATTTAAACCATTACATTTAAAACAATCAACTGCATTTTATTTATAAATTATTAAGAAACACTTTAGAATATTGTATTTTCCAGCAATCAATCACTTTTCCTCCGTATAGACATCAGTATACAGCCCCTAAGTACAATTGTTTTCATAACACACTTGAACAAATAGTATTTTCGGAATAAAATTGGATTTTTTGAGAAAACGCTTTGATATAGGTATAGGACAGTAAATATTATTTATAAAGAACAACTAATTTGCCATCAAATTAAATAAAAATATACAGGGTGTTCCATTTAAAATAAGAAAGTTTTTAATGGTTGAATTCTTTCACAATGAGGCTTGAATTGTGACCACCCTGTACATTTTATGCCGAATTTGAAATGTTTTTGAGACTTGATGATCTTCTAGCTATTCGGTGAGAAAAAAAATTTTAGTCCAAGTGCTAAGGTAAAAAAATTATATGGATTATTTCATCGCCATTGCCAAATAATTACAAAAAGTCCAGATATCTCAAAAACTAATAGAGTCTGACAAAAACATTTTCTATAAAATGTGCTTAATATTTAATGCTTAATCGAAAAATGTAATAAAAATTACCATGTTGTATTTAAAAAACGAAAGTTGGTAGCTACTTCCGGTATAACCGGAAATGACAGAAACATGTCAATGTTTTAGTTAAAGAGAGCATATCGATAAACCCAAATCCCCAAAGTTTCAGGAACATATATTCAGTAGTTCTCCATAAAGTTCTAATGCACGCTCGTCGTGAATCACCCTGTATAGATTCGATCGTATGTTTGATATTCCGAACGTGCTAACATATGTGGCGTAAACAAATTAAAATAAAAACCAAAGAAATTTGTTGAAAAAAACATATATTACTTTTAAAACATGATTTTTCTCAACACAAAAGTGTAGACACTAAAATAGACTAGCTCTACGATTTAATATTATTTAATAGTCGTCTTTTTACAACACAATGTATTAAGTAAAATCAATAAATGTTAGGTTAGGTTTAGGTACGGCACGGTACGCAGTCCAAAATGATTACTTTCTATGTGCACACTAAAGTCTTTTTCTTTAAACTGACACTATATGGTTACTCGACATGACATGAATCTACAAGTAGCGGTTTGACATGTTTATCCAATATGGCGGCTTGACAGGTATGACAGGTCTTATGTTCTGAAGGAGAAGAGAGAAAGAAGTGTCAAATGAGCTTGAACTGAGACAATATGAACCAGGAACGTGGTTAAATGAGCATGTCTCTCATTTCCTGTTTGTAAAGTAACAATACAGGGTGGCAACTATTTCATTGATCATTATGAGTATCATTTGAACGGTAATTTCAACGAAATTTCGATTTCATACTAACCACGATGAATCGTGAAATCGTGCACCTCTGCCCCTAGAGATCAAACGGTTGCCACCCTGTATATTTGGTAAAAGTTTTTTATTTAATTGTTCCTGGTCCCCCCTAGGCATACTTCATATTCATCATTTAAACTATATACCAACTTAAAAAAAAAAACGACACTAAATAAGATTGTCCAACCAATAAGCAAGGAGCATTCAGGCTTCCTCCATCTATGATCGTTCCTCATTGGTCAAAATAACAGGCAGTCACTTACCGGCCACTATAAGAGCCTATACCCGACCGCCGGGCGGCGGCGCCACTCTCGCACCGTATCACTTTTTGCCACTGCCGGGCGGGTTGTTATTCTGGGCAGCGTTCGGCGCGCCGCCGGGATTGGGCTGCGCGGCGACCGAGTTGGGCGGCAGCTGCCCACCTCCCGCGCCCATCGCGTTGGGCACGTTCTTGTTATGGTTCAGTTCGAGCTCGGCGAGGCGTTTCCACAGTTCTTCCCGGTCTTTTTCCCGTTTCTTTTCTCTGGAAAAGTAAAAAAATTGATTTATCCATATTTTGAATCCTTTCAGAACCCAACTCAAGCAAGCAAGTTATATTTTTCAATCATTTGTCAAAATGTTGATAAATCGATAAGAAATAAGACCTATTTTGACTCACTTTTGCCTTTCGGCCTTATAGCTAACTGTCAACTCGTCGAATAGCTTCGAATTCATTTCCATAAACGTCTTCAACACGTTATAGACTAAAGCGACTATGGTCTGATTCCAGTGTTCTTTCGAAATCCGATAGAGGGCCGGGAACATGATCGGCATTATGACGTGGTTGTTCTCCTCCATCAGGGACATGATGTACTCGTTGTTCCAGAAGTATAGAGCCCGCTCTGCTACCTATAGGGAAAGAAAGGGTTTCTGTAAAATTCTACAATTGAAATGAAACCAAACTGACAAGATTCTGGCGGACACTAAAAATTACGTTTATCAACCATACCTGGAAATGTGGACTGGACACGCACTTTGCAATTTGTCTAAATAGAGGTTCCTGGATGCGAGTGAATTGCGATGGTTCGATTACATCTAGTACCTCTTCGATTTCTCCCAAGAACATAACCTAACAAAATCAAATATGTAAGTAAATAGGTTATCTCCATTTTCGATAATATACCACATATATATAAACAGTATATTGCTAATACCATCTGCAATTATATCCCCGCTATGGGCATCGAAAGGGGCGTTGTGAGTTTGCGCAGTTCGACAATTTCCTTGTGAAAGTAAACATTCGACAGGACCGGATTTCAACTTTTTTAATGTAAATTTCACTGGTTAGTTAGAAAAAATATTGCAATCAAAATTTCGATTAGTTCGATTTAAGACAGCGTTCCAAGCATACGATTTCTGACGATATGATGATCCGACGGTGCCCTGATTGGTGTAAACTTTTGGTGCCAAATTCCGTCCGAATATTTGTAACAATCGACACGATGAGCTTTATTTTAACTTTCATCCGACGTCGCGTGTTTCTTAACCTCACTTTTTTCTAAACCAAAAATTAAGAATGAATGACTATATTGACTATTTTGGGAATTATTATCAACTACTAATGCACCAAATTAAAAATACATTAATTTTAAGGTTAGGTAGTATACACATATATATTATATTGTATACGAGTGACACTCTCTTCTTTTTTACACGCATTTTAGTGAAATTCGGTTCCGAAGATCGGATAATGTGATAAGCAAAATATTTTCGTATATGTATGTGTACATACCTGAAATACTTTACACCTAGTTTTAATCCACAACTTTTGCAAAAAAGCACCATGCACTTGTGTCCTTTCATCTTAAACAAAACAAGTCACTAACCTACCAAACAGCGAATCGAATCACCACCAATTAAAAGCTCTTTTACAAGAATTGTTGTTAGCTGATGAAAATATACCGACAACAATGTGGATGAACCACTTTTTATTCTGTAATTTAAAAAATCATCCAGAACCAAAGATGGCGACGAATAGCCACAAACAAATAATGTCCGGCCCGCTCTGACGCGATCGATAAAATTTCCACCCTATTGCGCGAACTCAATAGGCCCGCGCCATCTCCCATAGCGGGGACACTTTTGGTATTTTAGAACGTTCGTATTGGCAATATACTGTTATATATGTGTAATATACTCACAAATAAATCATTATTTAATTAACAGACTGTATAAATTGTACATGAGAGTTGCGAGTAGTACTAATGCCGTCACGGTAATTTTGTCAAAATTTTTAACCATTTACAAGAACGCCAGATAATATTTTTTTAGTTATGCTACAACTTGAAAACAAATGAAAACCGCACAAGGACATTACTTTTTTTATATACTCTTTTCATTTTAAGGGTAGACTAAATATTTGATGGAGAAGAGTAGTAGCAGCAGTTTCATCGGCTTTAGCTCCGAAATACTATAATACTAATTAATTTACTAATCCTGATATATTTGCCCTGCAAATAACCAGACCTAATTACGACTGATCTGCTAATTTATGATGGATACGAGATACAAATTGTAATTTGATAGAACATTGTGTTGTCGTGAAATGTTACACTTAGTATGTGACTTAGTTAACATTGTTCACACAGATCTATTAAAATCAATGATTACGAAAGTAAGAATCCCACTATCGACTGCGGAGTGCCCCAGGGATCCATCTCTTTAATATACGTTAGTTCCAGCTCAATTCAATATAAGTTTTTAAAATTATTTATACGTTGCGGGCTACGTAGAAGTTTGAGGGCTTTTCATTTCGGGTCGGAATATTTTTAATCTAATCAATTATATCAACACATAACCTTCAATTGGAAATCCGGCTTCTTTCGTATAGTAGGCAAATTCAAACAAAACAACCACATATTGTGGTAATTTGACAGCACTTCAGCTATTTTGTAACTAGAGAATCGTTGCACTTAAAATAGGAAGATATACACAGTGTCCACAATAAGGAGGGCTTGTTCGTACAGGGATCTCGGAAACCGTAACCCTTTGAAGACGACTAGTCGGATTACAAAACAATTAACGTTTTTAGATAGAGCGGAAAAAGTGGCAATGTAAAGGTGCAATTTATTTTAGATTCGATCTCAAAAAAAACCCAGGAAAAAAATAAAACGATTTTTCAAAATTTCGTTTTTTTCCGGATATCTCCGGAACTACTCGGAATTTTAAAACTTTCCAAACGGCATATTATTAGGCAGGTAAATGCGCAACTTTACCTCCATTTAACCGACTTCGTATCTCTTACGGTTTCCGAGATCCCTGTACTGGCCCTCCTTATCGTGGACAAGGTGTTTTATACAACATGAAGATTGAATAAACCTATTATTAATTCAATAATGATCATTTTTACACAAGTTATTTGTCAGAAAACTGTGATATTTACTTAAGAAATTATTACACGTTTTACCGACCACGTCAAAAAGAGACATTGTAAGAAAACATTAAAATGCCGGTTGAAATAATTAGACCCGTATTAATTTAAATAAATTACGTGATTGATTACCATTATGTTTCCAACAATGCAGATTTTTAAACTATAAATCTACATTTTTGCCGCAACCTTTGATACATAACTGTAATTATTTGATCAATTGATCATTACTGCGGGGGCCAATTTTCAAATGTCGTATCACTGGTGACATATACAGTGATGGGCTAAAATATGGAACAAATTCATTTCAAAATCAGGTATTAATTTAATTTTAAAAAGAAGTTATACTGGGTGTGTCAAAAAGTAGATGTAGGTATAATTTTGAAAAATTATTTTATTAAGTGATGAAAGTGCAAACCATTAACTTAGGTATTAATTTAATTTTAAAAAGAAGTTATACTGGGTGTGTCAAAAAGTAGATGTAGGTATAATTTTGAAAAATTATTTTATTAAGTGATGAAAGTGCAAACCATTAACTTCTTGACAATATGCCAATCTACTTAAAAACCCTTCTAAAACATTATTTACAGTATTTTCATTAATTTGCCTAATTTCATATCTAATTTTAAATTTTAAGTCTTCCAAATTTTGTGGTTTATCCTTGTACACTTTTGATTTCAAATAACCCCAAAGAAAGAAATCCATTGGTGTAAGATCGGGAGATCTTGCAGGCCATTCTATGGGTCCTCTTCTACCTATCCATCGTTCGGGAAAAATAGTATTCAAATACTCTCGTACTTGTCGAGCAAAATGAGGCGGAGCACCATCCTGCTGAAACCAAATAGACGCTTCTGGTAGATTAGGCTGATTCGGATTTGGAAAATCTGCTGCTAGTGTGGGAATTAATTCATTTTGAAGAAATTGTAAAAAAAAATAAAATGGAAAAATAGATTTAAGTTGCAAATTTCCATCATAGTTTCACAAAACTGTAGTCGGCGGTCGGGATCATCTTCGTTTAGCTCGTGCAGCAACCTAATTTTATACTGATGGTACTTTTCTTGTTTCAATACCCGCAAAACAGATCGTCGATCATTATTAAGGTGGATGCACTATGGGGATTATCTTCAACTTCTAACAAAATGTTCAATTTTGTGTTTTCACTAATTTTTAGACGACCTGGCCGTAGACGATCCTTTACATTCCCTGTTTCCCTGAATTTTTTCTCAATTTTACTCAATGTAGATCTTGTAATCCGTCGTTCTGGATACTTAGCGCTAAACAAGTTACAAACTTCTTCTTGACTTCTTGTTTTGTCTCCACATCCAATTAAAATTAAAATTTCGATTCTTTGAGTTTCATTTAAATGCACCACGATCACCGTTTTTTCAAAATTATACTTAAAATTCTTTTTGATTGACACATGACTTGCTATCGTAGTAATTTTTATCTAAAACCGTTAGAGATAAGGATAGAGTATGCTACATGAATTATGCTCAGAATTTGACGTAGAATTTATGTGATAAGTAAAAATAGGGTGGTTCTATTTAAAATACAAAAAAATTTTACAACATCTACTTTTTGACACACCCAGTATAATTTCTTTTTGAGGCAAAAAATCCGGAAGAAACAATTATAATCGACGTGTCCGAGCGTTTTTACAAAAAAATAAAACCTGATTTTTAAATGAATTTGTTCCATATTTTAGCCCATCACTGTATTTTGTACATCTATAAATAGGAAAACCTGTTCATTTCTGAACTTAGTTAAAAATAACGAAATTAGCGGGCACTTTCAACTCTCAAATGAAAGTAACTTATGTACGGCAGTCCGTTACCGGGATTTCAGACTGATCACGACCCAAGTTTTTTGGTGATTTAATAAGTAATTGAGAAGGAAATTAACAAGAACGGACATTGGCAACGTGGCGAAATCATTGAGAATCATCTTAATCATATAAAAAAAAATTGGTCGTAATAGTTATCGCGCCTCGACCGTTTTACTTGTCGGATGTTATTTTTCGTTATTCGTAACCGGAAAAAAATGGGAACGGACATTTTCATTGACGCGCAACCGCAGTGTTGGATCTTAGGTACGTAATTTTTTTATCGCTGTTCGAGTTATCGCGCCTTCAAGCAGAAATCGTGTATTGTGGCTCGGAAAATGGGGGAAAAATATGAACTGACATTTTTACACACGTTAGTTTTTAGCAAAACCGTTTTCAGTCAAGAAAAAATTAATTTTTTTTCGTTGTTATTTGTTGGGTTTGTGCACTTTTGAAGCGAAGCCATTATTCCGATATTAAAATAACACCGACTAACTGACACCAATTAACCAGATAAAAATGAATTAAAATATCGATACAACACAGCACGTGTATCACTAATAATGCATATGGGGACATAGCTAATGCTGACTTGTTATAGACAACGAAGCCACACAGGAAGCCGTCCCATGCGCGCGCCGTGTACCGCGATCATGAATATACAGATACGAGATCCGACTCCGCTGCTCTCCCTGCAGCTGCGCAACACGGAAAATGTCCGTTCGACTCGATTTACTATTTTTTTCAACAATTTAAAACAAAAATCGACCCGGGCGCTGTAACTTTTTTATACCCCTTTTCTTTACATCTCTTATTTAAACTATGGACTTTTTGCAACACTCAAAACGTCCGTTGCCGATGAATTCACGGTTTTTTTATATTTTTAATATGATTTCATCAAGAACGGACGAAGTGTAGTAAAAAAAGACGATCTGCTTTCTTACGGACTGAAATCACTCTGACGGGCGGCAGCGTTGCCGAACTTTTTCGCTCGAGTAAGTAAAACTTTCTTATTTTCTAATAATCTAGCGATTAGTTATTGACTAGACCAGGGGTCAGCAACCTTTTAACAAAGAGGTGCCCATGTGCAATTTTGAACAAAGCCAAAGTGCCACTATACAAAACTGTATAATTTTTATACAAATAAATAATGTATTAAGGATTATTTTAAATTTCCTTAAAATTAAATCTTTAATATTATACACCAAACTGCACAAAGTTATGCGTGCCATTTTAAACTGCCAGGCGTGCCAAGTCTGGCACGCGTGCCGTAGGTTGCCGACCCCTGGATTAGATGAAGGCGCGATAACAGGACATTTTGGTAACGAGCTGCCGGACTATTAGCAACTGCTTGAATTGCTTAGCATGAAGTTTGCTGAAATGACGTAAGTAAAAATCTCGCCTGCTCTTAACCTATAACTAACTTTCAACTCTCAAATGAAAGTAACATAGTAAATGCTTGAAATAACTTAATAAAATTACGTTTACAGAAATGACGTAAGTAAAAATATTATGTTTCTTTAAACCCCGGATACTTTGCGTTGCTTCTACTCGTATACGGGAAAGAAACGTTTACCTCTTTCTGACTGCACGTCTTCGGCCAATACTTGAGCAGTCCACGTACCACCGGCTCCGTCAACGTGGGGTCCTTTTCGAGGAACTGTACGACGCAATAGGCGAGCTGTGCGTGGTACAACGACAGGCACTTGACCTTATGCAGGGGGATGAGCACCTAAAATTCATTATTATTAATTTATAGGAAATTATTATGGACGGGTCTGCTCCAACAACAACGTTGTTAACCATAAAATGGTAATAAATAACAACTAAATCTTCGTTAAGGTACTGGCCTTTACAAAGTTGTTGTCCAGTATACAGGGTGTTATGGAAATGGCTTATTATATTTAAATGGGTGACTACTTGGGTGTCCTACCCAACATTCACTGACGTCTTCTGAGAATTGACCTGCGATTGTGTACATTTGTGGCCACGTGGTTGTTCGGGTTTGCCATAAGGTGGCTTATCTCGCTTATTAATGCAACGCGCCCGCGCCATTTATGGTTATTTTTCTTCAATTTGTTGTCATCTCGGGATTTGCGGGTTTAAATATAATAAGTCATTTTCGTAACAGCCTGTAGTTGACGTCAAAAATCTTTTTTTACAAATGTTAGTTTTCGATGTGTTTGTTATAAATAGATAGTGATGGGTCGTTATTCCAATAACATTATTTAATAACGTTATTTTATTATAACGTAACGGAAAGTTATCAACTTGGCGTGTAAAGCGTTATTAAATAACGTTTATATTAGTTTTTTGTGGTAATTGTTTCATTTACTAATTTCTGCTAATTTTGAGAATGAAGAATGAAACAATTATCTCCCTTTTCTGATAATACAGGGTGTTATGGAAATGACGTGTTATATTTAAACCGGCAATTCCTGAGATAAAGACAAATTGAAGAAAAATAGCCATAAATGGCGCTTTCAAACACCTGTGTGGCACTGCGATACATGTAAGCAATCAAGGAATTCTGGCCGGTGTTGTCATATGTACACCTTAAACCTCTTAAGACAAAATAAAATAATTTAAACACTTTTCCATTCTGTAATACCGTTTTGTACAATTAATTGAAGAACATTTACGACGGACTATGTTTTAAAAAACCCGAAAAAACATATGGAATAGTAATAGCCACGTACGTCACTAGGTGAAATGCTAATGACCTCTTGACGCCCTACATCGGCTGAGAGAAGTAGTTTCATATAGCGCCGCACGCTTGTGTCTGCTAGTTGAAGACCAACCAGCGGCCGGATACGTTGTGTCTCGTCGATCACCAACACACTCTCAGCAATCCGCTCTATTTTTCGGTTTACGCGTGTATCTTGCCCGTCCATAAGTAACCTTTGAATATTGTTTTTATTGACGCGTTTCTTTTGGACGACAAATTTCGTCACGTGTAATAAAATCTAATAATCTGTAAGTATTATTGTATTTTCAAAAGCTAACTATCGGTTCTGTTTCACTATTACTGTGTATACATAAAGTGTTTCCAGGAGTGTTCCCATGAAAAAGAAAAAAAACTGATTGCGTTTGTGCCTGGATTTCATCGCCCTTTAGGTATAAAGATAAATACAAGTAGGTAGAAAATAATTTATTTTTATAATTTTCTATGGAATTACAGTTTTACATCAAATTTGGCAACATTGCCATTGGATCTGGATGAAGTGTTGTACAGTAGCGCGGACTGACCTGTGAGTAAGAGTGTTTGTTACCCCACTTTTAAAACAGTCGATTTAAAAAAATAAAATATGTAGCGCTTCTCTAGGACACCCCCATTTAAATATAATACCTCATTTCCATAATACCCTGTATTTGCGCAGTAATCATAATAACCTCGTTCCAAAATAACATTATTTTGGAACGTTATTCTTCTATAACGTTCCTATCTGTAACGTTATCGAATTACAACCGTTACTCCCATCACTATAAATAGAACTTAAAATTGAAATATTCAGGCTCGATTCTTCCAATAGATTCATTGGCGTCGTTAAACGTATTCAATACACGCACGCTGCGAAAGCCGACTAACATACTTTCCAATTGGCCTAATATGATTTCCTATTGGCCCAATTTCTTGCGACAGAGTTATCAAGTCCATAAAGTCGCGGTTTAGCGTTGGCCGTGATAACAGCTCGTTAGCAAACTATCAAGTTTGCTTCTCGGTGAGTTATGGTAGGTTCCCACGGCAACACACCGCACGTTCTTTTGCAGGATAAATCTTACCAAATAATAGAACCGTTCACACATCGTTTGCACGACAAATAAACGTATATGGTTGAAAATGGCCACCGAATACTCACCGGACTTGCAAAGCGAATTGAACGAATTGAAACGGCGGTGTTGCCTATTTGCCGGCGACAACATTGTGCGCAAGACAACCGACGAGCAACCCTTAAAAATATTACCGGTAAACCGTGTGTACCAACCACAGGGCCAACACTCCATTCATAAATCTGTTGGAAAGTGAGTTTGTGATTGTTTGAAATGTTATTGAAAATCAGTAATGGGTGGAAGAGTGACAAAACATGTTGGTCTCGCTAATGGCAACAATGTTGAAGTCTGGTTAAATCAAAGATCTTACAAGGTTAAATCCAATAACGTTTAAAAGGTTATGGAGCGGTCTTCATGGTTTCGGAGCGGAGCTAGTCTGGGCAAAAAGCCCAACAAGGGCGTATAATTTACTTTGAGATTCTTTACGTTTAACTATATTTTCTATTCAAAAAGTGTAGTTTCGAATATTGGATATTTATAAAAAGATAGAAATATTGATCCAGTTTTTATATACAGTGTATCCAAGGATAGATTTAACTATTTATGCTTAGCATCTATATTTTTGGTGTATTCATTACTGGATTATACTCTCCAGATATAAAAGTGTATATTTCTAGCCAGATTGTTATATTTATCACTAAGACATCTTGCAAAATCCCAATTAAAAATTTGTAAATTTGACAATTACAACTGGTTTAAGGTTAATCCGCAATTTCTAATAATTTTACTATAAACTGTGAAAAGGATGATTCTTTAAAATAATATTATTATACTTAAAGGTATCAAATAAATGGTGAAATAATCCAACTGCACTCTGGTCATCTATCTTTAGTTTATTACCTGCTCACATGCATTGGGTGTGGCCAATTAGCAAGGAGGGAGAAACGGAATGGGTGATGCAAACTCAAAATCAAATTTCTAAATATATTTACTAACCTGTGAAATTTTAATTTAACACCATTGCATCTTCTAGTGAAGTATTTTATGGCCGCACAAGACTCAACCATCTTGTAAATGCAAGATTTATATTAAGAAATAAACCAACTCGACTGCTTTTTGCCCGGACTAGCACCACGGACCGGTCCATAATCTTTTAAACGTCAATGGTTAGTCAGAAATCATATCAATACAATCATATTAAAACATAACCATACTTACCTAAGAAAAGATAAATCCTTGCTTAATTGATCCACTCTTTTACAAACTATACATGAATGCACCATCATTGTTTATAATAAAGACGATTTTTCACCAATACTCACAAAAAAAAAATAAAAACAACCAAGTATATAAACACTCCCTTAAAAGCGGTTAGCAGCGAGTAGCAACAGTGTATTCTTCTTCCATTGATAAAGTTTGATCGTTTGCCGTCGAGCGTAGTATCTTTTAACTTGATGTTGTCAGAGTGCAGTCGGTTTATTTCAAACTTTTATGTATAATAATAATATTTTTTTTCTAAATCTCTCAAGGCCTATTCACAATTTATATTAAAATTATTGGGAAATAAATTTATTTTAAAAGCAATTGCGGATTAACCTTAAACCAGTTGCAATTGTCAAATTAACAAATTTTTAATTGGGATTTTGCAGATACCTTAGCGATAAATAGGACAATGTGGCTATGCTGCAAGCATAACAGCAAGGTGGGGAGTGCACGTTTACAATCCTTACGTCGACTACACATGTAAACAATTCTATCTGGAGTTTGTAAGATCTTTGGTACCAACCCATTTTTTCACTCATAAAATTTAAGTTTTTACTGCGCGCCCCATAAGTTGGACGTAGCCATAGTTAGAGGTCGATGGTTTCGCTCCTTAGCACAAAACAGACCGCTGCTACAGCGTTGCCATATATCTATCTGAAGACAATGAATAAAGACTTATTTTATTCATCTAAATGTTGTGGACAATTATCATTATTACATATCTTTCCGTTTGTCTAGGTCTACGTAAAATTGCGCCAACTGTATGAACCCTTAATATTTTATAAAATAAATAACCAAGTTAAACTATTAAGAACACTTGCCTTGACCAGGAACTGTTTATGTTCGACCTTCAGGGGTAACGCGAACCCGTTAATTATAGATCCCAGAATCTCTAAGAGTTCACCCACTCCATTGAAGTGTTCAGTCTCATACACGAACCTGGGAAAAAATAACAATATATTAGACGATAGGTAATAGTATACAGGGTGAATAGCTATTTTCTACTACCTTATTAGGAAAGTAATTTTTGACCCTGAAAAATGGGAGGAAAATGCCTATTAGACGTTTATGAAAAATGGATCACTTTGAAAATTTGGTAGCTTATACAACGCGTCCAAGATAAAGAGGGCCAGTACAGGGATCTCTCGGAGAGATACGAAGTCGGTTAAATGGAGGTAAAGTTGCGCATTTACGTGCCTAATAATATGCCGTTTAGAAAGTTTTAAAATTCCGAGTAGTTCCGGAGATATCCGGAAAAAATCGAAATTCTGAAAAATCGTTCTATTGTTTTCCTGGGGTTTTTTGAGATCGAATTCGAAATTGGACTTTTGCATTGCCACTTTTTCCGCTCTATCTAACAGCGTTAATTGTCCGGTCCTGTTTCCTGATATTGGAATTTGAGAGCTTTTTTCTTCCGAATGCAACGATGTATGATACATTGTGGTTTAATGACGTTTTGAGGGTTTTTTGAACAACATCAGGAAATTTTGGGATACGGTCCTGTATTTCTCCTAATTTTATAAATAATATCTCATAAGACTCATAAGTAAGCTCTAAATATTTACTTATGTTGAACTAATTCAATAAATAATAAATAATTTAATAATAAACCACAAATAAGTGAACAAAATACAGAAACATTATTTCAAACTTCTGTTGATTTGGGATTTAAAAGAAAAGTAGGCGTTTGAAACAAAATGGTGACGAGTGATTTGTTTCACTTGACATTCCCATTGTGATCGTTTGAAAGCGTTTTAAGAGGTTTTCTATTTTCCAGAAAATATGGAACATAATTTTACCAATGCTGAAAAGTTTCGTGATTTATTTTATCTCAAAAAAACTGTTATGTGGCAGTTAGAAGATGTTATTTGTGCTTAGAGAATAACGGAAATCATTTTGAACACCTGATTATGTAGTTCCTTACTTATTTCGTTGTTCGTTTTATTACTGTTTTGGTATGATTTTTGTTCACTTATTTGTGTTTTATTATTAAATTATTTGTTATTTATTGAACTAGTCCAACATAAGTAAAAAATTTAGAGCTTACTTATGAAATACAGGACCGTATCCCAAAATTTCCTGATGTTGTTCAAAAAACCCTCGAATGTGTTATACATCGTTGCATTCGGAAGAAAAAACCGTATTTAAAAAAAGAATGTTGATAATGGCCCTTCGAAGACGACTCGTCGGATTACAAAACAATTAACGTTGTTAGATAGAGCGGAAAAAGGCACTGTAAAAGTGCAATTTACTTTAGAATTCGACCTCAAAAATACCCAGGAAACAAATAAAACCATTTTTCAGAATTTCGTTTTTTTCCGGAAATCTTCGGAACTGCTCGGAATTTTAAAACTTTCTAAATGGCATATTATTAGGCACGTAAATGCGCAACTTTACCTCCATTTAACCGACTTTGTATCTCTTACGGTTTCCGAGATCCCTGTACTGGCCCTCCTTATCTTGGACACGTTGTATAAGTGGACATACACTCTCTTTTAAAAATATTTTCAGCCGTGCAGTGCTGCCGTTTCTACTAGAAAGTATTAGCAACTTTTATAATTTAAATGGAACACCCTGTATATTATTTTCTCTAGAAACATTATTAATTTATTAATAACTTTCCTTAACATTGTCCTATACCTGTGATAAAAATCACAAATCAATGCTTAAAAGCTTAAGGGTTACTTAACCAAATCTAAGTTGTAGCATACAAGGCGACATACAAATATTTTTTTTAACTTCTTACAAAATTATTAAAAGTTCTTAAAAAAATAACCAAAAAATACCTAATTCAGTAATAATTAATTTTTGCTAAATAAATACTTTGAAGCCAAAAACTATGAAGATAAACAGACAGATAAAAAAACAGGGTTTCATTTGTAAAACATACTTTTATCATTTTTCCAAACAATCAAAATATTCATATTTTGAAACACCCTGTACTATATTTTGAAACAGGGTGAAAGGCCTCTGGGTATTACCTGACTGCTAACCAAATTTCAGCGCGCTAGTTTGTCAGAGTTAAAAAATATCAGCCTTTTTGAAGGACGTTTTCCAAAAAAAAAAAATCTACAGATACTTAAGAGGTTTAGAAAAATTTTAAGGAAAGTTATCGAGAAATTAATATGGATTCTAAAAAAACATTTCAATACCCTGTACATATGTTCGCATATGAACTATTCTTAATGAAAGGACCGAAACAATCAGACTCTATTTTTTTTCTATGGTTTCTTCAAGTTTTTGTTGTTTACTCTCTTTAATAATAAAATATTACCGTAATTGATGGCTATTATTACCTAAGGAATATGTTGTTAATCTGTTTACGAATGAACGCGCGTAGCCCCAAGAACTTGCCATAGATGCGGTGCAACACAGTCTTAAGAAAGTCCCGTTCGCGGGGGTCTTCAGAGTCGAACAATTCCAACAGCTGCAGCACGAACTTCTGGTCGATGACGCGCTTGCCTATGGTCGGTTGAAAATCCGAACTTTCCAAAAACCTATAAAAGGAAAAGTATATTATTAGCATTTTTTTAAAATAATGCAAAAATGCGAAAATTTAGTTAAACGAACTATGGTACACTAAAGTTACCATTGACTGCCATGACTGACCAAAATTTTAAAAAATCAATATAATATGCAGGGTGTTATAGAAATAACTTATTATATTTAAATGGGTGACTCCTTGGGTTCCTAGAGAAAGTCTATATACTTTTTTTTTAAATCGAATATCTAAATACTAAGGTAAAAACCCTTTTTACCCACATACTGTCGCGCCGTTCCATCTGGATTCACTTAGCAACAATGTGGGTCACTAGAGTATACTAACAGCGATGTCAGATCACACCGCGTGTCTCGCTCTTGCTTGGATACCGACCGCGCGCCACTATCGTTGCTTCAGTATGTTTCGAGACTCGGGAATGGGATGACGCTGTCGAGGGTTCCACGTGCTTGACGTATACGAATTTTAAACGTTTTGTTAGTTGTAGCATTACCCGATTTTTTTCTGTTGTGAAATAATTCATAATAATAAACGTTGGTTCTGTTGAAAAACATACTTTTTGTGTTTATTTTTTTATGGAATTTAATTATAAAACGGATTATTTTAAAATAAGATCTTGTATCTTAAAATTGAACTTTTTTTTTTCTAAAAAGTTTGAAAAAGAAGTGATAACGCGCGTCAAAGACTTCTTGTTGTCAAAAACTGAACCCGAATAAACACCGCCTATAATGCGCTAACCTCTTTTGAACCTCGAGACTGCCTCAATAAACTATTGATTGCGAAGGTCCTCGGAGCGGCCACGTAAATTTTGAGATTTCATATAAAGTGTATATTTCGCTTAATAATTCAAAGCGCCATTTATGGTTTATTTTTCTTCAATTTATTTTCATCTCGGGACTTGCCGGTTTAAATATAATACGTCATTTCCATAACACCCTGTATATAGCTATATGTTCAAGCCGACCCTGCACCCATTTATTGCCGTTTAAAGATTCTCGACACTTTCTGAGGATATAGAGTTAATATCAAAGATAGAATGTTGTACTTTGTAACGAAACGAAAGATTTCAACAAACCCGAAACAAATGCAATTGGTCGAAACGTGACAGATCTCTCATATTTTTATTACAACTTATAAAATACCTTCCTATAATATGCTTTTTATTTAATTATTCTTAATAATGGCCGTTTGTGATAATAATTATGAAAAGTATATAATCCAATTTAATATTTAGAATAGCTGTCAAAATTTTGAATTTGTTTCAAATAAAGTGACCATTGCCTATTGTTTTAAGTACCTATCTAATGTAAATTATTAAGGTTCTTTTTAAACATAAATATAAACAACCATCCATTTTTGTAAGGTCTAAAGTACGCTCAATTAATTACTATTATTACTCTTTTACTTTTGTTAATATTTCATTTCCGACCACGTTATTCCTTGCTGTGTGTATCAGTGTCCTGTGTATACCCATCGAATAGGTTTAAAAAAAAGGTTACCTTAAGAAAAATTCATAGACTAGTTGAAGGTGTGGCCAACTGGCTTCCAACGTGGGGTCATCCTCTTCCGGGTCGAAATCCGGGTTCTCGCTGGGCGGAAGGGTTCTAAAAAGGTTGGCTGAAATCTGAAATGAAAAATAGAATTAAAATACATTACATACATTGCAATTACAATCAAATTTTCATTATTTTCAGTAGAGACAGACAGAGACGCAGACAACCAGATATGTCCCAACTAATTTCTTCTACTCCAGTCATCGAAATCTTAAACCACCTTTTTCATAGTATGTTATTTTTTCTCTGAGGTTTCTAATAAACTTTCAGTTCGAAGTACTTTCGGCGCTTTCCATTTAATATACACGTGCGAGTTATCTGTTCTGTACATTATGTTATTTTGGATCATGCCAATACGTGTATTTATTCTCACAAATGCAATTTTATTATTCAGAGCAGGAGTTCCCAAAGTGTGCGAATTACGCCGCCAGATGCTCCTGTTTTCTCTTCTACCAGACTAAACCTGTAACTGTAAAAGTTTGGGAACCGATTCAGAGTATGTATTTGAATGGCTTCGTTATTAGTATTATTGTTATTACTATTACCACCTGCAGAAGACGCCGTGATGTCGAAACAATTGTCATGGTACAATCATAGAGATTTAGTTAAGATTTCTTGACATCGTGGTAACATTTAGTTAGCAAATTAATGAGAATTAAAAAAAAATTAATATTTGTAACTAGGTTATTGAACAACAAAAATGAGTATTCGGTCGCATTTCATCTCAAAATAAACATTTTTCTAAGCACCTAGCTCGTGTATTAATTTCTCGGACACTATTTTGGTTTAGTCCACGTCCTTGTCACGCGCGTGAGTTACAAACAACTGAAGGGATTTGCATAGAATTTTGGATCAGGAAATTTTCAAACGAACTACGTCATTTTATTTTAATATTGTTCCATTAGCTTGATTAGTAATAGTTAATGTAATTTATACATAATTACATTATAGCATAATTAATTTACCTTATGGGGGGGTTTTATTAATGGTAATTAATACTGCGAATGAATATTCGCGAATTTATCTTTTTACTGCATTTTTTTATACTTCATATAATACCGTTTAGGAAAGGCAAACGAGACAAGTTAGTTCTCGTTTTATGATTATTATCTTATTGATCAAATATGGATATTCCCCTTTTCTTCCATTCTGCACACCCATTATACAGGGTGATATGGAAATGGTTCGTTTAAGTGTCCTAAAGAAACACTTATACAGTGATGGGCGAAAATATGGAACAAATTCATTTAAAAATCAGGTTTTATTTTTTTGTAAAAACGCTCGGACACGTCGATTATAATTTTTTCTTCCGGATTTTTTGCCTCAAAAAGAAATTATACTGGGTGTGTCAAAAAGTAGATGTTGTAAAATTTTTTTGTATTTTAAATAGAACCACCCTATTTTCACTTATCACATAAATTCTACGTCAAATTCTGAGCATAATTCATGTATCATACTCTATCCTTATCTCTCACGGTTTTAGAGAAAAATTACATCTTAAAAAAGAAATTTCTTTAAAAAAAGGTACATGTACCTACTTAAGATTCCGGAGCAGTGTTGAATTTAATTTACCTTCGCCATTCTATCAGCTAATATTTTACATGCTTTCTTATGGGGAAAATTCTTATGGAGTAAATTACTTATTAACAAAGTATCGTTGGATCATTTCAATTGATTCTTTCACAGAAAGACGTAAAATCATGTGCTTCTATGCACTGTTTGCTTTAAATTACTAAGTCTAGTTAATTATTGTGCTTTTTTTGCTATTTTTTATTTATTCATTCAAAATTTTGATTTATTTATCATTTTTCATCATTTCATAGTAAAACAGATTAAAAACTGAGCAAACAGTGCAATTTCTGTATATATCATTGATACATTTATGCCTATTTCATTAAGAATTATGCTTCATTTTTCAAATAGAAAGGAATTGAAATTGACCATGTTTATTTTACCGCGGTTTTCGTAATGCAAAATCTTTGTACAATATGGCAACGCAGCAATTCTTGGTAGCGCCTCTTCGTTTAGTTTCTCGTCTAGAACAACGCGCCGGAAGAACTTTTGATTTTTAATTATCGAATTGGGGAGTATTCGCGTTTAGTTAGTGTTCGCACGAACTGACTATTTGTGTTTAAAGTGTCGATTAGTTTATTTGTATTTATATTATTTATCCCAAGTTATCCGCAAAGCGGAAAAGTAGGCGGAAGTCCGTAAAGCACAGTAAGTATAAAAATAAATAAAATATTTATTTATTTAAATCTTTATCGTTTTTCTGTTATCTAAGAATACACTTTAAAATTGGTCGGATATAGATATATCGTTATTTAATAAAAAAAAGTTTCGCTGAATGGAGATTGAGGTGAGGATGTATTTTGAACGGGTTGGCTTTATTCAAGTGAGAAAAATACATGTTGCTTAGTATATTTGTTTAAAATAAAAGTTAAGTGTGGTCAGGTAGGAGTGAAAAGGAAAGAAATGTTTTGCAATAATGTTGGGCGGTGTACTTTTGTCAAAGTTATTATGAGTGGCGTAATTCGGGGTTGTTGCCACCCCAAAATTGTCTACCTTAGTATTTTGCCACCCCAAAATTTACGACGTCCCATTTTACATAGTTTTAATTTAAACAAATATCCAATTCTTTCTTCAGTGTTGAGCGGTATGGAGTTTTGGGAGATGTTGGGGGTCCGAAAGACTGTTTTGGTTAGAATTTCTTAAAAAAATGTTGAAAGAGACATTTTTTAAATGTTTTTAGGTTATTCAGGTGAAAATCCCATGTTGCCCTTTTTTGTTTTAAGGTCAGGAGAGGAATATAGGAAAGGTATATTTTTTTATAGTCGAATAACCTTATGTTGTTTTCTGAGTTATTGACAAAAAAAAATGCTTTGTAGTTATTTCTTAAAACAAGTTAATATTTTGTCAAAAATGTTGACTGAGTACTCTTTTTCGGAGTTATTAAGTTCAGGAAACATATTTTGCTTAGAATTTGTTGAAATAAAGTTAAGACGGCAGGAGTGCGACGGGATAACAATTTTTTTTTCGAAAATACTAAGCAGTATATTGTTTGTATTCAGTTTTATTGAGGTCCAAAGAACTATATTCTTTAGTATTTGGTAAAGAAAGTTAAAGGGAAGGAGTGGAGGGATGATAAAATTTTATATTAGATCATGTTGAACTGTACCTATATTTAATTAAAGAAAGTAAAAGGTGTGTATGTGCTGGAAAGAGGAAATAATTTCAAACTGGTTGAGTCGAGTATTGAACGCAATGAACTAATGTATCAATATAAAATATATTTATAAAAATATCCCTGCGGAAGCAATTAAACAGAAATTACTAAAATTTGCCATACTGACGAACTTAAACGAGATGGAACTAAAACAATGTCACAAATCACAATTATTATTATCAAGTACAGGGGCAGCTTCATATAAGTCAAAGGCAATTTTGTTATTTTATTGTTTGGTCTTCCAAAGGAATGTTGGTGCAGAAGGTAAAAGTTATCATTAATCAATAAATTACATTTTAGATTTAGGTAAAGGAACATATATTTATTTTCAAGGAAATTATAAATTATTATTTTCCTAAGATTTTATGTTTATGTTATTATTGATTGATTTCAGATTTACCGGGACGATCAATTCTGGGGTGTAAAGATGGAGTCAAAACTAACAACTTTTTATCATAACTGTTTACTACCGGAGCTAGTTGACCCTCGGCATGTACCAAATTTGTCAATTATAAATCCATCAAGAGACTAATTTGACATATAAAATAATAAAAGTTTTATTATTTGACATATAAAATAATAAAAATTTTATTAGAGCTCACTACCCTAGTTCGATTCACTAAACATTTTTGGTAAAATTCTTTTCACACCCCACTTATCCTACTTCGGGTCTGGAACTATTCTAACAAATTATAGTACACAAAATTCTCTGATGCCAATAACATAGAAGATGAAATACCACCCAATCTTATAAAAGTCCTATTTCACCCGTCTTACCACTACTTCGAAACTAACTGTTTTTGGTAAATGTTACACAAGTTTAATTTTTCTGATGCCAATAACCCCGGAAACAAGATATCACCCAGCATTTCTTATAAAGGTCCTATTTTACCCGTCTAACCCCTACTTCGAGTTTCTTTAAACTATTTTTAACAAATAGTAAGTGCACCACACATGTAGTTTTTCTGATGACAATAATCCGGAAAACAAGATACCACCCAACAAATGTCCTATTTTACCCGTCTTTCCGCTCATTTTTGACAAATAGCACACATATTTAGTTTTTCTGATACCAATAATCCGGGTGTCATACAAGTTACGAAAAGTAATACCCTGCCGCGTTAATCAAACCGGTATATGATATTTTTCGTGTTAAATTGTTGGTTTGGGGGGGGGGGGGGGGGTGTCATGACCACAATGACCACCCCCCTGGACCCGCGCTTGTACCGCTCACTATTTTTGACAAATTATACACAAGTATGTATAGTTTCTCTAATGTCAATAACTCCGAAGGCACGATAACACCCAACATTTCGAATAAAAGGCCTAATTTACCAGTCTCACCCCTACGCCAAATTTTAAACTATTTTTGACAAATAGTATACACATTTAGCGAATAATCCAGAAAACAAGATACCACCAAAAAATGTTCTATTTTACCTATATTTCCGCTATATCTAATCTCTAACTATTTTTGACAAATAGTGCAAACATTTAGTTTTTCTGATGACAATAATCCGGAAAAGAAAATGCCATCCAACATGTCGTAAATGTCCTATTTTACCCATGTCACCCCAACGTCGAATCTGTAACTGTTTTTGACAAATGGTACACAAGTTTAGTTTGTCTGATGCAAATAAACCGAGAAACAAGATAGGTACCACCCAATCATTTTTTCAAAGTCCTATTTTACCCGTCTCACCCCTACCTCAAATTTTTAACTACAAATGGTATTTACTTTTGATTTTGACACACCCTTCGTTTGGACAGGCTATTTAACTATATACATCTAGTGTGATGGTTACTCAGATACCTATCAATAACCCCGAAAACGACATCATATATGTATATTTATACGTATAAAAACGTTATTTCGTCTACTGTTACCCTCACCGATTTTTGAAATTTATTTTTTCAAATTGGATTTTCAGACCTCAAAGCCCCCCAAATTGGCCAAGGACTCAACATTTACGATGAAAAAATATCGACGCTTTATTTCATCCTCTCGTACCCCTGCTCCCCTTTATTATTTTAATTGCTTGCAATGGAACTACCTAAACAAATTTTTGACCATACCTGTATGTATTATATTCTTTTTACACATTTTGTACCTATTATAATTAATATTTGACAATAAAATTATATTTATTAGTAAATTGACGTTTTATTACAACCTAATAATCAATTAATCTTCTATATTCCTCATACTTATGCAAATGCAAATATATAAAAATAAAATCTAATTATATTTGGCAGACCAGGCAGTAGGCCGGCTAGACATAATTCTCGGAATTTCACCCTGCTCCTTGTGCATTGCGCGTAAATCGGCACTTGGCAGCACGACCTTTGACCGTGGTTGCCAGATGTAGCTCAAAGTAAAAGTTTATTAGTTTTTACAACCAGAAGTTAAGGGTTTGCAGTTCTAACCGCGCGGCGTCGTTGCAATCGATCTTGATGTCCCGCTCGACTAGGCCGCGCTCTTAAAGGTAAACAGGTAAATTTAAATTAATTGTTACTACGATAGCAAGTCATGTGTCAATCAAAAAGAATTTTAAGTATAATTTTGAAAAAACGGTGATCATGGTGCATTTAAATGAAACTCAAAGAATCGAAATTTTAATATTAATTGGATGTGGAGACAAAACAAGAAGTCAAGAAGAAGTTTGTAACTTGTTTAGCGCTAAGTATCCAGAACGACGGATTACAAGATCTACAGTGAGTAAAATTGAGAAAAAATTCAGGGAAACAGGGAATGTAAAGGATCGTCTACGGTCAGGTCGTCCAAAAATTAGTGAAAACACAAAATTGAACATTTTGTTAGAAGTTGAAGATAATCCCCATAGTGCATCCACTGAAGTAGCCCTTAATAATGATGTTAGCCGACGATCTGTTTTGCGGGTATTGAAACAAGAAAAGTACCATCCGTATAAAATTAGGTTGCTGCACGAGCTAAACGAAGACGATCCCGACCGCCGACTACAGTTTTGTGAAACTATGATGGAAATTTGCAACTTAAATCTATTTTTCCATCGCAGCGTACTTTTTAGCGATGAAGCCACGTTTTGTTTGAATGGTTCGGTAAACAGACAAAATTTTCGGTATTGCAGTACAAATAATCCCCGTTGGATGAGAGAACAGCATACACAATACTCACAAAAAGTAAATGTTTGGGCAGGGATATTAAATGATAGAATTTGTTGTGAAACAGTACCCGTATCCCACTAACAACACGCTTAATAATTCGCTTATTATATTCAAGAACGTACAAAACATGTCCATGCAATTTATAACACGTCAGAATAGGCACGGATCGATAATAGCCAAATAATCTATCAGTTTAACCATTAACAATAACTCCGTTCATGTAATTTGCGCTATATACCCGTCATAAACATACTTTCAGAGCCTAATATTTGCATAATCAAGGACTATTTAATATATAAATGCCCAAATCAACATAAAACCATATTTGCATGTTTTGACACAACTGTACATTCGTACAACTTCTAACAGGCAAATTCTCTAAGTATCAAAACTACCCTCTAGTTACTTTCTTTGTTGTCTGGAAATAACTTATATATAAACACCCAAGGATTCACGGGTAAAATGACAAAATTACCTTCCGTTGTTGTCCAAACTCGCATAAACATATTATTCTAAAATCTCAAACTAGCTAAATTAAATCAATAAAGACCATAATCGCTTAACACGCTACCTACAAAACGCCAGACAAGTGTACCACATTCCTAATCCAAGTGAGACACTAACTACCCTCTTTCTCACACCCATACCGTGAAAATAATTAACTATAATATTCCGTATTTAACAACCGCAAAAATCGATATCAGCATCACCAGCATCTACCCCTTCCGTCGTAGGCAAGTCGTGTGATTGGTTGTGACATCAGGTACGTCACAGGCCTCCAAGACATTGCGATTAATCTTGCCACTGTTGATCTAGTTTTCAGACGAAATAGGTTGTCCTTTAGCGATCGGAAATTGGTGATTTCTTACGTAAAGTGGGTCAATAGTCAGTGCGGTGACAGAAAAGCCGTACTTTAGATAATACCAAACTTGACCCGGGTTCGAATTAACGGAGTTTGATACGGTGCCGCGAGCGAGTTTTCGGTATTCAGTAAGATAAGGTATTGAAATAACCTTTTCTTTCTTTAGTTACACTCAGGAGTAAAGGTATTGAAATAACCTTTGCTTCTTTAGCTACCCGTCGGAGTGAACCGAATTATTAGATGAAGTATTGCAATAACTTTGTCGTTCTTTAGTTACCCGTCGGAGTAAACCGAAGTATTAATAGACTACCAGTGCATAACAGGGTGTGTAGAGGTTATTCGTAACCTATATGTAGTGATATTAGTTATGGTATTGAAATAACCGTTTTATCCTTCAGTGTGACTAGACAGTGAGTCTAGTTCCCACCGTTTTATTGTTATACTACCAGAAATACTACCGTTTTGACCAGAATATGGTTATAGTTAGTGATTACAGGCAAGGCTGTGCAGAGAAGTAGTCAACCCTGTTTGTAATAACCCCCATTCTACCGAAGAAAATAGATTCAGTTTATTTTACTAACCAAAAACCTGTGTTTGACTTCTACTATCATAAAACCAACCAGCGACCCCAAACCTATGGAAACCAGTAGTACCCAAACTGAGCCGTGCATAGCAAATTGAACCTGCACGGAATTGTTCATGGTCCATCACAGCCGGATTGTGGATTGTCGGACGGGAAGCAGGAAAGTAAAATAAACAAGAATCACGAGGAGGAAATTAGTAGAACTGCAAAAATAGTTCAAGAACAAGAAAGCAAAAATATCTAAGTCAAGGAGAATAGATATTTCCAAGGAAAACTAACAGAACTCGAGGAAAATAGTAAGAAGAAATAAAGAAAGGTGATAGAACATTCCGCAGCGGAAAAACTTTCAGTATTGACAAAGGGCAGAACCAAGTGAAACAGTTAAGTGTGCCGAAAGAGACTTTCTAGTACCCAGGATCCCTAGGGTAACCCTGCAAAACGACTAGAGCGATAGTGATCAATCGAAGTGCAGCCTAGACAGCATTCCAGCCGGAGCAGTAATTGGTATAAAGTGGTAGCACAAGGTACCTAGAGTAATAGAAATAGTTTGAACAATAAATAACATTGATTAAGAAAGTTTCAGTAAAAAAGAAACTAAAAGTACAAAAAGTTGATAAATTTATTTCAGGAAAATAGGAGCTATAAGCAGATTTATTTCAGGCATTGTTGATAAAAAAAAAATATTAGTGTTTTTATAGATATATAAAAAGTAGAATCAGTGATAAATTTATTTCAGGAAATTTATTAACTATTTATTGATTTTTTGGTAATATTAAAAGAGAGTAACGTTTCAGTGCATATTGTTGTTGATATTCTTTACAGCAGTCAAACAATAAAACCATTTTTTTTAAGCACAAGTGACAGTAGTATTTTCAATCTCAGAACTTTTAAGTTAAACTTTAAAAATGGAAGAACTAGATCAAGACAGACTCGTGCAAATGCGTGGCACGGCGAAGGGCGCAATCACGCGAATACAAAGGTGGTATGACCTAAACAAAACAGACCAAGCTGAACTATTACAGGTCCCTCACCGGGAGGAAGCGTTAAGGAAAGCATTTCAGACTTATTCAGAGCTGCAAGATCAGATAGAAATATTAAACGAGAATGACTTAGATAGAGATGAGATCGAAAAGAAGTACTACCGGTTATTGGCAGAGTTTGATAAGATTAAAGATAGTAGTGCAGCGCCAATCATAATTTCGCATAAAGTATCGTCACCCCAAATAGTGTCGAATGTCAAGTTGCCCGAGTTAAAGGTACCCTTTTTTGACGGTAGTATCGCAGAATGGCGGTCCTTTGCAGAAGTTTTTAATGCTCTGATCATTCAGAACTCGACCCTTGGAAATGTTCAAAAGTTAATTTATTTAAAATCAGCCTTAAAGGGGGAAGCCTTTAAATTGGTAGACTCGCTTGAACTCATAGCAGACAATTTTGATTTGGCATGGGATATTTTAACAAATAGATACGAGAACCTAACCTGTGTGCTTAATAGTTATTTAATGCAACTGTTGGACACCCCTGTTATGACAAGGTCAAATTCAAGTAATTTACGGGATTTTGTAGCGACAAATAAAAAGACAATTGAATCTTTCAAAAAACTAAAATTAACGGAGACACAGCTATTCGAATACATGTTAGTTTACATACTGGAAAACAAGTTAGACTTTGCGACAAAACGAGCATTTGAACAAGACAGGGACTTAAACGAACTACCCATGTTACAAGACTTGTTTGAATTTTTAGAAAAACGTTGCATAATTTTTGAAAACTTGTCAAGTACCAATAGTAGTCCAAAGTATAAAAGCGAAAAAGTTTCTTTATTTACTAGTAACCGTCAAAACGCAGTTCAGTGTTATATTTGTGGCACTGTGGACCACAGATTGTTTAAATGTCAAAGATTTCTGGAATTGTCCGTTAATCAGCGCACCGATTTGATAAAAAGTAAAAATTTATGCTTAACGTGTTTCGGCAGACATTCCGGAGTTCAGTGCTTGTCAAACAGTAAATGCTTGTATTGCAACAACCCTCACAACACTTTATTACATAAGCAACAGTTTCAGTCTAATTTCAATACTCCGCGACAGAATCAAAACCCGAACTACGCAGGTGAGCATCACTCATTAACAAACAGAAATAATCAACCGTTAAGATCGCAACCGCGCGCGACCCCTCCAAATTTAAATAGACAACGCGTTCTTCCAGCTACACAGAAACAAGAACCACACTTACCACCTGGTTTAACACGTGACGTAACGACGCATCCGAGGCGTGAACGCGATGGCTCTAGTGAAAATACCGAACAGGAAGCAGTAGCTTTGTCAGCAACAGTTAATAAACAAAGTACAGTGTTATTGTCGACTGCGCAAGTAAACTTAATTAACGCAAAAACCGGAAAAATAATATCTGCCAAAGCGCTTCTCGACAACGGAAGTCAAAGTTCTTTTATAACCCAGAGATTGGTAAATAAGATAGGAAGTGACGTATACAGACATAATTTAAACATTTCAGGTATCGCTCAACATGGGTTCCCTTCAAATAAAATGACAGATGTCACTGTTCATTCAAAAATACAGGAAGAAAGTTATTCCGTGTCATGTGTGATTTTAGATCACATAACTTATAAGCTACCGCAGGTGGCAGTAGAAGTAAGCGCATTAGACATCCCCGAAGATTTAAAAAGTAATTTAGCAGACGCGACTTTCCATATACCATCACAATTAGATTTACTTATAGGTGCCGATGTGTACAGCGACATTTTACAGAACGGACTTCATTCATTAGGGAAAGGCAAGCCGACATTAGTTTGTACCTCGTTAGGTTGGATAATAGGAGGAAACATTCCGAACCATAAAACAGTTAAACACTCAGAACACAAAGCATCGTTTTTTACACAAACAAACGAACTAGACGACATGTTAACAAAGTTTTGGAACATAGAAGAAACACCAGTAAAAAACATTTTGACGACTGACGAACAACTGACAGAAACAATATTTTCTAACACTACAAACATTTTACAGGACGGATCATTTCAAGTAGATATGCCTTTTAAAAATATTGACGAACACAAAAAGTTGGGTGATTCCTATAAAATGGCAGAAAAAAGGTTTATTTCTTTAGAAAAAAGATTACACGGTGATTCAAAATTATTTGCGGAATATAAAAATTTTATAAATGAATACGTAGAACTAGGCCACGCCAAGTATGTTCCTTTAACCTTGACTAACATTAATAATGACAATAAGTATTTTATTCCTCACTTATGTGTCTTACGAGAGGACAGTGTTACGACAAAATTACGAGTAGTATTTGACGCGTCCGCGAAGTCTTCATCGGGTTATTCTCTGAATGATGTAACTTTGAAAGGGTACCAGGTGCAGCCTGAACTTTTTGACATTTTGTGCAGATTTCGTTATTATCAGTTTGTTTTGACATCCGATATCCAGAAAATGTACCGACAGATCAAAATAAATCCAGATCACACGTTTTTACAGAATATACTTTGGAGAGAAAGTCCGCAGGACACTTTAAAATGCATAGAACTCCAAACGGTAACATACGGGACAAACTTTGCACCATTTGCAGCTACAAGGACGATACAAGAAATAGCTAATAACAATTTGGAAACCTATCCAGAGGCGTCTCAGGCCCTCAGCTCACAGTGCTATGTCGATGACATTTTAGCAGGTTGTAACAACATAGAACAGTTACCGCAGTTACACTCACAGCTAAATACACTGCTCAACAATTCAGGTTTTTCATTACACAAGTGGTGTTCAAATTCACAAGATTTCTTAAAGTCAATATCACAAACTCAGCTCAGTGAATTCGATTTAAATTTTGATAGCGCTCCAAATAAAGTATTAGGTCTAAAATGGCTCCCTGAAGAGGATGTTTTAAAAATCGCGATTCCAATAGACACGTCACACAAACAACCGACAAAAAGAATTATGTTGTCCACCATAGCTCAATGTTTCGACCCTTTAGGTCTCATCAACCCCGTCATAGTAAAAGGTAAAATTTTAATGCAAAAATTATGGATTATTAAAATAGGATGGGACACAGTAGTAACGAACACAGACTTACTAACCGAGTGGCACGCTTTTCTAAATACTGTTTCTTTTTTGAAATCGTTAAAAATTCCCAGAATGATTTGCGACAATAAAAATATTTCAAAAATTGAATTTCACGGATTTGCGGACGCAAGCACATTAGCGTACGGAGCTTGCATATATATCAGAGTGTTATATGAGAATAAAACAGTAGCTATGAATTTAATCTCTTCAAAATCGAGAGTAGCCCCTATAAAAACAATAACCCTACCGAGACTTGAACTCTGTGCCTTGGTAATTTTAGCGAAACTAACAAGTAGAATTTTAGACATTTTTAAAGATACTTTCACGCATGACTCAATAAACCTATGGTCAGATTCTAAAATTACTATAGCCTGGTGTAGTGACTTACCTAACAGATGGTCTACGTTTGTGTCACACCGAGTGTCTCAAATTCAAACTCTTACTCAAAATAGTAAACTGAGATATGTCAAATCTGCAGACAACCCAGCTGATCTGTTATCAAGAGGAAACTTTTCTACAGACACAACAATTTCAAATTTTTGGTTTCACGGTCCTAAGTTCTTACATAATTTCGATGTAGTTTTGGATTCCTTTGATAAGGAAGTAAAAATAGAAAACATTCCCGAACAAAAGAAAATCTCACTTATTTCAGTTCAACAACCAAAGGCGTACGAATTTTGGGTGGAATATTTTTCACATTTTTCAATATTTTCTCGACTTACACGCTCATTGGCGTACGTGTTAAGGTTTATTCATAATGCAAAAAATAAAAATAATAAAATTATAGATTCAATCATTACAGTTAATGAGATAACAAAGGCTCAAACATTCATAGTGAACATTTTACAGACTCAATCTTTTTCAAAAGAAATCTCAGAATTAAAAAAGAATGAAATAATTTCACACCATCAGTTAAAAATGCTCAAATTATTCTTAGATGAAGACAAGTTAGTCAGAGTTGGAGGTAGGCTAGAGAACGCTGACATTTCATTCGATCAGAAACATCCTTATTTACTACCATCTCACAACGCCACTGTCAGAATCATGCTGAAGCAAGAACATTTAAGGTTAGGACACGCAGGTGCACAATCAGTGTTGTCAAATTTTAGGTTACGGTACTGGCCTTTGAACGGTTTAAAAGAAGTTAAAAACGTTATACGGAACTGCATAGTATGCAGTAGATTTCGAGCTCTTCCAGCACAACAAATTATGGCAGATTTGCCAGGAGACAGAGTTCAAATTTCACGCCCATTTCAGAAAGTAGGTATCGATTACGGAGGCCCGTTCCTAATAAAATCATCACGGTTAAAGAAAGCACCAAAAATCAAAGCTTACATTGCCATCTTTGTTTGTATGACTACAAAAGCAGTTCACATAGAATTAGTTACAAGTTTATCGTCTGAAGCTTTTATCATGACCCTGAAACGTTTCATTTCACGGAGAGGTAACCCTACAATTATTTATAGCGACAACGGTACCAATTTTCAGGGTGCTAACAACCAGCTGCACGACGTATATACTTTTTTCAAAAATTCGACAGCTTGTGAAACTTTTATAAATTATCTTTTACAAAATGAAATTCAATGGAAATTTATTCCACCGAGATCTCCACATTGGGGCGGTCTATGGGAGGCTGCAGTGAAAAGCACTAAACATCACATTTATAGAATAATCGGAAATTTAACTTTTACGTTCGAGGAATTTTACACGATCCTAACGCAAATAGAAGCAATCTTAAATTCACGACCTTTATGTCCAATGACAAACGATCCTTCAGATTTCAGTTACCTTTCCCCAGGACATTTTTTGATTGGTGAAAATTTAACGGCTTATCCGGAAAAAGATGTAAGTGAAATTTCAGATAACAGATTAAAGTTTTGGCAACAATGTACTAAGATCCAACAAATATTCTGGAAACGATGGTCTGTAGACTACTTAAGTCGTCTTCAAAATTGCCCAAAATGGTTGAAGAACACCGCGAACATTAAAATAAACGACATCGTGTTACTACTAGAAGACAACGTACCTCCGTTACAGTGGCCTTTAGCCCGAGTGTTAGAAACATATCCCGGTAAAGACGGTAAAGTTCGTGTTCTTAAATTAAAAACTCCCACTAGTACGTTCACTAGAGCTATCACTAAAGTATCCCCGATTCTATATAATGACTTAAATATAAATGTTGACTAAAAATTATGCAGCAACGAAAATTGCGTATACTTTTCTTGCGTTGAAATACAATAAATAATATTGTGTTTATATTACATTTTACTTACTACATTGGGTTTGGTAGCGTACCCTTAAACGTTACTGGGAGATACGGCCTACCTCCCTGGGAAACCTAAACAAGTCAATGATCTTTGCTTTTTTTTTGTTTGGCCCTTTGTTTCAAACTGAAACATCGTACGAGTTAATCTAAGTATAATCCTTCAACAACTCTTTTAGCCTACTGCTTGTGGAAACGTATCTCAGCTTTACGACCTGGTCTACGATTTTCATAAGTATTCCTACCCAGTATCTGCCAAGAGGGCAAAAGTATTTTTCTATGGTTCGTGCCAAGAGAGCACAAAGAAAGTTATGTAAAAGGTTAACCTGAGGTTCGGTGCGGAAGAGAATTCCCGTAGTCGGCACAGGCGTGGTATCGGTGAATCCGGTGGCCATTAGCGGTGGTATCCCGTGGCGTACAGAAGTTGTATTAATACAAAAGTTGATTACTACAAGTGTAACATTCAAGCAAGTTTCTTCACAATCACATTTCTATGCATTACTCAATCATTACTTCGGTTTGGTATCGTACCTTCAAACGTTACTAGGATATGAGGCCTATGTCCTTGGGCAACCTAAACGAGTAATTGATCTTTGTCTTTTTTGTTTGGCCCTTTGTTTCATGGTGAAGCATCGTATCGAGTTGGTCTGATCGTAATCGCTCAGCAGTTCTTTCAACTCTAATTTATACGCCTACCCGTTGCCAAGGGTGCAACACAAGTTTCTACCCGTTGCCAAGTGTGCAAAAAAGTTTCTACCCGTTGCCAAGTGTGCAAATAAGTTTCTACCCGTTGCCAAGTGTGCAAAAAAGGTTCTACCCGTTGCCAAGTGTGCAAAAAAGTTTCTACCCGTTGCCAAGTGTGCAACACAAGTTTCTACCCGTTGCCAAGAGGGCACAATTTTCTATCCATTACTTTCTACCTTCACTACTTGTGAAACCCATAGTTCAGCCTTACAACCTGTGCGGTGGTGTTCATGAGTACTGATGTCTACCATGGTAAGATGTTACCATTACTACGCTCGGATTGAGCTTTCTACCCTTTATTTAGTTATTATCTTGTTCGGTGAAACCTAGGTGGATTTACAACCTATCTGGAGCTTTCATTCATATTTACACTTTATCTAATAGTTATTTTCGTTAACGCCAGAGTGGCATTATTATTTATATTCTCTTCAGTCGTATTAGCTTAATAATACTGGTCCTTCGAGCATAACTTCATTTACTTCGAGCATAACTTCATTTACTTCGAGCATAACTTCATTTACTTCGAGCTTAACTCATCAGATCGATTTTTCATTTAAAGTTCAAAATATTGTGAGTCAGTTTAGTTGAATCGCAGGAGGATTCAACAGGGGGGAGAATGTTGTGAAACAGTACCCGTATCCCACTAACAACACGCTTAATAATTCGCTTATTATATTCAAGAACGTACAAAACATGTCCATGCAATTTATAACACGTCAGAATAGGCACGGATCGATAATAGCCAAATAATCTATCAGTTTAACCATTAACAATAACTCCGTTCATGTAATTTGCGCTATATACCCGTCATAAACATACTTTCAGAGCCTAATATTTGCATAATCAAGGACTATTTAATATATAAATGCCCAAATCAACATAAAACCATATTTGCATGTTTTGACACAACTGTACATTCGTACAACTTCTAACAGGCAAATTCTCTAAGTATCAAAACTACCCTCTAGTTACTTTCTTTGTTGTCTGGAAATAACTTATATATAAACACCCAAGGATTCACGGGTAAAATGACAAAATTACCTTCCGTTGTTGTCCAAACTCGCATAAACATATTATTCTAAAATCTCAAACTAGCTAAATTAAATCAATAAAGACCATAATCGCTTAACACGCTACCTACAAAACGCCAGACAAGTGTACCACATTCCTAATCCAAGTGAGACACTAACTACCCTCTTTCTCACACCCATACCGTGAAAATAATTAACTATAATATTCCGTATTTAACAACCGCAAAAATCGATATCAGCATCACCAGCATCTACCCCTTCCGTCGTAGGCAAGTCGTGTGATTGGTTGTGACATCAGGTACGTCACAGGCCTCCAAGACATTGCGATTAATCTTGCCACTGTTGATCTAGTTTTCAGACGAAATAGGTTGTCCTTTAGCGATCGGAAATTGGTGATTTCTTACGTAAAGTGGGTCAATAGTCAGTGCGGTGACAGAAAAGCCGTACTTTAGATAATACCAAACTTGACCCGGGTTCGAATTAACGGAGTTTGATACGGTGCCGCGAGCGAGTTTTCGGTATTCAGTAAGATAAGGTATTGAAATAACCTTTTCTTTCTTTAGTTACACTCAGGAGTAAAGGTATTGAAATAACCTTTGCTTCTTTAGCTACCCGTCGGAGTGAACCGAATTATTAGATGAAGTATTGCAATAACTTTGTCGTTCTTTAGTTACCCGTCGGAGTAAACCGAAGTATTAATAGACTACCAGTGCATAACAGGGTGTGTAGAGGTTATTCGTAACCTATATGTAGTGATATTAGTTATGGTATTGAAATAACCGTTTTATCCTTCAGTGTGACTAGACAGTGAGTCTAGTTCCCACCGTTTTATTGTTATACTACCAGAAATACTACCGTTTTGACCAGAATATGGTTATAGTTAGTGATTACAGGCAAGGCTGTGCAGAGAAGTAGTCAACCCTGTTTGTAATAACCCCCATTCTACCGAAGAAAATAGATTCAGTTTATTTTACTAACCAAAAACCTGTGTTTGACTTCTACTATCATAAAACCAACCAGCGACCCCAAACCTATGGAAACCAGTAGTACCCAAACTGAGCCGTGCATAGCAAATTGAACCTGCACGGAATTGTTCAGAATTATTGGACCTTTTTTCTTCGATGGAAATCTTACAGGAGACCGGTATTTACAATTTCTTCAAAATGAATTAATTCCCACACTAGCAGCGGATTTTTCAAATCCGAATCAGCCTAATCTACCAGAAGCGTCTATTTGGTTTCAGCAGGATGGTGCTCCGCCTCATTTTGCTCGACAAGTACGAGAGTATTTGAATACTATTTTTCCCGAACGATGGATAGGTAGAAGAGGACCCATAGAATGGCCTGCAAGATCTCCCGATCTTACACCAATGGATTTCTTTCTTTGGGGTTATTTGAAATCAAAAGTGTATAAGGATAAACCACAAAATTTGAAAGACTTAAAATTTAAAATTAGATATGAAATTAGGCAAATTAATGAAAATACTGTAAATAATGTTTTAGGAGGGTTTTTAAGTAGATTGGCATATTGTCAAGAAGTTAATGGTTTGAATTTTCAACACTTAATAAAATAATTTTTCAAAATTATACCTACATCTACTTTTTGACACACCCAGTATAATTTCTTTTTGAGGCAAAAAATCCGGAAGAAAAAATTATAATCGACGTGTCCGAGCGTTTTTACAAAAAATTAATACCTGATTTTTAAATGAATTTGTTCCATATTTTAGCCCATCACTGTATATGAAATTTCATGAAAATCAACCTCTCTTGGGCGGACTCTCCTTTGGGCGGACGCGGACAGGATTTCATACAAATAGTGCGAAAACCCTCCTTTAACCGAACAAAATTTTTTTTAAAGTATTTGGCGCGTATGCGTGGCAGCGCAGTGGAAGGAGTTCGCCGAATGAAAGTATGTGTGATTCCCCGACATTAGTCCGCCGTTTATTTGCGAGTTGTAAGGTTAAAATCGTAAAAAATGGCACCAAAACGTCGCGTTTTGAGTCTGAAAGAGAGTATTGATGTTCTGGAAGTTTGTAACTTGATAACAATGATTTGGGCGAGTTCATTAACATTGATAGCAATGTGCTATTAGAAGATGATAGTGACCCCATTCCTACCGATTATGTAGTCCAAACTGAAACCACATCACTATCTGACGACTCTGATGAAGAAGTTGAATGCAGTAATCAATCAAATGTCACAATTATCAACAAGACATTAGTATGGTAAAGGAATTATAAGAGTATGCAAAGAATAGAGGTGACTCTACAGCAATGGAATTGTTATCAGACTTGGAATTACATTTTCTAGATTGCAAGTATAAAACGCAAACACGTCAAACTACGTTATTAAATTTTTTTAGTACTACATCCTAACTAAAACTAGTGTATTTTTGTTATACCTAATAACAAATTTCCCATTAGGCGCACACGTTTAGACGGTCCCGTAGGTGTCCGCCTAAGAGAGGTTTCACTGTATAAGCTTTCTGCTTTATAGCAACAACTTATATGCAGCAAATCTACACTACACACTACACTACACTATTCTAAGAACGTTGTCAGGGAAAATTTATACAGGAAAAATTATTTAAAAATAATGCAAAGCACTGCTTTATGTAAAGGATATTACAGTCAGATTTTCCTGTTTACAAAATACGACTCCGTCATTTTCATTCATATTTTTGGCCGTTTACGCAAATCGTCTGTGGCGGCGGGCGGCGCTGTTCCGATGATGTTAATTGAACAATATAATTAAAACGGCGAAAATCCGCATCATCGCCCGGGAATTCGGGAAAACCTGCCAAAACGGACGCGACGACTCGGCTTACCGACTGGGAAAATTATGTGCGATCCGCACGCGATCGAATTAAAAAACGGGTACGAATCGAATATAGAAATGAAACTATCGCGGCATGAACTGAAAAAATAGCAAATTTTTCAACCAAATATGGACACCTGTATGCGTAGACACAAATAAAACGGTTCCAAATAGAGTAAAAAAATTTTAGGTAATTTGCCAATACATTTTTTGAAAGTTTTATATATTTATTTGTCGCTTTTTTTTATGATCAAACACAAGCACTATAGGAAAAATCCTTTAGGGCACTCTGGGAGTGGTGCGTGTGCGCAAAAAGCGATTCACGTTGGTTTTGAATCTTTAGAGGTTATATTCGTTGGGAAAAACGACCTCGGGAAGGTCGTTTCATACGTTTCATAAGGATGAAGTCCTCCAGATAAAAGAATTCTTAAATAATGAAGATCGAGGAGTATTAAGCTGAACCACATGTGGATGGGCAGCAGTGGTTCGTCGTGTATTTCTGCTATTCGCCGCTCTGGGCGGAATTAAGAGGGCAAGGGGTTAATATTGGAAGAGAAGTATTAAATGGTTTGCCGTTATTAAAATTGGTTCGCGGCAAAAAATAGCCATTAAATTATTTGAATCATCATAAAAAGATTTTGCTTGCAATAAATAAAAATCAGGCTGCAACACTTGTTCTGTAAAAAATGCTACAAACTGTCAAGAATTTAACCGATATCAGTCCGTTTGTAATATCATGTGTTCACTTAATTAACAGTCGAGCTGCGAAATGATTACTTGGTCAGCAAGATTTTACAATTGGCCAGTAGAAAAAACATGTCTAGAAGCAGTTGCAGGTTTGCATATTAAAAGAATGGTTATCAATATAAATCATTGGATTGCGTTTGTTTTGAATAATCGGCAAAGTTCGTTATTGTGGGCAGTCGCGTGATACGAGTAGCTAATTGCGTGCGTGTGTTTTCATTCGGTGTAGCAGTCAAGGCCCAAAAGGTGAAGCGGGGGCGGGTGTTCACTTGTTTTCCCAGGGCACTGCCAATTTATGTAACTTTCTTGTATTTTCTTTTGGCGAATACAGAAGGAAATCGGCTACAAAAGGTATAGTGGCGGCGGGTTTTCACTTGTTTTCCGAGGGCACTATCACTATTTCACGTTTTATTGCTTTTTTTTGATGACCAAGATTAAATATTTTGCTTACCCGCTGATTACTTACTAATATCTGATTAAAAGTGGATCGCTCATAGCAGCTTATATATTTAATTTGCGTACCAAAATAATTTAGAGCACTCTAGTATGTACTGACCGATTCAGAAATGTTTGCCGTCCAATGTTGCTGACCAACTAGCCATTTTGGCTGACCGATTACATTTTTCTGTTCGCAAAAATAAGAATATTTTGCTAACCAGTTAAATGATACCCATATTGGAATTCCAACAGTCTGGCATTATTTGTTTTTATGGTACCCAAAAGCTCAAGCTTTACATCTATTTCGGGGCAGATTGCTAATTTTGGGGGAGTACTGAGTAAAATGGACAATCACCGCTGGTATTTGGACTCGGACGACCGGGGAATTACCGTTGCCACTATTGACAATTTTTACTTATATCAACATATTGAATAGTACAGATGCATTAAGAATGTGGTGCCAATACCGATATGACGTCGTTATGGGTACCAGTGAAAAAAAATCCGTACGGCCGATCACTACTCGTAACTAATCAAAAAATCTTCAGTGTTTATTTTATAAGTAACATTTGTTTTATTAGTGTTGTGATAATGATACATACGATAATACTTTTTAATCGCTTTGGCAGACTGACAAATTAATTCGGGAAATCGCCTCCATTGTACCAACAATACTGACCGAAAATTGTGATTCACAGCTTGCTTTGTAAATAAAGTGCTGTAAAAAACAGCCGAAATACACGGTTTGCGGAAAATGAATAATTTTTAACGGGTAACGTAACAGCTGTTAAAAATAAACGCACAAATTGTAAAAATAAAAAGACTTATGACGTTAGTGTATTCCTATTCTCAAACATTTTGCTAAAAATTTTTGATTTTATTCCACTGGAATTATTACGTTTATCCATTCAGCGATTTATTTTTAGTCTGATGATGCCCTAATTGAGCGAAACATGTAACCAAATGACGTGATTAAATAATATACAGGGTGTTATGGAAATTACTTATTATATTTAAATGGGTGACTCCTATAGTGGAGTCGTTCCGGTATTCGAAAATCCCTTGACGAAATCGAGTAATTTTTTTTTCCCAATCGATACAGTAGGATTCCCTCGACATTCTGAAATGATTTGTGTAGGGCGCCGCATGGGGGGCACGCCCCGTAAATCTAACCTACGACGGGAAATTGAAAATAACTCGGCCGGTTTTGATGCTACAAAAAAAATGTGGAAAGCAAAATTGAAGAGCTCGTCAGAGCGCGTAAGCGCGAACAAACCCGATTCCAATATCTCAATGACTTGGCGAATTAACGCGATTTTCAACTGCAAAAAAAATAAATTTTAATGAATCATATCTTGAGAAGGGGCGGAGTTGGAGCATCATTTTTTCGCGAATTAAGTAGGCAATTCGATGCGACGACGGGCGAAAACATGCCTTTTAATTTTTATTTTCGCAAATGAAATGAAAAAAATTATCATTAATTATTTTATCAATGTTAAAAATAATGTTTCAATATGAATTTAGTGGTTTTAATCAAGAACGGGCGCGTCTGACGAGAAAAACTCAAGAGACCGTTTTCATGGAGAATTGAACAGGCCAATCAGAAAAAATATCCACATGGAAAAATATCAGTGACGTACCATCCTTTTTGTAAAAAATATCAAAAGGACATGTTTGCAGCGACGCCACTGGTGGAACAATTGAATAACTTTACTAACTAAAAATTGAGGTTCTATATCCTATTAACACATACCAAAATTAAACATAATATCTAAAGTATTTTCGGAGACGGCCATTTCGCGCATTTGGGAAAATAAAAATTTTTCGCCAATCCCACCTCGTAGCTGATAAAAAAAAATGAACAATTTGAATCCGGTCTGATCCCCGTAGCTCGATTAATAAACTAATTATTAGCATTTATGTACAAAAATTCCAATCCCCCTTGCTCCCCTCCTAATTGCCCCACCAACCCGAGCCTCCGGCCCATCAAAGTACTCGGTATCACTCGTTAATTCGCGAAAAAATGATGCCCCAACTCCGCCCCTTCTCGAGATATAATTAATTAAATTTTATTGTTTTTGCAGTTGAAAATCGCGTTAATTCGCGAACTCATTGAGATATCGAGATCGGGTTTGTTCAAGCTTACGCGCTCTGTCAAGCTCTTCAATTTTGCCTTTCACATTTTTTTTGTAACATCAAAACAGTTATTTTGAATTGCCCGTTGTAGGTTAGATTTACGGGGCGTGCCCCCCTCCCCCCCCCATTCGGCGCCCTACATAAATCATTTCAGAATGTCGGGGGTCCTACTGCATCGATGGGGAAAAAAAATTACTCGATTTCGTCAAGGGATTATCGAGCCGTTTATTTCGCCAGGACGACACTCCACTACTAGGGTGTCCTAGAGAAAGTTTACATACTTTTTCTTTAATCGAATATCTAAATACTAAGGTAAAACTTTTTACCCACATACTGTCGCGGCGTTCCATCTGGATTCAGTTAGCAACCATGTGGGTCACTAGAGTATACTAACAGTGTTGTCAGATGACACCGCATGTTTCGCCCTTGATTGGATACCTGCCGCTCGCGATTATCGTTGCTTCGGTATGTTCCGAGACTCGGGAATGGGATGACGCTGTCGAGGGTTCCACGTGCTTGATGTACACGAATTTTAAACGTTTTGTTAGTTGCAGCATTACCCGATTTTTTTTCTGTTGTGAAATAATTCATAATAAGAAATAGTGTGATGTGATTTCAAATTTGTGTATATTACCTATTGGTGGTTCTGTTGCAAAACATACTTTTTGTGTTTTCTTTTTTTATGGAATTTAATTATAAAACGGATTATAAGATCGAAGGTAAGAGAGTATGTACCTTAAAATAGTAGTACTTTTTTCTAAAAAGTTTGAAAAAGAAGTGATAACGCGTCTTGTTGTCAAAAATTGAACACGTTCTGTGTTGCAATATATGACAACACCGCCTCAATAAACTGTTGATTGCGAACGTCCTCAGTAGCGGCCACGTAAATTTTCAGATTTCATATAAAGTGTATATTTCGTACAATAATTCAGAGCGCCATTTAAGGTTACTTTTCTTCAGTTTATTTTCATTTCAGAATGTGCGGGTTTAAATATAATTAATCATTTCCAAAACACCCTGTAGTATAGTTTACATTATACCGCTTGGGGAGAAAACTCGTTTAGAGGTACTCCGGAATCCACTTTAAATGGTGTATAATAATTAGAGATGCAGGGTAAATAAAATTTGTAATCCGGTTCTGTCCGAAAAGATGCAAACTCGGGGCATTTTACGGTCAGAAGGCTAAGTAGGCTTGTATGACGGTCAACGGCATAATGCAAACTTTATTATAGCCCATTTTTTGATTACGACTTACCATTTTAATGATTTCAGGATAGACCGGTTCGGTGAGTACTCCCCGTCCGGCGGTGATGTAGTCGACCAGCTCGTTCAGTGAGCACCGCTTCACCTCCTTGCCCTTCAGGTCGGCCACAGGGTCCATGAAGTCGAAGGGCACGCAGCACTGCCGCAGCTTGCGGATGAACAGCTCCTCTTGCTCGCTAGCTGGCACATCTGGAAAAAGATTAATACTATTATTAGGGATGGGACGGAAATGCGGCAAAAGTACGGAGTCCGACCGATCCGGCCTTATCACCGGATCTACTGTTCCGGCCGGATCAAATGTTAAGTCCGGCCAAATCTATTTTAAAATTTAAAACCCATTAAAAACATCGTTTTGTTGATAAAAATAAGGTAGAAAACCTACAAGACAACATATTTTGCCGAGCAAGTGCCTTGTGAGACTTGGCCTTTAGTCCTAAACTAGTAAATAATAATACAGACACATTAGACCACACTGAAGTAGTATCACATCACAGAATATTACTTAAAGCATTATTAGACTCGGCAATTTTTTCTCTTGCACCTGCAATGGCTATTATAATTGCACGTATTCATGTGCAATCAGTATTGCATTGCCAGAAATGGGTCGTGCGCCATATTAATTGCCATTGCCGCTGCAAGTCTGGGTAGAGATGGATTATTCTGTTATTTTTAACTGTTTATTAGTTGGTTGAAGCAGCTATGAACAGCTAATGGCTATTTAAACTAACTGGTACTTAAATTAGCAGTTCACGTTCTTTATTAAGCATATATACTGCTAATTCTCTGCAACATCTTTGAGCTGTTATTTGTAAAAAGCAGTAGCTGCTTTAACTGGCAATCAAAACGAACATGTTTGCTCATCTCTAATTCTGGGGGTATTTTAGGGATTTCGACGGTACCAACTGCTGTTCTGACTGTTGGCAATACGCCAGCTGATCGAGAACTTCCCAGTTCTGATACATTACTGACTAGCATTGTTGGATGTCTATACGAGAGAACTCGATCCAGTGGTCGGAATTTCAGCGGTTTGGTCCGGCCATAGGCCGCATTTTACTGTTCCGGTGGTCCGGCCAATTTCCCAGTTTGGTCCATCCCTAACTATTATTAAAATCGGTAACCATGGCTCTTGAAACAAAAACGTATCTTCTAAATCGAAAATTTTTGTTAAAATTTTGCTATAAATTAATTGGCAGTTCTTAATAAAAGTTATTACAACGTGTCCAAGATAAGGAGGGCCAGTACAGGGATCTCGGAAACCGTAAGAGATACGAAGTCGGTTAAATGGAGGTAAAGTTGCGCATTTACGTGCCTAATAATATGCCGTTTAGAAAGTTTTTAAATTCCGAGTAGTTCCGGAGATATCCGGAAAAAAACGAAAATCTGAACAAACGTTTTATTGTTTTCCTGGGTTTCTTTGAGATCGAATTCTAAAGTAAATTGCACTTTTGCATTGCCTTTTTCCGCTCTATCTAACAGCGTTAATTATTTTGTAATCCGACGAAGTAGTCTTCGAAGGGCCATTATCAACTTTTTTAAATAGGGTTCTACTTTTCTGATATTGGAATTTGATACCTTCCGAATGCAACGATGTACAGTACGCACAGGGGATCTTTACCCTGACGTCATCGCTTACACGTCATAAAAATCTTATGAATCAAATCAAAATTACGTGGAAGAAAAGTTGTCAAAACAAAAACTAATTTCATAACATTTTAATTGACGTAAATAACGTTCCCATATACGGATTTTTAAAAATTTCTTTAAAACTCCGAATCAAAATTTTGAGTCGGTCTTACATAAAATAGATTGTTAGGAATATGTAGGTGTAGGTATAAATCTGATATTCTTGAATTTTTACTGGCAGTTATGTACCTACTTCTTATTTGACAAAATGATAAACTCGGTTTGAATGTGACATTTTGATTACACAGATTAAAAAGCTCCGCCCATTCATCCCCTACAGGAATCACCCCAAAAAGTCAAGAGTTTTTTTCATTAGAATTGAAGATAAATGGTAATTTATGTCGTAAAACATGAAAAAAAAAATCAATTTACGAAAAAATGCAAGCTAATAGGCATTGCCTTGGAAATTTAAATAAATTATTCTATTGAACTGTCATATTTGTATTTTTCGACCAATTTTTACCACATTTTGAGACGTGATTGTGAACTTAATTTGGCGATTTCAGATTTGATTTAGCCCGAAATACGTTCTGTGAACCTTCTAGTTTCGATACATATACAGAGCGTTTGGAAATTCGGGCGATTTTACTTATTTTTTTCGAAACTAAATAGACGTGTTTTTACGTTTTTGGGATGGCAAAATAGCGGAGCGGAGACTTATCCACAATTTTTAGGGTTAGGAATACTTTATTACAATAAATAAATAACAATAAATATCAATATGTACTTACCACTAACACAAAAAAGCGATACCAAAACTCTGAAAAGAACTGTTTGCAGGAGTAAATGAAGTTTTAATGCACAAAAATGTATAAAAACGAAAAAATTGTGAATCAATTGTCACAATGACGTTTTTGCAATTTGTAGTACTGCGTAAGTCAAAATAATTATTTGGCAACTCTTCTTTATAATTATTTCTCTGTCTAACACGTTTAATTCCGGACGACGTATAATACAATTTTTATTCGCCTTTATGTCTGTACCAAACAAAGATGCAGAGATATGAAATATGTCGGGATATCTATTTGTTAGCGATGACGTCAGGGTAAAGATCCCCTGTGCATACTTTATGACACTTTGTGGTTTAATGACGTTTCGATAGTTTTTTGAACAACATCAGGAAATTTTGAGATACGGTCCTGTAATTTTATAAAATAATATCTCATAAGTAAGCTCTAAATTTTGACTTATGTTGGACTAGTTCAATAAATAACAAATAATTTAATAATAAACCACAAATAAGTGAACAAAATACAGAAACATTATTTCAAACTTCTGTTGATTCGGGATTTAAAATAAAAGTAGGCGTTTGAAACAAAAAATTGGTGACGCGTGATTTGTTTCACTTGACATTCCCATTGTGATCGCTTGAGAGAGTTTTAAGAGGTTTTCTATTTTCCAGAAAATATGGAACATAATTTTACAAATGCTGAAAAGTTTGATATTCTATCGCATGTTTTATTTTATCTCAAACAAACTGTTATGTGGCAGTTAGAAGATGTTATTTGTGCTTAGGGAATAACGGAAATCATTTTGAACACCTGATTATGTAGTTCATTACTTTTTTCGTTTTATCACTGTTTTGGAATGATTTTTGTTCACTTATTTGTTATTTATTGAACTAGTCCAACATAAGTAAAAAATTTAGAGCTTACTTATGAGATATTTTTTTAATTAGGAGAAATACAGCACCGTATCCCAAAATTTCCTGATGTTGTTAAAAAAACCCTCGAAACGTCATTAAACTACAATGTGTCATACATCGTTGCATTCGGGAGAAAAAAAGCTCTCAAATTCCAATATCAGGAAAACAGGACCGTATCTAAAAAAAGAAAGTTGATAATGGCCCTTATAACGCTGTTAGATAGAGCGGAAAAAATGGCGATCTCAAAAAAACCCGGGAAAATATAAAACGATTTTTCAGAATTTCGGTTTTTTCCGGATATCTCCGGAACTATTAGGCACGTAAATGCGCAACTTTACCTCCATTTAACCGCCTTCGTATCTCTTACGGTTTCCGAGATCCCTGTACTGGCACTCCTTACCTTGGACACGTTGTAGAGCCATAAATTATGGATACTATCTTTATAGTAAAGTTAACTAAGATTTTCGTTCCGTGCATTCTTTCCCCAATTAAAACTCCTCGCGTAAATTGTTCTTATTGGCACAATTAGAATACCTGCTCCATTTCCTTCACTTACCTCGCCCGTGCCGTCTTATTATCTCGTTAGTCGTTACTATTTAATTAATCTCGCGAGTTAATTTGCACGACTGCGATTGCTCGAGATCGATAGTTCCCCCGCGAGCTATTGAAAAATTATAAACCTAAAGTTCGCCGACTTCACGATTGATGCTCGGGGCGATTATTATACAACAATAATTAAATCAAAGGGGGGATGGCAGTAAGGCGTTAAAATTGATACCAGAAGCGGAGAGGTATCTTGTTATCGAATTTTTTAAAGTGCTCTTATTTATGGGATTACATCGGTCGCGGTAATGTTTTTAAATGAGTGGCCTAGGGAAAGCCTACATAATTTCTTTTTAAATCAAATGTCTAAATATTTAGGTAAAACCCTTAACATTACCCCGCGTGCTGCCACGCCGTACACTGTCTGTTTTCACTTAACAACCATATGTAGGCCAGTCAGTCGTAGCAGCACTACACTTTCCTCAACTTCGAATATTTTCAATATGGTCACACTTCCGGTTATACCGGAAGTCGGTGTCAACTTGCTTATTTTAAACTATAAATTATTACATTTTACACTACTTAAGATTCTAGGCAGATGTCATATATCATGTTATACCCGGCACGTCCGGTTATACCGGAAGTCGGTATCAACTTGCTTATTTTAAACGGAACATCCTATATACAGGGTATTATGGAAATGACGTATTATATTTAAATGGGTGACTCCTTGGGTGTCCTAGAGAAGCGCTACATGTTTTATTTTTTTTAAATCGATCGTTTTAAAAGTGGGGTAACAAACACTCTTACTCACAGGTCAGTCCACGCTACTGTACAACATTTCACCCAGAGCCAATGGCAATGTTGCCAAACTTAATGTAAAACTGAAATTCCATATAAAATTATAAAAATTAATTTTTTCTACATACTTGTATTTATCCTTATACCTAAAGAGCGAGGAAATCCAGGCACAAACACAATCAGTTTTTTTTTCATGGGAACACTCCTGGAAACACTTTATGTACACACAGTAATAGTGAAACAGAACCGATAGTTAGCTTTTGAAAATACAATAATATAGATTATACTACAGATTATTAGATTTTATTACACGCGCGAAATTTGAGGTCCAGAAGAAACGAGTCAATAAAAACAATATTCAAACATTATTTATGAACGGGCAAGATACACTCGTAAACCGAAAAAACAGAGCGGATCGCTGAGAGTGTGTTGGTGATCGGCGACACACAACGTATCTGGCCGCTGGTTGGTTTTGAACTAACAGACGCACGCGTGAAATGAAACTACTTCGCTGAGCCGATGTAAGGCGTCAAGAGATCATTGGCATTTGACCTAGGGACTATTCCGTATGTTTTTTCGGGTTGTTTAAAACATAGTCTGTAGTAAATGTTCTTCAATTAATTGTACAAAAAGGTATTACAGAATGGAAAAGTGTTTAAATTATATTATTTTGTCTAAAGAGTTTAAGGTGTACATATGACAACACCGGCCAGAATTCCTTGATTGCTTACATGTATCGCAGTGCCACACAGGTGTTTTTCTGGTTTGACGTCAGGTAACTTTTACCGCTGAATGAATTGAAAGCGCTATTTATGGTATGTGCTTGATACTTCTTAAAAAGTGCCGATATATCGTCAGAATTTTGTTGCTGATACCCATTATCGGCAACATTTCCGATATGCCGATAAAATACCGATATTTATATCGGTACCGACCGATCATTACTGGTAACCTTTCGTCTTTAATGTTGCCCGACGCTCGACCTGATGAGCCAGAATGTGCACGAGCTACATCGGGCTGATGATAAGTTGCATTTTGATGTTTACGGGAACACCCTCTAGTAGTAATTCATTTTGGAAAAAATTAACTAGCGATTCTCCAATTAAATAACTATGGAACCACAGGTTTACCGAAACAAAACCGATATATGTTTAGCTCCTTTTGGCAGAAAACGAATCATACAATTAAAAACTTTCAAACATAATCCGTCCATTTAAATGCATTACATGGCTCCGTCAGTCTCACTATTCGCTTTGTTTGCCATTTCAATTTGTAAATTTTTCATTTACAACAATTTATATCGTTGAGAGCCGTGTACCAGCACAAAGGCAAACACACGGACAGATTAAGGCTGATTAATTTTCACGGCCGCAAAAATCGGAGGAATACAAATAAACTCGACAAATAAAGAGCAAATAGATAATAGTTATAATTAGTGATCGGCCGATACGGATTTTTTTTTGCCGATACCGATATAAGATCGGTAGAAGATCTGGAACTATTCAATATAATATAATATAATTAAAAATTGTCAATAGTGGCAACGTTGTATGGCATCTTTAAGTCAAATACTGTTATCGACGCGGGCGTGACGTGAACAAATTTCGGTAATTCCCCGACCGCCCGACCAACCAGCGGCCTGATACAATAAACACAAGGTATGATATAGGACAAGGAGGCGTGACTTAGCAGGGCGAACAGCTTCTGTAGTCGTCGATCCGTTCCAGTTTTCAATGGATCTTTTTGCAAATTTTTTTCTTGTTTTAGTGCTGTTTCAGCTGTATTCTGTGTTATATTTTAATGAAATTATTATACCTAAATACCATGGTATTATTCTTTCATTTCAGCTACTATCAAATGCCTAAAACTTCTTAATACCTTTAAAAGAGAATTTAAAACGCTAACACCAACGTGAATCTCCATAAGAAATTTAAAAATCACTCTCGCGATGATGCGTTCAATTTTTCAAATGAATTGCAAGGACTACTAGGGGATGTGTAATGTGTGTGTGTGATAATGTAATGTGTAAACATCAGAATGCAACGGCGTTATAGGCTTCTTTAAAAAAATCGTATTTGCTACAAAAATTAAAGTATTGAAATGAACCAAAAACGAAAATGTTCTCCGTCACTCTACAGAGTATTTTAAAGTTTAAGTCAAAAACTGTTCTTTCTTGTTTTAACCTTGAACATATTCTTAACTTTCTTGAAATCTCACACAATCATGTGCTGGATTTTCGATAAATTTACCTACAATACATGGTGTTATGGAAATTGTTTTTTTTAATGATCAAACACAAGCACTATAGGAAAAATTCTTTAGGGCACCTCTGGAACTGGTGCGTGTGCGCAAAAAGCGTTGTTTTGAATTGTTGGCGGTTATATTCGTTGGGAAAAACGACCTCGGGAAGGTCGTTCCATAAGTATGAAGTCCTCCGGATGAAAGAATTCTTAAATAATGAAGTTCGAGGAGTACTAAGCTTAACCACATATGGATGGGCGGCAGTGGTTCGTCGTGTATTTCTGATATTCGCCGCTCTTGGCGGAATTAAGAGGGCAAGGTCAGCCGAGCACTTTCCATGAAAATATCTGTAAAAGAGAGTCAAATCCCCAACCTGTCTTCGATGTTCTAGGCTGTCGAGGTTCTTCGTCAGCTCGTGGTCTCCAATCAGACGAATGGCCCTCCTTTCAATGGAATCCAGTAGCCGAAGAGTATGTTTGGGTGCAGAGCTCCAGACATGAGAGCAGTACTCTGGTCTATGGTCGAATCTGGGCTTTGTATAGTGTCAAAAGTTGTTGAGGTGTGTACAACTTTCTGGCTCGGAAGAGTACACCAAGTTTCTGAGAAGCTATCTAGGCGATTGACACAACGTGGTTATGCCAAGACATATTTCCTCCCAGATTGACGCCCAGCAAATTAATAGATGAAGCCAGTGGGATTGCGTGTCCGTCCATGACTATATCCGGTTCTGTAATGTTAACCTTTTTAGAGAAAACTGCTGCCTGGGTTTTTTTAGCGTTAAATTCGACTTGGTTACTGTCACCCCAAGCCAGAATATTTAAATTTAATACGTCAAATATATACGTCATTTCCATAACACCCTGTATAAAGAAAGAATGACAAAAATCGGAATTAAAATAAAACAATTATTCACGATCAAAATATGGCGTGGATCGATTATTTTGGCGGAGAGTGTAGATATCAGGTTTTAACGATTTGCAATGGCAATATTTAAATATATAAAATTTAATCGATTTCAGGGAGCCTAAAATGATAAACGGGCATATATATTAAAAAAAAAAACAATAAATCGATAAACTCCAGTTCAGAATTGTTAATAAATATTAACATAAACGTAAGTAAATAGTTCGAATACCGAGAAATAATAAAATTCCTGCCCACGTGTTTAGGACTGACTGATTAACAAGTTGAGAGTATAATCAGCGTTGGATGCCTCCTTGAATATAATCGGATAAAATAATTTAAATAGTTATCTACCGTTTTAGCGTAGGCGAACGATTAATTTTATTAAAGGATAATAATCTAATAGTTATGTTACGATACAAGTGTGCTGGATAGGTCCACCGACCTATAACTATGGATAGGTACAACTTATGGGGTGGGCAGTACAAAGTTAAATTTTATGAGACCGGTCATATTTTTAAAGGCTGCTCGTCGGTTGTCTTGCGCACAATGTTGTCGGCCGTTGTATAGGCAACCCCGCCGGTATTGGTGCCTGTTCGGTTGCCAACCAACGACGTGTTATCAACAATAAGTCCCCAGAAACCCAGATACTGAGATTTATGGGATTGGTGACTTATATGGGTGCCGAATTACGCTGACGAGGACCAAGCTGAGGAGAGAGAAGTGATTGCAACAGGGAACACTTGGCCGCGACTTGGCGTTGAACTATGACGCGCTCGACATCATAATACAATTATAGTTTCTCTTGAATATATCTATTTAAATTAGTACTTTTAGTGTTTTAAGTAGCATCTTCTTTTATAGCTCGACAACATCAGAAGTGGGATTAGAAATCCAGTGCTTTGCTTGTGCTATTTTGCGCTTAGTGAATTTGTTTTTGTTGTGCCAAAAATGTATTGTCACCTTTCCGAGCAAAGTGTTAATGTAATATGGCGTACCGCGTATCCGGACAACTTACGCTTTTACCTCCGGACAAAAAAGGGTGAAATTGATATGAGTGAGTTGCGCTGAAAAGTAGGTGACAGACACTGGAATTATCAGGCATAACAAAAAAAAAAACAATTTGACGTGAAAAGGTGTGCATCAAAAATGTTTGGTGTTGGTGACGTAGTTTCGTGAAGGATCACCTCGATCTAGGCTACGGTATCGCGCCAGGGGTTGTTGGCGGGATGGCGATTTGCGCGGCTTTGGAAAGCCGGACCGTCGGGATGATCGCAGAGATACGCCTTACGGTCGTACAGGTGAGCCTGCGGGTCATAGACGTACCTCCCGATAGTAGAGACGTACCTTCAGATCGCCAGAACGGACCTTTCAGGATTTCCTGACAACATGGAAGGGACAGGTGTGAGGTTGTAGACGCCCCTGTCATGACAAGGTCGCGGACCTTTCAGGATGTCCTGGCAACTTGGAAGGGATTGTTATGAAGTTACAGCTATCTCTGGCTGGACAAGGTCAGGAGGAAGCAGTTTTAAACGCATTAGTGGTTTTGGTTTGTACTTTGATGTCTGTTATTGATATTCAAAGGTTTGTTAGTTACTGGAAATGGCGTGGGAACCGTATTGTTGGGTATCGTAAGAATACGGGACCTGGTACGCTTTGTGAGTAGGGCGGTCTGGACCACGGAAAACTAGATTGGGTTGTAAGTAGGGATGTGCGATACTCCCAAAAGTACCGGTATTCGTGGATCGATATGTACCGACGTGGAAGTACCGGTCTGGTACAATATCGTTAAGTAAAGTACCGGTACAATGAGTACCGGTACATTGTTTTATGAAATGAGTATATTAAAAATGTATAAAAATATTTTTTGAAATTATATTGCTCTTGGAGATAATAGCTGCTTACGAACAGCACAAATTCTGACCTAACTTCAAGAAAATAACGCAGCACGTAAGATTTGTCACAACTGTCATCTTCTGTTGAGCAAAATTTGACGTTTTATCATTTTCAAACACTGTCAAACAGATTATGTAGTTATGTTCCATAAATTTATTTTTGATCTTCGATCATTTAAAATATCATGGGTATTAACTATATTAGATAGGCGATTAAAAGTTAATTTTAAAATAAATGACGCGTACGAACAAACAACTTAGATCAGGTCAGAAACTGACTTGAACTTCGGTAAGACAACTGGTTGTTCATAAGCAGCTTATTTCTGATAAGTGACAGTTTTTCGTATAAAAACCTGCTTACTAACAACCACTTGTCTTATCTTTAGATTCTGACCTGATCTGTTGTAATCGCCCATTTTATATAATTAATACCTATGATATTTTAAAAAATCGGAGATCAAAAGTAAAAGCAATAATTTATGACACATAAACTGTTTAAAAATGTTAAATTTTTCTCAACTTAGATATCACAGTCGAAACAAAATTTATTAAACAGTTATCGCTCAATATCACAACAAATATAAACAATGAAATTAAATCCACAAACAAAAAACAACAAACTTAAGAAAATCTTCATAAATATCAATCAACCCCAACAAAATGTAATGATGTACATTTTGTTAGATTTGACAACGTAACAAAATAATAATAAATATCAATCAATACATTTTTGTCACAAACCTCTAACAAATAATCATAAATTCCAGTAACTTAATTCTAATGAATTTAAAAATAACAATTTAGACAGTCTATCTCCAAGTAGTCTATTTCGGCATTCATGCATTACCGCGCCAGCTCTTGAAAATAGTCTTTCTGATGGAACTGAAGTCCCTACTATTGATAAATATTTAAATGCAAGTTCTTTTAGGATGGTGCTTGCCATAACATTTTTCCAATATAAGAGAACATCCGTGGTGTCCAGGGGCTCGGTGGATACATTTAATTATGCTTTTAAGTCAGGAAAGATGCCCTCATCTTCTCTGTCAATTTTTGAGCTGACGGATGTGCTTGCTAACTCCTATGATGATGTGACCAAATGTTATCACTTTTTATTTTTTCTTCCTCAACATGAACTACAGGTACAGGTTCCTTTGATCTGTCTTTGCATATATTACTAATATGTTTTATAGCGTGTGAGCAGGCCAAAAGATTGTTAAAATGTAACTTTTTAAATCTAGGGTCAAGAAGGGTGGAAATCGCGAGTAAAGAAACTTGTTCTATTGCTCCAAACCGGTGTGTAAGTTCTTGAAGTGTAGTTCCAAGTAAAGTTTTCGCAGCTTCAGTTGAAGGCGCTAGCCTTGTCATTTGAATTTTTAGACAATTAACGATTGGAATTATTTTACTACCGGTAAGATATTTCTCACCACAAATTTCTTTAGATACTGCTTCGATTGGTTTCAAGATTTCCAATATATCTTTTATAGTTTGTACTCTCACTCTCCGAGTCACTTTTTTCTTGAGAAGGTCCAGCTTGTTGTTGTATGTCCATAGTTTCATTAATTTTCTCTGAAGCCTAAAATTACATTTTCTTCTATATAATTCTTGATAGAATGGTGACTAACAGCACAAGTAGGGACAAACTGCGAAATAGCTGAATAATATTTAGACTCGTATTTAGTACACACAAACACTTTTAATGTTAATTTTACTATATATGCATACCTCGTTTTTGCAAGATTCCTTCTCATTTTTTTTAAAACTATATTTTGGATGTCGTCGTGCAATATGCTTCCTTAAATTTGTCGTTCCTTCAGAATTTTTGACCTCACAAAGACATAATTTGCAGGTACCTCCACTCTTGGTTTTAATAAAAACTTTCCATACATCGCTAATGGGACGAGGCGGCATGATAAAAAATGAACAAAAAACAAACTTTTTAAAATGCACAATTGGGGAATCACCTATTCTCAGACCAGACCAGTCAGTTCGTTTTCTTCTTTTATTCGGGATTGCGCGTTCAATATAAAATCTTCTTCTTTCGCAATAGCTTAGCCGTAACTGTGAGCTGCGTTCGAGAATGCATTCCGTTTTCTAGCACGAACTGGATTAGTCAAAATATAATATATAATTTTAATAAATAATTATTTACATGCCATACAAATACGATAGGTACTGGGTAAAAACTTAGCGTATCGGACCGTACCGTACAGTAAAATACCGGTACAAAATATCAAGTATCGGTAAGAAAAATACCGGTACACAAGAATATCGTACCGTACCGCACATCCCTAGTTGTAAGTCCTGGTATTCTAGTGTGGCTCTTGCGTCTGGTATTACTCTCATTTCCAGGGGGCTAGGTGGTCTTTCCTAGCGCGGGCCCATAAGGTTATTAGGTTGTTGGTTATTTGGAAAATGATTATTGATTATTGGTTATTGATTATTGATTACTGATTATTGATTGTTGATTAATGGTTATCATTGATATCATGATTGGTCATACGTAAACTGCAGTTGCGTAAGTGTAATTTATTTTTATAAAGGTTATTGATGATATACGTATACGTATTATTTATTTATTCAATTGTTTGATGATGTTAAATTATTTTACAGTTTTTGTTAATGCTTTCCTTTCAGGTATAATTTTGGGTATACGAAATGATTTTGCAATTTTAGATTAGGTTCTGGTCAGTACTAATCGAGTGTTATTGATGACCACTTTAGCCAGATGTTAACAAGCCGACAATATATGGGTTTGCTATGAGTATCGAAAAGTATACATATATGTTTGATAGTTGATTTTTAAAGTTAGTATTTTCTTTAAATACATAATGACAACAGACTGATGCCGATTAGGTCGCAACGCATGACAATCAAAACTCGTCCTTCCCAAATATCAAAATAAATATTTTCTACCAGATAGATCTGTAAATGGTTTATTGATTAATAATTGATAATAATATTTTAATCTTCCACTTATTTTATTCTACACAATATTTTACAATTTATTAATTTACAGCAAATATTAAAAGTGTATAATATCACGAATCTATGCGGGTTCTTTTTATTTATCAAAGAATCCAATGTGTTTAAACACCATAAAAACTAATTGCGTCTTGAAATATGAACCTTTCCTTTGGGTTGTTTTTAAAAGAGACTGCGACTGTTGTCGTAGGTATAGTTTGTTCCACCAATCATTGAATACATAGTCCGTTCAATATAATGATTGATACTTAACTAAAATTTAGCGTTCCCATATTAAGATTTAATCAAGTTTTGGTTTATTTAGATATTCTGAAAGAAGTTTATACGTTATGGGTTAAAAGTAAAAAAAAAGAATTAATGTTATTTTCGGCTTACCAAAATCGAATTTCTAGAATATGAGAAATCAAACTCTACAATTTGTCCAATATGAAATAAACTCACCCTATGTAGTAAATTTTCCGGTTCAGAAAAATACAGAACGTGAGACAATATATAGGTTTAACAAGTTTGTGAAAATTATTACACCAGATTATGAACGAAAATAAAAACCCTTAAGTGTATTATGCTAAAACAAATATTGAATGGAAGTGGACCGTCCACAGCAGTAAGCATTTCAAAATGTTAAATTGGCATTAGTTACAAAACATGTCCTTATAGATTTTTGCTAAAATATAAAATGTCTCTCTAATCCGAGAATAGTACCCCTGATTATGAAAATGAATGAGAAGTCGCAATCCGATATCCTATATACCAGATTTGTCAAAGAACTTTTAAATGTTAACTAAATATTATTACCGAAGGGGATTCCCTAGTTAGTATATTTGCGGCGCAAGTATCTGAGAAAGGTAAGGCGATAACAGAAAGATATTATGTTAACTACGTTCAGAATAAAAAGATAAGTAAGCAATATTATGAACTTAAAGGCGGCAAGGTTTTCAAATCACTCCATGAAATGATGAGGTCTTAAAAAAATATATATATTAAGTGTCTGTAGCACAAAACAACAGGACCGAATTAGGGTATTTCGTATTCTAAATTTGTATTGTTTGTGTTTGCAGATTAGATTATGTTTTTGTTTGTGTTTGCAGATTAGATTATGTTTTTGTGAACAAACTCGAACAAACCCCTGATTGTCAGGCCATGCAAAAAGATCAATTTGACTCTAAACGCTGTGTTCAAAAGAAGTTTAAATTGGCGACTTGATTTCATTGGGAGATTATGTCTGCACCGGCCATGAACCAGTAAGAAACTGCTACCGAAGTGACTTGGCTCGTTCCGCATTTCCAGAGTCTTTTGGAATGACCGTTATGAAATCAGAAATATTCCTGTTATGGAATGATCACAGCCACCAATCAAGTTGTTGCACGGGTCGACAACATGAAGCTCTGTATTTAGTTTTAAGTAAAACTGGGTGATAAGGTAGATTAAGGTAGTATGACCGTACGGTTGGGTGGTCAGAACCGGGGAAGGTAAAATGGGGTGGTATGTCCCGGAATTGTTCTAGTACAGGTTCTGTGTCCCGGTATCTTATTTCCAGGGGCTATGTGGTCTTTCTTACCCGGTCATAAAGGTGTAATTAAAGGTTTAAAGGTATAATTAAAGGTATAAAGGTTTTATATGAGAGCTCTCATTAGTACATGAACGTATTGTTGGTTTAAATTTTGTTGATCTTTTCTTATTTTGTGCTATTATGTCCTGCTAATTTTATGACACTGCTTGTCTATTTTGTGTGGTAAAAGATGATTTTATGATGGTAATTCGTAACGATTGATTGTTTTGTTACTTCCGTGTGACCGTATGCCTATATCTCTATACTTATAATACCTACGTTCATACAAACCGTTCCAGTTTATATAACACTTCTCTATTCTTAGCGTAACTAGAAAACGGAGTGAGGCAATGCCTCCGGGTGAGTGAGGGCACTCAATGGTCAGGACTGGCCGAATGTTATCAACAATAAGTCCCCAGAAACCCAGATACTGAGATTTATGGGATTGGTGACTTATATGGGTGCCGAATTACGCTGACGAGGACCAAGCTGAGGAGAGAGAAGTGATTGCAACAGGGAACACTTGGCCGCGACTTGGCGTTGAACTATGACGCGCTCGACATCATAATACAATTATAGTTTCTCTTGAATATATCTATTTAAATTAGTACTTTTAGTGTTTTAAGTAGCATCTTCTTTTATAGCTCGACAACAGACGTGAACCAACGGCGACCGTCCAGAACCGAAATCAGTTGTAGGGATGTAACGATATTAAAAGTCTATCGATACGAGGAGAATAAATTCTTGATGTGTCAAAATATATTGCCGTGTAATCATTTTCATTAAGGTAAATAGTAGTGTCAGTCGGCATTGCGCATGACGTCTGACGATCAGCTTTGTTTGCATGCGCGAGGCCATAAGTTTCAGCTCTATCAAGCTAGCGGGCACTCAGTAGCGGCATCACACAAGACCCGGTGGGTCTTTTGTAGCTCCTTTGTAGCTTTTTTGTTACGCCGGTCGCGCATTTGTAGCTTGAGCCGGGTCCGAGAAAACCGCGGAACCGCTAGCTTGAACCTCCATGGTAACGGGACAGGTTCAGACCCAACTGGTTTTTCGTAACTTTCTTGTTACGTAGGTTTCATCCTTGTAACTTGGTCGACAACGCCCCCGGGGTGCGTATCTTAAGATCTGTCTCATTCGCGGAATATCGCGAGCACTCTGTAGCGGCACCACAAAAGACCCGGTGGGTCTTTTGTAGCTTTTTTGTTACGCCGGTAAGAGTGCTCGCGATATTCCGCGAATGAGATCTTAAGATACGCACCCCGGGGGCATTGTCGACCAAGCTACAAGGATGAAATCTACGCAACAAAAAAGCTACAAAAAAGTTACAAAAAACCAGTTGGGTCTGAACCTGTGCCGCTACCATGGAGGCTCAAGCTAGCGGATCCGCGGCTTTGTCGGACCCGGCTCAAGCTACAAATGCGCGACCGGCGTGACAAAAAAAGCTACAAAGGAGCTACAAAAGACCCACCGGGCCTTTTGTGGTGCCGCTACAGAGTGCTCGCGATATTCCGCGAATGAGACATATCTTAAGATACGCACCCCTGGGGCGTTGTCGACCAAGTTACAAGGATGAAACCTACGTAACAAAAAGCTACAAAAAACCAGCCTGGTCCGAGGTGGTGCCGCTACAATTGAAGTTTAAGCTAGCGGATCCGCGTTTTTCTCGAAACTGGTAAGCGCTACAAAAATGGGACCAACGTAACAAAAAAGCTACGAAAAACCAGTTGGGTCTGAACCTGTCCCGCTACCATTGAGGTTCAAGATAGCGGATCCGCGGTTTTCTCGGAACCGGCTCAAGCTACAAATGTGCGACCGGGGTAACAAAAGAGCTACAACACACCCGGTGGGTCTTTTGTGGTGCCGCTACAGAGTGCCCGCTAGCTTGATAGAGCTATAAATTTGCCACTTTTGCTTTTAGAGTTTGTCTATCCATAGATATAGTTGGAGTCTTGCGCAGTTTGCTTTAACAACCTGTCATGGCGTTTTGTTTGTTGTTGTATGATAAATGAACCTCAAAACTTTCGGATTTCAGGAAAGAAAGTCCTTTTTTGGACATATTTTTTACTACCAAAGAAAGTGCAATGAAAATTATCGATACTTTGCATTGAATTTTTTTATTAGGTTAGGTTTCACATATCTGTTATAGGGGGATGTATTCGCAGATCAGCAAATCTCCAACAAGTTACAAAAAAAAATGACAATCGGTTGGCAATTTGCTTGTTCGAACGAAGCTGTTTATTATTAAGGACATATACATTATTTCACACTAGAACAAGAAAACGGTAATGCTACAACTGATAAAATAAACATCTTATTAAGCCAGAGATACCTTAACGTTTATAATTCGTATACAAACACGTGGGGTTTCAAGGGAAAGACGCTTTCGCACATCAAACAGACTGAAAAACGACCGAAGTCGCGTCGGAGCAACGGGGTTCAAACGCGGCACACTTTGTTATCGGGCATCACTGTTACCCTACTAACCTACATACACTTGTTAACTGAAAACAGTAAATATTTAGACATTCGATTTAAAAAAAAAGTAGGTAGGCATTCTCCAGGACACCCAAGAAGTCGCCCATTTAAATATAATAAGCCCGTCTCGACATCACTAGTTAATATATCCAATATTTATAATAATGAAGCCCGAAATTCCTATATTAATTTAGCCAACATTAAAACACCCAACACTAAAGAATTAGGTTATCACAGCATGGCTTAGTTATTATTAGTTACGAATATAATCACAAATGTCTGTTTGCTTGTTGTTATTATGTTAGTAGTTTGCGAACTCTATTTTGTTTATCTAAGAAGTATGGGAGAATATCTCAAATTAGTGCCAAATTTAATGAAAAGTAATACAGCTAAGAAAATGAAGACGTAGTCATGTGAGAATCCAACTAGTTATTTCCCAAACTCCAAAAAAATTAAATATTCGAGGCCAATTTTTTTTTAATGACCCATGCTAATGTAACTTGACAGTTAAAGTAGCATTACCACCCGGAAAAATATGACCTATCGGCGTAAAAATTGTCGACAAATATGTGATTAACTAATTTGGCACTTCAGTAATCGTTTAACATTAAGTCAGTACAGTTCAATATAGTTCAGTTTAATTAGACCGATCTCTGCAAGTGGCGATTGATGGATTTCTCTCAGACACTCTCACTATAATTGCCGGAGTTCCTCAAGGGTCAATATTGTCTCCCACCCTCTTCTTACTCTACATTAACGACCTTCTAGTGAAATCCGATATTTAGCTTTGCTGACGATAGCACACTTGTCTCATCTTTCTCTTTGAATGCACAAACATCGACTGCCGACGCATATCTTCGCAGACAGCATGAAGCATCACGCCTCACCAAAGACCTGCAAGAAGTTCTGGCGCTTGGGGTGACACTAACCAAGTCGAATTTAATGCTAAGAAACCCCAAGCAGCAGTTTCCTCTAAAAAGGTTAACATTTGCAAATCCGGATATAGTCATGGCAGGATAAGCAATTTCAATGGCTTCGTCTATTAATTTCCTGGACTGCTGCTTTCATTTTATATAGTTAAAATGTATTGCCACAAAGTAACGGACGAGTCAATCAATTCTTCAAGAGTATTTATTAATGGGCCGCACTACCCCACTTGTGACACCTCTCTGGAAAACTCATCAGAAATGCTTTCAATGAGCAGAATTAATAACATTTAAGTAAGTAATGTTAGCAAATGTTGACAGAAAAAATTAGAAAATATAGCCTTAAATTGTCACCCTACGAAGTATTGATATATCACACATCGATTTACATAAAAATGTATTTCCTACGTTAAAACAAAAACGTCATTGATAAAGTCTATTCATGCACATGTGGGAGGTCGATCGACCTTTTTTCATTCACATTCTCCCCGCACGAAGCTATTCAATAAAGACACTCGGAGCGCTTAGCCTAGATTTGAATAAATGTTCCATAAAAATACTAGGTCGACTAAAAACAATTTTTCCGCGCAGAAAATAGCCCTTTCTGGACTGGTCCAGATAGTATAGTTGGCTTTGAGAGTAGTTTAAAATACGAAAAAAGAGACTTGGCTAGAATGTGTTGAAAAATGCTTTCCATTTCCATGCTTCCGGTTTTGGCAGCACTGTGCTACTTTTTTGTGAAACAAAAGATGCATCATTTATAAATTTTCCAGGGCCCAGCGAGTACGTCACTGGATTCTACGTACAAACTACAATATTTCTTTTTGATAAGTTACAGGTTAACCGAAATATGGGAGAGTCCCAAAACGTAAAATTCTCAAAAACATCCCGTATATCAAAAACGAGGAGGCCTAGAAAAATTATGTTTCACAAAAAGTCCTGCGAAAACCGTAACCTTCTATCTTTACTAACTACCGAAAAATAGACAACCTGTACATAATAATTAGCGCCAGCAAATCGGATTCCTTAGGCGAAAATGATTTTCTGAAACTAGGCGGATTTCCGCACTCGGCTGGCGCATCGTGTTATGTGAAATCTACCACTTTCAATACTCGTTATGTAATATACTAAAATTTACTTCTTTCGACATTTTTGAAGCAAGACCTTTTCTTTATTTAATAGTATACAGAGTGTTATGGAAATGACGTATTATATTTAAATGGGTGACTCCTGGAGTGTCCTAGAGAAACGCCACATATTTATTTTTATTTTTTTAAATCAAAGTTTAAAAAGTGGGGTAATTCACCCCTAAATCCACACACAACTCCTCGGCACATTCATATATGAACATATTACATTGCCCAGCTGGGTAATCGAAATAAAGTGCTTTCTTTGTGCACGTTCAGAGAACTAACTTGAGCTAGCGCGCTTGCCATTTCCGAGACTATAATTATACAGGAAAGTAACATTATAGAAAGAAATTTCGCAATTTATTTATAAAACATCGAAAGTGGCAACGCTGTATTTTTAACTATTAACCCCAGCCGGCGAAAAGAACAGGCAACCCGTTGGATTGTCCAAAATCAGCTGTTTAAAGTAGCCGGCCGATTTTCACGCGCGTTATCGGTTTCCTACTGTTTTTACCAAGTTTCAAGCATATTTGTGTGTTAATACTTAAACGCGAGTTTAAATTATTAAGTTATTTGTTCTTTTCGCGACGGCAGTGCCCCCGCCCAGCAGTTCAATATCGATCGACGGAACAACGTGTTATTTATTTTTAAAATTTTTAGATGTTAAATACATTATTTCCCAGACCGCTCAGACAATAAGGGCGTATTTTTGTCTACACAGTAGCACTTTAAAATACTAATTCAGATCGAATGGTACTTAGATGTGTTATGTGATTTTATTGTGCCGGTTTGTTCTTGTTCAAGTTACCTAGGTACTTAGTGTTTTTTTTATAAATTAAGTTGGTTTTAAATAAGTCCGAAGAGCTAAATAAAATTGCATTTTTTTTCTTCTAAAGGGTAAGTGGCATTTATAAACTTTTAAGTTGTCTAGATCTGACGGGTGTCGTTCGAATCGAATTGAACAAATGAGAACATTCCTGACCATTTAAAAACTCCGCGGCGGTTCGTTCGAGTCAGTTCAAGTTTATAAATCAAAGATTGTTTCCCAGCGAACTGAACTGAACGTAAAAGTTTATAATAATGTACCCTGAAAAATAAACAGCTTGCAATCTGTCAAACTGTTATTGACTTTCTAAAGAGAGAGTAAGATATGACAACACTGTTCAAGATTCAGTGACGTTTATCGTCATATGTTGCTTTGTTTACCTTCGTGACAGGGGGGAACCACGTGGTCATTTTTGGTTTGACATAAGGTCATGTACAGGGCATATTAAATTAAAGCGCCATTTTTGGATATTTTTCTTCAATTTGTTTTCATCTCAGGAATTGCCGGTTTAAATATAATACGTCATTTAAATCACGCAAATGCGGTAAAGACACCTACAGTAACTGTATTGTACGATATTTTATCTACAAGCGTGTTTTAGGGCAGCAATATTAAAAACTAAGAGAGCATTGTTTTAATTTACCCCGTAGGTGCCTCGTAAGTCGTTATCAACAATGCATTAATATCAGGTTGCTAGCGCACTCAAATCAGTGCGGTAAGTAGTTACTTACCGCACGCGAATAGATAAATAAAATAATAACTTTGTGAATCTGATGACAGAACGTGTTTCCCAAAACCCTCTTTCCGCTTTACCGCATCTAATTTGTTTAATTGATGGAAAGAGTCTGGAGGGAACTAACCGATCATTCATCCCCTCAAACCTCGGTGACGTGTGCCAATCCATATTTTCATGCACATGGGCATATTCATATTATAATACTTTAGTAGTTATATTTGATTTTCTTATCAGTTTAGTACGGGGGGGGAATAAGGACGTTCTCCACTCAAAATGCACGTGCACCCTGTATACTTCTGAATATGTCGGGTAGCAAATAAATTTGTGAACTAAAAAGCTTCTATGCACCATATTTACAGATGTACCTAATTTAGAGGGTAAAATCCAACTGCACTCTGGCAACATCTATTTTGATTTTACAACTGCGCTACGATTCGGACCCACAAGATGAATGAATTACTAATCACGTAAAAATTGCGACTTTTGCACTTTGATCTAACGGATTGATTATACAACTAACAGTGTTGTCAGATCACACCGCATGTTTCGCCCTTGCTTGGATTCCTGCCGCGCGCAACTGTCGTTGCTTCAGTAAGTTTCTTTCGATACTCGGTGTTGGAACGATGTTCCACGTGCTTGATGTATACGAATTTTAAACGTTTTGTTAGTTGTAGCATTACCCGATTTTTTTTCTGTTGTGAAATAATTCATAATAAGAAATATTGTGATGTGATTTCAAATTTGTGTAATATTACCTATTGTTGGTTCTGCTACAAAACATACTTTTTGTGTTTTATTTTTTATGGAATTTAATTATGAAACAGATTATAAGATCGAAGGTAAGAGAGTATGTACCTTAATTCTAAAAAGTTTGAAAAAGAAGTGATAACGCGGGTCAAAGACGTCTTGTTGTCACAAACGGAACACGTGCGTTTACAATTCTGTGTTGCAATATATGACAACACCGCCTCAATTAAACGATTGATTGCGAACGTCCTCAGTAGCGGCCACGTAAATTTTCAGATTGCATATAAAGTGTATATTTCGTACAATAATTCAAAGCGCCATTTAAGGTTATTTTTCTTCAATTTATTTTCATCTCAGGATTTGCCGGTTTAAATATAATAAGTCATTTCCATAACACCCTGTATGTTTTGGTTGATTTGTATTTTTTTATTTATGGCCAAAACTCATTCTTTATAAAAAGTTCTGCTTGTTGAGAAAATTAATTTACAATATAACAATCTTAGATCAAATGTAAAAATATAAATAAAAATTTATACGTGTCCAAGATAAGGAGGGCCAGTACAGGGATCTCGGAAACCGTAAGAGATACGAAGTCGGTTAAATGGAGGTAAAGTTGCGCATTTACGTGCCTAATAATATGCCGTTTAGAAAGTTTTAAAATTCCGAGTAGTTCCGGAGATATCCGAAAAAACTCGAAATTCTGCAATATCGTTTTATTGTTTTCCTGGTTTTTTTTTAAATCGAATTCTAAAGTAAAATGCACTTTTGCGTTGCCACAGCCGCTCTATCTAACAGCGTTAATTGTTTTGTAATCCGACGAGTCGTCTTCGAAAGGCCATTATCAACTTTATCTTTTTAAATACGGTCCTGTTTTTCTGATATTGGAATTTGAGAGCTCTTTTCTCCCGAATGCAACGATGTATGACACATTGTGGTTTAATGACGTTTCGAGGGTTTTTTGAACAACATCAGGAGATTTTGGGATACGGTCCTGTATTTCTCCTAATTTTATAAATAATATCTCATAAGTAAGCTCTAAATTTTTACTTATGTTGGACTAGTTCAATAAATAACAAATAATTTAATAATAAACCACAAATAAGTGAACAAAAATCATTCCAAAACAGTAATAAAACAAACAACGAAAAAAGTAAGGAACTACATATGTATTGTATATTCATTTTCTCAACAAGCAGAACTTTTTATAAAGAATGACTTTTGGTCGTAAAATCAACAATAAAGATTTTTTCCCTCTTGGGGAACCCCACACACTATTTAAATTCGAGGGGCGAATCACCTCTTTTTTGTAGTATTAAAGTAAACAAATGAAAGCAAACTTTTTCAAAAACAGTTTGCCCTAAATTTTACAAAAAAACACACATTTTGAAAAGTATGTCAAAAACAATCAAAACAAGATTCGGGTTAACAGACTTGGCGCCAATAGCATTTAAAATTTTTTGAAAATTTTTAGATTACACACAATCTTATCGCAAAGAAAGATAAAGAAAAAATTATTAATTATAATTTAGTTATCTACTAGTCTTAGAACAATAGATAGGTAGGTATTAATATGGATACACTTTCTAACGTTCCTGTGATTAAAAAGAAAGCTAGGTTAACGACTCCAGGTGCTTGTGCATGTAGAACAACGTTCAAGCAAAATATTGACCACCTCCTAGACACGTACCAAATAGATTATTTCTCGGATTATGTCCCTCTCCGTTCTTTTAAAGCGGGCCTTTAAACGAGAAAAAATAAATAGAGCGAGCGAAAAACCGCTTGATTACTCGATTATTGAAATAACGGATATCGCTCGATTATTAAAAAAGCCGCTCGAGTTATCCATTCAGGCGAAAACCGTCGCTCGTCACTTATTATCTTTCACTCGATACCCGAGCTTCGCTTGACGCCGACGGAATTGTACCGCTGTAGTGTGATCGAGTTACAAAACTGCTCGTATATTCAAACAGTTTCGCTCGATAGGAAATACTCTAGTTATAAATTCAGACGAAAAACCGAAAAATATCGCCTGTCACTTGATACCCGACCTTCGTTCTACGCGCCGCGCTATCCGAAATATATCGATTAGCGACGTTCGAGTTTGACGCTACGCAGGTAACACGACATACGTCTTTCTTAAAGGCACATAAACGAGAAGGTGCATATAAAAAAGTATGCCGAATCCGTTAGCGGAGTCATCGCGACATGCATTTTGTAAAGTTTTGTTTTAACTGGCTAGCCAGCGGCGTAGGTCTCCGATTGTAAATATTAAAAAATTAAAGGATATAATTTTAAAATTTTTAATTACTATAAAGACGAGAAAACTTCTCAAAAATAACATAATAATAGAAATTGTTAATGAAAAATAACAAAACGGACAAAATGGTTAACAAAATATATAGAAAAATTCGTTGGTAATCTTATAGTAAACATTTTTAAATCTAAACAGGAACTTTTTATTATTAAACTCAAGAAGACTACTTAAAAATAACATACATTATAGAAATGATCACATGTAAACGGCCAGGCTGCCAGTCGAGCAGTCGGTGACGTCATCGCTGGGTGAAGTGGAATTTCAAGCGATTCACTCGATTATTAAAATCGCTCGAGTATCAAGTACTCGATTATTGACATCATCGGTTTTTCCCAACACAACACCACACTAGTGTAAAGTAGTGTTGGGAAAAACCGATGATTTCAATAATCGAGTACTTGATACTCGAGCGATTTTAATAATCGAGTGAATCACTCGAGCGATTAATCACTTTCCATGACTAAGAAGAATGGGGACCAGGGGTTCTTTTTGTAAGTTTTAGTTGTTTAGTCTAGACTTTTTATTAACGACGAACAGTTGATTCTGATTTTTTCTAAAATTATATCCTCTAATTTTTTAAAAATTTACAATCGCCGCTGTCTAGCCAATCAAAACAAAACCCATGTCACGATGAATCCACTAAGGGATTTGACATACTTTGTTGCATGCACCTTCTCGTTTATGTGCCTTTAACAAAGACGTATGTCGTGTCAGCCTTCTGAGCGTCAAACTCGAATGTCGCCAATCGGCACATTTCGGGTGGCGTGCAGCGATGACCGAAGTGAGCGGGTATCAAGTGAAAGACGACGATTTTCGGTTTTTCGCTTGAATTTATAACTTTTTTATTTAATTTATTTAACTTTTTCATTAATTTTATTTGATTTATAGCTTTTTTTAATAATCGAGCGATGTCGGTTATTATAATAATCGAGTACTCAAGCGGTTTTTCGCTCGAGCGATCGCAACACTAGTGTAAAGCCCCCACAGACATAGACATCGTGATTTTTTTATTAGGTTAGGTTTGTCAGTTGGGGATGGATGCGTTCGCAGAGCTGCAAATCTCCAACTAGTTATAGTTGTTGCAGAATTATACCGTTGACTCTTACTGCCATAAATAAACTACCTGATTAAACACTATTGTATACGCCTCAACCTCTTCAAAGCTCAATAAATGGGATCAGGGCCGGCTTGCAAATGTATACCACACCACATGATTTATTTTTATAATTTAAAATAAATAGATAGGTATTTTTAGTTTTAGGTACCTATAATAAATGTTAAATAATGATAACAATTAATGGTAATTGAAAATAATATAATAAAAAGTATAACTATTAGGATAACAAGTGCAATAAAAATTAATTCAATTCTAAGAAACTATGGATAATTTATTCAAAATTTAACTCTGTATCACTATCACTATCTTCATCTAAGCCTAAATTTATAATTAAGGGTTGAACATTTGTAATCATACAATTGTAAGAATTTTCCACCTTAAGTACATGCTGTACACAGTTTTTCCAGCTGTCTGCAGAAATTTTTCTTACTTAGTTTTTAATTAATTCTACTACAGATGCATTTAATGTAGGAGAAATATTATTTCTCCTAATATTGGATTTTAATTGGTGCCATATTAGCTCAATAGGATTGAATATACAATAGTACGGAGGAAGACGCAACACTGTATGTCCATTTTCTGCTGCAAGTTTGTCACACTCGTATTCCTTATTTATTTTAAAAGCTTTAAGACTTCTAGCAGTTCTCTTTTTTGTAAGTTTCTTCAAAACATAAATCATTTTCAATCATAAAATTTTGAATTTCTGCTTTTGTATTATTAGAATTGGGAATGATTTTTGCTTGCCGACTATGATAACTAGTATTGTCCATTCCAATGACGCTATTTTCAGGTATATTTTTAAGGAGTTTATGTTTAAACCAATCTTCAAAAAGTTGTGCGTCGGTATCTTGATGGTAATCTAAAGAAGAATCTGCTATGTTTTTAGCTGAAAGCAACAGACAATTTGGAACAAACCCGTTCTCTGAACCAGCATGTAATATTGTGATTCTTTTGCCTTTATTTGATGGTGCCTTGGTTTGACATTTTTGGAAGAATCATCCCAACCTTTTCTTGGAGCGTCATGGGTATCGAACCATGTTTCGTCAAGGTAAATAATTGGACGATTTTCTTCTCTAAATTGTTTAACAGCTGTTAAATATTTAAGTCTGCATTCCCGACACTTGAAGATGCCCCCTTATCAGCACAATTCCAAGGACGCCACATGCTACCACTAATAAGCCTAACTAAAAATTACTCGCCGGAAAACCACTAAAGATTAAAATTATTAAAAATCACTTTGTATTTATATATGCATCAGGCATAGGTATAAATTGAATTTGTATACCTGGTCCGGCTCTGCTCGAAAAGGTTTTAAAATTTGGGATTTCCTTATTTATTTTATGGTCGAATAGATCATTTTTATTGCAGTCAAGAGATCAACGATATAATTCTGCAGAAACTATACCAACCAGTTGGCAATATTGCATTAAATTTGACGGGATCTAGATACAACCGGTAACATGTGCCAGCGCGCTTACCGTAGCGGGAACGGCCACCCACGACGTGATCTACTACTCCTTTTAAAAAAAAATCCACCTGTTCTCGCCTCCGATAATCGAAAGCATATCAAAAAGGGGATTAATCCCTTCGGAAAGAAATAATAATCTCGACGACGATAAGAATTCCAACGATCTGTTGTGCCGGTCTTAAATAACCGACGACGGCCCGGATTCCGCCGGGAATATCGCCCTATCTGTCGGGATAGAAATTCAATACGCGTCGCGCGACGCGTTCGCGGGGTTGGAGGTCACGATTTTATGTCGTTAACACTGACTAGGTTGTTCAATGGCGCCATGCCCCGACATGTTGGCGGCTTCGTACGATCAGGTCGGCGGTGTAACGTGGAAGCGGCTTAAGAAACAACAGGGCAGCATTTGGTAGAATAAAGTTGGAGACCGCAGAGTCCCCCCCTAGAAAATAGGGAGGGGTAAATGTAAAAAGTGCCTACAAAATCAACACACATCAATGCCGGTGTTCCTCAAGGGTCCATATTGTCTCCCACTCTCTTCTTACTCTACATTAACGACCTTCTAGTGAAAACTAAAAATCCGATATTTAGTTTTGCTGACGATAGCACACTTATCTCATCTTTCTCTTTGAATGCGCAAACATCGGCTGCCGACGCACATCTTCGCAGACAGCATGAAGTATCACGCCTCAACAAAGACCTGGAAGAAATTTTGGCTTGGGGTGACAGTAACCAAGTCGAATTTAACGCTAAAAAACCCAGGCAGCAGTTTTCTCTAAAAAGGTTAACATTACAGAACCGGAAATAGTCATGGCCGGACACGCAATCCCACTGGCTTCATCTATTAATTTGCTGGGTGTCAATCTGGGAGGAAATATGTCTTGGCATAACCACGTTGTGGCAATCGCCAAGATAGCTTCTCAGAAACTTGGCGTACTCTTCCGAACCGGAAAGTTGTATACACCTCAACAACTTTTGACACTATACAAAGCCCAGATTCGACCATCACTAGAATACTGCTCTCATGTCTGGAGCTCTGCACCCAAACATACTCTTCGGCTACTGGATTCCATCGAAAGGAGGGCTATTCGTCTGATCGGAGACCACGAGCTGACGAAGAACCTCGACAGCCTAGAACATCGCAGACAGGTTGGGGATTTGGCTCTCTTTTACAGATATTTTCATGGAAGGTGCTCAGCTGACCTTGCCCTCTTAATTCCGCCCAGAGCGACGAATAGCAGAAATACACGACGAACCACTGCCGCCCATCCATATGTGGTTAAGCTTAGTACTCCTCGAACTTCACTATTTAAGAATTCTTTCATCTGGAGGACTTCATCATTATGGAACGACCTATCCGAGGTCGTTTTCCCAACGAACATAACCTCCAACGATTCAAAACCAATGTGAATCGCTTTTTGCGCACAAGCACCACTCCCAGAGTGCCCTAAAGGATTTTTCCTATAGTGCTTGTGTTTGACCATTAAAAAAAAAAAGACACTCTTATTTTCTTTGAGAAATATTATACAGTACGATCGCTATACGCACTCTTATAACCACTCAGTAAAATGAACATAATATTTTTTGCACTGGCCACTTTGTACAGGGTGTCGCATTGTCGACACTATCACGATTAGAGGTATTAGAGTTATTATTAAAGATCATGTCAACGGCTCTCTTAGTTTTTAATCTACAGTGCCATTTTGAAAATCTTCGGGTTTTAGAACTCGAACAACCCCGTTACAGGTTAAGTTCTCAAAAAGATAAAAACTGATCCCATTAGAGACTTTTACGTAAAGTTCAGTGGCATTGCCAGTTTCTCTCTAAAAAGTTTACATCTTGAGATATTAACAAAAGTAAAAATTTTTAAATGGGTCACATTATATATTATTTTTAAAATTAATTGAACATACTTTGAGTTTTATAAAAATGTATGGTTGTTTATATTTATTTTTAACAAGCCAAATATGCGAAATTTTTAATCATTTACGTTACAACAGTAGGCCATGGTCAATTTATTAGAAACACATTTAAAATTTTGACAGTATACAACCTGCCAGCATATCATACTTTTAATAATTATTATCATACACTGTCATTGTTAAGAATAATTAAATAAAAAGCATATTATAAAAACTTCTTCATAAATAATAAAAATAAAGGAGATCTGTCAAGTTTTGACAATTTGCATTTGTTTCAATTTATAAATATTGGCCTAAGTACTGTTATAAGTAACGTAAATTATTTTTGACATTCTTTGCCTAGGAATCCAATAACATCCATGGTGTGTTATATATTTGGAGAATTTAAATTGCTATCTTTTTAGATTAGAATATACAGGGTGTTCCGTTTAAAAAATGAGGTTAGGTCCGATAACTGTTTTACCCTGTATACTTATTCTGAAACGGCATCAGTATTCAATCTTTATTTTTATAAAACATTTTTCTGTATCTATGTTTTAACTAAGAAAATATTTGGGTAATTTTGAAATTGCCATTTTTTAAATTTTCCCCCGTATCTCTTAAGCGAGCGAAAAGTTTCAAATTTTGATTTTATCATTTTACGTTTGACACAAAAAGAGCATATGACACTTGCATTACTTTTTTGACAGCACTAACAATTACGGAGATACTGTACCTAAAAACCTTGTTCCTTTCACAAAACCTATATGGGTGTTATGGAAATGACTTATTATATTTAAACCGGCAAATCCTGAGATGAAAATAAATTGAAGAAAAATAACCTTAAATGGCGCTTTGAATTATTGAACGAAATATACACTTTATAAGAAATCTGAAAATTTACGTGGCCGCTACTGAGGACGCTCGCAATCAATAGTTTATTGAGGCGGTGTTGTCATATATTGCAACACAGAATAGTAAACGCACGTGTTCAGTTTTTGACAACAAGACGTCTTTGACCCGCGTTATCACTTCTTTTTCAAACTTTTTAGAAAAAAAATACTACAATTTTAAGGTACATACTTCGATCTTATAATCCGTTTTATAATTAAATTCCATAAAAAATAAAACACAAAAAGTATGTTTTGTAACAGAACCAACAATAGGTGATATCACACCCAATATTTCTTATTATGGATTATTTCACAACAGAAAGAAATCGGGTAATGCTACAACTAACAAAACGTTTAAAATTCGTATACATACAGCACGTGGAACCCTCGACGCGTCATTCCACCCCCGAGTCTCGAAAAATACTGAAGCAACGATAGCCGCGCGCGGCATGTATCCAAGCAAGAGCGAAACGTGCGGTGTGATCTGACAACATTGTTAGTATACTCTAGTGACCCACATTGTTGCTAACTGAATCCAGATGGAACGGCGCGACAGTATGTGGGTAAAAAGAGTTTTTACCTTAGTATTTAAATATTCGATTAAAAAAAAAGTATGTAGACTTTCTCTAGTCACCCATTTAAATATAATAAGTCATTTCCATAACACCTATATAGAAAATACACTAAAAAATAATAAAAATGTGGGTAAATTCTGTAAGTTGTATCATAATAGTTCATGTATTTTTACAAATACAATTTTACAAAACGAATTTTAAAGCGAATATTTCCAATTCCTTTAATTTTCTTTACGTCCGATTTCGTTGGGTTGCTCTCATCCCCGTAAAAACTGGGGCACAATCAACAATACTCCTCGGGCCTTACGTCATATTGTGGACACGTTCGTTCGCGTACTTCTTTTTGCGAAAAACAGATTTGACTGCAAATCTAATATACACTATACACTGACTGAAGCCAAGCGGAAGGGTAGGTTTTTTGGGGGTCAACAGTAGAATCAAAATGATTGTGTTGAGCAGCAATCAAGGGGTCAAATTTTGCTGAATATTGTGCGCTGGTCTTTTTGGAAGCAAAGAACCCATATTGACACATTGCCTGGAATCTAATTATGCTTCTGGACCCCAGTAATGTACCCAACGCTGGCACGAGCGATAGTGATCGGATTGTGTGTTTATTAATATAAGAAAAAAAAATATGTAATTTTAATGGTATTTAGTTGCGCAATTTTTGCGTTTTATGATTTGTTGTCTTAGAAAAAAAATGGAAGGGATGAAAAAGTGAGAGGGGTGAAAGAGGCAAAAGAATAAAAAATAAACCGATTTGGATAATTATTTTTTATTGAAAAGGGGGATATTATCAAGCCGGTTCTAGTGGAAACCAAAGAGGCATTTCTTCAAGTTTGTATCAGTACGAGAAGCTGTGCAGTCGCTTTCACTTTCCGGAGGTAAAGGATATTTTAAGAGTTCATGCAAACCAGCGAAAAAACAATGTTTGTCAAACATATGCGTTTGTTGTGTAAAAAAAAAGTTCTGTGTAATTCAAGGTGTCATCAAGATAAATAATAAACCATATTATCGGTCATTTCCTTTTGTATCTAGCTATTATGTTGTTTCGTTCCTATTCGTTCTATGAATTTTTTATAGTAAGTTGTAGATAACAAATATGAGTATTATGAGAAACAATAAAACTATGTTATTTTTCTTTTCCACTATATTTTTAAAAATTACATGTTTCGCTATCACTGTAACTTCTTCAGACATGAGAGCAGTATTCTAGTGATGGTCGAATCTGGGCTTTGTATAGTGTCAAAAGTTGTTGAGGTGTGTAAAACTTTTTGGTTCGGAAGAGTACGCCAAGCTTCTGAGAAGCTATCTTGGCGATTGCCACAACGTGGTTATGCCAAGACATATTTCCTCCCAGATTGACACCCAGCAAATTAATAGATGAAGCCAGTGGGATTGCGTGTCCGGCCATGACTATTTCCGGTTCTGTAATGTTAACCTTTTTAGAGAAAACTGCTGCCTGAGTATTTTTAGGGTTAAATTCGACTTGGTTACTGTCACCCCAAGCCAAAATTTCTTCCAGATCTTTGTTGAGGCGTGATACTTCATGCTGTCTGCGAAGATGTGCGTCGACAGCCGATGTTTGCGCATTCAAAGAGAAAGATGAGATAAGTGTGCTATCGTCAGCAAAACTAAATATCGGATTTTTAGTTTTCACTAGAAGGTCGTTAATGTAGAGTAAGAAGAGAGTGGGAGACAATATGGACCCTTGAGGAACACCGGCATTGATGGTGAAGGTGTCTGAGAGAATTCCGTCAATCGCCACTTGCAGAGAGCGGTCCTTAAGAAAGCTAGACAACCATGCACAGAATCGACTGGGCATACCATAGGATCGCAGTTTACTTAGAAGCCCCTCATGCCAAACACGATCAAAAGCTTTAGAAATATCCAGCGCAACAACCCGAGACTCCCCATGATGTTCGATTGCGTTGTTCCAAATATGGGTGACATAGGCCAGAAGATCTCCAGTTGATCTGGGCACTCTGGGCGTGGTGCGTGTGCGCAAAAAGCGAAGTGATGAAAGAATTCTTAAATAATGAAGTTCGATAAGTACTAAGCTTAACCACATATGGATGGGCGGGTTCGTCGTGTATTTCTGCTATTCGCCGCTCTGGGCGGAATTAAGAGGGCAAGGTCAGCCGAGCACTTTCCATGGAAATATATGTAAAAGAGAGTCAAATCCCCCAACCTGTCTTCGATGTTCTAGGCTATCGAGGCTCTTCGTCAGCTCGTGGTATCCGATCAGACGAATGACCCTCCGTGGCCGATGTAGCGATATTTATATCGGCCGATCACTAGTTAAAAAGTGATTTTATTTTGTGAGAAGGGAAACCCTTCTAATAGAAACTTCATAAATACCTATTAGCTACCTAAATAATGAATGCTAGGACAAGAAAGTATCATAAACTTATTCGTAGTCGGGGTCATAACCTAGTAAGCATAAAGATAGCAAATTCCAAGGATGTTCAAAGTTCCAAACATTCAAAATAGAAAAAAAAAACTTTAACCAAAATAGTTTGTCTAGTCTAGGATATTATTACGACCAATCAAAAATGTTTATGTACCTACTTAATGTCTCAATTTTATCCACAAATATTTTAAGTAAAAGGAAAACCAAAAGCCATGAAATTCGTAATATGCGAAGCGTTTCCCGCTATTCAATAATTAAGAACTCGAATAAATGATAATAAAAGTAATGGAAAATAGAGCATAATCTCTAAAAAAGTTCTTATAAAAAGGCTCTTTTTTACCGCTAAAACCTGAAAGTAAAGCATTATTATACTATTTCCTTTTTCCACCCAAAAAAATCAACTTCTACCACTAGCACCATGGGGAAAATCCTTTAAAGCACTCTGGGAGTGGTGCTTGTGCGAGGGTTCAGGTTGGTTTTGAATTCTTGGAGGTTATGTTTGTTTGAGTTTGAAGGGTACTACCAAATATGGCGGCAGTGTGTGTATTCCTGATCCTCACTCTAGGTGGAATTAAGCCGGCAATTTAAGTCAAACATTTGCCATGAAAATATCTGTAAAATAGTCAAACCACCAACCTGTTGTCGATGTTCTAGGCTGCCGAGGTTCTTTTATGATTAAACACAAGCACTATAGGAAAACTCCTTTACGGCACGCTGGGAGTGGTGCATGTGCGAATAAAGCGATTCACGTTGGTTTTGGAATCGTTGGAGGTTATATTCGTTGGCATATACGACCTCGGGAAGGTCGTTCCACAAGAATGAAGTTCTCCAGATGAAAGAATTCTTAAATAATGAAATTCGAGGAGTACTAAGCTTAACCACATATGGATGGGCGGCAGTGGTTCGTCGTGTATTTCTGCTATTCATCGCTCTGGGCGGAATTAAGAGGGCAAGGTCGGCCGAGCACCTTCCATGATAATATCTGTAAAAGAATCAAATCCCCAACCTGTCTTCGATGATCTAGGCTGTCGAGGCTCTTTGTCAGCTTGTGGTCTCCGATCAAACGAATGGCCCTCCTGTCGATGGAATCCAGCAGCCGAAGAGTATGTTTGGGTGCAGAGCTCCAGACATGAGAGCAGTACTCTAGTGAAAGTCGAATTTGGGCTTTGTATAGTATGAAATGTTGTCGAGGTGTGTACAATTTTTGGTCTGGGAAAGTACACCAGGTTTCTGCAAACCTGCCTTGGCGATTGCCACAACGTGGCCATGCCAAGACATATTTCCTCCCAGATTGACGCCCAGCAAACTAATAGATGAAGCCAGCGGGATTGCGTGCCCGTCCATGACTATATCCGGTTCTGTAATGTTAACCTTTTTAGAGAAAACTGCTGCCTGGGTTTTTTTAACATTAAATTCGACTTGGTTACCGTCACCCCAAGACAAAATTTGTTGCAGAGTTTGGCTGAGGTGTGCTGATATTTCTCAGTTATTGTATGTGGTTAAGCTTAGTACTCCTCGAACTTCATTATTTAAGAATTCTTTCATCTGGAGGACTTCGTCCTTATGGAACGACCTTCCCGAGGTCGTTTTTCATACATAAATCGTTTTTTGCGCACACGCACCACTTCCAGAGTGCCCTAAAATTTTTCCTATAGTGCTTGTGTGTGATCATAAAAAAAAAAATATGATAATTAATTTACTGTGATAATGCTGTTATGTATTACGAAAAAAGGGCAAGGACTTATCATTTATACTAGTTCTTCAGATATTGATTTTAGAAGTTAGAATAGATCAGTGAAATAACATTTTAATGACATTTATTCGGACAGTTTAAAGGAAGTAGTAGAAAGACAAGAATGGCATAATGACATAAATGAGGATAAGCAAATGAGTTTCTTACAGTTTAACAAGATTATTCTTATGGAACTGTACAAGAACAAAGTTACTAGTACTGGTTCCTATATTCTATCCTCTATTACTAAATTCATGTAGGTAAGCAAATATTGCTTAGATAGATGTCAAAATTGTAATTCTTTCATCTGGAGGACTTCATCCTTGTGGAACGACCTTCCCGAGGTCGTTTTTCCCAACGAATATAACCTCCAACGATTCAAAACCAACGTGAATCGCTTTTTGCGCACACGCACCACTCCCAGAGTGCCCTAAAGGGTTTTTCCTATAGTGCTTGTGTTTGATCATAAAAAAAAAAAAAAAAAAAAAATCTAGAACATCCAATGTTGCCAGAAATTATTTTAGCTAATATAGTATAAGCCAGTTGACGAGCAAAAAAAGGTAGGCTATGCCAAAAGACCCTAAGAAGCAAAAAAAAGTAAAAGTAATCGGTGCCAAAAAACACTGAGCAAAGAAATAAAGATCATCCGTAGGCAAAAACACTGACGAGCAACAAGAATATCGTTTCTTCATCATTTTGACAAAGTACTAGATTTGAGTCCCAAGATACTAAAGTACTAAATGTCGCGAAAAAGTACTAAATCTAGTACTATAGTACTAACTCTGGTAACACTGTAAACATTATGTTAGAATATGGATGTGATAGTTGTCAGTAGAGCAGCCTATTAAAAGGGCAAACTAAAATACAACAAAATCTGTTGACAACATGTTTATGATCATTTTTGGAAAGAAGGTTACCTACCTAATAAGTATTAACTATGCTAAGTATATGTTACAGATTACTTATCAATAGTTCTGATAAGAAATTACAAATACCTTAAAATGATGTTTTATTTCCCATCAAAATAAATTATACATATTATAGTAAGTATAGTATAGAATACCATACAAATTTAAAACTGATAATTATCAGTCTATTCAAACTAATAGGCACCAGGAACTATCATTAAACTTTTGTCAACTTAATACATGACCCGAAAATTATCATAATTACATTTTTTTCATCATCACTTTTCATTAATAATCATCGAAACAATAGTTTAACTATAAGGCAATAATTAAGTATAGATTTAATTTTGTAACGAATCTAACTTGACTAATTGAAGAGGTCTGTTAATGTATTTCGCTAAGTGCTTTAAATAAGGTGCAAATGACTCGGGTAAACATTAAATGACATCAAAATTTGACTCTGTTTAGGAGTGAATCTGTAATTTTTTTGTCTACCTATAAAACTATTCGAGTAATAAGAGGATGCACATGAATTATTACATATTGGTGTAGCTTACTACTAATTATAAATAGTAAATAGTTCTTGTAAGTTAATTAAGTCCTACAGCATGTTCTTTTTGGTAATATAATTCCATATTGTTTTGCAGAGACACTTATATTGAAAACTGATAAGACCATATCTAATAAAATAAGAGTTTAAAACCTTGAGTTCAGTATCTAATTACCTTTGTGCTTTTATTTAAATCAAAGCAAAAATCAATAAAATGTCTGGATGACCATTTATAGCACTTAGGTATCTATTTTTTACCTTAATTTTTCTAATAAAATTAGGGTAAAACGCACACACACAAGGAATAAGGACAATGCATTAGGTCATACAAGACGGATTTTAAAGATAATTTTGACAGATGACGACGTGCGAAATCTTAAGCAGGTTTATTTAGCAGTAGGGCTTACCTTTTAAGAAGGGCAAGGGCTGAAGTTCGACGTCCTGATTGTTCCTATACCTAGAGCTTCCTTGCGATTTCTTAGTTTTCTTTTTTAAAGACCTTTTGGCAAAGGGATCGATCCGGTCGACAAACGTCGTGGTCGTCGACATTCTATTTGGAGGCTGGAGCGACCAGAGAAACGAAGATTATACGAATTACACGGGGGTTGTAAACGGCATCTCACTACCGAGGAATAGGTCATCAAATTTCGCGACTTTTCAAACGGCTCATTTGTATTTTTAGTCCGGGATGGATTTATGAATGGTCGCGAAATATCAATGACAATCGAGGTGTGTTCTGTCGCACGCCCTAGCCGACACCTTTATTTTCGAGTTTTTTGTAGTTCCCTGGCCAGAAAATGGTCCAATTTCGACACTGGAATACAGAATTCTCACAAAAAATAAAATTATCACACCTTCTTCGACGGTTGTACACTGTCGGGATCACTAGCTCGCTTGGCAAGTCCACCCGCCATCAGCTGGTTAATTCCCCACAAAATGCACTTTTTCGATCGGTCCCTTCTGTCTCCGCTTCTCAACGCACATTTTACACACTTTAAAGTTTCCGAATTGTACTTTTACATAAACCAAAAACCCAAAATTCAACCGGAAAAACTAATTTTTTACTGTTAATTTTTGCACACCGAGTGACACCGATGCCGTAAGTGCCTAGGGCTGAAAATAGATGGGGGGGATACGAGGCTAGTCAAATGTCAATCTGTCTAAAGTTTTTTTACTAAGAATCATTTTGCCACCTACCATGACTTTAAAAAAATTAATTAACCAATTTTTAGATTCAATCAATTAAGCCGAATCAACAAAAAACAGCAAAAATATTAATATTTTTAAAAATCAAAGCAATGTTCGTATTCATTACAACCAATCACAAAATAAATATCATTCTTACGAGCCAATCGAATCCCAGAATCTAACCGAACGACGTTCGTCTTTCCGAAAAAAACGCTAATGATTGTCAGAATTTGACGTCTGTGACAGATCCCATAACCTCACATTCGTTACATTTTTGAGTTGAGAAAATTTTTAAATTTCTATTTTTCAAATTTAAAAAGGTCACAGGACAAATGTCTTGCCCCGGTTGGTATTGTGGACGTGTTCTCCTTGAAGATGGGGAATTAAGTGAATGTGGATCATGTCCAAGGGGTTTCAGAAGAAATGACACCACATTTATCTGTGAACCTTGTTGGGATAGTCCCGCGTTATATGACTGGTTATATCTAGGTTCCATGGTACTTATAGTCCTAATTCTGCATTGGTTTTTTATTGATATGGTATCTATGAGAAGGAGGTATGTCCTAGCAAACCTGTAGAGTGTAGAATATTGGGTTTTAATTTTCAAATTTATGATCTTTATAATAATATAAAGCATAAGAATAATACAACTGTTATTTATTTATTACATCAACAGATTTACATCCAATTACACAGCAGGAAAGAATTAATCTTAATTATTATGTATATCCATAACTTATCACACATCATATAATTAAAAAATTAATTAAATTTACTAAGTTTAGAATAGTTTGGATCATAAAACATATTACTGTGAAAAATTGTATATGAAGATAGTAATATCTCTTGAGATACATTTATTTTGGGTAAATGCAACTGATATATGCCAGAAGCGATGTTAATAAAGTAAGTTCTTATTATTTTTTTTTTTAGTTTCAGCAAAAATGTACTAACCCTACACCTGACAGCTTTCTTTGAGGTACTTGTTTCATGTATATTGGCATTAGTATTCACACATCCAGTGGGAACCTTTAAGATACGCAGCTGTCAGAGTAGGTCATTGTCCGATTGGTATACTTTGTTACATAATCCGAGGCCGAACTATGAGGAAAAGATTTATTGTACGCAGGAAGCTGTTTACCCCTTGTAAGTTAATTTTTAAGGAATTCCTTTGGGAAAATAGTACTTGAACATTGAAACTGTTATTAATTATGTAGTTATTTTTAGATATACAATTGTGTTCCTTTTCTATACACTGGCATTAGTCTTAATGTTATTAATAAGGCCCTGGGTGTGTAGGAGATTTTTGCCAAGGCAAGGCAAAATGGCTACCTATGCTGCCATGTACTTTATTCCTATTTTGGTACTTGTTCATGCTGTTATAGGAGGATTAATATGTAAGCATACTTCTGCCCTCTCTTGCATCTTTTATTTTTATTTTTGGGCATCTTGTATTGGAACAGTTGGGTCACAAAATATCAAAGAGTTCTATTAAGAAGAGTTGCTCTGAAATCAAAATCATCCAGGTGTACCGAATTTAATAACTACATTGAGTTTATGGTGTTTTCCGTAGTTAGAAATTTATATTTCTTCAATTTCCTCATCGTTTGTCATATTAGCCTAGGAAATGAAATTTGGTCATCAAATGTTATTTCCGCAATAATATTTTCTAATAAATGTATTTAATACTACGAAGAATTTTTTTCTGTTTAGAAAAAAATGCAAAAAATTTTATGCCTGGTTATTAAATTCGGTAAGCTTGCATGATTTCGAATTCTTATCAACTTTCTTTATTTTTTATTTCCACCTATAGGTTCGCTCCTGGGACACACTGTATATACAGGGTGTTATGGAAATGACATATTATTTTAAATTGGTGACTCCTGAGGTGTCCTAGAGAAGCGCTACAGGTTTTTTTTGAATCGAACGTTTAAAAAGTGTGGTAATTCACCCCTAAACCCACACACAACTTCTCGGCACATTTATATATGAACAAATTACATTGCCCAGCTGGGTAATAAACAGATGTTCAGGAACAATGTTGCCAAAATGTTTAAAAGTGTAAAACTTTAGTTTCTTATAAAAATAAATATTTAGCTGACTTAGAAAGTAAATCTAGGACGCGATTAAGGAATCCAGGGCACAGACACTTTCAGTTCTTTTTTCTATGGGAAAAACTTTATGCTCATCACGTGTCCTGATGATAGTGTGGGAGTGCATAATAAGCTTATCACTATACCCCAACACTAACGCATAATTACACTTTACAATAACACACATAGAACAAGAGCACTTAATCATTTCGCAATAGAAATAATAAAAACTCTTATTTCTATGGGCCATTAACCCTTTACTAAAGATAAAATGAAACAATTATGTTAACAATTGACAGGAACTACCCTTTGACATAATGGTCTAGTCGGACCAGTCGTCGAACTTTCTTTCCGAGAACTCTCCGCTACTAGAGCCAGCGCGGTTGCCATTTCCGAGACTATAATTATACAGGAAAGTAATATTATAGAAGGAAATTCGGCAATTTATGATAGTCGCTTATAAAACATCGAAAGTGGCAACGCTGTATTTTTAAATATTAGCCCGATTGTCCACAATCAGCTGTTTAAAGAAGCCGGCCGATATCGATCGAGAGAACCAACGTGGTAAATACATTATTTCCCAGACAATAAGGGTGTATTTTTGTCTACACAGCAGCACTTTAAAATACTAATTCAGATTGAACGGTACTTAGATGTGTTGTGACGCGAAAACTAATGTGATTTTGTGATGTGAGTACTTGGTGTTTTTTATAAATTAAGTTGGTTTTAAATAACTCCGAAAAGGTAAATAAAATTGCATTTTTTTTCTTCTAAAGGGTAAGTGACATTTATAAACTTTTAAGTTGTCCAGATCTGACAGATGTCGTTCGAATTGAACAAATGAGAACATTATAAATCAGAGATTGTTTGCCAGCGAACTGAACGTAAAGTTTATAATAATGTACCCAAAAAAATGAACAACTTGAAATCTGTCAAACGGTTATTGACTTTCTAAAGAGTTTACCCTGAAGATATGACAACACTGTTCAAGATTCACTGCCATATGTTGCGGTGTTTACCTTCCGAACAGGGGCACCACGTGGTAATTTTTGGTTTGACATAAGGTCATGTACAGGGCATATTAAATTAAAGCACCATTTTTGGATATTTTTCTTCAATTTGTTTTCATCTCAGGAATTGCCAGTCCACCAATATAATACGTCATTTCCATAACACCCTGTATATTAAGTTCAGGTATCTTAATTAATAAACAAACCTTTCTTATTTATTTTCAAAACTACAATTTTTTAATAATATCATAATAATAAATTAATTTTCAGACTATTCATTTCCATATCTAATTGTGGTGATCTCGGTAATATCCTGTGCCGCCCACTTTTCAGTAAGAATGGACCAAAGTGTCTCGGCCCTAATACGTTCTACAGTGATGCAGCCACGCAACATTGTGATACTCTTAGGTCATTGGTGTTTGCACGCGTATGGTATCATATCGATCACCCAGCTAGTGGACCCCCTTTTACATAGCTTGCTTATATTGTTGGTGCCCCTCCCTGCTGTCTTCTACATTCTTACTGCCAGGTAAGGTTATTTTTAAATTGTAATTGTTTTTATGATATTTTCAGTAGCGATCGGCCGATACGGATTTTTTTGCCGATAACGATAATCGTTATCGGCACCACATTTTTAAAGGATCTGTAACTATTCAATATACGTTGGTATAAGTAAAAATTGCCAATAGAGGCAATGTTGTAGAGCGTCTAAGTCTAATACTGTTATCGACGCGTAATATTTTAACTTTTTGCAAACTAGTAAAAAGATAATTAGGGAAAATCGCCATAATAGTAAAAAAAAAATCTGTACCATTGTCACGTCAATGTGTGATGCCCATGGGCATGGGGGTAACTATACTGGGTTGCCCAGAAGTCCGGAATAAAATTAATATAGCCTTAACCTGTAACTTTTGGGGAAAACGCTCTGACACGTCAATTTAGTTTTATATATGCTCACATTTTGACGTTAGTCGTTTGTTTTTTTTATAGACATTTGTCAAAGATATGACGACATCGATCTTTTTTTTAAATAGAAACATACAGCTTGTGATAAATCATTGGAAAGCTAATATATCGTACAGTATGCTCATAAATTTTAGCGCGATTCTGTCGAGCTATTTCAAAATGGCGACTGTTAAAATTTTTTTTAAAAATCTCTATTAAATAAGCGGAAATGATAAACGCCCCGTAAATCTACCGTACAACGGATTCTCCTAAATAACTCGGCCGGTTCTGATGCTACAAAAAAATGTGAAGGGCAAAATTGAAGAGCTTGACATAAGCGCATAAGCTCGAACAAACATCATCCCGATATCTCAAGTAGTTCGTGAATTATCGCAATTGTTAACTGCAAAAACAATAAAATTTAATTAATTATATCTCGAGAAGGGGCGGAGTTGGCTCATCAATTTTTCGCGAATCAACGGGTGACACCGAGTACTTTGATGAGCCGGAGGCTGGGTGTGGTGGGGCAATGAGGGGGAAAAAATACTACATAATTGCTAATAAGTAGTTTATTAATCGAGCTACGGGGATCAGGCCGGATTCAATTTGTTCATTTTTTTATCAGCTACGAGGGGGGATTGGTGAGGAAATTTTATTTTCGCAAATGCGCGCTTGTCGCGGCATACAAGAAATGGCCACTATTTAATATCTCCGAAAATACTTTAGATATTATGTTCAATTTTGGTATGTGTTAATAGGATATAGAACCACACATTTTAGTTAGAAAAGTTATTCAATTGTTCCACCAGTGGCGTCCCTGCAAACATTTCCTCTAATATTTTTTACAAAAAATATGGTACGCCACTGACATTTTTCCATGTGGATATTTTTTCTGGTTAGCCCGGTCAATTCTATATAAAAACGGCCTCTTGAGTTCAGACGCATCGAATTCCCCACTCCAACAATTTTTATGAAACAAAATTTTTCATTAATTATTTTATCAATGTTAATAATAATGCGTTTCAATATGAATTTAGTGGTTTTAATCAAGAACGGTTCGTCTGACCAGAAAAACTAAAGAGACCGTTTTTATGTAGAATTGACCAGGCTAATCAGAAAAAATCCACATGGAAAAACGTCAGTGGCGTACCATATTTTTGTAAAAAATATCAGAGGACATGTTTGCAAGGACGCCATTGGTGGAACAATTGAATAACTTTTCTAACTAAAATTTGAGGTTCTATATCCTATTAACACATACCAAAATTGAACATAATATCTAAAGTATTTTCGGAGATATTAAATAGTGGCCATTTCTTGTATGCCGCGACAAGCGCGCATTTGCGAAAATAAAAATGTTTCGCCAATCCCCCCTCGTGGCTGATAAAAAAAAATGAACAAATTGAATCCGGCCTGATCCCCGTAGCTCGATTAATAAACTACTTATTAGCATTTATGTAATATTTTTTCCACCCCCATAAATAAATAAATAAATAATTAATTAAATTTTATTGTTTTTGCAGTTAAAAATCGCGAACTCATTGGGATATCGGGATCAGGTTTGTTCGAGCTTACGCGCTCTGTCAATCTCTTCAATTTTGCCCTTCGCATTTTTTTGTAGCATCAGAACCGGCTGAGTTATCTAGGAAAATCCGTTGTCGGTTATGGAAATTACTCGTAAACCGATCGACTCTACTAAATAGGATAAAAAAAATTTTTTGGTCAATAAATCGAAAAAATGTAATTCACTGATGTCTTCTTAGTCTTGCTTCTCAGTATAGTTTTTTCGTGATTTTTAATTTTAGGTTTACAGATCCAAATAAGTTCTACTTATAGCATAAAATTAGCATTTTCAAAACGACTAGCGTAAGAGACGAGTCGGGGAATTATGTGCTGACGTACACCTTTGGGAATAATCATACCGGTACAGCAGATCAAGTGACCGGTGCAGATCAAATAGAAAGTCGTTGAGAAAACATAGCTGAAGCTCTATAAAGTAAGAATGTTTTATTATTAATCAAATCTAATATTGAATGCAAGTTTTTATAGAGGTTCATAATTAGGGATGCATCATTATTACAGAATCCTATTTATTAAGGGCCGATATTCGAATGTTATCTTGACTAAGATTGCCTTAACGTTGGGACAAACCTTAGAAAAACTATGATTTAAATTAATTTGAGGGTCAATTGACGCGTTAAGTCTAAGATTACTACGTGCTTAAAGATATATTCCTTTAGATGAGAGTTAAATAGAGCTTTAATATACTGTCAAACTGTTGTTAAGGATGATTTATGTCATTCTGTACCTTAAGTTGACTTTGAAATATCGGCCCCTTCATATAGCGCGGATCCAGCTAGGAGGGGGGGGGGGGGGGGTCATGGTCATGACAACAGACTGAGGAACACAAAAATGATAACATATTTCCTCTGGCGCTTTTCTCGGAAGATGGAATGCGCAGAGGAACGAAGTCATCATTGTATTCTGCTTTGACGAACTCGAAATTATATGTCACAGTAAACTAACATCATATTTAAGCAACTTGACCCCACTAAACTAAATGGGCAGTTGTACTAGTTGGGATTCTACTATCTTGTCACCGGAAAATAGCTATCATTATATAATGATATTTTTATCATTTATATACAGGGGTCATGGAAATGACTTATTATATTTAAACCGGCAATTCCTGAGATAAAAATAAATTGAAGAAAAATAACCATAAAAGGCGCTTTGAATTATTAAGCGTAATATACACTTTATATGAAATCTGAAAATTTACGTGGCCGCTCCTGAGGACCTTCGCAATCAATAGTTTATTGAGGCAGTCTCGAGGTTCAAAAGAGGTTAGCGCATTATTGGCGGTGTTGTCATATCGCTACATTTATTATTTCACAACAGAAAAAAAATCGGGTAATCTTACAACTAACAAAACGTTTAAAATTAGTATACGTCAAGCACGTGGAACCCTCGACAGCGTCATTCCACTCCCGAGTCTCGAAACATACTGAAGCAACGACAGTTGCGCGCGGCTTGTATCCAACCAAGGGCGAGACACGCGGTGCGATCTGACATCACTGTTAGTATACTCTAGTGACCCACATTGTTGCTAAGTGAATTCAGATGGAACGGCGCGATAACATGTGGGTAAAAAGGGTTTTTACCTTAGTATTTAGATATTCGATTAAAAAAAAAAGTATGTATACTTTCTCTAGGACACCCAAGGAGTCACCCATTTAAATATAGTAAGTAATTTCCATAACACCCTGTATATATATATTTAGTAATGTAAATTATTACTTCATTGGTAATAACCACAGTAATCTGATGGCGTAGGGTCTGCTTAAGCAAAGTTGTAAATAAAATGATCTCTAAGTGCCTGTTCTCACCAAAGCAACTGACAACCGCAACGCAACTAGTTGCTTATGAGTTGCCCATCATACCGCGTCGCTGTTGTCAGTTGCTTCCAATCGCGGTGTCATTGCTGACAATACAGCAAAATATTTAACTTTTGTAGCTTATTCGGTAAAACCCATTGAATTTAACTGGATCATTATTTAATTCCTGTGCCACTATATACGAACTATGTCTCAAATTGGTGGTATAAAAAGGGTTAACTTTTTAACAAGCAAGTATGTTGCGGCTATATCTTCATCTTACGAAGACGACATTTTGCTCACGTCAAAAGAGACTTCAAACCAGTTGATGCCAGTGAGAACGCAAGAGTAACTCATCTGAAGTTGCGGTCGCATTGCAGTTGCGTTGGTTGCCAGTTGCTTTGGTGAGAACAAGCGAGCAACTCAACTGAAGTTGCGGTCGCGTTTGCTTTGATGAGAACAGGCACTAAAAGCTGTAAAGTTAGAAAGACTGATATTATTTTGTAAGTGTTCATTCAATAGTTGAATGGCGAATAGACCATGTCTGGTTTTAAACAAAAACTAATCCAGTAATTTGGCCTACCTACTGGTTTTTACCAAACGACAGTGGATATTCAGTTTTTCATTTATATATCGTAAATGTTTTACAGGTATTTATTAGGATATTTACTTATATTTATTTTTTAAATACATTTGTTAAGAAAAATATTAAATATACCATTAACATTATACATATAAGACAGTATTTTTTGCTGAGTACCCAGCGTTTCATCGGCCGGGTACTGGAAAAAACAAAAACTACAAATCAACTTTGATGTTTTGTATTTTCGAAATTTGTTGGCCGTTTTAATTGATTTTTTTTTCTAATTGTAGGTTTTTTTCCTAAGAATATCACTGCCCCTATTGTTTTGGTTAAAAAATATCTTTAGTATTATACCGTGTGTTATACTGTTGTGTTTTTTTTAAGGGCATTGAAAACACCCGGTGGAGTATACTAGGCATTGCAAGTTGTTGTAGATACAGCCAAATGACAGTCTTATGTTCCTTTTACATTTTCTTTTTTGATTCATTTATTTATCTCTGTTACTTCAAGGAATACACAATTTGTATTAAAGTGCCTACATTGTTTTTAGTTAAAAAAAAACAACACCGCACAATGAACGAATTGCTGTAATTTTCGCAACAACAATAAATAACATAAAAAATACTAAATTTAAAAGTACATAATGAATCAGTAAACTGGCGGTTCCATTGGCGTAGCCAGAAATTTTTTTAATGGAAGTGGTTATCAAATTTGTGTTTATACGAATGTACCGGGTGTTATGGAAATGACTTATTATATTTAAACCGGCCAATCCCGAGATTAAACTAAATTGAAGAAAAATAACCTTAAATGGCGCTTTCAATTATTGTACGAAATATACATATGAAATATCAAAATTTACGTGGCCGCTACTGATGACGTTCGCAATCAATAGTTTATTGAGGCGGTGTTGTCATATTGCAACACAGAATTGTAAAGTGTATTCCGTTTTTGACAACAAGACGTCTCTGACTTCTTTTTCAAACTTTTTAGAAAAAATAATACTACAATTTTAAGGTACTCTCTTACCTTCGATCTTATAATCCGTTTTATAATTAAATTCCATAAAAAAATAAAACACAAAAAGTATGTTTTGCAACAGAACCAACAGTAGGTGGATATCACACAAATTTGAAATCACATCACAATATTTCTTATTATGAAATATTTCACAACAGAAAAAAAAATCGGGTAATGGTACAACTAACAAAACGTTTAAAATTCGTATACATCAAGGGCGTGGAACCCTCGACAGCGCCATTCTATTGCCGAGTCTCGAAACATACTGAAGCAACGATAGTCGCGCGCGGCAGGTATCCAACCAAGGGCGAGACATGCGGTGTGATCTGACAACACTGTTAGTATGTTCTAGTGACCCACATTGTTGCTAACTGAATCCAGATGGAACGGCGCGACAGTATGTGGGTAAAAAGGGGTTTTACCTTAGTATTTAGATATTCGATTTAAAAAAAAGTATGTAAACTTTCTCTAGGACACCTTAGGAGTCACCCATTTCAATATAATAAGTCATTTCCATAACACCCTGTACAGTTATATGTTAAATTAGCAATGAAATCCCAAATACGTTCAATGGGATTTAGGTCGGGGTTTTTAACTAAAAACTTTAGACAGATGTAATAAAAAAATTGTGTATTTCATGAAGTAACAGAGATAAACAAATGAATTAAAAAATTACATACAAAGGAAACATGAAACTCTCATTTGGTTGTATCTGCAATAACATGCAACGCCTAGTATACTTCACAGGGCGTTTTGAATTTTCGTAAAAAATACAACGCCCGGTATAATAAGGAAGTTACTTTTTTAACCGAAACAATAAAGGCAGCAATATTCTTAAGAAAAAAACCTACAATTACAAGAAAGAAATCAATCAATCAGAACGACCATTTTCGAAAATACATAACCTCAAAGTTAAGGCAAACTTTTGGTTATGCGTTAAATAAGTTGCGCAGTGCATATTACAAATAGGGAAAACCAAACGAATAAAACTGGGTTATTACCCAACGGTAAGCCGTTTTTTATAACCAATTACCCGGCTTTTGTAAAAACACCTCTCGAACCAATCCCTAGACAAGACCTCAAAAAAAGAGTATTCTTTTTCAAATAATATTAATACAAATTCAGTTTAGTAGTAATTAATATTCTTAAAGCCTGATCATAGGCCGAACAGACGGCCAATCCGAGTTTGTCCGCGCACCAATCGAACGCCGTGATTGGCTGATCGGATAGGACACTGTTCTGCAGCTGCTGCAGCTCTCCTATGATACCATACGGTATGCCGTCGGAGTCGTTTTCGACGCGTTTGGACGGATAATTGCTAAAATATAATAAATCTATAAGAAAAATAATTTTAGTCGGACATTTGCTATTGAATTTTACTTTTCAGCCTTCAGTCAAACTTTACGCGGTTCGGCGCTTAACTAGAGCTCCCACTACACTTGGAGGATGAGTTACACGTTCACTTTTTTGTGGAAATTGTCGCCTATGGCCGTGCCGTTCTATGGTCATAGATGGATAAACCAACCCCGAACAAACCTACGCTGCCATTACGTCACATTCCGGCATGAACAAATTTGCCGGTGACCTTGGGACTGGATATTTAAATTCAATGTTAAATTAGCAATGGCAAATATTTACAACGCATATAAAGAAGACGGGACTGATAACTAAATAATAATACCAGCTAGAAGGTTATTTTGAAAACAAAACCTATAGTTTTGAATTTTCAGTAAGAATCCAATTGCGGAATCAACACAGTGTTTATTTATTTTCCACTTAATAAATTATTGTTTGAGCACGCCGGACGATTTCTAACATGGTTTTTATACATTTTTCACCTCTCGCTCATCATACGGAAACGTCTAAATAAAACTGGGCAAACAAGAATAGACTCAAACTTTGTACTTTCGCTAAGGAGACAAAACGAGACATAATGATAAAATAAGTTGTAACATAATAGGACACAGGGCCATATTTTTTTTGTTTGGGGGGGGGGGGGGGACAAATATATATTTTTACCCTTTTATTTAACATTAGTCTACTTTTTTCTGTTCTATTGATCTCGACCCCCCCCCCCCCCCCCTTAAAATGTCAATAACCCCACCCCTTTAGAAATGTCTATTTACGGCCATGATACGCTGCCTTATACGAGTCTCAACGGTAGTGTTGGGAAAAACCGATGTTTTTAAAGGCCGTATTACACTTGGCAATTTTTATGGCGCCAGCAATGGCAATTATAATTCAAGGATTCAGGCGCAGTACACCGTTCTCCTTACTACAGTCGGAAATTCTACTCTTCTGACAATTAAAATGACAGGGATTCATGCGCAGTACACTGTTCCCGATCAGCTGTCTCTCATTACCAGAAATGGGCCATTTTAATTGCCCTTGCCGGCGCAATTGGGTAGACATGGATTATTCTGTTATTTTTAACTGTTTATTATTTGGCCGAACCAGGTATGAACAGGTAATGGCCATTTAAACCCACTGGTACTTAAATTAGCAGTTTACATTCTTTATTAAACTTATGGACTGCTAATTCAGCAACTTTTTGCACCTCCTATTTGTAAATAGCAGTAGCTGCTTTAACTGGTAATCAAAACGAACAGGTTTGCCCATCTCTAATTCTGGGGGTATTTTAGGGATTTTGACAGTACCAACTGCTGTTCTGACTCGTTGACAATGCTCCAGCTGATCGAACACGGTTTACTGCGCATGAATACGTGCCATTATAATTGCCGGCGCAAGAGAAAAAATTGCCGAGTCTAATACGGCCTTAATAATCAAGTACAGGGTGTCCCATTTTCGACACTTTTAGAGGGTATTTCCGCAATTGTTAGTGCTATCAAAAAAGTAATGCAGGTGTCATGTGCTCTTTTTAGGCGAAACATAATGGTAAAATCAAAATTTGAAAATTTCCGCTCGCTTAAGAGATACGGGGAAAATCAAAAAATTGACAATTTCAAAATTACCCTTTATTTTCTTAGTTAAAAGAGATACAGAAAAATGCTTTATACAGAAGTTTCTCTAGAATGATAGTTTAATAATCTGCCGTTTTCAGAATAAGTATACGGGGTCAGGTAAAAAAGTTATCGGACCTAACCTCATTGTTTTTCATTTCATCATCATCATCATTTCAGTCGTTTTATCAGGTTTATGTGTAAAGCGGGGAGAAGAGATTCTTGCCGACCATTATTTTTATTGCACAGAATCCTCACCCTGACGTCGCTATTTATATTGGAATCAGCATGTCTGATGCACAAGAAGTATGGATCCGATATTGATAGGTGTTCGGTGTATAATACACGTAGTTTGTGTAATATTTCATTGCGAGTAATAGACGTGTTTTGGACTTCCATTGTCTTTATTTCATTTTTAAATCACAACGTTTCAACTGGTAAGTATCTCCAGTCGTCTTCAGGTGAATACTGAGCAAGTTACTAAACTACGAGAGTATTTATACTCATAAGGGGGGTGAGAAAGTTAGTCAAGTATGACCGAGGTGGGTGCAGTCATGCGTCAATACTAGAGGACGTACCTAAACTAAGATTACATTTGCTTAACAGGGGTTTCCAAATGTTCCTTATATCTAAAGAGGGTTTGCTAAAACAACCAGGATTCTGAATGATGACAGCTGCTTCTTTGAATTTCCTCTTTCGCCAATGTTCTTCCTTAAGAATGATACTTGATTGTCCCCATTGTAAGTGGTGGCCGTGGGTCCAAGCGTGATCTGCTGCTCCGGATCTATTTGTTTCTCCCTTTCGTGTGTGGCTCTGATGTTCCTTGATCAGTGTTTCCAATGGCCGTAGGGTTTCACCAACATAGGATTGTCCGCACTCGCAGGGTATTCTATATACACAATTCTTTGTGTCTTTGTGGTTGGTTGGTTTTGTCTTTGTCAGGTGGCTTCTTAAAGAGTCTTTGGAGCTGAATACTGTTCGAATATTGTATTGTTGTCCTATTCGTTGAATCTTTTCAGAAACCCCCTTGACATAGGGTATGTTTATGGTCGGTCCAACTTCGGTGTCATCCCTCGTTCTCTGTTTGTGATTTTGACGCTTTTTGATGGCTTGGTCTACCAGTCGTTGGGGATAACCATTCATTCCTAGATCCTTGGTGATGTTGTTAAGTTCTTGTGTGATAGCCTCTTGTGAGTTGCAAAGCGTGAATGCTCTGTCAACCAATGTTTTAGCTATCCCATGTTTGATATTATTCGAATGGTTCGAGGCATAATTAAGGTATTGTCCTGTGTGAGTTTGTTTCCTGTATACCGATGTGATGATGGTATTCCTGTTTCTCTGAACTACAACGTCTAGAAAAGGTAGTCTGTCATTATTTTCTTTCTCCATAGTAAATTTAATTGTAGGGGTCAGGTTGTTCATGTGTTGTAAAAAAGTTTGTTTGAAGTTCGTCATCGCTTCTGTTCCAAATAATGAAGGTGTCGTCTACGTAGCGGAGCCATAGTTTAGGTTTTATTATAGCTTTTTTAATGGCTTGGTCTTCAAACCATTCCATGTAAATGTTGGCTATTACTGGGGAGAGGGATGAGCCCATTGGCAGCAAGATTCGACGAATAGGACAACAATACAATATTCGAACAGTATTCAGCTCCAAAGACTCTTTAAGAAGCCACCTGACAAAGACAAAACCAACCAACCACAAAAACACAAAGAATTGGAAACACTGATCAAGGAACATCAGAGCCACACACGAAAGGGAGAAACAAATAGATCCGGAGCAGCAGATCACGCTTGGACCCACGGCCACCACTTACAATGGGGACAATCAAGTATCATACTTAAGGAAGAACATTGGCGAAAGAGGAAATTCAAAGAAGCAGCTGTTATCACTCAGAATCCTGGTTGTTTTAGCAAACCCTCTTTAGATATCAGGAACATTTGGAAACCCCTGTTAAGCAAATGTAATCTTAGTTTAGGTACGTCCTCTAGTATTGACGCATGACTGCACCCACCTCGGTCATACTTGACTAACTTTCTCACCCCCCTTATTAGTATAAATACTCTCGTAGTTTAGTAACTTGCTCAGTATTCACCTGAAGACGACTGGAGATACTTACCAGTTGAAACGTTGTGATTTAAAAATGAAATAAAGGCAATGGAAGTCCAAAACACGTCTATCATTCATGATACAGCATTGTCTCTAACCTTCAAAGAAACACATATTTCATTGCCTTGTCCTACGTCGACACTCACAAATAACTCCATATTCTATGGTAGTAAAAAGATATTTAACCATCTTCCCCTCGCTTTGAGACGGATTCAAGGTATAAAAGCATTTAGGAGGGATTTGGTAAAGGTTCTAGTTGTGAGACCCTATTATAGTATGGAGGAATTTTTCCAGGAAAATTTTGATTAAATATGGCGGGAGGGGTATTGAAATGCCAACCTCTTGCTATGGTGTCTATCTAAATTTATATTTGTATTTATGTTTATGTTTGTATTTCTAGTTGTATTTATATTTATGTTTTGGTTATTTGTTATTCACAGCTTTGTTAACGAGATACAATTCTTATATTAACAATAAAGCATATTTTGAGTTGAGTTGAGTTGTTTTAAATGGAATTTTAATCTAAAAAGATAGGATTTTAAATTATCTTTTCAAATATACAGGGTGTCCGGGAACATGTGGGAAATCTCCCGGATATGAATAAAACACGTGAAAAGAATACTATAGGTTCATATAAACTTCTTTCGTATCGGCCTCCTCTTCGGAGATATGGGCTCCCAAAGAGCACCAATGGAATCAAGTTTTTTACACATAATTATTGAACCACCTGGTATATTTCAATTATTTTTTAATATGATGTATACCAGGTAAGACCCGTCAAATTACTACCCAAGAAACTGTTGTGAATTACTCACAGCTGCAGGGACGGACTAGCTGTAACACTCATGGGCCCATTTTTTTACGCCCTGTATGATGAGAACTTTGGACAATGTTTTTTACATACCCTTAACTATTGGCTAAAAATTAAGTACTCTTCATTCATGTCGCTAATCCTAACCGTTTTCGAGAAAACGTCATTTTATTTACACAGAGTCCCCTTACTTCTCACGGGTTAAATATGAAAAAGCGGAATTTTGAGTTTCAACATACAAAGATGTATCTTTTACCGAGATACGCCAAATACATGATGTAAATAAAACAACGTTTTCTCGAAAACGGTTAGGATTAGCGACATGAATGAAGAGTACTTAATTTTTAGCCAATAGTTAAAGATATGTAAAAAACATTGTCCAAAGTTCTCATCATACAGGGCGTAAAAAAATGGGCCCATGAGTGTTACAGCTAGTCCGTCCCTGCAGCTGTGAGTAATTCACAACAGTTTCTTGGGTAGTAATTTGATGGGTCTTACCTGGTATACATCATATTAAAAAATAATTGAAATATACCAGGTGGTTCAATAATTATGTGTAAAAAACTTGATTCCATTGATGCTCTTTGGGAGCCCATATCTCCCAAGAGGAGGCCGATACGAAATAAGTTTATATGAACCTATAGTATTCTTTTCACGTATTTTCTTCATATCCGGGAGATTTCCCACATGTTCCCGGACACCCTGTATAACACCCCATGGATGATATTGATTTCCTGGCGATTTATTTAAACTTAATTACTTTGAAACGAAATAAAAGATTCAGATTAAGGTAAAAAATAACGGGAATCATCGCAAATGTTCGGGATATATCCGTAATAAATTTTGCGCAATTTCTTCGTCTTTTCCACTTTCAATATCGTATCAAGTTTTTCAAAATGTTGATAAGGCATTTTCACAAATGAAATTGACGTTAAATGTTAATAATGTCAATGTCAACATAGTGTTTTCTAGGATATTAGCTTTGTTTCACGGTCTACTGTAGTTTAAAGTCATAAAGTTTAAATGAACGGCCTATGAAACCAATATGAAGAAAAAGAATAAAATGCTATCTTTTTAGATTAAAATATACAGGGTGTTCCATTTAAAAAATAAGGTTAGGTCCCATACTTTTTTACCTGACCCCGTATACTTATTCTGAAAACGGCAGATTATTAAACAATCATTATAAAGAAACTTCTGCATAAAACATTTTTCCGGTAATTTTGAAATTGTCTATTTTTTGATTTTCCCCCTTATCTCTTAGGCAACCGAAAATTTTCAAATTTTGATTTTACCATTTTAAGTTTGACCCAAAAAGAGCACATGACACTTACATTACTTTTTTGATAGCAGTAACAATTACGGAGATATAAAAGTGTTGAAAATGGGACACCCTGTATTTGATATTCGAGCGATTTTAATAATCGAATGAATTGCTCGAGCGATTAATCACTTCAAATTTTTATGACGAAGAAGAATGTGTTGATAAAACACCAGGGGTTGTTTTTTTGTAAGTTTTAGAAGTTTAGTCTAGCGGTTTTCTTTAGGAAGAACAGTTGATTCTGATTTTTTTTTAAATTACATTCCTTTTTTAAGAATTTACAATCGCTGCTGGCTAGCCAGTTCCAGTCGAAACAAAACCCATGTCGCTATGAGTCCACTAGCGGATTTGGCATACTTTTTTTTTAAGCGTCAGCCTTCTGAGCGTCAAACCCGAACATCGCCAATCGGTACATTTTGGGTGGCACGCGAAATTTGGGTAACAAGTGACAGGCAATGATTCGATTTTTCGCCTGAATTTATATCTAGAGAAGTATTTCCTCCTATCGAGCGAAAAACTGTTAGAATACACGTCGGCGTCGAGCGAAGCTCGGGTATCGGGTGAAAAGTAATAAAGTAACAATCGACGATTTTCGCTCGAATCTATAACTCGAGCAGTTTTTTTTAATAATCGAGCTACGTCGGTTATTTCAATAATCGAGTAATCAAGCGGTTTTTCGCTCGAGCGATCACAACACTACTAAACTGCATACTTACTACTTCCACAGACGCAACGATCCGCCACCACCCGTAGTTACGAATATCTCCCTGTTTTGCGGCAAGTGTTTCGCTTGCCAAATGGTAGAGCCGTGTGCTTTTTCCATCAAGTTGGCAAATCCCTTCTTGGGATGTTGAGTGCGGACGTCAAAACAGTAGAATTTCGATTCTAGTGTCGTCACGACTAGTTTATTCATGGGTATGTCTTTTCTGTCGAATTGAAGATTAACAATCTACAAGGGAAAAATAGTTATGGTGGTACAACACTTCGTTATTTTTGAAACTGCTGGGAGGCACCGAAAAAAGGGTTTGTGCGCAGTGGCAGCTCGTGATATATGTGCTAGGGGGAAACACGGAGTGCAAACACAGCAAAGTGGACGTTTTTGCCTCCAGCCCAAGGGAAGCAACTTATTATCTGTTTTAAAACATAATGCTTTTATTTGTCAATTTATTCCAAAAACATCGGTTCGGTCCGGAGGCAAGGCTCTGAACGAGAAATTAATTGAAACGCAGAAAATAGCCCAGATGTGCATAATTATATAATATGAGAAATACTCTCAAAAATGTATACAGTGTGTCCCATAAGTTATGGGCCCTAGAGCAACTTGAGATACTAAACATCAAATTAGACCAATTAAGTCATATAAGTTTTTTCGAAATATATCTACAACGTGTCTAAGATAAGGAGGGCAAGTACAGGGATCTCGGAAACCGTAAGAGATACGAAGTCGGTTAAATAGAGGTAAAGTTGCGGATTTACGTGCCTAATAATATGCCGTTTAGAAAGTTTTAAATTCCGAGTAGTTGAAAAACCCGAAATTCTGCAAAATCGTTTTATTGTTTTCCTGGGTTTTTTGAGATCGAATTCTAAAGTAAATAGCATTTTTGCATTGCCACTTTTTCCGCTCTATCTAACAGCGTTAATTGTTTTGTAATCCGACGAGTCGTCTTCGAAGGGCCATTATCAACTTTCTTTTTTTAAATACGGTCCTGTTTTCCTGATATTGGAATTTGAGAGTTTTTTTTCTTCCGAATGCAACGATGTATGACACATTGTGGTTTGATGACGTTTCGAGGGTTTTTTGAACAACATCAGGAGATTTTGGGATACGGTCCTGTAAGTATTACTCCTAATTTTATAAATAATATCTCATAAGTAAGTTCTAAATTTTTTACTTATGTTGGACTAATTCAATAAATAACACATAATTTAATAATAAACCACAAATAAGTGAACGAAATACAGAAACATTATTTCAAACTTCTGTTGATTCGGGATTTAAAGAAACGTAAGCGTTTGAAACAAAAAAATTAAGATGGTGACGCGTGATTTGTTTCACTTGACATTCCCATTGTGATCGTTTGAGAGCGTTTTAAGAGGTTTTCTATTTTTCAGAAAATATGAAACAATTTTACAAATGCTGAAAAGTTTGATATTCTATCGCATGTTTTATTTTATCTGAAAAAAACTCTTATGTGGCAGTTAGAAGATGATATTTGTGCTTTGGAAATCATTTTGAACACCTGATTATGTAGTTCCTTGCATTTTTCGTTGTTCGTTTTATTACTGTTTTGGAATGATTTTTATTCACTTATTTGTGGTTCATTATTAAATTATTTGTTATTTATTGAACTAGTTACGTATGAGATTTTATTTATAAAATGCGGAGAAATACAGGACCGTATCCCAAAATTTCCTGATGTTGTTCAAAAAACCCTCGAAACGTCATTAAACCACAATGTGCCATACATCGTTTCATTCGGAAGAAAAAAGGCTCTCAAATTCCAATATCAGAAAAACAGGACCGTATTTAAAAAAAGAAAGTTGATAATGGCCCTTCGAAGACGATTCGTCGGATTACAAAACAATTAACGCTGTTAGATAGAGCGGAAAAAGTGGCAATGCAAAAGTGCAATTTACTTTAGAATTCGAACTCAAAAAAACTCAGGATAACAATAAAACGATTTTTTAGAATTTCGGGGTTTTCGGGATATCTCCGGAACTACTCGGAATTTTAAAACTTTCTAAACGGCATATTATTAGGCACGTAAATCCGCAACTTTACCTCCATTTAACCGACTTCGTATCTCTTACGGTTTCCGAGATCCCTGTACTGGCCCTCCTTATCTTGGATACGTTGTATATACCTCCAGTTGCTCTATGGCCCATAAGTTATGGACACCCTGTATAGAAAAACTAAATAGAGTTTATATTAAAGACGCTTTGCCAGAGCCGGCTCAAGACAAAATTTTCACCCGGGCCTTATCCGCCCATGCGCTTTACAAGACTTATATTTTATAGAAGAACTATAAAAAGTTGTAACTGTACGTTTATAAAATAAGGGTTATTAATTAATTTATTCGTTTGTAGTAGAGGAGGCATGCCTCTTACCCCATTTTTAAAACACTTTGTCCACCTTACGCTCATCGTCTTCAAATCGAACAACTTTATGTCACCATTGTCGTATCCAGCTGCTACGATTCTTTCGTCGTTGTTATAGGAATTGCCGAAAGTTACGCACCAGCAATCTCTGCCGGCTTGCCCTTCCAAGGGGGTGAATTTTGCTACTGGTACGTCTTTTTGACGAACATCCCATATCATAACGCAGCCTTAAAAAATGATAAAATTATGAAGAAGTGATGGTCTTGTTTAGACAGTATCAACAAGAGAGTTCCATGAAAGTTGTCAACGCGATTTTGCGATTCTCAGAAAAGCTCTTATAAAAGTACTTTAAAAGTCATATTCAAAAGAAGAGTTCGGACATTAAAAAGTGAAGATATTTCCCTCAACTCCTCAATACGGAAAAAATGTTAATTAAAAATCCAAAGTTTCAGTTTTTTTTCTTTTAAATGTGCAGGCTTTGAATATTTACCATCTCTAGATCCAGTTACAATTTCTGGGGCCCCAGAGTTGGCACTCTGTCCGGCAACTCCGTCTATGGAATTTATAACAGCTGTGTGAACAGTACTTTTATATACAGGCATTATTGTATCTTCCAAATCCCTACAAAAATTAATTACATACATGTAAGCATTAATATAATTTGATACTATTTATTATAGACTTATTTGCATACATTCCTTTTGGCATGTTTGAAAAATATTACCAAAGTTGCAATCGCCCAGAAAAATCTCCAGTAGCCAAATGCCTGTTTCTTAGACTAGAAGCATCGAATGTACAGCATTTAAAATGGTCTTTTTTGCAGAATTCGTCTAATTTATGAACTCCGTCTGCGCTGAGCGAATATATTTCCACGATTCCGGCGCCATTTGATTTTCCTCCTATCGCTACGAATTTTGCTGAACACGGAATCCATTTTACGTCGTGTATCGCGTAATCCAAGGATTTTTCATTGTGGCATATTATTTGGGGCTTCGCTAGTGATTCCATTTAGAGAATATTACTAAGCAAAATTGTCACAATTTTTGAAATTTGAATGATCGATCAAACAGCGGAAGCCGTGTGGCGCCTGTAGTGACCATAAGAAGTACTAAGTTTTACTGTTCGTAACATTCATATACTAAAAATCTCAAAGCCTATTATGTCGAAATTTAGAGAATTCTTGATATTTCGAAGTAAAATGTCGAATTATGGTTAGTTTTGATTTTGAGTGATTAGCTAAGACATACGCTTGGAAATATTCATAACACGTGGTGGCGAATTTGACATGTAACCCTCGGTCTACTTTCAAAAATGAAAGATAATGCGTGTAGATAAAAGCATTAATTAAGAATAATTAACTTTAATACAATAAAGACTTAATTGTTGGTATGTTGCAATACATCAAATTTAATCTTCAGTTTACGTAATCAAAATAATAGTATGACAGTGAGAGTTAAAGTACTGTTTTTTGCACAAGCAAAAGAAATTGCTGGTATAAACTCTGATATTTTAGAAGTTCCTGAATTAATACGTTGCACTCATTTATTGGAAATCCTTATTAAGCACTATTCTCTGCAGAAGATCCAAAATAACATTATAGTATCCGTTAATGAAGAGCTATATCACATAGAAGATAACTTGAACCTTAAAGAAGGTGACGAAATTGCTATAATACCACCATTAAGTGGAGGATAAGTTTAAAAAATATTAAGTCAGTTGCTACCATGACCAACTTCCTAAAATTCACACCAGATAAACTTAATATTCAAGATATAACAGATCTTGTTACGGCTGCCTCTTGCGGTGCCATTTCTATTTTTGTGGGAACTACAAGGGATAATTTTGATGGTAAACTTGTGGTAACTCTTGAATATGAAGCTTATGAATCTATGGGCATAAAAGCTATGGAAAAGATATGCATGGATATAAGGAAGCAGTGGGCTGATGTCGAAAACATTGCTATATATCACAGGTATATATTGCTATAGTATTTCAATTGAGTGTTATGTAGGTATATTATTTCCTCATCTTTTTTGATTTGATGCAGAACTCATTTCTCATAAAGTAAGGGTTTCTCATGAAAAATCCAGATTCATAATCTACATCATTGCTGAAAAAATCAGCAGGTTTGGTGTGGTCCTCATATAATAGATAATTTACTTTAAGTATTCCTAAAACAATTATTTATTGGGCCTTAGACTTTTAAATAATTATTAAATCTATCCTTCTAGACTTGGTACGGTACCAATCAAAGAACCTAGTGTGGTAATTGCAATTTCTTCACCACACAGAGAAGATGCGATAAAAGCAACGGAGTTTTGCATTAACAATCTAAAGAAATCTGTTCCTATTTGGAAAAAGGAAGTATACGCAGACAGCCCATCAACATGGAAAGAAAATAAAGAATGTCAGTGGTCAAGTAATTATGTAGAAGCCTAAAAATTATTTTTTTGTTCCTTTTTACTACATATAAGTTTCACTTATATTTGCTTCTGTTTGATTTTTGTTATTGTTTAAAAAAATGTCATCAGCAGAAAGATTTCAGGTTTCCTTTACCATTTGTAGTTGCTACTTGCTTTAAACAAATACTTATTAAACAATCCTTGAGAATGTACTCCCTATTTTTATCTTTTAAAAGTAGTTATTTTTTGCTTATTAATTAAAATAATAAGTACTTAGGTTTATAATATACATATACTCTTGTTAAGGATTAATTATACAATCTGATAAAGTTATTTGTTTTATTTTAGCTGATAACATACCTTACCGCCCAAAAAGAAAAAAATATAAATTTGAAATAACACAAGAAGTTCAAGTAAATTATGTACCGCCGCATTTGGTTCAAATAAAGGCTACTAATGAGGACTTGAATGTACGAATAGAAAAATTTCAGGAGCGAAAAAGAGCAGAGATTGATGCTCACAACATTACTGAGTTCCTTATAAGGTAGAGAAATGAATTATTTATTTTGTGGAAAAAAAATTTGTTTGCAAAAGAAAAATTGGCAAAAAATAATTTTGAAAAAAAATTATTTTTTTTAAATAAAAATGTGGGAAAAATTTTTGGAAAAAGAAATTTTGTGGAAAAAAAAATTGTTCGAGGCGGTTCTCGGTGGGAAATCTGTAGGTAATTCTCACTATATTAATTTTTTATATTTTTTTTTAGAGAAAGGGATCCGGACTTTGGCTGCGCCAGGATTGACGCCGTAATTACGAAAAGGAAAGACTCGAAAAGTCATTTACAAGGTACATATATTATATGCCATGCATTGTTTCTTACCGCAAGCTGTGGTAACAGTAGTGTTCCTCATTCTAGCGACTGCAGTGGCACGCGAAAAAGTGACTTCTCTTCTCGTTAGAAAAAATGCTTTGATGTATGTGCAGTGGCGGTTCTTCCACATATTATTTATCGTATAAAGTCCGACCCTACCTAATGTTTTATCGTACCGTCAAACTAAAAAAGTCCGACCCTCCCTAATATTTTATCATCCCGTCAAACCAAACTGTATAGATCCGGCAGCCGTGCCTCGGTCGAGGTAAATGACGATTATGACGAGACTTGCTCGCAAGTGCGATTAAGTAGTGCAGTTTCTCTGTAGTAACAGGTGGCAGCGGAGCTATGGCGATTTAACATGGAAAAGGCGCACAGTTTTTGTGTGCACCGCGCGCTGTTGTCTGTTAGAAATTCGAGCGTGTATGTTTTAATATTATATCTTTATTAAGTTAAAATGAATAGTTGACGGTGGACTATTTCAGAAATAACTTTAGCTCTTTGAGTTTTTAGCAAAAAATTGAAGTGAAGAATGCGAGAACACCTAAACGCGAAATTAATTTAACGCAGACCACAAAGGGTAAATCTAGGCACTTTATTAGAAAGTTTAAAAATGAAATATATGAAAAAAAAATTATAGAGGGTATTCCAAACTTAATGAGGCTGTTATTGATCAATTTTCTACCATTAAGAATCGAAGAATAGGCTTTACGTTTAAGCACTATTGTGTAGGGTCAATAAATGTTGTGTATTTTGATAAATGATACTCGATATGATTTTAAACCATTTTATTTAAGGATTTAAACTAAAAAACACTGAAAATATGAAGAATGCCAACTTGTCAGTCTCGTGGCTCGATTCGTTCTCGTCATAAAACAGTTAACTATTGTTCTCGTCTTGGCGTAGTGGTATTAGACATCATTCGGTTATCTTGATAACTCGTAGATGGCGGTAGTAGTATAGACATCATTCGGTTTTCTTGATAGCTCGTAGATGGCTTTAGTAATATTAGTAGTGGACTATATAAATATAATAATATAATAAATATAAGCTATACACACTAAGAAAACCTTTCTTATTTTCCAAACGTTTTATTTCTTGTGTAAAATTAAAAAATAAATAAAAATATGTTTTACCTAACGCATTTTCTTATTACTTTATTTAACGCCTAGAAAAATTTCAAAATACATGTGAACCCCCTCTATCATAGGTCACGAGCCGCCACTGTTTATGTGCTATGTAACATCTCACAAATTTGGTTCCCAGATTTTCTATTTTAATGACAGATTTTTTTCTAGTCGAGAGAGTTCTAAACAGTTTCCAACACCGTGATCAAAAATCTTCCGACTACTTAACTAAGCACATTCCCCGCAATGGCGTCGAAGAGAGGCTACAAATTTTGGAAACACAATTAAGTTTAGGGAAAGCTGTCCCAAAAAATGTGTATCAGAGGCTCAAAAATTTAGAGAATCGATTACTGCTTTTGGAAAGTATATCACCTGAATACATACAATTTTGGGTAAAAATGTGAAAATAAAGAAACAAACTGGCAATTTATAATGTTTGTTTTTTTAGGAAAAAACGTCTTCACCCAACAAATTCATAAAAAAGAAAACCTTCCTGCCGGCAGAAATTGACGAGATTATTGCGGAAGTGGAGAAAAAATGTATCAAATAATTTACAATTGGATACATAAATGACATTGGCAGAAATTACTTTTCCACAATCAAACCGCCCGGTTATTCTTGATTACTAACCAGATAACTTTGACAATGACGTTGGGATATGATTATTTATCTTTATCATTAAATTATAAAATTTATTGAACAATATAACGTATAATTTTGAAAATATTTTTTGTTCTGTTTAACGTTCCGTAGACTGGCTTCACTATCCTTATATTTAAACACTTTAGTCAATTTTAAACGTTTTTCCATATTTTTGAGTAAATTCAGTAAAAATTTCTAACATATTTTTAAATTTACCACGTTTATGGGTAAAGCGGTTATTATTTGACTTCTATCTCTCTCTTATATATTACAGAAAGGGATAACCGATTGATCCGGTTATAGCTAAGGCCGTTAAGCTACGACCTACTTCATTACCATGGAAGTGTCCAAGTTGAAATATGGCTCCAGGAGATTTCTATTATTTAGGTCTAGGATGTGCATAAACACATTTTTGGGTTGAGTTTTCTTCTTTATCGTCTTTGTCATGGTGACGAATTGACGTACTGACGTGGAGTTTGAGATGTGGATGTTTTAAATTTTTAATTAAGTTTTATTTAATAAAATAACTATTATTTAGTGTAAAATAGTTTTTGGCCATAGGCAAAGGTAAGAAATTACTAAACATATATACTTTTTATAAATTTATCCAGAAGTTATATTGAATATCGATAAAAATGGGTTCAGAGGATCATTGTCCAAGTCATCTAATATAATTAAACCCTTATATTAACTGTGTTTAGAGATTTAAAACGCTTAAAAATGCTATAATAAATAAAGAGTGTATAGTATATTCAATTAGAATGTACTTTTCAATCAGTTTTCTACTAGAAATCAGGAAATTTATATGAAAGGATTGTTTACACAGTCCCAGCCATACTGCCCCTTGTGTAACGTACTTTAAAACCCGCCCGCCCTTTTTTAGATGGCTACCTACGAGGAATACATTCAACAAAACGAAGATCGAGACGGTGTCCGTTTTACATGGAATGTATGGCCTTCAAGCAGAATTGAGGCTACTCGTCTGGTGGTGCCACTAGCTTGTCTCTATCAACCAATAAAGGAACGTCCAGATTTACCTCCTATTCAGTATGACCCTGTTTTGTGTACAAGGAATAATTGCAGGGCTATTTTGAACCCCCTTTGTCAAGTTGACTATAGAGCAAAGTTGTGGGTGTGCAATTTTTGTCTTCAAAGAAATCCTGTAAGTATTTTGAAGATTTTTTTTTGTGTAGATGTTGTTTCATTAGTTTTGATGTAGATGTTAATACAGTAGATATAATAAAATAATTACTTTGTTGTTATTTTTTCATACGTAAATCATGAATTACTAAAAAAAATAAAGATTTTAATATATTCTCTTCATAGTTTCCTCCTCAATATGCTGCAATCTCTGAACAACACCAGCCAGCAGAACTTATGCCCATGTTCTCTACCATAGAATATACTATAAGCAGAGCTCAGACTTTACCCCCCATCTACCTTTATGTAGTAGATACATGCATGGACGAGGAAGAGCTGGGGGCCCTAAAAGACTCTTTGCAGATGTCCCTTAGTTTGCTGCCCCCAAATGCGTTGATTGGACTGATTACTTTTGGAAAAATGGTGCAGGTCCATGAGTTAGGTAAGAAATATAATTAATACACAATGTATCTTTCATATTCTCAGATAAACCACCAGAAGAAACGCCGTTTTTAACTTTTATTTTTTAGGAACTGAAGGTCTTAGTAAGTCCTATGTCTTCCGCGGGACTAAAGATCTGTCTGCTAAGCAAATTCAAGAAATGCTAGGGATTGGCAAGGTTTCTATGAATCCCCAAGGGATGCAAAATCCCAATATGAGACCTGGACAGCCTGGAGCGCCTATGCAAGCGCCAATGCCACCTGCAGGCAGATTTATACAACCAGTAAGTATCATTATTAGTATTAGATGAAACATATTAATAATATACAAGCTCGGTACTAGTACTAGGAAACACCCTGTACAGTAAATATTTAAAATAAACTAACCAGGATTCATTCAATCAGAAGTTTATTAGTTTTTTTATTTAGGTATCAAAATGTGAAATGAACCTCACAGATTTAATAGGAGAACTCCAGAGGGACCCCTGGCCCGTTCCCCAAGGCAAACGTTCGCTCAGATCGTCTGGAACAGCATTGTCGATAGCAATTGGTTTATTAGAATGTACTTACGCAAACACTGGTGCGAGAGTTATGATGTTCGTAGGTGGACCTTGCTCTCAAGGACCCGGTCAAGTTTTGAATGACGATCTAAGACAGCCTATTAGGTAAAATTAAGTATTTGGATTATATTAAGTTCCTAAACTGTTTAAGTACAAGACAAAGATGACACCTGCTTTGAATATTCCCAAAAAACTTAAGTACTTTTATTCTAAATTAACAATGTTTATAATTTCATTGAATTTTAGGTCCCATCATGATATTCAAAAGGACAATGCCAAGTACATGAAAAAAGGCATTAAACACTACGACAATTTGGCTATGAGGGCAGCTACAAACGGACATTGCGTTGACATTTATTCTTGTGCTCTCGATCAAACGGGTCTTATGGAGATGAAGCAGTGCTGTAATTCTACAGGGTAAGAAATATATTTTTAGAACATTCGCGAACAAACCACCTTATAACCATGGATATGTACAACTTATGGGATACGCAGCAGTTAAATTTTATGAGTGAAAAAATGGGTTATCGCGCACGGTTTATTGGTCATATTTTTAAAGGTTTCTCGTCGGTTGTCTTCCGCACAATTTTGTCACCGTCATATAGGCAACCCCGCCGTATTGGTGCCGGTCTGGTTGCCAACCAACGACGACCGTCTAGAACTGAAATCAATCGGAGGGATGTAACGATATTAAAAATCTATCGATACGTGGACAATAGATATCAAAATTAATTCTAAAATTGGCTTTTTAGTAATGGCCGCAAGGCCTTCTTTTATGGGAGTACGGTCCTGTTCGCCGGTTTACATCGCGAGGCCATAAATTTGCCCCTTTTGCTGTGCATAGATATAGGTCGGTGGAACAAACCCAAATAAAAGATTTAAGATTTGTTTGGTAATTTTATTTTTCATCGTAAATTTCCCATAACTTGTGTCCCTTTTGTGCTTGATTTAAAATATTTATTTTAGAGGTCACATGGTGATGGGAGATTCATTCAATTCGTCACTTTTCAAGCAGACTTTCCAGAGGGTGTTTGGAAAAGACTCGAAGGGCGAATTGAAAATGGCATTCAATGGGACTTTGGAAGTAAAGTGCTCCAGAGAACTAAAAGGTAGGGTTTCTTTCCTTTTAATAATTACTTTTCCTTGGAATAAGATTGTCTACACTAGGTTTGTTTAACTTAATTTACATACCGCACACTTTTAACCTTGACATTTTAGAATCGCCCGAAATTTTTTTTGCAACTTATATACTTAAAATTAAACAAAACGTATTTTAGGATTTTGCTGAAAAATTTTTTTTTTCGAAAATATCCACATAAATTTTTGATAATTTTCTCGATTTTCTCCAGTCTTCTCATGTTTCAAATATATCTTCAGTTGTACTTATCGGAAATTGTCATGTTAACAAATGAAATATAATAACAATTTAATTATTTAAATAGTTTTAACATGCTGTTAACCCATCTTAAATTAATTTTAATAAATATTATTTTGTTCTTTATCCTCTTATGTATCAGTCAATTCCATTTACCTTAGTTTTCGGCACAAATTATACATTATCAGGAAAATTTTGAGAATTTTCTATTGATTTATCTGTAATTGAGGTCAAGTTTAAGCTAGTGAAACTAGATTTCACCTAAGAATAAATGAGAAATAGGTACAAATTGAATCATTCGACCGCGAACGTGCCCTTCTTCATCTGCCAGACTATTTTTGGTGAGGGGAATCTCCAGAACAAAGTATATTACACCCACATATATACAGGGTCCGCAAACGAAGCGTGGACGGAACATTAAATCGTTATCGAAGGACTTATCAACAATACTAAAACAGCTTGAGATATTGGATTAAAAGCGGCATGTTTTAAAAATATTTTACATTATACAGGGTGGCCCAAAAAAGTGTGACAGCATAAAGTTATATTTTTTTAAATGGGACACTCAGTATTTTATTGCATATTTAGGTTCGTATTACTATCGTTTATAAGTGCCTCAAATTTTATTTAATTTGGTTTCGTAGTTTCGGAGAAATAAATTAAAAACTAAAAAAAAAGTTTTGCAGTCATAAATAAAAAAATCAAAAAAAACAATCCAGAACTAATTTTTTAACCTCGGCATTGAGTGAAATTTATGACAAGAGGTCTAGAGATACTATGAATGTAATTGCGTTTATTTATTTTATACAGGGCGTTCATAATAAGCTTTCAAAAACCCCACATTTTAAAATAATTTTTCTTAAGTTTTTCAAATGGAACACCCTATATATTATTTGGCTATTTGACATAGAATTCATAGACAATTTTTTTTTGTAATACAAGCATATAAGTTATATCCAGCCGTTTTCGAAATAATTGTAAATATCATAAATTATGTTGTTTAAATAGAGTTTTTATTGGGAAATTTTGTTATAGGCGACTAGACTAATAATTGTAAACTAAAGTAAATGTTCAAAATAGCTTCCCTTTACTTAATTTAATGATTTTCCTCTACTGCCAACAGAACTCATAATTAATTTTCTTCATTAATAACGGGTTTATTGATTATCATCCTTTTTGTGTATGCAGTGCTTCCTGTTGATACAAATCTTTGCAACAACTTCTCCAAGGTTTCTGGTCTCGGCTTTCTCTCAATATCTGGGTATCTTTCAGCATACACTCGGCTCGCGAGTAGGCTATTTCTTGCACATTCACCCAGTATAAAAATCATATTTACCATTTCTAAAGTTGTAAAATTCGACATTTTGTGTAAGTTAGTACTTAATTTCGACGACTGAACAAATGTAAATCAATTTATTTGGCTGTCATAGTGACAATCTAAACAAAAAAAAAATCATTGCAACTCGATTACGAATAAAAAATAAAGTTAAATAAATAAAAGTAGCAAAAATGTAGGCTTTTAAAATTTATATCGAAATAACTAAAATACGGTAAACTCTAAGAGTAAAAGGAAGCTATTTTCAACATTTACTTTAGTATACAATTATTAATCTAGTCGCCTATAACAAAATTTCCCAATAAAAACTCTATTTAAACAACATAATTTATGATATTAATAATTATTTCGAAAACGGCTGGATATAACTTATATGCTTGTATTACAAAAAAAAATTGTCTATGAATTCTACGTCAAATAGCCAAATAATATACAGGGTGTTCCATTTGAAAAACTTGAGAAAAATTATTTTAAAATGTGTGGATTTTGAAAGCTTATTATGAACACCCTGTATAAAATAAATAAACACTAATACATTCATAGTATCTCTAGACCTCTTGTTATAAATTTCACTCAATGCCGAAGTTAAAAAAATAGTTCTGGATTATTTTTTTTTATTTTTTTATTCAGGACTGCAAAACTTTTTTTTTTAGGTTTTAATTTATTTCTCCGAAACTACAAAACCAAATTAAATAAAATTTGAGGCACTTATAAACGATAGTAATACGAACCTAAATATGTAATAAAATACTGGGTGTCCCATTTAAAAAAATATAACTTTACGCTGTCACACTTTTTTGGGCCACCCTGTATAATGTAAAATATTTTTAAAACATGCCGCTTTTAATCCAATATCTCAAGCTGTTTTAGTATTGTTGATAAGTTCTTCGGTAATGATGTAATCTTCCGTCCACGCTTCGTTTGCGGACCCTGTATTATAAACGGTATATTGCTAATACCATCTGCAATTATGTTCCCGCTATGGGCATCGAAGGGGGCGTTGTGAGTTTGCGCAGTTCGACAATTTCCTTGTGAAAGTAAACATTCGACAGGACCGGATTTCAACTTTTTTGATGTAAATTTCACTGGTTAGTTAGGAAAAATATTGCAATCAAAATATCGATTAGTTCGATTTAAGACAGCGTTCCATGCATACACATGCCCTGATTGGTGTAAACTTTTGGTGCCAAATTCCGTCTGAATATTTGCAACAATCGACACGATGAGCTTTATTTTAACTTTCATCCGACGTCGTATGTTCCTTAACATCACTTTTTTCTAAACCAAAAATTAAGAAAGAATACTAATTTGACAATTTTGGGAATTATTATCAGCTACTAATGCACCAAATTAAAAATTTGCAAAAAAGCACCATGCACTTGTGTCCTTTTATCTTAAACAAAACAACTAACCTACCAAACAGCGAATCGAATCACCACAAATTAAAAACTCCTTTACAAAAATTGTTGTTAGGTAATGAAAGTTTATAAGCACTAATATACCGACAACAATGTGGATGAACCACTTTGTATTCTGTAATTTGAAAAAGCATCCAGAACCAAAGATGGCGACGAATAACAACAAACAAATAATGTCGGGCCGGCTCTGACGCGATCGATAAAATTTCCACCCTACTGCGCAAACAAACTCTATAGGCCCCCCAAAGCGGGGACACTTTTTGTATTTTGGAACGTTCGTATTGGCAATATACTGTTTATATATATATGATTACACCCCATGTAACAATTAACGAAATTACATTATTTATGATATTAATTATTTAGTTATTTTTTATACGCGGTAGAATGTTGAATTTTGTACCCATTTTTAATTTTGTTGTTTAGGTGACACTAGTCACACAGGAAGCAATTTTTGAGTTAGCCTTATTTTTCAGTTCAAGGTGGCATAGGCTCATGCGTCTCACTCAACGTGAAGAGTCCTCTAGTGGCGGATACAGAAATAGGTATGGGCAACACCGTGCAATGGAAAATGTGTACTTTCACGCCAAGTACTACGAAGGCCTTATTTTTCGAAGTGGTCAATCAACACGCCGCTCCGATACCGCAGGGTGGTCGAGGGTGTATACAATTTATAACGCAGTACCAGGTACGAACTTTTTTTCTTTTTCGGACAAAAGTATTTTTTATTTTTTAACACATTTTTATTAGACAAAAGCCCAACAGGCTATCGACCTAGGTCTTTGAGCCTGTAATTTACATTAAAAATTAGTATAAATCACAATAAATATTTTTCTATGAAACAAAATCGCCACAAAAGAATCATGTAGGTTATTATTTGGAAAACTGTCCTTTCAGGGTATTGTCTTTTTCTGGTATAATGATTGGGAAATTTCATAATAACTGACTCCATTATACAGGGTGTTATGGACATAACTCATTATATTTAAACCGGCAAAGCCGGAGATAAAAATAAATTGAAGAAAAATAACTGTAATATTATTAAGCGAAATATACACTCTATATGAAATCTCAAAATTTACGTGGCCGCTACTGAGGACGTTCGCAATCAATAGTTTATTGAGGCAGTCTCGAGTCTCAAAAGAGGTCGGGGCATTATAGGCGGTGTTGTCATATTGCAACACAGAATTATAAACGCACGTGTTCAGTTTTTGACAACAAGACGTCCTTGACGCGCGTTATCACTTCTTTTTCAAGCTTTTTAGAAAAAAAAAGCTACAATTTTAAGGTACATACTCTCTTACTTTCGATCTTATTTTAAAATAATCCGTTTATAATTAAATTCCATAAAAAATAAATCAAAAAGTATGTTTTGCAACAGAAACAACAGTAGATAATATCACACAAAGGACCCCGCAGTTTTTAAATGGAAATTGGGTTTCACTCAAATTTACTAAAAAGTATTGCATCATACGAATTGTATTATCCTCATAAAATGTCTCCATGGGCGCAATGAAAAATAATGACAGGATTTCGAGATACGAGCCATGCAAGGTGGTGATGTTTCAAGTCCAAAAGTCGTATCTGACCGGTACGTATTACGAATAATATGATCAATATATTCACGTATATTCTCATAAACATCGTACATATAAATATATATAGATATCTACCCTCTTCATGTATATGCACACATACACGAGATTTTCGGATTCAACGCCACCCGAGAATGAGAATATACGTGAATATATTGATCATTATTCGTAATACGTACCGGTCAGATACGACTTTTGGACTTGAAACATCACCACCTTGCATGGCTCGTATCTCGAAATCCTGTCATTATTTTTCATTGCGCCCATGGAGACATTTTATCAGGATAATACAATTCGTATGATGCAATACTTTTTAGTAAATTTGAGTGAAACCCAATTTCCATTTAAAAACTGCGGGGTCCTTTGAAATCGCATCACAACATTTATTATTATGAATTATTTCACAACAGAAAAACAATCGGGTAATGCTACAACTAACAAAACGTTTAAAATTCGTATACGTCAAGCACGTGGAATCCTCGACAGCGTCATTCCATGTCCGAGTCTCGAATCATACTGGAGCGGGTATCCAAGCAATGGCTAGACACGCGGTGTGATCTGACATCATTGTTAGTATACTCTAGTGACCCACATTGTTGCTAAGTGAATCTAGATGGAACGGCGCGACAGTATATGGGTAAAAAGGGTTTTTACCTTAGTATTTAGATATTCGATTAAAAGAAAAAGTATGTAGACTTTCTCTAGGACACCCAATTAGTCACCCATTTAAATATAATAAGTCATTTCCATAACACCCTGTATTTAAATTCGTCGCCTTGTTGGTAAATTTTGTAGTGAGTTTCTGAAATCGTTGAATCATTGGTTCAACTTCTGTTTTTTCATACAGGTATTCATTAGATGGATTGTGTAGTTGGTTGGCAGGGTGTATCATCTTTGTAATTTTGCGTAGACTTGTTCTTTCAGCTATTTCTATAATATTCACAACTGGTCTTCTGCAAGAACTGAAAATTATTTGACCATACTCCACCATTGGTTGAGCCAACATTTTATATATACAGTGATACCTCGAGATACGAGTTTACTTCGTTCCGTAACCTTGCTCGTATATCAATTTGCTTGTATCTCAAAGCAATGTTCCCATTGAAATTAATTGAAATGTAATTAATCCGTTCCAGCCTCAAAAATGCAACCCCCATTTGTTGTTGATACGTGTTTTTGAATAAGAAAAATGTATTTATAAATGACAAATATTGTATAAAAACATAATAAACTTTAATTTTAGAAAGTGTACATACATATTTGTATTTTGGTCACTTAAATACAACTTACAAACAACTTAAATGCTACTTAAACAAATGCTAAACTACAATGCTTAATTTTAGTCACTGCTTTTCTCTTCACTGGTCTTTGCCTTTTTCGCCGGTTTAAAAATAAACTGACCGAGGAGGTTTGTTGCTTCCTCCCTTTCAGAATGCTATGGAAATGAGTTAGGCAAGTGTCATTGAATAGCTCCGATGCACGACCAGTTGCAACTTGTGTGTAGCGTCGCAGCTGACCGTTCCTCGTATGTCGCTCGTATTTCAAAACAAAACTTCGCTCGCTCGTCAGCTCGTATCTCAAATAACTCGTATGATTGGGCACTCGTATCTCGAGGTACCACTGTATATTTGAAGCAGGTTTTAAATTAATTCCTTTATTTTTATAAGTGAGACATCTAAAATGTTTACTTCTGGTTATCATCTTCTTCTGTATAATTGTTAGGTGATGTTTAAAATTCACTTTGTGATCAAAATGGATGCCCGGGTATTTAATTTGTGTCTGTAGTTTTATTTGGTGGTTAAGAACATCTATAGTGAGTGAAGAATTTTTTTTATGATGATTATAAACTTGTTTTCTCGGGATGTACTTTTAATTTGCATTTTTGAAACCGCCATACAAAATCTCTTCATTTTTAGAACTTGGATAACGACTACTCAAAAAATAATAAATTGTTATCAAATTGTATGTTGTTATGTATTAGAAGTAAAATTAGAAAATAAGGCTCTCCGTTTTAATTCTTTATGAAAAACTGTCAACTTCCGGTTTAAAATTAAAATATTTGTAATTGTAGCACGCCAGTGGTCAGAGACGAATCCGCGTCACAACCATAGCGAGAAATTGGGCGGACGCCACTGCGAATATCCACCATATTAGTGCCGGATTCGATCAAGAGTGCGCCGCTGTCGTTATGGCCAGAATGGCGGTGTACAGGGCGGAAACAGATGAGAGTCCTGATGTGCTCAGATGGGTTGACAGAATGCTGATTCGATTGGTAAGATTTGACATCAGGAAAACTATCGTTTATTTTCATCGAGTCGAGTGCTATTACAGTTGACGGGAATGACAGTTAATCAAAACATATAAGTATAGTTCGATTTTAATTCTCTAATCGAATTACATTACAATACAAATACGATGCTGTATCCTGCCGCCTTGGCGGTATTCGAAAGCTCAATGCTTTTTTCCATTTGAAAAACTGATGTCTTTTGTGGACTCCAATAAAGAGGACCTTTTTATTAGATATTATTTTGTCTTTAAACTGACATGTCCTTTTTCCAATAACTGTTGAATCAAAAAAGATATGCCAAAAATTAAATTGGAATTTTGGTGGCACAGTAAAGACATTTTTATAATGATAGGAGTTTAAAGCACTGACCTATATCTATGGATAGCCAAACTCTAAAAGCAAAAGTGGCAAATTTTATGCCTTGATTGATGAGAGAATAAACATCGAACTATCAGCGAAGTCGATAAAATCTTCGAATATACAGGGTCCGCAAACGAAGCGTGGACGGAAGATTAAATCGTTATCGAAGAACTTATCAACAATACTAAAACAACATGAGATATTGGATTAAAAGCGGCATGTTTTAAAAATATTTTACATCGCATAGGGTGGCCCAAAAAAGTGTGACAGCATAAAGTTATATTTTTTTAAATGGGACACCCAGTATTTTATTACATATTTAGGTTCGTATTACTATCGTTTATAAGTGCCTCAAATTTTATTTAATTTGGTTATGTAGTTTCGGAGAAATAAATTAAAAACTAAAAAAAAAAAGTTTTGCAGTCCTGAATAAAAAAATAAAAAAAAACAATCCAGAACTATTTTTTTAACCTCGGTATTGAGTGAAATTTATGACAAGAGGTCTAGAGATACTATGAATGTAATTGCGTTTATTCATTTTATACAGGGTGTTCGTAATAAGCTTTCAAAAACCCCACATTTTAAAATAATTTTTCTCGAGTTTTTCAAATGGAACACCCTGTATATTATTTGGCTATTTGACGTAAAATTCATAGACAATTTTTTTTTGTAATATAAGCATATAAGTTATATCCAGCCGTTTTCGAAATAATTGTAAATATCGTAAATTATGTTGTTTAAATAGAGTTTGTATTGGGAATTTTTGTTATAGGCGACTAGACTAATAATTGCAAACTAAAGTAAATGTTCAAAATAGTTTCCTTTTACTTAATTTAATGATTTTCCTCTACTGCCAACAGAACTCTTAATTCATTTTCTTCATTAATAACGGGTTTATTAATTATCATCCTTTATGTGTACGCAGTGCTTCCTGTTGCTACAAATCTTTGCAACAACTTCTCGAAGTTTTCTGGTCTCTGCTTTCTCTCAATATCTGGATATCTTTCAGCAAGAGGAGGCTCGCGAGGAGGCAATTTCTTGCACATTCACCCAGTATAAAAAATCATATTTACCATTTCTAAAGTTGTAAAATTCGACATTTTGTGTAAGTTAGTACTTAATTTCGACGACTGAACAAATGTAAATAATTTTATTTGGCTGTCATAGTGACAATCTAAACAAAAAAAATCATGGTAACTCGATTAAGAATAAAAAATAAAATTAAATAAATAAAAGTAGCAAAAATGTAGGCTTTTAAAATTTATATTGAAATAACTAAAATACGGTAAACTCTAAGAGTAAAAGGAAGCTATTTTGAACATTTACTTTAGTTTACAATTATTAGTCTAGTCGCCTATAACAAAATTTCCCAATAAAAACTCTATTTAAACAACATAGTTTATGATATTTATAATTATTTCGAAAACGGCTGGATATAACTTATATGCTTGTATTACAAAAAAAAATTGTCTATGAATTCTACGTCAAATAGGCAAATAATATACAGGGTGTTCCATTTGAAAAACTCGAGAAAAATTATTTTAAAATGTGGGATTTTTGAAAGCTAATTATGAACACCCTGTATAATATAAATAAACGTAATTACATTCATAGTATCTCTAGACCTCTTGTCATAAATTTCACTCAATGCCGAGGTTAAAAAAATAGTTCTGAATTGTTTTTTTTTGATTTTTTTATTCAGGACTGCAAAACTCTTTTTTTTAGTTTTTAATTTATTTCTCCGAAACTACAAAACCAAATTAAATAAAATTTGAGGCACTTATAAACGATAGTAATACGAACCTAAATATGCAATAAAATACTGGGTGTTCCATTTAAAAAAATATAACTTTATGCTGTCACACTTTTTTGGGCCACCCTGTATAATGTAAAATATTTTTAAAACATGCCGCTTTTAATCCAATATCTCAAGCTGTTTTAGTATTGTTGATAAGTTCTTCGATAACGATTTAATCTTCCGTCCCCGCTTCGTTTGCGGACCCTGTATGTATTGGGTAAAGCATCTGTTTTTTGAAAAGTTTTTTGTATATTTTATAGTGCCAAAAATTCGGTGAGTACAACAAGGACGATCAGGCGTCTTTCCGATTAGGGGAGAACTTTAGTTTATATCCCCAATTCATGTACCATTTGAGGAGGTCGCAGTTCTTACAGGTGTTCAATAACTCCCCCGATGAGACTTCGTTTTATAGGTAAGAAAACGACAGGGTCTCCCATAACTTATGGGCGATAACATCAAACTAGTCCTATTATTAAGTCGTAAGAGTTTTTTCGAAATATTTCTCGTTCTAGAAATGGGTGATGAAAGTGAAAGTTTATTTTCGAAAATAAGCCATAATTTGAAAACGTTTCAATGTATCGGATTGAAAGTTGGCAGTAAGATGTTTTTATGGGTCAGAAATTAGAATTTTTAAGTTACGCTTGTAACTAGGGCTCTAGTTACATATACTGGGTTTAATAAATCTACGAGTTAATCTCGGTGAGAGATTGAAGATCGGAGCAAATACAGGGTTTGGAATTGGAAATGAAACCGGCAAATCCTGAGATGAAAATAAATTGAAGAAAAATAACCTTAAATGGCGCTTTGAATTATTGTACGAAATATACACTTTATATGAAATCTGAAAATTTACGTGGCCGCCACTGAGAACGTTCGCAATCAATAGTTTATTGAGGCGGTGTTGTCATATATTGCAACACAGAATTTTAAACGCACGTGTTCAGTTTTTGACAACAAGACGTCTTTGACCCGCGTTATCATTTATTTTTCAAACTTTTTAGAAAAAAAAATACTACAATTTTAAGGTACATACTCTCTTACCTCCGATCTTATAATCCGTTTGATAATTAAATTCCATAAAAAAATAAAACACAAAAAGTATGTTTTGTAACAGAACCAACAATAGGTAATTTCACACAAAACAGAAAATATCGGGTAATGCTACAACTAACAAAACGTTTAAAATTCGTATACATCAAGCACGTGAAACCCTCGACAGCGTCATCCCATTCCCGAGTCTCGAAACATACTGAAGCAATGATAGTCGCGCGCGGCAGGTATCCAAGCAAGGGCGAAACATGCGGATCTGACAATACCTTTTTAGAAATTGCCCTTCTTTGAGAATCTTGGATTGAAATACGTGATTGATTGAGAAGATTGAAACTAAATAACATTCAATCCGATACATTGAACCTTTTTCAAATTATGGCTTATTTTCGTAAATACTTTCACTTTCACCGTAGCTCTATGGCCTATAAGTTATGGTGACCCTGTATTTATTTTCACGTGGCTTCATTAATGAAACCTTTGCATATGAACTCTTGTTGCATAACGCTGATTAAAAAAGGGAGATCGGTTCTTGCTTAATCCGATATAAAAAATAAACATGAAACAGACTTTTTTTGTCCAATTTTAACAATTTTTTTAATTTACAGACATATGCTGATGAGAGAAGACTTAACCCAATCCCTCATAATGATACAGCCCATCTTGTACAGCTACAGTTTCAACGGTCCGCCCGAACCTGTCCTATTAGATACCAGCTCGATACAGCCCGATAGAATTTTACTTATGGACACGTTTTTCCAGATATTGATTTTCCACGGAGAGGTAAGAAAAAGTTGCTCGATTTGAAATCTTCCCACCCTTAATATCCCGCTTCCGGTAAATGATATTAAACATCGGAAAGACACGTCGAAAAGGACGTAATAATTAAAAAACCGCGCCGAGATTTATAGTTTTTGGGATATTATGACCATGTATGACTCTCGCGTTCTTGTTGGTCCCAGACGAGCTTTAAAATGTTCGTTTTATTTTTTTGTAGACAATTGCTCAGTGGCGCAGCCTCAAATACCAAGACATGCCCGAGTACGAGAACTTCCGTCAGCTTCTTCAGGCGCCGGTCGACGACGCCCAGGAAATTCTTCAGACCCGCTTCCCGATGCCCCGGTACATCGACACGGAACAAGGGGGTTCTCAGGCGAGGTTCTTATTGTCGAAAGTCAACCCGAGTCAGACTCATAATAATATGTATTCGTATGGAGGGGTGAGTATATTTTTTTATTAGTCAAAACCGCTGGGTACCCTTTTAGGATCTATATCTCCGTTAAGGGGCACTTTAGGCACATTGTTTGTAATAATTAATTGTTGACAGCAGGCCCTACATGATTAGTATTAATGTCATAAGACTAAGTTACTTGAAACGGTATTCCTGTAGTAATTACCCATATTGATTAATACTGATCATGTAGGTCTGTTTGTTTTTCACTATAATTGTTCGTTAATCTGTTTTTTGTGTTTCATGTTGTGCTCCTGTGAATTAGGCCATCATGACAGGTCAAAATGGGGTAATTGATTTTATGTTCTTGGTATTTTTGGTGGAGGGGTTCTTTTCCAAGGTGGTGGCGGTTGATCTTTATTCCGTTTTTTTCTTTCTCAGGGTTTTAATCTTGTAATTAATAAACTTAGACTAATTTTTCTGCATAATTATTTTTTCACTGTAACTTGTACATAGCTTGCTTTTCATCTGAAATATCATGTTAATATTCCAGAGTGTGATTCCCTACGTCATCTTATGAAGAATAATTCATATGAACATACAGAGTGGGGTTACCTATACCATAAAATGGACTTAATTTTTTAATTTCTCGACTAATAGCGGAGTCGTTCTGGCGAAATAAACGGCTCGAAAATCCCTTGACGAAATCGAGTAATTTTTTTTCCCCAATCGATACAGTAGGATCCTCTCGGGTTTGTGGGGGGGGGGGGGGGGGGGGAGGGGGCACGCCCCGTAAATCTAACCTACCGGATTTTCCTAAATAACTAAGCCGGTTCAGATGCTACAAAAAAAATGTGAAGTGCAAAATTGAAGAGCTTGACAGAGCGCGTAAGCTCGAACCAACCTGATCCCGATATCTCAATGAGTTCGCGAATTATCGCGATTTTTAACTGCAAAAACAATAAAATTTAATTAATTATATCTCGAGAAGGGACGGAGTTGGGGCATCAATTTTTCGCCAACCAATGGGTGACATCGAGTACTTTGATGGGCCGGAGGCTGGGTGTGGTGGGGCAATGAGGAGGAGAGTTATGGGGGGGGGGGAATATTACATAAATGCTAATAAGTAGTTTATTAATCGAGCTACGGGGATCAGGCCGGATTCAATTTGTTCATTTTTTAATCAGCTACGAGGGGGATTGGCGAAAAATTTTTATTTTCGCAAATGCGCGCTTGTCGCGGCATACAAGGAATGGCCACTATTTAATATCTCCGAAAATACTTTACATATTATGTTCAATTTTGGTATGTGTTAATAGGATATAGAACAACGCATTTTAGTTAGAAAAGTTATTCAATTGTTCCACCAGTGGCGTCCCTGCAAACATGTCCCTGATAATGCCTTGCACTGTATACAGAAAATAAATTTTCTTTAAATCTTGAATTATGACGAAAAAGGTAATTCTAATTGCATTTTTCTTAAAAACGAAAAATTAAGGTAGTTTCTGTCTACAAAAACTAAATTTTCTAATGAGAAATCTTAATTTTTTTACAAGCAAAATTTTTGAATTAAAAATGAGGTCCATTTGTGATATAGGTAACCCCATTCAGGGACACCCTGTATCTAAATGAAACTGTATTTTGACAGATTATAATAGCATAGTTTTAAAAATTTAACGCTTAATCTACAGTATGTCCACGGATGGGGTTTACAAGAGGACAAATGGACTAAAAATTGAAAGATACGAAAAAAAGTCACTCTTAATAAACGTTTTTGCTTGTCTAGAAAATACGATTCATCATAAGAAACTTCAATTTTTTTATACAGGGTGGGTAAAAACTGCAAAAATTTTATTTTGCTTAAGAGTAAACATACTTTATTTTGAAATGTTTTCTGATGAAAGTACATTCTCAACAAATGGAACCGTTGCAACCCAGCACGTTAGGTACTCTTTAGAAAATCCCGAATTCAGAATTATGACGAGAAGACAATATTTCACAGAAGTGAACGTGTGGTGTGCGATATCCATCCATGGCATTATAGGGCCATATTTTCTTGATAACACGTGCAATAGATTATCATATTTAGAAATGCTGGATACATTTTTCAATGATGAACTCGAAAATCTACCATTAAATTTTCGACAAAATATGTATTTTCAGCAAGATGGTTGTCCAGCCCATTTCGCTCGTGAGGTTAGAGAATGGCTTGACCGCAGATTTGGTCCAAGGTGGATTGGCAGGAATGGCCCAGTTTTGTGGCCCCCAAGAAGTCCTGACTTAACCTTGGTCGATATGTTTTTATGGGGCCGTTTAAAACAAATTGTTTTTGCAACCGCAATACCAAATGATATTGAAGCTGAAGGGCAGATTTATCCAGGCTGTCCAATCGATATCTCAGGAAGCAATCAGAAATTCTTTCACTTATTTGAGAAAGCAATTAGAAAAATGTGTCGAGTATGGGGGTGGAGTTTTTGAATTATGAAATCGTTATCGTATTCTTTTCATGTTAATAAAAATGTTCGTATTATTATTATAGTTACTTCATTAAATAAAGACATTGACAACAAGTATCACCTATTCATTATTCAAGTAAAAACATTCATTACGAGTGACTTTTTTTTCGTATCTTTCAAAATAAAGTATGTTTACTCTTAAGCAAAATAACATTTTTGCAGTTTTTACCCACCCTGTATGAAAAAATTGAAGTTTTGATGAATCATATTTCCTAGACGAGCAAAAACGTTTATTAAGAGTTACTTTTTTTCGTATCTTTCAATTTTTAGTCCATTTGTCCTCTTGTAAACCCCATCCGTGGCCATACTGTATATTGGTTTTGTGTGGGCAATTTTTCTATGCTAACTTTAAATTTAAATTAAATAAAAAATTTTAGCATAATTTTATTTTATTATATTTTAGGACTCCGGTGCTCCGGTATTGACAGACGACGTCTCCCTTCAAGTATTCATGGACCATCTGAAAAAGTTAGCCGTCTCCTCTACAGCGTAAAATTAATAAAAATAGGTGATATCGAACGCCTATAATTTATTTTTAGTAATTTTCTTTCGTATAAAACACGGGCGGCACCTAGGAAGAGAAATTTTTACAATAACATTTTAGAAACCCTGTTGCGGTCGTCACAGAAATGTTATATTTTTTCGCAAATCTATTTTTTTTTTTTCGTCATGAACATCATTTTATTTATGTAACGTTAGGTAGGAATTAAAGGAGAACATTTGTATACTTATTGTTTGATTCTTTATTTTGTTGCTATATCATATTTTTACAATATTAGGAAAAATATAAATCAATTAAAATTGATATCGTTTTATTTTTTATACTATCCCTTAAAGAATGCACAGTGAAACCTCTCTTAGGCGGACACCTACGGGACCGTCTAAATGTGTCTGCCTAATACAGAGGGCCGCCCATGGGAAATTTGTTATTAGGTAATATGTAAATGCAAAATTATTACTATGTATACAGGGTGATTCACGACGAGCGTGCATTAGAACTTTATGGAGAACTACTGAATATATGTTCCTGAAACTTTGGGGATTTGGGTTTATCGATATGCTCTCTTTAACTAAAATATTGACATGTTTCTGTCATTTCCGGTTATACCGGAAGTAGCTGCCAACTCTCGTTTTTTAAATACAACATGGTAATTTTTATTACATTTTTCGATTAAGCATTAAATACTAAGCACATTTTATAGAAAATGTTTTTGTCAGACTCTATTAGTTTTTGAGATATCTGGACTTTTTGTAATTATTTGGCAAATGCATGGCGATGAAATAATCCATATAATTTTTTTACCTTAGCGCTTGGACTAAAACTTTTTTCTCACCGAATAGCTAGAAGATCATCAAGTATCGAAAACATCTCAAATTCGGCATAAAATGTACAGGGTGGTCACAATTCAAGCCTCATTGTGAAAGAATTGAACCATTAAAAACTTTCTTATTTTAAATGGAACACCCTGTATATTTTTATTTAATTTGATGGCAAATTAGTTGTTCTTTATAAATAGTATTTACTGTCCTATACCTATATCAAAGCGTTTTCTCAAAAAATCCAATTTTATTCCGAAAATACTATTTGTTCAAGTGTGCTATGAAAACAATTACTTAGGGGCTGTATACTGATGTCTATACGGAGGAAAAGTGATTGATAAAATGCAGTTGATTGTTTTAAATTTAATGGTTTAAATATTATTTTTTTAAAAATAGCAAGGAAACAACGTTTATAAACTTTAAATTCTATAATTAAAAATGTGTTTGAAAATTATACCTAATATCTTTTGATTATATTTTTAAAATATGTTCGAAATGATTGCCATTTACTTCCAAGCATTTATGTATTCTTTTCATCATGCTATTTCTTGTAGCATTCCTCATTTCTTGTGCAGTGAGAGATTGAAATACTGCCTTCACCCTTTCAATTAGATTTTCCTTCGTGGTGATGGGACGCGCGTAAACTTTATCTTTAATGGTTCCCCAGATGAAAAAGTCCAGTGGAGTTAAGTCTGGCGAACGAGCTGGCCAGTGGAAGGGACCTTGGTTTGCGATCCACTGGTCATGAAAAAGTCTGTTTAGGGCAGTCTTAACAACTTGGACGTTGTGTGCTGGGGCTGATACCAATCACTTTTCCTCCGTATAGACATCAGTATACAGCCCCTAAGTACAATTGTTTTCATAGCACACTTGAACAAACAGTATTTTCGGAATAAAATTGGATTTTTTGAGAAAACGCTTTGATATAGGTATAGGACAGTAAATACTATTTATAAAGAACAACTAATTTGCCATCAAATTAAATAAAAATATACAGGGTGTTCCATTTAAAATAAGAAAGTTTTTAATGGTTGAATTCTTTCACAATGAGGCTTGAATTGTGACCACCCTGTACATTTTATGCCGAATTTGAAATGTTTTTGAGACTTGATGATCTTCTAGCTATTCGGCGAGAAAAAATTTTTAGTCCAAGCGCTAAGGTAAAAAAATTATATGGATTATTTCATCGTCATGCATTTGCCAAATAATTACAAAAAGTCCAGATATCTCAAAAACTAATAGAGTCTGACAAAAACATTTTCTGTAAAATGTGCCTAGTATTTAATGCTTAATCGAAAAATGTAATAAAAATTACCATGTTGTATTTAAAAAACGAAAGTTGGCAGCTACTTCCGGTATAACCGGAAATGACAGAAACATGTCAATATTTTAGATAAAGAGAGCATATCGATAAACCCGAATTCCCAAAGTTTCAGGAAAATATATTCAGTAGTTCTCCATAAAGTTCTAATGCACGCTCGTCGTGAATCACCCTGTATGTATGTACAAATAAACATAACATAACAAAAATACACTAGTTTTAGTTAGGATGTAGTACTGAAAAAATCTAATAACGTGTTTACGTTTTATACTTGCAATCTAGAAAATGAAATTCCAAGTCTAATAACGATTCCATTGCTGTAGAGTCACCTCTATTCTTTGCATACTCTTGTAATTCCTTTACCATACTAATGGCTTGTTGATAATTGGTTCTTCATCAGAGTCGACATGTGGTTTCAGTTTGGACTACCTAATCGGTAGGAATGGGGTCACTATCATCTTCTAATAGCACATTGCTATCAATGTTAATGAACTCGCCCAAATCATTGTTATCAAATTGCACACTTCCACATTCAATATTCTCTTTCAGACGTTGTTGTTTGCGATTTTAACCTTACAACTCACAAATATACGGCGGACTGCTGTCGGGGAATCACATACTTTCATTCGGCGAAGTCCTTTCGCCCTGCCACGCTTACGCGATTGGTGTCCGTCTGTCTTCAGAGTTTTTGCACCGTACTTATTCGTCTCCCAAATACTTTAAAAAATTATTTTTTGTCCGTTTAAAGGAGGGTTTTCGTACTCTTTGTATGAAAACAGCCTGTCCGCGTCCGCCCTAGAGAGGTTGATTTTCACGGAATCTCATATACCTATGTAGTTCCGGACTATGAAAAAATGTCGGCTTAATAGATATGTCCGCTTATTAGAGGTGTCCGTTATGACAGGTTTCACTCTTGTACGAGACTTTTTCGGAGAGCGGTGAGGTCTACGAAAAGAAAAAGAAATAGACTGCCATCAACGGGGTATTTGTTTTTGCACCATAATTTGCCCATTATTAATTTATTATATATTATGTTATTTGTTCCAGGGTTAATGTTTTATTTTTATCTCATTAAACAGCTTTAGTGCTGTCGTTCTGTTCATAATTTCTACAACACATTTTTTCGGTTCAGGCCGGATCCGGCATCTGGTACAAAATCCGAATATTAACAAAGAACGGGATCCGATGACATCACTAATTAATATCCACTTTAAACAAAAGATATTAATATGCAACATAACTATAAAAAAATCAACCATTCTCTTTTATTTTAAAATAGTTTCACCAATTCTACCTAAAACCAGGCGATTCCTTTCTTGTGGATTCTGAAAGATTATTAAATCCCGGTTGGGTATAAATGTTACTTTACACCGTTACTTTATAAGTTAATATAGAATTTTAACAAATATCAATAAAATACATAATATATTACTTGCATACTGAAAATAATTATTTAAAAATAAAACTAGGAAACCTATATAATTATAATATGCATAAATTCAGATATTTTTTACTTACATTTTAAAGTAAAAATTTTTACATTACATTTACATTAACTAATATCTACAAATCTTAAATTCATTACTATTTAAAGGCCCTTTTAAAATCTCATCTAATTCAAAAACCGAATGCTCATTTTCTGTTCAACATCAGTCCTGTGCAAGGCCTTACAAAATTCGTCAAAAGAAATCATCTGATCTCCATCTTCATCGGCTTCAGTTATTGTTCGTTCTGCTATACTCGTTAACTGTTCCTCGCTGATGTTTGTACCTACCATCATGTGCAGAATAGCTAATAGTTCATCTTTGGAGATCATGTCGTCATTGTCGAGGTCATATAGTTTGAAGGCAACTAAAAATTTAAATAGACAATATTAAGGACTTGTGTAAACCCAATTACAAAACTTGTTGACTGTAGAGAAGCTACAGAAATTACAAATTATATGTCTATGGAAAATTCTATCAAACCTAAACAAAAGTAGGGCACATACATTTCAATTTTTCCTCCCGAGAGTTCAATTTGTTCCCCTTGTTTTTCTTTACAGGCCTAAAATGTGCCAGCACTTGCATGAATTGTCTGAAATTAACGCGGTCCGTGAACTCATCACCTTGGAAAAATGAGTTCACTATTCTTTCGCCTAAAGGATTAATGGCTAACTCCGGGATCCTTAAAAAATCGTCTCTGGAGAGAGTGCCACAGTCGTTTCGATCTAGGGCTGTGAAACGTGAGTAGAGACGCTCGATCTGATTTGGGGTGACTGAAAAGTACAAAAATGTTATTAAAATTCATTGTTTCAATTAAATGGTTTGGTAAGTTACTTACATCCAGATTCTTGCTGGATTTGCTCAATTTCTTCTTCACGTAGCAATAAAGACGCTCTGTTTCCCATAATGATTTAATCTAGATAGAATCGTAAAAAAATTAAGATCTTTCGAAATTAACCTCCGAATCTGAATAATTTTGTAATTTGTGAACTTTAATCAGCTGATAAAAACATCAACTTGACATTTTTTAATCACATTAGGTCTTCCTGATCTAAGCATTAGGTTTTTTCCATTGTTTACGATTTTTACTATGTGGGAATTGGATGATCGAAACCGCATATTTCGTTTCGTCAAATGAGGCTTCCCCTTTTCCGCTAGTCTAGACCATTGGTGGCGTTATTATTTTTTGTACTGCCAGTGGCGGCGTTATTATTCCCAAACACAATTTTTTTATAATAAATTAAAAATTTCCTCTCAAAAACGTCAATGTCATAAATCGCCGTAAAATGGTTTTAAAATCCATATAAATTCATTTAAATTCGGGAAATAAAGCGCATATTCGCCTAAAAAACATGTAAGAAAAATAATTGGTATGGAAGATAAAATCAAAAAGAGCGGAAGGGGACTGGCACAAAATTATTCAGAGGTAGGAAGTAATTAAGTAGAACGATTCAGACTTGGCATAGTTCCTATTTTTATAGGAAAAGGAGAACCCAAACATAGTTTTTATAAGCGAGATTGCTAGTCATAAAATATCCCGATCCGCGATGAATCTGTATATCTAGACGGCCATAGACGAACATTATTATCCTTGAAAAATTATGGCAACGAGCAAAATCACGAGGATAATTAGGCGTGTTGTGTTCGTGGGCATCGCTACACGCGCGCCTTGTTAGGGGAAGGAAATATTAACGTGCCGTCCCTTGGGGTGGGCGTACTGTTCTGTTGTTATACACACATGTTTCTCCTTCATTTTAAAACTCACCGCAACGGCATTTCCATATCAAAATCACGACAAGACACAAATATGGCGGGACAGCGTTCCAAATTCAGCGCCAAAGGACAATTTCTGTCCATATATACAAGGCTTTAAACCGAACGCTCGCGTGATTACGTGCTAAATTACTTGGGGACCTTATATACTGTTAGTTTTTCATATATGCTTATTGTGCTATTCGACTTTCCATGTGAATGAGTGTGTATGTATGATGAATAATAAAAACACACTTTCAATTTTTAGAAGCGACCTCATCATTGCGTATGTAATCCACACGACCTCTACCCTCCTGGTCAGCCTCCGCCTATACCCGAATCATATGGGCGTAACGACTTATGGGATTTGCAATTTTGTCGGTGGTGGGGGTGGAACTGGGTGCTAAATAAAGAGGTGCATGCTAGACATGAGGAACCAAAAGCGAAAAATCACAAGCAAATCCCGACAAACGGGTATGATATCAAGTAAGAAATGGACCAAAATGTATAAATAATTAAGTAGTGCACAAATTATTCAATATTTAGTCGTATGTTTAATATAATAATACAAGAAAAATAATCATATGATATCTATTTAAAACAGAAAAGTTGACTGCTACTTTTGGTATAAACGGTAATATAAACACGGAAAATTACAAGAAATAACTTTCCGCAAAAGTTGTAACGAACCCTTTTATTACTACATATTTCGATAGATAGCAGTCGATATAGTATTGAACGTAACAACTTAATTTGAAAGATTTAGTTTAGGTTAGGTTTTAGGTGATTTTTTAAAATCGCTTATGCAGATTTGCGTTGGTGTTAGCGTTTTTCATTTCGATCATCTTGACGTCAATCAGCATGAAACAGAGCAACGTCGTGCTCGCTCTTGACATTAAAAAAGCTTTCGATAGTGTATCGCTAAACGGTTTATTATATAAACTCACCTATCATAACTTCCCCCTCTATCTAGCCTAATTCCTACGTCATGGGCAGAACCTTTGAAGTCAGAGTGGGGGGTAGACACTTATCCCCAATGCGCATTGATGCAGGGGTACCCCAAGGGGCGGTACTCTCTGCAAAATTGTATAATTACAATAATTCCGATTTCTCCATATATCGGAATATACATTATTGAAGAGGAACTTCCTGGCAACGCAAACATTATATCCCCTCCAAAATCCCATCTTTCCCCCAAAATAAGTTAACTTTGTGTAAGCAAATACTGCTATTCTATAGACATAACATACAGCAATCTCTTCTAACTCAGAATATAACATCAGTTAGAGCGGTTCATGAACCAAGGTATAAGCAATTATATGCCAGGCTACCAATATTTTATGAACAATAAGACACACCGACGGACAAAACAGATAAAATTAAATAATGTAAATAAATGTAAATGCAAACAAGGGTACATAATATGTACATACCCAATTAAACCCACGATAATACCATGATACCAACACATGTTCCTCTCTTTAAAACCGTTTTCTTCTAATAAATTTTTTCAGTAAAAAACGAATTCAAATAGGTAGTGCAATATTCGTAAGGACTTAAGAAAAAGCTACTTTTTTTAAAAAATGTTGTGCTGAAATGTCCAAATTTTTTTCCTACATATGTATCAGTAAAAAAATTAAATCTAACAATCTTCTGAAACAAAAAGATATATAGTTTCCCACATTTTTTTTAGTTACATTATTTATGATGTTTTTTTCCTCAAAAAAATGTATTTGTACTTTTCTTAGAGGTGCAGAAAGCAGCGTTGTACTTATCGACGGAGCCCATAATGGTCATAGTAAAAATGCGTTGAAGACATTGCATTCACCCCAAAAACAACAAATCCGAAAAGTCAATTCTTCATTGCATCAACCCCAACAACAACAACAACAGGAAACCCGAACAAGCAATGCATCATCTCATCTACCCCCGGAATACCAAACCCGAACAAACAATGGCTTATCGAATATATCCCAGCAATACCAAACCCGACCAAGCTATGGCTCAGCGAATCCATCTCACCAACAATCCCGAAAAAGCAATGTAGATAATCCTTCGCCACTTCTTCGAATCCCGATCCTAAAAGACTGTTGTGGTGGCAGACCGGGTTCACATTCGTCTCCACCTCCGCCTCATGACAACCAATCAATTGATAGTCAGTTAAATAGATCAAAAAAGAGCCGAGAAGGAAACAATGACATTTCAGGATACCCAACACTTCCGACTAAAAAACAATTCAAGGAAATGTGTAAATGTTTGTTGGGCAAGCGGCAGAAAACTAATGGTTGTTGTCAATTTGCGGCCATGGCAAACTTGTATAAAACACCATCCAGTAGTAAGTGTGCTATGGGAAGGTAAGTTGTGGTGTAAGGGTGTTTTGAAAATGGGAAAAGCCCGCAAATATCTGAAAGATGAAAACAAATTGCAGAAAAATAACTATAAATGGCGGTAATAATAGAGGGAAATCACCTTATCTCATGCCATAAAAAGCCGTGTGCACATTTTGTAATTTATTTCGATGGGATCCTAGTAGTTAGAAAGACGGTGACAATAAGGGGTCCGTGAAGTGGAATATCAGTAATTTGTTTTTTCGTAGAGTTTAGGTTCCCCTCTACCACTTTTATATCTGATGAAACACCGTAGAGCGTTGCTGAGAGGCGCTGTACCGCTTTAGATAGGAAATCTCAATAAATTCAAAATTATATCATGAATTTACAGCATCTGCGTGATCCCCAAAGTCACGGGAAACACATTTTCTGACAAGTCAACCCTTGCATATACTTTTCCGAGCGTGTCAAAAAAAAAAGCGAATTTGAAGTTGAATCTTTCTAGAATGGAATATTATACTATGTTAAAGATTATGTGAAAAAGAATTTTGTCGTTCCAGGTCTCGCGATTTCATTATTGGAATTTTTAAAAAATCTCCTCAGAGGAAATTCGGAAAACGATCGTGACATGTCAGAAAATTGTCACACTACATTCCTTGACACCCAAATATTGTGGAAAAATAAAATTCAGAAGAATCGCACCAAGCTAGACGGAATTCTGACAATATTACGCAGAGATACCGGAAGGCAGGTATCGTTCAGTTGTATATATTCAATCGCAATATTCTTTTTATCAGAAAATTGTTTACGAGTCATCTCCATGTGAATTCAAATCGATTAAGCCCACTTGGACCCATGTCACTTGAGACTTTATAATTTTTCCATTCATATTTTTTGATACGGTCGGAACAGTATATGCAAGGGTTGACTTGTCAGAAAATGTGTTTCCAGTGACTTTGGGGTCACGCAGATACTGTAAATTCATTTTCAGACATGTCATGTCTCAACATATTATTATAATGTTGAGTTTATTGAGAATTCCCTATCTAAAGCGGTATAGCGCCTCTCAGCAACGCTCTACGGCATTTCATTAGATATAAAAGTTGTAGAGGGGGGCCTAAACTACACGAAAAAACAAATTACTGCTATTCCACTTCACGGACCCCCTATTGTCACCGTCTCTCTAACTATAGAGAAAGTCTACGTACTTATTTTTTTTTAACTACGAACTGACGAACAAAGAGAAGAAGAAAAAACCCGAACAAACCGCCGTAAACATACATGCGATGTTGGCCAAACACATGAGTGTGTGCCGACATTCGGCCATTCGCTACCATGATCTGGGGCGATCTAACTTCACCCCACATATTTTCCCGCTCGATATACCATGTGGGGCAAAAGTCCCGCAACGGCCAAATATCTCCCGAGGGGAAGGTTTTTTAAAAAAATGTTTCGGGCAAAAGTTGTATGGCTTTGAAAGAGGAATCATTTGCATACAAAACCATCTCCCACCCCTTCACCCCCTCCTGAGGGGTGGGGGTAACTTGTAAATTTTAAATGGCCAACCCTATTTTTTTTTGCTGATTAATATTCTCTAAGAAAAAACAAGAAACTTTTGTCCGAAAAATTTTTTTTAAAAAGACGAATTTCGCGATTGATCCAACGAACAAAATTTGGATATTCCAAAATATTCCGACTTTTTTACGCGAAAATGACGGGGTTTGCAGAAAAATTACAAGAGGTAAAGCTAAGCCTTTTTTACCTCTTGTAATTTTTCTGCAAACCCCGTCATTTTCGCGTAAAAGAGTCGGAATATTTTGGAATATCCAAATTTGTTCGTTGGGTCCATCGCGAAATTCGTCTTTTTAAAAAAAATTTTTCGGACAAAAGTTTCTTGTTTTTTCTTAGAGAATATTAATCAGCAAAAAAAATAGGATTGGCCATTTAAAATTTACAAGTTACCCCCACCCCTCAGGAGGGGGTGAAGGGGTGGGAGATGGTTTTATATGCAAATGATTCCTCTTTCAAAGCCATACAACTTTTGCCCGAAACATTTTTTTAAAAAACCTTCCCCTCGGGAGATATTTGGCCGTTGCGGGACTTTTGCCCCACCCGGTATACAGCAAAGTGGACGTTTTTGCCTCCAGTCCAATTGAAGCAACATAATATTATCTGTTTTAAAACATAATGCTTATTTGTTAATTTATTCCAAAAACATCGGTTCGGTCTGGAGGCAAGACTCTCTGAGCGAGAAATTAATTGAAACGCAATGCGCTGTTCCCAGACGTTGAACAATTATACAGTGATGGGCTAAAATATAGAACAAATTCATTTAAAAATCAGGTTTTATTTTTTTGTAAAAACGCTCGGACACGTCGATTATAATTTTTCTTTCCGGATTTTTTGCCTCAAAAAGAAATTATACTGGGTGTGTCAAAAAGTAGATGTTGTAAAATTTGTTTGTATTTTAAATAGAACCACCCTATTTTTACTTATCACATAAATTCTACGTCAAATTCTGAGCATAATTCATGTAGCATACTCTATCCTTATCTCTAACGGTTTTAGAGAAAAATTACATCTTAAAAAAGAAATTTCTTTAAAAAAAGGTACATGTACCTTTTGTAGTATTTGAATACTATTTTTCCCGAACGATAGATAGGTAGAAGAATACCCATAGAATGGCCTGCAAGATCTCCCGATCTTACACCAATGGATTTCTTTCTTTGGGGTTGTTTGAAATCAAAAGTGTATAAGGATAAACCACAAAATTTGGAAGACTTAAAATTTAAAATTAGATATGAAATTAGGTAAATTAATGAAAATACTGTAAATAATGTATTAGAATGGTTTTTAAGTAGATTGGCATATTGTCAAGAAGTTAATCGTTTGCATTTTCAACACTTAATAAAATAATTTTTCAAAATTATACCTACATCTACTTTTTGATACACCCAGTATAATTTCTTTTTGAGGCAAAAAATCCGGAAAGAAAAATTATAATCGACGTGTCCGAGCGTTTTTACAAAAAAATAAAACCTGATTTTTAAATGAATTTGTTACATATTTTAGCCCATCACTGTATATTATGAGAAATACTTTGAAAATATATACAGGGTGTCCCATACTTATATACCATAAAGCAACTGGAGATACTAAACATTAAACTAGACCGATTAACTCATACAAGTTTTCTCCAGATGTTTAATATTTCCAATTGCTCTATGGCCAGTAAGTTATGGGACACACATAAGAGTCATTTAATTGTTAATTTTCTGCAATTTGTTTTTATTTCAGGATTTGCGGGCTTAACTATAATTTATTCGGTTAATACCTTTGAACTTTTCTTCTTTGAAATATTAGCACGTCATTAAGGAACACCCTGTATTGACGTACAGCACAGTCAGTGGCGTATTTATTAGGCATATGAATTACGTAAATTAATTGTTTTTTAAGAGTTAAAGAAACTGAACAAAGTCTGGGTTCACTAGTTTAACAGGTAAACAGAAGTTATATTTTTAATTCCATACATGTTTCGAAGGCATATTTATACCCTCGTCTTCAGTGAAAAATGAATAAGAAGTAAAAACGCATGACATTGTAAACGAGAAAAACTTATTAAGTGTTTTTCATTTAAATTATAAAATATATTAAATGAAACAAAAGTTTACTTTTAAATTTAATTATAAATTTTGTTTCATAAAAATTGTTGGAAATTGGCACCACTTAAAAGGCATGCTTCCCCGCCCATGCTTGCATCGAATTGCCCACTACAACAATTTTTTTGAAACAAAATTTATAATTAATTATTTTATCAATGTTAAAAATAATGAGTTTCAATATGAATTTAGTAGTTTTAATCAAGAACTGACGAGAAAAACTCAAGAGACCGTTTTCATGTAGAATCGACCAGTCTAATCAGAAAAAATATCCACATGGAAAAATATCAGTGGCGTACCATCCTTTTTGTAAAAAATATCAGAGGACATGTTTGCAGGGACGCAACTGGTGGAAAAATTTTGAATAACTTTTCCAACTTTGGGGTGGGGGGCGTCTGGCCTAAATACGCCACTGAGTGCAGTAGGCTAAGGTCGATTGAAAATCTTCAAAATATTCTCAAAAGAAATACACACCTTTTACACCGTTAAGTTCATCACTAGAATTTTAGGTTAAACAGAACGGATTTGCCATTTGATGATTGGCCCGAATGCAGCGCACCACCAATGAACAAACAAGAACGAGATTGTCAGGATACATGTCAGGTACACCATTTCTTCTTCCAAGACAGTATTTCTTTAAGAAATAACGACACAGTCAAAAAAATTTGGTGTCCCGATTTTGATCTTTGATATATTGAAACTGCTTATTTTCCCGCGACTTCCGTATAATAATACCTATGATATTTATAACTTCAGACTTGGACCAATGTTCCAATTGAGGAAACTGTCCTGACCACAACGAGCGAAGCGTTTAGCACGGGCTCACGAAGAGGTTATTCTAGCTACTCAGAAAAGAGCGCCGATACGCCAGTTCGTGCTCGGCCCGTTGAGAGCGACACAAAACAATGTGCAGCATACGTCAGGCCTAGAATAAACGAAGAGGTAAAATTATAATGAACTAAAACCCTTACCAGTAACGCGTCTACCGGTGTTCCATGTGTGCGAAGAACACGGGACGGGGCCCACCGACCTATATCTATGGGTAGCCAAACTCTAAAAGCAAAAGTGGCAAATTTATGAGCATGTAAACAAAGCTGATTCGTCAGATGTCATGCGCAATGCTGACTATTTACCTTAACCCGCGAACAGGACCATACTTCCCCCTCAAAAGAAACTCATAGTCTGCTCCATTAGTTTAATAAGCGTTCAGTTTTTAATTTCCATGCACGTTTCGAACCCACATATACCCTCATCTTCAGAGGAAAAAATATAATAAAAAAATAAGCATACAAATAAATAAGCAGAAACTTTTGACATTGTTAAGGCGAACTGTAAAAAAAGGAAAAACATATTTAAGCATTTTTTATGTAAAGAAGAAAATGATGATTTTGGAAACATGAAAAAGGTTTATGAAAGTTCAGAGTATTAAGGTAGAAGAAATAGTGTAAAATATCTTACCGTTTGTAGCAAAAAAAAAATTTATATATCAAAGTTACATTAATAAATGAGAAGTAATTAAATGGTTTGCCGGTATTAACAGTCGAGCTGCGAAATGATTACTTGGTCAGCAAGACTTTACAATTGGTCAGTAGAAGAAAACATAGAAGCTAGTAGGTACAGTCAAAGTTCTCTGAACGGTCAGCTCCAATAAGCGACCATCTCCTTTAAATGGTAAAATTTTTTGGAACTGGACACAAGGGGTTCTATATCTTAACACATAAAGCCCATTCCCATAAGCGGGGATCTAAACATGCGCGTTCAGTATTTTTCGTACCCAAGACTAGAAAATATCTCTCATAAGCAGCCACGAAGCTCTAATACCCGGCCGAATTAGATTTTAACGTACATTTTCGGTGATTCCCATTGAATTTTTGGGGATTTACCGTTTATCTTTACTTGACAAGTTGTTCTTTGTGAGTTTATGCTCTATTTGGCTAAAGAATCGGACCTGCGCGTTTATTCGTTTCCAGACCACCCGATGCTCCTTATACAATAAGGACGTATTTTTGTCTACACAGTAGCACTTTAAAATACTATTTCAGATTGAATGGTACTACCAAGAAAAGGAAGCCCTCTCCATTGATAGGATGCAACCACCTGTAGATCGGTTTCGACTTATTTGTTCTCGTCAGTAAAGGGTAGGTGTACATACGCGCTGCGAGCTGTATTTTGTCGACTACCGTCGATAGTACGGCGTTAAGTTAAAGTCATCTCTGCTGATTGGTATGTACACCTACCCTGTACTGACGAGAACAAATAAGTTCGAAACCGGTCTACAGGTGGTTGCATCCTATCAATGGAGAGGGCTTCCTTTACTTGGTAGTACCATTCAATCTGAAATAGTATTTTAAAGTGCTACTGTGTAGACAAAAATACGCCCTTATTGTGCTGCCCGCTTTCCTGCTTATGGGAGCTTTCACTGGACATCGTAATACCACCGCGCGTGCACATCAAAACACGGTCGAGCGAGGTGACGCGTATCCGGACCGAGCGAATCTCTAGAACACAAATGGGTTTGTCTTTTAAACAAGATGTATTTGGCATTAAATTTGCAGTTGCCAGTGACTTGTCAGCCTGAAAATGGTCAATATTGAGATGTTAATTAATGAGATATTTCTGCGAAGCCCTATATATGGGATGAAACAAGTTCATTACATCAAACTATACCAGGAAATAACAAGTTAAGAAATAAGAAATCCGTTTGGAGAAACGTAATCAATTTCCACCACAAACATGTTACGCTCGGTTTCGCTAGACCAAGCTCCGCAATGATTCGCACGCCTCGACTTTGTATGTGCACGTACACACTGACAAAAATGCATTTACCAATGTCGTGGGTCACAAAATTGGAGCTACTGTGCGTGAAAATTTGTATTTTGCATAATTTTGGTCAGTTGGCGTAAAATGGAGATGCATACAAATTGTTATTATTGGAATGTAGTCTTATTATTTATAAGCAATCTTCATCACTTCGTCCGCATGGTTTCTTAGCCGTAGTATGCTCTCCTATCTATAATTCATTTGATTATTTATTTTTTTAAATATACAACAAAAATGTCATATCTTGAAAAAACAAAAGGCAATTGAAGTCCAGGCGTTAAATCAAAGAAATATTTTGAGTTCCGATAGTCCACAATTTAGGTACTGGTAGTCCAAAATTTGGAGTCTGTAGCCACCATCGTAAGCTAGAACAACTTAAATGTCAAGTTTTGATAGCTCGAATCATTAATTAATCTAGCCCGACTAGTAACGCATCACAATTCACATACTGGTAGCTACGGTAGCGCATCAATAATTTAAGACGGTGGGGCGTGAGCTATTCCAACGCATAAAATAACCCATCTTCTGTGCTATCGATAACTTATGAATAGTGAGTTGATGCAATTTCTTCGATTTGGTTGCCGTAATTCAGAGGTCTGGGCTGTCCCCTATTAGCAACACGCTTCGGTCTAGGACAGCTCATATTTGAGTTATGTCAACTCGAAATTTCGCTCAATGCACTAAGAGCATATCCAAGTATCGGACCAATATTTGTTCTTCCGAACAAATCTGCACTTATCTTCGTTGGTCGGCCTATTTTCACGTCATCCGTCATCAATATTTCAAATTATTTGAAAGCCTTTTCAATTTCACTTGCAGTTTTGTTTAGCCATGAAGCTAATTATTTTTTTATTCGTTATAGGTGCACAGAAGCCCGAGTAAAGGTAAACAAAGAAAAATCGACCGTCAAACACAAACACACAATATTAGAGAAACCAGAGAAACGCAGACATCTAGAAATTCATTCCCCGAGAATTTAAAACAGCCATCTAAAAATTTATACCCCGAGAATTTAAAACAGCCATCTAAAAATTTATACCCCGAGAATTTAAAACAGACATGTAGAAATTTATGCCCCGATCATGTAAAACCCCATAAAGAAGTCAAAGATCGGAAGGAACGAAGAAGGTCACAAGGCGTTTGTGTGCCGGGTTGTACTGCAAACACAGAGCAAATATATAATGTAACCCAAGCGAAAGAAGTGAAAGAAGTAAAAGATCGGAGGCCACGAAAAGCGTCAGCCTCACAAGGAGCGTGTGAAACAGGGGGTTGTACAACATACGCAGAGCAAACGTATAATATAAACAGTTCAAAACACAAAACATTATGTATCCGCGTCTGCTGCTGTGGTAACTGCAATCCAATTATAACGGCAGATGGCACAGAAAGTTTCGAACCATCACATCAGGACGGGAAAAATAGTACCAGTAAATATCACCACGACGACAAGAACAAAGGAACTTCAACCAAAGACAAAGAGTTCCCGATAACGTATCCGATAATTATGCCTCCTTCGAGCACGAAAATGTTGTCGAAATTCGGTACGCCGTCGCAAAATTACCCATGGATGCAGGATATTGGTTCCGACGCGACTACCACCACCCTGAATAACTGGGAAACATACAAAAGTCCAGCTAGTGGTAAAACGTACGAGTTTAAGAGCATCGTAGAGTTTGATAGTTACGACAGCTTCTCTTTACCAGACCTGATCGATATTACAGAAGACCTGTCGTACCTAAAAAGAATAGAAAATGCCACAAATAAATCGGATAATGAAAGTAGATTGTTACTGGATGCGGTTTGTGATGCGATTCTGCACGAGCATGAAGAAAGGTCTCTAGATTTCCTCGAAGACCTCCAAACAGATACTGTGAATGACGCGTTACAAAGACGTTATACAGAGTTGGAAACTTTATGCGATCTGACGAGAAGGTTCCGGAGCAAGAGCGACGTTCATACGGAACTGAGTAGGGCATATTTCGCTAACGAAGATGTAGGTATAAATACGAGCGCACCAAAAAGTGACCCGGACGACAATTTTAAACGGATGATCAAGAATATTATGGAGAATAAGACACATGTCGATCCAAATGTGGAGGAGCGACGATTTAATAAGGTATCTCCGGAACCTGTTAACCCCAATAGCGAGACTAGAAAAAATGACCAACCGTATGGATTTAAAGGCATTGATGCCGATGTTTTTACCAAGACAAAGCTATTGGCAGCCAAACGCAATGAGGCAAATAAAAGACCCATTAAAAGAGAAGCGCCAAATTCGACTAAAAAGGAGAACAATAGCAAGAAGGTAAAGCATGAGGAAGAGAGTAAGCCTAGAAATCAGGAAACGATTGTTCCCAAACAAAATGTTCGGTCCGTTGGACCAACAACCGAGAAAACAGGAACAATATATTCGAAAATCGAGACTATAGTGAAACGAAACAAAGTTGAAAATGCTGATATCCACAAAATGTTGGGTTATCCGATTGAAAGGCATAAAGAACCCAGCGCTGAAGTGAGCGAGAATCTCATTGAAACACACTGCTTAGTTCCGGGTCGTTCTTCAAGTGAAAACACATATAATAAATTGGAGAAATTGGAATCAAACTCATCAAAGAAAATCTACAAAATGTCTTCTGACGCTTTCCTAGGAGGAATTGGTCCATTCGTTCCGAAAACCAGTGAACATAAGAGATGTTACAATATTTTCTCTGATAAATTAGAACATGATCTAAACGATTATTCAAAAAGTTGCTCTGGAATCGCTTCACAAATCATCTTCGAGGAAGATTTCACGAAATCTTATGAAGATGTCTATAAAATCGGAGGAAAGAAAAGTCTAGAAAAACACTCAAAATTATCGGTGCAAAGTTTCGTCGTGTGCGACGAAAAGTCGACAGTTGATCAAAAACCGTGCAGTAGTGGTACATGCCAGAAAAGAGACAAGCCTTTTAAAAATAATAAAATTTCAAGTATAGCCTCGCCGATACCAATTAGGAAACAAAGTAGTGATGGAAATCTTAGTAAACCTTACTAGGGGTTTTGAAATAAAAAAAAATTAAATATTACATCAAATAAAGTCAAAAATATTTCTAGTGACAAGGAATCCACAAGTAACGTGCAATAGTGTACACCAAACTCTGGACGCATCAATTGACAGACGATTGTCTATTGTTACACGTCACTGAAAGTATTTTTGAATTTATAGAGCAGTTTTTCTTTTTATTGACATAATACATATTCAGACGACGAAACATCGAATTAATTAAGTATGTGCAATAATTTTAAGATTCCTTGGGTGATTCTAAGATGAAAAGTTCATATAAACATGGGTCCGCAAATGCTTCGTTTTCAAGATACAGGGCGTTAAAAAAATTTTTTAATCGGGTTTTCGTAAATATCATAAAAATCATTTGTCGATATTGTTGAAGTTTGGCAGATTTATTTGTTGCTGACAACTGTCAAGTTAAATGTTGCAATTATTTTCCAAAGGAAACCTTAAAAAAGAAAATGTCCATGCATCTCCAGGGACATGCATCAAAGTGGTTTTTATTTTTTTTCTCGAAAACAAAGTAAGATCCAAAAAATTCAAGATACAAAAGTGTTGTATTTTTAGTTGCTTAATCCGAGAAAAATATAAAAATTCCAAAAAAGCCAGTGGCTTACTTTGTTTTCCAATAATATACGTTAAGGTGCCGCCTGGGACTCAATAAATTTAATCTACTTAGGGCTAAATTAGCCCCTTAACACTACAAATAAAACTGCCCTATTTCAACAATATCGACAAAAGGATATTTAAGATATTTACGAAAACCCGATTAAAAATTTTTTCTTAACACCCTGTATCTTGAAAACGAAGCATTTGCGGACCCACGTTTATATGAACTTTTCGTCTTAGAATCACCCAAAATCACTTAAAATTACTGCAAATACTTAATTAACACCCAGTATAATAAAGATCCCTAAGTACTTAGAATATTTTTTCTTACCTACCTTCAACATTTTGGAGACAAATATTTCCATTAGTAATAATAATATGCGGTTCATCATTAATGGTAAAAATAACTAAATTCTCCACGTTTGAACGACAAAATCAATATTTTTCAAATTTTTCTTCTTTACTTAACCTCAAATTCAAAATAAAAGGTAAGTACAAATATTACCGCGCTATTCACTGCAGTACGAAATATACTCCCACTGTGGATTATGAACACTAAAATTGGAATCCCACTGTAAAATTTCTTTATTTTTGAACGCAAACTGTAATAGTACAACAAATGTTACTCGTAGACGTTGCTGAATAATTTCTGAATGTACCCCTGGATATATAAACGTGAACAGGACAGAACACAATATGTTACCACTGAGGAAAAATAGGTGGGTTCAATGCCCAGTGGCAATAACAACATCAATATTGACAATTGACATGATGTCGGTTTTCAAAGGAACACGTTAAAAAATTATTGCAAGTTGCATGTTGCAAAACTTTCTTGTTTGACTTGTTTTTTAATTGTGTTCCGCTTGTTCGTTCAACGACAACGAGACGAGTATCTTTCTTTGACGTAGGGGGACAAAAAATTTGATTCATCTAGTAGAAAGTGCTGGCAAGATAGTCTGAGCTACGTCGAAGTCGAAATATTAGTTATTGTATTCCAGTAAGTCTCGAGTTTTTATTACTTGCTTTTACTTAGTTTTTCATGCCTAAACGCATGATCGGTCGAACTGGAGGTTCCGGGCAGTCAGAGCAAGCCAGAGTTTGCATTTAGATCATTCATCTGCATTCACTCAGTAGTTTGCATGTCCTTTCTCCACTAGATATTCCTAATGTTTAAGCTATTCAGTTACCTGAAATGCGCCTGTTTCAGCCCTTTCGGCAGGAGTATGATCCAAAAGGACCATCATATGCTTGGTAACGGAATAGAAAATTGTGAACCAAGTAATTGAGATAATAGCGAAATTAATAACACTCCAAGTCTTCTTTAAGGCTAAAGGCTAAACTTTCCTGTGTTCATACAAAACGTTCGTCATCCAACGATTTTTTTATTGTAATGTGTTCCTTTTCAATAAACCGAAAAGTATTATAAAAATTTAGGGTCTTATTATAACTCTATAACGACCCAAAAGAAAAATGGGAAGTTAATACAATCTGTTGGTCAGAATGTTGTAAGCCTATATCATTCAGATTTAAGTAAAATCCTCCACAATATCAGAGTTCAGTGAGTAAAGGATTGTATAGAAAACCAATAATAACAAGATAGAAATAAGAATATCAAGATATTTGAATCATTTTGTTTTTACAGATAAGAAGTAAAATATATTCGACAAAGATGACGACTTTCGAACAAATTGGCGTAAATAAAACATGGGAGCTCTCGCTGTATGAGCTTCACAGAACGCGACAAGAGGTGATCACAGACTGTACAAAAATTGCAGTGTCCCCACGAAGCCTCCACAGCGAGCTAATGTGCCCTATTTGTCTGGACATGCTGAAGAAAACAATGACCACCAAGGAGTGTCTTCACAGATTTTGTTCAGAATGTATTATTACAGCTCTGCGGTCTGGAAATAAGGAGTGTCCAACTTGCCGAAAGAAACTCGTTTCCAAGAGGTCCCTACGCGCTGATCCTAATTTTGACCTGCTTATATCAAAGATTTATCCTAGTAGGGATGAATATGAGGCTCACCAAGAAAAAGTTTTGGCAAAATTGAACAAAGTTCACTCTAGAGAAGCTTTTGTACAGTCAATCAATGAAGGCATTAAGATTCAATCACAACATAGAACTCCACGAGGAAGAAAAGCAAATGAGACCGTTACCAGTGAGCCACAAGGTGAGAATATTGGCGGAGCACCAGGTACAAGTGAACATCCCACCAATCAAGCCAGTAATGCAGCTAAATCTCAAAATCTCAACGTGCCTGGAGTAAATAACATTTCACCTCCAAATGCAGGACAGCACGGGCCTGGACCTAATGCACATCCAGGTAGTCCAGCCCCATCTGGTCGTAGCACACCATGTGATCCACCCAGTCCGGTGTCTTCAAGTGTTAGCTCATTAAAAAGGCGTCCAAAAAGTGCTATGACTACCTCGGAGCGTAGCGAAAGTGATTCAACTGCTCAAACTGATACAGATGGTGAAGGGCCTTCTGTACCTCGCACTATTAATGAAATAGAGCTGGTATTCAAGCCTCACCCAACAGAAATGTCTGGGGACAACCCTTTGGTTAAAGCCCTTAAAGAAAACTCAATTAGATACATGAAAACAACAGCGAATGCAACTGTAGATCATCTTCATAAATATCTGGCCATGAGGTTAACTATTGACTTGGATTCTCAGTTATCAGCGAGCCACAGTTTACTAAACTTCTGCATATACATTTCACCTTCACCTGGGCAGTATGTCCAGTTGAACGGGAACCAAACGTTGGGCCAAGTGAACGAAAAATATTGGAAGGAGCCCCTCGAGATGTACTACTCATGGAAAAAAACATAGGGATCGCGTCGGGGATTGGATCTTAAACCCCCGCAATAAATTAGGTGTAGATTGTAAGTGCTTAGTATTAGGAATTTTGTAATAGCCAAAAGCAAAAAGCTTCTCGAACCACTTTGTTGTACAGGGTGTTTATTTTTCACATCATCATTTCTCACTGTGCTACTTTTTTGTGAAACAAAAGATGCCCCAATTATAATTTTTCTAGGCCTCCTCGTTTTTGATATATGGAATGTTTTTGATAATTTTACTTTCGGGACACCCCCCCCATATTTCGGTTACCCTGTAACTTATCAAAAAGAAATAAAATGTTATCTTTGTAGTTTTTTTATGTAGAATCTAGTGACGTACTCAGATTTTTCTACATACTAATTTGCTTTTCTTTAAATGGGTCACCCTATATATTTTTTTAGTGTAATTCAGTTTTTAACAAGCTTTTCAGAAATATACAGGGTGTTATGGAAATGACGTATTATATTTAAATGGGTGACTCCTGGGGTATCCTAGAGAAGCGCTACATTATTTTTTTTTAAATTGAACGTTTAAAAAGTGGGGTAATTCACCCATAAATCCATAGGTCACTCCTCGGCGCGGTCATATTACATTGAGCAGCTGTGTAATAAACAGATGTTCTGGCGCAATGTTGCCAAACTGTTAGTGTAAAACTTTAGATTCTTATAAAAATAAATATTTAGCTACCTACCTATCCAAATAGAAGTGAATCCAGGTGCCAGTACACTAGCAAGTAATCCAGGGCACATAAATCTTCAGTTTTTTGGTTTTAGTGGGTAAAGCTTATACCCCACTAAAACCCCTTCGGCGTTTTTCTTCCAATCTCAGAACATGACCCTGGATATCGTCAGAGACACAGCACACGTAGTGAAACACTGAACAAATTACCATAAATCACACACATGTTTCAAATTAGTTTTTTAAAGATAGGCCCTTGTCACACAAAATCGCTACACACTAATGCATTCTTTAACAAACACACAAATAGGAGATAAGACACAAATTGGCCCTTTATAAACTAAAACGTTCAGCAATTATTTTATCTGCTGCATCCAATATTTTATATCGCAACTGTTCAATATCTTCGACTTTATAAACTATTTCATCGTACCCCATTGAAAAAAAATTGCATGGGGTAAGATCCGGTGACCTTTCGATTTCCAGTCTCTTACTAAAGGAATATTTTCTAATATGCCTTCGACTTGATTTTTCTGTATGTACCAAACATTTTCACACTTACTCGCACTGTTACAGTTGATTAAATATCCCGAAAAAACTCTTTCGCGCAGAGGAATATCTTGTTGTCAAGCAAATGTCAACTTCTAACCTTCTGTCGATTCATAGAAGAGATGTTAATCTTTGGTTTTAAAATCCCGCTGTGAAACGATCGATTTAATTTTTTTAAGCTTTTCGAATGAAAAAGAGCACCAGAGCAGCGATTAACAAGTTTTTAAATCTTTATTGGTATTTACAGCAGTGAAGGAAAACAATAAATAAGTGCTGTAGATTATTATAATTATTTATTTCAACCTTTTTTGGTGAATGAGCTGGAATATACCGGAAAAACACGCATTGCAATAGTACATCTCTACTTTTTGACAGCTCGTGTTTTAAATGTTTCAGTTCAGATGTCATTTTTAATTCAACGAAATGTTATTTACATTTTACAATGTGTTTTTAATTAAAAACAAAAGTTCATACAAAACTAGGCCAATGTTAATAAAAAACGATGTCTCCAAGTGAATTTTGTGCATTACGGCGGCCATTGTTCATGTGAAGTTTTGCGATTATGGTTATGGGTTATGTGATGTGCCGGTTTCTTTACTAAAATGCTGTATAAGTTTTTATAGAAATTGACACTAATTTTCAAAAGAACGACAAGGCAAGTGTATGTGTGTGGCCTAAATAAAATTACATTAAAAAATCAGTCAGCCAATCACTAAAAGTCGAGAGGTCATTGACATTTGATGTTGCGTATTTCAAACTTAAAGAGTGTAAGGTGTAATTTTTCGACAACACCGGTGAGAATTCGTATGTGTCGCAGTGCCGCACAGATGTTTTCCTGGTTTGACGTCAGGTTATTTTTACCGCTGAATGAATTGAAAGCGACATTTAAGGCTATTTTTCTTCAATTTGTATTCATCTCAGGAATTGCCGGTTTAAATATAATACGTCATTTCCCTAACACCCTGTATAATACGGGCATAAGGTTTAGGTTAAAACTAAAGTAATATATTTCTAAGAAGTTTCTTAAGAACTGAAATACATTTTACAATTTATAATGTCACCCCTTTATGAAAAATTTCTGGAAAACTAGTGAATGTAGAAAAAATCCGAGTATGTCACTGGATCCTAGGTAAAAAACTACAAAGAGAACATTTCATTTCTTTCTGATAAGTTGCAAGGTAACAAAAAATAGGGGGGGGGGGGGGGGGAGGGGGGATGTCCCAAAATGTAAAATTCCCAAAAACATCCTGGATATCAAAAATGAGGGGGCCTAGAAAAAGATACCCGGTAAAACCACCGAAAAATAGTATAGGTTCTATTGATCTTGCAGCTATTTAAAAAGAACTTCAATCGGGTTACTATAAAATTTTAAATCAGAAATATCTCTTAACCAAATCTTATCAAGGGAGGTTGGGTAGAATTATTTTTTTATTTGTTGCTAGATATTGGAGATGGGCTGACAGAAGTGATAAGAAGGGACAATTGGCTGCATATGAACCAATTGGGGATAGGCATCTCGGCGAGCGGCAGATTGGCGCTGGGTTCTTCCGTTACGGAGACGGGGAGCCGTGGATGCAACCACCGACAAGGTTCATCTATTCATAGGATGTCTATTGCCGCGTCCACACCAAACCAACAAAACAGCAACACAATGTTTTTCAACAATTTAGAAACAATTCGGCAACACGAATACGACCTGTTATGTTTTGGTTTTTAGCAACTTATTGTCTTACTGTCGCGGAGCGGTAAACATCAAAGGGTTTCTGTTTTGTTTCCATGTAATAGTAGTTAGGAATCTGTCGGTATTATTTCAAAAACTAAACAAATTATTTTAGTTGTACAGTTCTGTTCATACAAAACCCGTACAAGTACTAAATACATGACACATAAAAAAGTATATGGCAAATCGCACCTCTCTCTTTGAGGTTGTACAGGTTATTTATGAACACAACTGTACATATTGAATATAATTTTATTGTTACAGTATGTAAATATAGATATACATACATAGGTAGATACCGACTGTTGTTTGTTAAACAAAGAAAAAAACAAAATGAACAAACCCTATATACAGGGCGTTATGGAAATGACGTATTATATTTAAACAGGCAATTCCTGAGATAAAGACAAATTGAAGAAAAATAGCCATAAATGGCGCTTTCAATTCATTCAGCGGTAAAAGTGACCTGGCGTCAAACACCTGTGTGGCACTGCGATACATGTAAGCAATCAAGGAATTCTGGCCGGTGTTGTCATATGTACACCTTAAACTCTTTAGACAAAATAACATAATTTAAACACTTTTCCATTCTGTAATACCCTTTTGTACAATTAATTGAAGAACATTTACGACGGACTATATTATAATAACCCGAAAAAATATATGGAATAGTACTAGCCACGTACGTCACTAGGTCAAATGCCAATGACCTCTTGACGCCTTACATCGGCTGAGCGAAGTAGTTTCATATAACGCCGCACGCTTGCGTCTGTTAGTTGAAACCAACCAGCGGCTGGATACGTTGTGTCTCGTCGATCACCAACACACTCTCAGCAATCCGCTCTGTTTTTTCGGTTTACGCGTGTATCTTGCCCGTCCATAAATAATCTTTGAATATTGTTGTTATTGACGCGTTTCTTCTAGCGAGTAATAAAATTAAAATCTAATAATCTGTAGTATAATCTGTATTATTGTATTTTCAAAAGCTAACTATCGGTTCTGTTTCACGATCACTGTGTGTACATAAAGTGTTTCCAGGAGTGTTCCCATGAAAAAGGAAAAAAACTGATTGTTTGTGCCTGGATTTCCTCGCTCTTTAGGTATAAGAATAAATACAAGTAGGTAGAAAAAAATGTATTTTTATAATTTTATGTGCAATTTCAGTTTTACATTAAGTTTGGCAACATTGCCATTGGCTGTGGGTGAAATGTTGTACAGTAGTGCGGACTGACCTGTGAGTAAGAGTGTTTATTACCCCACTTTTAAAACGGTCGATTTAAAAAAAAAAAAAATATGTAGCGCTTCTCTAGGACACCCAAGGAGTCACCCATTTAAATATAATACGCCATTTCCATAACACCCTGTATATGTTTGAATACAATACGCCAATTTATTATCGAATATTCAAAAATTCACGTCCTAATTAATAAGCTGTTATTTCCTCTATAATGAATCAATTAGAGATGTATCTGGGTTAGACACTGGCCCAAAAGTATCGCCATGCCACTCGATTAATTTCTTCCAATACGCTATATATTATATATATATTATAAATAAAAATCATTTCAACATAAAAAGTCTATGATAGCGGCGATATCGGCGGGGTGTAAAACGTTGTAAAAATACAAAAACTTAACATTACTCTTTTAATAGATATTCTAGTAAACATTTTATAATTTATTTAAACAATATCACAAAACAATTAAAGGCTTAACTAGACGTAGAGTTTATCTGAGCAGATTTCAGTCATAGGTATATTCTAAGTTTTCAATATTAAATGTGCTCTATTTCGACATCAGACGTACCGACTATCAAACATAGCGAGATATGGTCGAATACTGTTAAAACTTAGCTTATAAAGTCTGTTTTACGCGATTAATATTTGGCAAAAAATATGCTTCATATAAATTTAATTAATCCTCCGAGTGAGAAACCACAATCTTTTAGCGCATAATTTTTTGGCGTCAAATTAACCGAGTAAAAACAAGAAATTTAATTCACAGATATAAAAAAGCAAGATTTTTTTGATAGAGAAACCAGACAGTAATTTTTTGTCGTTAGGTTTTACCTTAATAGAGTGAGAAACCTATAATAAAGAAATTTCCCGTTTATTGCACACTTTTTTGGACACGCTGATCTGTGTAGTTTGAACAAACTTTAGACAGTAGTAAATCAAACAAAAAATATAGAATTAAAATGCATTAATATACGGAGTGATCGAGAATTGCACTAAAATATATTTTTAAATTCATTTTTAAGGATACCATGCCTGCACAGTCCTGTTACATTGGTAATTATGCTTCGCTTACAAGGTAGTAGAAACGCTGACACAGTTAGCGCAAGTCACGTGAAAATAGAAGTTTCCACGCCTAGCTTTTAAAAAAAATCTGTCGGTTGCAATTAACTACTAGGTCGACTTTATGACATAACCACCGACCTATAACTACGGATAGGTACAACTTATGGGGTGGGCAGTACAAAGTTAAATTTTATGAGACCGGTCATATTTTTAAAGGTTGCTCGTCGTTTGTCTTGCGCACAATGTTGTCGCCGTTATATAGGCAACCCCGACGACCGCCCAGAACCGAAATTAGTCTTAGGGATGATGCGGATACGTGAACAATAGATATCAAAATCAATTCTAAATGCGGTTTTAAATCTATGCTTTTATGTGAGAAAATATATTGTTTATTGCCCAATAAAGAAGGTCTTGACGTGCTTGACCTTGTAAACATTTTCATTAAGGTTGTCAATAGATATCAGTCGGCATTGCGCAAGACCCCTGACAATCAGCTTTGTTTAAAGCCGTATTAGAGTCTACAATTTTTTCTCTTGCGTCGGCAATTATAATTGCACGTATTCATGCGCAGTAAACCGTTCTCGATCAGCTGGAGCATTGTCAACTGTCAGAACAGCAATTGGTACTGTCGAAATCCCTAAAATATCCCCAGAATTAGAGATGGGCAAACCTCTTCGTTTTGATTACCAGTTAAAGCAGCTACTGCTATTTACAAATAGGAGGTCAAAAAAGTTGCTACGAATTAGCAGTCCATAAGCTTAATAAAGAATGTGAACTGCTAATTTAAGTACCAGTGGGTTTAAATGGCCATTAGCTGTTCATACCTTCTTCGAGCAAATAATAAACAGTTAAAAATAACAGAATAATCCATGTCTACCCAATTGCGCCGGCAATGGCAATTAAAATGGCGCGTGCCCCATTTCTGGTAATGAGAGACAGCTGATCGGGAACGGTGTACTGCGCATGAATCCGTGTCATTTTAATTGTCAGAAGAGTAGAATTTCCGACTGTAATACGGAGAACGATGTACTGCGCATGAATCCTTCCAATAATATTGCCATTGCTGGCAATACGGCTTTTAGAGTCGGCAATTTTTTCTCTTGCGCCGGCAATTATAATTGCACGTATTCATGCGCAGTAAACCGTTCTCGATCAGCTGGAGCATTGTCAACAGTCAGAACATCAGTTGGTACTGTCGAAATCCCTAAAATACCCCTAGAATTAGAGATGGGCAAACCTGTTCATTTTGATTACCAGTTAAATCAGCTACTGCTATTTACAAATAGGAGGTGCAAAAAGTTGCTACGAATTAGCTGTCCATAAGTTTAATAAAGAATGTGAACTGCTAATTTAAGTACCAGTGGGTTTAAATAGCCATTAGCTGGTCGTACCTGCTAAAAAACAGTTAAAAATAACAGAATAATCCATCTCTACCCAATTGCACCGGCAATGGCAATTAAAATGGCGCGTGAACCATTTCTAGCAATGAGAGACAGCTGATCGGGAACGGTGTACTGTGCATGAATGCGTTCAATTTTAATTGTCAGAAGAGTAGAATTTCCGACTGTAATACGGATTCCATTCTCGCATTGCGCCCGCAATACGAGCAGTATTGGACCAGCCGATCGAGGACGGTGTACTGCGCATGAATCCTTGCAATTATAATTGCCATTGCTGGCGCAACAAAAATTGCCGACTCTAATACGGCTTTTACACGTGCAAGGCCATAAATTTGTCACTTTTGCTTTTAGAGTTTGGCTATCCATAGATATAAGTCGGTGGACGTAACCGATATAATTTTTTTTTTACAAGTCAAGTCAGATAAAAACTCTTCTAAACGAAACAGGGTCGTAACTAGGACAGGATCAAGGATGGAACTAGGCAACTTTTCTCTAAGAGGACCGCACCCCTCCCCCCGGTTAACGCGTTTTTTAAAAATATTTTCCTTTTTTATAAGGTACATTTTCATTAGTTTGGGGGGTAATTACCTAGTTATCGCCCCCATAGATTCTCGTTTAGGCAGGGCCACAGCGAAGCATACCTATCAATGACTGTCATACCAAAAAGTCATTAAATAAGGAGAAAGTTCAAATCTTTCTTAATCAATATTTAGCCATGGAGTAAAATTCCTTATTTAATAAATCTTTGACGTACCCACAATAGATAACAAATATAAAGTTCCTAAAATTATTTAAAGCTTCTCATAATAGTAAAAGTAAAATTTCAGATTTGCCTAAAAAAAAATACCTGGGCATTCTTCAGGTTTGACAAGACATGCTTCGATCAGGCAGCGTAGACGCAGAATTTTTGTCGCCATAAGAACGGTTGTATCTGTAAATAATAAATCGTTTATTGCATGTAATTTGTAGTCTCTAGGGACAAAAGATGGAGGAACCACCCTCTCAGTGGCGCTCACCAGTGGAGGCAGTGCCTCCCCTACTACGTTTATTATAATATAATAATCTTATTTTTATAAATATTTATTGATTTACCGATGTATTTGAAATAAATTGATAAATAAGCCATTATGATTTAAAACAGATAATAACTTTCTTCTGTTGGGCTTAGGGAATCCAATCGCGCAAATGCGAGATCCCGCGGTGATTTCGCGGGATTGACATTGCGGGACTCGATGTGGGTGCTGTATGTTAATAAAAAGTGGTTTTATGCAATTAAAAACAGAATAGAGTAGCAGCAAAATATTTATTGCATATAGGTACAATACAATAGTACGACTAGTTTAACGGTTACATGTTACATTGATTATGAAAGTATTTTCGGAGAAAAGATAACATGTTTAATGTTTCATCTTTTAGGTTTGATCTTGTTTTATTGCACATGTATCCTGCGGCTGAAAACGCAGGTTCAGCTTCGACACTTGTCGGCGGAATAGATTTTACACAATTTGTGGTCCTCTGATTCGAATAGTTGGCGCATATCGGTCGATGTGATAAACTTTCCAAAGGGTATACCATCTTTAGCTACCATTCGAGGCACTCTTTCCTCCATCGAAACTTTTTCTCACATGAAAAAAAAAATCTGTAATTTTCATTTTCTTAGGTAGCACAGAAGAACCACTAACACCTGAGCGCTTAGCACTAGAACTAAACGAACTACTCGAACTGCTGGTACTAGCTTTCATTTCCTGTGTTATTTTATCAATATCAACACTACCGCTGTTGCTCTGGACTTTCAAATTAATATTATGCTTTGTTTGTAAGTGGGTGTGAAGACCTTAGGTGGAATGAGCAGAGATTTTGATAATGCTAGGGCATAACTTACATTTAGCTGTAAGACCATCTTCAGACTTTAAAAAATAATTCCAAACTAAACTTCAACCTTTATTGTCTTTGTAAACTACACTGACACTCATTTTTGTGATTGCTGTATAAATTCCATGTATTATATTCAACCACTTGATAAATGTCACTAAATACTAGTAGAATAACGCCCTTACTTTCGCACGTACGCAAGAAACTGTTTTGTTTAACGTATTTTCAATATCCCAGCATGGCGGAGAATCCCGACGCGTCGACCAAAAATACCGCAGTTCATTGTTTGCTATCCCGCGGATCCGCGGGATCGATGGGCTCAATCTCGCAGGTTTGCGGGATTGGATTCCCTAGTTGGGCTGGAGGCAAAAACATCCGCCTTGTAAATTTAAAAACTCGTTGGTTGTTCCGTAATAAGGTGTTTGTGTAAGTCGTAGATTTAAATATTTTTATAACATACCTCAAGTGACTTTTAACCAAATGACCACTAGCTAATGCGGCCATAAGCGATAACTCTCCAGCTAGCACGGCTCCACACACTATACTGGCTAGTTGCTTTGCGTTGTCGCCCGGATTATCCAAATGAGGCCCCTTGACGCCTAGCATTTCGAGACAAGCTGATTGAGCTGGTAACACTGTACCTAGAATTCACAAAAATACTGTTTAGGTTTATCTTATATGGATTTGCGATACTAGTCCATGTACAGGGTGTCCATTTTTAAATGGTTTTACGGGGTTTGTTCGTTATTAGTAAAAATATAAGAAAGTGGGTTTCGCCATACTGTGCTAGTTATTTGTGAAGCAAAAAATGCCGTAATCAGAAATTTTCTAGTCCTCCTTGTTAGGGAGACCCCCCATATTTCGGTTATCCTGTAGTCTTAATATTATGCCCGAAATTTAAGTTTTTGAAAAAATTATAATTTTTTTGAGTAGGCCAAAAACAATTACTGGCGACAAAAATTGAACGTTTATGAAACTTCCCTATAAATATTTCTCAAATTGTTCTCCATTATCCCTTAGATCAATATTTGACAAAATTAAATATTTTTTTACCTCCGCCTACAGTACCAATCTCCACACTTGGCATTGTACAAGAGATAAGCAAATCGTCACCATTTTCTCCATATGGTTCCATTATAGTGATACAATTGCTGCTGCCTACATTTTGAGCTGCGTCTTGACCCGTCGCAATAAAGACTGCCGTCACTACGTTAGCTGCGTGTGCGTTGAATCCGCCTAAAATAAAAAGTAATTCCAATCTGAACAGATTGAGTCTATATTGTACATAAAAAAAACTAACTACAAGTGGACTCCGGTACCCTCGTTATCATCTAAGGGCTTTTACTGTATTATTTAAGAAAGAGAAGTAATTAAATGGTTTGCGGTTATTAAAATTAGTTCGCAGCAAAAAATAGCCATTAAATCATTTGATCAGCATAAAAAGATTTTGCTTGCAATAAATAAAAATCAGGCTGCACCACTTGCTCTGCAAAAAGTGCTACAAACTGTCAACAATTTAACCGATATCAGTCCGCTTGTATTATCATGTGTTCGCTTAATTAACAGTCGAGTTGCGAAATGATTACTTGGTTAGCAAGATTTTACAATTGGTCAGTAGCAAAAAACATGTCTAGAAGCAGTTTACTTCAGAGGTTTGCATATTAAAAGAATGGTTATCAATATAAATCATTGGATTGCGTTTGTTTTGAATAATCGGCAAAGTTCGTTATTGTGGGCGGAGCGAAAGCAGTCGCGTGATACGAGTAGGTAATAGCATGCGTGTGTTTTCATTCGGTGTAGCAGTCAGCACAAAAGGTAACGGGGGCGGGTTTTCACTTGTTTTCCCAGGGCACTGTTAGTTTATGTAACTTTCTTGTGTTTTCTTTTGCCGAATACAGCAGGAAATCGGCTACAAAAGGTGTAGGTAGGGTTTTCTTACCAATAATATCTGATTAAAAGTGGATCGCTCATAGCAGCTTATATCCTTGTATATTAATGATCTCTTTTCTGTTCTGCCAAATGAAAATAGTGAATGTGTGTGCTATGCTGATGATACAGTAATTTTAGTTAGAGGCAAATCCTGGCCAGAGACATTTCAGAGGGCAGAGGATCACATCTCCAAGGTACGTTTGTGGATGGATCAGAATCTTCTGACAATGAATGTAAACAAAACTGTTCATATGGCCTTTTCTATGAATAACCCAGGAGGTGTGATCCATCCTGAACTTAGGGTGCATAATTTTGAATGTGTTATGGATATGTCAGTGTGCAGATGTGAAGAGACAATATTAGCAAAAGATAGTGTAAAATACCTGGGGGTATTCATTGACAAGAATCTAAGGTATGAAACTCATGTTAACTATATTACCAAAAAAATTCGTAAACCTTTACATAAATTTTACCAACTTAGAGAATTTTTATCTTTAAAACTCTTAAAAATGACGTACCAGGCCTTAATTGAATCAGTTTTGATGTACGGTTTGAGTGTTTGGGGTAGTGCTTGTTGTAGCATCCTTCACCGTTTAAATATTACTCAAAAATATATAATAAAGATATTCATGAACAGAAACAGGAGGTATCCATCAGATTTATTATTTAAAGAAGCTGACCTGCTACCGGTAAGGCAATTGTATGTTAAGGGTACTCTTAGGTTTATGAAAAAGTGTAATAAATACAAAAGTAGGATTATGCACAGTGTTCACACCAGATCTGTAGATAGTGGGTGCCTATTCGTTTCTCTGGCATCATATACAGCCTCGCAGAGGCACATTAGGTATGTCGGCCCCAAATTATTCAATATGTTACCTTTAAATTTGAAGTCTGTTGTAAATTTACGTACTTTCTTGCTTGGAGTCTCGAAATGGATAAAGATAAATTATCAGCAAATAACCTATACGGTGCCTTTATTGAATGAATACTAGAGGGTGTTTTGAAATATCCATTTAATATTAACAATAACGTTTAATAAATCATTTTAACATTGGTAATATTTTCTTTAGTCTAGTTTAGACTGTACTGCATAAATAGTTTTAGCATATGTTATCTTTATTCTTTTTATTTTATTTTAAAAGGGAAAAGTTATTCATAACCTGAAATCTAGACAAGCTGCTTGTAGCTTTTGGATTTCAAACAGAAATATTTGTTCAGAAATGTAATAGACTTCCTAACAAATAAATAAAAAAAATAAATAAATAAATAAAATATTTTTAATTTGCGTACCAAAATAATTTAGAGCACTCTAGTATGGCATTAAGTACTGACACATTCAGAAATGTTTGCTGTCCATAAGTTGCTGACCAACTAGCCATTTTGGCTGACCGATTACATTTTTCTGCTCGCAAAAATAAGAATATTTTGCTAATCAGTTAAGAAACAAGACAACAAATATTTTCTAATCTATTAATTTATAATGACATTTTTTCTATATCACATCATGTTAACTTTTATTTAATTTAATTGTTTCATGAAATTTCATTTTCTTTTTCTGCTATAAAAGGTATCATTTTGGCAATGTCATCAGTTAAAATTCCACCGAAGATGATGGTTTATGCCTTTGAAAAATTTATGGAATTATTGCAATTTTTTTAAATATTGCTATTAAGCTAGTGGAGCAGATTTCTAATTTCGTTCCCCATTCTTTAAAAATATTGTTAATTTTACCTATACTTCCAGCTATGGCAGATCCCACCATGTTCTTCGATATGTTTAGATCGATCAAGGCATGGGTTGTTGTTTTTAACACTGTGTGTACAATATTCGCGGGTACTACAGCTTCGCAGACAACCGATTTACCTCTTCCTAAAAAAATAATGAAGAAATTTTAATTTTCAAAACGTTCACAGTTTTATACGTGGACCATTGAAAAGATTTCTCTTACTAATGAAACATAGGAAGCGCCGATAAAAACGAAACTAAATTAAATGGTTGGTGCGTTGTATGCGATAGATTGTCAAAGGACATCAATATCTCCTGCTTGGTCCACGGCGTTCCATTGTTAAGGAGAAAACTGTTCAAGCGCCCGTCGTAGATATTTTTACCTTCTATCCAATTTATGGCAGATGGTTTTTTGTCAGTGCATAAATTGCCACTAAGACTTAAAATTTCCATATCCAAAAATTCCAACTGTATTGTTTTTAGAGATTGTTCAGTACCTACAAAAAACATAGGAAGCCTACATGCAAACAATCTAATACATATTTTCAAAAGAATACCGGTTATCAACAAAAAACATGAATAAAGAAACATGAAATGATTGTTTTAAACAGGAACCAATAATGCCAAGTTTGAACTGATGGTCCTAAAACTACTATAATCTATTACACTATGTGTGTATTTTTTTATTTTCTACTCGGGTTTGTCATGTTATTTATAGTTTCCCCAACATCAAATTGCAATGTTTTGTGGTAACACATGACCCTGACGTTTCGTATTCTCATTCATTTCTAGGCGGCGGTGTTGTTCGCGCTTATTCGCTACTGCTTTTGTGATTAATTGTGTTTTTGGATTTATTTTTAGTGTTTTTTCGAACTAAAACTATTTAGAGCTATGTATTAGCTATCTACGATGGTTCGTCAGCGCATGGCGTGTAAGAAATTCGACTATTCTAACCCCGGATTAATAATTCGTCGGTGAGTGAGAATAATGAGGTTATGTTTTTTTTGGTAAAGCATTGGTGTAGCTAATTCGATATTTAAGTAAATATTGAATTTGAATTGAATTGAGTTTCTGTAAAAAATACCTACAACGATTACTTATATACAGGGTGTTATGAAAATAACGTATTTATTTAAACCGGCAACTCCTGAGATAAAGACAAATTGAAGGAACATACCCATAAATGGCGATTTCAATTTATTCAGCAGTAAAAGTGACCTGACGTCAAACCAGAAAAACACCTGTGTGGCACTGCGATACATGTAAGCAATCAAGGAATTCTGGCCGGTGTTGTCATATGTACACCTTAAACTCTTTAGACACTAGGTCAAATGCCAATGACCTCTTGACGCCTTACATCGGCTGTGTTCATATTGCGCCGCACGCGGGTTGTTAGTCGAAGATCAACCAGCGGCCGGATACGTTGTGTCGTCGATCACCAACACACTCTGAGCAATCCGCTCTGGTTTTTCGGTTTACGCGTGTATCTTGCCCGTCCATAAATAATCTTTGAAAATTGTTTTCATTGACGCGTTTTTTCTGGACGTCAAATTTCGTCGCGTGTAATAAAATCTAATAATCTGTATTATTGTATTTTCAAAACTATCGGTTCTGTTTCACTATTACTGTGTGTACATAAAGTGTTTCCAGGAGTGTTCCCATGAAAAAGAAAAAAAAACTGATTGTGTTTGTGCCTGGATTTCCTCGCTCTTTAGGTATAAATACAAGCAGGTAGAAAATAATTTATTTTTATAATTTTATATGGAATTTCAGTTTTTCATTAAGTTTGGCAATATTGCCATTGGGTCTGGATGAAATGTTGTACAGTAGCGCGGACTGACCTGTGAGTAAGTGTTTGTTACCCCACTTTTAAAACAGTCGATTTAAAAGAAATAAAATATGTAGCGCTTCTCTAGGACACCCAAGGAGTCACCCATTTAAATATAATACATCATTTCCATAACACCCTGTATAACTAATGTGAGATCGAAATTTTCTAAACGCCTACCTTATTACAGCATTGTAATTTTTTAAAGCCATTTCTTCTAACTTATTTGAAACTGTAGAACTGTGTATGATTGTAAATAAATAGCGTTTTATGAATGGAATGGTTTGTCTCCCTTTTTATATGGCATGTCTATGTTATCAACAACAAATTTGTACAGTATTTGTTCATTATGTTTACATAATAATCATACTATGGACTCATAACGAAACTTTCACTAAAAGTTACATTAAAATGAAACAAATCATATTCTTACCTTTGGAAATCATATTCATCCCCATAGCGTCTCCAGTTTCCGCGATGAATCTTATAAAAAGATATCTCCCTGCAATGTGCGTAGACACCCTAGTCAATTTAGCAAATCTACTCGTCGAATCGAAGCTTTGTTTAATTTTCAAAAAGTTTTCGGGCTTCTTAAGCCATAGAGCTAGTTCGCTCGCACGAGTGGCCGATTGAAAGCGCACGACCGGTCCCCGAGTCATTCCGTCGGCGTATATGCGTGATCTTATGCCGGTTGTTTCTAGAGCTCGGCAACCTAAAAAATCAAAGCACATTATTTGCCATATCACGAGTCGCTCATGCTGTTCTGTAATAGTCGACGAGCTACCGTTCCTCTGTGTTCGCACAACACGCGTGGCATTAGCAACATCAAAACTTATTTCCATTCAAAGTTGTTGCCAGAAAAGAAGACTTAACAAAACAAACATGGCGGTGAATAGACTGATTTAAAAACTGAATATATTGAACATTTTCTTTTAAAAAAACGTATATGCGCTTAAAATTCGATTAAAAGTATGACGACTTCCGAACAAATTGGCCTGAATAAAACATGGGAGCTCTCCCTGTACGAGCTTCACAGAACGCCACAAGAGGTGATTACAGACAGTACGGAAATTGCGGTGTCCCCACGGAGCCTCCACAGTGAGCTAATGTGTCCCATTTGCCTGGATATGCTGAAGAAAACAATGACCACCAAGGAGTGTCTTCACAGGTTTTGTTCAGAATGTATTATTACAGCTCTGCGGTCTGGAAATAAGGAGTGTCCAACTTGCCGAAAGAAACTTGTTTCCAAGAGATCTCTTCGCGCGGATCCTAATTTTGACTTGCTTATATCAAAGATTTATCCTAGTAGAGATGAATATGAGGCTCACCAAGAAAAAGTTTTGGCAAAATTGAATAAAGTTCACTCTAGAGAAGCTTTTGTACAGTCAATCAATGAGGGCATTAAGATGCAATCACAAAATAGGGCTCCACGAGGAAGAAAAGCCAACGAGACCGTTACCAGTGAGCAGCAAGGTGAAAACATTGCTGTAGCACCAGGTACAAGTGATCATCCCACAAATCAAGTCAGTAATACAGCTAATTCTCAAAATCTGAATGCGCCTGGAACAAATAACATTTCACCTCCAAATAATGCAGTACATCACGGGCCTGGTCCTAATGCACATCCGGGAAGTCCAGCCCCATCTGGTCGTAGCACACCATGTGATCCACCTAGCCCTGTGTCTTCAAGTGTAAGCTCATTAAAAAGGCGTCCAAAAAGTGCTATGACAACCTCGGAGCGTAGTGAAGAAAGTGATTCTGCTCAAACGGAACAGACAGATACAGATGGTGAAGGGCCTTCTGAGCCTCACACCATTAATGAAATAGAGCTGGTGTTCAAGCCTCACCCAACAGAAATGTCTGGGGACAACCCTTTAGTTAAAGCTCTTAAAGAAAACTCAATTAGATATATCAAAACAACAGCGAATGCTACTGTAGATCATCTTCATAAATATCTGGCTATGAGGTTAACCATTGACTTGGATTCTCAGTTATCAGCGAGCCACAGTTTACTAAACTTCTGCATATACATTTCACCTTCAGCTGGGCAGTATGTTCAGTTGAACGGCAACCAAACATTGGGGCAAGTAAATGATAAATATTGGAAGGAGAATAAGCCCCTTGAAATGTACTACTCGTGGAAAAAAACATAGAGATTGCGTCGGGGGTTAGACCTTAGACCCCCAAAGTAAATTAATTGTAGATTGTAAGTGCTTAGTATTATATTTTACTACATTTTGTAATGTACCTATCTTAGTATACTATAATTTTTATTTTTGTAAGATAATAATATCTTGGAACCTAGGGTCGTTTTTCTTAAAAACTCTTTCTTTGACAAGTTTTGGTAATTTAGTTTAAAACAATAATGGATAATTTAAAACTATTGATCTCGATGTATAATAAAACATAGTTGTTGTTATATTTGGACTTAAAAAGTGTAATTTCCACTCGCATATTCTCTGTATTACAATGCATGCAAATAAAATCAATATTAAAATGGTTTTTTACACTTATCCTGTAAAATTATTTCCTACATATTTAAGAAATGTGCCACAAACAATGTTTAACTTTAAAAATAAATATATGCTCTGTTATCTATACTTCATGCACTCTTAGAATAACAGTACCCTCCTAAAACTTCTGTTCTATTTTTTATTTATAGGCAATAGACACAACAATACTACTTTTTTCAGTTATCCAAGCATGGGTGTTATAGTAAAAGTAAAGGCCTGTTTTAAAATCCGCTTTAATTTGTTTATAATTAATAAATATGTTACCTTGCTCTTCTACACCTTCTAAATTATATTTACCTCTATTTGTACTGGCAACCAAACATCCCTCAGTTGTAGCCATTGGAATGTAATACAGTTTATCATCAAGCAAAAGGGGTCCAGCTATGCCCAACGGTATGGGCACATACCCTATAACGTTTTCACAACATGCCCCCATAACTTTACTATAATCATAATTTATATAAGGCAAATTTTGGAAGACCGAATTCAATTTTATTTGGTTCGTTACTATTTTACGTCTAATTTTCACTCCTCGCTCTGGATTGCCTACTGCTTTCTCCAAATTGTAGGCTGGGATATGTTTGGTGTCTACAAGCATCATGATTTCCTTATCTGAAAGCCCTCTAGCGCCATTGTGTGTTCTGTAAATTTCCAAACAGTTTTGTAGGCTTCTTGGAACATCTGTCTCCTTATCATTTATACTATCATCAAAAGCTGAAAGCTCCTCACTCATACCTTCAGTTTGAGATTCTACATTTATTGATGTTGTTCTTATTTGTCGTTTCTTTTGAATATCACGCTGGATCTCCAACAAAACATCTTGTTCCAACTGCTCCCTTAAATGGTCTTTGGATTCAAAAAATATAAACTTTATCATCAATGTTAGAAGTAAAATTAAAATGACAATATGGTCAGCACCCAAGACAAACTGTTTCATAACAAAACCATAAAAAGAATTGTCATCAGAGCAATTAACAGCATCTTTCATACTGGTTATGGAGGACTTAAATTCATCATTAACAGACCAACGGCTGTGCAGATGTACAGCCAACAGTCCAAAGGACATAATAAGTTTAACACGCTGCACAGCTGGATTGGCTTTGTCATTCTCTTCTAAAAGTTTTTTTCTGATCAACTGCTGATTTTCACCATAAAAATTTGAGATTCTGGCAAGCTCGAGCATTAAACTTAAGCATGCTGGGTAGAAAGTCATAAATATAACATAGTTTACTATTGCTGATAAACATGCAAAGTAGGATAGCATTTCCAGTCGTCGAACTCCAGATAAAGTTCCAACTCCAATCACTAAAGTTTCTACAATAGTATCTAATGTCAACGTAGGCCCCAAAATTGACACTCCTCTAGCTATTTGCTTGCTTATATCTTGGTGATTTGAAGCACTTAAAGCAAACTGAGCTAATGTTGCGGCTTTCGAAAGGTCAATTAAAAGTAAGAAGAAAAATAGGGCATCCTTTAGATCCACTAAATCAATTTGAAGAAAATTGAGTACTGTGGAAGTAAAAACAAAGCTCGAAAAAACAACAAACAAGCCTGCAATGCCCAGAATATATTTTGAACCCAAATTCTGCAAATTTCTGAATTGGTGGTAACTATACAGTATCGCCAAGCACCTAATAATGGTCATTACAATCATGTCTGCGGCATGGAATTGTTCTTCAAAGCATCCGACACATGGGGGTTGTTTTTTTGGTAAAGGACTTACTCGCTTGTCCAATGTTAAAAAGCATGTTGTTAATGTTATGACAGCTACTATAACTTCCCAAGGATGTGTGGCGCACACTTCACCGTACAACCCGAACAACCTAGACATTATTTTCGAGCTCTGTACGATTCAATAAAAATTTATTTTTAATTTGAAATTCTCGGAATTTTTTGACAAATGTTAGCAGAGTTTGTGTTTACTTAGATTTGTTATTGTTCACTGACACAAATGAGGCAACTGGCGAACTTATAAAGAAAGTTATGTAAAATGAATTGGTAATTCGAATCGCGGTGGTTTTTATGTAATTTTATTTCATAACTTTCTCCGAAACTTTCACTATCATTTTCGTCGTCACCCCGCCTGTGACGTGACCAGGGTTGCCAATGCTTCTCGGAAGAAATACCCACAACAAGGTTCGCGATTACCCACAATACCCCACATTAGAATTTATTCGGCTTTATATAGGTATTTTGAAATTAGGGGAATAGGAATTTATCATAAACAAAACGATTATTTATTCATCTTTGTAAAAAAACTTATACTTTAATATAAATATTGTATTACAATACAAATAAACATAATATATAACAAATGGTTATTTTAATATTATTAAATTAACAAATAAACATAATATTTAACAAATGGTTATTTTAATATTATTAAATTAATAAATAATAATTAACTGGATTCTGCTTAACCTGCATATTATATAAAAAAATAAAATATACTCACCTAGATACCTATAGTACTAAATACGATAGCCGATATAGATACCTGTTGATCAACTATTCAAAGTTATCAATCACAAATCCGATATATTATACACAAACACACAATAATTATCGTCAAGTTAAATTCGAAAACTAGGATGGAAAGAAAGCTGCTGCTATAAAGAAAGCCAACGGTTCTTTATACCATGCGCCGGAGTCGGGCCGAGCTAGGCCGAACGCAGTCGAAAATAAGACCAACCACCCCGAGTGAGTCAACGTAAAGCGTTTAGTCAAGGACGGTCAAGGCCTTTAAAGAAATGAGAGCCTCCCCCAATAACTAAAACTGCACATATCAGCGGTGACCGTCAAATATGATATTTAGTTACCTAGATAATTTAAATTAAATCGGGAAATCTCAGGTTCAGTAAAATTCCCCACAAATAACAATTCCCCACAGAATCCCCACATTCAACAAAATTCCCCACATTTTGGGGAATTACCCACATATTGGCAACCCTGGACGTGACCTTTAAAATGTCATCCTGACACCTCTTCCTTCAAAATAAAATGGCTCGTGCTGCCCACGAATTTAGCGGTCACAAACTAGGCATCGATTGACAAGAGTGAAGCCGCATTTTCAGAGCTTCGACGTGTCGCAGCGACAGTCCCCCACTCTTTTTGTAGGGGGTGACGTCTGTCACTTGTCATTCGGATGTAACCTTACCTAACCTTACAATATTTTGTTATTGTTTTGTAAATGAAAACAATTTGTTTTGTACAAATTTCGTTTTGAATAATTTATCATACTGACTGAGACTTTGATAATGAAAGCGGCGAAGCAATGAAATATTTGAATAATATCTGGCAGTGTATTTTAATATGATTATTCTTCAAGACTAAATAGCTAGCTAGGTAGTTTTTAAGGAGAACCATTTCATTCCTCCAATAAGGAAGTCTAAAATCATAGACATGGGCGTTCTGACAGTGTCTCCTCATCATTCCATACCCTAGGTCTTGTGGTGGTCACTAGCTTGTATCTCCTCTATATCTTCATTCCAAGCAGATACAAAGCCATCTTTGTGCAGAGCATACTTGCCCTTTGTAATCTGTATCTACAATAATTTAAAAATATTTATATTATAAGATTTAGGGATCTATAGAGGTACAAAACTAATTTTTAGATAATATTACAAAAATACCAACAGGGCTAACAAAATACCATGGGAATTTAAAAACAGTTTACAATTTTAAGTCAAAATGATGTTTTACCAGTATTATTAACTCTTGCACTTTCTTCTGCAGATAACTGTTTTCTAAATTCAGCTTCAGAGCGGTGAAGAATTTCCACAGGAATATAATTTGAATTTGTGGCCACATCCATTATGGTTTTCGTTTAACCTAAAATTTAACGTTTTAAACTTGAACTCGTCACATTTCTTTAAAAAACTTATAGTATAGTCGATAACCTCTTCCGATTGCAGCAGGCCAATATTTAAGTTTCTTTAGGGTGTGAGTATGTGGAATGAGGATGTTGGATTAAAATTTTCCCCTCTTGGAGGTTATATTTGGGTTTGTTTTTTAAAAGATTTTTTTCGATGACAGCGTCAAATTTTATTTTTGTATTCTAGTCCTCAAAATATGTATATTTATTCTGGTTAGTAAAAAATGCACCAATGTAATTAAAAAGACCAATGTAATTAAAAATTATTTAATAATTTTGTAGGATTTAGGTAGATAATGATCAAATAAACTTTTAAAAGCAAAAGTACATACTATTCACAATTTTTTAGGACAAAATAATTTACCTTTGTTCGAAAACAACGAATACTTATTTCGGAAAACTGAGTTTCAAATTTCAAAACAAAATAAAAAATTAATACTACAGCGCAGTGTTACCAGTTATCTCATGAAATGTCAGGAGACCTGTTGATTTTTTTGTGATTTTATGAATAATCTGGTGGTCCATGAAAAACCTTTTGAAAAAGTTCGGTTTCTGGTGTTATCAGCTTCGTTTCGGGGAGGTATATTTTATAAATCACAAAAAAATCACCAGATCTGGTGAAATTTCACCAGATACCTGGCAATTAGGTTGGTGTTTTTTTTTTTTGGACACACGAGAAATCTGCGCACAGACATCTTACAGACGCGGCTGCAAGGTAGTGTCGGGCTAGCAACATTGTGGGTAAAGACCATCAATATCATCCGCTCTGAAGGAGTGGATCCGCCTCAGAAGGAGACGAGCCAACCGACTAAAACTCACCGTCTGAGTCAGGCATGATACCTGTAACTCATTTCACTTAGACGTGTTATTTTTGTTTATCATCAGTATAATTTTTTTGGTTAAGCCTTAAAGCGTTGCTTGGTGTGTTTCGGTACAGCTCTTAACCCTTTCTTATTTGAATTTAATCAAATAAGCAAGTTTTAAGAGCTCCGTTAACATACTGGGTGTAGAGGTAGAGGGGTAGTTATTGTAATTGTTTATAGAGGCGTATAGTGTGCGCGTAGTGTGCGTGTACACTTATTTTATACAGAACAAGTTCTTAAATAATTTGGAGTGTGGATTTAGCGAGTGATCCAGTCTTTGGGCATTCTGTGTTTTTGATGCGGTAGTCTGCGTATGTGCGATGAGGCTATCTTGGCCTTGTTGGCCAAGTTAGCCTTGGTGTGATATTTCGCAATTATTTTATCGAGAAACTCCGAAATTGTGTCAATTTGGAGGTCTCGATGTATAACGTGAGTTCTGGTATATCTATAGTATTATTTTAAGTGCCTTGTTCTGTATTACCTGTAGTCTTTGTAAGTCCTGCTTACCGAGTGTGCACCATGTTGGTGCTCCGTATGTGCACTTTGTACATCATGACTTTTGTCCTGGTTGTTAGCTTGCTCCTACTGTTGAGCAGCGGGTATAGAGTGCTCAGTTGGGCGTGAGCCTGGGCTCCAATCGATTGGTTTGTTTCCTACAGTGACCCTGCCTTAGTTCTTAGTAAAGTAAATTGCCTGTTTTTTTTTTCTGGATTGATTTTTATTTTCCACTTGCTGAGCCATTTTTCCAGAGTAATGATGTTTTCTTTTAGCGCCAGCATTATTTGTTTTGGATTTCTTGATGTCACTGCTATGGTTGTGTCATCAGCGTATATGAATTTTTCGCAAGACGGATGCATTGGGATATCACAAGTAAAGATATTGAAGAGTAGGGGGGCTATTACCGAACCTTGTGGGACTCCGGCCCTGATTATTTTTGACGTAGAGTAACACTCTTCAACAAAAGTTTTAAACGATCGATTTTCAAGATAGGAGGCTATAAGTTTTATCATATAGTTTGGTACTGATCATTTTGACAATTAACCCGTTATGCCATACCCTGTCAAAAGCTTTACTGATATCGAATAGGACGGCTCCCGTGGAAGCCAGTCTTGTCGTCTGTCTAACGGTGCAAAAGTTAGCTCTAGAGCCCAACTGCTCCACTGGTAGACAGTTGTTAGTTTCGACAAAGCTTGTGAGCCTATCCGAAATTAACCGTTCCACTATCTTGCTTATGTTAGACAGAAGACTGATTGGCCTGTAACTGGTCAATTTTCTTCTGTCTTGGCCTGATTTCCCTATCATAATGATTTTTGCCTGTTTCCATGGGGCGGGAAAATGTCCAGTTTTCAGTATAGCATTTGCGATGTTGGCTATGTCCTTTATTGTCTTCTCCGGTAGATTTTTCAGTGATAGGTTGGTGATTCTATCCTTCCCGGGCGCCTTTTTGACCTTTACGTAACGTATGATCTTTTTGACATCTTCTGCGGTGACTTCTTGCAGATTTGGTTCAGGAGGGTGATCCATGCTTTTATATATTTCGGCAGTCCTGTTGATCCGATTTTCTAGGTCTACATCTGTAGCCGGATTTTCGCTGAATTGCTCGTAGAGTGCTTCAGCGAATTTTTCCGCTTTTTCTTGAGGTTCAGTGATTACAGTGTTGCCGCTCGTTGTTATGGGCGGCATTGGTGTCCTACTTCCGTTGACAAGCGTTCTTGTCATCCGATAGAGGGATCCATCTTGTGTATTTAGGCTTTCGACCTTCCTTTCCCATCTCTCGGATTCCAAACCGCTTAGCAGCTGTTTGACCCTCTGTGTTGCCTGTTTTTGATCCTCGGATCTCCAGTTCTGTACGCTCTATTTTTGAGACGGTTCTTCGCTCTTATTTCGTTCTTTATGTCATGACTGAGATTACCATATTTAGTGTTATCAGCTGTCTTTGTTGTTGTTGCTCTAGCAAGTGCTTGCTGTATGTTCTTTGTAAGCACATTTACAGCCTCGTCGATATCTGGTTTGCCTACAAGAGGAGCGATAGAATCGCAACCCTCCAGCTGAGTCTGGAATTTTTTCCAGTCAGTTCTGGTTTTGGTTATGATGCTAAGACCCCTCCTGCGTGGGTCACCATATTCGATAATCACTGGGAGATGATCAGATGTTAGATCATTGATTACTACAGGCTGTGACATGTGATCTGTGTTTTTAATTACGAATATAACTAGTAGCTCCGGTAATCCGTTGGCACTTAGATGTGTGTGGCCCTCTGGTGGTAATATATGGTAATTAAAAACATCAGAATTGTTGTATAACATTAGCCCTCTGGTGTTGGTTGCTCTACAGTTCCATTCTCGATTTTTGGCATTCAGATCTCCTCCGATTATTGTTGTCCTGTTATTGTTGAAGATATTTCCTAAACACTCCCTGTTAAGACTGTCGTGAGGGAAGGGGCTGCAGTAAACGGACCCGACCACTACATACCCGTGGTTCACTGCAATCTTAACGTATGTACCCTCTATAATATTGCTACTATCCGGATTTGGCATAGAAGTTGCTTGGACGTGCTTTTTGACAAGAATCATGGTTCCGCCCATTCTAGTTTCGCGATCGTTTCGAAATACATTATAATTTGGAAAGGTGGATTTCTTGAGAGAAAGAGGACTTTAACTTAACGCCGTACCATCGACGGAGTCGATCAAATACAGTGCGCAGCGCCATCTCTTAGTAGTCCCCACATAATCTGAACAGACGTTATTTGATTAAATCAAATTTTAAAAAAATCTATTCAAGAAATAAAAAGTCTATGCTTATCAGGAGAGGGCTTCCTTTTCTTGGTAGTACCATTCAATCTGAAATAGTATTTTAAAGTGCTACTGTATAGACAAAAATACGCGCCCTTATTGTATAAGGATCATCGGGTGGTCTGGAAATAATAATTTTCCATATTCGTATTTAATATAATACAGAAAAATACTAAAAAATGTAAACGAAGAAAGCCCAAGACTGAAGACTTGAGCGAAAATATTAAATGGGTAGGGAAGGGCACATCATTTTAAAGGTTGTTTAAATATCTTTCCAATAATACCAAGATTTATCATTACGATTGGCAACGCTACAGACAATAATAAAATATTTTGTACTTATAAGGAGTAGAAGTTTCAATTCTTGATGAAATATACAGGGTGTTCCATTTGAAAATACTGAGTAAATTTAATCCAAACAAACCCGAAGTTTGGAAGTAAAATTAAAGCACCCTGTATAAAACTGTAAAATTTTATAAATAGTACTCATATAATCCAGATAAAATTTTTTGATCTAATTAAAATCAATAAAGAATCTGTAGCATGTTTATTACGATCGTATCAATGCAATAAAAATAGGAAAATTAATAGTATCTTTGCAACACCGCAACAGATTGGGGAAAAAAATTGGGGTTACATAAACGATAAGGAGGGGTGTTAAATTTGTTTTCGCACGTACCCTATACCTATATTTTTAATAATATAATTTCGTTTGTAACGAGCTTCAAATATATAACAATTTATTTTTAGTCTTAGTATTAGGCCCGAAATATACGTTTTTCAAAAATATACCATTTTTTTATATACGGGGACCCATTTAAAGAAGCAAATTTGTTTATTTTCCTTGAAAATTATTGAATGTAGAAAAAATCTGAGTACGTCACTGTATTCTACATAAAGAGTTACAAAAAGAACATTTTTATTTCTTTTTGATACGTTACGGGGTAACCGAGATATGGGGGGGGGGTGTCCCAAAATGATTACGGCATCTTCTGTTTGACAAAAAAGTAGCAAAGTGCTGCGAAAACAGCATCCTTCTATCTTTACTAATAAGGGAGATACCCCGTAAAACTACCCAAAAATGGACACCCTGTATACTTAAACATACTTTTAAAATATGCGTCTTCAACAGTCCGCTAATATTTATTTTTAAAGTTTCCCTTCTATCCACGATATAGGAGATATCGAAGAATTACACACTAAATGGACTCCCTGTATTAGTAAATATTTTATTTATTTCAGAAAACCCAATTTTCCGCGTTAAATTTTCCGGTAATTCTAATTTCTCTAATAAGAACGCTACGAAACACAAGTCAAATGACATGACACAAGGGTTACCGCCTCATACAAAAATTTAGGATCCTCCGGGACATAAATTCCCTATTTTAAAAAATAAAATTATACCTATCAAAATACAATTCATTTTAAATTTCGTAAAACGGCATGAATTTGTATATAAAAATCTCGGACGTATAACGAATCGACATGAGTCATGCCGCTTTTTCTACAATGTAAGCGAGTAATCGTTAGAAAAACAAACGAATTTTTTGCACCAAAATACCTTTGCCTTGCTTTACTTTGTTTACTTTGTTAGTTTATTTGCAGTGGTCGGTTCGAAAGGAGCTCGCATATTCGCCGGTTTTATTTTTTCTCGAAAATTATCCCGCGTGATAATTCGACGTCCAGGACAGGGTGCTCCTGCCACTGCTTAAAGAGTTGTCGGAATTTCGGGTAATAGTGTCATCCTAAAACGAAGTTTTGCTCTGTTCCCTGTAAGGTGAGTCTTTAAACATTTTTTTTTTCAAAATACGTTTAGCAGCATTCACAGTTCCATAAATTAATTTATAATAGAGAAGAAGTATTTAAGTCACATCACAAGGAGCCCATGCGCTATTATGCAACGGGTTCCTCGCTTTTTACCTTCCATAACTGGGGTAGTAACTGGCGATAAATACTTATAAACTCTTTCCACAATTCTTTTTGAGCCGTTTTTACCATTGCTTTACTCGATGTTGCGCAATGCGTCGAACAGGCGGTATTCATGCTCAACTCGTTGCGCAACAACTTTCGTTGCGCAATTTGCTCGCAAGTGTATGGGCCCCTTCAGTTTTCAGTTATGCAGGGTTTTAATTTGAAAACTACCCACCTTTAATAGGTCGCTTTCGGTAAATAAAAATAAAATTTTATTGTGAAGGTCCCGCCCTTCACAAGAATTGTTGCAGCCTTCGTGGTTTAACCCCCTTGGCAGGGGTAGATGTTACCATTAAGATCTTAAATGGGAAGGAGGGGGGGGGGAGAGGTCAAGTGACCCATCATTTTTAAAAATCGTTGAAATCTCTTTCCAATAATAATAAAAGAGGGGTCGACACAATAAATTTTTTGTTAAATAATACCCTAAAAGGAATTTAAAAACTATTTAAAGCCTTCATGGAGTAACCCACTGGGAGAGGTAACTGTTACCCTTAAAATCGTAAATGAGAAGGGGGGGTCAAGTATATTGGGGCGGAAAAATCTGGATTCTAAGAGTCGCCGAGGACCGTTTTTGGTTCGGAGGGGCAGTGGCGTACTTGTACAAGAAATGAAATTTGTGCAAATTGACAAAATTTCGTTTCTTGCTTCCGTTAATTTATTAATTAAAAAAATTTCTACCCTAAACTTATAGCAATTGGTCCCTAAAAACAGATAATTAACCGCTTAGGATAAAACGAAATAGTATCAAAAATATTGATCAAAAAACGAAATGGTGAATGCGTCACTAGCTATGACTTAATTATTAACTGAACAAAAAATATACTGAGTGTTTAAACAACACCGAACAAAACAATCATCTACTAAAAACAAACATCTAGTAAAACCAAGATTTATATTTTTCCTAACGAATTCATCTTTGAATAAATTGGTTAAAACATTACATTTCGTGGGGGGGGGGGGGGCTATATACGCCACTGAGGAGGGGGTAAACGGGGCGGCATGTTACGAACAAGCCCGAAACGGGCTAGCTTTACTATGATATCTATTGAGCACGAAATAGCTAATAAAATAGATTTAAATAAAAAAATTTACAGAGTTACAAGGTGGTTTGTTGATAGTTATTATTTTAATGAGTTAGAATAGCATAGCACATTTTTTTAATTTCTGAAATATTATTAATATGTATTAATAAGAGCATAAAATGATTAAGGCGTCTTGAGCGGGCCCTGTTGCTCTCTCTCACTAATTTTGAAATTGAAATTTTGATAGTATGCTAATGTTGATTTGAGCACTGGGCTAAAACATTTTCATTAAGGTACTACGTCCGGTTAAACTGGAAGTCGGTGTCAACTTCTTTATTTTAAATGGCACACCCTTACAGGGTGTCCCAGAATATGTGGGCAATCTCCCGGGTTCAGATAGAACACTTAAAAATATCAGGAGAAGTTCTTATAAATTTTTCTCCCTACGGCCTCTCCCCTACGGAGAGGACGTCCCTGGAAATCGTTGTTTTTTAAATAATTTTTGAAGTACTAGGTGTAATTTAATATTTTTTTAGTAAGTATAATGGTTAGTAGATGGGTCTCCTTAAAACTCGCCCTTTTAAACACATTTGGCTTATTTAGTTTGTCAGGGACGGACTAGGACACAAAAATGTTTTTTTATACCTTGTACGATGAAGGAACAACAATAATATTTTTGATACGAGATATGCTGAAAAAAAGGTACTCTTGATCAATGTCGATAAAGTGAACTGTTTTCGAAAAAAAAATATTTTTGTTCAATATGGTTTTTTTGCATTAGTTGTTGTTTTATGCTCATAAAATTTCCTCATTGTTGCTATGGTTTTTTTTACATGTACCGATTTAAATAAGAATATTTATGCCAGTGTCAGTTTATGGTAGTGTCTTGAAATTTGCGGTTTTTCTCCTTTGTCGTATTAGTTACTAACTTAGTAATGGAATTTACGTATACTGGATATAAATCATATATTATAATTATTTTCTATTTAGCGTTAAAAATAAGGGTAAGTTTATATAAGGTTGTCGATTCCAAAAATTTGCCAATTTTATATTTTTATATGGCCATAATAATACCAAGAACTATAGATAGTTTGTTTTTGTTTAAAATAAAAATAGGAAAGTTAATGAACAAATCCAAACAAACCTTTCCCTAACAATTACTTTTATTTGTTTCAGATACTTGACGGGTCTAAAATAGAGTGCGGTACCGCGTGTGAGGTGTGAGGGTTCCGCTCTTCAAGGGTTTGCCTAAACATCGTCGCAGTTTAGAGCGTGGTAGAGATAACCCTTTTCAAGGCTCCCGCATGTCTGAAAAAGGCTGATGGGCAACCTGGCCTGTCCAGGGCGATGTCCTTTTTGTTCGTCCCTTGGAGAGTGGAACTGGAAGAATGAAGATGATGTCGTCGGGCAAATGGGCACATATAAGGAGGTAACTATTTATTTAATTTTAAAAGTATACCCCAATTGTTTAATTAATATTTAAAAAATTATTTATAGTTTTTTGGCAAGAGAAAATATTTGTGATAACAATATTTGTAACTACAGGGGGTTTTTTAATTGAAAGCCGATACTTAAGGCTGTGAATCCTTGGGTGATTTTAAGAAGAACTGGCACTTTTATTGAAACATGCGGATAGGCATGAAAATAAGCCAAAACATTGATTTCAGTTTCCTCATTGGACGTTATAGGTCTAGGTAAATTTCTGTATGTTTCAAGCATGATCCAAAATTTTCGAAATTGCTTTGAATTCGTCTAAATTTCTTATTGCTCATTGATGGTAAATTTGGATACATTTCATTGAATCTTCTAAATGTACGGCTGATGATCTTATTATACTGACCATGTAAAATAAATAAATTCATAAGTACTACATCTGAATAGTTGTTGTTTTCTTCCATTTTTTTTTTAACTTTAATTTAACTTTAAAAAATTAAAATATTTAAATAGACCAACTGACAACAAGACTGAATGAATAACAGCAAAATGTCAACCATTACAAAACAATTTCCATAGGCTACTTGCCAAATTGGTCTAGAAAGTGTGATTGTTATCTGTAATAATTATTTTTTCTAAATAAATGCTCATAAGTCAAAAACTGTTCAAAATAGGTATAGTAACATTATACATATAAAGATAGACAATTTCAATAGCTTTTAGGACAACAGATAAAATATAGGGTATTTCATTTAGATAAAAGGTACTATTTACCATTTTTCCAAACCATCAAAATATTTGTATTTTGAAACACCCTGTACTATTATAAATAATATTTGGAAAGAGGGTGAAAGAGTTTAAAAATATCATAACTTTTTGTAGGAGATGTTATCCGAAAAAAAAAAGCGAAATTAATTATTATCTCGAGAACTATAACAAATAGGTATAGGAAAATATTAAGGAAAGTTATTAAGAAATTCATAAGGATTCTAAAACAAAAATAATACACAGGGTGTTTCGTTTAAATTATCAAAGTTGCTAATACTTTCAAGTAGAAGTGGCAACACTGCATGGCTAAAAATATTTTTAAAAGATAGATCATGTCCGCTTCTATAACCTCCCAAAATTTCAAAGTGGTCCGATGACTAGTTCTCTATAAACATCTAATAGGCCATCCACCATCAATCACCCTGTATGTTAATACAGTGTAACCTCGATAATCCGAACCTTCGTTACACCGGATTTTTCAATAATCCGGTCAAACATTTCAACTGCATTGTATACTTTATGATCAGCATTTGATAGTACTCGGTAATTCAAGCAAACAAAAATTACAAATTACTTCACAAAATAATATAAAATTTAATAAGTATGCTTCTGTTTTAAATAATTTTTGTATTATGTTTATACTATTTTCTAGTTGTTTTCTATTAAATGTTTTAAATGTTTCGTTTTTCAATAAAAAAACTGTGTGGCTTCAATAATCCGGATTAATTACTAATCCGGATGACCGCGGTTTTAATTAGTCCGGATTATCGAGGTTGCACTGTATTAACTTTTCTTCTTAAAATCACCCAAGGATTCGGCACTCTATTAAAAAACACCCTGTATGGGCCCAATAATATCCCCCAAAAAAATCAAAAATAAATGCAGGGTCTTTCAAAATAATTGGAAAAATCTAAAATTTTGCGTTTCGGTTTTTATTTTTTCCTGACTTTGTTTGAACAGATGTCCAAAAATAAATGTCACTTTCTCATTGCTACTTTTTATTCTCCATAAGATTTCATCATCAGATCTTTAATGCAACGTTTTGTCTTTGGGTCACCATCATCAACTTAATTTTTTAAATACGGGCTTGGATTTTTTTCTTTAAATTATGAAAAAGGAACTAAATCTACGTTCGGCGGTATATGAGACTTACTGGTTTTCCGATGTTTTGTTCCTTAAATTGACCATCTTGATTAAAATACCCCTAATCCGTTCCTGTAATTAACTTTTGTTTCGACGAAACTGAAAATTTTAAAATTATTATTGTATTATAGTATTTAAAAAAATTAAGTTGATGATGGTGACCCAAAGACGGAACGTCGCATTAAATAAGATCTGATCATGCCATCCCGAGAAGAATAGAAAGTAACAATGAAAAACTGAAATTTATTTTTGGACATCTCTTGGAACAAAGTCAGCAACAAATAAAAACCGAAACGCAAAATTTTAGATTTTTCCAAATATTTTGAAAGCCCCTGTTTTTATTTAAGATTTTTTTACGGCATATTATTGGGCCCATAATTATGCAACTTTGCCCCAATTTAACCGACTTCGTATCTCTTACCGTTTCCGAAATTCCAATGATGAAGGACTTGTTTGTTACACCCTGTATAGCAAGAATCAGCTAAATAAGTTAGCGAATTTATTATAGCTAGTTGTGATTAGAACTAGAATTTTTTTCAAGAAAACATTTTTTTCCCTCTCAACTAATGTGAACTGAAATTAATTTTATTTTTTGGCTTGGGCTTCCCCCAAGACTTCTTCCCCAAACAGGTATTTCTTATTTCATAACTCATCTGGAGTTCGCTAGTATTGGCTATTTATTTTTAATTTATGCTCATTAGCATTGAATCACTTGTTCATGTCAAAATGTACAATTTCTCAAATAATCCTTCGTGTCGATTATGACCTACACTTTACTAATTTACTCAAATTTGCCTATTTACATGAAAACTAAACGCATTTTCCTTTGTTTTAGGATCATGGCCATGGGCACTAAAGAAAATTTATAAAATCGGGCACGCGAATTTTCCAGGGTAGCAGAAGACACAGAAACCAATCGCGCAGTCAAATCAATCCGATTCTTTTTAGTCTAACGTACAGAAAGAATCTGGTTGATAAATCAGTCCGGTCTTTCCTAGTCTAACGTACAGGAATGATCTGATTGATCGGTTTGCTGAACCCCATCGCGCCTTAATCAATCCGATTTTTTTTAGTCTAACGCACAGAAAAAATCTGATTGATAAATCAGCCCGACTTTTCCTAGTCTAACGTACAGGAAGGATCTGACTGATCGTATTGACAATTTCAAAATGGGGTATGAATGATTAAACAAAATGAACTTTTTATCGCGTTATGATGACATAACTTTTAAGCAGCTATTATAAGCAATCGTAACTTTATAAAAATGTATATGCAGTATTTGAAGTAGATTCATCCAATCAAACTCCGTTGGTTTCTGTGTCTGTTTAATTGCCGATTCCCTAAGGACCAGTTGTTGCAAAAAATTGTTGTTTTTTGGATCGGTCCGAGGGCTTCAATTGACTGCGACCATGGAAACATAAACCTGCAAGCTAAACGTTCGGGACACAAGCTGGATTAGAGCAGCCTGCGAGAATTTATTAAGGTAATATTTAGTTAAAAAATATATTTTCATCAGTGTTGGTTGATCAATGTTTCGTTATTTTCGAAAATAAGTTTGTGTGAAGTGAATCGTAGTTGCCAATATTTTAAATGTGCATTTATTTAGTTTTCTGTTTTCTCCGTTCACCAACCAAAAAATCAATTTTACTGGGGAAGCTTGAAACTAATAATATTTTATTTTTATATGCAAAGCAGTTTGGCAATCAAAAGATTTCGAGCTGTAATTGAAAATTAATGGGTGGAAGAGAGAACTACATGTTTTTTGGCTGAATGGCAACAATGTTGAAGTCTGGTTATATCAGATGGTTAAATATTCAAACATATCCATACTTACCGATGAAAAGATAAATCCTTCTTTAATGAACCACTCTTTTACATACTACAGATGAATGCACCATGATTGTTTATAATAAAGACGATTTTTCACCAATAATCACAAAAAAACACAAATCAACCAAAAGATAACAATCCGTTAGTTAGATTAAAGAACAAACATCGCAATATATACGAGATTAGTATTCATTCATCTTTTGCTTATCTTTTGGGTCCGAATCGTAATAAAATAGAAATAGTTGTTGCCAGAGTGCAGTTGGATTAGTTCAAGATTCTTTTGATACGCCTTTTCACAGTTTATAGTAAAATTATTGGGAAATAAATTTATTTTAAGAGCAATTGCGGATTAATCTAAACCAGTTGTATTTGCCAAATTAACAAATTTTTAATTGCAATTTTGCAAGATGCCTTTGCGATAAATATGTCCATCTGGCTATGCTGGAATAATGACCGAAAGAGGTGGGACAGACTGTTTGCAGCCGTTGCGTGGGCTACAAATGTACATTATTCCATCTGTAGTTTGTAATAGCTTTGGTCCGTACCAACATTGGAAAAACGAATCGCTTGATGTCTGTATGCGTGTTTGTTTGTCCGTCTGTCTATCGCAGCCCGTTTCCCTCGGGATCGTTTCGTTTGACATAAATAGTTAAAACAAGCCATTGTTATTTACTTAGGAGCATGACATAAAACGTTTTAAAAATTTCAACTTATCCGTTTGGGGGGGGGGGGGGGGGGGGGGGTGTTTCAAACGAATGACTAAACATTTATTGTGATGGGCAGTAAAAAAATTTTGAATAATGACTGTACCAACTGTGAGGATGATGATAAAAATTGATTTTTGTTACATTTAGTATTGCTCTGGTTAAGAATTTATATCCTTAGGACTTTTATAACTATTACGTCAAAGTTGATAACAAATTGTGTCGTCGATAAATTTTTCACCGATAAATAAGTAAGGATAAAAAAGGGTTGGTACTAATCATAACACAATGTAATTTAGATTTAGATACATCATATTCGCTTTTAGAGCTAATGGTAGTGACGCATTCGCCATATCATTATTTAACGTATAAATTAATAAGAACAAAAATCAAATTTTATCAAACCTATAATAATTGATTAAACTTTTATTGATGTAAACTGTGTAACTAAAAATGTTCTCTATTGTTTCAGGTAAGTGAGCATGATTGGTGTTGGAAGCGTCCGTTTCGCGCTGTCGGCAAACAAGTCTTCGACTGTTGTTACAACCTGGAATAAGTGAACAGTGACCTTTAGTAGATAAGCTACAAGAGTTCGGGGCCAAATACCACCACTTTTACATGTTATTTCTTATGGGAAAATTTAAGGTTCGATCTGCATTTTTTTCTACCGACGCCCAGAATGAGAAGAACGTGAGGAGTGTGGAGATGAATGGAGAGCAAATATCGTCATTTTTACATGTATTTTCCCATAAGGAAATTTAAGGTTCGATCTGCATTTTAAATCTAACGACGCTTAGCGTCGCGACGCCCACAATGAGAAGAATGTGGGAAGTGTGGAGATGAATGAAGAGCAATATCATCATTTTTACAGGTATTTTCCCATAAGGAAATTTAGGGTTCGATTTGCATTTTTTTTACCGACGCCTACCGTCGCGACGCTTAGAATGAGAAGAACGTGACGCAATTTACCAGTGGCTGTTAGCGTCTCCACCATAACCATCAAACTTTAATATTTGATTTAAATTTTACATTTTGTGTGTGTGTGTGTGTGTGTGTGTGTGTGTGTATCGCAACCATTTGAGGATGGCTGATAAATTTTCAGTCATTACTTATAATGAAATAGAAAATTTATTAAATCATCCTGAGAGGGTTGCGATAAATAATAGAGTTAAAACTTAAATATTTTATATACTTTGGCTTCTGTGATATAAAGGGATGATCGACTTTTTTCCGCATGGAAACACGACAGGTACCCTTCCGAGGGGAGACGTACCGACTCTGGTGATCGATAATCCCTCCCTACAAAAGAGGTTGACACTTTTAAAGAGTTAGGTATATACAGTGTTTTCCATATGTCTTATAGACACGATCAGGGAAAATTGTTGCCTGTTGGCTATTAAAGAAATCATCTATCGGCCATCTCTAAAGGGTTATGATGGGAAATTATAATTTTCTAAATTTGTATGTGTCTTTCCTTCAATATTTTTTTATAATTAGGGGTTTAAATTTAAAAGCAACAAACGTTAAAAACTGATATGTAAGAATTAAGAGATTTTTTTTTTACTTTGAATGTGATTTTTCAACTATTTTTTGGATAATTTAGAAGTAAAAAAAACTGTATTTAATCAGTAATTACTTATAATGAAATAGAAAATTTATCAGCCATCCTGAAATGGTTGCGATAAACACACACACACAAAAAAAGTAAAATTTAAATCAAATATTAAAGTTTGATGGTTATGGTGGAGACGCTAACAGCCACTGGTAAATTGCGTCACGTTCTTCTCATTCTAAGCGTCGCGACGGTAGGCCGTCGGTAAAAAAAATGCAAATCGATCCCTAAATTTCCTTATGGAAAATACCTGTAAAAATGATGATATTGCTCTTCATTCATCTCCACACTTCCCACATTCTTCTCATTCTGGGCGTCGCGACGCTAAGCGTCGTTAGATTTAAAATGCAGATCGAATCTTAAATTTCCTTATGGGAAAATACATGTAAAAATGACGATATTTGCTCTCCATTCATGTCCACACTCCTCACGTTCTTCTCATTCTGGGCGTCGGTACAAAAAAATGCAGATCGAACCTTAAATTTTCCCATAAGAAATAACATGTAAAAGTGGTGGTATTTGGCCCCGAACTCTTGTAGCTTATCTACTACCTTTAGTGTTTTACGGGTCATTCCTCACTCAAGTGCTTGCTTGAATGTGGATTGATCCGTCTTGCTGCAATTGGCACCGTTGTTAATACCATCACCTTCGCTTCTATCATGATTGAAAGGTAAGATAGTTTTCTTTCCTTTTCTGTTGCTACAGGTGAAAGAATGAAGGGTTAAGAGCAATAGCAATATATAGGTCCGCACCATTTTGTTTCTTCTTTCTCATTCATTAAATTTTGGACACTATTAAGATATTTATAATAGTTTTTAAAAATCGGGCTGGAGGAGGAGGTGAAGGAGCTTTGTTATTGCTCTTAAAGATGGGACACGTTGCCGATTCTGGTAAGTTAGTGAAGTGAGTGAAAATAAGAAGCTGCAACTGAAGAAACAGGCCTATTAAATTATGGAGGACGGCTTTCTGGTATGGTATAAATGTACAATATTTGGTGAACTATTTAAATATAGATACCTAAATTAATTTAAGATAAATCGGCCGTCTACTAATACATTTGTTTTAGCCACACTATTCATTATACTGGCCAACATGGAACCGATGGGGAATCTATAATCCATGGCCAATAAAAGCCAGAAAAGGGAAGAAATGGAATCGAATTAATTTTGATGCATAACCGTCATTATCCTTTACTAATAACCTTTTATTTTTAGCTCAGGTTTTGTCCAACATCTTCAAATGTTGATGCATAAAACCACCGGTTTATATTAATTTTATACATTTTTTTTAGGTTTTAATTAACGATTTTACTTTTAGGAAAGGTTTTGCCCACTATTTTCAAATGTTGATATATAAAACCACCGGTTTATATTAATTTTATACATTTTTTTTAGGTTTTAATTAACGATTTTATTTTTAGGAAAGGTTTTATCCACTATTTTCAAATGTTGATATATAAAACCACCGGTTTATATTAATTTTATACATTTTTTTAGGTTTTAATTAACGATTTTACTTTTAGGAAAGGTTTTGTCCACTATTTTCAAATGTTGATATATAAAACCACCGGTTTATATTAATTTTATACATTTTTTTAGGTTTTAATTAACGATTTTACTTTTAGGAAAGGTTTTGTCCACTATTTTCAAATGTTGATATATAAAATCACCGGTTTATATTAATTTTATACATTTTTTTTAGGTTTTAATTAACGATTTTACTTTTAGGAAAGGTTTTGTCCACTATTTTCAAATGTTGATATATAAAACCACCGGTTTATATTAATTTTATACATTTTTTTTAGGTTTTAATTAACGATTTTACTTTTAGGAAAGGTTTTGTCCACTATTTTCAAATGTTGATATATAAAACCACCGGTTTATATTAATTTTATACATTTTTTTAGGTTTTAATTAACGATTTTACTTTTAGGAAAGGTTTTGTCCACTATTTTCAAATGTTGATATATAAAACCACCGGTTTATATTAATTTTATACATTTTTTTAGGTTTTAATTAACGATTTTACTTTTAGGAAAGGTTTTGTCCACTATTTTCAAATGTTGATATATAAAATCACCGGTTTATATTAATTTTATACATTTTTTTTAGGTTTTAATTAACGATTTTACTTTTAGGAAAGGTTTTGTCCACTATTTTCAAATGTTGATATATAAAACCACCGGTTTATATTAATTTTATACATTTTTTTTAGGTTTTAATTAACGATTTTACTTTTAGGAAAGGTTTTGTCCACTATTTTCAAATGTTGATATATAAAACCACCGGTTTATATTAATTTTATACATTTTTTTTTAGGTTTTAATTAACGATTTTACTTTTAGGAAAGGTTTTGTCCACTATTTTCAAATGTTGATATATAAAACCACCGGTTTATATTAATTTTATACATTTTTTTTAGGTTTTAATTAACGATTTTACTTTTAGGAAAGGTTTTGTCCACTATTTTCAAATGTTGATATATAAAACCACCGGTTTATATTAATTTTATACATTTTTTTTAGGTTTTAATTAACGATTTTACTTTTAGGAAAGGTTTTGTCCACTATTTTCAAATGTTGATATATAAAACCACCGGTTTATATTAATTTTATACATTTTTTTAGGTTTTAATTAACGATTTTACTTTTAGGAAAGGTTTTGTCCACTATTTTCAAATGTTGATATATAAAACCACCGGTTTATATTAATTTTATACATTTTTTTTAGGTTTTAATTAACGATTTTACTTTTAGGAAAGGTTTTGTCCAGTATTTTCGAATATTGATGTACAAAACCACCCTTTTTGTGTTTTAATTAACAGTTTTTTTTAGGATTTAAGAATATATTATAGGTGGTCAAACTTGAATGGTCCTTATATATTCTTGGCAGCTGTTTGCATTTTAGGTTGTTGTTTTTAATGGGTAAGCAGCTGTCTGTTGTTGCCCCCCCCCCCCCCCCCCCCGCTGGTTCAGGGCCGTACAACACTGACGATGGCCATGGAAGGCCGAAACAGTTGCTGAGGCCTTAGAGGATATTAATACAAGGTATGCATACTCAATCCAGTATTTATTTAAATGTTTCTATGAATTGACTAAATTAACTATCCTACAAATTTAAATAACATGATTCCCACGTACTTTTTTTGAGTTTTAAAATTTACTATCTACTAAAAATTGTTGCCACGCTTTGGTCGTTTCATAATTGCACAATTCCAGGTTTGACTGTTTGGAGAAGGTCAAAGCCCGAAAGTAAATTAAACTTCGCTATAAAATCCCAAAATTGAGCAAAACTGTTGGTTATTTTTTTTCGAGCTTTGCTCCTAATATACAATATACAGGGTGTCCCAAAATATGTGGGCAATCTCCCGGATTCAGATAGAACACTTAAAAATAACAGGAGAAGTTCTTATAAATTTTTTTCCTACAGCCTCCCCTACGGACGTCCCTGGAAATCGTTATTTTTTAAATAATTTATTAAGTACTAGGTGCAATTTAATATTTTTTTAGTATATTGGTTAGTAGATGAGTCTCCTTAAAATTCGCCCTTTTAAACACATTTGGCATATTTAGTTTGCCAGGGACGGACTAGACGTAACACAAAAATGATTTTTTTGTACACCTTGTATGATGAAGGAACGGCAATAATATTTTTGGATACTCTAAACCTTAAGCTGAAAAAAAGGTACTCTTGATCAATGTCGATAAAGGTTTAAAGGTTTTCGAAAAAAAAATATTTTTGTTCAATATGGTGTTTTGCATTAATAATAATAATAATAAACAATCTTTATTTCAGAATTACATTTACAACATAAAATGAAATAGTGTCAAAAAAACATCATAATAGTGCAATAAACTATAATGGATTTGAGGTCTTTGTGAAATATTCTTCAATATTATAGGGTTCAATGTCTTTAAGTACCTTAAATACACTTTTTTTAACTTTTTTAATATTACTACAGTTTTTAATATGATGTGGGAGACTATTGTATAGCTTTACACAGTTGTAATACGCACCACTTTCGTACAATGTCAGCCTGTGTTTAGGAAACGTATAGTTCATGGTTCTTGTGGAATACACATTTTGTGGTTCACTGCTTCTAAACAAATCTCTATTTTTGAAAAAGAACAATATGCATTCTTGTATGTAAATTGCAGGGACAGTAAGAAGCCCATTCGCTTTAAATTTACCTCTACAACTTTCTCTACATTTGTAACCAAATATAGTTCTCACCACTCTTTTTTGGCATATGAACAACTGTTCTACATCCCTGCACTTTCCATACAGAATAATTCCATATCTAATATGTGATTCGAAGTTTGCATAATACACCATCTTACACGTTTGCCTATCCAAGTATTTGGATAAGATGCGCAAAGTGTAGCATACCCTATTCAATTTACCCAGAACACTCTGTACCTGGTGATCCCATGATAGAGTATTGTCTACGACCATTCCCAAAAATTTTGTCGTTAGTGATATTTTCAACTGATCGGCATTAAGAGAGATATATTCCATTTCTTCTAGTGTAGACCTTGTTGTTTTGAATATTATAGCATTTGTTTTTGATGAATTTAATATCAGCCTATTTTTGGCAAACCAATCATCCGCTTCCATCATGACTGTTTTAGTACTTATGCCAAGATTAATCTGACTTGGAGCCGTAATGAGAAAGTTGGTATCATCTGCGTAATTTGTTAGTGAGAGATTATTTTCGATGGAAAGCAGCTCGGTAATATCGTTCACATAAATAATAAATAATAGTGGTCCCAATACACTTCCTTGTGGTATTCCCAATTTTATATCCGCTCTACTGGATGTTACTCTGTCCTTTCCCCTACCAATTATTACTTTTTGACACCTTTTATCTAGATACGACCTGATCCACCCCAAGGTAGGTCCCCGAATTCCATACAGTTCTAACTTATCAAGTAAGATACTATAGTTTATCGTATCATAGGCCTTAGAGAGATCGAGAAACACCCCCAAAGGGATCAGTCCGTTATCCAAGGACACTAAAATCTGTTCAATAAACTGAAACAAAGCTGTTTGCGTCGATCTACCTCTCAAGTATCCGTGTTGAAATCCACTAAAAAGGTCATGTGTTACCATGAATTCTATAATACGGTTAGCCATTACACGTTCAAAAACTTTAGAAAAAGATGGAAGCAAGCTAATTGGACGATAGTTTTCAATCTTTGTATCATCACCTTTTTTAAATACTGGGACTACCAAGGCTAATTTTAATTGATCGGGAAATATTCCATACTTTAAAGAATTGTTTATTATGTGGACTAGGGGTTCCAACATTGGTTGGATGCAATACTTGATTAAAGAAGTTGATATTTCGTCATGTCCGCTACTAAGTTTGTTTTTAAGATGACTAACTATATCTAAAATTTCCTGTGGGTTTGACAATTTTATGGGAATCGTCTCGGAACAGCGCTCTATCCTGGTTGAAAATGGTATATTTTTTATATGATTTAAGAGATTAGGGCCTGCCGTGGATAAGTAGTTATTGAAATTATCTGCTATTTGTAACAAGTCTCCCTCAATTTTTATATCGCGGTTCTTACTTTTCCCTTGTATTTCATCAACTACTTCCCAGGCACTTCTTGATTTATTATCAGATCTACTTAACTTATTCACGTAGTGTATTTTTTTGGATTCTTTTAATAAATTATCATACTCCTTCTTCTTATCCATATAAAGATTCTTATATGCCTTGTTATGATTTTTTAATATGTACAAGATGTCTAACCTATTTTTACATTCTCTAATATCTGGATCATTCTGCTTATGTTTACTTTTGTTAAAATTTTTATGCGGTTTTTTTTGTATCGGAAAGCAACTGTTAAAGTGACCTAAAACTAGTCTTAAAAACTCATTCCACTGTTCATTTATTAACGGCGATTTAAACGCATAAATTGTATCCCACCTTTGAGTTTCTAATTTGTTTAGAAACTTCTTTTTATTGGAGTCGCTGAAACTCCTCTGTTCCAAAATTGTACTTGTTTCATTTGTGATGTGCAAAGTTAACCTTTGTGCAGTATGATCCGAAATATGAGAATGCAGAACTTCAGCAACCAATTCGTCATGAAAGTTTGTCAGTATATTATCAATACATGTCTGACTATTAGATGATATTCTGGTGTATTCATTTATGACATGTTTTACATTGTAAGAGCTTAATAATGATAAAAATTCTAGCATTTTTTTATTTATAGATAAGAAGTTCAAATTAAAATCGCCAGCCAAAATAACTACCTCTTTCCCAGTCAAACACAAGGACAATAATACTTAGAACTTTTCTAGAAATATATTCAAATCACCCGATGGTGGTCTATAAACCGAGACTACAACTATTCTTTTGTTTTTTAATTTAAACTCACAACCGCAGCATTCAAACTGGCCTTCAGCACTTACAGCATATATATCAGGTCGGGCTTTACAGGATAACTTTTTGTCAACATAAATGGCACTACCCCCATGTCTATTTTCTTCCCTTCGGCAAAAACTGCTTATTAGATTGAATCCTCGTATACCATAGTTTATTAGTTGGTCCCTGGTTTTCCAGTGTTCCGTAACACACAACACTTTACAGTCTACATTATCTTTAAGCAGATCTTCAATTAAGTCTACAGAGTTTCCAATTGATTGCAGATTTTGATGAATGACTGTCAGTCTATCTTTTTGTGTTTGGGAGTGATTATTAGTCTTTGAATTTATGCTAAAAAATTGCGATTCTCTCCGTAGTTAATATTTTGTCTGGTCCTCTCTATTTTTTTCTTATAGGTTGGGCAATTTCTGTCTCGGGCTGAGTGACATCGCTCGTTATGTCCCATTAGCCTACAGTTTGGACAGTCAAATATCGTTCTCATACACTCTTTTCCCATGTGTTCTTCCCCACACTTATGGCAGCAGTCCACTCTTTTACAATATTTCATCACGTGACCAAAACCACAGCATTTAAAACACATAGTTAGCGGTAGATATTCTTGAACGTGGGTAGCTACTAAGTCAAAGTTAATGATTTCTCGTTTTAAAAACCATTTTGCAACTTCTGGTTGGGCTCGTAATATCCAGTTTTCTTTAAGTGGGTTTCTGCATACTTTTTTAGTTACTACATCAATCTTTTGTGAGGCCTGGTTAGTCATTACACTTTGAACATCGGGGTTTTGACGTAAGAGTTCTGTGACAAAGTCTTCCTGGCTGTATCCCCTATCTACTCCGGTTATCATAAACATAGGGTCGGATTTATTGAAATCTTTTATTGAAACGTCTCCTTGACTTTCTAGAGCTTTCCTTAACTTTTCTTGTTGTGCACGTGTGTGGCTTTCTATAATAACAGCTCCACTTTTTATAGGTCTTAAACTTTTGAAACTCCCATCAACGTCCTTATTCTTTACATCTTCTTTTATTCTTTGAATAGTTTTCTTCGAATCGTTATTATCTGGTAATCTTATTATAGTCTCAAGTCTATTATTTGTAGGTGGTGTTTTCCATGGTGCATTTTTTGTTTCGGTTTGATTTGAATTGCTTTGTTAGTTGTTGTTTTATGTTCATAAAATTCACTCATTGTTGCTATGGTTTTTTTCACATGTACCGATTTAAATAAGAATATTTATGCCAGTGTCAGTTTATGGTAGTGTCTTGAAATTTGCGGTTTTTCTCCTTTGTCTTATTAGTTACTAACTTAGTAATGGAATTTACGTATTCTTCAATAATCCGGCCAAATATTTCAACTGCATTGTATACATTATGATCAGCATTTGATAGTACTCGGTAATTCAAGCAAACAAAAATTACAAATTACTTCACAAAATAACATAAAATTTAATAAGTATGCTTCTGTTTTAAATATTTTTTGTTTATGTACTATTTTCTAGTTGTTTTCTATTAAATGTTTCCTTTTTCAATAAAAAATCTGTCTCGCTTCAATAATCCGGATTATTTACTAATCCGGATGACCGCGGTTTTAATTAGTCCGGATTATCGAGGTTGCACTGTATTAACTTTTCTTCGAACAAACCCGAAAAAACCCAAAGATTCACATTCAGTATCTCGGCACTCAATTAAAAAACACCCTGTATAACTAAATGTTATTTTTCCGTTAAGCATTATTATGGGCCCAATAATATCCCCCAAAAAAATCAAAAATAAATGCAGGGTCTTTTTAAAATAATTGGAAAAATCTAAAATTTTGCGTTTCGGTTTTAATTTTTTCCTGACTTTGTTAAAAAATAAATGTCACTTTCTCATTCCTACTTTTTATTCTCCATAAGATTGCATCATCAGATCTTTAATGCGACGTTTTGTCTTTCGGTCACCATCATCAACTTAACTTTGTTTAAATTATGAAAGAGGAACTAAATCTAGTCCGTTCCTGTAATTAACTTTTGTTTCGACGAAACTGAAGTAGTAAGAAGTATTTAAAAAAATTAAGTCGATGATGGTGACCCAAAGACGAAACGTCGTATTAAATAAGATCTGATCATGCCATCTCGAGAAGAATAAAAAGTAACAATGAAAAAGTGAAATTTATTTTTGGACATCTTTTCGAACAAAGTCAGCAACAAATAAAAACCGAAACGCAAAATGTTAGATTTTTTCAAATGTTTTGAAAGCCCCTGTATTTATTTTTGATTTTTTTGTGGCATATTATTGGGTCCATAATTATGCAACTTTGTCCCAATGTAACCGACTTCGTATCTCTTACCGTTTCCGAAATTCCAATGGTGAGGGACGTGTTTGTTACACCCTGAATAGCAAGAATCAGCTAAGCTAAGTTAGTTAATGAATTTATTATAGCTAGTTGTGATTAGAACTAGAATTTTTTTCAAGAAAATATTTTTTTTCCCTCCCAACTAATGTGAACTGAAATTAATTTTATTTTTTGGCTTTGACTTCCCCCAAGCCTTCTTCCCTGAACAGGTATTTCTTATTTCATAACTCATCTGGAGTTCGCTAGTGTTGGCTATTTATTTTTAATAATATATGCTCATTAGCATTGACCTAATATTTTTACTCAATCACTTGTTCATGTCAAAATGTACAATTTCTAAAATAAGCCTTCGTGTGCTAATTTACTCAAATTTGCCTATTTATATGAAAACTAAACGCATTTTACTTTGTTTTAGGATCATGGTCATGGCCACTAAAGAAAATTTATAAAATCCGGCACGCGAATTTTCCAGGGTAGCAGAAGACACAGGAACCAATCGCGCGGTCAAATCAATCCGATTCTTTTTAGTCTAACGTACAGAAAGAATCTGGCTGATCGTATTGACAATTTCAAAATGGGGTATGAATGATTAAACAAAATGAACTTTTTATCGCGTTATGATGACATAACTTTTAAGCAGCTATTATAAGCAATCGTAACTTCATAAAAATGTATATGCAGTATTTGAAGTAGATTCATCCAATCAAACTCCGTTGGTTTCTGTGTCTGTTTAATTGCCGATTCCCTAAGGACCAGTTGTTGCAAAAAATTGTTGTTTTTTGGATCGGTCCGAGGGCTTCAATTGACTGCGACCATGGAAACTTAAACCTGCAAGCTAAACATTCGGGACACAAGCTGGATTAGAGCAGCCTGCGAGAGTTTATTAAGGTAATATTTAGTTTAAAAATATCATTTTAAGTTTTCCATCAGTGTTGGTTGATCAATGTTTCATTGTTTTCGAAAATAGGTATGTGTGAAGTGAATCGTAGTTGCCAATATTTTAAATGTGCATTTATTTGGTTTTCTGTTTTCTGCGTTCACCAACCAAAACATCAATTTTACTGGTGAAGCTTGAAACTAATAATATTTTATTTTTATATGCAAAGCAGTTTAGCAATCAAAAGATTTCGAGCTGTAATTATTGAACAATAATTAATGGGCGGAAGAGAGAACTACATGTTTGTTGGCTGAATGGCAACAATGTTGAAGTATGGTTATATCAGATGGTTAAATATTCAAACATAACCATACTTACCGATGAAAAGATAAATCCTTATTTAATGAACCACTCTTTTACAAACTACAGATGAATGAACCAAAATATATAACAATCCGTTAGATCAAAGGGCAAACATAGCAATGTTTACGAGATGAGTATTCATTCACCTTTTGCTTATCTTTTGGGCCCGAATCGTAGTAAAATAGAAATAGTTGTTGCCAAAGTGCAGTTGGATTAGTTCAAGATTCGTTTGATACTTTTAAATATAATAATATTTGTTTAAAGAATCTCTCATCGCCTTTTTACAGTTTATAGTAAAATTATTGGGAAATAAATTGATTTTAAGAGCAATTACTGAATAATCTTAAACCAGTTCTATTTGCCAAATTAACAAATCTTTAATTGCGATTTTGCAAGATACCTTTGCGATAAATATGTCAATCTGGCTATGCTGCAATAATGACCGAAAGATTTGGGAAAGAGTGTTTGCAGTCGAACAAACCCGTAGGCTAGAAATGTACACTTTTCTATCTGTAGTTTGTAATAAGTAGCTTTGGTCCGTACCAACATTGGAAAAACGAAGCGCTTGATGTCTGTATGCGTGTTTGTTTGTCCGTTTGTCTGTCGCAGCTCGTTTCCCTCATAAATAGTTAAAGACATTGTTATTTACTTATGAGCAAGACACAAAACGTTTTAAAATTTTCAACTTATTCGAATAATGACTGTACCAACTGTTAGGATGATAAAAATTGATTTTTGTTACATTTAGTACTGCTCTAGTTTAGAATTTATATCCTTTAGACTTTCATAACTATTAAGTCAAAATTGATAAAAAATTGTGTCGTCGAAATTGTTCACCGATAAATAAGTAAGGATAAAAAAGGGTTGGTACTAATCATAACGCAATGTAATTTAGATTTAGATATATCATATTCGCTTTTAGAGCTAATGGTAGTGACGCATTCGCCATATAATTATTTAACATATAAATTAATAAGAACAAAAATCGAATTTTATCAAACCTATAATAACCGATTTCAACTTTTATTGATATAAACTGTGTAACTAAAAATTTTCTCTATTGTTTCAGGTAAGTGAGCATGATTGGTGTTGGAAGCGTCCGTTTCGCGTTGTCGGCAAACAAGTCTTCGCCTTAACGTCATGTTGTTACAACCTGGAATAAGTGAACAGTGACCTTTAGTGTTTTACGGGTCATTCCTCACTCAAGTGCTTGCTTGAACGTGGATTGATCCTTCTTGCTGCAATTGGCACCGTTGTTAATACCACCACCTTCGCTTCTATCATGATTGAAAGGTAAGATAGTTTTCTCTCCTTTTCTGTTACTACAGGTGAAAGAATGAAGGGTTAAGAGCAATAGCAATATATAGGTCCGCACTATTTTGTTTCTTCTTTCTCATTCATTATATTTTGGATCATATTAAGATATTTATAATAGTTTTTAAAAATCGGGCTGTGCGCATCTCTTTTAATCACCAAAATATGGTGAAGGAGCTTTGTTATTGCTCTTAAAGATGGGACACGTTGCCAATTCTGGTAAGTTAGTGAAAATAAGAAGCTGCAACTGAAGAAACAAACCTATTAAATTATGGAGGACGGCTTTCTGGTATGGTATAAATGTAAAATATTTGGTAAACTATTTAAATATAGATTACCTGAATTAATTTAAGATAAATCAGTCGTCTTAGACGTTTGTTTTAGGCACACTATTCATTATACTGGACAACATGGAACCGATGGAGAATCTATAATCCATGTTGAATAAAAGCCAGAAAAAGGAAGAAATAGAATCGAATTAATTTCGATGCATAACCCTCATTATCCTTTACTAATAACCTTTTATTTTCAGGTTACTAACCAATTCATTTTTAGCTCAGGCTTTGTCCAACATCTTCAAATGTTGATGTATAAAACCACCGGGTTATATTAATTTTATACATTTTTTTTAGGTTTTAATTAACGATTTGACTTTTAGGAAAGGTTTTGTCCAATATTTTCGAATATTGATGTATAAAACCACCCTTCTTGTGTTTTAATTAACAGGTTTTTTTTTAAGAATATATTATAAGTGGTCAAACTTGAATGTTCCTTATATATTCTTGGCAGCTGTTTGCATTTTAGGTTGTTGTTTTTAATGGGTAAGCAGCTGTCTGTTGTTGCCCCCCCTGGTGCAGGGCCGTACAACACTGACGATGGCCATGGAAGGCCGAAACAGTTGCCGAGGCCTTAACTATACCCATAATAAAGACTTAATATTCCAAAAAAATTTTTATTTAATTTATAATTTTGTTATACAATACTACTCCGATTACAAGAAATGCATAATCAATGATTTTTGAAGAGATATTTATAAATAACCTAAGAAAAACTACTTACAGCAACAACTATGTGCTTTAAATAATTACTAAAGTCATTATGAGTAGAGAATGACTGACACTTAAATATAACACAAGTTATTTACAAGGTTTTCTTAGTCATATTTTTCTTGTCTTTAAGTCTCAATTTTTTAGCTCGTTTTTGTATATGTTTCTCTAACTTATTAGTGTTCTTTAATTCTTCATACTTCTCCACCAAGCTTTCCAGCCTCTTAACAGCTAAAAAAAATATATATAAGTGAAAAATGGAAACCAAACATCTTGAACACAACCTTGAATAAAATTACAAACTTCTGTTTACTTACATTTCTTTTTAAATACTGGTTTTTCTCCGCGTCTAAGCTGTTCCTTAACTTCTCTCTTTTCACTCTCTTCCTTCAGTTTCCTCCTGTTAATAGTTTGTTCCTCTCTAAGTTGATTTTCCTAAAGAAAAAATTACTAAAATTATTTTTTATCCTTTGTCATTTAAATGAAGATACTTACAATTCTTTGTATTAATAACTTAATAGTATTTTTTCTCTCAGGATCTTTGCAATCTTTAAATTCATTCTCTAACTGTTTCTTCTCTTTTTCTCTAATTTCATTTACAAATTGGTAGTTTTGCTTAAATGAATCTTTATCAAATTCTCCGCACGTAGGGTCAAATCGAGGATCTCTAGGTGCATTTTTCTCGACTTTAGGTACCGGAATGCCACCTAAAAAATTTTAATCGTTAATTAGAAGCAAACTGTAGATTTATGGTGAATAGTTATTTCTATAAAAAATACATACTACTTCCAAGCAATGCCTTCATATGTTTTGTTCTTATTTTCGAGCTTATCTCTCTTGGTCTATTTTTATTAGCCCTTTTCAGTTCCTTTGGACCTTTTACCTTCTTAGGTTGTGTGCCATAAACAGTTGCATTGTACACTTTCGAGCCAAGTTTCTCTTTGAGGTTCATCAGTTCTTCAAAACTTAGAGTAGATAGATTGTCACGAATTCTTTGCTGTAAATTTAATAGTAATTAATAAAAAGCACCAAAATCCTCAAGAACAAACGCCAAAAATTGAGAATTAATTTGTTAATCTTTCAGTGTGTATTTGCTTCGTAATGGCCAAACTTGCCCTTCACATTACATGTTGTCTCCGAGAAAATGGACTGTGAGCGACATGCATAAATTCAATTGATTTCAAAAGAGTTTAGTATTTCCAATTTTGACATGGTAATTTTGTGCTTATTAACTATAACTTTTAATTAATAATTTTATGAGAAATTTATTAGCTATGTTCATCCTTTAAATACATGATATTTATGTTTTAACTACTTGCAGTATTACCCTTTCCGATTCCTCCTCGCTCAGCTCGTTTTCGGATTCATCTTCATTATTATTTTCTACAGTTTCGTCATTAACACTTTCATCATTATCGTACATTTTTCTGCACTTGCTTAATGCAATAAAAGGACATTAAAGTCCAAAGAAAATCTATCTAGCTGACAAAATCAGTAAAATTTAACCACAAATTTGGGGTTGTCAGCAATCATGTGGCATGTGGTTATTTTCGATTATTATTATTATTATATGAAGTTAGCTACTTTCTTTCAAATCTTATGGGCCTTTGCCAGGGCACTTTCAACAATGGTTGCATTCAGCAGACCCTTCGATTTATAAGCGGTTTTTAATAGGTGACGAGCAATAGTGCTGATTTATTTCTCCTCTGTGTACGCAGGAGCGTCGTATTAGAGGTTGCCTACCGGTAGAATGGAGCGAGAGACGAATGCAATCACCAGACATAATAAATTGTTTAAAAACCAGGCGCGAAAAAGCTTCTTTAACTCATAAATGAAACATAAAATAAGATTTGCATTGTGAGAGTAGTGGAAGAATAACAAGTATACCACCGATTGCACTGCAGCGGTATCGACCCTCAAACACAAAAATAATACGGTTTTATTGACGGTATGTCGCATCCGATTTAATTAAATTAACAAAACGAACGCGTAGGTGCGGTGTAATTAATGAATCACCGCACCTAATCGCATATTATGGTAAACGCAGGTGCACTCTATTGGATTCTACAATTATTGGCAAACTATGCAGTAGCTTTTTTAGTGCTCCCATTGTACGTTGTCTAATTGCGGGAATTAAGAGGTATAGTGAGCGTGTGTTGCATAATATATTACTGTTTTTGCTAGGCTGCGAACACCACACGACTATTTTTTTTTAGTTAGTAGAGGAATTCATTCGCTAGAGAATCGATTGCATTGCCGACAGTAGCATTCAGTTATTGTAGTCCGAATTTTTACCATCATGCGACAGTAAACTGTGCGTTGGACACTCATTTTACATGTGACCTATGATAGAGGGGGTTCACAAGTAAAGTGAATTTATTTTTAACATTTAATTTTTGTGTAACGACCAAACAATTAATTACTTTCTAGGCGTTTTAAATGTAGAAAGAAAAAAAGTAATAAGAAAATGCGTTAGGTAAAATATATTTTTATTTATTTTTTAAATTTACACAAGGAAATACAACTTTTGGAAAATAAGAAAGGTTTTCTTAGTGTGTATAGCTGTCGGATCTTAACGTCGTCGCATGCAACCCTCGTAACAATATTTATACAGTCCACTACTAATACTACTAAAGCCATCTACGAGCTATCAAGGAAACCGAATGATGTCCAATACTACTACCGCCATCTACGAGTTATCAAGAAAACCGAATCCAATACTACTACGCCATCTACGGCTACGTCATTAGGCGCAACCAAGACGAGAACAATAGTTAACTGTTTTATCACGAGAACGAATCGAGCCACGAGATTGACAAGTTGGTATTCTTCATATTTTCAGTGTTTTTTAATTTAAATCCTTAAATAAAATGGTTTGAAATCATATCGAGTATCATTTATCAAAATACAAAACATTTATCGACCCTACACAATAGTGCTTAAACGTAAAGTCCATTCTTCGGTTCTTAAATGTAGAAAATTGATCAATATAGGTACCCTCTATAATTTTTTTTTCATATATTTAATTTTTAAACTTTCTAATAGAGTCCTAAATTTACCCTTTGTGGTCTGCGTTAAATTAATTTCGGGTTTAGGTGTTGCCGCATTCTTCACTTCAATTTTTTGCTCCAAACTCAAAGAGCTAAAGTTATTTCTTAAATAGTCCACCGTCAACTATTCATTTTAACTTAATAAATATATAATATTAAAATATTAAGACATACACACAACAGACAACAACGCGGTGCACACAAAAACAGTGCGCCTTTTTCTTGTTAAATCGCCATAGCCCCGCTCTCCCCGCTGCCACCCGCCACCTGTTACTACAGAGAAACTGCACTACTTAATCGCACGTGCAAGCAAGTCTCGTCATAATCGTCATTTACCTCGACCGAGGCACGGTTGCCGGATCTATACAGTTTGGTTTGACGGGATGATAAAATATTAGGGAGGGTCGGACTTTTTTAGTTTGGCGGTACGATAAAATATTAGGGAGGGTCGGACTTTATACGATAAATAATATTCAATGAATATAAATAAATATTTTTTATTCGTTTTGTTTTGGGGGTGCACGTGCGCATGGGCTCCTGTGGAAGAACCGCAACTATTAGGAAGTATCCTAGGGCGAGACCTACCAAGTATCTTAATCTTAATTCACTGTTTGATGGATTTTAATTTTGATACGGAACAAATGGCATCACCGCGAGCGAATCGGCGGGTACAAATATTTTTCTCGTAATTGGACACTAATTTTACATAGGCCTGGCAAATTTTAGTCAAATCGGTTGAATAATTTAGGAATAATCCTGGGAAGAGATGTACAAAGTATACTTTTTGATGCTGCGAATAACTTTTAAACTGGCAGATGATTTTGAATATATCTTAAAATGTCATTTATTTAAAGGGAAATTATTGATAATGACTTTTTATGAGCTGAGGAATTTAGGTAAAGTTATATGGCACCGTGAATCCATCCTCGGAGCAGCCACGGCCCAATAGTTATTTTACTGTATGAACTATTAAGACACCTCGTACATTTTTATATTATTGGACACACTGTATAAGTAACAAAGGTGTAACAAATTCGTTGCTCACCATTGGGATTTCCGAAACGGTAAGATATACGACGTCGGTTAAATTAGGGCAAGGTTGCGTAATTATGGGCCCAATAATATGCCGCATGAAAATCAAAATACATTGGTTTTCAAAATATTTGGAAAAATCTAAATTTTTGTGTTTCGGTTTTTATTTTTTGCTGACTTTGCTCGAAGAGATGTTCAAAGGTAAGCTTCACTTCCGCATTTTATTCTCCATAAGATGGCATCATCAGATCGTTAGTGCGACGTCTTTGGGTCACCATCATCAACCTATTTTTTTTAAATACTGGCCTGTATTTTTTTGTTTAAATTATGAAAGATGACCTAAATCTACGTCCAGCAGTATAAATTATTACTGTGTTTCCGACGTTTTGTTCCTTAAATTGAGTGTCTTCATTAAAATACCTCTATTACGTTTCTCTAATTTACTTTCGTTCCTTCGAAACAGAAATGAATTACAAACCCATAATTTGCTACAGCATTTAGATAAAATCAAAAGAACCAAGCTATACAGCAAAAAAACTTAAAGAACCATTTTGCTCTATAAGTTCAATTGATGCTACCCATCAGTATCAGTTTCAAAAACTTTTTGGGTCGGTTGCTCTTAAAATAAAAAATCAAGAACCGAAATAAAGTTTAAAGATTGCGTGTTTAATCAACAATTACGAATTTTTAAATATTTAATGCGGTGCGTTAGGAAATTAAAATAATTTAACATACAATAATATATTACGGAAAATTTACATCGACATACGGAATTATTTTAAAACAACAATAGATAATAAAGGAAAGTAAAATGAATACATTTACATTATTCGCTAAAATGTTAGATAAATTAAGTGTAGTTAGGTTTAATGGGGTTTCGGTAGACATGCATGTTTTAAATAAGGTCACACACAAGTAATTTGATCGCAAAAAAACAACATTAAAAATAGCGGCCAAGTGCGATTCGAAATCGCAAGGTACGGGTTCAGGATTGTAAGAATTTTTGTCTTGAGAAATATATGTGTATAATAAAGCTAATAAAGTAATTTAAGCTAAATAAGCAATTTACTGTATTTAATCAGCAATTCTTTTTATGAACACTAAAGAAATGGAATATTTTCTAAAAACGTAAATTTCGAGTATAATATTACTAAAAATAAAGTATTATATATTTCTGAGATGCTTTAAAATCTGAATTACAATATAAAAATTATATAGGGTGACCCATTTAAAGAGAAGCAAATTTTTTAAAACTATTTAATGTGGAACTGAGTGCGTCACTGGATTCTACGTAAAAAAAACTACAAAGATAACATTTTATTTGTTTTTAATAAGTCACCGGGTACCCGAAATATGAGTGGTGTCCCAAAATATAAAATTCTCAAAAACATCCCCTAAATCCAAAATGAGGAGGCCTAGAAAAATTCTAATTGGGGCATTTTTGTTTCACAAAAAAGGAGCACAGTGCTGCGAAAACCGCATCTTTACTAATAACGGAGATACCCTGTAAACCAGCGAAAAAAGGGCACCCTGTACTTACTTGGTATGTATTAATTTAAATAAAACCACATGTTTTAGTTTGAAAAGTTATTCTAAGGCCCACCAGTGGCGTTCATGCAAACATGGACTACATCTTTGTGGAACGACCTTCCCGAGGTCGTTTTTCCCAACGAATATAACCTCCAACGATTCAAAACCAACGTGAATCGCTTTTTGCGCACACGCACCACTCCCAGAGTGCCCTAAAGGATTTTCCTATAGTGCTTGTGTTTGATCATAAAAAAAAAATGTCATATGATATGCTACAAGAAAAATGGTACCCTACTGACATTTTTCTATGTGGATATTTTTTCTGAATAGCCTGGAAAACAGTCTCTTGCGTCGATGACGACAAATTTTGCTTCATAAAAATTGTCGGAAATGGACGAACGAATTTATAACTTTTATATGCAAATATATAACCAAAGGGGTTGTCGACCCCTCATAATTAAACTGCCAAAGCCAACTGTCGTTTTGTAAACTTTCTAAACCCTGTCTCAAGTATTCTTATTTATTATTTCTTTCCCCTAATAGAGCTATAGTCCGATTCGCTAAACTAAACTAATCTAAACCTAAAGCATTAATTTGTTTGAAATGATAAAATATCAATCCCTATCCTCACTGTGTAAAAATCTATTAAAAGAAAAAATGCAAATAGAGAGGAACTACAATTAGTATGTAATAACATTATTTTAAAAGTATGAAAATACATATTTTATATTAAAAATATTCCATACGTAAAAGCTTTTATTAATAAGTTTTAATAAATATATGGTGTAAGTAATATACACCTGTTTTCAGTTAACAAGTGTATATAGGTCAGTAGGCGAGCAGCGATGCTAGATAACAACGCGAGCCTCGACCTCGGCAGTTTTAAAACGTTGCTCAAACGCGACACCGGCGCAGCTACTTCTGTACGTTTTGGCATGCCAAAGAGATACGTTGTGACGGGCGTGCCACGTGTTTGTATACGAATTTTAAACGTTAAGGTATTTCTGACTTAATAAATAAGGTGTTAAATTTACCAGTTGTAGCATTAACGGTTTTTTTTTGTTCTGTTGTGAAATCATTTATAAAAATAAATGCTGTGATGTGATTTCGTATAGTATTTGTTTCTAAAATGTTTAACGTGTAATATGACAACGTCGGCCGAGCTCACGGTTTTTGACACTTGACCTACCCTATTAGATTGTTGACATTTCTCATCAGTGCCTTCCACATCTTTTTTCGTGTTTGACGTAAGGTGGCTTATTTCGTTTATTAACTGCAAGCGCCATTTATGGTTATTTTGCCCCCTGTAGTGGTCATCTATCAGACAAGGGAGATTTTTTGACTTATATGTATGACCAATACCGGGTGATGAACATTGGGAATCCCACGTAATTTTTGGCTCCCCAATACATTTTATACAAAAACTTGGTAACCCATGTGTCGAGTTTGAATAAATTTTGGTGAGCCAATCCAAAGCTATTGAATTAAACGTGGTGGCAAATCCACGAAACCCATAAATTAAAAATTAGTGCCAGTGACAATATTTTCATTATTCGTTATGTTCAGCTTTACGTCATTTTTGGCAATACCGTCATAGAAATTATTTGCTGGTGTTTGCTGAAGTAACTGAACTACAGGGTGTTATGAAAATGACGTATTATATTTAAATGGGTGACTCCTTGGGTGTCCTACCAGCGCTACATATTTAATTTTTTTAAATCGACCGTTTTAAAAGTGGGGTCCCAAACACTCCTACTCACAGGTCAGTCCGCGCTACTGTACAACATTTCACCTAGAGCCAATGGCAATGTTGCCAAACTTAATGTAAAACTGAAATTCCATATAAAATTATAAAAATAAATTATTTTCTACCTACTGTATTTATCCTTATACCTAAAGAGCGAGGAAATCCAGGCACAAACACAATCAGTTTTTTTTTCTTTTTCATGGGAACACTCCTGGAAACACTTTATGTACACACAGTAATAGTGAAACAGAAGCGATAGTTAGCTTATGAAAATACAATAATACAGATTATACTACAGATTATTAGATTTTATTGCACGCGACGAAATTTGACGTCCAGAAGAAACGCGTCAATAAAAACAATATTCAAAGATTATTTATGGACGGGCAAGATACACACGTAAATCGAAAAAACAGAGCGGATTGCTGAGAATGTGTTGGTGATCGACGAGACATAACGTATCCGGCCGCTGGTTGGTCTTCAACTAACAGACGCAAGCATGCGGCGCTATATGAAACTACTTCGCTCAGCCGATGTAAGGCGTCAAGAGGTCATTGGGATTTGACCTAGTGACGTACGTGGCTATTACTATTCCATATGTTTTTTCGGGTTGTTTAAAACATAGTCCGTCGTAAATGTTCTTCAATTAATTGTGCAAAAAGGTATGACAGAATGGAAAAGTGTTTAAATTATGTTATTTTGTCTAAAGAGTTTAAGGTGTACATATGACAACACCGGTCAGAATTCCTTGATTGCTTACATGTATCGCAGTGCCACACAGGTGTTTTTCTGGTTTGACGTCAGGTCACTTTTACCGCTGAATGAATTGAAAGCGCCATTTATGGCTATTTTTCTTCAATTTGTCTTTATCTCAGAAAATAATACGTCATTTCCATAACACCCTGTATAAGAGTGTGGTGGTTTTGCCATCACGTTTAATTGAATAGCTTAGGATTGGCTTACCAAAATCAACTCAACGATTCATGTATTTTGGTGTATATTTTGTGGTATATTGGTGTCCTTTTGCATTAAGAAATATACTACCTGACCTAGTTATACATAATTTGCCAAACAATTTTTTTTTACACGGAATAACTGGACATTTCTTGTACAATTTGTCAACATTTTTTTATACCTGGTTTTTCACCCATTCTTTATAGTAACTAGTTCTAATTTCAAAGAAATTGGTTTTAAGTATGCCTACATTGAAACACTTTTACATATGCTTGTTAAATACCAATGAAAATTCCCAAATACGATCGTAAATCGACGTAGAAATAATAAAAAATGACAAACTGATCAAACATCATTGGGTGATTCAACTATACTGAACGCGCATTCACCACAAACGGTCAACAAGCATCGGTCCACCTCGCATGTGTGTGTTATCGTTGTGCTGTTTCACATTCGCAAATCGTTCGCAAACCGTCCAGCACGAGTGGTCGATTTTCGATTGTTTTCATAGGCGACACGACGCCGTCAAACGCGCGCGCTTCTAGGCGCCGCGACGCCACCCCGGTTTTCTTTACGAGAACGAAGTTTACGTTTACGGTGAGAAGCTAGTGGTATAGGGAAGGGAGTGTACGTAGTAGTAGGGAACATGTAAAAAATAGTGTTTACTGGTGATGTTCTGTGTATAATAAAATAAAAGTTGACGGTAAGTCAAACTTGTTTTTTTTTAGGGCAAAAATTATTTTAAAAGTCGAATCTAGATCTCTTCCTGTTAAAAAGTTATTTCCTAAAGAAAAACGACTGCTGCTCTGGATATTAAAAAACATAAACTTGTTTGCTTGGTACTGCTATAAAAATAAAATTGTAACGTTTTAAACTTAGGTTAATTTCTTGTGACACAGTTATTATTCCTAAGTCATTAAATTTACAAATCTTATTTAGAAGCCACCGGATCCACTTTTCCAACTTCAAATTTTGCCCCCCAGCAAAATTATTTATTAGGCCCTATAAAATGATTTATTTAGTTAAGCTAGAATAACGTAAACTGGTAATAGATATAGATGTTACTCCATAAGAATTTAAAATAGAAAACTGATGATTCCTATGAGAGAACATTTTTTAATGCTCTTTAAAAACTAAGGTTTATACTAAAAATCACATTTATTATAAATAGTATTATAATAATATTATTCCAGAACCCACAAACAGTGACCACACTATTCTTTTCTCAATAACTTTATTGTTTAAAATCAATTTTAAACCAAATTTCCAGAAAATATTTACAAAAGTATAAGTTCTCGTAAAATTAATATCATACAGGGCAGGTTAAAATTAGAAGTTACTTTAAACAAGTCGCAAAAATAGGTTCTTTCTTTCCTCAAATAATATTCTGAACAAAAAATATGTTAAGAGATTTTTTAATTTTTCACTCGATTAACCATTTATAACTAATTTTCTGTTAATAACTGAATATCACAATGTTTAGTCATCAGTTAGCCATGGAAACAATTATTGTATAAAATGAAACATAAATGATATTTGAATGAAAGAAATGTATTTCAGCTTACTAATAATAATAATCTACAAAAAATATTATTTGAAAAATTGTTCAATATGACCTCTGGTTTGTTCAATGCATTTCTGTAAACGTATTTTCCCTAAATTGAACCATTGAACAACCTTTTAATTAATTTTATTTGTTGATTAGTATATTACTAGTAAGTTATTCTTAAAATCTAAGGCGATTGACAGATGTGTAGGAACTCCTTTTCTTGATGATAAGATGCGTAAGAAAAAAACACTTTTTGCAGTGGCGTGGGGTCTCTCATTGCGTAACAGGAGGCCACTTTGGGCCGTGGGCCTCCTGGACGCCAGCACCCCCCCCCCCCCCCCCCCCCGCGTTGCATGGTCTTGCTGCAATAACAAAATTGAATAAAAGAAGGAGATATGTGAAAAAATTAATAAACATTTTATCGATGGAGGAGAAAATTTATCAAGGAAGATTTCATTTGTAAAAAGATTTGAAGAAAATTTCAGTCAAAATTCAATGTTTCTAGATCCAGAGGAAGTTTTTGAAGAAGATATTGATGACATTATTACAAATCTTAACCCAAGAAAGGCCAGCGGTTTTGATGATATATCGACAAAAACTATTAAAATGGTCAAAAAAGAAATCGTTCCAATCTTGCAAGCTCTTATTAAATTATCATTTATTACAAGTATTTTTCCAGAAAAAATGAAATTGACAAAGATATCTCCAATTTTTAAAAATGGTCAAAAAGTTATCCTAATAATTATAGGCCAATTTCTGTTTTACCTGCTTTATCTAAAATTTTGGAAAAAATAATGAATAAGAAATTAACAAATTTTTTAGAAAATCAAAACATACTATTTAGTGGTCAATATGGATTTCGAAAGTCTAAGGATACAGAAATATCTGCTATTGATATTGTTACTGACATTCAATTAAGTTTAGACAATAACAAAAAATGTTGCTTATTATCTTTAGACTTGCGAAAGGCATTTGATACTGTGAATCATGAAATTTTATTACAAAGTCTTTTCAATATTGGTATTAGAGGAAATATTTACAATTGGTTTAAAAATTATTTATATAACAGAAAACAGTACGTTTATATTGACGATTGCTCAAGTTCTCAACAAAATGTTACTTGCGGTGTTCCTCAAGGATCAATTTTAGGAGGACCAACTTTATTCCTTATATATATAAATTCCATTTCTAAGTTAAATCTAAAAGGTAAAAACAAATTGTTTGCGGATGATACTACAATTTTATATTTTGGCGAGTCTTTTTGCAATATTCAAACTGATATCACTAATGATTTGAAAATTATACTTTCATGGCTGCAATCCTATAAACTTTCTTTAAACTTTGAAAAATCATCTTTCAAGTTTATTTCTAAATGTGCAATTGGGAACAATATTTTACCAATAATTTTCAATGGAAACGAAATTAAGTATGTAAAATCCGTAAAGTTTTTAGGCTTATATATAGACGAAAATTTAAATTGGAGAAAACATGTTGAAAATCTTCGAAAAAGCGTATCACCACTCATTGGAATATTATTTAAAATTAGAGACTTTATACCTTTAATACATTTAAAAAATATTTATTATTCATTAGTTTATTCAATATTTCAATATTTAATATCAGTTTGGGGATCTGCATATGCCACAATATTAAACCCTTTAAAAAGACTACAGAACAAAATTATAAAATGTATTCATAAACTGAATTTTTTGGAACCGACAGCAAATTTATATAAACCAAGAGGATATCTAGATCTGAATAGTTTATATAAATTAAAAATCAGTATACTAATTCATGCAATTAATAATAAAAATAAAAAATCTTGTATAAAATTTGTAAAATTAACTGATATACACAATCATAATACCAGAAATATTGACCATTTAAAAAAAAATCAAATTAAAAGTAGAATACGGATGAAATCTATTTTATTTGATGGAATAAATATTTATAATACATTACCTAAAGTATTAACAAAAAATTTTAATTTAAAACTGTTTAAAAAAAATGCAAAGAAATTTTTTCTGGAAAACATACAAATTACTTAAAAAAAAAACAATTATAATAATTTTTATTTTGAATTTTTATATTGATTAATTACTTATTTATGTTCTATAATATAATATTCCCTGTAATGGACTACAATAGCTCGTTGGGAATAAACATTATTATTATTATTATTATTATAGTAGTTCCGCACCTGGATACTGGAACCAACTCCAGCATTTTTGACCGCCCAGTCGTATGTTATATTTACAACATAGTACGTTCTAAAAGGACTCCCGAAATCGATTGCTATAAAACATGCGGACCCTCATGGCTTTAAAAGTACTAAAATAACCGTTTTGTAATTTATTTAAACATCATTTGATTTGCATATGAATGAAACGCCTTTAAAAACAAAAATAAACTTAACGAAACAAAAGTATTCTCTCTGTCATAGTACCATTGACTTGAAACAAGCAGATCCAGTATTTCTATCTACTTTGTACATTTCAATGTGACGATTGTTATTACGTAAATAAATACAACAAAAAAGAGATAGAGATTCTATCTGTAGAATCCCTATCTCTTTTTATCTTGTGTCTGTTTCTCTATTCATTCTAATCTCTGATCGATTTGATATGTTTTGGTTAGAAAAATTAAACAATCGACGTACGTGACTCAAAAGTCTATATTTTGTCCAGTTTTACGGCAGACTTGACACAGTCTTACCGTATCGAGTTAAGAATTACTATTTTTTCCATAAACAATACTTAAATTTAACACACAAACACTGCAAAAACAACAGAGAATTCGATTTAGCAATAACGACAAATATGACGGTTGTTACTCCGGTAGTGTCAAACGTGACAGAAGGTACATAAGACGGCCGTTCGAATAAGGGCTTCATAAAAATTATGTTCCGAACGCGACGTAATATGTCTTTGTCTAATTAACAGAAAACGACAAATTATAGTAATTTTCCGAGCTCCCCGATTGTTTTCTGGGAAGTTGTTTATTCTTCAAAGACTGTGAACCAAAGCCTTATCCTCCTTGATTTAAATCCTTGACTGGCACTAGTAGTAGGTTCGCGGATCCCCAACAAATACCCAAAGCACCCATTGAGGACGGCCATTTGGGAACCACTGGTGGTGGCGGGTGCCACTGCTCTAGACGATAAAAATACCCTTTCGAGTTTATTGTATAGATTTACATTTCTAACAATACTTATCAGTTTTTTCTTTAATTTTAGAATGATTCCACAATATTTACCCGTATAGATAACAACGGTAGGCCGAACGGTTCTATTGAACAGTACTGTTTATTTATGAAAGAAGTTAATACGAAAAAACACTAAACAAATAAAAAAGACAGATAACAGCTGAACATATCAGAAGGATTCGTTTTTTGATAAGGACAACACCAGGGGAGCGAATTTACAAAAGCTGGAAAAATATAACTGGCTGTGAATGTTTTTCTAAAAAATCAGTAAGTACAAAGCGATAATATAAAAGATTCCATATAGCAGACTTGTCTTATAAGATTTGGTTAGGAGGGATTTACAATTTATAACTGTTTTATAAAATCTCTTGATTTATTTTTGTCGTATAAAGGTCGCACATGATACATTTTTATTTTTACGGCCAAATAGCTTTCAACAATTCGGGTTTGCTAAAAAAATCGTATGTAAGCAACTAGTAGAGTAAATGTAACAATTTTCTGTTAACTTACGTGGTTGTTGACGGAGATTTGAAATATTGAAAAAACTAAACGCCTTTCCATTTAAAATTTCAAACTTGTCACCTCTCAGATACAATCTGGAGGGGGGATGAATGTCAAAAATGATTTAAAATTTGTTCTCAATTCCTAAAATTTAAATAAAATATTTCCAGCTGTTTTTTGGAATTCTGCCCTTTCACGTTCTATACAGGCTATGTCGGTAATAGCTCCTAAACTATTATTAAAGATAGAAAAAAAACCTTACAAAAGTTAAAGGGTTTACTAGGATACATAACCCAAAAATATTTTATAAAATACGCGGAAAGGATGGATGCTGGAAAGCAGGAGGTCATTGGAATTTCGAACAGAACGGAAAAGCATCTTTTAACTCACTTTTGGCCTTTTATTTGGATACCCAGTAAACATCAAATGAATCCAGCTTTTTTAATTCCTTAGTAATTTAAAAACTACTGAACTGATACCTGTGATGACTGATACCTAAAAATGCTTTAAAATGATCAGTGTCAGAAAAAATATGCAGGAAAAATTTACTAAACACATGGATACGCAGTAAAAGATCACTAAAAGATGCCTTTTTGGGACACTGAATAAAAATTAATGTTTTTTAATGGGGGAGACATGGATTTATCCGAATACCCATCCATTTTTGTTAAATATGTCCTATATCCCGAAATATTATTGAAATATTTTAAGATTTGTCTTAACTCAGGTGGAAAATGGGAAGTCAAGATTGCTGTTTAACAACAATAAGGTTTATTAACGCAGTTATTATTATTAAATTAGTTTTCTAAATTTGTGTACTTTATTATTGCTTAGAGTTGAGTTCCATCCAGTATATCTCCTTTAAAGGTTGTATTCCAAGAATGTTATCCTGGAACGTTTTTACTATTTACCTACTATGTAGACCAAAGGTATTGTAAACTACAGGTCCCATAATCCACTCATAAAACGCTTGGAAAGTGAAGCTGTGATTGTGTAAAATGTCATTAAAAATGGAAGAGAGAACTACATGTTTGTTGGCTGAATGAAGATGGTTTAATATTAAAACATAACCATACTTACCTATGAAAAATAAATCCTTATTTAAATGAACCACTCTTTTACAAATTACACATGAATGCACAATGATTGTTTATAATAAAAACGAATTTTCACCAATAACACTGGGGAACAGCAAAAATGTTTCCGAGACCAAAATAGCAAAATCTTACTTATTTTATTATACTAATTAACAATCTGTCTTGCAAAAGGCTCAGTTGGCTCCGGTTTTATAGATCCATCCCAATTATGATAATTTACCTACCTGCCCTTAATATATGGGAAAATTTCACCATTAAATGAGAAATACCTGGATTTATTATAACAGGTGTACTTTATAAGGGGTTTAAATACATATAATATAAATCCTAAATTGTTAGTTAGTTGTATTTCAACCACCAGTTGATCGAGAGCTGTTCGTATTTGAGAAATTAGAGAGTTTTGAGCAACATGTCGCGAGTTTGTGTAAATAAGCCGGATCATTTTTGTTATATATGTGGTGAAATGACTTTTGTGAAACAAAAACGTACGCTTAGCCCTTTAATAAAAAAGGCTTACCACTTGTATTTTGGCTGCAAAGTTGGAGACCAGGATAAAAATTGGGCTCCCCATATCTGCTGCTACAAATGTGCGTCCAACATTCGCGGCTGGCTAAGTGCGTAAGATGCCCTTCGCTGTTCCTATGATCTGGCGAGAACCGAAAGACCACGTTACTGACTGTTACTTTTGTTTGACACCTCCCATCAAAAAAGGCTTTTCAGAGAAAAAAAGGTCTGCGATACAGTATCCAAATTTACAATCCGCCATACGCCCGGTGCCTCATAGTGACGAGTTGCCTATACCTAATCCACCTCAGGAATATACCCTTCATTCTGATGATGATCAAGAGGATTCAAACGGTAGTGTACCGGAAAATGTCGCCGGCCCATCAACCTCGCAAGACTCCGATTTTGTCTGTGAACTTCCAAGTAAAAAGCCTCACAAAATAAGTCAAAGTGAATTAAGTGACCTTATAAGGGATTTGGAACTGCCCAAGACAAAAGCAGAACTATTGGCCTCTCGATTGCAACAATGGAATTTACTTGAAGATGAAGTAAAAGTTTCTGTGTACCGAAGCCGTCAGAAAAACCTAACACCATTTTTTAACATGGATAACAATTTGGTAGCCTGTAGGGACATTGAGGGATTAATGGCAGCTTTAAATCTGGACTATGATCCAAAAGACTGGAGACTTTTCATTGATTCCTCAAAAGTAAGTCTTAAAGCTGTGTTACTCCATAATGGAAACAAATTGCCTTCAGTCCCAATTGGTCATGCAGTCCATATGAAAGAAACATATAGCAATTTGAAATTGTTACTTGAGACCATACAATATGAAAGATATAAATGGCAAATTTGTGGGGATTTAAAAGTTGTGGCGATCTTGCTTGGAATGCAGCTAGGTTATACCAAATACTGCTGCTTCCTCTGCGAATGGGACAGTCGAGCACGATCGGATCACTACAGAAAGAAAATTTGGCCACCGAGAGAGTCTTTTGAGCCAGGAAAGAAAAATGTGACCAGCGCGCCATTAGTTGCCCCAGAAAAGATTTTACTACCGCCACTTCATATAAAATTGGGACTTATGAAAAATTTTGTGAAGGCAATGGACAAAGAAGGCCGTGCTTTTAGTTATTTAAAAGAAAAGTTCCCTAGAATCAGTGACGCTAAAATTAAAGAGGGAATATTTGTGGGTCCCCAGATTAGGAAACTTTTCGGAGATGCGCAATTCGATTCTATACTTGAAGGCAAGGAAAAAGACGCTTGGGATGCCTTTAAAATGGTTGCAAAAAATTTCTTGGGAAACATAAAAGCAGAAAATTATAAAAACCTGGTTGCCCAACTTCTTTTGTGTTACCAAAACCTAGGGTGTAATATGTCGTTGAAAATTCATTTCCTGGATTCTCATCTGGATTACTTTCCGGAAAATTGTGGTGCTGTAAGTGACGAACACGGTGAGAGGTTCCACCAGGATATTTCGAACATGGAAAGAAGATATCAGGGAAAATGGAACTGTGAGATGTTAGCCGACTACTGCTGGACTATTACGAGAGATGCCCCAGAGGCTGCTTTCAAAAGGCAAGCTAAGAAGCGCAAAATGAGTGTCTAAACTTTGGATTCAATGATAAAAATGTGCTATTTAGTTGCTTTTGTTGAACCAACAATATATTGTTATCTGTATTTTGTATGTCCATTGTATATGCCTATGAATTAAAATTTTGTAACAAATAATTGAGATTTTTTTTTTTGCGAGCCAACTAAAATTTTTAATAGGTATTTTTTAGTTACTTGGGTACAGTTGAATCCAAAAAAATAGGTTTTGTTCAGGAAACAAAAAAAAAGTTGAAATTTGTTTCCCAGTGTAATCACAAAAAAAACACAAATCAACCAAAATATATAAACAATCCGTTAGATCAAAGCGCCAACGTTGTAATGTTTACGAGATTAGTATGCATTCATATTTTGGGCCCGAATCGTAGCGCACATGTAGCGCAGTTGTAAAATGGAAGTAAATGTTGCCAGAGTGCGGTTGGATTAGTTCAAGTATACTATTTTTTAAAGAATACCTCATGTTCTTCTCACAGTTAATTATTGGGAAATCAATTTATCTTAAGAGCAATTGCGGATTAACCTTAAACCAGTTGTAATTGTGGAACTAACAAATTTTTAATTGGATTTTGCAAGATACCTTTGCAATAAATATGTCAATCTGGCTATGCTGCAATAATGACCGAAAGAGGTGGGACAGACTGTTTATATTCGTTGCGTAGGCTAAAAATGTACACTTATCTATCTGTAATTTGTAATATCTTTAATATAGACTTTCTCTAGAACTCCCAAGGAAGTGAGCTCTTTTTTCACAATTTTGCAATACCTCACTGACACCAATTGAAACCTTTCCAACTATATTGATTAATATATTTATCATTTTATTTATTCAAGAATTGTCACCTTTGTGCTAATTTAAAGAAGTTGTACCAACAAGGAAAATGTATACAGGCAATGTTCCTTGATAATGAAATTGCAAACATACACATACGCGCACCTACTTATACAAGGCGGGCCAAAAAGAGTGACCATATTATTCTTGATCCTGAATCATGAGTTTCTCTTTAAATGGTTTCCTTTATGTATGTGATATCTCACACGTTTATTTTGTAATAGTACTGATAGAAAACAACAATAAATTTGCAAGGACTTTGTATATTAATTATTGTTGGTGATTCTTGGTAAATAATAAATAATAACTATATCTAGTAAATAAATTAAATATACACATACATACACATATTATTAAGTTGCTTGCCCTATCTTTGTCCGGCTATTTCTGTTGTGAAAAAAAGTCAATATACAGTGGACTCCAGTTATACCCATAGGACAAAAAATATGGGTTCTCTATAACCGGAGGAACGCTATAAAAAAAACACAATAAAAAATTAATATTTTCATATTAAAAAATACTATGCATACGGCATCGCCAGACTGCTGTAAGCAGTTCCCAATTGAAGAACGAACAAACCTGATGGTTACCCACCCGAACCTTCGCTAAATAGGGGTGTAAACCTGAAGGGGTATTTTCTTTAGGGGATATATTTGAGTGTATAGATTAAATAAGCAAATCAATAGCTTCGCGTGCACCCTAAGCAATAGGAAAGAAACTATTTCCGACTAAAGATCTAGGTTTAATAATTCCAATTTTGTCGTGATGTAGAAAAAGTATATAAATGCTCATTATTTTTCCTTTTATTAATAATTCAAAAGGTCGTTGTAGTTGACTTTCCAAAGGTCAACGGTCGAACAGAATAATTGTCTTTAATTGCTTAACAAATGAATTTTTCTTGAAAAACAGTAAAACAGTGTGTTTATATATTTAACTAAGACGTATATGTATACAGGTAGTACTAAACAAATGGTAGCAATAGTAATCCCAATAACAACTTAACCAACTCAACCAAAATAAAGTTCCTTATCACATGTCTACGGATTGAGTCTCGAAGAGGCAACTATTTGTGGGTTTATGAAAAAAAGTTGTTGAGGTTGAAAAGCGACGCTCCAATACCAAATTTTGACTCATTGTCTAAATGTACAGGGACTTTTTTTTATAATAGGATTGCCAGATGTCCGGCCGGACATGCCTTTCTTTTTTGGGAATTTGCTCACTCTGTCCGGCTATTTCTTTCGGTCCGGCTTTTTCTAGTCGTGATTAGTAGAGAGATTTTTATTTGTGGTTTTTGTCGTTTTATTAACAATCAGTGTTTATTTTTGCGTTTTATTGCAGTTAGTACCGCCGGCTGGACTGACCAAAAATTAAAACACAAAAATTATAAATATAAGTATATACTTTTCAGGCGGTAATAATATCAAATATCAATGTATGGAAAAATTATTATTTCCCAGACCATCCGATGATACCTTATACAATAAGCGCGTATTTTGTCTACACAGTAGCACTCTAAAATACTATTTCAGATTGAATGGTACTACCAAGAAAAGGAAGCCTTTTCCATTGATAGGATGTAACCACCTGCAGACCACCTGAAAAGTTAGGCATTTTATTTTTGATTTATTCAAATAACGTCTGTTCAGATTGTGTGGGACTGCTAAGAGATGGCACTGCGCGTTGTATTTTCTCGACTACCGTCGATAATACATCGTGAAGTATAAAGTCATCTCTGATGATAGGTATGTACATCTACCCTGTACTGACGAGAACAAAATAGTTCGAAACCGGTCTGCAGGTGGTTACATCCTTATCAATGGAAAAGGCTTCCTTTTTTTGGTAGTATTCAATCTGAAATATTATTTTAATGTGCTACAATGTAGACACAATAAACCCTTATTGTGTAAGGTATCATCGGGTGGTTTGGGAAATAATAATTTTTCCATATATTGGTATTTGACAAAAATTATATTTTTATTGAATTTTTAATAAATTCGGCACACCTGCATGATTCTGAACTCCTAGCAACTTTTTCTTAATAACATTTTTCGATATTAATGTAAAAATTATGTAAAAAACTCATAATCTCCGATTTAATGTAAGAAATATAGAAAAACCCTTCTATTGAAATGTATATTTATTAAATCAATTCTCGAACAAGACTGAAAGCGTAACAGCCCACACTTCATTCGACCTGATGGACAAATACAAAAGTCAAGTACCTCCCCTTTAAGACTTATCTTTACCCTAATAAAAATAATCATAAATTTTAAAATGACACTTGCGTGGCTTTAAGAATTGCCAGATACAGCAAATAACATGTACATTTGTACATCCTTGAGCAAGATTTTCTTTTATGTGTTGTTATAACGGGTGTTCCTTAATCAAGTGCTAATATTTCACAGTGTGATTTCTTAGGTCATTTTATTAAGAAAAGTTTATTACAGGGATGCCACAGGTAGATCGATAGAAGAACTTTTCAAAAATATGTGGTTTTATATCCACATACCAAAATTGAAAGTAATATCGAAAGCAGTGGTCTCCAACCGCCTTGCGTCCGCAGAAATGTCAGCGGTCCGCGAAAATCTGTTTTCATACAAATATACTGATAGACATAGGAAATGACTACTATAATTTGTTGCGACATCATATCTTTGGATTTTAACAAACTTTTCACTGGCGGGTAGCCCCATATTTAGCTATACTTGACGTAGCAAAGTTGAATGTTGCGGGAAAAAATAGAAAGTGGTGGTATTTTCTTACTAAAATTTACATTGCGACACGGTGTTTTTCAGGGATATCTAAGTACTTATAAATTCAAGAGAGTAAACGTCAGTCTGTTTTCTACATTTTCCGTCTTAATTTTTCTATTTATCTTTAACAGTTTTAAAGTTATACCAGTTTCTCCAGAACATTAGCGGAAATGTACCGCTGCAGTGTGATCGAGTTAAAAAACTGCTCGTATATTCGAACAGTTTCTCGCTCGATAGGAAATACTCTAGTTATAAATTCAGGCGAAAAAACGAAAAATATCGCCCGTCACTTGATACACGGGCTTCGGTCTACGCGCCGCGCCATCCGATTGGCGACGTCCGAGTTTGACGCTGAGCAGGTACACGACATACATTTTTCTTAAAGGCACATAAACGAGAAGGTGCATATAAAAAAGTATACCAAATCCCTTAGCGGAGTCATCGCGACATGGGTTTTGTAAAGTTTTGTTTTAACTGGCTAGCCAGCGGCGTAGTTTAGGTCTCCGATTGTAAATATTAAAAAATTAAAGGATATAATTTCTTAATTTTTATTTAATAACATAATAATAGAAATTGCAAATAAAAATAACAAAATGAACAAAATGGTTAACAAAATATATAGAAAAATTCGTTGGTAATCTTATAGTAAAAATTTTTAAATCTAAACAGGAACTTTTTATTGTTAAACTCAAGAAGACTTCTTAAAAATAACATACATTATAGAAAATGTTAATGGTAAATAAGAAAACGAGCAAAATAGTTAACAAAACATAGGTATCGACAAATTTTTCGGTAACCAATTTAAAGAAATAATCACATATTTTCTTAATTTGCCAGTCGCGTAACTAAGCCTACATTTTTGAAGGGCACACAGAGGACACCTGATAATTTAAAGTGGAAGAATTTGACAAGCCATTTTAAATATCTACTTATTTTATGCTCGTAGATTGAGAAAGATGTGAAGAAAAATAACACTTGATAATACTCTTTGGTTTAAAAAAGCACAAGAATGAACCCGAACAATAAATACATATTTGGGTGATTTTTTGCAGTTTTTTTGTTTGATATCGAGACACGTGGTAAAAATTCATTATTCACAAGTAAATAAATTTCTGGAATTTTTTTGGTGGCTACTACAATTTTTTAGCTAAACCTGTGCCCGCCGGTAGTTACGTGCCTGCTAAATACCCTACCTGATCACATGTAAACTACTAGGCTGCCGGTCGATCAGTCGGTGACGTCATCGCTTGGTGAATTGGAATTTCAATCGATTCACTCGAGCAATTCACTTCATTATTAAAATCGCTCGAGTATCAAGTACTCGATTATTAAAATCTTCGGTTTTTCCCAACACTAGTTAATTATTTATAGATTATATTCTTTGGGATATTGCTAAATCGTATCTTTATTAATAAACGTACTATGGTCTTTGACGCAACAAAAATGTAAGTTGTCGCATCATGGATACCTACGTATGAGTAGATAAGATATACATAAAATGTAATGTTCTGGAAAAGCGATATAACTTATCAGTTTTAAGTTAACATGAAAAGACAATTAAAAAAAAATGTAGAGAAAAGACTAACCTTTACTCTCGTGAGTATGTGCATGAGTACTTAGATATACCTGAACTCCCCACCCCCTGTCGCAGTTTAAATTTTAATAAAAAAAATCACTTTTTATTTTCTCTCGCATAATAAATTAAATAAACGGAAAAACAAAACTTTGCGACGCCAATGTGTAGCCAAATAGTGGAGTTGCGCTCCAATGAAAAGTTTGTCAAAATCCATTAAGCGAATTAAAGGATGTGATGTCAAAAACAGTACTTAAAATTATAATGTGGTTTCGCATGTCTCTCAGTGTAGAATAAAGTTTTAATTTTCTCCTTTAGTGTAAACGGGCCGCAAAAAAGTATTAGTTATATACCGGTCCGTCAGAATAAAAGGTTGGAGACCACTGATCGAAAGCAGTTCCGGAGATATCAAAAATGAAATCCGTTGCGGATATGTTCATATGAATTTTTTTTTACGTGACTTAAAACATCACCCTCTGAAATATTAGCACATATTTAAAGAACACCCTGTATAAAATAATATAAATCAGTGGTTCCCAACCTTTTTCAGTTCGCGGCGCTCTTTAAGGTTTTGTTATTTTGTCACGGCGCCCTATTAAAAAAAATGACCATTGTAAACAGAGTACCAAAAAAAAGATCGTTATTTTCATATGAGGGTTCATTTCGAACATTCAAATTCGAATTCACCGGATCCGGATCCGGTTCCGGCGGCATCGCTACTTTAAAGGTAGTTATTTATTTACATAGTCAATATTTCACTCGAAGTAATTTCTTGTTGGAAATCCCATTAATTAAAAAAATTCTGCTCTCAAACGTCTATAATATGATAATTTTTCGCATTTTTAGCGGCGGACACATCCCAATTCCCCCAACAAGATGAAAAATGACGTCACCATATTCCCTAGACTTTACGATTGTTATGTTTTTGTACGTCACGATTACGATGGCAACGCCAGTGATGGATAGAGAAAAAAATAAGTACGAAGAGTATATTATAGAGCACGAGATTTCCGCTACGCAAGCTAAAAATGTTGCTTTGAGCTTCGATATAGATGCAAGTAAGTTTTCTCAAGGACTTTGATTTAGTGTTTAAAAAATAATAATATTTCTTGACGAAGATAACCAATTGCTTACAAAACATGTCAACATAATGGTGTGTTATCCTTTGGATAGATTAACATTTCATCTAGCAAAATAATTTCACGTTAATGAATACCGTTGCGAAATGTGTGTCCTTAAAGATGGGACATTAGACACTACCCTACCGGTTCCCAGCACTGGTTGTTCAAACAGAATACCATTTAGCCGTTGCAGACGTTTCCAATGGCCCACGTAGCTTCAAAAACAATAACATAAATTTTTAATTAGTGGTACTGCACATTGGCGTTGGAGGATATATGTACATAACTGTTTTATAGTTCATAAATAGAACTTTTAATTACTACTTTATTTCTACGTGTAGTTATTTTCCTGCTATAATAATTAATTACCCGGTGGTTTTTTATATTGTTAATATTATGAACTATTTTCCAGTAAACATGAGAGCAACCGACCTAAATTTCCTCTCTTTTTTTTCCAACACAAGGTAAGATATCTAGCTGTTCCAATTTGGTCCGTATTTTTTTTTATGATCAAACACAAGCACTATAGGAAAAATCCTGTAGGGCACTCTGGGAGTGGTGCGTGTGCGCAAAAAGAGATTCACGTTGGTTTTGAATCGTTGGAGGTTATATTCGTTGGGAAAAACGACCTGGGGAAGGTCGTTCCATAAGGATGAAGTCTTCCAGATAAAAGAATTCTTAAATAATGAAGTTCGAGGAGTAGTAAGCTTCACCACATATGGGATGTGGGGCAGTGGTTCGTCGTGTATTTCTGCTATTCGCCGCTCTGGGCGGAATTAAGAGGGCAAGGTCAGCCGAGCACTTCCATGAAAATATCTGTAAAAGAGAGTCAAATCCCCAACCTGTCTTCGATGTTCTAGGCTGTCGAGGTTCTTCGTCAGCTCGTGGTCTCCAATCAGACGATTGACCCTCCTTTCGATGGAATCCAGTAGCCGAAGAGTATGTTTGGGTGCAGAGCTCCAGACATGAGAGCAGTACTCTAGTGATGATCGAATCTGGGCTTTGTATAGTGTCAAAAGTTGTTGAGGTGTGTACAACTTTCTGGTTCGGAAGAGTACATCAAGTTTCTGAGAAGCTATCTTGGCGATTGCCACAACGTGGTTATGCCAAGACATATTTCCTCCCAGATCGACGCCCAGCAAATTAATAGATGAAGCCAGTGGGATCGCGTGTCCGTCCATGACTATATCCGGTTCTGTAATGTTAACCTTGCATAGCGAAGTGACGCAAGTGGAGAGTTATTTGACCAAGCCTTCTTGCGTGATATCATACCTTGTGTCATTGTATCATGGTCCGCACTAATACAGCTTGGCTGTAATTTTTCTGCACTCCCCCTAGAATGAGAGATGACAGAACAAACGGAAGCGTAAAATTTTTTCATACTTCCTTGTTTCTATGACTTTTGTTTATGTCAAAAGTTCGGTCGATTTGTTCTGTCATCTGTCATTTCTGTCAAAAGTCAGAACAGCAGTTGCTTGTCTCGAGATTCCTAAAAGCCGTATTAGAGTAAGCACGTCTTCTCTTGCGGCAATAAAAATTTGCACGGGGGCATTCACAGCAACTTTTTTTAACTGTTATTTTTCAAGTAGCCGTAGCTGCTTTAACTGCTATTCAAAATTAACAGATTTGCCCATCTGTAATTCTGGGGATATTTTAGGGATTTCGACACTACCAACCAACCAATTAAATTGGCAATGCAAGACCCCTTTCAACTTTTGTTGTCGCAAGAGTAGAATTGCTGTAATACGGCTTTAACGATGGTTTTGACGAAGCAATTGGCAAATATTTCAATGTTTGCAATATATAGACTTTATAAAGGTCAAAACGTCGGAAATTTTTTATATCAAGGAAATATTTAATTAGTTGGAAATACTTTTCATAAAAATATCTTTCTTCCATCCACAAAAAAAGTGTAATATTTTGCTTAGATTTTTTGTAATTGTAGTCTAAAGGAAGGTCCACATATAAGGTTTTATCTGACGTCTTATCTGACGTTTTACCTAACAGTCTAACAGTGTTTCCAAGTCTGATGAAATTTGACCAGATCTGGTAATTTTATAAATAATCTGGTAATTGGTGAAAAACTTTTTAACAGATCCCGATTTCTTGTGTCTGCAGTCTAACTTGAATACCTATAACGTCGTAAGACGTCACGTAAAATGCCAGGTAAGACGTCAGGTAAAACCTTATTTATGAACGACGCCTTAAAGTGGCTTGGTTTACCGCGGTCAGGTCCTCTTATTTATTCCGATAAAAACAGTTCCCAAGTTATAATAAAATTTAGCAATACTGGTAGGTTTAAAATCATTTCAAGGATTTGACCTTCGGCTGGTTTTTTTCGTTAAAAAATTGATTCCAATTCTACACTTCACTAGTTTTGTGGAAAATAGATAATAAAGAAACGTATTAGAGCTGAAATAACTTGTTGTTTATTGCTATTTTATAACTTAATTAAATGTTAATGGATCATTTTGCAATTTTCTTTTTTGGTTTAAGCTTGTTAGTTAATACAGGGTGTTATGGAACTGACGTATTATATTTAAATGGGTGACTCCTGGGGTGTCCTAGAGAAGCGCTACATATTTTTTTTTTAAATCGAACGTTTAAAAAGTGGGGTAATTCACCCCTAAACCCTCGGCACATTCATATATGAACATATTACATTGCCCAGCTGGGTAATAAACAGATGTTCAGGAACAATGTTGCCAAAATGTTTAAAAGTGTAAAACTTTTAGCTTACTTAGAAGGTAAATCCAGGACGCGATTAAGGAATCCATGGCACAGACACTTTCAGTTCTTTTTTCTATGGGAAAAACTTTATGCTCATCACGTGTCCTGATGATAGTGTGGGAGTGCATAATAAGCTTATCACTAAACCCCAACACTAACGCATATTTACACTTTACAATAACACACATAGAACAAGAGCACTAATCATTTCGCAATTAATACAAACGCTAATTTCTATGGGCCATTAACCCTTTACTAAAGATAAAATGAAACAATTATGTTAACAATTGACAGGAACTACCCTTTGAAATAATGGTCTAGCCCCAATTCGGACCAGTCGTCGAACTTTCTTTCCGAGAACTCTCCGCCACTAGAGCCAGCGCGGTCATTTCCGAGACTATAATTATTCAGGAAAGTAATATTATAGAAGGAAATTCGGCAATTTATGATAGTCGCTTATAAAACATCGAAAGTGGCAACGCTGTATTTTGAAATATTAGCCCGATTGTCCACAATCAGCTGCTTAAGCAGGCCGATATCGATCGAGAGAACCAACGTGTTATTTATTTTTAAAATTTTTAGATGTTAAATACATTATTTCCCAGACAATAAGGGCGTATTTTTGTCTACACAGTAGCACTTTAAAATACTAATTCAGATTGAACGGTACTTAGATGTGTTGTGAGGCGAAAACTAATGTGATTTTGTGATGTGAGTACTTGGTGTTTTTTATAAATTAAGTTGGTTTTAAATAAGTCCGAAAAGGTAAATAAAATTGCATTTTTTTTTCTAAAGGGTAAGGGGCATTTATAAACTTTTAAGTTGTCCAGATCTGACGGGTGTCGTTCGAATTGAACAAATGAGAACATACCTGACCATTTATAAAATCCGCGGCGGTTCGTTCGAGTCAGTTCAAGTTTATAAACCAGAGATTGTTTCCCAGCGAACTGAACGTAAAAGTTTATAATAATGTACTCTGAAAAATAAACAACTTGAAATCTGTCAAACGGTTATTGACTTTCTAAAGAGTTTACCCTGAAGATATGACAACACTATTCAAGATTCACTGCCATATGTTGCTGTGTTTACCTTCCGAACAGGGGCACCACGTGGTAATTTTTGGTTTGACATAAGGTCATGTACAGGGCATATTAAATTAAAGCACCATTTTTGGATATTTTTCTTCAGTTTGTTTTCATCTCAGGAATTGCCGGTTTAAATATAATACGTCATTTCCATAACACCCTGTATATGGATTTTTTACGGTAATATGTAATTTAGAAACTTTATTTCATCGGAAAAAAATATTAATATCTAAAGGTAAAATGTAGATATATTTGCAATTTCCTCAATTTCATTTTTCATTCTCAATCTAATTTTTTTAACACCCTGTATTAATAGTTGTCAAAATATTATAAAGAATCTATTAAAGCAGCTCCTTTTCAACAAGGAATCCAAATTAATCAATAAAGGCTTCCTAATAGGAAAAATTAATAATTATTTTAAGGTGTGCAAACGTATTTTTAGACATAAAACCTGAAATATGCTGAGACGTAGGTGTATGACATAATATACGAAATCTACCTAGAATTAACTAATAATATATCGGGTGTTCTATTTAAAATAAGCAAGTTGACACCGACTTCCGGTATGACCGGAAGTGCCATCATATTGAATATATTTTAGCCGAGTTGCCCCCATCAACATTAGCATATTTGTATAAAAATTTTTATTAAAATCGAGGTGGAAGAGTTATGTTGGTGTTTTTTATTAGTTAAATATTATGTTCCTTGCTCTGAAAGCCAATTATTAACAATAAATAACAAAATAAATAGCCTTTCAAACGAATCGCTAACATAAATCAATAAATTAATGAAAGTCCATTAAATAAATGATCTACCTCAATTTATCGGTTAAAGTGGCATAATTGGACCTTCCTTCACTCTCAGACGCAATAAATATTATGACAGGCATTAAGATAACTGTCTAAAATTAACTCCTATAAATTTCAAGGAGTATCAAATGAATTAAATTAAATACTTGAATAACAAATAAAAAACATGGAATATATCCATCTAATTAAATCAGTGAAAATGAATTCTAAAACGTCAGCAAATGCCTTGGCATTGTCCTCGATATTTAAAAAACATTATAGGGTTGACTCCTCTTTTAGTACAAGGATTAGACGTCTGGTAGGTACTCACTCCGTGTGACACTCTTTCCAATCTTTACCCAAGGCAAAATTACCACTTTTAGCATCTTCTTGGTTCTAGATATATGGCATGTAATCTAAAAAGAATATACCATTTTTGGGACTTCCTATACAGTGTGTCCGCTAAGTAATGGGACATGGAAAGACCATAGACTCCTTACGGAAAAATATTAGGATTTAATTATACTTACCTATATCCGAAAGTTGATATTAACTGAGATACAGGGTGTTAAAGTTAAAACTTCATTTTTGTTTTTCTCTAATAACTTTGACAGGAACCAACGGTTTTTTACAAAATTTGGCAATTATGGTTTTTTTAGGATGAGGAACTGATTTTTTGTACAATATAGGAGGCGCTGCCTGCGGCATTTTTGGCACGTTTATTAGGTCATAACTTTTTTGTGCCTCCGTGTATTTAAGTTCTTAATGAAAATAATACTTTCCTCATATTTATTACGTAAAAATGGTATACTAATTTCAGGTCGCTCAGAGTTACCGTTTCGGAGATATATGCATTTATATTGTTTAGTGCCTATTATTAATTTGCAAACAAAAATTTTTTTTTAAAGTAACCTATGAGAAAACAAATGAAATTTAGAGATGCAGTTGCTATGAAACCTCTATGTTGTTATTTGCTTATTGATTATTGTAAAATAATGTTTCATTTTTGAGTTTATCCTAAGTTAAGTAACAATGCCGAAACACAATAATCAACAAACAAATAACAACATGGAGGTTTCATAGCAACTATATTCTAAATTTCATTTGTTTTCTCATAGGTTACTTTAAAAAAATTTTTTGTTGCAAATTAAGAATAGGCACTAAACAATATAAATGCATATATCTCCGAAACGGTAACTCTGGGCGTCCTGAAATTAGTGCACAAAAAGTTACGACCTAATAAATGTGCAAAAAATGCCGCATGCAGCGCCCCCTACATTGTACATTAAAATTTCACCAGAAAATCAGTTTCTGATCCTAAAAAAACCATAATTGCCAAATTTTGTAAAAAACCGTTGGTTTCTGTGAAAGTTATTAGAGAAAAACAAAAATGAAGTTTTAACTTTAACACCCTGTATCTCAGTTAATATCAACTTTCGGATATAATTAAATCCTAATATTTTTACGTAAGGAATCTGTGGTTTTTCCATATCCCATTACTTAGCGGACACCCTGTATATTCAAAAATATTTTATTGAAACGCGCCCTAGGGAGAGGGTAAAGAGTGCAAAATATCATAGCTAACCGAGCTATAAAAGACGGGAAGTGAGGTGCAGGACCCTGTATATCAGTTCATAGTTCATCGTTCCTGATTTACCTTCAAGCCTGCGACGGCGCAACGAACGGGTTTGCAAATATTCTTTAAAATCGTCCCCTTTCATAATAAAAATGACGTGTCTATTATTTACGGAGGCGAGATATTGAATATCAATTTTTTAGAATGAAATATTTATAGACATATATCGGATTTCAAGCAACTATATTGTATATTGGCCATTTTTATTAATTTTAATAACCCTTATGTTTGGGTTCTATAAATTGCAACCTACAAAAAGTAAACATAGATTTATAATTTATGGATTTTTATGCAAAATTTGTCTTCCATTTGTCAACTTCTTAAACAAAAATTTTATGGAAAATTATTATTTCCAGACCACCCGATGATCCTTATACAATAAAGGCGTATTTTTGTGTACACAGTAGCACTTTAAAATACTATTTCAGATTGAATGGTACTACCAAGAAAAGGAAGCCCTCTCCATGGATAGGATGCAACCACCTGTAGACCGGTTTCGAACTTATTTGTTCTCGTCAGTACAGGGTAGGTATAGACTACCGTCGATAGCACGGCTTTAAGTTAAAAGTCCTCTCTGATGATAGGTATGTACACCTACTCTGTACTGACGAGAACAAATAAGTTCGAAACCGGTCTACAGGTGGTTGCATCCTATCCATGGAGAGGGCTTCCTTTTCTTGGTAGTACCATTCAATCTGAAATAGTATTTTAAAGTGCTACTGTGTACACAAAAATACGCCTTTATTGTATAAGGATCATCGGGTGGTCTGGAAATAATAATTTTCCATATTGGTAACACCTGACAAGCATAGACTTTTTATTTCTAAGATGGAAAAAAATCTTAATTTTATTTATGGCCTCATTCGAAAGAAGGTACGGTATATTGACCGTTCACTGCTGCCTTCTTTCAGATTATAATGGTGCTGGGCGACAACATCACACATTTGCCCGGTCGGATTAGGATTTGAAAAAATCTCGCGTTCATTAGGTGCATTATACATGATCAATGTATCACTAGTTTTTCGTTGGGAATTTCATGCTAATTAAACCATTTCTCCTTTCAAAAGGATCGGTCAATACGATAATTATTCTTTTTGGCGGCTGACGCATCCCAATTCCACCAACAAATAAAAAAATTGCGTTTTTACTTAAGCGACGTCCACACAAAAGATTACCTGACGTCTTACCCTACGTTTTACCTGACGTCTTAAAGCGGCGTCCACACATAAGGTTTTACCTGACGTCTTACCTGACGGATTACCAGACAGTGTTGCCAAGTTTGGTGAAATTTCACCAGATCTGGTAATTTTATGAATAATCTGGTGATTGGTGAAAAACTTTTTAAAAAATCCGGATTTCTGGTAATTTTCTGGTTCATTTGCATGTTTTTTGCTTAATGTAGGACATAAAATATATGTAGTTTAGGCGCTCTAATTTGTTTGCTCATCGAAATATTATTTGGTACGATGATGACCTTTTCTTTACTAATAGGGCTATAAAAGTATGCTTTACCCTTTTTTTGGGTAGGTAGTATTGATATTTAATAACTATTTCTGGTGTATTCTATTTTTTTCACCTCTGGTAACACTGCAGTTTAACTTGAATACCTAAAACGTCAGGTAAGACGTCAGTTAAACCCTTATGTGTGGACGTCGCTTTAGTCCTATATCGAATTAATAGGAAAATTCCGTATTACAGTAGGCAAACTTCTACTCTTGCGGCAATAAAAGTTGAAACGAGGGATGCGCAGTGCATTCGCGATCACCTGGCACATTACCAGAAGAATTTTAGAGATTTCGACACTACCAACTGTTGTTCTGACTTTTAGGAGAACTGAGAGATGACAGAACAATCGGAAACGTGAAATTTGTCATATGTATCCATGCTGTTTGAAGTAATTCAGAGTGATCTAAAATCAAAATGTTCTTTGTTTAATACAACCTCGAGACTACTTTAAAACTTCCATGTCAACAACAATATCTTTTAGAATACTGATACTCTTCTTTTGTTTGTTTTAAAAGTTCGGTCGGTCTGTTCTGTCATCTCTCATTTCTGCAAAATGTCAGAGAGGTAGTATCGAAATCCCTGAAATAGCCCCAGAATTGCAGAGGCAATATCAATAAAAATGGCGCAAGACTGGCAATCCAAGACGTATGTCTGCGGATGTCTCTTTTCAAATTTTATTACCGCACGAGTAGAATTGCCGACTGTGATACAGCCTTAACCGATTCTTTCTTTTAGTTATTGTACCTGCTGGCTGTCAAGAATGTACCAAAGAAGAAAAGCATTACTGTATAAGCTCAGACCTCATAAGTGATCATTGCTGTTGTGATAGACGATTTCATGGTAAGGAAAATAGATAAAGTTGAATTATTATTATTATTTGATCGAATATAAAAAAAAATAATATTTTTTTTATAATCCTTCACTTTTGCGAGAAACAATCCCTCGACTGAACACCTGATTGTAAGATGGTCCGATTCCTTTTAATATTAGGCCAAAATTTTCGCCAAAACGGAAAGTGCAGATTTAAAATTATTTTGACAACAATATATATTTTTTTAACTTTCCAAGCCATCTACAACAAGAAAGGTATCTTTAATTGTTTGCCTAAAACTACCGATTCTTAGCCATCTAACTGGTTACGACGCACAGCAATCATGTTCATAAATTAGAATTTTAGAAAAAAAATTGAAAATTCTTATTTACAACTTACAACACTCTGTATTTCGCTATACAGGGTAATTTCCGGTGAGAAAATTTAGTAAAGCTATGCATATTTTTATGGGTTGGAATTAAATCCACTTTAAAAAAGAGTAATATCGCTTTAAAAATAACTTTCATTAAAGGTGATGCACAAAAAATTGCCACATTTGATAGACAAAATGCACTTTGAGAAAATAACATTAACTCCATATCAAATCTGCTACAACATGAAAATAATAGCGATAACTTATTGTAATAATTTTCGACTTTAAAGAGACTTAATCCTCTTTAAAATATTGTATACAATTTGCACAATAAAACGATACATAGGACTTTGAGACTTAAGTATGTATGTGCAATGAATAATACATCCGAACGTGAGCCAAATACGACGTATCTACGATGTTTGCAGTTCGGGGGATAAAAATTTTTTTATACAAAATCAAGAAATGCTAAAGAAGTCTTCACCCAAGATGATGTACAATTCTGGAAAAATACCCATTTTAAATGGTAATGTTTTGATACTTTTCGTAAATCTCAGAAGATAACGTTGTATTCTACACTTGCTCAAGTTTTTTGAAAACAGTACGTATGCAAACATTCTCTAGGTTTGTTCGGGTTCAGTCATTATGAAACAAGCAGTGCCCATCGAAGCGAAAAGTGTACCTCTGTATTTTAAAAATTATATCTTTCTTTTATCTATAATATAATCAATATTCATAAGTCTATTTTTTAATTTAAAATATCGGTTCCTTTTCAAATAACTCAGCCCCCACTAATCTTACATCACTGACTAGTTTCCATTCCTTCCGTTTAACTTTTTAAATTCATATAATGTGGCTTTAGTTCTTAGTAATGATACTTCGACAATTATTATCGTTAACCTTAATTAAGTGCGAGCACTAATTAAGACTGATTAAGTGAATTTTGTTTCTGTGCAGTTAAATAATATACTTCATTTATCGAAAAGGTTAAAATTAAAGTAGATATTATTTTGTTTATTTATAATTTTAAAGCGAATGTGTGATGCTGGGGGTTTACAGGGCCAATCTTACACAATCACAGTCTATTATTGGGAGTTATGTAAATTACTGAAATTAAACATGTTTTATTCTTACTTTCCTCCGAAGTAATACTCTCCAAAAAAACAAATTATACAGGATGTTCCTTAATGACGTGCTAATATTTCAGGGTGTGATTCCTTAGGTCATTTTATAAAGCAAAGTTCATGTGAACATATGTCCGCAACGGCTCGAATTTTTATTTTTTAAATGGTTATTTTTTAATATCTCCGAAAGTACTTTAGATATTATTTTCAATTTTGGTATGTGTTAATAGGATATAGAACCTCAAATTTTAGTTAGAAAAGTTATTCAATTGTTCCACCAGTGGCGTCCCTGCAAACATGTCCTCTGATATTTTTTACAAAAAAGATGGTACGCCACTGACATAATTCCATGTGGATATTTTTTCTGACTAGCCTGGTCAATTCTACATGAAAACGGTCTCTTGCGTTTTTCTCGTCAGACGCGCACCGTTCTTGATTAAAACCACTAAATTCATATTGAAACTCATTAATATTAACATTAATAAAATAATTAATGATAAATGTTGTTTTGCAAAATTCGATTTTCCGTCTTTAACCGGTAATTTGATTCGTGAATTTTATGTGGACAAGACCCAATTCTAAAATATGCATAATTGTATATACAATTTATTTTTGTAGTGTTTATTATCTTTCGCCTTTTGTGAACGAACATCCTGTATTGTCTAGGTTGTTGGAGTGTTTTTGCGAACTCCAATCAGTTCTTCGAACGCTATTTTCTCTACAGGGTGAGTCAGGATTAACGGATCAAACTCCATATATGTATATTTTTTATATTATTTATGGCGTTTTAACTAGACAACAAATTTGAAGAATCATTTACAAAACTCGAAATTTATGGCCGATATTCGCTAGACCTTAGCTAAGGTAGCCTTAACGTTAAAGTAAACCTTAAAAAACTATGTTTTAAATTAATTTGAGGGTCAATTGACGCGAACATGTCCTTAAAGCTCTATTCCTTCAGATAAGGAGTTAAGAGAGTATATAATAAGATACAAGTTCCATAAGACATTATCTTAGAGCACGCGTACAAGTGCTCTAATTGTCTTATGAACCGCGCATTTTATAATACTTTTTCTATTGGGTCTTTAAAGCCTGAACAACTTAAAAAAATATAGTAGAATTTTTCCATTTGAATTAATATTTTCTTTTTGGGTTGGCAATACTTTTACAATTTAATAAAATGTTACAAGTATCAAATATGCCATGATAGAAACAATTGAACACAACCAAAGCTTCTTCCCATCCGTCATAATTAAAAATAAATATATTATTAAAGTTAATAAAAATGAGTCAGGAAGAAAGTTGTACTCCGTCAGAAATTGCAGAAAATAATCTAGAAAAACTTTAAGAAAGAATATGCAAAACCTTGAGTTATGGTGCGAGCAGAACAAAGTTCAAAATATTGAACAACATAATAAATAATACTATTGAACAAAATATTGTGTCGACACAGAATCTGACAGGAATAACAATTAATGCCCAGGAAAGGTATACAGTAACTATAAATTATATATAAAGTAATATGTATATTACTATATTGAATTAAAAATAAAAATAGTACTTTATTGAATAAAACTTTAGAAATAGAGCATAAACTGGAAGATATTTCTATTATTTTTAGGTTATGTTGTTTTATAATTGTGACTAGAAATTAGTTGACGGACACCGTCAGCATGTTATAAAGAGTATAGGTATTTCGGATAAATATCTAGTAAAAATGATCTATTTGCATGGTTAAAGGTTAGTATTTTAAAGCTTCCTATAAAAAATTTTTGTCGAATCCATAATGCCTAGGAAACTAATTTCGAAATCGAAGTACCTAAGCCTAAAATTCGAACCCTACTTGCTGCCAACATAAAAAAAATAAAATTTCAGTTTCATAATAAAGTGGCAGGTTATTCAATTTTTTTGCATTGCATAATGTAGCCATTATGAAACCCAAATAGAAAAAGAACTTTAATATGCTGTTAGACTTGTGTTAAGGATGACTTATGTCATTCTGTACCTTAAGGTAACTTTGAAATATCGGCCCTTACAAACTCTAAAGAAATTTCAGTTGAAAAAATCGGATGACATAAAATATGAGTTTTTTACATTATTTTGCTCCTGGATATTGGTGCGTTCCTTCCGACTCACCCTGTATATTAATGGTTTTACGTAAAAATAGTTCTGATTTTAGTATCTGGTATTCTTAAAGCTACACATATGTGTCATTTTAGAATTTATAATTATTATGTTAGGGTTAAGCAGATAAATTACACGTGTTGAAAGGAGGTACTTGACTAGTTTGCCAAAGCAAGTATATGACACCTTTTAACAAAAGTGTATTTCGAAAAAAGGGTTTCTTCTACCTAGGCTTACAGTGAATTTAATAAACCACCCCTATCAGGGCCGTATTTACCCTCCTTGCCGCCCCTGGCTAGTTGTGAACTTCCGCCCCCCGGACTGTTGCTGTATGCTATAAAAAATTGTATGTTTTTCAAAATATTTTTGCGTTTAAACCATCAGTTAGCGGGTTTGCATACATTTTTTATTACCTCATTGAAACTATAAAGATTGCTACTGAACAATTTATGACAGTGTCGTCCGTGTCGGCACGTGATTGGCGTATTAAGTCATTCCGTTTTGCGTGCCGACAACCTCAATGATCAATAAATTATTCTTGTAGTAAACTGTTTCGAGAAAAAATTATTTCCTAGAAGTTAATCATATTATTCATAGTCGAGTGCAAAATATGCTGCAACAGGAAAATTATTAATGACCAATTGACTCATGTAATAAAATGCTTACCGATACACGTCTACCGACAATAAATAATGCTGGACATAGGCAACTTCTAATACATTTCACCAAAATTTATCTAAAACATGCCTCGCGCGCTGCTAGATTACTCGCTTAGAACGAAATTGTAATTTCTCAATTTTTGGAATTGCAAAGATAAGACATGAAAGTTCTAAGGTACGTTGCTACTTTTTTAAAAAAAATAAATATCAGCGACAATATTAACCTTGAAAAATGCGTAAAACGTAAAATACGTACTTTTGGTCCGATTTTTTTTTACTTTTTTACGTACTTTTTTCATTTAATATAACTTGTCCTGACAGATATTTCAAATAGCACTTCCAGAATCCTGCAGTAGCGAAACGTTGTTAATCATCCTATAAATTTGCGCATTGTACGCCCTTAAATATGTCAGTTTTGTCACTATATTGACATCGATAAAAAAGTTGCATCGTTTTTTACAGCGATTATTTCCATCACCTGTCAAATATACTGTTGCGACCAATTAAACTTTTTCATTTACACCATTCACATGTGATTATACTGATAAAATTTGTATCTTCCTTATAAGTGGTAAAACTGTCTCATTGGTCCACAACATTTGTAAGCGTTTCTAAGTAGATACTAGAGAATGAGTTTTAATAACTATCAAATTTGAATGATTTTTTCTTTTAATATGAAAAATTTTATCGATAAAACACGCAGTTATATTACGTACGATAAAAACCTCTCCAGCTGTACATTATCGTACCCAGTGGCGCATCTAATGGGGGGGGGGGAGGGTTTGGAGGTCGATCCCCCTCCAAATTCTTTATCTTAGACATTTTTAAGTAAATGTAACATATACTATATATATTCATATACACCACAAATTTAATACTCTCCCCCCCGAAATCTTAACAAAACACCCTTAAAAAAATTTCTGGCTGTGCCACTGATCGTAGATAATTATTTTTTTTAATGTTCCTCTCCTTTGTTTCAGAACATTTGCCATATATTCCCCACACATGCTATTTTGGCACTACGCTTTGCACCACTATAGCTACAGATTGTAATAAGTACTCCCGTCTAAGAAGTTGTTGCTGTGATAAATATTTGTTACAAAAATGTAAGTATTTTATAATGAGAAGTAATTAAATTAATTACTTGGTCAGCAAGAGTTTACAATTGGGCAGTAGAAACAAACATGTCTAGAAGCAGTTTACTTCACAGGTCCCAGGGCACTGTCAATTTATGTAACTTTGTTGTGTTTTCTTTTGCCGAATACACAAGGAAATCGGCTACAAAAGGTGTAGCGGGGGCGGGTTTTCACTTATTTTCCCAGGGCACTGTCACGATTCAGAAATGTTTGCTATCCATAAGTTGCTGACCAACTAGCACTTTTGGCTGACCGATTACATTTTTCTGTTCGCAAAATTAAGAATATTTTGCTAACCAGTCAAATGATACCCTTTTATAATAATGACCCTCGAGAGTGACAAAAGTGGCAGGATATTTATTTACAAGAATTGGAGAAAAAGAGTTTTTAAAATTGCTATTTCATTCATGTGTGTGAAAAGGCGTGTGGTATAAAAATATGCCTCTAGGAGTGTAAATGTCATGCCATGTCAAAGTTTTCCGCAGGAAAGATTGGTTTCGAATGCAAAGAAATTTAATGTATACATGAAATTGTTTCAAAACCTGAGAGAAAATGAAAAAATAACACAATCCCTTACTCAAACGAACGACTCATGGGCTAAGAAAAAATGTGATTGTGAGTGTGATTAACTTTTACAAATGTACTTTTAATTTTGTAAATCAATAAAATATTGTTATCATAAAAAGTGGTATTTTTTTTTGTGAAATAGTCTTGGTCGAATAACATTTCTATTGTACATGCAAAGTTGTTAACTTTTTGGCAATTTGTCTCATACCATTTTATTCAAAACCACTCAACCGAATCTTGTTTCAGGGAAAGAAAAATATAGTTCCGGTCATGCAGAAAGCGTCAAAATAAAAGGCACATTAGCTTTATTTGTTTTACTTATTAGCATTGTATATATTGTTGTATAAAGTTAAAACAAAACATCACCATAGTACCTAAAGAAAAATTATAAAATATTAAAAATGTTACCATGAAATTTACTTAAACACAGCAAGATTATACTAAAAAATGTATTTATTTTACTACATTGTAAAGTTTTATATACCAAAGCAATATTTTTGTTTATTTTTTAGTTAATAAGCAATAAAACAACTTATTTATACATTGTGTACTACTTCTGACCAGTATTAAGTATGTTTGTTTAAAAATATTCTATATAACAATACCATTATTGTGTTAAAAACTTTGTAGTATTTATTTTCTGACAATAAAAATTTATAAACCAGAACTTATTTATTACATATTGTATTGGTTTTTAGAATAAACTGTTTTGTTAATATGCACTATACAGGGTATCACACTAAATATGTCTTTGGGAGAAAAATTTCATCGACTAAATCGACCAAGAAACATTGATATAAAATATTTTCACATGACTTGTATTTTAATATAAGACTATTTCTTGAAAAATATTAAAGTTAATTTGATTGCCTTTGAGATTTTCTATTTAATTTTTTTGTATTGGAAACTGCTATTTAGACGAAACGGATACTATAAATTGTTTTATAAATTTCAAAGTGAAATTATTTGTTTACTAATAATGATAGACGCATGCGGTTTTGATGAAATTCTGACAAATTTCATCAGAGTCTGCTTCGATCATGACACCTAAATGAAATTGGAACTGTTGCATACAGAGTGTTTATTAAATCCATTACAATTTGTCAAAATCTCATTGCAAACATTTTTTTAGGTATTGGTTCACCACACGCAAATGAACACTAGACAAATTGCAAAAACCAACTTGGTAGCTATTAAGAAAAATAAATTATTACTTTTTTAAAGAGCACTTTTTTGTTTTTCATGTTGGTCTGTATGATTTTGATAAAAAAAACTGGATAAATCTTTTCGTGTTCAGATGCTTTCCAAATTTCTGAGAGGCCTGCAGTGCGGATGGATTATACAGAGTGTGAAGAAAACTACCGAGAATTCAGGTTCTCCATTTATTCCTATTTTATCGAATAAAACGTTGTTTTTGACAAATCTGCGTTTTTCACTGCGAAATTTATGTTATTATTAGTATTAGTAGTTATTATCCTTTTCGTCTGGCCAGCATTATAATTTCGTTGTTAAATAAGCTTACATTAATGCTTTTAATGATGCCTTTGTATCAACTTACATATTTCAATTTTGGACAAACTGCGATAATAGAGGCATTTTCTTATTATTAGATACTGTTACTAAATAGATGAAAAAGTACGCTTACTAATATTCAGCAACAGCACTGCATCATATATTCAAAGTTGAGACAGAGTTGATAAGTATTTAGTGGACACCTTACTGAGGGTGTGCACGTGATTGGTAGAAAATCTAAAAAAAAAAATGATTTATTAAAAAATTTATTTTGCCAGTGGGTCACCAAAATTTAAGAAACATCAGGAAATCTTGGGATACGATCCTGTATTTCGACTCATTTTATAAATAAAATCTTATAAGTAAGCTCTAAATTTATTTACTTATGTTGGACTAGTTCAATAAATAACAAATAATTTAATAATAAACCACAAATAAGGGAACAAAATACAGAAACATTATTCCAAACTTCTGTTGATTCGGGATTTATAGGAAAAGTAGGCGCTTGAAACAAACAAATTAAGATGGTGACGCGTGATTTGTTTCACTTGACATTTCCATTGTGATCGTTTGAGAGCGTTTTACGAGGTTTTCTATTTTACAGAAAATATGGAACATAAATTTACAAATGCTAAAAAGTTTGATATTCTATCGCACATGTTTTATTTTATCTCAAAAAAAAAACGGTTATGTGGCAGTTATAGAAGATGTTATTTGTGCTTAGAGAGAACGGAAATCATTTTGATCACCTGATTATGTAGTTCCTTACTTTTTTCGTTTTATCACTGTTTTGGAATAATTTTTGTTCACTTATTTGTGGTTTATTATTAAATTATTTGTTATTTATTGAACCAGTCCAACATAAGTAAAAAATTTAGATCTTACTTAAGAGATATTATTTATAAAATTAGGAGAAATACAGGACGGTATCCCAAAAGTTCCTGATGTTGTTCAAAAAACCCTCGAAACGTCATTAAACCACAATGTGTCATATATCGTTGCATTAGGCAGAAAAAAAAGCTCTCAAATTCCAATATCAGGAAAACATGATCGTATTTAAAAAAAAAAAGTTGATAATGACCCTTCGAAGACGACTCGTCGGATTACAAAACAATTAACGCTGTTAGATAGAGCGGAAAAAGTGGCAATGCAAAAGTGCAATTTACTTTAGAATTCGTTCACAAAAACCCAGGAAAACGGAAAACAATAAAACGATTTCTCAGAATTTCGGTTTTTTCCGGATATCTCCTCTGATTATTAGGCACGTAAATGCGCAACTTTACCTCCATTTAACCGATTTCGTACCTCTTACGGTTTCCGAGATCCCTGTACTGGCCCTCCTTATCTTGGACACGTGGTATACTGTCATGACTAACGTGGCTGCGTATTTTCCTCGTATGACACCCTCCCAAAAATTTATTTTTTGGTTATCTGTTCGAACAAAGTTAGGAAAAAATAAAACCAAAACGCAAAATTTTAGATTTTTCCAAATATTTTGAAAGTCACTGTATTTTTTTTTTGCGGCATATCATTGGGTTCATATTACGCAACCTTGCCCCCAATTTAACCGACTTCGTACAATTTAACCGACTTCGTATCTCTTACCGTTTCCGAGATCCCAATGGTGAAGGCCGAATTTTTAACACCCTGTATACAAAAAGAAATTTTGGTTGTTGGGGTGGCCCAACGCATTACTGCTGTCTAATTGCAGAACATACTATTATGTTATGTCACCTACTATACTACTAAATAAAACAAAGTCAAACCAATTCAGTTGGATAACTTTTAACAATTCGAAACTTACCAACAAATCTCGCACATCCACAACAGTAACCCTGGATAATATTCGGATCATCGTCACAAAAATGGGAGGGACATCCGACGCACCACGGTCCCACTCCTAATGCACTCGAAAAAGCTTGAAAAACGTATTTTTTTAGTATAGAAAAACAATTAAATTGACACTTCTAAATCAGGGCTCAGACTACTGATATACATGGCCAATATTTGTTACTGGCGTTTGGTAGAATTGTCGATTATTGTAAAAGTAAACCATTGACACGATGCTCGACGTGGCCAGTATGCGCCAATAATAAATATTGGCAAAGTACACCGGTCGTCTGAGCCCAGCTTTATACAGGGTGTAACTAAATAAGTGTAAAACATTTAAGGGGGTGATTCCTCATCGAAAAAAAGATAGGATCTTTCATATAAAGAAACTTCATTGGAGCATCCCTTGTTAAGATACAGCCCCTTAAAGGGGGTACATAAAATGTGTTTAACAATTTTTTTCACAAGCACTAAAAAAGTTACAATATTGAAATTAACCTGACATTTTCTACTACCAAAACGACACTTAGCCAGTAATTTATTTGGTTTACCCCATGGTTGTAAGGGGTGGAAAACGCAACCCCTAAAATTTATTTCCAATGTAAGTTTTTGTCTTATTATTTGTTTACCATCTAAAAATTTATTTCCGATAGCCCGTTTCATTCTAAACAAAAAATGTCTCTTGAGTTTTTTGCCCAAAATAAACCAGTTCGCAGCAAAAAATTATTTTACGAACAAGATACATATCGCCATAAAACGCGCGAATACGTTGCTCAATGCGCCGACGTCTAGACGCATGCGTAATGTCTGAAGGTAGACATATTGAACATTTACTATGATTTCTAGATGTTGTATGTTTTGTTATTAATAAATTAGTTTTGTTTATTTATAAATTTTATGTACCCCCTTTAAGGGGCTGTATCTTAACAAGGGATGCTCCAATGAAGTTTCTTTATATGAAAGATCCTATTTGGGTGTGTTTCCTTAGGTCATTTTATAAAGAAAAGTTCATATGAACATATGTCCGCAACGGCTTACATTTTTTGCTACAGGGTGTTGAATTTTTATTTTTTAATATCTCCGGAAGTACTTTAGATTAGTGCTAGGAACCAAACTCGGATAATTCGACTATCCGAATATTCAAATACTCAAATATCGAATATTTTTTAAAAAAATTATTCATTTGTTCGACTATTCGAATACTCAAAAACTGAATATGAATATATTCGACTATTCAAATATTCAGATACTCAAATACGGAATATTTATTCATATATTCGACTATTCGAATATTCAGATATTCAAATAACGATTATTTTTATTTAAAATTATTCATATGTTCGAATATTCAAATATTTCAATACTCGAGAATTTAAATGTCAAATATTTTCATTTTAGAATTATTCAATTGTTACGTGGCACGGCGTCTCGGCAGATTTGAATTGTGTGTTTCGGACTTCGGAGTAGTTTTAGCTTTTGGCCTTGCATCGAGCATGAATCGATATCATCAACCGTCAGCAGTTTTTATCGTCTTTGTGTAGGTGGCTGATTGCTTTTTATAGTAGGGGAAACACTGAGATTCTCAGTTATCATATTCAATTTTATTTTTTCATGTGGTTCACTTTGAGTCTTCCAGCAAAGAAAACTGCCTTAGATATTTTATTTCCTAATGAACAAGTGGTCTCAGATGAAGTAGATTTGTATTGTGCGGAATCAATGTTGACAAAAAATGCGGCCTAGTCGAGCGGGACATCAAGATCGATTGCAACGACGCCGCGCGGTTAGAACTGCAAACCGTTAACTTCTGGTTGTAAAAACTAATAAACTTTTACTTTGAGCTACATCTGGCAACCACGGTCAAAGGTCGTGCTGCCAAGTGCCGATTTACGCGCAATGCACAAGGAGCAGGGTGAAATTCCGAGAATTATGTCCAGCCGGCCTACTGCCTGGTCTGCCAAATATAATTAGATTTTATTTTTATATATTTGCATTTGCATAAGTATGAGGAATATAGAAGATTAATTGATTATTAGGTTGTAATAAAACGTCAATTTACTAATAAATATAATTTTATTGTCAAATATTAATTATAATAGGTACAAAATGTGTAAAAAGAATATAATACATTAATACATATGTATGTACAGGTATGGTCAAAAATTTGTTTAGGTAGTTCCATTGCAAGCAATTAAAATAATAAAGGGGAGCAGGGGTACGAGAGGATGAAATATAGCGTCGATATTTTTTCATCGTAAATGTTGAGTCCTTGGCCAATTTGGGGGGCTTTGAGGTCTGAAAATCCAATTTGAAAAAATAAATTTCAAAAGTCGGTGAGGCTAACAGTAGACGAAATAACGTTTTTATACGTATAAATATACATATATGATGTCGTTTTCGGGGTTATTGATAGGTATCTGAGTAACCATCACACTAGATGTATAATATAGTTAAATAGCCTGTCCAAACGAAGGGTGTGTCAAAATCAAAAGTAAATACCATTTGTAGTTAAAAATTTGAGGTAGGGGTGAGACGGGTAAAATAGGACTTTGAAAAAATGATTGGGTGGTACCTATCTTGTTTCTCGGTTTATTTGCATCAGACAAACTAAACTTGTGTACCATTTGTCAAAAACAGTTACAGATTCGACGTTGGGGTGACATGGGTAAAATAGGACATTTACGACATGTTGGATGGCATTTTCTTTTCCGGATTATTGTCATCAGAAAAACTAAATGTTTGCACTATTTGTCAAAAATAGTTAGAGATTAGATATAGCGGAAATATAGGTAAAATAGAACATTTTTTGGTGGTATCTTGTTTTCTGGATTATTCGCTAAATGTGTATACTATTTGTCAAAAATAGTTTAAAATTTGGCGTAGGGGTGAGACTGGTAAATTAGGCCTTTTATTCGAAATGTTGGGTGTTATCGTGCCTTCGGAGTTATTGACATTAGAGAAACTATACATACTTGTGTATAATTTGTCAAAAATAGTGAGCGGTACAAGCGCGGATCCAGGGGGGTGGTCATTGTGGTCATGACCCCCCCCCCCCCCCCCCCAAACCAACAATTTAACACGAAAAATATCATATACCGATTTGATTAACGCGGCAGGGTATTACTTTTCGTAACTTGTATGACACCCGGATTATTGGTATCAGAAAAACTAAATATGTGTGCTATTTGTCAAAAATGAGCGGAAGACGGGTAAAATAGGACATTTGTTGGGTGGTATCTTGTTTTCCGGATTATTGTCATCAGAAAAACTACATGTGTGGTGCACTTACTATTTGTTAAAAATAGTTTAAAGAAATTCGAAGTAGGGGTTAGACGGGTAAAATAGGACCTTTATAAGAAATGCTGGGTGATATCTTGTTTCCGGGGTTATTGGCATCAGAAAAATTAAACTTGTGTAACATTTACCAAAAACAGTTAGTTTCGAAGTAGTGGTAAGACGGGTGAAATAGGACTTTTATAAGATTGGGTGGTATTTCATCTTCTATGTTATTGGCATCAGAGAATTTTGTGTACTATAATTTGTTAGAATAGTTCCAGACCCGAAGTAGGATAAGTGGGGTGTGAAAAGAATTTTACCAAAAATGTTTAGTGAATCGAACTAGGGTAGTGAGCTCTAATAAAATTTTTATTATTTTATATGTCAAATAATAAAACTTTTATTATTTTATATGTCAAATTAGTCTCTTGATGGATTTATAATTGACAAATTTGGTACATGCCGAGGGTCAACTAGCTCCGGTAGTAAACAGTTATGATAAAAAGTTGTTAGTTTTGACTCCATCTTTACACCCCAGAATTGATCGTCCCGGTAAATCTGAAATCAATCAATAATAACATAAACATAAAATCTTAGGAAAATAATAATTTATAATTTCCTTGAAAATAAATATATGTTCCTTTACCTAAATCTAAAATGTAATTTATTGATTAATGATAACTTTTACCTTCTGCACCAACATTCGTTTGGAAGACCAAACAATAAAATAACAAAATTGCCTTTGACTTATATGAAGCTGCCCCTGTACTTGATAATAATAATTGTGATTTGTGACATTGTTTTAGTTCCATCTCGTTTAAGTTCGTCAGTATGGCAAATTTTAGTAATTTCTGTTTAATTGCTTCCGCAGGGATATTTTTATAAATATATTTTATATTGATACATTAGTTCATTGCGTTCAATACTCGACTCAACCAGTTTGAAATTATTTCCTCTTTCCAGCACATACACACCTTTTACTTTCTTTAATTAAATATAGGTACAGTTCAACATGATCTAATATAAAATTTTATCATCCCTCCACTCCTTCCCTTTAACTTTCTTTACCAAATACTAAAGGATATAGTTCTTTGGACCTCAATAAAACTGAATACAAACAATATACTGCTTAGTATTTTCGAAAAAAAAATTGTTATCCCGTCGCACTCCTGCCGTCTTAACTTTATTTCAACAAATTCTAAGCAAAATATGTTTCCTGAACTTAATAACTCCGAAAAAGAGTACTCAGTCAACATTTTTGACAAAATATTAACTTGTTTTAAGAAATAACTACAAAGCATTTTTTTTTGTCAATAACTCAGAAAACAACATAAGGTTATTCGACTATAAAAAAATATACCTTTCCTATATTCCTCTCCTGACCTTAAAACAAAAAAGGGCAACATGGGATTTTCACCTGAATAACCTAAAAACATTTAAAAAATGTCTCTTTCAACATTTTTTTAAGAAATTCTAACCAAAACAGTCTTTCGGACCCCCAACATCTCCCAAAACTCCATACCGCTCAACACTGAAGAAAGAATTGGATATTTGTTTAAATTAAAACTATGTAAAATGGGACGTCGTAAATTTTGGGGTGGCAAAATACTAAGGTAGACAATTTTGGGGTGGCAACAACCCCGAATTACGCCACTCATAATAACTTTGACAAAAGTACACCGCCCAACATTATTGCAAAACATTTCTTTCCTTTTCACTCCTACCTGACCACACTTAACTTTTATTTTAAACAAATATACTAAGCAACATGTATTTTTCTTACTTGAATAAAGCCAACCCGTTCAAAATACATCCATTCAGCGAAACTTTTTTTTATTAAATAACGATATATCTATATCCGACCAATTTTAAAGTGTATTCTTAGATAACAGAAAAACGATAAAGATTTAAATAAATAAATATTTTATTTATTTTTATACTTACTGTGCTTTACGGACTTCCGCCTACTTTTCCGCTTTGCGGATAACTTGGGATAAATAATATAAATACAAATAAACTAATCGACACTTTAAACACAAATAGTCAGTTCGTGCGAACACTAACTAAACGCGAATACTCCCCAATTCGATAATTAAAAATCAAAAGTTCTTCCGGCGCGTTGTTCTAGACGAGAAACTAAACGAAGAGGCGCTACCAAGAATTGCTGCGTTGCCATATTGTACAAAGATTTTGCATTACGAAAACCGCGGTAAAATAAACATGGTCAATTTCAATTCCTTTCTATTTGAAAAATGAAGCATAATTCTTAATGAAATAGGCATAAATGTATCAATGATATATACAGAAATTGCACTGTTTGCTCAGTTTTTAATCTGTTTTACTATGAAATGATGAAAAATGATAAATAAATCAAAATTTTGAATGAATAAATAAAAAATAGCAAAAAAAGCACAATAATTAACTAGACTTAGTAATTTAAAGCAAACAGTGCATAGAAGCACATGATTTTACGTCTTTCTGTGAAAGAATCAATTGAAATGATCCAACGATACTTTGTTAATAAGTAATTTACTCCATAAGAATTTTCCCCATAAGAAAGCATGTAAAATATTAGCTGACAGAATGGCGAAGGTAAATTAAATTCAACACTGCTCCGGAATCTTCAGTGGTGGAAGAACAGTGAAGATAAATATCCCAGACTAGCAAAGTACGCAAAAAAATATCTTTGTATACCAGCAACTTCAGTGCCCTCTGAGTGATCATTCTCGAATGCTGGAACTATAGTCAGTGCAAAACGGGCGTGCCTAAAATCTGAGAATGTACAGAAGATTTGTTTTCTTAGTACCAATTTATAAAATAAGTTTTATCTTTTTTCTATTTTCTATTTCCCTCTTGTAGTCTTTTTATATTTAAGAAAATATTTTTATTCTGTTAGAAAATACTTGTTTCTTGTTAAAAACGAGTTAATTGTATTAAATAAATGTCGTATCTTAATGGTTTTTTTTATGAACAAATACCATTTCTGTTCACTAATACGGATGTATTAATGGCATAATATATTATATACTTCCTCTTTATAGGCCAATTCTTAAACGTTTTCATTTTTTAAATATGTAGAAGCTAAAACTCTAAAACATTAACAATAAAATATTCGATTTCGTAAATATCCGCTAATTTAAATTCTCGAATATTATTTGAATATTCTAATTTGAATATTTGAATATTTGAATATTTGAATATTTGAATATTTGAATATTTGAATATGTGAATATGTGAATATTTGAATATATGAATGAATACTCGTAGATGATATTCGAATATTGAATAATTTGAATATTTGAATAATAAATTAAGTGAATATTCGAATACTTAAATTTCAAAAATTCCGAGCCCTACTTTAGATATTATATTCAACTTTGATATGTGTCAATAGGATATAGAACTACAAATTTAGATAGAAAAGTTATTCAATTGTTCCACCAGTGGCGTCCCTGCAAACATGTCCTCTGATATTTTTTACAAAAAAAAATGGTACGCCACTGACATTTTTCCATGTGGACATTTTTTCTGATTCGCTCGGTCAATTCGACATGAGAACGGTGTCTTAAGTTTTTCTCGTCAGACACACCGTTCTTGATTAAAACCGCTAACTTCATACTGAAACTCATTATTATTAACATTGATAAAATAATTAATAATAAATTTTGTTTCATAAAAATTGTTGGAGTGGGCAATTCGATGCGAAGACGGGCGGAAGCAGACCTTTTAAGTGAAGGTGGTCATTTCCAACAATTTTTATGAAATAAAATTTATCATTACTTAATTATATTTTATCAATATTAATAATATAATAAATGAGTTTCAATATGAATTTAGTGGTTTTAATCAAGAACGGTGCGTCTGACGAGAAAAACTCAAGATACCGTCTTCATGTCGAATAGACCAGGCTAATCAGAAAAAATATTCACATGGTGGAAAAATGTCAGTGGCGTAGCATCTTTATTGTAAAAAATATCAAAGGACATGTCTGCAGGGACGCCACTGGTGGAACAATGGAATAGCTTTGCTAACTAAAATTTGTGGTTCTATATCCTATTAACACATACCAAAGTTGAATATAATATCTAAAGTACTTTCGGAGATATTAAAAAAAAACCATTTAAAAAATAAAAATTCAACACCCTGTAGCAAAAAATTTAAGCCGTTGCGGACATATATTCATATGAACATTTCTTTATAAAATAACCTAAGGAATCACACAGTGAAATATTAGCACGTCATTAAAGAACACCCTGTATACATTTTTTTATGTCCATTGTAGAAGTTCAATTTTCGCCTTAAAAATGATTTCTTATTAAAATCGGACGTGGTTAGCTAAGTACATTTTTAATTAAATTAGTTAGTCCATTTTTTTTACTTACTTCTTATTGTTTTTGTTTGTCTCGTCGCATTACCGGAAACCAAAATACCTAATAAAACTATGATTAATACAATTTTAACGTTTGAATGGTTCATCTTCTGTACTTCGGTTGCTTGGATATAAAAATTAACTAACAAACATATTTAAAAACAAATTTAGTATATTTTTTAGATAACATTTCGTTTATCTAAAAAATGTAGTCCTCGTTTTGTCGAAATATTAAGATTAAAAATTTATGAAATATACAGGGTTTAACCAAATATCTTTTGTACCGTACATAAAAAGCTGTTTCTTAATAACATGCTAATATCTAAGGAGTTCACTCTTGGGTCCATTTTCAGAAAAAAACTTCATGTGACCATATGTCCTAAACGTCTTAACTTTTGAGATACAGGGTGTTAAAAATTTTCATGTTTTTTCATAATTTGTTAAGGTAGGTACCTACCTAATGACTTAAATAAGTGACAACTAGACTAGGTAGACAACCGTCAAAACTGCTTATGTTTACAAAACAAAATCTGCTTCTTACCTACTAGATTCTTTTTAATCTTTGTTAATACCTAATTTCAATGGATGAATTTAATTTTTTTATACGAAAACGCTGGAAAATCAAAAAAATTTACAATTTCAAAATTACTCTATATTTGTTTAGTTAAAAGAGATACAGAAAAATGTTTTATACAAAAGTTTCTTTATATTGATTGTTGAATAATCTGCCGTTTTCAGAATAAGTATACGGGGCCAGGTAAAAAGATACTATTTTAAATTCTCCTTTCAAATATGTATCACATCATGGATGATATTGGTTTCCTAGGCGATTTATTAAACTTTATTACTTTAAACCACAGTAGACCATGGAACAAAAGCTAATATCCTAGAAACAACTAGGTTGACTATTAACATTTAACGTCAATTTCATTTTGACATCTTCATTTGTGAAATTGACTTATCAACATTTTGAAAAATTTGAAATATCAGTTTATATTGAAAGTGGAAAAAACGAAGAAATTGCACAAAATGTATATTTTGTTCGCTATCCGGAAAAACGGTAACCATTTAAGGACATATTCCGAACATTTGCGATGATTCCCGTTATGTTTTACCTTAATCTGAATCTTTTATTTCGTTTCAAAGTAATAAAGTTTAAATAAATCGCTTAGGAAACCAATATCCTCCATGGTGTGTTATAGATTTGAAAGGAGAATTTAAAATAGTATCCTTTTAGATTAACATATACATGGTGTTCCATTTAAAAAAATGTGGTTAGGTCCGATGACTTTTTTACTTGACCCCGTATACTTATTCTGAAAATGGCAGATTATTCAACAATCAATATAAAGAAACTTCTGTAACAACATTTATCTATATCTCGTTTAACTAAGAAAATATTAAGTAATTTTGAAATTGTCATTTTTTTGATTTTCCCCCGTATCTCTTAAGCGAGCGAAAATTTTCACATTTTGATTTTACCATTTTAAGTTAAAGAGCATATGACACCTACATTACTTTTTTGATAGCACTAACAATAACGGATATACCCTATAAAAGTGTCGAAAATGGGATACCCTGTACGTCAAACGCCAAAAAATCAAGAGACGACACTTGCTCAGCAAGGAATGAAAATTTCAAAAATAAGTTTTATTTAAAAACAAGAAGTGGCATATATTTTCATCAAAAATACTGTGGGCAATTACCGCACAAGCGCCACCGGTCGGAATAAAAAAAATATCATAAAATGCCTCTTGATAACACTTTTAAAATGATGTACGACTTGACCCCTCCTTCCCATTTAGGATTTTAAGGGAAACATCTACCCCTCCCAGGGGGTTAAACCACGAAAGCTCCAAATTTTCTTTAAAAGCGTGTTCTCTCGCATACCATTAACGTGTCTTTCCGATTTTTAGTATTATTTACAGGCAATGGGAAGTTTTCAAATTGTGTATAAGGCTGTTGTTCAAATCGATATTATATTTATTAAAAACTACGAAAATTGTAATTAAAATTTATTAAAATTTAATACATCTTTATTTTTAATAAATTACTTCAAAACTTTTTGACGAGCAACAAGTCTAAAAAATTAGCTTCCTCATAAAATATCTCGACATATACGCCCTGAAGTTACGGACCATTCTAAGAAAACACCCTGTGTGTAGGTCCGTCTCATATTTCTTCTATTTATTGTTTATTTTACACTAATGGTTCAGCATCATTAAACAAAGAGTCAAAAACCCTAAAATCATTATTAAATGTTTAGGTCATCTAGGAACCACAATATTTTTTCCTAAATTAGGAAGTTATTGCGAGCAGATTTAATGTTCCTATAAATATTAGAGCAGAGAGCAACACCGGTACAAATTAGTAAAGTTAATTTTTTTTTAACATAGGATATGAAAATGATTTATTTTACATGGATGACTTCTTGTGTGCCTATACAGGGTGGCAACTATTTAATTATTCACTGTGGATATCTTTTAAACGGTAATTATTACTACGAAGTTAGTTAAATTAGATAATTGTTTTATACAAAATGTTTAAAACGAAACAACCCTGGTATGCCTTTAAAACCAAAGGGACCCGTTCTATCGGTCAACTTGTGTTATTATATTTAGAAATTTTTCGTTACGTTATTCCTACAGGCCAATAGCTCCCTATTTAATCAACATCAACCGTTATTTCATTAAAATTTTACGAGGAAAAAAGTAAGAAGTTTAGCGATGGACCGAATAAAATCAATATAACAAGAAATAAATCGATGGAAATATGCGTTCGATCGTCTCAAAGTACAGTTAGATGAAATGCAAATTTTCAGATACTTTAAATGGCAACGTCAGTTCACTTTGCGCATTCTGTCGAGAAGTTGCCAAACAAGAATATCCAGCGAAAAATTTAAAATTTAAAAAATATTTAAGTACCGTACAAAATCTGTCATCTATTTAAAATGTACGTAAATTTTTCAATACTATTTCAGTGTTTAGTGTTAATGATCAGCTGCCTTACAGTTAAATCTACAAGTAAGTTTAAGTGGATTCATTATGCATGCGATATATTTCAAAATCTTCTTCAAGGTATCGAAATGCCGAATTTATGGTCGCATGTCGGCCAAATGTCGTCATGATGGTTGACATGAGCTTCCACCTGAAGATCACCAATTTTGCATGTAGGGTGATTTTACGGCATATTATTGGGGACACGCCACCGTAACTTTGCTCTGATTTAACCGACTTGATATCTCTTACCGTTTTCGACATCCCAATGTCCACACTGTATAGGGTGGTGGTCTGTATACACGGTGTTGAAAAAAGGTCGGTACCCCGGAATAACTCCGGTGCATCGCATTGCAGCGGAAAATGTCTGGGGAAAAAGTTGTTTGGTTTTGAAGGAGGAATAGTTTGCAATTTAAACCACCCCCCACCCTCCGGGCGCGGGTGAGGGTAAGTTAAGATTTTCAAATGGAACCCCATATTTTTTATTGGCGTATCGTGTTCTCCGACCAAAAATAAACATCTTTTGTTCGAAATTTTTTTTTATTCGGGCCCATCCTTCACCAATAATCACCATGAGAAAGACAAAATCAGAACCGTGCGAAAATCAAGTTTTATCCCGGAAATACTCTTTTTCTCTGTCTAGTACTAAAAAATGCCCGTGGAATACAAACAACTTTTTCCAAGAGTATTTCCGGGATAAAACTTGATTTTCGCACGGTTCTGATTTTGTCTTTCTCATGGTGATTATTGGTGAAGGATGGGCCCGAATAAAAAAAAATTTCGAACAAAATATGTTTATTTTTGGTCGGAGAACACGATACGCCAATAAAAAATATGGGGTTCCATTTGAAAATCTTAACTTACTCCCACCCGCGCCCGGGGTTGAGGGGGTGGTTTAAATTGCAAACTATTCCTCCTTCAAAACCAAACATCTTTTTCCCCAGACATTTTCCGCTGCAATGCGATGCACCGGAGTTATTCCGGGGTACCGACCTTTTTTCAACACCCTATATAATGAATGTGCTATAGAGTAACTGTAGATTCTACACATGAAAATAATAGGTTTGATCTAATTGTGATTGAATAAAATGTGTGTTATTAATAAGATACAGGGTGTTAAAGTTTAATTTCTAAATTTTTTTTTTTTCATAGCATAGCTAGTTTTTGAGGAACAGAAATGAAAATTTGTAATGGAGAGCGATAATAACATCAATCTAGCCCTATTTTTCAAATAACTTGTAGAGGGTGCTGGTTACACCAATTGGTATTCTGATTAAAATTTGTAATAGAGTTATCATTTCTAAAGAAAAAATGTATAATTCATTTCGTTGTTAAATTACTTCGTTTCCGAAATATTTGCATTTTTAAGCAACATTGTATGAAAGTTTTTGTTTTGAACAAAAATAATTTTATTTAACGTGAGGCCAGTGGCGGCTCGTTACCCATGATAGAGGGGTTCACAAGTATGGTGAAATAATTTTTAAAATTTTATTTTTGTGTAACGACAAAACAATTACTTTCTAGGCGTTTTAAATGTAGAAAGAACAGAAGAAATAAGAAAATGCGTTAGGTAAAACATATTTTTATTTATTTTTTAATTTTACACAAGGAAATATAACTTTTGGAAAATAAGAAAGGTTTTCTTAGTGTGTATAGTGCTTAAACGTAAAGTCCGTTCTTCGGTTCTTAATTGTAGAAAATTGATCAATAACAGCCTCATTAAAGTTTCGAATACCGTCTATAAATTTTTTTTCATATATTTAATTTTTAAACTTTCTAAGTCCCTAGATTTACCCTTTGTGGTCTGCGTTAAATTAATTTCGAGTTTAGTTGTTCCCGCATTCTTCACTTCAATTTTTTGCTCCAAACTCAAAGTTATTTTTTAAATAGTCCACCGTCAAACTATTCATTTTAACTTAATAAATATATAATATTAAAATATTACGCTCGAATTTCTAACTAGATGCACGAGCAGACAACGGCGCGGCGCACACTAAAATTGTGCGCCTTCCCTATGTTAAATCGCCATAGCCCCGCTGTCTCCCGCCACCTGTTACTACAGAGAAACTACATTATGCCCCGCCTACTTAATCGCACATGCGAGCAAGTCTCGTCATAATCGTCATTAACCTCGACCGAGGCACGGTTGCCGGATCGAGAGCCTATAATATACAGTGTGGTTGACGGTACGATAAAATATTAGGGAGGGTCGGACTTTATACGATAAATAATATTCAATGAATATAAATTAATATTTTTTTAATTAGTTTTGGAGGTGCACGTGCGCATGTGCTCCTGTGGAAGAACCGCCACTGAGTGAGGCGCAAAGGAAATGTATAGAAGTGGATTTTCCTTAGCTTCCATTGAGAACACATCACTTTGTATACCAATCTCTTAAGGTATTATTTTTTTTTCAGCTTTATTTAATAGTGCTATCGGCTCACCCTTCACCAAGCCCTTCCAGTCAGCAATGCCTATATCGTCCTATTCTCCAGCTCTCGCCGTCTCCCCGGGAATAGGAATTCGAAGGGCCATCAACCCAAGCTACAACTACAACCCCTTAAACTCCTTAGGTAGCGACAGTTTTCTCAAACGAAGATGTCCCATATGTGACTCATCTGTTTTCGGTTACTGTAGCGAGAAATTGTTTCATGATTCCTGTTGCTGTCATAATCCGAATAATCCGCATGGTAAGTTATAATGGTGAAATTAAATAGGAAGAGGGGTCTTCCGATACATCAACTTGAAGGTTCCATCGAGTACTTTACGATGCCAGAATATTACTTCTCTATTTGCACGCGAAACAAAATGGCAGCGTTTTAAAAATTGCATAGTTATTATTTTTTATTTCATCTACCGTCTAAATAAATACAACTTCTTAGCATAGTATAGTAGAAATCAGAAACCTACAGTTTGTTGCATGTTTCATGGTGCTCAAAATCAAAAATAGGAAGTTGGGTCTTGCGATACATCATTTTAAAGGCCCTATAGAGTACTTCACGATCCCAGAATAGTGTGTCCCTATTCGTACCCCAAAACAAAATGGCGGCATTTTGAAAAATAGTAAATATTATTATACCAAAAGAGTAAGTGTTTTAGATTATAAACGCCAAATATTTTCTTTCTTATTTCGGTGTCACTTATACAGTGTACGAGTAAAGTGGCCTATTAGAAGTATCTCGAGAACTAAATGAGATTTTATTTTGAAAATTTGGCTGTAGCTATAAGAGATGGTTTTCTACGTTCATAAAATATTTTGGATGGTGCGGTGTTTCAGGATCATACCGAAAGTGGTAGCAACTTCGGAATTTTAAATGAATTACCCTATATATTATATTTGTTTTGGAATCTAGAACAGTTTCATGTATAATATCATATCGTATCATATTTAAGAGTTTTTGAATTATAAATAATCTTGTGATTTTTTAACGCCGTATCGGGACGTGAAAAGAAAATCATATCTTTTTAGCGATTACAGCTAGAAAGCTGAAACCACTAAACATAGTTTCACAAGACCATCGAAAGTTTATAATTTAGAACAGTACCTATTTAATTAATTTTATACAGGGCGTCTCCATAACAATATTTCTGAGCCAGATGAAATATTGTAAAAAATTTCTTTTTTTTTAAATGGGACACCCTGTATTTCATTTCTTTCGCTAATGGAGGATTGAATTTTCTATCTAATGATATTAAGTGTTCTTATGCCTATCTTCAATATTTTCGAACTTATAGCGAAATTTAAAAATTATCACATAAAAATATATTTTTTGGTAGTTACAAAATAATGAAAAATCCATGTGACGTTATGTCTGAGTTATTGTAATAAAAATGGCTAATTCACATTATTCGAGCTTAGACATTTTAAGTTTATTTTATATTCATGGGGAGTGTGGTAGAGTTTTATCTAGAACTTCCAGAAAATTTAATGAACTTCATCCTGATGCAGCTGCTATGACTCCCAAAAAGTTGATTGGCCGAGGAGGTCCATGGAAATGGCCCCAAGGTCTCCGGAACTTACCCCCCTAGATTTTTATTTATGGGGTAGGATTAAAGAAATAGTATAAAGACACCCGCCACAACAAGGGAAGATTTAGAAAATCGAGTAAGAACAGCTCTGGGGTCTCTAGAAGGGGAAGCAATGAAAAAGGTGACAAATGAACATGTTATCACCACAATTCATGACTGTTTAAGAGCCAATAATTTAGTTATTAGTTATTTTATTAGTGTTGTTGCGTAGTTTTAATTTTGTCTATTTATTTATTAATAAACTGCTTATTTGGATTGTTCATTATTTTGTTTCTATGAATCCATTGCACAGCCAACTAACTACCAAAAAATATATTTCTATAAGATAATTTTTAAATTCGATCCTCCATTAGCAAAAAAATATATCAAATACAGGGTGTCCCATTTAAAAAAAAAAAGAAGATTTTTGCAATAATTCATCTTCCTCAGAAATATTGTTATGGAGACGCCCTGTATAAAACTAATTAAATTCTGTTCAAAATTATAAAATTTCGATGGTCTTGTGAAACTATTGTCAAAATTTCAGCGTTCTAGCTGTAACCGCTAAAAAGATATGATTTTCTTTTCAGGTCCCGATACGGCGTTAAATAATCATTTATTATTTATAATTCAAAAACTCTTAAAAATAGGTATATGATATTATACAGGAAACTGTTCTATAAAATATATAGGGTAATTCATTTAAAATTCCGAAATTGCTACCACTTTCGGTATGATCCGGCAATACTACACCATCCAAAATATTTTATAAACGTAGAAAACCATCTCTTATAACCACAGCCAAATTTTCAAAATATAATCTCATTTAGTTCTCGAGATACTTCTAACTTTACTTGGTGTACCCATATACCCACAAAATTTTATTGAAATTGATTTAGTAATACTTATCACGCGAAAAAAATTATAAAAATAATATTGCACCACTTGTATTAAAAACTAATGAAAAATAGAAATAGGGCCTAGTTAATAAAATTATACAAGGTATTTATTGAAGAAGGTCTAACAGTCATGTTAACGAAGTTTCTTCAATACGGATTGTACAGGGTGTCCAAAATTTGGTGTCAAACGTTTCAAATTCTAAAGCACTTTATTTTTCTTATTTTCAGATGAATTACCATATCAATGCCAATTCGCCGATTGTAGTTTTCTTCACGCCAATTCCTGCCGAGAACATAAACTTATTACAGCCTGCTGCTGCACAAAATACCTGTTATACCGAAAATAGTAGCACGTCTATTTACGTTTAGTTTTATTTATGTTAAATTATTTATTTATTTTATATAAAATATATTGCCGCAATAAACAAATTAAATAAACGGGAACGTTTAATTTAATAAAACGAGTTTTCCTGTAGAGAAAGAATTTATTTTTAAAATTATACAAAACTAAATACCAAAAAGCGGCATATGGCATATAATAGGTATTTTTGCGCGTGCGCTGTGACTTCTAGCTGCCGTTACATAAAATAAATAACTTTACAAACAAGCTACTCAAACAGAATTCATACAACGAAAATTTTATTTGCCGTTTATGCAAAAATCAGCACGTATACAGGGTGATCCACGTATATGGAAAACGAGTAACAGGATTGTTTCAAAAATTTGGCCTCTTATATAAATGTACCTGATGCACATCGACCTAAAATATTTTCACCGTTGCGGCTTTGCCGCTTCTAAAAGTGTAGCAATTGTTATTTTAAATGGAACACCCCCTTATATTATTGAGTTTTTAGAATTACCGGTTCTAATAATATTTTTTTATTATAACTTTCCTATACAGTTTCAGTTATAGTATTTGAGATAAAAAAATATTTTTGTCTAATATGGCGTAAAATATGACATTAAATTTGTGGCTCTGAATTCATGGAAAGTTGAAAATTTTTGTGATGGTTTAAGGATACCCAATGTATTCAATCCCCATAGAAAATCTATTTGATATCATACAGGGGAGGTGAAAATTATGTTTATTTCCGCTACTTCTAAAAATCGGTCATTGGCTACATTTTCTAATGGAACCCCTGTATATTATTTTTTTAAAGTTTTTTAAATTAAAAGAACATTGCTTTCAAACCATATTTTTGTATGGTACATATACATATACAGGGTGTTATGGAAATGACTTATTATATTCAAATAGGTGACACCTAGGGTGTCTACATACTTTTTTTTTATCGAGTATCTAAATACTAAGGTAAAAACCTTTTTTATCCACATACTGTCTCGCCGTTCCATCTTGATTCACTTAGCAACAATGTGGGTCACTAGAGTATACTAACAGTGATGTCAGATCACATCGCGTGTCTCGCCCTTGCTTGGATACCCGTCGCGTGCCATATCGTTGCTTCAGTATGTTTCGAGACGCGGGGATGGAATGACCCTGTCGCGGGTTCCATGTGCTTGACGTATACGAATTTTAAACGTTTTGTTAGTTGTAGCATTACCCGATTCTTTTTCTGTTGTGAAATAATTCATAATAATAAATGTTGTGATGTGATTTCAAATTTGTGGATATTACCTAGTATTGGTTCCGTTGCAAAACATTATTATTTTTTTATGAAATTTAATTATAAAACGGATTATTTTAAAATAAGATCGAAGGTAAGAGAGTATGTACCTTAAAATTGTAGTTATTTTTTTCAAAAAAGTTTGAAAAAAAGTGATAACGCGCGTCAAAGACGTCTTGTTGTCAAAAACTAAACACGTCCGTTTACAATTCTGTGTTGCAATATGACAACACCGTCTATAATGCGTTGACCTCTTTTGAGACTCGAGACTGCCTCAATAAACTATTGATTGCGAACGTCCTCAGTAGCGGCCACGTAAATTTTGAGATTTCATATAAAGTGTATATTTCGTACAATAATTCAAAGCGCCGTTTAAGGTTATTTTTCTCCAATTTATTTTCATCTCAGGATTTGCCGGTTTAAATATAATAAGTCATTTCCATAACACCCTGTATATAGGTATGTATACAGTATGTCCCCGGATCGACGCATGAATAGGTGAAAAGGACTACAATTTCTTGAGTTAAAACTTCATCTTCTGGGCTTCAGCACTGCTTGAATAGAAACTAATTTGAGATAAGTGAGTTGTAAGAAAATGTTATTAGAACTAAAAGGTTTCCATTTAAAATAACAACGTTGCTTCAATTTTTCAACAATAATTTGTCATTAATAAAAACTGAATAGAAAAACCAATGCCCAATAGACTTTTTATTATTTTTATTTACATGCATACAAAAATCAGTGGAGATTTTTTTGCCGAACACGCTAATCGATTCTTTGAACCAACTATCTCAATTTTCGGTTTAGAAAAAAATGGTTTCTGAACCATAAAAAAAAATGATCAACGCTTATCTTAGGTATTGATTCTTGAAACCTCTATTTTTCTATTTTAAAAATTTCTAATGAAAAAGCTGCAAAACTCTTCTTTGTCTAGAGCTAGCTGTATTCAGAAAACACTTTCTGTTAGTAATCCGGAGAAAATGACGTCAAAACTTTCTATTGATAAGTACCAGGAGAAACTAAATATTTGAGAGAAAAAAAAATTAGGTTATGCGTAAGGTAAGCAGGTTTTATTTCTTAAATTGGCAAATATTTTCTATACAGGATGTTGTGAAATTACCTTATAATATATAAACACAGTGACTTGACAACACTGCAAAACCATGGTAAATTGATTGGTAACCTTTTTCTAGGATGCCCATTTAAATATAACAAGCCATTTCCATAACACCCTGTATATTAGTTGTGAGATATTGTTAAACCAGAAATTTTGTATTGAAAATGTGCTCTTGATCGAAAATACCCTTAGACGACACAGAAATTGATATGGATAGGAGGTAGAATTTTCACAAAGACTTATTATCATATTAACCGTCGGTTTTGTGGAAACGTCATCGCCGTCATACACCGCGGGCACTGGGTGGCGCCTAGAAGCTCTTCCATAACTACTAGGGAAGTTTAAATATTTTATTTGATTAGCGTATTGTAAAAAATCTCTAATATTTACCTGTTAAATACCGCTAAAAGAATAAGGCCTCGCCATACTTTGTCTTGCACTTAACATTAGATTAAGAAACTGTCAATTCCTTTACAAAGTTTATAGAAATAGTTTCCAAATTTCCATTTTACTAAGCAATTCCTACGCAAACCCAATCCCTATATTGTGTCCCTAATGTCAGTTTTCTTTCTACTCGAAAATACATTATCTATTCTACGAATATTGTGCCCCAGGTTTGATATTTACAGCTTTGAAATACATAATTAAAAAAAAAAAATGGTCAATAATTTCAGATTTAAAAATCAAAGTGAAACTGGACTCAAGCGTGATTTTTTTTGTCACTTTTTGTTCTTTGATCAAATTCAAAAAGAAAAAAATTCACTCTTAAAAGAATTGTTTTTATATTATTTTTGTGAGGAACAATAAGAACCCGTCGCCGCCGAGGCGTATGGCTGGCTAGTACGAAATTAATATCATGTTAGTATCGTGGTCTTACATTTGTTTTCCGTGGTTTTCGTACAATCTCTGGTACCAATATTTAAAAAACTAACGTCTGTTTTGCCAAAAATTTCGCTAATACGATATGTGGTTATATTAGAGAACCTCGTGTTCCTAGTAACAGCCGTTATGTTGACTTCATTTCTGAGAAACGACGTGTTACATTCACGGTGAGATTGTTGACATTTTAAATAGTAAAAACTGTTTTCCTCGTCTTAATTTTACAAACCAATACCATCATGAGGTTCATTAGTGTTTCTCTGAACTGCCCTGCCAATATAAGGTACTGATTCTTGTTTTTAATTAAATAATTGGTACTTAAAGGGATGCAAGTTTTTATTAACATTCATAAAGTCTGTACGTTATATCTCTGATCTGAACAGAACCGTGCGTCATAAACCAATGGATCAAGAACTATCGTGACTTAAAACTCCACATCTTTATTTATTACAGCCTTAAAAGTGAATAAAAATATAGTAGAGATTTGCGGAGTTCCGCAATACCTTTGGAATTCAATAACGTGTTAGATAAAGACAAAAGTTACAATCGTAGTTGAATATGGGTTTGCAGCCATTAAATGTTTGTCAGCAGTTAACTTACAGTTGCAGTTGTGATCATTTTGATCTGTCCATCAAGCGCCAACTTATTTTTTTTATAAGTTTACGTGCCTTCAAGTTGAATTTAATCCTAAAAACGGTTCTTTTCAGAGCCATTTTATCATACTTTTGTGTTCTCGGCAAGTATTTATGGACAGTTGTTACTAATATTACCTTGTTTTGTAAAGTCATGTCAAAACGTGTCAAAAATTTAGGGAGGTGGCTAAAATCGGTTCAATAGATTTCATGGTTCTTTACCGTAATTCTCTCGCCCTGTTATGATAAAAAATATAACGCCAATTTTTCGTCGCCATCATTTAATTTTTTTTCGAAATTATAAATTACTTCTCTGAATACGTATATCTGAACGCTAGGCATATTATAAGGTCTATGAAATCAGTCTTTGTTTTGATATTTTTGATTGATTCGTATGATTTTAATGACGTATAAGTGATTACGCACGGGTAAAGATATAACGTACAGACTTTATAGTTCTATTTTCAGCTTGATTGACCTTGTTAATTTCCTTAAAGTGTCTTTTGTTTTATTGCTTCTTATTGTTATTAAGCTTTTATTGTGATTTGTTCCTGTTAACTGTTTTTAGCCCTAATGACAATGATTAGGTGCCTTACGCTTACAATCTTTCCCGTGGTAGCCGTAGCCATCCAAATTGCGCGCGAAAGTGCTCTAGTCTAAATGTAACATTGGCATGCGCGAAAACAGCGAGTGGACTGGTCAGAACTTTCGCACGTGATTGGAGCGTGTCGGCGGAAAACGGCAACAGTGATATACTTTTAAAGTAAGAAAAACTTATAATATAACGTGGTATATGGCTCTGAATGTTTCTGGTATTATGTAACATAAAGATGGGGCAGAAATTCCAGTCGAAAACTTAAGATCTTCAAAAGAGCGACCTATAGCCAAATAATGCAAAGTGACTGCTAGCCCTTCTTCGGAACTTATACTTTTCTCTCATTTTTGTGTTGTGTTTTGTTTAGAAATAATAGGTGAGATAAAATTTAATAAAATATTAAATGTCTCAGAATCTATACGTAGATAATTCTTTAAATCGTCAGGAAAATTTTTGTCTTAGTTCATTTAATAGTGGCATGTGGTCATATTTCTGTCAATCCTCCATCCACCTCTTTATCCATATTGTTCTTTTTGTTTCGTCCATCAAATTTATATGTATGGTGACGCAAAGGGCCACTTTTCACTTTTTTTCCTAATCTTGTACATTTTGCATCAAAACCGTCGTCAAAACATTTTAAAAATTCTAAAATGCCACGAGCTGCGAAAATCACCTGCGAAAGCCAACGGTTTTCGGTTTACACTGACATGCCTTTCCTCACACGTTTATTCGCCTGGGCAAATCTTCGCGATTCGAACGTTGCATTTCTAGCGACACACTCTGGGAACGCCACATACTTGGAGCCAGCCCGGTGAGACTGCTTATGGGGGCGATCGAAACACGTAAGAAGGCCTTGGAAGTGATGCTAAGCCTGCTCTGCTCCATGCGCTCACAAGTAACCTATTTTTATCTATCTGTTTCACTCTATCATTTAAGCGTCAATATCAGACGTACGTAGAGTTAATATGAAATGCCAAAAAGTGAGTGTTTATGCAGGCGACTTGATCCTAGTCATATTTATCTCACTTTACTGAATTAGGGAAGGTTGCTGCAGACAGAGACAGGCATAGAATGCGAACAGTACCAATTTCAAGCTAACTTCCTTCGTCTGGCGGGAATGAAAATCAAGCAACATCTGATGTGATTTAAAATGGTGGAGAAGACGCAGCATCTTTAAATTTTAAAATAATTTTTAATTTTCTGATCTTTTCACGAGAAACGTCGTTTCCTTTTTTGGTGCAAGTGAGTAATTTGTAATTGAAATATTAATTTAGTCATCTTTACGGAGGGTAAGCATCAATAATAATTTATTTTCCTAAATCATATGGGGCCCAAAAATATGCTTAGACTTGAAGCTTGAAATATTTGCTAGGACTTAGAGCCCAGTTGAAGATGGTAAAATATTTTATGTAAATTATGATTTAGTTCCTATTTTTTAATAAAACTACTTACAAGCTTATTTCTGAAGTTTAATTTTTCATTTGTAGTTACGTTACTAGTTCAAAAAATGATATGATATAAGAGTGTGTAAGGATTATTTTAAAGTGATATTTACAGCTTAAAACATGTCAGAATCCTAATATTGATTTTGACCACTTAGTAAATCAAATAAAAGGGTTTTGAACGTTTTTTGTGGGTTAAATGTCACTTTAAAATATTGACAGTAATAAAAATTTGGACAAAAGTGACATTTGAAAAGCACGTGCGTTTGTCAGCTGATGCCAGACGTAATGGATGCCGGGTTTGTTCATACCTGCTTCGATTTGTTAACACGGATGTTTGTCTTCTTGTTTATCAGAATTCGTTGCTTGGAGCGCCGCTTTCACGCGGGATTGACACGTACCGCTTAAAATCGCGCGAAAAGCTTATAAGTGTAAAGGTACCTAATGTATTGATATTGGGTTTAAAGAGTTAATGCAAGTAAAATGTTTATATCAGATTTTTTTCATTATCGATGGGTTTGGTAGGTGCGAATCAGATATGTTGCAGTTAAAACCACACACAGCTTATCACCTTACATAGCTGTGATAATTTTATTTTTCCTCACATTGTTTAAACGGTATTACCGTATGTTAAAATATTATCGATCAAAGAATAAAAAATGAATTTTAAATTTCAAATTTGAATATGTCGATCGATCGATTTCTCTGTAACCGAGTCCAATTTACTGATTATTTTGAAACTACACACAACGAAAACTTTACGTCTAAAAAGGCAGCAGTGATTGTGCTAAGAGTTTCGAAATTTTGATATAAAGAAACCATATACTTATATTATTATAAGTTACATATAGACTAGACCTCTAATACAGCCAAAGAAGAAATTAGTTGCCCCTAAGAGCAATTTATCAGCTCATCAGATCAAATATTTGCAACCGAACAAACCTCCTGGGAGGGGTAGATGTTACCCCTATAATCTTAAATATGAAGGACGGGGCATCTTTACAAGTTCTAGCGGCAACTTACTTACTCCCGGCGTTCTAATAATATCATGCAACCGTGGTCATTTGTATTGTGTATCACCGTTATCACTAACCTAACTGTTTCAGCTATCACTAACTTTGTTTCTTTCATTCACAACTTATTTATTGACAATGACAAGATCATGAGTATCACAGCGTTAATTAATAAAATAACACATATAATAATAAAAAAGAGGGTCTATTATAAAATATACAGGGTGTTCTTCTTCGATGGCTAAAAATGGGGGATATTTTATCATATTTAAGTAAAAATTGGTAGTTAAGTTGGTTGTCTCTTGATTACAACAACATTTCAATTATACTTGTATACTTGTATACATGTCGAATAACTAATATTACTTAAAATTTGTTCGGGTTTGTTCGTGTGACTTTTTCTTAACACGATGTTTTTTGATTCACGTCATTATTTGCTTTTTAAAAGAAGATATAAATTTTGAAAAAAAGTCGTGCAGTTTTTCAATTTTCAAACACATTCATGATTTTATCAAGTAACATAAACAAATATCCAAAAATTAATAGCGTTTATTGCAACCTAGGGTTCCTATCACTTCTATCATGCCACCTGGCATTTGAATGAAGTCTTGAATAGCTTCTTGAGGAATATTTTCCCATCCTTCAGGAATGGATATTCCATTTAATAATACATATACACGGTGTTGAAAAAAGGTCGGTAACCCGGAATAACTCCGGTGCATCGCATTGCAGCGGAAAATGTCTGGGGAAAAAGTTGTTTGGTTTTGAAGGAGGAATAGTTTTCAATTTTATCCACCCCTCAACTCCCGGGCGCGGGTGGGGGTAAGTTAAGATTTTCAAACGGAACCCCATATTTTTTATTGGCGTATTGTGTTCTCCGACCAAAAATAAACATCTTTTGTACGAAAATTTTGGAAAAAGTTGTTTGTATTCCACGGGCACTTTTTAGTACAAGACAGAGAAAAAGAATATTTCCGGGATAAAACTTGAATTTCGCAGGATTCTGATTTTGTCTTTCTCATGGTGATTATTGGTGAAGGATGGGCCCGAATAAAAAAAAAATTCGGACAAAAGATGTTTATTTTCGGTCGGAGAACACGATACGTCAATAAAAAATATGGGGTTCCATTTGAAAATCTTAACTTAACAACCCGCTCATTGTGAAAGAATTCAACCATTAAAAACTTTCTTATTTTAAATGGAACACCCTCTATATTTTTATTTAATTTGATAGCAAATTAGTTGTTCTTTATAAATAGTATTTACTGTCCTATACCTATATCAAAGCGTTTTCTCAAAAAATCCAATTTTGTTCCGAAAATACTATTTGTTCAAGTGTGCTATGAAAACAATTGTACTTTGGGGCTGTATACTGATGTCCATACGGAGGAAAAGTGATTGATTGCTTGAAAATACAATATTCTAAAGTGTTTCTTAATAATTTATAAATAAAATGCAGTTGATTGTTTTAAATTTAATAGTTTAAATATAATTTTTTTAAAAATAGCAAGGAAACAAGTTTATAAACTTTAAATTCTTTAATTAAAAATGTGTTTGAAAATTATACCTAATATCTTTTGATCATATTTTTAAAATATGTTCGAAATGATTGCCATTTACTTCCAAGCATTTATGTATTCTTTTCATCATGTTATTTCTTGTAGCATTCCTAATTTCTTGTGAGAGATTGAAATGCTGCCTTCACCCTTTCAATTAGATTTTCCTTCGTGGTGATGGGACGCGCGTAAACTTTATCTTTAATGATTCCCCAGATGAAAAAGTCCAGTGGAGTTAAGTCTGGCGAACGAGCTGGCCAGTGGAAGGGACCTTGATTTGCGATCCACTGGTCATGAAAAAGTCTGTTTAGGGCAGTCTTAACAACTTGGACGTTGTGTGCTGGAGCCCCATCGTTTTGATACCAATCACTTTTCCTCCGTATAGACATCAGTATACAGCCCCTAAGTACAATTGTTTTCATAGCACACTTGAACAAATAGTATTTTCGGAATAAAATTGGATTTTTTGAGAAAACGCTTTGATATAGGTATAGGACAGCAAATACTATTAAATAGTATTTATAAATTTATATAGAACATATAAATTTTATAAAGAACAACTAATTTGCCATCAAACTAAATAAAAATATACAGGGTGTTCCATTTAAAATAAGAAAGTTTTTAATGGTTGAATTCTTTCACAATGAGGCTTGAATTGTGACCACCCTGTACATTTTATGCCGAATTTGAAATGTTTTTGAGACTTGATGATCTTCTAGCTATTCGGTGAGAAAAAATTTTTAGTCCAAGCGCTAAGGTAAAAAAATTATATGGATTATTTCATCGTCATGCACTTGCCAAATAATTACAAAAAGTCCAGATATCTCAAAAACGAATAGAGTCTGACAAAAACATTTTCTATAAAATGTGCTTAGTTTTTAATGCTTAATCGAAAAATGTAATAAAAATTACCATGTTGTATTTAAAAAACGAAAGTTGGCAGCTACTTCCGGTATAACCGGAAATGACAGGAACATGTCAATATTTTAGTTAAAGAGAGCATATCGATAAACCCAAATCCCCAAAGTTTCAGGAACATATATTCAGTAGTTCTCCGTAAAGTTCTAATGCACGCTCGTCGTGAATCACCCTGTATAGCATTTAAAACACCCTCTTTCTTTACGGGTTGTAACTGGGTATTTAGACGAGGTGAACATTCAGATCTAAATGCAATTGCTATGCAGACGTGACCACAATCGACATCCAGAAACAGTGCCAGATCTGCAAAGAGTCCTTCCTGAAGAATGAGAATATATTCGTCAAGAAGCAATTGAAAACTGCATTGAAAGCATGCCCCACGTCCATGGTAGCAGGGATAAGAACATAAGTTGCCATACACGCCACTAATTTTTGGATATTTGTGTTCATGCTACTCAATAAAATAATGTTATCTTGTAATTGTGAATAAAATTGAAAACTGTACGACTTTCTTTCAAAATTTGTATCTTCTTTTAAAAAGCAGATAATGACGTGAATCAAACAACATTGTGTTAAGGAAGGATCACACTTTAAAACAAATTACACTTTACAGCTCAAATTTTGTACAGGGCGTTAAGAAATTAAGGATTAGAAAGTAACGTCTTCAGAATTTTTCCAAACTAAAATGCAGGCAAACATGCCCAAAACACAAGTCTACACTTGGCTAAAAGTTCGACCAAGATCGGAAAGATATTTAAAAAGTTACAGGTCTACAAACATGACCAACATTATCTTTGTCCAGAATTTATTGTCGGGGTATGTTATGATAAACCAACGAATCGCATCCCGCAATTTTAGCCTTCATAATGATAAAGTGGAGTATTATTATTGTTTAATCATTCCTCAATTTTTCTTCTGTCGTGGAAGAATATAATGTTTATCTACGTCATCGAATTTAAATAGAAGTAAAAATTTCTTCGAAAATAAAATACTTTTTTTGCGAGAAATAAAGAAGCGGCCGCCCGGGCGTTCAGGTGAACATTTTGTAAGTATCTGACCAACGTCAACGTACGGGCCCCATTTTCGACACTTTTATAGGGTATCTCCGTAATTGTTAGTGCTATCAAAAAAGTAATGTAGGTGGCATGTGCTCTTTTTGGGTCAAACTTAAAATGGTAACATCAAAATTTGAAAATTTTCGCTCGCTCATGGGATACGGGGGAAAATCAAAAAATTGACAATTTCAAAATTACCCTATATATTCTTAGTTAAAAGAGATACAGAAAAATGTTTTATACAAAAGTTTTGAATGATTTTTGAATAATCTGCCGTATTTAGAATAAATATACGCGGTTAAGTTAAAAGGTTATCGGACCTAACTCCAGTGGCGTAACTACCGGTGTTCCATGTGTTCCAGGAACACAGGCCCCCGACCTGCAAGGCTGGAGCCTGGGAAATTTTAGAAAGCTGCACAAATTTTTGTGACCATCACCGTTGTGGTGTCGTGGATTACGGGAATTTCATGAAAAATCACATTTGTAGGAATTCAGATCTTTGGGGGCCATTCTCTTAAAAAATTACTCCTCAAGCAGTAGTTTTTCTGAAATTGTTACAGCATATTGTCTGTTTCTCACCATCCCAGTTACCGTCGCAAAAGCTGAAAGATCATTTTCGAAATTAAAGATAATAAAAAATTATCTTCGCAATACGATGTACAAAACTTGGTAACAGCATTTGCGAATGCAAAAAGTCGAAAAAAATCTTTTTAAATGTTATGAAACCTGTAATGTGACTGTCGGCTGTAAATAAACTTATGTTCTACGCTTAGAAATTTCGTTTTCTATAAAGAAGGGGGGGGGGGGGGGGGGGGGGGGTTTGTTCGGGGCTACCGTCACCGAACACAAGTTTATCTGAGGTAGTTACGCCACTGCCTAACTCATTTTTTTAAAATGGAACACCCTATATATTTTAATATAAAAAGATACTATTCAAGTTCTCCTTTCAAATAGTATATAACACACCAGGCGATTTAATGAACTTTATTACTTTAAACCACAGCTAATATCCTAGAAACAACTATGTTGACCATTAACATTTAACGTCAATTTCATTTTTACATATTCATTTGCGAAAATGACCTATCAACATTTTGAAAAATTTGATATATCAGTTTATATTGAAAGTGGAAAAAATGAAGAAATGGCGCAAAATGTATATTTTGCTCGTTATCCGGAAAGACGGTAACCATTTAAAGATATATACCGAACATTTGCGATGATTGCCCGTTATTTTTTACCTTAATCTGAATCTTTTATTTCGTTTCAAAGTAATACAGTTTAAACAAATCCCCTAGGAAACCAATATCTTCCATGGCGTGTTATATATTTGAAAGGAGAATTTAAAATAGTATCTTTTTAGATTAAAATATACAGGGTGTTCCATTTAAAAAAAATGAGGTTAGGTCCGATAACTTTTTTACCTGACCCCGTATACTTATTCTGAAAACGGCAGATTATTCAACAATCAATATAAATAAACTTCTAAATCAAACATTTTTCTGTATCTCTTTTAACTAAGAAAATATAGGGTAATTTTGAAATTGTAAATTTTTTGATTTTCCCCCGTATCTTTAAGCGAGCGAAAATTTTAAAATTTTGATTTTACCATTTTAAGCTTGACCCAAAAAGAGCACATGACACCTACATTACTTTTTTGATAGCACTAACAATTACGGAGATACCATGTAAGTGTCGAACATGGGACAACTGGCCAACAAAATGATCGGAAAACGGGTTTTTTACCCTCATTTTAAAAACCCAATAGCTTGAAGAAGTTCAACCGATTGGAATAAAATTTTCGGATTTTTAAAAATTAGGGTAAAAGCCCCAATTAACCAACATAATATTTATTAAAATTATTATTATTTTTAAGAGCACTTATCAGTGACCTCTATTAAGGTAAAAGGGTGTGACAAACTACACAGACAACTATTGTATAGAATTTGTTCAAATTTTAAATTTACCTTCGAAATTCATACTATATTGATTCATATTATCTTGATTTTTTCGAAAAAGAATTTAATTTTTTTTCAAAACGGCAAATAACGTGCACAATCAATAATCTCAATTAATTTCATAGCCTTAGTTTTAATGCAAAAAATGTCACACCGAGGTTTTCAGGAAAAATATCTAAAATCGCAACTATCTAAAGCAGCGTTTCTCAACCGGTGGTCCGTGACCAACTTCCAGGTGGTCCACAAAAAGACTACATCCAGACTGCATCGTTCGAAATTTCAAAACTTCATAATAGAATCGGTGAGACATTAGCAAAGCCATGTTTGCTAAAAGCTGTGCAAGGCGTTCTAGAAGAGGAAGCCAAAAAAAAATAAGGTTCAGGAAATATCATTGTCAAACAGCACAGTTAAGAATCGAATTCAGAAAATGTCGCAAGATATTGAAGAATTTCTCTTGGATAAAACTAAAAAAGTCACCATTTTTTCTCTACAATGCGATGAGACTACTGATATAGCACAATGTTCCCAGCTACTGTTTTCGTGAGATTTTTAGACGAAGACAATAATATTCGCGAGATGTTACTGTCCCGAGAACTTGAAACCACTCGGAGAGGACAGGAAGTCTTCAAAATCATCGATGACTATTTTGCGAAGCACGACATCATGTGGGAAAACGTTTCTGGTTTTTGCACAGATGGCGCTCCAGCTATGTTGGGATCACGTTCAGGTTTAGCAACACTCGGCGTTACTTGAAATAAAAAGTAAAAACAGTAACCGATTTGATGCAGGCGACGATAAGCAGCAACATCAGCCCCAGAATTTCTCTGCTAATCAAGCAAATGCAGGCTCACCAGTCTGATGAGAAAATGTTTTTAGAACCTAATAATGGCTTTGTTTCTAGGTCGTTTGGTTCCTCAATAAACGTTTTATACAAAATTAGTTTTTTATAATAATATAAACTGCTGGCCATTTGCTTTCGAGCAAGAAAAATTTCGCTTAAATTTAAAAGTTAATATTTTCTGAACCAGATATGACCTCGATCTCCGGTTTTTAATGGATGATAGATTTGTCCCTTATGAAACAATTGCCAAAGTTGGATTGTCTTAAACTGTCATAAAATTTTATATACAGGGTGTTAAAGAGGACAATGATTTTTGCTCCAATTTCAATAGCATATAACTTTCACAATAATATTTTTAAATTTTATCACTGTACGTCAATTGAATCACTGGTTCATAGCAAAGAAAGTAATCTGTCAAATTTTTGATATCTGCTATATTTTAAGAGATACCGTTTTTTTTGAAAAACTTTGCTTTTTTCAACTTTTTGTTAGCTAGATCCCATTGTGCGTTGAATCGTGCAAACTTTGCAAGTGATTATTATACCTTATGAAAAGCTTGTTTATGTTCAGTAACAACAATTGTACCTAAATGTTGTGATGTGCAGTGGCGTACTTATAATCACTTATATGTCTATGCTTTATGAGTGTCTCACAATTTTTTTGTATTGGAAAGTACTCGTCCCTAGATTAGGCAAGTTTTTCCTTATTTTTTAGTTTTTCATATCGCGCTACAGGTATATTATACAGTGTCTACAAAATTTTAAAAAAGATATTTTTTTTATTTAATTGTTTGAAAAAATTTATTTATTAATTTCTAACTTTCTAACACATGGTTAGCTTTGTTGCTAAACGCATTAGCATGGGTGACTTGATATTGTTTTTTTTTCGTGATAATCTCGATTCAAATTAATACACTCGGATGGACGTGGTTTGGTTTGACGGCAGCTAGTGATATTTAATATTAAAGTGCCTTTCAATGTAAGTTTAATTTTAGGAATAGTGTCGTGTTAGAAAGTTAGAAATTAATAAATAAATTTTTTCAAACAATTAAATAAAAAAAAATATCTTTTTTAAAATTTTGTAGACACTGTAGGTATAATATACCTGTAGCGCGATATGAAAAACTAAAAAATAAGGAAAAACTTGCCTAATCTAGTAGTACGCCACTGCACATCACAACATTTAGGTACAATTGTTATTACTGGACATAAATAAGCTTTTCATAAGGTATAATAATCACTTGCAAAGTTTGCACGATACAACGCACAGTGGGATCTAGCTAACAAAAAGTTGAAAAAAAGCAAAGTTTTTCAAAAAAATCGGTATCTCTTAAAATATAGCAGATATCAAAAATTTGACAGATTACTTTCTTTGTTATGAACCAGTGATTCAATTGACGTACAGTGATAAAATTTAAAAATATTATTGTGAAAGTTACATGCTATTGAAATTGGAGCAAAAATCATCGTCCTCTTTAACACCCTGTATATAAAATTTTCTGACAGTTTAAGACAATCCAACCTTGGCAATTGTTTCATAAGGGACAAATCTATCATCCATTAAAAACCGGAGAGCGATGTCATATCTGGTTCAGAAAATATTAACTTTTAAATTTAGGCGAAATTTTTCTTGCTCGAAAGCAAATGGCCAGCAGTTTAGTACGTGGTACCCAGCGATTTTGGAAATTTTATATAAATTATTGACCAAATTTAGCAACATGTGGGCATGGTCCCGAAAAACCCCTTCATTCGTGGTCCCTAAAGAGTCCAAGTTTTGCTTTAATGGTCCGCCATCACTTAAAGGTTGAGAAACGCTGATCTAAAGCAATTGGGCGGGTGATTAAAGGTAGAAGAATAAGAAAAACGTCTCCTACTCCCTGGATACAGCCGGCCAGCGCGCTGGCTCGTCTCGTCTTGAAATAGGGATGTTTTCTCATTGTTCAATAGCTATGACTTATGCTGTTCCGCGGCGAAATCCCAAATCGGACCACGCGGTCCGCTGATAAATACTCTTAATTCTTTTCAAATTCGATCACTAAGACTAAAAATCGAACATTACCGAAACTTACTTTCTATCCGGCACCAGGCCACTGTTCCAAATTATTCCTCACAACTTTATTTTCACTATTAATAAACACTATTCTCATTTGAACCTCAGGATATAATTAATTGAGATCGACGACTAACTTATTTTGATTGCAATTCTTTACGTTTTCTTTCTTCTTCAAGTGTTACTGCTGACGGTTTCGCTATTTCTCGAACAAGGCAACGGTTTCGAAATTCCTAACTTGACGGTTCCCGGTAATGTACCTTTCAGTGCTTGCACGGCTTGATCGAGGGTGAAGTTTTTGATAATTGTGCTGTTCACGCTCATTAGTCGATCACCTAGGAAATTTTTTTTTAAGAATTCAATTACTTATTTGCACCGCTAGGGCGCGCTTAGCACAGGCGGTAGATTTAAGGACAATCAGCAGAAATATGTCTGTTAAAAATATTCGGTCAAAATATTTGCTGTAAGAAGATTTTTACCGTCAGAAAATATTGGTTGGGAAGGCAAAATTCTATATTTACCCGGCTTGAGTCGTCCGTCCACCTTAGCAGGCCCGCCGGGAATCAGACTCCTCACAACTATAATAGTAGAGGCGGGATCCACCGGGTCCTGGTAATCCAGAATGGAAAAACCGAGTCCTCGATCGGCCTTCTGGAGTTGGACGTGTTGGATCTCATCGCTCCACATGGCCACGGCGGTCATTTCGAGCGAACGAGACTTTTCTTTTTTCAAACTGCTGGTCGGGTCGTCTGTTACTGAAAAAAATTCTTTGTAAGGGTATTTATACGCTCGAAACTTCGTGCATTCTACTTACATACAGGGTGTTATGGAAATGACGTATTATATTTAAACCGGCAAATCCTGAGATGAAATTAAATTGAAAAAAATAACCATATGGCGCTTTGAATTATTAAAGGCCGTATTACACTCGGGAATTTTTATGGCGCAATGGCAATTATAATTCAAGGATTCAGGCGCAGTACACCGTTCTCCGTACTACAGTCAGAAATTCTACTCTTCTGACAATTAAAATGACACGGATTCATGCGCAGTACACTGTTCCCGATCAGCTGTCTCTCATTACCAGAAATGGGGCAGGCGCCATTTTAATTGCCCTTGCCGGCGCAATTGGGTAGACATGGATTATTCTGTTATATTTAACTGTTTATTATTTGGCCGAACCAGGGATGAACAGGTAATGTCCATTTAAACCCACTGGTACTTAAATTAGCAGTTTACATTCTTTATTAAACTTATGGACTGCTAATTCAGCAACTTTTTGCACCTCCTATTTGTAAATAGCAGTAGCTGCTTTAACTGGTAATCAAAACGAACAGGTTTGCACATCTCTAATTCTGGGGATATTTTAGGGATTTCGACAGTACCCACTGCTGTTCTGACCGTTGACAATGCTCCAGCTGATCGAAAACGGTTTACTGCGCATGAATACGTGCCATTATAATTGCCGGCGCAAGAGAAAAAATTGCCTAGTCTAATACGGCCTTAAGCGAAATTATACACTGTATATGAAATCGCACACACGGCAAACTCTTTAGAAAACAAATTATAATTTTAACAATTTTCATTTATGAACAAATATGATTCCAGAAAACTGACGGCGAAAGATGTGTTGCAAATCAAATAATAGTAATATTAGACACAAATTTCCAATTCGTCACAAGCACAGGAAAGTAAATAGGTCAAACGTCATTGACCTTCCTATTATTTTTCAAACTCTTTTAAAAAAATGCAATTTTATTTAAGACCCGTGCTTTTCTTAGCTTTACTTTAATACAATTATTAGTATCATAATTTCACAGAAACCACACAGAATCTAAGTTTTAGGAAAAAACTTCTCACATAACCTCACAAATAGCAGCTATTCACATGAAAAGAATACACGGGAAAACTGTTATAATTTTGGTCCTTTTTTTCTCGCTTAGATTTATTTATTTAACTAATTTAAAAAACACACACTTTAAATACAATTCTTTCAATTTAAGAATGACATTTTATCTACGAACGAACGAAATGGTGCGTGCAAAACTCGGAATAGAGATGGGCAATATTTGACAGTTTGCTATTTCACGGTCACGGTAATTGAATCCTAATAATAGGCGTTACGGGACGGACTAAGAGAGATTAAATGCGTTTATTATGGTGATCAGCGAGATTCTTCCCTGAATTGAATAAAATGATAATATCACTTAAGGTAAGGGATAATACTGCGACTGTACTTGAGAAGCTCAAAAAATTAAATTAGCGCAGCTCTACTCCAAATGACAAGACCGACGAATATTTAATTTTCTTTCTCACACTGCCATTTCTCCATCTCTTTCACACAATCCACTGGGCGCCGGGGCAACGTAAGTCTAGGCATAAGCGTACATCTTGCAAGTGTCAGTATTAGAAGATACGCGTTAGAATACGGTCGGTTCTGTTGCTTACCATTTACACTCTTGGCTATCCGCTTTGTTTTCAAAAGGTACGCGTATAATAATTGTTTTGTAATGAATTTCGGGCTACGCGTTTAAACTTTGTAAATAATTTTACATTGTTTTTATTGACGAACTTAGAACGAGTAGTTTGTTTTGGAAGTTTGACTTGATGGAAAGATAAATAATTTATTCATATAATTTTATATGGAATTTCAGTTTTGCATTAAGTTTGGCAACATTCCACGTAGCACCTGTTTTCTGACATGCCACCACAGGGTGACGTATTACAGTGATGCGGGATGAGCTGTGGGTTTATGGGGCTGGAACCCACTTTTAAAAAGGTCGATTTAAAATAAAATATGTAGCGCTTCTCTAGGACACCCAAGGAGTCACCCATTCAAATATAATACGTCATTTCCATAACACCCTGTATATAGCAAATTAACCTCTTAATTATTATAGTACACTACCCTCAATTAATTATTGAATATTCAAAATTGCGTCCAAATTAATAAGTCGTTTTTTGTCAGTTAATAATATAATAAATATTGGAAAACCCGATCAATTTTCCTCTTTAAAGACAATTTAAATGTTTGTTTGTTGCTTCCTCATCACATACACTATCTATACACATTAGCTATAATTTCTATAATTTCCCCAGATCGCCCGTGTACTTTTATTGCTTTTAAATAGGGATTTCTGTCGATATCCATGATATTTCAGCTTATTTAAAAGAAAGTTGCGCTACCTAATCCCTTCCAAGATAGAAATGCTTCCGACATTCCCTAGATAGACGACGATCGAGGACCAATAAGCAAACGTTAATCCGAGTCAGCGTATTGACATCCACAATCATCACAGCGATAGGCACCTAAGCATTGATGCCGGCGGAAGAGAATTTTATTTAATTCAAATAAAAATAAAAAAAATAGAAAAAATAGGACATATGTTCATATGAAGTATTTTTCTGAAAATGGATCCAAGAATAACCACCTTAAATATTAGCATGTTATTACGAAAACTCTAATTGATTGATACGATCGATTGATTGAAGAACTTAAACTGCTCTGCCCTCAACTCTAGAATCTATTTTCTATCAGTTAAAAAAAATTATTAAAATTGGTTAATTATTAACGAACTAACAGCTTATTAATTTGGATGTGAATTTTTGAATATTCGATAATTAAATCGGGCATTGTAATAGGATGGAACTAGGCTCACCCGTGACAGTACTGGAAGTGTGCAGACTCGTATCGCTAAGCGCCTTAATCAATCTCTGCTCGGGCTGTGGAAGCAAATTTTTCAAACTTCCTCCTAATATATTTCTTTGTTCGAATCCCTCACGGTCTTGAGAAGTGTTAATGACCCTAAAAATAAATAAAGGAGAATAGCAAAATTATAGCATTTTAGCAAAATTGGAACTCCGATTGTCGTTTCTAACGTTTGCGCCTTTCCTTTGCTCACAGTGTCGAATCCAGGCATTGTTCTTAGTGAGGGCATTTAAAAATTTTAGGGGAACAAACCCTATATGCATACATATACAGTGTGTCCGGTAAGTATATGGCAATATCCCACCAGCGCACACAAGCGAATTTCAGGTACAAGCTGGTCAAAATAGATAAAACCAAAGTTGTAATTATGTCGTAAAATCATTAGCACTTAATTAAGAAACAACCAGGGTATCAATAATCACCCCTGTTATATTTATATTATGGCCAACCTTAAAATTATTTCAGTTCAAAGTTTGTTTTTCTAGTGTGGCGTGTCAATTAAATTAGAGTGGTTGAAAAAAATCAGTGTATTTAGTTCTGTTATTCCGATAAGTTTTTGTAAAAATTTTGAAAAACCATCATGCAGCCTATTGCTGGTGGTGAGTACAATCCTATAAATTTTTCAAATTAAAAATATTTACACTAGTACTTTTGATTTCATACATTTTGTTAACATAAGTTAAAATAAATTAAACAATTTTTTTAAAAATTTTGTAACAGGCAAAATGTAAAAAAGGGCGCGTTGAAACGCGACCAAACTATTTGTTTACTATTCTTTAAAGAGTCCTGAATAAGGTCCAACTGAGAGTTACTGCAACAATTTGCGACCTTGCCGAAAATTGAATTTAAAAAAAAAATTGCTAGGTACATTTTTACAAATATGTGATTAAGACATCGAACCAATTTTGAATAACTTTATTATTACTAAACCGATTCCGATAAAATGTACATAGTTTCATGGAGAATTAAATATACTTTTAAACAGGCGAAAAAAAATTTTCGATATTTTTCAAAATGGTGGCTATTTTTTTTCTAAGAATATAAATTTTTACAAAAATCATACGGTTTGTCAATTTTTTTTTGTTCTTGCAGGATCTACAGCAAAATCAGTATCTGTCACAAGGATTCAGCTAGTGGAATGGTTAAGAGACTGTCCATCCAAAAGCGCTAAAGAACAACATGAATATTTGGAAAAAAAAGTTAAATCTTACATGCCATCTGATGACCTGTCGTTGAATTCTCGAGTAAATCAAGATGCGGGGGGAATATTAAAAAAAAACATAAAATAAATGTTTCTCCAATGATAGTATCGAATAAACCCCACCTCTGTCTATTCCAATTTCTATAATTTAATAACCATAAAAAGAGGTGTGGAGGAGGCAAAAATATAAGATATTAAAAACAAAATGCAATGTTACCATATTTAAACGGTTTCTTACAATTAAAAACATTGTTTGTCTCATGTTACCAAGATAATCTTTTTGGCCACGATTCTGTCGAAATTTGCCAGTGTGCAGCGTACAGGGGAGATCGAAATAAGGATTGAATGATTTTTTTAGAAGCAACCATTCAATTGATACCGGGTATCCCAAAATATGTATAAAGCGAATTCGTTCTACATGGAAAAATAGGCCACAATATTTTACTATAACTATAGGTTTAAAAAAAGGTCATCGTCACCTAAATGTAAATTGATTAACGTTTAAACTATGCGAGGCAAGTCCTTCTTTAAAGACTAAATTTAGTATGTGATTTTTATTAAGTAATTTTTTCCCATGAAGAACGTATTCTGTTCTGGGTCATACTTTGGGACGCCCGGTATCAATTCAGTGGTTATTTCGAAAATAAATTATTCAATAATAAACCATGAATATTCAGAATACAAATGTGGCTGTACAGGAGACTTTCCCTGTACGCTGGAGAAATAATTGCCCTATACTCATCGGACACCCTATATATTTATACCATACCATGTAACCATCTCCTGGTTTCAACACTGTCTGTCCACGATAGAATTGAAATGAAATAGTTATTGAATTGTATTTGCTGCCATGTATAGAAATAATAGATTGTCAAAGAAGGACGTCCTCCTACCCGCGTTTGTCCGGGTTCAGAAAACAATATTACTGTATCGTTCGAGTCAAGTGAGAACTACACACCTGTTATCGACTTCCTTCCTGGAACAAACCAACCTAACTGCGTTCGGCAACTCTTTTAGTATCTTTACCACTTCAACGTGGCTTAGTCCTAAAAGTTTCTGACCGTTAACTTCTAGTAACTCATCCCCGGGACTTAGTTTTCCGTTTTGGCCTACAGGTCCCTCGGGAAGAATAGACCTATAGATATATTTATATAAATCACCACTATGGAAAATACATAATAATATATCGAAATTTTATTATTTAGCTACGTTTTATTACTGTTGCGATATTTTTTCCAATTATTAATAACTATTACTGCCACACGTGTTTATGAGATTTTATAAACATAAAAGTAAGTTTTATATATCCTGAAACTATATTTTTGTATTTACGACTGTTTTATTACAAAATTGACAAAATAATTTATGTATAGTATTTGCAGAATTATACCGTTGATCTTTTGACTGCAATAAAAGCCTCCTTATCCCTTCGACCATAAAATAAATAAGGAAATCCCAAATTTTAAAACTTTTCGAGCAGAGCCGGACTAGGTATACAAATTCAATTTATACCTATGCCTGATGCATATATAAATACAAAGTGATTTTTAATAATTTTAATCTTTAGTGGTTTTCCGGCGAGTAATTTTTAGTTAGGCTTATTAGTGGTAGAATGTGGCGTCCTTGGAATTGTGCTGATAGGGGGGCATCTTCAAGTGTCATTTTTAAAAGAAAGCATTTATCTACGGATGTCAAACTAATAATTAGAAATGTGTATCAATCGTTGTTGAGTAGAAATTTTAATTCGATGGATGCTTTAGCAGAGACGTCTACATTGACAAAAACTCTTTTATCTTCGGTAAGAGACATAGTACTTAAACCGGTTAATCCTAGAAAAAATCGGAGTGATTCTGGCACATTTAGAAGCATTGACGAAAATGGCATGGATTTATTAAGAAGAAAGATTTACCAAATGTATGAGGCACAAACTGTACCCACTTTGATTTCCCTCAAAGAGCGGCTGATTAAAGACGAAACAAATATCTCTTGTAGCCTTTCAAGCCTTAGGAAAATATTGCGTAAAATATGTTTAAAATACCGAAGCATTGATAAAAGACAAACATTAATGGAATCTCAACGTTTACGGGAATGGGGACTTAAATGTTTAACAGCTGTTAAACAATTTAGAGAAGAAAATCGTCCAATTATTTACCTTGACGAAACATGGTTCGATACCCATGACACTCCAAGAAAAGGTTGGGATGATTCTTCCAAAAAAATGTCAAACAAAGGCACCATCAAATAAAAGCAAAAGAGTCACAATATTACATGCTGGTTCAGAGAATGGGTTTGTTCCAAATTGTCTGTTGCTTTCAGCTAAAAACATAGCAGATTCTTCTTTAGATTACCATCAAGATACCGACGCACAACTTTTTGAAGATTGGTTTAAACATAAACTCCTTAAAAATATACCTGAACTGTGATGGACAAACTGTAATGGACAATGCTAGTTATCATAATCGGCAAGCAAAACAAAATTATCATTAATTGTTATCATTATTTTACATTTATTATAGGTACCTAAAACTAAAAATACCTATCTATTTATTTTAAATTATAAAAATAAATCATGTGGTGTGGTATACATTTTCAAGCCGGCCCTGATCCCATTTATTGAAGAGGTTGAGGCGTATACAATAGGGTTTAATCAGATAGTTTATTTATGGCAGTAAGAGTCAACGGTATAATTCTGCAACAACTATAAATATAGAAGACAGTGGCGTAGACATAACGGATTGAACCCCGCCCCCCGCCAATTGTCCTGGAATGCCACCACTACTGCCTAACAAAAAAACATACTACCAAAAAAATCAATCGCAAAGCCTTAAAGTTCTTACAAAAAATAAATACTTCCTGTATGTATTTTGTTCCTCTCAGAATTTTCTACTAAATTTGAAACGGTGTATGTTTCTATAACCGTTTAAATAAAACCATTTTTACAATAGTAATGTATAAAATACTTTAGTATATAAGGACTGCCCCCAAACCCTGACTACGCCACATCAGTAAATAGATGATGTAACCTATATCAAAGTATATACAATTTTTTAATATTCCGAAAACATGCCTCCATTTTCGATAGCTATGCAATTATTATTACCTTATGAAATGTCTAGGACGCAATTCTATACCTCCTTCAACGTCCACTGTGCCTTCTAGACTGATTCCTAATCCTGTAAAGAACAAACTGAGGAGCTTTGGAGCAGAACCGAATAAATCCACTATAATGATTTTTTGAGAATAGGCGATTTTTCCGTAGCTCAAAAAGTACTAGCTATTTCGTTTGTTTGTTCAATAAATATTACTGGGAATATCATAATATACCTTCGCCAACAGTATAAATTGGAAAAAATGATAATTATAAAAAATATAACAAAAAGAGATGTAAACTGCTGGCCATTTGCTTTCGAGCAAGAAAAATTTCGCCTAAATTTAAAAGTTAATATTTTCTGAACCAGATATGACCTCGATCTCCGGTTTTTAATGGTTGATAGATTTGTCCCTTAGGAAACAATTGCCAAAGTTGGATTGTCTTAAACTGTCAGAAAATTTTATATACAGGGTGTTAAAGAGGACGATGATTTTTGCTCCAATTTCAATAGCATGTAACTTTCACAATAATATTTTTAAATTTTATCACTGTACGTCAATTGAATCACTGGTTCATAGCAAAGAAAGGAATCTGTTAAATTTTTGATATCTGCTATATTTTAAGAGATACCGATTTTTTTGAAAAACTTTGCTTTTTTTCAACTTTTTGTTAGCTAGATCCCACTGTGCGTTGTATCGTGTAAACTTTGCAAGTGATTATTTTACCTTATGAAAAGCTTGTTTATGTTCAGTAACAACAATTGTACCTAAATGTTGTGATGTGCAGTGGCGTACTTATAATCACTTATATGTCTATGCTTTATGAGTATCTCACAATTTTTCTGTATTGGAAAATACTCGCCCCTAGATGAGGCAAGTTTTTCCTTATTTTTTAGTTTTTCATATCGCGCTACAGGTATATAATACAGTGTCTACAAAATTTTAAAAAGATAATTTTTTTATTAAATTGTTTGAAAAAATTTATTTAGTTTAATTTTAGGAATAGTGTCGTGTTAGAAAGTTAGAAATTAATAAATAAATTTTTTCCAACAATTAAAAAAAATTATCTTTTTTAAAATTTTGTAGACACTGTATAATATACCTGTAGCGCGATATGAAAAACTAAAAAAATAAGGAAAAACTTGCCTAATCTAGGGGCGAGTACTTTCCAGTACAAAAAAATTGTGGCATAAAGCAAAGACATATAAGTGATTATAAGTACGCCACTGCACATCACAACATTTAGGTACAATTGTTGTTACTGAACATAAACAAGCTTTTCATAAGGTATAATAATCACTTGCAAAGTTTGCACGATACAACGCACAGTGGGATCTAGCTAACAAAAAGTTGAAAAAAAGCAAAGTTTTTCAAAAAAATCGGTATCTCTTAAAATTTAGCAGATATCAAAAATTTGACAGATTACTTTCTTTGCTATGAACCAGTGATTCAATTGACGTACAGTGATAAAATTTAAAAATATTATTGTGAAAGTTACATGCTATTGAAATTGGAGCAAAAATCATCGTCCTCTTTAACACCCTGTATATAAAATTTTCTGACAGTTTAAAACAATCCAACTTTGGCAATTGTTTCCTAAGGGACAAATCTATCAACCATTAAAAACCGGAGATCGAGGTCATATCTGGTTCAGAAAATATTAACTTTTAAATTTAGGCGAAATTTTTCTTGCTCGAAAGCAAATGGCCAGCAGTTTATTTGGATTTTCTCAAAATGTTATTTATTACCAAATATTAATAAGAACATTCTTGAAAGTAGTACAAACCGAAAAACAATGTGTTTTACTAACAAAACCGAACAAATCACCAAAATAATTTTTAACCTTTAAATTTATTTCTCACTGTACTTACAAATAAAAAACGATCTTCTTTACCAACAAAACATATTTTTAACAGAAAATTAAATATCAGAAATCGCTGCATATTTATTCTACAAAATCACAATTTTTTGGGATTTATTCGGTCCTGCACCAAAACATTGATTTTGTCCTAAAATTTCACAAGGATTTGTTCTACTTTGCTCAAAACTATGTAGTTTATATGATGTCTGCGTTTAATGTTTCATATAAAATGGATTTATTCGGTTTTGCTCCAAAGCTCTTTAATTGTTACGATATGCCATTTACGGTAAGTATTTTTTAATCATGGGACATCGACAATCACCCCAAAACAGTAGTTGACTTGAGGTCGAAATTATGACATAACAACGAGATTTACCCGAAATTGCAATATAAATGGTAGTGAGAGAAAAAGAAGCTAAATTTCAATAATTCGGAAAAATTAAAATAAATTACAAGTCAAGATTGAAAGAGTCAATAACTTCCTAAACAACTAAATTTTCAGGTTAAAAAGAAAATATACCAATTTTTGACAATATTGAAATAAAAGTCAATGTTTATCGAAATCATTTCGACATTGACTTCAAAGTCGATGTATTTACTGTATAGGGCTGCATGGCCTTATTCAGTGGCCTTCCTGATTGCCAGACTTAATCCCGGTTGATTTTTTTATTATTATCAAGGTACAATATCGCTGAAGCGTTATAGACAACTAATAGTCAGGAAAAATATAGATAGATAACTTACCTTTGAGTTTAGTCAAATTCGCTACTACAATATTAGCTTCCTGTCCCAAAATACCTTCCCATTTTTGCGTAATGCCGGTTTCGAGATCATCCTCAAGGTTAGCCTCAAAGTTTTCCTCGATAAAGATTTCTTTCGTTTCTGGATTGGTATCGTATATTTCGCTGGCGACCGAGTTGATGGAGTCACCCTCCGGTTCTATACTAGGTTGCTAAAATAAATTAGAGGAATTCTTAATTATATAGTGAGGCACAAGAATTTTTTTTATTGTCGATTTCTTAACGAATTTGACCACTGGAAAATTTTAATTTTTTAATCATAAAGGCCGTATTACAGTCGGGAATTTTTATGGCGCCAGCAATGGCAATTATAATTCAAGGATTCAGGCGCAGTACACCGTTCTCCGTACTACAGTCAGAAATTCTACTCTTCTAACAATTAAAATGACACGGATTCATGCGCAGTACACTGTTCCCGATCAGCTGTCTCTCATTACCAGAAATGGGGCAGGCGCCATTTTAATTGCCCTTGCCGGCGCAATTGGGTAGACATGGATTATTCTGTTATTTTTAACTGTTTATTATTTGGCCGAACCAGGTATGAACAGGTAATGGCCATTTAAACCCACTGGTACTTAAATTAGCAGTTTACGTTCTTTATTAAACTTATGGACTGCTAATTCAGCAACTTTTTGAACCTCCTATTTGTAAATAGCAGTAGCTGCATTCACTGGTAATCAAAACGAACAGGTTTGCCCATCTCTAATTCTGGGGATATTTTAGGGATTTCAACAGTACCCACTGCTGTTCTGACCGTTGACAATGCTCCAGCTGATCGAAAACGGTTTACTGCGCATGAATACGTGCCATTATAATTGCCGGCGCAAGAGAAAAAATTGCCTAGTCTAATACGGCCTTAATAAACAGCAATTTTGCTAACCTCGTTATTGTCTATAGGAATCCAACTAAGGGTAGTCACAGAGGGAGAAGGCGGACTTCTTTCCCTTTTCTCTTGGTTAGCTATAGCTTCTTGTAGCCGTTCGAATTTGGGGCCTCTTAAATATCTAAAAGATATAATTCTTAAAAATACAATATACACTGCGCAACCAAAACTTTGCCTCAACTTTGCCGTTATCTTAAATAAGTTGCGCAGTGTTGTTTCTGCTTCTGTCGGAGACCTAATTTTGCTAACGCAGTAGCGTATCGTAATGTTCATCAAGGGCAAAGCTGGTAGATCCCAAAAAATAAACCCCAAAAAGCATTCCCTAATACCCTTTGCTACGTAATGTGATAATTGGCACACATTTGAAATTTCAGTAGTTTTATCCAACATAATTGCCATAAAAGAAGATTTTATTCAATAAATAATATATCCTACCTTTCGAATGTCAAAGTTACAGATTCCCCAGTCTCCCTCAATAACTTCACGGCATCATGATTGGTTAAATTTTGCAAAGACTGTCCATCTACCTCGATTATTCTATCGTTTATTTCTATTAGATCGCATTTAAATGCCTCGGAGCCCGCGTTGAGATTTTTTACAAAGATCCCGTTTAAATCCTCGCGTTCCCATACGTATCCTGGAAGAAATGGAGGGTTTAAATAAAACTACAAATAAATATAATACAGAATAGGTATCGATATTCTCTTTCAATTGGATATCGGCAGCTGGAGCCACTTTCAACATTTGTTATGTAAAATACACTATTCACTATAGGCGTGTATGTAAAAGAGCAGCAGCTACAGCGTTGATTACGCCTCGTATGCTATTGAAACCCAAAGGAGCAGCACCAAAGCGTACACAAACGAATACTTATAAACAGGAAGAATACAAACAGCCGTGTTAACAAATCGAAGCAGGTATGAACAAACGAACAAATCCGGCATCCATTACGTCTGGCATCAGCTGACAAACGCACGTGCTTTTCAAATGTCACTTTTGTCCAAATTTTTATTACTGTCAATATTTTAAAGTGACATTTAACCAACAAAAAACATTCAAAAAACCTTTAATTTGTTTTACTTAAGTGATGAAAATCAATATTAGGTTTCTGACATGTTTTAAGCTGTAAATATCACTTTAAAATAATCCTTACACACTCTTATATAATTTTTTGAACTAGTAACGTAACTACAAATGAAAAATTAAACTTCAGAAATAAAATAGGAAGTAAATCATAATTTACATAAAATATTTTAACATCTTCAACTGGGCTCTAGGTCCTAGCAAATATTTCAAGCTTCAAGTCCAAGCATATTTTTGGGCCCCATATGATTTAGGAAAAGAAATTATTATTGATGCTTACTCTCAGTAAAGATAACTAAATGAATATTTCAATTACAAATCACTTGCACCAAAAAGAAAACGACGTTTCTCGTGAAAAGATTAGAAAATTAAAAATTATTTTAAAATTTAAAGATGCTGCGTCTTCTCCACCATTTTAAATCACATCAGGTGTTGCTTGATTTCCATTCCCGCCAGACGAAGCAAGTTAGCTTGTTTAACAATTTGTGCTGTTCGCATTTTATACCTGTCTCTGTCTGCAGCAACCTTCCCTAATTCAGTAAAGTGAGACAAATATGACCAGGATCAAGTCGCCTGCATAAACACTCACTTTTGGCATTTCATATTAACTCTACGTAAGTCTGATATTGACGCTTAAATGATAGTGCGAAACAGATAGATAAAAGTAGGTTACTTGTGAGCGCATGGAGCAGAGTGTAGGCTTAGCATCACTTCCAAGGACCTATTACGTGTTTCGACCCCCCCCCCCCCCCCATAAGCAGTCTCATCGGGCTGGCGTACACCTTCCGTATGTCCCATCTAATACCAGTCTATGACGATAAGCTGCTTCGTGTGCACAAGGCCTTAGTCAACGACTACTTTTTGACATTTTCCTAAATCTGACATTGGCAAATACTCCTGTCATTTATGTAACAATTGTCAAATTTACAAATAGAGATAGTTCAATACAATGAACGAGAAAAGAACTATTGACAAACAAAATTCACCCTACCAAAGACTGAACGAAGAACCCTCCGATGCACTAGTTCCCAGACCCAGCATTCTGCTGCCCCATTTACAAGACTTCGAGAAAAAGTTCTTCGAACTCGTGGCTTCAGGCGATGTGTTGGCGGTAAAGGAATACCTCGAGAGGAACAAAGGTTTCAACATCAATTGCGTTAATTTCCAAGGAGTTTCCGCCCTCCTAATAGCTGTCCAAAATCATTCGGAGCCCATGGTAGAGTTCTTACTTGCACAGCGCGGTATCGATATAGGAGATTGTGTTCTCCACGCGGTTAAAGATAACCAAAGGAAAATACTAGAAGGACTCTTGGAGAAACTATGCGAGATATCGCCCAGTTTAGAGTTTGTAGGAGTCACTCATAGTACCGACTTCCCCGACTACGTTACACCTCTTATTTTAGCCGCCCAGTGTGGCCATTATGAAATAATAGAACTTTTAATTCAAAGAGGTCATATTATATCTAAACCTCACGCTCCAAGCTGTAGATGCTCCGACTGTAGAATACATTTAGAAAGGGACGATCTGCTCCACGCGGAAAGTTTGCGGCTGAATTTATATAGAGCCATTTCGAATCCCGCGTACATTTGTCATTCGACTCACGATCCGATTTTGGCGGCGTTTCAGTTATCGCAGGAACTAAAGGAGTGTTCCTTGATAGTGCCCGAATTTCGAGTAGCCTACGCGGAACTTTCCATCGAAATCAGTGCCTTCGCGGTAGATTTGATAGCTTGCTGCCGAAGCACCACCGAAATGGAATTGATACTAAAACAAACCGCTGGAATGGCTTCGCATATATACAGCTTACCCAGACTAGCCCTGGCTATGGACTATAAACAAAAGACATTCGTGGCACATCCGAACACCCAACAAATAGTAGAAGCGACTTGGTGCGGCGACTGGCACGAGTACAAACTCAAATCTACGCTTGTAGTTTACATGCTCCCTATACTGAGAATTTTTTCCCTCCCAATTATACTTGTAATGAGCCTGGTAATGCCTAACCACAACCTTACCAGGCATTGGAGTATACCCTTGAACAAAATGATCAGTCACGTCGCCGCCTATATCGTTTTCTTGATAATTATTTTCCTGGAATCCAATATCGATAAAACAGGTCAGAAACGGCAACCACCAAACTCCGGATTGGAACCGATTATCATCGTTTTTGTCGCCGGAAATGTCTGGAGCAGTGTTCGAATGTTATTACTGACTGGACCGACGAGGTATTTCAGGAAACTGTGGAACTGGCACGCCGTGATTAATAATTGCATGTTTTTACTGACGTTCCTATTCTGGTTAGCCTCATACTTTGACGCTATAAATAACGACCAAGTGGATTTGGAAAGAAAGTACTGGCATCATCTAGATCCGCTGTTGATAGCCGAGGGAACGTTTGCTGTAGCCGTGATAATGGCGTTCTTCAAACTTCTGTTTTTCTGTAGGCTGAATTATTACCTTGGGCCTCTGCAGATATCTCTTGGGAAAATGTGCGCGGACATGGCGAAATACTTTACAATTTTCACAATAATTATCATATCCTTTAGCGGAGGTTTGTGTAGGTTTTATCAGTATTACGATGGAATGGTTCAAGTCGACGAGAACGAAATGAAAACGCAACAGGTGTCCTCTTTCGTAGATTTTTCTTCGACGTTAAAAACTTTCTTTTGGGCCATTCTATGTATGGCTCCATTAGAAAGTGCAGACGTAATAATAGAAAATTTACCGGGCGAAACTCCGAAAACGACGATAATCAATAGCCACAGTTTCACGGAGGCCGTAGGATACATTTGCTTCGCCTCGTTCGAGGTTCTTATAGTCATTATGATCCTAAATATGCTTATAGCGACGATGTCGTCGACGTTTCAACGAGTCTTGGATAATTTGGACGTGGAATGGACATTCGGAAAGAGCGATTTTTATTTGGAATACATGTTGCAGCCGATTACTCCTTCGCCTTTCAATTTAATCCCCACTCCCGGTGGCGTAACTATGTTCATGGAGATGATGAATGGTACTCGAGCTGCAGGTAATTAATCAAGAATATAATTTAATATTATTTTTAGTTCAAAATGCATCACTGTATCGGACTCTGATGATGAACGTGACATTTACCGGATTCAATACGGATAGTATTGATCCTTTGTCGCTTTAAGAGAGAGAAAAATTTACTTGAGAGTTCCACACATGTTTCTTTTCATGTCAAACGTTCTGTCGGTCAAAGGCTCAAAAGTCACATCACTCAAAATTAAGATTCATCTATTGAGCTTTCTATGATGAGGACTACTCTCAAAACTCCCCTTAGAAATATATTTATGCAGACGACTGAACCGTAATATACAGGGTGTTCCTTAATGACGTCCTAATATATCAGCGTGTGATTCCTTAGTTCATTTTATAAAGAAAAGTTCATATGAACATATGTCCGCAACGGCTTAAATTTTTTGCTACAGGGTGTTGAAATTTATTTTTTAAATGGTTATTTTTTAATATCTTCGAAAGTACGTTAGATATTATTTTCAATTTTGATATGTGTTAATAGGATATAGAAGCACACATTTTAGTTCGAAAAGTTATTTAATTGTTCCACCAGTGGCGTCCCTGCAAACACGTCCTTTGATATTTTTTACAAAAAAGATGGTACGCCACTGATATTTTTCCATATGAATATTTTTCTGATTAGCCTGGCCAATTCTACATGAAAACGCTTAGTTTTTCTCGTCAGGCGCACCGTTCTTGATTAAAACAACTAAATTCATATCGAAACTCATTATTATTAACATTGATAAAATATTAATGATAAATTTTGTTTTATAAAAATTGTTGGAAATGGTCACCTTCCCTTAAAGGGCATACTTTCCGCCCGTCTTCGCATCGATCTGCCCACTCGCTAAAATATTGAAATTTTTATAAAACAAAATTTATCATTCATATTTTATCAATGTTAATAATAATGAGCTTCAATAGGAATCTAGTGGTTTTAATCAAGTCTGACGAGAAAAACTCAAGAGACCGTTTTCATATAGAATTGACCAGGCTACTCAGAAAAAATATCCATATGGGAAAATGTCAGTGGCGTACCATCTTTTTTGTAAAAAATATCAGAGGACATGTCTGCAGGGACGCCACTGGTGGAACAATTGAATAACTTTTCTAACTAAAATTTGTTGTTCTATATCCTATTAACACATACCAAAATTGAAAATAATATCTAAAGTACTTTCGGAGATATTAGAAAATAACCATTTAAAAAATAAAAATTCCTCACACTGTAGCAAAAAATTTAAGCCGTTGCGTTCATATGAACTTTTCTTTATAAAATGACCTAAGGAATCGCACCCTGAAATATTAGCACGTCATTAAGGAACAGTCTGTATAAACAGTTTAGGGAAAATGGACTAAAATCATATTTTTTGGCGTATCCTAGGAAATATGGAAGTAGGTGGCGGTTGTTGTCAAAGAACACCAGCAAGTAAAAATTCTTTGGATCAGAAAAATCCCCTGGAATATCCGGCTTTAATGTCTTTGCTCGTACAGAGGTACTTTAGAGAAAAGGACGAAGCGAATCAAGCGGCAAGCGAAATGGATCTACTGCGACAGGAAATTCACGAACTAAAAGCGTTATTGAATGATATTATTGCAGAAAATGAATAATCTCGTGTCTATTTTGATAATTTTAAGTAGCTACATATTACGTTTATATTTTATTTATACATAACCCCGATTAATTCTCGATTTAACCGATAGAAAACAGATTCTAGAGTACCTAGTTTACATTAGATTAGATTTATATAAATTTCCGAAAATTGAAATTTGGCATATCTTACAAAATGTTTTAAACTAAAATCTGGGTAAGACAATGACCCAAAAATATCGCCATCTAGATAACAAGAAATTACCATTTCTTATAAATACATATTATAGTATAGATATATTGTCTAAACTCCTATTTAGCAGCTAATTTTATAATAATGTTGATTAGACTAGTCGGAATATTTTTCTGCCGCGCTGTACATACATATATACGTATCTATTAATACTTTTAAATATATAATATATTATTCGCATTGGAATTTATTTTTTATTAACATTTTTTAGGTAATAAAATTAGAGAAGTAATTAAATGGTTTGACGTTATTAAAATTGGTTCGCAGCAAAAAATAGCCATTAAATCATTTGATCAGCATAAAAAGATTTTGCTTGCAATAAATAAAAATCGGGCTGCAACACTTGTTCTGCAAAAAATGCTACAAACTGTCAACAATTTAACCGATATCAGTCCGCTTGTAATATCATGTGTTCGCTTAATTAACAGTCGAGCTGCGAAATGATTACTTGGTCAGCAAGATTTTACAAGTGGTCAGTGGAAAAAAAGATGTCTCGAAGCTGTTTACTTCAGAGGTTTGCATATTAAAAGAATGGTTATCAATATAAATCATTGGATTGCGTTTGTTTTGAATAATCGGCAAAGTTCGTTATTGTGGCAGGAGCGAAAGCAGTCGCGTGATACGAGTAGCTAATTGCGCGCGTGTGTTTTCATTCGGTGTCGCAGTCAAGACCCAAAAGGTAACGGGGGCGGGTGTTGTGTTCCCAGGGCACTGTCAATTTATGTAACTTTCTTGTGTTTTCTTTTGCCGAATACAAGGAAATCGGCTACAAAAGGTGTAGCGGGGCGGGTTTTCACTTGTTTTCCCAGAGCACTATCACTATTTCACGTTTTATTGCTTTTTTTTTGATGACCAATATATTTAATATTTAATTTTACATTGTTCTGTTCGAAAAAATAAGAATATGTTCCTAACCAGTTAAATGATACCCATAAAATTATGCCTACGCACAATTAAACTTGTTTAATCCGCCTATTAAATGTGGACGCATGTTATTTATTTAATATTTAAAGAATAACTAACTAATAAGATCCGGATTCAAAATTATAAAACATAGTTGTTTAGTAAAAAATCACGTTAAATTCTTTAATTAAAAAGGCCACCAATAGTGATAAACAACCGAGTAGATTGGTAGGTAAGTAATTGACTTTTAATAGAAACTTGTAGGCAGTGAAATGATAAATCAAAGATAGTAAATATTGATAAAATGAAGTGTGTAAATAACGTCCGAATCTCGCGAAATACTCAAATTTTTATGAGATGATTCCCAAGTCTTCGGTAGTATAGTGGTAAGTATCCCCGCCTGTCACGCGGGAGACCCGGGTTCGATTCCCGGCCGGAGAGGACTTTTTTTCATCATACAAAATTTGCTTTTCATATCCTTTACATAGACATGACCAATTTTAAGTAATACAAAATATTTTTTTAAATAAGCGGTAAAAGAAAGCATAAATGCATATTTTAAAAAATCATAAAAGTTAAAAAGAACTTTTACAGGCTATTATAGTCTGTGGAAAGCCAGACCATGGGAAGCGGATAGGGCGACATCCAATAAAATTCACTCTAAAATAATACCGCCATTGTCCCCCATCAATAGTCCATATTACAAAGGTAAAATTAAAATAAAACAAATGAAAATGTGCGATCTATGTCCAACGTGGAACCTGCCATCTCTTTTCCAAGCATTTAATAATTACGATAATGATCAGACGACGTACATCTTATTCAGATTGTTATTTGACCCGGCAGCTGCTAACTTCCTGCATCTTTTGCCCGCTTGCCGCAAATCGTCAGAGTTCGGATAAATCCGTATGCATTTAACGAATTGAGGACATTCACGGGTCCGAGCCCGATTTCCAATTGCACTGGACCCTTGATAAGGATCGAGTACGCGTTTACGAGGGGGCGCTTAATTATAGTAGGTACATTTATAGTAAATTCTAATTTGCAATGAAAGGTTTATTTTTATTGGGAGGTCATTAATGACTCTTTATGGCTTCTATAAAATATTAAAACTCCCTTAAATTATACCGGTTGGTTCAAACGAGATTAGGATGTATAATTGTATAAAAAAATATTGTATATTCTTCCTTACCAGCTATAGTTATTCCTAACCCAAACTCATTCTTTTGCAATTCTACTGTATATCTCTCCGTTTCGGGTATGTCGTATTCCAAATCAACTGGAGTGACGATGATATGACTTGCACTCACCGGACTCTGACAGTCGTCAGATGATTCACAATTTGGAGTAATACTGAAACAAACATACAGGGTGTTATGGAAATGACGTATTAAGTATATTTAAACCGGCAATTCTTGAGATAAAGACAAATTAAAGAAAAATACCCATAAATGGCGCTTTTAATTCATTCAGCAGTAGAAGTGACCTGACGTGAAACCAGAAAAACACCTGTGGGGCACTGCGGTACATGTAAACAAAAAGCGAATTTTGACCGGTGTTGTCATATGTACACCTTAAACTCATTAGGCAAAATAAATAATTTAAACAATTTCCCATTCTGTAATACCTTATTGTACAATTAATTTAAGAAACTTTACGACAAAAAATGTTTTAAACAACATAAACATAAAGAATAGTTTTTTTTTTGAAGTAGTCCATCTCAAAGTGGAGTGAATTTATAGGGAGGTAAAGAAACTCACAGTCTGCTCCACTAGTTTAATAGCAATTAATTAGAAATAAAAATAAAAGCCATACATGTTTCGAAGGCTTAAGCCTTCATCATCAGTGAAAGGAAAAAACATCAAAACATCAAAAGGAGGGTACCCATGACATTGTTACAACTGTAAATAAGAGAAAAAAGGAAATTAAATAAGTTTAAGTGTAAATTTAAGCAAAAGGATTGAAGAAAATGAATTGACTCTATGGGATAATAGCTATAATTATAGGGGAGTAAAGAAAATATATGAATTGTGTAAATATATATGAAAACTCTTTCTTACCTAGAGAGCAGGAAAAGAAAAACCTTTTCATTATGTAAAAAATTGAAAAATATAAAATAGAAAGTAAAAAACAAAGGTTTATTTTTTGGAAAAACTTAATAAAATTTTTTTTTCTTCTTGAATTATTGTCAGGAAAGACACGATAAAAAATTAAAAAATTAAAAAATTAATTCATATTTTAATTATAATAAAATCTTTTTAAAAAAGATATTTAATTTTGAAATTTAGTTTTATATCAAATTCAAAATGAAATATCTTTTTTAAAAAGATTTTATTATAATTAAAATATGAATTAATTTTTTAATTTTTTAATTTTTTATCGTGTCTTTCCTGACAATAATTCAAGAAGAAAAAAAAAAAAATTTTTTATTAAGTTTTTCCAAAAAATAAACCTTTGTTTTTTACTTTCTATTTTATATTTTTCAATTTTTTACATAATGAAAAGGTTTTTCTTTTCCTGCTCTCTAGGTAAGAAAGAGTTTTCATATATATTTACACAATTCATATATTTTCTTTACTCCCCTATAATTATAGCTATTATCCCATAGAGTCAATTCATTTTCTTCAATCCTTTTGCTTAAATTTACACTTAAACTTATTTAATTTCCTTTTTTCTCTTATTTACAGTTGTAACAATGTCATGGGTACCCTCCTTTTGATGTTTTGATGTTTTTTCCTTTCACTGATGATGAAGGCTTAAAGCCTTCGAAACATGTATGGTTTTTATTTTTATTTCTAATTAATTGCTATTAAACTAGTGGAGCAGACTGTGAGTTTCTTTACCTCCCTATAAAGAATAGTATTAAATAAGTTTGAAATAGGCACGTATGTCACTAGGTCAAATGCCAATGACCTCTTAACGGCTTACAACGGCTGAGCCGAAGTGTTCGTATAGCGCCGCACGCTTGCGGGCTGTTAGTTGAAGACCAACCAGCGGCCGGATACATTGTATTTCGTCGATAACCAACAGTGTCGCAGCAATCCGCTATTTTATTTCGGTTTACGCGTGTATCTTACCAGTACATAAATAATCTTTGAATATTGTTTTTATTGACGAAACTAATTTGCTCAGTTTAAGACCGGTTGTTTCTTCTGGATGTCAAATTTCGTCGCGTGTAATAAAATCTAATAATCTGTAATATAATCTGTATTATTGTATTTTCAAAAGCTAACTATCGGTTCTGTTTCACTATTACTGTGTGTACATAAAGTGTTTCCAGAGTGTTCCCATAAAAAAGAAGAAAAACTGATTGTGTTTGTGCCTGGATTTCCTCGCTCTTTAGGTATAAAGATATATACAAGTAGGTAGATAAATAATTTAATTTTATATGGAATTTCAGTTTTACATTAAGTTTGGCAACATTGCCATTGGGCCTGGGTGATATACGTTTACAGTAGCGCGGACTGACCTGTGAGTAAGAGGGTTTGTTACCCCACTTTTAAAACGGTCGATTTAAAAAATAAAATATGTAGCACTTCTCTAGGACACCCAAGGAGTCACCCATTTAAATATAATACGTCATTTCCATAACACCCTGCATTTCATACCTACAGTGTGAAGAGAACCTATTCGTTGGCAACCAAGATATTTGTAGTGCACAGTTAAATTATATCTGGCCACAGGTCAAACAACTCAGGTTCCAATGGTTAATATTAAGTATACTTCAAAGTTCTTACCTATAATTATTATTGTTATTATTACAATAAACAATTTCGCAAATATCGACGCTCTTCACTTTCCTTATAACTTCGATTCTCTCCACGTGTTCATAGCCATTCTCAATGTTCTCTTCGATTCGTTCTTTATCGCTTAATACATCAGAATTTTTATCTATCGTAATCTCGTCGTCGAGACTGGGTTCCTTTTTGACAGCGAAAAAAGTGGCGTAACCATTTTGAAGTAACTGTCTGTCCAGCTCTTCCGGGTCGGTGAGGATTTTCGTAGGTACGATGGGTGCGCTACATTGGTACGTTGCAAAGTCTATGGAAGTCGGTTCGATGGGTCTGGCTACAACCATTCTAACCTAAAAGAGCGATTTACAAAAGGGGTTCGTTCGGGTTTGTTACATATACTATATACAACTAAAAAAACTTAAACTTACTTGGGATCCAGCTTGTCTTAGGACTCCAGCCACCTGATCAGCTGAGAACCCCAACAAATTTACGTCGCCAATCTGTAAAATATGATCTCCACTTTGAAGTCTTCTGTCTTTATCTGCTATGCCCCCCGGAAGAATTGATTTTATTACGACGCCTGTACTACGGCCACCAACAATACCAAAGCCTACACCAAAACATAAATGTGATACCTAAAATCCTATAGCAAGATTGAAGCACAAGACGCCCCTGAAGGGGACATTAAAACTAGGCCGATGATATAGAATTAGTTTTGAATAAATAGGCAAACTTATACCGGGTGATGCATCCGCACATATGAAATCCCATATCGTTTTTGAGTTGGCTGAATATTGGCTCCCTTGCTGTATATCTTATAGAAAAACAGCATTATAACTTCTTGAAGAGGCCAACATGGTAAACTCATGTGCCAAGTTTGAATATATTTTGATGAGCCAATCCTAATCTATTTAATTAAACTTAACGGCAAAACACGAAACTCCCATAGTTCAGGTAGTACGGCAAACACCAACAAATTAAATTTTGACATTGACAGAATGAAATTCAGTGTCAGTGATAATATTTTCATTATTCGTTGTTCAGCTTAACGTCATAGAAATTATTTGCTGGTGTTTGTTGTATTTTTTGGACTCCGAGAGTATCATGGTTTTGCCACCACATTTAATTGAATAGCTTAGAATCGGCTCACCAAAATGGATTCAAACTCAACACATGGGTTTACCATGTTCCTCCTTTTATCTGTTATCATGCAGTTTTTCTAGAAAATGTACAGGGGAGCCAATATTCAGCCAACCTCAAAAATTACATGGGATTCAACTCGACGATGTATCACCCGGTATAAGGCTCAACCCACTAATAAAGGAGTAGAAACTGATATAGCTTAAAAAGAAAACAAGATAGTAACATTAAAATAAATACATTAACAATGTTTACCTAGTCCAGAACCATCGTTAACCAAATCAATAACTTCCACTTGTGACCATTCTGTACTCAAAACCATTGTTTGCTACCTTAAAAACCATTTCTCACAACATTGATTTCAAATTTGGCGCCTTTCCAATTATTTAACGGAGGCCTTCATTCGATCGATTGATTTATTTTATAATATCGGTGATTATCTGCGAAAATCATTGTTTTGGATTCTTACATTCGACGAGCACGTAAATATTATCATGTTATTTAATAATTTTAAATGTTTAATACACATTTTTACGAAAATAAAACAAGAAAAAGCAGCAGAGACGGTTTACCACGAGCATTCACGGAACAACTGTTCCGAGGATGTTGACACCTAAGCGTAATTGTTTGGGTATTAGATAGGCAACCCTTTTTCTACCTGGAAAGAGATAGAAAATACACTTTTTACAGGTAAGATAAAGACCAATATACCACGGGAAGCATGGGCGGGATTATTCGGACTAGTACAATTACCCTTTTGATTTGATTGCGTTTTTTTATTGTGCAGGGCAGGGGTCGAAAATATATTACGTAGATTCCAGAGTTGATAAAAAATAACACGATTTATTCATGTCATGTTCCTGCACAAGTTATAATCAAGAGTTGAAACATTATAAAAAAAAAATAAGTTTTCCTATTTTTTTTTGCAACACAAACAGTTCTGGTGGTTTTTCATCGGAATATCCACTTTTTACGTTCCTGTAAGAAACGCGGCGAATTTGGGGTTTCTGGATTAAATAATTCGTTGAATCACGCGAGGTCGAATTGAATATTAACCTGTGAATCGATATATCATGCTGAATATTTCAGAGGGTGGAACGCGGGTGCTTTGTGTTGTTGCTTTATTTACATAATGTGATTTTGGGGCCGAATAGGAATTGATTGCCTACGATAAAACGTTATTTCTTATCATTATCAGTTAGGATATTATGGTTGTCGGAACGTCTCTACTTGTATAGCCTATATGTAATGAAAATGTCTCCCAATCAACTATGCTTTTAAAATACAACAAACATTGGTTGGTTTGCTAGTTCTGTTCCTGTATATAACGTTTGTTTAATCCCTGAGGAATATATTGGTTAAAAATAAACGAACTATCTCCATTCGGAATTTACCAGGCTAGTGGCGGTTTCGAGAAACGCTGTTGGCTGCCCGCGAATCAAAAACTTTTCGAACTTTTGATTGATGCGGTCTTTGTTTAGTTAACGTGATCGGACAAGAGTATACATCGTGTCCAAGATAAGGAGGGCCAGTACAGGGATCTCGGAAACCGTAAGAGATACGAAGTCGGTTAAATGGAGGTGAAGTTGCGCCTTTACGTGCCTAATAATATGCCGTTTAGAAAGTTTTAAACTTCCGAGTAGTTCCGGAGATATCCGGAAAACAACGAAATTCTGAAAAATCGTCTTATTTTTTTCCTGGGTTTTTTTGAGATCGAATTCTAAAATAAATTGCACTTTTACATTGCCACTTTTTCCGCTCTATCTAACAGCGTTAATTGTTTTGTAATCCGACGAGTCGTCTTCGAAGGGCCATTATCAACTTTCTTTTTTAAATATGGTCCCGTTTTCCTGATATTGGAATTTGAGAGCTTTTTTTCTCCCGAATGCAACGATGTATGACAAATTGTGGTTTAATGACGTTTCGAGGGTTTTTTGAACAACATCAGGAAATTTTGGGATACGGTCCTGTATTTCTCCTAATTTTATAAATAATATCTCATAAGTAAGCTATAAATTTTTTAATTATGTTGGACTAGTTCAATAAATAACAAATAATTTAATAATAAACCACAAATAAGTGAACAAAAATCATTCCAAAACAGTAATAAAACGAACAGCGAAAAAAGTAAGGAACTACATGATCAGGTGTTCAAAATGATTTCCGTTACTCTCTAAACACAAATAACATCTTCTAACTGCCACATAACAGTTTTTTTGAGATAAAATAAAATATGCGATAGAATATCAAACTTTTCAGCATTTGTAAAATTATGTTCCATATTTTCTGGAAAATAGAAAACCTCTTAAAACGTTCTCGAACGATCATAATGGGAATGTCAGTAAAACAAATCACGCGTCACCATCTTAATTTTTTTGTTTCAAGGGCCTACTTTTCTTTTAAATCCCGAATCAACAGAAGTTTGAAATAATGTTTCTGTATTTTGTTCACTTATTTGTGGTTTATTAAATTATTTGTTATTTATTATTGAACTAGTCCAACACAAGTAAAAATTTAGAGCTTACTTATGAGATATTATTTATAAAATTAGGAGAAATACAGGAACGTATCCCAAAATTTTCTGATGTTGTTCAAAAAACCCTCGAAACTTCAGTAAACCACAATGTGTCATACATCGTTGCATTCGGAAGAAAAAAGCTATCAAATTCCAATATCAGAAAAACAGGACCGTATTTAAGAAAAGAAAGTTGATAATGGCCCTTCGAAGACGACTCGTCGGACTATAAAACAATTAACGCCGTTAGATAGAGCGGAAAAAGTGGCAATGCAAAAGTGCAATTTACTTTAGAATTCGATCTCAAAAAACCCCAGGAAAACCATAAAACGATTTTTCAGAATTTCGTTTTTTTCCGGATATCTCCGGAAAAATTGAAATGATGACGGCGAAAAACTAGCGTTCTATTTTTCTTTTATAAAAGTATTATATTTATTTAGCTTTTAATTTTCGACGTATACATAACTTTACATAACAAGGTTATATTCAGTTATATCAGTAACAAATATTCATAAATACTTACCGAAAACACAAAAGTACGATAAAAATAGCTCTGAAAGGAACTGTTTTTAGGATTAAATTCAACTTGAAGACACAATAACTTATATGTATAAACCAATTAAAATTGACACCTCGAAATAGCAACTATGAGTTAACAGCTGGGAAATAACAAATCAATTATCAACAACAATTGTTAACTTTTGTCTTTGTCTAACACGTTATTGAATTCAAAACGTATTGCGGAACTTCGCAGACGTTCTATTATGTTTATCCACTTTTAATGCTATAATAAATAAAGATGGGGTGTTTTAAGTAACGATGGCTCTTGATCAATCGGTTTGTGACGCACGTGAAAAGATATAACGTACAGACTTTATACGCGCACCAATTTACTGTATTTTTACAGAATAATCTTATGGAAAATAAGATGAATTGAGGCGATTATGTAACAGAATATATAGCTTTTAAGATTATACATACAGTTGAGCCGCGGAAAGAATGGACATGCGTACCTGTATCAGTATCCAAATCGAGAAAAACTTTACTGTACTAAAGTAAAAAAATTAAATTTTAAATTTTAAAATGGAAGTTGCTGCATTATCGGATTTGTCCAGCAGTTGCAAGCTAGAAAATGTAATTCCAAGTCTGATAACAATTCCATTGCTGTAGAGTCACCTCTATTCTTTGCATACTATTATAATTCATTTACCATACTAATGGTTTGTTGATAGTTGGTGACATTTTGCTTACTGCATTCAACTTCTTCATCAGAGTCGTCAGATGTGGTTTCAGTTTGGACTACATAATCGGTAGGAATGGGGTCACTATCATCTTCTAATAGCACATTGCCATCACTGTTAATGAACTCGCCCAAATCATTGTTATCAAATTACAAACTTCCACAACATCAATATTCTCTTTCAGACTCAAAATGCGACATTTTTAGGCCAATTGTTTACGATTTTAACCTTACAACTCGCAAATAAATGGCGGACTGCTCTCGGGGAACCACATATACTTTCATTCGGCGCTGCCACGCATACGCGATTGGTTGCCGGTCTGTCTTCCGAGAATTTTTGCACCGTACTCGCACTCTTTATATGAAAACAGCCTGTCCGCGTCCGCCCAAGAGAGGTTGATTTTCATGGAATTTCATATACCTAGTCCCGGACTATGAAAAAATGTCAGCTTAATAGATATGTCCGCTTGTTAGAGGTGCCCGTTATGAGAGGTTTCACTCAATATCAATTCAAATATGATTTAGTGTTTAATTGCTTACAAAACATGGAAGGAAAATGTTTCCTTACCTTTGGAATAGATCCACGTTTCACAGTTTGATATTACTGTAAAGTTATAATGCACGTATATTCTTTCCCCGACTCAACTGTATTCTCAGACCACCATAAGTCTGTAAAATGGGTTACAGGATGGCACCATTAATATGTACGCCTAATTAAGTAACATATTTTAATGTCTTGTTAATTACTTCTAGCAGACATAATTATGATTCAACAACAAAAAACAAATTAAGTTCGATATTTTATTTTTTACCTGCCTATTTATCAAAATCTTCAACAGCAGGGTTGATAACCTAAAACGACCTAAGGAATCACAATATGAAATCTACCGGGTGGTGCATCAGAACAGCACACATTGGATTTCACATGTAAATTTCGAGGTAGTCAAATACTCGCGTCTGTATTGATTTTAACGAAAACCTTTATTAAGACTTTTTAAAGAGAATAATGAGATTAAAAAGTCATCCAAATTTGAACTTTTTTACATATACGGTTTTTAACATATTGAAAATTCTATCGCAGCTAGGTTAAAGCTGGAGTACGATTCGGTTTAATTTTAATTCAGGTATAAAATTAAATTTTTTCAATTAATTTTCGCTTTGAATATTTTTAATCGCCATGAGTGGAGAAGAAAATTATAATGATTAAATGGTAGTACCGCGGAAATAGTATCTGTAACATAAGTAGTACATTGTTTACCGAGTAGGAAATGACCAACATTCGTGGACGACCAGGAATGTGGCCTTTCCTACGAGGTAAACATACTATTTTTCCGAAAATCGTTTAAAAATCGACAGATATTGATTAATTTTGAAAAAATCGCGAATAATTTTATTCACAAATAAATGGTGCTTTGAAATTCGCAATAAAATTGGTTGCGTTACTATCAAAACGTATTAATGTTGAATTATCAAACTTTCAATCATTTATGTAGAACACTAACAACTGTAAGGAAATATCATTTCCCTTTAAGGCGCTCTGGGAGTGGTGCGTGTGTGAATAAAGCGATTCACGTTTGGAGGTTACATTCGTTGGGAAAAACGACCTCGGGAAGGTCGTTCCATAAGAATGAAGTTCGGGGAGTACTAAGCTTAACCACATATGGATGGCAGTGGTCCGTCGTGTATTTCTGCTATCCGCCGCTCTGCGCGGGATTAAGAGGGCAAGGTCAGCCGAGCACTTTCCATGAAAATATCTGTAAAAGGGAGTCAAATCCCCAACCTGTCTTCGATGTTCTAGGCTGTCGAGGCTCCTCGTCAGCTGGTGGTCTCCAATCAGACGAATGGCCCTCCTTTCGATGGAATCCAGTAGCCGAAGAGTATGTTTGGGTGCACAGCTCCAGACATGAGAGCAGTACTCTAGTGATGGTCGAATCGGGGTTTGTATAGTATCAAAAGTTGTTGAAGTACTATATCCGGCTCTGTAATGTTACCCTTTTTAGAGAAAATTGCTGCCTGGGTATTTTTAGCGTTAAATTCGACTTGGTTACTGTCACCCCAAGCCAAAATTTCTCCCAGGTCTCTGTTGACTTCATGCTGTTTGCGAAGGTGTGCGTCGGCAGCCGATATTTGTGCATTCAAAGAGAAAGATGAGATAAAGTGCGCTATCGTCAGCAAAACTAAATATCGGATTTTTCATTTTCACTCGAAGGTCGTTAGAATAGAATAAGAAGAGGGTGGGAGACAATATGGGCCCTTGAGGAACACCGGCATTGATGGTGAAGGTGTCTGAGAGAAATCCGTCAATCGCCACTTGCAGAGAGCGGTCCTTACGTGGGATATCCTAAGTGTCCTGCCCGGACGCACCACCCTGTATATAGTATAGTAAGGAACATCCTGTAGAGATGTCTTGCGTATAATAGTTGTTTGTAATGATTTGGAAAATCCAACGTAATTAGACATCTCATCTTGAAATTTGTTATTTTTTATTATTATTAGTATTAACCACGTGTGGTATATTAATTACAGATAAATCTTTGATTAATTTACTGAGTTCTAAAAAGTTTATTTTGAAACAAGTTATTCCAGTTAAAGTCAAAAACTCAACATCATTATAATGGTCGCCCCTATTGACTTTTGTACCGCACAAATGTATGGGGATTATCGTGTGATTAAACTAAACGAATATTTTACCTAAAATCTTTTGTTTATTTAAAGACTGGTTACTAATTTTTATAATGATATAATAATTATAGTCTAGTGCCAAGAATCCTACGCCAAAAATGTACGTAGTCCATTCGCGTCACAAATCGCAATATCGCAGTGTTTAATTTTACTTGTTCCAAGTTAATATTTGATTACTGCGTCATATTTTATCGGCCGGTCTTTGTTCAATCGTATGTTAACAAAAAAATCCCAGTACACATATGTACGTAGTTCGCCACACTCAACACGGATTTGTCGCAAAACCAATACAGCACACGGAAGAAGCAATATTCTGTGAACAGCAGTTCAGTGTAATTGTAATAATAACGAAAGTGGACCGTAGTTGAAGGGGCATTATCTAAACATTTCCAAGAATTTAGCGGTCATTTAATTGTCCAAATAGGTACTCGACCAGTTGGATTTTTACCGTCCGTCTTTAGTAGTATAAGAAATTGTTCTTTATACAGACGTAATGGAAAAGTACTTGGAAAAATATCGTTACAGTAACATAAGGTGTATTCTGTTCGATTTGGACAATACGCTGATTGAAACACGAAAAGCTGACGCGAGGGCGTGCGAAAAGGTAAATTTATGTTTTATTTTTAACATCTGATTGTTTTTTCTAGTCACGATAGAGCAGATTGAGACTAATGCGATTTTTATTTATAAAAATTATTGTTTTTGAGTCAGTCGCAGTGGGCGACGATACGTCCCTGGTCGATCAGCTGTTTAAATTACACGCATCAGCACTGTGCGATGGCACGTCATCGGAAAAATCGATGCGTGTTCTCTGGATGTGCATTTCATATCGATATAATTCCTGTTTAATTTTTATAAAAAAAAATCGCTGGAGTGTATGTGATAAATGTTCGGTATTTTTGATTTGAGTTATATATGTATATAATGTTTCTTTATTCCATCAAAGTTTTTTTTGCAGTTTTTCTAGCCAATATTTTGCCAGATTACAGATACATGCCTGGAACCTCGATTTTTATAGCAACTTTTGAAATTTTGACCAATTTTTTTATTAAATAAACTAATTTTTGTTTAAAATCTTAATTTCATTAGTCTACCTAGTTACAACCAGCGTTGCCACAGCTACCCCAAATGGGGTAGATCTGCCCCGATTCATCATGATTTCACTATCATGGGGTAGATCTACCCCGATTCATCATGATTTCACTTTCTCGCTCCCCTCAATCAAATCTACCCCGTTCGAGAAAAAATACAGTAAACAATTGCTTCACGCTAGATGCCATAGCGGGTGCTAAAATATTTAACGAGGGTATATGAGAATATTTTATATATAACTGTATATTAATAACATATCGGCATAAATTCTACCCCGTATCGGTCCAATTCTGTATTAATATTTATTTTACTTGAAACTTTATACTTCTGAAGATGGTTTATAATAAACAAACCGAAACTTCAATAGGCCAAAAAAATCATATCTCTGAACATTAGGACTGACATTTTCCAATAAAAATATTTAAAAAAAAACGATACTGGGCTATCGAATTTACTTAACAGTATCGATATTCGTGTTCATCCCTTCCGTAACATAAACATAACCTCAAAAATAGACGTCCTGTTGTGTTCGTTTGGATCTGGAAAATCATGGCAAAAAACGAATTCTCCTTCGTCAACAGTCAGAAGTCAACGACTGAGTCTAAAAATACGTAAGGTGATACGCCACACACAAATTGCCGAATATAGAAAGTCTAAAAGGGGGCCGATACTAAATATAACTTTAACGTTCGCGCGCAGCGTTTTTCAGTGTCTTTTCAATGTTCCACAAGTAAAGAGCGCCGGTAAACATAGTTTTCTTTGAGATACTCTACTTTGCGAAAATCTACAATGGCGGGGGAGGTGTCAGATGCTGTAAAAAAATGTTGCAACCTTTTAAAAAATTCACCAAGTGATACAGAAAAATTTGCTGCACTTTTTATGGTTACGAAGCTTGTCAAAGGGAAACATGCAACGCCGGCCGCTAGAGTCGCCATTTTTGAAGCTATTGGGTTTGACTTTCTCAGAAAACTTTTGTTGACGAATGATGTTCCCGTCGATTGCCCTCCTTCCATCTATAAGTCCGTTGCCTTGAGTATTCTCACCGTCTTTTGTATAGAAGAGCAGCTTGCTACAAAAAAAGAAATGCTGGATCTAATACCTGCATTTTTGGATATAGTTAAGTGTTCTGATGATAGTGACAATGATGACAGTCTTATGGGGATCGGAGAAGCCTATAATTGCCTTAAAGGGGTTGCTCTGTATGCTCCAGGTCAGAAAAAACTTATCGAGATTGGAGCTATTGATAAATTAAGTGAAATCTATGCTAGTGCGAGTTTCCAGTCAGATGAAGCCTTGAATATTATGGGGCTCCTTGTAGCCAAAAAAGGAGCCTTATCGTGGGATCCAAAAGACCCTAAAGCCTTCCACGCACTCGTAAACAAAATTGCACTTGATTTCGAAACGGACCAAGACAAGAGAAAATTTGAACTCGCCGAGTGCCTTAACGCAATCATCTTTAACTGTCCAAGGAAGGTAGTATCTGAAAGTGCAGCTAGTGAAACATGGCCCCAATGCATTTACAAGGGCTTGAGTGATATTTTACAAAGTAAGATCGGTGCAGCCCAGAGAAATCCTGCAATAATTTTGGCTTCTAGTATGTTAGATCTGTTGGGAGTAGACTGGATTTTTCAAGATGAAGCAAAAGGAAAACAAATGTTTTTATTGATGATTCAACTAGCAGCTGTTGAAGTAAGAATGCAGCTAGACGGTAAATCTCTAAAGGGAACTCAAAGTAACCAAAATCTGATCACAGCTTGTTATATCATCTTGGAGTTGTCCCTAAACTTTATGGGAGAAGATTCTCTGGAGTTGGACCAAAAGGAGCGTCAAAGTATATATTCAGCTCTTAAAGGAGCTTTTACGGCTGTGATTAACCTTCTAATAAAAGTATCTCAAGATAAAAACAAGCCCCAAGGAGAGGACAAGCTGTTTGTCTATGCAACAATCAGAGTTTTAGCTGCATGGTTAGCCCAAGAAACGACTGCAATGCGTCAGCAAGTGTATCAGTTATTGCCTTTTATGCTGGAGATGGCATTTGACAGTTTCCATGCTTATAAAACAAGAAGGATAGCAGAAAAAGCTGGTCAACCTGTAGAAAATGATCCCCTAAGTCAAATGGACCTTTTAAGGGTTTTATTGCCTGCTTTTTGCCATTTAGCAGTTGAGGATGAATCGAGGGCTATAATTTTAAAAGCTGGAGGTGATAAAATTCTTGTGGAATCTCTGGAATTTCACTGGACTATAGTCAACCACAAGAGGCCCCCTGTACCAAGAGCAGAAAGATTAAAGGCTCTAAGTCAACCGAAGCCTGAACTTACACCAGAAATCTTGGAAGATATGAAGGACTCCAGGGCAGCCATGATCAGTACTTGCAATGTCCTGATGAATTTAACAGTTTTGGAAGCAAAGTATGTGGAAAGTAGTGCCATATTCAATAATTTGCTTAAGTTTATTTTTGACGTTCTACCTGAACTAAAAGATATCCCAGAAAATTTGGTTTTACATGGAAATGTTGCTGTTTTGGGTTTGCTCCTTCTCAAACAGTTGTCAACTAAAGTGAAGAAAAATGATTTCTCTATCTGTAGATACATTCAAGCTACAATAAGGTTCCTGTGGGACGCCTATACTGTTGATGAATCCAATGACCCTACTGCTTTAGTAGTGGCAATGACATACAAAGAGCACTGGATAGAAATGATGGAGCTTTGGTTTTTGGGTATGCAAACCATGGCAGGAATTATTGCCCAGATTCCCTGGATAAGTGATTTCATCATTGAATCAGGTTGGGCTGAAGGAATCGTACAACTCCTGAAGAAAGTGAAGATAGGCACCCTTCCAGCAAATGTGAAATCGGCTTTTGAGGACTTTTTATGTCATCTGGTGGATGCCAATGAAAGTGTTGTTGAAGTGTTAAAGAAAGCTGAAGCATTGAGAGTGTGCCGGAACCATAGACTAATGGAATTGGGTAAAAAATTATTTGGCGATTAAAAAAGTACATTGAATAAGAACAATTCAAGGTGTTCCAAAAAACATTTTAAATGGTATGCTTGCTGGAACGTCCTCTGCTATGGACTGTTTTGTATAAAGATTTCAATTCAGGAAGTTACTTTTTATAAGCTCAAGCTTTTATATTATTTATTGCATTTTGTTGTATTTAAATGTTCTTTAATTTGTTAAAATGTTACAAATTTAGTCACTTTTTTGGTTGTTTACTTAAATATCCCTCATAATTATTTATATCTGTCATTGAAATACTATATGGCTAAAAAAAAAGTGATCTATTTTTGTAATTATAAGTAAGGAAAAGTAGATTTTTTTATACAGAAAATGATAATGTATTTTATACGAAATGTTTAATGTGTGATGTAGGATAATTATTAATAAAAACTATGATTTTCATTTATAATGTTTACTTTGTGATACAAATTTTCAGAAAATCAAAAAATAAATGGTTCAAAGTGTTTTGGCAGATGTAACTTTGAAATGTTTCCAAGAATTTGTGTAGTCTCTTGGATGCAAGAGAATAAATTTAGAAGTTACAAAATAGTTAATTTTATTATTAGAAATCACTATTTATGTTTCTTCATATTGCTTGTTGTTGGCAAATCAAGTCGCAGTCTTACAGATCTCAAAATTCTATAAACATTTTTGATCTTAGGATGTGTAGGTATCCATAAGAGCTTTGTTTGTTTTATTGGACATGGGGCTACAAATGTGATAGCAGCATTTAAAAAAAGGAGGCATACCAATTGTATTTCCAAATTAAAAAAAAAAGTTATTCTTCATTATTTCATCTGCTTGTTATACAAATACAAAACTGTTTTTTTTTGCTGGGTGCCAAAAAGTAAATTTTTATATTAATATTACATGAAGAAAATTCGAAAACTGAAAAAAGTATAGAAAAAACTATACTACTAAAATAAAGCTATACTAAGGTAATTTATAAAAAAACCTAGACTATATCACACTTCTCTTTATTCTCCTAGAGTGCTGAGTATGAGGTGTGTGTATATTGTAAATTTATGAAAAAAAAATGAGTTTGTATGTAAAATATCCCACAAATACGAAACGCGTGCCAACGTACAGGAAAACCTCGAACTATCAATTAATAACATTGAATCTGAGGTCAATTGTATACATGGATTTGACTTATGTAACCTAAATGTTAAGGAAGTCTTCAGTAAAAAGTGTGCTGAATACATATACTATAACAACTTTTGTTTGAGGTTGGAGGTTTTTCGTTCGGGTTTGAATCATTTTGTCTCTTTAGTTTTGTTTGCCAGGATGGTCTGGTTGTAGTAACTTTTAGTATTGAGTGAATTAATTGAGTTCTAGTGTTATTTGAAAGTGTATTGTTTGTGTGAATTGTTCTTGTTTATAGGATACATATATAGTTTCTTAATAATGTGATTTCACAAAACCACATAGGTATATCAAGTATCTAGGTGGTTTGAATGTCTAAAATGTACCTATTACTATCGTATGTTATACTGCTTTTGTGAATCCGTATTGTGATAATTTGGTAAATAAATACAAATACTTCTTGTAATGAAACGTTATAGGTAACAGTTACTGTTTAGCTTGCAAGTTTAGGTATAAAGTGTGCATTTTAGATCTATTTTGAATGCAAAAATATCTTTGAAACCCATAATAACTTCTGTGAAACAGCTTTACAAATCTAAATATTATTACCCTGTACAACAAAGTCGGGTCGTTTAACAATTACGCCGATGTACAAAACTGTTTGCAAGATCCTTGATAAAACTTATTCAGTTAGATTGATAACGGTCCTGTCTGTGCTTCATTTTCTTTTTCAAATGAAATTTTAGTATTTGGTGTGTATTCTAGATTGCAAGTGAATTAAAAGAAAAATACAAAATTACCTATGAAGACGCATCTAGGATGTCCACCAATTTCTTGAGTAATTTTAGAAAATGCCCCGACAACCCCCATGAGGATCTGGACAAATGGAGGATTTACTTATGGTCTCAAGCGCTGGGGGAGAAATACCAACAGAATGCAGGTAATTTCTAAATAGCTCATCTATTAAAGTAAAAGTGCACTATTAACCTAAAAGGTATGGCTTATTAAGGGTTTGTTGTGTTCCCCTCATATTCGCCGGTCCTTGATTTCCCTATTTCCATTTCTCAACACCATACATTATCAAAACCTTAGCTTAGACTAGAAAAGAAAGATCAAAACTAATTTCCATAGCATACGTATAGAGAAGAGGAAGTTTAACTTAACCTCAAATTTAACTTTGTTGACTTTTCTGTGCTTGTGATTATCGATGGACTGTTTTATAATTCTTCTAATATAAAAGCCACATAGTTTCATGTTAATTTGAAACAGCCTCAATTCTTTGTTAATATGGGAAAACTCTCTAAAGACAAACGTGATATTTATTACCGGAAAGCGAAAGAACAAGGCTGGAGAGCCCGCAGTGCATTCAAACTTCTTCAGATCGATGAAACCTTCAACATTTTAAACGGGGTAACGAAAGCGGTGGATCTGTGCGCCGCCCCGGGCAGTTGGTCCCAAGTACTATCACGGAAACTTTACTTAAATGAGGTAATTGACATTAGGGAGCCAACACACTTGTTTTATACGGAAGCTTTAGCAGAAGCTCAAGAGGAAGTGAAACCTGAACCACCTAAAAAGAATGAGAATGTTAAGATTGTTGCCGTTGATTTGCAGGTACGTAAATTGACTATTTGATAGTTTGTCTTATAATTAACATTATGTAATTTATAGACACACTGTTTTTTTTAGCCAATGTCCCCTCTTCCCGGAGTGATACAAATCCAAGGTGACATAACGAAGTACTCAACGGCTCAGGAAATCATTGCCCATTTTGAAGGAGAAACAGCTGATCTAGTTATTTGTGATGGAGCTCCCGATGTAACAGGGCTCCACTGTATGGATATCTACATTCAGGCACAACTTCTTTTAGGTGTGAAATTAAGAGTTTTTAAGGTTTTAAGAAGATTTTACAATTTGCTAAGGTAGTAGACCATTTATTGACACCTTACACCATTTATTAACACTTTTATTTTTAATATTGATTTTTAAGGAATTGATGGAAAACTGAATTAATAATATTTAACACACTAAAGTATTTGTAACATAATTTTGCTTCCTCCGCTGAATATTATAAACCGCTAGGTCCGATTCTAGCTTGTTTGACCCATACTGAGATATATACTTTTAAGTATCGGATACAATACGATACGATATTTTGTGATATCCATTGTAAAAAAATGCAGTTTTAGACCTACTCACGTTGACCAAAAATTGACCTTCCCCTTTTCTTCCATACTCTTCAAATGTAATAATGATTTAGAAACCTGTTTTTTTGAAAATGTGGTTAATTTTACTTTGATAATTTGTAGTATCAATCCTTTTTCTTTGTTATAAGATGTATTGTTTTCTTAAAAGTATTTTTGAATACAATTAGGTACACAAGATACCAGTAGATTGTCCAATACTCTGTGTAACTTTCTGAAGAACTTTATATAAGATTTAAGAAAAAAAATTTCTTGTCAACGCTAGGTCTATGAGCATAAATATAAAAGCGCAAATATAAGGTGCAAGATGACAGGATATTTACAGTAATACAACTTGGCAATCAGAGGGTATAAAGAATTGCATATCTTGATGAAATAACAAAATAATAGTATGTTTAATTATTAAACAAACTTACGTTTTTTATTTACTTTTGTAATCCGTGAACTTCCCATAACAAAGTCGATTTTGCGAAAAATAATAAACTCCTGGCTTCTAATTATTGCACTCAACGATGTGTACGCTCTTCAAGACTGCATCCCCAAAGTAACAACTCAAATTTATTTTCGCAACACCATAAAATTGTGAGAAAAACACGACAAAGCACGAAAATATCAAAACAAACAGGTGGCCATCTTGACAATTTAACGAATATTTTATGCAAAGACGCCACCAAGCGACCCTTTCTTCAACCCTTTCATTCATCATCTATCGTCTATGCATCTTCCTTCAACACATGGAGATGGAAGAAGACAGTTAGACAAACAGCAAACATTTTTGCCAAGGCCGTTCGTAACATTCTGCTTATTTATGAATGGGATTCTTAAGTATTCGTTGATTCTTACTATGAGTCCTTGCTTGGAATGCGTAGTACTACCATAGTAAAAGCCATTTTGTTTTGTCTCGTATGAATGAAATAAGATTTGCTTGGAATTTATGAACGAAAAATAGGTTATTGCGATAAATAAAATAAGGAAAATGTCGGTAGTAATGTACAACTGTAATGATACATAAATTGTGATTTTTTGTGAAAAACGAAGAACAAAATAAAATATATTTGTGTTTTTCAAATTTGATGTAATTTATTATGATTAAGTAATTTATACAAACACCGGTAGATGACAGTTCCAGGTTGTAATGGACAACGGGATTATTTTGGTATTGTCAATAATTGGTCTGCTACCTTATGTTACCAAAGAACGTAATATGGTTTATTTTTCAAAGTATGAAATATCCAAAATATTGACGAAATTCAATCGTTACAGGTGCTTTACACATAACATGCAACGTCCTACGTTCTGGTGGTACGTTCGTTGCAAAGATCTTCCGCGGCAAAGACAATGATCTGCTTACCAACCAGTTGCTGACCTTGTTTCATGAGGTTCACGTGGCAAAGCCCAAAAGTTCTAGAAATTCAAGTATAGAAGCGTTTGTTGTTTGTCAGGGATATAATCCCCCTGAAGATTTTGATCCTAAATTGATTACACCATATTTGGATGTTTCTAATAGGGACTTTAGTCCTCTAACAGGTATGAAGCTAATTCCTTTGAAGTATCAAATCCAAATATCAAAAATCCATCCATCCTCATAATTCCTTTGGTACATAAATAACTATTTTAGGTCTAAACAGAGTTATAATACCCTTTATTGTCTGTGGGGATGTAAGCGCTTACGATTCAGATATGTCCTATCCCTTACAGCTAGAAGGTGAAGCCCCGTACCAATACAGACCTCCAGTACAGCCCCCGATAGCCCCTCCATACAGTTTTAAGCAGGAACAACCGACCAAATCAGATATAGACCATTTCTTGAAAAAAATTGATGAGGCTGCAAAACGTGTGGGGCTGGGTTTGGGCGCTGATATGAATAGTTTGAACGATAGTGTCAGGAAGTTAAGTCTCGCAGAGGTTAATATGCCTGGTCCGTCCTGTAGCAAAGGTTAGTAAACTTAAAACTTAGGATGTTACATTTTCTGTGCTTATGCATAAATAAAGGAAATGTTTGGTGGAAACAATGATTGGTAGTAATTTTTTTTATATATATATTTTAGGTTCTATCGATTTGCCAGAAGAATTTTGCAAAAATGACACTAAAACGAAACAAATTTTCGATAATGGGCCATATTTTGACCTTATAACCAAAGTAGATAAAGTTAAGAAAACTCAACCTGAAGAAGAATCCGAAACGACAATAGAACTTCGAAACGTAGTCGATTTTAAAGTGTTGCCGGATTTTGAATTTTTGTATGAAGATGAACATGCCGATCCAGAAATTGTTCAAGCTTTGTTGCAACATATTCATTTGGGGAATGTGATGAATCCTTCAACTTGTTTTTGCTCTGATTGAAGAACTTTTTTTTTTAACGGTTAACGATATTTAGAGTTTTTTGGTTACGAGAAATTTATTTAATATAGGAAATTAAATTTGTTGAAAAATAAGTGTTTTTTTTTCGTTTCCTGTATGAGAGAAAATGATTTTTTTACCTCCCAATATTCCGGGCAAGGGAAACGCTACAACAACCAGAAATTCGACTTGGTTTGGTTGTTAAAGTCCGTTTTGTTGCAGTTGATAGCTCATTACGAGGGTTGAAGCCATAAAACAACCGTAAACCATAGGCGTTGCCAATAGTAATTACCTTATTTAATAAGAAAATTGGCCTCTGTCCATTGTTAAGTAGGATTAGGGTTAAAGTAGGTACAACAGGGGTAATTAATTTACCTATTTTTGCCTGCTTTAGGATGTTATTACGCCATTTGATGTGCGTTTGTCAAACTATGTATTTAGTTGTATTTAGATACTGCATTATCTCAAAGTTGAATTATTTCCTATACTTGTAACAATGGCTTCAAGTTTTTCGCCAACGTGTCTTCGTCAAATTAGCAAGAGTGCATATTCTCTCCGAGAAAAGACATTAATATTAAACGTGCATGATGCTCTAGTGTACCAGAAACCTGCAAGTGATGTTCGTAGCATCATTGCAGAGTGTGCCAATATGGTAGGAGTTGGAGAGGCTACTATATATAGGTTCTTGCGTGAAAGAAAATCTAAGAACCTCAGTGAGCCAAAACCACTCCCAGGAAAGAAACCGTTAGAAATTGACAATTTCATTAAAAATGGTATTAGAAGAAAAGTACATAGTTTTTATTTTGCCAAGGAAATACCAACTATAGACAAAATTTTACAAGCCATTAACTACGACGAGGACTTACCACAGCTATCACGAACGAAACTATGGAAAATACTTCATGATATGAACTTTCGATGGGAGAAGCAAAACAGAAAATCTTTTCTTATTGATAGAGCAGATATTATTTGCTGGAGACGTCAATACTTAAGGTCCATCCGAAAATACCGCAGCGAAGGCAAAAACATTTTCTATTTGGATGAAACTTGTCTGAACGAAGGGCACACCGTATCTAAAGTTTGGCAAGATAAAAATGTCCTAAGTTCTCGACAAGCTGTCATGGAAGGCTGGTCAACAGGACTTAGACCACCATCTGGAAAGGGACGCAGACTTATTATAACTCATATAGGAAGTTCAAATGGCTTTTTGGATCAAGGATTATTACAATTCCAGTCGAATTCTACTAAAGACTATCATGAAGAAATGACTGCTGATGTTTTCGAGGAATATTTTAAGCAAATGATAGAATACATTCCCGCTAATTCTGTAATAGTGATGGATAATGCCAGCTATCACTCTAGGCTAAAAGAGAATCTTCCCACAACTTCATGGAAAAAGGCGGAAATCGTAAACTGGTTACAACGAAAGGAATTGAGTTACGATAATACCATGGTAAAAAAAGAACTTTTGGACCGGTGTTAGGCTACATAAATCACAGTATAAAAAGTATGTTATTGACGAGATGGCAAGAGATCGAGGTATTATAGTGCTCCGTTTACCACCTTACCATTGTGAGCTAAATCCTATCGAATTAATATGGGCTCAAGTAAAAGGATATGTTGCTAGAAATAACAAAACTTTTAAAATGCAAGAAGTGCGACACCTCTTGCTTCATTCTTTAGCAAATGTGTCATCAGAAAATTGGCAAAACGCCATAAAACATGCTATAGTAGAGGAACAAAAAATGTGGGAACTTGACAACGTAATTGACACAACTATGGAAATTGAGCCTTTAGTAATAAGCGTAGGACATGATGACTCTTCAGATTCTTCTGAGGACCATTTTATCGAGTTATAATTATTGAAATTGTCAATATTTTTTGATCTGTAAATAAATTAGTTTTCTTGTAAATAAATTCATAAAATCATAAAATCTATTACATTTAAATAAAATAATAAGCGGTTACATTAAAAACCCAACTCTCCGACCATGATGGGCCGTTTTAATCATTATCCTTTCATTTCATTTTATGGCTCTATTGTTACTTTATCTGTTACCCGGTGGAATAGGTCAAAATTTCTTCATCTTTATGCTAGATGTACGTAAAAAGACCATTTTATAGGTAAAATATTTTAGGCCACCGGGCCCTTGTTTTGAATCTTTAATGAGGGTATCGAGCTATCAACGGCAACGAAACAGACTTTAGAATTCAATAACGCCATAAAATATGTATAATTTTACCGCGAATTTTAATTTATGAACACCCTATATACAGGATGGAAATGACGTATTATATTTAAACCGGCAATTCCTGCGATGAAAACAATTGAAGATATCCAAAAATGGTGCTTTAATTTAATATGCCCTGTACATGGCCTTATGTCAAACCAAAGATTACCACGAGGTGCCCCTGTTCGGAAGGTAAACACAGCAACATATGGCAATGAATCTTGAACAGTGTTGTCATATCTTCAGGGTAAACTCTTTAGAAAGTCAATAACGGTTTGACAGATTTCAAGTTGTTTATTTTTCAGTGTACATTATTATAAACTTTTACGTTCAGTTCGCTGGGAAACAATCTTTGATTTATAAACTTGAACTGACTCGAACGAACCGCCGCGGAGTTTATAAATGTTCAGGTATGTTCTCATTTGTTCAATTCGAACGACACCCGTCAGATCTGGACAACTTAAAAGTTTATAAATGCCACTTTTACCCTTTAGAAAAAAATACAATTTTATTTACCTTTTCGGACTTATTTAAAACCAACTTAATTTATAAAAAACACCAAGTACTCACATCACAAAATCACATTCGTTTTCGCGTCACAACACATCTAAGTACTGTTCAATCTGAATTAGTATTTTAAAGTGCTACTGTGTCGACAAAAATATGCCCCTATTGTCTGGGAAATAATGTATTTAACATTTAAAAATTTTAAACACAAATAACACGTTAGTTCTCTCGATCGATATCGGCCGGCTTCTTTAAACAGCTGATTTTGGACAATTCGACTAATGTTTAAAAATACAGCGTTGCCACTTTCGATGTTTTATAAGCGACTATCATAAATTGCCGAATTTTCTTCTCTAATATTACTTTCCTGTATAATTATAGTCTCGGAAATAGCAACCGCGCTGGCTCTAGTAGCAGAGAGTTCTCGGAAAGAAAGTTCGACTGGTCCGAAGATGGACTAGACCATTATTTCAAAGGGTAGTTCCTGTCAATTGTTAACATAATTGTTTCATTTTATCTTTAGTAAAGGGTTAATGTCCCATAGAAATTAGCGTTTTTATTATTTCTATTGCGAAATGTGCAATTATGCGTTAGTGTTGGGGTTTAGTGATAAGCTTATTATGATGCACTCCCACACTTTCATCGGGACACGTGATGAGCATAAAATTTTTCCCATAGAAAAAAGAACTGAAAGTGTCTGTGCCCTGGATTCCCGTCCACTTGTTGGGGTAATTTTTAATGGATTTGCGACCCCACTGAAACATTATACTGCAGTTATGCGTTTGCAAAAATATAACCACAGAAATTAATTATATTGGTTACATTTTATTTATTTTTTTGTATTTACATTTTTATAGTAAAAAAAACTTCTATGGACTCTCCAGAAAGGTTATATTGTTGTCTTCACCGCCCCGCAATGCGACAACCAAGTGCAAAACCGTACCGGCTTTCAGCTTGTAACTGCTGATACTCTTGTCGTCTTTCAGTTGCTTGCCTTGGAAAACCAACCTCTGCTGTTGAGGAGGGACACCTTCTTTTTCTTCTAGCTTTTCTTTAAGAACTAAAAAAATGCGATGAAGAAGATCAACATGAATAATATCAGCCAATACTGAATACAGTAAAACATGTAACTCGCGCAGGTTCTGAAGACATATAGCCAATATCACGAGTTTAAATGGTATAGACAGCGCCGCCGGTGTTGCGGTTTCAAACTTTTCTAGTACCCAGCGTAAACTCTCTGTGAACGCGTTTGTGCTCACTACTAAATGTAAATACCTCCATCTATTTTGCTTGCAAGCGCGGATCCAGGGGGGGTTGAGGGTCATGACCCCCAAACCATCAATTTAACACGAAAAATACCATATATACCGGTTTGACTAATGCGGCAGGGTATTACTTTTCGTAACTTTCCTATGACCCCTCCCAAAACGAAGTTTGACCCCCCCCCCCCCCCCCCCCCCGAACCGAAGTTCTGGATCCGCCCTTGTTTGCTTGGTCGTCTAAGCTTATAACATTATAAATTCCTACTATAGAATCGGCCCAGAAATGTGAATGCCAAGGTAAAAAAGAAATCCTGGATTTCTAGATAGGGTCGTTCGAGAATGGGTGCTTAATTGCAAATTAAAGTTTGTAACAAATGGAAAATATTTAAATAAAACCTTTGGTAAATATCTTATATTATAAACGATGTATTTTGGGGCGTAGATTACGAATCTGAATACGGTTTTTGCTGCAAATCCCTAGGTTTTGATATATCTCTTAGGTTTCATACGTATAATTTCTTGTTTTTGTTCTTTTTTATAACTATTTTTTATTTTACACAATGAAAATAAATTCTTCCTCATTAGAAAGACTCACATTTTGTGTTTTTCTATTGCATATTAAATTTTTAAATTAATTTAGCGCATTCTTTTTGGAGTTTTGAACAGTCCTAGATGGATACCTACCAATGCGAAATTATTTTGTCGAGTTCGATTATGTTTTTGATTAAAAAGTCATCAATTTCCAGTCGCGTCTAAATTTATTGGAAGAAGGTTTGTTGAATTGAGAAATATTGAATTTTAAAAATATTGTTTTACTTATTGCCATTTCACAGTAAATTTGGCTAGTGAAATGGGATACTTGGGAAAAAAATATCGGAACCATCAAGAATCGTTTTGTAAAAATTAATTTATAAACGTTTTCATACAGGGTGTTATGGAAATAAGTTTATTGTTCGTTCAAATGAACAATTGTTTTTTTCAGAACAGTTTATTTATCAATACATTATTACGAACTTATATATAATTGAATGATCCTCTAATCCAGCGTTTCTCAAACTTTCTTGACCACGGACCCCTTTTGATACTAGAATTTTGTTGTGGACCCCCAGCCGCTCACTACATTAGTAAGTAATAGGAAGTCATGCCTTTTACCTTTAGTTACAAATAATTTTTATGTTTTTCACAAATCAAAAAGAATTAATAAGCAAAAATCTGAATAATATATCACTGGCTGCAGCAAATGTACTTAGTGAGATGGATAGTTCTGCTTTCTTCTTCTTCTTCCACGCAGCTATGTTATATTGGGCTTAATTTGAAGAAAGCTGCAGCCTTATATATCTGGTTCGGCATTAAGTCGATTACGATATTTTGTTTTTGAGACATTTTATTCCCACTTAGCTATTCGCGGACCCCAGTTTGAGAAACGCTGCTCTAATCAATCTTTTAGAACACTGGTAACAAGGATAAATCCTATAATAATATTTATTATATCTATTTTATTTCATATTCTTTTCACCTTACCTAAAATCTTATCTGATGGCTCTACATCGATCATTCGTTCGTCTCCAGTTAAGGTGACAACTTTTATTATCATTGAATTAGGAAGGGCACTAGCTCCCGTCAGATATTCATTGGTAAAGGCGCACGGAGAATTTTGATTGCTGAAAGGCTTAAAAAAAATTTACTTTTACATTGTCGATGACAGTTGAAGTTTAATTTGACAAGAAAAAGTATGAAAGGTGTTTTGGTCGAATGATACGAGTGGTGGGGTTTCTTAGGGGAAATAATAAAATGGTGGGTACTACCAGTTTTAAAAAATTGGTGATCAGAGCCTTTTGGCTCTTTTCGTCCTCCGAATTTCGTGCTTGGAACTGTACTAGATAAGTTTCAGCAAAATTGAATACTAAAAATTTGAAAATTGTTTCTCGCGTTTCTTCGGCCTCCGCAAGTATACACTTGTAGAGGGGGAACAAATTCGTGCTTTGCCATTGGGATTTGGTAAGAATTCGGTATAATTCGAAAATGTAAAACGCAATGTCTTTTTTAAAAGTTGCTGGCTTTAAAATGTAAATTTTACTTGTATTAATAATAGTACATTACGTATCAAGGGCCGAAAAGAGGCTTTTACGGACGAGATGCGGAGACCGCACGAGTCCGGAAAAGCCTCCGACGGCCCGAGATGTGTACCGTATTTTTTTTTACAAGTGTTCCGAAGCTTTGATGCCAAATAAATAAATACATTCTTCAGACAGTTTTCCTGTCTACATGACATGAAAACACTCGCGCATGGAGAATGTAAATATCTATTTTTTATTTTTGACAAAATAGGCTCGGTGGCCTAGTGGTACAGCGGACGCCTTGTGATCTGACAGTCGCGGGTTCAAATCCCGCAGTCGGCCTCTCTGGTTTTATTTATTTTTTTACAAGTGCCCGAGTCTTTGAGGCCATATAAATAAAGAAATTCTTCAGACTTTTTCTAAAACGTCTTTGAAAAATAACTGCCAATTTAATTTATATATAATCCGCTATTTATTATCGCTTGTAGTATGGCTCGGTGGGTAGAGTGTCCGCCTGGCGATCTGATGGTCGCGGGTTCAAATCCCGCACCGACAATTCTGATTTTATTTATTTATAAGCACATGGTGACTCGAAGCGGGCGGGAAAAATCTTTCCCGCCCGCTCTCTTGGAAAACGCCCCTTTCGGTGAAGAGAACATGCATGAAAAGAGGCACTTTCGGGGCACATGTAAAAAAAAATATATTACTTGTACTTACACTAAGTAGAAATTTGATATAACTATTAGTTTTAAATTTAAAAAAAAACAGTAATAGGGCGTAATAATAATAACAATTAAGGGCAGAAATAGCACTAATAATTTAAAAATCTTCAGTTTCTTCAAAGCCAAAGTAAATTACAGTACTAGAGGTATTTTAATGAAGATGGTCAATTAAGGAACAAAACGTCGGATAACCTGTAATTGTTGTATACTACTGAACGAAGATTTAGGTCTTCTTTCATAATTTAAACAAAAAAAATCCATGCCCGTATTTAAAAAAATTAAGTTGATGATGGTGCTACAAAGACGAAACGTCGCATTCAAGTTCTGATGATGCCATCTTGTGGAGATTGAAAAGTATCAACGAGGAGGTGAAATGTATTTTTGCACATCTCTTCGAACAAAGTCAGAAAAAAATAAACACCGAAACACAAATTTTTTGATATTTCCAAATATTTTGTAAGCCCCTGTATATTAATTTTAGATTTTTTTGCGACATATTAAGGTAACATTGAAATATTGGCCCTAAATACACAAAAATTGGCTTAGTTGGGTTAGACACTGACCCAAGTCGCCTTGCCACTCGAGGTAACAAAAAAATTACCATTTCTTCCAAATATGTTATTTTGTCGAAAAAACGCTACGTAAACAATCAATGCCATCAATCGAGAAAAATGCAATAGACTGTTTACATGTAGAATTGACCAGGCTAATCAAAAAATATATTCACATGGAAAATATCAGTGTCGTAGGCGTACCACTTTCGTGTAAAATAACTCGAACAAACCCAATAAGTACTTCTGAACTAAAAAATACCATTCAATTTTTATTAATATATTTAAACTATTCTTTTACAGCTAACAACACGTTCAATAATATTAAACATATTATCGATTCTATAGAATAAAACGATTCCTGTGATACCTGGTGAACACAGAAAAATAAAAATACATGAGCACCATAAGTAAGAAAAAAATTGTTGTAGTCATTACAAAAAGAATTCGAATTATTATTAACTTTCATGTGATGGCATTATAAGTAAGCTAAAAAAACGTTTCTATGTTATCTGCTCCTCAATGCTTTGATCATTTCCAATCTATAACCATTTTTCAATCGGTAACTTTCAATTGTTTTGTTGTCTTTTAAAAATACTCCTCTGTAACGAAGCCTTTGTTGATCGGATGCAGTTCCCTCGACTTCTTGTAGTTTTGACTTTACTGTTTTGATTAGATCTGTTGGTTCCACTTCGATGCTTTGTTCTTTGCCTGAATAAAAATTGATTTTAACTCTCCCTCCTCTCTACAACAGTGCATTTTAAGAAATAATATATTTAAAATTAAGCGCTTTCCACCAATATCTATTTTAATATACCGGGTGATGATTAACTTGAACATAAGAAATCCCTTGTAATTTTTGGAGTGCCTGAATATTGGCTCGGGCGTCGTTTATAAGGGGCAAGACGGGACAGTCCCCCCCCCCCCCCAAATGATTTAGTTAAACAAGAACTTAAGTTAGATACAACAGTCGGGCAGTTTTTTGAAATTATAATAAAAAAAATATACTTATCTCGAAGGTGATTTTTTTGTTTGAAGTTTACATAGCATTCTATTATATTTTAGCCTGTCTGTAAAGGTTGCGTCTTTAGAGCGCTCTTTTAGTAAATTAAAATTATTAAATAATTGTTTGAGATCTACAATTGGCGAGGAAAGATTGCGTAATTTAGCTATGTTGATCATAGATTATAAAGTTGCGTCAAAACTAGATATAACAGATTTAGTAAATCGGTTCGCAAATGCCAAAGTCAGGGAAAGACCGTTTTAGCTTAAGTCCGTACCTATATCCTTATTCCTTATATACTTATTATATTTATTTATTTAATTACATACCTTATAGGTTTTAATAAACCTAATTACAAGGCACAAACCATGATAAACATAATACACAGTAACAAAATAATGAAACAGAATATTTACGAAAAAAAAAAAAATAAAAAAATCAGAAACATATACAGAGATAACAGTAATAATATACATATAAAAAACTAAAACAAGAAAAAACCGAAAAGTTATGACAGAGTCTTTCAGCGTTTAACAAGTCGACATATTTCCTGTAGTGAGGAGTTAAAAAGGTGGGGAGAACCTCAATATATTCGTACGCGGCGACGCCAAATAAAAGCAGCTACTATGACGACTATGTAATCGTGGTACACAGAAGTTAATCTTGGACAGAAAGTCTGGACAATCAATCAGGTTATTCAAAATTTTAAAGAGGGTTGTTAATAGGAACAAATTCCGCCGTTCCTTCAAAGAAGCAAAACCAAACATGCTAAGCAATTGCTCATGCGGAAAACCCTGCTGAGGATAGGTACCATCCCGCTTAAAAGTAACATATTTTAAAAACCTTCGCTGAACACCCTCCAAATCCCGGGGACCACACTACAGATCCATATTCCAAATAGTTTCCTATTTTATTTCATTATTGTTGTTGTTATTAATTATTTGTTCTTATTAAAGAATATTTTTCCAAAGTACATTTTATTTCTCCTACGTGTTTTCTATGAACATATTTTGCCCCGGGGCCTAAGTCTCACTAAATCCGCCACTGGCACACGGGGTTACCATGTCGGCCTCTTCAAGAAGTTATAATGCAGTTTTTCTATAAAATGTACAGGTGAGCCAATATTCAGCCAGCTCAAAAATGATATGGGATTTCCTATGTTCCACTTAACAATGTATCACCCGGTATAAGTACAACGTATTCAGATAAATGCATCAGGATAGTCATATCGCACAACATGTAGAATTACCTCACCTGATGCATTAACCGAACACCATGTATATGTATATTAAGACACAGGGTATTCAATTTTGTCTTGTCTTTACAGTATATTTGTTTTAAATTGCATTTGTTCCTATGAAGATAAAAAATAAGGTACTTATTTGCGGGAATTGACTAACTTACCGAGTAAAGGCTTAATTCTTAGAATCATTTAGGTATTGTTAAGTAACATCTATTGCTTAAGAAATGGCTTCATTTAGAAGTGTCCTTATTGTGTAGTTTCACGAAAAATTTTGCTTAAATCACTGAAAATTTGAAATTTTATGTAAATGTGTCAAAATGTCAGAACTACATGCATACCTGAAAAGGTGATAATGTATTATTGTTACAAAAATACACAGGAACTAAACTGAAAGTAGCAATACTCTTAAAAATGAAACGTGGATCTATTCCAAGGATCACATGTTTTGGAAGCAATTGGTTACCTTTGTCAAGAAATACAGTGAAAGCTCTCATAACGGACACCTCTAATAAGGGGACATCTCTATTAAGCGGACATTTTTTCATAGTCCGGAACTAGATATATGAAATTCCATGGAACGGACTCTCCTTTGGGCGGACGCGGACAGGCTGTTTTCATACAAAGAGTGCGAAAACCCTCCTTTAAACGGACAAAGAATTTTTTAAAATATTTTGGAGACGAATCAGTACGGTGCAAAAACTCTCTGAGGACAGACCGGCAACCAATCGCTTCGTCTAATGAAAGTATGTGTGATTCCCCGACCGCAGTCCGCCGTTTATTTGTGAGTTGCAAGGTTAAAATCGTAAACAATGGCACAAAAATATCGCGTTTTGAGTCTGAAGGAGAATATCGATGTTGTGGAAGTTTGTAATTTGATGACAATGATTTGGGCGAGTTCATTAACATTGATAGCAATGTGCTATTAGTAGATGATAGTGACCCCATTCCTACCGATTATGTAGTCCAAACTGAAACCACATCACTATCTGACGACTCTGATGAAGAAGTTGAATGCAGTAATCAAACAAATGTCACTAATTATCAACAAGCCATTAGTATGGTAAAGAAATTATAAGAGTATGCAAAGAATAGAGGTGACTCTACAGTCTACAGCAATGCAATTGTTATCAGACTTGGAATGACATTTTCTAGATTGCAAGTATAAGACGCAAACACGTCAAACTACGTTATTAGATTTTTTTAGTACTACATCCTAACTAAAACTAGTGTATTTTTGTTATGTTATGTTTATTTGTACATACATAGTAATAATTTTGCATTTACATATTACCTAATAACAAATTTCCCATGGGCGGACACCTCTATTAGGCGGACACATTTAAACGGACCCGTGGTGTCCGCCTAAGAGGAGGTTCCTCTGTATTATATTTTAAACCATAAACGAACCAGTAAATTTAAGAATAATGAACTTCACGACTTACGTTATCATTTTGAATTTATTTCTAGAATCAATCTACAAAAAATGGCTGATTCATCGCTATCAGAATCTCGCCCTACCACAAGAAATAACATTTTTGCTGAAAAGTCTTCGCAAGCGTTTCCGAATAGGCTTAATCACCAATGGACCATCGGCTGCTCAATGGGAAAAAATCGACAAACTGAATTTGAGAACATATTTTGATATTATTTTAGTATCAGGTGAGTTCTAGCAATATCTTCTTATAAGAGCACCAATTTTACAAATATCACAAAATTTTTCTACAGACAACTTTCAGTCCTTAGCATATAACTTACTAAAATAAACGATTTGCCTGTAGAAACGATTATAATTTGCGAAATATATGTTACTTGGTTACTTCCTGCATTAGAAAGCAATTTTAAAAGTTTTTTTTAGTAGATTATAACTGCAGCACTCAAATTTAAAAATGTATCGCCGGTCACGTGTCCCCAGTCAATAATTTCTTATTTTAGCCTTTTATATTTCACGTCATTTTGTTCCGCCCTCGCAGCTGCATGTATCGCCGGTCACGGCAGAAATTGCTTATAAATAACGCCACGACAGGTCGGCCTAATAGTTTTATAAATATGACGGCATGTGTTTGAATTTGTGTAAAGCGTGCTCCTGTTTAGGTAAGTTCCTTATTATGTTTATTTGAGGTATAAACTAGAACATTGCCTACTTTGTATCAAGCGGTTTTTTTTGTATGTTGTATCGCCGGTTACAGGGTTAACTCAGACCTAGTAGTCTTAATTAAGGGAAAATACTACACGAACAGATACTCATTTTAGTGTAAAAAAGTTTAAGAAATAGCTGGAATTAGATGGTATCCACAAATTTCTGCATTTTTGTATCGCCGGTCACAGTAACACCGGTCACGCATGCAAATGTTACCGGAGATAAATTGATGTGACCATTTATAAACCTTTAAGGAAAAATATATTTTGATGTGCAAGTTTCGTTTACACCTTAGGTAGATTAAAAATATGACTAATTTTCTTCGTATTTTAACATTCGATCACGAACATTCCAAAACTTTAAGCTAATATATGACAGGCTATTATAAATAACAGGAAAATGGTTATCGTGACTGATTAAAATAACCCAGTTCCAAATATTGGCTTTATATATGATTCAGAAGAGTAAAATTAGCCATGCGACGGGCGTTAAATTATTAAAAAATCGATGCTATAGACCAAAATCTTTGTGACGATGATCTTTTGCGCGGACATATATAATTCCTCTAATTAGATGCTTTAAGAAACCTATTAAAAAATAACAGTTAATAGGCGTTTTTGAGATTATTTATTTTTAAAATCCGATTTACTGAAAGTTGAAAACTATAAAGCATCCAGCTAATTTTTTTTGAGTAAAAGTGCGCAAGAGAAAATGCAGGGAAAACTATTTAGCATTGTTTGTTTATCTTTATTGTAGGGTAAGGTCTATGCTCTTACGATAACCTAGAATATATTCCAGGTGATTTACCCTATGAAAAGCCAGATAAAAGCATCTTCCTACAAGCATGTGACTATCTCGACATCAAACCCAAGCATTGTCTAATGGTAGGCGACAAGCTGGAGACAGATATCCAAGGAGGCATCAACGCTGAATTTGGAGGTACTGTATGGATACCCTTGGGGACTCGTTATGACTTGGTGGACAGCGACCCGCAACCTCAGTATATTCTAAAGGACGTCATGGACTTGAAATGTTTCCTTCTGAGTCCGCAGGAGTTTGACAGAAAATTGGCGAGTTTGCGGACATCTCGCGGAAATAAAAATAGAGCGACGAATCTGTCGAAATTAATGATGTCGTCTTTGTATATTGATTTGAATTCCGAGGGAGAAATCGATTCATTTTCGAATCCTATTGCGAGTAGCAGTAATGTAACATATAAACACTTTAATAGAGTTCTTAATCTGGATGAAGATTCCAACTCCAATGCTAGCGATGGAAGCTGATATTTGTGGAATATAGGTTGTAGATTAGTTGTACCTTGGATCAAACTTCTAGTGATATAGATAGGTTAAATTAGGGAATAAAAGTTTACACGAAAACGAGTAATTGTGACATACAGTTGAACTGAGAAAAGAATGAACGCGCTTAACAGTATGATTCAAATCTAGACTATGTAGATCAAGTAAGATGTCCCGATTTTTAAACTAGATACGTGTTTAGTTCACCAAAAAGGATCAGAAATTCTTGTACACTTTCAACATGAAATGTTCTTCACTTAATTTTATGTATACTTAGTATATTAAAAACCAAATTTTCAAGATAATACAATTCTAAGTAGGTATATATCAATTTCGAAATAATTATTGCGTAATTTTCTTACGGTTTTTAATAATCATTGGCTCAATTTGGTAAAATATTAATAAGGCAAAGTTGTTGAGTACAGAATTTCGGATTATACAGGCTATCTAACCATAAGGGGTAAAGATTGTTTCAAGAAAAATGGATATAACTTAATGACTGCCGTAAAAGTACCTGGGCCATCCCATTATTTATGACAGTTTGTTATTATTATGTGGAAAGGACCGGATTGTAATAATTATAATTAAATATAGGCACATCAGGTAGGTTAGGTTGCTTAATTTATATTTAAATATCTTTTTGTGGTAAAATTTGTTAGTTTTTGAGGAATGATTCAAGAATTGTCTTTTACCAAACATTCCTCAGAATAGCGTGATAGTAATGGACAATGCGAGCTATCACAGTCGTCTATTACATAAAGCTCCAAGCTCAAATAATACAAAATTGGAGATTCAGAACTGCATGGCGGCGAATGATATATATTTTGAAGAAAGTTATAAAAAAAAGTGATCTTTTAAAAGTTTAATATTTAAAAAAAATGTTATTTCATTTGATTACATTAATATAATCATATCATTACTTGTTTTCCTTAGTCCGTCCCTTCATACTTCACTTGTTTATTGCCAAGCTCTTGTCGACACAATGGGACCGACCCAGGAAATCATTAAGTCGTATCCAATTTTCGTGAATCGTACTGTAGTTGAAAATACAACCAGAAACGTTGTACAGGGTGTCCCTTTTTCTACACTTTATGGGGGGACTGTCTAGAGTTATTATCGAAGATAGAATGTTGGCGGTATTCACTTTCCGGCCCCACTTTTTAACGAAACGAAAGATTCCGGTGTCAAATTTGTTTTTGTTCTCTAAGATTTTAATCTACAGGGTGATTTTGAAAATCTTCGCTTTTTATTTATGCGTTAACTTATCAAAAAGATAAAAACTGATCTTGTTAGAGATGTTTACTTAAAGTTCAGTGGCGTAGCCATTTTTTCTCTAAAAAGATTCGTTCTTGAGATATTAACAAAAATAAAATACAATTTAAATGGGACACCCTATATATTATTTTTTTAATTATTTAAGCATACTGTGTTTGGGCTTACAAAATGTATAGTTGTGTGTATGTATATTCAAAAATAAGATAAAAATGCGATATTTTATTTTAACATTTTCTCATTTTAAAGGCCCGAGTGTTACATTTACTATTATTTGCATTACCTTCTATTGATAAAAATATTGTAAATTCTCTCTCTTACCGTTCCCGAAATCCCAATGGTGATGAACGAATTTGTTACACCCTGTATATTAGTACAAAGAAAAAGGGCGCATTCAGCACAACCCATCGATTTGTAAGCGATTAGTAATCGTCTGCTGAATGCACTAAAAAAAAAGGCGATTTCACAAATCGATAGGAAATCGGACGCCAAATTTTCCCTCGAATTTGTGATTTGACAGCGATTTATGTCAGTTTTGTTTGTCAAGTTGGAGAGTAAGATTTATAAAAAAGTACGAAAGAAGTGAAATATAATTATAAAAATATATTATACACGATATCCGCTAGTGAGAGGAGCATTAAAAATAAAATTATCCATTTCGTACAGAAAAAAATGTAATATTTGATGAAAATATTTAGAAGTGATCCTAACCAAACGAAAAACTGACAACTAAATGCATTCAGCTGAACTACAATCGATACGCATCGTGACGTCGTTGATTAACAATCGCTTATAAATCGATGGGCTCTGCTGAATGCAACCAAAGTACTTACAACTGATCTAGGCTATTGAATACTTAATGTCTCGAAGTTCTAATCTCCTATGTACATCGATGGGTTCCGTATATTTGTGCTGTAGAAAACGATACTAAGCGATTTTAGTATTACTTATACTTTTCAACAATAAAATATATGATTTTCCGTTTTGTATGGCACAAGCGAGCAAACCCAATATTATACAAGTAGATCTGTATGTTTATCATTGTTAACTAGTTTTAGTTTGATACCTACATAAAATGTACATTATTCGTATTATAAGTGAAATAAGTAGTTTACTTTTTGGTTGTGTATATTAATATCTATAGAGAATAGAGCAACAATATATTATTTTTATATCTGGATATATTCATGTTTTCTTCCCTCAACACGGTTCATTTTCCACTGAGAGTACTAGATGGAAATTTGAAACTGTTCTTCTTCATCTATGAACGCTGGGGTTCCCAACGACCTCGTTTTTTTCTCAGCGTCCTATTTTCTTTAAACCCTAACAAAGTCCTATATTATTCTACTATTTTAAGAGCTAAACGCAGCTTGCCAAGCAGGCACTATTTTATGCGAACTTTTAGCCAAATATACTTAGTTTTTTTTCTAATCTAAAACTGGATTGGTAAAGTTAAAGGATTATAAAACGCTATGAAAAAATTGCGATAAAAAATATAATGTTATAGTTTTTTTTTTTTTTTTTTTTGTAATCAAACAAGCACTATAGGAAAAATCCTTTAGGGCACTCTGGGAGTGGTGCGTGTGCGCAAAAAGATTCACGTTGGAGGTTATATTCCTTGGGAAAAACGACCTCGGGAAGGTCATTCCATAAGGGTGAAGTCCTCCAGATGAAAGAATTCTTAAATAATGAAGTTCGAGGAGTACTAAGCTTAAACACATATGGATGGGCGGCAGTGGTTCGTCGTGTATTTCTGCTATTATCTAGAGATTAGCTATTAGTTAGAGAGACAATAGGGGGTCCGTGAAGTGGAATATCAGTAATTTGGTTTTTCGTGGAGTTTAGGTCCCCCTCTACGACTTTTATATCTGATGAAATGCCGTAGAGCGTTCCTGAGTGGCACTGTACCGCTTTAGATAGGAAATTCTCAATAAATTCAAAATTATATCGAGCCATGTCTGAAAATGAATTTACAGCATCTGCATCTTGCATATACTTTTCCGAGCATGTCAAAACAAAATTTCATGAGATATAAAAGTTGTAGAGGAGGACCTAAACTCCACGAAAAAACAAATTACTGATATTTCACTTCACGGACCCCCTATTGTCACCGTCTCTCTAACTATTATAAGAATAATAATAACAATTTCAAATATGAAAAATTTCCAAATTTTTGTCACAGATCTTCCTGAAACTTGTTGATACCCTACTCGACATGTCAGATAACCTAAATATCAGATATCAAATATGAGATAAATATAAATTCACTAAAGAACTTTATTATTAACGGCTAAAACTTCACGAAACGCAATATTGATCAGCTGATGGCTCTCGTCTCTTTCTAACCTGCCAAAAAGCAGCATATTATTAAATAAAATTGATGCAACATAGATGGCTCTGATTGCTAATTTGGGATTGTTTGGGATCCTCATCTTAAGCATGTCCTAGTCCAGGGGTCGGCAACCTGGCTCGCGAGCCACATGCGGCTCTTTGGAGGGGAAGCTGCGGCTTCCATACGCAAATATTATTTATTTTATCGAAAAAAAAAACATTAAAAATTCGTTCTGAATCGATTAACGAGGACTAGGCACCGATTCTATCTCTCAGCCACTTGTACTCGCTTTTCACTGCACCCCTATCCCGTGACACGCGTCGTTACTGTCGTCAGTCCGTCGAAAGCTCTCGAATGTCGCCGTCGTCGGATGTTTCTATGTAGGTTTTAATTCGTTTTCGACGTTAGACAATTTGGCGTCTTCACCGGTGCTTTGGCTGTGACCAGGGGTCGGCAACCTACGGCTTGCGAGCCGCATGCGGCTCTTTCGATATTAAATGGCGGCCGTTAGTGGCTCTTTAAAAACAGAGAAAGTGTCCTAGTCGAACAAACACACAAACAAAAATAATTGCAAGGCTTTCCCAAATTACAGAAGCTGTCGATCTACGACACGATAAGTTTCATTTTTCGAATTAATTTTAAAAAATAATTTTTGTGGTTTTAAACTAAGTTTGCCAACCTCACTGTTTTTTTTTATTAAAAATTTTCGTAGGTTTTATAATTATAATGTAAGCGTTTTCGTACCAAGTTTCTTTTTGGTTAATTTTTCCCAAATTTTTTATATTTTCTGAGAAAACCCCGGTTTATTTCCTGCTCCAAATTAACCTACCGATTGGGGAGTACGTGCCGTCTCCCGAATCCACGAATATCCGATTTCATCCGACCTGGTTACCGACACGTGACCTGGTATAATATGGCTTGGCTTTCATGACTTATACCACTAAAATCCACCGGAATTCACTAACTAAAATAAACATTCTGCAGAGGGAAGTATCTTTATTCTTATATATATTAACAAAGTTTAAATAACAATAAGCTCAAGAGATTTTTAAAAGATATCTAGACTAAAACGAGAAACTTAAAACCATTAATCTAACACATATTAGCACTTCACCATTTGGCCTAAAAACGGCAATTTTTTTTACAAAATATACATTAATAAAGTACTATTATGTTATGTATAGTCTATATCACCTTAGTTTTTAATGGCGGGTTTGTTCCCTTCATATATGTCATTTCTAGTAATATTCTGTTTACACAACAATTTTTTGGCGACTGGCGCCTACAGCAGACGACGCCATAAAGAAGTGAAGAAGAACCATCAGGGCCGGTATAAATTATAAGCTTCTCCACTGAAAAACTTGTTAAGATTCGTAATATACAGCGAGTCCCAGAAGAAATGTCTAAATTCATTTAAAATTCAGCGGTAAGTTTTTTCAAAAAACGCTCGTACCCGTCGATTTTGATATTTAATTTTTTTTTTTTGTGGTAATTTCATGTATACAGGGTAGCTCAAAAATAAGTTACGACCATCAACTTCATTTTTTGAAAACATATATTTTTTATTTCATTTTTGAATTTTGCATTGAATTCTAAGCATGTTTCATGTACCATGTCCTATACATAAACTCAACAGTTATTGAAAAAATTAGGATTGAACATATCATTTAGGGAATCCAACGATCTATCAAATCTTCTGGCAATATGGCATTTTGGGCTCCATAATAAGTAAGAGTGTAAGAATTTCTCCAACTAGAATTAATTCCAGCATTAGTGGCTTTATTTCCGAATCCATTGGATCCAGACTCCCCTGACGAAGAACTGATATTCCAACAAGATGGTGCTCCTCCGCACTATGCGGCCACTGTGCGCACATTTTTGGATGAAACCTTTCCCAATCGGTGGATTGGAAGGAGAGGACCTATCGAATGGCCTGCTAGGTCGCCAGACCTAACTCCGCTGGACTTTTTTTTGTGGGGTTACCTCAAATCAAAAGTATTTGTTAACAGGCCAAACAATATGCAGGAGTTGAAAGAAAGGATCCGAAGAGAAGTGCGTGTCATAACTCCGGAAATGGTTGGAAACGTGCAAATAGAGTTTATTGATCGTCTTGGATATTGTCAAGCCGTAAATGGCGCACATTTTCAACATTTAATTTGATTTTGTTGTGTTTTTTTTAATAACCAGGTCTTACTTATAGATATGTTCAATCCTAATTTTTTCAATAACTGTTGAGTTTATGTATAGGACATGGTACATGAAACATGCTTAGAATTCAATGCAAAATTCAAAAATGAAATAAAAAATATATGTTTTCATTTGAAAAAATGAAGTTGATGGTCGTAACTTATTTTTGAGCTACCCTGTATACATGAAATTACCACAAAAAAAAAAATTAAAAAATCAAAATCGACGGGTACGAGCGTTTTTTGAAAAAACTTACCGCTGAATTTTAAATGAATTTAGACATTTCTTCTGGGACTCACTGTATAAACATATTATCATTCCTATAAATTTTTTTGGGTTACATGTTTGGGCAATTGAAACAGTTGAGCAAATAAAATATGTTTACTTACTTTTTAATAAAAAAAAATCTTTACAAGTCCAACAATATACTACCAAAATGTCTAATGAACAGAAAATAATGAAAAAATCCTTCCTGAAAACACTAAAACGCACTAAAAAAGAAACTTTGATATCACACATTTGTTAATCAAAATTGACTTGGACCCAGGTCTGTCAAATCAGCTGTAATCATTGTGATCCAAGAAATGAAATCGGAACGTAGAAAGAGATGCGTAAGAGCGCATATGCATCTTCGTCGCGTACGTACATGTAAAATATGGCCATTAATATTAGTTTTGGGAAAAACCAATGATTTTAATAATCGAGTACTTGATACTCGAGCGATTTTAATAATCGAGTGAATCGCTCGAGCGATTATTCACTTGAAATTTTTATGACCAAAAAGAATGTGTTGATAAAACACCAGGGGTTGTTTTTGTCTTATAGAAGTTTAGTCTAGAGTCTAGAGGAAGAACAGTTGATTGTGATTTTTTTAAAAATTACATCCTTTACTTTTTCAAGAATTTACAATCGCCGCTGGCTAGCCAGTCCCAGTCAAAACAAAACCCATGTCGCGCTGAATCCACTAAGGGATTTGCCATACTTTTTTATATGCACCTTCTCGTGTTTGGCTGGCGCGCCAAGATCGGGTATCAAGTGAAAGGCCATTGCCTTTCGCCTGAATTTATAACTAGAGTAGTATTTCCTAAGCGAAGCTCGGGTAACGAGTGACATAAGTAACAAGCGACGATTTTCGCTTGAATTTATAACTCGCGCAGTTTTTTTAATAATCGAGCGATGTCGGTTATTTCAATAATCGAGTACTCGAGCGGTTTTCCCTCGAGCGATCACAACACTAATTAATATATCTATCTTTTCTCAATTCAGCGATTAACTGCGTTTGAGCGTTTAGTTATTTTCAATTATGTTTTGGCCAACATATTTATTTGACATTATGTGAATTGTCAACGTTAAAAACTAAGGATATAGACTATATCACCAAAGATTTAATAAATAAAAGAGACCTCCAACGTTACCAATATTCTTAACACCATTTTTATAATGAAGGTGGCTCCAATTTCTTAATAAGTTACTTGTAATAACCACATCAGCAAGATGGTTACTTGTTGGGCGTCTCTAATATTTCACTTGCTTTGGTATATTTTTCAAAAAAATACAACCAATTTTCAATAGAATTCGAATTAAACCAATAAATGTCTTTTTTAATCACAATATTATTTTTTTAAAAATTAGCTGTAGTTTTATTAATTACTAAAATCTATCGAGGGGGAGGAAAATCAAACAGCTATTCTGTCTTTTTCTTACAGTCTAATATCAATATTCCTATACTTATTAGGAGATGGCAATATTCGTCGAGTAGGGAGATTTAATACTAATATAATTCTAAAAGGTCGATATTATTCACTAGAGTATCCTACAGGCGTTTTTGAGGACATTTTTTTTCTTTTTGTGTTTGTGTGGCTTCAGAACTATGGTTCCGTTGTGGTTTTTGGATGCGTGACTAGGGCTAAAGGCACCTAAAAGAAGAAAAATAATACTTAATAAAAACATCATTTTCAACCCCGAAACATTCACTTCCCTTTCTTGGTATTACCATTCAACCTGAATTCGTATTTTAAATTCTACAGTGTTAGATAAAAATACGCTCTTATAGTACAAGGTTCTTCGATTGGTTAGGAAATGATAGCAGTAGAAATAGTACATTACGTACCGAGGTGGAAAGTGCTTCATTCCTGTCAAGAGAGTCGGTAATTAATAACTAAATCTCGACACAGTAATGAAACTTTTCACCGATGTTTGTATACTATTTTATTTACAACCACATCTAACATCCTCTTCTTATTATTTTGAATTAAAATTATTAATATATGTCATTTTGGCCTTTCCATTGAAAAATTAGACAGAAATTTCAAATAACCGCAGGTGGTAAAATAACGTAGGTAATAATACACATCAAGATGGCAAATATCATTTTTTGAATATGGTTTCCATGCCACTAAACAATAGATTATTTTAACAACAGAAAAATACAGATGAGGATGGATGGAATTTCATTTTGCTGCTTCTCCACCGGAAATTCGAGAAGCAGCAAAAATAGTAGAAGTAGATCTTCTACCAACTAAAAGCCGCCCGAGATATGACAAGGCATATAACTGTTTCGAAGAATGGTGTACGGGAAACAAAGTTCAAAATCCTGCTTCTGAGTCGGCGCTACTAACTTATTTCAGTGAAAATGCCAAGACAAAGAAGATATCAACGATTTGATCACAATATTCAATGCTGAGGACCACGCTATCAATTAGGGAAAAGTAGACATATCGAAACACGCAAAGCATTTTTAAAAAAGTTTGTTTGTATATTATTTTGAGATATCGATTTTTAAAAACATTACAAAAGAATAATTTACTTTCCACTCGGGTGCAAAGTGAGCACTTTCCACCCTACGTTTTTTTACTTTTACTTTCCACCTATCAAAGATAGATGAAATGTCATTATTGGCATGGTTGTAAATAAAAACTATATACAAACCTCTTAGATATTAATCCAACTATCCGCGGGGGAGGAAAAGCATTACTATCCTCCTTTGGAAAAAAATATTTTTGGAGATAACATACGTAGCAAAATGGTTATGTAAGCTTGTTTGCTGTATAACTTTTCCCCAAATATTGTTACCCAACATATTACACTTTTTGGTGGTCCTTCTACGTCTTCGTAGACCGAACGTGTAGATACGATATCTTAAAAATGTCCACACTTACTTATATTGAGCGCGTTGTGGTGCATCGCAGGCTGGCGGATGGAGAAGTAGTCCCCGGGGACGCAGTCGTCCTCCCGGGGGTCCCTCAGTTCGGCGAGACAACGTTGAGCGAGATGCCGGAACACGGCGGACACGTTCACGTCCTCCTTGACGGAGGTGCGAACCAGACGGCATCCGAGCGCTCGGGCGAGCAGTTCGGCCTCTTCACTAAATAATAAAAATTGTATAAATTAATGTTTGCCAGAAGTGTTAGGTTTTTATAAAATGTATTTTAGTTATTATTTAGCACAAACCCGAACAACCCTTTACTTCAGGGAATTGAAGTCCCTTTAACTAAATCAATTATAAAGTTTAATTACAAATAAGTCCCAACTACATATTTAAAAACGCGAAACTCAGTACTTCGAAGTCCCCAAAGGGCTTGAAGCAAAGAAAGAGTTTGCAAACCCTCAAGTTTTGCCCCGCTCAGCTTTACATTAAAACCCATCCAGTACTTATAAGTCCCCAAAGGGCTTTAAGCAAAGAAAGGGCTTTACATTAAAACCCATCCAGTACTTACAAGTCCCCAAAGGGCTTTAAGCAAAGAAAGGATGAGCTTCACATTAAAACCCATCCAGTACTTATAAGTCCTCAAAGGGCTTGAAGCAAAGAAAGGGCTTTGCAAACCCTGAAGTTCTGCCACGCTCAGCTTTACATTATAACAAACCCATTACTAGTACTTACAAGTCCTCAAAGGGCTTGAAGCAAAGAAAGGGTTTTGCAAACCCTCAAGTTCTGCCCCGCTCAGCTTTACATTAAAATCCATACAGTACTTACAAGTCCTCAAAGGGCTTGAAGCAAAGAAAGGGTTTTTCAAACCCTCAAGTTCTGCCCCGCTCAACTTTACAGTAAAACAAGCCCAGTACTTGTAAGTCCTCAAAGGGCTTGAAGCATAGAAAGGGTTTGTTTCGGTATATCCAGTCACAAATAGGTAATTCAAAATATACGTAGGTAAAAATATGACAAATATAAATACTTACGGATTAACTACACTTTGATCCAAGAGATCAATTTTATTTTGGACTATGACTGTAGGAATTTCTCCACATTCGTTTTCAACCTAAAACCAAAAATAGAACGTATTTAATTTAAAAAATATGGATTTCCATAAGTAAAGCGGTACTTAATACAGAAGGTGCAATTTGAAAAGTTTGCACCCTTAATATCTCACTTAAGATACGTTATTTTTATTGTTCAAGGGCACGCATTTAAAGAAGCAGCCTGCGTGGTTTAACCCTCCAGTGAGGGGTAGAAGTTACCCTAAACTCTTAATGGGAAGGGAGGTAGCATATAATTTTTTTCGTTTAAATTTATTCCCAACAATATATATTATTTTTTGAATAGTAGTTACCAATAAATCACTTTCAATAATTGGACATACACTATCGCACTGAGCTACTGGTATTATATTGACTCTCTCTCTCTTAGTAGAATGATTAGTGGTCTGAGCTCACCCCGAGTGACATAGTAAATAGGTATTTGTAGAGTAAAGTCAATTTCTATCTGTTTCCGGTGGCGTGGCGAAGCCAAGTAAAACGTTAAATTTTATGAGTGAAAAAACGGGTTGGTGTGCACGGTTTACCGGTCATATTTTTAAAGGTTGCTCGTCGGTTGTCGTGCGCACAATGTTGTCGTCGTCATATAGGCAACCACGCCGTATTGGTGCCGGTTTGGTTGCCAACCAAGGATATTAAAAAATCTATCGATACGTGGACAATAGATATCAAAACTAATTCTAAAAGTGACTTTTCAGTGATGGCCACAAGGCCTTCTTTTATGCGAGAAAATAGATTGTTTATTTCCCAGTAAACAAGGTCTTGATGTGCCAAAATATTGCCGTGTAATCATTTTCATTAAGGGCGAAGTACGGTCCTGGGTCGTCGGTTTCAGTAGACATTGAGCATGACATCTGAAGATCAGCTTTGTTTACATGCGCGAGGCAATAAATTTGCCACTTTTGATTTTAGAGTTTGGCTATCCATCGATATAGGTCGGTGGGTGAAGACTGAATCGGTCTGAAGTTTCCTCCGTAAAACGTATACCGGGTGGTGCGACCACATAAGATATCCCACGTAAATTATAAGATAACCCTATTGATTTTAGCCCAATAATGTGCTGAAACTTTTTCAAGACTACAATAGGAAAAATTATGTATATAAAATATTTTCCTAGTAATTTAAGATTTAACAAAATGTATTTTTAAAATGATAAAATAGAAAATACAGACTTGATGAGACATTTCTGTCAGTATACACCAGCAAATAAATGATTAAAAATTTGCCAAATTCATTTTATGTTAATGTTAATATCATGGACATTGTATTTTCATTTTAGCCTGAATTTAAAAAAATTAAACAGAATCGTACAAGGTGTCCCATTTTCGACAATTTTATAGGGTATCCGTAATTGTTAGCGCTATCAAAAAAGTACTGTGTGTCATGTGCTCTTTTTGGGTCAAACTCAAAAAGGTAATATCAAAAATTGAATATTTTCACTCGTTAAGAGATACGGGGGAAAATCAAAAATTGACAATTTCTATAGTCTTCTTTCTATTTTCTTAGTTAAAAGAGATACAGAGAAGTGTTTTATACAGAAGTTTGTTTATATTGATTGTTGAATGATCTGTGTTTCAGAATAAGTATACGGGGTCAAGTAAAAAAGTTATCGGACCTAACCTAATTTCCTATAATTGAAAACCCCGTATATTTTAATCTAAAAATATAATGTTTTAAATTCTCCTTTCAAATATATAACACACCATGGATGATATTGGTTTCCTAGGCGATTTATTTAAACTTTATTACTTTAAACCACAGTAGGTCATGAAACGAAAGCTAATATCCTAGAGACAACTATGTTGACATTCTAATTGTTATTAACATTTAACGTCAATTTTATTTTTACATATTCATTTGTGAAAATGACTTATCAACATTTTGATAAATTTGATATGATATCTATCATCCATGGTGTGTTATAAATTTGAAAAGAAAGTTTAAAATGCTATCTTGTTAGATTAAAAACGCAGGTTTACATTGAAAAAATGAGGTTAGGTCCGATAACTTTCTTACCTGACCCCTATACTTATTATGAAAACATCAGATTATTCAACAATCATTATAAATAAACTTGTGTATAGAACATTTTTCTGTATCTCTTTTAACTACGAAAATATAGGGTAATTTAGAAATTATCAATTTGTTGATTTTCCCCCGTATCTCTTAAGCAAGCGAAAATTTTCACATTTTGATTTTACCATTTTAAGTTTGACCCAAAAAGAGCACATGACACCTACATTATTTTTTTGATAGCACTAACAATAACGGAGATACCATATAAAAATGTCGAAAATGGGAGACCCGTACTCTAGAATTAAGCTAGTTTGAAAACAGAATTTTCTTAATATATCTTAACAACGGTATGTGTAAAAAAAGTTTGAATTTGGCAGACTTTTTACTCTCATTATTCTCTTTGAAAAGCCTTAATAAAAGTTTTTGGAGGTAATTACACTAGTGCCTACAAATTTTCGATAATTTTGCATGAAAGCGTATTGCCTAAAAACAACAAGAGTTCATTTTCATATTTGGCTATTTTACAAAATTTGAAAATGAACGAATGTTGTTTTTCAAAGGAAATACGCTTAAATGTAAAATTATCTGATAATTGTTATGCACGAGTGTAATTTAGGGAGAAAATTACTCGAATAATGGTTAAAACAACTTTATATTACAACTTTTAAATAAAGAACTAAAAAAATTAGTAATTATTAATAACGCAATTGTAATAATATTTAATATTTGAGTTTGTATAAGATTTATTTTTTTAAACGTCAAAAAGTGTCATTATCTTTGTCAATAAACAATAAAAACTTGGCGGGTTGTTTTCGATAGCTAGAGGGGTTGTTTTCGATGTATTCAATCGAAAACAACACCTCTAGCTTAATGTATGAGGGTAATTTTGTTTAAAATCAATAGGGCATCGAATATTTGACCATCGCGAAATTTAAATGGGAAATACCTCAAGTCCTGTGGTTCGGACCACCAGGTAGCAAAACAATCGAACAATTTTTTAAATTTTGTTCAAATTATCGTGTTTTCATTTCATTTACGTTAACATATTTTGTCGTAAAATTTGCCTCGGCACTCTGTCTATCATGCATTGTTAAATCACCCAAGTGCGATATTAAAGAAACATCTCTTGCGAATAAAACGTTCGCCTTCGTTGCATATTACATAAATCAAGGTCAAAAACCCCAAAATTTGCTTCAAGTAACAATTTGATAATAAAAAGCCTCTCATTAAATTTCTTTCGTATCATAGCCAAGAATAAAAGAATATTTCAGCAGGCACTTTTCTAACACGCAGGCATGTTCCGGAACATTTCCCTTGCTGGTCTGATGTGTAATTTAACTACAACAATGATTAGAATTACCATAATCGTATAAGTAAAAAGTGGAATTACTTTAGTATAATATCTGGGCATGTAATAACAACGTTCACAGCCGTAGTGTTACATTTTGCAGACATTTTTTTTTCGTATTTTTAATATAGAAACTTTTAAAATGATGGACTGGCATAGTTAATAAAGCAATTGAAGCAAAAGCACATTTATTTCATCGGTCTCGTGATTTTCCTTATGGTTGATTTTATGCAGAGGTTTAGAAAATGAACCTTGTTCAATTCAATTTTATTTGTTTATTTAAAAAATAAAAAGTCTATACTTTTCAGGTGGTATTAATATCACCACCCGATGATACCTTCTACAATAAGGGCGTATTTTGGTCTACACAGTAGCACTTTAAAATACTATTTCGGATTGAATGGTACTACCAAGAAAAGGAAGCCTTCTCCATTGATAGGATGTCACCACCTGCTGACCGGTTGTTCGTAATAATTTTTCCATACATTGATATTAAATTTTATTTTATCTTTGGAAAAATTATTTTACTCGGCTGTCCTCTATCGACATATCTACAAGTAATTTAAGAAATTTTATAAATTTCATAGAATTACATACTACAAAAATGCTTATAAACTCCTGGACCAAATTAACGCAACATCATAAATTTCCCATATTTTTGATGCTATTTTTTTTCTGAATTTATGATGATTGAATGATTTTTTTTGCATTGTAGGTTGATTCCTTGACAATGTCATAGTTTTCGCTGTTTATGATAAAAATTTAATTTTCGATTTATACTGGGTGTACTAGAAATGCTATGTTTTTTTCCGAAAATTCGTATCACCCTGTGGACTATAGTAGCAACCCCGAAGCATATTGCAGTTGACATTAAACGGTAGGTCCATCTTTCCCCAATATTTTCTTTTCTGGTTTACTTCATTATCTCTGTTATTAAAGGAGATATGCCGTTTTATAGCGTACCATGTTTTTATAGACTTTAATATTCAACATTCACTGTTAAATGTTTTCAAGTAGACTATGGACTTTTTCTGACATTGCAAGCGATGTGTCAGCAGATGTTGTGTTTTAAAGTTACAAAGGTCAAATAAAATTCGCCAAACTGATAAAAACTGTTCGGAAACTGCTTATCAAACGTTCGTTTCGTATGCTCAGTTGCTCGACGAGTATTTTAATCTTGAAACCTACTGTTACTCTATAAAACGGTGTATCTCCTTTAATAACAGAGATAATGAAGTAAACCAAAAAAGAAAATGTTAGGGAAAGATGGACCTACCGTTTAATGTCAACTGCAATATGTTTCGGTTGCTAATATACTCCACAGGGTGATGGCAATTTTCGGAAAAACATAGCATTTTTAGTACACCCAGTATAAATCGAAAACTAAATTTTTATCATAAACAGCGAAAACTATGACATTGTCAAGGAACCAACCTACAATGCAAAAAATCATCACGGGCCCGATCGATTAACATTCAGAATTGTTGAATTAAATTCAAATAGAAAATATATCACTCATTATCGGTAAAACAAAACCATCGTACCTTAAGCTTCCACGAATGCGCAGCTTCAAAGGAATCCCTATCAGTAGTGGAGAAGGCCAGCACACAGGCCTGAGCACCCCTGTAGTACGCCTTGGTAATGGCATCGAATTCTTCCTGCCCTGCTGTGTCCCAAAGCATAAGACGGACATCCTCACCGTCGACTCTGAAATAGATATGAAAATACTTATACATAGTTCATTCCAATGCCACGTCTATATCGTTGACAGCTGAATTCCTTATAGAGCTCAAATTTTGATCACAGATGTTGATGTAAGACTGGCCCAGACGAATCTGATGTACTTGGCAAATATTTGTTACTGGCGTATATTTGGCACGTCATCTGAATGGTTGACTTGTACATTAATTGTCAATTCTATCATTCACCCTACACTTGGCAAGTATATGCCATTACAAATTATGGCCAAGTACACCAGTCAGAGCCCTGCTTTACAACGGCATCTGTGGCCAAGATATATGTTGGACTTGAGCTTAAAACGAAAGATAAAACAAAGAAGTAAAGAAATATTGTTTAAAATATCGTACAAAGCATCATTCCTCAATGACGGTCCTTAAAAGATTAGAAATTCTGTTTTACTGGACTCGTTCGTACAAACAGTGGCGAATTTCCGGGGGGGGGGGGTTGATATGGGGGATATATCCCCCCCATGGACTCGTTTTTTTTATAACTATTATATCAAGTGAGGAAACTATTGATGATTTTATGATTCTTCATATCAATAACTGTAACTTTTTCTAAATAAATTTTTTTTATCCCTTCCCCTAAGGTTCATGCCTGGATACGCCACTGCGTACAAACTAAACTAAAAAAAAATGCATCGTGCTATGTTACAATATTGACAAAATGAAGTTGTGGTTTTTCCATTTAATACTGTTACCATAAAAATAACAAACAATCGTGGCCTTCTTTTAACAAATAATTTATACCATTATCTGTATTTCGCCTAAATCGTCTTCCAACATGGTAATTTCGCGGTAGCAAAAATGTTAATCCAATTTTGTTATCCGGTTTTTCTAGAATAACGAACATAACGTAATAATCTTATTGTAGTTTAATACATTTAATAAGTAGCAATATCGAAACATGTAATAACTGTTCAATGATGTGTGATAATAATATTTTATTCAACAGAAATAAGTGTGTACTTGGGATATTAACACGCTCTTGTAAGTTTTGTAAGTACTAGTTTTTCTTTTTGGGCGAATGAATAAACCAGGCGCAGAATGTTATATAAAGTAATAGTAGGTATGCTGAGGCCTTAAGGCGCATTTCAAGATACCATTGCGTTAATCTATGTCGCCTATTAAAATATCTCGGGAACTAAAAAAGATATTTGTTTCAAATATTGGTAGTCGCTATGGAAGACGCTGATATTTTTAATGAATATACAGGATGTTATGGAAATGACGTATTATATTTAAACTGGCAAATCCCGAGATGAAAATAAATTGAAAAAAAAATAACCATAAATGGCGCTTTGAATTATTAAGCGAAATTATACACTATTATGAAATCTGAAAATTTACATGGCCGCTACTGACGACGGTCGGTGTTGTCATATCTACACGGTAAACTCTTTAGAAAACAAATTATAATTTTAACAATTTTTTTTAAATTTATGAACAAATATGATTCCAGAAAACCGACGGCGAAAGATTTTTGCAAAGCAAATAATGGTGATATTAGCACAGGAAAGTAAATAGGTTAAACGTCATTGACCTTTCTATTATTTTTCAAACTCTTTGAAAAAAAATGCAATTTTATTTAAGACAAATGCTCTCTTACCTTTACTTATTTAAATACAATAATTAGTTTCATAATTTCACAGAAACCACACAGAATCTAAGTTTTAGGAAAAATCCTCTCACATTAGATTTATTTATTTAACTAATGTAAAAAACACACTTACACTTTAAATACAATTCTTTCAATGTAAGAATGACATTTTATCTAGGAACGAACGAAATGGTACGTGCAAAACTCGGAATAGAGATGGACAATATTTGACAGTTTTCTAATTCTAGGCGATACGGGACGGAATAAGATCGCTTAAATGCATTTCTTATGGTGATAACCGAGATTCTTCCCTGAATTGAATAAAATGATAGTAGTGTTATGTTCATCAATTAAGGTAAGGGATCATACTGCGACTGTACTTGCGAAGCTCAAAAAATTAAATTAGCTCAGCTCTACTCCAAATGACAAAACCGACGAAGATTTAATTTTCTTTCTTACATGGCAATCTCTCCAACTCTTTCACACAATCCACTGGGCGCCGGGGCAACGTAAGTCTAGGCGTACAAGCGTGCGTCTTGCAAGTGTCAGTATTAGAAGTTACGCGTTAGAATACGGTCGGTTCTGTTGCTTACCATTTACACTCTCGGCTATTAGCTTTGTTTTCAGAAGGTACGCGTATAATAATTGTTTTGTAATGAATCTCGGGCTACGCGTCCAAACTTTTTATATTATTTGACATTGTTGTTATTGACGAACCTAAAACGAGTAGTTTGTTTTGGACGTTTGACTTGATGGAACGTTTCGAGCATAAAGTGTTTCCAGGAGTGTTCCCATGAAAAAGAAAAAAAACTGATTTTGTGCGTGCATTTCCTCGCTCTTTAGGTATAAAGATAAATACAAGTAGGTAGATAAATAATTGATTTAATAATTTTATATGGAATTTCAGTTTTGCATTAAGTTTGGCAACGTTCCACGTAACACCTGTTTTCTGACATGCCACCACAGGGTGACGTATTACAGTGACGCAGGAGGAGCTGTGGGTTTATGGGGCTGGACCCCTCTTTCAAAATGGTCGTTTTAAAAAAAAAATATGTAGCGTTTCTCTAGGACACGCTAGGAGTCACCCATTTAAATATAATACGTCATTTCGATAACACCATGTATTTTGATGTATCTATCAGTTCCGGTTATGCCGGAAGTTCGATTGAACATTGGTATTTTAAATATAGAATGTCCTGTAGATTTATGGCATTTTCGATTCTATGCAAAAATCTTAGTAACTTTTGTTAATAATTTCCTATACCCATCTCCAACCATTAGATAAACTTTATTAAAGGATTTTTTTTATAAAAAAACAACAACAACAAGGTAATTTTACTTTACTTTGTAATTAATGCAGCTAAAGATTTAAAACTCTGAAGAGGTAAGGTACTGTAAGGTATCTCCCTAAAAAGTCAAAAGTTTTGGAAGGTGCACAAGATTTAACTTTTATCAAAAATACGCCCAATGATACCTTCCTGCTGCATAAAGTGGTAGTCGCAATGGGAGTTTTTGGCGGCCTAAAACGGGATGAGATGGTAAAAATGACCATTGATGATATTGAGGATAAGGGGCCTGTTTTGCTTGTCAAGGTACTAGAAACTAAAACTGCTGCACCAAAAAGTTTTACTATAATCGAAGGAGACCAAACAGATGCCTTAAAATTGATTAGCCAGTACCTTGTATTAAGGCCAAAAGGAATTAAGGAACGCAGATTTTTCCTTACATACCGAAATGCTAAAAGCGTAGCTATGCCTGCGGGTAAAAATACACTAGGACGTGTTTCTTCAATCATAGCAAAATTTCTTAATTTAGAAAACGCCAAGGAATATACAGGACATTGCCTACGTCGGACCTGGTCCACACTTCTTCTCGAGGGTGGGTGGTGCTTCCCTTGCAAGCCTTAAGCTACACGGAAAGTGGAAGAGTACTAGCGTAGCGGAGGATTATAGAGGAAATCATCACGAAGAAAAACCGAATAGCAAAAATTATAATTAGCTCTGTTACCGAAAAAGTGTATGTTAATTAATCTTAAACTGGAGCAGGAATCCGCATGCACATCGAGAAACCTAGCAATGGAGTCGCCAAATGTCCTAATTGATCCAAAATTCAAAAATTGTATATTTAACATAGGAAAAACAGAATAATATTATGTAATTATATTATAATTACCGTGCATTATGAACTTTATCGCCCGCTAATATTTCCTATGATATTATGATGATGTTTATAGCAACCGTTTCTAAGGTATTATAAGTGAATAATTAAATATAATATATGAATGATATTATTTATGACCGTTTGTTATTATTATGTGGAAAGGACCGGATTGTAATTATTATAATTAAATATAGGCACATCAGGTAGGTTAGGTTGCTTAATTTATATTAACATATATTAATATATCTTAATTTGTTAGTTTTTGAGGAATGGTTCAAGAATTGTCTTTTACCAAACATTCCTCAGAATAGCGTGATAGTAATGGACAATGCGAACTATCACAGTCGCCAAATACATAAAGCTCCAAGCTCAAATAAACAAAATTGGAGATTCAGAACTACATGGCGGCGAATGATATATATTTTGAAGAAAGTTATAAAAAAAGTGATCTTTTCGAAGTTTTAAAGACATTTTGTATAAAAAAAGTATATGTTTGTGACACATTGGCAGAAGAAATTGGACATACAGTGCTACGGCTCCCACCCTATTATTGCATTTTTAACCCCATAGAGCATATGTGGCACCAGTTAAAATCACTGGTTAGGTCTGAAAATATTTCTCCGACTTTAAGTTCTAGTGTTGTAGAATTAATACGAAAATGCTTTAATGATATTCCCCCAGGTAGTTGGAAAAATTCAGTCCGTCACGTAATAACTGTAGAAAATTCGTATATTAGTCTGGATCGTATAATTAATCCAATTATAATTAATTTTGATGAGGATAGCGATAGCGAAACAGAACTATCTATAGAATGACATTATAAATGTAAATAAATATGGCTAGTAATATTTTTTTTAAATGTTATTTCATTTGATTACATTAATATAATCATATCATTACTTGTTTTCCTTAGTCAGTCCCTTCATACTTCACTTGTTTATTGCCAAGCTCTTCTCGACACAATGGGACCGACCCAGGAAATCATTAAGTCGTATCCAATTTTCGTGAAACGTACTGTACCCTTGGTGCATACAAACTTTTATGTCATACCAGTTCGTTTTAAATAATAAATATTTTCTTAAAATTTAATTTGATTTACCCATTTTTTATTTTTACCTGCGACATTACCTTGACTTTATTATAGCCTGCGTTTTTGTTGCTAGGGAGATAACTATTCAAATGTTTAATGTGTCAAAGTCAAAAATCAAAAATGGAACAAGGTTTTGAAATTCCCGACGAAATTGAAAAAAGGCTGAAAAAGCAACGCAAAAACTGTTACCGATAAAATTCAGAGACTCATACGACAAAGAATATGATCAATTTTTAAAGTGGATGTCAGAAAATGCTGTAGAAAATATTAACGAAACTGTGCTGTTGGGGTACTTTAATGATTTATCTGAAAAATTTGACTTTGTTAATAAAGATTAAGACTGTTTTTTGCGTCTTAATACCAGCGCGGGCCATAATGTGTACTTTATGCCCTCACAGGCATAAAGTATTCCATTATGTAGATGGTATCTAAAGTATAAAAACACAATAATGCACTGGTATGATTTCTGGCAGGAGGTCAAGCAAAATGACTTCTCAGGCTGAAAATTGTTCAATAATACGTGATTAAATGGTTAGTGTGTCAGTGGAAAAAATACATTTCTATATTAGTATGTATTTTCACTTTTAACGACCATGATTTGACTTTAATTTGATGAATGCTCGTGTATTTTCGTATGTAGGTAGACTTGCAAAATTTATTAAATGTGCCGTCTCATTTCGAAGAACAAAGTGCGGCTGTTACAAAGAAAAAAAAAACGAGGGTACGGTATATGTATATCTTGGCCAAATGCCTGGTCAAATTTATAAATATTTTCGCTTACATTTGACTTCCTAGTCATAATTGATATTGTCAACTCAGCCTACTTAATTGGACACTGACTTACTCGAAATGTCAGCTCCTTAATAAATAATTTTTTTATAATAATGAGATTGGCATATTGTACGGTTTAATTGTATACTGGCCAAATCCGCTGTACAATACGTGAATTAGTTATCGAATATTCAAAAATTCACGTCCTAATTAACAAGCATGTTATTTCGTTAATAAGGAACCAATTTCAATAATTTTAGTTTTAGCTGATATAAACCCTATTCTAGAGTATAGAGCAGAGCAGTTTAGGTCCTGTTATATCCACATATATACAAACAGTATATTGCCAATACGAACGTTCCAAAATTCAAAAAGTGTCCCCGCTATGGGAGATGGCGCGGGCCTATTGAGTTTATTTTATCGATCGCGTCTGAGCCGGCCCGACATTATTTGTTTGTTGTTATTCGTCGTCATCTTTGGTTCTGGATGCTTTTTCAAATTGCAGTGGTTCATCCACATTGTTGTCGGTATATTAGTGCTTATAAACTTTCATTACCTAACAACAATTTTTGTAAAGGAGTTTTTAATTTGTGGTGATTCGATTCGCTGTTTCGTAGGGTAGTGGCTTGTTTTGTTTAAGATGAAAGGACACAAGTGCATGGTGCATTTTTGCAAAAGTCGTGGATCAATACCAGGTATAAAGTATTTCAGGTATGTACATATATACGAAAATATTTTGCTTATCACATTATCCGATCTTCGGAACCGAATTTCACTAAAAAGCTTGTAAAAAAAGAAGAGACTGTCACTCGTATACAATATAATATTCATATGGTCACTACATTACCTTAAAATTAATGTATTTTTAATTTGGTGTATTAGTAGCTGATAATAATTCCCAAAATCATTCATTCTTAATTTTTGGTTTAGAAAAAAGTGAGGTTAAGGAACATACGTGTCGATTGTTACAAATATTCGGACGGAATTTGGCCCTGATTGGTGTAAAATTTTGACAACAATCAGGACACCGTCGAATCATATCGTCAGAATCCTACTACTAACCAGCGAAATTTACATTAAAAAAGTTGGTGCAGATCGTATTAGCAATATACTGTTTATATATATGTGGTTATATATAATTATATAGGCTAACGGATAAAATCCAGATGCATGTATTTCCTAAAATTTAAATTTGACATATCTTACAAAAAAGCTGTTGCCAAAAATATTTGTCCACTTACTCGATTTGTCTTTCTAAAAAATCGACGCCAATGGTCTTCTTGTAGTCTTTGGTGAAGGTACCCTTGCAGTACCGTTGAATCATGCTGGACTTGCCCACACCGCCATTGCCCACGATCACCACCTGGAAAATGGAACCATTATAATCTTTTAAGAAAATTGTGCCATCGTTGTCACTTTTCGATATTACGAAACCAAGAAAACCAGTCTTCATGATGGTTAGAGGACATGTCGCTTGATCCTTTAATGTCCCACCGAAATAGTGGGGGATTTACTTTTTAGTTATTATGCAAAATCTGTTCAGCGTTCGAATTTTTTACTTTCTCACTTGCGTTTCTACAGGGTGTCCCATTTTAGACGAAGCTGACGAAGAACCTCGGGAGCCTAGAACATCGAAGACATGTTGGGGATTTGACTCTCTTTTACAGATATTTTCATGGAAAGTGCTCGACTGACCTTGCCCCTCTTAATTCCGCCCAGAGTGGCGAATAGCAGAAATACACGTCGAACCACTGCCGCCCATCCAATGTGGTTAAGCTTAGTACTCCTCAAACTTCATTATTTTTTAATTGTTTCATCTGGAGGAGTTCATCCTTATGGAACGACCTTCCTGAGGTCGTTTTTCCCAACAAATATAACCTCCAACGATTCAAAACCAACGTGAATCGCTTTTTGCGCACACGAACCACTCCCAGAGTGCTCTAAAGGATTTTTCCTATAGTGCTTGTGTTTGATCATAAAAAGATTTTTTTCTGGTGGTATTAGAGTTAGTATTAAAGATATAATGTTGCGGTTTTCACTTTTTAACGAAATGAAAGTTTTTAATCTACAGAGTGATTTTAAAAACCTTCCCTTTTTAGACACCCCTCGTATTTCCTTTACGCGTTAACTTATCAAAAAGGTAAAAACTGATCTTGTTGCAAATTTTTACGTAAAATTCAGTGGAGTAGCCAGTTTTTCTCTAAAGAGTCTATTTCTTAGATAATAACAAAAGTAAATTTTTAAATGTGACACCGTATACTTTGGACTTTACAAAAATGTATAGTTTATATTTATATTCATAAAGAACCTAAAAATGCGATATTTTTAATAATTTACGTTACTTATAACAGTAGGCCAGGGTCAATTTATTAGAAACAAATTCAAAATGTTGTTACAGCTATTCCAAATATTAAATTGGATAAAACATGCCAACACATCATACTTTTCATAATCCTTATCATAAACGGCCATTGTTAAGAATAATTAAATAAAATAGTATATTAAGACACAAGTTTCATAAGACATTATTTTAGAGCACGCGTTTAAATTAGAAAATGACCCGCGAAGCGGGGAGTTTTCTAAAGTACAAGTGCTCTAATTGTCTTATGAACCGTGTATTTTATAATACTTTTTCTATTTGGGTCTTTAAAGTCTGAAAATATAGTAGATTTTTTCTATTGGAATTAATATTTTCTTTTTGGGTTGGCAATACTGTTATAATTTCATAAAATGTTACAAGTATCAAATATGCCATGATAGAAACAATTGAACACAACAAAGCTTCTTCCCATCCGTCATAATTAAAAATAAATATATTATTAAAGTTAATAAAATTGAGTGAGGAAGAAAGTTGTACTCAGTCAGAAATACGAGAAATTGCAGAAAATAATCTAGAAAAACTTTTAAAAAGAATATGCAAAACTTTGAGTTATGGTGTGAGCAGAACAAAGTTCAAAATATTGAACAAAATAATAAATAAAGGTAATATGTATAATACTATATTGAATAAAAAATAAAAATAGTCATTTATTGAATAAAACTATAGAAATAGACCATAAACTGGAAGATATTTGTATTCTTTTTAGGTTATGTTGTTTTATGGTTGTGACTAGAAATTAGTTGACGGACACCGTCAGCATGTTATATATTTCCGAGTATAGGTACTTCTGATAAATATCTAGTAAAAATGATGGTTAAAGGTTAGTATTTTAAAGTTTTCTATAAAAAATTTTTGTCGAATCCATAATGTCAAAACTAATTCAACGAAATCAAAGTAAGCCTAAAATTCGAACCCTACTTGCTGCCAACATAAAAAATAAAATTTCCGTTTCATAAAGTGGCAGGTTATTCAATATTTTGCATTTCATAATGTAGTCATTATGAAACCCAAATAGTACAAGCATATTACAAAACTATGAAGTAATAGGTATTTCATAAATAATAAGAACATGGGAGATCTGTCAAATTTTGACCATTTGCTTTTGTTTCTAATTAATTGACCATGGCCTACTGTTATAAGTAACGGAAATTATTAAAAGTATCGCATTTTTAGGTTATTTTTGAATATAAATATAAACAACTATACATTTTTGTAAAGCCAAAAGTATGCTTAATTAATTAAAAAAATAATATATAGGGTGTCCCATTTAAAATTTGTTATTCTTCTTAATATCTCAAAAATTAGAGAAATACTGGCTACGCCACTGAACTTTTCGTGAAAATCTCTAACACGTTCAGTTTCGTTACAAAGTGGGACACTAAAGTGAAAACCGCAACATTCTATCTTTGATAATAACTCTTATAATATCGCCAGAAAGTCTCGAAAATAGGACATCGTGTGTACTCGTATAACTTGGTTATGATTTAATGACCCCTCGATTTACTGTGTGAAAAAATAAATTAAAAACAACTATTTTTAGTAGCAAGCATAAAAATAACAACTAAAGCCGGGCCTAATGATTAATGGCACGAGCCGCCGATTCATGTAAAAAATGATTTTAATTAATATGTGGACAAAATTACAGCTATTTCCTACTGAATTTTAAGCAAACGCGATTAGTAACAATGTCATTACTAATATAATAGAAACATTAATATTATGTACATTATACATTGCTGCGTACATAAACAATAATAAATTAATCATAGCATTACTATATTCCCACCGGTAACTAAACTGGAAGCATGAGATCGGATATCTGGAATTTGATGTATCTATTTTGTTAAAAAATAATTTTAACGACTGAGAGGTATTTTGACATGTTTTGACAAATGAACCCCAATTAAAGTTATTTTTTATAGGAATTTTCCCCTTATTCTACAAACGGTCAAACGTTAATGGGCTAGAAACATATTGCCAAAGCTAAATTAGTGTTAGTTTTCGGAAAATGATAAAATTTGTTTACTAAATTATATTTATTGCAGAGAACAAGGTCGATGCACTCTTGTGGTAGCAGAAATTCCAGTTAATTCACAATCAAAACTCTTGTCAAGGGTAGTAATTCGTTAAAAAAAAAAATTAGTTATCGTAGTCCGCATTTTGAACCTCGTTTGGAAAAAATGGAAGCACTGTGTGCGCGCGTGTATTACAGAGCTGATTGTCAGATGTCATGCGCAATACCTACTGATAAACTGTTTACCTTAACCGGCGAACAGGACCGCCCTTAATGAAAATGATTAGACGGCAATATTTTGGCCAATCAAGACCTTTTTTACTTGTAAATAAACAATCAATTTTTCGCATAAAAGAACGCCGTCACTGAAACGCCACTTTTAGAATTAATTTTGATATCTATCGTCCACGTATCGATAGATCTTTAATATCGTTACATCCCTAAATCGTTGGTTAGAAAACCAAACTGGCACCAATACGACGGGGTTGCCAATATGACGGCGACAATATTGTGTGCAAGACAACCGACTAGCAACCTTTAAACATATGACCAGTAAACCGTGCGCACCAACCCATTTTTTCATTCATAAAACTTAACTTTTTACTGCGCATCCCGCAAGTTGTGCGTATTCATAGTTATAGGTCGGTGGCAGTGGCAGATTAAGAAGTTTGCCTTTCATTAATTGCCTAAACTTGGTAGCAGTGTCGGATTTATAACGGGACACTTAAAGCCCACCAACATAAATCGACATTTAAAAAAAAAGTCATCAACGTAAATTACGGCGCCACCCTAAAAAAAGCCCGGGGCCTTGTTGGCCTAGCGCAGGGGTCGGCAACCTTTTGAGACGGAAGAGCCAAAAGTTATAATTTACACAATTTCTCAGTTTTTAAAGAGCCACTAACGGTCGCAATTTGATATCGAAAGAGACACAACTTGACATCGAAAGAGCCGCATGCGGCTCGCGAGTCGTGGGTTGCCGACCCCTGGTCACAACCAAAGCGCTGGTGAAAACGCCAAATTGTCTTGCGTCGAAAACGAATTAAAACCTACATGGAAACATCCGACGACGGCGTCATTCGAGCACTTTCGACGGACTGACGACGGTAACGACGCGTGTCACGGGGGAGGGGTGCGGTGAAAAGCGAGTACAAGTGGCTGAGAGATAGAGTCGGTGTCTAATCCTCGTTAATCGATTCAGAACGAATTTTTAATGTTTCTTTTCGATAAAATAAATAATATTTGCGTATGGAACTAAAGAGCCGCAGCTTCACATCCAAAGAGCCGCATGTGGCTCGCGAGCCGCAGGTTGCCGACCTCTGGCCTAGCATTAATCCGGCAGTGGTTGTTGCGTGCGTGCGTTGCCAGATCTCGGGAAAATGCCCCAGATCTGAAGATTTTTGGACAATGCTGAGGATTCGAATGTGTAACACTCGATTATAATATAAAATGTGTTTCTTACCTTAAGGGCTACCTCTAGCTCCTCTTCCCGCATATCAGACGCGGTGCCCTAAAAGGGCACCCGAGCTCATGGCCCTTCCACGCGCAGTACCTGCGTACTGCCCATCTGGTCCCTAGAACAAGGAATATTGTATTAGATATGTATAGATATGATTTAAATAATCGAACATCTAACACTGAACACGGGGTTGGTATAATATAATAATATTGTATTAATATTGTCAAAACAAATGTACTGTACTCTACTACTCTATATTTTTGAGAAACGACTGAAAAAAATTAATATCGATGATTGTATTTTAGGTTTTAGACCATGCAGAACTTTTTATGAAAAATCACTTTTTGTCTTAAAATTAATAATAGAAAAGTTTAAGTAGACATACTGTATAACGGATTAGTAACAAATACCGGAATGCTTAAATATCTTCAAAACCAATGTGCTTCTGCGGACATTCCGTTTAAGATAAGAAAATAGCTACGTGTCGCGCAAAACTGGGAAATGTGACAACAGTGCCGATATCATTGTTCAATTCCGCATGCCCAGAAATCCCCAAATGCCGAATTTTGTAGCCGCAGCTTTGGCGGTTCCGGTACTTTTTACTAACCCGGTATACCGGGTGACCACTATAACCTTGGGTTTTTTAGATATTCAAAGTGTCTGTCGTTTTTATAGGAAAATGCTGTTTATAGTACAAATTTTCCCTACATTTATTGTGCTGGTTGCCCTACTTAAAAGGCTTTTGAGAAAAAGAGACGAACCAAAGATATTACAAACTGCAGATGGAAAATGTACATTTCTAGCCTATGCAACGAATACAAACAGTCCACCTCTTTTGGTCATTATTGCAGCATAGCCAGGTTGACATATTTATCGCAAAGGTATCTTGCAAAATCCCAATTAAAAATTTGTTAATTTGACAATTACAACTGTTTTAAGATTAATAAGCAATTGCCATTAAAATAAATTTATTTCCCAATAATTTTACTATAAACTGTGAAAAGGCGATGAGTGATTCAAATATTATTATACTTAAAGCTGAATTTATAAACTCGACGTTGACGATTGACGGTGCTGTTTGACACTGACGGTACCGCTTAAACATATTGAAATGCATAAGACCATTTATAGTTGACGATGACGGTGTAGTTTGACGGGGGTGACGGTCGACATGAACCAATTTTATCTTTTGACGGTGGACGGTCGTAGCAACGTTCGTAGCAAGTTTACACAGCCAATCAAAATCGTGTTTGCCTGTCACGTGATATTTAGTAAATATTATTTTATTTTATACCATCTTATTAACCATTTTAAAGTGTACTGTTGATAAGTGTTGATAGTATCATTCAGATCACATAAACACCAAAATTAATATAATAACATAAAAATACAGAAAGGCCGAGAAAAACAGGTTATGTTATCGTCGCCACCGTCAAGTTTATAAATCCCGCTTTTTACGGCACCGTCAAACAGCACCGTCAAACTGCACCGTCAATCGTCACCGTCGAGTTTATAAATTGGCCTTAAAAGTATCAAACGAATCTTGAACTAATCCAACTGCACTCTAGCAACATCTATTTCTATTTTACTACAAACCAAAAGATAAGCAAAAGATGAATGACTACTAAAATCGTAAAGACTAGGCAATTTTTTCTCTTGCGCCGGCAATTATAATGGCACGTATTCATGCGCAGTAAACCGTTTTCGATCAGCTGGAGCATTGTCAACGGTCAGAACAGCAGTGGGTACTGTCGAAATCCCTAAAATATCCCCAGAATTAGAGATGTGCAAACCTGTTCGTTTTGATTACCAGTTAAAGCAGCTACTGCTATTTACAAATAGGAGGTGCAAAAAGTTGCTGAATTAGCAGTCCATAAGTTTAATAAAGAATGTAAACTGCTAATTTAAGTACCAGTGGGTTTAAATGGCCATTACCTGTTCATACCTGGTTCGGCCAAATAATAAACAGTTAAAAATAACAGAATAATCCATGTCTACCCAATTGCGCCAGCAAGGGCAATTAAAATGGCGCCTGCCCCATTTCTGGTAATGAGAGACAGCTGATCGGGAACGGTGTACTGCGCATGAATCCGTATCATTTTAATTGTCAGAAGAGAAGAATTTCTGACTGTGGTACGGAGAACGGTGTACTGCGCATGAATCCTTGAATTATAATTGCCATTGCTGGCGCCATAAAAATTCCCGACTGTAATACGGCCTTAACCATTGCGATCTTTGTAATTTGATCTAACGGATTATTATACTATATTGGTTGATTTGTATTTTCTCTGTGATTATTGGTGAAAAATCATCTTTATTATAAACAATCATGGTGCATTCATGTGTAGTTTCTAAAAGAGTGGATCATTAAATAAGGATTTATCTTTTTATCGGTAAGTATGGTTATGTTTTAATATTTAACCATCTGATATAACTAGACTTCAACATTGTTGCCAGTCAGCCAACAAACATGTAGTTCTCTCTTCCACCCATTACAGATTTTCAATAACATTTCAAACAATCACAGCTTCACTTTCCAAGAGTTTTATGAATGGATGATGGGATCTGTAATTTACAATATCTTTGGGACGGACATAGTAATTCCGAAGAGATCTGCATACAACATTTGGTAAAAGCATAGACTTATCGGTAGAACATATTGTTTGAAGACAAGAATATTTTATTCACTTTTCCTCAAGTGCTGTGTTCACAATAGTATGTTGGCGACCACTTAAAATATTTTTTTATTGTTTGATGACGATAAAAAAATTTTAAATAATGCTTATTTTTTCTTTGCGTCCATCAGAAGAGTTCTTGGGATAAAGTGGCTTGTATGTGTGTATACTCCTTCCATCACAACACTTATTAGGTCAGTGTCCGAACTCCGAAGCACAAGGACAAGGTTATCTATGCGGAATCTTCACTTTGGGTTTGTACAAACTGCACAAAGCACAAAGTTTCTTATAAGAGAGAAATATCCAAAGTACGTTTCACTGGTTTTCGATTACCGATTATCTCCATAGGCTATTTTTAAAAGCCGCGAAGTATTAAATGCTCATTAAATATTCAAACCTCATATCGGGGAATCAACAATGTGAATAACCTTGTATGTAGGGTAGGGGTGTTCTACCCTACAGGGTGATTCATGGTGAATGGATCGTTAGACGTTTCTGGAAAATGGGTGATAAGTTCGTTTTGAAAATTTGGGTTTCCACATAACCGACCAGGGTCTATCGTTTTAAAATATTTTCAAAAATGCGGCGTTGCGACTTCTACCTAAAACCGGTTGGCAGCATCGTTATTGTAAATGGATCTCCCTATATATTTACAAATTTTCCGGTTCTACATTTATTTCTGAGTAACTTTTCTAAATACATACTATCCTATACCTATCTGTTACCGTTTTTTTTTAAGTTATTAATTAATTTAAAGTTTTTTTTTACAAAACATGACCTCTAATAAGTAAAATTTTCCCCAAACTGCAAAATATTCTTAAGTTATAAACATTTCTTTGCGAAATGTCGTATAACATGTAAATTTCAACGATTTAGTTGTAGGAGACAATTGCCAAGCTTTATAAAAATTATTTATCTAACAGAAGTGACATTCCTTTGTTTATGATTTCAAGTTGGCGGTACAATGGAAGATCATAATAGTTACTTAAATGCAATTATAATTCATTTCTTATTCTACATGGACAGTGTGATACGATAATATGCAGAACGTATAGAAAATTTAATGAAATACAGTGAAACCTCTCATAACGGACACCTCTAATAAGCGAACATCTCTATTAAGCGGACATTTTTTCATAGTCCATAACCAGGTATATGAAATTCCGTGAAAATCAACCTCTCTTGGGCGAACTCTCCTTTGGGCAGACGCGGAAAGGCTGTTTTCATACAAAAAGTGCGAAGACCCTCCTTAAAACGGACAAAAACATTTTTAAAGTATTTGGGAGTCGAAGTACTCTAACTCTCTAAACTCTCTGAAGACAGACTGGCAACCAGTCGCGTATGCGTGGCAGCGTGAAAGGACTTCGCAGAATGAAAGTATGTGTGATTCCCCGACAGCAGTCCGCCGTTTATTTGTGAGTTGTAAGGTTAAAATCGTAAACAATGGCACAAAAATGTCGCGTTTTGAGTCTGAAAGAGAATATTGATGTTGTGGAAGTTTGTAATTTGATAACAATGATTTGGGCGAGTTCATTAACATTGATAGCAATGTGCAATTAGAAGATGATAGTGACCTACCGATTATGTAGTCCAAACTGAAACCACATCACTATCTGACGACTCTGATGAAGAAGTTGAATGCAGTAATCAAACAAATGTCACCAATTATCAACAAGCCATTAGTATGGTAACGGAATTATAAGAGTATGCAAAGAATCGAGGTGACTCTACAGCAATGGAATTGTTATCAGACTTGGAATTACATTTTCTAGATTGCAAGTATAAAACGCAAACACGTCAAACGACGTTATTAGATTTTTTTAGTACTACATCCTAACTAAAACTAGTGTATTTTTGTTATGTTATGTTTATTTGTATATGCATACATATACATAGTAATAATTTTGCATTTACATAATTATTACCTAATAACAAATTTCCCATGGGCGGACACCTCTATTAGGCGGACACATTTATAAGGTCCCGTAGGTGTCCGCCTAATGGAGGTTTCACTGTACTTATATTCAGATTTATCAAAAATTAATATCAAGAAAGTTAATCGAATGAAAAACCGTGAAACGTACTTTACTAAACTCAAATATTCTTTACAGTGCTAACAAACCCACAGGTGTTAGCAATCAACAGCTTTAGGGCAAATCCTTAGGACCAATCAAATGGTATGTTTCTTTTTTCAAATATAAATTATTTTCTCGTATATCATCAAAATACCAGCCTTGTTGAGACGAAGTGTCCCTTGTTAGGGCTTTCGAGACTCTAAGGAAACCATTAACAGGTATTTCGTTTTCCATTATATAGTTGTCATTTTAAACCACTAGTTCTTTTTTAATCAACTTTAAATCTAAACTCGTGCAGTTTTTCTCAATCCGGATTAAGCTTCTGATTTCTCGGCGATTCTTGGATGGAAGGTGTCTTATCTTCCCTTCATCTATGTATGCCTACCTGCCGGGCATAATTATGACTATTTAGCCAATCGCACTATTATGGCTAATACAGTGTAGTTCTTTCTACGACATAGGCGACAGGAACGGCTGCAGCCTATGACTCTGAAAATGGCGGAAGTAGGAAGAACATCTTTACCCAAAAATATACAAATTAAGAATGTTGACGTTTCAAATTTATTGACATTTACGTTGTCAAGGCGACCCGATGGAATTCACAGCCGACTTTGCATAAAATCTTATTGGAAATATTGACGGTTTTAGCATATCACGGGTAATGTGATTTGTGATATACAGGGTGTTGTGGAAATGACGTATTATACAGGGTGTTATGGAAATATTTCCATAACACCCTGCATTTAAACCGGCAATTCCTGAGATGAATACAAATTGAAGAAAAACATCCTTAAATGGCGCTTTCAATTCATTCAGCGGTAAAAATGACCTGACGTCAAACCAGGAAAATATCTGTGCGGCACTGCGACACATACGAATTCTCACCGGTGTTGTCAGAATTACACCTTACACTCTTTAAGTTTGAAATACGCAACTACGTAACTAGGTCAAATGTCAATGACCTTTCGACTTTTAGTGATTGGCTGACTGATTTTTTAATGTAATTTTATTTAGGCCACACACATACACTTACCTTGTCGATCTTATTTAAAAATTGGGTGTCAATTTCTATAAAAACTTATACAGCGTTTAAGTAAAGAAACCGACACATCACATAACCCATAACCATAATCGCAAAGCCATGAACAATGGCCGCCATAATGCACAAAATTCACTTGGAGACATCGTTTTTATTAACATTGGCTTCTCTCGCCTAGATTTGTATGAACTTTTGTTTTTAATTAAAAACACATTGTAAATGTAAATATCATTTCTTCGAATTAAAAATGACATCTGAACTGAAACATTTAAAATATGAGCTGTCAAAAAGTAGTGCTACTTTTGCATGCGTGTTTTTCCGGTAGATTTCAGCGCATTCACCAAAAAAGGTTGAAATGAATATTATAATAATCTACAGCACTTATTTATTGTTTTCCTTCACTGCTGTAGATACCAATAAAGATTAAAAAACTTGTTAATCGCTGCTCTTTTTCATTCGAAAAGCTTAAAAAAATTAAATCGATCGTTTCACAGCGGGATTTTAAAACCAAAGATTAGCCATCTCTACTATAAATCGACAGAAGGTTAGAAGTTGACATTTGCTTGACAACAAGATATTCCTCTGCGGCTTCGCGTGAAAGAGTTTTTCGGGATATTTAATCAACTGTAACAGTGCGAGTAAGTGTGAAAATGTTTAGTACATACAGAAAAATCAAGTCGAAGGCATATTAGAAAATGTTCCTTTAGTAAGAGACTGGAAATCGCAAGGTCACCGGATCTTACCCCATGCAATTTTTTTTTCTATGGGGTACGATGAATAAAGAAATAGTTTATAAAGTCGAAGATATGGATCAGTTGCGATATAAGATATTGGATGCAGCAGATAAAATAATTGCTGAACGTTTTAAAGAATGCATTAGTGTGTAGCGACTTTGTGTGACAAGGGCCTATCTTCAAAAAACTAATTTGAAACATGTGTGTGTTTCTTTAAGTGATTTATGGTAATTCATTCAGTGTTTCACTATGTGTTCTGTGTCTCTGACGATATACAGGGCCATGTTCTGAGATTGGAAGAAAAACGCCGATAGGGTTTTAGTGGGGTATAAGCTTTACCCACTAAAACCAAAAAAACTGAAGATGTATGTGCCCTGGATTACTTGCTAGTGTACTGGCACCTGGATTCACTTCTATTTGGATACTAGGTAGCTAAATATTTATTTTATAGGAATCTAAATTTTTGCACTAACAGTTTGGCAACATTGCGCCAGAACATGTGTTTATTACACAGCTGCTTACTGTAATATGACTGTGCCGAGGAGTGACCCTATGGGTTTATGGGTGAATTACTCCACTTTTTAAACGTTCGATTTGAAAAAAAAAATATGTAAAATATGCTTTTCTAGAACACCCCAGGAGTCACCCATTTAAATATAATACGTCATTTCCATAACACCCTGTATATCACGTAACAGTAGACAGTCCATAAGTAGGTGCTTACTAATATAGGAGTAGAAAAAAAATTAAACAGGTTTACGTTCAAAAACAAAATAATGAGAAGAAAAAACTCCCATTGTAAAATTTGATGTTTTGTCAAAAACCTATCAATATAATTCTGAAAATATTGCATTTTTACAGTAAGCTTAGTTTTTATTGTATAATTAACCATAAAATTACATTTTCAATGCGCGACTTACGGTGAAAATAGAACAGTAAACATGAACAAGATTAATAAGCTTTAGTTAGCGAGAAAAGCTGTTCTATTAGATGATAAACAAAACGGACTCGGCATATTGCCATTGTAATAAAGTAATTTATTCCTAAAAGGTCAAGAAGGTGTTCAAATACTGTTTTTTCTAAGAACGGAAATACCCACACGTTAAAACCTATGACTATTTGAAGACAATGGAAGGCGTGCTAGGGTCTAATAGTCACAACTATATAGTTACAAATCTATGAATGTAGACATTTTCCTTCATTAGGTATACAGGGTGATCTATCTGATTTATTATAGTCAAAAAGTGCCGATAAAATGCTATACAAATTGCAATTTCTGCATTTATCGGTACCTAATTTGAAATAAAAAGTTTTCAAGCTCGAAAACTCTCTTTAGATGGATAAATGTCAATAATATTTGAAAACATCAAAAATGAAAAGACATAATTCCTTTTACAAAATAACTAATACAGCCAACGAAGCAACACAAAATTTATTGCCTGAAAACTCGAAAGAAACTTACAAAAAGGAATATAATACGTTTATTGAATTGCATTGGAAAAGCGAGTTCCAGCGAACCGGTATTGTTAACGTACTTTCAAGAAACGTAAAACATTTTTAAATCTTCATGCTATTCCAAGCTCAAATCAACATTAATTCTGAATACTGAAGTCGATATAAGCAAATATCCTTAATTTATTGCATTCCCAAGTGACAGTGAGTTGGTTATACACCAATACATGGTGTTATTTTTTAATATCTCCGAAAGTACTCTAGATTCTAGATATTATTTTCAATTTTGGTATGTGAACCACAACTTTTAGTTAGAACGTTATTCAATTGTTCCACCAGTGGCGTCCCTGCACACATGAATGAATGCCCAAAAATTTGGTATTATTTTCCGTCGGCCGCTGATTTTGATCAAGTTTTACAGATTCTGGACGCTCTTTTCTACTCAGCTTGGTTTTAAAAATAACAATCTTTATTTTATCCTCATTTACAATCAACTTGTTTCTTTGAAACCAAGCCTTGGTGTATTGGAGAATTTGTGTTGCATTATTCATTATTTCCTTACCCGAACAACCCCCCCCCCCCCACTAAAATGTTAGTATCATCAGCATACTCCGTGCAACTATAAACTAGATATAAATCATTAGTTTCAAGATTTAAATCATTAATAAAAAATATAATAAAAAAATATTGGCCCCAATATGCTCCCTTGTGGTATTCCTATTGTACTTTGAGCAATCTTTTATTTATACAAACAGTTCTCCTTTTCCAGCACAACCCTTTGGGTTCTGGTTTCTAAATATGATGAAGTCTATTTCAGAGCACTACCTCTAATGCCATACAATTCAAGTTTATTATTTAGAAGAATATTTCTATCCAAACAATCATACGCTTTTGACAAATCCATAAATTGGGTATATTTATGGATTTGTGGAGCCATTTCTCCCTCTTCAAGGTACTCCAAAATCAAACGCGTAAATTGAAAAATGGCGGCTTGCGTTGATCTTCCATTGAGGTAACCATGCTGCTCCGAAAAAAGATTACATTCATTCATAAACTTTATTATTCTATCACACAGAACCAACTCGAACGACTTGAGATATAAAGACGTGGCTCATGATTATTTATTTTACGTAGTACCTACGTCAGATAACACAAATATCCCACTGTTATGAAAGAAAAATCGTATAATGTTAAGTTCTAGGTTGCCATATTGCACATTTCCTGAAAATTATTTCTATATTTTTAATTTTATTAGAAGTTTTCGCCCACGTCTTTATATCTCAAGCACAAAAATAACCTGCGAAGTGATCTAGTGTTTTTATAATAATGTTTATTATTAGGTCTAGGTCAAGACTCTGATGTAAAAGTCTGAAAACGATCAATTTTTATAAACTACAGGTAAAATTAGGAACTGCTTGTACCAGGTGTATTAAGTCGAGTTCAGACATGAACGTATGAAAGGTTTACTTCTACAATAATTAACAGTTGGCAAGTATGGGGGATGAAGGAAAGTCTGTTGTTTTGGGAGTCAAATTAAGAATTTTATATTTATTTTTAACAATTCAATTGGAGCGGGTGTATTTCCAGATCAGCTTAAATTGGCATCTATTAAACCACTTTATAAAAATAAGGAAGATCAGAAAGTATGGACAGTTACAGACCAATAAGCCTTCTTCCAAGCTTTTCAAACTCGTTCGAGTTGGTTATGTGTGATAGAATAATAAAGTTTATGAATGAATGTAATCTTTTTTCGGAGCAGCATGGTTACCTCAATGGAAGATGAACGCAAGCCGCCATTTTTCAATTTACGCGTTTTATTTTGGAGTACTTTGAAGAGGGAGAAATGGCTCCACAAATCCATAAATATACCCAATTTATGGATTTGTCAAAAGCGTATGATTGTTTGGATAGAAATATTCTTCTAAATAATAAACTTGAATTGTATGGCATTAGAGGTAGTGCTCTGAAATAGATCTCATCATATTTAGAAACCAGAACCCAAAGGGTTGTGCTGGAAAAGAAGAACTGTTTGTATAAATCAAAGATTGCTCAAAGTACAATAGGAATACCACAAGGGAGCATATTGGGGCCAATATTGTTTATTATATTTATTAATGAATTAAATCTTGAAACTAATGATTTATATCTAGTTTATAGTTCCACGGAGTATGCTGATGATACTAACATTTTAGTGGGGGGGTAAGGATCTTTTGGAAATAATGAATAATGCAACACAAATTCTCCAGTACACCAAGGCTTGGTTTCAAAGGAACAAGTTGATTGTAAATGAGGATAAAACAAAGATTGTTATATTTAAAAACAAATACATACTATAAGTGTATTAGGATAATAAATTGAATGTTGGAATTAAAGATGCGCCAAACGAACGCGTATTTAAAAAGAACCTGAAAAATTTTCTCGTTAATTTAGAACCTTATAAGCTAAGAGACTACTTAGACAATTATTGTAAATAAACATATTTTATATTTTTTATTCATCTACATTGATCACGATAAACTTTGTTTTAGTTTGACTTACAATTTAAGTATTTTAATCAAGAATCGTGTTTCTGATGAGAAATACGCAAGAGACCGTTTTTATGTAGAATTGATCAGGTTAAACAGAAAAAATGTCAGTGGCATACCATGGCAAAAATAGCAGAAGACATGCACAAGAGAAACCTTCTGAATAAATAACGATTAAAAAAATAAATATTCAACCTGTTGCAAAAAGTTTAAGCCGTTGGACATTTATGCTCACAGTGGCGCACCAAGAGGGGTTGTATCGACCTCCCTCCCCTCATGATTTACTTGTATTTGTTTGTCATAGACATTCTGAAGTAAATGTAACATTTGACTATATTTATATAAACCCCTAATTTGATCAAAATCCCCCCCGAGCAAAATTTCTGCACACTCTGAAATATTATCACTTGGTGGAACATGTCCTTTTTGTTAGGCTCTCAAGTAGTGAAAGGGCGCCAGGGGTCAAGGGGGCGCACCATCCCCCTTCGACCCCGTGTGGGTATGCCACTGACTTTACCTCTATCGGGTACTGAATGAACATGGTAATTTTGAAGGTGATGATTGTGAACCTGAATAGAAATTGGGAAACACTTTTTAACGCTATAGCAACTTTGGTTTTCAACGATCTTATGTTATTTTTAGCGAAGTGTTGTAATGTAAAAACAAATAACAACATCCGATTTTAAGTTAATATCTGATTTTGCAAATTTTATATAATTTAAGATGACGGAAAGGACAATAAAATTATTATTCTACAACGCGTCTCTAGTTATCATAAATTTCCATACTTTTTATTAGTGGCTATCCGTTTCAAATTATACAGGACTACAGGCTTCACTGTAGGTTTCTCATTTTCATACGAGAAAATTAATATCGTGAAAGACATGTAGGTAGGTACTAAGAAATATATACAGGGTGTTATGGAAATTGCGTATTATATTTCAACCGGCAATTACTGAGATGAAAACAAATTGAAGAAAAATATCCGCGCTTTAATTTAATATGCCCTGTACATGACCTTATGCCAAACCAAAAATTTCCACATGGTGCCCCTGTTCGGAAGGTAAACACAGCAATCTGAATAATAGAAAAGTTTTGGACTTTCATTGTCTTTATTTGTTATATATCACAACGTTTCAACTGGTAAGTATCTCCAGTCGTCTTCAGGTGAATACTAAATAAGAAAAGTAACTACAGTTCTATTTATACTAGCTATGTGCACTGAAGCATGTTGAGATTAGTAATTCTAAGCTCACATCTACTTAACAAAGGTTTCCAGATATAGTAGATGTAAGGTTAGAATTACTAATCTCAACATGCTTCAGTGCACATAAGTATAGTATAGTATAAATAGAACTGTAGTTACTTTTCTTATTTAGTATTCACCTGAAGACGACTGGAGATACTTACCAGTTGAAACGTTGTGATATATAACAAATAAAGACAATGCAAGTCCAAAACTTTTCTATCTATTTCTCTCAGACACCTTCACCATCAATGCCGGTGTTCCTCAAGGGTCCATATTGTCTCCCACTCTCTTCTTACTCTACATTAATGACCTTCTAGTGAAAACGAAAAACCCGATAGTTAGTTTTGCTGATGATAGCACACTTTTATCATCTTTCTCTTTGAATGCACAAATATCGGCTGCCGACGCACATCTTCGCAGACAGCATTAAGTATCACGCCTCAACAAAGACCTGGAAGAAATTTTGTCTTGGGGTGACAGTAACCAAGTCGAATTTAACGCTAAAAAAACCCAGGCAGCAGTTTTCTCTAAAAAGGTTAACATTACAGAACCGGATATAGTCATGGAAGGACACGCAATCCCGCTTGCTTCATCTATTAGTTTGCTGGGCGTCAATCTGGGACGAAATATGTCTTGGCATAACCACGTTGTGGCAATCGCCAAGATAGCCTCTCAGAAACTTGGTGTACTCTTCCGAACCAGAAAGTTGTACACACCTCAACAACTTTTGACACTATACAAAGCCCAGATTCGACCATCACTAGAGTACTGCTCTCATGTCTGGAGCTCTGCACCCAAACATACTCTTCGGCTACTGGATTCCATCGAAAGGAGGGCCATTCGTCTGATTGGAGACCCCGAACTGACGAAAAACCTCGACAGCCTAGAACATCGAAGACAAGTTGGTGATTTGACTCTCTTTTACAGATATTTTCATGGAAAGTGCTCGGCTGACCTTGCCCTCTTAATTCCGCCCAGAGCGGCGAATATCAGAAATACACGACGAACCACTGCCGCCCATCCATATGTGGTTAAGCTTAGTACTCCTCGAACTTCATTATTTAAGAACTCTTTCATCTGGAGGACTTCATCATTGTGGAACGATCTTCCCGAGGTCGTTTTTCCCAACGAATATAACCTCCAACGATTCAAAACCAACGTGAATCGCTTTTTGCGCACACGCACCACTCCCAGAGTGCCCTAAAGGATTTTTCCTATAGTGCTTGTGTTTGATCATAAAAAAAAAAAAAATCATTCAAGAAACACCATTGTCTACAACCTTCAAACAGACATTAGATCTGAATAGTTTATACAAATTAAAAATTACTATACTAATCCATGCAATTAATAATCAAAATAAAAAATTTTGTATAAAATTTGTAAAATCAACTGATATACACAATCATAATACCAGAAATATTGACAATTTAAAAAAAAATCAAATTAAACGTAGCATAGGGATGAAATCAATTTTATTTGATGGAATAAATATTTATAATACGTTACTAAAGTATTAAAAAAAAATTTAAATTTAAAATTATTAAAAAAATGCAAAGAAATTTTTTCTGGAAAATATACAAATTATAATTACAAAATAATTTGTATTTTTGATTTTTATATTGATTAATTACTTATTTATGTTCTATGTTATAATATTCCCTGTAATGGACTAAAATAGCTCGTTGGGAATTAAATAAACATTATTATTATTATTATGTAAAAGTAAATAACTATGTTCCAAAATTTCTATTATGGACTCAATACGGACAAACTAGTAATTATACCTCCTACTCTCTTAATTTTTTTCCTGCTGTATAGTTACTACGGCGCTGTCTTTCCATAAGTTCTTCCTCCCCTCCCCCTTTCATACCTTTATGATGCCATAAAGTAGTGGGCACGTATCCAACTTTTTAAAATAATAAGCTATTTTATTTAGTACCGGTCAAGCCTTATTTCGAAATGAATAAATAAATTATGTAAATACCTCACCTAATCACCAAGACAATCTTTAAGCACATAACTCTACATTTAGCTGGGCTACTGGTAAAAATAGACGGGCAATTTTTGGAAAAATATTCGTTTATGTAATTTACATAAATTTAAAATAAATAAATTACGTTAAGCTGCTCGTTTGTCCGTAAGATTAATTTATTAATTGACGGTTTTTGCAGACATGTTTATCGATTTTTCAATGGCAAAAATATAATTTCTTTTTAGGGGTAAAAACTTATCCTGATTATGAAAATTTCTTGAGGTATTTTAATTTACATTACGTGTTGAATACTTATTATACAGGGTGTCGGGGAAAATGTGGGATATGTCCCGGATATGGAAAAGCAAGTGAAAGCAGTACAAGTTCATATAATCTTTTTTCGTATAGACATGGGCTCCCAAAGAGCTCCAACGGAATCAGTTTTTTAACACATAATTATTGAACCACCAGGTATGTATATTTCAATTTTTTTAATATGATGTACCAGAAGACCCTTCAAATTAGTATCCGAGAAAGTGTTACTCACAGTTCGGACTAGCTGTGACATTCATTACCCGTTTTTTAACCCCTTGTAAGATAATAAGTTTGGACAACGTTTTTTACATTCCTTTAACTATTGACTAACAGTAAGTACTCTTCATTCTTGTGGTTAATCGTAACCGTTTTCGAAAATCTAGTTGGTATTAAAAACTATTTTCGTATTTGACATTATTTACAACCAAATAATAAAAATGTAACATAAATGTTTCTTCTGATTTTCGAACACAAAATTAATAATAATAAATAATAGATGTAATATATCGTTAGATTAAGAATATAAAGTGGAGTTCAGAAAGCATAAAATATAATGTTACTATTATTTTTAAAAAAGTTGATGATGGGTGCGAAAAAACGAAACGTCGGATTAAAAATGTATTTAAATTATCTTTTAGAGGAGAAAGTGCCAATGAGCATGTTAAAATCTATTTCTACATATCTCCTCCAATAAAATCAGGAAACAAAGAGAACGAAATCGGAAAAATTCGTTTTTTTTTATGAACAAACACAAGCACTATAGGAAAAATCCTTTAGGGCATTCTAGGAGTGGTGCGTGTGCGCAAAAAGCGATTCATGTTGGTTTTGAATCGTCGGAGGTTATATTCGTTGGGAAAAACGACCCCCGGAAGGTCGTTCCACAAGGATGAAGTCCTTCAGATGAAAGAATTGTTAAATAATGAAGTTCGAGGAGTACTAAGCTTAACCACATATGGATGGGCGGCAGTGGCTCGTCGTGTATTTCTGCTATTCGTCGCTCTGGGCGGAATTAAGAGGGCAAGGTCAGCCGAGCACCTTCCATGAAAATATATGTAAAAGAGAGCCAAATCCCCAACCTGTCTTCGATGTTCTAGGCTGTCGAGGTTCTTCGTCAGCTCGTGGTCTCCGATCAGACGAATAGCCCTCCTTTCGATGAAATCCAGTAGCCGAAGAGTATGCTTGGGTGCACAGCTCCAGACATGAGAGCAGTACTCTAGTGATGGTCGAATCTGGGCTTTCTATAGTGTCAAAAGTTGTTGAGGTGTGTACAACTTTCTGGTTCGGAAGAGTACCCCAAGCTTCTGAGAAGCTATCTTGGCGATTGCCACAACGTGGTTATGCCAAGACATATTTCCTCAAAGATTGACGCCCAGCAAATTAATAGATGAAGCCAGTGGGATTGCGTGTCCGCCCATCCGCCCATGACTATTTCCGGTTCTGAATGTTAACCTTTTTAGAGAAAACTGCTGCCTGGGTTTTTTTTAGCGTTAAATTCTACTTGGTTACTGTCACCCCAAGCCAAAATTTCTTCCAGGTCTTTGTTGAGGCGTGATACTTCATGCTGTCTGCGAAAATGTGCGTCGGCAGCCGATGTTTGCGCATTCAAAGAGAAACATGAGATAAGTGTGCTATCGTCAGCAAAACTAAATATCGGATTTTTAGTTTTCGCTAGAAGGTCGTTAATGTAGAGTAAGAAGAGAGTGGGAGACAATATAGACCATGGAGGAACACAGGCATTGATGGTGAAGGTGTCTGAGAGAAATCCGTCAATCGCCAATCGTTTTGCCCATCGACCTATATCTATGGATCTCTAAAAGCAAAAGTGTCAAATTTATTGCCTCGCGCATGTAAACAAAGCTCATGCGCAATGCCGAACCTATTGGGCGAACAGGATCGTACTTCGCTCTTAATGAAAATGATTACATGGCAATATTTTGGTACATCAAGACCTTCTTTACTGGGAAATAAACAATCTATCTTCTCGCATACAAGAAGGCCTTGTGACCATTACTGAAGAGCCACTTTTAAAATTAATATTGATATCTATTGTCCACGTATCGATAGATTTTTAATATCGTTACATCCCTACGACTGATTTCGGTTCTGGACGGTCGTCGTTGGTTGGCAACCAAACAGGCACCAATACGGCGGGGTTGCCTATATGACGGCGACAACATTATGCGCAAGACAACTGACGAGCAACCTTTAAAAATATGACCGGTAAACCGTGCGCACCAGCCCATTTGTTCGCTCATAAAATTTAACTTTTTAATGCGCATCCCATAAGTTGTGCGTATCTATAGTTATAGGTCGGTGGTTTTGCCCAATTATCTTCGGAAATATTTGGAATTTTTTAATTTTGAAAAGAACTGATTAATGCATTTGTCTAATTTAATCATTCCCACACCCTGTATATGTAGATAGGAAGTGAAACGGCTACAGTGGTATTGTGGGCACCGGGCCAGCGTCTTCACGTTTATTTCATTTCATTGTTATTTTCTCTTTGGTGTCAATTGCATTCCTAAATCCTCCGAAGTTGTTGCGCCAATTTTAACATAACAGTAACTAGCAAACAGGAAGAGTTCGAGACGCGTCATTGGTATACATTTACCTCATTATTCATTATTATTTAAATTCTACAGGAATTTTTGATTTGCACAACATATTGCAGTACAACTGGCGTAATTTCCGAGACTGGTTTGCTGTATCAAAAAAAAAAAAAAACTTTTTGCTACTTGCTCAGGGTTCTTTTGTTTTGAACAGTTGGTTGGGTTTAAAACAATAGTGGTTTAAATATAGGTACACTAAAAACACTATTTTGTTTTTAAAGTATTTAATAATTTAATATGAGTAATGAGTTCTAATGATCAGGTATACAGGGTGTTAATACAAATAGTTCCTATCAACATGGGTCCCGTATAGATGTTTTATTTGAAAGACACAGGGTGTTAAAATTTTTAAATTTTTGTCGGTGTTTTCAAGCTAAACGGTTTTAGTAATTTTTAGTGAAATTTGGGTTATGAAAAGTACCTAAAATAGCACATATTTTATTTCAGCAATAAATGGAGATTTAGATAAAATAATAGAATTGCCTTATTTGCTTTATTCCGCTTACACTAAAGGAGAAAATTGAAATTTTATTCTACACAGAAGGGCATACGAAACGACTCATTATAATGTTAAGCACTTTTTGTGACATCACATCTTTTCATCCACTTAATGGCTTTTGATAAACTTTTCATTGGCGCACAACCCCACTATTTAGCTACACATTGGCGTAGCAAAGTTTTATTTTTCCGTTCATTAAATTTAATATACGTGATAAAATAAAAAGTGATATTTTTTTACTAAAATTTAAACTGCGACAGGGGGGTTTTCAGGTATATCTGTACTCATATATGTACTTACGAGAGTAAAGGTTACTATTTTCTCTACATTTTTTTTATTTGTCTTTTTTTCTTTAACAATTTTAAAATTATATCGCTTTTTCCAAAACATTACATTTTATGTATACCTACCTAATGTGTATAGGTATACTCACATTTTTGTCGCGTCAAAGACCATAGGAGGTTTATTAATAAAGATACCATTTAGCAATGTCCTAAACAATATAATCTATAAACTAACAATAAAATAACATATTAAATTAAACAATATAAAAGTTAAGAAAAAAACAAAACGAAATAAATAAATAAATTAAACTGGCTAGCAAAATATTCTTATTTTTGCGAACAGAATAATGTAATCGGTCAGTCAAAATGGCTAGTTGGTTAGCAACTTATGGACAGCAAACATTTCTGAATCGTGACAGTGCCCTGGGAAAACAAGTGAAAACCCGCCCCCGCTACACCTTCTGTAGCCGATCTCCTTCCGTATTCGGCAAAAGAAAACACAAGAAAGTTACATAAATTGACAGTGCCCTGGGACCTCTGAAGTAACTGCTTCTAGACATGTTTATTTTTACTGACCAATTGTAAAATATTGCTGACCAAGTAATCATTTCGCAGCTCGACTGTTAATAACGGCAAACCATTTAATTACTTCTCATAAATAAATAATCATAGTGTGTTGGTCCCCCTCTTGATTTTGAAGCGGCCGCACTTCGCCTGCCCATGGTTGATGGAACAAACCCGAACAAAAATGTATGTTGTCGCATGAATAGGGTAGGCACATGAAATCAAATGTTCTGGAAAAAGCGGTATAACTTTAAAACTGTTAAAAGATAAAAGACAAATAAAGAAGTAGGAAATGTAGAAAACAGACTGACCCTTAATCTCATATATATATATTGAATTAAATGAACGGGGAAATTAAACTTTGCCACGTGAGTGGGTAGCTAAATAGTGGGGCTACCCGCTAGTGAAAAGTTTATCAAAATGTATTGAGCGAATCAAAATATATGATGTCGCAAAAAAGTCGTTTCGTATGTCCTTCACTGTATTTGTATTTTATATTATGTTATGTTAAAAAACATACCTTCGCGGACCGGCTGTTGGAGACCACCTTATGCGATTAGGAAATGTATATTTATATAAATGTTATTGTTTGTACTTTATGACTATAACTGCATAACACAGTATAACATTAAACTATTATGATTTAATTACGCTAGAAGCACAATTTCTATTATTTTTTGTTAATTTCTTTCTAGTAGAATTCTAGCCGACTTGGCTCGGCATTATTGAATATATCTAAATTTTGTTGGATTTAAATGAATGCATGCTTATTAAAAATTTCTAACGGCTCTGGTGGCTCCGTGGTTAAAGCGGCAATCACTGGAAACTCTAGGACGGGTATTCCAACCACATATTGCCAATAAGAACGTTCCAAAATACAACAAGTGTCCCCGCTATGGGAGATGACGCGGGCCTATTGAGTTTGCGGAAATGGAAATTTTATCGATCGCGTCAGAGCCGGCCCGACATTATTTGTTTGTTGTTCATCGCTTTGGTTCTGGATGCTTTTTCAAAGTACAGAATAAAAAGTGGTTCATCCACATTGTTGTCGGTATCTAAGTGCTTATAACTAACTTTTATTACCTAACAACAATTTTTGTAAAGAAGTTTTTAATTTGTGGTGATTCAATTCGCTGTTTGGTAGGTTAGTGGCTTGTTTTGTTTAAGATGAAAGGACACAAGTGCATGGTGATTTTTTGCAAAAGTCGTGAATCAATAACAGGTATAAAGTATTTCAGGTATGTACATATATACGAAAATAATTTGCTTATTACATTATCCGATCTTCGGAACCGTATTTCACTAAAAAGCTTGGAAAAAAAGAAGAGGGTGTCACTCGTATACAATATAATATATATATGTGGTCACTACCTAACCTTAAAATTAATGTATTTCTAATTTGGTGCATTAGTAGCTGATAATAATTCCCAAAATAGTCAATATAGTCATTCATTCTTAATTTTTGGTTTAGAAAAAAGTGCGGTTAAGAAACATACGACGTGGGATGAAAGTTAAAATAAAGCTCATCGTGTCGATTGTTACAAATATTCGGACGGAATTTGGCACCAAAAGTTTACACCAATCAGGGCACCGTCGGATCATCATATCGTCAGAAATCGTATGCATGGAACGCCGTCGTAAATCGAACTAATCGAAATTTTTATTGCAATATTTTTCCTAACTAACCAGTGAAATTTACATTAAAAAAGTTGAAATCCGGTCCTGTCGAATGTTTACTTTCACAAGGAAGTTTCCGAACTGCGCAAACTCACAACGCCCCCTTCGATGCCCATAGCGGGGACATAATTGCAGATGGTATTAGCAATATACTGTTTATATATATATGTGATTCCAACCTCACGACAGGTAAACCGATTCGCATGCACTTGATGGATTTTAATGGTACAAGTTAGAGATTGTAATCACTCCCCAATCGGTACGTCATACAGCAATGCGTGAAACCGAGGGTCGACAGCCCCTGGGTAAGCCGCGTATGACCGAGGATGGTGGTTCGAAGCCCACGCTAAACTGTAGGTTCCCTCGGGAATATTTTTTTTTATGATCAAACACAAGCACTATAGGACAAATCCTTTCCGGCACTCTGGGAGTGGAGCGTGTACGCAAAAAGCGATTCACGTTGGTTTTGAATCGTTGGAGGTTATATTCGTTGGGAAAAACGACCTCGGGAAGGTCGTTCCATAAGGATGAAGTCGTCCAGATGAAAGAATTCTTAAATAATGAAGTTCGAGGAGTACTAAGCTTAACCACATATGGATGGGCGGCAGTGGTTCGTCGTGTATTTCTGCTATTCGCCGCTCTGGGCGGAATTAAGAGGGCAAGGTCAGCCGAGCACTTTCCATGAAAATATCTGTAAAAGAGAGTAAAATCCCCAACATGTCTCCCATGTTCTAGGCTGTCGAGGTTCTTCGTCAGCTCGTGGTCTCCAATCAGACGAATGGCCCTCTTTTCGATGGAATCCAGCAGCCGAAGCGTATGTTTGGGTGCAGAGCTCCAGACATGAGAGCAGTACTCTAGTGATGGTCGAATCTGGGCTTTGTACAGTGTCAGAAGTTGTTGAGGTATGTACAACTTTCTGGCTCGGAAGAGTACCCCAAGGACATGGGGACAAGGGGAATGACCCTGGTAAGGGAACAAAGATGGGACATTTAGGGAAAAAAATCATGAGAGTAAAAGTTTGGGGACTATGCTAATTACAGTCATCTGTTACCACAATCATCTGTATTGAACCAAATGTATAAATATTTAAATTATTAAGGAAATTTTAAAAACAAATAAATAAAAAGTAAAAGTAGTAAAATGATTTTGGAATTTTTTAAGGCGTAGAAGTATATGCAAATAAATGCTGCCCGCTGAGAAACCGTATCAATTCCTTCTATAAGACGGTCTTTGGTAGCCGTTATACCTGTTTTCAATAATTATTACAAATTAACATTTTAAAAATATAGTTATTAATTTCAAGGTTCGAAAGAAATCTGAACCGCCTCTAAGCAATTTCTTCAATGCTTCTTTTCCGCATTACAGTCGGCAAGTCTTTCTGCCATTGCAATAAACTTGAAGAAAGGCGTGCGGATTTCTGCAACATTCTGGCAACTTGCATGACTTGCCAAAAAACGGGCCTGTTCGACTTTTGTTGCAGTTTCTGCTGCAAGTCTGCCTATTTAAACTAACTGGTACTTAAATTAGCAATTCACATTATTTATTGAGCATGTAGGTACTGTTAGCTAAAAGCCGTATTAGAGTCGGCAATTACAATTGCACGTATTCATTACGTCAGACCAGCAGTTGGTACTGTCGGAACCCTAAAATAGCTCCAAAATTAGAGATGGGCAGACCTGTTCGTTTTGATTACCAGTTAAAGCAGCTACTGTTACTTACAACAGGTCAAAAAAATTGAGAAGAATTAGCAGTACATATGCTTAATAACGAATGTGAACTGTTAATTTAAGTACCAGTTACCAGTTTAAATAGCCATTAGCTGTTCATTGATGCTTCGACCAACTAATAAACAGTTAAAAATAACAGAATAATCCATCTCTACCCAGACGACAATTGCAATTAAAATGGCACCTGATCCATTTCTGGCAATGAGAGACAGCTGATCGGGAACGGTGTACTGCGCATAAATCCGTGCAATGTTAATTGCCAGAACAGTAGAATTGCCGACTGTAAAAGACGTATTAGAGTCGGCAATTTTTGTTGCGCCAGCAATGGCAATTATAATTGCAAGGATTCATGCGCAGTACACCGTCCTCGATAAGCTGCTCCAATACTGCTCGTATTGCGGAGAATGGAATTCGTATTACAGTCGGAAATTCTACTCTTCTGACAATTAAAATTGAAGTATTAATGCGAAGTACACCGTTCCCGATCAGCTGTCTCTCATTGCCAGAAATGGGACACGCGCCATTTTAATTGCCATTGCCGGTGCAATTGGGTACAGATGGATCATTTTGTTATTTTTAACTGTTTATTATTTGGTCGAAGCAGGTATGAAAAGCTAATGGCCATTTAAACCCACTGGTACTTAAATTAGCAGTTCACAGTATTTTTTAAACTTATGGACTGCTAATTCGTAGCAACTTTTTGCACCCTCCTATTTGTAAAAGTAGCTGCTTTAACTGCTATAATTGCACGTATTCATGCGCAGTAAACCATTCTCGATCAGCTGGCACAATACTTCTTGCATTGCGAGTATAGAATCCGTATTACAGTTGGCAATTCTACTCTCGCACCCATTAAAACTACACGGAATCATGCGCAGTACTCCGTTCTCGATCAGCGACGCAATTAGTATTGCATTGCCAGAAATGGGTCGTGCGCCATTTTAATTGGCATTGCCGCCGCAAGTCTGGGTAGAGATGGATTATTCTGTTATTTTTAACTGTTTATTAGTTGGTGGAAGCAGCTATGAACCGCTAATGGCTATTTAAACTAACTGGTACTTAAATTAGCAGTTCGCATTCTTTATTAAGCATATGTAACTTTTTTGAGCTGCTATATATGTGTAGGTAGCAGTAGCTGCTTTAACTGGTAATCAAAACGAATAGGTTTGCCCATCTGTAATTCTGGGGGTATTTTAGGGATTTCGACAGTACCAACTGCTCTTCTGACTGTTGACAATGCTCCAGCTGATCGAGAACTCTAATACGGATTCCTTTCTCGCATTGCGCCCACAATGCGAGCAGTATTGGGCCAGCTGATCGAGGACAGTGTACTGCGCAATAATCCTTGCAATTATAATTGCCATTGCTGGCGCAAGAGACAAAAATTGTCGACTTTATTACTCCTTTTATTCATAGCAACTTTTTTGAACTGTTATTTGTCAGTGGCTGTACCTATTTTAACTGCTAATCGAGATGAACATGTTTGCCCATCTCTAATTCTGGGAGTATTTTAGGGATTTAGGCACCACCAACTGCCGTTCTGCTGATTGCTACCGGTGCACTGCTCATGCATCTGTGCAATTTTTATTGCAATGCAGCTGCAGGAGAAGAATTGCCGACTTCAATAGAATTGTCGTCTGTAAAACGATTTCCATGACATATTGCATACAACTGCCATGCCAAAAATGAACTAGCAGCAACAAAATTGCAGAAGTATTGCAGCTTGTAATGCGACCTTTACTGATCGTCGAAATATTCATTAAATTTCGCGGAATTTTGAGGTAATTTTTCGCGAATTTTAGCATTTAAGTTTCATTTATTAAAAATTCGCCATCGTGATGAACCATGAGCACACAGCTTACAGCGAAAATTATATCAGTCGCATTTACTGACAGTTTTTTATTTTTTAGTAAATTATCTACTGTTTTTATACATTATACACCAACAATTATCAACTTAATAAAAATTCAGTTTAATCAAACAGAATACCGAGAAAATACCTCCTGAAACTATCAATCAATGTTTTGATAGCGGTATACGGTCGGTATGCAAATGATCGAGGAAACGTTACATCACCGCGTGATCATTAGATACATCATTTGTTCACACTGGTAGTCTTGTAGAATCAGTTTTTTGCATATTATACCTATACATAATATTAACTATAACTAGAGGTTATTTTCTATTACGTGCAGACATAACCGTGAATTAATTTTAATGACTTAATATCAGAGCGATTAAATTTTCATTTTCTTGCCTTGAACATATACGGAAAGAAAAACTTTACTATAAAAATAGAAACACTAACCATCATTTATAGCCCTATATGTGACAGGAATAACTTTTACTAAGAACTGCTATCAAATTAAAACAAAGTTTTGACCTATATTTTTAGTAAAAATTACAAATATTTAGTAAACCATTTATATTTTGTGTAAAATTTACTAAAATCTTTTGTAAAAATTCTGAAACTACATGATATTCCCTTCCCAAGCGGTCACCCATCCAAGTACTAGCCGTGCCCAACGTCGCCTAACTTCAGTGATCGACGGTATTTGTTCCCTGGTAAGTTTTACTTTGTTACGAAGAACGACATCCCAAGAATCCGCTGGGTCTTATTTATACCTATTATTCTTGTAAAAATGTCTTAACAACACTTCGTTTAAACTTGGTCATTTTTACAATAAAAAATACAATAATAGTCATACATTTTAAAATATTTAACTACTGAAGCTATAAATAAATTATTTTCACTTAAATTCGTTGTAAAATTTACAATATATTTTACTTGATTTTACTAAATTTATTAGAAATCCTGACTAGGGAATCCAATCCCGCAAACTTGCGGGATTGAGTCCATCGATCCCGCGGATCCGCGGGATTTGCGGGATAGCAAACAATGAAGTGCGATATTTTTGGGATTCCCTGCCATGCTGGGCTATTGAAAATACGTTATACAGAACAGTTTTCTTGCGTACGTGCGAAAGTAAGAGCGTTATTCAACTAGTATCTAGTGACATTTATCATGTGGTCGAATATAATACATGGAATTTAAACAGCAATCACAAAAATGAGTGTCAGTGTAGTTTACAAAGACAATAAAGGTTCAAGTTTAGTTTGGAATTATTTTTTAAAGTCTGAAGATGGTCTCACAGCTAAATGTAAGTTATGCCCTAGCATTAACAAAATCTCTGCTCGTTCCACCAAAGGTCTTCTTCACACCCACTTACAAACAAAGCATAATATTAATTTGAAAGTCCAGAGCAACAGCGGTAGTGTTGATATTGATAAAATAACACAGGAAATTAAAGCTAGTACCAGCAGTTCGAGTAGTTCGTTTAGTTCTATTGCTAAGCGCTCATTAAGTGGTTCTTCTGTGCTACCTAAGAAAATGAAAATTACAGATTTTTTTTCATCTGAGAAAAAAATTTCGATGGAGGAAAGAGTGTCTCGAATGATAGCTAAAGATGGTATACCCTTTGGAAAGTTTATCACATCGACCGATATGCGCCAACTATTCGAATCAGAGGGCCACAAATTGTGTAAAATCTATTCCGCCGACAAGTGTCGAAGCTGAACGTGCCTTTTCAGCCGCAGGATACATGTGCAATAAAATAAGATCAAATCTAAACGATGAAACATTAAACATGTTATCTTTTCTCCGAAAATACTTTCAAAATCAATGTAACATGTAACCGTTAAACTAGTCGTAATATTGTATTGTACCTATATGCAATACATATTTTCCTGCTACTCTACTCTGTTTTTAATTGCATAAAACAACTTTTTATTAACATACAGCATCCACATCGAGTCCCGCAAATCCCGCGAATCCCGCACGTTTAATCGCGCATTGTCAATCCCGCGAAATCACAGCGGGATTGGATTCCCTAATACTGACTATATATAGAATTTTCTAAATCTTGTTTACAATATTATTTTGGTACGGATTACTAATAAAAAATATAATTACATAATACAAAATATTATATGAAATTTTACAATGACGAGAAAACAGAAAAACCCCTGGCTATTGACCACATGGCCAGATGTTTCATTTCCTTACAATAAAATATGCAAAATGTTAAAAAACTACCTATTGATTTTTATTTTCAATATTAACCGCATTTTAAGCAATTCTTCCACCATTCCTATTGTAAAAATGCAACTTTCCAATAATTAACTTAATCCTCGGTTAACCGAAAAACGGTGTTAATGATTATATTGTTTACAATTCGAAGTGACAACACAAAGATGAAAGCGTCTGAAAGCTAATAAAGTTTTATACGTATGAGATTATTAAATATATATTAAATTAACATTAATTTAAGAAAATTAAAAATTAACCAACGATCTTGTTAAAAAAAAAGTAATTAAAACGGTTCACATAGCATTTTTTTAATAAAATTAATTTTCTTTTGAATTTTACGTGATTTATTCATTAAAAAAAAGTTACTTTTGTATTACTTATTTTCGGTTAAATTTATTCCATACATTTATAATAATAATCATATTCTTTTTAAATAATATACAAGGAGTTATGGAAATAACGTATTATATTTAAATGGGTGACTCCTTGGGTGTCCTAGAGAAGCGCTACATATTTAATTTTTTTTTAAATCGACCGTTTTAAAAGTGGGGTAACAAACACTCTTACTCACAGGTCACTCCGCGCTACTGTACAACATTTCACCCAGAGCCAATGGCAATGTTGCCAAACTTAATGTAAAACCGAAATTCCACATAAAATTATAAAAATAAATTATTTTTATCCTTATACCTAAAGAGCGAGGAAATCCAGGCACAAAGACAATAAGTTTTTTTTTCTTTTTCATGGGAACACTTCTGGAAACACTTTATGTACACACAGTAATAGTGAAACAGAACCGATCGTTAGCTTTTGAAAATACAATAGTACAGATTATTAGATTTTATTACACGCGACGAAATTTGACGTCCAGAAGAAACGAGTCAATAAAAACAATATTCAAACATTATTTATGAACGGGCAAGATACACTCGCAAACCGAAAAAACAGAGCGGATTGCTGAGAGTGTGTTGGTGATCATCGACGAGACACAACGTATCCGGCCGCTGGTTGGTCTTCAACTAACAGACGCAAGCGTGCGGCGCTATATGAAACTACTTCGCTCAGCCGATGTAAGGCGTCAAGAGGTCATTGGCATTTGACCTAGTGACGTACGTGGCTATTACTATTCCATATGTTTTTTCGGGTTGTTTAAAACATAGTCCGTCGTAAATGTTCTTCAATTTAATTGTACAAAAATGTATTACAGAATGGAAAAGTGTTTAAATTATTTTATTTTGTCTAAAGAGTTTAAGGTGTACATATGACAACACCGGCCAGAATTCCCTGATTGCTTACATGTATCGCAGTGCCACACAGGTGTTTTTCTGGTTTGACGTTAGGTCACTTTTACCGCTAAAAGAATTGAAAGCGCCATTTATGGGTATTTTTCTTCAATTTGTCCTTATCTCAGGAATTGCCGGTTTAAATATAATACGCCATTTCCATAACAGCTTATATACGGACAAAACGACGCGCGACGAGGCGGTTTCGATATCACGAGTAGACTTTTCATCTTGTTCATATTAGGACCCCCTCCTCCTGGGGACGTAGGTAGATTTAAAAAATCAAAAAGACTATAAGGCAAAAAATCTGATTCTTAATTTATTTGAGATGGGCCAAATACATTCTCGGTGAAATGAGAAATGAAAATAACAACTTGTTAAATTTCACATACACTTTTAATTCAGTCGCCTGACATGTGTTCGACCTTTTCAGGCCATTATCAAAGGATTACAAGAAGATACTAAATTCTACATGTTGTTGCAATGGTATTTATATCTGATACTGATGACCTTTTTTAATGTGGGATAATTGAATTCGCAAGTTTAAATGTATGAATTCAGATTTTGCATAGGATGGCCCAATACCAACCACAGACGGGATAAAGCAAACTTCGTTGCTGAACTATTTTCTTACACTGTAGACGTCCAAGGAAAAACATCGACACCATTCCCGCAGTTCAATCAGTAAATGACTGAAACCGTGTTCCGTCTGCGCCCATCAAACGAATCCAAAAAGGACTCCAAAAAGTTTCTGGTGCAAATGAAATTCCTATTATAGTTCTCAAGAGATTCAGCAGCCGATGAACTCACACCAGTATTTTGTAGACTTTTCAACTTATCCTACAAAAAATGGAATATTCCATCGAGCTGGAAGAAATGTTGTCTTGTAGTTTGTTCAAAAAAATTTGACACAGTCCAGATTCGACCATCACTAGAATACTGCTCTCATGTCTGGAGCTCTGCATCCAAGCATACTCTTCAACATTTCAAAAGCAACGTGAATGGCTTTATTTGCACACCCATCACTTCCAGAGTGCCTGGGTTTTTATTTGTTAAAATATATCGAACGTCGTCGACCGGGAAGCGTAACATGAGAATTTGAGTTTTACAATTTATCCATGACAATTTTAACAACAAACACATCATAATTTTAATGACAATATTGCGACGGCCGTGACAATATTAAAACAGACATAAAATATTAATAAATAAATGAAAAAAAAACTAAGTTATGCGAAAAACTATTAGATTTCTAATTGGGATCTTAGGAACGACATATGGCAAACGACAGATTTTAAACGCAAGAGGATACGAAGACGACTTAAATTTTGCTTTCAGTCGTCTGAAACGTTCAAGTGACCAAGATAAAAGGTGATGGATCTTTTTTCTAACAAATTTGATTGGCTGTAATCAATAGCGAAGAATCTCGTTTTCATTTTGGTTCCCGATGGGTCATTCGACGAACTTACATGACATTTGTATGTTTCTTTATTATTAATAAAATCATGCAAGCAAAGCAAGCATTAGTATACAGGGTGTCACTATGAAATGAATAGTAAAATTTTTATAGCATAGAGTTTATTGTAAAATTTCCTATAACATATAGTATTAACTACATTTTTTATTAGTAATCCGAGTCCAAAATAATATTAGAAATATAATTTTCAAAAAAACATAAATATATTGTAAATTTTACAACGAATGTATAGTGGAAATAAACTGATGGCGATTTGCTTTCGAGCAAGAAAAATTTCGCCTAAATTTAAAAGTTAATATTTTCTGAACCAGATATGACATCGATCTCCGGTTTTTAATGGTTGATAGATTTGTCCCTTAGGAAACAATTGTCAAAGTTGGATTGTCTTAAACTGTCAGAAAATTTTATATACAGGGTGTTAAAGTGGACGATGATTTTTGCTCCAATTTCAATAGCATGTAACTTTCACAATAATATTTTTAAATTTTATCACTGTACGTCAATTGAATCACTGGTTAATAGCAAAGAAAGTAATTTTTCAAATTTTTTATATCTGCTATATTTTAAGAGATACTGATTTTTTTGAAAAACTTTGCTTTTTTTTCAACTTTTTGTTAGCTAGATCCCACTGTGCGTTGTATCGTTCAAACTTTGCAAGTGATTATTATACCTTATGAAAAGCTTGTTTATGTTCAGTAACAACAATTGTACCTAAATGTTGTGATGTGCAGTGGCGTACTTATAATCACTTATATGTCTATGCTTTATGAGTATCTCACAATTTTTTTTTATTGGAAAGTACTCGCCTCTAGATTAGGCAAGTTTTTCCTTATTTTTTAGTTTTTCATATCGCGCTACAGGTACAGGTACTGTGTCTACAAAATTTTAAAAAAGATAATTTTTTTATTTAATTGTTTGAAAAAATTTATTTTTTTTAAATTTTGTAGACACTGTATAATATACCTGTAGCGCGATATGAACAACTAAAAAATAAGGAAAAACTTGCCTACACGTACAGTGATAAAATTTAAAAATATTATTGTGAAAGTTACATGCTATTGAAATTGGAGCAAAAATCATCGTCCTCTTTAACACCCTGTATATAAAATTTTCTGACAGTTTAAGGCAATCCAACTTTGGCAATTGTTTCCTAAGGGACAAATCTATCAACCATTAAAAACCGGAGATCGATGTCATATCTGGTTCAGAAAATATTAACTTTTAAATTTAGGCGAAATTTTTCTTGCTCGAAAGCAAATGGCCAGCAGTTTAGTTTATTTATAACATCAGTAGTTAAGTATTTTTAAATGTATAGTATATTTCACTGGCTATTAAGATTGTAAAAATGACCAAGTTTAAATGTAGTATTGTAAAAATATTTTAACGAAATAAACGGCATAAACGAGATGCAACGGATCCTTGGGATTTCGATTTTCGTAACAAATATAGGGGAGCTTAACAGGAAACATACCATCGATCGATGAAGTCAAGTGACATTGGACACTGTTAGTAGTTGGATGGGTGATCGCTTGAAAATACCATGGGTGTCAAAAATTTTTAGTAAATTTTAAAACAGATTTTATAAATTTTATAAAAGATTTTAATAAATTTTACAAAGGTTATTTTCAAACTTTGACTGTGGCTATAAGAGATGGTTTTCTACGTTTATAAAATATTTTGTATAATGCGGTGTTGCCGGATAGTACCGAAAGTGGTAGCAACTACTGAATTTTAAATGACTTACCCTATATATTATATTTTTTTGGAATCTAGAACAGTTTTCTGTATAATATCATATACCTATCTTTAAGAGTTTTTGAATTATAAATAATCTTGTGATTCTTTAACGCCGTATCGGGACCTGAAAAGAAAATCATATCTTTTTAGCGGTTATAGCTAGAAATCTGAAATTTTGACAATAGTTTCACAAGACCATCGACATTTTATAATTTTGAATAGAATTTAATTAGTTTTATACAGGGCGTCTTCATACCAATATTTCTGAGGTTTTGCTAATGGAGGATCGAATTTTCTATCTAATGATATTAGGTGTTCCTATACCTATCTTCAATATTTCCGGACTTATAGAGAAATTTAAAGATTATCTTATAAAAATATATTTTTTGATAGTTGGCTGTGGAATGGATTCATAGAAACAAAATAATGAAAAATTAATTTGACTGACTGACAAAAATAAACAAAATTAAAATTACGCAACAACAACAATAAAATACCTAATAACTAAATTGTTGGCTCCTAAATATTCATGAATTGTGGCGATAACATGTTCATTTGTCACCTTTTTCATTTCTTCTCCTTCTAGAGTCCCAAGAGCTGTTCTTACTCGATTTTCTAAAACCTTGTCGTGACGGGTGTCTTGTATACTATTTCTTTAATCCTACCCCATAGATAAAAATCTAGGGGTAAGATCCGGAGACTTTGAGGCCATTTTCATGGACCTCCTCGGGCAATCAACTATTTGGGAGTCATGGAAGCTGCATCAGGATGAAGTTCAATAAATTTTCTGCTCTAGATAAAATTCTACCATACTCCCCATGAATATAAAAAAATAATTCCGAAGTTGCTACCACTTTCGGTATGATCCGGCAACACCGCACCATCCGAAATATTTTAAAACCATCTCTTATAGCTACAGCCAAATTTTCAAAATAAAATCTCATTTAGTTCTCGAGATAATTCTAATAGGCCACTTTACTTGGTGTACCCTGTAGAGTCATAAATTATGGTTAATTTTACTATTTTTATAGTAAATTTAACTTTTTCTAATATCTCGCTTCCAGTAAATATTATTAAAAATCGGAAAGACTATTAGAATAGACCAGTGTCCCCTTGGGGGTCCGCGAGCTACTAATTGGAAGTAAAATGCCACAAAAACAAACTATCGAAACCCGAACCAGATATATAAATAAGGCTGCAGCTTTCTTCAAATCAAGCCCAACATAAAATCCCCGTGTGGAAGAAGAAAGCGGTATTATCCATCTTACTAAGAACATTTGCTGCAGCCAGTGATATACTATTCAGCATATTGCTTATTAATGCTTTTTGATTTGTTAAACAGAATAAGATTCGAATAAAATTATTTTTAACTAAAGGTAATTAGTTAGTTAGGGATGACTTCTTCTCCTAGAATTAATTCTATAGTAATGTAGGGAGCGGCGGCGAAAATGTCTGAGAAACGCTGGAATAGGCAATAGAAGAATTTGTTATTTATTTATTTATTTATTTATTTATTTACAAAATAGGGATACAACAGGCACTGAACCCAATATAGCATCCACGTTGTGGTATTGGCTAGTGGGAGTTATTAATGCTTAAATTAAGTATACATTAAATTATATTAACCTAAAATTTATGAACCTTTATAGCATTGATTTTACACATTTTTAAAATCTAATTATAGACATATCGAACATTTCGATCCCTAAAGAAAGCCTATTTATTACATGCTCTAGTCGCTCTACAGAGAGGAGAGTTTTTTCCAGAATTTGTGTTTCTGAGTGGAATATTAAAAGTATTTTGAAGCCTTAAGTCCCTAATCGGACATTAAAGCTTAACTTTGACCTCAGCGTTGGCGAATCAACAAGACCGTTCACCACCTTGTAGATCATAACTACATCGGAAACCACTCGTCTCTCAGTAAGTGGAATTACAGAAAATTTTTCCATTATAGGCTTATAGTTGCTATTGACTATAGCTATGTCTGTTTTTCGTGATAAGAACCGTAAAAATTTGTTTTGAATACTTTCCAGCCTTCGCTGGTAAACCGCGTACTGAGGGTTCCAAACAACCGATGCAAAACTAAGTTTATTAAATATAAACGCATAATATAATTTTAGAACTGTGTGAGGACTATTAAAACTTAAACTATTTCTTATAATAAATCCTAAAAATCGATTACACTTATTGATAACCTGTTCAATGTGAGAACTATAAATTAGCTTAGTGTCCATTATAACACCCAAATCGCGTATTTCATTGACTGATTCGAGATCACTATTATTAATAGTATAACGAAAATTGTGTACATTCTTGTTTCTGGTAAACGTAATCGATACACACTTCCAGCGGCGGCTTCTCCATTAGGTCATTGGGTCAATGACCTCCCTATAAAAATTTAGGAAATAACACTTTTTTTTAAATTAGAATTTACTACAAATGTACCTACTATAATAATTTTTACCTATAATATTTGAAACGCCCCCGTAAACGCAAGCGTGTAGTGCGATTCAAAATCGGGCTGGAGCCACTAATTGACCACGATAGCTTAAATGGAAACGAACTTATCCGAGCTTTGACGATTCCGGCAAACGGGAGAAAAATACGCGAAGTTATCCGCCGCTGGGTCAACAGCCCGGTTTATTGAAAATCTGAATAAGATGTACCTATGAACCTATGTCGTCTCATCATTAGTAATTATTAAATGCTTGGAAAAGAGATGGCAGGTTCCAGGTTGGACGTAGGTCGTAGGTCGTAGGTCGCGCAACATTTTCATTTAGTCTTGTAATAATTTGTCTTAATACGAATATTTAATGTGTTAGTAGGTAGCTGAAGTAGAGAAATTTTGTTATTTTTTATTGTTTTTCTTAGTGATTGTAGTTTTTACTATTTTATACTAGTAATTAATAAACGTTATTATGTCGGTCGTACAAAAAGTTAAGGAACTTAAAATTAGAAATGAACTAAATTTCGAAAAACGTTTGGAATTAAAGGAAAGTGGTCGCCCGCTGCCAGATCTAAAAATTAAGCAGACTAGTAGGGACAAAAATAAAGACGTTAATCGTAATTTTCGCAGGTCTATGTATGATTTGTCTGACTGGATTTGCGGGTGCGAAGTAAGTAATGCATTTTACTGTTTTGTATGCATTATTTTTTCGAATGACTCTCTATGGTGTAAAGACGGTGTCCAAGATTTAAAGCATTTAAAAGACAAAATTAAAAAACATGTTTTATCGGCAGACCACATGAAAAGTTCCATGAGTTTTGCTACAATCGGTAGTGTTGATATTCGAGCTCAGTTAGACAATGCTTATCGACAATCGGTAAGAGTTTTTAATGAAAGTGTGTCAAAAAATCGATATATTTTAAATAAAATCATAGATTGTGTCAAGTTTTGTGGGGCATTTGAGCTGGCTCTACGAGGACATGACGAAACAGACTTGTCTGAAAATCCGGGAATATTTCGTGGACTAATAAACTTTGTTTCAGAGCTCGATCCAATATTCAAAGAATACTTAGATAACGCAACGGTTTTTAAGGGTACATCTAAAACTGTGCAAAATGATTTACTTGATTCTATGTTATCGGTGGCTCAAGAACAAATTAAAATGGAAATTCAGTCAGCTAAATATATCGCTGTTCAAGTGGATGAAACCACTGACAGCTCCAATAAAACACAAATGACTTTTATAATACGATATATATTGTCAGGCATTGTTCATGAAAGATTTATTAAATTTATAATTCCCTCCGGTACCACAGCCGAACACTTGTCAGACGTTATTTTAAAAGAATTGGACATTTTAGAAATAAATAAAACACCGGAAAAATTAATTGGACAAAGTTATGATGGAGCATCTACTATGAGTGGACGATTAGGTGGAGTGCAACAAAAAATTAGACAACGATATCCTGCTGCTAATTTTATTCATTGCTATGCCCATCAATTAAACTTAATACTGCAAAAAGCAGCTAGTCAGAATAAAAACGTAAAAATTTTTTTTGCAAATTTACAGGGGTTTTCCACATTTTTTAGTAGATCTCCAAAACGTACAGCAGTTCTCGACAAATTTGTTAAAGTTCGTTTACCCAGAGCTGTACCGACAAGATGGTATTTTAATGCACGTTGTGTGGAAACTGTATTTTTATATCAGTATGATATTCTGGCTTCTCTAGAGAAGATAATTGAGACTGAAGACGATTCTAATACCATTAATCAGGCCATTGGGTTAAAGACATTTTTGCAAAGTGTAGATTTTCTTTATTGGTTAAATTTTTTCCATTTCATAATGCCCCACTGCGAAATTCTTTTTAATCAACTTCAGAAACGCGGTATCGATGTTATATTGATAAAAAATTTCATAGACTCATTTAAAACTTCAATTCAAAATATCAGAGATAAAATAATAAATGAAATATCCCCAGAAATACCTTCATCTTTAACGCTTAGTGCCAAAAGACCAAGAAAAAATGAAGATTCTAATCGTCAAGTCGCTTTGGAAGTTTGTGACATAATAATATCTGAAATTAACCACCGCTTTAGTTTTAGTGACCATTTAGTAATCGCTCAATTATTTTATAGCGATCAATTTGAACAATATAAAAATCATTTTCCGGACCATATTTTAAAATCAGTGAAAGAAAACTTTCCAAGTATAAATTATTTAAAACTTAAAACTGAACTAAAAGTTATTTACGAACGGGATGATTTCGATAAATGTTCTGGGGCCGTACCAATGCTCCAATTATTTATTAATAATAACCTTAGTGCAACTTTTTCGGAAACTGTCAAATTGTTGACTATACTGTGTACGTTACCGATGACAACTGTAGAAAGCGAGCGATGTTTCTCTACATTAAAGAGAATAAAGACATTTTTACGTAATACTATGGGGCAAGAAAGACTATCTGCGTTGGCCATGTTGAGCATAGAAAAACCATTTATAAGTAGTATTGCTAATTTTAATGAGCGTGTTATAACTCATTTTGCAAATGTTAAAGACCGAAGGGTTGATCTAAAATTTAAAATAGTTTAAAAAAATAATTTTTTCTATATTGGTATCAACTCCAAGCTAATTCGATGCCGTTTTTAGTATCGAACTGAGCTTGTCTCGAAACCATTTTTTTTCTTTTTTAAAGGTTGGCAATTTAAGGTCATACATTTTATGTTTGTTTGCAGAAATAATTTCTAAAGTAAGCTCACACCTGTCAAGTTTACTTTCTTTGTAAAGCTGAACACAGCACTACAATATTTTACAAATTTAAAGCTTTGCAATTTCCGTTAACTCAGGAGGATTAAAATCATCTTGGTTCATATTGTTTAATTATTTAAGAAAATTTTCAGTTTTGCGAAAAAATGATAGACATGGATAATTTATCAAATGCTATAAAATCATAATTTGATAGTACATATTACCAACATAAAATTTTCACATAAATATTTACGAAAGTTATATATAGCATGTATTTTTTTAATATGGATTTTTCTTATTAAGAAAACGTAAAATAGAAAAAATAGTACCTATAAAGTACTTGTACTTTAATATACTATTCTTGTATCGCATATAGCGTAATGACCCCCCAATGAGATTGACCACGAGCCGCCACTGCACACTTCCCTAGATTAAGAAATAAACTCTGACTTTCACAGAATCTTACTAAGGCATTAAGATCATCTTGCAGCAAATGGCAATCCCCTGGCACCCTGATTATTCGAAAAAATTTTAGGTCATCTGCGTACATCAAAAATGTAGAAAATTTAAAAAATTTAAAATTTAAATTTAATTTATTTTTTGAATAGTAGATTCCATTCGTGTTCTTATTCTTTACCAGGGAAAAGTCAGCGTCCAAAAGTTTACATGCCCGACCTATTGAAGTTTTAAAAATCGTCGAAAGGGAAAATATGGGTTTTAGAGGAGTCAATTCAATATCATGTCAATGATAAGTTCATATTGCATGAATTTTTGTAATTGCTCTCAAAAGTACACAAGAAACGTTCGAAATCAGTTTATATACGAAAATGTAAAAGTAATTTTACCGGTTAAGAATATGTTATAAGCTGGGAATAACCCATGTTTTTTTAAATAAATTGAAATGTCTAAATTTAGCCATCGATCGGTAGGTAACGATTTATTTTATTTACTTCAGTCGAAAGTAGTCAAATTTGAATAACTATTTTCACGCGTCCGGTACGGCATAATTTGTAAGTATCTTATCGCTGAACTAATAATAAAATGAGAAGGCAATGACGTCGATACAATTGCGTTATGTTTCTGAAAAGTATTCTAATTTTTTTTAGATAGAGGGAATGGACCCACATAGTAGTGATGCGGATTCTTTTGCCGATATAAAACGGTACCATATTTTTAGAAGGTCTTTTAAATATAGGTTGATATAAGTAAAAATTGTCAATAGTAGCAACGTTGTAGAACATCTTTAATTGACTCAGTATACAGGGTACACCAAGTACAGTGGCCTATTAGAAGTATCTCGAGAACTAGATGAGATTTTATTTTGAAAATTTGGCTGTAGCTATAAGAGATGGTTTTCTACGTTTATAAAATATTTTGGATGGTGCGGTGTTGCCAGATCATACCGAAAGTGGTAGCAACTTCGGAATTTAAAAATAAGTCCGAAAATATGAAGATAGGTATAGGAACACTAATATCATTAGATATAAAATACAGGTGTGTCTCATTTAAAAAAAAGAAGATTTTTGCAATAATTCATCTCCCTCAGAAATATTGTTATGAAAACTAATTAAATATCAAAATTATAAAATTGTGATGGTTTTGTGAAACTATTGTCAACATTTCAGCTTTCTAGCTGTAACCGCTAAAAAGATATGATTGTCTTTTCAGGTCCCGATGCGGCGTTAAAAAAATCACAAAATTATTTATAATTCAAAACCTCTTAAAGATAGTTATATGATATTATACAGAAAACTGCTCTAGATTTTTACCTAGATTCCAAAAAAAATAATATATATAGGGTAATGCATTTAAATTCCTACGTTGCTACCACTTTCGGTATGATCCGGCAACACCGCACAATCCAAAATATTTTATAAACGTAGAAAACCATCTCTTATAGCCACAGCCACAGCCAAACTAAAATCTCATTTAGTTCTCGAGATACTTCTAATAGGCCACTTTACTTGGTGTACCCTGTATACATGGTGCCCATGATAAGGAGCAGGCCCGTTCCTGGGGTGTTTGGCGCCTACGTGCAGGTTTCTTTGGTGCGCCCTAGTTTAAAAAAAAATTGTAGTATTTTTAAAAATATATTTCGGGAAAAACTGGTAATGTTTTGAATTGTAAGAAAACTGATAAAAAATAATTAGAAAAATTTTTATTAATTAAATTACCAAAACAAACAAAATCACAAAAAATATTTGGTAAGTATATTCACAAGAAAATTAAAAGAGAATAAAATTAACGTAAATAAAATAAACAACAAAAACATAAACAATATTATACCTAATACTTATATAGTAGGTACCTAACAGCAATATTTTAATGATAAAAAATTAAACGTTTCAAAAATGAAAAAATACTATTTTTGTAATAAACAAAACAAAAAAGGAACGATATACCTAAAATAATACACGTCTGGCTTTCACGGATGCAAGCTCGTTGATCATCTGATTATGATCAAGAGCCTGAGAAATATCATTTTTTATCGAAATAATGGCCAAATCTGATAGGCGTTCTTGACTCATAGATGTCCTTAAATAATTCTTTATTAGTTTTAACTTAGAAAAACTTCTTTCACCTGAAGCTACTGAAATGGGTAATGTAAGGTATATCCGTAAGACTATAAATAAATTTGGAAAAAGAGACTGTAGATTTTTTTTAGTTATATAATTTAAAATGTCTATGGGAAAGGATGAATCAGTAGTATTTTTAGGATTAAGAATCTTATATGTTAAAATTTCATTATGTAAATCTAAGCCGTCAATGTCTTTAGATATTACTCTATCAATCTCAACTTGCAATTCGGTATCTAAATTTACACATGATTCTTTAATTAAGTCAGATTCTAAATTTTCAAAATTACATAAGAACCCAAATAAATTTTGAAATTTGTTTATACCCTCAAACCGCTTTTGTAAAGACTGAATGGTTGTATCTAAAATAAATAAATAAAAAAAATAAATCGATTTTAAATTTTTGTTTTGGATCTGCTACAGATTCATCCTTACTTTCATATGAAAATTGTTGCTTAAATTTTCGTTGCCGTACTATTGGGAATACCTGCTCTACATCGTTTTTTGCTGCTTCTTCTTTAGCTTTATTGATGAGCAAATCAAAATTTTTGTCTGAACGTTTTTCGTTAAAATAAAGATTAAGATTTTCAATTTCTTTATGGCAGTCATTTAAGTTTCTATTCGGATCTTGTAGTATTTTACTTACTATATTAATTTTTTCTAAAATATCATGCCAGATTAAAATCGAACAAATAAATTTAAAAGTCTTAATTTTATCCAATAAAGATTGTGCACTATGTTTTGTCTTTATGTCTCGTGATGTATCTTTTGTCAAAAATTCTAGGCTATTACAAATTTCTTCTAACTGACATCTAAGAGGACGAATTGTTTTAATACTACTTTCCCACCTAGTTTCACTTACTGAGCAAACGTTTGGTAACATTTTTAGACATATTAAAATGATAAAATATATGATTTTTTTTTAAATTTGTAATAAAGAATACTGAATGACCGTCGATTTTGCGCCCCTAAAAATTTTGCGCCTGCGTGCATGCACGCCCTGCACGCTCGCCAGGAACGGCCCTGATAAGGAGGACCTCTATGGGGATCTCGTATCTGGTAACAGATACAACTTCGATTAAATGGGGAAAAAGTATGGCAATCAAAGCACGAACAATATGGCCGTACGAAAAGCTTTGGCAAAATTTTTAAGTTTTGAGTTATTTAAAAAAATTGAAATTTTGAATTTTTGATTCAATTTTTTTTCGACGTTAATATTAAAGCTTAATATCAAAACTAACAAAACATTCTCACAGCAAACACCTCTCAGTTTTTCAGTCTGAATAATAATATTTTCTAACTTTTTAACGATTAGGTTAAATTTTGTATTCATAGGGAGTATAAATAATAAAGGGTGGTATTTAACAGTTCACCAAATTTACCCAATCTTTTTGTACAAAAAAATACTTTTGTTTCTCAAAAATACTAAATGCTCGCCAAAATTAAGAAAATACATAAACTTAGGAAGACAATCAAATATTTACATCATGCTAAATGTTCACCAAATTTTATTCCGCTTTTAATTCTAACATGATACCCAGATATTGAATTTTCGTCAACGTCTTATATTATTTAGCAGTTAAAAAATTCTATTTATTTAGCAAAAATACACAATGTTTACTATATTTTATATGACATTCAATTTCAAAAGTATACCCAGATTTATAATTCTTGTTAGCCTAAATATCACTTATAAGAAAAAGCTATCATGTTTTATTAGATCTCATTTATAAATGGGGACATAGAAGTAAGTCTAAAGAATTCTTGGAAACAAAACAATATAATTCTTTAACATAAAATCAAACACAACATTCACAAAACAAAAATGAAAATGAAACAAGGACTTATCGCACTTATTAGGTAAGGCTTTCTTAGCTTTTCTTCGTTTTTCTCCAATTGGTACATTCCTTGCTTTTATCATAGACGGTAGAGTCAATCCATGTATTTTGCTCAAATTGCTCATAATAGATTTGGGATTCGAACAATTTGTCTATTTCTTTTTTTGTCTCATTGCTCAACCCATAAGTTTGTTCCAACACCCTATTTTTTGTATCGTTCTAGAACCGTCACGAAACTGTTGGAATCGATTTTGTGCGCAGGCGTTAATTTTGCACTGTTTGTTGCCGATGCACAAGGGAGGCAAGGTTTGTACGTTTTTGTGGCCATTCTGTGTAAAAATCTCAGTTGATCGCCTGTCTGATTCTAGGAAAGAAGTTTAGTAATTAGTTAATTATCATAACATTCATAAATCACAACCATACTTTTGTTGTTTTGATTTCTTCGTCTAAGCTTGAGTATTATCTTTTTTCGTTCCGTTTTGTTGTATTTAATAATCATGAAAGAGAATAACGTTTAATGTTAAGAATATCTTGTAGGTTTGGGAACCGGATTATACAAATTTAATAAGAATAAATTAAATAATCAAAATATTAAGCAACAAAACAAGGCTAAAAGAACTGCATGAATGCCAGGAATACAAAAACAACGATTAAAATTCTTAGGGCGCAAGTCAGTACAAGCGGTTCCTGGTCTTGGCCATGTATCGTTTTTACCGTTCAGGAACTGGTTTGCGAACGATCACAATTTGGTTGGAACACCAAAGGGATCGCCAGGTACACCGTTTTGTGTCGGTTGGAACGGCTTTCGACTACTACGCATGTGCGTGACCGTACATTGTATGATTTTTAGGGTGGTTGGAACGAACCTCATATTTCGATTGGGACTCCAAATTTTGTGATCGTGACATTGTTCAGTTCGAAAAAATATTATCTCATCGCTAGATGCATCAAACAATAAATAAAGTGCAACTGAACATTGACTTTTGGCTTTATTACAGCGATAATATCGTACAATGGCATTTGTGAAATGACCACAATTTTTCATTTGTAATAAATTCTTCGACACTTTTAATGTTCGAAAATTTTCTCACAAAACACCAAATCCTACCTTGTCTGCGCCGTCTTTTAGGCTGTACCGTGTCAGCTTCTCCATCCGACTTCGATAAAAACCTCAACATAGCTATTTTAGTGGTGGCTAATTATTTGGATTCCATTAAGATTTTTTGATGTTCATTAAATTTTTTGGCGGACAGCGCTAGGGAGGTATGGTTTAATTTGGTGTACATTATATTTGTCCCCAATAGGGTCTTTCATAAAACATTAGATTTTTGGTAAGTAATTTGACAACATCGATAATATTTCCTCTGCATTTTTTTTAAATAGTTTTGGTAGCCACAGAACGAAACGGCAAGCTGTATAAGTACGCCACTGCAGCCGAAGCTGCATTGAACGCTCTCCACAATAAAGTAAGCAGTAAAGTATATTTAAATCATCAATATTTAATTAAACTGAATAATCTACTCGGCACTGAACATAATAATTATTTTCAATGCACCATTATCCAGTCTACTGTGAGCTCTGTGAAATGTATTCAAGATAAGAAGAAAAAAAAATGAAAATTACTTAGGACGGAAATTCTCATTCTCATGCCATGATATGGAAAGATAAGATGAGCTATTAAAATGAAGTATGTATAGTAGTATCTTGCTCATTTGATAATAATGGTATTTTCCTATTAAATAGATTGCACAGGACTTTTTTGAAACAAAGCACTTGCTACGGTATCGTTAGAATTATCAATATATGTACTTCATTCTCATTGTTAAATAGGTATGTAATCATGCGTTCTCTAGTTAGTAGCAGGATGCAGCTAGCTGGCAACTTCAAAGGTTTCTTCAGGAATTCCATTGTCAGAAATAGCAACGACAATGCCAGAAAGTGTTGTTATGTTGAAGAATCATATTATAGTCGCTTGGACCAATGGGCGTCGTTTGGGAGGGGCAAGACGGGGCACTTGCCCCCTTCCCCCTGGAAGTTGTCAACTTTATATATGAATAATGATTTATTTCGTTAGCGGAAAAGATAGTATGTTTTTCTATTTTGTTTTTCAAATTTGGTACGTATTTTTAAAGTTATAAAGTAAATTCGACATTCGCGGCGGTGCATGGTGGGATAGTGTTTTCGAAAACGATGTCAAACGAAGAAAAAATCTAATATAGCGGATCCGAGGCTGCTATATAAACAAATTTATCATTTGAGGCGCCGTTATTAATTAAATTTAAACTAGATTTTCGGACATCAATGTATACGTATTAAATTTTCTCGATTTATTGACAAAAATAATTTTTTAATCCTATTTAAAATTGTTTCCGCAAGAACTATTTGACAGTTTATGGAAGCAATATAAAATGTTTGATTCTTCTGTTGAGCTGAAAAATGAACTTAAAAACCCATTAATTCAGTATCAGTCGAGAGAAGCTTTTTTTGGTTTAAATATTTTCAGCCTGAACAAGAGTACCTCCCCCCCCCCCTTTCGAGGATGCTGAACACGATGGTGGCATCAGAATTTCTCTTTTGGGTTGCGCAACCCCTCAAAACGGCAAAAAATCACCCCCCAGAGGGGTTACACGCGCTTCAAGAGGTTTCCCTGCAGAGAAGCACACTTTCCCCCCGTTTTCAAGGATGCTGAGCACGGTGGTGGTGTTGGATATCGCGTCCGAACCCTTCCAACCCCTCCACCGGACAATACTCGCCCCTGAAATGGGTGAATTTTTTTTTCAAGTATCAGCGGCAAATATATATATCCCCCCGAACAAACCCGAACAAACCCCCCCCCCCCCCCCCCCGTTTTCGAGGATGCGGAGCACGTTGGTGGTGTTGAATATCGCGTCCCCCTCCCCTGTCCCCCGTTTTCGAGGATGTTGAGAATGGGGAAAATAGTTGTACTTCTCTTTTTGGTTTTAATGGTCTCTCATTCCGGTCCAACTGAAAAAAGATAATCAAATAGTTTGCGCGCGAAACGCCAAGGCGTGGTCAGTTTATTTTTAATTTTTTAGAAAAATTTTTTCTCACCATGTTGGGTTAAGAATTACTATTTTTCCACAAACAATGCTTAAATTTAACACTCAAACACTGTAAAAGAACAAAGAATTTTATCATCAAAGACTGTGAACCAAAGTCGAATCTTCCTCATTGGTTTTTTTTTCTGATCAAAAACAAGCACTATAGGAAAAATCCTTTAGGGCACTCTGGGAGTGGTGCGTGTGCGCAAAAAGCGATTCACGTTTGTTTTGAATCGTTGGAGGTTATATTCGTTGGGAAAACGACCTCGGGAAGGTCGTTCCACAAGGATGAAGTCCTCTGAATGAAAGAATTCTTAAATAATGAGGTTCGAGGAGTACTAAGCTTAACCACATATGGATGGGCGGAATTTGTTCGTCGTGTATTTCTGCTATTCGCCGCTCTGGGCGAAATTAAGAATGCAAGGTCAGCCGAGCACTTTCCATGAAATGTCTTCGATGTTCTAGGCTGTCGAGGTTCTTCGTCAGCTCATCGTCTCCAATCAGACGAATGGTCCTCCTTTCGATGGAATCCAGTAGCCGAAGAGTATGATTGGGTGCAGAGCTCCAGACATGAGAGCAGTACTCTAGTCGTGTATTTCTGCTATTGGTCGCTCTGGACGGAATTAAGAGGGCAAGGTCAGCCGAGCACCTTCCATGAAAATATCTGTAAAAGAGAGTCAAATCCCCAACCTGTCTTCGATGTTCTAGGCTGTCGAGGTTCTTCGTCAGCTCGTGGTCTCCGATCAGACGAATAAGTTATGTATAAATGTTCAAATATTTTAGTACGTACGTACGTTGGTTTATAGGATGAATGAATATATATAAAAGTACAGCAACGCGTGAATCCATTATACACACGTGATTGCTGGACGAAATCTGTGATTATTCGTCTTTTACAGAAACAGGAATGAAAACGCATCGTGTAACATCAAATTATTTATTCGGTGAAAACTGAATACTGTAAAAAAATGTGCAGTACTTACATGTGAAGTGAATTCAGCGTAAGTGATGTCAAATATTAAATTATAAAATTATTTCTTCTCATACTCAGTAACTTTGAGAAGGCAGTTTTCTACATTTTTTTAAATGAAAATGGATTTACCCATTATTGGTTGTTCATTAAAACGGGAACATGAAGAAGCAACTCTGCAATCGCCATCATTTAAAGATTAAATCTTGTTTTAATCATATTAATAAATTTCTTAGTGGGCACTCATAATTTATTCATTTGGGTCACAGATTCGTAGACATACATAAAATATCCATAAAAATTTGAAGTAATGGTTTTGGAATTTTTATGAGATCTCAAAGGTTTCTCTTCTATTGCCGAATGGATATTGGTTTCGCACTTACAGACTGAGACTAAACACAATCGACAAATCATTGTGTGAAAATTACTATGAAAACAAAATTATATACAGAATAAATTGTTAATTTAAGTTCACATTGTCTCTTAATCGAAAATTATTTTCAAATGTTAATCTATAAATAATTTTAATAGTATACATCGTATTATGGAAATGATTTATTATATTTAAATGGGTGACTCCTAGAGAAAGTCTACATACTTTTTTTTTTTAATCGAATATCTAAATACTAAGGTAAAAACCCTTTTTAGCCACGCGCCGTTCCATCTGGATTCACTTAGCAACAATGTGGGCCACTAGAGTATACTAACAGTGTTGTCAGATCACACCGCGTGTCTCGCCCTTGGTTGAATATACGCGCCTTTCAGTATGTTTCGAGACTCGGGAGTTGAACGACGTCGTGTCGAGGGCTCCACGTGCTTGACGTATACGAATTTTAAACGTTTTGTTAGTTATATTGCCCGTTTTTTTTTGTTGTGAAATAATTCATAATAAGAAATGTTGTGATGTGATTTTAAATTTGTGTGATATTATCTACTGTTGAGCTGTTGAAAAACATACTTTTTGTGTTTTATTTTTCTATGGAATTTAATTATAAAACCGAAAGATCGATGGTAAGAGAGTATGTACCTTAAAATTGTAGTTTTTTTTTCTAAAAAGTTTGAACGTGATAACGAGTGTCAAAGACGTCTTGTTTTCAAAAACTGAACACGTGTTCTGTGTTGTAATATGACAACACCTCCTGTAATTCGCTAACTTCTTTTGAATCTCGAGACCGCCTCAATAAACTATTGATTGCGAAGGTCCTCAGGAGCGGCCACGTATATTTTGAGATTTCATATAAAGTGTAATTTCGCTTAATAATTCAAAGCGCCATTTATGGTTATTTTTCTTCAATTTATTTTCATCTCAGGATTTGCCGGTTTAAATATAATAAGTCAATTCCATAACACCATGTATTTTAGTAATTACTTTATCAAATTTCTTAGAAATCCTCACTATGGTTTCTTAGAAATTATGTTTCCAATATTATTCTGGTACAGATTACTAATAAAAAATGTAATTATTACTATCAAATTTAATAAACCCATCATCTCTAAATTTAAAATAAAACCTCCCCACTGCGCCACTAGACGCCACCAACAAGTGTAACAAACTTCTCCGTAAATACATTTGATGTTTTTACTAAAATTATGGAACGTGCTCGCTTATGAATCACCGGCAATTAATCTATTTCATATAAAGTTTTTGGCAAGAAACGTAAATAAATGTCGTTACAAGTAGTAGTTTGCGGTTTTATTGAGGAGAGGAGAGTCGGGAGGAACGGACCAAACTCCAGGAGTGTATTGTACAAGGGCAAATAATGTAAAAAAACCAAAGGTATCGTAAACTACAGATCCCATAATCCATTCGTAGAACTGTTGGAAAGTGAAGCTGTGATTGTTGAAAATCAGTAATGGGTGGAAGAGAGAACTACATGTTTGTTGGCTGAATGGCAACAATGTTGAAGTCTGGCTATATAAGATGGTTAAATATTAAAACATAACCATACTAACCGATGAAAAGATAAATCCTTATTTCAATAATCCACTCTTTTACACGCTACACATGAATGCACCATGATTGTTTATAATAAAGACGATTTTTCACAAATAATCACGAAAAAAAACACAAATCAACCAAAATATATAATCAATCCGTTAGATCAAAGCAACAACGTCGCAATGTAATTTTTAATTGGGATTTTGCAAGATTTTGGAAAATAAATATGTCAATCTGGCTATGCTGCAATAATGACCCGCAAGAGGTGGGAAAGACTGTTTGCATTAGTTACGTAGGATAGAAATGTACATTTTTCTATCTGTAGTTTGTAATATCTTTGTAAAAAACCCATATCCGATATGTTTAATTTGTTTTGAAGTTATATCCCCATCGACCTCTAAACGTTTTCTGCTTCGTCCAGGAAGGGCGCCTGCTGCTCTCCTAATTGTTTCATGTCGTTCTTTAACATCGGCTCCAGTATTGCTAATACGTCGCATTAGTGCATCCCGAGTGTCGCCTTTTACTTGTAAGCTTCATTTTTGTACCAGCCCCATAAACAATAATCCAGTGGTGTGTGGTCTGGATATCTTGGAGGCCTACTAATAGGTAATTCATTTTGTACAATGTAAGTACTGCCATAACCACGTTGTGGCAATCCCCAAGATAGCTTCTCAGAAGCTTGGTGTACTCTTCCGAACCAGAAAGTTGTATACACCTCAACAACGTTTGACACTATACAAAGTCCAGATTCGACCATCACTAGAGTACTGCTCTCATGTCTGGAGCTCTGCACCCAAACATACTCTTCGGCTACTGGATTCCATCGAAAGGAGGACCATTCGTCTGATTGGAGACGATGAGCTGACGAAGAACCTCGACAGCCTAGAACATCGAGGATAATTTGGAGATTTGACTCTCGGTTACAGATATTTTCATGGAAAGTGCTCGGCTGACCTTGCATTCTTAATTCCGCCCAGAGCGGCGAATAGCAGAAATACACGACGAACGCCCATCCATATGTGGTTAAGCTTAGTACTCCTCGAACTTCATTAATAAAGAATTCGTTCATCTGGAGGACTTCATCATTATGGAACGATCTTCCCGAGGTCGTTTTGCCCAACGAACATAACCTCCAACGATTCAAAACCAACGTGAATCGCTTTTTGCGCACACGCACCACTCCCATAGTGCCCTAAAGGATTTTTCCTATAGTGCTTGTGTTTGATCATAAAAATAAAAAAAATAAAAACTGCTCTCCCGTGAGCAGATGCTCCAAAATGAAAGGGCGAGTATACTTCCAGAATTTTTGGACCTTGAATATTTTGTGTATTGTTCCGGTTTGATATTTTTTTTTAGAAAATTGGGCTATATCCTCGACTAAATATTTAATTTGACGGGCGAATCCAATTTTTGTTTAATTAACAAGCCAGTAATACATAACTTTTCTTCCTCATTTTGATTGTTGGTTTAAAAGTGCTTCAAAGTTACTTAAACGGAAATTCTTCAGACGCAGAAAAGGCAAACAACAAGAATAACCAATTAAAACTGTATACGGACTTGAGCAAGTACGTTTTTAAAGGATAAATCAGTGGCTGTTCGTGAATTTTTTTTTTATTTTAAGAAAGTTGAATTTCTAAAACTACTATTTTTACTATAGTGTTTGTTCCGTGCACGTATATTCGTTGAAAAATTTACAATATATTTTAGCGGTCTAGGACATTTGGGCGCGGCCTCATGGGCGCGGCCATCTGAGCGCGGCCGCTTTGGCGCGAGGACACTTGAGCGCAAAGTCACTTAGGCGCGAGCCAAAATGAAACACATCTTAATATTGTTGTTACATTTTATTTTCTAAATATATACAAAATTTAAAAGAAAAAGAAAATTTTTCCGACTCTTGATTTTATGGATACATTTCATAATTGTAAGAGATAGCTCTTAAAAACTCAATAATACTCCTGTTATTTGCGCCGTCAACTAGATTGCGTTGATTATTGTAGTCTTCGACGAGGTTTTTGATCCTTCTGTCAGCATGGATGTATTTTTTCAATTTTTGGGTAGGCTCATTTCCCGCAAGCAAATGTTCATAAACAACGTCTCTTCCCCTTTGGATAGTTTTTAGGCTGCCGATAAATTTCCAAATGGTTGGATGGTTCATCGACAGCTCTGTTTGTAGCCTTCTGTGTGCTGCCTCTGCGTGGTTGTTTGTGCGGTCAATGTCTGTCAATACCCGATTATGTACTGACCACAGTTCTGGAGGAAATATTGCTTGACGGCGTCCGTTTCCCCATCTGTTTGGTCGTCCTATATATGAATCCTCAAACCATTGCAAAAGAGGTTCTAGCTCTGGGGACAACACATTTGACAATTCGTCGATAGCTTCGTCCAAATCGTCCGTCGGCAAAAAATAATAGGATAAGCGTAATTAAAAATTAATGCACCTTTAGGGTCAGGTCATAATATAGAGTTTTGCCAATATTCTTTTCTATAAAAATTGCCTAGAATATTTTTTTATTAAAAATTGTTTTTTAACAAACGTGCACAAGTGTTCTCGCGCTCATGTGTCGCCGCGCTCAGATGGCCGCGTCCATGTGGCCGCGCCCAAATGTCCGTCTCCGATATTTTAGTAATTACTTGATTTTACTAAATTTATTAGAAATACTAATTGTACTTTCTAAGAAATTATGTGTAAGTATCTACAATCTTATTTTGGTACGGATTAATAATGAAAATTGTAATTACTTCTAACTAACTACTACTAACCGGCAAACAGGGTACCTTAAATCATTTAGTTAAGTACAGCGTTCGACTGAAAGAATTCCGTCATTACAGGGAATGCCTGATACCCTTAGGCAAACGGTGTACCAAACGTTAGAGTTACACTATTTGCCGGCAATACGTGAAATGACTAGGCATTTCTGGGAATGACGGATTTCAGTAATTGACGGTCACATATACAGTGATGGGCTAAAATATGGAACAAATTCATTTAAAAATCAGGTATTAATTTTTTGTAAAAACGCTCGGACACGTCGATTATAATTTTTTCTTCCGGATTTTTTGCCTCAAAAAGAAATTATACTGGGTGTGTCAAAAAGTAGATGTAGGTATAATTTTGAAAAATTATGTTATTAAGTGTTGAAAATGCAAACCATTAACTTCTTGACAATATGCCAATCTACTTAAAAACCCTTCTAAAACATTATTTACAGTATTTTCATTAATTTGCCTAATTTCATATCTAATTTTAAATTTTAAGTCTTCCAAATTTTGTGGTTTATCCTTATACACTTTTGATTTCAAATAACCCCAAAGAAAGAAATCCATTGGTGTAAGATCGGGAGATCTTGCAGGCCATTCTATGGGTCCTCTTCTACCTATCCATCGTTCGGGAAAAATAGTATTCAAATACTCTCGTACTTGTTGAGCAAAATGAGGCGGAGCACCATCCTGCTGAAACCAAATAGACGCTTCTGGTAGATTAGGCTGATTCGGATTTGGAAAATCCGCTGCTAGTGTGGGAATTAATTCATTTTGAGGAAATTGTAAATACCGGTCTCCTGTAAGATTTCCATCGAAGAAAAAAGGTCCAATAATTCTATCATTTAATATCCCTGCCCAAACATTTACTTTTTGTGAGTATTGCGTATGCTGTTCTCTCATCCAACGGGGATTATTTGTACTCCAATACCGAAAATTTTGTCTGTTTACCGAACCATTCAAACAAAACGTGGCTTCATCGCTAAAAAGTACGCTGCGATGGAAAAATAGATTTAAGTTGCAAATTTCCATCATAGTTTCACAAAACTGTAGTCGGCGGTCGGGTTCATCTTCGTTTAGCTCGTGCAGCAACCTAATTTTATACGGATGGTACTTTTCTTGTTTCAATACCCGCAAAACAGATCGTCGGCTAACATCATTATTAAGGGCTACTTCAGTGGATGCACTATGGGGATTATTTTCAACTTCTAACAAAATGTTCAATTTTGTGTTTTCACTAATTTTTGGATGACCTGGCCGTAGACGATCCTTTACATTCCCTGTTTCCCTGAATTTTTTCTCAATTTTACTCACTGTAGATCTTGTAATCCGTCGTTCTGGATACTTAGTGCTAAACAAGTTACAAACTTCTTCTTGACTTCTTGTTTTGTCTCCACATCCAATTAAAATTAAAATTTCGATTCTTTGAGTTTCATTTAAATGCACCATGATCACCGTTTTTTCAAAATTATACTTAAAATTATTTTTGATTGATGACTTGCTATCGTAGTAACAATTAATTTAAATTTACCTGTTTACCTTTAAGTAGGTACATGTACCTTTTTTAAAGAAATTTCTTTTCTAAGATGTAATTTTTCTCTAAAACCGTTAGAGATAAGGATAGAGTATGCTACATGAATTATGCTCCGAATTTGACGTAGAATTTATGTGATAAGTAAAAATAGGGTGGTTCTATTTAAAATACAAAAAAATTTTACAACATCTACTTTTTGACACACCCAGTATAATTTCTTTTTGAGGCAAAATATCCGGAAGAAAAAATTATAATCGACGTGTCCGAGCGTTTTTACAAAAAAATAAAACCTGATTTTTAAATGAATTTGTTCCATATTTTAGCCCATCACTGTATATTGGCTATGCCCACTGTTGCTTACAACTTATCTTATTAATCTGTTTGTAAGCATAAATAACGTAATTTTCAATATTGTACATACGCATATACGCAAGTCGACCCATGATGTATAATACCTACGACACTATTTCATTAAAATACCTCTATGACTAATATCAGAAAACTTTTCAAAATTGTTTATTTATTTTCGAGTGACATGAAATGTGCGACGAATCACATCCCATCCCATCTTTGATATTCTTGCCAAAAAAATAATTTACTTTTGTGAAAATTTAGATTGGCGCGGAAACGTACGGTATAAAATTTGAAATAAAAAAACCATGGAAATTCAAAGCAATTTTTAAAATAAAGTTTTATTGCTGCTTACAAAAAGCAGCTTTGCTGAAATAACAAAAATCTACCCTGTTTTCCTGTCCCTCTTAGGGCTGTGGACCCTAAAAACCTTATATAGATTTCACTTTTTATTTTCGATTTTTGACACGGAAATTTGCGTTTAATCACAGGTTGCCAAGCAGGCACTAGTTTATGCGAACGTTTAGCCAAATATACTTCATTTTTTTCTAATCTAAAGCTATGAAAAAATTACGTTAAAAAATATAATTTTATAAGAATAATAATAACAATTTCAAATATGAACAATTTTCAAATTTTTGTCACAGATCTTCCTGAAGCTTGTTGATACCCCAATCGACATGTCAGACAATCTAAATATCAATAAATTAACTAAAAAACTTTATTATTAACGGCTGAGGACTCTCGTCTCTTTCTAACTTGCCAAAAAGTGACATATTTTTTAATTAAATTAATGCAACATAGATGGCTCTGATGCTAATTTGGGATTATTTGGGATCCTCATCTTATTTACACTTATTATTATTCACACGATGGCATCATCAGATCATTAATGCGACGTTTCGTATTTGGGTCACCATCGTCAACTTAATTTTTTTAAATACATTCTTTTATTTTTTTGTTCAAATTATGAAAGAGGACCTAAATCTACGTTCAGCAGTATACAATTACTGGTTTTCCGACGTTTTGTTCCTTAAATTGACCATTTTCATTAAAATACCCCTAGTACGTTCCTGTAATTTACTTTGCCGTTGAATGAAATTTTTTGCGTGATTTTTAAATTAGTAACTTTGAGCGTCTCGCATAAAAACTGGCAGTTTTATCGCAATAAATTAAGAGTACCTATTTTAAAGCGTATTAAAGTAATCAAAAAATCAATTTTAAGCGCTGTTAAATCACACCGGTTAAAATTTTGGCCCAACGAGTGTGGTGGCCGGTCCGTTCCTGACTTCCTTGACGATGTAAAACATCTACTGCAGTACGGTTTAATGAGTCTTTATAGCTTCTATAAAATATTAAAATTTCATTAAATTATACCTGTCGGTTCAACAGTTGGTGCCAAGAAAGTAAATCGTGGGGTACCCCTGTGGGACTCTGTATCTTCGTTAAGGGCCACTTTAGGAAATTTTTCTCTATGTACTCTGTATACTCCCAAGAGATTAGAAAGTACTTATCAGACACTGTAGATTTTATACTGAATAGAACCATAAATATGATTTACCTGTAAGAATGTAAACTACTTACTTCAATCACGTACGAAATATTCGTTACAATCCTCACTTCATTCACCAATACCGTTTTACAACAAAAACACTTTGATAAATACCACAAATAAAAACGCACCAAGCCGCTAATGAAAAACCGCCGTAACCGGCAAAAAACAACGGAAAACAAACAGAAAATGTCGCCAAGAACAATCAAACATGGACGAACAAAGAAGTACCAGGAAGGTTCGCGTGCGTTGAATGGTAGAATACTGAAGAGTGGTACCTTTGCTGTTTTGCTTGCACGAGTACGGTGCTACCATGCAAGAACCGCGGCCGTGGTTCACCTGTCCCGATTCGATGGTTAAGACAAGGTTACAAAAGTTACGGGCAGTACCGCTGAAATAAATTGGGTAGGAAAGATTGTTTCACGAAAATTGGATACGACTTAATGATTTCCTGGGTCGGTCCGATTGTGTCGACAAGAGCTTGGCAATAAACAAGTGAAGTATGAAGGGACGGACTAAGGAAACAAGTAATGATATGATTATATTAATGTAATCAAATGAAATAACAGTTTTTTTAAATATTACTAGTCTCAAATACCAATATGGAAAATTATTATTTCCCAGACCACCCGATGATCCTTATACAATAAGGGCGTATTTTTGTCTATACAGTAGCACTTTAAAATACTATTTCAGATTGAATGGTACTACCAAGAAAAGAAGCCCTCTCCATTGATAGGATGCAACCACCTGTAGACCTCAGGAATGTCGTCGCTCCACAATGATGAAGTAATTCTTAAACAATGAAATCAGAGGAGTGCTAAGATGAACCACATATGGATGGCGGCAGTGATTCGTCGTGTATTTCTGCTATTCATCGCTTAGGTGGAATTAAGAGGGCTCTATCAGTGGAACATCTGCCATGGATATGTCTGTAATAGAGAGTCAAATCACCAACTTGTCTTCGATGTTCTAGGCTGTCGAGATTCTTGGTCGGCTCGTGGTCTCCGATCAGACGAATGTCCCTCCTTTCGATGGAATCCAATAAACGAAGAGTATGTTAGGGCGCAGACCTTCAGCAGTATTCTAGTGATAAGCGAATCTGGGCTTTATTAGTGTCAAAAATTGTTGAGGTGTTGAGAGTGGTATCGCGTCAAAAGGACGCGGCAATTTGGACGTGCGTCATCAGGACGCGGAAATTTGGACGCGCGAGAAAAGGACGAGTACGACAAATGGTTAATTGGAAGCACGTTATTTGGACGCAAATACACAAAAACAATTTGATAATTTTAACTAAATTGATTAACCTGAACTCGCAATTGGAAATCATACACACTCATAATTTCAAATAAATTGTATGTATGCATTTAGCATATGCTTAAACTTGTTAAAGACTACAATAAAAGAAGGGAAAATACAAACTCGAACAAAAATAATTGAAATAATACAAACATACTATTACTGTAAATATACTAACATAAAATTATAATCCTAGCCTAAATTCTTGTTAATCTCGGTCAATTTTAATTAAATTTTGCAGTAATATACAATAAAAGTCCTAGTATATGGAAGTTCATTAATGCCTTAAAGAAGGAAGAAAGTTTGAACCATCTGAAAGTAGAAAAATTGATAGCAGTGTGTCGTATCACGCACCAAGTAAAGATTGTTTCAAGAAAAATGGATATAACTTAATGACTGCCGTAAAAGTACCTGGGCCGTCCCATTATTTATGACCGTAAGTTATTATTATGTGGAAAGGACCGGATTATAATTAAATATAGGCACATCAGGTAGGTTAGGTTGCTTAATTTATATTTAAATATCTTTTATATCAGTCGGCAATTACATAAAGCTCCAAGCTCAAATAATACAAAATTGGAGATTCAGAACTACATGGCGGCGAATGATATATATTTTGAAGAAAGTATAAATGTTTGTGAAACATTGGCAGAAGAAATTGTACATACAGTGCTACGGCTCCCACCCTATTATTACATTTTTAACCCCATAGAGCATATGTGGCACCAGTTAAAATCACTGGTTAGGTCTGAAAATATTTCTCCGACTTTAAGTTCTAGTGTTGTAGAATTAATACGAAAATGCTTTAATGATATTCCCCCAAGTAGTTGGAAAAATTCAGTCCGTCACGTAATAACTGTAGAAAATTCGTATATTAGTCTGGATCGTATAATTAATCCAATTATAATTAATTTTGATGAGGATAGCGATAGCGAAACAGAACTATCTATCCAATAATATCATTACTTGTTTTCCTTAGTCCGTCCCTTCATACTTCACTTGTTTATTGCCAAGCTCTTGTCGATACAATGGGACCGACCCAGGAAATCATTAAGTCGTATTCAATTTTCGTGAAACGTACTGTAAGAGGGTTTACAAAGACACGGCAAGAAGAATAAAACAGATCGCTTCCGAGTACGAAAACCGACCGATATTAGAATATTTACTACTCAATTTCAGGTCAATCAATTTGCATCCAAATATCGTGCGGCCAAATGTCATGCGTCCAATTAACCCTGCGTCGATTTGTCGTACTCGTCCTTTATTCGCGCGTCCGGATTTCCGCGTCCTTTTGACGCACGCCCAAATTTCCGCGTCCTTTTGCCGTAGATCCGTTGAGAGTACACCAAGATCCTGCGAAGCTGCCTTGGCGATTGGCCCAATATGCCAGGACATATTTCCTAGATTGCCGCCCAGTCAATTAATAGACGAAGCTAGTGGAATTTGGAAATTTAGAAACTCCTCCCATGTCACAGAAGGACAAGGTGTTGGATACGGAGCCCTAAAAAATAAATGGTGCCGTATCTCGAAAGAATTAATCCTCTTTTAAATCTGTAATTTTGGGTGCATGCCTTCAATTCTGTTAACCATGTCTTTCTTAGTTACCACCTGCTGCACTCATTAAGAAGGATAAAGACTATAATAGCAGACAAAATTGGGATCGAGACCCCATTGCGGGAAAGGAAAATGCATTCCGAATCCGGTACTTTCAAGTTCGAGCGAGTACGCAAAATAATAACGGAAAGTAATCGATAATCGGATAGAGAACATTATTACAGTCCTGTAATACATATTACAACATTCATCGCTCCTAACATTCCATGTTCGGATTTTGTGGAATAACTGTATGAATAGCCGCGTAAGAAAAATTCAATTTTCACTGAATTAATTGCTATAACAGACTGTAATTGAAATAACTGAATAAGCGATAATTCTGAATTGTCACTAAATAATATTTATTAATATAAAAACGGCAATTCTGTATCCGTAACGACTGAAGTCATTAAAGTACGTTGTTTTTACGGTTTTTGTAGGTTAATTATGAATACACTCAAGAAGAAGCTTCGAATATACAGGGTGATTGATGGCGGATGACCTATTAGACGTTTATGACGAACTAGTCAACAGATGACTTATTTGGTAGCTTATATAAGTGGACATACTATCTTTTTAAAAAACATTTTCAGTCGTGCAGATCTGCCGCGTTTACTAGAAAGTATTAGCAACATTGAAAAATTAAACGGGACACCCTGTGTATTATTTTTTTAAATATTTTACCTGTAGTCCTTAAAGCTATTGAAATTATCTATATTTGTATGTGTAATGTTGCTATATAGTTTTTGACTCATGCGAAAGAAAGTTATTATGGAATTAATAGGGATTCTAAAAAAAATACAATATACAGGATGTTCCATTCAAATTATCAAAGTTGCTAGTACTTTCTAGTAGAAGCGGCAGCACAGCACGGCTGAAAATATTTTTAAAAGAGGGCATGGCCAACTTATGTAAGCTAACAAATTTTCAAAGCGATCAGTTTATGAACGTCTAGTAGTTCAAAGAAGTAGTCCATTTCTTCAAGAGACCTGATTTTAGTAATAAAAAAGTTGGCGTCTCAACAAAATTATATCCTCAATTTGGTAACATATGTTTCACCCTTAAATGGGCATCATCAGACCTAACGTACAGGGTGTCCCGTTTTCGACACTTTTATTGGGTATCTCCGTAACTATTAGTGCTATCAAAAAGGTAATGTAGGTGTTATGTGCTCTTTTTGGGTCAAACTTAAAATGGTAAAATCAAAATTTGAAAATTTTCGCTCGCTTAAGAGATACGGGAGAAAATCAAAAAATTTCCAATTTCAAAATTACCCTATATTTCTTAGTTAAAAGAGATACAGAAAAATGCACGAGTCCGGAAAAGCCTCCGACGGCCCGAGATATGTACCGTATTTTTTTTTTACAAGTGCTCCGAATCTTTGATGCCAAATAAATAAAGAAATTCTTCAGACGGTTTTCCTGTCTACATGACATGAAAACACTCGCGCATGGAGAATGTAAATATCTATTTATTATTTTTGACAAATAGGCTCGGTGGCCTAGTGGCCTTGTGATGTGAGCGTCGCGAGTTCAAATCCCGCACTCGGCATCTCTGGTTTTATTTATTTTTTTACAAGTGCCCGAGTCTTTGAGGCCATATAAATAAAGAAATTCTTCAGACATCTTTCTAAAACATCTTTGAAAAATTAACTGCCAATTTAATTTATATATAATCCGCTATTTATTATCGCTTGTAGTATGGCTCGGTGGGTAGAGTGTCCGCCTGGCGATCTGAGCGTCGCGGGTTCAAATCCCGCACCGACAATTCTGGTTTTATTTATTTATGAGCACATGGTGACTCGAAGCGGGCGGGAAATATCTTTCCCGCCCGCTTCGATACTTTCCCGCCCGCTCTCTTGGAAAATGCCACTCTCGGGTTTGTTCGAACATGCATGAAAAGAGGCACTTTTTACGACTGGCCTAAAACATTGTATTTTTGAACGAATATAATAATCATAACTTACTGGTACCCTAGTTCGTTTCTGCTGGTAAAAAATTCGTTGTAGGTTCAGATCTACATATTTTAATACTCAAATTTTTTCTAGTTGCGTGTTAATTATAAAGATAGATTCTAATGTGTATTTACCATTCTTTAGCTCCCCAATTTATTCGTCCAAGCCAAAAAACTTTACGTCTCATTTCAATGTTAATATCTTCCAGGCCTTAATTTAGAAAGCAGCTGCTGCATGGACCGGTATATAATTTAGATCATCAATCATTATTTAAAAAAAACTTGCTTATTAGCGTTATACTTTCTAAAATTAATATTTACAGTCAGATATTCCAATTTAGCATAGTAGTCACGAAAATTTGCCACCTTATTGTTTTCCCAATACTATCCTTTCGGTCTGCATTTCAAGATAGGTTTATTAAGGTGTTTTTAGGAATACTTCTCTAGTTTTCAAGGCAATTATTTTGTTTATTAGACATTCTGGTCGTAAAAATCAAAAAATAAAAAGTCTGCTTATCAGGTGGTATTAATATAAAATACCAATGTATGGAAAAATTATTATTTCCCAGGCCACCCGATGATACCTTATACAACAAGGGCGTGTTTTCGTCTACACGGTAGCACTTTAAAATACTAGTTCAGAATCAATGGTACCACCAAGAAAAGTATGCATTTTCCATTGATAGGATGTCACCACCTGCAGACCGGTTTCGAACTCTTTTGTTCTCGTACCCTGTATCCTGGGAAATAATAATTTTTCCATATACATATTGTGATATTCTGGTCGTATACTATAAAACCTTGTATATCTGTAAAGTGTTCAGTTTTATTGAAAGGTACGTAAACATGTTATCTGGCTTTCAAGAAATAAATAATAATTTTATTTTTAAATTCGATATGGTGCAAATCTTTTGTCCTGTCTATCACAGTAGATTTGTATAAATATCACATCATTTCCTTATATCTTCCGGGTGCCATACGGTCAAAGCAATAATAAAACGGTCGTTTTATAGTTTCATGAAATGCAAAATTCATTTAAAAAAAAGTCGGTATCGCAATAAAATGAAAATATAAAATTTTAAGGCACACATTTATTGCTTAGATACAGTCTATGACTGCGTGTTTATTTAGGCTTGTTAGAGCTGGTCTGCGTCTCAGTTCATAAAATTTGTTGTCTTAAAATAAACTGGTCTTGATTTTTTAATTATACAGGGTGTTATAGAAATTACTTCTGTACATTCTGAGATGAAAACAAATGAACAACCGAGGAACCTCACCTTATCTCATTGTCATAAAAAGCCACGTGCACTACTGAAATTTTGTACACAAACCCATACGATTAGTCAAGAGACGTCCGTCGTTAGCACTGTTGTCAATTTTACATTTTATATTCTTCGTAAGTTCAAACTATAAAATCTTGTGTGCAATTTTCTGCTATAATTTTTACCTAACAAGTGTTTCCACACGGAGAGAAAAACTTGGTTAAATTTACTATAAGAATAATGAAACCAACCATAATTTATGGCTTTATATGTGACTGGAATAACTTTTAGTACGATATGCCAATAAATTGTAGCAAAATTTGAACCATAATTTTTAGTAATAATTACCAAAATATTTAGTTAAACATTTATATGAAAAGTTTTTGTAAAATTTACTAAAATCTTTACGGCAATATTTTGGCACATCTAAACCTTCTGTATTGGGCGATAAACAATCTATTTTCACGCATAAAAGAAGGCCCTGTGGCAGTGGCGGTTCTTCCACAGGAGCACATGCGCATGCGCACTCCCAAAACGAATAAAAAAATATTAATTTATATTCATTCAATATTATTTATCGTATAAAGTCCGACCCTCACTAATATTTTATCGTACCGTCAATTATCGTATAAAGTCCGACCCTCCCTAATATTTTATCGTATCGTCAACCAAACTGTAGATTATAGGCTCTCGATCCGGCAACCGTGCGTCGGTCGAGGTTAATAACGATTATGACGAGACTTGCTCGAATGTGCGATTAAGTAGGCGGGGCATAATGCAGTCTCTCTGCAGTAACAGGTGGCGGGGCTATGGCGATTTAACATGGGAAAGGCGCACAATTTTACTGTGCGCCGCGCCGTTGTCTGTTCGTGCATCTAGTTAGAAATTCGAGCGTGTATGTTTTAATATTTTAATATTATATATTTATTAAATTAAAATGAATAGTCTGACGGTGGACTATTTAAAAAATAACTTTAGCTCTTTGAGTTTGGAGCAAAAAATTGAGCTTGGAGTGAAAAATGCGGGAAGACCTAAACCCGAAATTAATTTAACGCAGACCACAGGGATTTTATTTAAATGAAATATATGAAAAAAAAATTATAGAGGGTATTCCAAACTTAATGAGGCTGTTATTGATCATTTTTCTACAATTAAGAACCGAAGAATGGACTTTACGTTTAAGCACTATTGTGTAGGGTCGATAAATGTTGTTTTTTTACGGATTTAAACTAAATAACACTGAAAATATGAAGAATGCCAACTTGTCAGTCTCGTGGCTCGATTCGTTCTCGTCTTAAAACAATTAACTATTGTTCTCGTCTTGGTTGCGCCTAATGACGTAGCCGTAGATGGCGTAGTGGTATTAGACATCATTCGGTTTTCTTGATAACTCGTAGATGGCGGTAGTAGTATTGGACATCATTCGGTTTTATTGATAGCTCGTAGATGGCTTTAGTAGTATTAGTAGAGTGGACTGTACAAATATTGTTACGAGGGTTGCATGCGACGAAGTTACGATTCGCCAGCTATACACACTAAGAAAACCTTTCTTATTTTCCAGAAGTTGTATTTCCTTGTGTAAAATTAAAAAATAAATAAAAATATGTTTTACCTAACGCATTTTCTTATTAGTTTTTTTTCTTCCTACATTTAAAACGACTAAAAAGTAATTGTTTGGTCGTTACAAAAAAATAAAATTTTAAAAATAATTTCACCATACTTGTGAACCCCTCTATCATAGTTATCCATAGTTATAGGTCGATGAAGATTTCCGACTCATGCAGGCCACGCGACCAGGCTGAACCGGGGACAATTCTAATCAAGCAAGTCTAGATCCCAAATGATCAAATTTCAATTCGAAAATTTTTCGTCATTCACACCTATAGGTTCATTTATCCTGGGACACACTGTATATCGGAAGTGTCCCAAGAAGCCAACCGATCAGATATTTTTTGAAATTTTATATTAATAATTGTTTATTTTTGCCACAATATTATATCTTTGAAGTTCGTTAACATGACATGTATAATAATTTTATCATATAATCATCCGTATATCATACGGAACACGTACAGATGTAAAATATAACTCGGATAAACACAAATCCACAAAACTGACCTCCTTACTAAAATAAATTATAATTATTCGAGACATTAAAATTGAAAATGTGTACTACATTCCGGTTCATAAAGTATTTTTGAAAACTTTTAAGATTTTTTTAATGTTCGTTTGGAATTATTATGTACTGTGGGGTCTGATTTGGTGGGAGACAACAATCACATGAATTTCTGTTTAATAAAAGTGTTCGGGAGGAACCTCGTGTTCTTATCATCTACCATGCGACCTGGGGCATGCTTTCAATGCAGTTTTGATTGCTTCTTGACGAATGTTTTCTCATTCTTCAGGAAGGACTCTTCGCAGATCTGGCACTGTTTCTGAGTGTCGATTACGGACACGTCTACATAGCATATCCCATACATGCTCAATTGCATTGAAATCTGAATGAACACCTCGTCTAAATACCCAGTTACAACCCGTAAAGTAGGTACAACCCGTAAAGTAGAAAGAATGTTTTAATTGCTAGACTTGCTTTATATTATTAAATACAACAGTCATTCCAGGAGAATGGGAAAATGTTCCTCAAGAAGTATTCATTCAAATGCCACGTCGCATGGTAGAAGTGGTAAGAACACGAGGTTGCAATACGCGCTATTAATTTTTGGATATTTGTTCATGCTGCTCGATAAAATCATGTAATGTTGTGAATAAAACTGAAAAACTCCACGACTTTCTTTCAAAATTTGTATCTGCTTTTAAGAAGCAGATAATGACGTGAATCCAAAAAACATTGCGTTAAGAAAAGGTCGCACTTGAAGAGATATCTACTGAGGTTCTGTGTGGACCTATCTACTGAGGTTCTATGTGGACCTATCTACTGAGGATCTGTGTGGACCTGAGGTTATGTGTGGATCTATCTACTGAGGTTCTATGTGGACCTATCTTCTGAGGATCTGTGTGGACCTGAGGTTATGTGTGGATCTATCTACTGAGGTTCTATGTGGACCTATCTACTGAGGATCTGTGTGGACCTGAGGTTATGTGTGGATCTATCTACTGAAGTTCTGTGTGGACCTATCTACTGAGGTTCTGTGTGGACCTATATTTACAGGTTCTGTGTGGACCTATCTACTGAGGTTCTGTGTGGACCTGAGGTTATGTGTGGATCTATCTACTGACGATCTGTGTGGACCTGAGGTTATGTGTGGATCTATCTACTGAGGTTCTGTGTGGACCTATCTACTGAGGTTCTGTGTGGACCTATATTTACAGGTTCTGTGTGGACCTATCTACTGAGGATCTGTGTGGACCTGAGGTTATGTGTGGATCTATCTACTGAGGTTCTGTGTGGACCTATCTACTGAGGTTCTGTGTGGACTTATCTACTAAGGTTCTAATTGGACCTATCTACTAAGGTTCTGTGTGGACCTATATTTACAGGTTCTGTGTGGATCTATCTACTGAGGTTCTGTGTGGATCTATCTACTGAGGTTCTGTGTGGACCTATCTACTGAGGTTCTGTGTGGACCTATCTACTAAGGTTCTAATTGGACCTATCTACTAAGGTTCTGTGTGGACCTATATTTACAGGTTCTGTGTGGACCTATTTTATCTGTCTGATATTATAAAATTAATACAGTTTCAATCAAAATTATAGATTGCTCTGCAAGAGCATTATTGAACAAATATCAAAATAATTAATGATGATTTTAACAAATATACAGATCCGGCCAAAATTAAAATAATACTTATTTGTAAGTAATTCACTTTAAATATTAATATAATTATTCTGGTGATTTAATGAACCGCTCCTACATCACTGACACATGACCTTTTAAGAGAAGGGTAAAGAGTTAAACAAATTATAATAATAATAAACCAGATGTCTAAACCAAATCAATCATATACCATTTATTTATTTATCATATACATTTGGTTTGATAGCCCTCCTTTTTCCCTCCTCACAACATTTGTAAGGGAACAATAACAATGCGGCGCCCAGGCAACGAACGACGCGGACGCTGTTTTCATGGCAACTTGATTTTATGAGTATTCAGAGAGAAGTGAAAAAATGATACGTTACGGCACTGTTTTTAACGGTAAATTACTTGTTTTTAACTCGTTAAAAAATTACGAATTTTATGCATTCATTTACGTAAAAAAAAGATGGTTTTCATAACGACCGTAGAACATTTTTTTAATGTATTTACTCTGGGAGTGGTGCGAGAGCGAATACAGCGATTCACGTTGGATTTGAATCATTGGGAAACTATACTATTTATAAACTAAATTAATAAGAATTAATTACTTTCGAAAACCTTAGGAGTTCTGATAGGGCTATGGCATCATGGAACCACCCCACTGGACCACTGGACTGTAAGGCGGGTAAAAAACTGAACTTAACTTAGACATTTCTGATTGTAAAAGATGGACGTACATTTAATTTAAACGCGGTCGTCCACGGATCAAATTTCTTAATGGGTTCTGCATTCAAATTTTTTAATTTAGATTAATTTGACCTGTTTTTGAGATGATAGTTCTCGCTCGCCGCTTAAAAATTACCATAACGAGTCCCAAATCTCGGAATTAAAAAAAACTATAATGTCCCCGACAGTTTTAAACATTTGTTAAGTTGTCAAGTAATTTAATCGAGATCCATACAAAATCAATTAGTTAATTGAGAGAAAAATATATACAGGGTGGTCCCTAATTACGTGCTGTTTTGATACAAAGAGTGCGAAAACCCTCCTTTAAACGGACAAAAAATTTTTTTTAAAGTATTTGGGAGACGAATAAGTACGGTGCAAATACTCTCTGAAGTACGACAACCAATCGCGTATGCGTGGCAGAGCGAAAAGACTTCGCCGAATGTATGTGTGATTCCCCGACAGCAGTCCGCCGTTTATTTGTGATTGGTTAAAATCGTAAACAATGGCACAGAATATCGTGTTTTGAGTCTGAAAGGGAATATTGATGTTGTGGAAGTTTGTAATTTGATGACAATTATTTGGGCGAGTTCATTAACATTGATAGCATAGCAATGTGCTATTAGAAGATGATACTGACCCCATTCCTACCGATTATGTAGTCCAAACTGAAACCACATCACTATCTGACGCCTCTGATGAAGAAGTTGAATGCAGTAATCAAACAAATGTCACCAATTATCAACAAGCCATTAGTATGGTAAAGTATGGTACAGCAGTGGAATTGTTATCAGACTTGGAATTACATTTTCTAGATTGCAAGTATAAAACGCCAACACGTCAAACTACGTTATTAGATTTTTTTAGCACTACATCCTAACTAAAACTAGTGTATTTTTGTTATGTTATGTTTATTTGTACATACATATACATAGTAATAATTTTGCATTTACATATTACTTAATAACAAATTTCCCAAGGGCTGACATCTCTATTAGGCGGACACATTTAGACAGTCCCGTAGGTGTCCAGTTAAGAGAGGTTTCACTGTAGTTCATATATTATTTTAAATTTTGGTATGTGTTGAGAGGATTTAAAACTACATATTTTTTTTTTACCCGAACAAACCGGATTTTGTTTTAATTATTTTTTATTATCTTAGTTATTGTTAGATAAAACATGTTTATTGGCACGGATTTTATGCTCTTAATCAAACTAACTAATTAGGCACCGATTCGAATATACTGCTTCTATTTTCCAGGTAAATTCGTAAATTTACCAATTTGACGCTTTCTAAAAATACTGCCAAATTCTAAATTGGGCAGACATAGAAAGTAACATGTGTTTATTTTGGAGCACTTTTAATTACTAAGCAGATGTTTTTCGTATTTATTTAGAAGAAGGAAAAAATCGATAAACCCCATACAACGGTAATGGCGATTCGGGAAAACCTAAAAACGTCGGTCTCCGTTAATTTTACAAAAAAAAAATTTCTTTGGAGCGTTTCGTGTCTTTTATCTCATGTTAAAAGAGCTTTTGTCACCTTTCAAACGTGGTGTGATTTTCAGAGATTTTCCAGTTCCTTACAAGTTTTTGAACCTTGACTTTAGTTTTGTTCATTAAAAATCGTCTTTTTATTTCGTAAAAAATCATCGAGTCATCTATTTCCTTTCAAGAATCCCAATGAAAGAAATACTAGTTTTTTGGGAAAACCCGATGATTTTAATAATCAAGTACTTGATACTCGAGCGATTTTAATAATCGAGTGAATCGCTCGAGCGATTAATCACTTGAAATTTTTATGACTAAGAAGAATGTGTTGATAAAACACCGGCGGTTGTTTTTGTAAGTTTTAGAAGTTTAGTCTTAGAGTTTTTATTAAGGAAGAACAGTTGATTCTGATTTTTAAAACAAAATTACATCCTTTTTTAAGAATTTACAATCGCCGTTGGCTAGCCAGTCCCAGTTGAAACAAATCCCTTGTCGCGATGAATCCACTAAGGGATTTGACATACGTTTTTGTATGCACCTTCGGGTTTATGTGCCAGACAAGACTTATGTCGTGTCAGCCTTCTGAGCGTCAAACTCGAACGTCGCCGCCAATCGCTACATTTCGGGTGGCGCGCGAATATTGGGTATCAAGTGAAAAGCAACGATTTGATTTTTCGCCTGAATTTATAACTAGAGTATTTCCTATCGAGCGAAAAACTGCTCGAATATACGTCGGCGTCAAGCGAAGCTTGGGCATCAAGTGAAAGGTAATAAGTAACAAGCGACGATTTTCGCTTGAATTTATAACTCGAGCGGTTTTTTTAATGATCGAGCGATGTCGGTTATTTCTATAATCGAGTATTCAAGCGGTTTTTCACTCGAGCGATCACAACACTAAGAAATACGACACTTGCGAAATACTACTACTAGCGAGATTCTTTCTTTACCTTGTATAAGTCCATGCAGGGTGTTCGACAGGGGAATCTACGTGTTAAAATAATACAGGGTTGTGATAAAGAAACGGATCAGGCTTTTATACAGGGTGTTCCTTAATGACGTGCTAATATTTCATGGTGTGATTCCTTAGGTAATTTTACAAAGAAAAGTTCATATGAACATATGTCCGCAACGGCTTAAATTTCTTGCTACAGAGTGTTGAATTTTTATTTTTTAAATGGTTATTTTTTAATATCTCCGAAAATACCTTAGATATTATTTTCAATTCTAGTATGTGTTAATAGGATATAGAACCACAAATTTTAGGTAGAAAATTTATTCAATTGTTCCACCAGTGGCGTCCCTGCAAACATGTCCTCTGATATTTTTTACAAAAAAGATGGTACGCCACTGACATTTTTCCATGTGGATAATTTTTCTGATTAGTCTGGTCAATTCTACATGAAAACGGTCTCTTGAGTTTTTCTCGCAGATGCACCGTTTTTGATTAAAACCACTATTTAGTGGTATATTGAATATCACTATTATTAACATTGATGATAAATTTTGTTTTATAAAAATTGTTGGAAATGGCCACCTTCACTTAAATACTTAAATGGCATGCTTCCGCCCGTCTGCACATCGAATTGCCCACTCCAGCCATCTAGGCTAATCAGAAAAAATATCCACATGGAACAATGTCAGTGGCGTACCATCTTTCTTGTAAAAAATAGAGGATATGGTTGCAGGGACGCCACTGGTGGAACAATTGAATAACTTTTCTACCTAAAATTTGTGGTTCTATATCCTATTAACACATACCAAAATTGAGTATAATATCTAAAGTACTTTCGGAGATATTAAAAAATAATAATTTAAAAAATAAAAATTCAACACCCTGTAGCAAAAAATTTAAGCCGTTGCGGACATATATTCATATGAACTTTTCTTTATAAAATGACCTAAGGAATCACACCCTGAAATATTAGCACATCATTAAGGAACACCCTGTATAGACTACCGCCCACTTAATCAAGAATCGCTCGGACTCGTCAAATAAATTTTTTGAAATATCATTTTTTGGCCACTAAAACTCCCGTCCCATTTAAGAATTTAAGGGTAACATCAACCATTTCCAGGGAGTTAAACCACGAAGGCTGCAAATATTCTTTAAAAGCGTCCCCCCTTATTTACTAGAAGCCAGATATTAAGGGTAGGAAGTTTTCAAGTATAATACACCTCCACTTATTTCAATTTTTGAAGACTAAAATAGAGGAAAGTAATTGTTCTTCAATCACTCTTGAAAATAAAGTTAATTAAAAAAATAAATATGAATACAACAACAAATAAAAAATACAAACGATTTGGTGAAATTTCAGTTTTTCACACAATACAAATACGAAGGACCAGATAAAAAGTTATTCAAAAATAAAAAGTCTATTTATTTTTCATAGGGTATTAATATCAAACACCAATGTATGGACAAATTATTATTTTCCCAGACCACCCGATGATACCTTATACAATAAGGGCGTATTTTTGTCTAGACAGTAGCACTTTAAAATATTAATTCAGATTGAATGGTAGTACCAAGAAAAGGAAGCCCTTTCCATTGATAGGATGTCACCACCTGCAGACCGGTTTCGAAGTATAGAGTCTTCTCTGATGATAGGTATGCACATGCACCTACCCTGTACTGACGAGAACAAAAGAGTTCGAAACCGGTCTGTAGGTGGTGACATCGTATCAATAGAAAGGGCTTCCTTTTCTTGGCAGTACCATTCAATCTGAATTAGTATTTTAAAGTGCTACTGTGTAGACAAAAATACGCCCTTATTGTATAAGGTATCATAGGGTGGTTATGGGAATATAATAATTTTTCCATACATTGGTTCTTGAAAAAGTTATTCCTTAAACATTGAATACCTACCGGTGAAGGTTATTTTTAATAAATTTTTTGACGGTTTGTTCTTTTTAATATAAAAAATGTACTTATCACATAAGTATTTCCATCAACAAGCAACCAAAAAAAAACACAAATAACAAGCATATAACCCCTGACTCACCTTTTCACGCCGTTTCCAAAAATATCTCGTAAACTGTTTGCGTAGGCCTCTGTTGACGTTGATTTAATTTGTCTATGCTCTGTGATAAATTACCGCATTTTGCGAACAATCGGTGAGCTTTTATTTAGCAGTCTGTATAGTCGAATTTTTATTTACACACACAAATCACAAAAAGCCACAAAAGTTTTAGTCACATGTCACATCACACAATTGAGTTTTAAATGATTTTAAAGTCTGTGGGGGTATGGCCATGTGTTTTTTCTCAGTATTTTGATCTAAAATCAAATCAATTTTCGATTGTTAGTCAGAAACGAGAAAACAAAGTCCAGTAGTAGTGATCGGCAGATACCGATATAAATATTGGTATATCGGTAAATTTTGCGGCTTTGGAAATAAATTCTTTATCTAGTAACTGTGAATTGTATCGTTCTTCTGGTTTAAAAAATACAGATATATATTCTTTACTATTACTGCAAAAAATTTAAATATTGCACGACACGATCGTTATCGTAGCGATATACAGGGTGATCCATTTTTGACACTTTTATAGGGTATCTCCGTAACTGTTAGTGCTATCAAAAAAATAATGTAGGTGTCATGTGCTCCTTTTGGGTCAAACTTAAAATGGTAAAATCAAAATTTGAAAATTTTCGATCGCTTAAGAGATACGGGGGAAAATCAAAAAAATGATAATTTCAAAATTACCCTATATTTTCTTAGTTAAAAGACATATACAAAAATGTTTTATACAGAAGTTTCATTATATTGATTGATATTACTTCATTTTTTTAAATGGAACACCCTGTATATTTTAATCTAAAAAGATACTATTTTAAATTCTCCTTTCAAATATATAACACACCAAGGATGATATTGGTTTCCTAGGCGATTTATTTAAACTTTATTACCTTGAAGCGAAATAAAGATTCAGATTAAGGTAAAAAAATAACGGGAATCATCGCAAATGTTCGGAATATGTCCTTAAATGGTTACCGTCTTTCCGGATAGCGAACAAAATATACATTTTGCGCCATTTCATCGTTTTTTCCACTTTCAATATAAACTGATATCACATAAAATTTTTCAAAATGTTGATAGGCCATTTTCGCAAATGAATATGTAAAAATGAAATTGACGTTAAATGTTAATATTAAATATTAGCTTTTGTTTCATGGTCTACTGTGGTTTAAAGTAATAAAGTTTAATAAATCGCCTAGGAAATCAATATCATCCATGGTGTGTTATATATTTGAAAGGAAAATTTAGAATAGTATCTTTTTAGATTAAAATATATAGGGTATTCCATTTAAAAAAATGAGGTTAGGTCCGATAACCTTTTTACCTGACCCCGTATACTTATTATGAAAACGGCAGATAATTCAACTATCAATATAAAGAAACATCTGTATAAACCATTTTTCTGTATATCTTTTAACTAAGAAAATATAGGGTTATTTTGAAATTGTCAATTTTTTGATTTTCCTCCGTATCTCTTAAGCAAGCGAAAATTTTCAAATTTTGATTTAGTCATTTTAAGTTTGACCCAAAAAGAGCACATGACACATACATTACTTTTTTGATAGCACTAACAATTACGAAGATACCCTATAAAAGTGGCGAAAATAGGACACCGTATAACTTTTTTATTGTTTAAATAACAGAAAATAAATTTGGTGGGCTTGTATGTGATATTATTTTGCATTTTATGAGATGATTGTCACTTGCAGTTTAACCGGAAATGGCCTAAACTTTGGATTCTGACATGGAAACCCTAGTATATTTTTGACTATATCGATTCATAATACCATTCTCAATTCAACGACCCCCCTAACGTCACTTTATTTAAATCATTATTATTTTTTCATCTAGATTGCTATGTACTCCCTAAATGGTTTATTTCTAAGCCAAATGATGTCGGATTTTAAATATGTAATTGTGTTCATTTGTTTGTCAGAATTATGGCGTCATGGGTACCTAGACAAATGCAAAGCCTTTTGGCTTCTTGTAATTTTTGTCATGAATTGGTATTTTTAATACATTATATTAATTTTACATAAGGGTGTGTGATATCAAACTGTTGGAAAAAAGTGCTTTATATTGTTGCCCGAATGAGCCAATATGTTACCATTTGAAAAAAATGTAGTTTTCTGGGAAAAAAAACTTCTTAATACGTAAAAAACTGTATAAAAAATTTAAAACACAATATAACTTGAAAATTGAATTTATATCAAGAAGTTAGCTTAGAAGTAAAGCATTTTAGGGAAAAAATTACAATAAAATGAAAAATTATTTAAAAAAAGTAACTTATGGGGCGTCGTTGAATTTGGAAAGGTATTCCGAATCGGTATTGCCAAAGATATACTGGGTGTTCCATTTAAGAATCCAAAGTTGAGGTCATTTCCGGTTAAACTGGAAAAATAAGCCAAAATGGAGTCCCTCATGTCATAAAATGCAAAATAATATCACATACAATCACACCAAATTTTATTTCTGTAATTTAAACAATAGAAAAGTTATATAGGGGTGAGCGTTTCTCCTGAAACACCCGGTATATAGAGCGAGCGGTGAGTAAAACGGGCAATCTTTGCTAGTATTTGGACTCGGTTGGTCAGGTGGTCGGGGAATACCGAAATTTGCCATAAAGATGCTTTACGACGTTGCCACTATTAACAATTTTCACAAATATCGGTATCAGCCGATTATCGGTATCGGCAAAAAAACGTATCAGCTCGTATAACTATTCGAAAGTATAAATTTCTAAGTGCGTAAGTATTTTACCCGGCCACTCTTTTGGTAAACAAAATACTTGTGTAATAAGTTAATTAAAGTAAAAGGAGCACATGTTTCAGTTGAAATTTACATCGAAAAATATATCCTTAATAAACATGTGTAATCTAAGAATAGTAAAACTGTGCAACAATTATTGTTTTACAATAAAAGCTTTGGGTCATTGTACTCGGTGATCTATTGTGTAGACATAAATGTAGATTTTTTAATTATGTTTTTATTGGCTTATAATCAAGTCTAGCGAAAGAATTCTAATTCCACAGACGTCGAGTTTTAACGATAACGACCGCAAATACGGTTACCATAATTCGGTAGAAAAATAATATAATTAATATTATTTTGTATAAGTCACAGATTACTGACAACCAGGATATACAACAAAGGGAACCAGTCCCATAACAAAAATCTTTTTTCTTACGTATCCGGAAAAATTGTCTTGTTATGGTCTAGCAGTATAGTTGATATTTTATTCTCTGGTCGAGTTCCAGTGAAAATAAATATCCGCTCCAGAATCCGGCCGAATCGGATTTTAAAAATGCTGGATATCAATAATAGTTTATTCTAGGTTAAAAAAAAAACAATAAAAGGTCAACGAAATGAGCCATTATCATGCATTTTCTGATACGGGTCAGTAAAAACAAACTTCGATGATCGAATTTTGTATTTGGACCTACGTTTCGACCTCTATCCTCATGACTATAGATAAGTATTTATCACTCTGGTAAATCCGCACCTGCAAGGTAGCAGTTTCATCCTACAACTTGTTTTTTAAATGGTAGAGCCATAATATGTTATGCTCTATACAGGGTGACAATTTAAAAACTTGAAATGGCCATATATTAGAAACGAAAAACTGAAGAAAAAAACGCAAAAAACAGTTTCTATAAAACGAAGGGGGAACAAAAACAAGCGTATTAGCCCACCCCTATCTGCAACCCCTTGGACAGGGTGAGATAAACCCTTAAAATCTTAAATAGAAAGGGGGTCGAGTGATACATCATTTTGAAGCTCTTGAAAAATGCTTTCCAATGGTACCATAGAAAGGTACATTTCAGGAAATTCTTCTCTGTTCATCAAGGAAAACAATAAATGAAAAGACAATTTTGAAATTTTTTATTATTAGTTAATTAAATGTTCAAAATGATTGCTACCAATATCCTGGCATATTAAGAGATATCTCTTAAGAATTCTAAACAGTTTAAGCCTCGGTATTTCGTATTGGTTTATTTGCTATTTTTTTTTGTCCAAAAAAAATTTGTTTATAAATATTCGCATTTTATCACAGAATTTACCTTAAAGGTAACTTCTACTAGTATTATTATTTTAAGAACAGTTAACTTTCGGTTCAGTTTAAACGAAAAGCAGCACTTCTTATCTTTAACAATGGTGTACAGCACAGCTGAACGGGTAGAAATTATTTTCATTTATGGTTCCCAGGATCAATGTTTTTTAAGAACAGCTCAACGTTTTAACGAAAGGCATCCAGGTCAAAATGTAAGCCCGGAGTATGTTCGCCAACTAGTAGCCAAATTTAAAGAAACTGGTTCTGTCGCGAATATAAAGAGAAATCAACCGAGACTAGCCGACGAAGCAGCGCAAATTGAAATTCTGGGGCAGTTTGCAATGAATTCAACTTTATCAACTCGTCAAACAGCTGTAGCAACTGGATTATCTCGTGAATCAATAAGAAAGGTACTTAAAATTCATAAGTTTTATCCCTATAAACTGCACATACTGCAAGAACTTGGTGACGACGACCCTGACAGAAGAATACAGTTTTGTGAAATAATGACAGATAGAATTACGGCAGAACCTCGACTAGTTAAAAATATTTGCTTCAGTGATGAGTGTACCTTTTATTTAAATGGGCATATTAATAAGCAAAACTGTCGTTACTGGAATGACGAGAACTCCCACGTATTTAGAGAAGGGCATACCCAGTACCCCTAGAAATTTAATGTTTGGGCTGGTATATTGGGAGATGGTATTATCGGCCCAATATTTTTACAAGGAAATTTAAATGGCGACAAGTATGCTGAAATGCTACAGAGGTCTATCGAACCACTAATAGTGCGAGTATTAGAAAATCAGAGGGACATACTCGGAAATTTATCTTTAGAAGAACGCTTACTACATTTCCAACAGGATGGAGCACCTCCGCATTATGTAGTTCCCGTTAGGCAGTGGTTGGATGATAATTATCCCAACCAGTGGATTGGAAGAAGAGGTCCTGTTGAATGGCCACCTAGATCCCCGGATCTAACACCTCTTGACTTCTTTTTGTGGGGTCACCTAAAATCTGTGGTTTTTAAAACGCAACCTGAGTCACTAGAGCAACTTCAGCATAGAATAGTTCAGGAATGCCGTGCTATATCCAGAGAAACCTTTGCAAATGTACGTGAAGAATTTGAAAGTAGGCTTTATTATTGTCTTCAAGCAACGGAAATCATTTTGAACATTTAATTAACTAATAATAAAAAATTTCAAACTTGTCTTTTCATTTATTGTTTTCCTTAATAAACAGAGAAGAATTTCCTGAAATGTACCTTTCTATGGTACTATTGGAAAGCATTTTTCAAGAGCTTCAAAATGATGTATCACTCGACCCCCTTTCTATTTAAGATTTTAAGGGTTTATCTCACCCTGTCCAAGGGGTTGCAGATAGGGGTGGGCTAATACGCTTGTTTTTGTTCCCCCTTCGTTTTATAGAAACGGTTTTTGCGTTTTTTTCTTCAGTTTTTCGTTTCTAATATATGGCCTTTCAAGTTTTTAAATTGTCACCCTGTATGTGTGTACAATGTAAATCCACATAAAATCCTGTATAGTATAATTAATGGGTAGAAAGTGCAACACAGAGGATCTCATCTGTATAGCCCTGAGGATGACCTCATAGAGGTCGAAACGTAGGCCAAAATACAAAATTTGAACTCCGAAGCTTGTTGGGGTTTGTTCCGACTTGTTCTGACTTGTATCCAATGAGTTAACCCTTTTGGAAACTTATCAGTGTGCTCACTAATTACTTCAAGAAAACTAATACTGATGCCTAATTTGTAGGACAACAATATGCATTTTTGTGATGGAATTAGAGAGTTAGGTAAATGTGTAATTTTTAAGAATATAGTGGAAAAGAAAAACAATATAACGTAGTTTTATTGTTTCTCATAATATTAGTTATAATTTAATGTAAAGAAAGAAAAAATTTGCTTTTAAATGTTTCAATATATTGAGAGGATTACTCTACATGTTTCGGCTATTTAGCCCTTTGTCAAGAGCATTGCAAGATGAATACTAAACTTAAAAATTATTTTACGGGTCTTTATACAGTCACTAATAAACTTTTTTTATTGCCTACGAATTAGCCCCAGATTAGTGTAGGTAGACTTGAGAAAGCTGTCTTTTACGGGCGTGTTTACGAAATATTGTTGATCATTAGTTGTTAGGGGATTATTTTTTATAGACTTTTTAATTTCATACTGTTCTAGAAGATCTAAACGTTGGCCCTTTCTTTCGTTATGTAATTACTTAATGTAGGTACATAATTTATAAATCTATAATGTTTTGGTATTTGGTCATTAACACTGTAGAAATGTTTCTTAAGTATTTAACGTTTTTTTATTTTTAATCACGTTATCTATTATAGACTCCCTATAGCTTTTTTATTAGTGACTGTATAAAGACCCGTAAAATATTTTTAAGTTTAGTATTCATTTTGCAATGCTCTTGACAAAGGCCTAAATAGAGTGTAGAGTAATCCTCTCAATATATTGAAACATTTAAAAACAAATTTCTTTCTTTCTTATTTAAAAAATGTTTCATAAAGAACCAACCGCGGAATCAGTCGAATAAATATTAGTTGGATTTCCATCAAGTATCGGCCGAATCAATTAATTTAGGTAGATGTTTGAAAAATAAAATTTTTAAAATAGGAAACAGGCGTCGCTCTTGTGCTAAACCCACAACGGCCATATTTTACAACGAGTTGTATGTTGTGATTCTATATTACTCTGTGATATGATCTTTGTCTATAAAACATAGCGTTGCATTCCTACATTCACAGCTGACGTGGAAACATTTAATCGGTCTATTATGCAAATTTGCCAATTAATACAGAACCTATTTTTAGATTAAACGAAATCTACGTCAGGTTAGGTTATTTGCATTTTTATTATGTTTCAAATTAGGTTTACCCAATACCTAATATGCAAAAGCTTTTTAACGGCTAAGTCAGTAAAAAGCTGCGCTACTTACTACACCGTTTGCAACTCAAAAACGCGATCTCCAAAACAAGACCATACCCCACCTAAAAACCCCCCCGTCAGTCTTTAACACACACATAACATAAAGTTTTAATCACATTACGCATCATGCAGCGTTTCTAGTGTTACTCATTAATTTTCTGAACTTCCTTACATTATTTTTCGCCTGCAAGAAAGTTTTTGAATCGTCTTTGTCCAGATCGATCGATTTGGACCGTTCACGCACGCCAGTAAGATAATCTTCGATTCTCCTATCGCGATTTTTATTTGCGTTTATCGACGATAGCATATGCATAGGTTTAAAGTTCGTCATACCCGACTCGTTTATTAGAATGTACGGCACCCTCCCGGCTAAAACACCTCGCGACGATTCCTTAGGAATCACGGCTTGAAGATTTCCTCGGGTTATCAACACGGGAACATCCAGTCGCATTTTACGCATCAAAAAATCTTCTATGGCGAGAAGGTTCTGGCTTTTCATCAAATCGTAGGGGATGTCCCTGGAATTTCTGGGCGGTGACATTTCGGAGATGACTATGGCGCTCTCTCTGATCAGCTGTCTGATTCTTGGATCGGATTTAGCGCACTCAGGGTTCTTCTTGATCCTACTGATCGCCGTTTTTAAAGAATAATCTTTCTCTGCCAGTTGCCTTATGATCGTCATCCTTTTGAGCATTTCAGTCGATGATTCTTCCAAATTGTTTAAAGCCATTTTCGGTTTTGAAAGGTGGTCCACTACGTCGTCCAGTTCCAAGGCCTTTGCGAAGCTGAGCGATTCTTGCATAAACTCTAGTACGGTGCTCTCTTTCTTTCCCAACAGTTCCTCGAAATTACTTTCCATCAGACCTCTTACCGTGGCCACGATACTATCTTGAAGAGACTCTAAAGCCGTTTCTTCAGAAGTGACACTCTTCATTCGTATCTTCACATTATCAGTTAGATCTTTAATAATTTCAGGACAAAGTTTCGCCAATTTAGTGAACGCAACGTTCATAACGGTACCGTCCTCGACAATTTTATCGATATACTTGAGACAGTCTTGTAAGGATAGATTATTTGAACTGAGATGTTTCAAAGTGGCTACCTTAGTATGAGAAATATCTTGAGTAAGTTGTCTAAGGACGGCGTCGCAAACCTCCAAGCGGTCGTAAGAGGTATCCATAAGTTTGAAGATCTCCTGTACTAAACCAGGATCTTTTTTAAGACTTTCCTCTATTATATCAACTATCGAATTCATAGCTAGAACTTGATCTTTGGCTCTGTTTTTGTAAACGTCGTTTGCAGCGACCAATGCAGTCTTAAATAGCATTTTTAACTTTGTAGATGACTTGTTGAATTTTAAGTCAGCTTCCGTGGGCCTAATGTTAACATCCAAGTTAATGTTCTCGACCCTAATACTATTTCTGTCTCTAAATGCCGCTGACCGCCTCGTAATGGCGATAAGGATTTCTGCGAGTCTATTAATATCATCTTTCTCCGATGCTATTTTCGTTGCCGCTTCGCATGCATCGCTGTCGTTAACGTATGTGATTAAGTTATTTTCGGAGGCGATACTTAGCTTCCGGAGTTCCTCAAGTTTCTGCTTAAGCTTTCGTTTCTTTTCTTCCAGGGACAAAATTAAATCGTTCATTCCGTCATCTTGAAGAATCATCTTGAGCTTCTCGAGCTCTCTACGTTGTTGCTCGTGTTTTAATCGAATCGCCTCTATATCGAGTTCCTCTAATTCGGAGTTGTTCAGTTCGTCTGAAGTAGAAGTTTCGTCCGTAGATATTTCATCGGAGTCCTCGTCGTCAAGTAGGCCATTACGTTTATCAGCGTTCTCAATAATTATTTCGACATTTTCAAAGTCGTTGAACCCACTTTCTTTCATGATATCTTCAATAACTTCTTTCAAATCTTCCTCTTCTGTATTGTCCTCTTCTGGCACAACACTGATAATTCTTAAGAGTTTTCTGCGCCTTTTTTGTCTTTGCTCCTCCGGCTCAGGCTCCGGACGTTCCTCTGGAGCAGTAGCAAAGGTCAATTGACCCCCAGAAGTAATAGTCGACTGGGTTGGTAAAAATAGAGGATCCTTTTCCTCGTCTCCCATGATCAATCCACTTACCAGGGTAGGCTTATTATCGATTTTAATTGTAATTCCAGGGGCATATTCATCACCAAATTGGTTTTGCACCGTCTGTCCCGGTACGAATACGTCTCCATCTTCAGTGTGGACCATTTGGCCACTGACAAAGCATTCTTTTCCCGATGAAAGGGTGACTTTTGCTCCTGCAAGTCTTCGCGTTTCATTCGATTCGTTAGGGTCTGATTCGATTTCGGTCAGGGTTGCGCTTCCAAGACTTTTAATGATATCGGGTATATCTTGAAGCGTGGGAAGCTGGTTCAGCAAGTCTTCCCGTTGAGCAAGCGTCTCGTTTACGTGTTTCGTTGCCTCCAAGTCCTGTATTTCCATGGGAATGGGGTTTTCTGATACTGGAGCTTCGATATCGTCGATGACTTTTTTGGCGTCTTCTTCGAATTTCCTCCAGTCGAATTTGCGCATAATTTGCTTCATCATTTCTTTAAAAGCTTTGGTGCCTTCCCACTTTTGTTTCTTGCGCTTTTTCATTATCTTCTTTAGCTCTTCTTCCCATTTTTCCTCTTGCATTTCCTTGTCTTCGAAGAGCTTGGCTAGGCTCATGGTGTATTTTCCGTGGTGATGGAACTTCTCGTCTTCGGCCGAGGTAGCGCCTTCGCCACAATGTAAAGGCACGCCATTTTGTTCGTAGTATTGGATTTCAAGAGGGACTTTTTTGAAATCCTTCGTCTTAACCACAATTTTGTCATTTTTCTGCGAAACCATGACGTCTATAATATCGCCGTCTCGCACAGCAAGCTCGAAAGCAGCTTGTACAACTATATTGTACTTCTTGTCTTCTACTGTATACACGTACATACCTCCGTCGCCTTGCTTGCTTTCTAGAATTTTTTGCAGTCTTTTTTGGTTTTCGTTTTCTGGGTCAAAACATGGCGTCATGTACGTAAAGTCGTCTATTTTCTGATGCTCCTTTTTGCCATAGCCTTTCGACTTTTTTGACCGTTTCTGTCTATGATTTTTAAGCACCGGCATATAGTGTTGGTACTTGCTTCCCAATAGCCACTTGCCGGTAATTCTGAGCGTGCGCAAAGCATCTTTGGGCGTGAGGGGCTTCAGCAGGGGCAGATAAAAGTTTCTAGTGAATATTTTACTGGCCCCTGTGATCTTGCAGAAAGAAAGCACGTAGTTCACCATTTTTTGAAGTTTTAATTTAACAATAATGTTAACAAATAACACTTTTTATAGCGATTTATTTACAAAATATTTATTTTTATTTATAACATTGTTCAATTAAGACGCGAGTGAGATGGGCAATATTATACGAGGTGATTCGATGTAAACGAACGCAATCACAAGTTTACAAAAAAAACTTTCGTTCGACGAGCGTCGAGTCGATCGGTTTACAGCGGCGATCTGGCGCGTGAACGTTGCCGAGGCTTAAGCAAAACTGGCGTCTCTTGAGCGTCGCGGCGTCCGCCTAGGATCCCGCAACTCTGCTTTTTGGATTTTCACCAACCAGGAAAGAAAATATGAAAACAATTGAGGCGTTTATTTTAAAAACATTACCAATATCTACGGTGTGTCCCATTATAAGCGAACCTATAGGTGTTATTGTTAAATATTTTCGAATTGAAATTTGACCATTTTGGGGCTGCTTGATTGGAAAATAAAATTTAACATATTTTGATTTTTATGAATCAAGCAGGCGTTGGCCGGAGCATAATTTTCTGTCTAAGTAAACTGCCTCTTTTTCACAAAATAACTATCAGCCTACATTGGTTTCCTCACTTTATACAATGTTTTCCCTAGTTAGGCTGCAGTGTAACGATATAAGGGCTGAAAGTAGTAACCCGGTTGAAGTAGGTTATTATCTGCGACCAAATAAAACAACCATATCGGATTAAAATAGCTGATAAACCAAAGATCTTTGTGCTAAACTTACCTCTACGTGACCATGGTAAAATCTTTGATATAATAATAACTATGATTAGTTAATAAATGTAATTATACTTTCCGGGTCTTAGTAGATTCATTTGCACTGTTTGAAGATAATCTTTCAGTCGCGATTTCCCGGTTTTTCGAAATCAGAAATAACCACAACACCGCTGTACATCTGCGTGCGCCATTTTTTATAACAATTTTTCAAGAGAAAGGTGATACGGTGGGTATGCAACCACTAAATCATCCATGATGAGCACAATACTGAAAATAAAAAGATGCACAAAGAAATAATTAATTTATAATATAATAAAACCTTATAGACGTAAGTCAGTGGTCACATCGTCACATCGAAGTTTGAATATAAGAGTTTCATTAAATTCTAAATAATAATACCGCTGGGTAAAAATAAAAAGTTACCAGTATTTTGACAAACTTCCGTCAAAAGTCAAAATTGTCAAAAACATCGAAAGCGGAAAGACGTTTGACCGGTTTGACTTTTGTTGTTTTGCTTGGCTCATCGACGAAGAAACGCGTCAAAGCAAATTATTAGTGGAACTATTTGTTAAATTTAGCCAATATTTATGGAGAAAAGAAAGTAAGAATTTTCATTTAATATTAGGAATAAGGGTATCTGTTATTTGTTGTAGACAAATAATACATTTGTTGGGTAGAAATTGCGGTTACTCTGATCAATAGCATCTTTGCAAACAAGTAACCGGTGTTTCCTGATTTTAAACAAATTACCTTACGTTCTTGTACCATTTTAAGATTTTTTGTGGTAACACTAACTTCCGCCTTTCTCTAAATTAAGCCATTTGAACAAATGAGCTAATTTGACGAGTTTCCAAAAAATGTTTATCCTAGATAAAGTAAATGTCCATAAAAGTAGGTCTGTTTAATGAATTTAAAGTATACTAACACATGAAAGCCTTACTTCTCCTTTGGCTATGTGTGCAAAGATGCAGCAAAGTAGGGTGAAACGTGAATTGGTATAAAACCCTCTAGAATATTTGTTTTTCAAAAATTATGCTATTTAGGAAAATTTTTGTGATTACAAGCTTATTGTCAAGGATCTAACCATTAATGATATATCATTGCTGGGTTTATTGATATATTGAAGCATGTATACTTAAGGTCCTTTCCGGCAATGAAGTCCATAGTTTGTTCTGATAACAACAATAACATCGGTTGATTTACAAATGAGTTCAGAGCTATGTGAGAGCATCTCAATTTTCTTGATAGAATTGGCAAACAATGACACTTATTGTTTTTCAAATAATATAAAAGCCATACAAAAGTGCAATTACAAAAGCTAAAATTCAAGCAAATGCCAACGCTGCGAGGGCATGTGTTATGAAAGAATTATTAACAAACATAGGGGTAGCAAAGTAACAAAAATACCGTGCAGAGTGATAGTCCGTGGCTGGAAGAGACTTGCATTTCATTGCAGTTTTCTTTTCCTGAAGTAGAAATTATATACCAAACTCCGTAGAAATTATAACCAAAACTGCTCAAGAAAGTCTCGAGGTGGCTGACTATTGATAATGATTTTTTTAACAAACTGCCTGTGGAGATGAAGATTTTCCCTATGTAAACTAATTTGATAAGCAATCATAACGTGAATAAACACTTCGAATTTAGGTGTTGGGAATGATTTTTTTTAAAGTTCTGTAAACTCCGTAATGAAAATTTTTTTTTAGGCCTTTTTGTTGTTGGGTGGATGGGAATGAGGAGAATTTAAATCGAGTAAGCATTACTTTTTTTTTTTGTTTATCTGTAGTTTTGTTTTTGTTTGTTTTATCTGTAGTTTTGCTTACTTTATTGCTTAGGTTCCTGTAGGAAACCAGATTTTTTTTATTTAAAAATGATGGTACTATTTGTGCATTTTTACTCAAACTGTAAGTAATATAACGAATTTTATTTTGCATTGCACATATGTATATGCCTACACAAAGTGATCACGAGGTATGTTCGGATTTGTTCCCTGAACCCCTGTTGCTAAAAAAATACACTATATAAGGTTTTGGTGCGTGTTCTGTTTTCCTACTATTTGCATAGCTAAAAATGTAGATTTTTATTTCATAACATTTTTCATTACAATAACATTATAATTTATTTGTGATGTATATTTTATGAAGCCCTTGGGTGGCCCAGTCGGATTAGGGACTTAATTAAGTAAGATTTCCATCCTTATTAGGTTTTCATTTTCGCAATAAATAATATACAGGGTGTTATGGAAATGACGTATTATATTTAAACCGGCAATTCCTGAGATAAAGACAAATTGAAGAAAAATAGCCATAAATGGAATGGCGCTTTCAATTCATTTGGAGGTAAAAGTGACCTGACGTCAAACCAGAAAAACACCTGTGTGGCACTGCGATGCATGTAAGCAATCAAGGAATTCTGGCCGGTGTTGTCATATGTACACCTTAAACTCTTCAGACAAAATAAAATAATTTAAACACTTTTCCATTCTGTAGTACCGTTTTGTACAATTAATTGAAGAACATTTACGACGGACTATGTTTTAAAAAACCCCAAAATAAATCATATGGAATAGTTGTAGCCACGTACGCCACTAGGTCAAATGCCATTGACCTCTTGACGCCTTACATGGGCTGAGCGAAGTAGTTTCATATGCGCCGCACGCATGCGTCTGTTAGTTGAAGACCAACCAGCGGCCGGATACGTTTTTTTTTTCGGTTTACGCGTGTATCTTGCCCGTACATAAATAATCTTTGAATATTGTTTTTATTGACTCGTTTCTTCTGGACGTCAAATTTCTCGCGTGTAATAAGATCTAATAATCTGTAGTATAATCTGTATTATTGTAATTTCAAAAGCTAACTATCGGTTCTGTTTCACTATTACTGCATTCCAGGAGTGTTCCCATGAAAAGGAAAAAAACTGATTGTGTTTGTGCCTGGATTTCCTCGCTTTTAGGTATAAGGATAAATACAAGTAGGTACAAACTAATTTATTTTTATAATTTTATATGGAATTTCAGTTTTACATTAAGTTTGGCAACATTGCCATTGGCTCTGGGTGAAATGTTGTACAGTAGCGTGGACTGACCTGTGAATAAGAGTGTTATTACCCCACTTTTAAAACGGTTGATTTAAAAAAAAACAAATATGTAGCCCTTCTCTAGGACATCCAAGGAGTCACCCATTTAAATATAATACGTCATTTCCATAACACCCTGTATTATGTATAATATGTATTGAGAGAGAATTTTTATTTGGATTGCAATTCGATCAGAGAATAAAATATCAACTATGTATACTCTTGATCGGCCTCGATAAAATTAATAAAAAATGGTAAATACAAAAAACCCATATATATTAAACAAAAATATAATACATTATTTTAGTAGGAGATAAACAAATTGTTTTTAAAAATTTTTTATTCATAAACAATTCATTTTATCGATGTCGGTCAAGAGTACATCCGCTCTGCTTATATTAATAAACGCATTGTATTGGTTGCAATCGGTGGCGGCGCCAGAGGTTTTCTTTCAGTTGGGTGGGTATACAAAAATGTGGATTATTTCGGATAATAGATACAGATTTTTGTATGATTTCTCGCTAAATTTAACAGGTTGTGCGAGAACTATTTGGGTTGGGCACTCACTCAACCGCCCCACCACTGGCACCGCCACCGGTTGTTGGCTGCGTTGTGTGTTCAAAATGATCGAAATAGAATATTTTGGTTTTGGTTAACGACCCTGTTCTCGCCAGTATCGAAAGTATTATTGATCGCCGTTTGACCAATAGCAATGGGTTTATGCATCGAGCATGTGGCTATCACGCGCTGATATTTCTTTATGCTCCTGAATTACACACCGGCATATCGAACGTCTACTATACATGATACAATAAACACAAGGTAATATATCCAGCCGCTCCAAGATCGTTTGGCGCGCGTAATGACGCAAATTTGACGTCCCTAAGCCACGCCTCCTAGCGTGATATCATACCTTGCGTTATTGTATCATGTCTACTTTAGTAGTTCCAACAAGAGTGGACACAAGCCCATATCACACACTATACTTTTTCTACGACCAATCAAAGACACTCTACCCAAATTAAAAAATAAGTTTAACCTTTATTTAAATACAAAAACTAAAATTTTAAAAAAAGTTTGATTCAATTGGGATTTGAACCAAGGAACTTGTTCATGGAAACCGGGAGCTGCACCACTGAGCTAGTGGAAATAGAGATATTTAAATACTTTGACAGGATTATGCACTATAAATTGACATTTAAAACGAGTAGTCACCTGGATACGTAACGCTAATTGTAATTGGTCAGTTTCATATCCTAACTAGGTTGGATATGAAACTGGGCCAAAGGCATTCGGGTTAGTTGCTTTCGCTTTCCGGGCATTATCAGCCCGGTGAGACTGCTTATGGGGGGGATCGAAACAAGAAGGCCTTGGTTTGAAGTGATGCTAAGCCTACTCTGCTCCATACGCTCACAAGTAACTTACTTTTATCTATCTGTTTCACTCTATCTCTATCATTTAAGCGTCAATATCAGACTTAATAGTAGAGTTAATATGGAAATCCCAAAAGTGAGTGTTTATGCAGGCGACTTGATCCTGGTCATATTTGTCTCACTTTACTGAATTCGGGAAGGTTGCTGCAGACAGAGACAGCATAGAATGCGAACAGCACGAATTGTTAAACAAGCTAACTTCCTTCGTCTGGCGGGCATGGAAATCGAGCAACATCTGATATGATTTAAAATGGTGGAGAAATAGTTATATGTTTTTTGGTGGAGAAGACGCATCTTTAAATTTTAAAATATTTTTTAATTTTCTAATCTTTTCACGAGAAACGTCGTTTCCTTTTTGGTGCAAGTGAGTAATTTGTAATTGAAATATTCATTTAGTCATCTTTACTGAGAGTAAGCATCAATAATAATTTCTTTTCCTAATTCACATGGGGCCCAAAAATATGTTGTGACTTGAAGCTTGAAATATTTGCTAGGACCTAGAGCCCAGTTGAAGATGGTAAAATATTTTATGTAAATTATGATTTACTTCCTATTTTTTAATAAAACTCCTTGCAAGCTTATTTCTGAAGTTTAATTTTTCATTTGTAGTTACGTTACTAGTTCAATAAATGATATAAGAGTGTGTAAGGATTATTTTAAAGTGATATTTACAGCTTAAAACATGTCGGAATCGTAATATTTGATTTTCACTACTTAGTAAATCAAATTAAAGGTTTTTTGAATGTTTTTTGTTGGTTAAATGTCACTTTAAAATATTGACAGTAATAAAAATTTGGACAAAAGTGACATTTGAAAAGCACGTGCGTTTGTCAGCTGATTCCAGACGTAATGGATGCCTGGTTTGTTCATTTGTTCATACTTGCTTCGATGTGTTAACACGGCTGTTTGTCTTCTTCCTGTTTATAAGTATTCGTTGGGCATTATAGTCTACTTAAATGGTACATAAATAACTGTAATGTAACATTTACTACGTAATTTTCTACCGTATTAAATATCTTAAAGCAAAAAGCAACAGAAGAACAACAACCAAAAACTGTTATTTTCTATCTACTTTCTGATTCCAATGTCCAAATTTTAACATTAAATTTATAATAATAAAGTTGAGGTTATGTTGTGTTTGTTACACTTTCAGCCAATAAAAACAAGAATTTCATTTGGTATGCTTGCGACGTAATAAATGTAACGATGTAGTAAATTCAATTCTTCTGCGACATTAACAACCCTGAGCAGAACCCATCCATTTGTAAGCGATTGGTAATCATCTGCTGAATGCACAAAAAAAAATCGATGGGAAATCGGACGCCATTTTTTCCATCGAATTGACGTCACCAACCAATACTTATAAACAGGAAGAAGACAAACAGCCGTGTTAACATATCGAAGCAAGTATGAACAAACCAGACATCCATTACGTCTGGAATCAGCTGACAAACGCACGTGCTTTTCAAATGTCACTTTTGTCCAAATTTTTATTATTGTCAATATTTTAAAGTGACATTTAACCAACAAAAAACATTCAAAACCCTTTTATTTGATTTACTAAGTGGTGAAAATCAATATTAGGATTCTGACATGTTTTAAGCTGTAAATATCACTTTAAAATAATCCTTACACACTCTTATATCATTTTTTGAACTAGTAACGTAACTAAAAATGAAAAATTAAACTTCAGAAATAAGCTTGTAAGTAGTTTTATTAAAAAATAGGAAGTAAATCATAATTTACATAAAATATTTTACCATCTTCAAGTGGGCTCTAGGTCCTAGCAAATTTTTCAAGCTTCAAGTCCAAGCATATTTTTGAGCCCCATATGATTTAGGAAAAGAAATTATTATTGATGCTTACTCTCAGTAAAGATGACTAAATGAATATTTCAATTACAAATTACTCACTTGCACCAAAAAGGAAACGACGTTTTTCGTGAAAAGATTAGAAAATTAAAAATTATTTTAAAATTTAAAGATGTTGCGTTTCCACCATCTTAAATCACATCAGATGTTGCTTGATTTTCATTCCCGCCAGACGAAGGAAGTTAGCTTGTTTAACAATTCGTGCTGTTCGCATTCTATGCCTGTCTCTGTCTGCAGCAACCTTCCCTAATTCGGTAAAGTGAGACAAATATGACCAGGATCAAGTCGCCTGCATAAACAATCACTTTTTGTCATTTCATATTAACTCTACGTAAGTCTGATATTGACGCTTGACGCTGAGTGGAACAGATAGATAAAAGTAGGTTACTTGTGAGCGCATGGAGCAGAGTAGGCTTAGCATCACTTCCAAGGCCTCCTTACGTGTTTCGATCTCCCCCCGCTATATTTTAGCAAATATTCCTAGTATGGCACTGACAGACGAACGACCGAGCAGGAACAATATGCAAACAAGATTTTAACGTAAAATGTCTTTTTAGGCTTTGCTAAAGGAGGAGTTTTCTAAATTTGGTAAAGTAACGAAAGTTTTTGTAGACGCCAGCAATACTTATGCAAAGTTGTATTTCAATAATTTTGAGTAAGTACTAATACTTTAAAATAGGTTTATCCTTAAAATATCGTAACTTTATTTCATCAGAGAAAAAAATATTCCTGGTTGCCTTCATAACAGGCAACTTACCGCAACGACACATACCGTGTCAAATGGACTTTCCCGTCAGATCTGTTCTATGTATGTTTTAGAAGTGTTCAGCTTGCTTATTTGGAGTTAAATGGTCAGAACGGTTGGCAAGTGAAACCTTATAGGGACAATTATAAGGGCCACGATTGGGACGTGAGGTCACCTACCAGGTAAGTAAATTAGAACCTAGGTTTGCTAAAAGCCGTATTACAGTCGGGAATTTTTATGGCGCCAGCAATGGCAATTATTATTCAAGGATTCATGCGCAGTACACCGTTCTCCGTACGTCGGAAATTCTACTCTTCTGACAATTAAAATGACACGGATTCATGGGCAGTACACCGTTCCCGATCAGCTGTCTCTTATTACCAGAAATGGGACACGCGCTATTTTAATTGCCATTGCCGGTGCAATTGGGTAGACATGGATTATTCTGTTATTTTTAACTGTTTATTATTTGGCCGAAGCAGGTATGAACAGGTAATAGCCATTTAAACCCACTGGTACTTAAATTAGCAGTTTACATTCTTTATTAAACTTATGGACTGCTAATTCAGCAACTTTTTGCACCTCCTATTTGTAAATAGCAGTAGCTGCTTTAACTGGTAATCAAAACGAACAGGTTTGCCCATCTCTAATTCTGGGGGTATTTTAGGGATTTCGACAGTACCCACTGCTGTTCTGACTCGTTGACAATGCTCCAGCTGATCGAGAACGGTTTACTGCGCATGAATACGTGCCAATATAATTGCCGGCGCAAGAGAAAAAAATTCCGACTCTAATACGGCCTTTATACTCTCAACTCAGCACCATTCCATAGCTTGGAAAGCAATTATTAATTTTTGTATTTGCTACAATTAACTATTATTCGGCGTGATACAATTTACATAGGGTATGATATCGCGCAAGAAGAGACGTGGCTAAGTGACGTCATTATGTGTATGCTTCTGCGGTTCCCATATGATTTCAACAGACAGATATTTTGAAAGTTATAGTCGTTGCAGCGAACCCTCGCGCCAGGTATGTCAAGTGTCACGTGACATTAATGACTTGCGTGCTTATTTCTGGTTATTTATTTTGCCTAGGTTTGTATGACATTCCAGGACCGTACTACAATAGTACGTACGTTTATTTTAAAAATGAAACGAGTCTATTTATATTTTTAAATGCATTTTTTATTATTTATTATAGGGAATAAAACACACATACACATTGTATTTTTTTCTTATTTATTTATTCAAATATATCTATCTATATTCACAAAAAGATAGGAAGTACGTATCTACATGGATGTCCATCTTTACCTACTGTAAACTTTATACAATGTGTCTACACATGGGCTTAACTATACCTGTAATAAATGTATCTTCAATTTTTCGAAAAAGTCATCCTTGATCATTTCTTTTCCCTGTTTTATAAATACAAATCACTTGGAAAAATTTCCATGTTTTTGTACCGGATGCACAAAAAACATTTCTGAAAACAGCTATGGATAAAGTTATTGTATTAAAAAACTAAATATACGGTTTGTTTAAAGGTTGTTCACTCTTGTTACCTCTGTTTTAACTTTAATATTCAATAGTAACTTATAAGTGTATAGTATCATAACAAGCAAATTCTATATGCACCCTTCTTTTGTATACGTAGGCTACGTATACTGCAAATACGTAGGTTACGTAAGTCATATATGCAAAAAACTAATGAAATGGGGATTTTGGCCTTCCCCATTGGGATTTCGGGAAAGGTAAGAGTAAAGAGATACAAAGTCGGTTAATTTGGGAAAAATTTTTTCGGCACCAAGTTGCTCATTGGCCATATATATTTCAAGAGATTTGCGTCTCTTCTGAGCAACACAATGCTTTTCCATTAGAGCTCGGCGATTATCATCAGCTCTATATATAAATCAAAAGCTTCCTACAATATATTTAGTGTTCTCTGCAAAGTTCTAAAAATAGTGAACTTAGATAAACATATTACACACTACATGATCAATAATTGCACTTGAATTCTGACCAAAACTATTAAAAATATAATGCAGATATCTCCTACTTTCCCAGCTAACCAAACTGTCGCCACACAAAAGTATTACCTGATATTTAACTGAAATAAATCTCAACTGACTCGGAAAGAAATAAAGCATCTAGAAATTTTTTTATTAATATTAAAATTTACCTTAGTTTCTCTAACGGTGGCATCAGCTGAGGTAGAAGGCAGACAATAATTATGCTCCATAATTATTATTTTCGCCAAAAAGCAGATAAATAAAATATTAACCTATACATTTTTCGTTGCGTGATTAGTACTTACTGTGGTTTCTTCTTCTTCTTGTTCCATCTCCTATCGGAGGTTGGATATCATCATGGCAATCCGGACTTTGTTTGCAGCCGTTCTAAACAACTGATTGGATGTCATTCCGAACCAGTCTCTCAGGTTTTTAAGCCAAGAAGTTCTTCTTCTTCTTCCTTGGCTCCTCTTGCCCCTGATCTTCCTGTTCTGTAGCAGCATATATTTAGGTCCTCTTATAACATGACCAAGGTATTCTAATTTATTCTTTTTGAGGGTGGTAATTATTTCCTCCTGCTTTTGTATTCTCTGACGTAGTTCTACATTTGAGACTCTGTCTACCCAAGAGATCTTCAGCATTCTACGATAACACCATCTTTCGAAAGCCTCCAGTCTATTCATTTCAGCCTTTTTGAGCGTCCAGGCTTCGGAACCATATAAGAGAGTCGAGAAAACATAACATCTCAGCATACGGACTCTTAGTTTTAAATTGATATCCCTGCTGCAAAGAAATTTCTTAAGTTTTACGAAAGCGGATCTCGCAGTTTCTATACGCCCTCTCACTTCTTGAGATTGATCCACAGTTTCGTTCAGCCAGGTTCCCAAGTATCTATATCTTCTCACCCTTTCCATTGGTGTGTTGTCTATTGTAAGATTTCCTACAGCGTTTGCATTCTTCGTAAAAATCATAAACTTGGTCTTTCTTAGATTCATGTTCAGCCCATATTTCTTGCAATACTGTGGTTTACAAATACACAAACAACTCGATATGTAGTTAATCAAAGTTTTCAAAACAAAATAAACTATACTAAAACGACGGAAATACACTTTTAAAACTTATTGGCACAAATTAAACTGAAAAAATATAAAAACACAACATTCTCAATACGGTTCGTATAAAACTGGGGTATTTGGTTAAGTCCCCAAACAGCTGATCGATGACATATTGCTGATGTCAATTGTCGAAAAAACTTAAGGGTTCGCTGCAAAGACTATGCCGTAAGTTTTTTTATTACCCAATGTAAGTTTTGTCCTACTTTTATTTAACGAAGTAGTATTTTAGCTTTCATCTATGTTGTATTTTATTTCACTTACTATCAATTGCATACAACGTTTTAATACCTTTAAAAGATAATTACAACGTGAACACGCTAACAACAACGTTAATCTCCATAGGAAATTTAAAAATAACTCGCACCATGGCGTCTCTATGCGCCAAACAAAATTAGAACGGCTAGATATCATATTGTGTTTATTGTATCATGATTCAGGGTGTAGGAAGCAGGCAACACCAAATGTACATTTTTTAAATGGAATAATCCGCCCTGGACTGAATTGCTGAATGCAAAGAATTAAATTCATATTATTTCATGGGAAGCTTTTGAAACGACTTAACCACATTATTTTTAGTACGTTTAGGTCGAGATCTCGTAATTCACTAAATCAATCGCTCGGTGGCACAAGTAACGGTAAGTCGACGTTGGACGACATGGACGAGGATTGTAGTTTCGCCGGCGACTACGTCGACGTCCACGGCCGTTCGGTGGAGGTTCTGCAGGGCGAGAATGGCTTGATGTATGTTAATCTGGACGATATCAGGACCGCTGGATACAATATATACAAGAAAGAGAGTTTTGAAAATGCGACTATAACAAAGGAGTAAGTAAATTCTGTACTAGCTAAGAATGTTGAGACGATAAATAAATACCGTAATATTTAGCTTAATTTTTTAAACATTTTTGGTGTAGAATACGGGTCAAAATGGTCACATTTTTAGGGGCCGTCCAATCATGTTAATGAGATTTTTTTTAAATTTTCGAACAGCGTTTGCAATACCTTGTACTTCGTTGCAGGCTTGTGTAATTCTATTTTTTAATTCATTGGTAGTTATTGTTCACGATAAGTACAATTTCTTGGATGATAAGTCGCACAGTTAAGTTTTAAGAATCACATGGACGTTTATTTTGAGACCTGTTGGTTTCGTAAGGTTTTTTAGTGTTCTGTTTTGACTGTTTCTTCACGATTTTCTCTTAATAAAGTATGCTCTTTTCCATTAGAAATGCGAAAATAGTAGATTGTCCTACAAGTAAAGAAAAGCGTTGCTAGCCATTAAATTAGTACTTTTCTTCACGATTTTCTCTCAATAAAGTATGCTCTTTTCCATTAGAAATGCGAAAATAGTAGATTGTCCTACAAGTAAAGAAAAGCGTTGCTAGCCATTAAATTAGTACTTTTCTTCACGATTTTCTATCAATAAAGTATGCTCTTTTCCATTAGAAATGCGAAAATAGTAGATTGTCCTACAAGTAAAGAAAAGCGTTGCTAGCCATTAAATTAGTACTTTTCTTCACGATTTTCTATCAATAAAGTATGCTCTTTTCCATTAGAAATGCGAAAATAGTAGATTGTCCTACAAGTAAAGAAAAGCGTTGCTAGCCATTAAATTAGTACTTTTCTTCACGATTTTCTCTCAATAAAGTATGCTCTTTTCCATTAGAAATGCGAAAATAGTAGATTGTCCTACAAGTAAAGAAAAGCGTTGCTAGCCATTAAATTAGTACTTTTCTTCACGATTTTCTATCAATAAAGTATGCTCTTTTCCATTAGAAATGCGAAAATAGTAGATTGTCCTACAAGTAAAGAAAAGCGTTGCTAGCCATTAAATTAGTACTTTTCTTCACGATTTTCTATCAATAAAGTATGCTCTTTTCCATTAGAAATGCGAAAATAGTAGATTGTCCTACAAGTAAAGAAAAGCGTTGCTAGCCATTAAATTAGTACTTTTCTTCACGATTTTCTATCAATAAAGTATGCTCTTTTCCATTAGAAATGCGAAAATAGTAGATTGTCCTACAAGTAAAGAAAAGCGTTGCTAGCCATTAAAGTAGTACTTTTCTTCACGATTTTCTCTTAATAAAGTATGCTGTTTTCTATTAGAAATGCGAAAATAGTAGATTGTCCTACAAGTAAAGAAAAGCGTTGCTAGCCATTAAAGTAGTACTTTTCTTCACGATTTTCTCTTAATAAAGTATGCTGTTTTCTATTAGGAATGCGAAAATAGTAGATTGTCCTACAAGTAAAGAAAAGCGTTGCTAGCCATTAAAGTAGTACTTTTCTTCACGATTTTCTCTTAATAAAGTATGCTGTTTTCTATTAGGAATGCGAAAATAGTAGATTGTCCTACAAGTAAAGAAAAGCGTTGCTAGCCATTAAAGTAGTACTTTTCTTCACGATTTTCTCTTAATAAAGTATGCTGTTTTCTATTAGGAATGCGAAAATAGTAGATTGTCCTACAAGTAAAGAAAAGCGTTGCTAGCCATTAAAGTAGTACTTTTCTTCACGATTTTCTCTTAATAAAGTATGCTGTTTTCTATTAGAAATGCGAAAATAGTAGATTGTCCTACAAGTAAAGAAAAGCGTTGCTAGCCATTAAAGTAGTACTTTTCTTCACGATTTTCTCTTAATAAAGTATGCTGTTTTCTATTAGGAATGCGAAAATAGTAGATTGTCCTACAAGTAAAGAAAAGCGTTGCTAGCCATTAAAGTAGTACTTTTCTTCACGATTTTCTCTTAATAAAGTATGCTGTTTTCTATTAGAAATGCGAAAATAGTAGATTGTCCTACAAGTAAAGAAAAGCGTTGCTAGCCATTAAAGTAGTACTTTTCTTCACGATTTTCTCTTAATAAAGTATGCTGTTTTCTATTAGGAATGCGAAAATAGTAGATTGTCCTACAAGTAAAGAAAAGCGTTGCTAGCCATTAAAGTAGTACTTTTCTTCACGATTTTCTCTTAATAAAGTATGCTGTTTTCTATTAGAAATGCGAAAATAGTAGATTGTCCTACAAGTAAAGAAAAGCGTTGCTAGCCATTAAAGTAGTACTTTTCTTCACGATTTTCTCTTAATAAAGTATGCTGTTTTCTATTAGGAATGCGAAAATAGTAGATTGTCCTACAAGTAAAGAAAAGCGTTGCTAGCCATTAAAGTAGTACTTTTCTTCACGATTTTCTCTTAATAAAGTATGCTGTTTTCTATTAGAAATGCGAAAATAGTAGATTGTCCTACAAGTAAAGAAAAGCGTTGCTAGCCATTAAAGTAGTACGTTTCTTCACGATTTTCTCTCAATAAAGCTCTTTTCCATGCACAATTTGATTTATTATTTTTAGTAATTATTGCATTTAAATATTCTAGTATAGAACTGCGCGCTTTGGAAAATTACCTTTTAAACCAGGCTAGGAAGTATTGCATTGAATCCAAGAAAACCTTCAACGAGGACGAAGTTCTGGGAGTATTCGAAAGGTAAAGTGTTTGATCATCTAAAATATTTTACTAGCGGCTGTGTGTCTAATAAAACATTAATCTTATGTCATTGCAATTAATACTAAATAATCGTTAATATAAATATATAAAAATAATGATCCTAAAATTGTTCCTTGGGGAACATATCAAGCAACACAAAATTAAATTGAGCTGTATGCTGTTGTTAGGTACATGATTTTTTTTTATTTATTTATATATACTTTATTTAGCACTTATAGTTATATAGTTATAGGTTAAGTTAAATTGTCTTATAAATGGTATGTTTCTGTACTGTTAGATAATTAAAGCTATTTTATTTTTATTTATTTATCGAGCAATTCTTAGATATACAGGGTGTTCCTTAATGACGTGCTAATATCTCAGGGTATGATTCCTTAGGTCATTTTATAAAGAAAAGTTCATATGAACATATGTCGGCAAAGGCTTAAATTCTTTGCTACAGGGTGTTGAATTTTTATTTTTAAATGGTTATTTTTTAATATCTCCGAAAGTACTTTAGATATCATTTTCAATTTTGGTATGTGTTAATAGCATATAGAACCATAGTTAAGTTATTCAATTGTTCCACCAGGGGGTCCCTGCATACATGTCCTTTGATATTTTTTACAAAAAAGATGGTACGCCACTGACATTTTCCATGTGGATATTTTTCTGATTAGCCTGGTCAGTTCTACATTAGAACGGTCTCTTGAGTTTTTCTCGTCCGACGCACCGTTCTTGATTAAAACCACTAAATTCATATTGAAACTGATTATTAACATTGATAAAATAATTAATGATAAATTTTGTTTTATAAAAATTGTTGGAGTGGGCAATTCGACGCGGAGACGGGCGGAAGCATGTCTTTTAAGTGAAGCTGGCCATTTCCAACAATTTTTATAAAACAAAATTTATCATTAATTATTTTGTCAATGTTAATAATAATGAGTTTCAATATGAATTTAGTGGTTTTAATCAAAACGGTGCGTCTGACGAGAAAAACTCAAGAGACCGTTTTCATGTAGAATTGACTAGGCTAATCAGAAAAAATATCCAAATGGAAAAATGTCAGTGGCGTACCATCTTTTTTGTAAAAAATATCAAAGGACATGTTTGCAGGGACGCCCCTGGTGGAACAATCGACTAACTTTTCTAACTAAAATCTATGGTTCTATATCCTATTAACACATACTAAAATTGAAAATAATATCTAAGGTACTTTCGGAGATATTAAAAAATAACCATTTAAAAAATAAAAAATCAACACCCTGTAGCAAAAAATTTAAGCCGTTGCGGACATATGTTCATATGAACTTTTCTTTATAAAATGACCTAAGGAATCACACCCTGAAATATTAGCACGTCATTAAGGAACGCTGTATATGTGTGCACAATTTGTAAATCCTTCTTTTAAATACAGTGTTATAAAAATGAATGGAATATTTTCATAACCATGTATATTTTCGAAAAATGCTCGGACACGTTGATTTTATTGTTTTACTTTACAAATTTTGGGAATTTTTGGTATTATACAAGATTGCCCAACAGTTGGGGCACACGTCAATTTTAGTTTTTTAAATGGAATACCCCAAATTTGGTCCATTCTTTTTGCCAGTCCTGTATAATGATTGGTGTTTTTGTGTACTTGGCTGGGTAGAGCAATCAGCAGACTTAATTTGTCGTATAAAAATCTCCCATGGTACATTTTGGTTTTTAGGGGCAAGTAGCTCCAACATTACGCCTGTAAGAATGTTCTTACAATCTTTAAATAGCTGTAAGAACATCAGTGGAACTTCCATTATATACCAAAATGGTTCTGTAAGCTTTTTGCACTTGGTTGATGAGAATTCCAAAGTGCTTACAGACTTATAGATCACAGAAATGGTTGTAAGAATATTTTTACAAATAAAGAAAGAAATGTGAATTCACGACGTTTTTTTTGTTTATTTAGTTCTTATATATTTTTTAGGGTCAAAGCCAAGTTGCAAACTAAATCTGGGGAATTTGGCAAGGGTCGTATCGTCAATGCAAGTCCTAATACGAAAAACTTCACCATTACTAAAAGTAATGTGACATCACCCGCTGGTAGCCGGTAATTTTTATTCTATTTGTTTAATTTTCTTTATAGTTAGAGAGACGGTGACAATGGGGGGCCGTGAAGTGGAATATCAGTAATTTGGTTTTTCGTGGAGTTTAGGTCCCCCTCTACAACTTTTATATCTGATGAAATGCCGTAGAGCGTTGCTGAGAGGCGCTGTACCGCTTTAGATAGGAAATTCACAATAAATTTACAGCATCTGCGTCACCCCAAAGTCACGGGAAACACATTTTCTGACAAGTCAACCCTTGCATATGCTTTTTTCTACTACTGTATAAATAAATCAAATTTCGGGCCGTAGCAACACGAAAGAAAACGAAAGTACATGTTACAGTTACCTGAATATTATCCGTTGCTAGCTACGAAAGTAGGTTGCTAGCTACGAAAGTAATACTTTCGGTGCCAGGACAAAAAACAAGAATAAAATTTTTTATTGTATTTATTCAAGCGAATTAAAAAAAAATCTTACTTAATAATAAAAAGTTTATATATATTTATTGAAAAAACAAGTGGTATAATAACAATAATATAAAACTTAAATAACACTAATTTTTATTTATTGTCATTAAGGTTAATAGTGAAATTTGAACAGTTAGAAATATTAATTGATGAAATATTATTCAATTCAATACCTTCGCCGCTTCTTATTAGAGACTCGTTATTATCCTGGACTTGGACCATACAACTATTTGTCACTCTCGCGTCGTTAGATGGAATAAAAGTAGGAGATCGATTTAAGATCTTTTTGGAAATTTCGATTTTATTTGTATACGAATCACCAATATGTCCCTCCGCAACGGACGAAGATCTCCAACCGCCATGTCTTTTTAAATCCACAATATCGATACCTGGAGCATTTGCAAGAAAGGTAGTTGATGTTCTTCTAAACGAGTGACCAGTGTATTTATTTATATCTTGAAGTTTCAAAAATTTGGCAATTTCTTTGGGAACATTTGAAATAGTGTGTTTTCCAATCACCTGATTCACACACCTACCTCGTTCATAGCGATATAACAAGCGTTCGTCTTGTGCATTATTTGGCCTAAGTTTAATATAATCTTGAAGTAACCTCATAAAAGAAACTGGACCTCCATCATCGGCTATCACAAAACTTCTTTGAACCTTGTTTTTGCTCTGGAGGATTTTAACAATAGCTACATCATCCTTGATTTCGATGTCGTTCAATTTCATTTTATAGATCTCATCTGTCCGGCATGCTCCAGCTATCCCCATTACTGCCATCACTTTCATAGATAAATAGCTATGATTAGGAGCGTCAAGTAAAAACTTTATTATTTCTTCTTTTGTGAAAATTTTAGATTTTTTAGCTTCGTAACCATCATTTTTTCATTTAATAAATGCAATAAGTTTCTTAAACTGCGAAATATCTATATTTTTGTTCACAGAAATAGTCAATTTAAGCATGGAATATTGTGACCATAAGGACGGAGGTGATAGGGCTTCAGATTTCTCTTGGAAGTACGCTAGCATTACATTTTCGTCAATTTGTGAAAGGTTTTTCTCCACGAACCATTCTAGAAACAGGTTGTACGTTTGACAGTACCTATCTTTCGACTTTACGGGTAAGAGTGAGGCACATGCCAACTCGGCCGCCTTCTGTATAGCTTCGTTTTGGTCTTGAAACGACATTTTCGACAATCGAAATTAAAAAATTCGAACTGACAGACTTTGACAGTACTCAAATAACTAGTTGTCATGGATTATTTTACAGGTGTATTTTATTATAATTTGAATAAAATCAAAGTTCATTACTTAATAATATAATTGATCAAAGAACAGTAGTAGAAAAAGTTTAATACATTACACGCTGTAAAAGCCCTTTCAGGTGCTCGGAGTTTTTTAAATAGCCTCGGCTTCGCCTCGCCTATTTAAACACACCTCGCACCAAAAAGTAAACTTTCGCAGCTTGTAATGTAAATAACTATTCCGGGCGTGTCAAAAATATGAATGGAAAAATTATAAAGTCTCGAGTGACATGGGCCAAGTGGGCTTAATCGATTTGTATTCACATGGAGATGACTCGTAAATAATTTTCTAAAAATAATATTGCGAAATATTTTCCCATACAACTGAACGATACCTGCCTTGCGGTATCTCTGCGTAATATTGTCAGAATTCCGTCTAGTTAGGTGCGATTCTTCTGAAATTTATTTGTTCCACAATATTTGGGTGTCGAGGAATGTAGGGTGACAATTTTCTGACATGTCACGATCGTTTTCCGAATTTCCTCCGAGGAGATTTTTAAAATAATCCAATAATGAAATGGCCAGACCTGGAACGACAAAATTTTTTTCACATAATCTTTAACATACTATACACGGTGTCCGCTAAGTAATGGGACATACTCCTTGCGGAAAAATATTAGGATTTAATTATACTTACCTATATCCGAAAGTTGATACTAACTGAGATGCAGGGTGTCAAAGTAAAACTTCATTTTGGGTTTTCTCTAATAACTTTGAGAGAAACCAACGGTTTTTTACAAAATTTGGCAGTTATGGTTTTTTTAGGATGAGGAACTGATTTTTTGGTGAAATTTTAATGTACAATGTAGGGGCGTTGCCTGCGGCATTTTTTGTACATTTCTTAGGTCATAGTTTTTTGTGCCTCCGTGTATTTAAGCTTTTAATGAAAATAATACTTTTCTCATATTACGTAAAAAAGGTACACTAATTTCAGGTCGCCCAGAGTTACCGTTTCGGAGATATATGCATTTATTTATATTGTTTAAAGTAACCTATAAGAAAACAAATGAAATTTAGAGATGCAGTTGCTATAAAACCTTCAATGTTGTTAGTGCTCGGCTGACCTTGCCCTCTTAATTCCGCCCAGAGCGGCGAATATCAGAAATACACGACGAACCACTGCCGCCCATCCATATGTGGTTAAGCTTAGTACTCCTCGAACTTCATTATTTAAGAAACCTTTCATCTGGAGGACTTCATCATTGTGGAACGATCTTCCCGAGGTCGTTTTTCCCAACGAATATAACCTCCAACGATTCAAAACCAACGTGAATCGCTTTTTGCGCACACGCACCACTCCCAGAGTGCCCTAAAGGATTTTTCCTATAGTGCTTGTGTTTGATCATAAAAAAAAAAAAAAAAAAAAAAAAAAAATGCTTGTTGATTATTGTAAAATAGCTGTGTAAAAAAATGTTTCATTTTTGAGTTTATCCTAAGTTAAGTAACAATGCCGAAACACAATAATCAACAAACAAATAACAACATGGATGTTTCATAGCAACTGCATCTCTAAATTTGATTTGTTTTCTCATAGGTTACTTTTAAACAAAAATGTTTGCAAATTAATAATGGGCACTAAACAATATAAATGCATATATCTCCGAAACGGTAACTCTGGGCGACCTGAAATTAGTGTACCTTTTTTACGTACTAAATATGAGAAAAGTATTATTTTCATTAAAAACTTAAATACACGGAGGCACAAGAAAGTCATGGCCTAATAAATGTGCAAAAAATGCCGCAAGCAGCGCCCCCTACATTGTACATTAAAATTTCACCCAAAAATCAGTTTCTCATCCTAAAAAACCATAACTGCCAAAGTTTTAACTTTAATACCCGTATCTCAGTTAATATCAACTTTCGGATATAGGTAAGTATAATTAAATCCTAATATTTTTACGTAAGGAGTCTGTGGTTTTTCCATGTCCCATTACTTAGCGGACACCCTGTATAATGTTACATTCTAGAAACTTTCAATTTCAAATTTGCTTTTTTTCTTTTTTTTTTAATTTTAATTTTTTTTTTGACACGCTTGGAAAAGTATATGCAAGGGTTACTTGTCAGAAAATGTGTTTCTCGTGACTCTGGGGTCACGCAGATGCTGTAAATTAATTTTCAGATATGGCTCCATATAATTTTGAATTTATTGAGAATTTCCTATCTAAAGCGGTACAGCGCCTCTCAGCAACGCTCTACGGTATTTCATGAGATATAAAAGTTGTAGAGGGGGACCTAAACTCCACGAAAAAACAAATTACTGATATTCCACTTCACGGACGGACCCCCTATCGTCACCGTCTCTCTAACTATTAAAACCGGGTCCCAAAAACTTTACTATACCCTTTACCCGACTGATCCCAAGCTAAACTACTTTCCTTTTTAACTAACGATATTATAGTAATCATCGATTTTTTCTATTTTCGTTTTTATTTACTTGTTTAAGGACGTCTAAAGAGTTTGTTGCCGACAACTTTCAACCTTCTTTCAGCCACGCGACTCCGTCGCCTAAGGGTTCAGTTTACCGTACCGATGACCGACCGAATCGGTTCGATAACCACTCTGAGCGCGAAAATCGCTTTGAAAACCGCCCTGAACGCGATAATCGGATTGAAAATCTCCCTGAGCGAGAAAATCGTATTGAAAACCGCCCTGAACGAGAAAATCTGTTTGAGAATCGTCCTGAACGAGAACTTCTGCTTGAAAATCGCCCTGAACGAGAAAATCTGTTTGAAAATCGTCCTGAACGAGAAAATCGGCTTGATAACCGTCAGCGGGATCGACAAATGGATCTCTCATCAGATACTGGTTTCAGACGAACAAATGACATCCCCAGTGACAGACTTAGTGAAGTAAGAGCATTTGTATTAAGGAATATTAGCCCTGTAGTTTGATCAGTTTTATCATAATTGATGGGTGTTATTTTTAGTAGGTCGGTAATGAAATTTGTAAATATTTTAGGATAGTGCGAAGCCCGTCGAAAACAACCTTAGCTTTTCCGAGGTCAACCGAATCCAAACAAACACGCGGAAACCGAGACCAAACTCTGAGAATTCGGAAGCGCAGAACATTCGATCGAAAGCTTTGGCCGATAATAATGCCAACGATGAACGCGAAGAAGACTGGGCAGGTAAACGCAGTTTGTTGTTTTAAAGTCAGTAAAAATAGCACGAGGAATTAATTGACTTTTGTGGTAACGGGCTTTCTTTTACTGTTGCTCGATCTTGATCGGTAAATTTCAATTGACACGATGCGGACAGTGCTGCTAAAAACCGCGTCAAAGCAGCTTGTTCGTCGACGTAAAGGCGCGTGCCCTCGATACCAGCGTGTTGTGAAATTATTTGTTGCCGTATGCTTTAGAGTTTAAATTTGTGGCGTTCGTTTATCTCGTTTTGGGAAAAATGCATTTTTTGTTGTCATATTTATGGAATTTAGGTAAGAATTGTAGCGTAAAATTTTCTTGACATTGTCGCTGACTACAGGGTGTTATGGAAATGACTTATTATATTTAAATGGGTGACTCCTAGGGTGTCCTAGAGAAAGACTACATACTTTTTTTTAAATCGAATAGCTAAATACTAAGGTAAAAACCCTTTTTACCCACGTACTATCGCGCCGTTCCATCTGGATTCAGTTAGCAACAATGTGGGTCACTAGAGAATACTAACCGTGTTGTCAGATCACACCGCGTGTCTCGCCCTTGCTTGTATACCGGCCGCGCGCCACTATCGTTGCTTCATGTATGTTTCGAAACTCGAGGCTTGGACTGACGCTGTCGAGCGTTCCACGTGCTTGACGTATACGAATTTTAAACGTTTTGTTAGTTGTAGCAGTACTCGATTTTTTTTCTGTTGTGAAATAATTCATAATAATAAATGTTGTGATGTGCTTTCAAATTTGTGTCATATTATCTACTGTTGAGCTGTTGAAAAACATACTTTTTGTGTTTTATTTTTTTATGGAATTTAATTATAAAACGGATTATTTTAAAATAAGATCGAAGGTAAGAGAGTATGCACCTCAAAATTGTATTTTTTTTTCTAAAAAGTTTGAAAAATAAGTGATAACGCGTGTCGAAGACGTCTTGTTGTCAAAAACTGAACACAACACGTGTTCTGTGTTGCAATATGACAACACCGCCTATAATGCGCTAACCTCTTTTGAACCTCGATGCTGCCTCAATAAAATATTGATTGCGAAAGTCCTCAGTAGCGGTCACGTAAATTTTTGTATATTTCGTTTAATAATTCAAAGCGCAATTTATGGTTATTTTTCTTCAATTTATTCTACTCGGGTGACAATAAAAGTTGAAAGAAGACATGCGTAGTGAACCGTTCGCGATCAGCTGGCGCAATACGTCTTTCATTGCCAGGAATGGGTTTTGCTGCCATTGCCGCTGCAATTGTAAGTTGAGATGGATCGCTGTTATTTTTAACTGTTTTATTTGGTCGGAGCAGCTATGAACTGATATTGGCCATTTAAAATAACTGGTACAATAAATTAGCAGTTCACATGAATGTATTTATCATCCATAAATGTTTGTATCCTACAGGTACTAAGACGCCTGTTCCGAAATCCAAACCGCGAAATGATTCAGTTTCTCTTACGAGTGACAGGAAGATTAATAATATTGAAAGAAAATTGTTGGAACCACAGGGCACTTATAAGGTAAGGGTGAATAATGTTATTACTACTATCCTAAAAAAATCAAAGCCATAAAAATCGAGAATCAATTGACTTATTGTGTTCCCAGCCGTTTCTGAACATCGGAAGGAATGTGAGCCAAAAAAATAGGCTAATCAATAATGATGTAATTTCCAATTAGAACATCTAAACTCACTAGTACAATTTTTTCTATTTGGGTTTTATAATGGCTACATTATGAAATGCAAAAAAATTGAATAACTTGCCACTTTATGAAACTGAAATTTTGGTTTTCATGATGGCAACAAGTAGGGTTCAAATTTTAGATCTACTTCGATTTCGTTGAAATTAGTTTTCTAGGCATTATGGATTCGACAAAAATTTTTTATAGAAAACTTTAAAATACTAACCTTTAACTTTGCAAATAAACTGCTGGCCATTTGCTTTCGAGCAAGAAAAATTTCGCCTAAATTTAAAAGTTAATATTTTCTGAACCAGATATGACATCGATCTCCGGTTTTTAATGGTTGATAGATTTGTCCCTTATGAAACAATTGCCAAAGTTGGATTGTCTTAAACTGTCAGAAAATTTTATATACAGGGTGTTAAAGAGGACGATGATTTTTGCTCCAATTTCAATAGCATGTAACTTTCACAATAATATTTTTAATTTTTTTCACTGTACGTCAATTGAATCACTGGTTCATAGCAAAGAAAGCAATCTGTCAAATTTTTGATATCTGCTATATTTTAAGAGATGCCGATTTTTTTGAAAAACTTTGGCTTTTTTTCAACTTTTTGTTAGCTAGATCCCACTGTGCGTTGTATCGTGCAAACTTTGCAAGTGATTATTATACCTTATGAAAAGCTTGTTTATGTTCAGTAACAACAATTGCATCTAAATGTTGTGATATGCAGTGGCGTACTTATAATCACTTATATGTCTATGCTTTATGAATATCTCACAATTTTTTTGTATTGGAAAGTACTCGCCCCTAGATTAGGCAAGTTTGTCTTTATTTTTTAGTTTTTCATATCGCGCTACAGGTATATTATACAGTGTCTACAAAATTTTAAAAAAGATTATTTTTTAATTTAATTGTTTGGTTTGACGGCAGCTAGCGTTATTTAATATTAAAGTGCCTTTAAATGTAAGTTTAATTTTAGGAATAGTGTCGTGTTAGAAAGTTAGAAATTAATAAATACATTTTTTCACACAACTAAATAAAAAACTATCTTTTTTAAAATTATGTAGACACTGTATAATAAATATACCTGTAGCGCGATATGAAAAACTAAAAAAATAAAGAAAAACTTGCCTAATCTAGTGGCGAGTACTTTCCAATACAAAAAAATTGTGAGATCATAAAGCATAGACATATAAGTGATTATAAGTACGCCACTGCACATCACAACATTTAGGTACAATTGTTGTTACTGAACATAAACAAGCTTTTCAGAAGGTATAATAATCACTTGCAAAGTTTGCACGATACAACGCACAGTGGGATCTTGCTAACAAAAAATTGAAAAAAAGCAAAGTTTTTCAAAAAAATCGGTATCTCTTAAAATATACCAGATATAAAAAATTTGACAGATTACTTTCTTTGCTATGAACCAGTGATTCAATTGACGTACAGTGATAAAATTTAAAAATATTATTGTGAAAGTTACATGCTATTGAAATTGGAGCAAAAATCATCGTCCTCTTTAACACCCTGTATATAAAATTTTCTGACAGTTTAAGACAATCCAACATTGGCAATTGTTTCCTATGGGACAAATCTATCAACAATTAAAAACCGGAGATTGATGTCATAATATGTGGTTCAGAAAATATTAACTTTTAAATTTAGGCGAAATTTTTCTTGCTCGAAAGCAAATGGCCAGCAGTTTAGATCATTTTTACTAGACATGTATCCGAAATACCTATACTCGGAAATATATAACATGCTGACGGTGTCCGTCAACTAATTTCTAGTCGCAACTATAAAACAACATAACCTAAAAATAATAGAAATATCTTCCAGTTTATGCTTCTATTACTAGTTTTATTCAATAAAGTACTATTTTTATTTCATGGGCATTAATTATTATTCCTGTCAGAATCTGTGTCAACACAATATTTTGTTCAAGAGTATTATTTATTATTTTGTTCAATATTTTGAACGTTCTTCTGCTCGCACCATAACTCTTATTAACTTTAATAATATATTTATTTTTAATTATGACGGATGGGAAGAAGCTTTGTTGTGTTCAATTGGTTCTATCATGGCCTATTTGATACTTGTATCATTTTATTAAATTGTAAAAGTATTGCCAACCCAAAAAGAAAATATTAATTCAAATGGAAAAAAATCCATTATATTTTTTAAAGTTTCTCCGACTTTAAAGACCCAAGTAACTATACTCTCGATCATGTTTTTACTAACTGTCCCAGGTTGTCCACAAGAGTACTTGATAATACTTTATCAGATCACCGCACCTTAATAACTGGGGGGGAGTGGGATGCTAAAGACACAAATGACCTCATATATAGAAGAATGTTTTCGCAAGAAAACATTCATAATTTCAAGAGCGTTCTGCACGATGAATCCTGGTTGAATTTGTACAGCATGAATGATTTTAATACGGCCTTTAACTACTTTTATAGCACTTTTCTGTGTTACTTCAATGAAAGTTTTCCGATAAAAAAATGTCACATAAGTAATAAAAATAAAAACTCCAAAAAATGGGTAAATAACGATCTCAGAAGGTCTAGTGACCACTTAAAACTTTTATTTCGACTTAAAAAGGAACATCCCGATTTGGACCAGCATTATAGGGAAGCCAAGAGGAAGCACGCACATTTGGTAGGTAACACAAAGAAGTCATACTACAATAGAATTATTACTTCCTCTAATAATCCTGTGAAGAGTGCCTGGAGTGTGGTGAGGGAATTGAGTGGAAAGACTAGCCAACAGAAGCAAATATGCATTAAGCAGGATCGCTGATCTTTTTAATAATTTCTTTATTAACGCGCCTAAAGAAGTGATAAAAAAATTACCACAAAACCTACCACACAATAATTTAAAATTTACCCCGGTATTAGGTAGTCTTTTTCTCAGACCTTTCTCGGCTGAGGAAATTAAGTCGTTGATTGTTAGAAAGATAAAGAATAAGAAATCCTCTGGACACGATAATATTTCTGAATATATTTTTAGAATGGTGGCTGAGCAGATAGTGGAGCCATTGACCTTTCTTATTAATCTGTCTTTTCAAAGTGGATGTTTTCCAGACGTCTTAAAACTAAATAAGGTTAAACCTATTTTCAAGAAGGGCGATAGCCATCTTATGGAAAACTATCGGCCAGTGGCGCTTACATCTGTATTTTCAAAGATGTTTGAATATTGTTTCCTGGATAGGTTAGAAAGCTTTATCAATAGAAATAATATTTTGAAATCCAATCAGTTCGGGTTTCGACAGGGTTCTTCAACGATAGACGCTATTAATTATTTCTATGAAAAAATAATTTCCGGCATGGAGAGGGGAGAACGTCCTGTCGGGGTTTTCTGCGACTTAAGCAGAGCTTTCGATTGTGTTAACATTGATTTACTTTTGGAGAAGCTTGAAAGATATGGAATCCGTGGTCAGGCACTGAGTTGGCTGTCGCAATTTCTAAGAGGAAGAAAACAGTTCATAGCGATCAATAATCCTGATAATGCAACGAAAGGTGAAAGCCTTTCTGGACTTTTGGAAATTATTATGGGCGTTCCGCAGGGGGCGGTTCTTGCTCCGATTCTCTTTAATCTGTATATTAATGACGCAGATGACGAGCTGGACGAGGAATGCACCTCGGCAAAGTATGCCGACGACTCTTCCTATTTATTTTCTCATGGGGACGATAGCATTTTGACTCAAAACTGTAATCGAAATTTGAACAGTCTGTGTAAATGGTTCTGTCAAAATTCACTATTTCTCAATAACACTAAAACTAATTACATCCGTTTTCACAATTACCAGGATCATAATAATCTGGATATGGAACTGCTTATAAATAATGAAGAAATATTAAAAATCAATACTATAAAATTTCTAGGAGTGCAAATTGATGAGCATTTGAATTGGAAAAATCATTGTGATCTGCTCAAATCAAAATTAAATTCATGCTGTTTTCTTGTGCGTTCGCTCAAGACAGCGATTTCTATGAGGGAGCTCCTCATGGTGTATAACGCACAAGTTGATTCTCGTCTGCGTTACGGGGTGATCTTCTGGGGCTCGTCTGGTGTGGTTGGGGAATTGCTTGTGTGTCAGAAGAGAATATTGAGGACTTTGGTGGGCGTGTCGAGGACTTACTCGTGCAGAGGGCTCTTTAAGAAATACAAGATTTTGACCATAATTTGTGTATACTTATTTGAACTATGTATATATATTTTTAAAAATAAAGGTCGATTTGCCATTAACAGTGATGTTCATACCTATAACACACGACAAGTCAGCTCATTTAGAGTTCCTTTTAACCGACTGAATGTTGGTAGAACATCACCAAGCTCATTGGGGCCAGCAATCTTTAACAAGCTACCACCAAACCTGAAGGCTATTGATAGTCTTATGTTGTTTAAAAAACGTTTAAAGCAATATTTGTTGCCTGTACATTTTTTTATATTTACTTTTTTTTTAACAATAACATAACTTTCATTTTAGGATAAGTTTGCTTTGTCTAAATTTTGTATATTGTGTATTTGTATATCATACATTTTATATATACTCATGTATTTGACTCTGACGTTTTTCATACATTGTAAATTGTAATGTCTAAGGAAATAAACTATAAAGAAAAAGAAGAAGAAGAAATAGAAAAAGTATTATAAAATGCACGGCTCTAAGATAATGTCTTATGAAACTTGTATCTTAATATACTATTATGGTATTCGATAGAATTCGATCATCTAAATAAGCTGTTAAAATTTCAGCTTGATAGGTTTATCCAATCCTCAGATATTCAATGTTTAAGATTGGGATTGGGTTTCAGTACCAAGCGTCTGGCGGACTCGTGACGTCATACCCCCGCCGTCCGCGACTTTGTAAGGTTGCTTAGTCTATAAGTAGTCCGTTTTACATTATTATTACTTGGACTATTTATGGCTATGTATACCTAAATAAGGTTTTGGATTTTTTTTATCAATAAAAATGTTCTTTTTGTATTTCTACTTTCGATTTCTAAAATAAAAGAAATTATCAAATTTAACATCCTGCACTAAAACAAATTGCATTAGCTTTATTTCTCATGTAATTCCTCTCTTTGTAGCGCCGTTAAAACGCACAGAAATTTATCTTTACAATGGCGTGAAACGCAGGGAGGAAATTTTGTGCAAAGTAATCCACTTTTAACACTAGTGTCATACAATGGTATTTTATACACTGACAACAAGCGTTAAAAGTCTACTATGTATATTCTTATGATAGAGCCATAGACAAAGGAAGAGAGGGGACGCGTAAAACCAGAAGCTATTTTGTTACCGCCTGGCTCCTCATCGGATTTAGCAGTGGCGTTACATGAATAATTTCTTAGTATTATCCCAGTACAAAATTATTATTTATGGAATATGGAAGTAATATTTTTATTGAATTGAATTTGTATATTGTGTCCCTTACTGAGTACAAATGTTCTTTTGCTTCTCAATAATTTATGAATGCTTAGTAAATATTAATTTTATTAGCCAAAAAGATAATTTCATATAGGAAAGGTTGTGAAATTTAAATATCTTTCAACTTCAGGGAAAATGTAAGATAAAAAACAAAATTGGTCGATTCAAAATTTATTACAAAGAAGCAACAAAATGTAATTACTGGTAGTTTTGAAAATATTGTTGGCACAGCACCTCCAAGTAATCGTACTCTTTCCTCAACTTTATAAAAAAGGACTTCTCAAAATGCTCTGAACAAATCCTGTAGGCAGGAGAAGGTGTCCAATCTCTAAGTCCCATGTTCTGCACCCAAATGTTTGCTTTTTGTGGATCTTTCGGAAACCTAAAAACAATACAACAATGTGTGAGCTTAGTGGTTTAAAATAAGTTTTAACAGGACGCCATCCTTGTGAAACGACCTTCGCCTGAAGTCGTGTTTCTCAAAGACTATGACCTTCAACGATTCAAGACAAACGTTAATCGCTTTCTTTAAAAAAATAACACTGGTATACATTCGAAATAATATAATGCTTTCACTAATAATTAACCAAAATTAAATAAGAAATAATTTAATTTTGTCAAAATATACAAATCATGCAGGTACGCCATTGAGTGACACACCTTCTCCAAGGGCAATTACCTGGTTCTTATTAGAAATCTTGAATGAAAAGTGCAACAAATCTAGTACAAATTACAAAGAAAGTTAGCTTTAACTATGGCCTTAATCATAGTTTCAAATAATATATACTGCTAAACTTACAAGGGAGATATCAAATATAAAATAAATGCACGCAAAAAATACAATTTGAATATTTACCGATTGGAAGTAATTCCAAGCTTCTTTCGTTCATTACGGCTTTTACAGCTATAGGCACAACAATTCACCATTTTTCTGTAAATAAACTGACTTCTTATAATAGCTCTTCTCACCACAAATCACCAAAATACATTGGGTGCCACCTCGATTGTCTGGCTCCCTATCAATGGCGGCCGATCAATTTTAGGTAACACTTTCTGCGACGGCCCGTAAACCGGAATTATTCGTCCCCTCTCTTCCTTTGTCTATGGATAGAGCTATGTTTTAGTTTGATTCAGAACGATTATGTTGAAATAAAAAAAAAATATTTCTTTGATCGTTAGGAAAAACTTTTTTTTATAGAGCCCCGATATATAAATTAATTATCTATTTTTTACAGTTAAAAGTCTGTTATGTAAAACCGGATAAGACATCCGTATTTCATGCCCAGAACGTGGACGATCTCAATCAGATCGAAGAAATTCTTCTCCACGTAAATACGACCGATTTTAAGCTGCCCATAATTGATACCCCAACTCGAGGAATGTGGTGCATTGCACAATATGAAGATTGTTGGTAAGTTAAGAACAATTTATGGAATTTTTTTCTAACGGCAAAATTTGAAAAAATCAAACGTTTTAATAAAAAAAGTCATTAAAAAATAAAGGTAGAAACATGTTTTTATCCACAGTCGAACCGGGGAAAGAACGAACGTGCGGCGTCACCTGTAACAGTATGATTAATCGAGATTTTTGTAGATTAAACAAGACAAAACCGCGTCAGCAGTTTTTAATTTTTTTTAATTATATCATACTGTTACAAATATAATAATATGTCTTGACCAATTGCTTACAAAACATGCAAAGAAAATGTTTCGTTACCCTGGAAATAAATCCACGTCACATCTATACAAATATACAGGGTGTCCGGGAACATGTGGGAAATCTCCCGGATATGAAGAAAACACGTGAAAAGAATACTATAGGTTCATATAAACTTCTTTCGTATCGGCCTCCTCTTCGGAGATATGGGCTCCCAAAGAGCACCAATGGCATCAAGTTTTTTACACATAATTATTGAACCACCTGGTATATTTCAATTATTTTTTAATATGATGTATACCAGGTAAGACCCGTCAAATTACTACCCAAGAAACTGTTGTGAATTACTCACAGCTGCAGGGACGGACTAGCTGTAACACTCATGGGCCCATTTTTTTTACGCCCTATATGATGAGAACTTTGGAAAATGTTTTTTACATACCTTTAACTATTGGCTAAAAATTAAGTATTCTTCATTCATGTCGCTAATCCTAACCGTTTTCGAAAAATCGGCATTTCATATACATCATCAGCTTCGGGTATTTCAATAAAAGATACATCTTTGTTCCGATCCAATGTCCAACCTTCAAGATTCCGCTTTTTCATATTTAGCCCATGAGCAGTTAGGGGACTCAGTGTAAATAAAATGACGTTTTCTCGAAAACGGTTAGGATTAGAGACATGAATGAAGAGTACTTAATTTTTAGCCAATAGTTAAAGGTATGTAAAAAACATTGTCCAAAGTTCTCATTATACAGGGCGTAAAAAAAATGGGCCCATGAGTGTTACAGCTAGTCTGTCCCTGCAACTGTGAGTAATTCACAACAGTTTCTTGGGTAGTAATTTGACGGGTCTTACCTGGTATACATCATATTAAAAAATAATTGAAATATACCAGGTGGTTCAATAATTATGTGTAAAAAACTTGATGCCATTGGTGCTCTTTGGGAGCCCATATCTCCGAAGAGGAGGCCGATACGAAAGAAGTTTATATGAACCTATAGTATTCTTTTCACGTGTTTTCTTCATATCCGGGAGATTTCCCACATGTTCCCGGACACCCTGTATATACATTTTTTCCCGAATTTTGAAACTTTTTATTCGGTAAAGTTGTAATTTTATGCCCACATACCGAATTTGAATCACTTATCATAATTTTTGTTCTCTATATATTTTTGGCCAATATCTTCTATCTAATTCGTTATATTCTTATATGTATATCCATTTTTTCCAACGTATGTATATGTCGGCGTCAATTAGTGAAATCCGTCATTCCCAGAAATGCCTAGTCATTTCACGTATTGCCGGCAAATAGTGTAACTCTACGTTTGGTACACCGATTGCCTAAGAGTATCAGGCATTCCCTGTAATGACGGAATTCTTTCCTTACAGCCGGTTTTAGTCGATCATTGTAATTAGGACAGTGTTGCCAGTATTCAATTAAAATAAGGTATTTTACATTAAAATGGTTTGTAAATATCTGATTGTTATCAGGAATTTCCTTAAAATTGAACAGACTTTTCTTACCTCCGTCAATTCCGTAATATTCCAAGGTTTTTTCCTACTTTGATTGGAGTAATAGTCATCCAACTTCTTATAAAACAATTCTAAATGCTTCGACATTTTATTTTCAAAAAAAAATCATTACACAAGATGTTAATAACAATTACAGCGTTCGACTGAAACCGGCAAACAGGGTAACTTAAATCATTAAGTACAGCGTTTGACTGAAAGAATTCCGTCATTACAGGAAATGCCTGATACTGAGGCAAACGGTGTACCAAACGTAGAGTTAAGCCCTGGTTTTTATTACATTTCGTTACGAAATATTTCGGTGGATTGGAACGGAAAAGTTCGTCGTTGGTCATTTGGTCACATGTGTGATTTTTACTGCAGTACAAGTGCGTGGTTAAAAATGGACGATATTAGTAGATTCATTTGTACAGGGTGATCACGTATTATGTCCCCCATGTTAACCTTTTTATTTTACGTACTAGAGAAAAATTAAAACGATTGATATACAAAGTTTTTAAAGTAGTATTTGCAATGGGAACAAATATCATTTAGGTCTGTTGATTTACACAGACAGACGATGCCAGAGTGCAGTTGCATTAGGTCAGATTCATTTGATACTTTTAAGTAGAATACTATTTTTTTTAAAGAATCTCTAATCGCCTTTTCACAGTTTATAGTAAAATTATTGGGAAATAAATTTATTTTAAGAGCAATTGTGGAACCCTTTTCGTCAAAAGCGCACGTTGATAATGTTCTATTGTTACAGGTACCGCGCAGTGGTAGTAAATGAAAAACAAGTTGTCGGTTGCTACGTAGAGTTAATCGATTACGGGAATAGGGAAATAATTGTTGCTCCCCTTCGGGAATTATCACCCGAGATGAAAAAAATTCCCGGCATGGCAATAAGATTAACTGCGGATCAAGACTCCAACACTGACCATATCCAAATGGAGCTAGAAATTGAGGTTTTCGTCAAGAAACACGTAAGTTTTTCTTTTACTAAAATCATTATTGACAAAATACAGGGTGTTTAAAAAAGCATGTGCCATCGCTCGTGTGAGGGTTCGTTTTCAAGATATTTTCGAAACAGCTTTGGTAATTTTAGTGATACAGTGAAACCTCTTATAACGGACACCTCTAATAAGCGGACATCTCTATTAAGCGGACATTTGTTCATAGTCCGGAACTAGGTATATGAAATTCCATGAAAATCAACCTCTCTTGGGCGGACTCTCCTTTCGGCGGACGCGGACAGGATGTTTTCATACAACGAGTACGAAAACTCCTTTAAACGGACAAAAAACTTTGTGTTTTGGGCGAGAAAAGGTACGGTGAAAAAACTCTCTGAAGACAGACCGGCAACCAATCGCGTATGCGTGGCAGCGCGAAACGACCGCCGAATGAAAGTATGTGTGATTCCCCGACAGCAGTCCGCTGTTTATTTGTGAGTTGTAAGGTTAAAATCGTAAAGAATGGCACACAAATGTCGCGTTTTGAGTCTGAAAGAGAATATTGTGTGATGAAAGTTTGTAATTTGATAACAATGATTTGGGCGAGTTCATTAACATTGATAGCAATGTGATATTAGAAGATGATTGTGACCCCATTCCTACCGATTATGTAGTCCAAACTGAAACCACATCACTATCTGACGACTCTGATGAAGAAGTTGGATGCAGTAATCAATCAAATGTCACCAATTATCAACAAGCCATTAGTATCGTAAAGGAATTATAAGAGTATACAAAGAATAGAGGTGACTCTACAGCAATGGAATTGTTATCAGACTTGGAATTACAATTTCTAGATTGCAAGTATAAAACGCAAACACGCCAAACTACGTTATTAGATTTCTTTAGTACTACATCCTAACTAAAACTAGTGTATTTTTGTTATGTTATGTTAATTTGTACATACTTATACATAGTAATAATTTTGCATTTACATATTACCTAATAACAAATTTCCCATGGGCGGACACCTCTATTAGGCGAACACATTTAGACGGTCCCGTAGATGTCCTCCTAAGACAGGTTTCACTGTATTTGGGTTATGAAAAGCACCGAAATTAGCACACATTTTAACAATAAAAATGTGGAGAGAGATTTACCAGGGGCGTGCGTGCGATTATAGGTACGAGACTGACCTTTTAATATTTTGATAGTAAAATTTCTTAGAAATTTAAATCACTTTTAATATTTATTTCAAATCAGCGTATGTGGGCAGGGTAACACGATTTTAGCAAATTAGGTTTTTTATTGCTCTGAAAGTTTACCTACGTGTTTTTTGAAACACCATGTATAAAGCGTTCGTTTATAATACGTAACAATTTTTTTTCTAGCCTATAAAATGTTAACGGTTGCTTTAAAAAAATGACAACCTGTAACATACATTTTATTTGTTTATTTTGTAATTTTTAAAGAGGTTTTAATGCTGATAAATATGAAGCTTCCAAAGTAAAGTATGTACTTATATTTTTTAGCAAGACAAAATTCCGAATTTTAAATAGCACACCGATTATAGATGAAATATGTTTTCTGATATGGTCTATATTCTCTTTCTTCATCATTCTTTATAATTTATAGTATTGTTATTAATTATATACAGGGTGTCCCAGAATATGTGGGCAATCTCCCGGATTCAGATAGAACACTTAAAAATAATAGGAGAAGTTCCTATAAATTTTTCTTCCTACGGCCTCCCCTACGGAGATACGGGCCCATAACGGACGTCCCTGGAAATCGTTGTTTTTTAAATAATATTTTAAGTACTAGGTGTAATTTAATAATTTTTTAGTATAGAATGGTTGATAGGCGAGTCTCCTTAAAATTTGCACTTTTAAGCACATTTGGCTTATTTAATTTGCCAGGGACGGACTAAATGTAACACAAAAATGTTTTTTTTACACCCTGTATGATGAAGGAACGATAATAATATTTTTGGATACTATAAACCTTAAGCTGAAGAAAGGGCACTCTTGATCAATGTCGATAAAATGAACTGTTTTCGAGAAAAAAATGTTTTTGTCCATACATTAAATGCATGTCGGCATATTCAGTATACGTAAATTCCATTACTAAGTTAGTAACTAATAAGACAAAGGAGAAAAACCGCAAATTTCAAGACACTACCATAAACTGACACTGACATAAATATTCTTATTTAAATCGGTACATGTGAAAAAATCCATAACAACAATGAGGGAATTTTATGAACATAAAACATCAACCAATATTGAACAAGAATATATTTTTTTCGAACACAGTTCATTTTATCGGCATTGATTAAGAGTGCCTTTTTTCAGCTTAAGGTTTAGAGTGTCCAAAAATATTATTGTCGTTCCTTCATCATACAGGGTGTAAAAAAAGCATTTTTGTGTTACGTTTAGTCCGTCCCTGGCAAACTAAATAAGCCAAATGTGTTTAAAAGGGAGAATTTTAAGGAGACTCATGTAGTAACCATAAAAATTTATTAAATTACACCTAGTACTTAAGAAGTTATTTAAAAAACAACGATTTCCAGGGACGTCCGTTATGGGCCCGTATCTCCGTAGGGGAGGCCGTAGGAAACAAACTTCCTGTTATTTTTAAGTGTTCTATCTGAACCCGGTAGATTGCCCACATATTCTGGGACACCCTGTATATCACGGAAAATACCATAGTAAAGATGTTATTGTAAAATTTCCTATAAAATAAGTATTGCATTTTTTATTAGTAATCCGTACCAAAATAATATTGTAAACATAATTTCTAAAAAAGTTAGAACTTCTAATAAATTTAGTAAAATCAAGTAAATACTAAAATATATTTTAAATTTTACCACGAATGTATGGTGAACATAATTTATTTATAATTCCAGTAGTTAAATATTTTTAAATTTATGGTACATTTTACTGACAACTTATTGTACTTTAAGAGTATTTTTTATTGTAAAAATGACCAAGTTTAAATAAAGTGTTGTAAAAATGCTTCTTTTACAAGACTGAAAGGCTTAAATCAGATGCATCGGGTCCCTCCTAACAAATAATAGGTGGAGGACAACGGGAAATATACCATCGATCACTGAAGTCAAGCGACGTTGGGCACGGTTAGTACTTGGATAGGTGACCCCTTGGGAATACCAGTGTCAAAATTTTTACAAAATACTTTGGTAAATTTTACAAAAGATTTTTATTGAACTTTACAAGAGATCTTAGTCAATTTTACAAAAAATTTTAGTTCATTTTATAAAAATATTTTATATAAAAGGTTTACTAATATTTTTGTGCTTTTTACTAAAAATTTAGGTTAACATTGCTATAATTTAATGGCAATTATTAATAAAAAAATATTGCAGTCCCATATAGAGCCATAAATTGTGGTTAGTTTTACCATTTTTATAGTAAATTTAACTAAGTTGTTCTTGTGATAAAAGTGTAATTTTATTTTGTGAGAAGGGAACAAACCCTTCTCACAAAATAAAAACACTTTTAACACGCGCATCATACAATATCTTATCTACGAACACTATTAGACCAGACCCTAAAATGAACAAAGTTAGTCTTAAAAATCCAAAATCAAGTGACTTACCTTATCATTTTGTTTTTGTTCGTTAGATGGCAACCAATGTGTATTGTTGTCGTTCCTGATAGCCTTGAGTGTTCTTGTTAGTTGTTTTCTGTTGTGAACTTATTTGTTTCTATGTACATGTTTGTGCAAAATTTCTTTAAAATTAGTGTAGTGAACATACATTTTGGAAAGAATGTTGAGGTAAAATTTGTAGTATATTAACTACAGTTTTAAATTACTTGAAAGATAACGTGTAAAATTGATGTTGCCAGGCGCGCATACTAGGGGGTACTGGGGGGTAAATAACCCCCCCCCCCCCAATGCCGTGAAAATTAAAAAAAAACTCGAATAATCCGTCCAAACTACTTAAGCAGTAGCATACGGGAGGCGAAACAACAAACAAACTTTTTATTGGCCACACAGACTTAAGTTAATGACATGATATACGAAATCTGTCAAGAATCTTGCATAGAATCCAAAAATATAATAATAAATTCAATTAAAATTAAGCAAGTTTACACCAACTTCCGGTATAACCGGAAGTGATAGATATGTAAAATATCTTCATGGAATTCATGGCATCTTTTATCGCAAGTATCAATATTTCAGCCCCCTACAATTAAAATAATTTAGTCATTAAACAAACCTTTTTATTATTTGCCATTTTACATCAACCCATACATTTCACAACTTTTAATCTTCTTTACTTTTTCCTATTTTTGTCAATTTTTAAATATTGAGAGACTTCCTGCAAGGCCGCCGTTTTTATTTCCTCGGAATGGAATAAATAGCTCCTGCAAGAAGAATTGTATATTTTTAATTTGTATTTACACAATCGTATGTTTGTTTTTTTTTGGCTTCTTATTTAAAGATTGGCATGAATTCTTAAATTTCCGTTTTTTAGTTTTTTTCTTTCTTTTCATGTACGTTGATTGCAGATCACCGACGAGGTAAGTTCATTCCGTACCTAACAAGTTCGTCGTCTCACATCTCATCTCATTACTAATCTTTTGTTTTGTCCTTTGTTACTAATTTTTTTAATTTCTATATACAATGGGATTAACCATCTTTTTCGCACCCCCACTTAACTCACACCCCAAAAAAATTGTTTCTTAAGGTTTGTATTGTGGCGATTACTTGTAACTTCCAAATTTCACCTCTCTATGGCAACCGGTTCCTGAGAATAAGGGGTGCGACTAATGGACAGACAGACACGGACTTAGTTGATTCCACAATTGTTTTTAATTATACAGAACAGAGTGTTAGGGTAATATATACTAAAAATTAAATTTTTTAGCTAAATTGGCTTCTGATGGCACCGTAGAGAAACACAAGTTGTTAGTCGTAGTCTCTGTGCCAAACATCAACTCTATAGTTTAAAAACTAACGCATGATGTTAAAAATAAAGAAAAAATTGAACTTTGAAACCCTGTAGAATCTTAAAAATTAGTGTTGTGATCGCTCGATCGAAAAATCGCTTGAGTACTCGCTTATTGAAATAACCGACATCGCTCGATTATTAAAAAAACTGCTCAAGCTATAAATTCAAGCGATAATCGTCGCTTGATACTTATACCCGAGCTTCGCTTGACGCCGACCGAATATGGGCTGCTTGGTAGTGTGATCGCTCGAGGTAAAAAACTGCTCGTATATACGCTGGCTAGCCAGCGGGGATTGTAAATTTTTAAAAAATTGACATATTTTTTTTTAAATCAGAATCAACTGTTTTTCCTCAATTAAAACTCTAGGCTAAACTTCTAAGAGTTACAAAAACAACCCCTGGTGTTTTATCAACACATTCTTCTCATAAGTCATAAATTTCAAGTGATTAATCGCTCGAGCGATTTACTCGGATTATTAAAATCGGCTTTTCCCAACACTACTAACAATGACCATGGACCAAAAAATAATCAAAAAAAAACACCAAATACATGAAATTTTTATACTTTTAGTATGACGATCTCACTCATTTGGTCCAAATCATCCGAATTGTGGACGGGCCAAAGTTGGACCAAGAACCTAAAACTCCACCCAGTGAGTTATCCAGTGACCACGAAGCACCGCGAAAGGCCAAAACGGTGGAGAAAGAAGTTGCCGAGGACTGTTTTATGGAGGTATAGAAAGATACACTATTCTTATGAGAAGTAATTAAATGGTTTGCCTTTATTAAAATTGGTTCGCACCAAAAACTGTCAACAATTTAACCGATATCGGTCCGCTTGTAATATCATGTGTTCGCTTAACTAACAGTCGAGCTGGGAAATGATTACTTGGTCAGCAAGATTTTACAATTGGTCAGTAGAAAGAAACATGTCTAGAAGCAGTTTACTTCAGAGGTTTACATATTAAAAGAATGGTTATCAATATAAATCATTGGATTGCGTTTGTTTTGAATAATCGGCTAAGTTCGTTATTGTGGGCGGAGCGAACGGCAGTCGCGTGATACGAGTAGCTAATTGTGTGCGTGTGTTTTCATTCGGTGTAGCAATCAAGGCCCGAAAAGTAACGGGGGCGGGTTTTCACTCGTTTTCCCGGGGCACTGTCAATTTATGTAACTTTCTTGTGTTTTCTTTTGATGAATACAGAAGGAAATCGGCTACAAAAGGTGTAGCGGGGGCGGCTTTTCACTTGTTTTCCCAGGGCACTGTCACGATTCAGAAATGTTTGCTGTCCATAAGATGCTGACCGATTACATTTTTCTGTTCGCAAAAATAAGAATATTTTGCTAACCAGTTAAATACCCTATTCTTATTATGACATATATCTTGTTGAAATTTCAAAACAATAAGTACCAATCACCCGATTTGATTGTGATATCGATGACATTAGCAGAAATGATTCGTTAACAGTTACTGATCAGAATTAAATTTCAACCAACTTATTCACAAAAATGTTTAAATTTAATCCATTAACTTTATGCATCGACTTGAAGCAAACATGGAGCCGGTATTTCTCTCTGCTTTGTACACGTCACTGTGACGCCTGTTATTACGAAAATAAACACAACAAAATTCTATAGCTATAATCTCCGTTTTTATTTTAGTTTTAACAGCTGACGGTTTGATATGTCTCGGTTAGGAAAAGCAAAGAATCTACGGACGTGGCTCAAAAGTCTATACTTTTATCCAGCTTACGGCATATCGAGTTAAGAATGACTATTTTTCCACAAACAATACTTAAATTTTACACACAATTACTAACAAACCGCAAAGAATTTTATTCAATAATAATGACAGTCGTTAATCCGGTACTGTCAAACGTGAAAGCAGGTATGTAAGACGGCCGTTCCCATAAGGGCTTTATAAAACGCACGTTCCGTCTTTGTCTAATTAACGCAAAACGACAAAGAAAAATTATACAAATTTTCCGACCTCCCCCGATTGTTTTCCTAGGAAGTTGTTTACAACTTGTTTATTGCTCAAATACTGTGAACCAAAGCGTCTCTTCCTTGTTTTAATATCCTCGGTTCAATCAATAAGTTATTCTGACAGTTGTCATTTTAAACCCCCCCAACTGTCAATTTCCGACGATTTTCAATTAAATATAATTATATTTTTAGATCCCCCCATCTACAGTTAATCTTACAAACGGCGAAGTTGTGATGATTGTGTGGTATACAGAGACCAAGTTTATACTCAGGAATAAGGAGACCGCCATGAAATGTAAAGAATTATACACCCATTTGGATAGCTGTAAGAAAATACGTAAGTAAACTTTACATTTAAATTTATTCCTAGAATATTCCTGTTGGAATCCCTAAGTTATTAATTAATTAATTATTTATACCGTCAAAAGATGCTAATCGTCTGTCATTGCAATTGTTGGTTACCCGAATGGTATGAGATATACAGGGTGCTGATAAAGTCTGGAATAATCGATTTTTCTTGAAAACGCAAAACTTTTTCGAAAAACGCTCGTACCCGTCGATTTTATTTTATTCTTTGAAATTTTTTGGCGTTCTTCAATATTATACCGGATGCGCCAAAAACGCTAGGCAAGTGTCGACTTCACTTTTTCAAATAGAACACCCCTTTTTTTCTCCAATATTCAGATTCCTCTCTAAACTCTAGACAAGTTTCATATAACATATTGTATGGCTAAAGTCAACAGTAATTGAAATACAGGGCCCACAATAAAAATCAAGGTATAATTTTAAAGCTTGTTTTCCATGACAAATACTTAGGCTAGAAAAAAAATTCTAACAGGAAATTGGTAATACAGTGAAAATCTAAAAAATTATTTGAGTAAGTGTTGAAAATGGTGTCCATTTACGGCTCTACAATGTCCCAATCTCTCAACACATTCTAACTGTACATTATGTACAATTTCTGGGGTAATTTGTCTTATGGTTGTTGTTATACGCGTTTTGAGAACATCAATATCTTCTGGTTTATTTTTGTAAACCCTTTCCTTAATATAGCCCCACAGAAAGAAGTCCAATGGCGTTAAGTCGGGGGACCTCGGAGGCCACTCTATTTCACCCCGTCGACCTATCCAATGATGATGAAATAACTCATTCAGGTATCTACGGACTTCGACCGAATAGTGGGCTGGTGCACCATCCTGCTGAAACCACATAGTTGTATCATGTGAGTCAGGAATGTTCCGATCGGGAAATAGGGCAATCAACGCTGGAGCGAGGTCTTCTTCAAGAAACTGCAAATATCTTTGGCCAGTCAAATTTTCCTCAAAAAAATAGGGTTCTATAACAGTATCCCGAATTATTCCTGCCCATACATTAATTTTTCTCGGCCGCTGGGTATGAATTTCTCGGAACCAATGGGGATTTTCGCTGGACCAATACCGGCAATTTTGACGATTTACCATGCCATCCAAGAAAAAAGTAGCCTCATCGGAAAAAATTATGTTACTCGGAAATAATGCATCGTTAATCAAGTAATTATCCGTGAGAATTTCGCAGAACTCATTCCTTCTGTCAGGGTCGCCTTCCAAAAGTTCCTGTACTCCTTGACATTTATATGCATGCCATTTTTCCTTTTTCAGGAACTTTGCCACCGTTGAATCGTGGATATTTTGAACATTTTGAGAAATGCTTCTTGTGCTCGAATGTGGTCTCTCTTCCAACGAAACTAGAATATCAAGTTTGACATCGTCGGAAATTTTAGGTCGTCCACTTCTAGGTTTATCCTTAACGTGACCAACTTCATTATACTTCTTAACAATTTTGGAAACAGTTGCCTGATTTATGTGTTCTCTATTTGGATATTTATCATTAAAATACTCACAAACTTCTATTTGTGTTCTCTTTCGATCTCCACATCCTACTATTATTAATATTTCGATTCTCTCAGCTTCCGTTAGAAACATTTTTATGGATAAAAGTGACAACTTTGGAGTAAATATTAAATGTTTTGACATTTACGTAACTAAGTTATTATGTAGAAACCGGTAAGAAGGTAAATACCTAGACCTTAAAATTATACCTTGATTTTTATTGTGGGCCCTGTATTTCAATTACTGTTGACTTTAGCCATACAATATGTTATATGAAACTTGTCTAGAGTTTAGAGAGGAATCTGAATATTGGAGAAAAAAAGGGGTGTTCTATTTGAAAAAGTGAAGTTGACACTTGCCTAGCGTTTTTGGCGCATCCGGTATAATATTGAAGAACGCCAAAAAATTTCAAAGAATAAAATAAAATCGACGGGTACGAGCGTTTTTCGAAAAAGTTTTGCGTTTTCAAGAAAAATCGATTATTCCAGACTTTATCAGCACCCTGTATGATAAAGTATGAAAATTATAAAGCTAAACAATTATTATGGGAGTGATCAAAAAGAGCTTTTCACATAAACTCGGCAACATGTCAAAATTCGTTTTATATTGCTGGTCTTTCGATAGAGTTCTTGAAGTTTATCGAACATTTAAAAAGTGGGATAATTCACCCCTAAACCCACACACAACTCCTCGGCACATTCATATATGAACATATTACATTGCCCAGCTGGGTAATCAACAGATGTTCAGGCACAATGTTGCCAAACTGTTTAAAGGTGTAAAACTTTAGTTTCTTATAAAAATAAATATTTAGCTTACTTAGAAAGTAAATCCAGGATGCGATTAAGGAATCCATGGCACAGACACCTTCAGTTCTTTTTTCTATGAGAAAAACTTTATGCTCATCACGTATCCTGATGATAGTGTGGGAGTGCATAATAAGCTTATCACTAAACCCCGTTCGGCCTCTTATTTCAAATCTCTTAACATAATCGGCATATCGTCGAAAGAAAAAAACACAGTGAAAGAGAACAAATTACACTAAATCACTTAAAGAAACACACAGACACCCACGAGTTTCAAATTAGTTTTTTGAAGATATGCACCTATTATCAGATTACACGAAAGCACTAAACACTAACGCATAATTACACTTTACAATAACACACATAGAACAAGAGCACTTAATCATTTCGCAAAGAAATAATAAAATCGCTAATTTCTATGGGCTATTAACCATTTACTAAAGATAAAATGAAACAATTATGTTCACAAAGGAACTACCCTTTCAAATAATAATCGGCCAGTCAAAACTTCAAGATGCTTCCTTTCTCCGAAAACTGGTGGTAGCGCGGTTGCCATTTCCGAGACTATAATTATACAGGAAAGTAATATTATGGAAGGAAATTCGGCAATTTATGATAGTCGGTTATAAAACATCGAAAGCGTGCAACGCTGTATTTTTAAATATTAGCCCGATTGTCCAAAATCAGCTGTTTAAAGAAGCCGGCCGATATCGATCCACAGAAACACGTGTTATTTATTTTGAAAATTTTTAGATGTTAAATACATTATTTCCCAGACAATAATGGCGTATTTTTGTCTACACAGTAGCACTTTAAAATACTAATTCAGATTGAACGGTGCTTAGATGTGTTGTGACGCGAAAACTAATGTGATTTTGTGATTTGAGTACTTGGTGTTTTTTATAAATTAAGTTGGTTTTAAATAAGTCCGAAAAGGTAAATAAAATTGCATTTTTTTTCTTCTAAAGGGTAAGTGGCATTTATAAACTTTTAAGTTGTCCAGATCTGACGGGTGTCGTTCGAATTGAACAAATGAGAACATACCTGACCATTTATAAACTCCGCGGCGGTTCGTTCGAGTCAGTTCAAGTTTATAAATCAGAGATTGTTTCCCAGCGAACTGAACGTAAAAGTTTATAATAATGTACCCTGAAAAATATAAACAACTTGAAATCTGTCAAACGGTTATTGACTTTCTAAAGAGTTTACCCTGTAGATATGACAACACTGTTCAAGATTCACTGCCATATGTTGCTGTGTTTACCTTCTGGACAGGGACACCACGTGGTAATTTTTGGTTTGACATAAGGTCATGTACAGGGCATATTAAATTAAAGCAACATTTTTGGATATTTCTCTTCAATTTGTTTTCAACTCAGGAATTGCCGGTTTAAATATAATACGTCATTTCCTTAACACCCTGTATATGCATGTCAACGGAAGTACAATACTCCGCGAACTGTCGAGACGAACAAGTCCGTTTATTCATTCTGGGCACTAGTCAAGTGTAACAAACGTCCTTCCTGCTTTTCTCAGACTCTAGCCTTACTGATGAGCCGTGAAGGGGCGAAACGCGTCCAAGGATGAGGTTGACAAAAGGATATGGTTACAAATTCTATTTGACTGTATATACAGGGTCCTGCATTAGTGTGTGAGGCTGCCATAGCTCCTATACGAATTAACTTAGAAATTTCATTCATATGCTGATTTATACTGTATTATAGGGTACATTTCAGGAAAATATTTTTAAATATACAGGGTGGCCCTGTATATTAATGCCTGTGATTAACAATTACGTCTTCTTGGGAACACTGTAATGAACATTAGGAAAAATCAATTTTGAGGCCAATGCTTCTAATAACTTTTTTTGTTGCAGCAATCTCAAATCCCAAAGTTGGCCAGCTGGTGCTATGTAGCAAAGATGGATCTGAGAATATGCATAGAGCAGTCATAAAGAAAATAAATAATCAAGTCGCCGATATAGAATACCTAGACCATTACGGAGGTAAATTTATCCTGGTATTGTTATTCAAATTTTATTATGATTTTAAGGAATATTAGCTGCCTTCGTGGTTTAACACCCTGGTGATGGGTAGATGTTACCTTTAAAGAGATTTAGAGTTTTCAGGTTATTATTGTGTTGGAGTGATTACGGATATTTTCCGTTGTCTGACGACGACTAAGTGTAGGGAAATATTTTTTTTTTTTTTTTATTATGATCAAACACAAGCACTATAGGAAAAATCCTTTAGGGCACTCTGGGAGTGGTGCGTGTGCGCAAAAAGCGATTCACGTTGGTTTTGAATCGTTGGAGGTTATATTCGTTGGGAAAAACGACCTCGGGAAGATCGTTCCACAATGATGAAGTCCTCCAGATGAAAGAGTTCTTAAATAATGAAGTTCGAGGAGTACTAAGCTTAACCACATATGGATGGGCGGTAGTGGTTCGTCGTGTATTTCTGATATTCGCCGCTCTGGGCGGAATTAAGAGGGCAAGGTCAGCCGAGCACTTTCCATGAAAATATCTGTAAAAGAGAGTCAAATCCCCAACCTGTCTTCGATGTTCTAGGCTGTCGAGGTTCTTCGTCAGCTCGTGGTCTCCAATCAGACGAATGGCACTCCTTTCGATGGAATCCAGTAGCCGAAGAGTATGTTTGAGTGCAGAGCTCCAGACATGAGAGCAGTACTCTAGTGATGGTCGAATCTGGGCTTTGTAGAGTGTCAAAAGTTGTTGAGGTGTGTACAACTTTCTGGTTCGGAAGAGTACACCAAGCTTCTGAGAGGCTATCTTGGCGATTGCCACAACGTGGTTATGCCAAGACATATTTCCTCCCAGATTGGACGCCCAGCAAACTAATAGATGAAGCCAGTGGGATTGCGTGTCCGTCCATGACTATATCCGGTTCTGTAATGTTAACCTTTTTAGAGAAAACTGCTGCCTGGGTTTTTTTAGCGTTAAATTCGACTTGGTTACTGTCACCCCAATCCAAAATTTCTTCCAGGTCTTTGTTGAGGCGTGATACTTCATGCCATTCAAAGAGAAAGATGATAAAAGTGTGCTATCATCAGCAAAACTAACTATCGGGTTTTTCGTTTTCACTAGAAGGTCGTTAATGTAGAGTAAGAAGAGAGTGGGAGACAATATGGACCCTTGAGGAACACCGGCGTTGATGGTGAAGGTGTCTGAGAGAAATCCGTCAATCGCCACTTGCAGAGAGCGGTCCTTAAGAAAGCTAGACAACCATGCACAGAATCGACTGGGCATACCATAGGATCGCAGTTTACTTAGAAGCCCCTCATGCCAAACACGATCAAAAGCTTTTGAAATATCCAGTGCAACAGCCCGAGACTCCCCATGATGTTCGATTGCGTTGTTCCAAATATGGGTGACATAGGCTAGAAGATCTCCAGTTGATCTGGACTTCCGAAAACCATATTGATGATCGCTGATGATGCTGAAGCCTTCCAGATACTTTAGAAGATGTTGGTTAATAGCTTTCTCCATTACTTTTGATATAACTGAAAGCAATGCGACTGGTCGATAGTTGTTAGGCAGGGTTCTCTTACCTTTCTTTGGAATAGGCTGGACTCGCGCCGTCTTCCAGCAAGATGGAAATATTCCTTTTTTGTAGGATAAGTTGAAAAGTCTACAAAATACTGGTGTTAGTTCGTCGGCGCATCTCTTGAGAACTATAATAGGAATTTCGTCTGGACCAGTAGCTTTTTTGACGTCGAGTCCTTTCAGGATTCGTTTGACGGGACGCTGACGGAACACGATTTCGGTCATTTCGGATTGAACTGCAGGAATGTCGGGTGGTGTTCTTCCCTGAAAATCTACAGTGGAATGCGAAGAAAATAGTTCAGCAAGTAAGTTTGCTTTGTCTCCGGCTGTAGATGCTATTGTACCATCGGGACGTGTTAGAGGTATAATACTTGATTTTGTGAAATTTTGGCTGACGGCCTTAGCGACTGACCAAAAGGACCTTGATCCGTTTGGACTGTCAAGAAGTTTGTTTTTGATCCTCACGTTATGGGCTTCTTTGCTTTGATCTATTGTTAGCTTACATTGGTTTCGGGCGGTAACAAAGATGGTACGATTCTCAGTGGTAGGGTTTTGACGCCACTGTCGGTAAGCCAGATTTTTTGATCTGACAGCATACTCACAATCCTTGCTAAACCAGGGCTTTCCGTTGGAAGGGCGTTTTTGGGAGGAGGGGATAAATGCTTCCATGCTCGTTAGAATGACGTCGGAGACCTCCCCAGCACAGACGGATGGATCATCAGAAGAGAAGCATACGCTCATCCAAGGAAAAGTGCGAAAATGGTCTTTCAGGTCTTCCCACTTGGCCGATATGTAATGCCATATCCTGCGAGGTTTAGGAGGTTGTGCAGAATTAATTGGTAGTTCGCTTAGAGTTGAAATAAGTTTGTGATCGGAAGATCCTAACGGAGGCTGTACGGTGACTGTATATAGATCAGGATTTGACGTTAAGAAAAGATCCAAAAGACTAGCAAAATCTCCAGCTCGGTCTGGAATCCGCGTTGGTTCTTCTACGAGTTGAGTTAGACCAGAACTAATCGCCAAGGATTCGGCCTCGCGGCCTTGCTCATCGTCTGTATTTGAGTATTTAAGCCAGTTGACATTGTGGACGTTAAAGTCGCCAAAGATAGCAATCTCGGCATTTGGATGGTTGGTTTGCAAAAAGTCGATTGTATTGGCTAGTGATGAGAAAAGGTCTCTGTAATGGGTATCACTTGGTGGACGGTAAAGGCAGCAGATAAACTTTGTGATTTTCGGCGTTGATATTTTAAACCACATTACATCAAAGTTTTTCGGTTCAAGTGTAGGTTCTCGTTGGCAGCAGAGATCATCACGAATAAAAAGACATACGCCGAAGTTGCGTCGGAATCGGAAATGAAAATCGTATCCAGGGTATAAATAGCTGACGGTATTTGTTGACAATCTGACCTTTGTCTCGGTGAGTGCGAGCACGTGAGGCTTGGAAGATTGTAAGTGCTGGTGGACTGAATTGATGTTCGTATTAAGCCCTCTAATATTGCAGAAATCAATTTTGAAGTTGCTAGTTCTGGGTTGGTTAGCAACTGCAGGTGCCACACCATTTCTTCGTTGAGTGTTGTTAGATCCCAGTAAATTGTCGGAAATGGTTGTTTTTTGATGATTTTCCCTTGATGGGGCCCCAGGTCCAGGTTTTCTTTCAAAAATGTCAATATTTCTTATCGATTTTTGGAAAATATACTTTTTCCGAAAATCGTTCGGAAATATTGACATTGTTGATAACATTTTTGAAAGAAAAAGTCAATATTCCCTACACTTAGTCGTTGGTAGGCAACGGAAAATAAATGTTAGGAAATATTCATTTCCTTACTGTAAGGAAATGATATTTCCTTACAGTTGTTAGTGTCCTACATAAATGATTGAAAATACGTTGTTCATAAGGAATTAATTTATATTTTAAAAACCTCAATGCATGGCAGAATACATTTTGAAATTAGTTTGTTATATTCATAGTTATTTGACAGTTCGTACAATTATTGAAAATTGGAGGAACATTATTAGAACTATGAGAAACATTTTGGACAACATGCGAGGTACTAGGGTTATTTTGTTGAATATTTTGTACTGTGAAAATTTTATTTGCCACCTCAACCTTATTGTTAAGAGATTCTTCAATATATCGTTCAGCAACGTTTGATGACTTCCATCCGCCATGCACTAGTTATGTTGGCACCAGAGTCAACCATTATTGTTGCAGAAGACCGACGAAAGCCGTGACCAGTATATTCTGTCGGATTTAGCAAGTGCAAATAAGTAGCAACTATTTTAGGCATTTTTCTAAATTGATGTATTCCTACCACTTTTCTACAACCCTTTCCGCTTTGATATTTAAAGAAAAATCGGTCACTGTTCATATGTTCTGGTCTTAACGAAACATACTTTCGATAAACATTCAAGTACATCTGATTAACTACAAATGATCTTGGTTTGCTGGTCTTCAAATCAGGTATGCTAATTAAAAGCTTAGATTTTAGGTCTTCCACATCGTGTAGAGTCATTCGGACTAACTCATCCATCCTACAGACCCCAGAAATACCAAATATTAAAGCCACCTAAAAAATAAATAAATGTGTAATCTAAATAGAAATTAAAACCTTGTAAATTACCTTAATCATTAAATTTTCTTTATCTGGAGCTTCCTGGATAAATTTGCCAATTTCTTCCTTCGTTAAAATCTTAGATTTCTTTGCCCTATAACCTTGAGCTTGCCGTTTCAATAAAGAACGAAGTTTTGAATATGTAGATATATCTACATTGTGTTTAATTGCAAGGGTTGACTTCAACATTGAATAATTGGCCCATAATGTTGAAGATTTCATCTTTAAACAAAGGTGTAGGAAGTATGCCATTACAACATTTTCCGAGAAAGAACTCGTGTTTTTACCCTTGCGATAGTCCATAGAACGTTTATATGCATATACGTACTTTTCTCTTGAATTCTTTGACAATAATTCTAATGAAGCAGTATTCGCTGCCTCAACCAGCTCTGGAGGAGTCCCAGAAATGGAAAATTCATCATCACTTATCATTTTATACTGTTTTGCTTTCGGAAACACCAACAATTAAATTTATATGCGTCAAGTTTGACAATTGAACATTAATACGTTTCCATATTAACGCAACCAATTTTATTACGAATTTCTAAGCACCATTTATGTGTGAATAAAATTATTCGCGATATTTTCAAAATTAATCAATATCTGTCGATTTTTAAACGATTTTCGGAAAAATCGTATGTTTGCCTCGTATTAAAGGCCACATTGGAATCTGTGTTGCTTTGCGCCTCGACTTCACAGTCGTTCTGGAATGTTAGGCATTTCCTACTCGGTAAACAATGTACTAAACTGCTGGCCATTTGCTTTCGAGCAAGAAAAATTTCGCCTAAATTTAAAATTTAATATTTTCTGAACCAGATATGACATCGATCTCCGGTTTTTAATGGTTGATAGATTTGTCCCTTAGGAAACAATTGCCAAAGTTGGATTGTCTTAAACTGTCAGAAAATTTTATATACAGGGTGTTAAAGACGACGATGATTTTTGCTCCAATTTCAATAGCATGTAACTTTCACAATAATATTTTTAAATTTTATCACTGTACGTCAATTGAATCACTGGTTCATAGCAAAGAAAGTAATCTGTCAAATTTTTTATATCTGCTATATTTTAAGAGATACCGATTTTTTTGTAAAACTTTGCTTTTTTTTCAACTTTTTGTTAGCTAGATCCCACTGTGCGTTATATCGTTCAAACTTTGCAAGTGATTATTATACCTTATGAAAAGCTTGTTTATGTTCAGTAACAACAATTGTACCTAAATGTTGTGATGTGCAGTGGCGTACTTATAATCACTTATATGTCTATGCTTTATATGAGTATCTCACAATTTTTTTTGTATTGGAAAGTACTCGCCCCTTGATTAGGCAAGTTTTTCCTTATTTTTTTAGTTTTTCATATCGCGCTATAGGTACAGGTACCGTGTCTACAAAATTTTAAAAAAGATAATTTTTTAATTTAATTGTTTGAAAAAATTTATTTTTTTTAAATTTTGTAGACACTGTATAATATACCTGTAGCGCGATATGAACAACTAAAAAATAAGGAAAAACTTGCCTAATCTAGAGGCGAGTACTTTCCAATACAAAAAAATTGTGAGATACTCATAAAGCATAGACATATAAGTGATTATAAGTACGCCACTGCACATCACAACATTTAGGTGCAATTGTGGTTACTGAACATAAACAAGCTTTTCATAAGGTATAATAATCACTTGCAAAGTTTGCACGATACAACGCACAGTGGGATCTAGCTAACAAAAAGTTGAAAAAAAGCAAAGTTTTTAAAAAAACTCGGTATCTCTTAAAATATAGCAGATATCAAAAATTTAACAGATCACTTTCTTTGCTATGAACCAGTGATTCAATTGACGAACAGTGATAAAATTTAAAAATATTATTGTGAAAGTTACATGCTATTGTAATTGGAGCAAAAATCATCGTCCTCTTTAACACCCTGTATATAAAATTTTCTGACAGTTTAAGACAATCCAACTTTGGCAATTGTTTCCTAAGGGACAAATCTATCAACCATTAAAAACCGGAGATCGATGTCATATCTGGTTCAGAAAATATTAACTTTTAAATTTAGGCGAAATTTTTCTTGCTCGAAAGCAAATGGCCAGCAGTTTATTTCAACAGAGAGAAAGGGGGTGATATTTTGCTTGTCTCGGTTAATAATTCGTCACAACATCTGCACAAAAATCGATTTTTAGGAGAAACTCTGGCCTTAAAATCATTACGACACGTGGACAAACTGTCTGCTGGATATCCAGTTACCAAAGTGGAGTCGCCCGATGTTGTATGGTTAAATGCAGTTACCGGAAAAAGTGATGGATTTTTGTCGGATTTGGTTTTAAATAAGACAAAATTAAAGGTGGTAAGTTCATTGTTCATTGGAAAGTTGGGTCTGTTGTGAGCACAGATTTACTGTATGATATCTGTTAAAATTGTTTAGGTTCTCGATGGGACCAAATTTGATTTATTAATATCGGAAGAAGGCAACACCATACCATTATCTAAGAAAATCCAACAGCTTGAGAACCCTCGAAAGGAAGTACCCAAAAAAGCGGTAGTGACTGCAGTACCAGTTAAAAGTGAAGAGGCACCGCCTCCAAAAAAACAAACTCCTTCGGCTGAGAAGGCTGTACAGGATGATCTGTGTAAGTTGCATGGTATTTGTACTATAAAGCTAGGTATACACCGCACGTTTTTTTGCAGCATGATAAGTAGTGGCGCATATACAGGGTCGTTCCTGGTGAGTGGCCGATTAAAAGATCTCGGGAAGTTGCGACAGATTCTGTTGCGGTCTTTAGTTTCCCACTTCTTAACAAAATGAAAGATTCGGGTGTCAAATTTGCCATGGCTCTCTTAGTTTTTAATCTACAGGGTGATTTTGAAAATCTTCGCTTTTTAGACACTTCTCGTATTTACGTTACGCGTTAATTTATCAAAAAGGTAACTCTTGTTAGAGGTTTTTACGTAATGGAGAGGCGTTTTTCTCTAAAAAGTTTATTTTTTGAGATATTGACGAAAGTAAAACTTTTTAAATGATGTCTATACAGGGCGTTCCTTAATGACGTGCTAATATTTCAGGGTGTGATTCCTTAGATCATTTTATAACATTAAAAGTTCATAATAGGTTTGTTCCAACACCCTATTTTTGTATCGTTCTTGAACCGTCACGAAACTGTTGGAATCGATTTTGTGCGCAGGCGTTAATTTTGCACTGTTTGTTGCCGATGCACAAGGGAGGCAAGGTTGGTACGTTTTTGTGACCATTCTGTGTAAAAATCTCAGCTGATCGCCTGTCTGATTCTAGGAAAGAAGTTTAGTAATTAGTTAATTATCATAACATTCATAAATCACAACCCTACTTTTGTTGTTTTGATTTCTTCGTCTAAGCTTGAGTATTATCTTTTTTCGTTCCGTTTTGTTGTATTTAATAATCATGAAAGAGAATAACGTTTAATGTTAAGAATATCTTGTAGGTTTGGGCACCGGATTATACAAATTTAATAAGAATAAATTAAATAATCAAAATATTAAGCAACAACTCCTACAAAACAAGGCTAAAAGAACTGCAAGAATGCCAGGAATACAAAAACAACGGTTAAAATTCTTAGGGCGCAAGTCAGTACAAGCGGTTCCTGGTCTTGGCCATGTATCGTTTTTACCGTTCAGGAACTGGTTTGCGAACGATCACAATTTGGTTGGAACACCAAAGGGATCGCCAGCTACACCGTTTTGTGTCGGTTGGAACGCCTTTCGACTACTACGCATGTGCGTGACCGTTCATTGTATGATTTTTAGGGTGGTTGGAACGAACCTAATATATGAACTGTACATAAAAAATATGCTTAGATTTTCTCTTACCAAAAATATTTTTCACAATTATATAGTTCACCATATAATGACGAGACCAAATGTCGATCGTAATTTGACTTTGCCTAACATGCACTTTAACGTCACACAAAGATCAGTTTCTTATGTGGCTCCCAAAATTTTAAACATATTACCAGAGCATTTCAAAGGAAAAAAATTCCAATGCATAAAAAAAGACTTAAACAAACGGATACGAAATAATACCCTGTTAATTAATAGGATAGTTAAGTTTTTTTAAATTAGTCTGTGATTTGAGAATTTTACATGATTGAACAATATTACTGAACATGGTCTTATTGATAAGTATATTGTATGTTTACTCTATGGTAGTGTGCACACACAGACTTTAGTCCATTGTGCATACATTCATTTGAATTTATATAACTCCATAACATTCTTTGTAAATGAATAAATAAATAAATAAATAAATAAATAAATAAATAAATAAATAAATAAATATGAACATATATCCGCAACGGCTTAAATTTTTTGCTACATGGTTATTTTTTAATATCTCCGAAAGTACTCGAGATATTATTTTCAATTTTGGTATGTGTTAATAGGACATAGAACAAATTTTAGTTAGAAAAGTTATTCAATTGTTCCATCAGTGGCGTCCCTGCAAACATTTCCTCTGATATTTTTTACAAAAAAAGATGGTACGCCACTGACATTTTTCCATGTGGATATTTTTTCTGATTAGCCTGGTCAATTCTACATGAAAACGGTAGTTTTTCTCGTCAGACGCATTCTTCTTGATTAAAACCACTAAATTCATATTGAAACTCATTATTATTATTAACATTGATAAAATAATTAATGATAAATTTTGTTTAATAAAAATTGTTGTCAATGGCCACCTTCACTTAAAAGGCATGCTTCCACCCGTCTTCGCATCGAATTGCCCACTCGTTCAAATATTGAAATTTTTAGAAAATAAAATTTATCATTAATATTTTATCAATGAATAAAAATGAATTTCAATATGAATTTAGTGGTTTTAATCTGTCGAGAAAAACTTAAGAGACCATTTTCATGTAGAAAAAATATCCACATGGAAAAATGTCAGTGGCGTACCATTTTTTTTGTAAAAATATCAGAGGACATGTTTGCTGGGACGCCACTGGTGGAAAAATTGAATAACTTTTCTAACTAAAATTTGTGGTTCTCTATTCTATTAACACATACCAAAATTGAAAATAATATCTCGAGTACCTTCGGAGATATTAAAAAAATAACCATTTAAAAAATTAAAATTCAACACCCGTAGCAAAAAATTTAAGCCGTTGCGGACATATGTTCATATGAACTTTTCTTTATAAAATGACCTAAGGAATCACACCCTGAAATATTAGCACGTCATTAAGGAACACCCTGTATATTATTTTTTAATTCATTTAGCATACTTTGGGATTTACACCTAATAATGCGACATTTTTAATAATTTACGTTAGTTATCACAGCAGGCCATGGTCAATTTATTAGAAACAAATGCAAAATATTGTTACAGCTATGCTAAATATTAAATTGGATGATATAAGCATCCAACATATTACCATACTTTTCATAATTATTATCATGAACGGTCATTGTTAAGAATAATTAAATTATTAAACATATTATAGAAACTTACGTAATAATCATATGGGAGATCCGTCCATTTTTGACCGTTTGACCATTGTCTCTAATAAATTGACCATGGCCTACTGATATAAGTAAGGTAAGTTATTACAAATATCGCATTTTAACGTTATTTTTGAATATAAATATAAACAACTATACATTTTTGTAAAGCCCAAATGAAACTTAATTAATTTAAAAAATAATATATAGGGTGCCGTTTAAAATTTTTTATTTTTGTTAATATCTCAAAAAGAAAGTTTTTAGAGATCAACTGGCGACGCCACTGAACTTACGTACAAACCTCTAACAAGAACAGTTTTGAACTTTTTGATAATTTAACGCATAACGGAAATACGATTAATCACCCCGTAGATTAAAAAAAGAGAGCCATGAAAATCGCAACATCCTACCAGCAGAAAGTATCGAAAATGAACACCCTGTACATATTTTGAAACCAGGAAAGTCGGTGTTCAATGCTCGGTAATTAAATATCGAACGGGTGTAATGTAGAGTTTTATTTGCTTTTAGTTATTAACATAAAATACAACGACATGCCGTTTGCCGAAGCCACTCTTGGAGAAGGCGATTATATGTGCTACAATTGCAAGGAGGGTTCGTTGACGCTGTTGTCATCCAACGACGCCGCGAAGCACCTGGAGAGTCTCGTCGTCGACGAACCGATCGATACGGTTCCCCACAATCCGGAGCCCATGGACATGTGTTTAGGAAAATTTGAGGGTAAGACCATCGGAGCCCTTTTTCTCAGATACCTACTGTTTCATATACGGAGTGTTATGGAAATGGTTTAGTATATTAATTGGGTGACTCCTTAGGTGTCATAGAGAGCTGAGAACATGTTTTTTCTTCAAATCGACTGTCTATAAAGGGCAAAACCCCCAAAATCATCTCGCACGTGGTGACGCCATAGACATATTATGTGTTCACTTAGGTACTGTAATTTAGGTTAACTGTGCCAATGTATTGCAATATTGCCAAACCGCTGCGCATGCTCGGGTTTGCGGTTTGTTTGTGCTCCGATGAAGCGCGATGGAACTTTACATTTTAAATTTTATTTAATTATATCACTTCAAATATGATTTATTGTTTAAAATATAACAATATTTCTTCACTAATCTAACCAATTGCTTACAAAACAGGATAAGAAAATAGTTCGTTATCCTTAAGAGATCATCTAGAAAAATAATTTCACGTTTACGAATACGTTTACGATTTTCGAGATATTTTCATAGTCACCAAGGTCTTAGAAATGAATTTTTTTTAGATGAGATGACTTTATCTGTCCTACTAACTACCCTAATGTTCATCTGCCCTACTACTCGAGTGTATTCGGGTGATGTTCGGTTAAGCTCGTATGACCTGATCCGTTGTTAACGCCTTTTCCCCCTGTTTACATGCATTTTTACTGACATGCTGTGATATTATTATTGGATAGAGACTTAATATATTGCTCTTAGCGTCGAACGCTTGAATGGTTATGTCATATTTATTTTCATATTAGACCTGTAATATTCTTGGGATTTCGTGCACCCTACCTAACTACGCCATTAGTAGTAGTTATTTTACTATCGAAATTTTATTCTTACATAAGAAGAAAATTAATGTGTAATAATATTTATAGATGCCCTGGGGAAACAAGTGCAAACCCGCCTCGATACACCTTTTGGAGACGATTTCCTATTGTATTTTAATTTGAAAAAACAAAATTCGAGCGCAAACCGCGGCCGACAGCTACTCTACATATAAATAAATTAGAGAACTATAACATTATTATTTCTATCCTAATGTTGATCTGTCCTACACGATCTCATTGGCCAACATGTTTATTCCAAAGAACAAATTTCGAATCATGCTCGAACCCGAAACTTGCACACTATACCAAATAATTTTTCCGTAACGAAACACACACGAAACAACAAAGAAAGTATACATATTCCATCCTTGTTTGTCGACTTCTGCTCCCTCCGCGTCGTAAGGGTGGGTAGGGCAATCGCAGGAACGAAGATTCCCGGTTCAACATGAAGTGACCTCCGAGGAGTAGGGCAGATGCACTTTAGGGCAGTTGAGGTTTCCCCCATTAGACGCTCCCGGTTCCCAGCACTGGTTGTTATGGGTTATTCAAACAAAATACAATTTTTTATAATTAAATATACGATATTTAACGCTACTTACAGAGAAGGAAACAAATTTGTTCTTAGAAGAACTGATTTTGATTACTCAGAGTGCCCTAAAGGATTTTGCTTGCTTGTGTTTGATCATGAAAAAAATAAAAAAAAATAAAAAAATAGCAAATGTACTTTCTTTTAGAAACTTGAGACATGTTAATATTTTAAATTTGCCATTTCCGTCTAATACACTAGAATTGTATTTCGTTTGCAAACAACACCGTTGTCTGTTTTATTCCTTATTCATTAACTTATATAAAAAAAATCATTAAAAATAGCTGGTCTATGATATAACGTATGTTCGTTCTAAACCCCCCCTTCTTCCCCTAAATATTAATATTTATAAAAAATTGAATTAAACTTTTATTATTATTATAGTAATTATTTTTAAATTTTAGATATGTGGTATCGCGCTCTTCTACTGGAATACGAGGATGAAATGTGTAATCTCCTTTTCGTCGATTTTGGGAATACAGAGTCTATCCCGAAAACGGACGTAAGAAAATTCCCCAAGAAATTTTCGAAAATTCCTATATTAGGAATGAGTGCGTATCTTGTAGGTAAGCAGGAAATAATTGTTTACAGGTAGTTTTCTTTTATGATGTTGTTAAATGTAGTGATCGGCATTTTACGATTGGATGACTGACTATATAAATTTGTAAGTCAAAACCCACATTTAACACTTACATTTTAAGGTTTAAGAAGCGGTCCATGTCACAGTGGTCAAGGTAATAATAAAATAAATAATGGTCTGAAACAACCAGCAACAGTTAGAAAGGAAAAGAGTAATTCTTATATGTTGAATACAAAACAAAAAAAGAACATGGTATTCAAACACTTTCGGCAAAAATAAACATAAATACAGGTCGACAAGTGGATCTGTGTCTGCGACGTATCGATAAGGGGAAAGCAATATCGTTTAAAACATGGTCTAGTCATGGGCGTGCTATTATTATTTTAAATCATGTAATAAAAATAGGAAATTCTTCAGTAATTGCATTTTATGTTTGAAGGTAGGTAACTATTTTTATCAAGGTCTAAAAAATTACTTTTTACAAGATGTAAATTTTTCAACATGGAAAATATCAGCTACGATTAATGATGATTTTTCAGTTTTGGTCGTATTAATGTTCCTTTCTAGCTTTCGCTTAAGTGGCAGTTTAAATATATCGATTTGTGATTCCTCTTCACATACCATATAATCATTTGCAATATTGCAATCACTTCACGGGTCTGACTGAGAAGGAGTATTCATTCATATCACAAAATTCAAAATTTTAAAAACACCCTAAAACACGGCACAATGAACACTTATTTATAAAACACAATACAATAACTATCACTACGCAACTAGGTGGGAACATTCATTAAATATCTGATATCGCGGAACAAGCCCGATGGCCCGTCGGGTGTCTAACGAGACGCATGCGCTATCAACTGTCTGGGATATAACCTATCAAATTACCTCTACTTACCTACAACCACTGACAACCCTACTATGGTGCTATATTTTTAGATTAAATGTACTTTAGTCAAAAAAATATATTATTTTACATTTAAGTATTAAAATAAATAAAGAAAATTTTAATAATATTGAAACTATATAGAATATTAGTTTCTTATATACCTATTGCAATTTATTTTAAATGCGTAAAATTAATTTTAGGTTCTTCTTGGTAAGAGAGATTATTAAATAAAAGTATAATACTTTTCTTGAAGTAGTCCATCTCAAAGTGGATGGATGGGAAGGGAGGTAAAGAAACTCACAGTCTGCTCCACTAGTTTAATAACAGTTAATAAAAACATACATGTTTCGAAGGCTTAAGCCCTCATCCTCAGTGAAAAATACAACATCGGAGGGAACCTATGACATTGTTAACCTAACAAAGCAGGAAAAGAAATTTTTTTTATATGATTATGCAAAAATAAAGAATAAAAGTAAAAAACTAAAGACTTCTTCTTAAAATCATGCATTCGATTGATTAGTTTTAAGAAGAAACCTTTAGTTTTTTACTTTTATTCTTTATTTTTGCATAATCATATAAAAAAAATTTCTTTTCCTGCTTTGTTAGTTTAACAATGTCATAGGTTCCCTCCGATATTGTATTTTTCACTGAGGATGAGGGCTTAAGCCTTCGAAATATGTATGTATGTTTTTATTAACTGTTATTAAACTAGTGGAGCAGACTGTGAGTTTCTTTACCTCCTTAAAAATATAATATATGTGACGACAACATTGTTAACCGAAATTTTGCTACGATAATAAGTTGACACATACGATTCAAGAACTGAGCTGAACTGGACTCGGTCGGGGAATTACCCAAATTTGTCATGTTCGCGTCGATGCCAATATTTGACTAAAGACCGTACTAGAGTCTGCAATACTTTTGCAATTTTGTTGAGCAAAACACAACTAACAACTGAATAAGAAAATAAATTAACACGAGATGTATTTGAAGGTTAATACTTAGTAACTTTTATTTTTGGTTGGTAATGTAAAAATCACTATATTTTCCACCAGACTTGCAGCGGAAACTGCAACAAAAATCGAGCAGACCCGTTTTTTGGTAAGTCTTACAAGTTGTAAGAATATTGCAAACATAAATCAGCTGGCTCGTCCAAGTTTATTGCAATTGCAGACTGTAATGTGGCCTTAAAGGTGCTTAACAACGTTGCCACTATTGACAATTTTTCCTTATATCAAGGTATATTGAATAGTTACAGTTCCTTTAAAAATGTGATATCGATATTATATCGGTATATTATCTTTCTTTCAGGTATTCCCGAAAATCCCCAAATACACGAGCGTTTGACGAAGTTGATACGCGACGAGGAAGAATATAAAGTGATAATTAAAACGGAATTGGATGACACTTTAAAATATGGTATAGAAATTCCAGCTGTTTACGCACAGCTAAAGCAGGAAAATCTTATTTAGTTTGTCGACGTTTTTTAATTTTAAGACCTAAATTGTATATTAAGCAAGATCATAATTTTTTTAGTGTTTATTTTATCTTTCAAAATTATACCGCTAGGACTTTGGTATTTTAAATAGGATGATTTACTTTTTTTTATAGAATTTCTCACCAAAGTCATGAAAATATTTCGAACCGTTTTCAAGATATCGCCCATGTGACACGTTTAAAAAGTCGCAGTGTATAATCTTATTGTTTTGACGAAAGTGTATGCTTTAAAAAATGTTTTTAGTTATCATCAGGCGCTCAGACCCGAGCAACTGTTATATTTTTAGCAGTCACTCGTGTTTGGGCATGCGCATATTCTTTTTGCTGTTATAATTATGTTGTTTTTACTTGACCCATTGTTGATCAGGCAAAAGTTGTCGCCTAGCGCCGTCACCCGGTATAACAAATAATATAATATGCATATATCACAAAAAAATTACTTTCCAATATTCTTTGTTTAATTTCCAAAAACTCTTATATGCCACATTTTTTTCTTAATCGAAGAATAAACCCGTGTGATGAAATCTCGTTTGAAAGGTGTACGGAGCCCACTTAATCCATCGAAATTAGCGATTATTATATTATTCTTGCGTTTAGTTCGCCTATTACAAACCCTTCGTTACGCGATAAGTAAAGTTTTGGGTCTTTGGCGTAGTAGCAAGATTTCATGCAACTTCAAAAATCTTAAATACAGTGCTACCTCGAGAGAAAAGTTTAATTCGTTCCGTAACCTTGCTCGAATGTCAATTTGCTCGTATCTCAAAGCAATTTTCCCCATTGAAATTAATTGAAATATGCCATTAATCCGTTCCAGCCCTAAAAATGCTACACACCCCCCCCCCCCCCCCCCCCCCCAATAAGAAAAATATATTTATAAATGACAAATATTGTATAAGAACATAATAACTTACACACAACTTAAATGCTAGTGTATGCTTAATTTTAGTCACCACCGGTCTTTGCCTATTTCGCCGGATTCCAAAAAAAACTGTCCAAGGAGGTTTGTTTTTTCCTCCCTTTCAGAATGCTGCGGAAATGAGTTAGGCAAGTGTCATTAAATAGCTCCGATGCACGACCAGTTGCAACTTTTTCGGGGGTGTTTCTGTTCCACGGACTGTGAAACTCTCTCCCACATTCCCAAGGTGTCTTTTATCTCACTTGTAGAGATCGCGTCGCAGCTGACCGTTCCTCGTATCTCAAATGTCGCGCGTATTTCAAAACAACACTTCGCTCGCTCGTCAGGTCGTATCTCAAATAACTCGTATGTTAGGGCACTCGTATCGCGAGGTACCACTGTAGTGTTTAATTAAAAATAAATTTTAAAAAAAGTACAGTCCTGTCCATCCTTTTAGGTTTAGGTTCCTAATAAATTATAGTGGCGTTGCGCATGCTTAAACACGATCCGCTTTGATTACATCAACTCATTATAAATTTTCCACTTGATACGAAATCTGTGTATAGAACAATTGTCTGGGATCCTAAACGTTTCGAGATATTGATATGAAAGAAATTTTACACACTTTAAATTGGCTTAATGGTGTATGCCTGGTGACAAAGAGAAAGTGTTAAAGAAGTCACATAATAAGAGTTTAGTTTGAACTTGCTTGGCGCCCGCCGTCATGGTAGGGAGCTATCACCCCCTATGGCTACGCCATTGGTATTACACGGAAAGAACAAGTAATGTCCATAAGTAGTTTTTTTTTCAGTGCCATTAACTTTAAGAGACAGATAAATTTTAGGACGTGAGGCGCTTCTAGCTGTCACTGTCTGTCCTTTTCCTAGGTAACTACTTGTTAAGTTTGAGATATGTGTATGATCTAATTTTTAAACAAGAACATTCATTCGCCCTTCGGTGCTATAGTCTTCGAGCTTTAGACAAGGTAAATGTTACCATCGGTATACATGATGTTCCACAATTTCTTTAGGTCATTTTATGACGAAAAGTTCAGGGTGTTCCATTTTCGACACTTCCCGGGGGTATCAGAGTTATTATCAAAGATAGAATGTTGCGATTTTCACTTTAGTTTCCTACTTTTTAACGAAACGAAAGATTCCGGCCAAATTTATTATATCTTTCTCAGTTTTTAATCTACGGGATGATTTTGAAAATCATCGCTTTTTAGACATCCCTCGTATTTCCGTTACGTGTTAATTTATCAAAAAGGTAACGGTAACTGAAATTGTTAGAAATTTTCACGTAAATTCAGTGGCGTAGCCAGTTTTTCTCTAAAAAGTTCTGTTTTTGAGATATTAACCAAAATAAAAAACACCCTATATTATTTTTTTTACGCATACTTATAACAGTAGGCCATGGTCAATTTATTAGAAACAAAAGTAAATGGTCAAATCTTGACAAATCTCTCATATTTTTATAATTTATGAAATACTTATTGTTTAAGAGTTTTTATAATAAAATTTTTTATTTATTTACTCTTAACAATGGCCGTTTATGATAATAATTATGAAAAGTATGATATGTTGGCATGATTTATACAGGGTGATTCACGACGAGCTTACATTAGAACTTTATGGTGAACTACTGAACATTTGTTTCTGATACTTTGAGGATTTAGTTTACCGATACGTTCTGTTTAACTTTCCATGTGGATATTTTTTCTGATTTCCTGAATTGTATCTATTGTTTTACTCAACAACGGGGGCGTCTGACGAGAAAAACGCAAGAGACCGTGTTTATGTAGAATTGACCAGGCTAACCAGAAAAAATATCCGCATGGAAAATTTCAGCGCCGTACCACTTTTTTGCAAAAAACAAACGGAGAACATGTTTGCGATTTTCCTAACTAACATATGGGGCTCTATTCCTATTGATACATACCAAATTTGAAACTACATAATTTCTATAATACTTTCGGGGATATTAAAAAATAATGGAAAAAAATCTGAAAAATTTAATTCGTTTTTTTGACATAATAGGTTCATATAAACTTTTCTTCCTAAAATTACTTGAGGAATCGCACTCTGAAATATTGGCACGTTATAAGGAACACCCTGTAGAATGCAGATGATCATAAGCAAATCCTTTGACTAAATTCAAATAATCTGGCCTTTTATCTTAAAATTGTTTATCCTTTTTATTACTGGTTTCATAATGACATTATGTAGTAACACTTTTATTTTTAGACGAAATAATGTTTCAAAAATATAATTATTACATGCAAACGCGGATCCAGGGGGGGGGGGGGGGGGGGGGGGGGGTCACGACCCCAAACAAATAATTTAACTCAAAAAGTACCATATATTCCGGTTTGACTAATGCGTCAACTTATACTTTCCTTGTATGACACCCCCCCCCCCCAAACCAAAGTTCTGGATTCGCCCTTGATTACATGCTTACTTTTAAGATGCTGACTAATATTGGGAATTATTGCAAATTCCATCCATTTTTCTTTATATCGTATTAGGAATCCATTTAGAATAGTTACTTTTTTATAACGTTAACAAATTGTTTTCTGGATAGGTTTTACAATTTTAGTTACATCTTTGTGTCGATCTTCATTTGTATTAAAACGTTTTTAAGTTTAACATTTGTGATTTTTATTTCATTAATTGAAAAGTAATCCAGTTTTTGGGGCCCAATGAAGTGAAGTTAAGGGCCGGCTCGGGCACATTTGCCGCCCGGGCGTGACAGAGTTTTTAATTTTTTTACTACACGCTATTATATTAATATAGGACACAACTAGTGAAAGCAAAGTATTATGATATTATGCTTATGTATATAGAAATTTACAATTGACGTTTTATTATTACAGTAACAACTATTTTTTTATGTTTTCATGGCCTTCCCAGGTATTTTCAAAAACAAAAACTATATTTTTTTTTATTTTTTTATGATCAAACACAAGCACTATAGGAAAAATCCTTTAGGGCACTCTGGGAGTGGTGCGTGTGCGCAAAAAGTGATTCACGTTTGTTTTGAATCGTTGGAGATTATATTCGTTGGGAAAAACGACCTCGGGAAGGTCGTCCCATAAGGATGAAGTCCTCCAGATGAAAGAATTCTTAATAATGAAGTTCGAGGAGCTTAACCACATATGGATGGGCGGCAGTGGTTCGTTGTGTATTTCTGGTATTCGCCGCTTTGAGCGGAATTAAAAGGGCAAGGTCAGCCGAGCACCTTCCATGAAAATATCTGTAAAAGAGAGTCAAATCCCCAACCTGTTTTCGAGGTTCTTCGTCAGCTCGTGGTCTCCAATCAGACGAATGGCCCTCCTTTCGATGGAATCCAGTAGCCGAAGAGTATGTTTGGGTGCAGAGCTCCAGACATGAGAGTAGTACTCTAGTGATGGTCGAATCTGGGCTTTGTATATACAGGGTGTTTCAGGAGGAAAGGGAAATATTTTGGGAATATGTTCAGAAGGTCAAAATAAGAGAAATTAACCCATATGTTTTAATCCGATTCTTAACCGTCTCTGAAATAATCGGTTCTAAAGTTTTTTTTGTAACTATTTTTTATTTCAAAAGCAACACCAATAGATACTAGTAAAACTACAAAATTCCACTAATTTAGAATGTTTTCGAAAATACCCCCACCAACTTCAATACAAGCTGCACCGCGTTTGTTAATCGCTCGTGTTGCGCGTTGAATTGCTTGGGGATTGTTTATAATGATATTTGCAGCATTAAAAATTCGATTGTGGAGTCCTTCCACGGTTTCTACTCGTGTTTCGTATACTAGTGATTTCATCCACCCCCAGAGGCAATAATCCAGTGGGTTTAGGTCTGGTGACCTCGGTGGCCAAGCTTGAGGTCCTCCTCTGCCAATCCAACGATCAGGAAAACGATTATTCAAGAAATTACGCAACCGGCGACTAAAATGAGGTGGGGCTCCATCGTGCTGAAATAACATTCGGTGTCGAACAATTAGCGGAACATCATCCAACATGTGCGTTAAATGTTCTCCCAAAAACTGTAAATATCCATCTCCAGTAAGACGCTCATTTAATACAAAAGGACCAAACAACTGGTCGTTGAGCATTCCACACCACACCACACATTAATACTGAATCGATGTTGAAAGTTTCGTTCAAACGTGGCATGAAAATTTTCATCTGACCACCGATGTTCATTGTGCCAGTTATTGATTCCATCGCGGGTGAACTGAGCTTCATCGCTAAATAAAATGTATTTATGTATAGGCCTCGATTTTGTTGGATCCATTCACAAAATTGAACCCTTAAGCCATAATCACCTTCTTGAAGATGTTGGACCGGTTGAACATGGAAAGGCTTTAAACCGTTTTTTCTAAGTGTCTTCCAAACGCCCACATGTGATTCTAATCGAAGTTCTTTCGTAATCCGCCTCGTACTAACACCTGGGTTCTCTTCAGCCATATCCAGAATATTCTCTTCATTTTCCACATTTAGACCCGCCGCTCGTTCAGAATGAATCCTTACGTTTGGAAACATTCCTGTTTCCTGAGCATTTGCAAAAACTTTTTGAAACACTTTTCGATTAGGAACTCTTCGATTTGGAAAACGACGTCGGTATTCATCAACAGCCCGTAATGCGCTACCATTACAGAAACCATACACGAATATCATGTCAGCATACTCCCTATGGGTGAATGTGTGAGGCATTACGTATGGAACCTTTTCTCTTTTCGAGTCGAAACGCTCAGAATAAATCAAACTGACAACCATGATTGTCAATTAAATTAGGTATTGACAAGCAATTAAATACCTACAAACTGGAGTTAGAAATACAATACTTCTTAATTACTTAAAAACTTTACAAAAAAAAACTTTAGAACCGATTATTTCAGAGACGGTTAAGAATCGGATTAAAACATATGGGTTAATTTCTCTTATTTTGACCTTCTGAACATGTTCCCAAAATATTTCCCTTTCCTCCCGAAACACCCTGTATAGTGGTTCGGAATAGTACCACAAGCTTCTGAGAAGCTATCTTGGCGATTGCCACAACGTGGTTATGCCAAGACATGTTTCCTCCCAGATTGACGCCCATCAAATTAATAGATGAAGCCAGTGGGATTGCGTATCCGGCCATGTCGCAACTTACAGCATGACTGAAAAATGAAACGCCTTGTACCTAAACAAATAAGACGTACCATTAAAAATGCAATTTGAATTTAAAACGATGACTGTTTTGAACTAAGTATGAATATCGTTACTAAAAAAATTGTACGTTGCAATCAACAAATAGAATAGAATAGTGGAGGTTGAAGGCATGGTGTGCCGATTTCCCATTGTCGAGTTTAGCTTCGTTTTGCCGCCCGGGTGCTTTGAACCCGCTCTTTCCAGTTTTAGCCGGCCCTGCTGAAGTTTATGGTTGATATTTTTAAAAAAAGCAACGAAATAATATTGTATTGGTGAAGAAACGGCACTGCAAAACAATGCTGCGATGTATAACTGGCTGCCTAACAGTAGTGTAGCAGAGTTGATTATGATTCAAGTTTCATCAAACGAAGAACGTGATTCACTAAACATATTGTTTAAACATTTTTAAAATGTAAACAAACATTGCAGCCAGCGATAAATATTATATTAGTTCCGTTGGTGTTTATTTCTTTAAGATAAACCAATACCATATAAATATCATTATAACATAAACCTGCACGAGTTTACATTGCAGAAATAAACAAATCGACACTTCTGCGAAAATTTAAAACAGATAAATTTAATTATTTGTTTACTTGTAGGTAAGTGGATGTGCTCTTTTAACCTATTTTTATTCAGCACCTAGTATACAATCTCAATCCTACAATCGTTGTTCTTTTTTATACAACCCGATCAAAAATGTCTTATTTTTAAAGTTCCCGCTTTGTGATCGATAAAGCAGCCCTTTTACATCAAACAAAAGACATTCAGAGCTCCCTGTTTGATCTAGCAACCGAATGGTGCCGCCACGGCTGACTCGATCTGAAGAAGATTTATCGGCGTTGCCAAGTTTTAGAAAAGAGCCTTTTGTGGATGATTTTCCTCTACTGACTGTCTATATTTTAAGAATCGATTTTATATTAAAGTATATTAAGCGTTAATATAATAAATCATGCCTTACCGCTCAAAAGAGTAACGGCGACTTGTGGTAGGCGTGCGACGATAAATTGGTATTTCTTTTTACATCAGGGATGATAATATCACCGTATCTTGGGGAAGATTTTGTAATTATTACATGAATCTACTTAAACTCTCTTAGATACTGTGTTTTTCTAATTTCCTTTCCTTATCCATAATTATATCCTTGCCTACTATTTTTAAAAAAGCCGGAATGCGTATTGAAGGTTATATTTTAAATAAACTGAGATATTTAGGTAGAAATGAAATACACGGCTCACTTTCTAACGCAAACCGATATCAAATTTTTTGACAAGCCTTTAGTGAAAAATATCAGCACAATAATGGCCATAATGGGGGTAGATTTTCCAATTTTCCTGCCGTCAATCACCCCAAGAAAATTACACAACACCATGTGGCAACAGCGCATTTCAGTGACAAAATGGCAATGGAATGTTGGTGTAAGAGCTGAATTTCGCGGTGGATTTTCGTTGTTTTTAAACCGAAAATTCGCGAGTTTTTTCAATAAAAATGGTGCTTTAAACCGTTCGTATTTGTTGTGAACTGTTTAAACTGTTGTGTGTGTGATTTTGACTCATATACAGTGTGTTTTTTCCGGATAAATACGGCCGAAACCTCGACAATAGGTAAGGTATAGAGCAGTTTCTGGTCACCTTTGTATATTATTTTTATTACTTCCTAGGGGTTTGTTATTGATTGGTTTATTGCCTTAAAAGTCAAGAGGGTAATTCCGTTTAATTACCTTCTTTCGAAAGTATACTACCCGGGTGAAATGGTGTAATAATAAGCACCTTGCTAGGTATTGTTTATATACTTGGACAAAAAAAATGTTTTGGTCGAAATTAGGAAAGGACCCTTTTTTATTGTTATTATTGGATAGTAACTAGACTAGAACATTATAAGGTGTCACTAGTAAGCTTAATTTAAGGTTAAAATAAGTATTATTATATTATGTACCTACTAAACAGCATGTAGATACGGTTGTTGATATCTAAAATACTTATAGAAAAAATGGTAAAATAAAAACTTATCCATCGGTTTACACTGGAAACTTATTTTTTATTGTTGGCTTAGAAAATCGGATAGAAAAAAACTGTTTTTAAATAGGATAGGGGTAAAGTCGGGTAGAGCCAAAGAGCTTCAAGCACCTAACCCTGATCCCTGACCTAAAGAACTTGCAAGCAGTGCCTATTTTTAGTCATAGGGGGGCCCTAGGCCCGTTACGCAATCCGGGGCCCTCCACCGCTTGAAAAAGTGTTTTTCCTTAATTTATTATGATTTAATAATGTCATAAAGAAAATAAATTAGTTATTACAAGAATAATAATTATTATCAATCAGTAAACAGTGTCAAAATAGGTATAAATATGGGTAAAGAAATACATCAACCTGCTTTTTGATTAGAGAAAAAATTATTAAAATAAACAAAACATGCAATAAAAAAAACATAAACAAAAATATCAAAATTATCTTTATTACCTACAATGTACAACAAATACATAATTAATTAAGCCAAAAAAAGGAAGAAAGAAATTGAATATTAAGTTAGTTTTTTTTTGCAATAAAAAAGTTTAGCATATTTTTGTCTTGTACTATTAAAGTAAGTACACTCACAGCCAAATATTTGGATGAATTTTGATCCTGAATAATTATTTTATTTAATTCCTATTTTTATTCTTTCTTTATATTGTGGGTAAATTTATCAAAAATCTCGCAATGTAAGAATTTAAGCAAGTTAAGAATATGTCCATAATAATAATATATAGGTTGAAGCAAGAACCTGCTGCCATTCTTCAACAAGAGCTGTACTGAGCACATGTAAATTTCTAGGAGCAGGTATCAGCAATCGTATTTTTCGCCGAGTGTGTCCCAGATATATTCTATCGGGTTTCAGTCGAGGAGACTGTGTGGGGAACAATTCGTTTTTGGGATTTCAACTTCCGCAAAAATACTCGCTAACAATTCTCGCAACATGAGGTGGAGCATTATCCTGCATAAGCAAACAATTTGCTCCGATAAATACCGCGAATGGAATAACATGTGGCTCTAAAACATCTCTATTGGCCATTACCAAATTCGTCCGTGGAAATTGTAATGTTTCTTTTAAAAAATCGTATCATCTACAAAGATTAAAGTATTGAAATTAACCAAAAACGAAAATGTTAAGAATATATGTCACTTGATAATTAAATGACATAATAATAGTTTCGACATCTCCGTCACTCTACAGGGTGTTTTAAAGTTTGAGTCGGAAAACAGTTCTTGTTTCAACCTGTATATTATGAAGATATTCTTAACTTTCTTGAAATCTCACACATAATGTGCGATATATATACCTACAAAAAAGAATGAAAAAAATCGAAATTAAAATAAAACAATTACAGTGAAAGCTCTCATAACGGACACCTCTAATAAGCGGACATTTTTTCATAGTCCGGAACTAGGTATATGAAATTCCATGAAAATCAACCTCTCTTGGGTGGACTCTCCTTTGAGCGGACGCGGACAGGCTGTTTTCATTCAAAGAGTTAAACGGACAAAAATGTTTTTAAAGTATTTGGGAGACGAATAAGTACGGTGCAAAAACTCTCTGAAGACAGACCGGCAACCAATCGCGTATGCGTGGCAGAGCGAAAGGACTTCGCCGAATGAAAGTATGTGTGATTCCCCGACAGCAGTCCGCCTTATTTGTGAGTTGTAAGGTTAAAATCGTAAACAATGGCAGAAAAATGTCGCGTTTTGAGTCTGAAAGAGAATATTGATGTTGTTGAAGTTTGTAATTTGATAACAATGATTTGGGCGAGTTCATTAACATTGATAGCAATGTGCTATTAGAAGATGATAGTGACCCCATTCCTACCGATTATGTAGTCCCAACTGAAACCACATCACTATCTGACGACTCTGATGAAGAAGTTGAATGCAGTAATCAAACAAATGTCACCAATTATCAACAAGCCATTAGTATGGTAAAGGAATTATAAGAGTATGCAAAGAATACAGGTGACTCTACAGCAATGGAATTGTTATCAGACTTGGAATTATATTTTCTAGATTGCAAGTATAAAACGCAAACACGTCAAACTACGTTATTAGATTTTTTTAGTACTACATCCTAACTAAAACTAGTGTATTTTTGTTATGTTTTGTTTTTATGTTTTTGTTATGTTGTGTGTTTATTTGTACATACATATATATACATAGTAATAATTGTGCATTTATATATGACCTAATAACAAATTTTCCATGTTCGGCCACCTCTATTAGGCGGACGCATTTAGACGGTCCCGTCTGTGTCCGCCTAAGAGCGGTTTCACTGTATTTAAGATCAAAAGTTGTAACGGTTTGATTTAGTCACTAGATACTTTGTTATTTATTCGTGGTAATTATTCGTTGAACTTTTGAGTTTTATAGCTATACAGTGACAGGCTTGCAGTACTAACCTTACATCCTGACGTTACCGCCTGATGTGCCTTGACTTTGTGGGGTTTGTCTCCGATATGCCCCGTAAGGCCTGCTAAAGACTTCTCACATGCTGTACCTAGCGTAATACTTTTTGGGAAGAGTCTGCACTGGTTGTAGGACTTCATTCTGGGTTCATCTTGGGTTCTCAGGACTGATTTCCCCAGTTATAGGCATCTAAAAGCTTTAAAACCATCTCTGAAAATGTACCGTTGATTCGGTATGTATTGTTTCTCTAATTTAACGGCCATTTCTTTCTGTAGGCCTTTGCACAACTATAATTTAGACTCACCTGCATCTTTTCCGTGATATTCTGGCGTTCTATATGGAACTCTTACTTTGGTTTTTGCAAATTTAATCTCAAATTTCGTTGTCTATTTCAGTTTCGAGTGACAGCTGTTTGCAGAGGTTATATCTTGAGTTGCATTCCTTTCACCGCTGTTAAATGAGCTGCATTCCTTTTACCGCTATGAAGTGACTTGCACGGCCTAGGGTAGATCGCGATTTTTGTTGTAATCTACACGAGAGAAGACTTTTGGCGAGATGCATGGTACTGTTACAATGTCATTCTCCTTCGCTGTTATTCTTATGTGGTTAGAGTATCGATAATTTGTCAAAGCTACGACTATAGTTTATCCGCAACATCGGGTGTCTATGAACGCGGTTGCTTTTCGTTCTCTAGTCTGGTAGGTGGATTGCACCACTCTGCTTAGTTTCCGCTTCGTGTCACCTGATCGGTGTGTCGGTAATAGAGAAACCGATGTTACCTGCAGGCAGGAAGCATAGAGATATTAAAAAAAAAATGGTCGTTTTGTCATTTTTTGTTCGGGTTGCCCACTTTATAAGGCGAAAAATTGCTATGATTCGGCCCTTTTTCAAGTCAGTGTCAACGAGGCATAAGCCACGAGTTTTTCGGAAAACACATGGGAAATATTCCCTGCCGGTAAGGCGATTTAGTTCTCCGAAGAAGAAGAATAGTGCAAGTTTTCTCCCTTGGATTTTGGAGCTGCACATATTTTCCCTATGGGATTTATTTGCTTGGTTGATTTGCTTTGTTTGACTGCAGAGGCCATTTTGGAATTTTGGGCACCTCATGAATAACCCTTGAACATCTGATAAGGGTTCTACCTACCGGGTCAAGAAACCCCTTTTTTCTACGAGTCAAAAGTCAACTTGTTGTTCTACCTGGTTAACATCAACCTGTGTTATCCTCCTGGGATAACACCTGCCTAGTCTACCCCAACTAGAGTCTTTTTGACCAACACGCAACATATGGTATCGTTTTAGCTGATAAGTTGATTTTTTTTTTATTTACTAACCATTCTCGTACAGCACTGGGTTTTGTAATTAACTTCATTTCTAATATTCTTTTTTTTTCCTTGTGAAATAATAAATGCTGAGTCAATTAATTTTTACTATGTGTTTTATTTAGTTCGCTGCGTTTTTATAATATACAGTGGTGTCGACCAGTGGGTCCAAGTTAAGAGGATCCCCATAACATCCGGGAGATTTCCAGCTTAAATCTGGTATAAGCTGGTGGCGCAAAAGGGACCTTCTGCCGCAGGGAGTTAGCTGGCTGCTGCGCGCCTCTTAACCATCCCCTTAGCTTGGAACAACTGTCGTCCATTGTCAGTTTCTCTTATTTTATGTTAATATTTTAAATAATTTTACCAACAGCGGTTGCTATAAGGGTATTCGTCATAATACCCTTATCTCAAAAAAAGAATTTATTGCGCCAAAGCAACTCCAAGTCGTATCAGTTGCGCCCGTGACGTGGGGCCTGATTTTAAACCGCTTTTCTTTGCTTGAGTTTTCATTAATTGGTAATTTTGGTAATAATGAGCAGTGAACTAAATGAAACTTTGATTTTTTTTCCCCAGTGCATTTTTACTAACCCCATATTGTGATTTATTGATTTATTGTGATATTTCTGATTTATTGATTTACCTGATAGTGCGTATATTTTATTGACTTATTGCTATTACTGTATTTTGCTCGATATCAGACATATCTATTTTTCAATTTTAATCAACTTTAATATTTGATGCGTGATACATATTGACTCTCTTTGACCCGGTTGTTGATTTGATTTGATTTATTTTTTTTATTTGTTTTTGATTTACTCAATTCAATCCGAACAATTTAGTTTTCATGATTAGCTTACCTTTGCTTTGCTTATTGATTTTAATGTTTATGAACTGAATAACTTATCTTTGCTGATCATTAATTTATTTTTGATTTTATTACTTTGATGTTATTACCTTGACTTCGTGTAGGTATATTGATTATTTTCTTACCTTGTCTAGCAATTGGGTGTATTGTTTTTATTGATTTTGAATATTTTTGAGTATCGATCGATATCATTAATTTACTTTGGTACAGGTCTCATAGGAGACAGATTTGGTGAATATTGTGATACTACTTAATTTTGACTTACTACCTTTTGTGATATTTTTGCTTTTGTTTTAAATTATTCACAATGGATTACGAAATGCAGATTGATTGTTTAAAAAAATGCATGCTCATTTATGAATTGAACATTCGCGGTTTACGTGTAGACGATACTAAAACTGTTGATCAGTTGCGTGCGTTATTGCGCCAAGTTTTAGGCTTGGAAAAGCGAGGTAAAACATTGCGCGTTCCGGCCTATACTTTAAATTATAAAGAGGAAATCGATTACGTAGATTTAAACTTAAAAGAACTTGAGAGTGAAATTAAAATCATTTCTGGGAAACACGATCGGAATGTATTCATACGAATTCAGTCATGCCTTGTTCATTTATACACCCGCATGAGTCGCATTCCGACAATTAGCTTAAACGATGCTGAGTCGCAGACTCGCACTGGTCTATTGTTTCAAATTTCAAATAACTTAAATACCTTAGACGTTATGTTAAAGAATGATCCTGACTTTAGTGCCATGATGGGCCAAAATAATTTCGACAATTTTTATTCAGATGCAGGATCGGTCATATCTCATGCTAGTAGTGTTAGAAAAGCTAAACAAGCCCGATCAACTCTTAAAACAATTAAGGTAAATAATTCTTCGTCTAATAACCCCTCAAGTCATCAAACTTTACGTGTAGAAAAGTGGAACCTCAAATTTACCGGCGACATTAAACAAATTTCTGTTCACAATTTTTTAGAGCGTGTATCTGAACTGCGTGTTGCTCGTGGTATTTCTGAATTAGAATTGTTTGACTCCGCGATAGATTTATTTTCTGGAAAAGCGTTATTATGGTTTAGGGCAAATCGCCATAGATTCATTGATTGGAACGGTCTGTCAGATCTGTTGGTTAAGCATTACGAAGCTCCAGATTATCACCCAAGATTATTTAAAGAAATTTTGGAAAGAACACAAGATCCCACCGAAAGCATAGTGGATTACATCTCTAGCATGAGCGCTTTATTCCGACGACATGGATCGATGTCCATCGATGTTCAACTTGATGTGTTGACCCGAAATTTATCACCATTCTATACAAGTCAACTAAATGAAGTGCATACTCTGGAAGAGTTAGAGACAGAATGTCTGAAGTTGGAAGCGAAGAAATATAGAGCCGAACACTACATTCCACCCTCACGAAAACGTCATGGTTTGGTGGAACCCGACTTTGCCTTTTTGGGCTCTGAAGCATCCGTCTCGGCATACGAAAGAACATTGCCTCCTGCTGATGAAGATCGAACATTACCTCATGTCCATGAAGTTCGATTTCAACGAGCGAGACCTACTCCCTCCAACACTGGACCAGTTACTCATTGGAATGGTCAGAAAACAGGTCACGTGAACCGTAATAATGCAGAACATCGGAAAGTCCATTGTTACAGATGTGGAACACCAAATGTAACTACCAGAAATTGTACCAAATGTACTAGTTCGGGAAACGGAACACGGGAGAGTCGATAGGTCGTAAGACGCCTCCCATTATTTCTTCGACCAACCATCCGAACTTATCAATAGACTTATCTAAAGTAGAAGCCATCCAAAAGATATCCACGCCGAAAAGTATCACTGCAGTTCGTCGCTTTGTATGTACAGCATCTTGGTATCAACGTTTTATCCCGAATTTCTCATCTTTAGTATCTCCATTAATTAAACTAACTAAGAAGAAAGCTAAGTGGTCTTGGACACCGGACTGCGACAACGCCTTCAGACTAATCAAAGAAGCTTTAGTGACGGCACCTATTCTTACCTGTCCTGACTTCAATCGTCCCTTCATTTTGCAGACTGATGCGAGCTCATATGGCCTTGGAGCAGTTTTATCGCAAACTTTTGATGATGGAGAAAAGGTGATATGTTTCCTATCCCGTTCACTTACTAAACAGGAAATGAAGTTGACTGTGACCGAAAAGGAATGTTTGGCAGTTATATGGAGTGTGGAAAAACTTCGGCATTATTTGGAAGGCGTGCATTTCCAAGTCATCACCGATCATCACTCACTTTTGTGGCTACATAACCTTAAGGATCCACAAGGAAGACTTGCTCGTTGGGCACTTCGTTTACAACCATACGACTTTGAATTAATTCACCGCAAAGGTCGAGAACATATTGTACCAGACTTTCTTTCAAGGGCAGTGCCTGTTCCTACCGACGCTGTCGTAGCTCTTATCGAAGAAACGATTTCTTATTCTTCCACCTCTGATAAATGGTACAAGAATATGATTCAAAGATTAGAAGAACGTCCTGACAAATTCTCCTGTTGGCGAGTAGAAAATGGAAACCTGTACAAATTTATTAAATCAACCAATCCTAACTTTCCTAATCATTCTAGCTGTTGGAAGATTGTAGTGCCGAAAGATGGACGAAAAGATATTTTGATTCGTTGTCATGACATTCCAGCTGCAGGTCATGTAGGAGTTTTCAAAACATATTGGAAGGTTGCTGAGCGTTATTATTGGCCGAAGATGAGATCCGATGTTGCGAGATATGTTCGTGCTTGTACACCGTGTGCACAAAATAAAGTTGAACAAAAGTGTCCTGCTGGTTTAATGGGAAATCGCCCCGACATAACGGAACCTTGGCAAGCCATCAGCCTTGATTTTATTGGACCATTACCACGATCTAAATCTGGAAATACGAACATCCTAGTTGTCACCGATTATTTCAGCAAATACGCCGTATTATTTCCATGTCGTTCAGTTTCAGCTAAAACATTGGTCAAGCGTGTGGAAGAAGATATCTTCTTAGTGTATGGAGCACCACAATATTTAACTACGGACAATGGATCTGCCATGAAATCGAAAGAATTTCGAAACCTTTGTGACAAGTATAAGGTCAAGAATTTTTATACAGCTTCCTATTACCCTAGAGCTGATCATACAGAACGTGTAAATCGAGTAATTAAAACTATGTTACGCACCTATGTTCAACAGACTAATCATAGGACTTGGGAAGACAATTTACCCTCGATTGGATGCGCCATTCGTACTGCTCGTCACGAAACCACTGGTTACTCGCCTTACTTCGTTAATTTTGGTAGAGAACATAAGCTGTTTGGTCAAGACTACTCTAATGGAATTCCTTTGGTAGAAACAGAACCTCAAAACTATGTCAAAGGAAAAATCGAAGCTTTTAAATCGCTGTACCAACAGATTCGTGATAAAATTCAATCCTCGCGCGTTAAAAACCAACATCATTATAACTTGCGCCGACGACCTTTAAACTTCGTTCGTGGTCAAATGGTTTGGCGTAAAAATAAAAGTTTGTCCGACGCCGTTAATTATTACAACGCGAAATTAGCTCCGCAATTCATAGGTCCGTTTAAAATTAAAAAGAAGACCGGCACTTGTACTTACGAACTCGAAGACGAAAATGGAGTTAGTAAAGGTGTGTGGCACGTACAAGACTTGAAACCAGTGCACGTTGAATCTGACTCTGCTACGTAATCCGACTGAATAAATTAATATTGTATAAGCAACTTAACTTTTTCTCTTAAATTATGTAATGATATATTTCCTTTTTTTCTTTTGTTGGTCATATAACTTACCTTAAATTCAGAATAAGTAGTATCTCATTCGTATTATTTTTGTTTGCTCTCTACAGTTTTTGTTTTTGCTATCAGTAAATTTTCGATTTGATTAATATCTTGAATTTCTTTGTTGTTGCTTAGACAGGTTTGATTACGTTCATTATCTGCGTTATTTTGGTATTTTCTTTCTTAATTTTATTTTGTTTTCCCTTCTTTTTGTTTGCTTGTGTGTTGGCCGATTAATCCTTGTTTCTCTCTCTTACCTTATTTCCTTCCTTACCTCTACCCCTACCTTTATCTTACCTTTCCCCCTTGCAGTGGTGGGGTTCCAACAAAATTCGACTTCGTCCTGACGCGTAACTTGACGAATTCGGATGGAGTTGGTTAGAAAAGCCCTGCACTGAGAACCAGTGGTAGTAGAAATCTACCGAGAGCTGGAATAGATCAAAGCCCTCAGCTGATCTATTTCTTGCCGTAGTAGACGAAACCTTCAGTTGTTTACTACATTGCGAGTGTAAGGCTAACCTTCAGTTACCTTACCCTCACTTCAGCGGAGTAACCTTCAGTACTTCTCTGTTTTACTTGATTCTTCCCTTGTCTTTCCTTGTCTTTGTCTTACCTTCCCCCCTTGCAGTGGTGGGGTTCCAACAAAATTCGACTTCGTCCTGACGCGTAACTTGACGAATTCGGATGGAGTTGGTTAGAAAAGCCCTGCACTGAGAACCAGTGGCAGTAGAAACCTGCCGAGAGCTGGAATAGATCAAAGCCCTCAGCTGATCTATTTCTTGCCGTAGTAGACGAAACCTTCAGTAGTTTGCTATGTTGCTCGTTTCAGTGGAGTAACCTTCAGTTACTGTACTATTTTACTTGCTTGTGTCCTTGTGTCTGCCAAGGTTTTTCCCCTTTTAGTGGTGGGGTTCCAACTAAATTCGACTTCGTCTTGGCGCGTAACTTGACGAATTCGGATGGATGCTGGATGGAGCTGGAATAGATCGTAGCCATCAGCTGATCTATTTCTTGTGGTAGTGGATAAACCTTTAGTTGCCCTATCATTATCTTAGAAAAGTTCTAACTGTGCGTGTGGTCGTCTTGGCGCGAAACATTTCGAGTGCGCGCATTGTTAGTTGTCTTTTGGATAGGGAAGTAAGCCTTCAGCGACTTCTCTATTTTATGATAAGGCAAGCCATCAGCTACCTTGTCTTATTTGAATCTGGCTGGGTAAACCTTCAGTTTCCCTTCCTTATCAATTGGCAGTACGTTCTACCCTATCTTACCTTTACCTTACCTTATCTTATCTTACCTTTATCTTACCTTTACCTTACCTTATCTTACCTTACCTTTACCTTGTTTCTTTTGTTTCTATCTTACCTTTTCCTTTACTGTTTTTCGGTCCAACCATTCCTATCGTTCGGATTGATTTGTATTTTATTACCTTATTACCTTGATTTTGATTTAGCACTTACCTTGATTTTGTCTGGTTCGTCTAGGTTTAGGTAGAGCTTTTGTTATATGAGCTTTCTGCCTTGTCAGTGATTACTGGTTATGAATACCTAGAGCGAACTGTTACCTTGATTTGACTTTTGGATTTCGATCCCTTACCTTTGATTTGATTTGCTTACCTTTGATTGTGACTTGATTACCTTTGATTTTGACTTTGCTTAGTTACTCTTGAGTTCTGGCAAGACTTGGCTAGAGCCTGTGTTAGTCTTCTGCTTTTCAGTGTTACTGGTTTTATAGGACCAAGAGTACATTACCTGACTTTACCTTACGTTTTTGGTTACCTTACCTTACCTTACCTTACCTTACCTTCGTTGGTCTAAGTGCGGACTTAGCTGTGTTGCCGTATGTTTCCTTTTTCAGTGCTTACTGGATTTATCACTTAGACTTTACCTTTTTGGTAGTGGTACTATACCACTCATTGATTTTGACTTTTGCCTTTGTTTCTGTTTTCTTTAGGATTTGTTAGTCGAGTTTTCCCTGTAATGTTTATAAGCCAATTATTGGGATATTTACAGGAAATACTTAATTATTTTTCTCTTATTAGTTTGCTTTGCTTTATTGCTTGGGTATTCCTACTGGGTAACGTGTTCCAGAGGAATCGTTGATTTTGCTTTGCTTTGATTTTGTTTGGAGAAGAGTATAACCATATCCAGGATATGGGATTTATGACTACAGAAGGTCCGAGTAGAAAAACACGAGACAACTTTTACCTTTGATTTGATTGCGTTTGTCCTTGGGACGTTTATATTTTACTGATTGTGTCTTAGTTTGGGAATTTCCTATTACTAGATTACTTACCGATTTTGACTTTTTATTATCTATCGATTTTGACTTTACCTTACCTATTATGTCTTTGCAGCCTCTTTCTCTTTGTTTATATATATTGGCCGAGTTACTTTGGGTGGACTCGGATGGCGTTTGATTGCATCTTTTCCGGCTTAATTGCGGATGCAGCTCAGCCAGCAGAGTTATATTTTGGGGGGCGGAAGCCTGACTCTTGTAGCCTTTTTAGGACCAGTCTACGCAATGTAGCTCAAGAGAGGGCCAAGTTACTGATTATGACCTCGTTGCGCTGGGCCATAATAATTCGACAGACCGAGAGCAGTGGCGTATCTCGGAGTACCTTTTTCATTAAGTTTATTTTGGAGGTTGCGGTACACTTTGATGTTCTTGGAACACGGGTGTATCTTTTAGCTTAGTGTGTGCTACAATGCACTCCCTTTTGATTGGTGGAACATTTGGGTTACAATTACGTTATTTCTTTTCTTTGCTTGATCTGTTATTTTTAGTTTTCCACTTTTTAGGAATTGTCAAGTGTTCGGTGATTTTTGGTTTCTCTTTGGAACGGTTGGTCGTGTCATGAGTCTGTTTGAATGAGGTTGGTACACGAGGTTCACCAAGCCGCAGTTGGTTGTAACGCACTATTGACTCCAGTTCGATTTTCATCTTAATCTTAGAACCTGGTTCCATCCAAGCAGCTCATGATTACTCCCTTCCCTCCCGAGGTCTCCATGGGTTCCCGACCGCAGGACAGTGACTGAAATATTTTTGGTTTTCTTACAATTTGTATTTTTGATTTTCTGAATTACCTTGCTTAGCTGCTACGTCAGTAGCGTTTGTTTTTTTTTTTTTTTTTGGATCTGATTATTTGGGTGCGTCCATATCTATGACGCCTGTTATTGGTAATTAACTTGTATATATTTTGGTTGTATTTTGGCCCCTGGCTTTAGCATCGTCTAGATGTTTCCTTGCTTTGCTTAATGAGGAACTTGTTTTTTTTCCCTACAGATTGTATTTTCTTATCGTCGGTTAATTTTCCCTTAGAAAATTTCCCTCCTGTTGAAGGAGAGGGGGAGTTGTAACGGTTTGATTTAGTCACTAGATACTTTGTTATTTATTCGTGGTAATTATTCGTTGAACTTTTGAGTTTTATAGCTATACAGTGACAGGCTTGCAGTACTAACCTTACATCCTGACGTTACCGCCTGATGTGCCTTGACTTTGTGGGGTTTGTCTCCGATATGCCCCGTAAGGCCTGCTAAAGACTTCTCACATGCTGTACCTAGCGTAATACTTTTTGGGAAGAGTCTGCACTGGTTGTAGGACTTCATTCTGGGTTCATCTTGGGTTCTCAGGACTGATTTCCCCAGTTATAGGCATCTAAAAGCTTTAAAACCATCTCTGAAAATGTACCGTTGATTCGGTATGTATTGTTTCTCTAATTTAACGGCCATTTCTTTCTGTAGGCCTTTGCACAACTATAATTTAGACTCACCTGCATCTTTTCCGTGATATTCTGGCGTTCTATATGGAACTCTTACTTTGGTTTTTGCAAATTTAATCTCAAATTTCGTTGTCTATTTCAGTTTCGAGTGACAGCTGTTTGCAGAGGTTATATCTTGAGTTGCATTCCTTTCACCGCTGTTAAATGAGCTGCATTCCTTTTACCGCTATGAAGTGACTTGCACGGCCTAGGGTAGATCGCGATTTTTGTTGTAATCTACACGAGAGAAGACTTTTGGCGAGATGCATGGTACTGTTACAATGTCATTCTCCTTCGCTGTTATTCTTATGTGGTTAGAGTATCGATAATTTGTCAAAGCTACGACTATAGTTTATCCGCAACATCGGGTGTCTATGAACGCGGTTGCTTTTCGTTCTCTAGTCTGGTAGGTGGATTGCACCACTCTGCTTAGTTTCCGCTTCGTGTCACCTGATCGGTGTGTCGGTAATAGAGAAACCGATGTTACCTGCAGGCAGGAAGCATAGAGATATTAAAAAAAAAATGGTCGTTTTGTCATTTTTTGTTCGGGTTGCCCACTTTATAAGGCGAAAAATTGCTATGATTCGGCCCTTTTTCAAGTCAGTGTCAACGAGGCATAAGCCACGAGTTTTTCGGAAAACACATGGGAAATATTCCCTGCCGGTAAGGCGATTTAGTTCTCCGAAGAAGAAGAATAGTGCAAGTTTTCTCCCTTGGATTTTGGAGCTGCACATATTTTCCCTATGGGATTTATTTGCTTGGTTGATTTGCTTTGTTTGACTGCAGAGGCCATTTTGGAATTTTGGGCACCTCATGAATAACCCTTGAACATCTGATAAGGGTTCTACCTACCGGGTCAAGAAACCCCTTTTTTCTACGAGTCAAAAGTCAACTTGTTGTTCTACCTGGTTAACATCAACCTGTGTTATCCTCCTGGGATAACACCTGCCTAGTCTACCCCAACTAGAGTCTTTTTGACCAACACGCAACATATGGTATCGTTTTAGCTGATAAGTTGATTTTTTTTTTATTTACTAACCATTCTCGTACAGCACTGGGTTTTGTAATTAACTTCATTTCTAATATTCTTTTTTTTTCCTTGTGAAATAATAAATGCTGAGTCAATTAATTTTTACTATGTGTTTTATTTAGTTCGCTGCGTTTTTATAATATACAGTGGTGTCGACCAGTGGGTCCAAGTTAAGAGGATCCCCATAACATCCGGGAGATTTCCAGCTTAAATCTGGTATAAGCTGGTGGCGCAAAAGGGACCTTCTGCCGCAGGGAGTTAGCTGGCTGCTGCGCGCCTCTTAACCATCCCCTTAGCTTGGAACAACTGTCGTCCATTGTCAGTTTCTCTTATTTTATGTTAATATTTTAAATAATTTTACCAACAGCGGTTGCTATAAGGGTATTCGTCATAATACCCTTATCTCAAAAAAAGAATTTATTGCGCCAAAGCAACTCCAAGTCGTATCAAATCCTTCCAAATATTGTGAGTGGATTGATTATTTTGGCGGTAAGTATAGTTGTGTGTATAGTAGTGTCGCACAGGCTGAGAGAGCAAGGCCTCTCTGACAGTGGTGGCCCGAGCCTATTGGGAAAATAGGCCTTGCTAGGGTATTGAAAAACTGGCAATAGCTACCTCATTTTAAGCATTTAATCATGCTAAAAGCTTTTGGTGTAAAATTGCTAACTATTAAATCGAATAGATAGAATTTTTTTCTTGTTAAGTGCGAAAATTACTGGATTTTAAGTACTCAGCAGCGGATAGTCGACCGCAATAACAACAAACAAGATGTTTCGACCACAACTACCTAAAAGTACGTCGTTTTATATGACGGGTTTTGGTTTTATAAGCCGTCAGTCTCGGTGGCTCAAAATAAAACAACTGTTAATAAGGAAAATGGTATTTTAATGTCCTCCTTGGATTTATTCGGCTCGTATCTCGGATTTTTATTACTGCTTATAAAATGTTATTGTTTCGTAATGGGTTCTGTGAAAATTGTTTGTCAATTTTTATGATACCTCCACCAGCGGGGCAATTTAGTTTAAGATTAACGCTGGTGACCGCCGGCATAACTTAGCAAAATTCCTTACCGACATATCCCCAGGAGAAATCCGCCGAAAATGAATTACGATTTACAATCATTGATAGGATAAGATCTCGGGATAAATTCCCTAAATCTGACTTTTTTTATAGTTTTTCCCACTTTGTATCTATTGGAGCAAAGTATGCGTATGCAAAAAAATCTAAAATAAATACAGGGGCTTTCAAAACTTTTAAATGGTTATTTTTTAATATCTTCGAAAGTACTTTAGATATTATTTTCAATTTTGGTATGAGTTAATAGGATATAGACCCCCATCTTTTAGTTAGAAAAGTTATTCAATTGTTCCACCAGTGGCGTCCCTGCAAACATGCCCTCTAATATTTTTTACAAAAAAGATGGTACGCCACTGACATTTTTCCATGTGGATATTTTTTCTGATTAGACCGGTCAATTCTATATGAAAACGGTCTCTCGAGTTTTTCTCGTCAGGCGCATGGTTCTTGATTAAAACCACTAAATTCATATTGAAACTCATTATTATTAACATTGATAAAATAATTAATGATAAGTTTTGTTTTATAAAAATTGTTGGAAATGGCCACCTTCACTTAATATACATACATTAACCGAAAATTCCTGTTGGAAATGGGTTTCGGTTATGTCATGGGGGTTTTCGTCCGCCCACACATCAATACTGCTAAATGAAGCAGTTTGAATTTAACTGTTTTAATCAAGAACGGCGGCGCGTCTGACGAGAAAAACTCAAGAGACCATTTTTATGTAGAATTGACCAGGCTAATCAAAAAAAATATCCACATGGAAAAATATCAGTGGCGTGCCATCTTTTTTGTAAAATATATAAGAGGACATGTTTGCAGGGACGCCACTGGTGGAACAATTGAATAACTTTTCTAACTAAAATTTGTGGTTCCATATCCTATTAACACATACCAAAATTGAATATAATATCTAAAGTACTTTCGGAGATATTAAAAAATAACCATTTAAAAAATAAAACTTCAACACCCTGTGGCAAAAAATTTAAGCCGTTGCCGATCTTATGAACTTTCCTTTATAAAATGATATAAGGAATTACACCACTAACTGTTTTATACGCTGAACGTAGATTTGGGTCCTCTTTCATAGGCCAGTATTTAATTAAGTTGATTAGGGCGACCCAAAGACGAAAGTCGGGTTAAAAATCTGACGATGACATCTTGTGGAGAATAAAAAGTAGCAATGAGGAAGTGAAATTTATTTTTGGACACCTCTTCGGACAAAGTCAGGAAAAAATAAAAACCGAAACACAAAATTTTATATTCTTCTAAATATTTTGAATGCTCTTGTACCTATTTATTTTTGATTTTTTTGGAGGCATATTATTGGACCCATAATTACGTAACTTCGTTTCTCTTACCGTTTCCGAAATCCCAATGGGGGGATCAACGAATTCGTTACATCGTGTATATAATACTACGGGTTCTAAGGCGACGAATTTATAATGTTCCTTTTCGAGTAGTAGGCCTAAAAAAAGCAAAAGCCAATCTTTGACGGTCCCCATCGACAGTGAAATTATCTGTAATCACTTTTTATAACCGGTTATTACAGAGTGTGAATTTACGAGAGGCGATACGTACGGGTCGGTACTTACCCGAAAGTGGGTACTGCTACGGTCCTCCTTGATACGTGATTTTTTTTAAATGTTTTCTTGATTAAAAGTATCTTGAAAAAATGCGCTGTCGGCAGCTGTAGCTAGATTACAAGATTGCCTTAAAGTAGAGATGGATAAAGAATGTTTGTAATCCCGTTAAGAACTACCCGATAAGAGTTAATCAAGATTTTAACGGTTAAGACCTCTGTTAAAGTCAATGATAGCACACAGGTCTCATGTTTCTGTTTGAATGCACAAACATTGGCTGCCGACGCACATCTTCGCAGACAGCATGAAGTATTATGCCTCGACAAAGACCTGGAAGAAATTTTGGCTTGGGGTGACAGTAACCAAGTCGAATTTAACGCTAAGAAAACCCAGGCAGCAGTTTTCTCTAAAAAGGTTAACATTACAGAACCGGATATAGTCATGGCAAGACGCGCAGTTCCACTGGCTTCATCTATTAATTTGCTGGGCGTCAATCTGGTAGGAAATATGCCTTGGTATAATCACGTTGTGGCAATTGCCAAGATAGCTTTTCAGAACTTGGTGTACTCTTCCGAAAGGTTGTACACACCTCAACAACTTTTGATACTATACAAAGCCCAGATTCGACCATCACTAGAGTACTGCTCTCATGTCTGGAGCTCTGCACCCAAACATACTCTTCGGCTACTGGATTCCATCGAAAGTAGGGCCATTCGTCTGATCGGAGACCACGAGCTGACGAAGAGCCTCGACAGCCTAGAACATCGAAGACAGGTTGGGGATTTGACTCTCTTTTGACATATATTTCCATGGAAAGTGCTCGGCTGACCTTGTCCTCTTAATTCCGCCCAGAGCGGCGAACAAACCCGCAGAAATACAGGTCGAACCTCTGTCGCCCATCCATATGTGGTTAAGCTTAGTACTGGAGGACTTCACCCTTATGGAACGACCTTCCCGAGGTCGTTTTTCCCAACGAATATAACCTCCAACGATTCAAACCCAACGTGAATCGCTTTATTCGCACATGCACCACTCCCAGAGTGCCTTAGAAAGAATTTTTCCTATAGTGCTTGTGTTTGATCATAAAAAAAGTTGTCTTATTTTGGTACGGATTACTCATAAAAAATGTAAGATACTATATATACAGGGTGTTCCTTAATGACGTGCTAATATTTCAGGGTGTGATTCCTTAGGTCATTTTATAAAGAAAAGTTCATATAAACATATGTCCGCAACGGCTTAAAATTTTTGGTACAGGGCGTTGAATTTTTATTTTTTAAATGGTTATTTTTTAATCGCTCCGAAACTACTTTAGATATTATTTTCAATTTTGATATGTGTTAATAGGATATAGAACCACAAATTTTAGTTAGAAAAGTTATGCAATTGTTCCACCAGTGGCGTCTCTGCCAACACGTATCTGATATTTTTTACAAAAAACGCCACTGACATTTTTCCATGTGGATATTTTTCTGATTAGCCTGGTCAATTCTACATCAAAACGTTCTCTTAAGTTTTTCTCGTCTTTATTAAAACAATTAAATTCAAATTGCTTGATTTAGCAGTGTATAAAACTTCCATAAACACTTTAGAACATTTAAGAGAGCGAATAGTGACCTCGTGTGAAACAATAAGGAATACGCTGGGAATATTTGAACGAGTGGACAATTCGATGCGAAGACGGGCGGGAAGCATGCCTTTTAAGTGAAGGTGGCCATTTCCAACAATTTTTATAAAAAAAAAATTAATCATTAATTATTTCATCAATGTTAATAATAATGAGTTTCAATATGAATTTAGTGGTTTTAACCAAGAACGGTGCGTGCGTCTGACGAGAAAAATTCAAGAGACCGTTTTCATGAGAATTGACCAGGCTAATCAGAAAAGTATCCAGATGGAAAAATGTCCAAGGACATGTTTGCAGGGACGCCACTGTTGAAACAATTGTATAACTTTCCTAACAAAAATTTGTGGTTCTATATCCTGTTAACACATACCAAAATTGAATATAATATCTAAAGTACTTTCGGAGATATTAAAAAATAACCCTTTAAATAATAAAAATTCAACACCCTGTAGCAAAAAATGTAAGCCGTTGCGGACATATCTTCATATGAACTTTTCTTTATAAAATGACCTAAGGAATGACACCCTGAAATATTAGTCATTAAGGAACACCCTGTTTACTATATTTTATAGGAAATTTTACAATAAAATCTTAACTATAATAATTTTACTATAGTTTTGTTCCGTGTCGTAATTCTGTATAGCAATTTTTCACTTAATGTGACTAATAAGAAAAATACAATTTCTTTTTTAAATAAAAAAAAATTAAGATTAAAATTCAGTCCTCTGATCTCTCCAAAATTCCTTGGTCAACCTTAAAATCCACTTTGCCGGATCGCGATCATTGTTATTCCCAAATAATTCCAAACGAACCTCCAGCAACCACTTCTCCAGACTGTTTAATCGCATTTTCACTGATCGTTCAGTTTTTTCTGCCAGTCGTTCACTAATTTGCAAAGCGACGACTCTTGAGGGAACTTAAAAATACGCCGAAGGGCCAAACTCGACTTGGCACAGAGTCAGAAAGCAATTTGAGGCTTTCAAAACGACGTAAAATAAAAATACATCGGTAAATAGATTCGCTTTACCGTGAATATTTGGGCTTGCTTGTATTTTGTAGTCTTAATTTCATTATTACGAGAGTTCCGTCTCGTATACCTGCATGGTGTCAAGCGTGGATCGGGGGGAGGGGGGGGGGGTCCACGTACTCCCCCAAATAAAGAATTGCACACGGAGAATATCATATGTATACTGTTTTGTCTAACGCGGAAGCGTATTACTTTTCCTTGTACGACCCCCGCTCCAAAACGAGGTGGTTTGACCCCCCCCCTCAAAAAAAAACGAAATTCCAGCTTTTTCCACACCTAGTCGATATTTCGTCAGTCAGAATCAGGTTTGTAAATTTTTAAAAAAATCGATATCTCAAAATAATATACGAACACACTTTTTTAAAAATGCTACTAGCTTTGCGTGTTTAGACATGTCTACTTTTTCCCTAATTGATAGAGTGGTCCTCAACATTGAATATTGTGACCAAATCGTTGATATCTTCTATGTCTTGACATTTTCACTGAAATAAGCTAGTAGCGCCGACTCAGAACCAGGATTTTGAACTTTGTTTCCCGTACACCATTCTTCGAAACAGTTATATGCTAGGCATCTTTTAGTGATTTTGTACTGCGTATCCATTTTAGTGAATTTTTGCTGCGTATCCACTTCTTTTAAATAGCCCTATTTATTTAATATTTTTTCTGACTCTGATCATTTTAAAGTATTTTTAGGTATCAGTCATCACTGGTATCATCAGTTCAGTAGTTTTTACTAAGTAATTAAAAAATTTCTGGATCCATTTGATGTTTACTATGTATCCAAATGGTTACTCAAAAGTACGTTAAAAGATGCCTTGGTTATATGCCTTGTCATATCTCGGGCGGCTTTTAGTTGGCAGAAGATCTTCTTCTACTATTCTTGCTGCTTCTCGAATTTCTGGTGGAGTAGCAGCAAAATCAAATTCCTCATTTTTCTGTTGTTAAAATAATATATTGTTTAGTGACATGGAAACCATATTAAAAAAATTATATTTGCCATCTTGATGTGTACCTGCGGTTATTTGAAGTTTCTGTCAAATTTTTCAATGGAAAAGTCAAAATGACGTTTACCTTTTATTAATAATAAGAAGTGGATATTAAATGTGGTTGTAAATAAAATAATATACAAACCTCGGTGAAAAGTTTCTCTCTCAACAGGAATGAAGCACTTTCCACCTCGGTACGTAATATACTACATTGTAACATTTGCTACGTCGCAAACGTAAATGTAATTATTGTTTTGATTGGTTGTAAGCAACGAATACTTATAACCAGGAAGAAGACAAACTGCCGTGTTAAATAATCGAAGCAGGCATGATACGGCGACATCCATTATGCCTGGCGCGCACGTGCTTTTCAAATGTCACTTTTGTCCAAATTTTTATTACTGTCAATATTTTAAAGTGACATTTAAGCAAAGAAAACATCGAAACCCTTTCATTTGATTTACTAAGTAGAGAAAATCAAATATTAGGATTTTGACATAGGTTTTCAGCTGTAAATATCACTTTAAAATTGTCCTTACATACTTTTATATTATTATTGAACTAGTAACGAAACTAGAAATAAAGAATTCAGAGATTGAAGGTTGTAATTAGTTTTATTAAAAAATAGGAAATAAATCATAATTTACATAAAATATTTTACCATCTTCAACTTCAAACAAATCAAGGTAAATACAATACTATATGTACAGCTACTAACCAAGTAAATATATGCACCATCATTATGATTATGGGCTTCCAATTTGTTTGTTTCGTAGCATACTCCTGGCAACATTAGTGATCGAAGTCCTCTTTAATGTTCAGTCATTATGGGATTCTCAATTAAACTATGAAAAGAAAGAATTATTATAATAATATATTACCGGACTTATCAAAATTCTGGCTACGGGTTAATATAACTAAGCTGTAATTATTATGTTGTAGCTTTTGACTTCTGGATTGTAAAATTTAAGTAAAATTCTCTAAAAATGTGTTTGTTGCTAGTTTGCGTGACAATTTTGGGACATAATGGGACAATTTTATAATGTAAAATAACAATAACGAATAAAAATTAGTAAAAAAATATTTCAATCATAAATTACTTACCTGCAACAAAACGAGAAGGTCCGTTTTCGTGAAAAGAATAGAGAATTAAAATTTATTTTAGAATTTAATGACGCTTCCTCCACCATTTTCAATCACATTATAAATCATATGTTACTTGATTTTATCCCCTTCCAGACGAAGGATGTTCGGTTGTGAAATAATTTAAGAACGTGTGCTGCTCGCATTCTATGTCTGTCTCTGTCTGCATCAACCTTCTCCGATTCAATAAAGGGAGACAAATATGGCCTAGATTAAATCGAACAAACCCAAAGTCTGATATTGACACAGAACGATCGACACAAAAGGATAAACGTATGGAGTAACCAGCCTGGCTGTGACGTCACTTGCACGGCCTACTTATATGCTTCGATCCCCGCCATAAGCGGTCTCACCGGGCTGGTTGTAAATGTCAAAAATAGTACATAACCCCAACTTTATTATTATAAATTTGATGTTAAAAGTTGGAAATTCGAGTGGAAAAGTAGAAAATAATAGGTTTTTCTGTTGCGTTTTGCACTAATTGCTGACTTCCACAACTCAATATCTGTTGTGAGATAACAGAGTCCTTGCAGCTGGGTTTTATAAGGGGACAACTTTGCATGGAATCGCACCTATGAAGTTGAAACTCTGCGGCACCACAATTCAAAGCGTTTTGCTTTTCCTCTTCAGTTAAGCGTACTCTTAGATAATTATAATTACACTAAAAATTCCTATAGAAAGAGTGTGAATTAATTCGAAAAATTTTTGAAAGAAATCATTATTATTTAATGGAAGCGATTTATTAGATATGTAAGGGTGAGAAGTTGTTCGGGAAGTTGTCAAATTGACACCCTGTATAGAAGTTTAAATCATGTTCATTGACCTACATATATCCATCACATGCGTCACATTCCGAACGGCTCTTACGCCAAAGTAAACAAATACCAAAGCCATCTTTAAGTTGATTTTGCAAGGTAGCGATAAACTTTAACCTCCTTTCGGTCGAGCGAAGGTAAACAAAACTATTTGGAGAAACCGAATAGCCGTAATTGGGATAAGATACTGCATACTGTTCAAGTCGGAGGTCCCCACGAAAATAAGGTCCCGCGCGTAAGCGTTTTAGTTTCCTTCGGGTAATTTAACCGAACGGAATGGGAACAAGTGAGGCTGAAATTTCTTTATCGATATCCAGATATAAGGAATGTCTTTGGAGTTAAGATATTTGTGTTAAACGAGAATTACTGATTATTATTTTAAATTGGGTATATTACTTAACCGCGATTTTATCTTAGTTTTTCACAAAAGTAACTAAAAGCCTCGAACTGGGTTAATCGCTGAATTGATAAACGATAGATATATTCATGGCCGTATATTGTACGACATACGAGGCTGAAACAGGGACGGAAGGCAAAGCAAGGGCAAAAAGCAATCAAACTTTCTTCCAAGCATAACATGGACCACCGTCGGCAACAAGGAACCAACTGACAAAACCAAAAATGGGAGAAGAACGGTAAAAGGGAACTGTCTTTAAAAAAAAATGCTAGTGAATATAAAAAGCTGTTCTTTTCAATCCAACCTATAATTCCTCCTATCACGTACTCTCATTTTAAAATTTGGTTATTTTTGTTATTTACAATATAAAATAAACCTAAGCTAGCATTACCCAACTAAAGGGATCCCAACTACCCTAATAATTTCCAAAAGAAACATTATAACTCGCGGTAGGGACCACTAATACTAACTAAGATATTTTAGGACTTACTTACACAATCGGGTGAATTTTCTTGTAAGAACTTATTTATACTCGCGTCGGAAACGAGTGTTCGAAGGTTAATTTCGGTTATTATTTAACCTCGCACCAAAATACACGAGGGATCGAAGATATTCCAGAATTATTTATACTCGCACTGAAATATACAAGTGTTTGGGGAAATTCCAGTATTATTTAAACTCGCCGGAACCACGAGTATGCGACGATGAAAATTTTCTCAGGCAAAATCCGCGGCTGGCTATTCTCGGAATTACTTGGAGTAAAACACTCTGAAACCTGTAGCCACCATTGCGGCACCCGTTTTGAAAATATCGAATCGCTGATGTGGATGCCAGAAACCGACTGACTCGTCTCCCAGACTTTTTCACAAAAATGGTCTATAGGGGAAGTCGTCCTGTTTCAGACTCCTGTCTCGTACAATATCTAACAGTAGTTTTATAACAATTTTTATGTTATTAGTCATAGCTCTAATAGTAATTTGTAAAGGTAAGTAATTTAATTTAGTTGAAATATAGTATTTTAATGCCCATGAGGTGCACGGTTATGGATGGCAACGCATATTCGCATTTCTAATCCATTAATTAACGCTTAAAGAATGCTCTCCGTTTTTAAATAATCGATTATTTTCGGTTTTAAACAAACAAACCATTTTTTTTTCCAGCTTACAGTATATTTATAATCCAGGCCTGTATCGATCGTCCGCCTACATGAAAAATCCTTGTAAATCTTTGAAAAAGCAAGCTAATACTAAAGATAGAGTCCCTTTTAAATTATACGTAATACGGGGCACTTTATACCCCTATTGGGTCTTTGAAACTATCATCAGGTCCTAATAATAAGGGATATTTCCCCGACTTTTTTCCAGTTTTTTCATCTTTCTTTTTCCGTTCCTTTCTATTATGGATGGCGCAACGATATGTTTTTGCCTTTAAAAGAATGAATAAAGAATGACAGTAAGGGATGGGGGCGAGGACGGACGGAGGAGGATTAAAGGGGGCTCGGGGATGGCTATAGGCAATGTGGATGGAACAAAAATTACACAGCGCCTTTTCCTTAACTTTAAAGTTTTTATTAATAATCTGTACCAAAATAATATTGTAAAAATAATTTCTAAAAACTATAGTTAGAATTTCTAGTAAATTTAGTAAAATCAAGTAAAATATACAGGGTGTTATGGAAATGACGTATTATATTTAAATGGGTGACTCCTGGGGTGTCCTAGAGAAGCGCTACATATTTTTTTTTAATCGAACGTTTAAAAAGTGGGGTAATTCACCCCTAAACCCACCCGGTTACTCCTCGGCACATTCATATATGATCATATTACATTGCCAAGCTGTGTAATCAACAGATGTTGAAGCCCAATGTTGCCAACTGTGTAAAAAATGTAAAACTTTAGATTCTTATAAAAATAATATTTAGTTTACCTAGTATCCAAATAGAAGTGAATCCAGGTGCCAGTACACTAGCAAGTAATCCAGGGCACTTCTTCAGTTTTTTTTTCTATGGGAAAAGCTTTATGCTCATCACGTACCCTGATGATAATGTGGAACTGCATAATAAGCTTAAACCCACTAAACCCCATTCGGCCTCTTATTTCCAATCTCTCGGAACATTTGCACTAAATGACTTAAACAAACACACAGACACCCACGAGTTTACAATTAGTTTTTTTGAAGATATGCACTTATTAGATTACACAAAAGCAATAAATACTAACGCATAATTACACTTTACAATAACCTACCGTACACATAAAACAACAGCACTATAGGATACAAATTATTTCGCAATTGAAATTCAGAAATAATAAAAACGCTAATTTCTAATGGGCTAATCAAATTTATTAATCCTTTACTGAAGAAGAATGATGAAATAATTATGTTGATAGACCCTTCATCCCTTTAAAATAAATGGTCTCGTCTAACTAGCGCGGTTGCCATAAATTCACATTAGTTTTCGCTTAGCTTTGCATCTCATGAACACATCTAAGTACCATTCAATCTGAATTAGTATTTTAAAGTGCTACTGTGTACACAAAAATACGCCCTTATTGTATAAGGTTTTATCGGGTGGTCTGGGAAATAATATAATTTTTCCATACATTGGTATTTGACATTTAAAAATTTTGAAAGTACATGACACGTTTGAGTCTGGTTGACATGTTCGGGTTTACTCGGTCGATCGATCCTTCTGTAATATTACTTTCCTGTATAATTATAGTCTCGGAAATGGCAACCGCGCTAGTTCGGGTTATTTTTCCGAATATGTACGAAGCACTCGAGTCCTGGAAGCGTCTATGTGAAGGGGATGTCCTTTCTGTCTGTCAACATAATTATTTCATCATTCTTCAGTAAAGGATTAATAATTTGATGTTCTAGGCCCATTAGAAATTAGCGTTTTTATTATTTCTGAGTTCCTATTGCGAAATAATTTGTATCCTATCTTCTAGGTGCTGTTGTTCTATGTGTACGGTAGTGTTATTGTAAAGTGTAATTATGCGTTAGTGTTTAGTGCTTTTGTGTAATCTAATAATAGGTGCATATCTTCAAAAAAACTAATTTGAAACTCATGCGTGTCTGTGTGTTTTAAGTGATTTAGTGTAATTTTATTTGTTCTGTCTCACTATGTGTTTTTTTCTCTCGACGATATGCTGGTTATGTTCCGAGATTGGAAATAAGAGACCGATTGGGGTTTAGTGGGTATAAGCTTATTATGCAGTCCCACACTATCATAGGGCACGTGATGAGCATAAAGCTTTTTCTATAGAAAAAAGAACTGAAGGTGTCTGTGCCCTGGATTCCTTATTCGTGTCAGCTTCCTGGATTTACTTTCTAAGTATTTTTATAAAAAATTAAAGTTTTACATTTTTACACAGTTTGGCAACATTGCGCGTAACAGGTGTTTGCAATACACTGCCACAGGGTGCTGTGATTCATTACCGCGGAGTCACTTGTGAGTAAGAGGGTTTGTTACCGCACTTTTAAAACGGTCGATTTGAAAAAAAAATATGTAGCGCTTCTCTAGGACACCCAAGGAGTAATTTTTGATAAAATTTTGCTATAATTTTATGACAGTTCTTAATAAAGGTTTTTTCAGTCACACATAGAGCCATAAATCGTGATTAGTTTTACTATTTTTATAGTAAATTTAACTAAGTTTTTCTTTACGTTCAGCTTTTTATAAACAGTTTTTCTATTGTTAAGAAGTAATCTACTAACTAGGTAACGTATTATACTAAAATGTTTCAAATCAAATCAAAAGTTCGCATTAAACATCTGCTATCAGAGTCTTTCTGCTTCCCTTTCAATTAAAACTGTATTTTCAGGAACTTATACGAATTCCTCCCGAACACTATCAAGTTTACACTCGGCTGCCCGAACACAAAACGAAATAAAACCAGCACGAAAATGTATATAGAAAATTAATAACAACGTCACAATAAAACTAGAAAACACTTTCAAACCCCGGCACAACGTAATAATAACACTCCCGCCCTAGGCAATGACGGCCGATAATGTCACTGGCTGTATTACCGGCAGCACAATAGTTGAGCGGTGCATAATGCCTGTCAGAATGTAAAAGCGATAAACTTCCGCGACGGCGGTATGCGGGGGCATAGTTGAACGGGAACGTTATGTTAGGACCTGCTGTGCTATATTTATATTGAAATGTTGTATGGAAGTTTGCACATTGCACTTTACCATTTTAATGTAATGTCGGATTTAAAGTAGATGCAGGGGCAGCCCTTAATGTCATCCTGCAAATATTACTACAGGAGAAGTACGGTAAGTTCATTTGCTTGAAATAGACATGGACCCGATATTCCTATATGCTTTGTACACGTCAACAGTCAACGGGCCGCCTGCTATTACGAAAATGAACACCTCATCTATCCATCTCTTTTTATCTTCTGTCTTGGTTGGGAAAAACAAATAATCGACGGACGTGAAAGTCTATATTTTTATCCAGTTGGCTGCAGACTTTGCACAGTCTTACCATATTGACCTAAGAACTACTATTTTTTCTACAACGCAATCCCACTGGCTTCCATCTATTAATTTGCTGGGCGTCAATCTGGGAGGAAATATGTCTTGGCATAACCACGTTGTGGCAATCGCCAAGATAGCTTCTCAGAAACTTGGTGTACTCTTCCGAACCAGAAAGTTGTACACACCTCAACAACTTTTGACACTATACAAAGCCCAGATTCGACCATCACTAGAGTACTGCTCTCATGTCTGGAGCTCTGCACCCAAACATACTCTTCGGCTACTGGATTCCATCGAATGGAGGGCCATTCGTCTGATTAGAGACCACGAGCTGACGAAGAACCTCGATAGCCTAGAACATCGAAGACAGGTTGTGGATTTGACTCTCCTTTACAGATATTTTCATGGAAAGTGCTCGACTGACCTTGCCCTCTTAATTCCGCCCAGAGCGGCGAATAGCAGAAATACACGACGAACCACTGCCGCTCATCCATATTTGGTTAAGCTTAGTCCTCCTCGAACTTCATTATTTAAGAATTCTTTCATCTGGACGACTTCATCCTTATGGAACGACCTTTCCGAGGTCGTTTTTCCCAACGAATATAAGCTTCAACGATTCAAAACCAACGTGAATCGCTTTTTGCGCACACGCACCACTCCCAGAGTGCCCTAAAGGATTTTTCCTATAGTGCTTGTGTTTGATCATAAAAAAAAAATACTTAAATGAAAAACAACGAAGGATTTCATTTAGCAATAACGACAAATATGCCAGTTGTTAATTCGGTAGTGTCAAACAACGAATACTTACAAACAGGAAGAAGACAAACAGCCGTGTTAACACATCGAAGCAAGTATGAACAAACGAACAAACCAGGCATCCATTACGTCTGGAATCAGCTGACAAACGCACGTGCTTATCAAATGTCACTTTTGTCAAAATTTTTATTACTGTCAATGTTTTAAAGTGACATTTAACCAACAAAAAACATTCAAACCCCTTTTATTTGATTTACTAAGTAATATTTAAATATTTACTAAGTAATATTAAATATTTAAATCAAATATTAGGATTCTGACATGTTTTAAGCTGTAAATATCACTTTAAAATAATCCTTACACACTCTTATATAATTTTTTTGAACTAGTAACGTAACTACAAATGAAAAATTAAACTTCAGAAATAAGCTTGTAAGCAGTTTTATTAAAAAATAGGAAGTAAATCATAATTTACATAAAATATTTTACCATCTTCAAGTGGGCTCTAGGTCCTAGCAAATATTTCAAGCTTCAAGTCAAAACATATTTTTGGGCCCCATGTGATTTAGGAAAAGAAATTATTATTGATGCTTACTCTCAGTAAAGATGACTAAATGAATATTTCAATTACAAATTACTCACTTGCACCAAAAAGGAAACGACGTTTCTCGTGAAAAGATTAGAATATTAAAAATTATTTTAAAATTTAAGGTCTTCTCCACCATTTTAAATCATATCAGATGTTGCTTGATTTCCATGCCCGCCAAACGAAGGAAGTTAGCTTGTTTAACAATTCGTGCTGTTCGCATTCTATGCATGTCTCTGTCTGCAGCAACCTTCCCTAATTCAGTAAAGTGAGACAAATATGACCAGGATCAAGTCGCCTGCAAAAACACTCACTTTTGGGCTTTCCATATTAACTCTACGTAAGTCTGATATTGACGCTTAAATGATGATGAGTGAAACAGATAGATAAAAGTAGGTTACTTGTGAGCGTATGGAGCAGAGTAGGCTTAGCATCACTTCCAAGGCCTTCTTACGTGTTTCGATTCTCCCCATAAGCTGTCTCACCGGGCTGGTGTCAAACGTGAATGCAGGTATGAAAGAGGGCCGTTCCAATAAGGCTTTATAAAAAGTACGTTCCGAACGCTCGAAGGCGATGAAATGTCTTTGCCTAATTAACAGAAAACGACAAAGAGAAATTATACTGAGTTTCAGAGCTCCCCATTTTGTTTACAACCAATCAACCAACCAACTGTTATTATGATAACCCAAGGCAGCCATGAATTGTTACATGGCAAATTGATACGGCACGTTTTCCATGTGGACGACGCAACATGGACGATTAGCGCGCAATATCTCCTTGGGCCATGAAAATATTTGCCGTCGTTTCCATAACAACGCAACCGAAACACTGCCAAACGGGTGTAGTTGTTGATTGATATATTGTTGATTTTTATACTAAAGCAGGTCAGATTTGTTAAATATTGATTATAATGGAATACGAAGATTTAGAATTTGAAAGTACACCTCCAGATATTGTTCGAAAAGCATCCGATGTTTGTAATAATTTTCTACCAAGCACATCAAGACAAAAATATGAAATCGCTTACAGTCACTTTATGGACTAGAGAATGCACAAGCCAAGCGAATTCTTTTTCTGAAAATACTTTGTTAGTTTATTTTGAAGAATTATCAAGAAAATTAAAACCATCCACATTATGGTCCCAGTACTCGATGCTGTAGAGTACCATAATTATTAAAAACTGCGTTGATATATCTAAATAAGTAAAACTACGCGCATTTTTGAAACGAAAATCGGAAAGATATGTTCCAAAACAGTCACAAACTTTAACTCCTGAAGAAATTCAACAATTTCTAAAAGATGCACCTGATGAAAAGTATTTGCTGGTAAAGGTATGTTTAAAAAAAATCTTATGGAAGATCGCATTTTTGGTTTTAATTTCAGGCTGCTTTAGCTATTGGCCTTACAGGGGCATGCCGTTGTGATGAACTTCGAAAATTAAAAATTGACGACAAGGAAGATTTCAATTCGGCTCTTTTAATAAAATTACCCGATACTAAAAAAAAGTTCCTAAAAATGTCACAGTCACAGGAGAATTCTACCAATTTTACAAAAAATATGCAAAGCTTGGACCATGTACGGGCGAGACACGCTTTTTTTTTAATTACCAAAATGGCAAAGGTACAAAACAGCCCGTGGGAATAAATAAATTTGGCACCATGGCGAAAGATATAGCGAAATTCCGGAATTACATACTGGCCACTGTTTCCGAAGGTCATCTGCGACTATTTTAGTTAATGCAGGAGCAGATCTTTTAACTCTAAAACGCCATGGGGGTTGGAAATCCAGCAATGTTGCTGAATCCTACATCGATAACTCCATAGCTAACAAAATGAAAATATCAAAACTTATAGTAGAATCGATTCAGCATCCAGCGCCACTAGAACCTGAATACAACAATGCTGTGGAAGCTCAGTACGTTTCCCCATCAGCTTCGACCTCAGCTAATATTTCAATTATCGAAAATGTATTGAAGCGAAAAGACCTACCAGGAATTACTTTCCAAAATTTTTCAAATATAGCGTTAATTACAATTTTAAGTAAAATATAGAAATGAGTTAATGTAATATGTATTATGTATTTTAATTCTGAACCTCGTTTTAAACACGTAAAAAGAACGCATCCGTAGAAAAAGTACAGTGTACGACACGTGAGAATATGACACATTTGTCCCTCGCTTGATTTGAACTTCTGCGCTCGGGAGAAATATGGAATTTTTCTCACTTGTTGTACAATGTACTAATTCTTAATTCAATATGGTACGATTATGCCAAGTCTGCCGTTAACTAAATAAGACCTTCTGAGTCACGTCCGTCGATTGTTTGTTTTTCCTAACCAAAACATATGAAACCAATCAGATGTTAGAATGAAGACAGAAACATATAGAAGATGAAAAGAGATGGGAATTCTACAGATAAATCCCAGATTGTTTTTTGTTGTGTTTATTTTCGTAATAACAGACGTCACAGTGACGTGTACAAAGCAGATAGAAATACCGGGTCCATGTCTGTTTTAAGTCAATGATTTGAATTATAAAAAAATTATTTTGATATTTGGCGTCATAATTACAGATCTCGATTTGAATCATAGTGCTACTACAGGTGATGACGCACGTTCATTCTATCCACGGCTCAACTGTAAGCAATAATCAGGCGCTGTATAATTTTTCTTAAAACAAATTATCTCTTACCGAGGCGGAGTTATTTTACTAATTCGAGCGCCCTGTATTTTTTTTACCTATTTTCTCCTATATTTCGTATGTTATTACATTCCATGTCAGGCTTTTCTTAAATTATGAACCCGCTATCTGAGATTCCATAAATAGCAAAATGCAATTCGCTTCTGCTAATTACTGTCAAATGTTCGGTCAGAGGTCGATCCTGCCTCTTGTGTGTACCTATTTCCTGCATTATTTTGACCCACGCTGCCGCCTTGTATATCATATCCAATTGAAAATATTTTAACCGGATAACCCAGGGGCGTGCCGTTGCCGGAAGCAATGTCTCCCCTAAAATATTGACCCGCTGAACACCCAGGGTCGTTCCTCGGCAGGGTGGTGCACACGAAATAGGAAGTACTTATAGTTTAAAAATATAATACTCAATAGAATAAATCTATGTATTTTCGAAACATTTATTTAAATACATTGTTGTAAAACTGGCGTTTTCCAATTAAAGAAAATTAATGAGGATTTTACGTTGGATTATTTTTTAAATAAAATAAATAGGAAAGAAGGTTAACACATAATCTTTCAATATGCAAAATCAGACCCGCTTCTTATGAGTTGCAATGTCAGCAGAAATCATGAGAACGGCAACGGCTTTTCGGGCCAGAGGCAGCGGAGAAGTTAGTCGGTTTTGGGTTCTTCAAGTACGCGGTAAACCGTCGATTGGGGATTCCCAGAGTCGTACTCAAACGCGATTTAGTTTTTTTTTTAATAATTTTTACGTAAGAAGGGGGGGGGGGTCCTTATTTTCGGCTACAGGTTTTAGAGTATTTATCACGGAGAATCCCGAGAAAAGTTAAACCGCGGATCTTTCTCTCAGTGAATTATATTTTTAAACGCTTGTGTTTCCGGCGCGTATAAACAACACTGGAATATTGCAAAGCTTCTTGCAAAATCCCAATTAAAATTGGGATTGTTAATTGACAATTACAACTGGTTTAACGTTAATCCGCAATTGCTATTAAAATAAATTTATCTCCCAATAATTTTACTATAAACTGTGAAAAGGCGATGAGAGATTGTTTAAAAAAATCAAACGAATCTTGAACTAATCCGACTGTACTCTGGCAACATCTATTTCTATTTTACAACTGCGCTACGATTCGGACCCAAAAGGTAAGCAAAAGATGAATGAATACTGACCTCGTAAACATTGCGATGATTGTCCTTTGATCTAATGGATTGTTATATATTTTGGTTGATTTGTGTTTTTTTGTGATTATTGGTGAAAAATCGTCTTTATTATAAACAATCATGGTGCATTCATGTGTAGTTTGTAAAAGAGTGGATCATTTAAATAAGAATTTATCTTTTCATAGGTAAGTATGGTTATGTTTTAATATTTAACCATCTGATATAACCAGACTTCAACATCGTTGCCATTCAGCCAACAAACATGTAGTTCTCTCTTCCACCCATTGCTGATTTTCAATATCATTTCAAATAATCACAGCTTCAGTTTCCAAGAGTTTTATGAATCGATTATGGGATCTGTAGTTTACAATACCTTTGGTTTTATTATATTTATAGTAAATTTAACTAGATAAGTTTTTCTTCCTGTGTAGCGCATTATGCAGCTGCAGCTGACGAAGTTACGAATCAATTTTCATTTAATTATCGTGCAACGTTTTCGAGTGGGAAGTATTGACTAAAAACCAATTTTATAAATTGTTGCCGCCGCCGTTTGCTTGTGCAGACGATGCTAGAGAGCTATAATATGCAATAAAGGCAGGTATATAGTCGGAAGAGGGTATGATATTAAATTTAATGCAAGTTTACCTTATGCGCTAGAGTTGTGAGCCAACTAACTATTTATTGGTAAACAGTTACTTGCTTAATAACAGGTTCAATCTATCAAGGAAACGTTCGCTCGTTGCCTTTGCTTTGTGTAACGAATACACGGTGATCGAATGCAGCTTTTAGGAAGATATACATAGAGTGATCGTGACACAAGGATATCAGATTGTTAATCATGAATGAGTCATGGGATATATTGAGATTAGTGTTGTGATCGCTCGAGCGAAAAACCGCTTGTTTACTCGATTATTGAAATAACCGACATCGCTCGATTATTAAAAAAACCGCTCGAGTTATCTATTCAGGCAAAAACCGTCGCTCGTCACTTATTATCTTTCACTCGATACAAACGCTTCGCTTGACGCCGACGGAAATGTACCGCTGTAGTGTGATCGAGTTAAAAAACTGCTCGTATATTCGAACAGTTTTTCATTCGATAGAAAATACTCTAGTTATAAATTCAGGCGAAAAACCGAAAAATATCACCTGTAACTTGATAACCGACCTTCGTTATACGGGCCGCGCCATCCGATTGTCGACGTTCGAGTTTGACGTTGAGCAGGTAATACGACATACGTCTTTCTTAAAGGCACATAAACGAGAAGGTGCATATAAAAAAAAAGTATGCCAAATCCCTTAGTGGAGTCATCGCGACATGGGTTTCGTTTTGACTGGCTAGCCAGCGGAGTAGTTTAGTTCTCCGATTGTAAATATTAAAAAATTAAAAGATATAAATTTAAAATTTTTATTTACTATACTTAAACTCGAGAAAACTTCTCAAAAATAACATAATAATAGAAATTGTTAATGAAAAATAGCAAAACGAACAAAATGGTTAACAAAATATATAGAAAAATAGGAACTTTTTGTTATTAAACTCAAGAAGACTTGTTAAAAATAACATACATTATAGAAAATGTTAATGGAAAATAAGAAAACGAGCAAAATAGTTAACAAAACATAGGTATCGACACATTTTTTGGTAACCAAAAGTAAACATTCTTAAATTTAAACAGGAACTTTTTAGGTATCTATTGCCGTGAACTGCATGAGATGAGTACATGAATTTAAAAAAAAATAAAAAAAACTTTCTTATTTTGCCAGTCGCGTAAATGAGCCTAAATTGTGGAAGAATTTGACAAGCTATTTTAAATATCTACATATTTTATGCTCGTAGATTGAGAAAGATGTGAAGAAAAATAACTCTTGGTAATACTTTTTGTTCGGGTTAAAAAAGCACAATAATAAACCCGAACAATAAATACCTACATATTAGGGTGATTTTTGCAGTTTTTTTTGTTTGGCATCGAGACACGTGGTAAAAATTCATTATTCACAAATAAATAAATTTCTGGAATTTTTTTGGTGGCTACTACAATTTTTTAGCTAATCCTGTGCCTACCCGTAGTTACGTGCCTGCTAAATACCCTACCTGATCACATGTAAACGGCTAGGCTGCCGGTCGAGCAGTTGGTGACGTAATCGCTTGGTGAATTGAAATTTCAAGCGATTCACTCGAGCGATTCACTCGATTATTAAAATCGCTCGAGTATCAAGTACTCGATTATTAAAATCATCGGTTTTCCCAACACTAAGTGAGATGTCGAAAAACTAGAAATTTTACAGGATATTTTAATTGAATGAGTGACATGACAATGTTTAAATATGAAAATAAAAGAAAATGAAACCCAACAACGAATATGAACCAATCTTCTTATTATTTTGCATATACCTACACGGGGAGAACATTTTTTACTACCATGAAACAATTAGAAACAATGAAAAATACAATTATAAAAAATCACCGACTTGAAACAAACATGGACCCGGTATTTCTATCTGGTTTGTACACGTCAATGTTACGTCTGTCATTACGAAAATAAACACAACAAAAGAGAGACGGGTATCTGTAGAATCTCCATCTATTTTTATCTTCTTCTGTTTTCGTACAGGTAACCGGTTTGAGATGTCTTTGTTAGGAAAAAACAAACAATCGACGGACATGACTCAAAAGTCTACATTTTTATCCAGTTTACGGCAGACTTGGCACAGTCTTGCCATATTGAGTTAAAAATTACTATTTTTTCCACAAACAATACTTAAATTTAACACATAAACACTGAAAAACAACAAATAATATTAACGTGAAAGCAGGTATGACAGATGGCAGTTCCAATAAGGGCTTTATAAAATGCTCGAAGGCACGTCGCCATGTCTTTGTCTAATTAACAGAAAACGTCAAAGAAAAATTATACTAACTTTCAGAGCTCCCCGATGGTTTTTCTGGAAAGATGTTTAGAATACACCTAAGAATGGGAATTGGTTAGTCTTCATAGACTGTGACCCAAAGTCGTATCGTTCTTGATGTTAAAGCTGCAAACACACTATTATCGCGTCACGTGAGATCACATGCTATCACGCCACACCCGAAATATCTCCAAGACGGTTTATGCGTGCTTATAAATAGGTTTAGAAGTACACTATAGTCACCTCATGCAGTTCACGGCAAGTCATACTTGACAGCACAATTTTATTTCTGCAAATTTACATATTCGGCACGCGTGATAACACTGTGTCAGAGTTTAACGCTAGAAGGCTACAAGATTCACTTGCCATCTTCACAAACACAAAATATGTAATAAAAATGATCTGCAGTGTACGTAGTCTGTTTCTAAGCCGTGACAGCATGTGCTATTTTGCCGATATCACAACACGTGAATTCACGTGACGTGATAATAGTGTGTTTGCGGCTTTAGATCCTTGTAAATAACCTTATGATTCTGGATTTAGGATAAAACATTTCCAATTCCCCTCGTAGTTTTCTTTTATAAATTTTTATGATGTTATCCTTTTTATTTCACTTTATGGAATCTAATATCAGAAACCGTCGATTTGAATAAAAATCTAATAACTTCCTTTTTCATTGAGGTCCGGTTAATAATTTAATGTAACCCAATGAATACGAACAGATTTCCAGTGAAAATTTATGTAATTTTTAATTCTAATTAAAACCATCTGTGCTATAATAACTCAGATAAACGTGTCAGGAGGAGAAATCGGAGAAAAAAAATTATGATCCAAGCCGAAGATAGGATAAGGCTGCTAGAAAGGTTGCAACTAGGGGTGGGCGAAATAATCGTCTCTCAGATTATTTGATATTCGGTTTAATTGATTTTTTTTTATATACAGGGTGTCAAATTGACAACTTTCCAACCTTAAAATCTCTCTGACAGTTCTTAAATATTATTACAAATCGGAAAGACACGTCAAATTTGTTGCGACAGGGGATGCTTCTAAAAATTTTGTGAACCTTCGTAGTTTAACCCTGTTGTTACCCTTAAAATGTTGCGTGGGGGGGGGGGGGGGGGGGTCAAGTGACCCATTATTTTAAATTTCTTTCCGATAATATCTAATTTATTATTTTTTGAGTACTCAGAAGTTTCAAAAATTGACTTATTATGTAAATTTTTAGGCCCATGACTTTGCCCCTTGTAAGGATGGGAAAGGGTGTTTCCTACGGACCCCTAATTACATAAGTCCCAGTGCAGTTATAGTTAGGGTTGTTTTTTCCCTGCACGTGGTGTATGGACCAATTTGTGTCATTCAAATGAATCTGCCAGGTAGTTTTAATCGTTTGTATGTTTTGCGGTAGATCTCTGGATTGTGTTATAGGATTGGTGTCGTTGTCTTTTTATCGGCAAGTTACTAATGTAGACCAAGAATGGCACGGGGCCCAGTACTGACCCGTGGGGTACACCGCTTAGTACTTCGAGCCGTCTTGATGTTCACATTCCAGACATGGCCAGCCGTCGCAATACGTGGTTGAACCTGCGGGTAACCGCAATCGGAACCGCAGCATCCGGTTGAAAACCCGATGTTGAATGCGGCCACAAAAAGGGATCATTTCGAAGATGGCCGTCCGCAAACTAAACCGTGCAGTTTGAATGGCAACCGCGCAGTTCGAATGGAAACCGCGCAGCTGGCCGCAGAACCGCAGAAGAAGCCGCTGCTGGCCAAACGCTCCGGTTTGCGGGTAGCCGTATCACAGTGCCAATAGAGTCCGAGAGAGCGTTGTTTAGTGAACCTGGGGATATTCTATGCCAACCGTGCCATAATTGCGATTTTCCTTTCTTTCGATAGTTGGCATGTAGAGGAGACACCTTCCCTCGTTATATCTTTGTTCGTAAACTAAATTATCACCTTGTATACTATAAAACCAGATTCAGGCCCGAATGCCATAAAATAGGTTAAATTTACTAACAGACGGACAGGGTGACAGTTTGGCATATACAATTCGAAAGTTACGACGGGGAATGGTTTGTGTATTTATTTACACAATGCTTAAATAATCAGATATAATGGTTAACATGTTGAGTAGCAGCGTTTCCCGAAGTTTGGAGTGATGCCGCGTGAGGCCGTGTAATATTAATAAAATAACCGCTGCGTTCCGCGTTTCGTTCTGTTGGGTAACAAAAATGCAATTTATTATTGGGACACGAGGTTTGTTCGAGTACCCGAGTATATAATAAGAATCATTCCTGGCGAAGGGAATTAGTATTATTTTCTATTTCTACGATTATTTTATCGAACAGTACACGCACACAAAAATAAATGCATTTTGTTTCTCTCAGAATTTTTTAATGAATTCGAAAATGTGGATACAGTGTGTTCCAGGCCTGCTTGATTACAAAATAAATTTTAACATATTTTGATTTTTATGAAATCGAGCAGGCCTTGGCCGGAGCACTATTTTTATTCTCCGTCTAGGTTCTTCTTCACAAAATATCGAAAAATTTTATTAAGAAAAGTTGCTCGGAAATCGAAATCATGCAGGTGTGCCGAATTTAATAACCATCAGCCTACATTGTTTTTTTCCGAGGTTTTTTCATTTCATACAATATTTTCCCTAGTTAGAAATACAGTGAAACCCCCTCATAACGGACACCTCTGATAAGCGGACATCTCTATTAAGCGTACATTTTTTCATAGTCCGGAACTAGGTATATGAAATTTCATGAAAATCAACCTCTCTTGGGCGGACTCTCCTCTGGGCGGACGCGGACAGGCTGTTTTCATACAAAGAGTGGGAAAACCCTCCTTTAAACGGACAAAAAATTTTAAAAGTATTTGGACACCGAATAAGTACGGTGCAAAAACTCTCTGAAGACAGACCGGCAACCAATCGCGTATGCGTAGCAGCGCGAAAGGACTTCGCCGAATGAAAGTATGTGTGATTCCCGGACAGCAGTCCACCGTTTATTTGTGAGTTGTAAGGTTAAATTCGCGTTCTGAGTCTGAAAGAGAATATTGATGTTGTGGAAGTTTGTAATTTGATAACAATGATTTGGGCGAGTTCATTAACATTGGTAGCAATGTGCTATTAGAAGATGATAGTGACCCCATTCCTACCGATTATGTAGCCCAAACTGAAACCACATCACTATCTGACGACTCTGATGAAGAAGTTGAATGCAGTAATCAAACAAATGTCACCAATTATCAACAGGCCATTAGTATGGTAAAGGAATTATAGGAGTATGCAAAGAATAGAGGTGACTCTACAGCAATGGAATTATTATCAGACTTGGAATTACATTTTCTAGATTGCAAGTTTAAAACGCAAACACGTCAAACTACGTTATTGGATTTTTTAGTACTACATCCTAACTAAAACTAGTGTATTTTTGTTATGTTATATTTATTTGTACACACATATACATAGTAATAATTTTGCATTTACATATTACCTAATATCAAATTTTCCATGGACGGACACATTAGACAGTCCCGTATGTGTCCGCCTAAGAGACGTTTCACTGTATCTCATTTCTTCAATTTCCACATGGTTTGTCATATTCGCCTAGGAAATGAAATTTGGTAATCGAATGTTATTTCCGAAAAATATTTTCTAATAAATGTATTTAATACCATGAAGATTTTTTTTCTGTTTAGAGGTTTAAAGAAACAAATAATTGGTGGTTATTAAATTCGGTACGCTTGCATGATTATGATTTCTGAGCAACTTTTCTTAATAAAATTTTCCGACATTTTGTGAAGAAGAGGCACCTTTACCTAGACGGAAAATAAAAATAATGCTACGATTTAACCCGTGTTCATTTCGCGCTTTGTAGGCACGAGGCGAATTTGATCTTCCCTTGCCGTTAGAAGAATACGTCGAGCGTCCGCCCGTAATCGGTACGCCGACAGAAACAACGATAATGGGAAGAAAGAGACCGAACGTTATCGGGGTCTGGACTTCAATTTTTAGCACTGAAACAGAGTTTTCTCGTTTTTATGAAAACGCTGCATTTAAAAAAAAATGTCGATTTTTGGCAAAAAGTCCTTCTACATGGAACAGTAAATAAAATGAAATCTAATATTCTTCCGAAACAAAAAATATGTGCTTTCCTCTAATTTTAGTTGCATTTCAAAGTTTTTTCCTTGAACATTTTTTTCCTAAAACAGAAATAAACGCTTGCGGAGAAAACTCGTTTAGAGATGGTTGGTTGGTTTGTTAAGGGCGGGGGTCGGTTTAAAGGCCCGAACTTCAAATCACTGCAGCCTTTCGGCTTATTGTGTACCCCGATCTTGTTAGAAGATGTTTGTTCCTTCTATGAGGTCCAGTAACCTTCTACCAAGCTTGTCATTCGCCGCAGAGTCTATATTCAATGGATCCGTTGTTTATCCTTATCACATATATATAACCATTATATTGCCAATACGAACGTTCCAAATTACAAAAAGTGTCCCCGCTATGGAATATCGCTTGGCACCATTGAGTTTGCGCAGTAGGGTGGAAATTTTATCGATCGCGTCAGAGCCGGCCCGACATTATTTGTTTTTGTTATTCATCGCCACCTTTGGTATGCTTTTTCAAATTACAGAAAAAAAAGTGGTTCATCCATATTGTTGTCGGTATGTTAGTGCTTATAAACTTTCATTACCTAACAACAATTTTTGTAAAGGAGTTTTTAATTTGTGGTGATTCAATTCGCTGTTTGTTAGGTTAGTAACTTGTTTTGTTTAAGATGAAAGGACACAAGTGCATGGTGCTTTTTTGCAAAAGTTGTGGATCAATACCAGGTATAGAGTATTTCAGGTATGTAGGTACATAATATATACGAAAATATTTTGCTTATCACATGATCCGATCGTCGGAACCGAATTTCACTAAAAAGCTTGTAAAAAAAAGAGGGAGTGTCACTCGTATACAATATAATATATATGTGATCACTACCTAACCTTATAATTAATGTATTTTTAATTTGTTGCATTAGTAGCTGATAATTCCCAAAATAGTCGATATAGTCATTCATTCTTAATTTTTGGTTTAGAAAAAAGTGAGGTTAAGAAACATACGACGTCGGATGAAAGTTAAAATAAAGCTCATCGTGTCGATTGTTACAAATATTCTGACGGAATTTGGCACCAAAAGTTTACACCAAGCAGTGCACCGTCGGACATCATATCGTCAGAAATCGTATGCATGGAACGCTTAAATCGAACTAACCAGTGAAAGTTGCATTAAAAAAGTTGAAATCCGGTCCTGTCGAATGTTTATTTTCACAAGGAAATTTCCGAACTGCGCAAACTCACTATTACCCGTTCGAGGTCCATAGCGGGGACATAATTTCAGATGGTATTAGCAATATAATGGTTATATATATGTGATCCTTATCCGTTGAAGGTGTTTTCGCATCACTTGTTTTAACTGGGGCCGCGTCAGGGTTAGCATCCCATTCGATAGTATTTTCGATGGTTTTCCAATTACGGCACGTGCGTGTATTAGACCAGGTAACTCTTACCATCGAGATAGGTGTTGTTTTTTCGACCATCTATCAAATGTTGTTTTGGTTGCCTGTTTTGATATTCCAAAGGCCGGTGCAGGGCCCCTGAGACTTTGGGCAGATCCGGCTCTCGCTAGTTCATCCGCCTTTTCATTCCCTAATATCCCAGAGTGACCAGGGACCCACAAGAGTTCCACCTTGTTCCCCCTGGCCGCCAGTACTTTTAGGTTGGTATGGCACTGCAGTGTAAGTTTTGAAGTAAACCGATTGGAGTTCAGAGCCTTAAGAGCAGCTTGGCTGTCCGACAGGATGTAAATCTTTTGGTTGTGGTAGCCCTTTTCAAGATTTTGTAGTACGCATGCTTGTATGGCATGAACTTCCGCTTGGTATACTGTGGCGTAGTTCCCCAGAGGAATGCTTATGTCCATCCTGGGTATTTCCCCAAATATACCAGCGCCCACACCGTTGGCAGTTTCTGATCCATCGGTGTAGAAAACTAGACCCTTGTCAAACGACGGGGGTGCACTGTTCGTCCATTCATCAAAGTTCCAGTCAATCTTGAAAGGCTTTGTGAAATCGCATGTTGCTTTCATACGATCAGATTGCATGTCCAAGAGCTCATCGTTGATTAGATCCGAGGCTCTTGTGTGTCCAATTTTTACGGGGTGTTGTGTCCATTCCCCATTTGTGATCATCCTTGAGGCGCTGCAAATAGCCTCCATTCTGATGTGGATGTCTAGTATTAGTCTCAGTTTAGAGATACTCCGGAATCCACTTAAGAGAGGATTTTTATTTGTATTGGAATTCGATCAGAGCATAAAATATGAACTAAATAGTTTTTACTGCTCCATATCGAAAAAGATGATGGACTTTCCTCGAGCTGTTAACAAAATTGGACATTTTTCGTTAAAAAAATGTTTTTTTAAATGTACCATTTTCATAGGAAGCGAAAACTCCGTTTTTCAGCGTAGAAAATTGAACTATAAATAGATCCCGATCACGTGCAATCTCTTTGTTCCGATTATCGTTGTTTCTGTCGGCGTACCGATTACGGGCGGACGCCCGACGTATTCTTCTAACTGCAAGGTAAGATGCAATTCGCCTCGTGCCTTCAAAGCGTGAAACGAACAGGGGTCAAATCGGAGATTTCGATCCTCTTAATAACTAAATAACTAATAATAAAATATTTACTATTAAAATTTTACTATAGGCTTTTTTCTGTGAGAATAAGCCTTTTCAAATTTTGTACGCATATTGCTTGGAACACAGCCTCTTATGTTTGAGAAAGCACGAAGTAATTAATACCTTATGCCTAAAAAACTTTTTAAACATTTTTTTTGTCGGTACAATGTTACAGTGTTTGATGAAACCTTTTCAACGCATTAAAAAAGCTGTCATCAAACGGTTCGCTCACACTCATCGAAGAAATTCACAGTTTAGACTGGAACGGGGGGTAAAACAAGAACTTATTTTGTTTGGATATATTTACATACAGACATAACAACTTCTTAGCGGCTGGAAAAATAAATGCTGTTAAGATATTAAAGTGACACCAGTCCATCGTTACTCTTTTTTTTAACGTTCAGGCGACCCCAGGAGAGAATGAGGGATTGTACTGAGGGGAGTACGAAAGATATTTTATTTAAAGCCATATACACCCATTTTCGACACTTTTATAGGGTATCTCCGTAACTGTCAGTGCTATCAAAAAAGTAATGTAGGTGTCATGTACTCTTTTTGGGTCAAACTTAAAATGATAAAATCAAAATTTGAAAATTTTCGCTCGCTTAAGAGATACGGGGGAGAATCAAAAAATTGACAATTTCAAAATGACCCTATCATTTCTTAGTTAAAAGAGATACAGAAAAATGTTTTATACAAAAGTTTCTTTATAATTTTTGAATAATCTGCCGTATTTAGAATAAGTATACGCTGTAAGATTAAAAAGTTATCGGACCTAACCCCATTTTTGTAAATGAAGCACCCAGTATATTTTAATCTAAGATGATTGCATTTCAAATTCTACTTTCAAATATATAACACACCATGGATAATATTGGTTTCCTAGGCAATTTATTTAAAATTTATTACTTTAAACCACAGTAGGCCATGGAACAAAAGCTAATATCCTAGAGACAACTATGTTGACATTCTACTTGTTATTAACATTTAACGTCAATTTCATTTTTACATATTCATTTGTGAAAATGTCTTATCAACATTTTGAAAAATTTGATATGATATCTATCATCCATGGTGTGTTATAAATTTGAAAAGAGAGTTCAACTGCTATATTTTTAGATTAAAATATGCAGGGTGTTCTCTTACCTGGCCCCGTATACTTATTTTGAGTTTATAAATAAACTTCTGTATAAAACATTTTTCTGTATCTCTTTTAACTAAGAAAATATAGGGTAATTTAGATATTGTCAATTTGTTGATTTCCCCCCGTATCTCTTAAGCAAGCGAAAATTTTCGAATTTTCATTTTACCATTTTAAATTTGACCCAAAAAGAGCACATGATACCTACATTACTTTTTGGATAGCACTAACAATAACGGGGATATCTTATAGAAGTGTCGAAAATGGCACACCCTGTATATTGTGTCCCAGGATACTCAAAGCGCCATTTATGGTTATTTTTCTTCAATTTTTCATCAGGGTTTAAAATAAGGCATTTCCAGAACAAACCCAAAAATTATTCTTTTATTTTCTCTAAATAAAATTAATTGTTTGTGGTAAGAACATCCAATAAATTTCAGTTGTGCTAATATTTTGAACGCCCTATGTAAACTATGTATCATTATTCGATTGAATTAGCCGTTACTTAATGAATATCCATTATAAAACTAGTTAAATAATATAACACTACACTAAATTTTCATTGCGAATTTCATTAAGAAGTATGGATGATCGGAAGCAGATTGATGTTGTGTACACGGACTTCAGCAAGGCATTTGACAAAATTAGTCATTCCATACTGATGGAGCGTCTTGCTGATGTCGGTGTGCATAGCAGCTTATTGAGATGGATTTGGTCCTATCTTAGTGATAGACGACAAATGGTCTCCGTTGGTGGTTTCTATTCTAAACCTTTTAACGTACCGTCTGGTGTGCCTCAGGGCAGTCACCTTGGTCCCCTGTTTTTTATTATTTACATTAATAATATACAACAATGTTTTAAATTTTCTACATTTTTGATGTACGCAGATGACCTAAAAATTTTTCGAATAATCAGGGTGCCAGGGGATTGCCATTTGCTGCAAAATGATCTTAATGCCTTAGTAAGATTCTGTGAACGTCAGAGTTTATTTCTTAATCTAGGGAAGTGTGTATCGATTACGTTTACCAGAAATAAGAATGTACACAATTTTCGTTATAGTATTAATAATAGTGATCTCGAATCAGTTAATGAAATACGCGATTTGGGTGTTATAATGGACACTAAGTTAATTTTTAGCTCTCACATTGAACAGGTTATCAATAAGTGTAATCGATTTTTAGGATTTATTATAAGAAACAGTTTAAATTTTAATAATCCTCAAACAGTTCTAAATTTGTATTATGCGTTTATATTTAGTAAACTTAGTTTTGCATCGGTTGTTTGGAACCCTCAGTACGCGGTTTACCAGCGAAGGCTGGAAAGTATTCAAAACAAATTTTTACGGTTCTTATCACGAAAAACAGACATAGCTATAGTCAATAGCAACTATACGCCTATAATGGAAAAATTTTCTGTAATGCCACTTACTGAGAGACGAATGGTTTCCGATGTAGTTATGATCTACAAGTTGGTGAATGGTCTTGTTGATTCGCCAACGCTGAGGTCAAAGTTAAGCTTTAATGTTCCGGTTAGGGACTTAAGGCTTCAAAATACTTTTAATATTCCACTCAGAAATACAAATTCTGGAAAAAATTCTCCTCTCTGTAGAGCGACTAGGGCATGTAATAGGCTTTCTTTAGGGATGGAAATGTTCGATATGTCTATAATTAGATTTAAAAAATGTGTAAAATCAATGCTATAAAGGTTCATAGATTTTTTAGGTTAATATAATTTAATGTATACTTAATTTAATAACTCCCACTAGCCAATACCACAAAGTGGATGCTATATTGGGTTCAGTGCCTGTTGTATCCCTATTTTTGTAAATAAATAAATAAATAAATAAATAAATAAATAAATAAATAAATAAATAAATAAATAAATAAATAAATAAATTGCTGTACTATAGGATATGATAAGAAAAAGACCTTAAAGTTTGGGGAATCTTTTATCCGAGCCGCCACTGATCACAACCCGGCAATTATTACTCCCAATCGTCCGTAATCTTTTGATTGTTTCGTGATTTCTGATTCCGTGGATTCTTCCTCTGCTTTTCGCTAATTTCGGGTCTCGCGCGGCCCAAATTCGAAAAATATGTTAATGCCGCAACCGAACTTTTTAAATAAAAATGTATCCTCCGGGTGTTTTTCGTTTTTTTATGATAATTTGGCGTTTGATATGGTGAGGTCTCGCGAATGCAGACGCATTTCTAGGGACGCGATAATATGGAAATTCTTCGATTATTCTTTTTTCTGTTTGAATAGAATAATAACAGTAAGATTAGTTTATTTTTGCTGAATAATCTGCTTATAAAACATCTATTAAATTAATTGTGTCGGTGCCACAGTGAAAAATTTTCAAATTACCTAAGGGTTTGTGTTTGTCGCGTTGTTTTTATCCTGTTTTTTAGGGATAAGAAACTTGGCAATCAAGCGACGTTGGGAATGGTTAGTACAGGTCGACAAGTCAGGGTGAGTTTTTTAAAGTGTTACAAGGCGATATCTCGCAAACGGTTTAAAATATTTTCTTGAAATTTTAATGAGGTAATAGTGAGATGGGGGGACATATTTAAACATATTTTTGTTATCTACCCCCTTTCCCCATTTTGAGGGGTGGGGGGTAACTTTGAAATTTTAAATGGGAATATGTACTTTTGTTTATTAAATTCGGATCTACGTAAAAAACTACGTATTTGTACAAAAAAAATTTTTGGTTAGCTCCACTGGTTACCGAATTATAATTAATTAGGTTATAAAAATTTAAAAAATATTATTTACCCTTTATCGCCTGTCATGTTTCAGAAGATGTTCGAAATGTCTCCCTTCAACTTCCAAACACTTTCTCACTCTTTTTTTAAACGAATTTCGTACCCGCTCTAACATTTCAGGTGTCACTAATAAGCAGGCAAAGCGGATTCGGTCTTTCATATTGTCTATAGTTGTAGGTGCAGTCGCCATCACTTTGTCTTTTATAAATCCCCAGAAGAAAAATTCAAGAGGGGTCAAATCCGGAGACCTAGCAGGCCAATTGACCGGACCAGCTCGACCAATCAACCTGTTTTCAAACAATTCGTTTAAATGATTACGGACCTGTATTGCATAATGCGGTGGAGCTCCATCCTGAAACCACATGTCAGGATTTATGTTTTGGTTTAATAATAGTGGTAATTCGTTCCTTAAAAAATCTGTATACATTTCTCCATTTAAATGGCGTTCAAAGAAATGCGGACCAATAACCCTATCTCAAATAATACCACACCAGACATTAACTGACTAAGGATGTTGATTTAGCACAGTTCTCATCCAGTGGGGATTTTCCGATGCCCAGTAGTGCATAATGTGTCTATTTACCTTTAAGAAAACAAACAATAAAAAAAAATTAATTTCTAACGACAAGGGATAACTTAAAATCCTACCTGGCCACAATTCTGGAAACTAGCTTCATCAGAAAAAACAACATTCTTTAGAAACCTGTTATTTCCTTGCATTTGCCATGTTACCCAATTGCAAAATGTAACGCGATTTTCAAAGTCTTACTCATAAAGCTCTTGGTGGAGTGTAATGTGGTATGGATGAAATTTGTACATATGCAATATGGTCACAACCGATTTTTGGCTTGTTCCAGCATCTGCAGCAAGCCGTCTGGAACCTACATGCGGGTTAATAGCTACCATTCCTAAAACTCCAACTGCCCTATCTGCATCTGTTTTAGTTCGCTTCCGAAATCGTGGTTTTGACTTCAGGCTGCCAGTAGTGCGACATCTAGTTTCCAGCCTTTTAAATGCCATGTGAGATTTCAGGTTGTTAGGAAACCTTTCCGCCCACCTTAGTGAAGCTTGTCTGTAGTTTCTTCTGCCCTCCCCCAACATTAACAACATATCAACTTGCACACTAAAATTCGCTTCCATGTTCAATTGACCAAGCTGAGAAATAATCGTTGATATGTAAAAATTCTCAACTGACTGAAGTCAAAACAACGCATTTCCATGTAAACGAATAATAATTTTGAAATAAGTGAACTTGATTTATTTTAAATTTAGTTATTTTTTAAACCCAATAGAAATTTAATAATAAATTAATTATAATTCGGTAACCAGTGGAGCTAACCAAAATTTTTTTTTGTACAAATACGTAGTTTTTTACGTAGATCCGAATTCAATAAACAAAAGTACATATTCCCATTTAAAATTTCAAAGTTACCCCCCACCCCTCAAAATGGGGAAAGGGGGTAGATAACAAAAATATGTTTAAATATGTCCCCCCCATCTCACTATTACCTCATTAAAATTTCAAGAAAATATTTTAAACCGTTTGCAAGATATCGCCTTGTAACACTTTAAAAAACTCACCCTGTATACATACTTATTTTAAAAAATTCTAAATAATGCTTTTTATTATTATTCGACATTGTGGATCCTCGCATGTGGTAGTAATAGTAGTAATTAGAATACGTTTCAATTCGATTTTGCTTGATAAATCCGGTGAGATACCGCATGCAGTGCAGACGAAGAATAAAGAAATGAAAATATTTAATCGTAATTAACACAAATAATAATCTTTCTTACAACTTGGTCAATTACACTAAAGCATACTTTGCATTTGGTTCCTTAGTCTGAATCTTTACTAAGCCCCGATATTCCGTGCTATAGTTATCTGTCAGGTATATGTCAGTACTATTGGACATTGAACAATCAAATATCCACAGTCAATTGTAACTAATAGCAATGGCGGAGGAACCGATACTTGATAATTACGTGTTATGGCATGTTTACTATTATTACTTACCTACCTATCAATACAGGATTGAATACTGCTGCGGAGGACATAGCGATATATAGATCAATCCTCGTTGTTAAGCTGAAGCATATTTGGCTTTTCGTATTGGCATAATTATGCACTGTGCAAGCAAAAATTTCGACTTGGTTAATGGAGCTTCTATACTGCTATATTTAGTAGATATAAATAGAGATTACGGGTATACGAGATTGATTTTTGCGCACAAGAAATAATTAATAAAGTCAATGAAGCAACACAAAATGTATTGCCTGAAAATTCGAAAGAAGCTTAGCAAAGCGGGGAGTTTTCTAAAGTACAATTGCTCTAATTGTCTTATGAACCGTGTATTTTATAACACTTTTTCTATTTGGGCCTTTAAAGTCTGAAAAACAATTGAACACAACAAAGCTTCTTCCCATCCGTCATAATTAAAAATAAGTTAATAAAAATGAGTCAGGAAGAAAGTTGTACTCCGTCAGAAATACGAGAAATTGCAGAAAATAATCTAGAAAAACTTTTAAAAAGAATATGCAAAACTTTGAGTTATGGTGCGAGCAGAACAAAGTTCAAAATATTGAACAAAATATTGTGTCGACACAGAATCTGACAGGAATAACAATTAATTCCCAGGAAATGTATACAGTAACTATAAATATGTATACAGGGTGGCCCATCGAAAACAGTCCAGCAAGGTTTACGGCTGTGTACGTGAAAATTAAAAAAAGAACCTCATACCCGTAAACTTGTGTTTTCAGGGGGACATGTTTCACTATTAATTTCATCCCTGAACCTCAAACACCCCCCCCCCCCCAGGGGCGGCTACTGCCCGTGTTATTTCAAATGGGAATGGGTATGTTATACATCTTTTTAAAGGGCATTAAATTCTCTTTAAAATGGCGCTTTGTTTTGTAAATTTGAGCTACGCGCCGCCTAGAAATTGCGTTTTAGAAAATGTAATTTTATTGAGTAATACTTGCATGTTATCTTATTAAATGTTGAAAATGTCCGCCATTCACCTTCACAATGTCCGAGAACACTTTGAACAGATCTTGTACTATTGTATGGAGGTGAATGGCGGACATTTTCAACATTTAATAAGATAACATGTAAGTATTACTCAATAAAATTACATTTTTTAAAACGCAATTTCTCGGCGGCGCGTTGCTCAAATTTACAGAACAAAGCGCCATTTTAAAGGGAATGTAATGCCCTTTAAAAAGATGTGTCATAACATATTCATTCCCATTTGAAAAAACAAGGCCAGTAACCGCCCCCGCTAGGGGGGGTTGAGGTTACAGGGATGAAATTAATAGTGAAACGTGTTCCCCTGAAAACAGAAGTTTACGGGTCCGAGGTTTTTTTTAATTTTCACGTACACAGCCGTAAACCTTGCTGGATTGTTTTCGATGGGCCACCCTGTATATAAAGTAATATGATAATATTATATTGAATTAAAAATAAAAATAGTACTTTATTGAATAAAACTTTAGAAATAGAGCATAAATTTGAAGATATTTCTATTATTTTTAGGTTATGTTGTTTTATAGTTGTGACTAGAAATGAGTTGACGTACACCGTCAGCATGTTATATATTCCGAGTATAGGTATTTCAGATAAATATCTAGTAAAAATGATCTATTTGCAAGATTAAAGGTTAGTATTTTAAAGTTTTCGATAAAAAATTGTTATCGAATCCATAATGCCTAGAAAACTAATTTCAACGAAATCGAAGTAAGCCTAAAATTCTAACCCTACTTGATGCGAACATAAAAAAATAAAATTTCAGTTTCATAAAGTGGCAGGTTATGAAATTTTTTTGCATTTCATAATGTAGCCATTATGAAACCCAAATAGAAAAATACTATAGTTTTTCTAAAGGACGCTACTGCATTCTCTAAAAACCGATACGGTCTTATTTTCATTCGACAGCTATTTCGTTGCTAAAACGGCTCCGTTCCGATCCTCGGTCGGAACTGTTCACACTCGTATTATGCAATTTTCTATTTGCTATTCGTTTTCCCGGTTTTATCTAATTTTTTCGCTTTTTATCTCTTGGCGTTTTATTTGTTTTTTTTTTCAGGTTTGCTAATTCGCTCGCAAATATTCCGATCCCGGATTAAAAGGCGGACAAAATCTTTCCGTTCGATACGGCAGTGGCGACTTCTCCATTAGGTCGTTGGGTCAATGACCTCCCAATAAAAATTTAAAAAATAAACCTTTCTTTTTAAATTATAATTTATTATAAGTGTACCTACTATAATAATTTACCTTTAATATTTTAAGCGGCGCTCCCCCCGTAAACGCGTACTCGATCCTTATCAAGGATCCAGTGCAATTGGAAATCGGGCTCGGACCCGTGAATGTCCTCAATGCGTTAAATGCATACGGATTTATCCGAACAAAAGAAGCCTCGACGTTAGCGGGTGCCGGGTAAACAGCCGGCTCTAATAACATCTGAATAAGATGTAAGTCGTCTCATCATTATCGCGTAATTATGAAATGATTGGAAAAGAGATCGCAGGTTCCAAGTTGGATGTAGCTCGCACCTTTTATTTTAATTTTAGCTGTATAATATGGACTATTGATGGAGGACAATGGAGGGATTATTTTAGTGTGCATTTTATTGGATGTGTAATCGTTAAATGTGTTGCTGAAGTTCAGGGCAATTTAGTTATTTCTTTGTTGTTTTTTTAGTAAGTATAGTTTTTATTATTTTACACTAACTTATTACAGATAGATATACATTATGGCGCTGGTTCAAAAAGTTAAAGAACTAAATTTCGAAAAGCGTTTGGATTAGTGTTGGGGAAAACCGATGATTTTAATAATCGAGTACTTGATACTCAAGCTATTTTAATAATCGAGTGAATCGCTCGAGTGAATCGCTTGAAATTCCAATTCACCAAGCGATGACGTCACCTACTGCTCGACCGGCAGCCTAGTCGTTTACATGTGATCAGGTAGGGTATTTAGGAGGCACGTAACTACGGGTGGGCACAGGTTTAGCTAAAATATTGTAGTAGCCACCAAAAAAATTCCAGAAATTTGTTTATTTGTGAATAATGAATTTTTACCATATGTCTCGATACCAAACAAAAAAACTGCAAAAAATCACCCAAATATGTATTTATTGTTCGGGTTTATTCTTGTGGTTTTTTAAAACAAAACGTTTTTTTCTTCACATCATTCTCATTCTACGAGCATAAAATAAGTAGATATTTAAAATGGCTTGTCAAGTTCTTCCACTTTAAATTATCTGTGTGCCCTTTAAAAATGTAGGCTTAGTTACGCGACTGGCAAAGTAAGAAAATAGGTGATTATTTTATAAAATTCATATTTATAGTTACCTAAAAGTTCCTGTTTAAATTTAAGAATGTTTACTTTTGGTTACCAAAAAATGTGTCGATACCTATGTTTTGTTAACTATTTTGCTCGTTTTCTTATTTTCCATTAACATTTTCTATAATGCATGTTATTTTTAAGAAGTCTTCTTGAGTTAATAATAAAAACTTCCTGTTTAGAGAAGATTACCAACGAATTTTTCTATATATTTTGTTAACCATTTTGTTAGTTTTGTTATTTTTATTTACAATTTCTATTATTATTATTATGTTATTTTTGAGAAGTTTTCTCGAGTTTATAGTAAACAAAAATTTAAAAATTATATCCTTCGGAGAACTAAACTACGCCGCTGGCTAGTCAGTTAAAACAAAACTTAACAAAATACATGCCGCGATTACTCCGCTAAGGGATTCGGCATACTTTTTTTATATGCACCTTCTCGTTTATGTGCCTTTAAAAAGACGTATGTCGTGTACTTGTTCAGCGTCAAACTCGAACGTCGCCAATCGGATGGCACGGCGCGTAGACCGAAAGTCGTCTATCAAGTAGCCGGCGATATTTTTCCGGTTTTCGCCTGAATTTATAACTAGAGTATTTCCTATCGAGCGAAAACCTGTTCGAATATACTAGCAGTTTTTAACTCGATCACACTACAGCGGTACATTTCCGCCGGCATCAAGCGAAGCTCGGGTATCGGTGAATGATAATAAGTGACGAGCGATGGTTTTCGCCTGAATAGATAACTCGAGCGGTTTTTTTAATAATCGAACGATGTCGGTTATTTCAATAATCGAGTGATCAAGCGGTTTTTCGCTCGAGCGATCACAACACTAGTTTGGATCTAAAAGAAAGTGGTCGTCCTCTGTCAGATCTAAAAATTAGGCAGACTAGCAAACGGTGTCCAAGATTTAAAGCATTTAAAAGACAAAAACATGCTACATATGCAGACCACTTGCTATAACTCATGCGCTTTCCATAATGACCTCCCATGAGATTGACGAGGAGCCGCCACTGCGATACGAGATATTTGCATAGGCGTAACTGGGGGAGGGGGGGTTAGGTGCGCTATGCACACCCCAGACTGCTCTGGTGTCCACTCCAGAATTTCCGAAGTTCGAAGCCATATATATGTCATAGTGACACTTGCCATTAAAATCCTACGAGACTAAGGGATAGGCCCCCCCTGCAAAATCATTCTAGTTACCCCAATGGATATTCAATATTGTCTTCCACCAAGTGCGAATCCAGAACTTTGGTTAGGACCCCCCCCCCATTGTTAAAGTGGACATTTTTCCATTACCCCTCGTAAGTACATACGATAAAAAGAGACACCACAGAGTAGCTTTCGTTCCGTGCCGGAAGCAAGACGCCATTTTCTTACATTATTTCCATGAATTTTGTTGACGGTTACCCCTCGTACACCTAAAATTAACTTTGTACCGGCTCTAAAATTAAATGATTTAAATTTCACACGCTTTGTGACACTGACAGCGGCTTTTGTTATAACTTTAATAATTAACTTGGCGTGCTACACACTGCTCTCTGTTGTTTTCACTGTAAATGATGAAAATTACAAAGCTTTTCCCGCTTGCAAAAAGCCCGTTTTACTGGGAAATCTGAAACTTTACGGGTTTTCTATTAAATGCCTATTAGTCAGTAGACCCAAAGTGTAACTAGCCGCCTCTGGGTCTCGACGGTCACGATTTGGGGGGGTTGCCAAGATGTGTTAAAAATACCGAGATAGTGTACCGAGTTGTTTACCAGCGGTCAGTTTTCAATTATAGGCACATGGAGAAAAGGCTATAAGTAAAATTATTATAGTAAAGATTTTATTGTAAAATTTCCTATAAAATATAGTAAATTACATGTTTTATTAGTAATCCATACCAAAATAATATTGTGTATATGTTGTGTATTGTAATATAATTTACAAAAAAGTATCGTTTTTTGAAATTTTTTTTTTTTATTATTACAGACAAGCGCTGATCTAGGGGGTAAAGTGCTCTTTTTGGGTCAAACTTAAAATGGTAAAATCAAAATTAGAAAATTTTCGCTCGCTTAAGAGATGCGGGGGAAAATCAAAAAATTCACAATTTCAAAATTACGCTATATTTTTTTAGTTAAAAGAGATACAGGAAAATATTTTATACAGAAGTTTCTTTATATTGATTGTTGAATAGTCTGCCGTTTTCAGAATAAGTATACGGGGACAGGTAAAAAAGTTATCGGACCTAACCTCATTTTTTTAAAATGGAACACCTTGTATATTTTAACCTAAAAAGATACTGTTTTAAATTCTCCTTTCAAATATATAACACACAATGGATGATATTGGTTTCCTAGGCGATTTATTTAAACTTTATTACTTTGAGACGAAATATTTAGATTAAGGTAAAAAATAACGGGAATCATCGCAAATGTTCCGGTTTGTTCGCAAATGAATATGTAAAAATGTAATTGACGTTAAATGTTAATAGTCAACATAGTTGTTTGTAGAATATTAGCTTTTTGTGTCATGGTCTACTATGGTGTTAAGTAATAAAGTTTAATAAATCGCCTAGGAAACCAATATCATCCATGGTGTATTATAAATTTGAAAGGAGAATTTAAAATAGTATCTTTTTAGATGAAAATATACGGGGTGTTCCATTTAAACAATTGAGCTTAGACTCGATAACTTTTTTACCTGATCCGGTATACTTATTATGAGAACGTCAGATTATTCAACAATCAATATAAAGAAACTTCTGTATAAAACATTTTTCTGTACCTATCTCTTTTACTAAGAAAATATAGGGTAATTTAAAATTGTCAATTTTTTGATTTTCCCCCGTATCTCTTATTTATTTTTTTATTTTTTTGCTTTGGCAGGTGTGCCATTCGGCCAGTCGCTAATTGGTTTATTTATTCGATCGTTCAAACATTTAGATTAAGGTAGTTCAATTTAAACTTATTCCCTGACAGGAAGAATACAAGGTCACACTCTTCTCGCTCTGGACCGATCAGAGCATTCTATAGACAAACAGGAGGACCCGGGGAAAACACATAACAAAGGGAACCGTATCTCTTAGGCGAGCGAGAATTTTCAAATTTTGATTTTACCATTTTAAGTTTGACCCAAAAAGAGCACATGACACCTACATTACTTTTTTGATGGCACTAACAATTACGGAGATACCCTATAAAAGTGTCGAAAATGGCACACCCTGTACAATGTCTGATAATATAGATACTATTTCCTTTCAGTAGCAAATCTAAAATTTCGGAAGATTTAGACTCTGAACAGATACGACTAATTATGATATTATAATTATTAATATAAATATTAATAAATGTAGCTTAATATAAGTATAAATAATAATTTCAAAATTAATCCACTGCGTAATTTTCTGTTCCGATTAATAAAATGATAATCAGTATTAATACCTAAACAATTATAATGCACATAAAATATTATCAATCCCAGAGAAAAATCTCTGAACAGCATTCGCTGATATTTTATGTAGGGTGCCATGATTTACCAATATAAACAAAAACGGCTTCGCGAGCGTCAGTGACACCTGCATTAAAAGTGGGCGGTAGTTCGGGCCGGGGTCGCGTCTTATTTCGTGTTTGTTAGAAAATTCTTAATTATTATTTAGGAATTAGCGGATTTCCGAACTTATTTTTGATTAGAAATGTCGAAAGAACGTGATCGGACAGGGGACAAAATGAAAAATGAACTGGTGTGGTGTGAAATTGGTTATAAAAGTGGTTTTAGTGAGGAAGAATTTCATTCAGGGAAGAACGGCTAACCTCAAAACTATATGTATGGCTAGCAGAGTCCTTGACTGAAGGAAGATTAAGGTACTTATGTAGTTTTATTATCTATGTATATAAAAGGGTGCATCTCGATTAGTAGTCTCTATTTGTGAATTATCAAAATAGCGAATTTTACTTTTCCTGTTAGAACGAATGTGTGAATTATAAAGTCATTGCATCAAGCGAGGTTAAAACAGATTTGTATACATGAAAAAATTACTTGATCGATATTTTGGCGTAGAGATGGCCTTAAACTTTTTATGTTCATTGTAAACAAGGAAAGGAATCGCTTTTCAATATTTAATTATAAGTAAAATAATAGAAGTATTCATTGAAGGGTTATAAAATTTAAACACTCGTAAATTGACAGTTGAGGGTTTAAAATAATAATATTTGTATAACATTTTTGGGATTATGTGAGTGCAAGAGCGTTAAACATGCTGAAATTTGTTTTTTGAGTGCGCGGGGATACCGGGAAATAATGTAAAATTAACTAGGAGATAGTAGTCGATGAGATAAGTAAATTTTGAAAATGTTTCGTTAAGTCCAGGGATTCAGAACTTTGCTTTGGAAGGGCCAGGGGGTTATTGGAAGGAGTAATACGTTGCCACGTTAGTCAAAACAGTACATATGTTATTTTTTTGTTTGTGGGGGGGTGTCATGACGTCCCCCCCGCGTAGCAGCCGGAATTGGCAACGCAGCTTGGTTCATATCATTGCCGTAAGTTTTCCGACTGTCATGCCCTGGACGTTAATCAACATGGAAACCATTTATGACTATCCGAAATCTGAAATACCCCAAAACTTTTGGAAGGAAGTTTTGGGGTGTTTTCGAGGGAGTATTCGGGTCACTTCATTTTAAGGTTCTTACAAGGTTTCTGAATCATAGTTTTAACCACGAAACACAAAACTAAAATCGAATTGGCGAACTTGTTTTTTTAGTTGTGAATTATTAGTTATTTTTTGATTAGCCTTTTTCTGTTTCTTAGATTAAACCTTACACTAATTGGTTCAAGCCTTTTTAATACAACACTATCACACTGTTTAAAATTTCGTGACCATTTTAACACCAAATGAACACCAAAAGTGGTCTATATCGATACAAACCAAATTGGTGTTAAATGGTGTTAAACTCATACACCTACAGAATAGCAAAATGTACACCTGGATGGAATAACAATTGATTACTAATGTAATCCTAATGTAGCCACTTTTACACCATGAAGATATTGATAATAATTATCCGCAATGTGTAATATTTTCACCTATTTGGTGTTATCTTGTCCCTGAAAGTGTGTTATGTCTGCCATATACTGCGGTACGAATCACACCATATCGTGTTATTTTAAAACCGTTCAGTGTTAAATGTAACTTAGCAGGTAGTCAACTTTACTCCATAAAGGAGTAATTCTACATCAAATTATAGTATATTTAACACCATATAGTGTTAATATAAATTATTGATGGGGTGTCAACTTTACACCATAAAAAAGTAATTCTACAACAAATTTGATTTAAATGTGATTATAAAAGGGAGTTTATTTTATTCTTGAAAAATATTTTACGCTTATAAAATAAAAAAAGTTGATGGTTAAAAATGCTTACAAATTCGATTTTTCCGCATTTTATTTTTCTGAACCTCAAACTTTTTTCCTAATAAGCAAGGTACTAATCTTAGATTTATAAAAAACAACTGTTAAGTCTGACATAGTTTATTTTGAAAATAGAAAAACACTATAATTTACAATTTTAATTTACATTTATATTATATAAATATAATAAAGAATTACATATTCCAAAATGTATTAAAATAGAGTCTACAAATGTTATCGTCTCAGGAATTTAAGTTTACTGACAAGTTGTGATACATCAAATAGTAAGTCGAAAAAGAAAGATATTCGTACAAAAACACCGGATGCTCTTTTCAAATTGGAATATTCAGAAAGAGTCTGTACATTTAATACAATTATCGTAGCTTATTTGTTAATTTATAATTTTAATAATAAATTAAGTTAAACCATATAACTTTTAAAAACATGTACATATTGGACTTTTAAGACATATTATAGACTAAAAACACTAACCAGGCCAGGTGTATCCAAAAATCGTGGAAATATATTTAAAATATGCTTATCCTCAGGTAGGTTCCTTCTTACACTAAAGGTATTTTTTCTTTAATTACTGGATCATTTGGTAATGCATTTTTTAAATAAAGTACATCTGATGCATGGGTATCCAAATCTGCAAGCGCTTCTGGGCTTACACTTTTCTCTTTTTTCTCTGCTGGTTCGTCATAGTATTTTTCTTTGCTTTCGTATTCTTCCCTTTCTATTTACAGTTCTTAATCGCCAGGAAATATATCCTCCTCGGTTATCTGGATCGAAGAAACATTCCTAAAACAAGTATTAAAAATCGGTAGGTACTTAAAGGCCAAATAAAAAATAATTTTTTTTTTGGTTTTGAAACTCTTTTAAATATTTCAAAAAATTTTTATATGACTAGGTACTAAATTTATTTTTTCACAAAAAATCAACTTCTTAAGTTTCGTAAAGCATTTCGGAAATGTCCTGTATAGTCAAAGGCACAACAATAGTCTACAGGAAAGTAATCAGAAGAAGATTTATTACATTTTAAAAACACACTTACCTATTAGAGGTTCTTCCTCCAAGAAATTGGTTCGAGTATCCAGTATTCGAAATAAAAATCCGTTTTCTACTTCTTTTAAAAAAATTGCAAAAATCTTCTTTGTCGATCAGACAGCCTCCAATATCTGACACTTTAAAACAATCAATATTATCAAGTTCTTCAATGAATTTTTTTAGAGCTACAAATGAAAAAAAAAACTGAAAAGTTGGTCAATTATCGGTTAAGTCACAAACTGCTAAAGATCGATGTCCTAATAGTTATTTATATGTTAAAAATAATCATACCTATTAGGTACGTAAGTTGTACTTACACATTCAGTAATGTGTGCAGTAAATTAGATTCAATCCTGGTGACCATTAAATAAACGAAATTTCAAATTAAGAAATACAATTATCAATTAGGAATCTGGGTACCTATAAACTTACCCTATATTGTTGAATAGGATATTTAGCAAATTATCACAATCATCAATATTAAGTACCTAGGTATAGCCATCTAATCTAACCGAGCAACGCCACGAAATATTACAAAAAGTTAAATTTTAGTGCTTTCCTTTTACACTTCAAACAGAGTATAATTAACACCGGAAAAATAGTATAATGAACACCGGAAAAATAGTATAAAATTCCTTTTTCGAATGAAAAACATGTCCTGTGGCTTAGTCGGTAAAATGCCAAAAAAATATAGGCGATATATATACAGGGTGGCCCATCGAAAACGAAACAGAGACATTTACTGGCAGCTCAGTTCTTTTTTTGAAAAACGCTCAGACCCGTCGATTTTGTTTTCGAGGGGGACACAAAATCGGAACAAAATTACGTCAACAAGTGCAGCCCCCTGGGCGGGGGTGGCACCACCCCTAAAATCTTAAATGGAAAGGGGGGTCGAGTGATACCTTATTTTAAAGGTCTTTCAATTCCCTTTATAATGATCTAAAATTCATAATACTTCAGTTCAGTAGTTTTGGAGATTTATTGATTTTAAACTTAAATAAAACTTTAATACATCATTAGTGGAAATCAATACATTTGGTAGCAAAGTACTTTCAAAATTAAGAATGAACTGACCTGTCAGCCAAGTAAATGTTGGAAATGACCACCATGACTCTCCATGCAGTAATAAAGATTTTGCTCAAAACGTTGCCGCACATTTTGCAATATTTGAGGAGTAATTTGAAGGCACTCATTCACAATTCTTTGTCGCAAATCTTCTAACGATGTTGGTTGAGTAGCATAGATTTTGCTTTTTAAGTGACCCCACAGAAAGAAATCCAAAGGTGATAAGTCTGGCGATCTTGGGGGCCATTCAATGGCACCTCTTCTACCAATCCATCGACCTGGAAACGTCTGATCTAAATATTGTCGAACACGTAATGCGTAATGTGGTGGGGCACCATCCTGTTGGAACATCAACCTATTCGCAATGTACCGCCGATCATTCCCATTTTCAATTATGGCTGTTAATGCAGGATCTATGGCGTCTTGCAGTAATTCCAAATACATTTCACCGGTTAAATTTCCAGGCAAGAAAAAAGGACCAACTAAATGATCGCCAAAAATACCAGCCCAAACATTTAATTTTTGTGGCTGCTGTGTGTGTACCTCATGATAAACTCTGGGATTAGAATCTGACCAATATCGGCAGTTATGACGGTTTACTAGGCCATGTAAGAAAAAGGAACATTCGTCGGAAAAGCAAGTGTTGAATAGAAAATGTTCATCGTTTATAATTCGTTCACTCATATCTTCACAAAATTGTAATCGCCGATCAAAATCGTCTTCATTAAGTTCTTGTACAAGGTGAATTTTATACGGATGAAAACTATGGGCCTTCAGAATCCGTTGGATACTACATCGACTAACACCACACACAGTATCCAATTTGCGGGTACTTAACGTAGGATCTACATAAACTTGCCCTAAAACCCCCACTTCTATTGCTTCGTTCCTTATGGGATTTTCAATGTTGCGTTTTTTATTGGCGACTGATCCAGTGTCCCGACATTTAGCTATAAGTTCTAGGACATATTTTCGATGCACGTTACTGTTCTCATGTCGCTCATTAAATATGTGTGCTGTTCTATTAGCGCACTGATTATTTCCGAAAAATATTTCGATAATTTCAATCCTTTCTGCCGTTGAATATACCATGGTTAATTTATGAATAAAGCGGTAAAAGGTATTTTAACAACAAAGTTTGGTCGAATCAATCGCAAACTATGTACAAATTCCTATTTAAAATAAGTACGAGACATTCCCTGCTTATCTTTCTTCAATAAACCACTTTTTTCGCGACAAAAACCGCTCCAATCGCTATTTGGAACACCAAAATGATAAACAAATCATGGGCGTAGTGAAGAGAAGCATTAAATTAATAAGTAACTGCCTTTACTCAAATTTCTTCTGAAAGTAGTACAAACTAATCAGATGTACCTATTAAAGTGTACTGTAAGCTTAAAATCAATAAATCTCCAAAACTACTGAACTGAAGTATTGTGAATTTTACATCATTATAAAGGGAATTGAAAAACCTTTAAAATAAAGTATCACTCGACCCCCCTTTCCATTTAAGATTTTAGGGGTGGTGCCACCCCCGTCCAGGGGGCTGCACTTGTTGACGTGATTTTTTTCCAATTTTGTGTCCCCCTCGAAAAAAAAATCGACGGGTCAGAGCGTTTTTCCAAAAATGAACTGAGCTGCCAGTAAATGTCCCTGTTTCGTTATCGATGGGCCACCCTGTATATATATTAACAGTTAAATTAACAAAGAAAATTATACCTAATATTTTAAAGGATGTTGCAGACTCCATTTTTAAAAAGAATAATAATAAAACCTGAACCTCAAAAATATTATATAAATTATATCAACTCACCTTCATTAAAAAATTCACTGTATGTTGTGACTTTTGTGACTGACATGTATTTTTGTACATTGTTATATTCAACTTTGATAAATAACTCCATTTTTAATTTTTTATCGATGCCCGACGCCGAAACTCACTATTCAAATTCAAATTAATTTAAACAATAGGTTGGAGGGGAGGGCGCAAGACGCTAAACTGTCTAGAACGGGGTGAAATGTGGGTGAAATCAAATTTCTTTTGAGTGTAAATTCCGATTTTACCTTCAACCAATAGATGCGGTGTTAAATTTAACACCATTTGGTTTAAATTGCGTACACCGTTAAGGTACATCAGTATACACCAGGCAAATTTTTAACTGTGCAATAAGCTCCTTTGGAGCAGTCAGACTTAGTTACAAACTGTCCTAGGCATGCGCAGTTGGTTTAAAGTGTCCACAGAAACAAGATCTTTGATCGCTCACCAAAAATTCGATTGTATGCTGATTTGAAACCGGCGGAGTAATCCGCGTAATGGAACGGAATCGCTATTATGTACTTTGTGTTGAATCCCTCCAAGCTTCTAGAACTCTTTCTGTTTACTTATTTTGAAGTTTGTTATTCTTATTAATGATTATATAAATTAAAGAGTTAAGAGGAAGCTAACCCAGTTCGGATTGACTAAGCGGAACATGGAAAACTCTTAATTGTTTTTCTCCATTGCGGCCGGTTTTTCGTCGAACGACGTGATTTTGGTCATTCTGCCGCACGATTGATTGGAAAATTGCTTTTCGGCTCGTTAAGGCGGTTTTATGCCCAGTGGCGTATCCGGAATGCTTTCGAAGAAAATTAAAAAAAATACCATTTAGCCAGAGGTTTTGGTTTGGTTTAAATACCGTCAAAGAACCGCTTCCAAACCGCCTTATTTATTGTATCTCATAATTTTACAAAATATGGACTGCCTCTTATTAATCAGCCTGAGCTTGTGAGAAAATTGGAAGAAACATCCATTTTCCTCAAAGAGACCTGATATTGATAGATATATCCAATATCAGAGACTTTGTGTCATTTTAATTACGTACGATTTTCGCTTGAACTTATAACTCGAGTTTGAACTTAGAGTGCGGCTACTCTTTAAGTTGCAAAAATACTTATTAATTATAGTTTTAATTTAATTGGTTTTTAAAGAGACAATAATTGCCCCCTTGTCCTTTTTTTTAAATACGCCACTGTTTGTGTCAATCTCAGGCCTTTTTCCCATTCGCTTGCTCACCAGTTTTTCACGGTCTGGCCGCGCTGATTTAATTATTTACCTCTTTTTTCGGCGCTGTGTTTTCAGGTGATGCCGGAAAGTTGTTAATAAAATCACTGAAAATCAAGGGAAAAGATTGAAAAAACCCGTAATGGAAATGTGGGCGTGAAATGTATGAAAGAAAGAACCTCGTCATTAAATTGACAAATGCTTGGTATTTTAACCTACTTGTTTAAGACAAATTTAAAAATTAAGGTAAAATTTTCTTACCCATCTGTAGGGTTTAGTGAGTAATTATCCTTATGATGATCGATTAAAAATGGATTTTTGGCACTGCACTTAAAGTTAAATTTACTATAAAAATAGTAGAACTAACCATAATTTATGACTCTATATGTGACTGGACTAACTTTTATTAAGAACTGGCATTAAATTATAGCAAAATTTTACCTAAATTTTAGTGAAAATTATAAAGGTATTTAGTAATATAGTTTTTGCAAAATTTACTAAAATATTTTGTAAAAATGTTGACAATGGTATTCCCAAGCGGTCACCCATACCATACTAACCGTGCCCAACGTCGCCTGACTTCATCGATGGTATGTTTCCTGTTAAATTCTCCACCTATTATTGGTTACGAAAATCGTCTGTGCATCTCATTTATGCCTTTTATTCTATTTTTACAACACTTTATTTAAACGTTATAGTTTTTACAATAAGAAATACTTAACTAATAGCCAGTGAAATGTACAATTTATTTTAAAACATTTAATTACTAGATTTATTATATTAATAAATTATTTTCAATTTCGTTGTAAAATTTACAATATATTTTAGTAATTACTTGATTTGACTAAATTTATTAGAAGTTCTAACGATACTTTTTTAAAAATTATATGTATCCAGTGGCGGCTCGTGACCTATGATAGAGGGGGTTCACAAGTATGGTGAAATTATTTTTAAAATTTTATTTTTGTGTAACGACCAAACAATTACTTTCTTTTCGTTTTAAATGTAGAAATTTAACTAAGTTTTTCTTGCCTCCGAAACATGTACAAAATCGCGATATTAAACGAGTAAAACAGACTGCGAGTTTTACTTCCCCTTCTCCAGTGGCGGCTTGTGACCTGATAGAGGGGGTTCACAAGTATGGTGAAATTATTTTTAAAATTTTATTTTTGTGTAACGACCAAACAATTACTTTCTAGGCGTTTTAAATGTGAAAAGAAAAAAAGTAATAAGAAAATGCGTTAGGTAAAACATATTTTTATTTATTTTTTAATTTTACACAAGGAAATACAACTTTTGGAAAATAAGAAAGGTTTTCTTAGTGTGTATAGCTGTCGGATCTTAACGTCGTCGCATGCAACCCTCGTAACAATATTTATACAGTCCACTACTAATACTACTACCGCCATCTACGAGCTATCAAGAAAACCGAATGATGTCTAATACCACTACGCCATCTACGGCTACGTCATTAGGCGCAACCAAGACGAGAACAATAGTTAACTGTTTCATGACGAGAATGAATCGAGCCACGAGACTGACAAGTTGGCATTCTTCATATTTTCAGTGTTTTTTTAGGTTAAATCCTTAAATAAAATGGTTTAAAATCATATCGAGTATCATTTATCGAAATACACAACATTTATCGACCCTACACAATAGTGCTTAAACGTAAAGTCCATTCTTCGGTTCTTAATTGTAGAAAATTGATCAATTACAGCCTCATTAAGTTTGGAATACCCTCTATAAATTTCATTTTTAAACTTTCTAATAAAGTCCCTAAATTTACCCTTTGTGGTCTGCGTTAATTTAATTTCGGGTTTAGGTGTTCCCGCATTCTTCACTTCACTTTTTTGCTCCAAACTCAAAGAGCTAAAGTTATTTCTTAATAGTCCACCGTCAACTATTCATTTTAACTTAATAAATATATAATATTAAAACATACACGCTCGATTTTCTAATTAGATGCACGAACAGACAACAGCGCGGTGCATACAAAAACTGTGCGCCTTTTCCATGTTAAATCCCCATAGCCCCGCTACCCCCCGCCACCTGTTACTACAGAGAAACGGCATTACTTAATCGCACGTGCGAGCAAGTCTCGTCATTTACCTCGACCGAGGCACGGTTGCCGGATCTATACAATTTGGTTTGACGTGATGATAAAATATTAGGGAGGGTCGGACTTTTTTAGTTTGGCGATACGATAAAATATTAGGGAGGGTCGGACTTTATACGATAAATAATATTCAATGAATATAAATTAATATTTTTTATTCGTTTTGTTTTGGGGGTGCACGTGCGCATATGCTCCTGTGGAAGAATCGCCCCTGCATGTATCTACAATATTATTTTAGTACGAATTAATAATGAAGATTGTACCTAATTAATGCAACATTTTATAGGAAATCGTACAATAAAATGTTTATTATAATAATTATTGTAAAATTTACAATATATTTTAGTATTTACTAAATTTTACCAAATGTATTAGAAATCCTAACTATACTTTTTGATAAATTATGTTTACAATACATATTATTTTAGCTCGGATTACTAACAAAATACCTCATTAATACTATATTTTACAGGAAATTTTACAATAAAATCTTTACTATGGTATTTTATCCGTGTGTGTTAAAAGAGAACAATCCTCTTTCATGCACACAGCCCCTCGTTTCTGTAAACCCCTCTATTTTTCGTCAAAAGCAGTGATTCTATATATTTTTTACATTATATTGCGAACCAAAAATTCAACTTTAAAAATACTAAACACGACAACAAAATTAAGTGCTGTCCGCCATAATCACAAAGAATAAATTAACATAGGTACCTATTACGTATATAATTATACGTAAAATTAAATTGGTTCCAAAGTACTAATAAGTATTTTTTTCGCGTTTTTTCCCCAACAAGAAAAGATCTTTGTAAAATCAAACTTGCGGCAGTGCTCTCTGAATGGAGTGATCTTACAGCTGTTAGTTCAGGTGTTCCCTTTTATATACAGTACAGGCATGATACATTTTGTTGTATAGAGTTGTTGCAAATGGACTTTCAAATCAAATCCGGTGCGCCTGGCGAGAGCGCTTTAATGTAGAATTGGCCAGTATAATCATAAAAAATATCCACATGGAAAAATGTCAGTTGCGTATCACTTTTCTTTCAGAATGCTTGCAGGAACGCCACTGGGCGATCAATGCAATAGCTTTTCTAACTAAAATATGTCCTTTTATAGCCTATTAACACATACCAAAGTTGAAAATAATATTTACAGTACTCTCGGGGATATTTCAACATTATAGCAAAAAGTTTAAGATCTTGCATATATATTATTATGTTCAATTGAACTTTTATTCAAAAAATAACATAAGGAATCGCTTTGAAATATTTTGTATACATGGTCTGAAAAGGTTTCATACATTTTTTTTTCTTTTTTATGATCAATCACAAGCACTACAGGAAGAATCCTTTAAGGCACACTGGCAGTGGTGCGTGTGCGAATCAAGCGATTCACGTTGGTGTTGAATCGTTGGAGGTTATATTCGTTGGGAAAAATGACCTCGGTAAGGTCGTTCCATAAGAGACATACATATATAATAGTGGTAGAGAAGTAATTAAATGGTTTGCCATTAAATTGATCAGCATAAAAAGATTTTGCTTGCAATAAATAAAAATCAGGCTGCAACACTTGTTCTGCAAAAAATGCTACAAACTGTCAACAATTTAACCGATATCAGTCCGCTTGTAATATCTTGTGTTCGCTTAATTAACAGTCGAGCTGCGAAATGATTACTTGGTCAGCAAGAGTTTACAATTGGCCAGTAGAAAAAAACATGTCTAGAAGCAGTTGACTTCAGAGGCTTGCATATTAAAAGAACGGTTATCAATATAAATCATTGGATTGCGTTTGTTTTGAATAATCGGCAAAGTTCGTTATTGTGGGCGGAGCGAAAGCAGTCGCGTGATACGAGTAGCTAATTGCGTGCGTGTGTTTCCATTCGGTGTAGCAGTCAAGGCCCAAAAGGTGTAGCGGAGGCGGGTTTTCACTTGTTTTCCCAGGGCACTGTCAATTTATGTAACTTTCTTGTGTTTTCTTTTGCGAAACGTCGGATTGAATAGGTATGTAAATTACTTTCTAGCCAGGTTAGCCGTGCTATACAGTTTTTCTCAATTTCTCATCGTAATGGGTTGAAATTAACTTTTCCTTTAGGCTTTCCTGAAATAAGCCTTTAGTACGATCCTGTCTCCTATCACACAAAAGGGAAACTGTAATCCTATAACTTTTTGATGATGACCATTATTAAATACGAATGGAGGTAAGTATTAAAAGGAACCAGCAATTAAATTGTCCATTCCGACGGTGCCTGCTAACTTAATAATAATTTTATAAAGACTGCTGCAAGATGTTTTGAAAACGTTTTTTTTTTGTGGATATGGCCTTATTGTGTTTTTAAACGTAATAACACTGTGCGGGAACCACTTTAATAGGATTCTTAAGAATTCTGGTAATTGGTAATTTAATTAAATCGACATCAGACAACTATTCTTTTATAACATATTTATATACAGTTTTAAAATTAAAAATCAAATTAACTATGATAAAGGCATACATGGAACTCGTCATAAAAATACAATTACATACAAAAACAAAATAAATAAAACAATGGGCAATAAACATTTTTGAAATATCGATCCGCATATTCTTGATTTAATGTCACAATCAAGATTTAATGTCACAATCAATTAAAACAAAGATAAAATTGGATATCAAGAAAAATAATCGATGATTAATAATTTAATATATTTTTTCAATGTGTGTTTATGCACGGAACGAATAACTTTACTATAAAAATAGTAAAACTAAGCATAATTTCTGGCTCTATATGTGACTACAATAACTTTTATTAAGAACCGCCTTAAAATTATAGCAAACATTTTGAGTAAAATTACCAAAATATTTAGTAACCGTTTAAATTTACTAAAATCTTTTGTAAAATTTACTAAAATATTTTGTACAAATTTCAATCATCACATGGTATTCCCAAGAGGTCACCCATCCCAGTACTAACCGTGTCCAATGTCGCTTGATTTCAGTAATCGACGAAACGCTTTCTATTGTCCCCACCTGTTCTCCTTAAGAATATCGAGTTTTGACTGATCCGTTGCATATGATTTAAGCTTTTCATTCCTGCCAAATGACATTTTCCAACACTTTATTAAAACTTGGCCATATTTTACAATAAAAAATACTTAAAGTAAAATAATAGTCATCAGTAAAATGTATCATACATTTAATTAAAAATATTTACCTGCTGGAATTATAAATGAATTATTTTCACTTAAATTCGTTTGTAAAATTTACAATATATTTTAGATGATTTTGCTAAATTTATAAGAAATCCTAACTATAGTTTTTTGTAAATTATGTTAACAATATTATTTTGGTACGGATTCATAGTGAAAATTGTAATTAACAAAATATTTTATAGAAAATCGTACAATAATACTATTAATATAATAATTTTACTATAGTGGTTGTTAAAATTGACTATACAGGGTGTTATGGAAATGACTTATTATATTTAAACTGGCAAATCCTGAGATGAAAATAAATTGAAGAAAAATATCCATAAATGCCGCTTTAAATTATTAAGCGAAACACACTTTATATGAAATCTCAAAATTGACGTGGCCGCTCCTGAGGACCTTCGCAAGCAATAGTTTATTGAGGCAGTCTCGAGGTTCAAAAGAGGTTAACGCATTATAGGCGGTGTTATCATATTGCAACACAGAACACGTGTTCAGTTTTTGACAACAAGACGTCTTTGACACGCGTCATCACTTGTTCAAACTTTTTAGAAAAAAAAAATTACAATTTTAAGGTACATACTCTCTTACCTTCGGTCTTATTTAAAAATAATCCGTTTTTTAATTAAATTCCATAAAAAAATAAAACACAAAAAGTATGTTTTTCAACAGCTCAACAGTAGATAATATCACACAAATTTGAAATCACAACATTTATTCTTATGAATTATTTCACGACAGAAAAATAATCGGGTACTGCTACAAATAACAAAACGTTTAAAATTCGTATACCTACGTCAAGCACGTGGAACCCGCCAGTCTCGAAACATACTGAAGCAACGATAGTAACGCGCGACCGGTCTCCCAACAAGAGCGAGACACGCGGTATGATCTGACAACAGGGTTAGTATACTCTAGTGACCCACATTGTTGCTAAGTGAATCCAGATGGTAAAAAGGGATTTTACCATAGTATTTAGATGTTCGATTAAGAAAAAAAAGTATGTAGACTTTCGCTAGGGCACCCAAGAAGTCACCCATTTAATTATAATACGTCATTTCCATAACACCCTGTATATTTGAGTATTAGTATTTACTTGATTTTACTAAATTTATTGAAAATTCTAACTATAATTTTTTAGAAATTATGTTTAAAATATTATTTTGGTGCAGATTAGTAATAAAAAATGTAATTATTACAATATTTTATAGGAAATTTTAGAATAAAATCTTTTCTATAATAATTTTACTATAGTCTTTCTTCCGTGCGTTGCGCGCAAGCTCGAAAACGGCGAATTGATTTTAGTAAATTTTACAAAAACTATAATTTAATGGAATTTCTTAATAAAAGTTATTCCAGTCACATAATATAAAGCCATAAATTGTGGTTAGTTTTATAGTAAATTTAACTAAGTTTTTCTTACCGTTATTTTGAGGCAGTGTATGTTGAAAATAAAGATATTTAGTTTTCCATCCCTTTCCTTTATGTTCGTTCACCCTGTATATACATATCTTTTAATTAATCTCCTACGTGGAGGCATTAAACTCCATAAAAACACCTTTTATATATTTTTTGACATCTGGTATGTGAATGTTAGATACCTATTCAAACGGGCGTAAAAACGCCGAATTCAGTTACGCCCTCTTTGTCTATTTTAATGACAAGTTAATTTTGGTTGTCTATCACCTGGTCCGCTTTTGTTTCTCTTGTAACAATGTAAGAAGCTGAATTGTTCAGTCGTTTGTGAGATAATCCTTCGGATTTTTAAGTTGTTCATTGTGAAGATAGGTCGGGGGGTAAGAATTCGATCTGCTTCATTGTTTTTAAATTTATTTGTGCGAAGTGGAGAAGGGGAAGTAAAGTAAAATACGCAGTCTGTTTTACTTGTTTAATATCGCAATTTTGTACATGTTTCGGAGGCAAGAACGTTCATCATCAGCCATCATAGACTTTTACATAAATTCTATTTTCCTTGATTGGTTAAAGTAGCCATTACTTGATGAATATCCATTATAGAATTAAGTGAGTAATAACCAGAGACCGGATTTTATGCAAATGCATATTTAATGCATATTTTGCATATATCTTGAAAGTTGGGCATCCACGGCATATTTAGGGTACTTAGGGCATAAGGGACTCCCCCATTCTGGTTTTTAATGAAATAAAGACCTAGCGTCATAAAAGTGAACTGCATTACTGACAAGCATTGTTGGATGTCTGTATACGACGAAACTCGATCCGGTGGCCGGAATTTCGGCGGTTCGGCCACCGGATCGACTGTTCCGGTTGTCCGGCCAAATTCCCGGTTCGGTCCATCCCTATTTTTCTTTCACTGTTAATAATTTTATAATAAGTTTCAATTGGCATTTAATTGTTTTGATATAAAAAACGGTACGTCTGACTTGCAAGCCCTGAAGTCTTGCCTAGCTCCGTATCTAATAGTTAGTCGCTGCGTAATAGGGTATTGCACCACACTTCATTGTTACATTGTTAACGGGGCAATTCACATTTCAAAATGTCCTGCATGCGAAAAAATGCAGGAACTGAATTGCAATAAAACTGAAACCTCGCCTTGAAATCTAAACCTATTACCTACTTATTGGCTCTCTGGTATTACCTCTCGAGGGTATATAATACTGATCTTATAAATTTTAAACTGCTAATACCTATTTACGACGAACTAGGGAACTACTACTGAATGCTATAACGATTTACTTTCTATAACCTTAAGGGGGCAATAATTTTTTTGTATTTTTGTTTCTTATTTATTTATTAATTGAAAACATATCAAGAAAGTTCCTGATTGGTTACAAGCAATTATTAGAACTGAAAAACGCAAGATACCACCCGTTAAATTGACCAGGCTAATCAGATAAATATGGAAACACAGAAAAATGTCAGTGGTGTATCATTTTTTTTGTCAAAAATATCAGAGGACATGTTTGCAGGAACGCCACTGGTGGTTCGATAGAATACCTTTTCTAACTAAAATATGTGCTTTTATATCCTATCAAAACATACGAAAATTGAAATTAACATTAAAGTATTTGCCGAAATATTAAAAATAAACATTTAAAAGAAATTCAACAACCTGTAGCAAAAAAATTATGCCGTTGCGTTCACATGAACTTTTCTAACTAAAATGATACACGTCATTAAGGAACACCCTGTACAGGGTGTTCCACCGGGTACCGGCGTGATCTATATAGGATGACGTGCTAATATTTCAGGGTGTGATTTCTTAGGTCATTTTATAAAGAAAAGTTCATATGAACATAATTATGTCCGCAACGGCTTAAATTTTTTGCTACATGGAGTTGAATTTTTATTTTTTAAATGGTTATTTTTTAATATCTCCGAAAGTACTTTAGATATTATTTTCAATTTTGGTATGTATTAATAGGATATAGAACCACAAATTTTAGTTAGAAAAGTTATTCAATTGTTCCATCAGTAGCGTCCCTGCAAACATGTCCTCAGATATTTTTTACAAAAAAGATGGTACGCTACTGATATTTTTCCATGTGGATATTTTTCTGATTAGCCTGGTCAATTCTACATGAAAACGGTCTCTTGAGTTTTTCTCGTCAGACGCACCGTTCTTGATTAAAACAACTAAACTCATATTGAAACTCATTATTATTAACATTGATAAAATAATTAATGATAAATTTTGTTTCATAAAAATTGTTGGAAATGGCCACCTTCACTTAAAAGGCATGCTTCCGCCCGTCTTCGCATCGATTTGCCCAGTCCAATAATTTTTATGAAACAAAATTTATCATTAGTTATTTTATCAATGTTAATAATAATGAGTTTCAATATGAATTTAGTGGTTTTAATCAAGAACTGACGTCTGACGAGAAAAACTCGAGACCGTTTTCATGTAGAATTGACCAGGCTAATCAGAAAAATATCCACATGGAAAAATATCAGTGGCGTACCATCTTTTTTGTAAAAATTATCAGAGGACATGTTTGCAGGGACGCCACTGGTGGAACAATTGAATAACTTTTCTAACTAAACTTTGTGGTTCTGTGAAACTTTTCTTTATAAAATGACCTAAGGAATCACACCCAGAAATATTAGCACGTCATTAAGGAACACCCTGTATATGAAAAACTACACATATGTATGAAAATTGGAAATTATGCTAATGTTTTGTTGGGGACAACTGGGCTAAAATATTTTTAATATGGTGGCACTTCCGGTTATACCGGAAGTCGGTGGCTTCTTGCTAATTTTAAATGAAAGACCTTATATATTAATACATTTTTGGATTCTACGCAAGAATCTAGGCAGATTTTGTATATCATGTCCTATAACTAAGTCTAAACGTGTTTGACATATTTAAGGTTTCATGTCTAAAATGAAGATCTTAAAATATTAATTAATGTGTCCTATGGAAGCCTTTATTATTTAATTTGGATTGGATTTCTTGTTGAAAAAAACCTGCTTTAATAGATTTTTTATAATTTTAAACTGCATATTAATATAGGGTGTTCAAAAAAGTGCAAATTTTCGGGATATACACCGTTATACAAACACCCTTATTTTTAATACGAAATAGAAAATAGTTATAAAGTTTGGTAGTTTCTATTTGAAAATGTAGATTTTTTGCAGTTATCTCAATTTCATTTTTAATCTTATTGTTTGAACACCCTGTATTAAAAAATTTAAAAAATTATAAAAATATATTAAAGCATTTCATTCAACCCAAATTAAATAATAAAGGCTTCCTTATAGGAAATAATATAAATATAAACATGCACATCTGTTTAGAATCTTGCGTAGAATCCAAAAATGTAATGTATGTATGTTCCCTTTGAAATAAGCAAGTTAACACCGACTTCCGGTATAACCGGAAGTACCAATTAACAATATTCTAGCCGAGTTGACCCCATCAACATCAGCATACTGTCCAATTTTCCTTTGTATAGTTTTTCATATATTATATGGTAGATCGATGCGTTACCCTGTATACCTGGGTTCTTTGTTATTTTCCGCTTGCTCCAAATAAGTTGCTTAACGATCTGGCTTAAAAGGGCACTTTGCTATGGGCTCTTGGGCTCTATAAATAATTTAGGCCAATAGTGACTTTGCTTAGTATAATAAATCACTTTGTTTTGAATTTTCCGAAAAGAGCTTTCATTTTATTGGCCAACAATTCGCATCAATGTCCGCCATCCATAATATAATACACTTTAATGTGCGACTTGTGCAACTAGTACGTTTAATGGCTTTGAAATTTAATTTCGCACACCCCCGAGTGACAGTGACATTGGTTTTTGTTGCAAATTTTGTAATTAGCTTCTTGTTGTGAAAATTGTTCAAGTTTGTCAACTTTAGTTTTGAAAATAATGTCGTTAATTATTAATAAAGTTCAATTTTTATTCTTCTTCTCCTTGTGATCGAATTTAAATAGAAATGAAAATTATCTTCAAAAATAACATATTTTTTAGCGAGAAATAAAAAAGAGAACGCCCTTGCAGTATCGAACCACCTATTTATAATAGTATTAAAGCACAAGTTTTATAAAGCATCATATTCTGTCATGCATTCACATTAGAAAATGAGCCGCTTGCGTCGAGATTTCTAAGGGGACAAGTGCTATAATAGCTTTATAAAACATGTGCTTTATACTATTCTTCTATTTTTTCTACTCCTACTGTTACGTTATATATATTTTGGGGGAATGTCGTTGTGCGTAATGTTAGTGAAAATAAGGAAGTCAGTTTACTATGTACACTTATTTATATTTACATAAATTACAAATAATATTTACAACCGACTAAAACGGGGTTCGTCATCGGCTCTCAGAGTGCCGCGTGTATCGATGGCTAGCTGAGATCGACTCACTACCGTTTTGTGTTTTGCCCTTTTGGAAAGTCCCAAAAAGGCATCGTCAATAATAGTCTTCTAAGAAATGCCCTGGCAATTGTTTAGTTTTATCCCTGGTCGAAGGGTTCAGACGCACCGTCAAGATGATATGCAGATGTTTTATTGCTTTTTCTCGAGCACGTACACTGCATTGATTAAGATATTCACAAAATACTTGTTAATCTTTATATTTTGTGTGTATGTCCGCTACAATATGTTACGTAGAAGTTCCACAAATGATTTACTTTTACTATTACTTATTATTACCCGTGATATGCCAAACCGTCCAATGTTTGCAATAGATTTTATGCAAAGTTGACTGTGAAATTCATCTGGTCACCTTGACAACGTAATGTAAATGATTTTAAACGTCAACATTTTTTATTTGAATTTTATTTTTGGGTATATTGGTAAGGTATGAGCAACTACGATATTCAGATTGAGGGAACGCCACGGAAAATTACATTACTAGTACACACCTCTAGTGGTAAGCCTATTACAGACTATTTCGAAATACGGTAGTTTCGAATTCATGTGTAATTGGCCTCTTACCACTGGTATGTAATCAGAAGTAATTAAATAGTTTGCCGTTATTAACAGTCGAGCTGCGAAATGATTACTTGGTCAGCAAGAGTTTACAATTGGTCAGTAGAAACCAACATGTCCAGAAGCAGGTTACTTCAGAGGCCCCAGGGCAGTGTCAATTTATGTAACTTTATTGTGTTTTCTTCTGCCGAATACAGAAGGAAATCGGCTACAAAAGGTGTAGCGGGGGCGGGTTTTCACTTGTTTTCCCAGGGCACTGTCACGATTCTGTTTGCTGGCCATAATTTGCTGACCAACTAGCCATTTTGGCTGACCGATTACATTTTTCTATTCGCAAAAATAAGAATAGTTTGTTAATGTGCATATTCGCATATGTGGTTAAGCTTAGTACTCCTCGAACTTCATTAGTTAAGAATTCTTTCATCTGGAGGACTTCATCTTTAGGGAACGACCTTCCCGAGGTCGTTTTTCCCAACGAATATAACCTCCAACGATTCAAAACCAACGTGAATCGCTTTTTGCGCACACGCACCAATTACAGGGTGCCCTAAAGGATTTTTCCTAAATTTTTTGTTTTTGATCATAAAAAAAAAATAACCAATTAAATGATACCCATATGTAATAATTTAAAAAATATTAATGCCATAATGTACATTTCGTAAGTACTTATGTCTAAATTTTATGTTTGTAATGATATCAAATTATTATTTTATCAAAGTAGCCTTTGATAAATTATCCGTGTCTACCATTTTTTGCGAAAGTCGAATATGGTATTTGAATATTAAATTGATATATTTGTAAAATATTATAGTGCTGTGTTCAGCTTTAAAAAGAAAGTAAACTTGTGTGAGATTAGCTTAGTAACCTTTAAGAAAGAAAACAAATGGTCTCATAATAAGCTCAGTTGGAAACTGAAAACGGTATCGAACTAGCTTTGATATGAAGCTAAAATAGAAACACATAGAACAACATTGGGCAAAATGGACAAATATTCATTTTTTTAATTCAGGATATCCGTTCTTTCTAAAAATTCACGAAGAATCTTGAATAATACAAACTGCTAGCCTATATTTAAAAAGCCAAGGTCTGCTTGGTCCAAATTGCCACCGTAACCCTATAATTTTTTATTGATATTGATGTGGTAATACAATAGAAACCGTATAATAAAAGGCAATTTCATTAAAATATTTATGGACGAGAATCTACCTTAATAATTTACCAAAATACTATCTATTAGTTCAGTTAATTTTACTTAATTGGCTTCTTGTACTTGATGCTTCGAAACTTCAACAGTCTATTTCCAGGCTGATATAATTTTATATTCATAATACTTTACTAATTCTTATAAACAACCTATTACAATTGCCAAGGGCGTTGCATTTAGGGCCGGGAAAAAAAACCTACCTATTATTTCTAATGTCTTTTTGTTTTATCAGTTAATGATAAAGGATAAAGCAACGTTTTACTTTGGAAAAGAAATACAATTCCAGTGTATTATACGGAAATGGAAAAATTAAAATATTGACGTTTATATAGGGTGTTATGGAAATGACGTATTATAAAATGGGTGACTCCTTGGGTGTCCTAGAGAAGCGCTACATACTTTAACACTCTTACTCACAGGCCAGTCCGCGCTACTGTACAACATTTCACCCAGAGTCAATGGCAATGTTGCCAAACTTAATGTAAAACTGAAATTCCATATAAAATTAAATTATTTTCTACCTACTTGTATTTATCCTTATACCTAAAGAGCGAGGAAATCCAGGCACAAACACAATCAGTTTTTTTTCTTTTTCATGGGAACACTCCTGGAAACACTTTATGTACACACAGTAATAGTGAAACAGAACCGATAGTTAGCTTTTGAAAATACAATAATACAGATTATACTACAGATTATTAGATTTTATTACACGCGACGAAAGTTGACGTCAAAAACGCGTCAATAAAAACAATATTAATTATTTTCTACCTACTTGTATTTATCCTTATACCTAAAGAGCGAGGAAATCCAGGCACAAACACAATCAGTTTTTTTTCTTTTTCATGGGAACACTCCTGGAAACACTTTATGTACACACAGTAATAGTGAAACAGAAGCGATAGTTAGCTTTTGAAAATACAATAATACAGATTATACTACAGATTATTAGATTTTACTACACGTGACGAAATTTGACGTCCAGAAGAAACGCGTAAATAAAAACAATATTCAAAGTTTATATACACGCGTAAACCGAAAAAACAGAGCGCATTGCTGAGAGTGTGTTGGTGATCGACGAGACACAACGTATCCGGCCGCTGGTTGGTCTTCAACTAACAGACGCAACCGTGCGGCGCTATATGAAATTACTTCGCTCAGCCGATGTACGGCGTCAAGCGGTCATTGGCATTTGACCTAGTGACGTACTTGGCTAATACTATTCCATATGTTTTTTCGGGTTGTTTAAAACATAGTCCGTCGTAATGTTCTTCAATTAATTGTACAAAAAGGTATTACAGAGTGGAAAAGTGTTTAAATTATTTTATTTTGTTTATGTTTGTGAGTTTAAGGTGTACATATTATGACAACACCGGCCAGAATTCCTTGATTGCTTACATGTATCGCAGTGCCACACAGGTGTTTTTCTGGTGTGACTTCAGGTCACTTTTACCGCTGAATGAATTGAAAGCGCCATTTATTGCTATTTTTCTTGAATTTGTCTTTATCTCAGGAATTGCCGGTTTAAATATAATACGTCATTTCCATAACACCCTGTATTGTGTGTTTCATGTGGTTCACAAATTTTTCAAGTTTCTGAACGTATTAGTTTGGATGGGACCCGAAAGAGCGTAGAATAAGAATCCTTTCAAATGTGTTTTCCAATTTTCCTACTTTCTAATTACTTCAAAAAATAAAGTGTAAAAAGAATTAAAACTTTATTTTAAGCCTCAAATTTGCAATTAAACAGCTCACTAATTAACTTTTTTTTCTTTCTTAGGTATGTTTCACCATGTGATTGATCATTTAGAACTTTGGGCCTTGCATTTGACGCCAGAGGTAGGCAATGACATCAAAAGTAAGTTTTCTTAGGGCTTGTTGGAACCAACTGCATCTCGACGCGGTCGGCTGGTTCCCTTGAAATCGCGAATGTATTAATTTTAATCGCATCGTTATACTATAAGATCATTATTAAATTAGGATAATTTGAAATCTAAAAAAATAAATCTACTTTCACCATCATCGTTTAACGGCCAACGTGAATGCGATCACTCCCTATTTTATTGTTTAATTTGTCACGTCGCCCGTGGACGATTTTTTTCTAAAAACCTCAGAAAATGAAACGATAAATTAGTCTGGCGTGTCAAGTACGTTAATGCTTATAAATTAAATAGTTATGTATGTTCGACTTGGTTGCTATTTACATACGGTTTGACATATTAGAGAATTACGGCCGCCTTATACTTGTAATTTTCGCGGTATTTAAGAGAATATGTTTGCAGGGACGCCACTGGTGGTACAGTTGAATAACTAAAATTTTTGATTCTATATCCTATTAACACATACCAAAATTGAAAATAATATCGAAAGTACTTTCGGAGATATTAAAAAATGACCATTTAAAAAACAAAAATTTTACACCCTGTAGCAAAAAATTTAAGCCGCTGCGGACATATGTTCATATGAACTTTTCTTTATAAAATGCCCTAAGGAATCCTGAAATATTAGCACGTCATTAAGGAACACCCTGTATACACGGGAAAAAGACTATAGTAAAATTATTATAGTAAAGATTTTATGGTACGATTTATTAAATATTTTAATGATTACAATTTTCATTATTAATCCCTACCAAAATAATATTATAAACATAATTTACAAAAAATGATTTCTAATAAATTTAGCAAAATCCACTAAAATATATTGTAAATTTTGCAACGAATTTAAGTGAAATTAATTAATTTATAACTCCAGTAGGTAAATATTTTTAAATGCATGGTACATTTTACTGATTACTATTATTATACTTTACCAAGCTGTAATAAAGTGTTGTAAAAATGCTTTTTTGCAAGAATGAAGAGCTTAAATCAAATGCAACGGTTCAAAAAGAACGCGCTCTTGGTTAGGAGAACAGGTGGGGACAACAAGAGGAGGCGTTTCATCGATCACGGGAACTCGAGTGACGTTGAGTACGTTTAGTATTTGGATGGGTGGCCGCTTGGGAATACCGTGTGTCGCGATTTTTTTTTTAAGATTTTAGCAAATTTTACAAACATTTAAATGGTTTACTAAATATTTTGGTAATTTTTACTAAACATTTTTGTTAAAATTTAGCTATAATTTTATGGCAGTACTTACTCAAAGACATAGAGAGCCCTAAATTATATTTAGTTTTACTATTTTTATAGTAATTTTCATTTCTCTCCAGGTTCAAATTCAAAATCTTTTATTTCTTCAATTTAACAGCACTAGACAAGAGACATGACAATAATTGAAAAAAAGTCAAAGTAAATTTAAAAACTAGATACAATTCAACTATATAATATGAAACCAAATACAGAAAGAGAAAAAAAATTTAAATAAATTTTGTTAGTTATGTTTGTCACAAGCATTAAGAACAGTTTACCTCCAACAAAACCTCCTTCAACCTTCTTCTAAATACATTTAAATTAACGGCATCTCTAATTTCAGCATTTAATTTATTGAAAAATTGACAGCTTGTAAAAAATATATATTTTTGATATTCGGCAGATCTGTGGTTTTCAGGCAATAAGAGAGTTTTCAGTCTAGTATCATGATTATGATTAGATCTGACGCCCCCAAAATATGTTCTGTTACGGTAAACGAAACCACATACTTCGTAAATGCCTGCGACCGTCAAAATTCTCAATCTTTTAAAAGCTTCTCGACATGAGCCCTTATATGACAGTCCTGCAACCACGCGAACAGCATATTTTTGCAAAATGTAAGCCTCACATTGTGACAGTTTTCCATTTCTGTGCCCATAGTGTCTTAAAATTTTTTTTTTATTTCTCTGTCATTGTATATTGCGACTAGAGCGCCGCGATAAAATACTAAAACTCTAAGTGAGCCGCTAACTGAAAAAGTTTGGGAGCCCCTGATGTAACCTAAAGAAAAATTTACAAAAAAATATCTGTAATTCTACTGATTACTTCAAAAGGAGAGACCCGATTCTTAATCGAATATTCGCGAAAACTGCTAACGAACTTTCGCGAATATAACCAAATGCTTAGTGCAATATTGACAATACATACTGCCAAAACCAATATATTTTTTTATAGTTGCGTCCTTATTTGTCCCATGTTCACTTCATTTTTATGCTGCTTTGTTAATGACAATTTATACACAAGAAAAGCTGTGCTGTAACAGTAGGTGATATTTGATTGGTGTAATTTGAGTAAACAACTGCTAAAAACGGTTGGTTTACCACCGTCAGATCCTCTTAAATGTAGAAAGAGAACATACCCTTTTTGCATCAATTTTATTTGTAGCTTTGGTGGTTCAAACCACTAGGAGGGGTAGTTGTTACTCTTAAAATGTTTTTTTAAATGATAACTTAAAAACCATCAATCTCATGCAGGATTTCTTGGATAGTAGGTACTACTCAAAAAATGATAAATCTATGCTCATAGATTGTCAATTTTGACAAATAGCTTTAACGTTGTCGTAGCTAACGGTATGATTTGCGACAAGTACTTATCGAATACAATTTACTAAATAATTAATAAAATGGCGTGAACATTACTGAGTGAATGATTGCATGGGCGTATTAGATATTGTCAGTTGCAAATGTTTCAGTTGTAAAATATGTGTCGCGTTGTTACCTTTTCCTATAAACACGTTATGTTATGAAATTATTACATTAACCTTAATATAGTATTAAATTGCTTCTTGTTGTTGTTTCGGGAAGTTAGCGATTTTTTTTAATGATTTGATTAGAATAATAAAGACCGCAATTAATTTTTCCCTAACACCCTGTATAAATAAATCAGCAGACCTTATCATTCCATAAGTCAATCCAAAGCTTACGGATTCCCACAATTTATACAGATGGAACAAACATAAACTTAAATTAGTGGGATTATTGGTAATATCTGCTTGATACCTATTCCATTAATTTGTTCGTTTCCTTTTAAAAAAGTTAATGTTATTATAGAAATAATTATCGAGTAATTTAATGGTTGAAAAGAAAAGACATGATTAAATGTTATTATTTCTTAATGTACCAAATAGTAATAGACTAGGCACAAATAAGTGACTTCATACCCAAGTAGCAAATATGTTGGTGCGGCCAGTCACACTTCCAACTAACTTATAGTCATATCGGTGTCTGTGGTATGAAATAGCGATATCAACATCGACGTTCCAACTTCAAATGTTGGATGTTATTTTCTATCGAAGCTGGGCCAATAATTTCAAACAAACAAACCCGAACAAACCAAGGATCTTAAAACAAGAGAATACGACTTTGGTTCATAGTGTTTGAAGAATAAACAATTCACACTCTTGGGTAGGTTGTAAGCAACTTTCCAGAAAAACAATCGAGGTAGTCTGAAAAACCTTACAGACGCGGCTGCAAGGTAGTGTCAGGTTAGCAACATTTTGGGGAAAGACCATCAATATCATCCGCTCTGAAGGAGGGGATCCGCCTCGGAAGGAGACGAGCCGATCGACTAAAACTCACCGTCTGAGTCAGGCGTGATACCTGTAACTCCTTTTCACTTAGACGTGTTATTTTTGTTTATCATCAGTATGATTTTTTAGGTTAAGCCTTGAAGCGTTGCTTGGTGTGTTTCGGTACAGCTCTTAACCCTTTCTTATTTGAATTTAATCAAATAAGAAAGTTTTAAGAGCTCCGTTAACATACTGGTTGTATAGGTAGAGGGGTAGTTATTGTAATTGTTTACAGAGGCGTATAGAGTGCGCGTAGTGTGCGTGTACCCTTATTTTATACAGAACAAGTTCTTAAATAATTTGGAGTGTGGATTTAGCGAGTGATCCAGTCTTTCTGTGTTTGTGATGCGGCAGTCTGTGTATGTGTGATGAGGCTATCTTGTCGTTGTTGGCCAAGTTAGCCTTGGTGTGATATTTCGCGATTATTTTATCGAGAAACTCCGAGTTCTTGTATATCTAGGTGTATTCATTATTATTTTAAGTGCCTTGTTCTATATTACCTGTAGTCTTTGTAAGTCCTGCTTACCCAGTGTGCACCATGTCGGTGCTCCGTGTGAGCGCTTCGGCCTGATGAGCACTTTGTACATCATGACTTTTGTCCAGGTTGTTAGCTTGCTCCTACTATTGAGCAGCGGGTATAGAGTGCTCAGTTGGGCGTGAGACATCTTTCTCCTGTAGGCTGTATTTACTTTCCAATTGAGGCGTTTGTCGAAGTGAAGTCCCAAGCATTTTACGTTCGTAACGTGCTTTTTACGAAGTCCTTATTGGAACGGCTGTCTTTCATACCTGCTTTCACGTTTGATACGGATTAATAACCGTTATATTTGTCGTTATTTTTAAATACAATTCGTCGAGGGTTTTTTTGTGTGCGAAGTTTTCTCTTTTTATTAAAACGCTGTATTATTTTAAAAAAAAATGTCGAACAAAGGATGTCCACATTTTATTAGTGATTGGAGGAAAGTCCATAATTTCTTTCTAATAGAACATTAAATAAAATTAAATCTAAAAATCTTCCGAACCAAAAAAATATATACCTACTTTCCTCCAATTTTTTTCCTAAAGCAGAAATAAACGGTTGGGGACTATAAGATCTCGTATTTTAGTGCTCTAGGTCTATAAGTAATAAAGATACATCTGATTAGTGTGACGTCTAACATTGTTAATTTAACTCGCATTAGCACTTACTGTTACAACAGCTTAGCCTTCCTCGAATTTACGAGAAGACGTTATACACTTGATTATCGCATCGGCAATTAAAAAGTGCGATCTTCGAAGAAGCAATTAATAGAGAGTCTTTTATTTTTTCTTATATCGATTTTATAGCATATATACGGAAGATCAAAGATGGAAAAGTTAATGATCGTTTCTATATATAAAAGCATAAAATAATTAGAGGGGATACGTTCTGCTAAACGACGATTTGGAGACGAAATAGATAGCCTCGCCAAACTGAAATTAAAAAGGAACAGCCTGGTTTAGTTAAAACGTAGGATAGTCATGGGTAACACTCTAAATTTTCTGATGTCGATACACTGACACCGCCTATTGTATCAACACACTGTATCAGCCGATGGCGCCAAATTGTGCAGTTTCAGTTGTCACGGTCATAACACCCTAAAATGACAATCACTGCATTTTACAATTACGCCATATGGCACTGTGTCTCATGGTGTCAGTGGCAGTTACGGTTTCACGTTTTCTGAAACAGAAACATGATATGAAGCACTTCGTACGGTATTTTTCAGCGGTGGATCCAGTCAGATAAATAGTAAATTGCGACCATGACCCTCATAAACAAAAATAATGAAATCTTAGCTCAACCGTAGGCAACCCACAATACGTGTGTATTGTGTATCATGAGTTGTCTAAATTATAAATATGGACAAAGGTAACAGTATAACTGTATAAGAACACCACCCAACATTCCTGCAGTTCAATCTGAAATGACCGAAATCGTGTTCCGTCAGCGTCCCGTCAAACGAATCCTGAAAGGTCTCGACGTCAAGAAAGCTTCTGGTCCAGACGAAACTCCTGTTATAGTTCTCAAGAGATGCGTCGATGAACTGACACCAGTATTTTGTAGACTTTTTAACTTATCCTACAAACAAGGAATATTTCCATCGTGCTGGAAGACGGCGCGATACCAAAGAAAGGTAAGAGAACCCTGCCTAGTAACGATCGACCAGTCGCATTGCTTTCAGTTATATCAAAAGTAATGGAGAAAGCTATTAACCAACATCTTCTAAAGTACCTGGAAGGCTTGAACATTATCAGCGATCATCAATATGATTTTCGGAAGTCCAGATCAACTGAAGATCTTCTAGTCTATGTCACCCATCTTTGGAACAACGCAATGGAACATCATGGGGAATCTCGGGCTGTTGCACTGGATATTTGGGATGTTTGGCATGAGGGACTTCTAAGTAAACTGCGATCCTATGGTATGCCCAGTCGATTCTGTGCATGGTTGTCTAGCTTTCTTAATGACCGCTCTCTGCAAGTGGCGATTGACGGATTTCTCTCAGACACCTTCACCATCAATGCCGGTGTTCCTCAAGGGTCCATAATATTGTCTCCCACTCTCTTCTTACTCTACATTAACGACCTTCTAGTGAAAACGGAAAACCCGATATTTAGTTTTGCTGATGATAGCACGCTTATCTCATCTTTCTCTTTGAATGCACAAACATCGGCTGCCGACGCACATCTTCGCAGACAGCATGAAGTATCCCGCCTCAACAAAGACCTGGAAGAAATTTTGGCTTGGGGTGACAGTAACCAAGTCGAATTTAACGCCAAAAACCCAGGCAGCAGTTTTCTCTAAAAAGGTTAATATTACCGGATATAGTCATGGACGGACAGGCAATCCCACTGGCGTCATCTATTAATTTACTGGCCGTCAATCTGGGAGGAAATATGTCTTGGCATAACCACGTTGTGGCAATCGCCAAGATAGCATCTCAGAAACTTAGTTTACTCTTCCGAACCAGAAAGTTGTACACACCTCAACAACTTTTGACGCTATACAAAGCCCATATTCTACCATCATTAGAGTACTGCTCTCATGTCTGGAGCTCTGCACCCAAACATACTCTTCGGCTACTGGATTCCATCGAAAGGAGGGCCATTCGTCTGATTGGAGACCATGAGCTGACGAAGAACCTCGACAGCCTAGAACATCGAAGACAAGTTGGGGCTTTGACTCTCTTTTACAGATATTTTCATGGAAAGTGCTCGGCTGACCTTGCCCTCTTAATTCCGCCCAGAGCGGCGAATATCAGAAATACACGACGAACCACTGCCGCCCATCCATGTGGCTAAGCTTCGTACTCCTCGAACTTTCTTTATGTAAAAATTCTTTCATCTGGAGGACTTCATCCTTATGGAACGACCTTCCCGAGGTCGTTTTTCCCAACGAATATAACCTCCAACGATTCAAAACCAACGTGAATCGCTTTTTGCGCACACGCACCACTCCCAGAGTGGCCTAAAGGATTTTTCCTACAGTGCTTGTGTTTGATCATAAAAAAAAATGACTACATTGGGCTACATTTGTTTCATGATGTGAAAGAATATTTTCAGAAGCGGGACAGATAGCTAATGCAAACCGGGAGCGCCTATAGACAAATAAAACGTCTGATTTTTTAAACTTATAATTTAAACAATAAAGATTAGTCTGGCTTTATCGTGCATGACATTTTTCGTTTTGTTATCTATGTTAAAATATTCTGAAAGAATTTTATGTTCCGTAAGTTTATAATTTGTTTGTTTGTTTATAAACTTTTACCTAAAATGTATTTACAGTTTCGGTACGACTCTGTAGTATAGGTATGTTTCGGTGGATCCGCAACCCTCCGTACAGTTCATTTTTGTGCGATCCCCAACCCAATTTCAATAAGAATCCTTTGTGTTCAAAGGTATTGTAAACTACAGATCCCATAATCCATTCATAAAACTTTTAGAAAGTGAAGCTGTGATTGTGTGAAATGTTATTGATAATCAGTAATGAGTGGCAGAGAGAACTACATATTTGTTGGCTGAATGGCAACAATGTTGAAGTCTGGTTATATCAGATGGTTAAATATTAAAACATAATCATACTTACCGATGAAAAGAGATATCCTTATTTAAATTTTCCACTCTTTTACAAACTACCCATGCAAGCACCATGATTGTTTATAATAAAGACGATTTTTCACCAATAATCACAAATCAACCAAAATATATAACAATCCGTTAGTAGATCAAAGAACAAACATTGCAATGTTTACGAGATTAGTATTCATTCATCTTTCTTTTAGGTCCGAATAGTAACGAATTAGTAAAATAGAAACAGATGTTGCCAGAGTGCAGTTGGATTAGTTTAAGATTCGTGTGATACTTTTAAGTATAATAATATTTTTTTAAAGAATCTCACATCGCATTTTAACAGTTTATATAGTAAAATTATTGCGAAATAAATTTCTTTTAAGAGCAATTGCGGATTAATCTTAAACCAGTTGTATTTACCAAATTAACAAATTTTAAATTGGGGTTTTGCAAGATACCTTTGCGATAAATATGTCAATCTGGCTATGCTGCAATAAGGACCGAAAGAGGTGGGAAAGACTGTTTGCATTCTTGCGTAGGCTAGAAATGTACATTTTTCCATCTGCAGTTCTTAATATCTTTGATTGTATCCCATTTATGTCTTTTATTCTTGTAAAAATATTTTTACATTTCATTTAAACTTTTTTACAATAATAAATACTTAAATAATAGCCAATGAAATGTACCATACATTTTAAAATATTTAACTACTGGAGTTATAAATAAACTATCTTCTACATTCACAGTTTTTAAAGAGCCGCAATTTTATATCGAAAGAGACACAACTTGACATCGAAAGAGCCGTAGGTTGCCGAATTAATACCTACATAGAAACATCCGACGACGGCGTCATTCGAGAGCTTTCGACGGACTGACGACGGTAACGATGCGTGTCACGGGGGAGGAGTGCGGTGAAAAGCGAGTACAAGTGGCTGAGAGATAGAATCGGTGCCTAATCCTCGTTAATCGATTCAGAACGAATTTTTAATGTTTTTTTTTCGATAAAATAAATAATATTTGCGTATGGAACTAAAGAGGCAGCTTCACATCCAAAGAGCCGCATGTGGCTCGCGAGCCGCAGGTTGCCGACTCCTGCTATAGACAACTATAGTTTTTTTGTAAATTGTTTACAACATGATATGGGTACGGATTACTAATAAAAATGTAATTTTACAATAAAATCTTTACTATAATAAGTTTATTTTCCTTGTACTGCCAAGTTATGAAAAATATGGCAACGTAGCGCGGCTCGCAGCAGTGCAGTCAAATTCGTGACCGGCGCGCTTTAGACGCTAATAATGAACGGGACGGTAAGTATGAGTTATCGAAAGCTGGAAACGTTCTTCGTGCTTCGGCTCACAAATTAACAATTTCTCTTTATTAAAAAAGGAACAACTCGCGGGCTTAAGCTGTCATTATTTATGCCACAATTATGCTAATGAAACATTAATTTTTCTCTGGGGCAGGAGCGGGACCAGTGGTGAGGCGAGAATATGGCGTTGGAGGGCGCGAAACTAATAAAGTAATACCACACGGGAAAAGACTATTCTATATTTACTAACAACGGAGATACCCCGTAAAACCACCCAAAAATGGACACTCTGTGCGCGTATTAAGTTTCCATTCTTTGAAAAAAATTCTTAAACAAGAATTTATAAAGATGCCTAAATCTTTTATTCAGGGATTTTTTCCCCCCTACTCACTATTTTTTTTCCCTTACTCACTAAGAAACCTCTCCTCCTATTCTAACCCTTCGTACCGGAATCCTCTTTCGTATTCCTTCAGTACGAGGGCCTGCAGTCTTTACTCTCTTCTAGATATTAGGTCCTACTTTCTTTCTCTTTGGTCTCAACTATATTTCTTACTGTTCTGTAAATACCGTTCCATGATTCTTCCGATTCTGTTAAACCTGACCTATCACTCCCATACTGAAAAGATTCCCTGTTTCCAGAGCATATTTTCTCCTAGCTTCCTCCCACCTGGGACATTTGAATAAAGTGTGTTCTGCGTCGTCTTCTTGTTGGCAATATGTACATTCACTTGAGTCTGATCTCCTCCTACGGTTATATAGGTACTTTCTGAAGCAGCCATGGCCCGACAACGCTTGTGTCAAGAAATAGTCAACTTCTCCCTTAGGCCGTCCAACCCATTTCTGGATATCTGGTATCAGTTTGTGGGTCCATCGTCCATTTGTTCCGTCATCCCACTTTTCCTGCCATTCACGCATCAAGTTCGCCCTAGCTACTTCTTTAGTTACGCCTAGATACCTTTAGCGTCTTTTTTTAATTCATAGGTCAATAGGGGGGACTGCATTAACCCCAACCCCCTCAGTTGCGATGGTCCTATAGACACTGCATATTTTTATGAATGGACATAGTTCGTTGGAGCCTAGCAAGGTTCTGCATCAGTTTTGTACCGCCGTGTGCCAGCCCGGCGAGGCATAGAGAATCTGTGAGTGGATTACTGTCTCTTCGATGCCCTGGGTCCACCAACGTTGGGCATAATTAAAACCTAAATTAGTTTAGGAGTATGTTCTTAAATATTTTGTACATGACACTACATTTTTGAAATAAGGTCGTTTTGTCGTTCTCCTGAATACGCCACTGTAGTGAACAATAATGATTTAGGTGTATTTTTAATGTTTCTCGTACCGGTAGTCATGGGCGGCGGTACAATGGCGTATTTTTGTGCGATTGCCGTTGTCGATGGGAAATGACCAATCAGGAATTACACGAGAATATCTAAACACTCCTTCGCAGGCTGACGTCATGCCTTTATCAGGTAATTTATTAATTGTTGGGTTGCGTAACCATTCAAACGGGCTTGTTAGTGGTGGGACCAGGTTAAAGTTTTTTTTTAATTATTCCTCCGAGCTTTCGAAATATTTTTGTACGTCGAAAATTTACCTACTAATTCTAATAGATCCATGCTATGGCGTATAAAGATGTTTAATTTTTGCCGATCAGCCTTGATACATACAATGTCTGATGCAATACACACTTAGCAACAATATCACATCGTAAGATTACTCAGGATTACACCGGGTTACCAAGGAATGCTCTAGTGCGTACACCAGGTTACCTGTATGATGTAAGTAAAGATTGTTTCACGAGAAATGGATACGACTTAATGATTTCCTGGGTCGGTCCCATTGTGTCGACAAGAGCTTGGCAATAAACAAGTGAAGTATGAAGAGACGGACTAAGGAAAACAAGTAATGATACGATTATATTAATGTAATCAAATGAAATAACATTTTTTTAAATATTACTAGTCATATTTATTTACATTTATAATGTCATTCAATAGATAGTTCTGTTTCGCTATCGCTATCCTCATCAAAATTAATTATAATTGGATTAATTATACGATCCAGACTAATATTCGAATGTTCTACAGTTATTACGTGACGGACTGAATTTGTCCAACTACCTGGGGGAATATCATTAAAGCATTTTCGCATTAATTCTACAACACTAGAACTTAAAGTCGCAGAAATATTTTCAGACCTAACCAGTGATTTTAACTGGTGCCACATATGCTCTATGGGGTTAAAAATGCAATAATAGGGTGGGAGCCGTAGCACTGTATGTCCAATGTGACAAACATATACTTTTTTATACAAAATGTCTTTAAAACTTCTAAAAGATCACTTTATAACTTTCTTCAAAATATATATCATTCGCCGCCATGTAGTTCTGAATCTCCAATTTTGTATTATTTGAGCTTGGAGCTTTATGTAATTGGCGACTGTGATAGCTCGCATTGTCCATTACTATCACGCTATTCTGAGGAATGTTTGGTGAAAGACAATTCTTGAACCATTCCTCAAAAACCAACAAATTTTACCACAAAAAGATATTTAAATATAAATTAAGCAACCTAACCTACCTGATGTGCCTATATTTAATTATAATTATTACAATCCGGTCCTTTCCACATAATAATAACAAACGGTCATAAATAATGGGATGGCCCCAGGTACTTTTACTGCAGTCATTAAGTTATATCCATTTTTCGTGAAACAATCTTTACATCAAATTACCTCCATGTTGTTGTTATTTATCCTCTTATCTGCAAAACTCATTTTACGAAAAAGTTGCACCTCTTTTAGATCGGTAGTTATTAAATATTTTCGATCGCAAGTAATTTAGAGCGCGGGAAATACCCAGCGCGACTGGTCGATGAGTCTACAAGCGAGCTCGGTGCAGTGTGATTCATTAATATTTCCATCCTTTGCGTCGTTCGACAACGTAGTTCTACCACACTTCGAACTAGGGTGACTTGCGATCGAAGATATTTAATAACTACCGATCTAATAGAGGTGCTACTTTTTCGTAAAATGAGTTTTGCAGATAAGGGGATAAGAACAAAACGGTATTTTTTAAAATTAGTTTAAGGTGGGGGGCGCGCATGATAATAAAACTATTTAAACTATTATTAAATTTTTATTATTTTGCATTTGTTCACAATGAGTTTTTTTTATGTACTTTGAAAGCTAACATAACAAAGTGTTAAATAAAAAAAGACCGATATTGATACAATCAGTACAATAGATGATAGTAAATTTCAAGTATGAGAAGATTGGGGAAAATGCAGCAAATTCATGTGTGGATATTTAGGAAAATACATTTTTTTCAGCAAAATCCTGAAATACGAGTCAACTAATTGTATGTATATAAGTTGAAGAAGAAAATTCGAAAGGTTCTAAAATGTCAAGGTTAGAGAGTGTATATATACAATCCTGTCTATAACGTTCTTCGACGTCTTCCGATTTCCAGTCTCCACCGATCTCGGTCCGGCCAGAGGTCGTCCCCCAGCTCTCTCAGTCTAACCTCCCTATTTATTCCTTCTCTCCACCTTTTCCTTGGTCTTCCTCGCGTACATCTTCCCCGAGGTGTGTTATGTCATGTGTAACCCCCATAATTTCTTTTATCCTTTCGTTCGTAACTCTATCCATCTTTGATTTGCTTGTTGCGCGCCTCCAGTAGTCCATTTCGGTTGCTCTTAGTGGTGCTTCCGTTCTTTCCTTGATTTCCCAAACCTCACTGCCATATGTGATAATACTCTTTATTATCGTGTTAAATATTCTCTGCTTGTTAGCCTTTGATACATGTTGGTCCCAGAGTATTCCATTTATCATAGCTGTGCTTCCTTGAACGTTTCTTTCCTTGATTGCTCTGTCCAGTATTCCATCGTTCGTGATCTTTATCCCCAGGTATGAGTAGCTTTGACACTTTTTTATACATTGACCGTCATCCAGTATCAGATCTTGCTGCAGACCCCCAATACACATGTATTCTGTTTTAGTCATGTTGACTTACAGGCCCCACTTTCTATAGTCCTCTATTAGCTTCCTTGTCATATATTCTAGGTCTTCATAGTCTTGGGCTACAACTATTTGATCATCTGTGAAGCATAGGGTATATAGTGTGGTGTATAATAAGTGTGCGGTTTGTAAGAAAACCAAATGCTCTTTGCACCTGTAATAAAACAGTCATGCAATTCGGACTTTCGATCGTTAATGTATTCCCAAAGTTAATTACAGTAATTTTACTCTTTTTTTTTATTTCGGTTTTGAGCAAATAAAACGACTAACAAAATGTTTACTATAAGTATTAAGGCACCCGACGTATAATTCCGTATGAAGACGTAATAATATACGTACGTTCGTATCATTGTGCCTAATTGTCGTTTATGAACATTTAATTTATATAACTGTATTTTTTATTTATGTTTATTATCGTCTTAAATAACTGTGTTATTTGTTGTGTGGGATTATTGCAACGAGAGAAATTATAATTTAGTAATTCGATGAACAAATATCACGTACATAGGCGTGGCCGAAAAAAGGTTCCGATTAACTCACAGTCTAAACGTTTATTGACTCATGTGGCAGACTATACCGGGTCATTTGCGGTAAGTGGCCTATTAAAAGATCACGGGAACTAACAAACATGTTTATTTCAAATATTGGTATAGTTTTTGCAGAATTATACCGTTGATCTTTTGACTGCAATAAAACCTCATTATCTATTCGACCATAAAATAAATAAGGAAATCCCAAATTTTAAAACCTTTTCGAGCAAAGCCGGACCAGGTATACAAATTCAATTTATACCTATGCCTGATGCATATATAAATACAAAGTGGCTTAGTGGTATAATGTGGCGTCCTTGGAATTGTGCTGATAGGGGGGCATCTTCAAGTGTCGGGAATGGAGACTTATATATTTAACAGCTGTTAAACAACTTAGAGAAGAAAATCGTCCAATTATTTACCTTGACGAAACATGGTTCGATACCCATGACACTCCAAGAAAAGGTTGGGATGATTCTTCCAAAAAATGTCAAACCCAGGCACTATCAAATAAAGACAAAAGAATCACAATATTACATGCTGGTTCAGAGAACAGGTTTGTTCCAAATTGTCTGTTGCTTTCAGCTAAAAACATATCAGATTCTTCTTTAGATTACCATCAAGATACCGACGCACAACTTTTTGAAGATTGGTTTAAACATAAACTCCTTAAAAATATACCTGAAAATAGCGTTATTGTAATGGACAATGCTAGTTATCATAGTCGGCAAGAAAAAATCATTCCCAATTCTAATAATACAAGAGCAGTAATTCAAAATTTTATGATTGAAAATTATTTATATTTTGAAGAAACTTATAAAAAACGAGAACTGCTAGAAGTATTAAAAGCTTTTAAAACAAATAAGGAATACGAACGAGTGTGACAAACTTGCAGCAGAAAATGGACATACAGTGTTGCGTCTTCCTCCGTACTATTGTATATTCAATCCTATTGAGCTAATATTGCACCAATTAAAATCCAATATTAGGAGAACTAATATTTCTCCTACATTAAATGCATCTGTAGTAGAATTAATTAAAAACGAAGTAAGAAAAATATCTGCAGACAGCTGGAAAAACTGTGAACAGCATGTACTTAAGGTGGAAAATTGTTACAATTGTATGATTACAAATGTTCAACCCTTAATTATAAGTTTAGGCTTAGATGATAGTGATACAGAGTTAAATTTTGAATAAATTATCAATAGTTTCTTAGAATTTAATTAATTTTTATTGTACTTGTTATCCTAATAGTTATACTTTTAAATTATATTATTTTCAATTATCATTAATTGTTATCATTATTTTACATTTATTATAGGTACTTAAAACTAAAAATACATATCTATTTATTTTAAATTATAAAAATAAATCATGTGGTGTGGTATACATTTTCAAGCCGGCCTTGATCCCATTTATTGAGCTTTGAAGAGGTTCAGGCGTATACAATAGGGTTTAATCAGGTAGTTTATTTATGGCAGTAAGAGTCAACGGTATAATTCTGCAACAACAATCCTCGCTATGGAAGATTCTGATCTTTTTAATGAAGATATTTTGTCGTGTCTATCATTTCCGGTTATACCGGAAGTTACGCTTAATTCTGTTATCTCAAAATAGAATGTCCTGTATATTTTTTGGCTATTTCGATTCTATACCCAACTGTTTCTGAGATAAGATTCATTAAGTGATTTTTTTTAAATAAAAAGCATGTCAAAGCTAATGCCGTACTTTGTAATTAATTCAGTTAAAGATTTTTAAATTTGAGGAAATTTGGAAATAATATCGCTGTTTTTATTTCATGAAATACCTTTTTAAAAATTATACCTTTCTGGTTTAATACAGGGTGTTATGGAAATGACTTATTATATTTAAACCGGCAAATCCTGGGATGAAAATAAATTGAAGAAAAATATCCTTAAATGGCGCTTTGAATTATTGTACGAAATATACACTTTATAGGAAATCTGAAAATGTACGTGGCCGCAATGAGGACGTTCGCAATCAATAGGTTATTGAGGCTGTGTTGTCATATATTGCAACAGAGAATTGTAAACGTGTTCAGTTTTTGGCAACAAGACGTCTTTTACCCCCGTTATCACTTCTTTTTCAAACTTTTTAGAAAAAAAATACTACAATTTTAAGGTAGATACTCTCTTATCTTCGATCTTATAATCCGTTTTATAATTAAATTCCTTAAAAAAATAAAACCCAAAAAGTAGGTAATATCACACAAATTTCACATCACAATATTTCTTATTATGAATTCACAATAGGAAAAATATCGGATAATGCTACAACTAACAAAACGTTTAAAATTCGTATACATCAAGCACGTGGAACCCTCGACAGCGTCATTCCACCCCCGAGTCTCGAATCATAGTGAAGCAACGACAGTCGCGCGCGGCATGTATCCAAGCAAGGGCGAAACATGCGGTGTGATCTGATAACACTGTTTGTATACGCTAGTGACCCACATTGTTGCTAGGTGAATCCAGATGGAACGGCGCGACAGTATGTGGGTAAAAAGCGTTTTTACTTTAGTATTTAGATATTCGATTACAATAAAAGTATGTAGACTTTCTCTAGGACACCCAAGGAGTCACCCATTTAAATATAATAAGTCATTTCCATAACACCCTGTATAATAGTCAATTTTTTTATAACTTAAAAACTACCTAAGATAGAAAAAACATGTGGGTGTCCTGAACAATTAAATAAAGAATGTAATTCTACACGTAATGGTAAATTAATTGAATATTTAACGGCATTAATTACAAAGTAAGGTCAAATTACCTCTGACTTTTCTTATTCCTATAAAAAATTCCTTGAATAAATTTTCTCGCAAACGGTTGGAGATGGGTACAGGAAATTATTATTAAAAGTTACCTGGATTTTTACATACAATCGAAATATACCAATATAAAAATATTTTTACTCTTATTTTCGGCTTTTTGTGCTGATGATGATAATGTCCTCGAAACTTAGCACTGATGATGCATCGTTGAGTTGAATATAGGAAATCTCATGTTATTTTTGAGGTGGCCGAGTAGTGGCGCCCCTGTACATTTTATAGGAACAGTGCATTATAACTTCTTGAAGACGTCGACATGGTAAACCCATGTACCTAGTTTGAATACATTTTGGTGGGCCAATCGTAAGCTATTGAATTAAAAAGTTATGGCAAAACCACGAAACTCGTAACAGTTCAGGTCATACAGTAAACACCAGCAAATTATTTCTTTGACATTATTAAATTTTATTTGCTAGTGTTTGCTGCATTACCTGAACTATGAGAGTTTCGTGGTTTTGCCATCACGTTTATTTGAATAGCTTAGGATTGGCTGGCCGAAATGTATTCAAACTCGGCACGTGGGTTCACCATGTCGGCCTCTTCAAGAAGTTATAATGCAGTTTTTCTTTAAAATGTACAGGGTTTGTTCGTCCCGTTTTCGACACTTTTATAGGGTATCTCCGTTATTGTTAGTGCTATCAAAAAAGTAATGTAATGTACTCTTTTTGGGTCAAACTTAAAATGATAAGATCAAAATTTGAAAATTTCGCTCGCTTAAGAGATACGAGGGAAAATCAAAAAATTGAGAATTTCAAAAGACTCTATATTTTCTTAGTTAGTTAAAGGAGATACAGAAAAATGTTTTATACAAAGATTCTTTATAATGATTGTTGAAGAATCTGCCGGTTTCAGAATAAGTATACGGGGTCAGAGTTATCGGACCTAACCTCATTTTTTAAATGGAACGCCTTGTATATTTTAATCTAGAAGGATAGCATTTTAGATTCTCTTTTCAATTATAAACACACTATGGATAATATTGGTTTCCTAGGCGATTTATTTAAACCTTATTGCTTTAAACCACAGTAGGCCATGAAACAAAAGCTAATATCCTAGAGACAACTATGTTGACATTCTAGTTGTTATTAATATTTAACGTCAATTTCATATTTACATATTCATTTGTGAAAATGACTTATCATCATTTTGAAAAATTTGGTATAATATCTATCATCCATGTGTATAAATTTGAAAGGAGCTTTTAAAATGCTATCTTTTTAGATTACAAATATACAGGATGTTCCATTTAAAAAAAATGGTAGGTCCGATAACTTTCTTACCTGACCCCGTATACTTATTCTGAAAACGGCAGATTATTCAACAATCATTATAAAGAAGCTTCTGTATAAAATATTTTTCTGTATCTCTTTTAACTAAGAGAATAAGGGTAATTTAGAAATTGTCGATTTGTTGATTTTCCCCCGTATCTCTTAAGCGAACGAAAATTTTCGAATTTTGATTTTACCATTTTAAGTTTGACCCCAAAAAAGCACATGACACCAACATTACTTTTTTGATAGCACTAACAATTACGGAGATACCCTATAAAAGTGTCGAAAATGGGATACCCTGTACATGGAAGCCAATATTCAGCCACCTCAAAAATTACATGGGATTTTCTATGTTCAACTTAACGATGCATCACCCGGTATACCTCACTTGACTCTCGTTTTAAGAATAGACATACTGTAGACTGCAAGTTTCTTTAACAATATAATTTTAAATCTTCCGTACCATGAAAACGAACACCGTTAATACTCAGTAAAACATTAGCTTTTTAAAATATATACCTACAAAATAAGGCTTACACGGTTGGTTAAGCAGTTGAAAATTTCCCGGAGTGGATGTCTGTGTTGAAAAACATTAAGGTACAAAACCTGGAAAGGTGTCGAACAAAACTTGTCAATAACGAAGGAATTTTTTGAGAAAACATCTTGCCATTTACCTAATGGATTTTCCGAGGCATATAAACCCTTCCGAACCCCTCGAAGTGTTGTTCCAAAGTTTTTCGTTGAGAGGCCAAACAATGGCGTATCGACAGAAATCGAGGGCTTATGTTATTTTCTCTGCATTAAGGAAAAAATACAAACAAACTCAAGGGTTGCGATTCCGTACCCATCGAGCAGGGAACTAGGAGGAATGCATCCTGACATAGACTTTGACGTCATATTAAGGTTATTACAGTAAAGTGGCCTATTAGCGGTGTTGCCAGATCTGGTGAAATTTCATCACATCTGGTGATTTTATGAATAATATAGTGTTGGTTAAAAACTTCTTAACAAAGCCCGATTTTTGGTGTTATTTGGTGTTTGGTGACTTCTGGTGATTTTTTAGTTCAGTTTTTTTTTAGTCAGCATATTTTTATATACTTTATGCATCATTTTACCTTCTTTTGCTCATCAAATTATTTTTGGCTGGATGACATGAACTTTTTTTGCTATAAAAATATGCTTTATCCTCTTTTTTGACTAATATTTTAACATCTGGTAATTTTATTTTGAAATTTGGCTGTGGCTATAAGCAAAAGACATGGTTTTCTATGTTTCTAAAATATTTGGATGATGCGGTGTTGCCGGATCATACCGAAAGCGGCAGCAACTTCGGAATTTTAAATGTATTGCTCTATATATTATATTTTCTCTGGAACCTAGGTAAAAATTTAGACCAGTTTCTGTACCTATAATATCATATACCGGGACCTGAATATCTTATTAGCGGTTACAGCTAGAAAGCTGAAATATTGACAATAGTTTCACTAGACAATGCAAATTTTACAACTTTGAAGCACATTTTATTACTTTTGTACAGTTCAAAAAAATATTTATGCCGATACAGGAAGCAAGGCCAACATTTTTGGCCCGATCCCGGAACCGGATCCTGCATTTACAACAAGACGTTCTAAAAATAAATCAAAATCCATTTGACTGGTGGAAAAAACACGAAGAAAATTTTCAATTTCTATCAAAAAGGGCAAAAAAATCCTTATACCGATTGCCTTGATGTTTATAGCACCATAATCTGCCCATTATTAATTATATTAATTTGTGACATATTATTTATTAATTATGCAATTATTTGTTCCATAGTTTGAGTTTCCTTTTTATCTTAGTTTCGTTAAATAAAACAGCTCTGCCGTTTGGCTGTGGTCCTGTTCATAATTTCTAAAACACATTTTTTTAAATTGAGTTCCTGCCGGATCAGGTACAAAATCCGGTCATAGTAGGACGTTAAAAAAGAAGGCCTGATCCGGCTCTAACGGCATCACTACTTTATATCAGTTTATATTTAAGAAAATAACAGTGAATATGGCAAGTTTGATTTTGTTTCAAAATAATATGAAATCTATCACAGAGGTTATTGTCATTTGGGTTTCATTGAAAGAAGTGTTCTTAATATTTAAAAAACTGGAGGAATTGCCGGAAATAGAAGAAACCCCGATAAGAATATAATATTCCTCGTTGAATTCTACGCTGGCTACTGGATTCCATCGAAAGGAGCGGCATTCGCCTGATCGGAGACCTGACGCAGAACCTCGACAGCCTAGAATATCAAAGACAGGTTGGGAATTTGACTATCTTTTACAGATATTTTCATGGAAAGTGCTCGGCTGACCTTGCCCTCTTAATTCCGCCCAGAGCGGCGAATAACAGAAATACACGACGAACCACTGCCGTCCATCCATATGTGGTTAAGCTTAGTACTCCTCGAACTTCATTATTTAAGAATTCTTTCATCTGGAGGACTTCATCCTTATGGGACGACCTTCCCGAGGTCGTTTTTCCCAACGAATATAACCTCCAACGATTCAAAACCAACATGAATCGCTTTTTGCGCACACGCAGCACTCCCAGAGTGCCCTAAAGGATTTTTTCTATAGTTCTTGTGTTTGATCATAAATGATAAAGAATTCACTAAAGAAAAAATGACGCCCCATGGCTTCTAAATTTAATTTTATGCCCAATTTAAAGTGTATTTTTGTTACTAACAATCACTTAAAAAGATGTTTCGTCATCACAAATTTCCATGTTCTGTGCTTCGATAAAACAGTTTGCTAAATCTCCACTTCTCAAGCTTTAAAGTGTTAAAAATTGTGAGCGTTTTTCCCTGCAGGCTACGTTGAGATTTAACAAGAACGTATTTTTTGTCGGATTTTTTCAGTATTCTGAACTAACCTTAATTTATGACTCTATATGTGACTGGAATAACCTTTAGTAAGAACTGCCATAAAATTATAGCAAAATTTTTAGTAAAATTACCAAAATATTTAGTGAACCATTTATATTTTTGAAAAATTTATTAAAATCTTATAAGATTTACTGAATAAATCTTTTGTAAAGGATACTAAAATCTTTTGAGACATGTTACTCCCAAGAGGTCACCCCCATCCAAGTACTAACCGTGCCCAACGTCGCTTGACTTCACTGATCGATATAACACTCTCTTGCCACCTCCGCCGTTCTCCTTAGTAATTACGAGTTCCGATTGATCCGTTGCATCTGACTTAAGCTCTTCATTTTTGTAAACAATCATTTTTACAACACTTTATTTAAAGTTGGTTATTTTTACAATAAGAAATACTTAAAGTACAATAAAATGTACCATACATTTTAAAAATATTTAACTACCTACTAGAGTTATAAATAAATCATTTTCACTTACATTCGTTGTAAAATTTACAATATGTTTTACTTGCTTTTAGTAAATTTATTAGTAAACTATAGTTTTCTGTAAATTATATTTACAATATTATTTTGGTACGGATTAATAATGAAATTGTAATTATTACAATATTTTATACAGTGATGGGCTAAAATATGGAAGAAATTCATTTAAAAATCAGGTATTATTTTTTTGTAAAAACGCTCGGACACGTCGATTATAATTTTTTCTTCCGGATTTTTTGCCTCAAAAAGAAATTATACTGGGTGTGTCAAAAAGTAGATGTAGGTATAATTTTGAAAAATTATTTTATTAAGTGTTGAAAATGCAAACCATTAACTTCTTGACAATATGCCAATCTACTTAAAAACCCTTCTAAAACATTATTTACAGTATTTTCATTAATTTGCCTAATTTCATATCTAAGTTTAAATTTTAAGTCTTCCAAATTTTGTGGTCTATCCTTATACACTTTTAATTTCAAATAACCCCAAATAAAGAAATCCATTGGTGTAAGATCGGGAGATCTTGCAGGCCATTCTATGGGTCCTCTTCTACCTATCCATCGTTCGGGAAAAATAGTATTCAAATACTCTCGTACTTGTTGAGCAAAATGAGGCGGAGCACCATCCTGCTGAAACCAAATAGACGCTTCTGGTAGATTAGGCTGATTCGGATTTGGAAAATCCTCTGCTAGTGTGGGAATTAATTCATTTTGAAGAAATTGTAAATACCGGTCTCCTGTAAGATTTCCATCGAAGAAAAAAGGTCCAATAATTATAATAAATCATTTAATATCCCTGCCCAAACATTTACTTTTTGTGAGTATTGCGTATACTCCAATACCGAAAATTTTGTCTGTTTACCGAACCATTCAAACAAAACGTGGCTTCATCGCTAAAAAGTACGCTGCGATGGAAAAATAGATTTAAGTTGCAAATTTCCATCATAGTTTCACAAAACTGTAGTCGGCGGTCGGGATCATCTTCGTTTAGCTCGTGCAGCAACCTAATTTTATACGGATGGTACTTTTCTTGTTTCAATACCCGCAAAACAGATCGTCGGCTAACATCATTATTAAGGGCTACTTCAGTGGATGCACTATGGGGATTATCTTCAACTTCTAACAAAATGTTCAATTTTGTGTTTTCACTAATTTTTGGATGACCTGGCCGTAGACGATCCTTTACATTCCCTGTTTCCCTGAATTTTTTCTCAATTTTACTCACTGTAGATCTCGTCGTTCTGGATACTTAGCGCTAAACAAGTTACAAACTTCTTCTTGACTTCTTGTTTTGTCTCCACATCCAATTAAAATTAAAATTTCGATTCTTTGAGTTTCATTTAAATGCACCATGATTACCGTTTTTTCAAAATTATACTTAAAATTCTTTTTTATTGACACATGACTTGCTATCGTAGTAACAATTAATTTAAATTTACCTGTTTACCTTTAAGTAGGTACATGTACCTTTTTTTAAAGAAATTTCTTTTTACTTTACTCTAAAACCGTTAGAGATAAGGATAGAGTATGCTACATGAATTATGCTCAGAATTTGACGTAGAATTTATGTGATAAGTAGAAATAGGGTGGTTCTATTTAAAATACAAAAAAATTTTACAACATCTACTTTTTGACACACCCAGTATAATTTCTTTTTGAGGCAAAATATCCGGAAGAAAAAATTATAATCGACGTGTCCGAGCGTTTTTACAAAAAATAAAACCTGATTTTTAAATGAATTTGTTCCATATTTTAGCCCATCACTGTAGGAAACCGTACAATAAAATATTTACTATAATAATTTTACTATAGTGTTTGTTAAAATTTACTATATATTTTAGTATTTACTTGATCTTACTAAATTTATTAGAAATTCTAACTATACTTTTTTAGGAATTATGTCAATATTATTTTAGTACAGATTACTAATAAAAAATGTAATTAATACTATACATAATTTATATGAAATTTTACAATAAATTCTTTACTATAATAGTTTTAATACTAACGAACAAATTTGTTGCAGCCATATTCCTATTGTCGTCATATGCGTCAATTAATGGGGAGGGGCGGAGCATTTCGCATCTGTCGTAGGGCATACGTACAGCATAAAGACATATATTTATGTATGATATTTTTTCTGATTAGCCTGGCCAATTCTATATGAAAACGTTCTCTTGCGTTTTTCTCGCCAGGTCTTGACTAAAATAATTAAATCCAAGAAAATAATCCATTTTTCGAAGGAACCAAAATTAGGTTTCTTAACAAAAAAAATAACTTTGTACTTTTTGATATTTTTAAATTCAAATAAAAAATTGTTTCAAATGCTCGCCTTCACTTAATAAGCACAAACCTGACGGTTACGGTGTGCGTATATTTGCACTGGAGCCCGTTTTTTACATTTTAAAGCATCTACTTTCCGAATAGGGGTGAAACTTGTGTTTGTCTTTTACGCACCGTCTTGATGTAAATCCACCCTTTCTCCACCCCGCAGACAATCGATACATCAATACATTATGTTGCGAATCGTGCTATTTAAAAGGGGGTGGCAACCGCGGAAGGAAATCCATCGTCAAGTAAGGAATCGCTAAAGGTATCGGACGGGCAAATGTCACGGAAGTTTTAGAATCACGCTCGACGGACCGGGAGGCGCGCCCGAAATTTTCCCGAATAACGCTAAAAGCAGCCAACGGGATAGAGTTTATGATTGGGTTTGATGGCCCATGCATGATAAAAAGGGAAATTATGGCGCAGATAAACAATTTTTTATGTTAAGAAAATATGGAAATTTTTATAAGCGATAAAATTATTAATTTATAGCGATTTTGCATTATTTTCTTACATAAAATAGTGTTTCCATAAACTAAAATAAGAAAAATTAAAATTTCAAGAGATCTTGCAGATGTTGATGATATTTTATATTAAAAGCTGCGTTTAATCACAGGTTGCCAAGTAGGAATTATTTTGTGTGAAAGTTTAGCCCAATATACTACGGTTTTGCTATATCTGAGATCGCAAATAAATTTGGCAGTTTACGATATCTATAGTAGAGGTATTTCGGAGCGGTATTTTTGTGTAGCACGACGGTATGTATCGCGACAAGCGAATGACGGTATTTCCCATCTCTACTTTCTATCACTACGCAACTGGGTGTGTATATCCATCAAATATCGGACATCGCTGAACAAGCAATGTTACAAGTATCAAGTATGCCATGGTAGAAACAATTGAACACAACAAAGCTTCGTCCCATCCGTCATAATTAAAAATAAATATATTATTAAAGTTAATAAAAAATGAGTCAGGAAGAAAGTTGTAAAATTGCAGAAAATAATCTAGAGAAACTTTTAAAAAGAATATACAAAACTTTGAGTTATGAACAAAATAATACTATTGAACAAAATATTGTGTCGACACAGAATCTGACAGGAACAACAATTAATGCCCAGGAAATGTCTACAGTAACTATAAATATGTATACATAAAGTAATATGTATAATACTATATTGAATTAAAAATAAAAATAGTACTTTATTGAATAGAACTTTAGAAATAGAGCCATAAACTGGAAGATATTTCTATTATTTTTAGGTTATGTTGTTTTATAGTTGTGACTAGAAATTAGTTGACGGACACCGTCAGCATGTTATATATTTCCGAGTATAGGTATTTCGGATAAATATCTAGTAAAAATGATCTATTTGCAAGGTTAAAGTTAGTATTTTAAAGTTTTCTATAAAAAATTGTTGTCGAATCCATAATGCCAAGAAAACTAATTTCATCGAAATCGAAGTAAGCCTAAAATTCGAACCCTACTTGCTGCCAACATAAAAAAATAAAATTTCAGTTTCATAAAGTGGCAGGTTATTCAATTTTTTTGCATTTCATAATGTAGCCTGTATGAAACCCAAATAGAAAAATTAGCTTTAGCTACCTGTAACATTGACAACGCACGATGTTGCCATATTTTTAGATTAAAAGTACTTTAATCAAAAAAATATATTATTTTGCATTTAACTATCAAAATAAACATGTATGAAGAGAAAGTTTTGATAATATTGAAACTATTAGTATTCTATTTGAAATAACAATGTTAAGCCTAATTTCTGATATGACCGTCAAAATATCTTCATTAAAATGATCGTAATCTTTTGTAGCGATTATCAATATTTCAAACAAATATATTCTCGAAATCAATTGCGCCATGTTGCAATTTACCATTCTTCTACTTACTCTTAAAATTTTTCATATATCTTCTACAAGACAAGCAATAGATACTTATCGGAAAAATTTAATAAATTCCGAAATTGCTGTTCCTTAAAAAATGAACGACGTATAAAAGAATTTCCCGACGTACACGAAAATAGCAAGAAACCGTTCGAAGAAAAATGTAAGTGTTCGCAAAATGGCAAATAATACCCGGTTGTATATGGAGGGCCCTGAAGTTAGATATTACAAACAGAATCGAATATGCCGACGACGAGCGGCTCATAACGCGATAAATAAGGGAATCAATTCGGGAAAAGCGTGCCTCGGGCGGCACCGCCTCTCTTTGCCGGAATAACGAGATTTTATACACATGAATCTACAGATTTTTATATTTACACGGAAAAACGAGCACATTTTTTTCTTCTTCGAATAATAAAATTGCGTTTTGCAAGCTTGTATGCAAGAAGCTGATTTAGTATTAAATTTACGATTTTAAAATGGCTAGTGCAGGTTATACGATAAATGCCCTAAAGATAAGATTATGTATTATTAAATTAGAAAAAGAGAGAGCCGATAAGTATACAGGGTGTTATGGAAATGACATATTATATTTAAACCGGCAATTCCTGAGATAAAGACAAATTGAAGAAAAATACCCATAAATCATTCAGCGGTAAAAGTGACCTGACGTCAAACCAGAAAAACACCGGTATGGCACTGCGATACATGTAAGCAATCAAGGAATTCTGGCCGGTGTTGTCATATGTACACCTTAAACTCTTAAAACAAAATAAAATAATTTAAACACTTTTCCATTCTGTAATACCTTTTTGTACAATTAATTGAAGAACATTCACGACGGACTATGTTTTAAACAACCCGAGAAAACATATGGAATAGCAATAGCCACGTACGTCACTAGGTCAAATGCCAATGACCTCTTGATGCCTTACATCGGCTGAGCGAGTAGTTTCATATAGCGCCGCACGCTTGTGTCTGTTAGTTGAAGACCAACCAGCGCCCGATTCCATTGTGTCTCGTCAATCACCAACACACTCTCAGCAATCCGCTCTGTTTTTTCGGTTTACGCGTGTATCTTGCCGGTCCATAAATAATAAATAAATTGACACGTTCCTTCTTGACGTCAAATTTCGTCGCGTGTAATAAAATCTAATAATCTGTAGTATAATCTGTATTATTGTATTTTCAAAAGCTAACTATGGGTTCTGTTTCACTATTACTGTGTGTACATAAAGTGTTTCCAGGAGTGTTCCCATGAAAAAGAAAAAAACTGATTGTGTTTGTGCCTGGATTTCCTCGCTCTTTAGGTATAAGGATAAATACAAGTAGGTAGAAAATAATTTATTTTTATAATTTTATATGGAATTTCAGTTTTACATTAAGTTTGGCAACATTGCCGTTGTACAGTAGCGCGGACTGACCTGTGAGTTAGAGTGTTTGTTAACCCAGTTTTAAAACGGTCGATTTAAAAAAAAAAAATATGTAGCGCTTCTCTAGGACGCCCAAGGAGTCACCCATTTAAATATAATACGTAATTTCGATAACACCCTGTATACCGGGTGTTTCAGGAGGACCACTCACCCGTATAACTTTTTTATTGTTTAAATTACAGAAATATAATATGGTGGGTTTGTATGTGATATTATTTTATGACATATCGATCGGATTCCATTTTGTCGCTTCCGGTTTCACTGGAAATGACCTCAACTTGGGATTTTTTAATGAAACCCCCAGTATATTTTTGGCTATATCGATTCAGAATACCATTCCAAATTCAACGACACCCCCATACGTCACTTTTTGACACTAGATTCATCTATATTGTTATGAACTCTCTAAAATGGTTTACTTCTAGCCACATTCTTGATGAAAATGCAATTTTGAAGTTTTATTTCGTTTTAAATTTTTTACACTTTTCTTAACAAGTCATTTTCCCAGAAACTCAATTTTTTGAAATGGAAACATATCGGCTGGGCAAAAAGATACAGTTCGACAACCAAGTCTATAGCTACGCGGTATCGGTAAGGGGGAAGCAATATCTTTTAAAACATGACCGAATCATGAGCGTGCTATTATTATCTTAATAATGTAATAATATATATTTTTCATAGCATGAATATATTTGTATCACCAGTGCAATATATTAGGCCTTTTCATTAATATTCCTCGCTTATTTTGGCATTTTCGCAAATAAAATCCATTTGATTTCAACATGCACCTCAAAGTTTCAAGGGAAAATGGAAAGTTTATGTCACTTCTCAGCTGTTGTAGCAACTTTTTTAAGGTTGGAAATACTTTTAGTTCCCAATGAAACTTTTTTATTGTTCTCCTAACAATTCGAAAGTCGAAGCTTTCGATTTTTTCGACAGCAGAGAGACGGTCCCTTTTTTGACAGGAGATTACAACAATTGATTCGGGTTATTTTCTTCCTTTCAGTATCTTCTTCGTGCATGTTTTTTACTGCACCCACGCTTACTCCCGTATACATTGCGAGCCTTTCTAGCTTTCGCTTAAGTGGCAATTTAAACGTATTAATTTGTGATTCCTCTTCACACACCCTGTACATATTGGCAATCACTTCGCGGGTTTGACTATGAAGGGTTTTACCAAGGTATATTCATTCATTATCACAGTTTTAAAACAAACCCTATCACTACGCAACTGGATGAAGCATATTGGACATCGCCGAACAAGCACGCTGACACTATAGGCGTGTCACCAGGCGCGTGACGTCATCCTCGGTCTGGGATATAACCTATCAAATTAGCTCTAGCCACCAGTTACCCATGGTTACCGTTGATATTGTACCATGTTGCCCTATTTTTAGATTAGAAGTACTTTAATGAAAAAATATTTTATTTTGCATTTAAATATTAAAATAAATAGTATGAAAAGAAAGTTTTAAGAACATTGAAACTATAATAGAATATTAGTTTCTTATATACTTATGACAATTTACTTTAAATGGGTAAATTTAATTTTAGCGTTTACTTGGTAACATGTTATTAAATTAAAATTTAATATATGTGACAACATTGTTATCCCAAGAAATTTTTTTGCCCGCATTCCTTTTGTAGCTACAGTTAAAGTTGTCGACCTGTAGTGCACTTTTTATATCGCACACTCTTATGTCAAGTTAAAAAAGGCTAGATAATTTATTAAAGATACCACTCATATAATTTTTCTTTGTCGTTTTCTGTTAACTAGGCAAAGACATCGCCTTCGAGCGAACAAACCCGAACGTACTTTTTATAAAGCCTGGAATAAATGCTGGAACGGCCGTCTTTCATACCCGATTTCACGCTACCGGATTAACTAACACCTGTCATATTTGTCATTACTGTTAAATAAAATTCTTTATTTTTTAGTGTTTGTGTGTTAAATTTAATTATTATTGGTGGAAAAATAGTGATTTTTAATTCAACTGTGCCCAATCTACCGTAAACTGGACTTTGGAGTCACGTCCGTCGATTTTTGTTTTCCTAATAAAGACATCACTGCTCATAGAATGAAAACAGAAACAGACAGAAGATAAATAGAGATGGGGATTCTACAGATAGAATCCCCCATCTCTTTTTGCGTGTTTATTTTGGTAATAACAGACGTCAAATTGACTGATTGTACAAAGCAGATAGGGTCCATCTTTGTTTCACGTCGATGGAAATAACCAAGGTGATTATCGATGTAATACGCTGAAAAGCTGCTAGCTTGCAACCATGTTATCTGTTTCAACCCTTCAACATGTGCGTAAGGAAACGTGAATAAATGCCTACATCGCTAAAAAACTTATCAGATTAACTCCGAACGCACTCAATATTTCATCGTTGCCTTCTGTTCGCGAAATAACCCACTAAACCATAAACTAAATCCTGAAGGGGCCCTTCTGGAATCCGTCAATCCACTTCATTATCGATCTCCATAATTTTCATCGTGTGCCGTCGCGGCCGCCCTTTATTAGAACTACGTCGAAAGCAAAAAGGGCTCTATCAGTTTATCACTTGTCAGTTACAGTCAGCGCACGGGCTACGCACTCGAACATGCATCAGTGACGGGGTTAACTAGGGAAAGCAATGGAAAAACGAGGTATGGTAGCGTTGGAGTAGGTCAACGAATTATGAATACCTTCACTGTTACAGGTGGGCCGGGCGAAGAATGAGCGTGCGTCATCACCTGAAACACAAACCCGGTGGGTCTTTTGTAGCTCCTTTGTAGCTTTTTTTGTTACGCCGCTCACGCATATGTAGCTTGAGCCGGGTCCGAGAAAACCGCGGATCCGCTAGCTTGAACCTCCATGGTAGTGGCACAGGTTCAGACCCAACTGGTTTTTCGTAACTTTTTTGTAGCTTTTTTGTTGCGTTGCTCCCATTTTTGTAGCCCTGTAGGTTTCATCCTTGTAGCTTGGTCGGCAACGCCCCCGGGGTGCGTATCTTAAGATCTGTCTCATTCGCGGAATATCCCGAACACTCTGTAGCGGCACCACAAAAGACCCGGTGGGTCTTTTGTAGCTCCATTGTGGCTTTGTTGTTACGCCGCTCACGCATATGTAGCTTGAGCAGGGTCCGAGAAAACCGCGGATCCGCTAGCTTGAACCTCCATGGTAGTGGCACAGGTTCAGACGAAACTGGTTTTTCGTAACTTTTTTGTAGCTTTTTTGTTACGTTGGTCCCATTTTTGTAGCCCTGTAGGTTTCATCCTTGTAGCTTGGTCGACAACGCCCCCGGGGTGCGTATCTTAAGATCTGTCTCATTCGCGGAATATCGCGAGCACTCTGTAGCGGCACCACAAAAGACCCGGTGGGTCTTTTGTAGCTCGATTGTGGCTTTGTTGTTACGCCGCTCACGCATATGTAGCTTGAGCCGGGTCCGAGAAAACCGCGGAACCGCTAGCTTGAACCTCCATGGTAGCGGCACAGGTTCAGACCCAACTGGTTTTAAGCCACTGTCCCATTTAAATTATTACCCCAAAATTCCTACATTTTTGGGTACCTCGGAAAAGGTCCTTTGTTCCGCTTTAATTTATTTAATTTATTACACCTGACAAAGGCGTATTCCGCGAATGAGACAGATCTTAAGTTACGCACCCCGGGGCGTTGTCGACCAATCTACAAGGATGAATGAAACCTACGTAACAAAAAAGCTACAAAAAAGTTACAAAAAACTACCCTGGTCCGAGGTTGTGCCGCTACAATTGAAGTTTAAGCTAGCGGATCCGCGTTTTTCTCGAAACTGGCAAGGGCTACGAAAATGGGACCAACGTAACAAAAAAGCTACAAAAAAGTTACGAAAAACCAGTTGGGTCTGAACCTGTCCCCCTACCATGGAGGTTCAAGCTAGCGGATCCGCGGTTTTCTCCGAACCGGCTCAAGCTACAAATGTGCGACCGGCGTAACAAAAGAGTTACTAAGGAGCTACAAAAGATCCAACGGGTCTTTTGTGCATGGTGCCGCTACAGAGTGCCCGCTTGATAGAGCTCATTATGAGGCCATAGATATACGTATGTAACAAATTTATATAGTATAATACGGAATTGCGACACTCGCCTTCGGCTCGTGCGCTCAAATTTAACGTTCGTAAAAAAGTAACTTTACGCATAAGTTTAACACAATATTTTTTCTACGATCGTATCAGTTTCTTTTTTGTAATTAATATATATATTGGTGTATAACCAACTCACTGTCACCTAGGAATGCAATAGGTTTGGGATATTGGCTTACATCGACTTAATTCAGAATTAATGGTGATTTTATCTTTGAATAACGTCTAAGATTTAAAAATGTTTTTTACCTTCCTTGAAAATACGTTAGCAATACCCATTCGTTGTAACTCTTCACTTGCTTCTTTCGATTTTTCAGGCAATAAATTTTGTGTTGCTTCATTCGCTTTAATAATTATTTCGTCTGGATCATTGATTACTGTTTAAAAGCTTGTATAATAAAATGTTTTTGTGTGAAAGTATTGATCACCGGAGTTAAAATTTAATATGTTACGCAATATCCGGTAAAAATCCCTAAATACGAACTTTTTGGAAATTCAAAAATTGTCGTCCTTACTTCTCTTTTTAAAGCTGGGCCATAACGTCAGTAAAAATCTCTTGGTGAGGTCTGGAGGAAGCCGATAAACTGAGACATCAATTAAGAATATACTCACAGTAGTTCGAGGACTCAACAAGAGTATAAAATTGGAAATAATGGAAATACTACAGCTTGTCAATGAATAACCTAAAACCTAACCTCAAATATCAGGAATATATTTTTCGGTGGGAAGCAGTGTTACTAGTACTAGATTTAGTACTTTTTGAAGACATTTAATTCTTTAGTACCTTCGAACTCAAATCTATTACTTTTTCAAAATACTCGTGAGATAACGAGCTTTGTTTAAATTTGATCAGTTGTGTCTGGGACGTTTTTTTTTTATCTTGCCATCCTTTCCTATGTGTAAAAAATTAGTCCCAGTTTATAAAGTCTAGTACGTTTTAGTACTTTTTTTTAGTATAGCGATCTAGTACAAGAAGGCAATCGACTTCTCGTTATCGATCGATATAAAAACGATTGTTCGTTGTTCCATTGCAGAAGTGGTCGATAGAATGCGAAAAAAATATTAGGCTATGTTGCCGTTAGTTGTATTGTAAAAATCGTAACTAACCTAAACTTACCAGTAATATAATAAATTTTAATCTAATGTTATGCATAATGTTATCAAATCCACCTAGCCAAACGCGAAGATGTGTAAAAATGATCATTTTCTACAATTTTTAAACGAATAAAATAAATCTCTATACCGAAAATGACCTATCAATATTTTTGAAAATTTGATATGATATCAGTTTATATTGAAAGTGGAAGAAACGAAGAAAGGGCGCAAAATGTATATTTTGTTCGCTATCCGGAAAGACGGTAACAATTTAAGGACATATTCCGAACATTTGCGATGATTTCCGTTATTTTTTACCATAATCTGAATATTTTATTTCGTTTCAAAGTAATAAAGTTTAAATAAATCGCCTAGAAAACCAATATCATCCATGGTGTGTATATATATATATAAATATTTGAAAAGAGAATTTAAAATAGTATCTTTTGAGATTAAAATATACAGGGTGTTCCATTTGAAAAAATGAGGTTGGTACGATAACTTTTTTACCTGATCCCGTATACTTATTCCGAAAACGGCAGATTATTCAACAATCAATATAAAGAAACTTCTGTATAAAACATTTTTCTGTATATCTTTTAATTAAGAAAATATAGGGTAATTTTGAAATTGTAATTTTTTTTATTTTCTCCCATATCTCTTTAGCGAGCGAAAATTTTCATATTTTGATTTTACCATTTTAAGTCTGACCCAAAAAGGGCACATAACACCTGCATTACTTTTTTGATAGCACTAAAAATTACGGAAATATCCTATAAAAATGTCGAAAATGGGGCACCCTGTAAATTAGATCGGGTACTGTATGTGACAGTTGCCGAAAAAAAATAGCAATATATAATTACTTGTTGTATTTTCGCCATCACAACGATAACTTTCCATTTCTTGTTTATGGTCTTTCAATATTCTCCAAAAATAAATTGGGGACAATTACTAGCCATATTCTTTTTTAAAAAAAATTTACGCATGCAGGTTTCTAAAAAACATGATTTTCCTAAAACGAGGCCATTTATTTCTCGTTTTTCCGTTCTACAATGTTGTAAATTTTACCACCGCATTTTTTCCCAGAGTTTTCCTCGCAAATAGGCTCTTTATGTGCTCTTTCGCCGCCGAGTCTATTTCCCTTTTTCTCTAAATCCGTTTAGTATGCCTGAAGAATTTCAAAATAAAATTTAGAATCAACTTTATCAAGCCGAAAACCGAACGGTGGTCTAGAACACATCAGTGTATAAGTTTCTGCAAAAGTGAACATCAAAGCGGGACGATCGACGAAGGGAAAGATCGCGATAGTGCACATACGACGATGGATGCGGATGCGGGTTGGTACAGAGGTGGACTTGGTGGTGAAATCGAATGAATATATATCGATATGCCGAGCTAACAATGCGCTCTACAGGGACATACAGAAATGACCAAATTATTGAAAAGCTACTCATAAATGAGTTCTGCAACGTTATGTTTTCAGATTTAAAAAATTCCTAATATTTCCGAAGATTTTTGAGGAAAACCGAATTTTTACGATTTCTTTCTTTTTGTTTTCTGATTCTAGAGATCTTAAAATAGCTTTTTCTAGTTGGGTTTCATAATGACTACATTATGAAATGCAAAAAAAATTAATAACCTGCCACTTTATGAAACTGAAATTTTATTTTTCTTATGTTGGCAGCAAGTAGGGTTCGAATTTTAGGCTTACTTTGATTTCGTTAAAATTAATTTTCTTGGCATTATGGATTCGACAACATTTTTTTATAGAAAACTTTAAAATACTAACCTTTAACCTTGCAAATAGATCATTTTTACTAGATATTTATCCGAAATACCTATATCGGAAATATTTAACATACTGATGGTGTCCGTCAACTAATTTCTAGTCACAGCTATAAAACAACATAACCTAAAAATAATAGAAATATCTTCCAGTCTACAGGTCGACAACTTTAACTGTAGCTACAAAAGGAATGCGGACAAAAAAATTTCTTGGGATAACAATGTTGTCACATATATTAAATTTTAATTTAATAACATGTTACCAAGTAAACCCTAAAATTAAATTTACCTATTTGAAGTAAATTGTCATAAGTATATAAGAATTCTATTCTATTATAGTTTCAATGTTCTTAAAACTTTCTTTTCATACTATTTATTTTAATATTTAAATTCAAAATAAAATATTTTTTCATTAAAGTACTTCTAATCTAAAAATAGGGCAACATGGTACAATATCAACGGTAACCATGGATAACTGGTGGCTAGAGCTAATTTGATAGGTTATATCCCAGACAGAGGATGACGTCACGCGCCTGGTGATACGCCTATAGTGCCAGCGTGTTTGTTCGGCGATGTCCAATATGCTTCATCCAGTTGCGTAGTGATAGGGTTTGTTTTAAAACTGTGATAATGAATGAATATACCCTGGTAAAACCCTTCATAGTCAAACCTGCGAAGTGATTGCCAATGTGTACAGGGTGTGTGAAGAGGAATCACAAATTAATACATTTAAATTGCCACTTAAGCGAAAGCCAGAAAGACTCGCAATGTATACGGGAGTAAGCGTGGATGCAGTAAAAAACATGCACAAAGAAGATACTGAAAGGAAGAAAATAACCCGAATCAATTCTTGTCATCTCCTGTCAAAAAAGGGACCGTCTCTCTGCTGTCGAAAAAATCGATGGCATTGTTAAGAGAACAATACCAAAGTTTTATTTGGAACTAAAAGTATTTCCAACCTTAAAAAATATATTGCACTGGTGATACAAATATATTCATGCTATGAAAAAATATATATTATAACACTATTAAGATAATAATAGCACGCCCAAGACTCGGCCATGTTTTTAAAAGATATTGCTTCCCCCTTACCGATACCGCGTAGCTATAGACTCGCTTGTCGAACTGTGTACTCTATTTCTAAAGTTTTATTCAATATAGTATTATACATATTACTTTATACATATTTATAGTTACTGTAGACATTTCCTGAGCATTAATTGTTATTCCTGTCAGATTCTGTGTCGACACAATATTTTGTTCAATATTTTGAACTTTGTTCTGCTCGCACCATAACTCAAAGTTTTGCATATTCTTTTTAAAAGTTTTTCTAGATTATTTTCTGCAATTTCTCGTATTTCTGGCGGACTACAACTTTCTTCCTGACTCATTTTTATTAACTTTACTAATATATTTATTTTTAATTATGACGGATTAGAAGAAGCTTTGTTATGTTTAATTGTTTCTATCATGGCATATTTGATATACATTATATGAAATTGTAAAAGTATTGCCAACCCAAAAAGAAAATATTAATTCAAATGGAAAAAATCTACTTTATTTTTTCAGACTTTAAAGATCCAAATATTATAAAATACACGGTTCATAAGACAATTAGAGCTTCGCGGGCCGTTTTCTAAATTAATCGCGTGCTCTAAGATAATGTCTTATGAAACTTGTATCTTAATATACTATTTACATACTCTTCTTCTACATACCAATAATAATACATAATAGGTGGTGTGATATACCGTTGGATTCGAAATATAAAGTTAAATGGATTTTGATCTCTATTTAGAACGTTTTGTTGTAAATACAGGAAGTTATTTTCATGAAATTTTGGTGATTGAATAGAACGTGTCCCCTCGTTTAAATACATTTTTGTGATATGGAATTTGAAGAAGATATGGGATGGGATTGACGAAGAAGGTTATGGAGAAAAAGGGTTTTGGTTTATCGTCGAATTATACAGCAATAAGCACAACATCAAACCATAAAGGAAATGTATATAAACGAGCAAATGAAGTAGAATCAATATAGTTGTCACAAAATCTAGTCAATAGGTAGAATAGCACCACTGTATCATCCATCCTGTATATATTCCTATAACAATTCTAAACATATGCAGCAAGCAAAGTGAAGTTTTGCCAGACTGTACGCTAGTACACCTTCGGCTGGTGAAAATAAAAAGAGCTGCCAGAGATAGGTCATAGCTACAAGAAGACAGAGGTGAATTTTTTAATAGAAATCAAAAAGTTGGAACAAAAATATGTACGTTAATTCCACTCACCGAGCCCCCACACTTTTAGCTTGTAATCCAGAGAGATCTCTTTCAATAACCGGCTTTAAACATTGTAAAATTTAAAAACTTCTTAATTTTGAACAAGAACTAACTTCTTCTCTAGGTCCTGGTAGCCCCTTACAGTGTCGGCACAGATTGTCCTCGACACACAGTGGGTGTGAAAAAGAACGTAGATATTACTTTTCTTAACTGAATAATTTAAGGATTTCTATTGGGCCAGTAACCAATTATCAAAACATTCAGTCTTCCCACAATTTTCAGTAAATTTTAAAAATATCCATAAATATTTGCGCCTTATGGCACCTCTTTTGTAAACAGTTTGTGAGAGTGGCCAGTTGTCTTCGGGTTATGTCAATTACGCGCAGCGTTGTGTTTTATCGGAGAGATCATGTGTACCTGTTGGGCGCATTATAAAACGCTAAAAAAGTAAGTTGGAACCAATTTCCTATTTGTATGTTTTTATTGTGTTCGAATTAACAGGTATTGATAATTAGGAAGGCGAGTGTACACTGTACAGGGGTATCCCATTTTCGACACTTTTATGGGGTATCTCCGTAAGTGTTAGTGCTATCAAAAAAGTAATGTAGGTGTCATGTGCTCTTTTTGGGTCAAACTTAAAATGGTAAAATCAAAATTTGAAAATTTTGGCTCGCCTAAGAGATACGGGGGAAAATCAAAAAATTGAAAATTTCAAAATTACCCTGTATCTTCTTAGTTAAGAGAGATAAATAAAAATATTTTATACAGAAGTTTCTTTATATTGATTGTTGAATAATCTGCCGTTTTCAGAATAAGTATACGGGGTCAGCCAAAAAAGTTATCGAACCTAACCTAATTTTTTAAAATGGAACACCCTGTATATTTGAATCTAAAAAGATTCCATTTTAAATTCTCCTTTAAAATATATAACACCCCCGTATCTCTTAAGCGATCGAAAATTTTCAAATTTTGATTTTACCATTTTAAGTCTGACCCAAAAAGAGCACGAACAATAACGGAGATACCCTATAAAAGTGTCGAAAATGGGACTCCCTGTACAAAACAGTGCGATAACTAAACTTAACAACTAAACAATAATTTTTTACATACCTAAAGGGAATTGGTGTGGACCGAACCGAAGTGAGAGCTATTTTAAGTTACGGTCGTTTCGTAATTGCACAATTCCAGGTTTGGCTATTTATACAGGGTGTTCATGTGTCATCATCAGATGACTTATTATATTTAAACCGGCAAATCATGAAATGAAAACAAATTGAAGAAAATAAAATGGCGCTTTGAATTAATTATGCCTAACCCGAAAAAACACGTGGTACGTACTGGCGGAGATGTAAATCAATGTGGTAGATCAGTTAAGCTCTTAAAATACGTCAGTGAATGTTGGCCGATGTTGTCATATTTATACGTCAAACACTTTAGAAAGAAATGGTATACTTTTAACACTTTTTCATTCTGTCATACCTATACTGGCCGCCGGCCGGTACTGTAGGAATTAATATTGTACAATTTTTTTTGTAAAAACGACATACCACCTCAATTTTTTTTGCTAGAGCTACCGAAAGTCTCGTCCAAGAAATACAGTGCGGCGCGCTAGTGGTCAATATCGGTAATCTCCAGGGCCAGCGAAGGTGTGAAGTACCCAATTTCGTATTTACATAATTTTAAATTTAATAAGCTCCCTGTCATAACGCTTTTTTCCTTATTTAAATAATTTTGTTCTTATTCAAATTAAATTATTTCCAAGGTAAATATTTTAAGGTAGGTATTTATGAATTAATAAAAATTCATTAAATTATAAATACGGTTAATTTAAGGTAATTTGACTCTGCTGGTTACAGAGAATAAAAATAATATATTTTTTTATTTGTGACTACGGCGACAGAGGACGGGGAAATTATGAATCATCGTTCTGGTCTCGAGAATAATGAATAAGTAAGCTATAAATTAAGGATGCACCCGCCACCCGGCCGATTATCCACCATGTACAAGAAACAACAATTCCAGAATAATCACATTTTTAGTATAATAATAACAATTCTTCCTAATTTATGAAACTGCCTATTTAAAAATTATATGAGTTAATCTATCTAGAATTATTAAGGCCGCTAACAACAACGTAAATCTCCATAAGCAATTAAAAATAATTCACATCATGACATTACTGCACACACCAAACAAAATTTGAACGGCTAGATATCAGAGTTGGGCAGTAATTAACTATAACTATCTAGGTAGTTAACTACTTTTAAAAAAAAACCGTTGTACCGTTTTTCTCTAAGTAGTTATACTCGATTACTTTAAATCGCAAAAAGTAGTTAACTACTCAGTGCTAACTATATATTTTTTAAATATCTCTTAAGCCAGGCTCAGACGACTGTTGTCCAACATTTGTTACTGTCGTATATACTTACGAATTCGAATTTAACGCTAAAAAAACCCAGGCAGCAGTTTTCTCTAAAAAGGTTAACATTACAGAACCGGATATAGTCATGGACGGACACGCAATCCCACTGGCTTCATCTATTAAATTGCTGGGCGTCAATCTGGGAGAAAATATGTCTTAGCATAACCACGTTGTGGCAATCGCCAAGATAGCCTCTCAGAAGCTTGGTGTACTCTTCCGAACCAGAAAGTTGTACACACCTCAACAACTTTTGACACTATACAAAGCCCAGATTCGACCATCACTAGAGTACTGCTCTCATGTCTGGAGCTCTGCACCCAAACATACTCTTCGGCTACTGGACTTCATCGAAAGGAAGGCCATTCGTCTGATTGGAGACCACGAGCTGACGAAGAACCTGGACAGCCTAGAACATCGAAGGCAAGTTGGTGATTTGACTCTCTTTTACAAATATTTCCATGGAAAGTGCTCGGCTGACCTTGCCCTCTTAATTCCGCCCAGAGCGGCGAATATCAGAAATACACGACGAACCACTGCCGCCCATCCATATGTGGTTAAGCTTAGTACTCCTCGAACTTCATTATTTAAGAACTCTTTCATCTGGAGGACTTCATCATTGTGGAACGATCTTCCCGAGGTCGTTTATCCCAACGAATATAACCTCCAACGATTCAAAACCAACGTGAATCGCTTTTTGCGCACACGCACCACTCCCAGAGTGCCCTAAAGGGTTTTTCCTATAGTGCTTGTGTTTGATCATAAAAAAAAAAAAAAAAAATCTACGTCTAGTGAATGGTTTAGTTGTAATTGACAATTCTACTACACGCCGTTACAATATTGGCCCAGTACATCAGTCGCATGAGCCGGCTTTATTCCTTTGCCTATGTTTTATTTATTTTTATATTTTTTACCAAAAATTAACTGTTTTTTGTTACATTTTGTATTTCTTTATTTGATTTGAAATCTTTTTTTATCTATCTTTGTAAGTATTGCTCGGTTTTTAAGTCACAAAGCTGCGGGTTTGTTTTGTAGTTTACATTTGTTGTTTGTTAAGTAGTTATAAATTTAATTACTAATTAAAGTCGATACGGTGTATGAAGTCCGCTAAGCAATAAAACCTCAAACAATAAATTATATTTTAGGTATTAAAATAACTTAAGGTAAGTAAATATAAAATAGTATAGGTAGGTAACGAAAAATAATTATTTTTTAGCTTTTATAGTATTTAGGCAAATTAGTTTTACGAATTCTTTTTTTATAAAGTTTTGGTTCTAAAAAGAACCGATGTTGTAGTCTTGCGATAGAACATACCTACTTGTACAACGAACGAACGAACAAACCCGTACTTTATTAAAAACAGTCTTCCTCTGCATTTGAAATTTCACCCATGCACTCACTCATCAGAATCATTATCATCATCCCTAATAATTAACGGTCTTACTTCGTCTATAACCTGTTCTGTCTCATAAGATTCAAAAATAATTTTTTCCGGGTGTTCAATGCATTTCCGCCATTCTTCTTTGCTCACTTGGCTAAGCGCTTTTCTGTTGTTCGTTTTTTGTATTTGAAGCCCAGATCTGTTAAAATGATGGACAAACTGGTAGTTCTAATATCGCAAAGTTCTTTCTTCTTTATCTTTTGAAGAATAGATTTGAGGGTAACATATTCCTTGGCTTTATACATATCATAAACAATATTCCTAATCGATAGTTTTATCCCTAGGGATAAATCAACGGTTTTAGAATGGAGTCGAACTCTTTTATATGGTCTGTCCAATTCCTCTTCACTCTTTGTTCGAAGTCTTCTTAAGGTCTTATCTGAAATGCCGCAAGCATCAGACGTTCGTTTTTGCACTGCCAAAACAGACACTAACGGGCCCGAGTTATCTTTTTCTAAGTAAAATAACGTTACACTTGTAATACCAAACGGCGTTCACCTGGAGATAAACACCTTCTAGGCGTTGGGTCACCTTGCGGAACATTTTCCATAACTTTGCTTTATAACTGCTTTTAATTCACACACAATAATGAGAAACAAACTAAAAGCAAAGAGCATAACTACTAATTTAAAATAGAACATACCATCCTGCACTTGCGCAAATTTTAATTATTTCTTGGAAAATAGTGATTATTATATAGATTTAACTATAATGATCCCAAAATAACTAGATTCTAGGAAAAAGTACCTGAGAACATCTTTAACTAATTGACGCAAAATCTTCTTCATTTGATAAATAAAAAAAACTATGAGTGAAAAATAAACTAGATAAATATATTTATCTCGGTACATAATTCTAAGATAATTTTGTTTTGGAACCGCTGATTTTGCTCAGCCGACTGCAGTGAACCAGTGGAATGTTCGGTATGATAAGTATAGCGAAGGTCTTGTTAACTTAACCGTCTTACTGTTTAACAACCTTTAATGATTTAATCCGATATCGGACTTCATAAAACGAACAGACTTTACTAGTAGTTAGTAACCTGACTACATTTTTGAAGAAGTCGTTTAACAACCAAGTAGTTAATGTGCTAGTAGTTAGTAAGTAGTTGTTATACTGCACTACTTTTTGAAAGTAGTTTGCCCAGTTCTGCCAGATATCATACCTTGTATTTATTGTATCGTGACAGAACCTATAGCAAAGTATACTAGAAAATTAAAAATATCGGAAAATCCCACTGCTTAAGTACTCCCAATCCTTTCAGCACTTTAATACGCCAACACAGTAATAATGACGATAGGGGAAAGAGGCAATTTTTGGTCGCACGTTCTCAAAGGCTCAGAAATTTTTGAACCTAAAAATCGATTAGTAATTTTTTTTAATTGATACTCCTGCTCATTAAGGCCTGAACAGATGGTAATTAATATTGCGTCAATTACGTTTTATGACAGCTCATTCATTTTGTAACACTGGCGTGTTATAAAGTTCCACTACAAGGTGAAATCATGCGAGTCGCGGGTGGAACTTAAAAAAATTGTTCTTGCGTTACGCCAAGACAATGCAATGGGATTGGCAGATATTGTATAATATGCAAGATTTATTTTCTGCTTGTTGCGTAGGTGTCTTATTGATTGACGTCAATATTTACGTTGATTAAGGGTGGGCTTCGACAAAAAGGGCTCTTTCTTTTATAAATAAATAAAAAAATTCGAGAAATTTAAAACATAGTTTTTTAAATGTTTCCATAAGGTTAAGGCTACCTTAGCTAAGGTCTAACTTCAAATACGGGCCCTTAAGTTCAACATCATCTAGGGGTAAGAAACTGGTATTTTTAAGGTTACGATGGTCGACAGGAACTGACAGAAGTTGTCTGAATATGTCACATTATAAACCCCTATTTTTTATCGATATAAATTTTTATGTTTTGTGTTGTTAAGTTAGATATTTTCCCTTTTAAGGACAAAATTGTCTTAGAATAGAAATGATTACCTGCAGAAACGAAAACTTTAGTATTATTTTATCTATCCCCATAAATTCGACGAATGGTTTACGTTTCCGGAACACTCTGTAAAGTGTCGATTACGGTTCCTAGGGTGGTCCACTCAATTTTCACGATAACCTTGTCTGCAGTTCAAGTGGTCATGTACAAAAGCAGCTTATGAAAATACGGTCGAATCGTCAGTAGTTAATCTTGACATTTTAGAATCGTCCGAAAATTTTTTTACAATTTGTATCAATTTATATCAATCCTAACCTGAAAGAACACCTTATTTTAAGACGAAAATGTGGTATAAAAGTTTTTCGCATGTCGCTTCGTTTTCGAAATACAGGGTTTTAAAAAAAATATTGTATTTTTTATTTTATTAATTAATGCCAATGATTTGATAATGCATATGATTTAAAAACTTTGAATAATGAACTCATATGAACAAAAGTCAAATAAAATGCTGCAAATGTCCTCCATGAGCCAGTAAACACCCATGTACACGACGTGCTAAATTGTCTCTTACTCTGTTGGAAAATTTCGAAAATAACTAAAAAAACACCCTGTATTTCGAAAACGAAGCGACGTGCGGAAAACTTGTATACCACATTTTCGTCTTAAAATAAGGTGAGGATCACCTCCTTCATTTTTTCAGGTTCAGGTTAGGATACATCCTGTATATACATACAACTGAACAAAATTATTTTCGAAAATATTCACACATTATTTTTTGATAATTTACCGGAACTTCTCCAATGTTCTCACACTAATTTCTCCAGTTGTACCTGATCGTATCAATGTCTTCCATTTTTTATTTAACAATTTGTTTCGAAGTGTATTAAAAAAAATGTCATTGTGAAAAAATAACATAACAATTTAATTATTTAAATAGTTTTAACATGCTCGTCCCCCACCTTAAATTAATTTTAAAATATACCATCTTGATCTTTATCCTCGTATCTGCAAAACTCATTTTACGAAAAGGTGGCACCTGTATTAGATCGGTAGTTATTAAATATAACCGCGACGCAAAGGATGGAAATATTATTGATTATTGATATATTAATGATTCACACTACACCGAGCTCGATTGTAGACGGTGCATTCCCCGCGCGCTCTGTGACTACCGATATCTACTACGAATAGAGGTACCACTTTTCCGTAAAATGGGTTTTTCAGTAAGAGGATAAAGAACAAAACTAAATTTTTTTAAAATTAATTCATGCTGAGGGGGGGGGGGGGGGGGGAGGGGTGTCGAGCATGTTAAAACTATCTAAACAATTAAATTATTATTTTTCATTTCAATTCTGAAGAATTACGTGTCGACCAATCGTATGTATATAACTTTTAAATTTTTTCGGACGATTCTAAAATGTCAAGGTTAAAAAGTGTGCTATTTGTAAAAGAACGACCCTATAGCGAATATTGATTTTTTGATGGCATGGCCACATAGTACCTTATTTTTCATAGTAGTATACGAAAGAATAGTCACTCGAACACTAGCCAATGGCCGGTAATTCATAGCCAAATATATATGACGTATGTTTTTTAAAAATTTAAAATCTTTAACTCGTAAAATTAATTTAAAAATTATAAGATCAATTAGAATATTATAAAACTGTTTTATAGACGTTTTTTAATAGCTATATAAAAACATCAATAGGACTTACATTATGCAGTAAAATTCTAATGTAAGCTTTGATGTAGTATTAAGACATTCTATTTTAAAAAAACGATGTAGACTTTATCTAGGACATCCAAGAAATCACCCAATAATAAGCCATTTCCCTAACACACTGTATAGTGAATATTTGTAATTTTAATTTATGTTTTCCCTGTAGAATTACCTGGCAGGGTTGATGATAATGGAACTATAAATTCGTAGAAAAAATATTTTATGACGTCGCGACGCTTCGGAGCGCCCCGATTCGCTTTCAACCGGCGCCCCAACAGACACCACTCATATCCCAACACTTTCGGTGTCTGATGCGGTACTTTCAGAGATATATTGATTGCAGGTTAATTACCAAAAGCAATTTGTTTTCGGTCTGTTTTACTAATAGATCCATTTTAGAGACAAAGCGCACGAAATTGGAGATAGAGACGGAAAATGGTGAGAATAGAGCGATAGACCTATCTAGTGCATAAATAGGACATGGTGCGCGGCGGGGGATATGCAGGGGTGGGTCCTTTTGGTTTATTAGAATTCGAAAAGTATACAGGAAGGGTTGCGGTGGAATGTGGAGAAGATTTAAAGCAGTAATGTGTCAGGTTTCATTATTTCGAAATCAGCTTGTATACGGAAAAAATACTACAGCAAAGTTATTATAGTAAAGATGTTAATTTTATAGCAGAACATACAGTACGCCACTGGTTTTAACGTATAGTATTTTAGATGAAGCAGTTGAACAGTCGACATTTTCGGTCATTACTTTGTTCCTTCGCGGTTTTTTTTTTATTGTCAAACACAGGCCCTATAGGAAACATCCTTTAGGGCACTCTGGGAGTGGTGCGTGTGCGCAAAAAGCGATTCACGTTGGTTTTGAATCGTTGGAGGTTATATTCGTTGGAAAAACGACCTCGGGAAGGTCGTTCCACAAGGAGGTAGTCCTCCAGATGAAAGAATTCTTAAATAATGAAGTTCGAGGAGTACTAAGCTTAACCACATATGGATGGGCGGCTGTGGTTCGTCGTGTATTTCTGATATTCGCCGCTCTGGGCGGAATTAAGAGTGCAAGGTCAGCTGAGCACTTTCCGTGGAAATATCTGTAAAAGAGAGTCAAATCCCCAACCTCTCTTCGATGTTCTAGGCTGTCGAGGTTCTTCGTCAGCTCGTGACCTCCAATCAGACGAATGGCCCTCCTCCAGCAGCCGAAGAGGATGCTTGGACGCAGAGCTCCAGGTATGAGAGCAGTACTCTAGTGATGGTCGAATCTCGGCTTTATATAGTGTCAAAGAGGTGTGTACAACTTTCTGGTTCGGAAGAGTACACCAAGTTTCTGAGAAGCTATCTTGGCGATTGCCACAACGTGGTTATGCCAAGACATATTTCCTCCCAGATTGACGCCCAGCAAATTAATAGATGAAGCCAGTGGGATTGCGTGTCCGTCCGATTCTGTAATGTTAACCTTTTTAGAGAAAACTGCGGGTATTTTAGTTGTAAATATTTTTAAAGAGAAAAAATAATAAAATTGGTTATACGCACACCAATGGTTGTGTTGATTTATTGAAGTTTTGTATTTGGCCGTTTTGAGGGATTCCAAATGGACTTCGGTTTAAAATAAAATAATCGCTAAAGGTACTTTACCTACTCTGTAAATTATTATTTTAAAATCCCTATAAATTCGTACGCCAATGAGTTAACTAAAATTGTAATCAATAGAACAGTGCGCCTAGAATCATACGAAACCACACAAGTCTCAATACAATTAATTCATAGAAATACCGAAAATATAAGTTTGTGTCCATTATAAATGGGACATCTTGTATATTTTTTTTTAATTTCAAATTTTTATGGAACAACACCTATTTCTTCAATTTACGTTATTTTGCTTAGACGTTGAGCAGGTACACGACATACGTCTTTCTTAAAAGCACATAAACGAGTAGGTACATATTAAAAAGTATGCCAAATCCCTTAGCGGAGTCACCGCGACATGGTATTGTAAAGTTTTGTTTTAACTGCCTAGCCAGCGGCGTAGTTTAGGTCTCCGATTGTAAATATTAAAAAATTAAAGGATATAATTCCATTTAAGATCAGAATCAACTGTTCTTCCTTAATAAAAACTAAACTTCTAAAACTTACAAAAACAACCCCTTGAGTTTTATCAACACATTCTTCTTAGTCATCAAAATGATTCACCGGAATTTCAAATGGTTAATCGCTCGAGCGATTCACTCGATTATTGACCGCACTCCACCTTAAGGAAATCCTAGTATATTTATTATACACATAGATCCCGTTTCCAGGTCACCGAGAGCATATTATAGAAGCATTATACATCAGTAAAACATAGATAAACGACAACTGGCGCACCTTAAAATGGCGTCCACGTAATTCCGGACAAGTAGACAACACTTGCGTCTGTTTAAGCTCTTGATTTCATTGCAGATTCCGGTCCATCCCGCAGGGAATTACCAAGAGTGTCAGTGGTGTCACTCCGTTTTCGAGGAACTGTTGGCCGAGACAATTTAATTCTTTATTGTGGACACGGAACGATAGGTGAGCGATTTAATGCCTTTATTTTAGCGGAGGTTTGTAGGTGAAGAGGTCAATACAGTTATGCTGGCCCATGGCTATTGTGGTTTTCATTATGACGATAGTCGACGCGGAAAAGAACAATTTTAAAATAAATCAAAATAAAAAGTATGTTTGCTTTTCAGGTGGTATTAATATCAAATAGCGATGTATGAAAAAATTATTTCCCCACCACCCACCTTATACAATAAGGGCGTATTTTTGTGTACACAGTAGCACTTTAAAATTCTATTTTCTATTTGGGTTTCATAATGGCTACATTATGAAATGCAAAAAAAATTGAATAACTTGCCATTTTATGAAACTGAAATTTTATTTTTTTCATGTTGGCAACAAGTAGGGCTCGAATTTTAGGCCTACTTCGATTTCGTTGAAATTAGTTTTCTAGACATTATGGATTCGATAGAAATTTTTTATAGAAAACTTTAAAATACTAACCTTTAACCTTGCAAATAGATCATTTTTACTAGATATTTATCCGAAATACCTGTCGGCGTCAATTAGTGAAATCCGTCATTCCCTGAAATGCCTAGTCATTTCACGTATTGCCGGCAAATAGTGTAACTCTAACGTTTGGTACACCGTTTGCCTAAGAGTATCAGGCACTCCCTGTAATGACGGAATTCTTTCAGTCAAACGCTGTACTAAACTAAATTATTTAAGTTACCCTGTTTGATGGTTTTAGTCGAACGCTGTAATTGTTGTTAACATCTTTGTAGTGATTTTTTTGAAATTGAAATGTCGAAGCATTCAGAATTGTTTTATAAGAAGTTAGATGACTATTACTCCAATCAAAGTAAAAAAAACCCTTGGATTTCAAACATAACCTCAAACTACTGCAACCTACAAAATCACTTCAAATTCGTACACTGTTGTCACGTTTAACACGGTTTTATAATTCATATGCTGATTTTATTGTGTGCCTTTTTATTGGTTTTTATTAACCGACTTCAAAAAAGGAGGGGTTCTCAATTCGGTCGGTATTAATTGCCAACAAATTACGGGTTTTTCTAAATATAATAAAAAAAAAAAATATGTAATTTTAATGGTATTTAGTAGCGCAATTTTTGCGTTTTATGATTTGTTGTCTTAGAAAAAAAATGGAAGAGATGAAAAAGTGAGTGGAGGTGAAAAGGGTGAAAGAGGCAAAAGAATAAAAAATAAACCGATTTGGATAATTATTTTTTATTGAAAAGGGGGATATTTTCAAGGCGGTTCTATTGGAAAGAAAAAATGTAGTGGAAACCAACGAGGTATTTCTTCAAGTAGGTGACGTTCCTGAATAGTTTGTATCAGTACGAGAAGCTGTGCAGTCGCTTTCACTTTCCGGAGGTCAAGGATATTTTCAGTGTTCATGCAAACCAGCGAAAAAACAATGTTTGTCAAAGAGATGCGTTTGTGTAAAAAGAAAAAGTTCTTTGTAATTCAAGGTGTCATAAAAGCGCACCTTGCGCTAATAAATAATAAACCATATTATCAGTTTTTGATTTAAATTTAATACTTAATACCTACATACATCATATTTCAAGAAATCCAATTTTAAGGAAATTCCTGATAATAATGAGCTATTTACAAACCTTTTAATGTAAAGTACATTATTTTCATGCACTACCTACTGGCAACACTGTCATAATGGGAATGTCAAGTGAAACAAATCACGCGTCACCATCTTAATTTTTTTGCTTCAATCGCCTACTTTTCTTTTAAATCCCGAATCAACAGAAGTTTGAATTAATGTTTCTGTATTTTGTTCACTTATTTGTGGTTTATTATTAAATTATTTGTTATTTATTGAACTAGTCCAACATAAGTAAAAAAAATTAGAGCTTACTTATGAGATATTATTTATAAAATTAGGAGAAATACAGGACCGTATCCTAAAATTTCCTGATGTTGTTCAAAAAATCCTCGAAACGTCATTAAACCACAATGTGTCATACATTGTTTTTCCGGATATCTCCGGAACTACTCGGAATTTTAAAACTTTCTAAACAGCATATTATTAGGCACGTAAATGCGCAACTTTACCTCCATTTAACCGACTTCATATCTCTTACGGTTTCCGAGATCCCTGTACTGGCCCTCCTTATCTTGGACACGTTGTATATGTACATATATAGCCATGACTTATGATTAGTTTTATTATTTTTATAGAAAATTTATCGTAAGTTTTTCTTTCCGTGTAACATGTATGTTAAACCATGTTTAAACATCATTTTCCCCGTCGATATTTAATTTCCAACGTACTTCACAAATTAGCGAAACGAAATGATTAAAAGGATGACTGGCCAACCGTTAAATGCATTACTTTTAGCGATATTAAAAACAGTACAGATCGCACATGCATCGCCGGACGCAATACAAATGAAAACGACAGTAAAGTAAAATTAAAATAATAAAATTTATATACATATATTAAAATTTAATGACGCAATGTGATAAAATGTACTTTACTATTTTAAGTTGAAACATATACGAGAGAGACTGGATTAGTTTTTTCCTAGCAATCAGTGGCGGCTCGTGACCTATGATAAAGGGGTTTCACAAGTATTCTAGGCGTTTTAAATTTAGAAAGAAAAAAGTAATAAGAAAATGCGGTAGGTAAAACATATTTTTATTTATTTTTTAATTTACACAAGGAAATACAACTTTTGGAAAATAAGAAATGGTTTCTTAGTGTGTATAGCTGTCGGATCTAAACGTCTCCTTGCTCCTTGCGCGATATCATACCTTGTGTTTATTGTATAATGATATTTACGACCTACCACGCAAACTAGACTTCTGTGTTCTTAATAAAAAAATATTTATAAGCCTTATAGGTGTCAGAACCCCCTTAACTAGAAATAATATTTTGCTGTTAAGATCCATTTAAACGCGAAAAGTAACGATTAAAATTCCCTGACCCCAGGAATTAGACTCGAAATTGCCGACATTCACGTTATACCGTGTTTTTAACAATTTATACCCGGCTTTGACGATATAATAGCGATAAAGATCTATTAATTCCTTAAACGGCGCTTTATCGGCCACAACAATCGTAAAAATTGGGGTGCACACCGTAAAAAAGAAACCTTGAAAGAACGGCAGTAAAGAAACTGTTTGGGGGTGCTTTTTCTTGTCGTTCGGAACATAAATTATGTTTAGGATTTATTGTGCTGTGTTCTCGTTTTGTGTGCTTGTTTACGATACTTTGTTATACAGGATGCTTAAAAGAAAAGCATGTGTCATCGCTTGCTTGCCCAACAATACTTCATAGGAACATGGGTCCGCAGAAGCTTTGCTTGAAAGATACAGGGTATTAAAATTTTTTTGGATGTTTCAAGATATTTTTCTCCCTATAAAATATATTATGAATTACATTTTTTATTAGTAATCCGTACCAAAATAATATTGTAAACACATAATTTCAAAGAAAGTATAGTTAGAATTTATAATAAATCGAGTAAATACTACAAATTAATACTAGTATAGTTTACAACGAATGTACAGTGAAAATACTTTATTTATAACTTCAATAGATACAACGTGTCCAAGATAATGAGGGCCAGTACAGGGATCTCGGAAACCGTAAGAGATACGAAGTCGGTTATAGGGAGGTAAAGTTGCGCATTTACGTGCCTAATAATATGCCGTTTAGAAAGTTTTAAAATTCCGAGTAGTTCTGGAGATATCCGGGAAAAAACCGAAATTCTGAAAAATCGTTTTCCTGGGTTTTTTTGAGATCGAATTCTAAAGTAAATTGCACTTTTGCATTGCCACTTTTTCCGCTCTATCTAACAGTGTTAATTGTTTTGTAATCCGAGAAGTTTTCTTCGAAGGGCCATTATCAACTTTCTTTATTTAAATACGGTCCTGTTTTTCTGATATTGGAATTTGACAGCTTTTTTTCTCCCGAATGCAACGATGCAACACATTGTGGTTTAATGACGTTTCGAGGGTTTTTGAACAACATCAGGAGATTTTGGGATACGGTCCTGTATTTCTCCTAATTTTATAAATAATATCTCATAAGTAAGCTCTAAATTTTTTACTTATGTTGGACTAGTTCAATAAATAACAAATAATTTAATAATAAACAACAAATAAGCGAACAAAAATCATTCCAAAACAATGATAAAACGAACAACGAAAAAAGTAAGGAACTATATAATCAGGTGTTCAAAATGATTTCCGTTATTCTCTAAGCACAAATAACATCTTCTAACTGCCACATAACAGTTTTTTTGAGATAAAATAAAACATTTTTTTTATGATCAAACATTAACACAAAACACAAGCACTATAGGAAAAATCCTTTAGGGCACTCTGGGAGTGGTGCGTGTGCGCGATGCGATAGAATATCAAACTGTCTTGGATGTTCTAGGTTGTCGAGGTTCTTCGTCAGCTCGTGGTCTCCAATCAGACGAATAGCCCCCCTTTCGATGGAATCCATCAGCCGAAGAGTATGTTTGGGTGCAGAGCTCCAGACATGAGAGCAGTACTCTAGTGATGGTCGAATCTGGGCTTTGTATAGTGTCAAAAGTTGTTGAGGTGTGTACAACTTTCTGGTTCGGAAGAGTACACCAAGTTTCTGAGAAGCTATCTTGGCGATTCCAACAACGTGGTTATGCCAAGACATATTTCCTCCCAGATTGACGCCCAGCAAATTAATAGATGAAGCCAGTAGGATTGCGTGTCCTGTCATGACTATATCCGGTTCTGTAATGTTAACCTTTTTAGAGAAAACTGTTGCTTGGGTTTTCTTAGCGTTAAATTCGACTTGGTTACTGTCACCCAAAGCCAAAATTTCTTCCAGGTCTTGGTTCAGGCGTGAACTTCATGCTGTCTGCGAAGATGTGCGTCGGCAGCCGATGTTTGTGCATTCAAAGCGAAAGATGAGACAAGTGTGCTATCGTCAGTAGCTAACTATCGGATTTTTAGTTGTCACTAGAAGGTCGTTAATGTAGAGTAAGAAGAGAGTGGGAGACAATATGGACCCTTGAGGAACACCGGCATTGATGGTGAATGGTGTCTCAGAAAAATCCGTCAATCGCCCCTTGCAGAGAGCGGTCCTTAAGAAAGCTAGATAACCATGTACAGAATCGACTGGGTATGGTTTACTAAATATTTTTATAATTTATGCTAGAAATATAGGATAAAATTTTGCTGGCAGTTCTTAATAAAAGTTATCCCAGTCACATATAGAGCCATAAATTATGGTTAGTTTTACTATTTTTGTAAGTAAATTGACTAAGGTTTTCTTTCCGTACACGTTTTTTGAAAAGCAAGCAATTGAGTAACTAATTTCCTAAATTTTATGACAATTTTTGCAAGAATTTGGCTTGCGGCGGATATTTTTATATGATAAGTAAGAAAATGTCTCAGTATTTCTAGCCCAGCTATAAATTTTACATTACAATTTACATATTGGCAAAAATGCTGCCTACCCCCTCCGCCCCTAACAGCCACCTAGGCAACCGCCGAGAATTCGTAAATTTGACGAAAATCCGTGAACGCAGCAGCGCAGCGGCTTTCAGTAGCTTTTTCTTGGCAAAGGAAGCCATAAATTCGGGCCCTTATGCAGCACAAATGTAATTCTGTTAGACACGATTTCGAGTGGCTTTTTGAGGTGTGCTATACAAGTGCAGCAAGAGGGCCTTTTGAGCACTAGACTCGATGATGGCGGCGTGCGGTGTCCGATAAATAGGTTAGCGGGAATGGCAACAGGATGTGCGCGCAATTTGCTACTAATTACTTGATTACATGAAACGTAATATGATGTATTAAAGTTACCAAATAGATGGATGCATATTGACGCCTGGTCTTCAATTCATTGCTACCAAGGTCATTCCCGACGGGCTCTGAACCAGAAGTATTAACCCTCGACTTCATGGTATGACGTACCGATTGGGCTTGTTCGTCTCCCTAACCGCCTGAGATATCCAATCTCATTCAAGCTGGTTTGTTTGAAATGAAAATGTCATTGCCCGAGTATTGAAAAATTGGATACGTGTACTAATAATTTGAATTTAACGGTGCGCGCCTGACGAGAAAAACGCAAAGAACAGTTTTCATGTAGAACTAACCAGACTAAAGAAAAAATATCCACATGGGAAAATGTCAGTGGCTTACCACTGTTTTTGTAAAATTATCAGGTGACATGTTTCTAAGGACGCCACACTGTATATAACAGTCGGTGATATCCGTAACAGATTACCAGAATACTATTCGTAACGTTAAATACCAGGTAGACACAGCGCAACCAGTGGCGGTTCTTCCACAGGAGCACATGCGCACGTGCACCCCCAAAATAAAACGAATAAAAAATATTAATTTATATTCATTGAATATTCTTCTTCTTCTTCAAGTGCCATCTCCTCTTAGAAGGTTGGCTATCATCATAGCTATTCTAACTTTTGATGCTGCAGCTCTAAACAACTCAACGGGACTACAGTGGTACCATTTCCTTAGGTTATTTAGCCAGGAAATGCGTCTTCTTCCTTTACTTCTTTTTCCCTGTATCTTCCCCTGCATAATATTCTGCAACAATACATATTTTTCTCCCCTCATCACGTGGCCCAGGTATTGCAACTTTCTTATTTTAATTGTGTTTAATATTTCCCTTTCCTTTCTCATTCTTCCCAGCACCTCCTCATTTGTTACCCTGTCTACCCAACTTATTCTTAAGATCCTTCTATATGACCACACCTCAAATGCTTCCAGTCGATCACTTATATTTTTCTTTAACGTCCAGGATTCCATCTCATATAGCAACACAGAGAAAACATAGCAATTCAATATTCTGGCTCTGAGGCGTAAATTAAGATCTCTATTGCATAACACATTTCTCATTCTGTTAAATATGGTTCTGGCTTGTCCAATTCTTGATTTGATCTCTTCAGTATAGTCATTACCCTCATTGACCGTTGTTCCTAAGTATTTGTATTTACTGACTTTCTCCACTAGTTCTCCGTTGATCCATAAGTTCTCCTGTTGTTGAACTGATTTTGTAATGGTCATAAATTTGGTCTTTTTGATATTTAAGGTAAGTCCGCTCTCCTCGCTGCTCGTCACTATTTGATCAACCAGGCCCTGTAAGTCTTCTATTCTTCTTATCTAAGTATGGTGTCGTCTGCACACCGGATGTTATTAATGGGTATTCCATTAACCTTTACTCCCGTTGTTGTTTCTTCCAGTGCTCTCTGACTGATTTCTTCCGAATAAAGATTAAACAATAGCGGCGATAGTACACATCCTTGCCTTACACCCCGTTGGATTTCTATTTCTTCTGAGAGTTCATTGTCCACTTTGACATTAGCCGTCTCATTGAATATTATTTATCCGACCCTCCCTAATATTATATTATTGTAAATTTTACAATAATTATTATAATAAACATTTTATTGTACGATTTCCTATAAAATGTTGCATTCATTAGGTACAATCTTCATTATTAATTCGTACTAAAAAAATATTGTAGATACATACAGTGGCGATTCTTCCACAGGAGCACATGCGCACGTGCACCCCCAAAACAAAACGAATAAAAAATATATTAATTTATATTCATTGAATATTATTTATCGTATAAAGTCCGGCCCTCCCTAATATTTTATCGTACCGTCAAACTAAAAAAGTCCGACCCTCCCTACTATTTTATCATCCCGTCAAACCAAATTGTATAGATCCGGCAACCGTGCCTCGGTCGAGGTAAATGACGAGACTTGCTCGCACGTGCGATTAAGTAGTGTAGTTTCTCTGTAGTAACAAGTGGCCTGTGGCAGCGGGGCTATGGCGATTTAACATGGAAAAGGCGCACAGTTTCTGTTCGTGCATCTAGTTAGAAATTCGAGCGTGTATGTTTTAATATTTTATTATATATTTATTAAGTTAAAATGAATAGTTGACGGTGGGCTATTTAAGAAATAACTTTAGCTCTTTGAGTTTGGAGCAAAAAATTGAAGTGAAGAATGCGGGAACACCTAAACCCGAAATTAATTTAACGCAGACCACAAAGGGTAAATCTAGGGACTTTATTAGAAAGTTTAAAAATGAAATATATGAAAAAAAATTTATGGAGGTATTCCAAACTTAATGAGGCTGTTATTCATCAATTTTCTACAATTAAGAACCGAAGAATGGACTTTACGTTTAAGCACTATTGTGTAGGGTCTATAAATGTTGTGTATTTCGATAAATGATACTCGATATGATTTTAAACTATTTTATTTAAGGATTTAAACTAAAAAACACTTTCTCGTCTTGGTTGCGCCTAATGACGTAGCCCATAGATGGCGTAGTGGTATTAGACATCATTCGGTTTTCTTGATAACTCGTAGATGGCTCTAGTAGTATTAGTAGTGGACTGTATAAATATTGTTACGAGGTTTGCATGCGACGACGTTAAGATCCGACAGCTATACACACTAAGAAAACCTTTCTTATTTTCCAAAAGTTATATTTCCTTGTGTAAAATTAAAAAATAAATAAAAATACGTTTTACCTAACGCATTTTCTTATTACTTTTTTCTTTCTACATTTAAAACGCCTAGGAAGTAATTGTTTGGTCGTTACAGAAAAATAAAATTTTAAAAATAATTTCACCATACTTGTGAACCCCCTCTTCATAGGTCACGAGCCGCCACTGAGCGCAACAGCTCAATTTCAATTCGTGTACTTGTTATGGACTGTTTCAGACCCATACCTGTTATCAAATCCCTGTGGGTATTTTGTAACATCCCTACTGTAGATACCAAAATTGGAAATAATATCTAAAGTACTTTCGGAGATATTAAAATATCTCCTTGGGCGGTTGTGGACATATTATGAACTTTTGTTCATAAAATAACCTAAGAAATCACATTCTGAACTATTACCATCTCATTAACGAACACTTTCAGTGTATTTTAAGTGAATTCTTCCTTCAAGGGCGTGAATTAATCCCAAAAAAATGTTCCCACCGAACTCCTCGCTACCTGCATGCTCAACCCGCCGACCTTATGGGATATGTTAACTAATCCTTAACAGTTTACGCTCCCGATAATCATCGACGTAGGCCTAAACGGCCCCGGAGGCAGTTAACATGGCATTTTATTACAAACAACTGTCAAAAGAGACGACGCGGGGCGCGCAGCAGTTCCGAAGAAAGCTCGTAAAATCGGCCATTTTCGGGTGCTGTTTCTGTCAAGAAAGTTGTAAATTTTAATCGCGTATCCGTAAAAACGTGAAAAGTTACCCGCAACATGCAACCGTCTCGGGAAATGTGAATTATGTATCGGCTGTTGTCCTTTTTGAACTTTATTGCATCCTGACTCGGAGACGTTTTTCATTCAGAAGTTGGATAGTAAATGGAAGAAAATCATTGAGTTGTAGTTTAGTTGTAATTTCTGGTACACTTATTGACGATCGGAAAAGTTTTTGAGGATGCCGGAGTCAGTCGCAACACAAGGGCAAGGGTAACACTGTATTGATTGCACTCTAAAAATGGTCTAGTTTAGGATAAAAGTCGGTACGGTGTATGAAGTCCGCTAAGCAATAAAACCTCTCGAGCCGGGTAGTCGGTGGCTCTCAAACAATAAATTATATTTTAGGTATTTTCTAAATAAAATAATTTAAAGTAAATAAAAAATTAATTTAGGCAAAGAAAAATAATTATTTTTTAGCTTTTATAGTATTTAGGCAAATTAGTTTTACGAATTCTTTTTTTATAAAGTTTTGGTTCTAAAAAGAACCGATGTCGCCATCATTTTGAAACATTATTGGACAGCTCGCACAGCACTTTTGTGTTGTTCGTTTTTTTGTATTTGAAGCCCAGCTCTTTTAAAATGATGGACAAACTGGCAGTTCCAATATCGCAAAGTTCCTTCGCCTTTATCTTTTCAAGAAAAGCTTTGAGGGTAACATATTCCTTGGCTTTATACATTTCATAAACAATATTCCTAATCGATAATTTTATCCCATGGGAAAAATCAAAGGTTTTAGAATGGAGTCAAACCCTTTTATATGGTCTGTTCAATTCCTCTTCACTCTTTTTTCGAAGTCTTCTTAAGGTCTTATCTGAAATGCCGCAAGCATCAGACGTTCGTTTTTGCACTGCCAAAACAGACCCTAACGGGCCCGAGTTATCTTTTTCTAAGTGAAATAACGTTCCACTTGTAATACCAATTATTTTTATTTTTTTAAATCATCCAAATTCATTTGGTTTTATCCTTCTCGTTCAAGCTATAGTTATCTCCGGAGATAAATACCTTCTAGGCGTTGTGAACATTTTCCATAACTTTGCTTCATAACTGCTTTTAATTCACACACAATGAGAAACAAACTAAAAGCAAAAAGCATAACTACTTATTTAAAATAGAACATACCATCCTGCATCCTGCACTTGAGCAAATTTTAATTATTTCTTGGAAAATAGTGATTATTATATAGATTTAACTATAATGATCCCAAAATAACTAAATTCTAGGAAAAAGTACCTGAGAACATCTTTAACTTATTGACGCAAAATGGTTTTCATTTGATAAATAAAAAAACTATGAGCGAAAAATAAACAAAATAAAAATATTTATCGCGGTACATAATTCTAAGATAATTTTGTTTTGGAATCGCTGATTTTGCACGGCTGACTACAGTGAACCAGTGGAATGTTCGGTACGATCAAGTATAGCGAATGTATTGTTAACTTAACCGTCTTACTGTTTAACAAATCCGATATCGGACTTCATAAAACGAACAGACTTGACCAAGATCTCAATAACAACAAAATTGAGTGAAAATGGCGATAAAATTAAATTTAGTATCAAAAGCCAAATTTTATTGCTACGATTATTCTAGTTGGAGTCACTAGTAACTCTTTTTAAGTCAACCAAGTACTTCTAGTACCCGAAAGAATAAATATTCTTACGGTAACCAATATAGTTAGTTATTAGGAGCAACATTTCAGATTGAATGGTACTACCAAGAAAAGGAAGCCTTTTCCATTGATAGGATGTAGCCACCTACAGGCCGGTTTCGAACTCTTTTGTTCTCGTCAGTACAGGGTAGGTGTACATACCCATCATCAGAGAAGACTCTAATACTTCACGCCGTAGTATCAATGGTAGTCGAGAAGATACAGCTAGCAGCGCCATCTCTTAGCAGCAAATGTCGGCAATTGGCGTGACGGCGGGTCTCACTCACATCGTACCTACTTATTACTACTACCTCTATCTGACCAATAGCAATAACTAACAGTGGTGGCTCGTGACCTATGATAGAGGGGATTCTAAAGTATAGTGAAATTATTTTTTAAATTTTATTTTTGTGTAACGACCAAGCAATTACTTTCTAGGCGTTTTAAATGTAAAAAGAAAAGAAGTAATAAGAAAATGCGTTAGGTAAAACATATTTTTATTTTTTTTTTACTTTTACACAAGGAAATACGACTTTTGGAAAATAAGAAAGGTTTTCTTAGTGTGTATAGTGCTTAAACGTAAATTCCGTTCTTCGGTTCTTAATTGTAGAAAATTGATCAATCACAGCCTCATTAAAGTTTGGAATACCCTCTATAAATTTTTTTTCATATATTTGATTTTTAAACTTTAACTAATAGTCCCTAGACCCTTTGTGGTTTGCGTTAAATTAATTTCGGGTTTAGGTCTTCCCGCTTTCTTCACTTCAATTTTTCAGTATTTCAGTTAAAACGAAAATTTGTTTTGCTAACTAGAAATTACTTTTGTATAAGCTAAAACTTGAACAGCAAGATAAAATTAGTCTTAGATACCAATGCATTTTTTAGAGTGTGACAGTATTGCACTGACACCTGCCTAAGTACTCGATTCTGAAAATAACGATCCTTTCCCAACTGTATGCCAACCATATACAATAAAATTAAAATCGTAAAAGTTATATCCACCTAGAGTTTAGTAGATTTCAGTAAAAAGCCCAGACACCGTCTTTGGTTCACTAACGCTAAGTAAAATGATAAGTACCTACAAAAAAAACTCGAACAAAGCGAAAGATACTTAAAAAACATTACGAGCTACGTCTATCTTTTATTAGGACAATAATATATACATAAATTCATTAGTCGCTTGCATTGTGTCCATATATCTCGATGTAATAAAATTCATTTAACGGACCTTAATAATTGAGAAAAGTCCAAATTGTCTGGGTGTGTTTTCGACCGATAAGAGAATGACTCGGCCCAGATAATACGGTCATATAGTCGACTCGTATTGGTCCACTTATGGTTCTTTATGGCGCTTTAAAATGCCTTTTGTATTGTAACGATGTGAAGATTGTGTATCCTGTTTTAACTTTATATAGTTCTGTTAAAGAGATATAATGCTGGGACGTCGAATGATAGTATGGAAAGCGACCATAAATGTATTTATAACAAATTCAAACACCATTTGTTTACAATTTTATATACAAAATACTGTTCAGGGAAGTTAGAAGAAGATGGCGTTTAGAAAATGGCAACGCTGTAAGCTGCGTCATCAGTTGCACGCCATCAAAATCATACGAATCAATCAAAACAACGCAGAGGACAAATATCAGAACAAAGACTGATTTCATAAGCATTATAATAGATAGCGTTCCGATATACGTATTCCGAAAAATAATTTATAATTTCGAAGAAAGAAATTGAAATGATCACTGCGAAAAACTGCTACTTATTTCGCTTTCGAAATTGCGAGAGGGAACAAATCATGAATACATCCATTTAACGCACATAAATTTTCGATATGTTATGACATATAACTTTAGAGAACAATGGGTTTTTCGGGTTTGCTATATTAGTGACAAATACCCATAAATACTTACCTAAAATACAAAAGTACGATGAAAAAGCTCTTAAAGAACTGTTTTTAGGCTTAAATGTAACTTGAAAGCACAAAAACTTATAAAAAACAATAAAGTTTGACACTTGATTGACATATCAAAATATAATCAAAATAGCAACCGTATAAGTTGTCAGCCCACACATTTTTAATAGCTACAAACAATATTCAACTACGACTTTTGTCCTTGTCTAACATGTTATTGAATTCAAAGCGTATTGCGGAACTCCGCAGACCCTCTATTATATTTTCATTCACTTTTAAGTCTGTGATAAATAAAGATGGGGAGTTTTAAGTCACGATGACCCTTGATCCCTGCATCTGGGACTCACGTGTAAATTTATATCGTACATACTTTATTGTACGTACAAGTTCTCGTAGAATTGAAAAAATCTAATAAAAATTGGGTATTTCATTTAATAAAGCTTGCACGGAAAAAAGAAAATGACCAAGTTTAAATAAAATCTTGTAAAAATGCTTTTGTACAAAAATGAATAGCTTAAATCCGATGCAACGGATCAAACAGAACTCGCTCTTCGTTAGGAGAACAGGTGGGGACAACAAGAGGAAGCGTTTCATCGATCAAAGCTTCAACATTATCAGCGATCATCAATATGGTTTTCGGAAGTCCAGATCAACTGGAGATCTTCTAGCCTATGTCACCCATATTTGGAACAACGCAATCGAACATCATGATGGGGAGTCTCGGGCTGTCGCACTGGATATTTCTAAAGCTTTTGTCGTGTTGGGCATGAGGGGCTTCTAAGTAAACTGCGATCCTATGGTATGCCCAGTCGATTCTGTGCATGGTTGCCTAGCTTTCTTAAGGACCGCTCTCTGCAAGTGGCGATTGACGGATTTTCCTCAGACACCTTCACCCTCAATGCCGGTGTTCCTCAAGGGTCCATATTGTCTCCCACCCTCTTCTTACTCTACATTAACGACCTTCTAGTGAAAACTAAAAATCCGATATTTGGTTTTGCTGACGATAGCACACTTATCTCATCTTTTGAATGCGCAAACATCGGCTGCCGACGCACATCTTCGCAGACAGCATGAAGTATCAAGCCTCAACAAAGACCCGGAAGAAATTTTGGCTTGGGGTGACAGTAACCAAGTCGAATTTAACGCTAAAAAACCCAGGCAGCAGTTTTCTCTAAAAAGGTTAACATCACAGAACCGGATATAGTCACGGCCGGACACGCAATCCCACTGGCTTCATCTATTAATTTGCTGGGCGTCAATCTGGGAGGAAATATGTCTTGGCATAACCACGTTGTGGCAATCGCCACGATAGCTTCTCAGAAGCTTGGGGTACTCTTCCGAACCAGAAAGTTGTACACACCTCAACAACTTTTGACACTATACAAAGCCCAGATTCGACCATCACTAGAGTACTGCTCTCATGTCTGGAGCTCTGCACCCAAACATACTCTTCGGCTACTGGATTCCATCGAAAGGAGTGCCATTCGTCTGATTGGAGATCATGAGCTGACGAAGAACCTCGACAGCCTAGACCATCGAAGACAGGTTGGGGATTTGACTTTTTTTTACAGATATTTTCATGGAAAGTGCTCGGCTGACCTTGCCCTCTTAATTCCGCCCAGAGCGACGAATAGCAGAAATACACGACGAACCACTGCCGCCCATCCATATGTGGTTAAGCTTAGTACTCCTCGAACTTTATTATTTAAGAATTCTTTCATCTGGAGGACTTCATCCATGTGGAACGACCTTCCCGAGGTCGTTTTTCCCAACGAATATAACCTCCAACGATTCAAAACCAACGTGAATCGCTTTTTGCGCACATGCACCACTCCCAGAGTGCCCTAAAGGATTGATTTGGATGAAAAAAGGAAGTCAAGCGACGTTGGCCACGGTTAGTACTTGGATGGTGACCGCTTTGGAATACCGTTGACGCGAAATTTTTACAAAATATTTTAGTAAATTTTACAAAAATATAAATGGCAGTTCTTACTAAAAGTTATTCCAGTCGCATATAATGCCATAAATGGTGGTTATAGTTTTACTATTTTTATAGTAAATTTAACTAAGTTTTTCTTTCCGTGTAAGGTTTCTGTTTTGAGGTCGGCAACTAAACAAGACACACATAAACCTAACTATTTAACAATGAGTAAAAGGGACGCATCTCACGTCTATCTCCGTAAATTACGGGAATTAAAGTGAATCCACCTTTCCTCTATAAAGGCCTAAACTATTATTTACATGCACACTTCCCATTATTTAACAGATTTAAGCAAACCAGACAAGTGACAGACAATTATAATACTTTTTTATTTCTATTTGCCTTCCCAAAACAGTGCTTGATATACGAGTAAAACATTTAAAAACTCAACAAAATTAAGTCGAGAGCAAATAACCAAATAAAAAGAATGTTATACTTCCAATTTACATTTTAACGCACACACCTTGCTTAAATTACTTAAATGTCTCTTTTCACTAGTTAAATTTTATTACCTGATATACTCTTTCTATCTCTAACGTCTTAAGGCGGAAATTCTAAGAAGCAAATTACATTTGTGCACTTATAATCATATATTATATCGCCAGCCCTATAAATTGAATCGTTGAAACTACAGGGTGTTATGGAAATGACTTATTATATTTAAACCGGCTGAGATGAAAATAAATTGAAGAAAAATAACCTTAAATGGCGCTTTGAATTATTGTACGAAATATACACTTTATATGAAATCGGAAAATTTACGTGGCCGCTACTGAGGACGTTCGCAATCAATAGTTTATTGAGACGGTGTTGTCATATATTACAACACAGAATTGTAAACGCACGTGTTCAGTTTTTGACAACAATATGTCTTTGACCCGCGTTATCACTTCTTTTTCAAACTTTTTAGAAAAAAAATACTACAATTTTAAGGTACATACTCTCTTACCTTCGATCTTATAATCCGTTTTATAATTAAATTCCATAAAAAAATAAAACACAAAAAGTATGATTTGCAACAGAACTAACAATAGATAATATCACACAAATTTGAAATCAATTCACAATATTTCTTATTATGAATTATTTCACAGCAGAAAAAAATAATCGGGTAATCGAACAACACGTTTAAAATTCGTATACATCAAGCACGTGGAACAGCGTCATTCCACTCCCTCGTCTCGAAGCATACTGAAGCAACGAGTGTCGCGCGCGGGAGGTATCCAAGCAAGGGCGAACCATGCTGTGTGATCTGACAACACTGTTAGTATACCCTAGTGTCCCACATTGTTGCTAACTGAATCCAGATGGAACGGCGCGACAGTATGCGGGTAAAAAGGGATTTTACCTTAATATTTAGATATTCGATTAAAAAAAAAGTATGTAGACATTCTCTAGGACACCCAAGGAGTCACCCATTTAAATATAATCATTTCTATAACACCCTGTATATAACATATTTTGAGCATGATTTTGCTTGGAAAATAGTTGAATGCACAATCATTTAAATTTATAGGTCGATTGGTATACGGCTAGATTATTACCTGAAAATTACCTTGGTGCCTTATCCCAACAATTGAGAAATCTTTATAGCCAAGTTTGCATGAAACATTTCAAATTCTGACATTCTTGAGTTATGTCAAAATATTTCTATCGAAAATGGTGATTTTACTGATATAAATCAATATTAGGTCATTCGAAAGATTAAGAAATTAATCTTTTGACGAACCACTGCCGCCCATCCATATGTGGTTAAGCTTAGTACTCCTCGAACTTCATTATTTAAGAACCTTCCCAAGGTCGTTTTTCCATGAATACAACCTCCAAGGATTCAAAACCAACGCGAATCACTGTATTCGCACACGCACCATTCCCCAGAGTGCCTTAAAGGGTTTTTCCTGTAGTGCTTGTGGTTGATCATAAAAAAAAATTGTGTATATGTGTATCTCCAATATTATTTTGGTACGGATTACTAATGACAAATGTAATTAATACAATATTTTATAGGAAATCGCACAATAGATTTACAAGATTGCTGTTTGTCTTGTTTCGTCTCGCTAATTGTATTTTGTGTCAGTTTGACCTTTGCAACTAATCCCTTGTCTTCAAATGACACCATTCTCTTAAATTTTTAGAAATATTAAATTATAATTAAGGATTGGTGCATTAATTTGTATCAGTGTATTCAATGCAAAGAAGAGATATTATGATATTTTTTTTTTGCATATCAAATAGATGTAATTTTTATGATGGGGTATAAATGCACTCCCATGTGGTGGGTCCCGATATAATTGGTTGGTTGGTTGGTTGGTTAAAGGCGGGGGTCGGTTTAAAGGCCCGAACTTCTATCACTGCAGCCTTCCGGCTTATTGTGTACCCCGATCTGGTTAGACGATGTTTGTTCCTTCTATGAGGTCCAGCAACCTTCTACCAAGTTTGTCATGTGGGAGGTTGTCACCACATTGCATGTTCCCGAAGATATTTTGTCTTCTACGAGACAGTGCTGCGCAGCGGTATATTATGTGTGAGGCGGTTTCATCCTCTTCGCCGCAGAGTCTGCATTCAATGGATCCGTTGTTTATACCCATCCGTTGAAGGTGTTTTCGCAAGTGGCAGTGGCCTGTTAGCAGACCCATCACTTGTTTCAACTGGGGCCGTGTTAGGGCTAGCATCCCATTCGATAGTATCCTCGATGGTTTTCCAATTACGGCCCTTGCGTGTATTTGACCAGGTAACCCTTGCCATCGAGATAGGTGTTGTTTTTTCGACCATCTATCTAATGTTGTTTTCGTTGCCTGTTTTGATATCCCAAAGGCCGGTTCGGGGCCCCTGAGATTTTGGGCGGATCCAGCTCTCGCTAGTTCATCCGCTTTTTCATTTCCTAATATCCCAGAGTGACCAGGGACCCACAAGAGCTCTATCTTGTTCCCCCTGGCCGCCAGTACTTTTAGGTTGGTATGGCACTCCAGTGTAAGTTTGGAAGTAAACCGATTGGAGTTCAGAGCCTTAAGAGCAGCTTGGCTGTCCGACAGGATGTAAATCTTTTGGTTGTGGTAGCCCTTTTCAAGATTTTGCAGTACGCATGCTTGTATGGCATGAACTTCCGCTTGGTATACTGTGGCGTAGTTCCCCAGAGGAATGCTTATGTCCATCCTGGGTCTTTCCCCAAATATACCTGCGCCCACACCGTTGGCGGTTTTTGATCCATCGGTGTACCAAACTAGACCCTTGTCAAACGACGGGGGTGCACCGTTCGTCCATTCATCAAAGTTCCAGTCAATTTTGAAGGGCTTTGTGAAATCGTATGTTGCTCTCATACGATCGGTTTGCATGTCCAAGAGCTCATCGTTGATTAGATCCGTGGCTCTTGTGTGTCCAATTTTTACGGGGTGTTGTGTCCATTCCCCATTGGTGATCATCCTTGAGGCGCTACAGTTAGCCTCCATTTTGATGTGTATGTCTAGGGGTATTAGTCCCAGTATGACTTCCATTGCTGCAGTGGGTGTGCTTCTCATCGCCCCACTGATACACAGGCAGGCCAGCCTCTGCAAACTGTTGAGTTTGCTCGCTGTCGTAATCTGCTGTGTTTTTGTCCACCAGACTACAGACCCGTATGATATCAGGGGTCTGATAACTGTGACATAAAGCCATTGCATCATCTGGGGCTTGAGTCCCCAGGTTTTCCCAACCATGCTCCTGCACCGCATTAGGCACATTTTTGCTTTGTGTAGGTTTTTATTTAATTGTTGGTTCCATGTCAGTTTGGCGTCCAAGGTTAATCCTAGATACTTTACCTCGCTGACTGTGTTTATCCGTTCACCAAAGATTTTTAGTTCGTTGTAGTTCCCTGTTTGTCTTCGTTTGGTGAATGGTAGTATAGCGGTCTTTGCAGCGTTGACTTTGAGACCCACCCTCATACACCAACGCTGCACGATATTCAAACCCGATATAATTACTTAATATACAAAAGTCTAGCGGTGTGAGGTCTGGAGGTCTTGGAGGCCAACCGATAGGACTACCGCGCGACCTATCCAAAAGCTTTCGTCCAAATGTTGCTTGACCTGATGAGCGAAATATGCAGGAGCTTATTCCTGCCGATAATTCTGATGTTTACATGAACATCCTCCATTAGTCCATTTTTTAATTAATTAATTATTATTTAATATGTTCGAAACAGACAGAAATACCGATATACCAATTCAATGGTAAATTCTCAAACTGTCACTACTGAAGAACCATTTATTGGAGTTTTAAAATTGAATTCTATTTTTCCATTATTTAATGCGAGTCTAGGGGCGTGCAACGCTTAACGGGCTATTTTCATTGAAAATGTCAGCCTTAATGCCAACTGTTCCCATCCTTGTCGGACGCATACTTTACAAGTTTACTCAACTAAAAGGTCCATATCTCTTGACAGAAATAACTGTACTCTCCTCGCGCCTTCTTAAAATGCCGTCGTTTTGTTTTTATTGCCTTTTAACACTCTTTTTGTTTTCACGTCTCTTTTTAAAAAGCTTATTTGCATTTTGAACTCAAGATACTGGAATTATCATACCAGTCCGTTTTAGATAATTTTCTTAAGTGATCGGTATTTTATTTGTCTTAGTTAGGCGGGGCTCTAGCCCATGTATAGAGTGCAATATATTCGTAATCTAATGTTATATACAGTTGTTGTCATAACATCAACATAATAATAATAATAATAATAATATATGACTTTATTGTAAAAGATTACAAATGGCGAAGTTGAGGCCGAGCCTCCTAGCTGCCCACTATACGCATAAAATGCAGAATACAGCAAGCAGTCAGAGCATAATAAAAAAAGAAAGAATACGAAACAACAAATAATAAGAAAAATAAATAAGAAAATATAAGACAACAGAAAAATGGTAAATTATTACAATTCATATTCTTCTGACCGATTCCTACATAGAAAATGAACCCAATAGAATTATATAAAGAGAGAGAAAAAAAAACAAATAGATAAATTTATAATTTTTGACACTTTCACACCCTTACAAAACACACTAAATTCTAAACCAGAGAGATCAGGATGAGTATCCCTACAAACTACATGAATCTATCTATCGAGACTTTAATTAGCCTCCTAAATTTATAATCTGAACACAATTTTAATTCTGAGTCGACTTTATTATATAATCTCGCTATATTAAATGAGAAAGATCTTTGAAAATAATTTGTACGATAAACTGGTGGGGTAATAATGAGTTTATGACGCAGATCCAAATTATGCGAGTCATATCGAAATTTAATTTTGTTATAGAGATAGTCTGGGCACTTTTTACAAATAATTTTATTATATAAAGTGAGTGCATGCAACACCCTCTTTCATCCATTCTTAGCCATTCAAGTTCACGCAACTTAGCAGTAACACCACGATCGTACTTTCTAATACCACCTATCAGCCTTACACAACAATTCTGTACTAATTGAATACGACGAGCATCCTCACCTAAAAGACAAGGACCATATACAACATCTGCATAGTTAATGTGTGACAAGACCAGGGACTCGCACAGCATCTTTTTCAGCGAAGCATTAAGTAGTTTTTTCTGACCATAAATTAATTTCAGATTGCCAGATGCTTTTTGAATACAACTACTAATGTGCGAAGAGAATCTAAGGTCCTTATCTAACAATAAACCCAAATTCTTTGCAACATCAGACAGCTTCAACTGAATGTTATTCACACAAATCTTAACACGATCCGCGTATAACTCTCTACAATGACCTTCTCCAAAAAATAAAACTTGAGACTTGCTGGGGTTCAGACTTAAACAATGGGCATGGGAAATATTCAAAAGAATATCCAGGTCAGCATTTATTTTCCGGTTAGCTTCATCAATGGCATCAGGTGAGAATGAAATATAGATCTGCGTGTCATCCGCATAGAAGTGAACTGAACAGTGTTTTAGGTGCGTATAAAATTGGGATGTATACAAAGAAAACAACAATGGACCAAGTATCGAGCCCTGCGGAACACCACACGAGAGGCTTCTTGCTTCCGAGAAAGTTCCATTAAGGTTAACTATCTGCGTTCTATTTGTCAAATAGCTTCTAACTAATTCACAAGCATGATCCTGAAAACCGAGATAACCAAGAATGGCGATCAAAAGAGCATGATTCAGTTTATCGAAGGCTTTGGTATAATCCAAAAGGACCAGCGTTGTTAGGTCTCCACGGTCTGTAGCCGAAAATATATCATCCGTTACCTTAAGTAATGCTGTAGAGCAGCTGTAGTTAGCCCGAAATCCCGATTGTATTGACGGCAAGACCCCACAGCGCGTCACATGATCCCTAATCTGGTCAAAAAGAATCCGCACAATGACTTTCGATAATGTAGGTAATATACTTATTGGACGCAGATCCTTCAATTCAACAGGTGAGCCAATCTTTGGTAAGGGAATAACAGAAGCTGACTTCCAGCAATCCGGAATCGCAGATGTCTCGATGCAGAAGTTTACCAAATGCACAATAACAGGCATAATCACAGAGCAGCAACGAAGTAACATGTCACTGCCCAACTGATCGCTGCCAACAGCTTTCGATTTCACAGAGAAAAGTGCCGATCTAACTTCATCTAATGTTGCCATCCTGAAATTAAAATCCAAAACATTTTCCTCTCTATTATTCAAATAAAAATTTTAAGTATCAGAGTTTGGATTAATTTTATCAATATTTACAAAATAATCATTAATTTTATTTACATCAGCAAGATGTTCCGGAATAGAAGGAGAGCCTTTCCCATATAAATTGAGATTTTTCAATAATTTCCAGTTATCTCTCGTATTATTCATCCTAACCCTCTCTTCAAGGAAATCCCTCTTCTCAGCATCACGAGCAGTCACAACATAGTTCCTTAATTGTTTGTAATACTGTCTGTTCTCTGTCGTTCTCTGTTTTTTCCACCTAGACAATGCCCTATCTCTAAGTTTAATATTATATTTTAAATTCGGTGACATCCAAGGAGCTCTGCGCTTGGTAATTCTAACATCTCAATCTTTCGGTGATCATGCGCAGTAGCTTGGGCTCCTAAGAAACAAAAATATGAATTTCCTATTTAATTTGGAGAATTGTATATTTGCAACCAGACCCAGACCCGGTATTTCTATTTGGTCCGTACACGTCAATATGACGCCTGTTATTACGAAAAAATAAACGCAACAAAAAAGAGATGAGGATTCTATCTGTAGAATCCCCATATCTTTTTATCTTCTGTCTGTTTCTGTCTTGGTTAGGAAAAACAAGCAATCGACGGACGTCACTCAAAAGTCTATATTTTAATCCAGTTTACGGCAGACTGCCAATGTCTCTGTCGTACCATATTGAGCTAAGAATTAATATTTTTCAAACAATACTTAAAATTAACACAAACACTGAAAAACAAAAAAGTATTTTATTTAACAATAACGACAATTAATATGACAGGTGTTAATCCGGCAGTGTCAAACGTGAAACCAGGTATGCAAGACGGCTGTGGGGTCCTTCAATAATTTTTTAATGGACTGTATGGACTTCTTGTATTCCGTAAACTAAACTAGAATGCATCTACAGGCTCCTGCGACATCTAAATATGGACAACCTAAAATAATTATATTTATCAGTACTAATTGAAAAAATGTTTAATAAAATCACTAATCTTTATCATTAATTAAAAACTGGTTGTCTGGAGCATCCAAATGTCCCATAATCCATTAATAAAACTGCTGGAAAGCTGTTATTGTTGAAAATGAGTAATGGGTGGACGAGAGAACTACATGTTTGTTGACTGAATGGCAACAATGTTGAAGTCTGATTATATCAGATGGCTAAATATTAAAACATAACCATACTTACCGATGAAACGATAAATCCTTATTTCAATAATCCACTCTTTTACAAACTACACGTGATTATTTATAATAAAGACGATTTTTCACCAATAATCACAAATCAGCCAAAATATATAAACAATCCGTAAGATCACAGTGCCAACGTTGAAATGTTTACGAGATTAGTATTCATTCATATTTTGGCTCCTGGATCATAGCGCAGTACTAAAATAGCAATAGATTTTGCCAGAGTGCAGTTGAATTAGTTCAATATTCGTTTGATCCTTTTAAGTATAATAATTGTTTTTTAAAGAATCTCATCGCCTTTTCACAGATTATAGTAAAATTATTGGGAAATAAGTTTATTTTAGGAGCAATTGTAGTTTGTTGGGAGCATCTACTAAAAATTTGCCAATCTGGTCCCCTGTTAGTATCGTGACTTTTTTGGCTTGTATCATTCGTTTGTTTTCTTCTTTTCAGCAGGACAATTAACTTGCGAAATTTGCTGATATCGATATTATTCTTAATGTTGAGTATGGAATAATGAGCCCAAAGCGTTGAAGGAGAGAAAGTCTTGGTTTTCTAAGTGAAAAACACGAGTAGGGCATATTCGTTCAAATTTCCTTGATTTTGTCGACAACTGGTAAAGGATTGTTCCACGAAAAATGGATATAACTTAATGACTGCAGTAAAAGTACCTGTGGCGATCCCATTATTTATGACCGTTTGTTATTACTATGTGGAAAGGACCGAATTGTAATAATTATAATTAAATATAGGCACATCAGGTAGGTTAGGTTGCTTAATTTATATTTAAATATCTTTTTGTGGTAAAATTTGTTAGTTTTTATTTCTTGCTGGAAGAGTTTAGTTGTATTACCGATATTAATTTACCAAACGTATAAAAAAACAGTATGTGGCGTCCATGGAAAAACATTGATGGTGCTTCTTCTAGTGTTGCAGTGAAGAAAATGCATTTATCTCTCGATGCTAGGGAAATTGTAAAAAGAGTATATACTTCTTTACTCAACAGAGGACTTTATGCTAGTGCTGCTGCGACTGAAACGTCTGATTTGACTAAGATACCTCTGACTACAGTGAAAAGAATCGCGTCAAATCCCATTAAATCTGGAAAGAAGCGTAAAGATGCCGGTTTCAAGAAATGTTTCGACGAAAGCGACAAGGACTTGATACGGCGAAAAATCTACACCATGTACGAAGAGCAACGCGTACCTACATTAGATTCTCTGAAGCAACGGATCACCAATGATGAAACCCAAATAAGTTGTCAGTCCGTCACGTAATAACTGTAGAAATTTCGTATATTAGTCTGGATCGTATAATTAATCCAATTATAATTAATTTTGATGAGGATAGCGATTGCGAAACAGAACTATCTATAGAATGACATTATAAATGTAAATAAATATGACTAGTAATATCTAAAAAAAAATTTATTTCATTGGATTACATTAATATAATCATATCATTACTTGTTTTCCTTAGTCCGTCCCTTCATACTTCACTTGTTTATTGCCATGCTCCTGTCGACACAACGGGACCGACCCAGGAAATCATTAAGTCGTATCCAAATTTCGTGAAACTACTCGCATTGAATTGTGGCATTATCAAGTGTTTTTTTGTATTTATATCTACATATTATCTAATTTTAGTAATACTGTTCCCGGAAGTAAAAAAATGTATCTATGTACCACGGGGCTAAAGTGCCTTAATCTCTTGAATGGTTGTTGCTCTCGGGTAAAGCCCTCGAACTCCATTCGCGGGGTTATCCCAAACAAATCCCTTGGTTTGTTCGTAATATAATATTTACCGTCTTCCTTCTCTTCATCCATCGGTATTAGAAGTTCCAGTTCCAATCGTTGTAGGTACATCATTATTGTTAAACACGGGCCAGGCCTGTCAATGATATTTCTAAACGAATGTCTTGTTGAAGACTATTACGTGATGCTGGACACACAATTTTCCTAAGCTAAAGTGTTTCCGGAAGCGGATTCCATAAAATTTTATGCCGTTTTTACGACTGACCTTTATTATCTCTCTTTAAATATTTATATCTCTCGCCATTTTATATTTTTGATAAATTCGTTTTATGGGTAAAATATAGTTGCAGACATGCTAACAGAGGACAAACGATTAGATGAATATACGAAAATAGTAAGGAACAGCCGGAATTCTCGAACAATATTCTTGTATTAGCGGTAATGACCGCTATTATTTACGGGCCATTACTATTACAGCAGTGTTCACTAATTTAAATTTAGAATCGTTTTAATTTGACAATCAGGGGTTTGAAATAAAAAGGGTACACGGAAAAAAGACTAGTAGTCAGTGGCGGCTCGTGACCTATGATAGAGGGGGTTCACAAGTATGGTGAAATAATTTTTCAAATTTTTCTTTTGTGTAACGACCAAACAATTACTTTCTAGGCGTTTTAAAGTAGAAAGAAAAAAAGTAATAAGAAAATGTGTTAGGTAAAACATATTTTTATTTATTTTTTAATTTTACACAAGGAAATACAACTTTTGGACTCCTAGGGTGTCTAGAGAAAGTCTACATACTTTTTTTTTAATCGAATATCTAAATACCAAAGTGAAAACCCTTTTTACCTACATACTGTCGCGCCGTTCCATCTGGATTCAGTTAGCAACAATGTGTGTCACAAGAGTATACTAACAATATTGTCAGATCACACGGCATGTTTCGCCCTTGCTTGGATACCTGCCGCGCGCGACTATCATTGCTTCAGTATGTTTCGAGACTCGGTGGTGGAATGATTCGGTCGAGGGTTCCACATGCTTGATGTATTCGAATTTTAAACGTTTTGTTAGTTGTAGCATTACCCGATTTTTTTCTGTTGTGAAATAATTCATAATAAGAAATATTGTGATGTTATTTCAAATTTGTGTGATATTACCTATTGTTGGTTTTGTTGCAATAAAAAATTTTTGTGTTTTATTTTTTTATGGAATTTAATTATTAAACGGATTATAAGATCGAAGATAAGAGAGTATGTACTTTAAAATTGTAGTATTTTTTTTCTAAAAAGTTTGAAAAAAGTGTGATAAAGCAGGTCAAAGACGTCTTGTTGTCAAAAACTGAACACGTGCGTTTACAATTCTGTATTGCAATATATGACAACACCGCCTCAATAAACTGTTGATTGCGAACGTCCTCAGTAGCGGCCACGTAACTTTTCAGATTTCATATAAAGTGTATATTTCGTACAATAATTCAAAACGCCTTTCATGGTTATTTTCCTTCAATTTATTTTTATCTCAGGATTTGCCGGTTTAAATATAATAAGTCATTTCCATAATACCCTGTATATAAGCTAGATTGTAAGGAACCAATCTGGGGTGTCCAGCTGCGACTCTCGAATCATCGAGAACCCTTATATGAACGAAATGGGCCCAGAACGGAACATTCTGTGATCTACTCGAAAGATAAGACAATCAAAGAAATACTGCTTAAGTTAAAATCGTAATATTCAAGTCAGTTATGTGATACGCAATCCTTGGTTAATCTAGAAACCCCGACGAGGCGTAATTTTTTCTTCGAAATCTCTCATTCAAGTAATTCCGGTTTTTTGTCCCACCAGTAAAATTAAATTTGTTTCGACATTTTTTTTTGTATATTTTAGATAACAACGGAGTTATTGGTACACTAAACGACCCACCTGAGCATCAATTAATACCAGTTCGGCTTTTCACATTGGGTGTAATTTAAACTTTTGACGTGTCATTCCACTACGCGAGGTCTTTGGACGCGTCACTGATGGGTGCACCTATATAGTAATTAAAAAAATAGTACCTGGTCATAATTACTAATGGTAATAAATAAAACTTACGTGTATACAGGGTGTTATGGAAATGATTTATTAATTTTAAATGGTCGACTTGGGCCTACATACTTTTTTTTTAAATAAATTTTTGTAAAAACAACCTCAAATCCGCGTAAAAACGCAGATAGAAGATCTTAGCGCGTCGTCTCGACCACTATTGTAAAGTTCAGTTGGGGAATAATTTGCTTCCATATAATTTTTATTGTCATATTTATTGTAATTATGGAAGAAATTGTTGAGGTAGTGCACAGTATGTTCGAGAGAAACGGACCGAGCGCTAGGAGCGCATTGTATAGGTGAAATAATGTAAAAAAACTCTATCAACTGTCTGGGATATAACCAATCAAATTAGCGCTAGCATGCTAGATGTTGCCATATTTTTAGATTAAAAGTACTTAAAAGTAATTTAATTATCAAAATAAATAGTTTGAAAGGAAGGTTTGAATAATATTGAAACTATAATAGAATGTTGTTTTCTTATATACCTATTAGATACAATTTATTTTAAATGCCTAAATGTAAATTTAGGTTTTTCTCGGTAAGAGATTATTAAATCAAAGTTTAATATACAGGGTTACCCAGAAGTCCAGAATAAAATTAATATAGGCTTAACCTGTAACTTTTGGGGAAAACGCTCGGACACGTCAATTTAGTTTTATATATGCTCACATTTTGACGTTATTCGTTTGTTTTTTTATAGACATTGTCAAAGATATGAGGGCATCGATCCTTTTTTAAATAGAAACATACAGCTTGTGATACATCATTTGAAAGCTAATATCTCGTACAGTATGCTCATAAATTTTAGCGCGATTCTGTCAGGCTATTTCAAAATGGCGACTGTTAAAAGTTTTTAAAAAAATCTCTATTTAAATAAGCGGAAATTATAAATCATTGATGGTTTTTTTACCTTTCAAGGTAAGAAATCTTCATTGTGTCGCGTTCAGAAGATTTCTTACCTTGAAAGGTAAAAAAACATCAATGATTTATAATTTTCGCTTATTTAAATAGAGATTTTTTAAAAACCAGTCGCCATTTTGAAATAGCTAAAATTTATGAGCATACTGTACGAGATATTAGCTTTCCAATGATGTATCACAAGCTGTATGTTTCTATTTAAAAAAAAGATCGATGTCGTCATATCTTTGACAAATGTCTATAAAAAAACAAACGAATAACGTCAAAATGTGAGCATATATAAAACTAAATTGACATGTCCGAGCGTTTTCCCCAAAAGTTACAGGTTAAGGCTATATTAATTTTATTCCGGACTTCTGGGCCACCCAGTATGTGACAACATTGTTAACCCCAGATTTTTTTTTTTGCCCGCATTTCTTTCGTAGCGACAGATAAATTTGTCGACCTGTGCACCCTGTATAGAATATGAAACGTATAATTTTTCAACTGATTTACATATTATCTTATTAAATCTACAGAACTAGATTCTAAAAAATCTTATTAGATAACACCAAAATTGTCCTATAAAAAAATTGGAACATTGTCAAACAAGTACCCGATAACTATCGACTCTTATTGTTTAAACGTATCGAAAACGAATTAATTTTGAACGGTAGTCAAACTACTTTGTTAAAGTGTTTGGTTTTGTAATAAAATCCCGTCTATACCAAGGATGCATGTTCCGAAATAAAAAGTTGTAGCTCCACCTTGCTCGATGGCATTTGATAATGATATAATTATATTGGCAATAATGTTTACCTAATTGGGTTAATAATAATAAGGACACTGGCTAAAAATGATTTGGTTATTTTTATCGTCTATGTCGTCGTTTAAGGTTTTTGTTGTTTAACTTTTATCTAATTCATCGTTTCTCAACCTGATGCCCTATGGCGTTATAGTGCCAAAGATATATTCATTCTATTTACTGTCCTGGAATTAATCTTCTATTATGATTCCTTTATTTTTGTGTGCTTCTCACGGAAAAAAGTCTATAATAAAGATTTTATTGTACGATGTCATATAAAATATAGCATTAATTACATTTTTTATTAGTGATCCCTACCAAAATAATATTGTATACATAATTTACAAAAACTACAGATAGGATTTCTAATAAATTTAGTTTTTTTTGCTTTGCGTCAAGCACATGCAGCCACTACCCAAACTCAACCATTCCGTTTGGGTTTCATAATGGCTACATTATGAAATGCAAAAAAATTGAATAACCTGCCACTTTATGAAACTGAAATTTTATTTTTTTTATGTTGGCAGCAAGTAGGGTTCGAATTTTAGGCTTACTTCGGTTTCGTTAAAATTAGTTTTCTAGGCATTAAGGATTCGACAAAAATGTTTTATAGAAAACTTTAAATAAAATACTAACCTTTAACCTTGCAAATAGATCATTTTTACTAGATATTTATCTGAAATACCTATACTCGGAAATATATAACATGATGACGGTGTCCGTCAACTACTTTCTAGTCACAACTATAAAACAACATAACCTAAAAATAATAGAAATATCTTCCAGTTTATGCTCTATTTCTAAAGTTTTATTCAATAAAGTATAATTTTTATTTTTAATTCAATATAGTATTATACATATTACTTTATATACTATACATATTTATAGTTACTGTAGAGATTTCCTGAGCATTAATTGTTATTCCTGTCACCCCGTATACTTATTCTGAAAACGGCAGGTTATTCAACAATCAATATAAAAAACGTCTGTATAAAACATTTTTCTGTATCTCTTTTAACTAAGAAAATATAGGGTAATTTTGAAATTGTCAATTTTTTGATTTTCTCCATTTTAAGTTTGACCCAAAAAGAGCTTATGACACCTACAAAGGTGTCGAAAATGGGACACTGTACATCTACAACCATATACATATTAAAATATTTGCTGTAAGAAGATTCTTACAACCTTTATAAGGAAAAAAATGTTGATTGGGACTAGTAAATTACGTATTATTATATTAAACTCTATTCCATCCTTAAAATACATACTTTTAAATCATTATCGAATTCTATTTTTTATAATAATTTTTTCGCATAAAGGAGTTTTCTCCTAATGTTTTTTCCTCCTGACTTCATAACAAACTTTTCAAAAGTGTAGCCGTATATTATATAGAAAGTCATTAATTTATAAAGAGCCCCCCCTCATAGAAAGGTAAGTCCGCACGCAGAATATCGTCACAAAAAGAAATTGTATCCAGCATCAGGAGTGGCTTTCATGTTATTTTCAAAAGGAACTGTGCCCACGATTGTAACGGTCTGAAAGCTTTCGATAGGATAGTCCGCGATCGTAAGCCGTCGCCTGAGCTCGGTCAAAATAATGCGAAAGGAGTAATAGACTCTATATTTCACCCCACACGGACAGGAAATCTTAGTTAAATTTACTATAAAAATAGTAAAAAATATTTAGTAAACCATTTATATTTTTTGTAAAATTTACTGAAATCTTTTGTAACAATTTCGACACATCGTATTCCTAGCCTATCCAAGTACTAGTACCCAACGTCGCTTGACTTCGGTGATGGATAGAATTCTTCGTCTTAAGTTCCCCACCGGGGAACACGAGAACGAGTTCTGATTGATCCGTTTGCATCTGATTTAAGCTATTATTTCATGTGTATTCATGCGTGGTTCGTGATTGTACTGTTATATTGTTCTTAATGCTATCCTGTGTGCTGTTCAAGTGCTCGTCGCGTGTATTTGTTTTGATCTACTGAATTGGGAAAATGAATAAAAACTATAGTTAATGGACCATACGTAATTTAACTATTTTTATTTAATTATATCGATTAGAACGTATTTATTATAAAACCCTTATTGAAACGACCGTCTTTCATACCTGCTTTCACGCTTGACACTACCGGATTAACAACTGTGATATTTGTCGTTATCGTTAAATAAAATTCTTTGTAGTTTTTCAGTGTTTGTGTGTTGAATGTAGGTATTGTTTGTGGAAAAAATAGTAATTCTTAACTCAATATGATGAGTCTGTGTCAAGTCTGCCATGAACTGGATAAAAATTATAGACTTTTGAGTCACGTCCGTCGATTGTTTGTTTGTCCAAACCAAGACATATCAAACCAATCAGCTGTTACAATGAAAACAGATTGAAGATAAAAAGAGATAGGGATCATCTCTTTTTTGTTGTGTGTTATTTTCGGAGGTAATTACACTAGTGCCTAAAAATTTTCGATAATTTTGCATGAAAGCGTATTGCCTAAAAACAACAAGAGTTTATTTTCATATTTTACAAAATTTAAAAATGAACGAATGTTGTTTTTCAAAGGAAATACGCTTAAATGCAAAATTATCTGAGAATTTTTATGCACGAGTGTAATTTAGGGAGAAAATTACTCGAATAATGGTTAAAACAACTTTTATATTACAACTTTTAAATAAAGAACTAAAAAAATTAGTAATTATTAATAACGCAATTGTAATAATATTTAATATTTGAGTTTGTAGCTGGAAAATCGATTTATTTTTTTAAACGTCAAAAAGTGTCATTATCTTTGTCAATAAACAATAAAAACTTGGCGGGTTGTTTTCGATAGCTAGAGGGGTTGTTTTCGATGTAATCCATCGAAAACAACACCTCTAGCTTAATGTATGAGGATAATTTTCGTAATAACAGGGGTCACATTGACGTGTACAAAGCAGATAAAAATACCGGGTTCATGTTTGTTTCAAGTTTTCCAATGGAAAAACGTTGTGTGGTTTTATCCTTTTTCATTCACTAATGAACACATAAAAACATGAAAAATTTTGATATTAGTAGTATGGAGACAAGGAAACAAGAATAAGGTAAAATAGCGTTCAGGACTGTTCCTATATATGAGGTCATGGACTAAAACGCCTAATTCCTTTTTCCATCTTCCCCAGTGATAATTTGATGTCCGGTCGGCCTGCCGGACTTTTCCGCTTATTTTTCTCTCGTGTTTTTCGCCGTTGCCGTTTCGATTTTCGACAAAGGTATAAAGTTGCTCCTAGTATTAATTAATTTTAATTAAAAGAACTTACTGTATTTTTCAGGTTTCATTCTGAGCTCTCTATACCGTTCCGTCCGACGACTGCGGAAAATTGTTTGTTAAAAGTTTTTCGAGGAAAATTGTTGTTTTGCTCCGAAAAAATTACGGGATAGGGTGTGTTTTTATTGTGTAATTATTTGGTATTTTCAAAGCTAACTACAACATTTTTGTACAGAAATATAAATATGTGGTATTACCCCCGATAATTACAAAAAATGTTGTAAAATTCACTAAAAAAGTTCTGGCCAAAGTTACTAAAATCTTTTGAAAAATTTTCAAGATTGCACGTCATATTCCCAAGCGGTCATCCATCCGAGGCTTGTTTTTGTTATATCTCGATAAAGTAAAAATTCCAGTTAAGTAAACCTTTTGAAATATCCGGACTAAATTTCAAACAACTAAAATGTGTTTGTGTTCCCTCTTGATATGTTTTGACGCTCCATTATGGAACTACTTTAAGATTTGAGATTGATTGCCCATTTTAACTTTAATTAACATTGTCTGTGCCTGTAGAATGTAAAAGAATTCCTAAACAAATGGTAAATAGGGAGGATGGAGGAATTTTCTTTGCATTGTCTATACAGAAATAAGATATGTTGTTTCTTGTTAATAGGAATATCTCTTTGATGAGTGATTTGGACTTCCATTGCCTTTATTTAGTTATATCACCACGTTTCAACTGGTAAAGATATCCAGTCGTCTTCAGGTGAATACTGGATACACATACAGCCCGAGACCGTGGTTTAATACAAGACCCATTGCTAGTGTGCCGATAATTTAATAATACACCCTGTATCTATGAAATAAGAACCTGTACATTAGGGTGGAACGAAAAAAAAATTCGTCGTATTTTATTCTCACCTATGCCAAAATGTGACTAAACCACCGACTTATATCTATGGATAGCCAAACTCTAAAAGCAAAAGTGGCAAATTTATGGCCTCGCGCATCGAAACAAAGCTGATCGTCAGATGTCATGCGCAATGCCGACTGATAAACTATTTACCTTAACCGGCGAACAGGACCGTACTTTGCCCTTAATGAAAATGATTACACGGCAGTATGTCAATCAAACCGGCACCAATACGGCGGGGTTGCCTATATGACGGTGACAACATTGTGCGCAAGACAACCGACGGGCAACCTTTAAAAATATGACCGATAAACCGTGCTCACCAACCCATTTTTTCACTCAAAAATTTAACTTCTTACTACGTACCGTACGTATCCATAGTTATGGGTCGGTGGGTTAAACACACCTTATAATAACTATTCCCGAAAGCGTGGTAACCCATTTCAATATTTTCAAGTTCCTCATTGGGTTCCAATCTAAATTTAACATTTTTTTTTGTAAAATGTTAAAATATTTGAAAAAAAGTCATGTTATTGTAAGTAAATTAGATTTTTATACTATCTTTTGTATATTATTTCATAATCTTAAGGTAATTTCATTTTTTTTTTAATATCTGTAAACTTTCTTGTATTTTTTTTCAGAAACAAAATATTTCGCTCATTCTACTGAGGTTTATGTTTGCTTGCTCATTGATTCTGACTTTTTCTTTCAATCGGAATACATAGTAAAATAGTGAAGAAAAGAACATTCCATAATAATAATAATTCAGATTTGACAACAATTTACCTAAATGTTTTAACCCCTTGAGGAACCTGAAGCCGAAGTTTTTTGGTTCCCGCTTTTGCATTGTGCCTTGTACGGTGACAGCAAAAAAAATGTATTTATAGTTTTTCTTTCCACCCTTTTTCGACACTTTTATAGGGTTTGTTCGGGTTTGTCCGTAATTGTTAGTGCTATCAAAAAAGTAATGTAGGTGTCATGTGCTCTTTTTGGGTCAAACTTAAAATGGTAAAATCAAAATTCGAAAATTTTCGCTCGCTTAAGAGATACGGGGGAAAATCAACAAATTGGCAATTTCAAAATAACCTATATTTTCTTAGTTAAAAGAGATACAGAAAAATGTTTTATACATAAGTTTCTTTATATTTATTGTTGAATAATCTGCCGTTTTCTGGATAAGTATACGGGGTCAGGTAAAAACGTTATCGGACCTAACCTCCTTTTTTTAACACTCTGTATATTTTAATCTAAAAAGATATACTATTTTAAATTCTCCTTTCAAATCTATAACACACCATGGATGATATTGGTTTTCTAGGCGATTTATTAAACTTTATTACTTTAAACCACAGTAGACCATGAAACAAAAGCTAATATCCTAGAAACAACTATGTTGACCATTATCATTTAACGTCAGTTTCATTTTAATACCTTCATTTCTGAAAATGACCTAGCAACATTTTGAAAAATTTGATATGATATCAGTTTATATTGAAAGTGAAAAAAACGAAGAAATGGCGCAAGATGTATATTTTGTTAGCTATCCGGAAAGACGGTAACCATTTAAGATCATTTTTCGAACATTTGCGATGATTCCCGTTATTTTTTACCTTCGTCTGAATCTTTTATTTCGTTTCAAAGTAATAAAGTTTAAATAAATCGCCTAGGAAACCAATATCATCCGTGGTGTGTTATATATTTGAAAGGAGAATTTAAAATAGTGTCTGTTTAGATTAAAATATACAGAGTGTTCCATTTAAAAAAATTAGTTTAAGTCCGATAACTTTTTTACTTGACCCCGTATACTTATTCTGAAAACGGCGGATTATTCAACAATCAATATAAAAACTTCTGTATGAAACAATTTTCTGTATCTCTTTTAACTAAGGAAATATAGCGTAATTTTGATATTGTCAATTTTTTGATTGTCCCCCGTATCTCTTAAGCGAGCGAAAATTTTCTAATTTTGATTTTACTATTTTTAGTTTGACCCAAAAAGAGCACATGACACCTACATTACTTTTTTGAAAGCACTAACAATTACGGAGATACCCTATAAAAGTGTCGAAAATGGGATACCCTGTACATACTTTTAAAAATTTGTGATTCAAATTATTTGAATGAGCGCTTCAATAATATTATTTGGAGTATAAAGAGTTTAACTTCAACAATAGAACGAACGTTACTCAAAACATAATAAAATATTTCATTAAATGAATAAAAAATAGTTAAATTGTAAATCCCGCCAATTCGTACAATTATTAATGGACATGTCCGACCGAAAAAAGTTTTAAAACTGGATACGACCATCAAAATTTTCAAATTTATAATAAAAGACCAAAACAAATCAAATTTGTTTATTTATTATTATATTAAATTGTTGTGTATATTTTCCGAATAAAAGATTTTACATAAAACAATTTTTACATTAAAAGTACCTTTATTTTATATATTATGAATAAATATTAACAATTAAAATGTTTTATATCCAACAAAAAATAATCTTTTTTAAAAATTAGAAATTCATTATAATAATATACATGGTGTTCAGATTTGCATCAGGATACGTGAAGAGGTGATTCTACGTGTTATGCTCAACGGGTATATTTAGAACACAACCATCACACCAAGTTTCTGGGAAGCTATCTTGGCGATTGCCACAACGTGATTATGCCAAGCCATATTTCCTCCCAGATTGTAGCCCAGCAAATTAATAGATGAAGCCAGTGGGATTGCGTGTCCTGCCATGACTATATCCGGTTCTGTTATGTTAAAACCTTTTTAGAGAAAACTACTTCCTGGGATTTCTTAGCGTTAAATTCGACTTGGTTACTGTCACCCCGATATATTAACTACATTAAGTTCTTAATTGAAACCTGTCTTTGCTATATACCTACAAATCAAATACTTAGTTTAAGAATTTTAAATTTCGTGCAAATATTCTTTTCCGTTTTTAAAAATTACAATTCATTTCATTTAACAATTTGTTCTGCTTCGTTAGTAGATAATTTGTGGTGGGTGTGCGAGTAAAGCGATTCACGTTGGTTTTAAATCGTTTGAGGTTATATTCGTTAGGAAAAACGACCTCGGGAAGGTCGATGAAGTCCTCCAGATGAAAGAGTTCTTAATTAATGAAGTTCGAGGAGTACTAAGCTTAACCACGTATGTGTATTTCTGCTATTCGCCGCTCTGGGCGGAATTGAGAGGGCAAGGTCAGCAAATTATTTGTTATTTATTGAACTAGTCCAACATAAGTAAAAATTTATTTTTAAATTTAGAGCGTAACCCAAAGTTTCCTGATGTTGTTCAAAAAACCCTCGAAACGTCATTAAACCACAATGTGTCATACATCGTTGCATTCGGAAGAAAAGAAGCTATCAAATTCCAACATCAGAAAAACAAGACCGTATTTAAAAAAAGAAAGTTGATTGTTGTTGAAGTTGATGAAGACGACTCGTCGGATTACAAAACAATTAACGCTGTTAGATAGAGCGGAAAAAGTGGCAATCCAAAAGTGCAATTTACTTTAGAATTCGATCTCAAAAAAACGATATTTCAGAATTTCGTTTTTTTCCGGATATCTCCGGAACTACTCGGAATTTTAAAACTTTCTAAACGGCATATTATTAGGCACGTAAATGCGCAACTTTACCTCCATTTAACCGACTTCGTATCTCTTACGGTTTCCGAGATCTCTGTACTGGCCCTCCTTATCTTGGACACGTTGTATACCCGGTTCTGCAATGTTAATCTTTTTAGAAAGAACTGCTGCCTGGATTTTTTTCGCATTAAAGTAGAGTTGGTTACTGTCACCTCAAAACAAAATTTCTTCCATGGCTTTGTTGAGGAGTAATATTTCATGTTGCCTGCGAAAATGTGCGTCGGCAACCCATATTAACAATACCTTTATTTCCTCAAGTCAATTGTTAACATGATTTCAGGAGACGGTGTAGAAGTCCACCTTAACCTAATCAAACGTAATTATTTCTAAATCTAATAGCTGCTCGGCAAAAACTTCAAAAATGCCATAAACAAACTTTAAAATTACTTTATGGCTTTTAAAACGCACCGAAGTCTATGGCATGCATGCCAAATGTAAAACTTTATATTCCTCCACTTTTGAACTTTGAATTTATCGTGTATATATGAACAAACTGAAACGGAATTTGTTTGGATTTGATGTGAGTAATAGGTTTTTAAAAGAGTTCGGGTTTATAGGTGCATAAACTTTTGTTATGTTCAAAGGGCTTTTAAATTAGTCTGCTGTTAAATCGGTAGTAATTTAACCGATAAAAGTTATTTTTGATGAGTTGACTTACAAAAGATAAGAAGTAATTAAAAGAATATCTTCCGGGGTTTCATATTAAGTTCACTCACTACCTATCAAATTTAAAACTCGTTAGACCAGTCGTATGTTAAATTTTGACGATGTCATTGTCTTTATATTATTATAAATAATTCGTTTTATGTTGCTGCGACGGAACCTAGATAAATTATGGCTTTCTACAAGCGTGCTCAATTTACCGTTTATCCGCACGCATTTTAGTTTTAAAAGATCCCCTTTTCCGCACGGCCCGAAGTTTTTTTCCCGCACGCATTACTTTTTGTACAATTCTGCAGTTAAATAAGGGTTTGGATGGAATGCTCGAGTAATTTACATTGATAGCAGTGTTGACAATTAGCTTGAAATTACACGGTATGCGTGTATTTTCATTGCTTTGTGTGTAATTTGCGTGTAATTTAGAAATCCACCACCTGTTGTTACTTTCAGATTTGTTGACTTTTTTTGTGTGATAACTACTAGTCAAAACCCGAAATAATTACACCTGTTGACCTTTTTTTCATATACAGGGTGTCCGATATCTAATGGTACATGGGAAAACCACAGACTCCTAACGTAAAAATATTAGGATTTAATTATACTTACCTATATCCGAAAGTTGATATTAACTGAGTACAGGATGTTAAAGTTAAAACTTCATTTTTGTTTTTCTCTAATAACTTTGAGTGAAGCTAACGTTCTTTTACAAAATTTGGCAATTATGGTTTTTTTAGGACGAGAAACTGATTCTTTTTGTGAAATTTTAATGTACAATATGGGGGCGCTGTCTGCGGTATTTTTCGAACATTCATACGGTTATAACTTTTTTGTGCCTCAGTGTATTTAAGTTTTTAATAAAAATAATACTTTTCTCATATTTATTACGTAAAAAAGGTATACTAAGTTCAGGTCGCCCAGATTTACCGTTTCGGAGATATTTGCATTTAGATTGTTTAGAGCGTTAGCTCAGAAGCAAATCATATTTTGTTACTTCTTACTAATTCATAATGTTCTAGTAATGGTAATTCGGAATAATAAATACAACAATTGGATTGTTATTTAACCTACTTTAATTAAAATAACTTTGACCCTAGAAAATATCGTGTCGAAAGAAACCAACAGCAAGAAAACACAAACTTACGATAAACTCAAAAATGAAACATTTTCTGTTCCATAGCAACTGCGTCTCTAATTTTATTTGTTTTCTCATAGGTTACTTTAAGAAAAAAATGTGTTTGCAAATTAATAATAATTGGGCAGTGTGCACTAAACAATTTAAAAGCAAATATCTCCGAAACGGTAACTCTGAGCGACCTGAACACAGCGCCCCCCCCCCCCCCCCCCCCTACATTGTACATTAAAATTTCACAAAAAAATCATTCTAGTCCTATAAACACCATAATTGCCAAATTTTGTAAAAAAACGTTGGTTTCCTGCAAAGTTATTAGAGAAAAACAAAATTGAAGTTTTAACTTCAACACCCTATCTCAGTTAATATCAACTTTCGGATATAGGTAAGTATAATTAAATCGTAATATTTTTACGTAAGGAGTCTGTGCTTTTTTCATGTACCATTAATTAGCGGACACACTGTATATACCATATAGTATCCAGTTCACGGCAGACGTGGCACGGTTCTACCATATTGAGTTAAGAATTACTATGTTCTCCACAACCAATACTTAAACTTAATACACAGACACTGAAAAACACAAGAGTTTTATTTAACAATAAATATGACAGTTGTAGTGTCAAACGTGAAAGCTGGTATGAAAGAGGGCCGTTCCAATAAGGGCTTTACAAAAAATACTTCCGAACGCTCGAAGGTGACGCAATGTCTTTGTCAAATTAACATAGAACGACAAGGAAAAATTATACTACTTTTTAGTGCTCCCCGATTGTTTTCCTGGGATGTTGTTTACAAGCTACCTAAGCTAAGAATGTGAATTGTTTATTCTTCAAAGACTGTGAACCAAAGCCGTAACCTCCTTGATTTAAAATCCTTGGATGTAATATTTTTACTGGCGTGTCAAAAAGAAAGCTTCGGCCTGTTAAAAATCCCGTCAATAGCTGTCATGTTTCACGTATGTTCAGCATGTTCCTTTTTCGCCCTCTTACGGGTAAACACCTAATATTATATTTAATAAAGGAAAAATTTTTCGTTTCCCCGTAAAAATGAATAAATTTGATCGAATTATTGGAATTCGTCTTATAAGTAGTCGACAAATTGAATTTAACTCGTCGCCTCCATTTTTCATTTAGCAAGGTATCGCGAATTTTATTAATTTTCCGATATTTGATTTCATCATTTTTCGCTTTGATATTACTGCAGGTAAAAAACATATATTAAATTTTGTCATTGGAATTACAGGATGAGATTTAATATAAATATGGTAAAATACACATAAATCTAATCTTTATTAATTCGGCTGATTGCAAGAATTAAAAGGAAATAAGTAGTGATGCCGGTAAAAATAACAATTCTATCCCAACTTCAGACCAAATAGAAACAATAAAATTAAAATCGTAAAATTTACATCCACCTAAGGTCACCCCACCCGCTACACGCGAGATGCCGACGGTGATTGGCTGTCGAATAGGAATAATATCGATTCCGACAGATACCGAGTACGCTCGAAGGTAGAATTGTTTCTCAATTAAGAGAATGCCGGAGTCAGTCGAAATCCCCGATTTGACCCCTGTACATTTCGCGCTGTGTAGGCACGAGGCGAATTGAATCTTCTCTTGCCGTTAGAAGAATACGTCGAGCGTCCGCCCGTAATCCGTACGTCGACAAAAACAACAATAATCGGAAAAAGAGACAGAACGTGATCGGGGTCTAGACCTTAATTCCTAGCACTCAAAAACGGAGTTTTCTATTTTTATGAAAACGCTGCATTTTTATAAAAATAAATTCGAACAAAAGATGTCTAAATTAAGAGGAAAGTCCACAATATCGTTCTACATGGAACAGTAAATAATATTAAATCTAAAAATCTTCCGAAACAAAAAAATATATACTTTCCTCCAATTTTAGTTGCATTACAAAATTATTTTTCCTTGTACATTTTTTTTCCTAAAACAGAAATAAACGCTTGGGGAGAAAACTCGTTTAGAGGTACTCCGGAATCCACTTAAAGAAATATATTTAAATTTTTCACAAAAAATAACAACAATAACTTTATGAAGGTGCTGCTGCATATTATTTCGGATGTCAGTATAGGAAGCAAAAATAAAATAAATAACAACAAAACACAACCGCTGTTGGTGCCAAATGCCTCACAGTGTAACCAAATGGTTTGTTCCATACCACGTCGTAAAAGATCAAAGAAAACCGCCGAGAATCGGTACGAGAGACAGCACGGATTCAATCCCGACGTTGGTCTATAAATGTTATGTATTTTTAGGGAAGGGTTGATATCGATATTTTACTATCGAAATTTCGTTTAAAAATCTTTATTACAGTGTATTTCATAGTAGTATATGCATTTTCGGGCTGTGGCATTGGATCTATCTAAAGCCATTGATCGTGTTTGGCGTGAGGGGCTGCGATCCTATGGTATGCCTAATCGATTCTGTGCATGGTTGTCTAGCTTTCTTAAGGACCGCTCTCTGCAAGTGGCGACTGACGAATTTTTCTCGAGACACCTTCACCGTCGATGCCGGTGTTCCTCAAGGGTCCATATTGTCTCCCACCCTCTTCTTACTCTACATTAATGTCCTTCTAGTGGAAACTCAAAATCCGATATTTAGCTTTGCTGACGATAGCACACTTGTCATCTTTGTCTTTGAATGCGCAAACATCGGCTGCCGACGCACATCTTCGCAGACAGCATAAACTACTCGACATAGATCTGGAAGAAATGTTGGCTTGGGGTGACAGTAACCAAGGCGAATTGAACGCTAAGAAAACCCAGGCAGCGGTTTTCTCTAAAAAGGTTAACATTACAGAACCGGATATAGTCATGGCCGAACACGCAATCTCACTTTGCTGGGCGTCAGTCTGGGAGGAAATATGTCTTGGCATAATCACGTTGTGGTAATCGCCAAAATAGCTTCTCAGAAACTTGGTGTAGTCTTCCGAACCAGAAAGTTGTACACACCTCAACAACTTTTGACACTATACAATGCCCAGATTCGACCATCACTAGAGTACTGCTCTCATGTCTGGAGCTCTGCACCCAAACATACTCGTCGGCTACTGGATTCCATTCGTCTGATCGGAGACCACGAGCTGACGAAGAGCCTCGACAGTCTAGATAGAACATCGAAGACCGTTTAAGGAATTTGTTGGCCCCCATGTCTGTAATATAGTTCTTGAAGCACAACAGTAATTAAAGTGAGGCAAAATGATTGTGTTATAAACCAGTGTTTTGGCCCATTGGGACAAACAATTCGAAACGCGAAAGTAAAAACTATATTTCCCCTCATTTATTGGAGAGATAATCCACATTATGTTTTGCATAAACAAGATGAGGATCCAAAAAGAGTCCCAAATATTTTATTTCCGACAATAAGTATGCTGCGGACCGCAAAATTGAAATGACTGAAAGAAAACATCTCTTAAATAACGACACGACCGATGGCACATCATTTTTGAAACACCCTGTATAATAGGTACCGTAATTCGATTCCATGTTCCTATAGGGATTAAAAGTTAAAAGTTCGTTCTTGAACTATCGATATTTTAATATTATTGGTCGTTACTTGGTGGAAGTCCATAATAATTTGGTTATATTATTGTAAGTAAAACACTTTTTTACTTAAATTTCCACTTTTTATTTGACAATACGACCTGTTTCACTGCACTGCAGTTTCGTCAGGTAATGTACATTTTATTTCAAAGTTATGCCTTATAAGTGTCTCTATTAACAAAAGAAAGATTATTTTATGATATGAAGGTTGGGTATTTCCTATTTCGTTCAAATTATTCTAAGTTGTGGTATTTAACAAACGGGGAGAAATATTTAGCCTAAAGTATGTTATAAGTTTGGGTTTTTTTTTTCCTATTATAATTTAATATGATAATGAGGGTTTGTTCGTCTTTTACATTCTCAAGGTATTTTATTGTGATGGATATTTAAATAAGTTTAATAGGGGTGAATTGTTTAAGTCTATTTGATTATTTAATAACACATTTGCATTTTTAAGTTTGTTTATTTCTAGCGATTCAAGATGATTTAATTTTGACCCTTTGTTTTCTATATGTAGTATTTTGAAATCTTGATTAAAGGAATGGTTTGATTCGATAAGATGATTGGCGTAATTGGAGTCACTTTTGCCGTTTATGAAGCTGTTGTGATGCTCTTTTATTCTTTTTGAGAAACTTCTACCTGTTTGGCCAATATAAGTTTTTGGGCAATCCCCGCACTTTAATTTGTATACTCCTGATTTATCTTTTTGGTGGGTTTTTGTTTTACTGTTTTTTATGAGTTTTCCAATGGTATTTTGAGTCTTAAATGCTTAAGTGTTATTATTGATTTCAATTCCCCTCCTTCCAATAAATTCTCAAAAAGAACTAGACCTCATTAAACAAATCGCAACAAATAATGGATACCAAGTTGAAATGATAGATAAAATATTAAAACAAAAAATGTACAATAAAGCCCTAAAAATGATATATCCAATAGAAATTGAAAAGCCTAGTTCATATCGGATAATAACTTATATAGGAAATATTAGCACAAAAATCAGTAAATTCATAAAAAATCTTAATATTAATGCAGCATTTAAGACTCAAAATACCATTGGAAAACTCATAAAAAACAGTAAGACAAAAACCCACCAAAAAGATAAATCAGGAGTATACAAATTAAAGTGCGGGGATTGCCCAAAAACTTATATTGGCCAAACAGGTAGAAGTTTCTCAAAAAGAATAAAAGAGCATCACAACAGCTTCATAAACGGCAAAAGTGACTCCAATTACGCCAATCATCTTATCGAATTAAACCATTCCTTTAATCAAGATTTCAAAATACTACATATAGAAAACAAAGGTTCAAAATTAAATCATCTTGAAGCGCTAGAAATAAACAAACTTAAAAATACAAATGTGTTATTAAATAATCAAATAGACTTAAACAATTCACCCCTATTAAACTTATTTAAATATCCATCACAATAGTTCAATAAAATACCTTGAAAATGTAAAAGACCCTCATTATCATATTAAATTAGAATAGGAAAAAAAACCCCAAACATATAACATACTTTAGGCTAAATATTTCTCCCCGTTTGTTAAATACCACAACTTAGAATAATTTGAACGGAATAGGAAATACCCAACCTTCATATCATAAAATAATCTTTTGTTAATAGAGACACTTATAAGGCATAACTTTGAAATAAAATGTACATTACCTGACGAAACTGCAGTGCAGTGAAACAGGTCGTATTGTCAAATAAAAAGTGGAAATTTAAGTAAAAAAATGTTTTACTTACAATAATATAACCAAACTGTCGATATCCTAGCCCATCTCTAATATTTCATCGACTCTGAACTTGACAAACAGATGTATTTTAAACTTGCTCTCTATGTAGTCTGTCCGCACGCTCTAGCCGAAAAAAAAAACAATCGGCTCACGGTTCGTCCCAGTTTTGTTACTATTATTACGTCCGATGAGAGAGCAAAAAAAATCCACGTAACTGTTAAAATAGTAAAATGACAACGATTTATTTAGATTACCTGGATATTGTGTGTGAATCGAGCTTTTGTTTGACGAAAGGGGCAATTAAAAAAACTGTTATGCCATTGAACCGTGAAAATTGTTATACTGATATCACGCTATTATAAGACGACCGTTGTTTAAACTATTTCGCTTCTTCGTAGGGTTGCCGGCCGACTCGCTGGGATTGGCAACCGGATCACCAGTCTTTGTTTTGCGTTCTCTCTTAAGAGCACTTATCAGTGACCTCCATTAAGATAAAAAGGTGTACATGACTATATTATCTTATACAGGGTGTTCCTTAATGACGTGCTAATATTTCAGGGTGTTATTCCTGAGGTCATTTTATGAAGAAAAGTTCATATGAACATATGTCCGCAACGGCTTAAATTTTTTGCTACAGGATGTTGAATTTTTAATTTTTAAATGGATATTTTTTAATATCTCCGAAAGGACTTTATATTATTTTCAATTTTGGTATGCGTTAATGGGATATAGAACCACAAATTTTACTTAGGAAACTTATTCAATTGTTCCACCAGTGGCGTCCCTGCAAACATATCCTCTGATATTTTTTACAAAAAAGATGGTACGCCACTGACATTTTTCCATGTGGATATTTTTTTCTGATTAGCTGGTCAATTCTACATGAAAACGGTCTCTTGAGTTTTTCTCGTCACACGCACCGTTCTTGATTAAAACCACCAAATTCATATTGAAACTCATTATTATTAACATTGATAAAAGAATTAATGGTACATTATGTTTTATAAAAATTGTTGGAGTGGGAAATTCGATGCGAGGGCGGAAACATGCCTTTTAAGTGAAGGTGGCCATTTCCAACAAATTTTATGAAACAAAATTTATCATTAATTATTTTATCAATGTTAATAATAATGACATTCAATATGAATTTAGTGGTTTTAATCAAGACGAGAAAAATTCAAGATACCGTTATATACCGTGTATCTTTTAAATAAAACATCTGTGTACCAAACATTTATAGTCCTATATATAATCCAGGTGTTAAGGAGTTACAAACATTCTCCAAGTGGCTGTTGCGTATCAGAAGCAAATTGTACACAGTTCCATTAATTGCCATTTGGCTGTTTGCTTAGCAGAGTGGCTGCTGATACTTGTCGCTACTCCATCAATTCGATCCACTCGAAATTGCGGCTAATTGAGAAATTTGTCCCAAGGGGGAAAACGCCTTGTCTTTTGATGCCAGCGTCGAGACAACCCCGAATTAGGCTGTTGACTCAAGACAGGATCGTCCTGTTACAGGAGAATGTACTTTTCCCAATATACTAATATAAACGGTTCTGACGGTAAAAACACATCTTTATATCTGCTCGCAAAAAATAATATATGCCATCCCTCGTGTGGTGATTCCTTACTCAAAAATAAGACAAATAGATGCTACATAATAATACAGGGTGTTATGGAAATGACTTATTATATTTAAACCGGCAAATCCTGAGATGAAAATAAATTGAAGGAAAAGAACCATAAATGATTAAACAAAATATACACTTTATATGAAATCTGAAAATTTACTGGGCCGCCACGACGACGTTTGCAATCAATAATTTATTGAGGCAGCCTCAAGTCTCAAAGAAATAAAACACAAAAAGTATTTTTTGCAACAGAACCAACAGTAGATAATATCATATAAATTTGAAATTACATAACAACCTTTATTATTATGAATTATTTCACACGTGGAACCCTCGACAACTTCGTTCCAGCACGGAGTATCGAAACATACTGAAGGAACGATACTGAACATATCAATACGCGCGCGCGGTTATCCAAGCAAGGGCGAGTCACGCGGTGTGATCTGGCATCACTGTAGTTTACTCTAGTGACCTACATTGTTGCTAACTGAAACCAGATCGAGCAGCGCGACAGTACGTAGACAAGAAGGGTTTTTACCTTAGTATTTAGATATTCGATAAAAAAAAAGTATATAGACTTTCTCTAGGACACCCGAGTAGTCACCCATTTAAATATAATAAGTTATTTCCATAACACCCTGTATATTGAAAATCAAGGTTGGATAAGTCATGACTAATAGAAAACTCAAATAGTCTTGACTTTTTAAATGAATTCAGACTTTTTGATTTAATTTGTTTTCTCATAATTTAATATGTCAAAAGTCACAACAAATACAAAGGCCTAAATTTCATATATCTTTTCATCTAATAGCACATAAAGCTAAAGTCTAAAGGATACTACAGTGATGGGCTAAAATATGGAACAAATTCATTTAAAAATCAGGTTTTATTTTTTTGTAAAAACGCTCGGACACGTCGATTATAATTTTTCTTTCCGGATTTTTTGCCTCAAAAAGAAATTATACTGGGTGTGTCAAAAAGTAGATGTAGGTATAATTTTGAAAAATTATTTTATTAAGTGTTGAAAATGCAAACCATTAACTTCTTGACAATATGCCAATCTACTTAAAAACCCTTCTAAAACATTATTTACAGTATTTTCATTAATTTGCCTAATTTCATATCTAATTTTAAATTTTAAGTCTTCCAAATTTTGTGGTTTATCCTTATGCACTTTTGATTTCACATAACCCCAAAGAAAGAAATCCATTGGTGTAAGATCGGGAGATCTTGCAGGCCATTCTATGGGTCCTCTTCTACCTATCCATCGTTCGGGAAAAATAGTATTCAAATACTCTCGTACTTGTCGAGCAAAATGAGGCGGAGCACCATCCTGCTGAAACCAAATAGACGCTTCTGGTAGATTAGGCTGATTCGAATTTGGAAAATCCGCTGCTAGTGTGGGAATTAATTCATTTTGAAGAAATTGTAAATACCGGTCTCCTGTAAGATTTCCATCGAAGAAAAAAGGTCCAATAATTCTATCATTTAATATCCCTGCCCAAACATTTACTTTTTGTGAGTATTGCGTATGCTGTTCTCTCATCCAACGGGGATTATTTGTACTCCAATACCGAAAATTTTGTCTGTTTACCGAACCATTCAAACAAAACGTGGCTTCATCGCTAAAAAGTACGAGGCGATGGAAAAATAGATTTAAGTTGCAAATTTCCATCATAGTTTCACAAAACTGTAGTCGGCGGTCGGGATCATCTTCGTTTAGCTCGTGCAGCAACCTAATTTTATACGCAAAACAGATCGTCGGCTAACATCATTATTAAGGGCTACTTCAGTGGATGCACTATTGGGATTATCTTCAACTTCTAACAAAATGTTTAATTTTGTGTTTTCAGTAATTTTTGGACGACCTGGCCGTAGACGATCCTTTACATTCCCTGTTTCCCTGAATTTTTTCTCAATTTTACTCACTGTAGATCTTGTAATCCGTCGTTCTGGATACTTAGCGCTAAACAAGTTACAAACTTCTTCTTGACTTCTTGTTTTGTCTCCACATCCAATTAAAATTAAAATTTCGATTCTTTGAGTTTCATTTAAATGCACCATGATCACCGTTTTTTCAAAATTATACTTAAAATTCTTTTTGATTGACACATGACTTGCTATCGTAGTAACAATTAATTTAAATTTACCTGTTTACCTTTAAGTAGGTACATGTACCTTTTTTTAAAAAAATTTCTTTTTTAAGATGTAATTTTTCTCTAAAACCGTTAGAGATAAGGATAGAGTATGCTACATGAATCATGCTCAGAATTTGACATAGAATTTATGTGATAAGTAAAAATAGGGTGGTTCTATTTAAAATACAAAAAATTTTTACAACATCTACTTTTTGACACACCCAGTATAATTTCTTTTTGAGGCAAAAAATCCGGAAGAAAAAATTATAATCGACGTGTCCGAGCGTTTTTACAAAAAAATAAAACCTGATTTTTAAATGAATTTGTTCCATATTTTAGCCCATCACTGTATACGCTATTCATGTTACCAATTCAGGAACATAAACAAACATCAGCGCGTGATAGCCACGTGCTCGATGCATAAACGTATTGCTATTGGTCAATCGGCAATAAAACTTCCTATGCGCGTCGCGCTGCATGTATACAGGGTCGTAGTTTAGTGTAGGCTATTATTTCAGGTGTATTCATGCGTATTCGAGATTATACTGTTATATTGTTCGTAATGCGACCCTGTGTGCTGTTCACGTGCTCGTCGCGTGTATTTGTTGTGATCTACTGAAATGGGAAAATAAATAGACTATAAAATACTTAACTTGAGGAATAATATAATAGCAAAACATGACACTTACACTGTTAATTAAATATATATGTAGATCGTACATAACTTATGACTTATTTAATATTTTCGTTAAAAATGTTAGCTATTTCCCCACCAAAGACGAAAAAATTCTTTCCACAACTGCAGAAGAAGCTACTGCTGTCATTAGTTGTTTTATGTAATCTTGCGCTACATGGTCTATATCTATGAAGCTATTGACATCCTGCACTCGATATCTGTCATAATTGAGATAACAGAGTCCTTGCAGCAGGGTTTTATAAGGGTACAACCTTGCATGGAATCGAGATAAGTGAACTAAAAATCCTTATAGAAAGAGTGTGAATTAATTCGTCAATTTTTTGAAAAAAGTCATTTGATTTAATTCAAGAATTAAATCAGTGACTTAATTTATGTGATTTAATTCGTGTCAACCCTTTTAAAAATATTCAACTTGCGTAAATGTCATGACGATATTGTTTTTACACAGACTATAGTAAAATTATTATAGCAAAAATTTTATTGTAAAACTTCCTATAAAATATAGTGCTAATTACATTTTTCATTAGTAATCCGTACCAAAATAATATTGTAAACATAATTTACAAAAAACTATAGTTGGGATTTCTAAGAAATTTAGTAAATTCAAGTAAAATATATTGATTTTTTTGAAGTAGTCCATCACAAAGTGGAGTGAAGTTGTAAGGAGGTAAAGAAAGTCACAGTCTACTCCACTAGTTTAATAACCGTTAATAAAAACATACATGTTTCGAAGGCTTAAACCTTCATCCTCAGTGAAAAATACAACATCAGAAGAAACTTATGTCAAGCAAAATTAGTTGATGGAATTGAATTGACTAAATAAAGTAGTATAATTAAAGGAGAGTAAAAAGTATGAAAACTCTTTCTTACCTAACAAAGCAGGAAAAGAAAAAACATTTACATGATTATGCAAAAATAATAAAGAATAAAAATAAAAAACTAAAGTTTTCTTCTTAAAAACGAATCAATGGAATGCATGATTAAAATTTTTATTTAATTTTGAATTTTATATAAAATTTATTCATTTTGTAAAGTTGGTTCATCTCGACACGAGGTTCAAAGATGAAAGCAAAATTTAAAAAAATAAAAATTTTCTTAGGTTAAAGTGTCAGAAGAAGAAAACCAATGTCACAAGCTAACAGATTCAGGTAAAAGTAACAAAAATGTAACAAAGAGGGAATAAAATGAAATGTTAGTAACAAGGAAGAGGTATACTCCAGTAGGAACTGATCATAAAAGTTCTAGTAATTATTATTCATTTACTAGAACTTTTATGATCAGTTCCTACTCTACTTCAGAGTCAAAAAGTTAAATATTTTTAAATGTATGGTACATTTACTGACCACTATTATTGTACTTTAAGTGTTTTACTTGTAAAAATTACCAAGTTTATGTGAAGTGTTGTAAAAGCGTTTTTTTACAAGAATGAAGACCTTAAATCAGATGCAACGGATCTATCAGAACTCGTTTTTTGTAAGGAGAACAGTTGGGAACCTTTACAGGAAGGATTATATCGATCACCGAAGTGAAACGACGTTGGGCACGGTTAGTACTTGGATTGGTGACCGCTTTTTACTAAAAATTTTTGTTAAAATTTTACTATACTATAATTTAATGGCATTTCTTACTAAAAGTTATTCCGATCACATACAGAGCAATTATGGTTAGTTTTACTATTTTTATAGTAAATTTTATAGTAAGTTTTTCGTTCCTTGTCTAAAAATATTCAAATTTGTCCGAAATTACAGATAAATGCAGAAATTCCATTAAAATGCAACTTGCGCAAATGTCATCACGGTGTAATTTTAGTCTTTTTACCAACAAGTGTTGAATCGACCATTATTTTTCTGGAGTTATAAATTGTAATCATATATTTTTGAACTTGTACAACATTATCGCTGTAAGCAACGAGTTACTGAATTGTAAACATCCTCCAAGTGGCTGTAGCGTATCAGGAGCGAATTGTACACAGTTCCATTAATTGCCATTTGGCTGTTTGCTTAGCAGAGTGGCGTCTGCCACTCGACACCACTCCATCAGTTCGATCCATCCGAAATTTCCGCTAATTGAGAAATTTGCCCCAAGGAGGGAAACGTTTTGTCTTTTTGATGCCGCAACGACGCCGAGACAGCCCAGACTTATGTCGTTGATTCGAGACGGTATTGTCTTGTTATTTTATAAACTTGTTACAGTAAAGTGCATGCAATACTAGATATACGGAAACTCTTCTTTCGAAATACATTTTTATTAAATCAGGTCGCGAGCAAACATACGAAAGAAAAACTTGGCTCTATATTTGACTGGAATAACTTTTATTAAGAACTGCCATTAAATTATAGCAAAAAATTTTAACAAAAATTTTTAGCAATAATAACAAAAATACTTAGGAAACCATTATATGAAAATTTTTGGTAAAATTTACTAAAATCTTTTGTCAAATTCCACGCGGTCCCCCCCAACCAATCATCCATCCAAGGTAACCTCGCGTTACGCCGCTTGACTTCTCCGATCGATGGTATATTTGCTGTATGAGTTCTCCACCCATCATCATCTGTTATGAAGATCGAAATTCCAGGAATCCGTTGCCTCTGATTTAAGCCTTGCCGAATGGCAACAATGTTGAGTCTGGTTATATCTGATGGTTAAATATTAAAAACATAACCATACTTACCGATGAAAAGATAAATCCTTATTTAAATGATCCACTCTTTTACAAACTACACATGAATGCACCATGATTGTTTATAATAAAGACGATTTTTCACCAATAATCACAAAGAAAACCCAAATCAACCAAAATACAGGGTGTTATGGAAATGACGTTTATATTTAAACCGGCAATTACTGAGATAAAGACAAATAGAAGAAAAATACCCATAAATGACGCTTTCAATACATTCAGCGGTAAAAGTGACCTGACGTCAAACCAGAAAAACACCTGTGTGGCACTGCGATACATGTAAGCAATCAAGGAATTATGGCCGGTGTTGTCATATGTACTTACTCTTTAGACGAAATAAAATAATTTAAACATTTTTCTATCCTGCAATACCTTTTGTACAATTAATTGAAGAACATTTACGATGGACTATGTTTTAAACAACCCGAAAAAACATATGGAATAGTATTAAATAAGTTTGAAATAGGCACGTACGTCACTAGGTCAAATGCCAATGACCTCTTGACGCGTTACATCGGCTGTGTTCATATAGCGCCGCATAACACACTTTCAGCAATCCGCTCTATTTTTTCGGTTTACGCGTGTATCTTGCCCGTCCATAAATAAACTTTTAATATTGTTTCTATTGACGCATTTCTTCTGGGCGCCAAATTTCGTCGCGTGTAATAAAATCTAATAATCTGTAGTATAAATCTGTATTATTGTATTTTAAAAAGCTAACTAACTATCGGTTCTGTTTCACTATTACTGTGTGTACATAAAGTATTTCCGGGAGTGTTCCCATGAAAAAGAAAAAAAAAATGATTGTGTTTGTGCCTGGATTTCCTAGCTCTTTAGGTAGAAAATAATTTATTTTTATAATTTTATATGGAATTTCAGTTTTACATTAAGTTTGTCAACATTGCCATTGGGTCTGGGTGAAATGTTGTACAGTAGCGCGGACTGACCTGTGAGTAAGAGTGTTTGATACCCTACTTTTAAAACGGTCAATTTTTAAAAAAATATATTTATGTAGCGCTTCTCTAGGACACCCAAGGAGTCACCCATTTAAATATAATACGTAATTTCCATAACACCCTGTACATAAACTCTCTGTTAAATCACAGCGTCAACGTTGTAATGTTTACGAGATTAGTAATCATTCATATTTTGGGTCCTGGATTGTAGCGCAGCAGTAAACTAGAAATAGATGTTGCCAGAGTGCAGTTCAAGATTCTTTTGATACTTTTAAGTATAATAATATTTTTTTAAACAATCTCTCATCACCTTTTCACAGTTTATAGTAAAACCATTGGGAAATAAATTTGTGGATTAACCTTAAACCAGTAGTAATTGTCAAATTAACCAATTTTTAATTGGGATTTTGCAAGATACCTTTGCGATAAATATGTCAATCTGGCTATGCTGCAATAGGTTATGGTAACTTTGTTATTATTAAAAATACAAAATTGTTTAAATTAGAATACTGAAAAAAACAAACAATTGAGGATCGTGTTTTTGAGTTCGGAAGTAAAATTATATTATTTTATTGGATAACGCTACTGACTGGGCTCATAAACACACAAAATTATAAAAAAAATAATAATTTTGAGGTTACGGCGTTGTCTTGTCAAATCTACGTTCCCATTTAAGTTTTTTTTAACCGTTTTTTATATTTAATTGACACCTTAACATAATTTCTCAGGAAGCACAGTAAATTTTCACAAACATATTTCTGACACTTTGTTTTCCTCGCACATAAATTTAAATGAGTTAAAAGTTAAAATCAGTTTTATTGCTCAAACTCTAATTTCGTAAGTCAACAGCAAATTTAAATAATCATCAATCACCCCATAACGGTGTTTTTCTAGTGCTTTTCTAATTTCTTTAATGTTAAAACAATTAGCCGTCTTTAATGGAAATCTGTTTGATATTTTAGCAGTAAAATCGAATGAATACGGCTCGCCTTGACAGTTTCAGTGTCTGATTCGTCGAAAACCCTTTACGGCTTCCTGTCACGTTTTTAAAGTTAGTCCCGATTTTAAATACGCCAGACATCGGCATGAGCTAAGAAAACAAATACATCCAGGGAGGCCTGGAAAAACACAATAAATAATAGAAATATATGGGAGCGCTAATGCTGATGAACTTCTTGGGAATGATTGGGAAATTTTTGGTCGGGTTACTATTTACGGAGTAGGCCTTGATTGTGCGATATGTCGGGGCTCCGTGTGTGGGCTTTGTACAAAAATGTCTTAGGATAAATTCAGCGAAAGATCTACATACAGGTCGACAAGTTTTTTGTTGAAAGTACTATTTATAATCTAAAAATATGGCAACAGAGTGCGTTGTCAATGGTTACAGGTAGCTAGAGCTAATTTGATAGGTTATAACTCAGACAGTTGATAGCGCACGCGTCTCGTGAGACACCCGATGGGCCATCGGGTTTGTTCGGCGATGTCCGATATTTGGTGGATGTATCCACCCAGTTGCGTAATGATAGAAAGGGCAATATTTATTGTATTGTGTCGTGTTTTAGGGTGTTATTTTAAATGTTGAACTTTGTGATAATGAATGAGTATACTCCTGGTAAAAACCTTCTCATTCAGACCCGTGAAGTGATTGCAAATGTTTATAGGGTATGTGAAGGGGAATCAGTAATCAATATATTGAACTTGCCACTTAAGCGAAAGCTAGAAAGGGACATTCATACGACGAAAACTGAAACATCATTAATTAACTATTGTAAGCACTAATTTATTTATGTTTTTTTTGTTTTAGGTAAGTTGAAAATACCAAAAATCAAAGTTCTGGAAGAATACAACGTACCGGTAAAGTATTCTACGTTTAGGAATAAAATTTTAACGTTGGACATACAATCCTGTATTTATACAGCGTGTAACTAAATAAGTGTAAAACATTTAAGGGGGTGATTCCTCATCGAAAAAAAGATAGGATCTTTCATATAATGAAACTTCATTGGAGCATCCCTTGTTAAGATAGAGCCCCTTAAAGGGGGTACATAAAATGTGTTTAACAATTTTTTTCACAAGCACTAGAAAAGTTACAATATTGAAATTAACCTGACATTTTCTACTACCAAAACGACACTTAGCCAGTAATTTATTTGGTTTACCCCATGGTTGTAAGGGGTGGAAAACGCAACCCCTAAAATTTATTTCCAATATAAGTTTTTGTCTTATTATTTGTTTACCATCTAAAAATTTATTTCCGATAGCCTGTTTCATTCTAAACAAAAAATGTCTCATGAATTTTTTGCCCAAAATAAACCAGTTCGCAGCAAAAAAATATTTTACGAACAAGATACATATCGCCATAAAACGAAAATACGAAACTAATTTATTCAGTAGGCCGCTATTAGCGATAGTGAACAATTAAATTGGTCTGAAGGTAGACATATTGAACATTTACTATGATTTCTAGATGTTGTATGTTTTGTTATTAATAAATTAGTTTTGTTTATTTATAAATTTTATGTACCCCCTTTAACGGGCTGTATCTTAACAAGGGATGCTCCAATGAAGTTTCTCTTTATATGAAAGATCCTATCTTTTTTTCGATGAGGAATCACCCCTTAAATGTTTTACACTTATTTAGTTACACCCTGTATAGTGTGTCCCGAAATTAAGGGGCAATACTTTAACGCCATATTCTTCGGCAAAAAATAATAAATATTTTCGTAACCGTTCATAATAAAATTTTGAAAATAGGTATGGTGTATAAACTTTTGACGCTAAATCAATTTCTGAATTCAGAATTTAAAAATTCTAATGATAGGCGTCACATACCGTGGTGGTTAAGGGTTAAAATAATCCCCTTTTTTTCAATTAGTCGTTTTCTGAAATTTTTCAAGTTTCAAAGTATTTTACCTAAAAAAAGTATCCTTAGTACCATTAGATTTAAAACCATTAGAGTTAAAAAAAAAGTATGTAGGCTTTCTCTAGACTACTCAAGGAGTCACCCATGTGCGAAAAAAATATACTTAAGCCAACAAAAACACATTGGAAATTATACAACTTAAAATTAAATATTACTGTTTTTAATAAAGTGATAGTTTTTAGAATTCATCATTAACATGGTTTTACAAAATTACACTTTTTTTATTCGACGTATTTTAATCGAAAAAATTTATTTATGCGCCCCACTGCATTCATAGTGGTCAGCAGGTGGAAGACACTTCAGAGCATATCAGTAAAACTCTATTATCCAATTTCCTCTCCACAATGAAGGTTAGTTAATTGCCGATAACGTCATAGCCACAATGGTTTCAGAGTTCAGTTTCGTCTGCATTAAAATGCTTCTGTTTCTGATGCAAATCCCGATGGCGGAAATGACGGACAATAGTAAATCGATCACATTTCTTCAGATTTTAATCTGAAAGACATTTTAGTCACTTTTAAAATTCAATCTGTTTATTTTTGCAAGTGCAAGAATGAAAATTTTCAATATTGGATGGACGCAGGTGTCCGTCCAGACATTGCAGCTGTGCTAAAATATATTTCAAAATTAAACCCCGTTACAGACGGGCAGAAATTAGCCACAGCGTGGTGACTAAGACTAGTTCAACCTGGCCACTTTGTAAGAAAATCATTTCTGCTTCTGCCAATGTCATAGTGAAGGCCGCGCTTAGTGATATACAGGGCCCTGCAATAGTGTGTCAGGCTTCCATAGCTCCTATACGAATTCACTTAGGAATTTCATTCATATGCCGATTTATACTGCATTATAGGGTGCATTTCAGGAAAATATTTTTAAATATACAGGGTTTCCCAAAAAAATGTGGTAACATAATGCTGTCGTTTTTTAAATGAGACACCCAGTATTTTATTGCATATTTAGGTTCGTATTAGTGTCCTTTATAATTGCCTAAAGTTTTATTTGATTTGGTTATATAGTTTAAGAGTAATAAATTAAAAATTAGAAAAGAAAAAGTTTTGGAGCCTTAGAAAAAAATTCAAAAAAACTACCTAAAACAACTTTTTTAACCAAGGCATTGGGTGGAATTTAAGACAAAAGGTCTAGAGATACTGTGAATATAATAGCGTTTATCTACTTTATACAGTGTGTTCATAATTGCGAATTTCATAAATTATGTTGTTTAAATACAGTTTTTTTATGAAAATTAAGCATAGGCTACTAGATTAAGAATTATAAACTACAGTAGTAAAGGTTCAAAGTGCCTACCATGTTGATCTGAGCACAAGTTAATCCGCTCTTCAAATGATCGATTTACATTTACACGGCTCATTAGTGATGGTTATGCCAAAAACCATGGTAGGCTTTGAAATAAAATAAGAATTCATTTGGATAACGTGATGCATAAATTCTACTAGCTAACAAACAATTTTTTTCGCTCTCACCAAGTACAAAGATCATATCGATCAACTCATTCTTACTAAAATTCATTTTAATTTCTTATAATTTTAAGCCCTAAATAACAACAATATTAAATTAAATAACTGTCAAACGATGATAAACAAATGAATTCTTATTTCATTTCAAGGCCTACCATGGTTTTTAGGCATAACCATCACTAATTATCCGTCTTGCTAGTATTTCATCTGAAATGTTGAGGAATGTAAATAAATCATTTGAAAAGCGTATTAACTTGTGCTCAGATCAACATGGTAGGCATTTTGAACATTTACTTTAGTTTATAATTCTTAATCTAATCGCCTATGCTTAATTTTCATAATAAAAACTGTATTTAAACAACATAATTTATGAAATTTGCAATTATTTCGAAAACGGCTGGAAATAACTTATATGTTTCCAATACAAAAAAAGAATGCGTATGAATTCTACATCCAATAGCCAAATAATATACAGGGTGTTCCATTTGAAAATATGGAGAAAAATTATTTTGAAATGTGTCGTGTTTGAAACCTAATTATGAACACCTTGTAAAAAATAGATAAACGCTATTATATTCACAGTATCTCCTAGACCTCTTGTCTTAAATTTCACCCAATGCCTTGATTAAAAAAGTTGCTTTAGGTATTTTTTTTGAATTTTTTTCTAAGGCTTTTTTATTTTAATTTTTAATTTATTACTCTTAAACTACATAACCAAATGAAATAAAACTTTAGGCAATTATAAAGGACACTAATACGAACCTAAATATGCAATAAAATACTGGATGTCCCATTTAAAAAAAGACAGCATTATGTTACCACACTTTTTTGGGCCACCCTGTATATCGGAAAATATTTTCCTGAAATGCACCATATAGGGTAAGCTATACAGTGATTGGCCAGTTTAGAGACTCTTTTTGTATTAATATTTTTTTATATAATCTAGGTTTATTTGACAGTTACAGTATTTTATTTCTGGTTTATGTATACAATTTTTTATTGTTTTTTACTAGAACTTTAGAACATATGATATTTTCAATAAAATGATATTTTATAGACACAAAATATAGAAAATTGGAAAATGCATAGTTATTGGCCGCCACATTTCTATTATTGGCCATGAGAGTACCAGTGATTGGCATACCTATATTTAAAGGGGAAATGAGACAACTAATTTAAACAACTTAAATTTATTTGGTTCTATCAACAGAACAACTCTAAATACATAGGTACATAGGTTTATATTGAAAATTTATTTTATATAATAGTTTTTTGTGCTAAACAGGTTTTACAATTAAATAATTCATTTGTTTAGGTTTCAATTTTAGAAATTGGTAATGTTGTCAGTACAAATGAAACATAATTCATCTACAACAGTAACATTTTTTGAAAATTCAGTTGGTTCTCCAATTTCATCATCACTCTCACGTCCAAATACTATATTCCTCATATCGTGAGACTGGCATGCAAGATTTAGACTTTGTAAACCGCTGGGACCTGGTGGACTCATGTAACTACTGTCAACTTGATGGGTCCGGGTGGTTCAATCCTCAGACTCACTGGGTTACTACTGTATCTCCTTAGGTATTGGTCGCTGATTCGTTTTAGGGTAAAATGTAAGGTTAAACAATTTGTAGGTTAAAATATATCTATTATCTTCGGGTAAGTAATGAATACAGAAAGTACAACTTCTACTGTGTATACAAACTGTGATGTTAGGCTTACTTACATGGTAGTCTTAGTACTAATTATCTTTAACACATTGTTCACTAATCTGTTGTGTGAGACGACCTGTCATGACTCAGTACTTAGACGTTAAACTGGTAGTAAAATGGTAGTACACTGGTAGTTGACCTCAAAGTCGTTAGTTAGTATTAGTATTTGACCTCAAAGTCGGGGGTAGATAAGAACTGTAATTGACCTCAAAGTCGGGGGTAGATAAGAACTGTAGTTGACCTCAAAGTCGGGGGTAGATAAAAGTATTTGACCTCAATGTCATTAGATAAGAAAAGTATTTAACTTTAATGACTGCAATCCCCTAAACTATCGCCCTTTTCGAACCTGTCGTTCCGTAGCACTTTGTTTGGGTTCTCGATATACAATGGTAGTAAAAAGCGCGTCTCGTACCGAAAGGGTTTGCACGTCAGCATTCGTGGGCCAATAGAAAGACGAGATGTCCGTTGCGACCCGCCGCTTGCCCAGTGATGGTATTATAGATGGAACGCTAAACAATCATTAGCAATATGTCGAATGTAGGTGAAAAATAGACAGGTCGACTGTACAGATTTTCTGAACTCTTAGAATATTCATTTTTAGTGTTTTTAAAATGCATTTAAATATTCTTCGCTAGCAGGTGTGACAAAGAACGAATATATTGTGTGTCACTTCGGTACATGCAGTATTTAATACGACGGGAGATGTTTGCTTATTATGTCTGAAGTTGTCGGAATGTTGTCCAGTTGTGTCAAAACATGCAAATATGGTTTGATGTTGATTTGGGCATTTATATATTAAATGTTCCTTGATTATGCACATATTAGGCTCTGAAAGTATGTTTATGATTGGTATATAGCGCAAATTACATGAAAGGAGTTATTGTTAATGGTTAAACTGATAGATTATTTGGCTATTACCGATCCGTGCCTATTCTGACGTGTTATAAATTGCATGGACATGTTTTGTAAGTTCTTGAATATAATAAGCGAATTATTAAGCGTGTTGTTAGAGGGATACGGGTACTGTTTCACAACACAACTTCTTTATGTAATGCTATCGTGTCGGTGGTAGATCTTTCAGTATCATTACTCTCGCCTCCAAATATATTCCTCATTACCTGCGACTGACGTGCAAGATTTATACTTTGTAAACTGCTGGGCCCCGGTGAACTTGTGTAAATGATGTCAACTTATTTTTGTAATTCTAGCTTCCCGGTTGTAGTTTTACTCTTCTTTATACGATTTTCACAGTTTTAATTTTTTCTTTTACTGATTTTAGTTCTCATTTTTTTAAATTTCTAGTGCAAGTTTTTTTTGAAAGATCTCTTTGTTTTGCGAGCCTTCTTTTCCTCTTCTTGCTTCTTGATTCCAATTTATCTGGGCCAATAACTATCAGGTATTGTAAATCAGTACCCGGTGATTGGCATACCCGGTTTAACGATAATAAAGCATAATATTGTGATACCTACATCAAAACTGTCTAATTTAAAGATATTTGAACCGTAATTGAACAAAACTTATATGCAAAATTACGTACCTTGCTAATTATCTTCACTTATGGCACAGTCAACCTTAATGAATTCTGCTAAATTTTGACTAAGATATGTTAATCAGCAAGCACGATCTAACACAACTGCCCAAAACTTTTTAAGGTTATGAAATTCCACAATTTGCCGCTATACAGATATTCAAGAATGTTGTCACTACAATTTAAAGTAAAGTTTTATTGACTTTAGTTTAGGCAAAAGGTAAAAAATTAGAAAAAAAGGCTGCTATGCCAATCACTATCACATGGCCAATAACTGTATACTTTACCCTAATACAGTATAAATCGGCATATGAATGAAATTCCTAAGTTAATTCGTATAGGAGATATGGAAGCCTGACACACTATAGCAGGACCCTGTATAATTCTGGGGAATTTAAAAAATACTAGGAATACTCGCAAATTTATATTCTTTTGGCTGCATTCTTAAATAATTCACTAACCAAACTTAAATATTAAAAAAATTGTCAAATTTTAAACTTCAGATGGTTATTTCTATTGTAAATTTTTTTTGTTGAGGCAATTAAATCCACTCTTATTTAATAACAATATCAAACTTCTCTTACATGACACTAATATCTAGGAATTACCAAAAATCAATATTTCTTTTCGCAATCTTAGCATGCTCTCGGTGTCAATAGGTTCGTATTTCGTTCTGCGTATGTTCAGCTGTGGACGAGTGTCTAACTGGTTGCTGCTTTTCGTCTCTGTGATCGGTATCGGCATTTTTAAGATTAATTATTTTTAGTAATTTCAGAATTAAAACCCATTTTTAAAAATATCCAGCGGCTTTGGGATTAACTACTTTATCTCGTAATTGTCGACCATTTTATTCTTGTGATTTATGATGAATAACAATTCAAGAACTGAGCCCGTGCACTAGATAGATTTTTTCTAGGGGGGGTACTGGGATGGCTTCTTTCATTTTATTAGGAAAAAACAACCAAACCGATGACCTAAAAAGTGTGATTTCGGGTAACTTCTCTCGAATTATGGTCAATCACCGCAGGTATTTGGACTTGGGCGGTCGGGGAATTACCGAAATTTGTTCGCGTCATGCCCGCGTCGATACCAGTATTTGACTTAATTATGCTTTACAACGTTGCCACTATTGACAATTTCAACTTATATCAGCGTATATTGAATAGCTACATATCTTTGAAGAATGTGGTGCCGATACCGATATTATATCGGTACTGGCAAGAGAAATCCGTATAGGGCGATCACAAATTCAAGCCCACTGTTCCATACCAGTACACGGATTATACTGACGGCTGCAAATCAGTAGGCAATCGATGTATTTTGCTCTACTCTGCGAACGAACTTATTATTTATAAATTTCGCCTTAAATAGCAGTAAAAGTTTCGCAGAATGAAGATAATTTGCGGCGGATAATTATCATAAGAAAACCTAATTACGAGACCCATTACAACCATAACACCGTTTCACGCAAGAGATAGCATACCATACGTAAAACGCCTGCATAATTATAATTATTTTATATAAGTACCTGCCTATTTTTAAAAAGTTTTAAATATCTGGCGTTATCTTGATTAAAATTCTAGACAAGGTCGGGCGGAGGATAAGAAGCATGTAGAGCGAACAGTGTTTAGTTAACCATGTCAGAGAACCTGATCGTGATATGACAGGTATTATCATCTTCTGACATGAGATAAAACTAATTAAAAATCTAGGTAAAACGTCCTATTGAGATACTTAGTATACTATATCATTGAGAGTCCTGAAATAAGGCTTTTCCAGTCCCTACGCGCATGATAAATTCTCGTGTGCATGTGTGATGTCTCTCTTGCCTTGGACTTCAAAAATGATCTAAAGAGTATAAAATTATGTTAATTTGAGAAGTATTCGATTGAAATAGCCCTTGTAATATCCCCCTATATCCATTGTAAAACTAAGTAATACCACAATGTGGATTTTTGAATTAAATTGTACCAAGTAGAAAATTTACTTCTTAAAAAACGGATCCTGTCATCTTGGAAATAATGCACGGAAAAAGACCATAGTAAAATTATTGTAGTAAAGATTTTATTGTACGATTTCCTATAAAATATTTTACAGGGTGTTATGGAAATGACTTATTATATTTAAACCGGCAAATCCTGAGATGAAAATAAATTGAAGAAAAATAACCATAAATGGCGCTTTGAATTATTAAGCTAAATATACACTTCTTATGAAATCTCAAAATTTACGTGGCCGCTCCTGAGGACCTTCGCAATCAATAGTTTATTGAGGCAGTCTCGAGGTTGAAAAGAGGTTAGCGCATTACAGGCGATGTTGTCATATTGCAACACCGAACACGTGTTCAGTTTTTGACAACAAGACGTATTTGACACGCGTCATCCATTCTTTCTCAAAGTTTTTAGAAAAAAAACCCGTTAAGGTACATACCCTCTTACCTTTGATCTTATTTTAAAATAATCCGTTTTATTATTCAGCGGTAAAAGTGACCTGACGTCAATCCAGAAAAACACCTGTGTGGCACTGCAATACATGTAAGCAATCAAGAAATTCTGGCCGGTGTTGTCATATGAACACCTTAACCTCTTTAGACAAAATAAAATAATTTTAACACTTTTCCATTCTGTAATACCTTTTTGTACAATTAATTGAAGAACAACAAACAACCCGAAAAAACATATAGAATAGTAATAGCCACGTACGTCACTGGGTCAAATGCCAATGACCTCTTGACGCCTTACATCGACTGAGCGAAGTAGTTTCATATAGCGCCGCACGCTTGCGTATGTTAGTTGAAGACCAACCAGCGGCCGCAGTAAAAACGCCCGAAAACAGTTGTAAAGTCATGTCTGGGTGTCAACTGTCGAAAATCCGAGCCTTGTCATTACTCAGATTCTACTAATTTTTCTTAAATAAATTTAAACTTTGTGATTCTATTTTTTTGGTAATCTTTGTTAGGCATTTAAATATTAGTGATTCTTATTCTTACCTATTTTGCTGTAGAAATCATAAAACAGGTGAAGTGTTTTTATATTGCCAATAAGAAAATACAATAGAGCTATCAACGATAGAAGTAAGCGAGAGCGAGCTGTAATTCAATAAATATTGTTGTTCATTTAAATCTGTCGTTCTAACAGAATTTCTGCACGCACTATGAATTTTGATTTTATCAGACGCCGAAATAAAGGTAATAAAAAAGCTTTATTCGGCGTTTTCCCTCAAATAACTGCCTAAAACTGTTTTATTCCCGGACGCGGTTAAAAAGTTAAGTAAATTAAAAAACGAGGGGTCGAGATTCCATCCAGTTTATTGTTTTTTTTGGCGAGTCGGAAAAAAGGGGAACAGACTGGCTCTCTTTTGTTGTCTAAATACGTGAACATTGTTTCCATCTCATTGAAATAAAGATATCATTTACTCTAATACACTATACAGTGAGTCCCAGAAGAAATGTCTAAATTCATTTAAAATTCAGCTGTAAGTTTTTTCAAAAAACGCTCGTACCCATCGATTTTGATTTTGTAATTTTTTTTTGTGGTAATTTCATGTATACAGGGTAGCTCAAAAATAAGTTACGACCATCAACTTCATTTTTTCAAATGAAAACATATATTTTTTATTTCATTTTTTAATTTTGCATTGAATTCTAAGCATGTTTCATGTACCATGTCCTATACATAAACTCAACAGTTATTGAAAAAATTAGGATTGAACATATCTATAAGTAAGACCTGTTTATTAAAAAAAAACACAACAAAATCAAATTAAATGTTGAAAATGTGCGCCATTTACGGCTTGACAATATCCAAGACGATCAATAAACTCTCTTTGCACGTTTCCAACCATTTCCGGAGTTATGACACGCACTTCTCTTCGGATCCTTTCTTTCAACTCCTGCATATTGTTTGGCCTGTTAACAAATACTTTTGATTTGAGGTAACCCCACAAAAAAAGTCCAGCGGAGTTAGGTCTGGCGACCTAGCAGGCCATTCGATAGGTCCTCTCCTTCCAATCCACCGATTGGGAAAGGTTTCATCCAAAAATGTGCGCACAGTGGCCGCATAGTGCGGAGGAGCACCATCTTGTTGGAATATCAGTTCTTCGTCAGGGGAGTCTGGATCCAATTGATTCGGAAATAAAGCCCCTAATGCTGGAATTAATTCTAGTTGGAGAAATTCGAGATATACTTGTCCAGTTAAAGACTGTTCAAAGAAAAATGGACCAATTACTCTTTCGCATACGATTCCACACCAAACATTTATTTTCTTAGGGTACTGGCTGTGAACCCTTATCATCCAATGCGGATTTTCTGTTGCCCAATATCGACAATTTTGTCTGTTCACATTACCATTCAAATAGAACGTAGCTTCATCCGAAAAAATAATATTTTTTACTAAATTATTATCTAGATTGCACATATTTTGTATGCGTCCGCAAAACTCACTTCGCCTATCGAAATCATCTTCAAATAACTCATGCACTGGAATAACTTTGTATGGGTGATATTTGTGCTTTTGAACTACTCGGTGAACAACAGATTTCGGCATGTGTAAATCGGCCCCAATGTGCGACAGGGGAGTATATGGATTTTTTTCCATGGAAAGCAAAACGTCAAGTTGTTCATTTTCATTTCGAGTAGGACGACCAGATTTAGGCAAATCTCTAACATGACCGAATTCTCTAAACTTAGCCTCTATTCTACTCACCATCTTTTGACATATGGGAGGACGATCAGGATGGATTTCATTAAATAATTTAGCTGTTTCTATTTGAGTACGTGTTTTATCACCAACCCCAACCATGCATAGAATTTCAATTTTTTCCCGTTCCGTTAACTTCACCATTATTGTGAAAACCGCAACTTTGAAACTACGCTTGACAATAATTATACTTATTTGAAATAAAATTGTCATACAGTTTCTAAGGAAATAAACGGTGACAGTGAGACAGTACACTCTTACTTATTATGGAGCCCAAAATGCCATATTGCCCGAAGATTTGATAGATCGTTGGATTCCCTAAATGATATGTTCAATCCTAATTTTTTCAATAACTGTTGAGTTTATGTATAGGACATGGTACATGAAACATGCTTAGAATTCAATGCAAAATTCAAAAATGAAATAAAAAAATATATGTTTTCATTTGAAAAAATGAAGTTGATGGTCGTAACTTATTTTTGAGTTACCCTGTATACATGAAATTACCACAAAAAAAAAATTAAAAAATCAAAATCGAAGTTTCTTCAAAATATAAATCATTTTCAATCGTAAAATTTTGAATTTCTGCTTTTGTATTATTAGAATTGGGAATGATTTTTGCTTGGCGACTATGATAACTAGCATTGTCCATTACAATGACGCTAATTGGTATATTTTTAAGGAGTTTATGTTTAAACCAATCTTCAAAAAGTTGTGCGTCGGTATCTTGATGGTAATCTAAAGAAGAATCTGCTATGTTTTTAGCTGAAAGCAACAGACAATTTGGAACAAACCCGTTCTCTGAACCAATATGTAATATTGTGATTCTTTTGCCTTTATTTGATGGTTCCTTGGTTTGACATTTTTTGGAAGAATCATCCCAACCTTTTCTTGGAGTGTCATGGGTATCGAACCATGTTTCGTCAAGGTAAATAATTGGACGATTTTCTTCTCTAAATTGTTTAACAGCTGTTAAATATTTAAGCTCCATTCCCGACACTTGAAGATGCCCCCCCATCAGCACAATTCCAAGGACGCCACATTCTACCACTAATAAGCCTAACTAAAAATTACTCGCCGGAAAACCACTAAAGGTTAAAATTATTAAAAATCACTTTGTATTTATATATGCATCAGGCATAGGTATAAATTGAATTTGTATACCTGGTCCGGCTCTGCTCGAAAAGGTTTTAAAATTTGGGATTTCCTTATTTATTCTATGGTCGAATAGATAATGCGGTTTTATTGCAGTCAATAGATCAACGATATAATTCTGCAAACACTATACGGTGTATGAAGTCCGCTAAGCAATAAAACCTCTCCAGCAGGGTAGTCGGTGGCTCTCAAACAATAAATTATATTTTAGATATTTTCTAAATAACAAACCCTTCTTCATTGCCAGCATGTATTTACATACATACATACCTTTTTCCATTACTGGCACGGGTACTGGAATAGCAATGTTTCGAATCATCCTGCCAAGACGATTTTGTTGACGTTGCGTTTGCATATATCCATGTTTCGTCAAGAAAAACAACTTGCCTTGACAATTCCGATTTTTTGTTTCTTAAATATTCCCTTAAAAATTGCCATCTTTTTGAAACATTATTGGACAGCTCGCACAGCACTTTTCTGTTGTTCGTTTGTTTGTATTTGAAGCCCAGATCTTTTAAAATGATGGACAAACTGGTAGTTCCAATATTGCAAAGTTCTTTCTTCTTTATCTTTTCAAGAATAACTTTGAGGGTAACATATTCCTTGACTTCATACATATCATTAACAATATTCCTAATCGATAGTTTTATCCGTTGGGATAAATCAAAGGTTTTAGAATGGAGTCGTACCCTTTTATATGGTCTATCCAATTCCTCTTCACTCTTTTTTCGAAGTCTTCTTAAAGTCTTATCTGAAATGCCGCAAGCATCAGACGTTCGTTTGTGCACTGCCAAAACAGACACTAACGGGCCCGAGTTATCTTTTTCTAAAGTAAAATAACGTTCCACTTGTAATACCAAACGGCGTTCACCTGGAGATAAACACCTTCTAGGCGTTGTGTCACATTTTCCATAACTTTGCTTCATAACTGCTGTTATTCACACACAATGATAAACAAACTAAATGTAAAAAGCATAACTACATAACTATAATGATCCCAAAATAACTAAATTCTAGGAAAAAGTACCTGTGAAAATCTTTAACTTATTGACGCAAAATGTTTTTCATTTGATAAATAAAAAAAACTATGAGTGAAAAATAAACAGTATAAAAATATTTATCGCGGTATATAATTCTAAGATAATTTTGTTTTGGAACCGCTGATTTTGCTCAGCTGACTACAGCGAACCAGTGGAATGTTCGGTACGATCAAGTATAGCGAAGGTATTGTTAACTTAGCCGTCTTACTGTTTAACAACCTTTAAGGATTTAATCCGATATCGGACTTCATAAAATGAACCGACTTTAGGCATTCCTTCCAGATGATGTTCTATTGCGCAGACATTCGTTTTGCTCCTTAGAGGATCGACGTACCATTGCTCAACTTAACTATTTGCAGTGCCGGACTTGACTCCAATCGGACCCGGGGCACTAATCATGGGATGCCCTGTAAGGGCAGGGAAATCGGATGTTTTGGGGAAAGACGAGTCAAAGATCATCAAACATGACCCTCATTCTGTCGGAGTCGGATAAGACAGCTTCTGGTGCTCTAGCATAATCAAGTGGGTCGAGTCTCACGTTGCGAGTTTGTACACGAGCTTGTTTATAATTCGCGTGTCCCACCAATTCTGCACCTTGTTTTTCATACATTAGAGCGGGAAACTTGAAAAGTGGAAAATCGCAAGTCTTGTTCATATAATCGAGTCGTTTAGAAAAAAAAATCAAAAACTTTTTGAAGGAATGTGGATGCCCCCAGAAAATATCGGCCTGTGGATGCCCCGGGGCCGTGCCCCTGGTGCCCCGCAGTAAGTCCGGCACTGACTATTTGCATAACATCTTGCATAATAGAGTGGAATGCAGTGATATATTGAGACACCTGCAATTTCTCGTTCCTAGAACAAGTCATTCCCAGATTCTTTATATACCAACAGCGCGTACCTTTAAATATTCCCCCATTTATCGATTGTGCAATACTTACAATCTGCACCAACAGAAATTTGACATTTTCAGCTGGCATCTAATTACTCTGCTCAATATGTACACATATACAGGGTGACCCATCGAAAACAGTCCAGCAAGGTTTACGGCTGTGTACGTGAAAATTAAAAAAACCTCGGACCTGTGTTTTCAGGGGGACACGTTTCACTATTAATTTCATCCCTGTAACCTCAACCCCCCTAGCGGGGGGCGGCTACTGCCCTTGTTTTTTCAAATGGGAATGGGTATGTTGTGATACATCTTTTTAAAGGGCATTAAATTCTCTTTAAAATGCCGCCGAGAAATTGCGTTTTAAAAAATGTAATTTTATTGAGTAATACTTACATGTTATCATATTAAATGTTGAAAATGTCCGCCATTCACCTCCATACAATAGTACAACAACTGTTCAAAGTGTTCTCGGACATTGTGAAGAACATCTGGTGTAATTTGTTGACATTCATTAGTAATGCGGTTCCGTAAATCTTCTAAGGATTCGGGTTAGGTGGCTTAAATTTTGGATTTTAGATGTCCCCACAAAAAGAAATCAAGGGGAGATTTATCGGGCGATCTCGCAGGCCATTCAATAGCACCCCTCCTCCCAATCCATCTACCAGGGAAACGTTTCATCCAGAAAGTGGCGTACGGGTAATGCATAATGGGGGGAAGCCCCGTCTTGTTGAAATATTGGATTTTTTTCTTGGTAACGTTGGTCGTTTTCCGTAATTTCCATCAGCGCTGGGTTGACAGCATTCTTCAACAAGTATAAATAAGTATCTCCATTTAAATTTCCCGGTAAGAAAAATTATGTGATCACCGAAAATATCAGCCCAGACGTTTAATTTCTGAGGATTTTGAGTATATGAACATCGTGGTAAATCCTTGGATTCGTGTCGGACCAGTAACGATAGTTATGTCGATTGTGTGTCGATGTGCCATTAAGAAAAAAAGAACATTCGTCTGAGAAGCAAACGTTAAAAAGGTAGTTCGGATAATTTAATACTTGTTCTGACATTACTTCACAAAAGTGTAAACGGCGGTGATTATCATCTTCATTCAATTCTTGGAGATGTTGAATTTTGTATGGGTGCCATTTATAATGTTTCAGAATTCTCTGTACAGTGGCCCGCGAAATTCCCGTTACATCAGACATTTTTCTGGTACTTAATGTTGGATTCATACTAACTTGACCCAGAACAGCTACTTCTAGTGCTTCATTTCTTACCGGATTTTCAATGATCCTTTTTTTATTTGCCACTGAACCAGTTTGCCGAAATTTTGCCACTAATTCTACGATATAACGATGATGTACGTGTCTATCTGGATGTCTATCATTAAACAAAGTTGCCGTTACTCTTGCACATTGATTGTTTATAAAATACAATACAATAATTTCCACTCTCTCCTCAATAGAATAAACCATTTTTTATGTCACGATCAAATTAAAACTTAAAAATACTTAAAAAAAAATTGTTTACGCACAAACCTGTGTACTTGATCAGAGGTGCAGTGAAATGTTTCAAATTCCGTTGCTCGGCGACGAAGCGCCATTTTAAAGAGAACTTAATGCCCTTTAAAAAGATGTATCACAACATACCCATTCCCATTTGAAAAAACAAGGGCAGTAGCCGCCCCCGCTAGGGGGGTTGAGGTTACAGGGATGAAATTAATAGTGAAACGTGTCCCCCTGAAAACAGAAAGTTTACGGGTCCGAGGTTTTTTTTTAAATTTTCACGTACATAGCCGTAAACCTTGCTGGACTAATATAATATCTTTAATATTTCTTTGTATCAAATATTTTTTTGTTGTATTTTTATGATTACTTATTTTATATTGTATATCTGTGATACCCATTTGTTAATTGGTTATTTTGTGACTGTGAAATGGTGTAATATAAAATTAAAATAAAAAGTACCTACATGTGTTTTCACCGACAACAATTTTTATCTTAAAAAAAATGTTCTTCGAATGATGAAAATAAAGTTTTGCTGTCAAAAGAATCAACACACGGAAATAAAAGCTTAGTTAAATTTACTATAAAAATAGTAAAACCAACCATAATTTATAGCTTTAACTGTGTGCAGAAATGAAACTTGAAGGAAATTTTATGTACTTTCATTTTGAATAGAAAGGTTATTTACGAAAAGTTGATAGTTTCCTAGTTAAAAGCAAGAAACCACCAAAAAATTATTTCTTTTACCTTTTTTTGGATTTTTTGGACGAAATTTTGTTAGCAAACCTCAAATTCAGAAATCAACACTACCCCAAAACTATCCTGGTAAAAACACAATTTAATTGGAGTATACTAATTCCAAAAAAATATCAAGGAATTTTCTTTCTTACAATAAAAGTTTAAACACGATGACCACATCCGATCGCTTCTCTGGCTTAGATGGGCCAGAAAAAGAAAATCCCTAAAAAAGGAATGTGTATATCCGGAAAACTGCATTTCTGGGAAAATCCGGAGCTAAAAGGGTTTACATGCAAATTCATTCTCACCAACGTATAAAGCCTTTTGAACAAACGCCACGGATGGGATTTCGTTACGTACAGGGCCAGGACACGACCGGTGACGGGGGGGGTTAATTTTCTATAAATATGTATACGGTAAGATTACCTTAATCTTAACAGCTATTCTATCCATTTATTTTTTTGTGGCTTTTTCATGCCATAATATGTTGTTAGATGGAAAGTGATCGCTTTCCACCCGGGTAAATGCCACTTTCCATCAAGGTAAATATCAACATTCATCGAATAACCCAAATGACTCGATAACTGGACGTTTTATTTGTGAATGGTGGCGAAGCTTGTGGTTATACAGGGAAACCCTCATTTGCATTTAAAATGTATGGTCGCAAATAAGATATCACGCAAGCCTCGGTGAAAAATTCCTGTCTCGAGAAATGATTCACCACGACGTTACCCGCCTCGGTCAACCATCATTTTCTCTCAAAAAAAAATTAAACCTCACCTCACTACAGGAAATAATATTATGAGAAACAATGAAACTACGTTATATTTCTTTTCCACTATATTCTTAAAAATGACATGTTTCGCTATCACTGTAGCTTCTTCAGATTGAGAATGAATGAATATTTTTCTATATCTAACAAAATGTACAATCTTAAAATATTATTACAGTCTAATTGATATTATTAGAACAAACACAACTATTTCCGCTAAATTTGCAAAATTAGAAATATCAATGTTCCTGACAATGCTAAATTGGTATCCTTTGATGTTATTAATTTATTTCCTACATTCCTATAGACGAAACAATTATTATGGTAGAACAACTCCTTATTTTAAAGAATGTTAATTTTATAATGAAACAATAAATAAGCAGTTATCTTATAGTTATTTCGAGTTTAACGATAGGTTTTATACAAGTAAAAACGGTATTTTTATGGGAAACCCACAGTCCGTTACTAGCTGAAATATTTATGGATTTTTTTGAAAGTAAAATCAGTAAACACCCTCTTTTTAAACAGTGTCTTTATTGGCACAGGTATGTTGACGACATCTTAACATGTTTTCTCGGAACGGACAGACAGTTAAAATTATTTCTCGAATATATCAATAGTTTACATAAAAATATCAATTTCACAATAGAGGAAGAAAACCAGAATTCCTAACTTCCTAGATTTCGTGTCACTCCCTGGTTTACTGCTGTTCGTCACTCTTCGCCACTTGCAGAGAACGGTCCTTAAGGAAGCTAGATAACCATGCACAGAAGCGACTCGGCATACTATAGGATCGCCGTTTACTTAAAACGATTACGATTACTTTATGAATGTCCATTGCAATAGGAATGATCAAACACAAGCACTATAGGAAAAATCCTTTAGGGCACTCCGGGAGTGGTGCGTGTGCGCAAAAAGCAATTCACGTTGGTTTTGAATCGTTGGAGGTTTGTTCGAGGAGTACTAAGCTTAACCACATATGAATGGGCGGCAGTGGTTCGTCGTGTATTTCTGCTATTCGCCGCTGTGGGCGGAATTAAGAGGGCAACGTCAGCCGAGCACTTTCCATGAAAATATCTGTAAAAGAGAGTCAAATCCCCAACCTGTCTTCGATGTTCTGGGCTGTCGAGGTTCTTCGTCAGCTCGTGGTCTCCAATCAGACGAATGGCCCTCTTTTCGATGGAATCCAGCAGCCGAAGTGTATGTTTGGGTGCAGAACTCCAGACATGAGAGCAGTACTCTAGTGATGGTCGAATCTGGGCTTTGTATAGTGTCAAAAGTTGTTGAGGTGTGTACAACTTTCTGGTTCGGAAGAGTACACCAAGTTTCTGAGAAGCTATCTTGGCGATTGCCACAACGTGGTTATGCCAAGACATATTTCCTCCCAGATTGACGCCCAGCAAATTAATAGAGGAAGCCAGTGGGATTGCGTGTCCGTCCATCCATGTTATTATTGTACTGTGCAGAAACTTCAGCACACATAGCTTATCGTCATAGACGCGTAAAATATTCGTCTTGCTGCGACGTTTTGTCTACGCCTTAACTTCTGCGTACGGAGCTTATCGTCAAAGACTCGCCGTTAAAAATCCACAAATGAATAGATTAGTAGTTATTTAGTAGTGTGACCTCGGTGTTTACACTGTGAAGATGTCAAGTGATGAAGAGGACCTACTTTTGTTAAATTATCTTCATAACCGTAAGAACAAGAAGCAACCTAGGAAATTTTGGGTGCATCCTATATCTACACAAATGGTAGTAAAATGTTATTTATAGCCGCCTAAGGGTTATAAGAAGATTACTCTAAATTCCAGACATTTCGTGAATAGAATAATAATGCTCATTGCAAAATTTTAACAAGTTGATTGTAATAATTTATGTCCGTTGAATAATTTTCGATATTTGGAAAAAAATAGTATGTACCTATACCTCGTAGAAAAGCCACATTCCCGCACCCCGTATTGATCCAGTCTCGGCTTGCGCCTCGACAGGCCATCTTTACGGTCGTCTTGGAATATCCAGCTTTTCCTCCTAGGTATACAATGTACTGTTTTTCGTACACTTATACTTAATTCGATTTTAATCAAACATTTTACAGAGCATACGAAATCTATAAATTTCTCTGTACGCGACACTGCGCTCGGGGCTCCCTTTTATCCCATATTCATGAATGCATCCAAGGATACGTAGAAAGAGGACGCTGGAAAAAGTGGTGGTAAGTGACCCCCGGTGCAGCAATACGAGTTTTTTCACGGATTTCATTAAAAGTGCTAAACATGATAATCCGTTTAAAATAAGTTACGTGGATAAAAAGGAGTGAAAAACGGTTCGGGTTCATGGGCGCTTTAATATTATACATTTGGGTTTTATTTTTATATAAAAGAAGACGCGGCATAATTTCGAGTAGTTTGTTAAGAAATCAAAGGAGGCCAAAAGCGAGTCAAGTTTCTATACGAAGTACCTTGTATACAGTGTGTACATAAAGTAAGGAACAAATTCATTATCTAGGAATCTAAAAATATTTCGGAAAAATCCTCGGACATGTGTATAATAATTTTTAATGGCGCATTTTTTCCCATACAAACTTAATATACAAGGTGGCTCATGTAGTAGATATGACATTATCGACGATTTTTTTAAATGGGAACCCCTATATTTTAGTTCAGATCTGTAATCTCCAAGAACAGCTGATTTCAAAAACATAACACACTTAGGGCCTAAAATTCATAGTTTCGTTACTACAGAGTAGAACAAATAATTTTATTTAAGATATTTTTAATTTAAAAAAATGTAAAAAAATTAAATAAGCTATTTAATTAAGTGTTGAAATTGTCCTCCTTCTGCTGCCTGACAGTACCCCAAGCGATCAATAAATTCTTGTTGGACTTTTCTTATTGTTTCTTCTGACATGTTGTAGCGTTTAACCTTTTCCTGACACTTACCGTGTTTGGTTTTGTTGAGAAGTGTACTAGATTCACCGAAAGGTCACCGATAGAAATTGTTGGTTGCCTAATGAATCCCTGATAAGATAATAAAATCGATATCGTTCGATAGCTGGAAACAATTCCAATTTGCGAGGTTGCCATATTTATCAGCAAGTTTTGCTGGGCACCATTTAACTTGGCGATGTTTACCGCCGGTTTAGAACCAATCAAATTTGAATTATACGAATCGGAATTTCCGGTACTATTTGATTGAGAGGGATTTTGGCTTCCGTCCACCATTCCGAGGTGAACACGCGTGAAACTAAGGCTGCTTCAAGGCAATTTTAAAGAATGTGGGATATCTTTCCCCAAAATCCCAATCGGGTGATTTAGTAAATTTTCTTTAAAAGGAGCCCGTGGTCATCACCGCCAAAGGGTAGATGGTTGTGTAGTTTTTTTTGGTGTTGCAACCCTGAAACTTCAGTTACCCAGGCACACCGGAATCATCTTACTTTACCTTCCGCAGAACCCTTCGTATAAGGTGAGTCGATTTTATTTAAGAGAATCAGTTTTGTTTTTTTATTATAATAAAGGCAACCTGTCCTTTCGATCCAGAGCGTGGATATTAACTACCCATCTTTACAGGGTTTCTTTTTCTTCCCTGCTCGCATGGTGCAGTTCCGTTTATGTGAGAATGCCACCTCATGTTTTCCTGTTGAAACCCCAGGTGTATCCTTGATGATGTAGTGACGCTCTGCCAATTTTGGATTTTAAGGGGCCATGTTTAGAGACCAATCAGGATACAAAGGGCTCGCCAGAAATCTACGTTGGATTAATTCAGGCCAGAATTTTCAGATATTTTTTTATTTATTTTTTTACATTTTCATTAATGATAATTAATGACTTAGTATGATTCTTAATGTAGCCGTAAGCTACGAAAAGACTAGGTATTTCTTTTTTATTTCAGTATAGATATTATTACCGAAACAACCATTAGGTGAACCTATATATATTTTACGTATCATTGTAGTGCAACCCTACAATGTAAACTATAGTCGACTATGGGAGGGTGTGCGCATTCTTCTTATATAACTCTACCATTTCACCATTGCACTTTAATTATTTTATCTCATTTAATCTAAACCTACAATAGTCTACAATTAAAATTTATTCCTATACAAATATGAAATAAAATTTAATTTTTTTTGATTTTAAAATTTTGCCTAATTTCAATCATCTCACTTATACAAACTAAAAAGTCCCGTTAGACACTTGTTTTCCTTACTCATGGTCAACATAAGCTAGTTCAGGTATTTAACACCATTTTTTATTAATTTGGGTTTCGTAATTTTCCCCAAATTAAAAGACTTTTAAAAGAAAGATATATAAATTACGTGGTGCCCAAATAATTTTGAAAATGGAAAGTTGTTGAATAACTAATAGGCTATTGATACTGTGTATTAACAAGCTACGACCTACGACGCTCACCAGACGTACAGCTGCCGGATGCATTTGGTCATTTTTCTTTTGTTTTACAAGGAAAAACGATACAATGTTCCTGCATTCTGTTGTTATTCGATTTTTTAAATCTTCAATATTGGCAGGTCTGACTTTATTTACAACATTTTTCAGGTGACCCCACAAGAAAAAGTCCAGTAGTGTAAGGTCTGGAGACCTAGGCGGCCATTCAACAGGCCCACGTCTTCCAATCCACTTGTTCGGAAAAACTTGGTTTATGTAATGGCGCACTACTGCTGCATAATGTGGAGGTCTTGTTGGTACCACAAATTTTCATCTAGAATTCCTGGATTATTTCTACTAGGGTATAAGTTAACTAGCGTAGGGATAAGAAAGTTCTGAAGAAAATGAAGATAATTTAGCCCGTTTACATTGTTGTCAAAAAAATATGGCCCAATAATTTTGTTTTTCACAATACCAGCCCAAACATTAATTTTTTGAGGATATTGAGTATGGTGCTCACGCATCCACCTGGGATTTTCTTTTGCCCAGTATCTACAGTTTTGCCGGTTCACTTCTCCATTTAATTTAAAGGTAGATTCATCCGAAAATAGGATATTTTCAACAAACAAAGGATCTAAGTTACATCTTTCCATTAATATTTGACAAAACTCCATCCTACGATCTGGATCTTCTTCATTCAACTCATGAACCAATCGGATTTTAAACGGGTGCCATTTTTCTACCGTCAATAGGTTATGAACGGTCATAGCAGCCGCCCCATGATCAATGCTAATCTGGCGGACGCTGTTGTGGGGATCTTCTTCCATAGCCAATAAAATATCTGATTTCTTATCATCCGGAATAGTTGGACGGCCTTTTCTGGGAATATCTTCCACTGAACCAGTTTCCCGAAATTTTATTTCAAGTTTACTCACAGTTGATCTAGTAATTGGTCTTGCTGGATACTTAGTGTTAAACAAAATGCAAACTTCTTGTTGAGTACGGATCCTATCACCATATCCAATCATCATAAGAATTTCTATTCTTTGTGTTAAAGATAAACGCATAGTAACTCAATATGTTTTAAAATAAAATTTATTACTTCTAATAAACTTACTAGAAAAATACAATGTAATGACAATGACATTATCTAAATACCATAGTTACATAACAGCAAATAAGCCTACTTGAGAAAAAACATAAGTAACAGCAAATGATGGTGCGTCCATTAATTACGTAAGGCTTTCAGGTAAAATTGGGTGATGGCGGAAGGGATTGAGCCAAATGTCACGAAATCTTTTATTGGGGGAAGGGGGGTTGAAAAATCGCTAAAAACGCCTCACGTAATTAATTGATTCCTCCCAAGCCAAAAAAAAATATCTTAAATAAAATTATTTATTTTACCCTGTAGTAACGAAACTATGAAATTTAGGCCCTAAGTGTGTTATGTTTTTGAAATCAGCTGTTCTTGGAGATTACAGATCTGAACTAAAATATAGGGGTTCCCATTTAAAAAAATCGTCGATAATGTCATATCTACTACATGAGCCACCTTGTAAATTAAGTTTGTATGGGAAAAAAATGCGCCATTAAAAATTATTATACACGTGTCCGAGGATTTTTCCGAAATATTTTTAGATTCCTAGATAATGAATTTGTTCCTTACTTTATGTACACATTGTATATAAAATTTTTCTACGCTCGTTATAAAAACTATATTTTTTTAATGCAAACGAAGGAAGGAAATAATTCCAATTCCGAAGATGACAGCTCATTTCAATGCGCTTCAGTCGAAATAATTAATAGAGGCGATGAAGCAACACAAAATTTATTACTTGAAAAATGGAACGAAGCTTACAAAATGGAATATAATAAGTTTATTAAATGGCATTGGACCAAAAGCAAGTGAAGAGTTTCAGCGAACGGGTATTGTTAACGTATTTTCAAGGAAGGTAAAACATTTTTAAATCTTTCGACTTTACGATATTGCTATTCCAAGCTAAAACAACATCAACAACTTCTGAATAATCAAGCAAATAATCCAAACTTATTGCATTCGTCAGTGACATTGAGTTGGTTATACACCAATATATATTTCAATTTAGAACAAGAAAACCGGTACGATCGTAGAAAAATGCATAAAGTATTACTTTTCTCATATACTGGATTGCGACACCGGCCTTCGGCTCGTGCCCTCAAATTTCCCATTCATAAAAAAAGTAATACTTTATACATTTGTTACATAAATAACTATTAATCCTCCTGTTAAGTAGTCCTAAATATTGTTAATTTACAACCATGCATGTAATAATGACATTTCATATATCTTTGAAAGGTGGATTTAAAAATCGATATCTCAAAATAATATACGAACACACTCTTTAAAAAATGCTAATAGCTTTACGTGTTTAGATATGTCTACTTTTTCCCTAATTGATAGAGTGGTCCTCAGCATTGAATATTGTGACCAAATCGTTGATATCTTCTTTGTCTTGGCATTTTCACTGAAATAAGCTAGTAGCGCCGACTCAGAACCAGGATTTTGAACTTTGTTTCCCGTACGCCATTCTTTGAAACAGTTATATGCCTTTTGTCATATCTCGGGCGGCTTTTAGTTGGCAGAACATCTTCTTCTACTATTTTTGCTGCTTCTCGAATTTCTGGTGGAGTAGCAGCAAAATCAAATTCCTCATCTGATCCTCTTTTTTCTGTTGTTAAAATACTATATTGTTTAGTGACATGGATACCATATTGGAAATGATATTTGCCATCTGCATGTGTATTATTACCTACGTTATTTTACCACCTGCGGTTATTTGAAATTTCTGTCTACTTTTTCAATGGAAAAGTCAAAATGATGTTAGATGTGGTTGTAAATACAATAGTATACAAACCTCGGTGAAAAGTTTCATTACTGTCTCGAGATTTAGTTACCGACTCTATCGACAGGAATGAAACACGTTCCACCTCGGTACGTAATATACTAATACGTGTCCTTGTCTTACAACGATCATCTTGCGGCTTTTTTTTTTGACGAGTACAATAAAGAAGTGATTCATTCATATGTACGACCTTCATAATGTTAATCACATCCATTATTTGCTGACCTGGTTTCGTCTTATTTAATCAACATATTCTCGATTTGGATCGTGCTATTACAGGTGATGAAATACCAAGCGCGGATCCATCCAGAACGGGGGGTCATGACCCTCCGTCCCGCCCTTGTGAAGTACGTCGTCCATTCTCTCCCCGATTCAACTAAACTGCTGGCCATTTGCTTTCGAGCAAGAAAAATTTCGCCTAAATTTAAAAGTTAATATTTTCTGAACCAGATATGACATCGATCTCCGGTTTTTAATGGTTGATAGATTTGTCCCTTAGGAAACAATTGCCAATGTTGGATTGTCTTAAACTGTCAGAAAATTTTATATACAGGGTGTTAAAGAGGACGATGATTTTTGCTCCAATTTCAATAGCATGTAACTTTCACAATAATATTTTAAAATTTTATCACTGTACGTCAATTGAATCACTGGTTCATAGCAAAGAAAGTAATCAGTCAAATTTTTTATATCTGGTATATTTTAAGAGATACCGATTTTTTTGAAAAACTTTGCTTTTTTTCAACTTTTTGTTAGCTAGATCCCACTGTGCGTTGTATCGTGCAAACTTTGCAAGTGATTATTATACCTTCTGAAAAGCATGTTTATGTTCAGTAACAACAATTGTACCTAAATGTTGTGATGTGCAGTGGCGTACTTATAATCACTTATATGTCTATGCTTTATGAGGCTCACAATTTTTTTGTATTGGAAAGTACTCGTCCCTAGATTAGGCAAGTTTTTCCTTATTTTTTAGTATTTCATATCGCGCTACAGGTATATTATACAGTGTCTACAAAATTTTAAAAAAGATCATTTTTTTATTAAACCCGAACAAACCCAAATTGTGAGATACTCATAAAGCATAGACATATAAGTGATTATAAGTACGCCACTGCACATCACAACATTTAGGTGCAATTGTTGTTACTGAACATAAACATGCTTTTCAGAAGGTATAATAATCACTTGCAAAGTTTGCACGATACAACGCACAGTGGGATCTAGCTAACAAAAAGTTGAAAAAAAGCAAAGTTTTTCAAAAAAATCGGTATCTCTTAAAATATACCAGATATAAAAAATTTGACTGATTACTTTCTTTGCTATGAACCAGTGATTCAATTGACGTACAGTGATAAAATTTAAAAATATTATTGTGAAAGTTACATGCTATTGAAATTGGAGCAAAAATCATCGTCCTCTTTAACACCCTGTATATAAAATTTTCTGACAGTTTAAGACAATCCAACATTGGCAATTGTTTCCTAAGGGACAAATCTATCAATCATTAAAAACCGGAGATCGATGTCATATGTGGTTCAGAAAATATTAACTTTTAAATTTAGGCGAAATTTTTCTTGCTCGAAAGCAAATGGCCAGCAGTTTATACATATAATATAGTAATACTATTTAATTTAATTATCAGGAACATTTAGTTATAGCAGCAATTGTGATAATTAATGTTTGTTTTTGTTTCAATTATTTTCTACTCGTTCGCCCTTTCATCGGTGAACTTATTATGTCCCCAAAGTGCTAAATAATGAATTAACATAAATATTGTGACAATGGATGATGGAAATAGAAGTAAAAGCTACTATTAATTTTAATTATCTTTTCACGTTCTCTGTGCTTTTGCATCTGTATTCGTACGCATAGGTTTAGTTACATGTGTCTTGTTTAACTATAGTATATTTTAAATCAATATAACAAAAGAAGTAAAACAAAAACTTGCTTATGTGGCAACTTCATCACTCTATGAAAAACGATTTAATGCCAATTTACAAGTCAAATTTGAATTTGGTTGTAATTCGTGCATGTATTATCTTGAAGAAGGACTTTTTTACGCAAACAGGACGTGCTTGTCAGGTGTGTATTATCGTGAAGTAACTGCTTTTATTGTAGTGAGTGGCCCTTTGGCTTGTATTCTTTTTTTTTTTTGTTCTTTTTTTATATAGCACACTAGCACTATAAGAAAGGCACTCTTGGAGTGGTGCATGTGCGACTAAACCAATTCACGTTGGTTTCGAATCGTTGGAGGTTATATTTGTTGGGACACACGACCTCAGGAAGATCGTTCTACAGGGATGATGTCTTACAGATGAAAGAATTCTTAAGCAATGAATGAAATCACCGACTTGTCTTCGATGTTCTAGATTGTCGAGGTTCTTGGTTAGCTCCTGGTCTCCGATCGGACGAATGGCCCTCCATTCGATGGAATCCAGTAGCCGAAGAGTATGTTCGGGTGCAGAGCTCCAGACATGAGAGCAGTACTCTAGTGATGGTCGAATCTGGGCTTTGTATAGTGATTGCAGCGAATCCTCGCGCCAGATATGTCAAGTGTCACGTGACATTAATGACTTGCCTGTTTATTTGTGGTTATTTATTTTGCCTAGGTTTGTATGACATTTCCAGGGCCGTACTACAATAGTACGTACGTTTATTTTAAAAATGAAACGAGTCTATTTATATTTTTAAATACATCTTTTATTATTTATTATAGGGAATAAAACACAACGCATTGTATTTTTTTGTTATTTATTTATTCCAATATATAAAATAAAGTCATTATTTTATAATTACATGTCTAGTAGGTACCTCTATCTTCACAAAAAGATAGGAAGTACGCATCTACATGCATGTCCATCTTTACCTACTGTAAACTTTATACAGTGTGTCTACACATGGACTTAACTATACCTGTAAAAAATTGTATCTTCAATTTTTCGAAAAAGTCATCCTTGATCATTTCTTTTCCCTGTTATGTAAATACAAATCACTTGGAAAAATTTCCATGTATTTGTACCGGATGCACAAAAAAACATTTTTGAAAATAACTATGGACCTTTTCTAAGGAAAGGTTATTGTATTAAAAAACTAAATATACGGTTTGCTTAAAGGCTGTTTTAACTTTAATGTTCAATAGTAACTTATAAGCGTATAGTATCATAAGCAAATTCTATATGCACCCTTCTTTTGTATACGTAGGCTACGTATACTGCAAATATGTAGGTTACGTAAGTCATTTATGCAAAAAACTAATAAAATGGGTATTTCGGCCTTCCCCATTGGGATTTCGGGAAAGGTAAGAGTAAAGAGATACGAAGTCGGTTAAATTGGAACAATTTTGCGATTCGGTTTTTAGTTTTTCCTGACTTTGTTCGAAGAGATGTCCAAAAATAAAGTTCACTTTCTCATTGCCACTTTTCATTCTCCCCAAGATGGCATTTTATGAAGGAATGAACAAAGTTTACATTATATCTCATTCAGGCTTATTGAGACTACCACGGGCCTGTGACCCATCACCCCTAAAAATACTTAAAAACCATTCGACATTTTTTATGTGGAATCTTATTGTGTAACCACTCGTGCCAAGAACTGAAATTTCAACATCCACTTTAATAAACAATATATTTAGTATTCTCTGCAAAAAAATGTGCAGATATTTTCTACTTTCCCAGCTAACCAAACTGTCTACATTCAAGTCGCCACACAAAAGTATTACCTGATATTTAACTGAAACAAATCTCAACTCGATCAGAAAGAAATGAAACATCTAGAAATTTTTTATTAATATTAAAATTCACCTTAGTTTCTCTAACGGTGGCATCAGCTGAGGTAGAAGGCCGACAATAATTATGCTCCATAATTATTATTTTCGCCTAAAAGCAGATAAATAAAATATTAACCTATACATTTTTCGTTGCGTGATTAGTACTTACTGTGGTTTACAAATACACAAACAACTCGATATGTAGTTAATCAAAGTTTTCAAAACAAAATAAACTATACTAAAACGACGGAAATACACTTTTAAAACTTATTGGCACAAATCAAACTCGAAAAATATAAAAACAAAACACGCTCAATACGGTTCGTATAAAACTGGGGTATTTGGTTAAGTCCCCAAACAGCTGATCGATGACATATTAATGATGTCAACTGTCGAAAAAGCTTGAGGATTCGCTGCAAATACTATAGTGTCAAAAGATGTTGAGATGTATACAACTTTTTGGTCCGCAAGAGTCCACCAAGTTTGTGCCAAGCTCCCTTGGCGATTACCACAACGCAGTTATGAGACGTATTTCCTCCGAGATTGAAAATACTTCAAAGATGATGGCCACGAGCTTCCCAGCTGGCTACGATAGATCATATTGAAAAATAATAAGCCTTCTTTTCTTGTTTCCCCTCGTAAATGCTGTCATTTTTTCCGAACAGTTTTTTTTTTGTACTTAATTTGTAAGTATAAAATCAGATACAAAAAGTTATAAATCGACCTCTTCTTAATTGAATCTTTTTACCAGATGTCCCGAGTGTGCGTTTCTTTTTTTCCGAATGCCATTAATACCTCCATGTCTGATGTTGTCTCTAATATTGTTCAGAGAGATGTAGGAACGTCGAATCGGCGTTTCCATGGGGTCATTTCTCGGAAATTATTTTATTGTATTGATTTTTTTGCTTTGAGTCTTTACGAATATCTTTCTCCTTTTTATTGTTATCCGCCGGTTTGTAATGCTTGAGGCCGGTTACTAAGGCCAAGTTGCCGCTTCTATTAATTTTTAAGTAGCTAGGGGAAGCAACACTGACCACAGAATAAACACGTGCAGTGACAACAAACTACTAAACAGTGACGTAAGAGGATGCCGGATTTAGTCGAAATCTCCGATTTGACCCCTGTTTATTTCGCGCTGTGTAGGCACGAGGCGAATTGGATCTTCCCTTGCCGTTAGAACAATACGTCGTGCATCCGCCCTTAATCGGTACGACGACAGGAACAACGATAATCAGAAGAAAGAGACCGAACGTGATCGGGGTCTATAGACTTCCATATGTAGCACTGAAAAACGGAGTTTTCCCTTTTTATGAAAACGTTGCATTTTTTTTAAATGTCGAACAAAAGATGTCTAAATATTATTAGTGATTGGAGGAAAGTCCCTAATTTTGTTCCACATGGAACAATAAATAGAATTAGATCTAAATATCTCCCGAAGCAAAAAAATATATACTTTCCTCCAATTTTAGTTGCATTACAAGGTTTTCTTCCTTGAACTGAAATAAACGCTTGTGGAGAAAATTACCCTCATACATTAAGCTAGAGGTGTTGTTTTCGATGGATTACATCGAAAACAACCCCTCTAGCTATCGAAAACAACCCGCCAAGTTTTTATTGTTTATTGACAAAGATAATGACACTTTTTGACGTTTAAAAAAATAAATCTTATATTCCCTGCATTATTATTAATAATTACTAATTTTTTTAGTTCTTTATTTAAAAGTTGTAATATAAAGTTGTTTTAACCATTATTCGAGTAATTTTCTCCCTAAATTACACTCGTGCATAAAAATTCTCAGATAATTTTGCATTTAAGCGTATTTCCTTTGAAAAACAACATTCGTTCATTTTCAAATTTTGTAAAATAGCCCTCCTCCTTCGGAGTCGGGCTATTTCGCCAAAATATGAAAATTAACTCTTGTTGTTTTTAGGCAATACGCTTTCATGCAAAATTATCGAAAATTTTTAGGCACTAGTGTAATTACCTCCGAAAACTCGATTACAGGTATCCACTTAAGGGTTTTGTATTTGGATAAACTAGATCAAAGACTATGTTTTTTCCTTAAAATTCGGCCAATTAAATTAGAGGTGTGTATTATTATTTGTTGCTATTTGTTTTATTATGATTGATTCTTAAAAGAAATTCCTTTTAATGTATTGGACAAGTTACAAGTCCATGAATGCTGCTAACTTATATTGTATAGGGTGGTGGCAAGAATAATTATGTATTATGGTGTCTGTGTGAGAGGGTTTGTGAAAACTTAGTTTGTTTTTCTCATTTTATAGTTAAATCGATAAAATTAATTTAACCTTTTTTTTCTTCCTCTATTGATATTTTAATTGATATAAAATATAGGAAAACTTTTAATTGTCTATCAATCAATATCAATTGTTCAATTCTTATCAATATAGTCGAAATTACTAAGTTAAACTTGAGTTTTTATTTCTATAGAAATTGTAAATCATAAAAAATAATTTTATTTCTCAAATATCTATAAACTGTTTCACCAAAAATGCCGCCCGGAACAAGTTAACTAACCTTCCATTAAATGAGAATTACTAAGACTTATATTGACTATTATTGACTTTAAGAATTGTTTATTGTAAAAATTACCAGGTTTAAATAAAGTGTTGTAAAAATGCTTTTTACAAGAACGAAGAGCTTAAATCAGATTCAACGGATCAATCAGAAATCGTAATTACTAAGGAGAACGGTGGAGGTTGTAAGTTAGAATATTACATCGATCAGCGAAGTCAAGCGACGTTGGGCATATGGCTCACTAACTATCTTTGTGATTTTTACTAAAAAATGTAGGTTAAAATTTTGCTATAATTTAATAGCAGTTCTTAATAATAGAACTATAATTTAAGGTTAGTTGTACTATTTTTTATAGTAAGTTTACCTAAGTTTTTCGTTCTGTGTTTTCTTCCTTGCCCCAAAAACCTCTATACGTTAGATTTTTCCTGAAAATATCCCGGAGCAACCTGGCAACCTGCAGATTCTCTTCCCCAGGTCTTCGCCGATACAACACCTTCTTCAAGGTGAACGTATAATGTATCACCGCCTCGTTCGGGTCGAGGTCAGGGACCGACGCAAGAAGCAATAACGACCGGCCGAATCTTCAATTTTGTCTGCGGCATGACCGTCACCAATGTGACTCTCTTGCTACATTGCCAGGTCCGCTGCTAATGACTTTTAGGTAAAAGCTGGAAATAGTAACAGTTAGTATTCCTCAATAGGGTATAATACTATATTTCAACTAAGATTTTAATGGCGACCCTTGACATATGCCAGATTAAAGAGACGGTGACAATAGGGGGACCGTGAAGTGGAATATAAGTAATTTGGTTTTTCCAGGAGTTTATTTCTGATGAAATGCCGTAGAGCGTTGCTGAGAGGCGCGTACCGCTTTAGTTAGGAAATTCTTAATAAATTCAAAATTACATCGAGCCATGTCTGAAAATTAATTTACAGCATCTGCGTGACCCCAAAGTCACGAGAAACATATTTTCTGACAAGTCAAGTGCAGCTGGCAATTCAAACTTACATGTTCTGTGAGTAAGGGATCTTTTTTCGTCGATCAAACTACATCAAATGATGAATTAATTATAACAAATATTGTATATGCCACTATTTAATTATAACGTAATCTGAAAATTACCGCAATCCATTATTTTTTACACAAGTTGGCAATCCGCAAGATAGTGACTGGTATTACGGAGACCCTAATCAAATCTTGCACGGTCCTGAAGACCTGAATGGCCTGCAGAAGTAGATTTCATCTAAAGAAAGGAGATACTATTTGTATTTTTTTTTTCGTGGCCGGGTTCCTAATAAATTGGTCTTTGTTAGGACATGGATTTATATTTCTGCAACAAATTGATATTAGGACGAGTGGAAGGAGTCATGCTCGCACGTCCCACTTTTAGTTTGTAAATTATCAGAAAAATGTATTAAAAAAGAGTTATACAATTTTTTGGGGACGAGAAAATAGACTGCGAATCTCAGGTTGCACGGAAAAGGACTGTATTAAAATTATTATTGTAAAGATTTTATTGTAAAATTTAGTACTTTATTATTAATCGGTACGAAAATAATATTGGAAACATAATTTCTAAAAAACTATAGTTAGGAAGTTAGGATTGCTAATAAATTTAGTAAAATTAAGTAAATACTAAAATATAGTGATACCTCGAGATACGAGTTCGTTCCGTAACCTTGCTCGTATGTCAATTTGCTCGTATCTCAAAGCAATTTTCCGCATTGAAATTAATTGAAATGCCATTAATCCGTTCCAGCCCCAAAAGTGCTACCCCGAATTGTTTTTGTTACGTGTTTTTGAATAAGAAAAATGTATTTATAATTGACAAATATTGACAAAAATAAACATAATGTCACCCATATTTGTCACAACGCAATCGAACATCATGGGGAGTCTCGGGCTGTTGCCCTGGATATTTCTAAAGCCTTTGATCGTGTCTGGCATGAGGAACTTCTAAGTAAACTGCGATCCTATGGTATGCCCAGTTGATTCTGTGCATGGTTGTCTAGCTTTCTTAAGGACCGCTCTCTGCAAGTGCCAATTGACGGATTTCTCTCAGACACCTTCACCATCAATACCGGTGTTCCTCAGGGGTCCATATTGTCTCCTACCATCTTCTTACTCTACATTAACGACCTTCTGTTGAAAACGACAAATCCGATATTTAATTTTGCTGACGATAGCGCACTTATCTCATCTTTCTCTTTGAATGCACAAACATCGGCGGCGGACGCACATCTTCGCAGACAGCATGAAGTATCACGCCTCAACAAAGACCTGGAAGAAATTTTGGCTTGGGGTGACAGTAACCAAGTCGAATTTAACGCTAAAAAAAGGACATATGTCTTGCCATAACCACGTTGTGGCAATCGCCAAGATAGCTTCTCAGAAACTTGGTGTACTCTTCCGAACCAGAAAGTTGTACACACCTCAACAACTTTTGACACTATACAAAGCCCAGATTCGACCATCGCTAGTGTACTGCTCTCATGTCTGGAGCTCTGCACCCAAACATACTCTTCGGCTACTGGATTCCATCGAAATGAGGGCCATTCGTCTGATTGGAGACAACGAGCTGACGAAGAACCTCGACAGCCTAGAACATCGAAGACAGGTTGGGGATTTCACTCTCTTTTACAGATATTTTCATGGAAAGTGCTCGGCTCACCTTGCATGCCCTCTTAATTCCGCCTAGAGCGGCGAATAGCAGAAATACACGACGAACCACTGCCGCCCATCCATATGTGGTTAAGCTTAGTACTCCTCGAGCTTCATTATTTAAGAATTCTTTCATCTGGAGGACTTCATCCTTATGGAACGACCTTCCCGAGGTCGTTTTTCCCAACGAATATAATCTCCAACGATTCAAAACCAACGTGAATCGCTTTTTGCGCACACGCACCACTGGTTTTATAAAGCGTATCTACATACATGTTTGTATTTTGGTCACTTAAATGCAACTTACACACACTTAAATGCATATATGCTTAATTTTAGTAACTGCTTTTCTCTTCACTGGTCTTTGCCTTTTGCGCCGGATTAAAAAAAAAACTGTCCAAGGAGATTTGTTGCTTCCTCCCTTTCAGAATGCTGCGAAATGAGTTAGGCAAGTGTCATTAAATAGCTCCGATGCACGACCAGTTGCAACTTGTGTGCAGCGTCGCAGGTGACCGTTCCTCGTATCTCAAATGTCGCTCGTATTTCAAGACAAAACTTCGCTCGCTCGTCAGCTCGTATCTCAAATATTAGTATATTAGGACACTCGTATCTCGAGTATATTGTAAATTTTACAACTAATGTATCTGCCCGGAACAAGCACTATAGTAAAATTATTATAGTCAAGATTTTATTGTATGATTTCCTATCAAATATTGTATTAATTACAATTTTCATTATTAATCCGTACCAAAATAATATTGTAGGTAAAAAAGTAGTCAGAATTTCTAATAACTTTAGTAAAATCAAGTAATTACTAGAATATATTGTAAATTTTACAACGAATGTATAGTGAAAATAATTTATTTATAACTCGAGTAGTTAAATATTTTTAAATATGATACATTTCACTGGCTATTATTTAAGTATATTTTATTGTAAAAATTACTAAGTTTAAATGAAGTGTTATAAAAGTATTTTTACAAGTATAATAGACATAAATGCAACGGATTACTGGAATTTCGATTTTCGTAACAAATAATACGTGGAGAACAATTTAACAGGAAACATACCATAGATTGATGAAATCAAGCGACGTTGGGCACTGTTAGTACTTGGATGGATGACCGCTTGGGAATACTATGTGTGAAAATGCTTAACTACCAAATGGTTTACTAAATATTTTTGTAATTTTTACTAAAAATGTAGGTTAAAATTTTGATATAAATTAATTGCAGTCACATATAAAGCCATAAATTGTGGTTAGTTTTACTATTTTTATAGTAAATTTATTTAGGTGCAGCTAAAAGTAATCCATTCAAATGCCATTTTAGAGAAAATTATCTATTTTAAAATGTACTGATTTCACACGCATTATAAATATAACCAGCGGTATCAGCAAGGAAGTAAGGAATTTGATTAATTTCGTAATTTTTTCCAATCTTTCTTTCCGTGTGGATTTAAAATATGACCATTTCTGAAAAAGGTATGTAACCTCGTGTGAACGACGTCTTAGCTAAAGTCAGCATTCACAATAATAGCCAGAAAACAAAACAAAAAAACGTGAAAATAAGCAGTTTGAAAAGAAACACATTTCTATTATTCGTTATCTCAGATTGCGTGTTGCAACATTAAGCGAATTTAATCGTGGAAAACTATGTAGGTACTATGTACCATCGTCAGCATAAATAGTGTAATTGTTGTCTAGCCATAAAAATATTACTAGCTGGTGTCATTTTGTTAATTCTTTCTATTCGGAGACAAAAATGATACGAAAATGATAAAAAAACAGCACGGTAACTTGGCTAGAAAGTGTCTTATACCACACCCGTGTTGGAAAATAATTTTCAAACAACTGTATTTGAACAGAGCCGGTTGTGGGGATCCTTTTAGATTCTTTTTAATGATAAAAATTTATAAAATCAATAACAGAGAATTGTTAGGCAACCCATTAAACATAATATAGTGAAACCTCTCATAACGGACACCTCTAATAAGCGGACATCTCTATTAAGCGGACATTTTTTCATAGTCCGGAACTACGTATATGAAATTCCATGAAAATCAACCTCTCTTGGGCGGGTTCTCCTTTGGGCGCACGCGAACAGGCTGTTTTCATACAAAGAGTGTGAAAACCCTGTCAACGGATAATTTTTTGTGTTTGGGAGACGAATAAGTACGGTGCAAAAACTTCCTGAAGACAGACCGGCAATCAATCACATATGCGTGGCAGCGCGAAAGGACTTCGCCGAATGAAAGTATGTGTGATTCCCCGACAGCAGTCCGCCGTTTATTTGTGAGTTGTAAGGTTAAAATCGTAAACAATGGCACAAAAATGTCGCGTTTTGAGTCTGAAAGAGAAAATTGATGTTGTGGAAGTTTGTAATTTGATAACAATGATTTGGGCGAGTTCATTAACATTGATAGCAATCTACTATTAGAAGATGATAGTGATCCTACCGATTATGTAGTCCAAACTGAAACCACATCACTATCTGACGACTCTGATGAAGAAGTTGAATGCAGTAATCAAACAAATGTCACCAATTATCAACAAGCCATTAGTATGGTAAAGGAATTATAAGAGTATGCAAAGAATACAGGTGACTCTACAGCAATGGAATTGTTATCATTTAATTTAGATTTTGACAACTATCAATCATAGAATAGCCATAGGTAAGTTAACGTCATTTATGGTATTATATTTGTTTTGATATATAATTTGGATATTATTTTAAGTAAATCCCAGGTAAAACTTTTATTCAAAGTAAAGATTAGGTATTGTTCTAATTGAAGTATTAGAAACTATCAAGTTTTATACACAATACATAATAATTAGCGGCAGCAATTTACAATCAGGTAAGCAAGTTAGGTTCAAATAATTGAACATTGTATTTTTGATCATAGGAAAAATTATGTTCTAACATTATTTGTGTGAAAGTGATTTTTTACCACTTTCAACACTTGTTATGTAAGTAAAGTTTCGCACACTCTTAATAACGTGAATATAATTTCTCTTCATTTCCCTCTACGACTAATTTATGGCAGTCGATGCCGATATATATGTATGTCGCAAGTTTCATACACCCAATAATAACTGTCATAACCGCTCATACCATAATTATTGCAATATTAATCGTATATTATTATGTATTTATGAATAATATTTTAATAGGTGATAAAATAATATATAATAATTAATATTTTACAATAAACCATATTATTTATAGCTATTTTATGGACTAAAATATTAATTTTTAATAGATAACCAGTGGCGGCTTTACCTTGGTTTTGAGATATAATTGCGCACAGTGGCGCACCCAGAAATTATTTCAAGTAATAAAAATTTAAATATTGTCCTGGAGTGAAAATTTTCACGGTTTATCGTGAGATCTCACGATTACGTATCGATTCTTATGATACCTGTATAGGAACTCGATTTCCGGTTAGTTTACTATTTTAATAGTAAAGTTAACTAAGTTTTTCTTTCGGTGTAATGACGGATAAAGCGTTAATTAAGATGAAATATGTATACAGGGTGGTCTGTAATGAATGAGCCACAGATTCTACACATTAAAATAATATGTTTAGGCTAAACATGCCTTAGTAAAAATGTTGGCCGTTAATGAGATTCAGGGTGTTAAAGTTTAATTTCTAAATTAATTTTTTCTTCATAGCTCAAGCTGTTTTGAGATATAGACAAGAAAATTTGTACATTTTTTCCGGGGCTACAAAAAATTTATTTCTGTATCTTAACTTGTTTTTAGCCAATTTCCGAAGAATCTATGGCATTTAACGACTTTTGCGATTATGTTTGTTGTGTATTTTTATGTAAAAGGCATAGGAAAATCATAATGTGATGTGAAAACGACAGAAAATTGAAGCCTTAGCACCACTGCAACTGGAAACCGCAACGCAGCTGCAACGCGACCGGAACTTCAGTTGAGTTGCTCTTGCGTTCTCACTGGACCCTACTGATTTGAAGTCTCTTTTGACATGAGCAAAATGTCGTCTTCGTTAGATAAAATAGCCGCAACATATTTGCTGGTTAAAAAGCTTTAAAAATAACTGACACAAAAACGACACTTCTGGGTTAACCCTTGTTATACCATAAATTTGAGGCATAGTTCGTATATAGTGGCACGGGAATTAAATAAATTCCATAGGTTTTACCGAATGAGCCACAAAAGTTACATATTTTGCTGTCTCGTCCGCCATGACACCGCTATTGGAAGCAAAGCAACTGACGACGGCGACGCGGTATTCCAAAACAACTGGCAACCGCAACGAAACATGAACGCGACTCAGCACTAATGTTTAAATACGCGTGTTCCCACTGACTTAAGGCAACTCAACTGCAACGCCACTAGTTGCTTATGAGTTGCCCGGCTTACCGCGTCGCCGTCGTCAGTTGCTTCCAATCGCGGTGTCATGGCTGACGAGACAGCAAAATATTTAGCTTTTGTGGCTCATTCGGTAAAACCCATGGAATTTATCATGGATCATTATTTAATTCCTGTGCCACTATATCCGAACTATGTCTCAAATTTATGGTATAAAAAAGGTTAACCCAAAATTGTCGCTCAGTTTTTTTTCTAAGCTTTTTAAAGAGCAAGTATATTGCGGCTATATCTTTATCTGACGAGGACGACATTTTGCTCACGTCAAAAGAGACTTCAAACCAGTTGATTCAAGTGGGAACTCGAGAGCAACTCCACTGAAGTTGCGGTTGCCAGTTGCTTTGATGAGAACAGGCACTTAGAGAAATGGCGTCAAATTTTCCCAAATATTCCCCTGATTCTCACACCCCTTGTTAAAGTTAACATTGTCCAATAGGCTCAAATAGTTGAGCTTACTAACAGTGTTTTTTTTGTCTCAAAGTTGGTTCCGATAACTGAAGTAGTTCCGGAGCTACAACTCAAAAACTGGTTTATGAAGGCCATCGTCAAAGGACTCTAGGTCCCTGAGGGAGCGTTTTCGGACCAGTGTTCATATCTAGTCTATCCACAATAGAGGTTTGTATCATGATCACATTAACTTGATTTCCATAACACACGGCATGAGTTTTTTTTTTAATGTACGAAAAAACTCTTTTTTTGGGTCCCAATTTGTCACGTTCGTATTATGCCTTTACTGGCAAATAAAGTAAGATTCGTGACGGAATCAATCAATAATGGCGAATGCAAATAGAACATTGTAGGTATTATTAACTAAAATAAGAAACACCTATCTTTGAGCTGTTGAGCCTTTTACGAGGTGCGTTTAATGGCGCTCGTTAAAACTAGTGTGCAATACTGTTAAGTACCGGAGAATTGCCGGGTTTTAGAAGCAATCAACAGAACTACCTGATGGCCGGTGTTTTCCGCGCCTCGATACTACAACCGAGACGAGGCTCGATAGGGATGGGTGGCCCAAGGATTTCCATGGAACTGCTTCGACACCATTCAAATGACTACAGACGTATAATGAGCCCAACCCCCCCCCCCCCCTTTAACTTTCTTATTTGTCACACTTGAGAAAAATTAAAAGATTCCTATACAGGGGTTTTAAAGTAGTATTTGCAAGGGATAAAATATCGTTTTAGGTCTCTTGATTTATAGGGAGGAATCAAAAAGTTTTTTTAATGGGACATCCTGAATATGAACTGATTTTCTAATTCTACGTCAAATTCTGAATATAATTTATGTAATATACCCTATACCCAAATTCACTCGTTCTCGATATATTGACAATTGAAACTTTACATGATCCAATATTAAAAATATCTAAAAATACTGGATTAAAAGAAAATCGAGATTGCTATGACAGTGCCCTAGGAAAACAAGTAAAAACCCGCCCCCGCTCCCTTTTGGGCCTTGACTGCTACACGCAATTAGCTACTCGTATCACACAACTGTTTTCGCTCCGCCCACAATAACGAACTTTGCCGATTATTCAAAACAAACGCAATCCAAATGGTTATCAATATATAACCATTTTTTTAATATCCAAACCTCTGCTTCTAGACATATTTTTTTCTACTGACCAATTGTAAAATCTTGCTAACCAAGTAATAATTTCGCAGCTCGACTGTTAATTAAGCGAACACATGATATTACAGTTTGTAGCATTTCTTGCAGAACAAGTGTTACAGCCTGATTTTTATTTATTGCAAGCAAAATCTTTTTATGCTGATCAAATGATTTAATGGCTATTTTTTGCTGCGAACCAATTTTAATAACGGCAAACCATTTAATATTCTTACATAAATTACGTTAAGAAATTGACATAGAATTGGAAAATCAGTTAATATTGTCACGGGATCAACTAGAACACAGGATTCATCATTAATAATTATTACTTTTATTTCAATGTGCTCCATACGAAATAATTAATAGAGCCAATGAAGCAACACAAAACGTATTGCCTGAAAAATCGAAAGAAGATACGTGAGTGATAGACGTGTTTTGGACTTCCATTGTCTTTATTTCGTTTAAATCACAACGTTTCAACTGGTAAGTATCTCCAGTCGTCTTCAGGTGAATACTCGATCTATACAAATCTGGGCTTTGTATAGTGTCAACAATTGTTGAGGTGTGTACAACTTTTTGGTTCGGAAGATTACACCAACTTTCTGAGAAGCTATCTTGGCGATTGCCACAATGTGGTTATGCCAAGACATATTTCCTCCCAGATTGACGCCCAGCAAATTAATAGATGAAGCCAGTGCGATTGCGTGTCCGTCCATGACAATATCCGGTTCTTTAATGTTAACCTTTTTGGTGAAAACTGCTGCCTTGGTTTTTTTAGCGTTAAATTCGACTTGGTTACTATCACCCCAAGCCAAAATTTATTCCAGGTCTTTGTTGAGGCGTGATACTTCATGATGTCTGCGAAGATGTGCGTCGGCAGTCTATGTGTGCTATCGTCAGCAAAACTAAATATCGGATTTTTCATTTTCACTAGAAGATCGTTAATGTAGAGTAAGAAGAGAGTGGGAGACAATATGGACCCTTGAGGAACACCGGCATTGGTGGTGAAGGTGTCTGAGAGAAATCCGTCAATCGCCACTTGCAGAGAACGGTTCTTAAGAAAGCTAGTTAACCATGCACAGAATCGACTGGGCATACCATAGGATCGCAGTTTACTCAGAAGTCCCTCATGCCAAACACGATCAAAGGCTTTAGAAATATCCAGTGCAACAGTCCGAGACTCGAAAACATTCCCTAAATTAAATGCTCGAGTATTTTACATCACTAATTCAGTCATTTGATCACACTGTGATGTTCCAATTTCGGAAATTTTCTTTTTCGTTGTAAGACTACACAACAATATTTTTCTAAATCGCTTTGATTCCGCCGAGTGAGTTTAGCGATGCTACGGAGTGGATTAATATTTCATAATATTTTACCTTCATGTGAATCCCCATCCCTAATACACATAGAAGACGGCGATGCAGCAGTTAATTTAGACCCGTCCACTCACACCTTGTATATTCCGGGGCGATGAAGATGGCGAAGTAACGGGCCGTCATCGGACCGGACCTATAATTTGAACGACCGTTCGCGGGCCCCGATGTCGTAATGTCTCGGACGTGGCGAATTAGAGCCGGCTTTTATTTTTTATCCGTAAGGGTAATTCTTCCCAAAGAAAAATCACAAGCTTGTACTTAAAATAAGTCTATATTGGCACGGTTCATATAAATCGAATACAAATACATACAATGGACCAACCGACCAACCGCAAGGGTGCAGATATTGTTTGCCCAGTTTTATATTTGAACGTTTTCGTATGAAGAGCGAGTGGAGAAAAATGTATAAAACCTATGCTTGAAAGCGTGTTACCATAGGCGTACTCATAAAATAATTGGTTAAGGGGAATTGGATGTTTCCTGAAAATCCAATAGTTTTACATACGTTGTAAATAGTGGCGGTTCTTCCACAGGAGCACATGCGCACGTGCACCCCCAAAACAAGACGAATAAAAAATATTTCGTTGAATATTATTTATCGTATAAAGTCCGACCCTCCCTAATATTTTATCGTACCGTCAAACTAAAAAAGTCCGACCCTCCCTAATATTTTATCATCCCGTCAAACCAAACTGTATAGATCCGGCAACCGTGCCTCGGTCGAGGTAAATGACGTTTATGACGAGACTTGCTCGCATGTGCGATTAAGTAGTGCAGTTTCTCGGTTTTAACGGGTGGCAGTGGGGGATAGCGGGGCTATGGCGATTTAACATGGAAAAGGCGCACAGTTTCTGTGTGTCTGTTCGTGCATCTAGTTAGAAATTTGAGCTTGTATGCTTTAATATTTTAATATTATATATTTATTAAGATAAAATGAATAGTTGACGGTGGACTATTTAAGAAATAACTTTAGCTCTTTGAGTTTGGTGCAAAAATTGAAGTGAAGAATGCGGGAACACCTAAACCCGAAATTAATTTAACGCAGACCATAAAGGGTAAATCTAGCGACTTTATTAGAAAGTTTAAAAATGAAATATATGAAAAAAAAATTATAGAGGGTATTCCAAACTTAATGAGGCTGTTATTCATCAATTTTCTACAATTAAGAACCTAAGAATGGACTTTACGATTAAGCACTATTGTGTAGGGTCGATAAATGTTGTGTATTTCGATAAATGATACTCGATATGATTTTAAACCATTTTATTTAAGGATTTAAACTAAAACACACTGAAAATATGAAGAATGCCAACTTGTCAGTCTCGTGGCTCGATTCGTTCTCGTCATAAAACAGTTAACTATTGTTCTCGTCTTGGTTGCGCCTAATGACGTAGCCGTAGATGGCGTAGTGGTATTAAACATCATTCGGTTTTCTTGATAGCTCGTAGATGGCTTTAGTAGTATTAGTAGTGACTGTATAAATATTGTTACGAGGGTTGCATGCGACGACGTTAAGATCCGACAGCTATACACACTAAGAAAACCTTTCTTATTTTCCAAAAGTTGTATTTTCTTGTGTAAAATAATAAAAATATGTTTTACCTAACGCATTTTCTTATTTTTTTTCTTCTTCTTTTCTTTCTACATTTAAAACACCTAGAAAGTAATTGTTTGGTCGTTACACAAAAATAAAATTTAAAAAATAATTTGACCATACTTGTGAACCCACTCTATCATAGGTCGCGAGCCGCCACTGGTTGTAAATATTTCCCGCGATTCATTTTGCTTGACTCTTCAAATTGTTATTTTCAATTATTATCTGAGCCATCACGTAATTGATAGAATAAGAATATTAGCAAAGTGACAACGCCGGTATAATAAACAAACACAAAATTGCCTTCCCGCGTTTCACGTCACTGTAGACAAATTTCTGTGCTATTTAACGGCGCTACGAAGAGCGGAACTACATAAGTCAATTTTGCCCTAATTATTACTTGCTAGCTTAATGAAAGGCTATGGAAAAATCTTGCATGGTTTGGCCCCTTAACAAAAACAGACCGCGGCAACAGCATTGCCATATATCTGGAGGCGGGTGGTAGAAAAATAGGAACGTCGGTAATTCCCGCTTACATCCGATAACATCCTATAAAAATCGCGAAAAAAAATGGAAAAAAAAATAAATACAAAATAAATGTCTGGTCACTTTCTATGATTAAGAACTAACAATGTGCCTTTTTTAAAATCAAAATATTCTCAGCAATCTCGGCATTAAATTAATATTTTCCATCCCATCAAGAGCAGAATTTGCTTGTAATGCCGACTGCACTTTTGTTGTACCATAATATGAAAAAAATCTTTTGTTTTCTTTGCAGTTATTTTATGTATTTAACAGCGTATTATATGTTAACGCGGGTTCTGAAAATACACCGAAAAAAATCTTCTCGTAAAATTTCGTATGTTTTTAATGGTAGGTATATTATACACGGGCGTTAATGACGCTTATTATTTTCGAGGATAGAATTTACGGAAGTGAAATTCCTTAATAAATCGCACACTTCCCATTTAGTTAAGATTAATATTAGGGAATGAAGCTGTTAAGTATACCTCTGTTTGGTATTTTATATTAAATAATAAAATACTTTTATATGCAGGGTGTGATGGAAATGACTTATTATATTTAAACTGGCAAATCCTGAGATGAAAATAAATTGAATATAAAATAACATTACAGAACCGGATATAGTCATGGACGGACACGCAATCCCACTGGCTTCATCTATTAATTTGCCGGGCGTCAATCTGGGAGGCATAACCACGTTGTGGCAATCGCCAAGATAGCTTCTCAGAAGCTTGGGGTACTCTTCCGAACCAGAAAGTTGTACCCACCTCAACAACTTTTGACACTATACAAAGCCCAGATTCGGCAATCACTAGAGTACTGTAACTGCTCTGTCTGGAGTTCTGCACACAAGCATACACTTCGGCTGCTGGATTCCATCGAAAGAGGGCCATTCGTCTGATTCGAGACCAATAGCTGACGCTTTTGCGCTTTTTGCGCGCACACGCACCACTCCCAGAGTGCCCTAAAGGATTTTTCCTATAGTGCTTGTGTTTGATCATAAAAAAACTGAAACGTCAGGTAAAACGTCAGGTGTGAGACGTCAGGAAAACATCGGGTCGTAAAACGTCAGATTAAACGTCAGATAAAACCTTATGTGTGAACGCCTCTTAACATTGTCTACTGCATCTCGCACATAACTTTCTTTCCGTGTAAGAAGATATATTTTCCGAGAACGGCTCATCAGCGGCCTTTGTTTTTAAATTACACGCAAATTTCCTGCGTCGTCGCCGCCGTCGATCAGGGAAAAACACAAATTTCACACTTTTTTAATGTTGTTGTCGGAGAAGAGATCGTGCCGATGATAACCGGCAATTGTCTGACAGGACCGAAGGATGCCTTTAAATCTCATTTGATGCTAAGAAGATGACGCCTTATTGAGTCTCGATCGATGGGAAAATGACGTTTTTGCTTTCGTCGATAAATTAAAATCGTTTAAGGCTATTTAAAAAAATGATACATATACCTATAACGAAATGGCCATAAAATTACTTATCGTAAACATGCAGAAATGTCTGCTTTGCTTGTCAGGTGGTAATATACAGTCAGTCCAAAAAGTCTCCATACACATATACGCTTTCTATGTGTATCAGAATAGCGTGATAGTAATGGACAATGTGAGCTATCACAGTCGCCAATTACATAAAGCTCCAAGCTCAAATAATGCAAAATTGGAGATTCAGAACTACATGGCGGCGAATGATATATATTTTGAAGAATGTTATAAAAAAAGTGATCTTTTAGAAGTTTTAAAGACATTTTGTATAAAAAGTATATGTTTGTGACACATTGGCAGAAGAAATTGGACATACAGTGCTACGGCTCCCACCCTATTATTGCATTTTTAAACCCCATAGAGCATATGTGGCACCAGTTAAAATCACTGGTTAGGTCTGAAAATATTTCTCCGACTTTAAGTTCTAGTGTTGTAGAATTAATACGAAAATGCTTTAATGATATTCCCCCAGGTAGTTGAAAAAATTCAGTCCGTCACGTAATAACTGTAGAAAATTCGTATATTAGTCTGGATCGTATAGTTAATCCAATTATAATTAATTTTGATGAGGATAGCGATAGCGAGACAGAACTATCTATAGAATGACATTATAAATGTAAATAAATATGACTAGTAATATATAAAAAAAATGTTATTTCATTTGATTACATTAATATAATCATATCATTACTTGTTTTCCTTAGTCCGTCCCTTCATACTTCACTTGTTTATTGCCAAGCTCTTGTCGATACAATGGGACCGACCCAGGAAATCATTAACTAAGAAACGTACTTACATATTTTTTATTTCAATTATGAGGTAACATTTCAATAAAATATTTCTCAGTTAATTCTCATTAATTGTTATATTGGTTAGGACTGAAATAATAATATAAATTTTATATTTTATAATCCTAATTAGCTGGTTAAAAATTTGTATAAAAAGTTGTGAAGTGTGTGAAGACTTTTTGGACTGAGTGTATACATATACAGTATCACCATTAAAGTTGAAACCATATTCCTCGATTTAGGTCAAATTTAAATTTAATATAAGTTTTTGCTTCAATAAAGACCAAAAATAACTTAATTAAATGCCCCTGCTGCTTTTGTTAACTGTCAAATTTGACATTTTCTCCACAAAATATCGAAAAATGGCATTTACTGATCGAAAACAGACATGAGAGTAGTATTCAAGTGATTGTCGAACCTGGGCTTTGTAGAGTGCCAAAAATTGTTGAGGTGTATACAAATTTTTGGTTCGGAAGAATACACCAAGTTTCTGAGAAGCTATCTTAACGATTGCCACAACGTGGTTATGCCAAGACATATTTCCTCCCAGATTGACGCCCAGCAAATTATTATATGAAGCCAGTGGAATTGCGCGCTCTGCCATGACTATATCTGGTTCTGCAATGTTAACAACGTTTTTAGAGAAAACTGCTCCCCGGAAATTCCTTGCATTAAATTCGACTTGGTTACTGTCACCCCAAGCCAACATTTCCTCTAGGTCTTTGTCGTATTTCGTCTAACACAGTTAGATATTAATATAATGGTACTAATGGTTAGGTATGTACGCCTACCCCGCACTGACGAGAACAAAGGAGTTCGAAACCGGCCCGCAGGTGGTCACATCCCATCAATAGAAACTGCTTCCCTTTCTTGGTAGTACCATTGAATGTACCATACCCTGTTCCAAAACTTTATGATGGTGTTTTTTTAATATATTTTTCTTATTTGCAGGTAAGGTTCTATATTTATTCTTCCATGGTGACTGCAGTCATTGTAATCAAATCGGTAAGTATAAAGGTATGCTTATTAAGTGAAGGTGGCCAACAACAACGGAAAAAATGCAAGACCTATTTTTTTTTGTTAAAAATATCAGAGGACATGTTTGCAGGGACGCCAGTGGTGGAGCAATTGAATAAATTTTCTAACTAAAATATGCGGTTTTATATCCTATTAATACATGCCAAAATTGAAAAAAATATCTTAAATAATTTCTCGACAATAACAATCTGTAAAAATATAAATTGTTTTTTTACATCATTTTCTTTTTCGCCCTGTATAATATCGAAAGGTCGTTCCTGGCCAAAAGCGTTCCCCGCCACTCAATTAGTGCAAAACCACGTTTAACAATCAGAAAACTTTATTCATATCGGTTGGCCTCTTTCGAATTATAGAGTTTTAGAAATGATGGTAGAAAACCCGATTGCCGATCTTTTTCTTGTCCAGTTTATGTTCGTCAGTTTGTTCTCGATTACGAAAGAATGACACTCTGAAATGTTCGCACGTCATTAAGGAACACCCTGTATAGTCTTTACCGATCCTTGATCGTATAGGACCAACCAAAGGTTTTGCTAACCCCTATTTTTAATAATTTCGGAAAATATTGTAAGATTATACTTTTCGGGTACAAAAGGAGACCCGAAATAAGATCGAAAAACAGAATTCCATTCAACACAGGCAAATCTGTCTCTTTAAATACAATCATTTAAGTAAACTACATGCTCCAAAAACGTGAATGGCACCAACTTTAATGTGTATTATTTTAGAGACACAAAACGCAAGAATATTAGTAACGCCTCATGTAATTTGTCCCATTTATATCTTCAGTCTGGGAAATGCTTTAATATCGGGGCAATTTTGAAATAAATGGGACGTTTGGCTCGAGAAATTATTGCCTGTACTGTTTACAAAATATTATAGACGGTATTTTGGCTTTAAAATGGAAGAACTGACGACCGTTTGGTCTTAATAATGGGGCCCTTAAATTTCTAATAAAAGATATGAAATTGTTTCTAGAGTTTCGGCTCTCAAGTATTACACGCATCGACAATAATTGAGGAAGTAGGAAGCCACGTGGTAGATATTCTCTTGTCTCCATTTCTGGACATACAGTTGAACCAGGGAAAGAACGCGCGTCGATCGAGATTATGTAGATTAAATAAGACCATGTTAGCAGCTAATGGACGTGATTAACAATATGAAGGTCGTAGATATAAAAACTCTTTTCTACGATCTTATTAAAACTATATTTTTTACGAAAATGAATGCATAAAATTATAGCAAAATTTTAACAATGTTAAAATTACCGAAATATTTATAAATTTACTTTGTAAAATTGACTAAGATATTTTGTAAAACTTTCACGATACGCGGTATTCCCAAGCGGTCACCCATCCAAGTACCGTGCCCCACGTCGCTTGACTTCTCTGATCGATATAATGATTTGTCTTAATGCCCCCACCGTTCTCCTTGGTAATTATACATTCTAATTGATCCATTGCATCTGATTTAAGCATTTTATTCTTCTAAAAGGCATTTTTACAACACTCTATTGTGGTCATTTTTACAATAAAAAATACTTAAAGTATAATAATAGCCATCAGTAAGATGTACCATACATTTATTTCATTTTCACTTAAATTCCTTGTCAAGTTTACAATACAGGGTGTTATGGAAATGACTTATTATATTTAAACGCTAGACTCCTAGCGTGTCCTAGAGAAAGTCTACATACTTTTTTTTTAAATTGAATATCTAAATACTAAGGTAAAACCCTTTTTACCCACATACTGTCGCGCCGTCCCATCTGGATTCAGTTAGCAACAATGTGGGTCACTAGAGTATACTAACAGTGTTGTCAGATCACACCGCATGTTTCGCCCTTGCTTGGATACCTGCCGCGCACGACAATCGTTGCTTCAGTATGTTTCGAGACTCGGGCGTGGAATGGCGCTGTCGAGGGTTCCACGTGCTTGAGGTATACGAATTTTAAACGTTTTGTTAGTTGTGGCATTATCCGATTTTTTTTCTGTTGTGAAATAATTCATAATAAGAAATATTGTGATATGATTTCAAATTTGTGTGATATTATCTACTGTTGGTTCTGTTGAAAAACATACTTTTTGTGTTTTATTTTTTTATGGAATTTAATTATTAAAACGAATTATAAGATCGAAGGTAAGAGAGTATGTACCTTAAAATTGTAGTATTTTTTTTCTAAAAAGTTTGAAAAAGAAGTGATAACGCGGGTCAAAGACGTCTTGTTGTCAAAAACTGAACACGTGCGTTTACAATTCTGTGTTGCAATATATGACAACACTGCCTCAATAAACTATTGATTGCGAACGTCCTCAGTAGCGGCCACGTAAATTTTCAGATTTCATATAAATTGTATATTTCGTATAATAATTCAAAGCGCCATTTAAGGTTATTTTTCTTCAATTTATTTTCATCTCATTATTTGCCGATTTAAATATAATAAGTCATTTCCATAACACCCTGTATATTTTAGCTGATTTTGTAAATTATGTTTACAATATTATTTTGATACGGATTAATAATGAAAATTGTAATTAATGCAATATTTTATAGGAAATCGTACAATTAAATCTTTACTATAATAATTTTAGTATAGCCTTTTTTCCGCGTATGAATATTTCTGGACTAATCCTGTTCCTTGAATTAAAATATAAAGGAACTGATGTTCCAACTAATTTTTTTTTTCTAAACGCTTCATAAAATAATAAAAAAAATAAAGAATAAAAATTTCGACACACGAGAAGAAAAATATTGTCAAAATATAACTCATCGATAGATATAGTTGATAGCTTCCCTCGTATATATTATGAGAAAGGAAGTGGGTGTCACTTTATTACCTAAATTCCTTTTTAAACGCGTCCGGATCCGCGAGCTCAGCTAATATGAATGAAATATAAAATAGGTAAAATGAGTATGAAAAATGACGTGAAAAACCGGGCCGTGATTTCGAGACTTTTTTTGCCGACTTTTTTCGAGGTGTCATATATCAAGCTCCGGTACGAAAACACATCTGTTTGGTTAAAGAGCTGCTTCCATCGTGAAATCCGATATTCGTATCCGATGTTCACGAGATGTGATCGTACAATGATTCATGAAAACAATTATTAATATTGTTCGATTGTTTTTTTATTTTGAATGAATGTTCTATGATGATATATATAGGGTGTTCCGGAATATGTGGGCAATCTCCCGGGTTCAGATAGAACACTTAAAAATAACAGGATAAGTTCTTATACATTTTTCTTCCTACGGCCTCCCCCTACGGAGATACGGGTCCATAACGGTCGTCCCTGGAAATCGTTGTTTTTTAAATAATTTATTAGGTACTAGGTGCAATTTACTGTGTTTTAGTGCAATGGTTAGTAGATGAGTCTCCTTAAAATTCGCCCTTTTAAACAGATTTGGCTTATTTAGTTTGTCAGGGACGGACTAGGCGTAACACAAAAATGGTTTTTTTGTACACCTTGTATGATGAAGGAACGACAATAATATTTTTGGATACTCTAAACCTTAAGCTGAAAAAAGGTACTCTTGCTCAATGTCGATAAAGTGAACTGTTTTCGAAAAAAAAATATTTTTGTTAAATATGGTTTTTTGCATTAGTTGTTGTTTTATGTTCATAAAATTTCCTCATTGTTGTTATGGTTTTTTTCACATGTACCGATTTAAGTAAGAATATTTATGCCAGCGTCAGTTTATGGTAGTGTCTTGAAATTTGCGGTTTTTCACCTTTGTCTTATTAGTTACTAACTTAGTAATGGAATTTACGTATACTGAATATAAATCATATTGAACAAAAATATATATTTTTTCGAAAACATTTCATTTTATCGACATTGATCAAGAGTACCTTTTTTCAGCTTAAGGTTTAGAGTATGCAAAAATATTATTGTCGTTCCTTCATCATACAAGGTGTACAAAGAAAAAGCATTTTTGTGTTACGTCTAATTCGTTCCTGGCAAACTAAATAAGCCAAATATGTTTAAAAGGGCGAATTTTAACGAGACTCGTCTAGTAACCATTATACTAAAGAATTATTAAATTACACCTAGTACTTGAAAAATTATTTAAAAAACAACGATTTCCAGGGACGTCCGTTATGGGCCCGAATCTCCGTAGGGGAGGCCGTAGGAAGAAAAATTTATAGGAACTCCTGTTATTTTTAAGTGTTCTATCTGAACCCGGGAGATTGCCCACATATTCTGGGACACCCTATATAGGACACCCTGTGTAGGGTGTAAGTACCATATCGTCACAAGAGATCACACTACAGCTGTCCAAGAGACTGACAATTTATCAATGTAAATCAAAAATAATATCCGCCCATGCACGGTTCCCCGCGGAATTTCGTTTATCCATGTTTTGAGGGTTACTAATAAATAAGGACCATTTCTTAAGTCAAAAAGTTTTCTCATGTGAAACCGTGTCAAACGCCTTCATTAAATCAAGAAAAATATTGCGAAACTCTTTTTGTTTCTTTGAAATTTAAAAGATCGAACGCAGCAGTATTTCTCTTCGTTCTTAAAAATAATAATATCTTGTTGTTAACTGACGTTATGACAATGGGCTAGAACAATTCTTAACTGCTTCAAGGATTAACGACAATATAGGAAAGATAATTATTTTGTTCTTAAGAGACTTTGGCTAATGTCTACTTGGGTGGTAGACACTTTAGTCAAAACAATTGTCACGCTAAAATAAACGTCTAGTTAAGATTTCTCTTCGCATTGTGTAGTAATTAGTGTTGTGATCGCTCGAGCGAAAAACCGCTTGAGTACTCGATTATTGAAATAACCGACATCGCTCGCTCGAGTTATAAATTCAAGCGAATATCGTCGCTTGTTACTTATTACCTTTCACTCAATACCCGAGCGTCGCTTGCCGCGGACCGCTACCGCTGCTTGGTAGTGTGATCGCTCGAGGTAAAAAACTGCTCATATATTCGAGCAGTTTTTCGCTCGATAGAAAATACTTTAGTTATAAAGTCGAGCGAAAATAACGAAAATCATCGCCTTTCACTTGGTATCCGACCTTCGATCTACGCGCCGCCGCACCCGAAATGTGCCGATTGGCGACGTTCGAGTTTGACGCTCAGATGGCTGACACGACATACGTCTTTGTTAAAGGCACATAAACGAAGAAAAGGTGCATACCAAAAACTATGCCAAATTCTTTTAGTGGATTCATCGCGACATGGATTTGGTTTTGACTGGGACTAGCTAGCCAGCGGCGATTGTAAATTTTTCAAAAAAAATAAAGGATATAATGATTTTTAAAATCGGAATCAACTGCTCTTCCTTAATAAAAACTCTAGACTAAATTTCTAAAACTTACAAAAACAACCCCTGGTGTTTTATCAACACGTTCTTCTTAGTCATAAAAATTTCAAGCGATTAATCGCTCGAGCGATTCATTCGATTATTAAAATAGCTCGAGTATCAAGTACTCGATTATTAAAATCATCGGTTTTTCCCAACCCTAGTAGTAATGGATACCTCAATTGAATACTTGAAACAAATTCGAAAACAGCCAACTGGAATAAAGGAAGTAACGGTAGTTCACGGGCGAAGCTACGGGCCCAAGATAGATAGATAGGTATAATTGCATTAAGGTGGAAACCTGTCTCAGATGGAAATTTTTCATGGTTTGCCGGTAAATAAAGACTATTAAGAAATACAATGTCAGTGCTTTATTGCATTTCGAAATACAAAGTACGAAAATGGCACATTCGATTCAAACTTATTTCTTTATTTACGGCACATTAAAATCCAATTGAAGTAAATTGGAAACGCAAAATATTCAGATGCCAGTGGCGGCACGTCGTTTGAGGAACAGATGTCCAAGGGCGCGGCATGTCTGTCCTTGCGAGAATCGCATTTTTAAGACTCGCCATTAATGAGACAAGCATCAGTTTATTCTTGGTCATATCGTTGGCTGAAGCGAATCATCATGAAATACCCCAAGGTTTTTTTTATCCAGAATTTGACGAAATTCGCCAAGGCTGCTTCGTAGAATCTTGGTTAGTTTTCCGGAACCTTCCCGAACAAATCCTACACCACAACAACTTTTGACACTCTAAAACCCAGATTCGACCGTCACTAGAAAACTGCTCTCATAGCTGGAGCTCTGCACCCAAACATACTCTTCGGCTACTGGACAGATTGGTGATTTGACTCTCTTTTACATATATTTTCATGGCAAATCTTCGACTCACATTGCCCGCTTTAATTCCACCTTGACGAACCACTGCCGCTCATCCATATGTGGTTCAGCTAAATACTCCTCGAACTTCCTGAGGTCGTGTTTCCTAATGAATATATTCGTCGACGATTCAAAACCAACGTAGATCGCTTTAATTACACCCGCACCACTCCCAGAGTGCCTTAAACGATTTTTCCTATAGTGCTAATAGTGATTATAAATAAAATTATCTAGAAAATACGGCCTGCTTGACTGCCATTTTTTTTATGGTCAAACACAAGCACTATAGGAAAAACCCTTTAAGGTATTCTGGGAGTGGTTCGTCATGTATTTCTGCTGCTGCGTCGTTCTGAGCGGAATTAAAAGCAAGGTCAGCCGAGCATTTTCCATGGAAATATCTGTAAAAGAGAGTCAAATCACCAACTTGAATGATGTTCTAGGCTGTCGAGGCTCTTTGTCAGCTCGTGGTCTTCGATCAGACCAGTAGCAAAAGAGGTGCAGAGCCTTAGACATGAGAGCAGTACTCTAGTGATGGTCGAATTTGGGCTTTTTATAGAATCAAAAGTTCTTGAGCTGTGTACAACTTTTTGGTTCAGAAGAGTACACCAAGTTTCTGTGAAGCTATCTTGGCCATTGCCACAACGTGGTTATGCCAAGACATATTTCCTCCCAGATTGACGCCCAGCAAATTAATAGATGAAGCAAGTGGACTTGCGCTATGACTATATGCGGTTCTTTAATGTTGTAACTTTTTTAGAGAAAACTGCTGCCTGGATTTTCTTAACGTTAAATTCGACTTGGTTACTGTCACCCCAAGTCAAAATTTCTTCCAGGTCTTTGTTGACGCTTGATACTTCATGCTGTCTGCGAAGATGTGCGTCGGCAGCCGATGTTTGTGCATTCAAAGCGAAATGTGCTATCGTCAGAAGAGTTAAATATTGGATTTTTCGTTTTCACTAAAAGGTCGTTAAAGTAGAGAGTAAGAAGAGGGTGGTAGACAATGTGGACCCTTGAAGAACACCAGCATTGATAGTGAAGGTATCCGAGAAGAATCCGTCAATCGCCACATGCAGAGAGCGCTCATTAGAAAGTTAGTCAACCATGCACAGAATCGACTGGGCATAGCGTAGGAGTTTACTTAGAAACCCCACATGCCAAAAGCTTTAGAAATATCCAGTGCGACAGCCCGAGACTCCCCATGATGTTCGATTGCGTTGTTCCACAGATGGGTGACAAGGCTAGAAGGTCTCCCGGTGATCTGGACTTCCGAAAACTATATTGATCATCGCTGATAATGTTCCAGGTACATTAGAAGTTGTTGGTTAATAGATTTCTCAATTACTTTTGATATAACTAAAAGCAATGTGATTGGTCTCGATAGTTCTTAGGCAGGGTTCTCTTACCTTTCTTTGGTATGGGCTGGACTCGCGCCGTCTTCCAGTACGATGGAAATATTCCTTTTTTGTAGGATAAGTTGAAAGGCCCACAAAATACTGGTATTATATCATCGGCGCATCTTTTGAGAACTATAACAGGAAATTCGTCTGGACCAGATGTCGGGCCCTTTCAGGATTCGTTTGACGGCACGCTGACACCATAAAACCCTAATTACCCCTGTGAAAAAAACCCATAAAATTTGCATCTAATGATATTTCTTTATCTTCGGTAAATGATATACGAGTAGTACGGAAACCTGTCAATTCCCAGAAAGTAGCAATTGACTTTTGCAAGTATTGACGAGAATCGTTGTAGACATTGTAAATTTTAATGACGACTTTATATAACAACTTAATTTTTATTGAAACGAATAAATCTGTTTAGTATTTCATTAATTTTTATTATTATACTTACTATGTATCAAAATATTAGATATGATTATGATTGATTTTTATTTTCATTTGGATTAAAATGTCTCTTTAATTCAAAATATAACTAGAACTAAATCAATACGTAGATAGCTATACTTCCAAGCCGACTCTGTACCCATTTATTTGAGTTTAAATATTTAGGTGTAGTATACACAATGGGGATTAATCAGAATTTGTTGCCGTAAAGGTAAATATATTTTGAACACAACTATGTATATCCCTGTATGCTGATTTATATCGGCACCCATTCCAAGCTTAACCTCGACTATTTCTTTCTGCGATAATTCCGTTAATTACCCATCAGGCATACTATATAAATCGGCTTACAAAGGAGAAAATGAAATAGTGCCCTTTGACGTCAAACGCTTCGCGCTATAATCAATGCGTCCGCAAACAAAATCTGACCCATACAAACGCGCACACATTCTTACACCCAATTAACATAAACAATGAAGACGATTATAATTGTTGATTTATATTAACGAGTCGTACGCAAATTTATGCTAATTTATCGCGCAGGGTTAATTAATTGCTTTGTGCCGGACACGTAACCGGCTGCATATGCGGTTTCCGATAACGAGACTCCAGCCAGTGCAAAATTTAAAGATATTAGTCGGCCGCTCCATCATTTTCATACTTCATTAGTTCAGTTTTTATGGCCTTAAGTCGCTAAATCTCGGTAAGTAGGAAGGTGATTTTAATTCATTTTCGGAAAAATTTGCTTATTTTTACACGGAAAAAAGACTATAGTAAAATTATTATAGTAAAGATTATTGGAAATTTCCAATAAAATGTAGTATTAATTACATTTTTTATTAGTAATCCGTACCAAAATAATATTGTAAACATAATTTCTAATAAATTTAGTAAGATCATGTAAATACTAAAATATTGTCACGGGCACGTTTAAAATAAAAAAAGTCATTTCAATGCAACTTGTCTAATTATCCTTTTTCCCTAAATACACTAATTCCAAAAACCCATTCTAAACTTTTACCGATTATTCCTTCTGTATGGGGGTTATTATGTCACAAATTCGTATCCAGCTTGGCTTGCTGCGAGAGGTTCGTTATTAGAAAATACTGATGTCTTTCCGTAGTCGCACAGGTTCTTGAAGAAGTCTAAGAGGAAGTCGTGGTCAAGACGAAGTGTAACACGAAGTGTTCTATCGCGTCACCGGACACTTCCCAGCAGATCTCCGAATATCTCCCCGCAGCACCGTAGTAACGCGCGCAACCTGTTGCGCGCAGCACTCGAGCCGGGCTACGGGGTCGCCAAAAGGACCCGAAGCGTGAATATCCGTTAAAATAGGGTTAATTGGTAACAATATATAGTCAATTTTAACAACCACTAACATAGTAAGGATTTTTTACGATTAATACGTTTATTAAACTAGTGGAGCAGACTGTGAGTTTCTTTACCTCCTAAGGATTTTATTGTACGATTTCTTATAAAATATTTAATTACAATTTTCATTATTAATCCGCACCAAAATAATATTGTAGGTTAGTTTAAAGAATAAATGAAATTCAGTTTTTATGTATGTCACCATTAAAGTTGGAACCTTATGGGGGGAAAATGTATTGTTCGATTTAGATAAAATTTGACTTCACCATAAGTTTTTGCTTCAATAAAGACCAAAAAGGCTGTAATTAAATGGGACCGTGCGGTTTTTGTAGTCAGATTTGACATTTTTTCTACAAAATATCAAATAATGGCATTTTTTAAAATTATTTGAAAAGTTTTTTTGTAATTTTATGCGCACACGCCAAATTTGAAACACTTATGATAATTTTCGTTTTCTATCTATTTTCATTCAAAACGATTAAAGAAAAACGGACTCTACCGCCGTAATTATAAGCAACGGGGCGCTTTGTTCTAATATGTAAATTTTTTTCAACGTATTTATTATTTCAAAAGCAAGACTCTCCTCTTCGTTGGTTAAATCTTTAAAGTTCTGAGGAGCTTGCTCCAAAGATGGCAACATGTGCAATTTAATTTGATAAAGAATGAATTTATACGATGAGTATTGCATAACTATATAGATTTACGGGTGGTAAGGTCAACCTCCCTTTTTAGAGAAAATAGTTATTGGCCAAAGATGGATAGAATACAAAAATTAACATAAGTAAATCAAATTCGGTATGTAGGCACAAAATTACAATGCAAACAACTTTTACAAATAAATTTGTGTAAAATTCGATCGATAAAGGACATTTTTCGACATTTTGTGGAGAAATTGGCAAATTTTACAGTTAACAGAAGCCGCATGTTCCCATTTAATTATGTCATCTTAGGTCTCTATTGAAGCAAAAACTTATGGTGAAGTCAAATTTTACCTATATCGAAAATTAAACATTTTCCACGTATGGTTACAACTTAAATGGTAACAGTGTATGTCAAATTTAAATTTTAGTAAATTTATATGCAGATTTGATGCATTAACCCCCCTCCCCCCCAAACCCCCGCCCCGGTACAATTATTAGACGTATCAGGACGTAAACTACTCTGCCCTAAACGAATCTATTTTCTTTCAGTTCGAAAAAAAATATTAACCCTGGATCGTTGTTAACGAAATAACCTTATTAATTTGGACGTGAATTTTTGAATATTCTCTAATGAAATGGGGTAGTGTATTAGAGATTGAAACTTTTGTCCGTTTTTCTATTTCCAATCACATAAATCTTTCAATTACAGAACTTCACCATACGCGCAAATTGTAGGCAGACGGAATTTTTTCCGTAAAAATTATTTAACGTTTAGCCATGTGTCATGTTTCGTTCAAACGCCTTAAATTTTTCATGAACCAATTTAAAAAATCCAAAGCGAACTCCATTATTTTAAACAAGTTTTCAATTCGGGCCAATTAAAATGTGAAATGGCTCTATAATTGGAACAATGAAATACAAAAAAAAAACTAGATAAATTATTTGACAAAAAGGAGATTTAAAAATCGTAATGTCGCTTTGTCGGACATGACAATACAAATGTGGGGTGAATAATGACAGTGGCACAGCCAGCATTTGGGCGAGGGAGGGGGGTTATTAAATTTATGGCTGATAAGAATATACAGGGTGTAAAAAATTCGTCCTTCCAAGTCGGTTAAATTGGGGCGAAGTTGCATAATTATGGGCACAATAATATACCGCAAAGAAATCAAAAATAAGTCTATTTTGCGTTTTGGTTTTTATTTTTTCCTGACTTTGCTCGAAGAGATATACAAAAGTAACTTTCATTTTCTCATTCCTACTTTTTATTCTCCACGAGATGGCATCATCAGAACTTTAACTTTAACTTTTTTTTTTAAATACGTGCCCGGATATTTTTGTTTAAGTTATGAAAGAGGAAGTAAATCTACGTTCAGTAATATACAACACTTACTGGTTTTCCGACGTCTTGTTCTTTAAATTGCCATCTTCATTAACCGTGCGTCATGAAAATGGTTTATTACTCCTGGGAACGCTTAATATTTTTTTTTAAATCGAATGTCTAAGTACTGAAGTAAAAACTAAAAACCCTTAACATTACCCCACGTGCTGCCACGCCATACACGTCTGGTTGTACTTAACAACTATACGAGCCCTGTCTCGGGGAAGTTGGCCCAACTATCAAAACTACATTTTTTTATGAAATTTGTCATATTAGCGAAAACGTATTTAGAACTAAAATGTATTTCTGATAACATACTATATTATTATTAGCCTAAAATACTACTCTTTTTTGTAACAGAGAAAAAAATATCTTACAAATCCAAAAAAACTGTCGATTAATAAAAATCAACGAAGCAAAATAGCAATAACACTGCGTTACATCGCATTTTCTACTGATTACTGCTTCGACGCGTCTTGACATAGTATCAACTAATGTTTGGTAGTCATCTGAAGTAAAACTGTTCCAAATTTCTTGGAGACGGGTTCGCAATTCTGGAACCGTTCTTGCGGGATTCGATCGGAACGTTTTCTTCATGATATGCCACAAGATTTCAATCGGCGATAGATCTGGACTACTCGACGTCCATTTTAAAACTGGAATATTGTTTTCTAACATTCAATCTTTTACTTTTTTAGCCGTATGGCAAGCGAGATACATTCAATATTGTTTAAATGCATTTGTTCAATTTGGGGTGTTAAGTTATTTTGAAGCACGTTAATGTACTTATCAGCATTCATAATACCTTCCACAAAGTGTAAGTTTCCCACTCCACTTGCTGACATGGATCCCAAAATCATAACAAAGCCGAGAACTTAACTTTTTTTGTAAGACCGTCATTCTGAAATACTTCTTCTTTAGTTCTTATGACACGACTCCTACTATCACCAACGCATACTTCAAATCTGGCTTCATCGCTCCAAATAATGGAGTTCCATTGGTTCGGAGACCATAATTTGTGTTCTTTGGCCCACGCTAGTCTGTGTTTCTTCTGAATCTTTGTCAGGAAGGGCTTCTCCTTTGTCTAGAATTATTGAGTTAAGAACGATTAATAAAAAAATAATTTAAGCTTACCTTGTAAGTTTTAAATCCCAGTTTTGGGCAGCTCTATGACAAGGTGCTCTTGAAAACTTTTTTGTGGTTGCCTGATTCCATAATATTTTCAATTCGTTATAATTAGCACGACGATTTTACTTGAAAATCCGTTTTAAGGCTCTTAAGTTAGTATTGGAATAACGCGGACGACTTCCAGTTCTGGGTTTTTGAGCCACAGCCTACAAAACAATTGTACTTAGGGGCTGTATACTGATGTCTATACGGAGGAAAAGTGATTGGTATCAAAATGATGGGGCTTCAATCTCTCACAAGAAATTAGGAATGCTACAAGAAATAACATGATGAAAAGAATACATAAATGCTTGGAAGTAAATGGCAATCATTTCGAACATATTTTAAAAATATAATCAAAAGATATTAGGTATAATTTTCAAACACATTTTTAATTAAAGAATTTAAAGTTTATAAACTTGTTTCCTTGCTATTTTTAAAAAAATAATATTTAAACCATTAAATTTAAAACAATCAACTGCATTTTATTTATAAATTATTAAGAAACACTTTAGAATATTGTATTTTCCAGCAATCAATCACTTTTCCTCCGTATAGACATCAGTATACAGCCTCTAAGTACAATTGTTTTCATAACACACTTGAACAAATAGTATTTTTGGAATAAAATTGGATTTTTTGAGAAAACGCTTTGATATAGGTATAGGACAGTAAATACTATTTATAAAGAACAACTAATTTGCCATCAAATTAAATAAAAATATACAGGGTGTTCCATTGTGAATTCTTTCACAATGAGGCTTGAATTGTGACCACCCTGTACATTTTATGCCGAATTTGAAATGTTTTTGATACTTGATGATCTTCTAGCTATTCGGTGAGAAAAAATTTTTAGTCCAAGCGCTATGGTAAAAAAATTATATGGATTATTTCATCGTCGTGCATTTGCCAAATAATTACAAAAAGTCCAGATATCTCAAAAACTAATAGAGTCTGACAAAAATATTTTGTATAAAATGTGCTTAGTATTTAATGCTTAATCGAAAAATGTAATCAAAATTACCATGTTGTATTTAAAAAACGAAAGTTGGCAGCTACTTCCGGTATAACCGGAAATGACAGAAACATGTCAATATTTTAGTTAAAGAGAGCATATCGATAAACCCAAATCCCCAAAGTTTCAGGAACATATATATTCAGTAGTTCTCCATAAAGTTCTAATGCACGCTCGTCGTGAATCACCCTGTATATAATCTTTTTGCAAGAAGACATTTTGAAATGCCCTCAAATAAATTCACAAATATCATGTTTTGGGGCGTTGGGCCAACTTCACTGAGACAGGGCTCCTATACAGCGTGTCCAAGATAAGGAGGGCCAGTACAGGTATCTCGGAAACCGTAAGAGATAAGCAGTCGGTTAAATGAAGGTAAAGTTGCGCATTTACGTGCCTAATAATACCTCGGGTGTAATTAATCCGATTCGGTTTCGCATTCGCATCACATTGAGATATTCGGATGCATCCGAGTATCTCAATACTCGAATTCAACCTTACATTGCTAACACAGACTATCGTCTAAGGCGAGGAAGAGGCACCTGACCCTACTTCCTTGCAATAGTCGCCAATATTAAATTTTATTTCGAGCAACAAATAAAAAATATCCTGTTGGATGCTGGTTTTTTCACAGACCCTGTATAAATCCATACATTTTCCTTAAAAACCACGTAAAGATATCAACAAAAGAAAGGATATGATTCAAGATAAATCAGACATTAAATAATTACAATAATATCCCAAGAATCCGATCCCCGAAGACCTCATTATGCAAATCCCGAGTTTATACAGGATGTTGTATCTCGCCGGCGGTAATTGCCACTTTTTAATAAGTTTTAATGCGTGTCATCTGTCGATTTTATTGATTCTACAAGTATTACGTGACTTTGCACTTTTTCTCACTCTAAGTACACGGGATTCGCATTTAATTGGGTGTTGAGAAACCATATATGATATATGGGCGATTCCACCGTTTACATTGGATTTCAGGTCGTCAGATTTCAAACAAAAGAACTGAATAATTATCGTTTTGGGGCGAGTCGGTTGTTAATATTTATTTATTTGAAAATAAGCCAACCAAGGGAAAGATTTCGACCTGGGGAAAACTCCTTACGTGTCATAGAGAAAAACTACATACATTGTTTTTACATCGACCCCTGAAATCTGTCCACATGCACAGTACGCCATAGGTACAGTACGTTTCACGAAATTTGGATACTACTTAATGATTTCCTGGGTCGGTCCCATTGTGCCGACAAGAGCTTGGCAATAAACAAGTGAAGTATGAAGGGACGGACTAAGGAAAACAAGTAATGATATGATTATATTAATGTAATCAAATGAAATAACATTTTTTTTTAAATATTACTAGTCATATTTATTTACATTTATAATGTCATTCTATAGATAGTTCTGTCTCGCTATCGCTATCCTCATCAAAATTAATTATAATTGGATTAATTATACGATCCAGACTAATATACGAATTTTCTACAGTTATTACGTGACGGACTGAATTTTCCAACTACCTGGGGGAATGTCATGAAAGCATTTTCGTATTAATTCTACAACACTAGAACTTAAAGTCGGAGAAATATTTTCAGACCTAACCAGTGATTTTAACTGGTGCCACATATGCTCTATGGGGTTAAAAATGCAATAATAGGGTGGGAGCCGTAGCACTGTATGTCCAATTTCTTCTGCCAATGTGTCACAAACATATACTTTTTTTATACAAAATGTGAAACTAAAAGATCACTTTTTTTATAACTTTCTTCAAAATATATATCATTCGCCGCCATGTAGTTCTGAATCTCCAATTTTGTATTATTTGAGCTTGGAGCTTTATGTAATTGGCGACTGTGATAGCTCGCATTGTCCATTACTATCACGCTATTCTGAGAAATGTTTGGTAAAAGACAATTCTTGAACCATTCCTCAAAAACTAACAAATTTTACCACAAAAAGATATTTAAATATAAATTAAGCAACCTAACCTACCTGATGTGCCTATATTTAATTATAATTATTACAATCCGGTCCTTTCCACATAATAATAACAAACGGTCATAAATAATGGGATGGCCACAGGTACTTTTACTGCAATAATTAAGTTATATCCATTTTTCGTGAAACAATATTTACACGTGTCCACTTGGCAAGCGTGTTTGGGGGGGGCTTTTGTTTTGAGGGGGTCAAAGCATGGAAAAGTTACGAAAAGTAATACCCTGCCGCGTTAGTCAAACCGGTATATATTTTATTTTTCGTGTTAAATTGATGGTTTGGGATGGGAGGGGGGGGGGGGGGGGAGGGTCATGACCCCCACGACCACTCCCCTGGATCCGCGGTTGCGATCACACCGACAACGTTGTAGTGTTTACGAGATTAGTATTCATTCATATTTTGGCTCGCGGCTATATTTTGGACTGTGACGCACATGTAGGACGTAGTTGCCAGAGTGCAGTTGGATTAGTTCAAGATTCGTTTGATACTTTTAAGTATAATAATATTTTTTTAAGAATCTCTCATCGCCTTTTCAAAGTTTATAGTAAAATTATTGGGAAATGAATTTATTTTAAGAGCAATTGCGGATTAACCTTAAACTAGTTGTAATTGTCAAATTAACAAATATTTAATTGGTATTTTGATATATATCTTTGCGATAAATATGACAATCTGGCTATGCTGCAATAATGACCCAAAGAGATGGGAAAGATTGTTTGCATTCGTTGCGTAGGCTAGAAATGCACATTTTTCTATCTGTAGTTTGTAAGATCTTTGAGAGCAAACCTGTCACTTGTATATTAAAATTCACAAATCACATTAAAAGAAATTATGTACTTCTACAAATTGTCGCTGCATTCCAACAACCACTTAAAATTTGCCATATTAGTTGTGGACACTTGTACTCGTTGACACTAATAAATAAGAATAAGGGTGATTCCACGGAATTAGAGTTTTTTTATTGCATTCAAAAAGAAATTAATGTGATTGGTTATATACACGACGAACCACTGCCACCCATCCATATGTGGTTAAGCTTAGTACTCCTCGAACTTCATTATTTAAGAATTTTTCATCTGGAGGACGTCATCCTTATGAAACGACCTTCCCGAGGTCGTTTTTCCCCACGAATATAACCTTCAACGATTCAAAACTAACGTGAATCGCTTTTTACGCACACGCACCACTCGCAGAGTGCCCTAAAGGATTTTTCCGATAGTGCTTGGTATTTGATCAAAAAAAAAAAAACTAATAATATAGATTCCAACGAGAACCGAGTACGCTCGATCTCGGTGTCATGTTGTCGAATCGAATTAATCCTATCGAATCGATCACTCTTGTACTCAATACTCGAATCGATTCTTGTGTACTCGATTCTAAAGTAGAGAGAGTAGAGTAGGAAATTTAGAAACACACACATATACAGGATGTTATGGAAATGACTTATTATATTTAAATAGGTGACTCCTAGGGTGTCCTAGAGAACGTCTACATACTTTTTTTTTAATCGAATATCTAAATACTAAGGTAAAAACTCTTTTTACCCACATACTGTCGCGCCGTTCCATCTGGATTCAATTAGCAACAATATGGGTCACTAGAGTATACTAACAGTGTTGTCAGATCACACCGCGTGTCTCGCCCTTGCTTGAATACCAGCCGTGCGCCACTATTGTTCCTTCAGTAGTAACAATCCCCAGACTCGGAGGTGTAATGGCGCTCTCAAGGGTTCCACGTGCTTGACGTATACGAATTTTAAACGTTTTGTTAAAGTCTGTTTCGTTGCCGTTGATAGCTCGATACCCTCATTAAAGATTCAAAACAAGGGCCCGGTGGCCTAAAATATTTTACCTATAAAATGGTCTTTTTACGTACATCTAGCATAAAGATGAAGAAATTTTGACCTATTCCACCGGGTAACAGATAAAGTAACAATAGAGCCATAAAATGAAATGAAAGGATAATGATTAAAACGGCCCATCATGGTCGGAGAGTTGGGTTTTTAATGTAACCGCTTATTATTTTATTTAAATGTAATAGATTTTATGATTTTATGAATTTATTTACAAGAAAACTAATTTATTTACAGATCAAAAAATATTGACAATTTCAATAATTATAACTCGATAAAATGGTCCTCAGAAGAATCTGAAGAGTCATCATGTCCTACGCTTATTACTAAAGGCTCAATTTCCATAGTTGTGTCAATTACGTTGTCAAGTTCCCACATTTTTTGTTCCTCTACTATAGCATGTTTTATGGCGTTTTGCCAATTTTCTGATGACACATTTGCTAAAGAATGAAGCAAGAGGTGTCGTACTTCTTGCATTTTAAAAGTTTTGTTATTTCTAGCAACATATCCTTTTACTTGAGCCCATATTAATTCGATAGGATTTAGCTCACAATGGTAAGGTGGTAAACGGAGCACTATAATACCTCGATCTCTTGCCATCTCGTCAATAACATACTTTTTATACTGTGATTTATGTAGCCTAACAATATCCAAAAGTTCTTTTTTTACCATGGTATTATCGTAACTCAATTCCTTTCGTTGTAACCAGTTTACGATTTCCGCCTTTTTCCATGAAGTTGTGGGAAGATTCTCTTTTAGCCTAGAGTGATAGCTGGCATTATCCATCACTATTACAGAATTAGCGGGAATGTATTCTATCATTTGCTTAAAATATTCCTCGAAAACATCAGCAGTCATTTCTTCATGATAGTCTTTAGTAGAATTCGACTGGAATTGTAATAATCCTTGATCCAAAAAGCCATTTGAACTTCCTATATGAGTTATAATAAGTCTGCGTCCCTTTCCAGATGGTGGTCTAAGTCCTGTTGACCAGCCTTCCATGACAGCTTGTCGAGAACTTAGGACATTTTTATCTTGCCAAACTTTAGATACGGTGTGCCCTTCGTTCAGCCAAGTTTCATCCAAATAGAAAATGTTTTTGCCTTCGCTGCGGTATTTTCGGATGGACCTTAAGTATTGACGTCTCCAGCAAATAATATCTGCTCTATCAATAAGAAAAGATTTTCTGTTTTGCTTCTCCCATCGAAAGTTCATATCATGAAGTATTTTCCATAGTTTCGTTCGTGATAGCTGTGGTAAGTCCTCGTCGTAGTTAATGGCTTGTAAAATTTTGTCTATAGTTGGTATTTCCTTGGCAAAATAAAAACTATGTACTTTTCTTCTAATACCATTTTTAATGAAATTGTCAATTTCTAACGGTTTCTTTCCTGGGAGTGGTTTTGGCTCACTGAGGTTCTTAGATTTTCTTTCACGCAAGAACCTATATATAGTAGCCTCTCCAACTCCTACCATATTGGCACACTCTGCAATGATGCTACGAACATCACTTGCAGGTTTCTGGTACACTAGAGCATCATGCACGTTTAATATTAATGTCTTTTCTCGGAGAGAATATGCACTCTTGCTAATTTGACGAAGACACGTTGGCGAAAAACTTGAAGCCATTGTTACAAGTATAGGAAATAATTCAACTTTGAGATAATGCAGTATCTAAATACAACTAACTACATAGTTTGACAAACGCACATCAAATGGCGTAATAACATCCTAAAGCAGGCAAAAATAGGTAAATTAATTACCCCTGTTGTACCTACTTTAACCCTAATCCTACTTAACAATGGACAGAGGTCAATTTTCTTATTAAATAAGGTAATTACTATTGGCAACGCCTATGGTTTACGGTTGTTTTATGGCTTCAACCCTCGATATGAGCTATCAACTGCAACAAAACGGACTTTAGTTAGAATTACCCGATTTTTTTTCTGTTGTGAAATAATTCATAATAATAAATATTGTGATGTGATTTCAAATTTCTGTGATATTACCCATTGTTGGTAATTATAAAACGGTGCATTATAAAACGGATTATAAGATCGCAGGTAAGAGATTATGTACCTTACAATTGTAGTATTTTTTTTTTTAAAAAAGTTTGAAAAAGAAGTGATAACGCCGCGTCAAAGACGTCTTGTTGTAAAAACTGAACACGTGCGTTTACAATTCTGTATTGCAATATGACAACACCGCCTATAATGCGCTAACCTCTTTTGAACCTCGAGACGGCCTTAATAAACTATTGATTGCGAAGGTCCTCAGGAGCGGCCACGTAAATTTTGAGATTTCATATAAAGTGTATATTTCGCTTATTAATTCAAAGCGCCATTTATGGTTACTTTTCTTCAATTTATTTTCATCTCAGGATTTGCCGGTTTAAATATAATAAGTCAATTCCATAACACCCTGTATTTAGTAAAATACTTTTACTTAATAGATACACATGACAAATTCATTCAATATAATTAATAATATAACTTTCGATTTCAAACACAGGAGGGCAATCAGCAGAAATTTGTCATCATTGATTCCTGTTTAAAAAGGATCTTATATTATGTCTCTGGACTATCCCATATTTGACCGTTATCTTTCCCCTTATGCACTTTCATTAAATTACCTCAAATTCGACCATGATGGTTAAAAAATGGAAGCCATGCAGGTGTAAGGAATTCCTAAAAAATCTCCACTGCTACTGCTGAGAGACAAGTAAAAATTAATACCATAACTTCTTGATCGTGATATATACGACTTAATTTAAAAATGTTCACAATTTACCAACACACCGAAATTATATTTGTCAACGTCATACTTCTTAACGGTTAAATATTACGATCCGGTGTTGATGCACAGGTCACACGAGCTTCATTGACAGTAAAGTAAAATATTACTTACCAATAGATTATTAGCACAAGTGAAAATTACTCTCGCGTAAGACGAGTTGGACTTTGGAAGCCTGGTGTGTTGCTATTATAGTTCCCTTTGGCATGTATTCAACAGAAATCCTTCTTTTCTTCTTATATAAAATTGCGTGTTTCGTTTCATTGTTTTTTTTTATATTATAAAAATCCTTTAGGGCACTCTGGGAGTGGTGCGTGTGCGCAAAAGGCGATTCACGTTGGTTTTGAATCGTTGGAGGTTATATTCGTTGGGAAAAACGACCTCGGGAATTTGAAGAATGGATGAAAGAATTCTTAAATAATGAAGTTCGAGGAGAACTAAGCTTAACCACATATGGATGGGCGGCAGTGGTTCGTCGTGTATTTCTGATATTCGCCGCTCTGGGCGGAATTAAGAGTGCAAGTCAGCCGAGCACTTTCCATGAAAATATCTGTAAAAGAGAGTCAAATCCCCAACATGTCTTCGATGTTCTAGGCTGTCGAGGTTCTTCGTCAGCTCGTGGTCTTCAATCAAACGAATGGCCCTCCTTTCGATGGAATCCAGTAGCCGAAGAGTATGTTTAGGTGCAGAGCTCCAGACATGAGAGCAGTACTCTAGTGATGGTCGAATCTGGGCTTTGTATAGTGTCAAAATTTGTTGAGGTGTGTACAACTTTCTGGTTCGGAAGAGTACACCAAGTTTCTGAGAAGCTATCTTGGCGATTGCCACAACGTGGTTATGCCAAGACATATTTCCTCCCAGATTGACGCCCAGCAAATTGATAGATGAAGCCAGTGGGGTTGCGTATCCGTCCATCACTATATCCGGTTCTGTAATGTTAACCTTTTTAGAGAAAACTGCTGCCTGGGTTTTTTTTAGCGTTAAATTCGACTTGGTTAGTGTCACCCCAAGCCAAAATTTCTTCCAAGTCTTTGTTGAATACTTCATGCTGTCTGCGAAGATGTGCGTCAGCAGCCGATGTTTGTGCATTCAAAGAGAAAGATGAGATAATGGTGCTATCGTCAGTAAAACTAAATATCGGATTTTTCGTTTTCACTAGAAGGTCGTTAATGTAGAGTAAGAAGAGAGTGGGAGACAATATGGACCCTTGAGGAACACCGGAATTGATGGTGAAGGTCTCTGAGAGAAATCCGTCAATCCCTAAGGTACTGTGTTTTTAAATTTTCTTGAAATATTTCTCTTTCCTACCATTTCCGGATATAACGGAATTAGCTATAAAAATAATTTTAAATGTATACTTTTATTGAAATATTGTATTTTAATCATGATTGTAAACATATAAATTAAATTGTTTTTGAGGTATTGACACAAATCCGTCATCAGTAATATTTTTTCAGATGGTTGCATCGACATACACGGAAAGAAAAACCACTTAGTTACACAACAACAACTTTTCCACGGGCATTTTTTAGTACAAGCCAGAGGAAGAGTATTTCCGGGATAAAACTTGATTTTCGCACGGTTCTGATTTTGTCTTTCTCATAGTGATTATTGGTGAAAGATGGGCCCCAATACAACAATTTTGCGGACAAAAGATGTTTATTTTTGGTCGGAGAACACGATACGCCAATAAAAAATATCGAGTTCCATTTTAAAATCTTAACTTACCCCCACCAGCGCCCGGTGGTTGAGGGGGTGGGGTGGGGGTGACTTAAATTGCAAACTATTCCTCCTTCAAAACCAAACAACTTTTTCCCCATACATTTTCCGCTGCAATGCAATGCACCGGAATTATTCCGGGGTACCGACCTTTTTTCAACACCGTCTATACTTGTACTAAAACTATTATTGAAAATAATAAGGATATCCGATTCTATCAATTTATGTAAATCTCTAATTTAAATTTATAAATTGTAGATTTTATGGTAAATAACGTTCTTACATCATTTTGAACTAATATAAAAAAGAAACACATTTGAGCTAAATCCGATGATAAATTTAAAAAAAATACAGAAATCACAAAGATTTGAAAATTTTCATGATAAAAAAGTGTAAAACAGTACCCAGCTAGTTAATACAGATTAGAATTAACTAATTCGCTGTTATTTGCCAAATGCTAATAATTTCGCTAATTCGACTAATCTACTAATTTGCCTTTCCAATTGAAATAATACCGTGGTTCTAAAACTATAATTGGTTTAGACGAACTAATGACTCTCATTAGTTAATTAGTAATTGTTGTTAGTCGATGTTATTAGGATGTGTGTTGTTTATTATTGGTGTGATTACACATATTTCAGAAAACATAACATCGGCAATCGCATAACTTTATGTCGCTAATTGACGATTAAATGCCTAAAAGCAACGCAATAAAAATCTGAAATCTTAAATGGGTGACTCCTTGGGTGTCCTAGAGAAACGCTACATATATTTTTTTAATCGACCGTTTTAAAAGTGGGGTCCAGCCCCATAAACCCACACCTAATCCGGCGTTTGTTCGGGTGCGTTCGCAATTTCACCCTGTGGTGGCATATCAGGAAACAGGTGTTACGTGCAATGTTGCCAAACTTAATGCTAAACTGAAATTCCATATAAAATTATAAAAATAGATTATTTATCTACCTACTTGTATTTATCTTTATACCTCCAGGCACAAGTTTTTTAAAAATACACTCAGATCAGATCATTAGATTTTATTACACGCGACGCGACGAAATTTGACTTATTCGTCGGCGACATTCCATTTTTCTGTCAAGTCAAACGTCCAAAACAAACTACTCGTTTTAACTGAGCAACTTAGGTTCGTCTATAAAAACAATGTCAAATAATATACAAAGTTTGGACGCGTAGCCCGAAAATTATTACAACTATTATACGCGTACCTTCTGGAAACAAAGCGGATAGCCGAGAGTGTAAATGGTACTAACTCTGTTCTTCTATTACTGACACTTGCAAGTCGCACGCTTGTACCCATAGACCTACGTCGGTCCGGCGCCGAGTGGATTGTGATTGTGTGAAAGAGATGGAGATATGGCCGCGTGAGAAAGAAAATAAAATCTTCGTCGTTCTTGTCATTTGGAGTAGAGCTGGCTAATTTAATTTTGAGCTTCTCAAAAGAAAAAGTACAGTCGCAGTATTATCAGCTACCACTATCATTTTATTCAATTTGGTTGAAATTCCATTAACGCCATATCAATTAAATGCCTTGCAAGAGATCTCGCGGTAAATAGGCAAGTAATAGAGAAGAATCTCGTGAAATATCAAAGTCTCAAATATTGCCCATCTCTATTCCGAGTTTTGAAGGTATCTATTTCGTTCGTTCGTAGGTTAACTGTTTTATGGTTCGTAGATAAAATGTCATTTTTAAATTGAAGGATTGCATTGTGTGTATTTAAAATGTGTGTGTTTTAAATTAGTTAAATAAATAAATCTACGCGAGAAAAAAGGACAAAAATTAAAACAGCGTTCGCGTGTATTCTTCCATGTGAATATCTGCTATTTTTGAGGTTATGTGAGAGTTTTTTTCCTAAAACTTAGATTCTGTGTGGTTTGTGTAAAATTATGAAACTAACAATTGTATTTAAATAAGTAAAGGTAAGAAAGAAAGCATGTGTCTTAAATAAAATTGCATTTTTTTAAAGAGTTTGAACTGTAATTATTATTTAAAAGGCCAATGACGTTTGACCTATTTACTTTCCTGTGCTTGTAACGAATTTGAAATTTGTGTGTGATATTACCAGTATTTGTTTTGCAGAACATCTTTCGTCGTCGGTTTTCTGGAATCATCTTTGTTCATAAATATGATAGAATAAACCCGCCCATGGGAAATTTGTTATTATTTAATATGTAAATGCAAAATGATTACTATGCATATGTATGTACAAATAAACATAACAAAAATATACAATTTTAGTTAGGATGTATTACTAAAAAAATCTAATAACGTAGTTTGACGTGTTTGCGTTTTAAACTTGCACAATCTAGAAAATGTAATTCCAAGTCTGATAACAATTCCATTGCTGTAGAGTCACATCTATTCTTTGCATACTCTTATAATTCCTTTACCATACTAATGGCTTGTTAATTGGTGACATTTGTTTGATTACTGTATTCAACTTCTTCATCAGAGTCCTCAGATAGTGATGTGGTTTCAGTTTGGACTACATAATCGGTAGGAATGGAGTCACTATCTTCTAATAGCACATTGCTATCAATGTTAATGAACTCGCCCAAATCATTGTTATCAAGTTACAAACTTCCACAACATCAATATTCTCTTTCAGACTCAAAACGCGACATTTTTATGCCATTGTTTACGATTTTAACCTTACAACTCACAAATAAACGGCGGACTGCTGTCTGGGAATGGAATCACACATACTTTCATTCGGCGAACTCCTTTCGCGCTGCCACTCGTACGTGATTGGTTGCCGGTCTGTCTTCAGAGAGTTTTTGCACCGTACTTATTCGTCTCCCAAATACTTTAAACATTTTTTTGCCCGTTTAAAGGAGGGTTTTCGCACTCTTTGTATGAAAACAGCCTGTCCGCGTCCGCCCAAGAGAGGTTGATTTTCATGGAATTTCATATACCTAGTTCCGGACTATGAAAAAATGTCCGCTTAATAGAGATGTCCGCTTATTAGAGGTGTCCGTTATGACAGGTTTCATTGTATATGTTTTAGTATTTATTTGATTTTACTAAATTTATGACAAATTCTAACTACTTATACTTTTTTTAGGATTTATGAATATTATTTTGGTACAGATTACTACTAATACAATATTTTATTTCACAATAATATCTCTGCTATAATAATTTTACTATAGCCTTTTTTCCGATCCACCAGAGCCGTTAACAAAAAAGAAACACTGCATTTCATTAAAACTATTCAACGTTTGACCATCTACATTTATTCTCAAATATGTTTAAGTGAAAATAAGAACAATAAACATAAAAAAAGACAATTAGTATCGTCAACGTTTTACGGGCCAACACCGTTACCAGTGACAGGCGACAGGCCAGCGTTTTTCTCATAACTTTTTTCTACCTTCTTAAAATTAAATTGTTTGAAAAAAAAGTCGCAGCGGTAAATTTTTTCGTCGCTCAGGCATTTTTTAAATTTTTAGAATTATTACGAAACCGCGTCCAATTGTATTTTATCTTTTCCATAAAAGAATGCTGCCTCGTTTTCGGGCCCGCCGCGCGCTTTGGCGGTTTCGGACGGCTTGAAGAACGAGGGAATATGTCAAGAATATACGCAGAACCGCATTTAAAGTTTTCAATATACAGGGTCATTTATGGTGAGTGGCCTATTAAAATAAAATAAAAAAAAATGCCTTGCACAGGGTGTTATGGAAATGACGTATTATATTTAAACCGGCAATTCCTGGGATAAAGACAAATTGAAGAAAAATAGCCATAAATGGCGCTTTCAATTCATTCAGCGGTAAAAGTGACCAAAGCAGAAAAACACCTGTGTGGCACTGCGATACATGTAAGCAATCAAGTAATTCTGGCCGGTGTTGTCATATGTACACCTTAAACTCTTTAAACAAAATACAAAAAATTAAAACACTTTTCCATTCTGTAATACCTTTTTGTACAATTGATTGAAAAACATTTACGACGGACTATGTTTTAAACAACCCGAAAAAAACATATGGAATATAATAGCCACGTACGTCACTAGGTCAAATGCCAATGACCTCTTGACGCCTTACATCGGCTGAGCGAAGTAGTTTCATATAGCGTCGCACGCTTGCGTCTGTTAGTTGAAGACCAACCAGCGGCCGGATACATTGTATCTCGTCGATCACCAACACACTCTCAGCAATCCGCTCTGTTTTTTCGGTTTACGCGTGTATCTTGCCGGTCCATAAATAATAAATAAATTGACACGTTCCTTCTTGACGTCAAATTTCGTCGCGTGTAATAAAATCTAATAATCTGTAGTATAATCTGTATTATTGTATTTTCAAATGCTAACTATCGGTTCTGTTTCACTATTACTGTGTGTACATAAAGTGTTTCCAAGAGTGTTCCCATGAAAAAGAAAAAAAACGGATTGTGTTTGTGCCTGGATTTCCTCGCTCTTTAGTTATAAAATAATTTATTTTTATAATTTTATATGGAATTTCAGCTTTACATTAAGTTTGGCAACATTGCCATTGGCTCTGGGTGAAATGTTGTACAGTAGCGCGGACTGACCTGTGAGTAAGAGTGTTTATTACCCCACTTTTAAAACGGTCAAATTAAAAAAAATAAAATATGTAGCGCTTCTCTAGGACACCCAATTTCCATAACACCCTGTATATTTTCGCATTTTTCAATTCTATGTAAAAGTCCCAGCAACTTTCCAACCGTTTCCGAGATAAAATTCATCAAAGCAATTTTTTATAAAAATTACATTCCAAAGCTATTTTGACTAGTGAATCGCTCGAGCTTGAAATTTTTATCACTAAGAAGAATGTGTTGAGCAAACACCAGTGGTTGTTTTTGTAAGTTTTAGAAGTTTAGTCTACAGTTTTTATTATGCAAGAAAGGAACAGTTGATTCTAATTTTTGTAAATATTACATCCTTTAATCTTTTATGAATTTACAATCGCCGCTGACTAGACACAGTCAAAACAAAACCCCTGTCGCGATGAATCCACTAAGGGATTTGGCATATTTTACCTTCTCGTTTATGTGCCTTTAACAAAGACGTATGTCGTGTCAGCTTTCTGAGCGTCAATCTCGACGTCGCCAATCGGCGGTTTTTCGCTTAAATTTATAACACTAATTTTGACCTTTTGATTTAAAAGTTTGAGAAAATGTAGAAAAGCTAAGGATCTTCTTATTTCATAAACATAGTAGACATTTTTTATACAGGGTATTTTAAAAGGGATGAACTTACTCCTCCTTCCAGCGGCCCGAGGATCGTGGTTCAGGACCTAGCGGTTAACGCGTAATGTACATTCAATTAATAGGTGAAAGTGATTAGTTATACACGGAAAAAACACTGCAGTAAAATTATTATAGTAAAGATTTTATGGTACGATTTCCTTTAAAATATAGAATTAATTACATTTTTCATTAATAATAATGTATAATGTATAAAAAAGAATAGTTAGTATTTCTAGTACAATCAAGTAAATACTAAAATATATTTTCAACTTTACAACAAAGTGAAAATAATTTATTTATAACTCCAGTAGTTAAATATTTTAAAATTACTCACTAATAAGTATTGTACCTTAAGTTTTTTTTATTGTAAAAAGTCCAAGTTTAACACACAAGCATACGAGTATATATCCATAAATTCTGTTTAGTTTTATTATATTTCCAGTAAATTTAACTAAGCTTTTCTTGCCGTGTATAATTATAGCATAATTATATGACAGTTAATTGTATTTGTCGTAAAATTAAACATATTTCTATGCATACCTACTTAATATTTAACTGCAACAGCTGATCAGCAGCTTAACTATGTAGCAACTATACAAGAGTGATAATCGCATCTAATAAATTTCGTCGTTACATTGAACGCGAAAGGTATACAGGGTGTTATGGAAATGACGTATTAAATTTAAATGGGTGACTCTTGGGGTGTCCTAGAGAAGCGCTACATATTTTTTTTTAAATTGAACGTTTAAAAAGTGGGGTAATTCACCCACAGGTCACTCCGCGGCACAATCATATTACACTGCCCAGCTGTGTAATAAACACATGTTCTGGCGCAATGTTGTCAAACTGTAGAAAAGTGTAAAACTTTAGATTCTTACAAAAATAAATATTTAGCTTACTTAGAAATTAAATCCAGGCCGCCGACACGAGTAAGGAATCCAGGGCACACACAGTTCTTTTTCTATGGGAAGAGGTTTATGCTCATCACGTGCCCTGATGATAGTGTGGTACTGCATAATAAGCTTATACCCACCAAACCCCATTCGGCCTCTTATTTCCAATCTCGGAACATAACCGGCATATCGTCGAAAGAAAAAAATACATAGTGAAACAGCAAACTACACTAAATCACTTAAAGAAACACACAGACACCCACGAGTTTCAAATTAGTGTTTTTGAAGATATGCACCTATTATCAGATTACAAAAAAGCACTAAACACTAACGCATAATTACAGTTTACAATAATAACACTACCGTACACATAGAGCAACAGCACTTGATACAAATTATTTCGCAATAGAAATTCAGAAATAACAAAAACGCTAATTTCTAATGGATTGGCCTAAACATAAAATTTATTAATCCTTTTCTGAAGAATGATGAAATAATTTGACAGACAGGACCTCCCTTTCATATAGATTATAGACGCGTCCAAGGGTAGAATGCTTCCTGCATATTCGGAAAATAGCGCGCTAACTAGCGCGGTTGCCACTTCCGAGACTATAATTATACAGGAAATAATATTACAGAAGGAAATTCCCCACTTTATGAATATAATCTTATAAAACATCGAAAGTGGCAACGCTGTATTTTTAGATATTAACCCAAGGTAGCACAATATCGATCGACCGAGTAAACCCGAACGTGTCAACCAGACTCAAACGTGTTTCACTTTCAAAATTCTTAGATGTCAAATACGTACGTAAAAATTATATTATTTTCCAGACCACCCGATGAAACGTTATACAATAAGGGCGTATTTTTGTCTACACACTTTAAAATACTAATTCAGATTGAATTGTACGGTGCTTAGATGTGTTCATGAGACGCATACAAATCTACGCGAAAACTAATGTGAGTTTATGTGTTTTTATGTGGTTATTTTGCCGGTTTTTGTCGGGGTTAGTGTTTGTTTATAAATTAAGTTGGTTTTAAATAGTCCGAAAAGGTAAATAAAATTGCATTTTTTTTTAAAGGGTGGCATTCATGAGACGCGTGCAAATCTACGCGAAAACTATTGTGAGTTTATATGTGTTTGTGTGGTTATTTTGCCGCTTTTTGTTCGGGTTTGTTCGGTTTTGACTAAATGACTAATTGACTAAATGAGAACATACATACCTGACCATTTAAAACTCCGCGGCGGTTCGTTCGAGTCAGTTCAAGTTTATAAATCAGAGATTGTTTCCCAGCGAACTGAACTGAACGTAAAGTTTATAATAATGTACCCTGAAAAACAAACAACTTCGATTATGTCAAACGGATATTGACTTTCTAAAGAGTTTACCATGAGAACATGACAACACTGCTCAAAGTTCACTGACGTTTTCCGCCATATGTTGCTTTGTTTACTTGTCCCACAGTGTCACCACCTGCATATTTTTGGTCTGACAATAGGTCATGTAGAGGGCATATTAAATTAAAGCACCATTTTTGGATATTTTTGCCGGTTTAAATATAATACGTCATTTCCATAACACCCTGTATACGCGATTAAATCAATCTCCCATTTCAGAACAAATCCATTTAATGTCTTCCTCGCAACAAAGGCGCGCGGCAGCGCCCCAACAAATAAATGACACAATAATAATTATAACGCCACCTGTCTACCCCGTCTCAGTTTCTACTCTAAAATGTTAATTTCGCGATTTAATGACTTTATTTGCCGATCAAATCAAATTACGTTCCGCCATTAAACCTGATATTGACAATTTCATTTGTGTGCACGCACTCACGCGTCCCTAATATTAAATACATTTGCAACTGGATGATACTTGGCCTTATTTTGACGTAAATTAGATTCTGTTTTAGCGTCGCCGTTATCCTTGTCGGATACGGTAAAATCAGACGAGATGAATGTACTCAGTCGGTAACTGCGAATTTATTACCATGTCGGGTGCTCGAAGAGTTCCTATTTTTAGTTAAATTGGAGAAATTGATGACTAAAACAGCCTTAATGTCTTATTCCTCCTTAATGTTTTTGCAAGTTTTTTTCGTCAACACTAAAAGAAGGCTATTATAGTACAGGGCGTTCCGTTTTCCACACTTTTATAGGGTATCGCCGTAACTGTTAGCGCTGTCAAAAAAGTAATGTATGTGTCATGTGCTTTTTTTGGGTCAAACTTAAAATGGTATGTAAAATGAAAATTTGAAAATTTTCGCTTGCTTAAGATATATTTTATATATAATCAAAAAATTGACAATTTCAAAATTACCGTATATTTTCTTAGTTAAAAGAGATACAGAAAAATGTTTTATACCGAAGTTTCTTTATATTGATTGTTGAATAATCAGCCGTTTTCAAAATAAGTATACGGGTTCATGTAAAAAATTTATCGAACCTAACCTCATTTTTTTAAATGGTGTATATTTTACTCTAAAAAGATACTATTTTAAATTATCCTTTCAAATATACTTTGAAACGAAACAAAAGATTCAGATTAAGGTAAAAAATAACGGGAATCATCGCAAATGTTCGGAATATGTCCTTAAATGGTTACCGTCTTTCCGGATAGCGAACAAAATATACATTTAGCGCCATTTCTTCGTTTTTTCCACTTTCAATATGAACTGATATCATATCAAATTTTTCAAAATGTTGATAGGTCATTTTCTGAAATGAATATGTAAAAATGAAATTGACTTTAAATGTTAATATTAAATATTAGCTTTTGTTTCATGGTCTACTGTGGTTTAAAGTAATAAAGTTTAATAAATCGCCTAGGAAATCAATATCATCCATGGTGTGTTATATATTTGAAAAGATAGTTTAAAATAGTATCTTTTTAGATTCAAATATACACGTTGTTCCATTTAAAAAAATGAGGTTATGTCCGATAACTGTTTTACCTGACCCCGTATATTATTCTTATACATTTTCTGTATCTCTTTTAACTAAGCAAATGTACGGTAATTTTTAAATTGTCAAGTTTTTAAGTTTGATCCAAAAAGAGCACATGACACCTACATTAGTTTTTTGTTAGCACTAACAGTTACGGAGATACCCGATAAAAGTGTCGAAAATGGGACACCCTTGTACAATTATTATAGTGTTTCATAGTTGATCAAACACAAGCACTATAGGAAAAATCCTTTAGGGCACTCTGGGAGTGGTGCGTGTGCGCAAAAAGCGATTCACATTGGTTTTGAATCATTGGAGGTTATATTCGTTGGAAAAAACGACGTCGGGAAGGTCGTTCCACAAGGATGAAGTCCTCCAGATGAAAGAATTCTTAAATAATGAAGTTCGAGGAGTACTAAGCTTAACCACATATGGATGGGCGGCAGTGATTCGTCGTGTATTTCTGCTATTCACAGATTTTGTATTAGGATTTCCTATAAAATATGGTATTAAATACATTTTTCATTAATAATCCGTTGATTATACACATAATTTCTAAAAAACTATAGTTAGAATTCCTAATAAATTTAGTAAAATCAAGTAATTACCAAAATATATTGTAAATTTTATAACGAATGCATGTAAGTGAAAATAATTTCTACTGATGACTATTATTGTACTTCAAGTATTTTTTATTGTAAAAATTACCCAGTTTAAATGAAGTGTTGGAAATAAAAATTACAAGAATAAAAGGCATAAATCAGATGCAGCCGATCTTTGTAACAAAAAATGGGCGGAGAACTTATACATGGAACGACCATCGATCGAAGACGTCAAGCGACGCAACGCAAAGTTACCAGTTGGATGGGCTATGACGCTTGGGAATATGAGGTGCAATCTTAAATATTTTTACAAAAGATTTTAGCAAATTTTACAAAAACTTTTTTTAGTAAATTTTACTAAAATATGATTGTTTACTAAATATTTTTGTAATTTTTTCAACAAATTTTTGTTAAAATTTTGCTATAATTTTATGACAGTTATAAGTTATTTCAATCACAGATAGAATCATAAATTATAACCGCGCGGAAACACAATGAAACGTACTTTACCTCCATACCACACCTACTAGTTTTAATTTTCATCGAAACCATAATTCAGCTGATAACTATATTCCCGGTAAAAATTACGTTAAATGGCTTAAATGTACCTATTAGTGCCCAAGCTTCCAATTAATGCGATTTTGATTATGTAATAAGCGGTGCCACCTGAGAACTAAGTGATTGCGTATTAGGAGTGAGAAAATGTCGATTTACCGCATTTAACGACCCTCTTAAAGGTTTTTGTTTCCCTAATGGGCCGCATATCGAGAAAAAAAAAAGAAAATTAATTTTATGAACTATATTGAATTCAACTAATATACAGTGTGTCTACGTAAGTTGGCGACATATGGGAAACTTTTTTATTATTAATTTTACGAAAAAAAATTATTCTTCATAAAAAGTTCTGCATGGTCCAAAACCTAAAATGCAACCATCAGATGTTAAATTTTTTCAGTCGTATACGAGGTTTGTCAAAAATGTGATTTTTGATTAAAAATAGCTTTCAAATATTCAACATTGTTTATTTACATTAAAAAAATATTTTTTCCTACTTTTTCTCTGCAATTACGTTGGAAATTTAAGTCTGCACATTAATGCATAATTAATCTAGGATGCACTGGCATTTTCTAAAACTGATATTGAAAGTAGGCTTTGCGAACTGTCTAAATATCGAAAATTCGAAAAAACGTCAACAATCGTATTTCAAAAAGTGCCACTTTTCTTAGGCAGTCTAACAGTGTTTTTCATAGTTTTTAGAGATCCGTGTTGTACAGTTTTATGTTTGACAGACGTATTTGTTTATGAAAAGTTAGACATGCCACCCAACATTAAGTCTGGAAGAGAAAATTGAGATTGTGCTAATAGTGGGTGATAAGTATAAAATATTTCGAGAAGCAGCAGACATTTTTAATTTCCGACATCCAGATAAAAATATTCACAATGAAACTGTAAGAAAAAGATTTAATAAATTTAAGACTTGTGGAGATGTACATAATAAATTGAGCAAAAAACGCCAAAGCATGGTAGAAAATAATGACATTGCGTTGCAAGTAATGCTCTCTGCAACTGAGCATCCTAAATATCCTTTGCGAAAAAGGGCATCTTTATTGCCAAAGGATGTAAAAAAAGATACAGTTTCAAACATTCTAAAAAAATACAAATATCACCCTTACAAACATCAAAGAATTCATACTTTAAGACCAGGAGATAATGATAGACGATTTGAATTCTGTTGTGACATACAGGGAATCTTAGTAGATAACTCATTTATGTCAAGGTGTATTATTTTTTCGGATGAAGCAGCATTCTCATAAAATGGGACAGTTTCTAGCCAAAACTGTCGTTGGCGGAGTGATACAAATCCATATTTTACGTTAAAAACTCGGGACCAAAATTCGTTCAAAACAAACGTGTGGTGCGGAATGTATAAAAATCAAATAATCGGACCTTTTTTTCCCGAGAAACCTTGAATGTGGATCGTTATTTGTGCTTTTTAAACAATAAAATAAATGATTTTCTTGACACCCTTCCCTTACTTTAATGTCAGAAGATATGGCACCTGCAGGATGGTGTCCCATGTCACAGCAGATTAGATGTACGTCAATACAATGAAAATATTTTCAATGGAAGAGTTTTTCATCGTTTTTCGGAAATTCCTTGGCCTCCGCGGTCTCCAGATTTAACCCCACTCGATTTTTCTTGTGGGGTTACTTAAAGCAAAAGGTTTACCTTTAAAAACCATTTCAAGATGTTGACCATTTAGAGAAAGTAATTGCAGAAGCAGCAATATAACCCCCCATATGGTTAGCTATGTCTTAAGATAATTTTGTAATAGAACTGTTACATGTATGAACAGAAATGGAGGATATGTGGAGGCATTTGTAAATTGAAGCTAGAGATTGTTCATTAGTATTTATTGTAACAAAGTAAATTATACATACAACTTATTATTCATTTAAATGCATCGTTAGAACGTTACAAACTAGTGATTAAGCAACTTAAAGGTTATCAGTGTTCAATAAAAATTAAGAGATAATTGTTTTTAAAAGTTTATTTAGAATTGTTTTATCAAATTTATAATTATTAAATGTAATGCATTAATGTGCAAACTTAAATTTCCAACGTAATCGCAGAGAAAATGTAGGAAAAAATATTTTTTTAATGCATAAGCTATTTTTAATTCTAAACATCTTTTCTTTATAACAATTTTCGATATTGTCAAAAATAAAGGTACCTACTTTACTCTAGAGCAAAAATCACATTTTTTGACAAACCTCGTATACGACTGAACAAATTTAACATCTGATGGTTGCATTTTAGGTTTTGGACCATGCAGAACTTTTTATGAAGAATATTTTTTTTCGTAAAATTAATAAAAAAGTTTACCATATGCCGCCAACTTACGTAGACACACTGTATGTGGGTCATATATGAGCGTGGATGTGGTCTATGGAAGGTTCGGCATATACAGTGTGTCCCCAGGATAAGCGAATCCGGGCCTGCTTGATTAGAAAATAAATTTTAATATATTTTGATTTTTATGAAATCGAAAAGGCATTATTTTTATTTCTGTGGCAAAGTGCCTCTTTTTTGCAAAATATCGAAAAATTTCATTAAGAAAAGTTGCTCAGAATTCAAGATTATATAAGCGGACTGAATTTAATAACCATTAGATCCTAAATTTTTTTTTGTCATATACACCCATAGTATCCTGGGACTCACTGTATGTCGAGCCACAAATCAGGCGCCAAAAATGTATCTCAGATGTGCAAAGCCTGCCTTATAGACCGTTTAGTTAGGAAACGAAACAACCTAAATTAATTACTATTGGGTGAGTTTGTATGTACACCATTAATTCAGTTTAAAAAAGTATCCTTTCCGATAAAAAAAAAAACAAAAAATTTAAAGGTTACGGACCTGTTTAACAATGTGATCCATTTTTTTTACCTGTTTCCTTAGCAGACCTGTGTGCCTGTGATTTTTGGTGACTTCGTGTCCTTTTCTAGTCGTCGGCAGCGCCGTTTTGAATTAAACATAAGGGACATGCCGAAACACCGCGCCCGATTGATCAAACTGTCCGAGAGCGGTGATTGACGGGCCATTTTAAAATTTCGGATTTCTCGATCGACCAAAATTATTATCGCCAGACGAAAATTTGTGAACCGATGATTGGACGATCTTAACCAATGCATTCGTTCGTGTACAAAATATCTAGTTCCTATAGTAAAATTATCATTATTCACAATCACTTATGATTTATAACAGTTTTATAAAAGCTCTCGATTTGCAAATTTGTTGTATATGTATATGTCCTGGGATACATTTTGTCTTTAGGGTCAAATAGCTACAAAACTACCAGCTAAGAATGTTCTTACAACCAAATTATAATTCTGTTTGAACTGAATTTTTAAAAAAATAACTGTAAGAGCATCAATAGAACTTACACGATACATAAAAACGGTTCTGTAAGCTTATTAGCTGTATAACTTGCTTGTTGATGTTCCCTAAATACTGTTACATAACGGTGTAGTAAATCTGCATTGTTTAGATTATTATAGATCTCTTTTAATGACTGTAAGAACTTTCTCAGGGAAAATTTATACACCGTGAAGCTCCATAATATTGGCTGTAAGATTATTTTACAACGTTTATATGGTCGGGTAGTTACACTGTTGCCACAACCACTACATACCACCGTGACTAGAACTCCGTAATTCGATATGGTAGGTGCATGTTGTAAAACTTATTGTATGCTACCTACGTACATATAGATCAAATTTTCGTTAAGAGAATTTGTTATGTCTCATTTCTGTTGAAATTTTAGACGTTTGCTACACCGGTGACTTTTTGCACAGAACCTAATTTCGATGAGCCGTGGTATCTAACTTGGCGTGCCAGAATGTGACCCTGACGATGACCCAGACCCCGGGTTGAAACGTTTGCTATTGCCAGCCGCCAGGGCGGCAACGATCTAATTATTTTCCTCTTTATATCTGCTCATATACGTGCGGTGCTTTAATGCCTCCCCATGATAACTTTTGGTAATTTTTTTTTCAAAAATTGTCCAGAAGGTAAATCAAAATGGCGGATGGGAGCCATCTTGGTAAAGAAAATGAAATAGAAAGAGGGATCTTGCGATACATCATTTTGAAGGTCCTATCGAGTACTTTACGATGCCAGAATACTACTTCTCTATTCGCACCCAAAACAAAATGACGGCGTTTTAAAAATTGCATAGTTATTTAGTTTGTTATTATCCTTTATTTGATTTACCGTCTTAGAAAAATAAATACAACTTGGCATAGTGTAGTAGGAATCAGAGAGCTATACTTTCTTGCATATTTCATGGTGCTGAAATTCAAAATTGAGAATGAGCGCCATCTTGTTAAAAAAATTGAATAGGAAGTGGGGCCTTGCGATACATTATTTTAAAGGTTCTATCGAGTCCTTTACGATCCCAAAATATTGTTGCGCTATTCGTGGCCAGAAAAAAAATGGCGGCTTTTTAAAAATAATATTTACAATTTTTTTCTATTGTTATTCTAGTTTTAGATTTTATAACTTGGTATAAAGCCAGTGAGTATCAGCCAGCTATTTTGGCTGTTTTATGCCAAGTTGTAAAATCTAAACCTAGAATAACAATAGAAATAAAAATTGTAAATATTATTTTTTAAAAAGCGGACATTTTTGTTTTGGGCACGAATAGGTAAACAATATTTTGGGATCGTAAAGTACTCGATAGAACCTTTAAAATGATGTATCGCTAGACTCCTATTTAGTTTTATTTACCAAAAGGGCGCCCATCCGCCACTTTGACAGATAGAACTGTCATTCTTGCGTCAAAAGGTAGCTTACTTTTGCATATTGGCCGCATCCAAATTTTGCAAAGAAAAAAATTAGGGGGGCGGGTGAGCATTAAAGAACCGCACTGTATATATAATATTATGAGAGGATTTTTGGCTTTCGTGTACTGTATACTTATTTGCCCGACGATTTTAGAGTGTGATTGATACTTATTTTATATTGGTAACCTTTTTGGGAGCCCATGAGCAAAACTTAGTTGGGTGACCGTTAATAATCACGACGTCAAGAAAACTCTTCTGTGCCATATGGTATTAAATTACTACAGTGCTCGCGGTTGGTAAATGGGACAATATCATAAATAACCCTCCGGGTACCCGGTATTCTAATGTAATTCTAGAAATGATAGGTGCTAGTATTACCGGGTATATTACACGAAACCATTCTGTTTTAATGTTCCTTGAGCTTATCTTGACGCTGCAAGTAAAGAAATGCCACACATTGCACATCACGGTGGTTCCTCCGATATTTTACTGTAAAATGTTCAGCAAGTTTACGGTTAGTAAGGAAACGCTTACACACGAGCGAATGTTAAAATATTTCGTTTTCGTTAATCCCACATGGATCTAATGCAGTGAGAATATATCATTGACGCGACATACAAATAATAACCAAGATAAGCATATTCTACTTCTTAAAGTTAAGGTAGAAAGCGAGCATAAATTTGTTCAAATTTTTATCAGTATCAGTCGGGCCCTTATTTTGCTTTTCTACTCTTATAATCATTTGTGGCCGGACGAAAACCCCCATGCCATAACCGCAACCCACTTCCAACATCAATTTTTGGTTAATGTATGGGCAGGAATTATTGGTATACATGAACGATGGAGCTCCTGCTCATTTCAGTGTAATTGCTCGCGACTATTTACATTCGGTTTATCCTAATCGTGGGATAGGCCGCGGAGGACCGCAGCAATGGCCAGCAAGATCCCCCGATCTCAATAGTTTAGATTTATTTTGTGGGGTCATCTTAAAACTCTGGTGTATAAAACTCCCATTAACACTTTAAAAGATTTAAGATAGCGAATAGTTACCTCGTGTGAAACAATAAAGAATCCACTGAGGATATTTGAACGAGTGGGCAATTCGATGCGAAGACGGGCGGAAGCATGCCTTTTAAGTGAAGGTGGCCCATTTCTAACAATTTTTATAAAACAAAATTTATCATTTTAATTATTTTATCAATGTTAATAATAATGAGTTTCAATATGAATTAAGTGGTTTTAATCAAGAACGGTGCGTCTGACGAGATAACTCAAGAGACCGTTTTCATGTAGAATTGACCAGGCTAATCAGACAACATATCGACATGGAAAAATGTCAGTGGCGTACCATCTTTTTTGTAAAAAATATCAGAGGACATGTTTGCAGGGACGCCACTGGTGGAACAATTGTATTACTTTTCGAACTAAAATTTGTGGTTCTATATCCTAGTAACACATACCAAAATTGAAAATAATATCTAAAATACTTTCGGAGATATTAAAAAATAACCATTTAAAAAATAAAAATTAAACTCACTAGCAAAAAATTTAAGCCGTTGCGGACATATGTTCATATGAACTTTTCTTTATAAAGTGACCTAAGGAATCACACCCTGACATATTAGCACGTCATTAAGGAACACCCTGTATATTACAAACCCGATCTGTCAAAATCGTGAAAATTTTCAATGGATTTTGTGCAAACTTGGCTGTGCAATTCATCGCGTCGCCTTGTTGCGCGTAATGGTTTGTAAAGATTGTTTCACGAAAAATGGATATAACTTAATGACTGCAGTAAAAGTACCTGTGGCCATCCCATTATTTATGACCGTTTGTTATTATTATGTGGAAAGGACCGGATTGTAATAATTATAATTAAATATAGGCACATCAGGTAGGTTAGGTTGCTTAATTTATATTTAAATATCTTTTTGTGGTAAAATTTGTTAGTTTTTGAGGAATGGTTCAAGAATTGTCTTTTACCAAACATTCCTCAGAATAGCGTGATAGTAATGGACAATGCGAGCTATCACAGTCGCCAATTACATAAAGCTCCAAGCTCAAATAATACAAAATTGGAGATTCAGAACTACATGGCGGCGAATGATATATATTTTGAAGAAAGTTATAAAAAAAGTGATCTTTTAGAAGTTTAAAAGACATTTTGTATAAAAAAAGTATATGTTTGTGACACATTGGCAGAAGAAATTGGACATATAGTGCTACGGCTCCCACCCTATTATTGCATTTTTAACCCCATAGAGCATATGTGGCATCAGTTAAAATCACTGGTTAGGTCTGAAAAGATTTCTCCGACTTTAAGTTCTAGTGTTGTAGAATTAATACGAAAATGCTTTAATGATATTCCCCCAGGTAGTTGGAAAAATTCAGTCCGTCACGTAATGACTGTAGAAAATTCGTATATTAGTCTGGATCGTATAATTAATCCAATTATAATTAATTTTGATGAGGATAGCGATAGGGAAACAGAACTATCTATAGAATGACATTATAAATGTAAATAAATATGACTAGTAATATTTAAAAAAAATTTTTATTTCATTTGATTACATTAATATAATCATATCATTACTTGATTTCCTTAGTCCGTCCCTTCATACTTCACTTGTTTATTGCCAAGCTCTTGTCGACACAATGGGACCGACCCAGGAAATCATTAAGTCGTATCCTTTTTTCGTGAAACAATCTTTATCAAGAAAGTAAACTAAAATAGTAATTTATTAAACAGGTTTGTTGGAGAAATTTTCTGTAATTAATTTTGTAATGGATTAACAAAGACAATTTTAAATGTCAACATTTTTATTTTGATAGTATTTTTCGCCATATTAGTAAAGTATGAATGACTCTGATATTGAGATTCAGGGTTCGCCACTTGGAAATTACATTACAAGCTGCTACCGCAGAAAAATCTTTACCAATCTTAGTACTTATGTTAAAGACGTATATATTGCGCATACTCCTAATTATGTATTTCAAAAATAACTGTATGCAAACTTATATTATTATTATTCGTTTCCATAATGCAGCATTTCTAATGCGAATGTTCCTGCTTATTTGAGAAGCTGTCAGGATTCCCCTGTCACATGTAAGTAATATTATACAGTATTTTCCTTATTTAGCGTTTTTGTTTCGTTGCTTCTACTGCCTTCTCCGTCATCATAAGTCACGGGAATATTTTTAGGAAATTACACTACCAGACACGACTCCTCAGCGCGAGTTCTTGGGAATGGTAATGTTATATGAGACAGGAGGTCATGATATGAAAAAGATGAATGTATCGTTTATTTTACTATACAGGGTGTGAGTGTGAGTTATCAAGGGTGTAAATTTGGAATTCATTTATTTAACTTTAAAACTCCACACTAAGTATGACTTATGTATCTAATGATTTTCTATTTCTTTAATGTTTTTGTGAACTGAATTGAAATGACACGTGTTGAACAAACTAAATTAAAAGCATAGTTAACAACACTATCGAGGAAAAGCAACACATATTCTCAGTAAATACTTTCGTTCGATTGGCTCTTTTCCGGTAGAAGATCGCAGAAGGGAAAATCTCTCGCGTCCTAGATGTAATTATAAGCCCTAATTCCTTTTCGCCCGTTCCCCGGGGAATCCACGGGAAAAAGAGAAGCTTTCCTGGGAGCTTTTTCTGGGGACGGGGGCGATTCGATAATACGAAGTCGCTGGAAATATAGTCGCAATAATTAAATCCTCAAAATCGGAAATTGAGTGCTATGGCCTGCCGAACTGTAACAACCACCTGGTCTATGACTGGCATGTGAAGACCGGGGTTCTTCATTCGCTGCCACGGCCTTTCTCTAGAAGACCTACAGCTTAACGTGGGTTCCGATCCTCAGTCCTACCCAAATTAAAATAATGCAAACACTTTTCCATTCTGTAATACCTTTTTGTACAATTAATTTGAAGAACATTTACGACGGACTATGTTTTAAACAACCCGAAAAAAACATATGGAATATAATAGCCACGTACGTCACTAGGTCAAATGCCAATGACCTCTTGGCGCCTTACATCGGCTGAGCGAAGTAGGTTCATATAGCGTCGCACGCTTGCGTCTGTTGAAGTTGAAGACCAACCAGCTGCCGGATACGTTGTGTCTCGCCATCACCAACACACTCTCAGCAATCCGCTCTGTTTTTTCGGTTTACGCGTGTATCTTGCCCGTCCATAAATAATCTTTGAATATTGTTTTTTTTGGCTCGTTTCTTCTGGACGTCAAATTTCGTCGCGTGTAATAAAATCTAATAATCTGTAGTATAATTTGTATTATTGTATTTTCAAAAGCTAACTATCGAGTTTGTTCTGATTGTGTTTGTGCCTGGATTTCCTCGTTCTTTAGGTATAAGGATAATTACAAGTAGGTAGAAAATAATTTATTTTTATAATTTTATATGAAATTTCAGTTTTACATTAAGTTTGGCAACATTGTCATTGGCTTTGGGTGAAATGATGTACAGTAGCGCGGACTGACCTGTGAGTAAGAGTGTTTGTTACCCCACTTTTAAAACGGTCGATCTAAAAGAAATAAAATATGTAGCGCTTCTCTAGGAAACCCAAGGAGTCACCCATTTAAATATAATACGTCCTTTCCATAACACCCTGTATAGAAGAATCCATACACAGAAACATGTAAGGTTTCGCCCTGGAACGTACAAAATCTGCTCAAAATCACTCCGCTTTAACATCTTTAGTTCTACAAAATCATGATGAAAAGGAGTTTTTTTTTTTTAATAATAAGGGTTCCCACCAAAATGGATTTTTCTTACAGTGTGTATTATTTTCGGACATGGACTTTCATATAATTACGATCGAACTTCAGGTAAGTTCTTTTGACCGATAAATTATATTCCTTTTCGTAAGCTTGTTTCGATTTTTCAGGCACTAAAATTTTTGTTGCTTCATTTTCTTTATTAATTATTTCGTCGGGAGTCTACTGTATCCTGTATATGGATTTCCTGCTTTAATTTTCCTTTTCGTCACATAAGGAACCAAATCTTTCTTATAAAGTATCCTGGCCCTAGTTCTTTATTCTCCTCACTCGTCCTTGCTAATGCTAAATTGAATTTGTAAGTATTTATCGGGATAAAAAGGTTTCCTGTTTTAATTGAAAATCAGGAATTTTTTTAAAGGAAAACTTACTTATTTCTTTGATCATAAGGTTGTACATTTAAGGATAATTTGACCCTATTTTTTTATATAAAATATATTTTTTTAAATATCAGTGAGGTTAGGTCATTTTATGGAGAAAAGTTTATATGCCAACAACGGCTTAAATGTATTACTACAGAGTGTTGAATGTCATCATCAACCTAGTTATTTTTTAATGTCGAAAGTACTTTAAATATTATTTTTAATTTACGTATGTGTTAATTGGATATAAAAACATGTTTAATTAATTTTTTGCCGTTTTCATCTTCATTAGTGTCGTGACCAAACCACAGGTATTGTATTAAGGAAATGAAAATGACACAAAATAATGTTTTTAAAGATTTATTTAACTGTTACCATAAAGTAACTATTTCTAAATTAGCAAAGTTTCTTCTAACAAGAATAAAGAATGTCCACGAAAATGGAAATGGTCTCTACTATCACAAGAAATCAATTGTGCTATTGCTAATATCCTGTTTAGTTATGTATCTACGTATCTATAACTATAAATTATAAGCAACATAATAATTCAGTTTGTAAGCCATGTTTAATTGACCAACTTCTGACCTTTAATAAATCTATTAATGATTTTACTATTAACTACTTATTCTTGACTAGTCTAAAACTATTTTTTTATATCGATTTGAGTTCAAAGCTAGAAAAGGGCGCCCCTTTTTCCCTCTTGGGTTGTTTGTTGTCCCCAAGGGAATATAAGGCAGTTTCCCTCAAGTTTTGTATATAAATCTTTCCACTAATGTAAAATGTATTTAAGGAAGAGCTGTTAAGAGTGCGTGAAGCTCGCACGTTTCGTGCATAATTTCAATCTTTAAGTAATTTTTTATTTAGGCAATAAAAAGTTCAATCTAATAAAGATGCTGCTGACTATGAGTTTAGGGTATTTAGACTGTGAGCTGTGTGTTAGATGAAGATTTTTGGCTGCGCCCATCAGGTTTTAGGTGCCGAGGCAGCACTATCTCTGCTATAAAAGTTCCCCTGTATTGGAAGAACGAAGAGAGAATATACAGTGTGTACATAAAGTAAGGAACAAATTCATTATCTAGGAATCTAAAAATATTTCGGAAAAATCCTCGGACACGTGTATAATAATTTTTAATGGCGCATTTTTTCCCATACAAACTTAATATACAAGGTGGCTCATGTAGTAGATATGACATTATCGACGATTTTTTTAAATGGGAACCCCTATATTTTAGTTCAGATCTGTAATCTCCAAGAACAGCTGATTTCAAAAACATACACACTTAGGGCCTAAAATTCATAGTTTCGTTACTACAGGGTAAAACAAATAATTTTATTTAAGATATTTTTTTTGGCTTGGGAGGCATCAATTAATTACGTGAGGCGTTTTTAGCGATTTTTCAACCCCCCTTCCCCCAATAAAAGATTTCGTGACATTTGGCTCAATCCCTTCCGCCATCACCCAATTTTACCTGAAAGCCATACGTAATTAATGGACGCACCATCATTTGCTGTTACTTATGTTTTTTCTCAAGTAGGCTTATTTGCTGTTATGTAACTATGGTATTTAGATAATGTCATTGTCATTACATTGTATTTTTCTAGTAAGTTTATTAGAAGTAATAAATTTAATTTTAAAACATATTGAGTTACTATGCGTTTATCTTTAACACAAAGAATAGAAATTCTTATGATGATTGGATATGGTGATAGGATCCGTACTCAACAAGAAGTTTGCATTTTGTTTAACACTAAGTATCCAGCAAGACCAATTACTAGATCAACTGTGAGTAAACTTGAAATAAAATTTCGGGAAACGGGTTCAGTGGAAGATATTCCCAGAAAAGGCCGTCCAACTATTCCGGATGATAAGAAATTAGATATTTTATTGGCTATGGAAGAAGATCCCCACAACAGCGTCCGCCAGATTAGCATTGATCATGGAGCGGCTGCTATGACCGTTCATAACCTATTGACGGTAGAAAAATGGCACCCGTTTAAAATCCGATTGGTTCATGAGTTGAATGAAGATGATCCAGATCGTAGGATGGAGTTTTGTCAAATATTAATGGAAAGATGTAACTTAGATCCTTTGTTTGTTGAAAATATCCTATTTTCGGATGAATCTACCTTTAAATTAAATGGAGAAGTGAACCGGCAAAACTGTAGATACTTGGCAAAAGAAAATCCCAGGTGGATGCGTGAGCACCATACTCAATATCCTCAAAAAATTAATGTTTGGGCTGGTATTGTGAAAAACAAAATTATTGGGCCATATTTTTTTGACAACAATGTAAACGGGCTAAATTATCTTCATTTTCTTCAGAACTTTCTTATCCCTACGCTAGTTAACTTATACCCTAGTAGAAATAATCCAGGAATCCAGATGAAAATTTGTGGTACCTCCACATTAGGCAGCAGCAGTGCGCCATTACATAAACCAAGTTTTTCCGAACAAGTGGATTGTTGAATGGAGACGTGGGCCTGTTGAATGGCCGCCTAGGTCTCCAGACCTTACACCACTGGACTTTTTCTTGTGGGGTCACCTGAAAAATGTTGTTTATAAAGTCAGACCTACCAATATTGAAGATTTAAAAAATCGAATAACAACAGAATGCAGGAACATTTCAGAAGAAACCATAAGAAAAGTCCAACAAGAATTTATTGATCGCTTGGGGTACTGTCAGGCAGCAGAAGGAGGATAATTTCAACACTTAATTAAATAGCTTATTTAATTTTTTTACATTTTTTTAAATTAAAAATATCTTAAATAAAATTATTTGTTTTACCCTGTAGTAACGAAACTATGAATTTTAGGCCCTAAGTGTGTTATGTTTTTGAAATCAGCTGTTCTTGGAGATTACAGATCTGAACTAAAATATAGGGGTTCCCATTAAAAAAAATCGTCGATAATGTCATATCTACTACATGAGCCCCCTTGTATATTAAGTTTGTATGGGAAAAAAATGCGCCATTAAAAATTATGTTACACGTGTCCGAGGATTTTTCCGAAATATTTTTAGATTCCTAGATAATGAATTTGTTCCTTACTTTATGTACATACTGTAGATTAAAATACTAATAGTTTGCTAATTTAACAATTTAGTATCTTTATCTGCAAATACTAGTGTTGGGAAACCCGATGATTTTAATAATCGAGTACTTAATACTCGAGCGATTTCAATAATCAAGCGAATCGCTCGGGTGATTTCACTCGAAATTCATATTCATCAAGCGATGACGAACAGGTATTATAGCTAGGGTTTCCAGACATCGTCGGCCTCCGAAAAAGTGTTTCACTATTTTTCACTTTTCACTTGATGCAGGCGCAGATAAGGATTGTTTCGCCTATTTTGATAAAAATGGAAAATTTCCTTCGTGTTTTTTCCACCAGTCATATGGATTTTGATTTCTTTTAGAACGTTTTGTTGCAAATACAGGATCCGATCCGGAATCCGGCCAAAAGCCTTGGCGTTGGTTCCGGTCTCCAATTTTCAAATGATGGATCCACTACTTCTCACACTAGTGTTAAAAATAAATACAAGGATCTTTTGATTGGTTGCCTTGTAACACAACAAAGAAATACGCCACTTGATTTTGGAAATTGGTAGAATAAGGTATTAATGTTTTTGTTCAATTCAATCTGGTTTAACAGTGTTTCTAGATAAAATATTATACAAGGTGGCCCATCGAAAACAGTCCAGCAAGGTTTACGGCTGTGTACGTGAAAATTAAAAAAAACCTCGGAACCGTAAACTTGTGTTTTCAGGGGGACACGTTTCACTATCAATTTCATCCCTGTAACCTCAACCCCCTAGCGGGGGCGGCTACTGCCCTTGTTTTTTCAAATGGGAATGGGTATGTTGTGATACATCTTTTTAAAGGGCATTAAATTCTCTTTAAAATGGCGCTTCGTTTTGTAAATTTGAGCTACGCGCCGCCGAGCAACGGAATTTGAATCATTTCACTGCACCTCTTATCAAGTACACAGGTTTGTGCGTAATCAATTTTGTTTTTTAACTAATGAATGTCAACAAATTACACCAGATGTTCTTCACAATATCCGAGAACACTTTGAACAGGCCGTTTTCAACATTTAATAAAATAACATGTAAGTATTGCTCAATAAAATTACATTTTTTAAAACGCAATTTCTCGACCGCGCGTAGCTCAAATTTACAAAACGAAGCGCCATTTTAAAGAGAATTTAATGCCCTTTAAAAAGATGTATCACAACATACCCATTCCCATTTGAAAAAACAAGGGCAGTAGCCGCCCCCGCTAGGGGGGTTGAGGTTACGGGGATGAAATTAATAGTGAAACGTGTCCCCCTGAAAACACAAGTTTACAGGTCCGAGGTTTTTTTAAATTTTCACGTACACAGCCGTAAACCTTGCTGGACTGTTTTCGATGGGCCACCCTGTATAATGCGCGTGTTAAAAATGTTTTTTAACATTATAAATAATTATTAATAAGTTACCTATGGCGGATACTTAATTTAGATAACTTGTAGAAGTACGCATCGAAATCAGGAACCCATGTTGACTTAAAATTTACCATTCCTACCCTTAACTGAACAATGGCATTTGGTCTTATTTGATAAACCTTCCCTGCGGATAATAGAAAAAATAATTGTGTTGTTACAAAAAAAAACAACATTGGTAAATTGTACAAACATTTCGAAAATAAACAAAGTCACAACAAGCCGATCTAAGGGGACAAACATTTCGTAAATGCTTCCATAAAAACGACCGTTTCTTTGAAATACACACAAACAATATTTCCAACGTTTGACGTATGATCCAAGTAAAAGCATGCACTATCTAATAAGGTCGGAAAATCCATCTTCAAAGGAAAACAAACAAATCTCGAGTCGAAAGCTTTTCAGGGCTATTATGCCGAATGAAAGCCGCTTTATGCGTTTAGTATTACTCGAAATGGGAAAAAAAGGAAAGTACGGTGATTTTTAACAAATTGTTTGGATTGTAAAAAGGTTGCATTTCCCTTAGGGAGAGCAAATATGTAATATCGTGATTATATACTCGACTCTTTCCTTCTAGGTGGAATTATACGAGAGGCTAATAATGAAATAGCGAAAAAATTAGTGTTGTGATCGCTCGAGCGAAAAACCGCTTGAATACTCGATTATTGAAATAACCGACATCGCTCGGTTATAAATTCAAGCGAAAATCGTTGCTTGTACTTATTACCTTTCACTTGAAATTTGTATTGTAAACTACTAATTTCAATAAAATGCCGAAGAGTCAATCAAACAATATATTAGCAAAAGCAAATATTGTAAAATAAAAGGTAATAAGTAAATAAAAGGCAATTAATAAAGAAAGGTCCGTGCAAGTACGCGTCGTCAGACCAGACTAGGCTGCTGTTCCCTTTTTCTTCCTATATTCATATGGGTTATGTTTTCGTTACACAACCCATAAAATTGATATTTATGGTTTTCTATGAATGCACTTCTGTAATCAATGAAACATTGTAGTCTATGAAAATTAGTTGGGTTTTTATTAAGAAACAGAATTTTTACATTCATAGAAAAGTAAATTTCCTTTGGCACAATGTGAATGCATCCACATTTTACATGAATTGAGCTGAACCCATTCTTATTCTTCACCAGGAATACGGACAGAATAATGTTCAGTGCATTCCACGCAGATTGTGTCATCATTGTCAGTGTCATCAGAGCAATCCATCGCATCGCCTGAATTACCTTTTCTTTTCCCCGTTCCTTTATTCTTCTTAGTGTTTTCTTTTTATTTCAAACTCTTATCCTTTCTGGTCTTCTTTAAAGTCTGTTTACGTTGTTGTTCAAGTTTTGGGTCCATAAGTTTTTGTTTTTCAGGTGTATCTGTATTTAATAGTAATGTCGTGAATAGTTGGAGCTGGTCTATCTGTCACGAAAGCTCCATGAAATTCCGAGTCAGGAAAAACAATTTCATTTAAAGGACAAATTCCCGTTGCTCTGAATCCAGCTTGTATATTATCGATAGTTATTGTCAGTGGAAGTGCAGTTCTAACTAATTCTGGGATGTCATATATACTTATAGTCTTTCCTGGATGACTAGCTAGCCAATTATCGGAAGCGGTATTAAAGTATCTTTTCATAGGCCCATAAACAGATCTGTCATAATAATTCCTCATTGTTCTGTAAGAATAAATAAATAAAGTTTTATACAATGTGTCCGAAAAATACGCGTGCAACGATAAAAATCTATTTATTTCGACGTGAGATCTCTATTATCCAACGTTGTACATATATATTTTCCAAACACCCTGTATAAAAATATCATTTATAAACTAAATCACCCAAAGGACGGGGTAGGTTCACTACCTAGTTAGCCAACCAGCCCCAGATGCCATTATGTTTTAAAATATTCTGCCTATCCTATACAGATCTGAACAAATTTGTTTCCTATACTATGACTAATAACTGGAGACTCACATGGCTCTAAGAAATTGTTCTTATTTAAAGTACGGTAAGCATGGCAATGAAAAATGTATCACAAAAATTAATTACTTACCTGGGTTAATTATTAAAAACCACCTGTCACTCTGCATAAATATTCAACAGAGATGTCGCGTAAGGAGCTACTGAGCGAAACGGGTGTTCTGCATCTTATGTGTGACGTGGTGCGCTCCCTCGCGGCGTCCCTAAGTGGTTACCGGCGGTTAGTCTACCTACCCATATAGTCAATCAGCCCCGGTCTGCCCTACTCGAGCGGTTTTTCGCTCGAGCGATCACAACACTAAAATACTCTAGTTATAAATTCAGTCGAAAAATACCTTTCATTTGACACCCGCGCCACCCGAAACAATTTTTGATAGTTTCACCGTATTTTCATTCTCAAAGCAAAATTCCAACTCATTATTTTAACATAACTATTTCCACTTACTAATATCGTCCGGGGTACCCTGGAGGATGAATATTTCAGGAAATATTTTTGGTTTCCGTGTTACCAAATCCAAAAGAAGCAAGTCTCTGATTGGTTTAAAAATAGCAGGGCGAAATGTTCAGTAAAAGACTTGTTTGTTGCATGATTTTTCTTGCCGTAAACGCAGAATTATTAAATTCATCAAATCAATCCAGCCAACCACACAAACCTTTGTCCGGACTTTCGGCTGCTCCCCTCCCGAACTTTAATATTACTCTCTGGTAAATATTAGAGTTATAGAGATACAGTAGCCGCAAAAATGCTCTAATGAAATACCTTCTCTAATTAATACCTCTCTCATGTTATAAACGAAAGAATGTCCTGCTTTATTGCCATCGATATTATGTTGAGATACGACGGCTAAATTATTAAATTGTTTATTTGTTATAAGATACGACGTAAACGTTGTAGTTGCCAAAGTTATTCTAATATCTACAAAGCGTTTATGTTTTCAGGGAGTTCTGTTATTATAGTATGTTACTCGCCCTTAAAACGAACAAACCCTTATAAAGGGGTATTTTAATGAATATGGTCAATTTAAGGAACAAAACGTCGGAAAACCAGTAATTGTTGTATACCGCTGAAAGTAGATTTTGTTCCTCTTTGATAATTTAAACAAAAAAAACCAGACCCGTTTTAAAAAAATTAAGATGATGATGATGACCCAAAGACGACACGTTGCATTAAAGAGAAGAACGTGTATACAGGGTGTCCGGGAACATGTGGGAAATCTCCCGGATATGAAGAAAACACGTGAAAAGAATACTATAGGTTCGGGAAGGTCGTTCCACAAGGATGTAGTCCTCCAGATGAAATAATTCTTAAACAATGAAGTTCGAGGAGTACTAAGCTTAACCACATATGGATGGGCGGCAGTGGTTCGTCGTGTATGTCTGCTATTCGTCGCTCTGGGCGGAATTAAGAGGGCAAGGTCAGCCGAGCACCTTCCATGTAAATATCTGTAAAAGAGAGTCAAATCCCCAACCTGTCTTCGATGTTCTAGGCTGTCGAGGTTCTGGGTCAGCTCGTGGTCTCCGATCAGACGAATAGCCCTCCTTTCGATGGAATCCAGTAGCCGAAGAGTATGTTTGGGTGCAGAGCTCCAGACATGAGAGCAGTACTGTAGTGATGGTCGAATCTGGGCTTTGTATAGTGTCAAAAGTTGTTGAGGTCTGTACAACTTTCTGGTTCGGAAGAGTACGCCAAGCTTCTGAGAAGCTATCTTGGCGATTGCCACAACGTGGTTATGCTAAGACATATTTCCTCCCAGATTGACGCCCAGCAAATTAATAGATGAAGCCAGTGGGATTGCTTGTCCGGCCATTACTATTTCCGGTTCTGTAATGTTAACCTTTTTAGAGAAAACTGATGCCTGTTTTTTTTAGCGTTAAATTCGACTTGGTTACTGTCACCTCAAGCCAAAATTTCTTCCAGGTCTTTGTTGAGGCATGATACTTCATGCTGTCTGCGAAGATGTGCGTCGGCAGCCGATGTTTGCGCATTCAAAGAGAAAGATGAGATAAGTGTGCTATCGTTAGCAAAACTAAATATCGGATTTTTAGTTTTCACTAGAAGGTCGTTAATGTAGAGTAAGAAGAGAGTGGGAGACAATATGGACCCCTGAGAGAAATCCGTCAATCGCAACTTGCAGAGAGCGGTCCTTAAGAAAGCTAGACAACCATGCACAGAATCGACTGGGCATACCATAGGATCGCAGTTTACTTAGAAGCCCCTCATGCCAAACACGATCAAAAGCTTTAGAAATATCCAGTGCAACAGCCCGAGATTCCCCATGATGTTCGATTGCGTTGTTCCAAATATGGGTGACATAGGCTAGAAGATCTCCAGTTGATCTGGACTTCCGAAAACCATATTGATGATCGCTGATAATGTTGAAGCCTTCCAGGTACTTTAGAAGATGTTGGTTAATAGCTTTCTCCATTACTTTTGATATAATCCATTACTATGCTATAATAATGACCGAAAGAGGTGGGAAAGACTGTTTGCAGTCGTTGCGTAGGCTAGAAATGTACATTTTTCCATCTGTAATTTGTAATATCTTTGGGTGTATACAACTTTCTGGTCCGTAAAAGTACACCAAGTTCAAACGTCATTTTATTCACACTGAGTCCTATAACTTCTCACAGGTTAAATATGAAAAAGCTTAATTTTAAAGGTTGAATATTTGATCGGAACAAAGATGTATCTTTTATTGAAATACGCCAAATACATGACATAATTAAAATACCGTTTTTTCGAAAACGGTTAGGATTAGCGACATGAATGAAGAGTACTTAATTTTTAGCCAATAGTTAAAGGTATGTAAAAATTGTCCAAAGTTCTCATCATACAGGGCGCAAAAAAAATGGGCCCATGAGTGTTACAGCTAGTCCGTCCCTGCAGCTGTGAGTAATTCACAACAGTTTCTTGGGTAGTAATTTGACGGGTCTTACCTGGTATACATCATATTAAAAAATAATTGAAATATACCAGGTGGTTCAATAATTATGTGTAAAAAACTTGATTCCATTGATGCTCTTTGGGAGCCCATATCTCCGAAGAGGAGGCCGATACGATAGAAGTTTATATGAACCTATAGTATTCTTTTCACGTATTTTCTTCATATCCGGGAGATTTCCCACATTTCCCGGACACCCTGTATATGCCCTTTTTCACTGTTTGTGCATTCCCAGACACGCCCTGTATCTGAGACCTCAGACCTTTATCAAATATCATCCCGGAGCGGTCCTTAATTGGCGAAATTATTCGGGTGCGTCATATTCGTTGTTACGGCAACTTCAATTAGGACGACTCCTCAACGAAACTGAGCCCGACGATCCGCCGAACACAATTTCGCCGGAATAATATGCTATCGTCTACGGCTAGGAGGTCTCAAATTTTTCCTGTCATGTTATCGGCCCCGCTGCGTTGCCAGCTTGGGGTGTAATTGAGGAAAGTCAATGAGAGGGGGACATGCACTTTCCGAACAAGCAGATTGGATCAGGCAGTGGCTAAGCATGATGCCTATATTTTGTTAAAAGTCGACAAATGAGTAAGCCCAGTTTAGCAGGGTCCGTGATATTATGACAGTGCTAGCAGCTAAAGAAATGCAAAGTCAGTGCAGTAACCAAGACGAATTTAATGCTAAGAAAATTCAGGCAGCAGTTTTCCCTAGAAATACTACATGGCAGTAGGCGCAATTCCACTGCCTTCGTCTATTAATTTACCGAGCGTCAATTTGGGAGGAAATATGTCTTATTCGCATAACCACGTTGTGGATATCGCCAAGGCAGCTTGGCAAGAACTTGGTGTACTTTTCCGGACCAGAAAGTTGTATACACCCAAAGATATTACAAATTACAGATGGAAAAATGTACATTTCTAGCCTACGCAACGACTGCAAACAGTCTTTCCCACCTCTTTCGGTCATTATTGTAGCATAGTAATGGATTATATCAAAAGTAATGGAGAAAGCTATTAACCAACATCTTCTAAAGTACCTGGAAGGCTTCAACATTATCAGCGATCATCAATATGGTTTTCGGAAGTCCAGATCAACTGGAGATCTTCTAGCCTATGTCACCCATATTTGGAACAACGCAATCGAACATCATGGGGAGTCTCGGGTTGTTGCACTGGATATTTCTAAAGCTTTTGATCGTGTTTGGCATGAGGGGCTTCTAAGTAAACTGCGATCCTATGGTATGCCCAGTCGATTCTGTGCATGGTTGTCTAGCTTTCTTAAGGACCGCTCTCTGCAAGTGGCGATTGACGGATTTCTCTCAGGGGTCCATATTGTCTCCCACTCTCTTCTTACTCTACATTAACGACCTTCTAGACTAAGAAACTAAAAATCCGATATTCAGTTTTGCTGACGATAGCACACATATCTCATCTTTCTCTTTGAATGCGCAAACATCGGATGCCGACGCACATCTTCGCAGACAGCATGAAGTATCACGCCTCAACAAAGACCTGGAAGAAATTTTGGCTTGGGGTGACAGTAACCAAGTCGAATTTAACCCCTAAGGCATCAGTTTTCTCTAAAAAGGTTAACATTACAGAACCGGAAATAGTCATGGCCGGACAAGCAATCCCACTGGCTTCATCTATTAATTTGCTGGTGGGCGTCAATCTGGGAGGAAATATGTCTTAGCATAACCACGTTGTGGCAATCGCCAAGATAGCTTCTCAGAAGCTTGGGGTACTCTTCCGAACCAGAAAGTTGTACAGACCTCAACAACTTTTGACACTATACAAAGCCCAGATTCGACCATCACTACAGTACTGCTCTCATGTCTGGAGCTCTGCACCCAAACATACTCTTCGGCTACTGGATTCCATCGAAAGGAGGGCTATTCGTCTGATCGGAGACCACGAGCTGACCCAGAACCTCGACAGCCTAGAACATCGAAGACAGGTTGGGGATTTGACTCTCTTTTACAGATATTTACATGGAAGGTGCTCGGCTGACCTTGCCCTCTTAATTCCGCCCAAAGCGACGAATAGCAGAACTACACGACGACCACTGCCGCCCATCCATATGTGGTTAAGCTTAGTACTCCTCGAACTTCATTATTTAAGAATTATTTCATCTGGAGGACTACATCCTTGTGGAACGACCTTCCCGAGGTCGTTTTTCCCAACGAATATAACTTCCAACGATTTAAAACCAACGTGAATCGCTTTTTGCGCACACGCACCACACCCAGAGTGCCCTAAAGGATTTTTCCTATAGTGCTTGTGTGTGATCATAAAAAAAAAGCCAGATTGATATATTTATCGCAAAGGTATCTTGCAAAATCCCAATTAAAAATTTGTTAATTTGACACTTACAACTGGTTTAAGATTAATCCGCAATTGCTCTTAAAATAAATCTATTTCCCAATAATTTTACTATAAACTGTGAAAAGGCGATGAGAGATTCTTTGAAAAAAATATATTATTATAAAAGTATCAAACGGAATCTTGAACTAATCCAACTGCATCTGTATTATAAACAATCATGGTGCATTTATGGTTTGTTTTTTCTAAAGAGTGGATCATTTAAATAAGGATTTATCTTTTCATCGGTAAGTATGATTATGTTACCTGGTTTGGTTAATATTTAACCATCTGATATAACCAGGCTTCAACATTGTTGCCATTCAGCCAACAAACATGTAGTTCTCTCTTCCACCCATTACTGATTTTCAATAACATTTCACACACATCACATCACAGCTTCACTTTCTAAGAAGTTTTGTGAATAGATTATGGGATCTGTATTTTACAATACCTTTGTATACACGTCAACAACTTGACACTTTCCAAAGCCCAGATTCGAGAGTACTGCTCTCATGTCTGGAGCTTTGCACTCAAACATACTCTTCCGCTACTGGATTCCATCTAAAGAAGAGCCAGTGTGTTTGATCATTAAAAAGGTAGACATATGCGATATGTGTCCAAGAATTCGTATCCGTCTAAAATCCGTGAAGGTCCAATTATTAGAAGACAATTATTCACGATCAAAATCCGTCTAATTATGGCATTGATCGATTATTTTGACTGTAAGTGCATGTGATGAGTTCCACTGGGTCTGTTCCTCGACTTTTCCTGCCATCGCAGTAATTCGAACGAACCTGGCAATGCGCAAGGTTGTGACTGTGACGACATAGAAGCCGGTAAATTATTATATCCGTGCGCTTGCCTATCATCATCGGTCCCATTGTCTCATAAGCCTTATTATCGAGATTCGGTAGATTCTTGTTTTTCCCTTTATTAATTTATCATTAAAAATATCGTATATTGCCGAAGAAACATTTGGGGATTTTTATCTGCTCGAAAACAAGAAAAAACCAAGTGATTTCTGATTGATATTGAGAACGGATGTAGCGAATGAACTACTGCTTGGTATTTTGATTGATTCTGAAATCATTCATAAACTGTACCGTGAAACGTTAAAGCACCATGGAGTACAGGAAATTTTGTCTTAGGGTGACCGTAACAATAACCGAGTCGAATTTAATGCTAAACAGGCAGCAGTTTTCTCTAACAAGGTTGCATGCAATTATATTAATTTGCTGGGCGTCAATCTTAGAGGAAATATGTGTTGGCATAACCACGTTGTGGCAATCGCCAGGGCAGCTTCTCAGAAACTTGGTGTACTTTTCCGGATCGGATACTTGTATACACCTCAACAACAAAGCCCCGATTCGGCCATCACTACAGTACTGCTCTCATGTCTGGAGCTCTGCACCCAAACATACTCTTTCCATAGAAAGGAGAGCCATTCGTCCGATAGGAGGCTACAAGCTGACCCTCGAGAACCTAGAACAGTGGTCGGCAAGTAATCTTAGATTGGGGCCGTATTCAACATTTTTTATCGAGGTCCAAAGCAAAACTTTTTGTGTTGACTTCGGGTGTACAAAACCAGGACAGCTTGCTCCTTTTTACAAGACGTATTTTTTTCAATATGGAAAAAAACCGGCTAATTGATTAATTCATTAACGATGATTTTTTCAATTTTTGTCATATTAATGTCCCTTCCTAGCTTTTGCTTAAGTGGCAATTTAAATATATTGATTTGTGATTCCTCTTCACCTACCCTATAAACAGTTGCAATCACTTCACGGGTCTGGCTGAGAAGGTTTTTACCCGGAGTATACTCATTCATTCATTATCACAAAGTTCAAAATTTTAAGATAACACCCTAAAACACGACACAATGAACACTTATTTATAAAACACAATGCAGCCCATTCTATCATTATGCAACTGGGTGGATACATCCATCAAATATGGGACATCACCGAACAAGCCCGATAGTCCATCGGGTGTCTCACGAGACGCATGCGCTATCGACTGTATCCATTGATAACGCACTGTTGCGATATTTTTAAATTAAAAGTATGTACTTTTGAGCAAAAACATACGTTATTTTGCTTTTAAATATCAAAATAAATAGTATGGAAAGAAAGCTTTAATAATATTGAAACTTTAATAGAATATAGGTTTTTTTCTATTCCTATTACAATTTATTTTAAATGCGTAAAGTAAAATATAATATATGTGACAACATTGTTAACCCCAGAAATTTATTTTGCCCGCATTCCCTTCTGACTTAGTTGTGACAAATCGTACGTGCAACTAAGTTACTTTTCTTGAAGTTGCGCTATTCGTAAACAGCTGTTGTGTTTGATCATAAAAAAAATACAATACTACTATCTTTTGCTTACGAGCCTGCGGGAAAGTGGGCTCACAAACCCGAATTAACCCCTATAAATAATGACCTCCATTACACTCGTATAATAATTAAAGAAAGATTAAATTTAGCCAAGTTAGTTGCTGCTTATACATCAAATTTCATAATTTTAAATCTATAAATTTTCGCTCTTCGAGTGGAAGCCATTCATCACCGCTCAAGTGATGTGTTAAGACTTAATAAGCATGTTGCTTACAGTATTTCCTAAGTCTGCCTTATGCGAACGAGCACACGGCATCGGTGCCTGGTGGCTAAATCGTTCGCCATTTTTAAAAGTGCCATATTATCGGCCATATTTGATATCAGTATTTGAGTTTTCGTATGTTTTCTTACCGCCTACAAAATAACTTCAATGTGAAATCGAATGTGCATATTTAGTTAGACATTTAGGTTATAACTATTTGTAAATAAATTAAGTGGTTTCCGTAAATATAAGAACTACAAAATATATCTATCTCTATCACATGTGCACGTAAAAAACACTATAGTAAAATTATTACAGTAAATATTTTATTGTTGCCTTCATGTGGCTCTTGGCCCTGAAATACAGAAACTGGAAGAAATGAACAAGATTGTTAAGAAACGCAAATGTGATCAAATATCCCCTACTTTCTCTATTAATAACTTTTTCTTTATTAATGCGTAAAAAATCCTTAAATAATTTTTTTTTTTTTTTATGAACAAACACAAGCACTATAGGAAAGATCCTTTAGGGCACTCTGGGAGTGGTGCGTGTGCGCAAAAAGCGATTCACGTTGGACTTGAATCGTTGGAGGTTATATTCGTATTTCTGATATTCGCCGCTCTGGGCGGAATTAAGAGGGCAAGGTCAGCCGAGCACTTTCCATGAAAATCTGTAAAAGAGAGTAAATTCACCAACTTGCCTTCGATGTTCTAGGCTGTCGAGCTTCTTCGTCAGCTCGTGGTCTCCAATCAGACGAATGGCCCTCCTTTCGATGGAATCTAGTAGCCGAAGAGTATGTTTGGGTGCAGAGCTCCAGACATGAGAGCAGTACTCCAGTGATGGTCGAATCTGGGCATTGTACAGTGTCAAAAGTTGTTGAGGTGTGTACAACTTTCTGGTTCGGAAGAGTACACCAAGTTTCTGAGAAGCTATCTTGGCGATTGCCACAACGTGGTTATGCCAAGACATATTTCCTCCCAGATTGACGCCCAGCAAACTAATAGATGAAGCCAGTGGGATTGCGTGTCCGTCGATGACTATATCCGGTTCTGTAATGTTAACCTTTTTAGAGAAAACTGCTGCCTGGGTTTTTTTAGCGTTAAATTCGACTTGGTTACTGTCACCCCAAGCCAAAATTTCTTCCAGGTCTTTGTTGAGGCGTGATACTTCATGCTGTCTGCGAAGATGTGCGTCGGCAGCCGATGTTTGTGCATTCAAAGAGAACGATGATAAAAGTGTGCTATCATCAGCAAAACTAACTATCGGGTTTTTCGTTTTCACTAGAAAGTCGTTAATGTAGAGTAAGAAGAGAGTGGGAGACAATATGGACCCTTGAGGAACACCGGCATTGATGGTGAAGGTGTCTGAGAGAAATCCGTCAATCGCCACTTGCAGAGAGCGGTCCTTAAGAAAGCTAGACAACCATGCACACAACCATATGCAACGGATCCCTCCGATTTCGATCTTCGTCACAAATAATGGGTGGAGCACTTACACACATACCATTGATCGAAGAAGTTAAGCGACGTAACGCGAAGTTACCACTCGGATGGGTGTAAAACTCGGAACGTGTAATTTTTACAAAAGATTTTAGTAAATCTTGCAGTTTGAATCATTCATATTTTCATATTTCAGCGTGGTTTTTGCCACGTGTCGGCTCGTCGCGCGATAGGTGACTTGCGATCGAAAATATTTGATAACTACCGATCTAATAGAGGTGTCACTTTTTCGTAAATTGGGTTTTGCAGATAAGAGGATGAAGAACAAAACGATAAGTTTTAAAATTAATTTAAAGTGAGGAACAAGCATGTTAAAACTATTTAAATTAAATTGTTATTATTTTGCATTTGTTTTCAATGACAACTTTTTTTTAAAACACAAAAGCTAACATAACAAAGTGTTAAATAAAAAAACACGGACATTGATACGGTCAGTACAACTGGAGACATTAAATCTCAAATATGAGAAGATTGGAGAAAATCCAGCAAGTTGCCAAGAATTCATGTGTGGATATTTTTTTTAAAATAATTTTTGTTCAGGAAAATCTTGAAATCGGTTTATATCAGTTGTAAAAAATTTTTTTCGGACGATTCAAAAATGCCAAGTTTAAATAGTGTGCGGTTGGTAAAAGAATGACTTAAATGATTTACTAAATATTTTTGTAATTACATATTACTACAAATGTAGGTTAAAATGTCGCTATATTTTAATGGCATTTCTTAATAAAAGTTATTCCAGTCACATATACAACGTGTCCAAGATAAGGAGGGCCAGTACAACAACATCAGGAAATTTTGGGATACGGTCCTATATTTCTCCTAATTTTATTAATAGTATCTCATAAGTAAGCTCTAAATTTTATACTTATGTTGGACTAGTTCAATAAATAACAAATAATTTAATAATAAACTACAAATAAGTGCACAAAATACAGAAACATTATTTCAAACTTCTGTTGATTCGGGATTAAAAGAAAAGTAGGCGCTTGAAACAAAAAAATTAAGATGGTGACGCGTGATTTGTTTCATTTGACATTCCCATTGTGATCGTTTGAGAGCGTTTTAAGAGGTTTTCTATTTTCCAGAAAATATGGAACATGAATTTACAAATGCTGAAAAGTTTGATATTCTATCGCATGTTTTATTTTATCTCAAAAAAACTGTTATGTGGCAGTTAGAAGATGTTATTTGTGCTTAGAGAATAACGGAAATCATTTTGAACACCTGATTATGTAGTTCCTTACTTTTTCGTTGTTCGTTTTATTACTGTTTTGGAATGATTTTTGTTCACTTATTTGTGGTTTATTATTAAACTATTTGTTATTTATTGAACTAGTTCAACATAAGTATAAAATTTAGAGCTTACTTATGAGATATTATTTATAAAATTAGGAGAAATACGGGACCGTATCCCAAAATTTCCTGATGTTGTTCAAAAAACCCTCGAAACGTCATTAAGCCACAATGTGTCATACATCGTTGAATTCGGGGTGAAAAAAGCTCTCAAATTCCAATATCAGAAAAACAGGACCGTATTTAAAAAAAGAAAGTTGATAATGGCCCTTCGAAGACGACTCGTCGGATTACAAAACAATTAACGCTGTTAGATAGAGCGGAAAAAGTGGCAATGCAAAAGTGCAATTTACTTTAGAATTCGATCTCAAAAAAACCCAGGAAAACAATAAAACGATTTTTTAGAATTTAGATTTTTTCCGGATATCTCCGGAACTACTCGGAATTTTAAAACGTTCTAAACGGCATATTATTAGGCACGTAAATGCGCAACTTTACCTCCATTTAACCGACTTCGTATCTCTTACGGTTTCCGAGATCCCTGTACTGGCCCTCGTTATCTTGGACACGTTGTAGAGCCATACATTATAATTGGTTTTATTATTTTTATATTAAATTTCCGCGAGTGTAACAGGGTGTCGCGACACAAAAAAGCTGGAGAAACGATGGATTACGATGTTTTGCTAATGTTTTTGCTCGATGTGCGGTTCCAGTATTTGTATAGATTAAAAAAGCTTCTTTCTCACCACGGCTATAGTGTCAGTTCGCGAGAAAAATATCAATAAATCAGTCGTAGACTATGGTGATGACAGCATGCATTTGACTACATCCAACATTAACCCCCGAAGTTTTTACTCCATGTATATGAAAAATCCCTTTTCCCTTTGTCAAAGGCCAAAAACGCCCATCGGAAGCTTGACCAAAAAACGCGGCATGAATGCATCATGCTGTATACGGAACTTTTCATAAAATTACCGAGTTTTTGTTAAAAAAGATTCGTGCTGTCAAGTCGGGCGATGATTAACGACCTCTTCGCCCGAACTGTTACGGCACATGAACACCGCGGAATAAATAAAATTCAATTTTGAAAATGGCGTGGTTACGGCTGCGCTACCGGAAAATTAATGTATTCGTATTATGGATTTCGTATGTTTAAGATGTGCGTGTAATATATTAACATACGCCCGTAATCCGCAGATTTTCTTCTAGGTTAGTAGTAATGTATTGACATATCGGTTATTAATGATATACATGCTTCAATAATTGAAAAATATAGTTTATCCTTACCGGTCTGGGTAAATAAGTTTAATACCAGTTTTGTTTCCGTCTGAAGGGCGAGGGGAGAAAAATGTATTGTTTGCTGACAATAGCACACTTATCTCATCTTTTGAATGCGCAAACATCGGCTGCCGACGCACATCTTCGCAGACAGCATGAAGTATCACGCCTCAACAAAGACCTGGAAGAAATTTTGGCCTGGGGTGACAGTAACCAAGTCGAATTTAACGCTAAAAAACCATGCAGCAGTTTTCTCTAAAGAGGTTAACATTACCGATCCGGAAATAGTCATGGCCGGACACGCAATCCCACTGGCTTCATCTATTAATTTGTTGGGCGTCAATCTGGGAGGAAATATGTCTTGGCATAACCACATTGTGACAATCGCCTGAAGCTTGGGGTACTCTTCCGAACCAGAAAGTTGTACACACCTCAACAACTTTTGACACTATACAAAGCCCAGATTCGACCATCACTAGAATACTGCTCTCATGTCTGGAGCTCTGCACCCACACATACTCTTCGGGTACTGAATTCCATCGAAAGGAGGGCTATTCGTCTGATCGGAGACCACGAGCTGACGAAGAACCTCAACAGCCTAGAACATCGAAGACAGGTTGGGGATTTGACTCTCTTTTACAGATATTTTCATGGAAAGTGCTCGGCTGACCTTGCCCTCTTAATTCCGCCCACAGCGGCGAATAGCAGAAATACACGACGAACTACTGCCGCCCACCCATATGTGGTCAAATTTAGTACTCCTCGAACTTCATTATTTAAGAATTCTTTCATCTGGAGGACTTCATCCTTGTGGAACGACCTTCCCGAGGTCGTTTTTCCCATCGAATATAACCTCCAACGATTCAAAACCAACGTGAATCGCTTTTTGCGCCTATAGTGCTTGTGTTTGATCATAAAAAAACCATGCTAGAAATCGTGTTACCATAGGCGTGCTCAAATAATAATTTATTAAGTGGAAAATGAATAAATACATGTGTTGATTCCGCAGTTCGATTCTTCCTGAAAATTTAAAAATACAGTTTGTTTTTCTCAAAAGGTCCTACTGAGTGATAATGGCGGATCGTCACTATATAATACAATAATTGTTTCATTTCTACAGGGTGTTATGCAAACTAGCAATTCCTGAGATAAAGACAAATTGTAGAAAAATACCCATAACTGGCGCTTTCAATTCTTTCAGCGGTAAAAGTGACCTGGCGTCAAACCAGAAAAACACCTGTGTGGCACTGCGATACATGTAAGCAATCAAGGAATTATGGCCGGTGTTGTCATATGTACACCTTAAACTCTCCAGACAAAATAAAATAATTTAAACACTTTTCCATTCTGTAATACCTTTTTGTACAATTAATTGAAGAACATTTACGACGGACTATGTTTTAAACAACCCGAAAAAACATATGCAATAGTAATTACCACGTACGTCACTAGGTCAAATGCCAATGACCTTTTGACGCCTTACATCGGCTGTGCTCATATAGCGCCGCACGCTTGCGGGTTGTTAGTTGACGGCCAACCAGCGGCCGAATACGTTGTGTCTCGTCGATCACCAACACACTCTCAGCAATCCGCTATGTTTTTTTCGGTTTACGCGTGTATCTTGCCCGTCCATAAATAATCTTTGAATATTGTTTTTATTGACGCATTTCTTCTGGACGTCAAATTTCGTCGCGTGTAATAAAATCTAATAATCTGTATTATAATCTGTATTATTGTATTTTCAAATGCTAACTATCGGTTCTGTTTCACTATTACCGTTACTGTACATAAAGTGTTTTCAGGAGTGTTCCTATAAAAAAGAAAAAAAAACTGATTGTGTTTGTGCCTGGATTTCCTCGCTCCTTAGGTATGAAGATAAATACAAGTAGGTAGAAAATAATTTATTTTTATAATTTTATATGGAATTTCAGTTTTACATTAAGTTTGGCAACATTGCCATTGGGTCTGGGTGAAATGTTGTACAGTAGCGCGGACTGACCTGTGAGTAAGAGTGTTTGTTACCCCACTTTTAAAACGGTCGATTTAAAACAAAATATGTAGCGCTTCTCTAGGACACCCAAGGAGTCACCCATTTAAATATAATACGTCATTTCCATAACACCCTGTATATAAAATAATTCATTCTTCTTTACATAAAAAAAATATAGATATTAGCTCAATCAGAAAATTATTGCACATTCATATACATATACACTTGGTTACGGTTATTAAGACGTTATTTGTGTAATTAACGTCGTAAGTGTAATAACACACTTCGGCGATAGCAATGTCGCCTCGAAATTTATCATTGCCGTATTGCCGATGATAGACCGGGCGCGAAGGTACATTTCCAAACATATATTTAAATTTTACTTGTTTTAAACAACATTTAATAACAGTACCTACGGTTTTTTTTTTAATCGTCAAAATTGAAAATTTGGCTACATCGAACATTTTGATTGGAACGATTGACCGTCTTACTTGGGACTGTAGGAAGAAGGGTCGTGAGAGTGAAGTACAGTTCGGTTGAGGTTAATGTTTGTTTTGGCGGTTAATTGTATATTATTGATTTTAGTCATAAATTATGCACTGTACATAAAATTTATTATATTACAGACAAGGGGAGCAGACTCCCCCTCAACTACTTAATTAATTGTTTAATCATTTTGAGACAAGAAAGAAGCGCTTGATTGTGTTTTCTCATACGCTAACCATGCGATAGGGTAAGGACATCACACTACCTTCATATAGCTTCGAACAACGTTTTTACCACTAACAGTAATTCTCTAAAAGAGTTCCTGGTTATTTAAATGTGGGCCGTGTCTAATCACACCTTAACGTAATAATAACTTAAACCAGTTAATTCACGTCAATTTATCTCGCTAGCTTACTTATCCTGTCAAACTGAAAGTAATAGAAAGAAAACGCAGTCGAAACTAACTTACACTGAAGAAAAATTAGGGTATTTTAAAATGATCTGATGCTATGTAGTTTTTACGTTACGTATCGGGTATTTTACAATAATACAAAGATTAGTATGTGACTGCAATTTACTTTGTAAAATTGCATACGTTATAGCGGAATCATTAAGTGTTTATGTTAAATTTACATCCCAGAAACAATTGCACCTACTATTTTATTCTAATTTTAATTTTACGTAAAATATTTTTTACGTTTACAATAGCAAAGAGAAATTTTATTTACAACCATGCATGTAATAATGACATTTCACCTATCTTTGAAAGGTGGAAAGTTGACGTGTTTTTACTTTTACTTTCCACCCGGGTGGAAAGTAAATTATTTTTTATAATTTTTTTAAAAATCGATATCTCAAAATAATATACGGACACACTTTTGAAAAATGCTAATAGCTTTGCGTGTTTAGATATGTCTACTTTTTTCCCTAAATGATAGAGTGGTCCTCAGCATTGAATATTATGACCAAATCGTTGATATCTTCCTTGTCTTGGCATTTTCACCGAAATAAGCTAATAGCGCCGACTCAGAACCAGGATTTGGAACTTTGTTTCCCGTACACCATTCTTTGAATTAATTATATGCCTTGTCATATCTCGGGCGGCTTTTAGTTGGCAGAAGAGCTTCTTCTACTATTTTTGCTGCGTCTCGAATTTCTGGTGGAGTAACAGCCAAATCCAATTCTTCATCTGATAGCATTTTTCTGTTGTTAAAATAGTATATTGTTTAGTGACATGGAAACCATATTCAAAAAATGATATTTGCCATCTTGATGTGTATTATTACCTACGTTATTTTACCACCTGCGGTTATTTTAAATTTCTGTTTAATTTTTCGATAGAAAAGTCAAATCTTTTATTAATAATTTTAATTCAAAATAATAAGAAGTGGATGTTAGATGTGGTTGTAAATAAAATAGTATACAAACCTCGGTGAAAAGTTTTATTAGTGTCTCGAGATTTAGTTTACTACCGACTCTCTCGACAGGAATGAATCACTTTCCACCTCGGTACGTAATATACTATTAACGTCTTTGGAAAGAACGAAATTCGATTCCGAAGATTAAAACTCATTTCAATGTGCTCCAGACGAAATAATAAAGCCAATGGAGCAACACAAAATGTATTGTCTCGAGAGTCAAAAGAAGCTTACAAAAAGGAATATAATACGTTTATTAAGTGAGAGTGGACCAAAAGCAATAGTGGTATTGTTAAAGTATTTTCAAGAAAGGTATAAAACATCTCTTCAAGTCTTCAAGTTTATGGTCATCTATTCCAATCTAAAATCAATTCTGAATAATTAAGTCGATATAAGCAAATATCCCAAAGTTATTGCATTGCTAAGTGACAACGGAGTTGGTTATACACCAATTTATATTTTTTAATTTCGAAAAAGAAATCGGACCATCTTTTTTTTTTTATGATCAAACACAAGCACTATAGGAAAAATCCTTTAGGGCACTCTGGGAGTGGTGCGTGTTCGCAAAAAGCGATTCACGTTGGTTTTGAATCGTTGGAGGTTATATTCGTTGGGAAAAACGACCTCGGGAAGGTCGTTCCACAAGGATGAAGTCCTCCAGATGAAAGAATTCTTAAATAATGAAGTTCGAGGAGTACTAAGCTTAACTACATATGGATGGGCGGCAGTGGTTCGTCGTGTATTTCTGCTATTCGCCGCTCTGGGCGGAATTAAGAGGGCAAGGTCAGCCGAGCACTTTCCATGAAAATATCTGTAAAAGAGAGTTAAATCCCCAACCTGTCATCGATGTTCTAGGCTGTCGAGGTTCTTCGTCAGCCGGTGGACCATCGGTCTTATCCGGCCTGGGGCTAGGGATGGGGATGATACATTTTTCACTTTTCCTTATTTTTGGCATGACGCCGGACCGTACCGCCATGACTTATACGAGTAAATCCACCTGGTGCGATTCGATTTACCGGTCGTGATATTTGAACCTCCGAACAAACTCGTTATTTAAACTTCAAATTTTTTCTTTCAGTGTACTGTTTCGTCAATCATTCATGCCGTTACATTGTTATTTCGCTTGAAACTAGCACAGTGTTTAATTTAATGTATTAACATAAAAAGATCACTTATTATGGTGTACAAGTTCTTCCGTTTAAAAGAAAACTTTTCACGGTATGCTGCTTTGGTTGTTTTCGCCAAGATGGTAATCGTAATCCCAAGACCTCTTATTATCTCCGGGTTCCTCCTTTATACATTCGTTTATTCACTTTGGAAGTTTCATACCGTTTCAAACCGTTCGGTAAGTCTATGTTATCGAAAATAAAAAGTAGTGACCACTTTTTGAAAATGACGGATACCCGAACCAACATTTTTGACCGGGTCCTGTTACAACAAAACGTCCTAAACAGAGATCAAAATCCATTTGACTGGCGGAAGGAACACGAAGAAAATTTTCCATTTTTATCAAATTAGGCAAAAATTGGGCGGAATTAAGAGAGCAAAGTTAGCCCCCAACCTGTGTTCGATGTTCTAGGCTGTCGAGGTTCTTCATCAGCTCGTGGTCTCCAATCAGATGAATGGCCCTCCTTTCTATGGAATCCAGTAGCCGAAGAGTATGTTTGGGTGCAGAGCTCCAGATATGAGAGCAGTATTCTAGTGATGGTCGAATCTGGGCTTTCTATAGTGTCAAAAATTGTTGAGGTGTGTACAACTTTCTGGTTCGGAAGAGTACCCCAAGCTTCTGAGAAGCTATCTTGGCGATTGCCACAACGTGGTTATGCCAAGACATATTTCCTTCCAGATTGACGCCCAGCAAATTGATAGATGAAGCCAGTGCGATTGCGTGTCCGTCCATCACTATATCCGGTTCCGTAATGTTAACCTTTTTAGAGAAAACTGCTGCCTGGGTTTTTTTAGCATTAAATTCGACTTGGTTACTGTCACGCCAAGCCAAAATTTCTTCCAGGTCTTTGTTGAGACGTGATACTTCATGCTGTCTGCGAAGATGTGCGTCGACAGCCGATGTTTGTGCATTCAAAGAGAAAGATGAGATAAGTGTGCTATCTTCAGCAAAACTAAATATCGGATTTTCGTTTTCACTAGAAGGTCGTTAATGTAGAGTAAGACGAGAGTGGGAGACAATATGGATCCTTGAGGAATACCGGCACTGATGGTGAAAGTGTCATCGCCACTTGCAGAGAGCGATCCTTAAGAAAGCTAGGATCGCAGTTTACTTAGAAGTCCCTCATGCCAAGAGCCGAGACTCTCCATGATGTTCGATTGCTTTGTTCCAAAGATGGGTGACATAGGCTAGAAGATTTCCAGTTGATCTGGACTTCCGAAAACCGTATTAATGATCGCTGATAATGTTGAAGCCTTCCAGGTACTTTATAAGATGTTGGTTAATAGCTTTCTCCATTACTTTTGATATAACTGAAAGCAGTGCGACTGGTCGATAGTTGTTAGGCAGGGTTCTCTTACCTTTCTTTGGTATAGGCTGGACTCGCGCCGTCTTCCAGCGCGATGGAAATATTCCTTTTTTGGAGGATAAGTTGAAAAGTCTACAAAATACTGATGTTAGTTCATAGGCGCATCTCTTGAGACCTATAACAGGAATTTCGTCTGGACCAGAGGCTTTCTTGACGTCGAGCTCTTTCAGGATTCGTTTGACGGGACGCTGACGGAACACGATTTCGGATTGAACTGCAGGAATGTTGGATGTTGTTAAGGTTAAGGAGTAAAAGGGATTAAACTGTCAACTTGACGAAAAATGCAAAAAGAAATAAACCGAAATTACCGAAAAACGCAGAAATTGATTTAATCATCCGCCCTTTAGTAGGCAATCCTAATATATTATTATTCACGAATCGCAAGTCAGCTTCAAGCGTAATTATTATTACTTGGCTATACCGGGTGTCAATTTGAAAACTTCCCACCCTTAATATCTTTCTTGCAGTTAAAAATATGAAAAATCGGAAAGACACGTCAATTTTATTTGTAAGGGGGACACTTGAAATGAATATTTTTAGCCTTGTTGTTTCAAGCCCCTAGGAGGGGTAGATGTCACCCTTAGAATCTCAAATGGGAATGGGGGACAAGTGGCACATCGTGTGAAAGGGCGTTCAATTCTCGTTTCAGTGGTATCCTACTTTGTTGCGTTTTGTCCACAGGTTTCCGAATAATCGCGTTTCAAAGTTGCAGAAACAATTAAACTTGCATGCATTGAGATTTTGGTTTTCAGGTTAGGGTTTACAAAAAAAATGTCTATTCTCGAACTCCTCCCTAACATTTCGGAAAACTTCACCGGGCATTGGCCGGCATTCTGCTGCAATTCGCCTTTTAAGATCATCAATATCAGCAGGTTGTGTTTTATAAACAATGGATTTGAGATGTCCCCAAAGAAAGAAGTCTAATGGGTGTTAAATCCGGTGATCTTGGAGGCCATTCAATTGGTCCCCTTCTGCCAACCAATCTATCCGGGAATATCTCGTTTAACCACTGTCGGACCGGAAGAAAATAATGAGGTGGAGCACCGTCCTGCTGGAATGTTAACAAATCCTCCTGTAAAACTGAATTACCCTCTGCATCAATTTGAGTTTCTAGCTCATGGGTGATAAGACGATCAATAGTCTCTTCAAGCATATTAAGGTACAGATCACCTGTCAAGTTTCCATCAATAAATAAAGGACCAATAATGGCATTTCCAAGAATACCAGCCCAAACATTAACTTTTTGGGGATATTGTGTATGTCCTTCTCGAAAAATATGCGGGTTTTGGTCACTCCAATATCGACAATTTTGTTTGTTTCTCGAAAAATATGCGGGTTTTGGTCACTCCAATATCGACAATTTTGTTTGTTTCTCGAAAAATATGCGCTGAAACAGATATTCGGCAGAATATTAGGGATGGCGTTGACTTGACGACTCATGAATTCACAAAACTCTATTCTTCTATCAAAATCATCGTCATACAGTTCTTGAAGTATCTGCATTTTGTATGGATGGAGTTTATGCATTTTTAGTGCTTTTCTTACAGTCTCTCGTGTGATATTCCTGTCTCTTCTGCTACTGTCCGCAAGGTCCTGGTGGGCTCTGCAGCAAATAATCCCAAGACCTCAATTTGAGCTCCCTCATTTATCACTCGTAGGTTATTCCTTTTTTTATTACTCACCGAACCAGTTTCGGAGAACTTTGCCATCAAATCCATATCTGTGACTTACATCACGATTTCGATTTCTTTCATTGAAAACCAATGCCGTCCTTCGTGCGTACTTTCCAACCTCTCCATAAATGAAAATAATTGCAGTTCTTTCTTGAAGAGAATAAACCATTCTCACACTCTATGCACTTAATAAAAGCTATCAGTGAACAGCCCAACAAGCAAAAGCGAATTAACAATAATATTCATGTGTTGGCTACATCCATTAAATTTGTTGACCATTTTTTTTAGGTTAAAAAACAACGTATTTTAAGAATGTGTTGATGGAATAGCAAGGCCTTGTGTGGCATTTCAGTGATAAGGAGTCGAATGAACCCAAATTAACTAGGCAGGTACTCGTAGTGCCATCGAAATTTTATTACATTACTTTTGATGTAAATTTGTCGAAGACACTTTGCCAATCCCCACATAAAGTTTAAAACCGTGCCACCCAGGGGCGTAGCGTTGGGGAGGCAGGGGTGGGTCATGCTCCCTCTGGATGTTGCCACTTATTGGAATTTTATAAAAAAAACATTAATGTCTACGATGTTTTGTGGTTATTAGTATTTCGCCGTCCCCTAGGAAAATGTCTGGCCTCGCCCATGGTGCCACCTAATCTTCTAATCATTTGTACTACAAGGAGACCCAATGCAGTAATTTTTTTGTAAACACTAACCTGAAAACCGAAATCTCAATGCATGCAAGTTTAATTGTTTCTGCAACTTTGAAACGCGATTATTCGGAAACCTGTGGACAAAACGCAACAAAGTAGGATACCACTGAAACGAGAATTGAACGCCCTTTCAAACGATGTGCCACTTGTCCCCCATTCCCATTTGAGATTCTAAGGGTGACATCTACCCCTCCTAGGGGCTTGAAACAACAAGGCTAAAAATATTCATTTCAAGTGTCCCCCTTACAAATAAAATTGACGAGTTTTTTTTATATTTTTAACTGCAAGAAAGATATTAAGTGTGGGAAGTTTTCAAATTGACAATCGGTATGTCATGTTGCGTTTGTATTTTGCATAATCTAGCTTCAGAACTATGCCTGTCTGTAGCTTTCCACGTATAACCTCCACTCTAACTTGTCGTTGCCTTGTAAATATTTCGTCTGTGTATCGTCTTCCATTGTGACCCGTCCGATTCCCATACGGTGTGTACACGCCCTAACAACACTAAATCATCGTAATACGACGTTTAGTACGGTGTAACTTACTACGTTAAAATGTTGCGTCATGTCGCAGAGCCTCGAAATTTACAGGGTTGTGTAACGTGGCCGTCTCTTTATGGGACTGCATTCCACGTGGAACCAACAACGGAGGTCAGGAGGTTGAAAACGACAACGACGAGAATAAATTTTCGGATTTTTAAAAATTATCGTCGTCGCCTTTGAGCCAGAGTGCTATATAACATTTTTTTTAAATGCAATTATAGTCGTACGGGATGTTGTGGAATTGCCTTTATATTTTAAACCCGTTAATTATGAGCAGGAAATTGACCATAAATGACGCATTATGTCGATATAGCAGCCACAAACATCTGTTGCCGCTTATCAAAAATTCGGTGTTCGTATAGCGAAATGTATCGATTTCCAACTGATTTGCAACCGTCAGAATAATCCGCGTACTGGTACGGCATTGTGGGTTTGGATTATGCGCATTTGATCGATCGGATGTTTGTTTACTTTTTTGACTTGTTGTTTTTACCGATTTGTTTTACTTTCCGTACTTTTGGCATGTTTTGGTTAAACTTACTTTCCATTATTCTTTAAATATCGATTCCAAAACGAAAGACTGGCTCTAAACAAAGCAGAAATTAGCAAGAATTTCTTGTCGGTTAAATTAAGAAGTAAATTCTCAGATTTGACAGTTGAAAGTTTGGCATTTGCATCCGGTCACATATAATAAATATCTAGCTATTCCGCCGACCGGCGCGGATCTCCGAGAATAGCGTTCCCAGTATAATACCATCTGCAATTATGTCCCCCGCTATGGGCATCGAAGGGGGCGTTGTGAGTTTGCGCAGTTCGGAAATTTCCTTGTGAAAGTAAAAATTCGACAGGGCCGAATTTCAAGTTTTTTTAATGTAAATTTCACTGGTTAGGAAAAATATTGCAATAAAAATTTCGATTAGTTCGATTTAGGACGGCGTTCCATGCATACGATTTCTGACGATATGATGATCCGACGGTGCCCTGATTGGTGTAAACTTTTGGTGCGAAATTCCGTTCGAATATTTGTAACAATCGACACGATGAGCTTTATTTTAACTTTCATCCGACGTCGTATGTTTCTTAACCTCACTTTTTTCTAAATCAAAAATTAAGAATGAATGACTATATTGACTATTTTGTGAATTATTATCAGCTACTAATGCACCAAATTAAAAATACATTAATTTTAAGGTTAAGTAGTGACCAGATATATATTATATTCTATACGAGGGACACTCTCTTCTTTTTTACAAGCTTTTTAGTGAAATTCGGTTCCGAAGATCGGATAATGTGATATGTACATACCTGAAATACTTTATACCTGGTATTGATCCACGACTTTTGCAAAAGAGCACCATGCACTTCTGTACTTTCATCTTAAACAAAACAAGCCACTAATCTACCAAACAGCGAATCGAATCACCACAAATAAAAAACTCCTTTACAAAAATTGGTGTTAGGTAATGAAAGTTAATAAGCACTAATATACCGACAACAATGTGGATGAACCACTTTTTATTCTGTAATTTGAAAAAGCATCCAGAAAGATGGCGACGAACAAACAAACAATATCGGGCCGGCTCTGACGCGATCCATAAAATTCCCACCCTACTGCGCAACCTCAATGGTGCCAAGCCATCTCCCATACCGGGGACACTTTTTGTAATTTGGAACATTCGTATTGGCAATATAATGTATATAGATATATATATACAGGGTGTCCGGGAACATGTGGGAAATCTCCCGGATATGAAGAAAACACGTGAAAAAAATACTATAGGTTCATATAAACTTCTTTCGTATCGGCCTCCTCTCCGGAGATATGGGCTCCCAAAGAGCACCAATGGAATCAAGTTTTTTACACATAATTATTGAACCACCTGGTATATTTCAATTATTTTTTAATATGATGTATATCAGGTAAGACCCGTTAAATTACTATCCTAGAAACTGTTGTGAATTACTCACAGCTGCAGGGACGGACTAGCTGTAACACTCATGGGCCCATTTTTTTTACGCCCTGTATGATAAGAACTTTGGACGACGTTTTTTACATACCTTTTACTATTGACTAAAACTTAAGTACTCTTCATTCATGTCGCTAATCCTAACCGTTTTCGAGAAAACGTCATTTTATTTACACTGAGTCCCCTAACTGCTCATGGGCTAAATATGAAAAAGCGGAATCTTGAAGATTGAACATTGGATCGGAACAAAGATGTATCTTTTATTGAAATACCCGAAGCACATGATGTATATGAAATGCCGTTTTTTCGAAAACGGTTAGGATTAGCGACATGAATGAAGAGTACTTAATTTTTAGTCAATAGTTAAAGGTATGTAAAAAACGTCGTCCAAAGTTCTTATCATACAGGGCGTAAAAAAAATGGGCCCATGAGTGTTACAGCTAGTCCGTCCCTGCAGCTGTGAGTAATTCACAACAGTTTCTTGGGTAGTAATTTGACGGGTCTTACCTGGTATATATCATATTAAAAAATAATTGAAATATACCAGGTGGTTCAATAATTATGTGTAAAAAACTTGATTCCATTGGTGCTCTTTGGGAGCCCATATCTCCGAAGAGGAGGCCGATACGAAAGAAGTTTATGTGAACCTATAGTATTCTTTTCACGTGTTTTCTTCATATCCGGGAGATTTCCCACATGTTCCCGGACACCCTGTATATGTGGCTTTACCCAGCCTACTAATTTTTATTTTTATAATATGCTTACCGTTTTATTCTATTCAACCATTCAATATAAAAAACGCTCCTTATGATTATTATTGAATGTAGAAAATATCCGAGTACGTCACTGGATTCTACGTAAAAAACTACAAAAGAAACATTTTATTTCTGTTTGATAATGGTGTGTACAAAATATCATAAAAATATCTAAGAGTGATTAAAATTATGATAAAAAAGTTATTGTTTAAATTTTAACATTCTGTAGCTCATATGTTAATATTAACTTTTCTTCTTAATACCACCCAATGATTCACAACCTTAAGTATCGGCACTCAATTAAAAAACACCCTGTATACAAAATTTTTTTCTTAATCCATTAATAAAGCCTTTGGAAGAAATAGTTTTAAAGGTGTACAGAGTCCGCTTAAATTTCATATTTTCCTGCAAAACATACCAGCAAGCAAACCTGAACAAATCCACAATCGAAATAATCCGATGGAATACTTTTTTTGCCACAGATTAATTTCATCTAATAATCTTTTTGGATTTATGAACCTTTTTTTGTAACAACATTCCCACTGACAATCTTACAGCGGCAGCACCTAAGTCCACGCCCTACGGTGCATTCCGTTTGACACGATAACAAGTGACAGGTGTGTCGAGGTGGAAAAAATTAAGATTGCAACACGTTGGTTGGGGCTCCGATCGTCCGTGAGGAGACCCGTTTGTAAACAATGTTAGTCCGGTAACCCGAGAAGGGATCTTATTATGTATTTTTGCTGCCGTCCTTACATGTTTGGGCGAAAGACCAGAATAAACCTGGCTGACAATTAACCGTGTTAAGATTTGGTGTTTTGATGCCTCGTTTGGCACTTTTTTATGATAATACAACATTTATAATTAGAGGCGGCTTACAGACACTTGATTGTTTAATCGCAAATATCTCGGAAACTGCCAGATCCTGCAACAAGATTTTCGGTTCGTTGGAAAGCCCGGAGCATCGGTGATTTGAACATAGGAAATCCTATGTAATTTTTGAGGAGGTTTGAATACATTTTGGTAAGCAATCCTCATAGTTTCGGTAATACATCAAACACCTGCAAATAATTTTTTTGACGCAAAAATTGACGCAAAGCTAACCATAACGAATAATGAAAATATTGTCACTGACACAAATTTTTGTCATTGTCACAATTTAATTTGCTGGTGTTTACAGTATTACCTGAACTATGCGAGTTTCGTGATTTTGCCATCACGCTTCATTAAGTAGCTTATTACAGAATCGTTCAATAAACCATACAATAAAATATACCTCTAGAATCATGTCATTATCTTCGTACCTCTCTTATTCACTGAAAACTCGATTTTCCCATGAAAATTTCTACACTCAATAGTATTTTATTTATGCACGGAAAAGACTATAGTAAAATTATTACAGTAAAGATTTTATTGTACGATTTCCTATAAATGATTGTAATAATTACAATTTTTATTATTTACAGGACGCTGGAGTGAGTCGAAATCTTCGATTTGACCCGTGTTCATTTCGCGCTGTGTAGGCAGACGATGCTTCAACGGTTACCTACATTTCGGTTTAAACCTCGCGCACTCCACACTAGCAAAACAAACCTCTCTCCGGGCAACCCCTACAACCTCCACTTCTCCCCATCGCTCTCCCCAGTCGCTAGGCCTACCAAAATAGGCTCAGCGACCAAAACGCACGGCGTTAAAAAGGTGGGGAAGGAAGACCCCTTTTCCCTTATTCATTTCCCAAAACAATTTAACAAACTTCTTACAATATAATAAAATTATCACAAAATTCCTTACTCCTAACAATCGTTCCTCAAATTTACTAAATTTTCCTTATCCTAATATGGTTGAGCCTAATTACCCCTTATAATAATCCCATTAACCCCATTTAACAATACTAATCCTATTATTTACAATACTACTGCTATATATACCCTTCCCCCATTTATCCCCTTATTCTACCATTTTCCATCTCTACAATATCCTAATCTATGATTCACATCTTATTTCTATAAATTTTTTACTGCACCTGATCGGGGTCTATACTTCAATTTTCTACGCTGAAAAACGGAGTATTCGCGTCCTATGTCTAAATTTTGTTAACAACTCGAGGAAAGTTCATCATTTTCTTTCTATATGGAGCAGTAAAAAAAATTAAATCTAAAAATATTCCGAAACAAAAAAATATAGACTTTCCGCGAGTTCTAGTTCTATTACAAAGTATTTTTTCCTTTGATATTTTTTTCCTAAAATAGGAATAAACGCTTGGGAGGAAAACTCGTTTACAGCTACTCCGGAATCCTGTTAATCCGTACCAAAATAATATTGTAAAAATGATCATGTTTAAATAAAGTGTTGTAAAAATGATTTGATCAGATGCCACGGATCAATCAGAACTCTATCTTCTGAAGGAAAACAGGTGGGGAGGTTAGAGGAAGCGTTTCATCGATCACCGAAGTCAAGCGACGTTGGGCATGGTTAGCAGCCCGGTGAGGAGTTGATGCTAAGCCTACTCTGCTCCATCCGCTCACAAGTAAACTACGTTATATATTAGCATGGAAGCCACAAAGTGGGCGTGTTTAATGAAGGCGATTTGATCTTGGCCATATTTATCTCACTTTACCGAATCGGGAAAGGTTGATGCAGACAGAGACAGACATAAAATGCGAACAGGCCTAGTTGTTAAATAATTTTACAAGAAGTTTCTTCGTCTGGCATGGAATATAATCAAGCAACATATGAATGATATGTAAAGTGAATGAATGAATGAATGGCGAAAGACAAGCGTCTTTAAGTTCTAAAATAATTTTTAATTTTCTAATCTTTTCACGAGAAACGTCGTTTCCTTTTTGGTGCAAGTGAGTAATTCGTAATTGAAATATTCATTTAGTCATCTTTACCGAGAGTAAGCATCAATAATAATTTCTTTTCATAAATCATATGGGGCCCAAAAATATGCTCTGACTTGAAGCCTGAAATATTTACTAGACCTGGTGAAGATGGTAAAATATTTTATGTAAATTATGATTTACTTCCTATTTTTTAATAAAACTACTTACAAGCTTATTTCTGAAGTTTATTTTTTCATTTGTAGTTACGTTACTAGTTCAATAAATGATATAAGAATGTATAAGGATTATTTTAAAGTGATATTTACAGCTTAAAACATGTCAGAATCCTAATATTTGATTTTCACCACTTTAGTAAATCAAATTAAAGGGTTTCGACTGTTTTTTGTTGGTTAAATGTCACAAATTTTTGACAAAAGTGACATTTCAAAAGCACGTACGTTTGTCAGCTGATGCCATACTTAATGGATGCCGGGTTTGTTCGTTTGTTCATGCCTGCTTCGATGTTTTAACACGGCAGTTTGTCTTCTTCCTGTTTATAAGTATTCGTTGATGGTTAGTACTTGGACGGATGACCGCTTGAAAGTCTAGGTCATTTCCGGTTAAACCGCAAATGACAAAATCTAGTCAAAATAATATCACATCACATGCAAACCCACCACATTCCTTCTGAAACATCCGGTATTTTATAGAAAATTTTACAATAAAATCTTTACGATAATAATTTTACTATAGTCTCTTTTCCGTACGGTTTTGTCTGCATCCTAAATGTGTTTAAATAAATACACCATATCATAGTGAGAATAACGAAATTGATTATGCCCTATTTATTTTTGCCATCCTGTTTAACAAACTATCACGTATATTTATTTTGGCTCGGTCTTAAACAAATCGCTCCATCCTTCCTTTGTTTTGTTAAATCCTCTCACAAAAAATACTAATTGCAAGGAAGTGAATTCCTAAACGCAAATTGTTAAATGCATATTTGTTCAGGTACTGAGATCTTCTTCTAAAAAAAAAAAATAACCATATTTACATTGTAACAAATAACGCTTTTGTTGTGAACATAATGAGGCAATATTTGAATATAATAAAAGTTTGCGGTAAGGCGCCGACTTGTTTGCTATTATGATTCATGAAAAATCTATTAAATTTTTTTAGATGTGGTATTCTGGAATTATGTTACTGCCATTTTCTCCGTCCGTTCTTTAAAAGTCGTTTACCTTTAGCTTCTTGGGGGGAATTTAAGAATTTTTTATACAAAATTATTATTTTTTTTATTAAATCGGCAGCCAATAGAAGGTTAATATAAATATATCGGATATCCAAGGAGTCATCCATTTAGATACAGGGTGTCCGATAAGTACCGCCTAATCTCTCGGGAGCATACAGAGGAGGTCAAAATAAGCCTAATTTGTCATAGAAAAAAGAATCCTAAAGTGACCCTTAACGGAGATACAGAGCCCCAAGGGGGTATCCAGCGATTTACTGTTTTGGCTCTAACTTTCGAACCGACCGGTATAATTTAATAAAATTTTAATATTTTATAGTGTTGGGAAAAACCCAATGATTTTGATAATCGAGTATTTGATACTCGAGCGATTTTAATCATCGAGTGAATCGCTCGATCGATTAATCCCTTGAAATTTTTTGGACCTGGAAGAATGTGTTGATAAAACACCAGGGGTTATTTTAGAAGTTTAGGCTAGAGTTTTTATTAAGGAAGAACAGTTGATTCTGATTTTTTTTAAATTATACCCTTTAATCTTTCAAAATTTACAATCGCCGCTGGCTAGCCCAGTCCCAGTCAACGCAAAACCCTTGTCGCGATGAATCCACTAAGGGAATTGGTGTACTTTTTTGTATGCACCTTCTCGTTTATGTGCCTTTAACAAAGACGTATGTCGTGTCAGCCTTCTGAGCGTCAAACTCGAACGTCGCCAATCGGCACATTTCGGGTGGCGGGTATCAAGTGAATTTATAACACAAACAGATAAAAATAAAATTTTTGGATTAGGTTTTAAAATTCTAAAGTTTGATAAGTAATTTTTAAAAATAAACAAATAAATTACTCGTATATTGTGCGTATATTAGTGCTAAAATATTAATTTTGCCGATGAATTAAATTCCTTCTATACAGGGTGTTTTTTAATTGAGTGCCGATTTTTAAGGGTGTGAATTCTTGGGTGGTTTTAAGACGAAAAGTTAATACATATTATCATAATCCTAAATCTCTTCATTTTTGAGCTACAGAATGTTAAAATTTAAACAATAACTTTTTTATTATAATTATAATAAATTTTTTTAAAATCTTCATTTATTTTTGAGCAAATTTGGTATACTTACTTTCGTCCGATGCGCCGTTTTCGCGTAAAAAAATTAAAACCAAAAAAAAATTTTTAAATTGTTTAAATTTGAATATTCTGTAGCTCAAAAATTTAGGACATAATATGTTCATATTAACTTTTCTTCTTAAAATCACCAAAGGATTCACAACGTTAAGTATCGGCACTCAATTAAAAAACACTTCTGTATAGAAATTCAGAAGGATTATCAATCACAGCAAATTAAATACAATAATATTTAGAAAAGTCTCCATTGATTTTAAATTATTCCTTTGTTTTCAGGCGTTATGTGGATGATCCTGGATCGACCCATCTCTTTATAAGGATACATTTTTGCATATGGACACAATTCTAAGGTAGGTGCCAATATTTCTTTAAAACAGCAAAATCTATAGATCGAAATAGATACTACAAAAGAATGGTGTCATGTTTTCTTCATTCGTAAAAGCACAAGAGCTCTAACGAAAGTTAATTTTGAATAATTTAATCGCAAATCAATAGTCAAATAGCGTTAGACAGTATCAAATTTGATTGTAACAATATACAACGTTGGACGACACTTTGAAGCTTAAGACCATCAAGAGTTAGTTATTCTTTTTACCAAAAAGCTCTAAAAATGATTTTAAGGGATTTAACTTTAAGTTATGTTCTGTTCTAGTATATCTTGTTTCGAATGCTGCCAGGAATAAAGTCATTACAGCACTGGTGGCACAATTTAGCATATTTAGATGTAAGTTTAAAATCATATCGTATTCATTTCATGCCTCAAATATTAAAAATACTACATAGACACTTAATCCCCCTGCGGCTTTCCTTCGCGACACTCTTGCCAGTCTAAATTCTGAACTGAAAATACGTTGTACACTCATATACCATCAACATCACAATCTAATACCCTATAAGACTCATTTCTTAATACGGCAAGATTATTATCCGTATATTATTATGTTTCTCCTGCAACGAAATCCCTGCGAGTCCCCTTTCCCGATCTCTTGTCATTCAAGCTAAGTCGCTCTTCAATCATTCTACTGACACATCCCCGAGTCCTCTGCTCACAAACCGAATGATTAATTTTCTTTCGATGCGTTTCGGAAGATCGTGTTTGCCTATATTTTTATTGGGGTCATTTTTTGTCGGGGGTACGGCGTATTATGGATTGTCATCGCCGTAGCGGTAAAAAAGCTACCGCTTTATCAATAATAAAGTTTTGTTTAAATACAGGGTGTTATGGAAATTACTTATTGTATTTACCTGGGTGTCCTAGAGAATTTTTTTTTAATCGAGTATGAAATCCCTTTTTACCTAATTTGGGTTTTCTAGAGTGTCGAGAGTTGTTGGGGTGTATCCAACTTTTTGGTTCGGAAAAGTAGTATGCCAAGACATATTTCCTCCCAAATTGACGCCCAGTAAATTAATGAACCTCGTAGAATTATGTGTCCTGGCCATGACTAAATCCGATTCTGTAATGTTAACCTTAAGAAAATTACTGCCTGGGTTTTCTTAGCATTAATCGACTTGGTTACTGTCACCCAAAGACAAAGTTTCTTCCAGATCTTTGTTGAGGCGTGATACTTCATGTTGCCTGCGAAGATGTGCGTCGGCAGCCGATGTTTGACAACTCAAAGTGGAAGACCAGACAAGTCAGCAAAGCTATATATTGGATTTTTGGTGTTTACTAGAAGGTATGTACATGAAGAAGACCATGGGAGAATATCGACTTTTGAGGAATACCAGCATTGATAGGGAAGGTATCTGAGACAACCATATATGCATACAAGACAACCATGCATGCATACAATGGACAGGGCATACCATATAGGATCGCAGTTTACTTAGGAGCCCTTCATACCATGCCAACCACGATCAAAGGCTGTAGAAATGTCCAGTGCAACAACCCGGGATTCCCCATGATGTTCGATTGCGTTGCTCCAGTGATGGATGACATAGGCTAGAAGGTATCCTGTTGATCTGGACTGGACGAAAACCATATTGATGGTCGCTAATAATGTTAAGGCCTTCCAGGTACTTTAGAAGTTGTTGGTTAATAACCTTCTAAGGCTGGGAGAACTTTAGTATACATGACAGAGGGATATTTACTTTGGGGAATGAAAAATAGACCTAGGTATGGGGGACGATACAATTGGAAGAGAAAGTAAAGAGTTCCCCTATCAATTTAAAAATAGTACGGTGGACTTTGAGTCTCTTTCTTTGGGAGGTGTCGTTTATCTCAACAGCACATTTCTCTTGAGCCATTATCAATCGTTGGCAACACAGCAAACTTAAGGCAAATCCATCACAGCATAAATAAACGAGGAAGGACAACTGATTTTCACAAAATAGATTTTTAATAAATTGTCAACAATGACTTGTCTGCTATAATAAAATTTCCGATCGAACGATAAAAAATTAATAAAGCCAAAAACAATTCCCGACATAATTTGCCAATTTTTCAATCACGGCCCTCGACAATGACAAGACACCCCTAATTTTCCATCGTACTTTTTGATCCATCATCGTCATCGTCATTATGGCACAACGCCGGCACCGGTGACGCTTTCAACACTTTTTTAACCCTGTCACATAATTAATTAGGACGTATAAAAACCAATTAAAATTGATACGCACGCACGCACCAGTTCCTTGCTTGTCGAGGAAATTATTTTGCGATTTTTTCGCAGCGTGAAAATTTTCGAGGTCTCGGAGGTCGGAGAAATGGAGCATAATTAATATGATTTTTGAATTTTTTTCGAGTTTTTATTGGGGATGGAATGGGAAGTGTTTTTTCAAAGATGGACAAATAATCCCATTCTGTTTTTTTAGGAACTAAAAACGAGTTCCAGCAATTTACTTTGTTTATTTATTATACAGGGTGTTATGGAAATGACTTATTATATTTAAACCGGCAAATCCTGAGATGAAAATAAATTGAAGAAAAATATCCATAACTGGCGCTTTGAATTATTGTACGAAATATACACTTTATAGGAAATCTGAAAATTTACGTGGCCGCTACTGAGGACGTTCGCAATCAATAATTTACTGAGGCGGTGTTGTCATATATTGCAACACAGAAGTGTAAACGCACGTGTTCAGTTTTTGACAACAAGACGTCTTTGACCCGCGTTATCACTTCTTTTTCAAACTTTTTAGAAAAAAAATACTACTTACTCTCTTACTTTCGATCTTATAATCCGTTTTATAATTAAATTCCATAAAAAAATAAAACACAAAAAGTATGTTTTTCAACCGAACCAACAATAGGTAATATCACACAAATTTCAAATCACATCACAATATTTATTATTATGAATTATTTCACAACAGAAAAAAAAATCGGGTAATGCTACAACTAACAAAACGGTTAAAATTCGTATACATCAAGCACGTGGAACCCTCGATAGCGTCACTTTTCCTCGAGTCTCGAAACATACTGTAGCAACGATAGCCGCGCGCGGCAGGTATCCAAGCAAGGGCGAAACATGCGATGTGATCTGACAACACTGTTAGTATACTCTAGTGACCCACATTGTTGCTAATTGAATCCAGATGGAACGGCGTGACAGTATGTGGGTAAAAAGTTTTTTTTACCTTAGTATTTAGATATTCGATTTAAAAAAATATATATGTAGCCTTTCTCTAGGACACCCTAGGAGTCGCCCATTTAAATATAATAAGTCATTTCCATAACACCCTGTATTATGTCATGTATACAGAAACAACACTAAGCTGAAATTATTATAGTAAAGATTTTATTGCACGAGCTTTGGAGAGTCGCTGTTCAGGTTGATTTGATTTAGTGAGTCATATGATTCTGTTGAGAAAGCTTGAGGGGTCCAAGGTACTTGACAGGACGTTTACAATACTTAAGAGTAAAAGGGTTTTCTTTCCCAGATATAATAGTAAAGTCGGGTGTTCCGCAAGGTAGTCATTTGGGTCCTTACTTGTTCATCTTATTAATTAATGACTTAGTAATTTACTTTGACTCAGAATATCTCTTGTATGCCGATGATTTACAACTATATAGGGTTATCAGATCGTTTCTTGACTGTGTATTATTACAAAACGATTTAAATTGTATTAAAATATGGTGTTCCCGTAGTTGTTTAGATTTGAATATTGGGAAATGTAAATATATCAGTTTTCCTAGATCTTTAACACACATAGATTTTGACTATTCTATTGACGTTAACATGCTCGAAAGGGTAACTTCAGTTTCTGACCTGGGCGTTATTTTTGACAACAAAATGACATTCAATTTTCACTATGACCATGTTGTCAACAGATCTCTTAAACTCAGCGCGGTGAGACTGCTTATGGGGGGGATCGAAACACGTAAGAAGGCCTTGGAAGTGATGCTAAGCCTACTCTGCTCCATACGCTCACAAGTATCCCACTTTTATCTATCTGTTTCACTCTATCATTTAAGCGTCAATATCAGACTTACGTAGAGTTAATATGGAAAGCCCAAAAGTTAGTGTTTATGCAGGCGACTTGATCCTGGTCATATTTGTCTCACTTTACTGAATTAGGGAAGGTTGCTGCAGACAGAGACAGGCATAGAATGCGAGCAGCACGAATTGTTAAATAGTCTAACAAGCTAACTTCCTTCGTCTGGCGGGCATGGAAATCAAGCAACATCTGATATGATTTAAAATGGCGGAGAAGACGCATCTTTAAATTTTAAAATAATTTTTAATATTCTAATCTTTCACGAAAAACGTCGTTTCCTTTTTGGTGCAAGTGAGTAATTTGTAATTGAAATATTCATTTAGTCATCTTTACTGAGAGTAAGCATCAATAATAATTTCTTTTCCTAAATCATATGGGGCTCAAAAATATGCTTGGACTTGAAGCTTGAAATATTTGCTAGGACTTAGAACCCAGTTGAAGATGGTAAAATATTTTATGTAAATTATAAGTTACTTCCTATTTTTTAATAAAACTACTTACAAGCTTATTTCTGAAGTTTAATTTTTCATTTGTAGTTACGTTACTAGTTCAATAAATGATATAAGAGCGTGTAAGGATTATTTTAAAGTGATATTTACAGCTTATAACATGTGAGAATCCTAATATTGATTTTCGCCACTTAGTAAATCAAATAAAAGGGTTTTGAATGTTTTTTGTTTGTGTGTCGAATATATTAAATTGGCATCTGGTAGATCAAAATTTTCCTTGACCTTCTACCTTCTATAATTATGGATGTGAGAAATGGGTTTGGACTGGAAAAGTTAGAGAGTAGACGAATGAAAGCGGATTTCTACTTTCTGTTTACACTCATCAATGGCTTGTCTGTTGCCTTTTTGGTTTGATTCTTAAAAAATATACAGGACGTTTCTAAAAATTATATCCGCCAGTTTTTAACATACAACCCGCCCGTTTTCACACCCCGTATAAAACGACCTCTAAACATTTAACGTCGTCGAATCTCACCCTTCCTCCTTTGAAAAATAAACTACACAAAAGGTGTAGCTGCGATAATGAAAATTTGACAACGATACAATGTTATATTATTTTTAGAGAAGCGACATGAAGGGTTTAAAAAATTAATAAATTTTATGAAAATCGATTCGAATTGGGGTCGTTTGACAAAGAGGGCGCGTTGTGCCCTCGTCAACCCCGGGTTATGCTGAGGTATTAAACGGTGAGTTTATGTCAAGCCGTCAGACAAGAAATAATAATTAATATATTGTGTAATGGAAAATTCACCGTTTATAGAGTTTGTTTGTTTATACAGTGTGTCAATTTGAATTCCCACCCTTAATATCGCGTTCATAGCAAATAATAGCAAAAATCGGAAAGAGACGTCGATACAAGTTTCATTAGACATTATCTTAGAGCACGCGTTTAATGTAGAAAACGACCCGCGAAGCGGGGAGTTTTCTAAAGTACAAGTGCTCTAATTGTCTTATGAACCGTGTATTTTATAATACTTTTTCTATGTGGGTCGTTAAAGTCTGAAAAACTTTAAAAAATATAGAAGATTTTTCCATTTGAATTAATATTTTCTTTTTGGGTTGGCAATACTTTTACAATTTAATAAAGTGTTACAAGTATCAAATATGTCATGATAGAAACAATTGAACGCAACATCCCATCCGTCATAATTAAAAATAAATATATTATTAAAGTTAATAAAAATGAGTCAGGAAGAAAGTTGTACTCTGTCAGAAATACGAGATATTGCAGAAAATAATCTAGAAAAACTTTTAAAAAGAATATGCAAAACTTTGAGTTATGGTGCGAGCAGAACAAAGTTTAAAATATTGAACAATATATTGTGTCGACACAGAATTAAAAATAAAAATAGTACTGTATTGAATAAAACTTTAGAAATAGAGCATAAACTGGAAGATGTTTCTATTATTTTTAGGTTATGTTGTTTTATAGTTGTGACTAGAAATTAGTTCGATAGACACCATCAGTATGTTATATATTTCCGAGTATAGGTATTTCGGATAAATGTCTAGTAAAAATGATCTATTTGCAAGATTAAAGGCTAGTATTTTAAAGTTTCCAATAAAAATTTTTTGTCGAATTCATAATGCCTAGAAAACTAATTTCAACGAAATCGAAGTAAGCCTAAAATTCGAACCCTACTTGCTGCCAACATAAAAAATAAAATTTCAGCTTCATAAAGAGGTAAGTTATTCAATTTTTTTGCATATACATTCATATGCATTCGAACGAACCCGTACAGACCCAAATAGAAAAACATTATTGTGTAATAAAGTATTGTGTTAGTAAAATGTTTAAAGTCTGTTTCGTTGCCGTTGATAGCTCGATACCCTCATTAAAGATTCAAAACAAAATATTTTACCTATAAAATGGTCTTTTTACGTACATCTAGCATAAAGATGAAGAAATTTTGACCTATTCCACCGGGTAACAGATAAAGTAACAATAGAGCCATAAAATGAAATGAAAGGATAATGATTAAAACGGCCCATCATGGTCGGAGAGTTGGGTTTTTAATGTAACCGCTTATTATTTTATTTAAATGTAATAGATTTTATGATTTTATGAATTTATTTACAAGAAAACTAATTTATTTACAGATCAAAAAATATTGACAATTTCAATAATTATAACTCGATAAAATGGTCCTCAGAAGAATCTGAAGAGTCATCATGTCCTACGCTTATTACTAGAGGCTCAATTTCCATAGTTGTGTCAATTACGTTGTCAAGTTCCCACATTTTTTGTTCCTCTACTATAGCATGTTTTATGGCGTTTTGCCAATTTTCTGATGACACATTTGCTAAAGAATGAAGCAAGAGGTGTCGCACTTCTTGCATTTTAAAAGTTTTGTTATTTCTAGCAACATATCCTTTTACTTGAGCCCATATTAATTCGATAGGATTTAGCTCACAATGGTAAGGTGGTAAACGGAGCACTATAATACCTCGATCTCTTGCCATCTCGTCAATAACATACTTTTTATACTGTGATTTATGTAGCCTAACAATATCCAAAAGTTCTTTTTTTACCATGGTATTATCGTAACTCAATTCCTTTCGTTGTAACCAGTTTACGATTTGCGCCTTTTTCCATGAAGTTGTGGGAAGATTCTCTTTTAGCCTAGAGTGATAGCTGGCATTATCCATCACTATTACAGAATTAGCGGGAATGTATTCTATCATTTGCTTAAAATATTCCTCGAAAACATCAGCAGTCATTTCTTCATGATAGTCTTTAGTAGAATTCGACTGGAATTGTAATAATCCTTGATCCAAAAAGCCATTTGAACTTCCTATATGAGTTATAATAAGTCTGCGTCCCTTTCCAGATGGTGGTCTAAGTCCTGTTGACCAGCCTTCCCTGACAGCTTGTCGAGAACTTAGGACATTTTTATCTTGCCAAACTTTAGATACGGTGTGCCCTTCGTTCAGCCAAGTTTCATCCAAATAGAAAATGTTTTTGCCTTCGCTGCGGTATTTTCGGATGGACCTTAAGTATTGACGTCTCCAGCAAATAATATCTGCTCTATCAATAAGAAAAGATTTTCTGTTTTGCTTCTCCCATCGAAAGTTCATATCATGAAGTATTTTCCATAGTTTCGTTCGTGATAGCTGTGGTAAGTCCTCGTCGTAGTTAATGGCTTGTAAAATTTTGTCTATAGTTGGTATTTCCTTGGCAAAATAAAAACTATGTACTTTTCTTCTAATACCATTTTTAATGAAATTGTCAATTTCTAACGGTTTCTTTCCTGGGAGTGGTTTTGGCTCACTGAGGTTCTTAGATTTTCTTTCACGCAAGAACCTATATATAGTAGCCTCTCCAACTCCTACCATATTGGCACACTCTGCAATGATGCTACGAACATCACTTGCAGGTTTCTGGTACACTAGAGCATCATGCACGTTTAATATTAATGTCTTTTCTCGGAGAGAATATGCACTCTTGCTAATTTGACGAAGACACGTTGGCGAAAAACTTGAAGCCATTGTTACAAGTATAGGAAATAATTCAACTTTGAGATAATGCAGTATCTAAATACAACTAAATACATAGTTTGACAAACGCACATCAAATGGCGTAATAACATCCTAAAGCAGGCAAAAATAGGTAAATTAATTACCCCTGTTGTACCTACTTTAACCCTAATCCTACTTAACAATGGACAGAGGCCAATTTTCTTATTAAATAAGGTAATTACTATTGGCAACGCCTATGGTTTACGGTTGTTTTATGGCTTCAACCCTCGATATGCGCTATCAACTGCAACAAAACGGACTTTAGGGGTTCGTAGTCACTCTGGGTGACATCCTTTCCCTTTACCAGCGAAAAGTCATCGTCCAATTACGTAAATAAGTTAATTTTTGGAACGGGATTTTAAGGGTAATATCTCCCCCTCCCACGAATACTGCAAATATTATTTAAAAGTAAAAAACCGTGACATTAAAATGACGTATCTCCGATTATTTACTGGACCCGAACTTATAACGGTGGGAAATTTTCAAATTAACACCCTGTATACGCTTATCCTCATATGAAAACAACATACAGGGTGTCCCATTTTCGACACTTTCAGAGGGTAGAGTTATTATCAAAGATAGAATGTTTCGGTTTGCACTTTTTAAAGAAACGAAAGATTCCGGTGTTAAAGTTGTCATGACTCTCTTAATTTATAATCTACAGGGTGATTTTGAAACTATTGTTTAGACAACCCTCATATTTCCGTTATGCGTTAACTTCTCAAAACGGTAAAAACTGATCTTTTTATAGTTTTTTCCGTTCAATTCAGTATTGTACTCAGTTTTCCCCTAGAGAGTTTAGTTGTTCACCCTGTAGCTTAAAAACTAAGAGAGCCATGACAATTTTGACACCGGAATGGTTCGTTTCGTTAAAAAGTGAAGACAGTAAAGGGAAAACCGAAACATTCTAAATTTGTTAATAATAATAATTCTAATAGCTCTAAAAAGGGTCGAAAAAGGGACACCCTGTACTGCAGATGATCAACTTCGTTCAATATTTAACCTACACACAAGTAAATAACGTCAATTCCACGTCAGTATCAGAATAATGAAATTTTCATAAGCCTCTAATCATTCATTGTCACCTATTTCAGTATTTATCGAACAAACAGGGACGAATTTGTATCAGGTAAATAAATAACCAATACTCACAGTCAAATCAAAGATAACATACGCAAATAAAAAATGCAGACGATGCATCAGGTAAAATCTACCCCGTGTTCCGGTATAGACAGACCTATTGACAGATCGGTGCGATTGTCGATGAGTCATACGCGAAAAAATCGCTTTGTACATTACATTTTACAGACCGCACACTTTTAACCTTAACGTTTTAGAATCGTCCGAATTTTTTTTACAACTTAGATACATAAAATTAGTCGATACCACACTTAAATTATTGAAAATTTGTTGGATTTTCCCCAATCTTCTCATGGTTGAACTTCTCAGTTGTACTGATCGTATCAATGGCGATCTTTTTTTATTTGGTACTTTGTTATGTTAGCTTTCGAACTGTATTTAAAGAAAAATTGTCATTGTGAACAAATGAAAAGTAATAACCACAGGGCCAACACTCCATTCATAAATCTGTTGGAAAGTGAGTTTGTGATTGTTTGAAATGTTATTGAAAATCAGTAATGGGTGGAAGAGTGACAAAACATGTTGGTCTCGCTAATGGCAACAATGTTGAAGTCTGGTTAAATCAAAGATCTTACAAGGTTAAATCCAATAACGTTTAAAAGGTTATGGAGCGGTCTTCATCATTTACTAGCGGAGCTAGTCTGGGCAAAAAGCCCAACAAGGGCGTATAATTTACTTTGAGATTCTTTACGTTTAACTATATTATCTATTCAAAAAGTGTAGTTTCGAATATTGGATATTTATAAAAAAGATAGAAATATTGATCCAGTTTTTATATACAGTGTATCCAAGGATGGATTTAACTATTTATGCTTAGCATCAATATTTTTGGTGTATTCATTACTGGATGATACTCTCCAGATATAAGTGTATATTTCTAGCCAGATTGTCATATTTATCACTAAGACATCTTGCAAAATCCCAATTAAAAATTTGTAAATTTGACAATTACAACTGGTTTAAGGTTAATCCGCAATTGCTCTTAAAATAAGTTTATTTCTAATAATTTGGCTATTGCAGATTGATATACGATACTTTGATATTTTTTGAGGGTAGATGAATGTTACCATTGTGATGTATAGCTGGTTTTCCACTGTCTGTAATTTATAAAATAACAATGTCTGTGATTTATAAAGTAATAATATATTGTGAAACGATGTTACATATAGTTATAATACCATATTACTTTAGTAATGCACACACAAGCCACTAAGGCATATTGTACACTAAAGTGATTAATTAAATAAGTAAATTAAAATATTATGTACCTAAACAAGTTAGATCAAATATATAAAAATAAATAAATAAATTATATAAAACCTATCTTCACGTACTTGTTACACTGCAAACGTTGTTTAAATATAGAAAAATAAAGATGTAAAATATTTTGACGGGACTGTTCCTTTCTTCAGTATTTTATTCCCATGTACATTACCTACATAATCTTCTTTTGTGAAGTATTTCTCACAAATAACTGTTGTATCACCTGGACTATAATTATTCCTTCTAAGGGCATGTATCCAAATTTGCCGTAGGCTACGGCCCTTTAGTATCCTAACAAAGTGGATAAACATTTGGTACATTCTTAAACAAACCGAATTTTCATAGTGATGCAAACTCAAAATCAAATTTCTAAATATATTTACTAACCTGTGAAATTTTAATTTAACACCATTGCATCTTCTAGTGAAGTATTTTATGGCCGCACAAGACTCAACCATCTTGTAAATGCAAGATTTATATTAAGAAATAAACCAACTCGACTGCTTTTTGCCCGGACTAGCACCACGGACCGGTCCATAACCTTTTAAACGTCAATGGTTAGTCAGAAATCATATCAATACAATCATATTAAAACATAACCATACTTACCGAAGAAAAGATAAATCCTTGCTTAAATGATCCACTCTTTTACAAACTATACATGAATGCACCATCATTGTTTATAATAAAGACGATTTTTCACCAATACTCACAAAAAAATAAAATAAAAACAACCAAATATATAAACACTCCCTTAAAAGCGGTTAGTAGCGAGGTAGCGAGTAGCAACAGTGTATTCTTCTTCCATTGATAAAGTTTGAGCGTTTGCCGCTGAGCGTACTATCTTTCAATTTGATGTTGTCAGAGTGCAGTCGGTTTATTTCAACCTTTTATGTATAATAATAATATTTTTTTTCTAAATCTCTCAAGGCCTATTCACAATTTATATTAAAATTATTGGGAAATAAATTTATTTTAAAAGCAATTGCGGATTAACCTTAAACCAGTTGCAATTGTCAAATTAACAAATTTTTAATTGTGATTTTGCAGATACCTTAGCGATAAATAGGACAATCTGGCTATGCTGCAAGCATAACAGCAAGGTGGGGAGTGCACGTTTACAGTCCTTACGTCGACTTCAAATGTAAACATTTCTATCTGGAGTTTGTAAGATCTTTGGTAATAACAATTTAATTGTTTAACTAGTTTTAACATGATAGAAGTGTTTTGGACTTGCATTGTCTTTACTTGTTATATATCACAACGTTTCAACTGGTAAGTATCTCCAGTCGTCTTCAGGTGAATACTAAATAAGAAAAGTAACTACAGGTCTATTTATATTAGCTATGTGCACTGAAGCATAATTGAGATGGGTGCAGTCGTGCGTTCAGTTTTGCGCGATATTAGTAATTCTAAGCTTACATCTACTCAACAAAGGTTTCCAGACATTTCTTAAATCTAATGAAGGTTTACTGAAACAACCTGGGTTCTGATGTATGGTAGCAGCTTCCTTGAACTTCCTCTTCCTCCAGTGTAGTTCTTTGAGCAGGATCTCGGCTTCTGTCCACCTGTTGTGGTGGCCGTGTGTCCAAGCATGGTCAGCTGCACCTGATTTTTCCGTTTCTCCTTTTTGAGTGTTATTTATGTGTTCTTTAATCCTTGTTTCCAGTGGCCGTAGTGTTTCCCCAATATACGATCGGCCACATTCGCAGGGGATCTGGTAGACACAGCTTTTCCTATCTTTTTGGCTAGTTGGTTTCGTCTTCGTTAGATGGCTTCTTAAGGTGTCTCTCGAGCTGAATACCGTTCTGTTAAAACTCTTACGGCGCAAATCAGTACAAACGGTTCCTATTTCTTGTTTTCAGTTTTCAGGAACTGGTTTGCGAACGATCACAAAAATATGGTTGGAACATCAACGGGATCGCCGGATACACCGTTTTGGGTCGGTTGGAACGGCTTTCGACTACTACGCATGTGCGTGACCGTACATTGTACGATTTTTAGGGTGGTTGGAACGAACCTAAAATATACAATATGTTTGTTTGCCGTTTGTTTCATTCTTCTATTGGTTGAATTTCAATGGTTGCGACATGTAGGAGGCCATAGCTCCCGAAACCGGAAAATCCTTTATTAAGTCAAGGTGTAAGTGCTAACAATAATTAAATCGATCATAGTTAAGCCCCCATTTCCAAGATTATTTCATTGTCACTTAAAAATTTTAATAATTTAAGAATTTAGTCAGGCACACTGTCCCGTATAATTTGCCTTCCTCCACTTATTCCCGGAATGATTAAATTTTAACCAGGGTAAATGGACACTGCTAACTATCCGCTATTTGTCGTTAAATAATTTAAGCGAAAGATAATTATAAAGTTGACTGAGCGCTGACGGTGATTGGCCCATCTATTATGTAAAGGCATGAAATAAGAAATAAGCAGCTCTCCCTTGTCGAATTGTAGCTAATTTTCTTGTTTCTTTTTCCTTTATATAATTTACTGTCCCATGAAAAAAATTGGGTCACAGTAAACCGGTTAAGGCGGTAAACGTTGCTATAAATATGGTTTCCTGCAGAAATAGCATCGAGAATTTAATCACTGGTTAATTTTTTTTCGTTTTGCGTAAAGAATAGATCATCCTGGTTCTAAGTTTACACGGGTTCAGTTAGGAACTAGGCTGTTATACAATCGGCACATTTCGGGTGACCCGCGGCGTCGAGCAAAAATCGGGTATCGAGTGAAAGGCAACGATTTTTCGCTTGAATTTATCACTAGAGTAGCATTTCCTATGGAGCGAGAAACTGCTCGAAAATACGAGCAGTTTTTTACCTCGAGCGATCACACTACCAAGCAGCACATTTCGGTCGGCGTCCAGCGATGCTCTGGTATCGAGTGAAAGGTAATAAGTAACAAGCGACGATTTTCGGTTGAATTTATAACTCGAGCAGTTTTTTAATAATCGTTCGATGTCGGTTATTTCAATAATCGAGTACGCAAGCGGTTTTTCGCTCGAGCGATTACAACACTAATTTTGCCAGGGTAGGCTCACGAAAATGTGTTCAAACCAGGCACATGGGTTTACCATGTCGGCCTCTTCAAGAAGTTATGATGCAGTTTTTCTATAAAATATACAGGGGAGACATTACTCAGACATCTCAAAAATTACATGGGATTTCCTATGTTCGACTCAACGATGCAGCACCCTGTATATAATTTGCGCACTGACCAGTATTTCTTTAATACAACTAAACTGTTCATTTCTAGACTCAATAATGTGAACTATTTCCGGTGCAGTCACGACAACACGGCCATATACAAAAAAGGAAAAATCGAGGGCATGGAAAAGTGCTCCGAAAATGTGAAAAACAAGCAGGCCTGCTGGGCATATGAAAGTGGGCGCGGTTGGCATTTCCATTTTCCATTTCGCGTTACAAATTGACCGGACGGGCATGTCTGACCTGCCCACCTGCAGGACAACGATTTTCCAACTTGCCGTTTAAATGTTATTCGACTACGTCACCGGGCAGGTATTTTGTTTGAAGGGTGCAGGGATAGAAGGCGGGATGTCCATAATTTAATATTTTTCATTAAAACAAAGATTCAGTCATTATACAGGGTGATTCACGACGAGCTTGCATTAGAACTTTATGGATATATATACGCTCTATTTAACTAAAATATTCGGATGTTCCTGTCATGTCCGGTTATACCGGAAGTAGCTGTTAACTTTCGTTTTTTAAATACAACATGGTAATTTTTATTATATTTTTCGATTAATCATTAAATTCTAAGCAAATTTTGTAGAACATCTTTTTGTCTGACTTTGCCCGTTTTTGAGATATCTGAACTTCTCGTAATGATTTGTCAAATACATGGTGATGAAATATTCCATATAATTTTTTTACCTTAGCTCTTGGACTAAAAAAAATGTTCTGAACGCATAGCTAGAAGATCATCAAGTCGCAAAAATATTTCAAACTTGGCGGAAAATGTACAGGGTGGTCACAAATCAAGGTTCATTATGAGATAATTCAATCATTAAAACTTACTTATTTTAAATGGAACACCCTGTATATTTTTATTTAATTTGATGACAAATTAGTTTTTACTGTTTTATACCTGTTTTCTCAAAAAATCAAGTTTATTCCGAAAATACTATTTTTTCAAGTGTGCTATGAAAATAATTATACATAGGTACTGTCTTTGGGTACTGTATACGGAGGAAAATTGATTGAAAGTGGCAAGGAAAGAAATTAAAAATTTGTTTGAAAAATATAATATTGAAATTTTTAAAATTATAAACAGACAGTACTATTTATAATATTATATTATATATTTAATAAATGTAGCTTAATATAAATATAAATAAATTCTGTCATCTAAAGAGAAGTAATTAAATTGTTTGCCGTTATTAACAGTTGAGCTGCGAAATGATTACTTGGTCAGCAAGAGTTTACAATTGGTCAGTAGAAACAAACATGTCTAGAAGCAGTTTACTTCAAAGGTCCCAGGGCACTGTCAATTTATGTAACTTTCTTGTGTTTTCTTTTGCCGAATACAGAAGGAAATCGGCTACAAAAGGTGTAGCGGGGGCGGGTTTTCATTTGTTTTCCCAGGGCACTGTCACGATTCAGAAACGTTTGCTGTCCATAAGTTGCTGACCAACCAACTAGCCCCTTTGGATGACCGATTACATTTTTCTGTTAGCAAAAATAATAATATTTTGCTAACCAGTTAAATGATACCCATATCTAAACAATTACAATGCGCATAAAATATTATCAAGCCCAGAGAAAACCTCTAAACAGCATTCGCAAACATTTTATCTAGAGTGCCATGGTTTACCAATATCAACAAAAACCGCTTCGGGACCGTCAAGTGACACCTGCATTAAAAGTGGGCGGCGGTAGTTCGGGCCGGGGTCGCGTCTTATTTCGTGTTTGTTAGAAAATTCTTAATTATTATTTAAGAATTAGCGGGTTTCCGAACGTATTTTTGATTAGAAACGTAGAAAGAACGTGATCGGACAAGGGGACAAAATGAAAAATGAACTAGTGTGGTGTGAAATTGGTTATAAAAGTGGTTTTAGTGAGGAAGAATTTCATTCAGGGAAGAACGGCTAACCTCAAAACTATATGTATGGCTAGCAGAGTCCTTGACTGAAGGAAGATATGATATAAGGTACTTATGTAGTTTTATTATCTGTGTATATAAAAGGGTGCATATCGATTAGTAGTCTCAATTTCTGAATTATCGAAATAGCGAATTTTACTTTTCCCTAAACAGATTTGTATATAGGAAAAAAACGACTCGATCGATATTTTGTCGTAGAGATGGCCTGAAACTTTTTATGTTCATTGTAAGCATGGAAAGAATCGCTTTTCAATATTTAATTATAAATAAAATAATAGAAGTATTCATTGAAGTGTTATAAATTTGATTCCGTCGTAAGTTGCCAGTTGATTTTTTTTTATGATCAAACACAAGCACTATAGGAAAAATTCTTTAGGGCACTCTGGGAGTGGTGCGTGTGCGCAAGAAGCGATTCACGTCGAATAGCCCTCCTTTCGATGGAATCCAGTAGCCGAAGAGTATGTTTGGGTGCAGAGCTCCAGACATGAGAGCAGTACTCTAGTGATGGTCGAATCTGGGCTTTGTATAGTGTCAAAGTTGTTGAGGTGTGTACAACTTTCTGGTTCGGAAGAGTACCCCAAGCTTCTGAGAAGCTATCTTGGCGATTTCCACAACGTGGTTATGCCAAGACATATTTCCTCCCAGATTGACTCCCAGCAAATTAATAGATGAAGCCAGTGGGATTGCGTGTCCGGTCATGACTATATCCGGTTCTGTGATGTTAACCTTTTTAGAGAAAACTGCTGCCTGGGTTTTTTTAGCGTTAAATTCGACTTGGTTACTGTCACCCCAAGCCAAAATTTGTCTTTCTTGAGACTTGATACTTCATGCTGTCTGCGAAGATGTGCGTCGGCAGCCGATGTTTGCGCATTCAAAGAGAAAGATCATCGTCAGCAAAACTAAATATCGGATTTTTAGTTTTCACTAGAAGGTCGTTAATGTAGAGTAAGAAGAGAGAGGGAGACAGTATGGACCCTTGAGGAACACCGGCATTGATGGTGAAGGTGTCTGAGAGAAATCCGTCAATCGCCACTTGCAGAGAGCGGTCCTTAAGAAAGCTAGACAACCATGCACAGAATCGACTGGGCATACCATAGGATCGCAGTTTACTTAGAAGCCCCTCATGCCAAACACGATCAAAAGCTTTAGAAATATCCAGCGCAACAACCCGAGACTCCCCATGATGTTCGATTGCGTTGTTCCAAATATGGGTGACATAGGCTAGAAGATCTCCAGTTGATCTGGACTTCCGATGATGATTTAAAATAATGACAACTGGGTTCAATTTCGAGAGTTTCTTGTTTATTTTTAAAACAAGCATTAAAATTATATTTGTTATTTCATGTACAGGGTGTCCAATTTTTGACCCTTTCTGTTAGAATTATTATCAAAAATAGAATGTTGCGGTTTTCCCTTTACTGTCACACTTTGGCCATTTATGATAAGAATTATGAAAAGTATGATTTGTTGTCATGTTTTATCCAATTTAATATTTGGAATAGCTGTAACAAAATTTTGAATTTGTTTCTAATAAATTGACCATGGCCTACTGTTATAAGTAACGTTAATTATTAAAAACATCGCATTTGGAGGTTATTTTTGATTATAAATATGAACAGCTATACATTTTTTTTTAGCCCAATGTATGTTTAATGAATTTAAAAAAAATAATATATATTTTAAAATTTTTACTTCTGTTAATATCTCAAAAAAATAAACTTTTTAGAGAGAAACTCGCCACTGCACTGGACTCTGTGTAAAAATCTCTAACAAGGCCAGTTTTTACCTATTTGAGAAGTAAGTTAACGCGTATCTAAAAAGCGAAAATTTTCAAAATCACTCTGTAGCTTAAAAACTAGGAGATTCATGACAAATTTAACACCGGAATGGTTCGTTTCGTTAAAAAGTGGGACACTAAAGTGAAAACCTCAACATTCTAGCTTTGATAATAACTCTAATACCCTCCAGAAAGTGTCGAAAATGGGATAACCTGTATTTGTAAATTGTAGATGGTTTTTAAATTGCCCTTTTCTTCTACAATAGGGATTTGTTCGTAACTTAAGTAATATTTTTTCAAATAGCATCGATCACATAGGCAGCAGAGTAATTGGCCTGTAGGACGAAACTTCATTAGGTGGTTTACCCTCTACACCCTTCAACAAATTTCCACGATTTCACTTACTAAATTTAAATAAACATTTCTTATAAGAACATCATTTATTTCAAGAATCGCATCGGCATAGTAATCTAATTTAATTTAATGGCGATTCTATTCTTTAATTCTTCTTTATAGCCTCACGGGGACAAAAGGAAAATGATCTCCATTGTTTTATCCATTATAGAAAGATATTTTCGATTCAATTCACAAAAGGTCGTAAAGTTGATTCGTCCTAGTAATGCAATTTTAAGACGATTATACACGATTGCTTAGTAACGGACAGTTTATCATAAAGTGATACTTTTATTGTACTAGTACAATAAAGTAGCTTTATTTTATATTATAATTTCTCATATTGAAATTAGAATCATTAATATAATTTTTTTTCAAATTACTGAAAAATACATAATATTTCTACACATTTGAGCGAGCTACATCAATATGTATTATTAGAATACGATTCTTACTACAAATATTGAAATTAATTTTGTGAACAAACCCTATACAGGGTGTTATGGAAATGACTTATTATATTTAAATGGGTGACTCCTTGGGTGTCCTAGAGAAAGTCTACATACTTTTTTTTTTAAATCGATTATCTAAATACTAAGGTAAAAACTCTTTTTGCCTACATACTGTCGCGCCGTTTCCTCTAGATTCAGTTTGCAACAATGTGGGTCACTAGAGTATACTAACAGTGTTGTCAGATCACACCTCATGTTTCGCCCTTGCTTGCATACTTGCCGCGCGCGACTGTCGTTGCTTCAGTATGTTCCGAGACTAGGGGATGGAATGACGAGGGTTCCACGTGCTTGACGTATACGAATTTTAAACGTTTTGTTAGTTGTAGCATTACCCGATTTTTTTTCTGTTGTGAAATAATTCATAATAATAAATGTTGTGATGTGATTTGAAATTTGTGTGATATGATCTACTGTTGCTTCTGTTGCAAAACATACTTTTGTGTTTTATTTTTTTTTATGGAATTTAATATAAAATGGATTATTTTAAAACAAGATCGAAGGTAAGAGAGTATGTACCTTCAAATTGTAGTTTTTGTTTTTTTAAAAGAAGTGATAAGGCGCGTCAAAGACGTCTTGTTGTCAAAAATTGAACACGTGCGTTTACAATTCTGTGTTGCAATATGACAACACCGCCTATAATTCGTTGATCTCTTTTGAGTCTCGAGACTGCCTCAATAAACTATTGATTGCGATGGGCCTCAGTAGCGGCCACGTAAAATTTGAGATTTCATATAAGTGTATATTTCGTACAATAATTCAAAGCGCCATTTATGGTTATTTTTCTTCAATTTATCTTCATCTCAGGATTTGCCGGTTTAAATATAATAAGTCATTTCCATAACACCCTGTATCTCGGTAACTACTGGGCATAGAAATTCAGGGAAAATTTTTTCATTATTAAGTGGCTATAAGAAAATCCTAGAAATTATTTTTAAGTTGCTTTACGCCGCAAGGGGGCGCAATTGAGAAGTTAATATTAAAACTCTAACAACACAATGACAATTCTGTATCATTTTGGTCTAAGGTTCATTTGCGTACCGACCTTGATGAGAGTGGGGGGACCTTGTCAACGTGTAAGTGTAGTTTAAATCGCTGTAAGTTCTAAACGACTTATTAATTTTAGTAAACCTTGGTTTGTTTGGAAGAGAAATGTAAGTACTTTTAATTGTCGTAATCAGCCGTTAATACGATAATTTCTCGAGGGCGCAATTTTTTTAATTTTATCCCAAAAACTTAAATCATACAGTATAATTATGATATCATATATATCATAAAGTAGATTAAATTTCCAAGAAAAACTGTCGTTCGGGTTTGTTCCTTTTAAAGTTATTGTCAGAAGAATAATTTTTCTAAATTTTCTCAAATTTTTAACCGCATTAGTTACAAAATAAGGTCAAATTACCTTGGACAATTTTTTTTTTATAAAAAATTCCTTTAATGAATTTATCTCATAAACAGTAATAAAGTCCACCGAGTGCGAATCGGTTTACTGGTCGCGGAAAAAATAACTGAATACAATCAGAACGACACGCACGTTCGACTCGCACCGAAATGTTTCCTTTTAAGGAGAGGATCAATTTTCCATCTAAAACTTCCCCCCTCCCCCTTTTAATTTAATTAATTTGCTGCTTTTGCGAAACGATTTTTCTCAGCGAATTAAATTAATTTACGAAGCCCCGCAATGTTCTAACTTATTCTCTAACATCAGCCAAAGTAATAATTAATAAAGCTATTAGGTTATTTCTGGCAGTTCGTAACGTTGTTATTTCGTTGGCTTCGCCACCAAAAAAGGAAAACATGGAGGCACGATCCGTTCCCGAAATTAATCGAAAAGCGGATTAGGGTTCGATTAGCGCGTGACAGCCGCTGACGAAGGCATAATACTTGGGGAAGTTTTGCGCGATATGTTATTTAAATGTACTTAAATTGCTAGTTTGAGGATTTTAAATATCAATTTTCCGAAGACCATCTACGAAAATGAGGAAAAAGGCACGGCTTCCTTCCTTCGTGCGACTATGGTTGGTTGGTTGGTTGGTTAAGGGCAGGGGGTCGGGTATGAGACCCGAACTTCTATCACTGCAACCTTTTAGCTTACTGCGCACCCCGATCTTGTTAGAAAATATTTGTTCCTTCTATAAGGTCCAATAACCCTTCTGCCAAGTCTGTCATGTGAGAGGTTGCCTCCACGTTAAGTATTCTACGAGACAGAGCTTCGCATCTGTATATTACATGGGAGGCAGTTTCATCCTCTTCGCCGCAGAGTCATTCAATGGATCTGTTGTTTATACTTATCCGTTGAAGGTGTTTTCGTAAGTGACAGTGGCATGTTAGCAGACCAGTCACCTGTTTCAACTAGGACCGCGTTAGGATTAGCATTCCATTCGATAGTATCGTCGTATGGTTTTCCAATTGCGACCCGTGCGTGTATTTGACCAGGTAAACCTTGTTGTTTTTGCGATCATCTATCTGATGTTGTTTTCTTTGCGTGCTTTGATATCCCCAGGGCCTCTGACTATGAGCGGATTCGGCACTCGCTAGTTTTCGTCCACTTTCTCATTACCCAATATCCCAGAGTGACCAGGACCTACAGTAGTTCCATCTTGTTCCCCCTGGCCGCCAGTTATTTTAGGTTGGTATGGCACTCCAGTGTGAATTTTGAAGTAAACCGATGGTGGGCGATCGTCGCTCGACGATGATCGTGAACTACTGCTTAATGAAAAATCACTCAACATAGCAGCGTTGAGGAGACGCTTACATTGATTTTCTTTAGGCTGTGATGACCGCTCCGCAGAAAACCCCGAACAATCCGTAACAAACTGTATTTAAACAGATGACAGATGATGCCAATTTGACAGTAAAACATTTAATTAAAAAATAACAAACTTTCGGGACCCGTATAGTGAATTAGGGTGCTGGGCGGGGTAAACGGTACTAGATTTAAGGGTTTTTTTTATGATAAATATAAGAAATAAGCAACGTAGAATTGTTAGGCAAGCCATTAAACTTACTAACTGCTTGGGTAAAGTAGAAATTGGAAACGTACCGGTTTATTTTCGATTTTTGCAATTAACCAGGATATAATATCCATATACAGGGTAAGTAAACGTGATTTATGTAATTAAATTTGTTTTAATAATAATTTGAATATTGAGTTGAAAAAATCCCAGGTAAAACTTTCATAATTAACAAATTGACGATTTATGGGACGATATATTTTGTCTAAGTGAAGATTAGTTTAAGTTTGTATTTTTGTTCGTATCGTGATCGTACGTAATAGTACATTACGTATCAAGGGACGAAAAGAGGCTTTTACGGACGAGATGCGGACGCACGAGTCCGGAAAAGCCTCCGACGGCCCGAGATATGTACCGTATTTTTTTTTACAAGTGCTCCGAAGCTTTGATGCCAAATAAATAAAGAAATTCTTCAGACAGTTTTATTTATTATTTCTGACAAATAGGCTCGGTGGCACGCCTTGTGATATGAGAGTCGCGGGATCAAATCCCGCACTCGGCATCTCTGGTTTTATTAATTTTTTTACAAGTGCCCGAGTCTTTGAGGCCATATAAATACAGAAATTCTTCAGACATTTTTCTAAAATCTTTGAAAAATGAACTGCCAATTTAATTAATATATAATCCGCTATTTATTATCGCTTGTAGTATGGCTCGGTGGGTACAGTGTCCGCCTGGCGATCTGAGGGTCGCGGGTTCAAATCTCGCACCGACAATTCTGGTTTTATTTATTTATGAGCACATGGTGACTCGAAGCGGGCGGGAAAAATCTTTCCCGCCCGCTTGGATACTTTTCCGCCCGCTCTCTTGGAAAACGCCACTTTCGGTTAAGAGCATGAGCAACATGCATGAAAAGAGGCACTTTCGGAGCACATGTAAAAAAAAAATTATGTACATTCTTTTGTGAACAAAATTTGAATTTATAACTTTTTGGACCTATACATTTTTTTCATCGACAATCGTATTTTTTCAGCAAGCAATTTTTTTTATAAATAATCACTTTTCCTCGAAACATTAAATGTTTGGTCCGTTTGTCCTCTTCTCCACCACATCGCCTTATATCTACATCTGTATCTAAATCCAAACTCTAGAAGCAAAAGTGGCATATTTATGGTCTCGTGCATGTAAACAAAGCTGATCGTCGGGGGTCATGCGCAATGCCGACTGACAAACTATTTACCTTAACCGGCGAACAGGACAATACCGTACTTCGCCCTTAATGAAAATCATTACACATCAATATTTTGGCACATCAAGATATCTTCTTTACTGGGACATAAACAATCTATTTTCTCGCATAAAAGATGCGCCTTGTGGCCATCACTGAAAAGTCACTTTTAGAATTAATTTTCATATTTTTCAGGTATGGATAGATTTTTAATATCGTTACATCCCTACGACTGATCTCGGTTCAGGACGGTCGTCGTTGGTTGGCAACCAAACCGGCGGGGTTGTCTATATGACGGCGACAACATTGTGTGCAAGACAACCGACGAGCAACCCTTAAAAATATTTTTTTGAAAATATTTTTACTCATAAAATTAAACTTTTTACTGCGCACCCAATAAGTTGTATGTATCCATGGTTATAAGTCGGTAGATCAATCGCATCAGAGAATTAAAAATGTAGAGTAGCTTGATACTGCTTTTGCGATATTATTGGAAGAAGAATACCACAATAACAAAATGCGAAGAAAAATAGAGCAATTAATGATTATTATATTTAATGTAGACGATATTAATCATATTCTTTACATTATCAAAAAAAAATAATTAATGAAATTAACAAAAACAGGCGAATTTCATACTCGCCCATTCTTATAATCAAGATGTGACAAATCAAATAAAATGTAGTGTTTTTAGCACTTTCAATCAAATTTTCTGTAAACCTGACATTTTTCACTTCACGCGATCCGCGATAAAGGTAACCTTGTCGCTACAACTACAACCATCACGATCGTGGTCGCTTATGCGTTCTGATGATTACATTTCTTCAACAATATACATGGGTGAGAATTCCTGTTCCTCCTTTAACTTCCGGTGTCGCCGCGTAAAACTCCCCGATAAAGTTCGATCCTTGCGGAACGTCGCAACTTCGTCGTCGACGTTGCCACGTTATCCGATTAACTTGCCAGCGTGCAGCGTCGTCAAACCATCACCTGATGGCAGTAATTAAAATCTCCAAGATTTGTACCAGCCATGCTGCCGGAAAGATGATTGGAATTATTTTCTGCGGCTTATTTCCATTTAGCGGGCGAGTGATGACGGCATGCTCGAGGGTGATTTTCGCGAAATTTATGCATGTAAATCACGTCCTTTGCTTTAATGTGGGATTTTATGTACCTCTATTTTGGCTGATCGCGTTTTAAACGTCTCGCTCGATACGATGCCGATCTCGAACACTGTTGTTCAGGGTTGTAAAGTATAATAATATTCCTTTGATCTTTTACAATAACAAATTATCGGCATCGGTACAAAGCATCATAAAATATGTCTGTCTGTATAATTTCAATTACTAAGTAGACGTGCTTTCCAAATTTTAATCCTACGTCTACATAAACAATAGTTTCGCACGAACCTTTTTTCCCTTTTTCCTTTGTTAAGTGACCGCTCTCTAATGGCATTTACATATTCTTATCCCTTAATTAAATGTTGGTAAAACCAGGTATGACGCTGAGAACAAAAATAACATCAGTACCTTTTCTTTGCTTAGAACCGACGGTCGGTGGTTCTAAGTTCATAACTTTCCTAATTTCTATTTTCTATTTTTCGCCCGTATATCGGGAAGTAGATATTTCGTTTACTACTTTTTCCTAATTCCAGCATTCGGTACTCCGCGTATCTCAAACATTCGATTTCTTTCTCTTTAGCGTATCATAAGGCACCTCTGTGAGATTCATGCTCTACAAATGTAAATATAGTTAGTCAGTTATTAGTGTTAGTTAAATTAAAGTTTTTTGTGTAAAAAGGGTGAACTGTGATTAGGCTGTGCATTATGTACCATTATATCCCGTATACAGCAAATATACGTTGTAGCAGTTCAAAGCAGTATTTTTTCCTTAACCGACCACGATCTATGGAAACACCCTCCATTCCGTTCAAATGGTAAGGACCTAGAGGACCCCTTATCAACTGTAGTTGAAGGAGGATATTTGGTTCGTTCGCAGAGCTGTCACAAATTGTTATAATCCTGCCCGAGGCATGTGCAGTGGGTTTAAAGGGATCACAAACGGAATTGAGGGTTTGTATTCGGCGGATTTGCTCGATCGGCTGCCTGTTTACTTTCGACTTGTTTTTTTATTCGTTTCATTTTCTTTAGTTTTGGCATGCCATTATTCTTTAAATATCCATTGCAAAATGAAAGGCTCGCTCTAAACAAATCAGAAATGAGCAACAATAAGAATATTTGTAGGTTAAGTTGAGAAGACAGTGGAAGCTTTGGCATTTGTACCAGTTCACAGAGGCAAAAAGCAGCAACCAGTTATATAATAATAGCTTTGTTCGTACAGCGATCAGAGACCGTCAGTAAACTGATGACGCATGAGCATTTGTTTAAGTAACATGAATGAATTTTGACTTCTTCGATCGATGGTATGTATGTATAAGTTCTCCACCAACCCCTTATTTGTTATATCGAAATTCCAGAGATTTTTTTTTTATGGTCAAAGACAAGCACTATAGGAAAAATCCTCTAGGGCACTCTGGGAGTGGTGCGTGTGCGCAAAAAGCGATTCACGTTGGTTTTGAATCGTTGGAGGTCATATTCGTTGGGAAAACGACCTCGGGAAGGTCGTTCCATAAGGATGAAGTCCTCCAGATGAAAGAATTCTTAAATAATGAAGTTCGAGGAGTACTAGGCTTAACCACATATGGATGAGCGGCGGTGGTTCGTCGTGTATTTCTGATATTCGCCGCTCTGGGCGGAATTAAGAGGGCAAGGTCAGCCGAGCACTTTCCATGGAAATATATGTAAAAGAGAGTCAAATCCCCAACCTGTCTTCAATGTTCTAGGCTGTCGAGGTTCTTCGTCAGCTCGTGGCAGTAGCCGAAGAGTATGTTTGGGTGCAGAGCTCCAAACATGAGAGCAGTAATCTAGTGATGGTCGAATCTGGGCTTTGTATAGTGTCAAAAGTTGTTGAGGTGTGTACAACTTTCTGGTTCGGAAGAGTACACCAAGCTTCTGAGAAGCTATCTTGACGATTGCCACAACGTGATTATGCCAAGACATATTACCTCCCAGATTGACGCCCAGCAAATTAATAGAAGAAGCCAGTGGGATTGCGTGTCCGTCCATATACTATATCCCGGTTCTGTAATGTTAACCTTTTTAGAGAAAACTGCTGCCTGGGTTTTTTTAGCGTTAAATTCAACTTGGTTACTGTCACCCCAAGCCAAAATTTCTTCCAGGTCTTGGTTGAGGCGTGATACTTCATGCTGTCTGCGAAGATGTGCGTCGGCAGCCGATGTTTGTGCATTTAAAGAGAAAGATGATATAAGTGTGTGAGATCTGAGTTAAGCCCTTTATTCTTGTAGAAAGCATCTTTACACCACTTCATTAAAAGTAAAAATACTTAAAGTAATATACCATATATTTTACAATACACACTAAACTTAAATAAATAAATTATTTTCACTAGGAAATCGTACATTTAAATCTCTACTATAATAATTTTACTATAGTCTTTTTCCGTGTAATGGAAACAGTTTCAGACAACTCTGTCAGACTCTTTGCGTGAGTGCATTTTTACTGTAAATTTTAAGGCAAATTTTTGCATTATTTTTGTTCTTATTTATAAAAAGTAAAATAGGTATATTTGCTCTTGAATACGGCACTGACACAACTTTTCCGATTATCAGATTCTTGTATTTATGAACACAGAAATGGAAAGGGGAACCCGAGATAACGTTGGAAAACATAAATAAGTTTCGCGAAAATCAATAGATATGAATCTAGCTCAGTTTGGAATCGTTCCATCTAACAAGTGCCATAAACAAACTTTTCAGGGAACAATCAGGCTCCTGAGTGCATTAATAGAACAGTCCGACTTTACGACCTTTTGTGAATTGAATCGAAAATAACTTTCCATAGTAGATAAAACAATGGAGACGATTCTGCTTTTGTCCCCGTGAGTATATGAAGAAAAATTAAAGAATGCCCTTTAAGGAACCCATTTTTCTCCAAAAACAATAGACCAAACATATTTGTTTGATAATACAGTATTTCAACGGTTTTTTTTTAATTTCACAAAGCACAAGTTTTATATACCTTATACACGCGCATTTAAGAAATTTGTTAAAATTCAAATAAGATAGGTCCCAATGTATTTTCTAAAGTCAAGTGGAAGAGCATTCTTCAAGAAATATTTACCGACAAGAATTTTTCATGGGAAAATTACAAAACTTATTATATTTGTAAGTAGTATTCCAGTGTCTCGTTTTTTTTTGTAATTCTGAGTAACCATAACCGAGTAATGCTCTTTTGTTGTCGGATATTATATGATTTTACTAGAGATGTGACAATATATATCGATATGCTTAACATGCACTTTGAAAGCGTCATTTCTTTCGAGTTTGTGGTTTAATGACGGGGAACTGAAACATTTCTCGGTTGCATACACAGGAGGTCAAAATAAACGTAATTTATCATAGAAAAAAAATTCGTTTTGCTTTTATATCTCTAACTATTGAACCGACAGGTATAATTTAATGAAATTTTAATATTTTATAGAGGTCATAAAGAGTAATTAATAGTTTAATTTAGAAAACGATCTAAACTAAAGTACAAGTGCTCTAATTGTCGTATGAACCGTGTATTTTATAATACTTTTTCTATTTGGGTCTTTAAAGTCTGAAAAATTTTAAAAAATATAGTAGATTTTTTCCATTTGAATTAATATATTCTTTTTGGGTTGGCAATACTTTTACAACTTAATAAAATGTTACAGGTATCAAATATGCCACGATAGAAACAATTGAACACAACAAAGCTTCTTTCCATCCGTCATAATTAAAAATGAATATATTATTAAAGTTAATAAAAATGAGTCAGGAAGAAAGTTGTACTCCGTCAGAAATACGAGAAATTGCAGAAAATAATCTAGAAAAACTTTTAAAAAGAATATGCACAACTTTAAGTTATGGTGCGAGCAGAACAAAGTTTAAAATATTGAACAAAATAATAAATAATACTATTGAACAATATATTATGTCGACAAACCAGAATCTGACAGGAATAACAATTAATGCCCAGGAAATGTCTACAGTAACTATAAATATGTATATATAAAGTAATATGTATAATATTATATTGATTTAAAAATAAAAATAGTACACATATAGAGCATAAATTGGAAGATGTTTCTATTATTTTTAGGTTATGTTGTTTTATATTTGTGACTAGAAATTAGTTGACGGACACCATCAGTATGTTATACAGGGTGTAACTAAATAAGTGTAAAACATTTAAGGGGTTGATTCCTCATCGAAAAAAAGATAGGATCTTTCATATAAAGAAACTTCATTGGAGCATCCCTTGTTAAGATACAGCCCCTTAGAGGGGGTACATAAAATTTATAAATAAACGAAACTAATTTATTAATAACAAAACATACAACATCTAGAAATCATAGTAAATGTTCAATATGTCTACCTTCAGACATTACGCATGCGTCTAGACGTCGGCGCATTGAGCAACGTATTCGCGCGTTTTATGGCGATATGTATCTTGTTCGTAAAATAATTTTTTGCTGCGAACTGGTTTATTTTGGGCAAAACATTCAAGAGACATTTTTTGTTTAGAATGAAACAGGCTATCGGAAATAAATTTTTAGATGGTAAACAAATAATAAGACAAAAACTTACATTGGAAATAAATTTTAGGGGTTGCGTTTTCCACCCTTACAACCATGGGGTAAACCAAATAAATTACTGGCTAAGTGTCTTTTTGGTAGTAGAAAATGTCAGGTTAATTTCAATATTGTAACTTTTTTAGTGCTTGTGAAAAAAATTGGTAAACACATTTTATGTACCCCCTTTAAGGGGCTGTATCTTAACAAGGGATGCTCCAATGAAGTTTCTTTATATGAAAGATCCTATCTTTTTTTCGATGAGGAATCACCCCCTTAAATGTTTTACACTTATTTAGTTACACCCTGTATATTTCCGAGTATAGGTATTTCGGATAAATGTCTAGTAAAAATGATCTATTTGCAAGGTGAAAGGTTAGTATTTTAAAGATTTCAATAAAAATATTTTGTCGAATTCATAATGCCTAGAAAACTAATTTCAACGAAATCGATGTAAGCCTAAAATTCGAACGCTACTTGCGTCCAACATAAAAAATAAAATTTCAATTTCATATAGTGGCAGGTTATTCAATTTTTTTGCAATTTATAATATTATGAAACCGAAATAGAAAAACCATAATACAGTAGATGTTTTACATCGCCAGGAAAGTCAGGAAAACTTGTTGGGCCAAAATTTTGACTGGTGTCATTTGGGGAGTCGAAAACTGATTTTTTTAATTACTTTGGTTTTTGTGCGAAACACTCAAAAGTTACTAATGCTGAATACAAACATGTAAAACTTTGACTAGTAATTTTAAAGAGATGCAATTAAATAGTTTGCCGTTATTAAAATTGGTTCGCAGCAAAAAATATCCATTAAATCATTTGATCAGCACAAAAAGATTTTTCTTGCAAAATACGCTACAAACTGTCAACAATTTAACCGATATCAGTCCGCTTGTAATATCATGTGTTCGCTTAATTAACAGTCGAGCTGCGAAATGATTACTTGGTCAGCAAGATTTTACAATAGAAGTAGAAAGAAACATGTCTAGAAGCAGTTTACTTCAGAGGTTTGAATATTAAAAGAATGCTTATCAATATAAATCATTGGATTGCGTTTGTTTTGCATCATCGGCAAAGTTCGTTATTGTGGACGGCACTGTCAATTTATGTAACTTTCTTGTGTTTTCTTTTGCCGAATACAGAAGGAAATCGGTTACAAAAGGTGTAGCGGGGGCGGATTTTTACTTGTTTTCCTAGGGCACTGTCACGATTCAGAAATGTTTGCTGTTTCCATAAGTTGCTGACCAACCAGCTATTTTGGCTGACCGATTACATTTTTCTGTTCGCAAAAATAAGAATAATTTGTTAACCATTTAAATAATACCCATTTTAACATATAAAGAAACGATAAATTACTCCTATATTATTCCTAAAATATTAATTTTGCTGATGAATGAAATCCTCGATATGATTTTTAGCATTAGTAGCTTTTGAGCGTTTCGCCGAAAAGCAGATTTATCTCGAAAAACGCCAGTTTTAACGCAATTATTTAAGAGAATCTCTTTTAACGAGGAATGAAATTTTGGCCCAACGAGTGTGGTGGCAAGTCCTTCCCTGGCAATCTAAAACATGTACTGGTATATGGTTTAATGACTCTTTATGGCTTCTATAAAATATTAAAATTTCATTAAATTATACCTGCCGGTTCGAAAGTTAGAGCCACAAAAAGTAAATCGCTGGGTAGCCCTTTGTTAACAAATTAGACCTCCTCTAAGATTAGCAGGTACTTACCGGACATCCTGTATAGTCGTGGGGGGATGATGACGTAATTATTTTAGATTACAGTACGCGAACAATACTATCGATAGTTCGTCTCCATCTCTACCATGAAGAGATTTGGTGAGGAAAGAATCCGCCTGGACTGGCCGGTGCAATGGCAAAGCGAATACCCAGAAATAAATATATACACGCATTATAATAGTTCTGGTCTTGACTGTGCCTTCGTACGGGGGCACTGGAAAAGTTCTGTTTCTAACAATCGATTATTGTTTTGAGAATTTTAATTTTCAAGATTATCTTTCACTTTAACAAACTTGCGTCGCCTATGCGGTAACGACTTTATTCCATCGGAAGATATTACGTAACGAGTGTTACAAATACAGTTAGCAATTATTCGATGATTTTAGCTTACCTGGTTGTAAATCAAAATCAAAATAATAGCTATTCTCCTATGTGCTTGCGCTAATTACTTTTATAGTTTCGGGTTTGTTAATTAGATTAATGCTGTTCAACTTAGTGAATTGTTTAAGCATAAGAACTTTTTACTTCTTCAAAACTTATATTTAGGTATTAGGTAATTAAAGCAAACAAAATGGATGTATTCTTTCCGCTGGTCTACTGTCAGTTCTAAGCTAAGCGCGCTACCATCGCCGACCAGCGCGCGCCGTTCTGGCAAAACTATGCTAGATCATTAAAGTTCAAAGAGCTGAACCGTTTATTTTTTAACTTTAGCAAAAAAAATTAAATTAATATTAACTTCAAATAAATACATATAACTCCAAGAAAATCATAAAACTTATAACCTAACCTCAATATTTATAGAGATGGAGTTAAATGTCGTTATTTGTCAATTATGAAAGGTTTACATATTTACACTATTGAAATTGTTATTACAACAAATGTAATTACATAAATCAGGTTTATACTTACTTACCCTGTATGGATATTCAATCTTTGATATTTGTAAACATCGAAAATAAATCGGAACTAATCTCAATACTCCTTCACCCAAGCACTTATTATGTTTATTGGGTTACCTAACAATTATCTGTTACCTTTTTTTATATTTATCATAAAAAGAAACATAAGGATCCCTCCCCACAGAAAAGAAGACAAATATAAGTAATTTTTTTAAAGTTCAGTATTGCTCTACTGCCCTTTACCCGATCCAAAATCCCAATTTATTCCTAGGGGGTGTTCGGGTTATTCCGGTATTATATATATATTTTTTTATGATCAAACACAAGCACTATAGGAAAGGCCAGGTCAGCCGAGCACTTTCCATGGAAATATCTGCAAAAGAGAGTCAAATCCCCAACCTGTCTTCGATGTTCTAGGCTGTCGAGGTTCTTCGTCAGCTTGTGGTCTCCAATCAGACGAATGGCCCTCCTTTCGATGTCATCCAGTAGCCGAAGAGTAAGTTTGGGTGCAAAGCTCCAGACATAAGAGCAGTACTCTAGTGATGGTCGAATCTGGGCTTTGTATAGTGTCAAAAGTTGTTGAGGTGTGTACAACTTTCCGGTTACCAAGTTTCTGAGAAGATATCTTGGCGATTGCCACAACGTGGTTATGTCGAGATATATTTCCTCCCAGATTGACGCATTGAAATGTAATATTTCAACTCTAGAGTTGAAATGAATTTTATCAACACGTGTGTGATATACTATAAGACTTTCTAGGACAGTTAGCCGTGCTTTTTTTCTCATGTTCGTAGGTGACCGTAGGAAAAAATTATTACTTCTTCGTCTTCAAAATAGGCAACCATACCTTTCTAGTACCTCTCGTATATATTGTATTTTTATAATACGAGGGTTCCTCCATTATTAGTAAGTATTAAAACGATTCTTTACATGATATATGTTAAAGTAATGGTAGTCTCATTCATAATACTCTATAACAGAAAGTCGGAAACTCAATATTTTTTTGCTTCCATTTGAAAAAATGATTTTACTGCCCCACAAAATCAATTTCACCCCATTTGATTGGTATGAGTTTCTTAGTCCATGTGGGCTGAACAAAGTTACAAAATTTCATTAAAATATACAGGGCTGCTTGATAGTTATAATCAAAAATGTAAATCCGCAGGTGCATCTTTGGGCTTTGTTAGGAGATACATTAAGAAACACGTTTATATGAACTACTAGTATTATTTCGATTTCCCCTGTACATTGGCGAAATATTGCCCAATACTTACCGGAGACCCATCAAAAGCAACGCGAATCGCTCGATTCGCACACGCACCACTCCCAGACCGCCTTAAAGGATTTTTCCTAGTACTAGTACCTAGTGCTAGTGTTTGATCATAAAAAAACCCTGTGTATATTTTATAATATAAAACGGTGATCCGTTTCTTTATCGTAACCCTGTACACTTTAAATGTAGAAAAGTATGCTCTCAGCATTACGGAGTTATCTACGTAATGTCTTTGGCTTTTGTGTCGTCGAAACTATTTCAGGAACGCACATATTCGTTGTTTTAAATGGTATAATATAAAATATTTTATGCCGTCTTATCAACGCATTTGATCTGACCCGTCGTATATTCAATAATGGATAAAAGGGAAAGCTACCCGAACAATCTCGTCACCGTAATGTTATGTGATTGATAAAGTGTCCAGATAATGAAACTTACATTACCTACAGACATTTTTAAGCACTTGTTCTATGAAGAAGAAGATACATTTTTTTTATGAACCATGTACGGCAAGTAGAAATATTAGGCTCGTTCGCAGAGCAGAGCAGTCAGAAATAATTACAAACTAGCCCCGAGGCATGCGTCGTTGGTATAAAATGAACGAAAATTCGTCGAAAAATGTATCGATTGCCAACAGATTTGTAACCGTCAGAATAATCAACCTACCTACCAGATTGTTCGGATAATGCTTCAGGATGCTTGCAGAGGTGACTCCACATGTTAAAACAAAGGCGGGGCGGACTAAAGAACGCCCAAATATCGCTATATTTGATCAATAATTTATAGTAAATAGTACAGGGTGTCCCACATTCGACACTTGTATAGGGTATCTCCGTAATTGTTAGTGCTATCAAAAAAGTAATGTAGGTGTCATGTACTCTTTTTGGGTCAAACTTAAAATGGCAAAATCAAAATTTGAAAATTTTCGCTCGCTTAAGAGATACGGGGGAAAATCAACAAATTTACAACTTATATTTTCTTAATTAAAAGAGATACAGAACAATGTTTTATGCAAAAGTTTCTTTATAATGATTTTTTAATAATCTGCTGTATTCAGAATAAGTATACGCGGTCCGATAAAAAAGTTATCGGATCTAACCCCATTTTTTTTAAATGGAACACCCTATATAAAAAGAAGATACCATTTTAAATTATCTTTTCAAATATATAACACACCATGGATGATGTTGGTTTCTTAGGCGATTTATTTAAACCTTATTACCTACAACCACAGTAGGCCATGAAACAAAAGCTAATATACTAGAGACAACTATGTTGACTATTAACACTTAACGTCAATTTCATTTTTACATATTCATTTGTGAAAATGACTTATCAGCATTTTGAAAAATCTGGTATGATATCATCCATGGTGTCCATGTACACGGTAGGGATGGTTGCAACAGGGCTTTTTAAATAACAGGTGCAACCTGTTTCGGTTTTAAAAAATACCTGTTTCAAGAAACCAGTTTCAGTTCCAAACGGTTTCAAAATTTCCGTTGTTCTTCTGTTACATCGCAATGCTGCGGCACGCGGGTCGGTTTGGCTGCTGGTGCCGGAAAAGTAGCCCAGATTGGAACTTTTTCGTTCGTTTTAAGATACCTACGTATTATTATATTCTGTTTAGATATTTATTGTTATTACATAGGTATCAATGTTTTGGTATTCTTTTAAACTTAAACCAACCAAATTTGGAGAAATTTAAGTTCCTACTTGTTGGATTTTGGTTTTCTATATAGTTTATAAATATATGTTCTTTACTTAATAGTTTTTTTAGCAGGTACCTATTAGTATGTGTGTTGTGTTGTTTAGATGATAACTCACATATACTTTACCTTTGTACATTGCCAAAGGGTTTTATTTACTATATTATTATTTTCTTGTTATAAAAAGTTTTTGTGATAAATATTTAGTTTTGATTTTTACCAACATTTCTGAAAAATATTAAACATTGACAACATTGCACAAACCCTACACGAGGCGACGAATCGTCACGATCAGCCAATCCATCAGCCTTTTGCAACATAGAGTGCGCGAGCATTCGAAACTGTTTGTTCGAAACCGCTTCATCGGAGACTCGGAATCCGAAACAGTTTTACCGAAACAGTTTCATCGAAACAAGTTGTTTCCTTAACCTATCGATTTATACCTGTTTCGACCGGTTCCACATAAAAACCTGTTTCGAAAAGAACCGATACGGTTCAAAGCGGCATCCCTAGTCCACGGCTGGTTTTGTCATATAAATAAGACAAAACGTCTGACTTGTATTCAGCGTAATGTAATTCTACCAAACGCCTAACGCTTTCGGTTTCTAAAAGGCCATCATCAGGGCTTCGTCAAAGTCACCTCAGGCACACAAGAAACATACCAAAAAGTTATTAAACACCCTTTTTAATTTAACTGTGTGGTGGTTTCTTAAGTATAAATTTGTTTCTTGTGTGCCTGAGGTGACTTTGACGAAGCCTTAGCCCTGATGATGGCCTTTTAGAGGCCGAAAGCGCTAGGCGTTTGGTAGAATTACATTACGCTGAATACAAGTTAGACGTTTTGTTTTATTTACAGAGCCTATCGTTACGCGTTAATTTAATTCACGCCAAAGGTGAGGAAGTGACACTTCCCCTACTTAATTAATAATTTTTGGAAAATAGTCCGTATTTTGATGAGATAATCTTTAAAAAATCTAAAACAAATGGATTGCTAACGTCCGAAATTTCCCGCCTACGATAAACGATAATTATTTATTATAAATGTTAAATTAGTTATCGTATGTTGGGTTGCATTATTTCAAAGTTATACGGCAGGTCGGCGACTGGTCCTTCGTAAGTAATATGTTAGAACAAGACACATTTTTATTTATTAAAATACAATACTTGCATAGAATAAAATAGGAAAGAAGAGGGATAAAACATTATCCAATCCCGGTTTGACGTTTCCGGACGAGGAGACTTCAATTTGCAAAAAGCATTAACCACTTCATGGACGTCAATCTTCCGTGACGAACTTATATTAGCGGGTACTAAGCCAGTCAACCTGACATCAACCATTTGCATTAGACCTCCTTAGATCCGCCACTGCCCGTGGGCGACAACTCGATGGCCTCTGGCACGTGCGCGCCTTTATAGAGGTATAGACGTAGCTGTAAAGCCGCGTTCTCAGAGCTTCGACGTGTCGCAGCGACAGTCCCCCACTCCTCTTGTAGGGGGTGACGTCTGTCACTTGTCATTCGGGTGAAACCTAACCTTACAATAATTTGTTATTGTTTTTTAAATGAAAACAATTTGTTTTGTACAAATTTCGTTTTGAATAATTTATCATACTGATTGAGACTCTGATAATGAAAGCGGCAATGAAATCTTTGAATAATGTCTGGCAGTGTATTTTAATATGATTATTCTTCCAGACTAAAGAGCTAATTTCGTTAAAAAACGTTACAAGAAGCCAAAAAAACGGACTAAATTAACTAATTTGTGCATTTTAGAGCTCAAAATATAAATGTAATGAAAACCACCCAGTTTTTTTATCATAAACTTGAAATTGTAGAGTAGCACACACATCGAGACTCTACTGTATTTAGGACTACGATGCACTAGAAAAACAAATACATTTACACATCTTATTAGGTAGTTTTTATTAACCACTGTTAAGTAGGTAGGTAGGAGAACCATTTCATTCTAATATAATTTCATCCGATAAGGAAGTCTAAGAGCATAGTCATGGTCCTTCTGACAGTGTCTCCTCATCATTCATATTCCTTCCACACCCTAAGTCTCGTTGTACTAATTGTAATAAGCAGGCTTTCGATAGCTTGGCTACTATCCTCACTAGCTTGTATCTCCTCACTAGCTTGTATCTCCTCTATATCTTCAGTCCAAGCAGATACAAAGCAATCTTCGTGCAGAGCATACTTGCCCTTTGTAATCTGTATCTACAATAATCTAAACATATTTATATTATAAGATTTAGGCATCTATAGAGCTACAAAACTAATTTTTAGATAACATTACGAAATTGCCAAAAGTAGCGCTAACAAAAGACCTTGTGACCTTAAAAACAGTTTACAATTTTAATTCAAAATGATGTTTTACCAGTATTATTAACTCTTGCACTTTCTTCTGCAGATAAACTTTATTCTAAATTCAGCTTCAGAACAGTGAAGAATTTCCACAGGAATATAATTTGAATTTGTGTCCACATCCATATTATGGTTTTCGCTTAACCTAAAATTTAATGTTTTAAACTTGAACTTATCACATTTCTTAATCTCTTCCGATTGCAGCAGGCCAATATTTACGTTTTTTTAGGGTGTGAGTATGTGGAATGCGGATGTTGGATTAAAATTTTCCCCTCTCGGAGGTTATAGGTTTGTTTTTTAAAAGATTTTTTCGATGACAGCGTCAAATTTGATTTTATTTTCGTATTCTACTCCTCAAAATATGTATGTTTATTCTGGTTAGTAAAAATGAACCAATGTGATTACAAAAACCAATGTAATTAAAAATTATTTAAATATTTTTTGGGATTTAGGTAGGTAATGATCAAATAAATTTTAAAAGCAAAAGTACATACTATTCACAATATTTTAGGACCAAATAATTAGTAATTACCTTTGTTCGGAAACAACGAATACTTATTTCGGAAAACTGAAGTTCAAATTTCAAAACAAAATAAAAAATTAATAATATTACAGCGCAGTGTTGCCAGGTATCTCGTGAAATGTCACCAGATCTGTTGATCTTTTTGTGATTTTATGAATAATCTGGTGGTCCATGAAAATCTTTTTAAAAAAGTCCGTTTTCGTGTTGGGGGCGGTATATTTTATAAATCACAAAAAATCACCAGATCTGGTGAAATTTCACCAGATACCTGTCAACACCGCTAGATCAGCGTGGGGATGAGGGGTAATGACGTAAACGGTTCTGATTGGTTAGGTTGGTGTCGCGGGCGATAGTACGTAGCTCTGAGAACGCGGCTTAACCAAGCAATAAATGTACAAGACCAAAATATAAAAAATTTAACGCAACCAATCGTTCAAAATATCACACTACATTGTTTCAAAAGAAAACAAAGTTGTGGCCCGAGGCGCCGTTCGAACGCGCGGCCCTGGTGTTTACCTCATTTACATTTCGATTAAACTGATGATTTGACTAATTACCTTCGGTAATTATCGCAGTGTGGCGCTGCTGCAATTAAAAGAAAAGTCATTTACAATTTGTATAGTCACAATTTATTCTTTTATTGTTTGGACTGATATCGTCCGACTGTCTGACGGATAGAGGCATATTTTAAATTATAGTTGAGTTGGGTCGTGCTTTTTTTTTCTGATTTTACTTTTTTTACCGCTTCGCGTGGTGTTAAATATAACAATTGTACGATTAGAATCTCATGATTTTTCTATGGTTCATAATTACGACATGTTATTGACTAATTAAAGCTATATCTCTGGCTCTACGAGGTTAATAACCTTCCGAAAAAGTATTTCAGAATCTACAGATTTAATAAACTTTTATCGTTTGTTCGGGTTCGTTTGTTGCTTTAATAGAAATTTTAAATTAAAATTTCATACAGGGTGATTCACGGTCTATTGTACACGAAAAACTATACCTGGTGAGTATCGTACCTGGTTGAAAATAGGACGTAAAGTACGTTTCACGAAATTTGGATACGACTTAATGATTTCCTGGGTCGGTCCCATTGTGTCGACACGAGCTTGGCAATAAACAAGTGTAGTATGAAGGGACGGACTAAGGAAAACAAGTAATGATACGATTATATTAATGTAATCAAATGAAATATTTTTTTTAAATATTACTAGTCATATTTATTTACATTTATAATGTCATTCTATAGATAGTGTTGAGTAAAGAAGTATATACTCTTTTTACAATTTCCCTAGCATCGAGAGATAAATGCATTTTCTTCACTGCAACACTAGAAGAAGCACCATCAATGTTTTTCCATGGACGCCACATACTGTTTTTTTATACGCTTGGTAAAATAATATCGGTAATACAACTAAACTCTTCCAGCAAGAAATAAAAACTAAAAAATGTTACCACAAAAAGATATTTAAATATAAATTAAGCAACCTAACCTACCTGATGTGCCTATATTTAATTATAATTATTACAATCCGGTCCTTTCCACATAATAATAACAAACGGTCATAAATAATGGGATCGCCACAGATACTTTTACTGCCTTCATTAAGTTATATCCATTTTTAGTGAAACAATCTTTACCTGTGTAATTTTTGATGTGATGTGACCACGAAACTCTCATAGTTCAGGTAATATAGGAAACACAAACAAATAATTTCTATGACGCTATTGCCAAAAATTGACGTAAAACTGAACATTAATTTTCGTTTGTCAATGTCAAAGTTGAATTTGCTGGTGTTTGCTGTATTGCCTGAACTATGAGAGTTTCGTGGTTTTGCCATCACATTTAATTGAATAGCTTAGGATTGGCTTATCAAAATATATTCAAACTCGGAGCATGTCACCATGTCGGCCTTATATTAAAAGTTTTCCTCTATCCGTGATATTATCACATATATATAAACAGTATATTGGCAATACAAACGTTCCAAAATACAAAAAGTGTCCCCGCTATGGGAGATGGCGCGGGCCTATTGAGTTTGAGCAGTAGGGTGGAAATTTTATCGATCGCGTCAGAGCCGGCCCGACATTATTTGTTTGTTGTTATTCGTCGCCATCTTTGGTTCTGGATTCTTTTTCAAATTACAGAATAAAAAATGGTTCATCCAGATTGTTGTCGGTATATTAGTGCTTATAAACTTTCATTACCTAACAACAATTTTTGTAAAGGAGTTTTTAATATGTGGTGATTCGATTCGCCGTTTGGTAGGTTAGTTTTGTTTAAGATGAAAGGACACAAGTGCGTGGTGCTTTTTGCAAAAGTCGTGGATCAATACCAGGTATAAAGTATTTCAGATATTATGTACATATATACGAAAATATTTTGCTTATCACATTATCCGATCTTCGGAACCGAATTTCACTAAAAAGCTTGTAAAAAAAGAAGAGACTGTCACTCGTATACAATATAATATTCATATGGTCACTACATTACCTTAAAATTAATGTATTTTTAATTTGGTGCATTAGTAGCTGATAATAATTCCCAAAATAGTCAATATAGTCATTCAGTCTTAATTTTTGGTTTAGAAAAAAGTGAGGTTAAGAAACATACAACGTCGGATGAAAGTTAAAATAAAGCTCATCGTGTCGATTGTTACAAATATTCGGACGGAATTTGGCTCCAAAGCTTTTCACCAATCAGGGCACGGTCGGATCATCATATCGTCGGAAATCGTATGCATGGAACGCTGTCTTAAATCGAACTATACGAAATTTTGATTGCAATATTTTTTCTAACTAACCTGTGAAATTTATGTTAAAAAAGTTGAAATCCGGTCCTGTCGAATGTTTACTTTAACAAGGAAATTTCCGAACTGCGCAAACTCACTATTACCACTTCGATGCCCATAGCAGGGACATAATTGCAGATGGTATTAGCAATATACTGTTTATATATATATATATGTGGATATTATAGAAGATATCGAAGAATTACACACTAAATGGACACCCTGATTAATTTTTTTTTAATATTACTATTTTTGAGATGTGCCACTATTGTCATCGGCAAGCGATAAGTGTATTCGAGAGTCTCTTCATAGTAAATAATGTCGTTACAACTGCAAGTAGCCGGTATAAGTCCATTGAATGCGAGTTTCGTTACCAGATACTGACATGAAAAATATATGTATGTCTGTAAAATAGATTCCATAGGATAACAGAAATATAGGCACCATTTAAAGCGATTTTTTCTCTTCGAGAACAAGTCTCGCAGGAATATTTAGTGGTATTTACGTATCCGAGATGTGCGTACATATTCGAGAACTGGTTTGAGGCAGAGATCTCGGGTTCGATCTTTGCGTATAATAAGACGGACGAACAACGGCTCGGACACATATTCGTATGTCATACATACCAGCCGGGTACGACTGTTTGTGATATTGTTATCCTGTATTTTAGGTCCGTATTATCGGTCAGTGCCGTCGACGAAAAAAAACGACTGAAGTGTGCAAAATGGATTTTTTTGGATAGAAGAAATTCATGATCTGTCTTTAGGTTGTTTAAAGCCGGGTTCAGACGACTATTGTATGTGGTCAATATTTTTAATGGGCGTATACTTGGGTATACGTACTTTTTACAATTCTTATCATAATCGGTCATTGTTAAGAATGATTAAATAAAAAGCACATTATAAAAACTCTCGTAATAAGTATTTCATAAATAATAAAAATATGAGAGACTATCAAGTTTTGACCATTTGCATTTGTTCCTGACAAATTGACCGTGTGATAAATTGACCGTGCCTACTGTTATAAGTAATGTAAATTGTTAAAAATTTTAGATTATTTTTGAATATTAATTTAAACAACCATACATTTGTGTAAAGCCCAAAATAAACTTAATTAATTAAAGAAATAATAAATAAATTTTTTATTGTAGTTCATATCTCTAAAACAAAACTCTTTAGAGAAAAAGTTCTTACCGTTTTGATAAGTTAACTCCTAACGGAAGTACGAGGGGTATCTAAACATCGAAGATTTTCAACATCACCCTGTAGATTAAAAAGTACGAGAGCCATGACAAATTTGGCTCCTCGTTTTGTTAAAAAGTAAGTAACTAAAGTGAGAACTACCACATTTTAGCTTTGATAATAACTATAATAACCCAGGAATGAAACACCTGTACAGGGTGTCCCATTTTCGACACTTTTATAGGGTATCACTGTTAGTGGTATCCAAAAAATTATTGTAGGTATCATATACTCTTTTTGGGGCAAACTTAAAATGATAAAATCAAAATTTGAAAATTTTCGCTCGCTTAAGAGATACGGGGGAAAATCAACAAATTTGCCTATATTTTCTTAGTTAAAAGAGATACCGAAAAATACTTTATACAAAAGTTTCTTTATAATGATTTTTGAATAATCTGCCGTATTTAGAATAAGTATACGTGGTCAGGTAAAAAAAGTTATCGGACCTAACCCCAATTTAAATTCTCTTTTCAAATATATAACACACTATGGATACTATTGGTTTCCTAGGCGATGGATTTAAACCGTATTACTTTAAACCACAATAGGCAATGAAACAAAAGCTAATATCCTAGAGCCAACTATGTTGCCATTCTAGTTGTGATTAACATTTAACGTCAATATCATTTTTACATATTCATTTGTGAAAATGACTTATCAACATTTTGAAAAATTTGATATGATATCTATCATCCATGGTGTGTTATAAATTTGAAAAGAGATTTTAAAATGCTATTTTTGGTAGATTAACCCATTTAAAAGAAATGAGGTTAAGTCCGATAATTTTCTTACCTGACCCCGTATACTTATTCTGAAAACGGCAGATTATTCAACAATCATTATAAATAAACTTGTGTATAAAACATTTTTCTGTATCTCTTTTAACTAAGAAAATATAGGGTAATTTTGAAATTGTCAATTTTTTGATTTTCCCCCGTATCCCTTAAGCGAGCGAAAATTTTCAAATTTTGATTGTACCATTTTAAGTTTGACCCAAAAAGAGCACATGACACCTACATTACTTTTTTGATAGCACTAACAATAACGGGATACCCTATATCAAGATATCGATTATCGCTAACGAAACATCGATCTATCTGAAAGATCGCTAAACATCGTCCAACACTATATTCCGACATCGCGAAAAATCGTTCCCTCTTTTTAGCCGTTTTATTGATTGAAATTACAAAAAAAAACTAAGCAAGATATCAATTTTTTTTATACAGGTTGACCGTGTAGGTGCGAAAGTTTTTTCAAGCAGAAAAAATGCAAAAGCATCACTACAGCGAATTCTTAAAGAAACCGGTCGAAAGTGTTTACAAAACTGTAGAATCACGTTTAATAATTTAAATAGCGTATATTTACAAATATTTTGACGTTTCTGATAAGAAATTAAAAATTGCAAAACCCGGAAACTTTTAATTAAATTAATTATTATTATAAAAACACGAGAGATATAAAACCTTTTAACTGGTACATCGTCTCGGCCTGTAACTTCCTCAATAAGAAACACTCTTTTATTGAATTTAATTAAAAAAAAAACAATTAATATAAATTACAATAATGTATGCAATAACATGACATGATGAGATAATGAGATATACATGGCTCACTCTCAGTGCAAGGTTATATTAGCATATGGAGATTACCGAATATACTACCCCGATTAATTATCGAATAATCAAAAAAACACGTCCACATTTATAAGCGAATATTCGTTAATAATTACAACCAATTTTAATATATTTTTTAACTGATAGAAAACAGATTCTAGCAGTTTACCTCCTGATACCTCTATATAATTATACGGGGTAGCGCCACCGACCTATCACTATGAATACGTACAACTTATGGGGTGCGCAGTAAGAAGTTCAATTTTATGAGTAAAAAAATTGGTTTTTGGTGCGGCACGGTTTACCTGTCATATTTTTAAAAGTTGGTCGCCGAATTGGTGTCGGTTTGGTTGCCAACCAACGACGGCCGTCCAGAACCGAAATCAGTCGTAAAGATGTAACGATATTAACAATCTATCGATACGTGGACAATAGAAGTCAAAATGAATTCTAAAAGTTGGTTTTCAGTGATGGCTTATGCGAGAAAATAGATTACAGTGAAACCTCTCTTAGGCGGACACTTACGGGACCTTCTAAATGTGTCCGCCTAATAGAGGTGTCCGCACATGGTAACTTGGTTATTAGGTAATATGTAAATGCAAAATTATTACTATGTATATGTATATACAAATAAACATAACATAACAAAAATACACTAGTTTTAGTTAGGATGTAGTACTAAAAAAAATCTAATAACATAGTTTGACGTGTTTGCGTTTTATACTTGCCATCTAGAAAATGTAATTAAAAGTCTGATAACAATTCCATTGCTGTAAAGTCACCTCTATTCTTTGCGTACTCGTACAATTCCTTTACCATACTAATGGCTTGTTGACGATTGGTGACATTTGTTTGATTGCTGCATTCAACTTCTTCATCAGAGTCGTCAGATAGTGATGTGGTTTCAGTTTGGACTACATAATAGCTAGGAATGGGGTCGCTATCATCTTCTAATAGCACATTGCTATCAATGTTAATGAACTCGCCCAAATCATTGTTAATCAAATGAAAAACTTCCACGACATCAATTTTCTCTTTCAGACTCACAACGCGACATTTTTCTGCCATTGTTTACGATTTTAACCTTACAACTCACAAATAAACGGCGGACTTCTGTCGGGGAATCACACATACTTTCATTCGGCGAAGTCCGAAGGATTTTCGCACTCTTTGTATGAAAACAACCTGTCCGCGTCCTCCCAAAGGAGAGTCCGCCCAAAGGAGAGTTCGCCCAAGAGAGGTTGATTTTCATGGAATTTCATATACCTAGTTCCGGACTATGAAAAAATGTCCGCTTATTAAATAAAGTCTATTTATTTCCAAGATAGACTAGGCATAAACACTGTTAGCGCATGATCATCACGTAAGTAGGAGGAGCCTCCGCGCATGCGTATTCTTAGTGGCCGTTCGATATGGCGCGAACGAGGGACGGGGCGGAACTTATAATTTTTACATAGTTGAAATCAGGAAATTAGTCGGTCTGTTGGTCATTGAGGCCAAGTTTCGTGTTGCGAAAGTTGTGATTATTCCGTTTTTACTTTTGTCCTTTAATTTTTTTGTTTGTTGTTGTTGTTGTTGTTGTGAATACTACTTATCATACCTACCTTTGTATATTTGTTAAAGGAATATCTAGCACCGATACTGCAGATGAAGCTCAAGAGTATTAATTTCAGTTCATCTAAGAAACATCACAAGAAAAATTATTGTAGTCTTGAAATGAAAGAAGTCATTTTAAAGACTTTTGTTGCCAAACATAATTCAACCTACAAGTTTGTCGATATGAAAGACCTTTTTGACCGTGCATTAGCAACTATTACACCTGAGAAGAGTCAAAAATGCATTAGTACAACAAAAAGTAGGAACCAGAATGTGGGACCTCGATAATATTATGAATACTTATTTACATTCCGATATTTCCAAATTGTATTCAACAATATTGCGACCATAATTTTTTATAATTATAATATTAGCACTGCCCTGTTCACTGTGAGTTTCACAGATCACGTGCGTTTGTTGTGTTCGGTCTATTTTGGAAATGAATATACTATAGAGGTGTCCGTTATGCGAGGTTTCACTGTATTTATTTCCCAGTAAAGAAGGTCTTGATGCGCCAAAATATTGTCGTGTAATCACTTTCATTAAGGGCGAAGTACGGTCCTGTTCGCCGGTTAAGGTAAATAGTTCAGTAGGCATTGCGCATAACAATTGACGATCAGACTTGTTTACATGCGCGAGGCCATAAATTTGCCACTATTGCTTCTAGAGTTTGGCTATCCATAGATATAGGTTGGTGAGTAGCGCATAAACATCTAGATGCGTGTAAATTTCCTAAAATTGAAATTTGACATTAACATAAATATTTAATTTAATAAATGTTGCCATTCTAGTTGTGATTAACATTTAACGTCAATATCATTTTTACATATTCATTTGTGAAAATGACTTATCAACATTTTGAAAAATTTGATATGATATCTATCATCCATGGTGTGTTATAAATTTGAAAAGAGATTTTAAAATGCTATTTTTGGTAGATTAACCCATTTAAAAGAAATGAGGTTAAGTCCGATAATTTTCTTACCTGACCCCGTATACTTATTCTGAAAACGGCAGATTATTCAACAATCATTATAAATAAACTTGTGTATAAAACATTTTTCTGTATCTCTTTTAACTAAGAAAATATAGGGTAATTTTGAAATTGTCAATTTTTTGATTTTCCCCCGTATCCCTTAAGCGAGCGAAAATTTTCAAATTTTGATTGTACCATTTTAAGTTTGACCCAAAAAGAGCACATGACACCTACATTACTTTTTTGATAGCACTAACAATAACGGGATACCCTATATCAAGATATCGATTATCGCTAACGAAACATCGATCTATCTGAAAGATCGCTAAACATCGTCCAACACTATATTCCGACATCGCGAAAAATCGTTCCCTCTTTTTAGCCGTTTTATTGATTGAAATTACAAAAAAAACCTAAGCAAGTTATCAATTTTTTTTATACAGGTTGACCGTGTAGGTGCGAAAGTTTTTTCAAGCAGAAAAAATGCAAAAGCATCACTACAGCGAATTCTTAAAGAAACCGGTCGAAAGTGTTTACAAAACTGTAGAATCACGTTTAATAATTTAAATAGCGTATATTTACAAATATTTTGACGTTTCTGATAAGAAATTAAAAAATGCAAAACCCGGAAACTTTTAATTAAATTAATTATTATTATAAAAACACGAGAGATATAAAACCTTTTAACTGGTACATCGTCTCGGCCTGTAACTTCCTCAATAAGAAACACTCTTTTATTGAATTTAATTAAAAAAAAAACAATTAATATAAATTACAATAATGTATGCAATAACATGACATGATGAGATAATGAGATATACATGGCGCACTCTCAATGCAAGGTTATATTAGCATATGGAGATTACCGAATATACTACCCCGATTAATTATCGAATAATCAATAAAACACGTCCACATTTATAAGCGAATATTCGTTAATAATTACAACCAATTTTAATATATTTTTTAACTGATAGAAAACAGATTCTAGCAGTTTACCTCCTGATACCTCTATATAATTATACGGGGTAGCGCCACCGACCTATCACTATGAATACGTACAACTTATGGGGTGCGCAGTAAGAAGTTCAATTTTATGAGTAAAAAAATGGGTTGTTGGTGCGGCACAGTTTACCTGTCATATTTTTAAAAGTTGGTCGCCGAATTGGTGTCGGTTTGGTTGCCAACCAACGACGGCCGTCCAGAACCGAAATCAGTCGTAAAGATGTAACGATATTAACAATCTATCGATACGTGGACAATAGAAGTCAAAATGAATTCTAAAAGTTGGTTTTCAGTGATGGCTTTTATGCGAGAAAATAGATTACAGTGAAACCTCTCTTAGGCGGACACTTACGGGACCTTCTAAATGTGTCCGCCTAATAGAGGTGTCCGCACATGGTAACTTGGTTATTAGGTAATATGTAAATGCAAAATTATTACTATGTATATGTATATACAAATAAACATAACATAACAAAAATACACTAGTTTTAGTTAGGATGTAGTACTAAAAAAAATCTAATAACATAGTTTGACGTGTTTGCGTTTTATACTTGCCATCTAGAAAATGTAATTCCAAGTCTGATAACAATTCCATTGCTGTAAAGTCACCTCTATTCTTTGCGTACTCGTACAATTCTTTTACCATACTAATGGCTTGTTGATGATTGGTGACATTTGTTTGATTGCTGCATTCAACTTCTTCATCAGAGTCGTCAGATAGTGATGTGGTTTCAGTTTGGACTACATAATAGCTAGGAATGGGGTCGCTATCATCTTCTAATAGCACATTGCTATCAATGTTAATGAACTCGCCCAAATCATTGTTAATCAAATGAAAAACTTCCACGACATCAATTTTCTCTTTCAGACTCACAACGCGACATTTTTCTGCCATTGTTTACGATTTTAACCTTACAACTCACAAATAAACGGCGGACTTCTGTCGGGGAATCACACATACTTTCATTCGGCGAAGTCCGAAGGATTTTCGCACTCTTTGTATGAAAACAACCTGTCCGCGTCCTCCCAAAGGAGAGTCCGCCCAAAGGAGAGTTCGCCCAAGAGAGGTTGATTTTCATGGAATTTCATATACCTAGTTCCGGACTATGAAAAAATGTCCGCTTATTAAATAAAGTCTATTTATTTCCAAGATAGACTAGGCATAAACACTGTTAGCGCATGATCATCACGTAAGTAGGAGGAGCCTCCGCGCATGCGTATTCTTAGTGGCCGTTCGATATGGCGCGAACGAGGGACGGGGCGGAACTTATAATTTTTACATAGTTGAAATCAGGAAATTAGTCGGTCTGTTGGTCATTGAGGCCAAGTTTCGTGTTGCGAAAGTTGTGATTATTCCGTTTTTACTTTTGTCCTTTAATTTTTTTGTTTGTTGTTGTTGTTGTTGTTGTGAATACTACTTATCATACCTACCTTTGTATATTTGTTAAAGGAATATCTAGCACCGATACTGCAGATGAAGCTCAAGAGTATTAATTTCAGTTCATCTAAGAAACATCACAAGAAAAATTATTGTAGTCTTGAAATGAAAGAAGTCATTTTAAAGACTTTTGTTGCCAAACATAATTCAACCTACAAGTTTGTCGATATGAAAGACCTTTTTGACCGTGCATTAGCAACTATTACATCTGAGAAGAGTCAAAAATGCATTAGTACAACAAAAAGTAGGAACCAGAATGTGGGACCTCGATAATATTATGAATACTTATTTACATTCCGATATTTCCAAATTGTATTCAACAATATTGCGACCATAATTTTTTATAATTATAATATTAGCACTGCCCTGTTCACTGTGAGTTTCACAGATCACGTGCGTTTGTTGTGTTCGGTCTATTTTGGAAATGAATATACTATAGAGGTGTCCGTTATGCGAGGTTTCACTGTATTTATTTCCCAGTAAAGAAGGTCTTGATGCGCCAAAATATTGTCGTGTAATCACTTTCATTAAGGGCGAAGTACGGTCCTGTTCGCCGGTTAAGGTAAATAGTTCAGTAGGCATTGCGCATAACAATTGACGATCAGACTTGTTTACATGCGCGAGGCCATAAATTTGCCACTATTGCTTCTAGAGTTTGGCTATCCATAGATATAGGTTGGTGAGTAGCGCATAAACATCTAGATGCGTGTAAATTTCCTAAAATTGAAATTTGACATTAACATAAATATTTAATTTAATTAATATATGGATTAGTGAATAATCATATTATAACACTTTTGGCTTTTGCTAAATTAAAAATCATTGCTACAAATAAAGTCGGTAATACAAAGTGCTACGCAAGTATCTATTAATTTAATCATTTAGTTAACATTAAAAATACAGAAATAACGATCCTATAAATACAAACATAAAATTAGTAAATCAGTTAATCAGGTATTTCCTCTACGAGCATTGATAGCCTCTTGACTCTGTGTGTTATAGACTTTATATGTGTTCAAATGATTTTTATTTTTAATAGCCAAACGTGTTAAAAAGGGCCAGTCTCTACCACATATTATATATAACCATTATATTGCCAATACGAACGTTCCAAACTACAAAAAGTGTCCCCGCTGTGGGAGATGGCGTGGTACTATTGAGTTTTCGCAGTAGGGTGGAAATTTTATCGATCGCGTCAGAGCCGGCCCGACATTATTTGTTTGTTGTTATTCGTCGCCGTCTTTGGTTCTGGATGCTTTATCAAATTACAGAATAAAAAGTGGTTCATCCACATTGTTGTCGGTATATTAGTCCTTATAATCGCCGGATGAAAGTTAAAATAAAGCTCATCGTGTCGATTCTTACAAATATTCGGACGAAATTTGGAACCAAAAGTTTACACCAATCAGGGCACCGTCGGATCATCATCATATCGTCAGAAATCGTATGCATGGAACGCCGTCTTAATTTGAACTAATCGAAATTTTGATTGCAATATTTTTCCTAACTAACCAGTGAATTTATATTAAAAAAGTTGAAATCCGGTCCTGTCGAATGTTTAGTTTCACAAGGAAATTTCCGAACTGCGCCTCCTTCGATGCCCATAGCGGGGACATAATTGCAGATGGTATTAACAATATAATGGTTATATACAGGGTGTTCATTTAAAAACTTCCCACCACGGATTTATCGAAAACCACTGATTAAAAGAAAAAACGCCGACACACGTCAAAAGATTTGCCAAAGGGGACAACTTTTTAACCAAAAACTACTTCACCCCCTTTTACCCTCTGGCCCCCGGGGTCATCCCCTTAAAAATTGTAAATGACAAGGGGTAGCAAGTAATGGCTTGTTTGAAAGGTCTTTCAAAGTGCTTTATTTTGACGTTTGATTTTTTAAAATCGGTCGATTCGTTTTCGAGAAAATTAGAAAATTCTTTACCGCCTTCTTTGTATCAAGACAGATAACATGGGCGAACTGTTTTTATTCTTATATACCTGTTTAGTTTTTTATACCTGTTTAGTTTTTTATAGTTGCTAAGGGAAAGAAACAATTTAATTTGCTGTCAGTTACCTTTGTGACAATCTTGGGATAGTGAAAATTAATTTATTGATTCAGATTTTACTTCCAAAATGGTTTACACACTAGCGGAAAGAGTGGAAATGATTCTAATTTATGGTGCCCAAAATCAATGTGCTCGGCAAACTGCCGTTACATTTAACGCCAGACATCCGGAAAAGATAACTTCGCATAGGTATGTTTTGGACCTTGTTACTAAATTTACTCAAACTGGATCTGTTACAAATAAAAAACGTAATCATCGTAGAGTTTTGTATGGGGTCATTTTGCCATAAATCCTAATACTTCATTACGCAAAATTGTTGATGCGACTGGTATTTCATTAGGCTCTGTACACACAGTTACTAAATTACATAAATTTCATCCATTCAAAATGAAAATATTGCAAGAGTTAACCGAAGATGATTTCGATAGGCGAGTTGAGTTTTGTGAACAAATGACTGCAGCGATTAATGATAATAGCATTCATGTAAAGAATATCTGCTTTAGTGATGAATACACATTTTATATAAATGGATTTGTTAATAAGCATAACTGCAGGTATTGGAGCAATGAAAATCCTCATGCTTTTGTAGAAGAGCATACTCAGAACCCCCAAAAAATTAATATATTGGCAGGCATTTTAGGAAACAAAGTGATTGGGGCATTGTTTATTAATGGGAATTTAAATGGAGGCATTTATTTAGATATGTTGGAAAATACCATCAATCCGCTTATCACTGAAACCATTGAAAACCAAATCGAAGACAATGGAAACCCTATACTTGATGAGACTGAAATATATTTCCAGCAAGACGGCGCTCCTCCTCACTATGTTTTTCAGGTTCGGCAATGTCTAGACGACGAGTTTCCAGATAAATGGATAGGGCGAAGAGGGCCTATAGAAAAGCCTGCTAGATCTCCTGACTTGACGCCATTAGACTTCTTTCTATGGGGCCATTTGAAAACTATTGTGTTCACTCCCCAACCTAACAGTTTGGATGAACTTCGTCAACGCATCACCGAAAGCTGCCATGATCTCCCACAACATGTTTTTGAAAATGTGCGTCAGGAATTTGAAAATCGCCTATATCATTGTTTGGCCAATAACGGGCAACATTTTGAACACTTATCGAAATAAAAAGTGATATTTTCGTGTGCTTTTTTTTCTATCTGAACAAATTAAGATAAATAAAGATTTTTCTAATTTTCTCGAAAACGAATCGACCGATTTTAAAAAATCAAACGTCAAAATAAAGCACTTTGAAAGACCTTTTAAACAAGCTATTACTTGCTACCCCTTGTCATTTAAAATTTTTAAGGGGATGACCCCGGTGGCCAGGGGGTAAAAGGGGGTGAAGTAGTTTTTGGTTAAAAAGTTGTCCCCTTTGGCAAATCTTTTGACGTGTCTCGGCGTTTTTTCTTTTAATCAGTGGTTTTCGATAAATCCGTGGTGGGAAGTTTTCAAATGAACACCCTCTATATGTGCAGGTCTCTACGCCAGATATCTGAACAACCTGTTCGGGAAACCGGGAGTGCCTAATGTCCCATCGGCAAGGACAAACATATAATTTCTAAGAGTTGGTGTCTACGAAAATATTTCGAAAATCGTAATCGTGAAATTGTTTTTCTAAATGAAACGTGGATCTATTCTAAGGATAACAAAACATTTTCTTGGCATATTCGAATTGATATAAAATGTAAAATAGTAGTTAAGTAGTAGTAGTACAATAAAGAAGTATATTATATCCACGACCTGCATAATGGTAATCACGTCCATTTGCTTATTTGATTTAGATGATCTCGATTTGAATCATACTGTTACAGATGACATACACATATTCCTAAAAAAGTATAGTAGAATTTCTGTAAATTTAGTAAAATCAAGTAATTACTAAAATATATTGTAAATTTTACAACGAATGTATAGTGAAAATAATTTATTTATAACTCCAGGAGTTATAAATATAAAATAGTAGTGGAGAACTTGACAGGAAAGATTCCCATCGATCGATGAAGGCATATTAAATAATTTTTTTCCGTGTAAAATTAAATATAGTTTTCCATCTAAGACATTTATATATTTTTACTTTAAGCTATTCTAATTCTTTTATACGTAGAAAGGTTAGGGCCAGTTTTTAATAGACCCCCTCTAATGCTTTAGTAACACTTAAACTGCGAAGAGGGTCGCTTAGAAAGTTGCCTGCGGCTGTCGTCAAATATTAATTCGAAACGGTGGCACTCAAAAAACCCTAAACCGATAATTAGGAGAGTATAAATGTGGGCTATAAACTTGATAAGATAATATATTTGTTAGTAATGGGCGGGATTTATATATTTATCCACATTCGATAATTTCCTATAATGTACGGAAAAAAGACTATAGTAAAGTTATTATAGTAAAGATTTTATTGTACGATTTCCTATAAAATATTGTATTAATTACTATTTTCATTATTAATCCGTACATATACATAATTTCTAAAAAAAAGTATAGTTAGAATTTCTAATAAATTTAGCAAATCAAGCAATTGCTAAAATATATTGGAAATTTTACAACGAACGTATAGTGAAAATACTCCAGTAGTTAAATATTTTATAATGATTGGTACATACAACTATTATTTAAGTACTTTTTATCGTAAAAAGTTTAAATGAATTTTTTAAAAAATGTATTTACAAGAATAAATGGCATAAATGAGATGCAGCACATTCTTGGGATTTCATTTTTCGTAACAAATAATAGGTATAGAACGTAAGAGGAAACCTATCATCGATCGATGAAGATAAGCGACGTTGGGAACGGTTGGTACTTGTATGACTGACTGCTTGGTAATACAATGTGTCAAAATTTTTACAAAATATTTTAGTAAATTTTACAACGGTTTTAGGAAAATTTGGAAAAGGTTTTAGTAAATGTTTACAAAAACTTTTCATATAAATGGTTTAGTGGGGATTGACGGATTTCTCTCAGACACCTTCACCATCAATACCGGTGTTCCTCAAGAGTCCATAGTGTCTCCCACTCTCTTCTTACTCTACATTAACGACCTTCTAGTGAAAACGGAAAATCCGATATTTTGTTTCGCTGACGATAGCACACCTATCTCATGTTTCTCTCTGAATGCACATATCACGCCTCAACAAAGACCTGGAAGAAATTCTGGCTTGGGGTGACAGTAACCAAGTCGAATTTAACACAAAAAAAAACAGGCAGCAGTTTTCTCTAAAAAGGTTAACATTACAGAATCGGATATAGTCATGGACGGACACGCAATCCCACTGGCTTCATCTATTAATTTGCTGGGCGTCAATCTGGGAGGAAATATGTCTTTGCATAACCACGTTGTGGGAATCACCAAGATAGCTTCTCAGAAGCTTGGTGTACTCTTCCGAACCAGAAAGTTGTACACACCTCAACATCTTTTGACACTATAGAAAGCCCAGATTCGACCATCACTAGAGTACTGCTCTCATGTCTGGAGTTCTGCACCCAAACATACACTTCGGCTGCTGGATTCCATCGAAAAGAGGGCCATTCGTCTGATTGGAGACCACGAGCTGACGAAGAACCTCGACAGTCTAGAACATGGAAGACAGGTTGGGGATTTGACTATCTTTTACAGATATTTTCATGGAAAGGGCTCGGCTGACCTTGCCCGCTTAATACCGCCCAGAGCGGCGAATAGCAGAAATACACGACGAACCACTGCCGCCCATCCATATGTGGTTAAGCTTAGTACTCGAACTTCATTATTTAAGAATTCTTTCATCTGGAGGACTTCATCCTTATGGAACGACCTTGCCGAGGTCGTTTTTCCAACGAATATAACCTCCAATGATTCAAAACTAACGTGAATCGTTTTTTGCGCACACGCACCACTCCCGGAGTGTCCTAAAGGATTTTTCCTATAGTGCTTGTGTTTGATCATAAAAAAAATATTTTTGTTAATTTACTAAAAATTTGAGTTAAAATTTTGCTATCATTGTTCTTAATAAAAGTTAGTAAATTATGGTTAGTTTTGATATTTTTATAGTGAATTTAACTAAGTTTTTCTTTCCGTGTGGAGAATCCCATATATATAAGTATAAAAAAATGCTTTGAAGTTACTGTTATATTGTTCACTCTGCGATTATTTTTGCATGGCAACGCCTTATGATTTCAGCGATTAACATTTTGTGAAAGAATGCAAAAAGAATTGAAACATCTGCTTTTGTATTAACGTTTTCTTTTTAAATTATCGGTAAAAATGTAAATCTTAAACATTACGAAACATGCCTTTGCAACAAAGCGTAGAAGCTTTTGACTGAAAATATCGTAAAATCGCATTTCCTCAGGCCTTGTATACGCCAGACTAAAACTTAGTTAGATTTACCATAAAGATTATAGCAAAATTAACCTCATTTTTTGGAAATAATTACAAAAATAAATAAAAAATAAAGTAAACCATTTATATGAAAAGTTTTTGTAAAATTTAATAAAATCTTTTGCAAATTTTACTAAAATCTGCTGTAAGAATTGTGACACAAGAGATTCCCAAGCGGTCGCTCATCTCGGTTGTATCCTCGCATTCCGTAGCTTGACTTCACCGATCGATGCTAAGTTTCCTGTTACATTTTCCACCTATTATTTGTTACGAAAATCGAAATCTCAGAAACACTTAATTTCAACTTGGTAATTTTTACAATAAAAAATACTTTAATAAATAGCCAATGAAATGTACCATACATGTTAAAATATTACTAATCGAGTTAAATAAATAAATTATGTCCACTTACAATCGTTGTAAAATCTACAATATATTTTAGTAATTCTACTTGGTTTTACTAAAATTATTCGAAATTCTTTAACTATACTTTTTTAGAAATTATGTGTATCTAAAATATTATACGGATTAATAATAAAAAATTGTAATTAATACTATATTTTACAGAAAATTTTACAATAAAATCTTTACTATATAGTCTTTTTCTGTGTACCTGTAGAACCGTGTGTCGCCCAAGTATAGTATAAATTGTGAAATATCTCGCAAGATGGTCACCTGACATTAATGCCTGATGAATTCTATTTCTTATTATACTTTTATAGGTCAGCATGAGTTTTCGTTCACTTCATGATTGAACTTAAAAAGATACTCCTGTATAAGTAATTTCGAAACGACCCACACAATATAAGAAAAAATAGCATAACCACGTGAATGTAATATATCATGATATAAATACAATCAAAAATTTTATAAAAAATGTACTTTTCGGTTGTTTTTTCATGCAGACGTCGTAATCACGCAACCGCTATAAGTATCATGATTCAAAATAAAAATTAGTTTTTGAAAGTGCCGAACCGGACATGAAAAAATAATTCGCCGGGTACCGGATCCCGATCAGATTTCAGAGGCATCACTAACCAATATTTAGTAGTAAAAAAGATTTTTTATTAAAAGAAATCAATACATAAAATCTTTATTAAAAATTTAAGGGAATTTTTACGTGAAAGTAATAAAAAATAATATTTTCTATTTTGAGAATGTGCAATAAAATATCACAAAGCAGTTAGTAAATGCAAAACTTCCTTGTGCTGGACTGATTTACGGGAGCCCCTCGTAAACTAAGTGATGTAAGATTTTCTTCGGGAGAATCTCTTCAATTCCTTATATCGATTCTACCAATGTTTATCGATAGACTCCCGCCTCCCTAACCGTTTTATAGGGGTCCCCCATTATCATAATTTCCACGGGTAGCTCGTCGCTACCAATCAGCCCAAATAGAATTGAAAAGGACATTGAATATCTTTTTGTTATTTACTGCTGAAAAGCAACGGTAGTGTTGCGTGCCCCATTTCGAGGTTTTATTTAATCCCCGTCTAAATCCTTGATAGTTATGGATGCTCGAGAATCTAATCCCTTGTAACAGGTTTAAATACTCTGCAACAAATGATTTTTTTTAACCCTGTTCTTTGAGGCGTAATATGTAAACTATTATTTAGGGGATTAGGTATGGCCTAGAGAACAGTTAATCGTATTCACTAAGGCTGGGTGCACTGCACAAGGCAATATACTGCACGTTTGTTATTTTTTAACCGAATAAACAGCGGAATGTTCACACGACAAATTTTCATTATCATCATATTAAATCATCTAGAGAATTCACGTTTACCAAAAATTAATATAAATCTGTTCTAGAAATTATTTATTAGTCGGTCACTATTCGTTAAAACACGTGTCGCATTGCGGCGTGTGAAATAGATTGTGTAACACTATGCACTACTGCAAACCGAATACGTTTCAATTCATTCCATTCGGTTTACTTGACAAGTCTGGTGAGTATTCGGTGGACGTTTTCAACCGTATACGTTTATTTGCAGTGCAAACGGGTTCTATGTCAATACGCCACTACTTATTCGGTAAGAATAATCCTGCAAAAAACGTGCGATGTGGGTCCATAGAAGAGTTTTCCCCCTAACAACGACGAAACAATAAACGATTTCCTGATTGGAGTTCCTTTAAAATCAACATTTTTGTGCCGTATGATGCGCAACGACAGATCAGAAAATAGAATTCCTGTTGGCACCAAAATAGATGCAAGTATTCGATTGGTATCGTCATCTAAGACGCTTATGGCCATAGCAACAGGAGGTCTTCATGTTTTCATGTCCAAAGTAGGGATGGCGTTTTGGAACAGGATCCGTTCTTTTCGAAACAGGTTTTTATGCGCAACAGGTCGGAACAGGTATGGATTGATAGGTTTTCCTGTTTCGCTGGAACATTCGTTCTTCGCTGGAGATGGTTGCAAGATTTCCAATATATTTTAGTAATTACTTGATTTCACTAAATTTATTAGGAAACCATACTATAGTGTTTTATAAATTATGTTTACAATATTATTTTGGTACGAATTACTAACAAAAAATATTATACACCGTGTCCAACATAAGGAGAGCCAATACAGGGATCTCGGAAACCGTAAGAGATACGAAGTCGGTTAAACGGAGGTAAAGTTGCGCATCTACGTGCCTAATAATATGCCGTTTAGAAAGTTTTTAAATTCCCAGTAGTTCCGGAGATATCCGGAAAAACCGAAATTCTGAAAAATCGTTTTATTTTTTTTCCTGGTTGTTTTTTAGGTCGAATTCTAAAGTAAATTGCACTCTTGCCACCTTCTCCGCTCTATCTAATAGCGTTAATTGTTTTGTAATCCGACGAGTCGTCTTTGAACGGCCATTATCAACTTTCTTTTTTTAAATACGGCCCTGTTTTCCTGATATTGGAATTTGAGAGCTTTATTTCTTCCGACTGCAACGATGTATGACACCTTATGGTTTAATGACGTTTCGAGGGTTTTTTGGAACAACATCAGGAAATTTTGGGATAATATGATCCTATATTTCTCCTAATTTTATGAATAATATCTCATAAGTAAGCTCTAAATTTTTACTTATGATGGACTAGTTCAATAAATAACAAATAATTTAATAATAAACCACAAATAAGTGAACAAAATATAGAAACATTATTTCAAATTTCTGTTGGTTTTAAAAGAAAAGTAGGCGTTTGAAACAAAAAAATTTAGATGATGACGCGTGACTTGTTGCACCTCATTCTCATTGTGATCGTTGACGTTTCAACATTTGAAAGCGTTTTAAGTTTTTGGTGCTTGAAGCCTTTCAAAGTATTACGCCAGAAATGTTTTAGAATTGACAGTTAGAAGATGATATTTGTGCTTAGAAAATGACGGAAATCATTTTGAACACCTGATTATGTAGTTCCTTACTTTTTTCCTTGTTCGTTCTATTACTGTTTTGGTATGTTTTTTGTTCACTTATTGTTTATTATTGAATTATTTTTTGTTCACTTATTTGTGGTTTATTATTAAATTATTTGTTATTTATTAAACTACAGGACCGTATCCAAAAATTTCCTGATGTTGTTCAGAAAGCCCTCGAAATGTCATTAAACCACAATGTGTCATACATCGTTGCATTCGGAAGAAAGAAGCTCTCAAATTCCAATATCAGAAAAACAGAACCGTATTTAAAAAAAGAAAGTTGATAATGGCCCTTCGAAGACGACTCGTCGGATTATAAAACAATTAACGCTATTAGATAGAGCGGAAAAAGTGGCAATATAAAAGTGCATTTTACTTTAGAATTCGATCTCAAAAAAACCCAGGAAAAAAATAAAACGATTTGTCAGAATTTCGTTTTTTTACGGATATCTCCGGAACTATTCGGAATTTTAAAACTTTCTAAACGGCTTATTATTAGGTACGTAAATGCGCAACTTTACCTCCATTTAACCGACTTCGTATCTCTTACGGTTTCCGAGATCCCTGTACTGGCCCTCCTTATCTTGGATACGTTGTATTTTATAGGAAATCGGACAATAAAATCTTTACTCTAATAATTTTACTATAATCTTTTTCCGTCTATGGAAATCTAGATATTTAAGATTTTTTTTACTTCTCGCCCTTTCTACGCTTATGACATTTTTATACATAATTAATTTTTAACGCAAATCGCTTAACAAAATGTCTTTTACGGCGTAATTTTTTTTCCGAATGGCATTTTTAATATCGTTTCAGGCAGAAAAAAAACGTAATGTCTCTCGACTGGCAGTTGCCGCTGTCTTTTTATCATTATTGATTTTAATAATGTATTGTCTACTTTTATGTCCCTATTATGTTTCCTCGCCAAGCGGGGATTCTTTTTACTTAGTTTCAGCAAAGTGTACAATGTTTCGCTGTATAAAAGCTATTTTAGCGGGCTTTCATTTGTTTATTATTAGGGAACCGTAGCGAATTTGCTGTGTCCTGTATGTTGCGCAAATACCAGAAGCATCAGAAAGTAAAATTTTTATAATAACGATTTTATTGTACTATTTCCTATAAAATATAGTATTAATTGCATTTTTTATTAGAAATCGGTACCAAAATGATGTTGTACATATAATTTATGAAACACTATAATAAAATACAAATACTAACTATAGTTTTTTATAAGTTATGTGTACAATATTATTTTGTTACGGATTATTAATAAAAAATCTAATTAATACTATCCCCAACTAGCATGACTTGGTAAAAACGTGGTAATTTGCTCAAAATTAATTACTATAAAGTTTAAACTATTACTAAGTTAAAAGTATTAACAGAATTTACGTTTGTAACACTTACATGGTATAGTGACTTTATGGTCTCATTACTTTATGGTCAGTATAAAGGTTAATGGAACTACAGCGCGTCGCTACTTATATAACACCAACACTTTCAAGTAAAAAGATATAACGTCGGTAGGCGCGACTAGAGAGTAATGTTAAAGGTACCCACTACTACAGAGTAACTATAAAAATTACCATACAGTAACCAATTCGTAATCGTTCTATATTATCTTACGGACGGGCGGAGGACTGAACGTTTCGTTCTCGACGCTATACCGAATGGCTTCCCCATACTCCATGTTTTATAAGGATCAATCGCGACGTGATTTTAGAAAAAATCTCTACTTTTATAAAATAAGAAATATTCGCTTTATTATTAATTGTTTAATACTAAAAAATTTGTTTTTTGTTATTTTTAAGCATTGAGGTAATTACAAAATTCCTCTTATCTCTTATGTCTTATATACAGGGTGTTATGGAAATTACGTATTATATTTAAATGGGTGACTCCTGGGGTGTCCTAGAGCAGCGCTACATATTTTATTTTTTTTAAATCGACCGTTTTAAAAGTGGGGTAACAAACCCTCTTACTCACAGGTCAGTCCGCGCTACTGTAAACATATATCACCCAGGCCCAATGGCAATGTTCCCAAACTTAATGTAAAACTGAAATTCCATATAAAATTAAATTATTTATCTACCTACTTGTATATATCTTTATACCTAAAGAGCGAGGAAATCCAGGCACAAACACAATCAGTTTTTTTTCTTCCTCATGTTCACTTTATGTACACACAGTAATAGTGAAACAGAACCAATAGTTAGCTTTTGAAAATACAATAATACATATTATTAGATTTTATTACACGTGACAAAATTTGACGTCCAGAAGAAACGCGTCAATAAAAACAATATTCAAAGATTATTTATGGACGGGCAAGATACACGCGTAAACCGAAAAAAACAGAGCGGATTGCTGAGAGTGTGTTGGTTATCGACGAGACACAACGTATCCGACCGCTGGTTGGTCTTCAACTAACAGACGCAAGCGTGCTGCGCTATATGAAACTACTTCGCTCAGCCGATGTAAGGCATCAAGAGGTCATTGGCATTTGACCTAATGACGTACGTGGCTATTACTATTCCATATGTTTTTTCGGGTTGTTTAAAACATAGTCCGTGGTAAATGTTCTTCAATTAATTGTACAAAAAGGTATTACAGAGTGGAAAAGTGTTTAAATTATTTTATTTTGTCTAAAGAGTTTAAGGTATACATATGACAACACCGGCCAGAATTCCTTGAGTGCCTACATGTATCGCAGTGCCACACAGGTGTTTTTCTGGTTTGACCTCACTTTTACTGCTGAATGAATTGAAAGCACCATTTATGGCTATTTTTCTTCAATTTGTCTTTAACTCAGGAATTGCCGGTTTAAATATAATACGTCATTTCCATAACACTGTATTTTATTATTTTTTCAATATGTAATGTTTTATTCTTTAAAAGATTTTATTTTAAGGGCGCGTTCTTATTTTCAGATCTAACCTCCTTATTTTTCACAGAAAAATCAAACGCGTTTGGTTTTTTGGCATCTTGGGTATACCGAAATCAAAGTTTTAAATATTTATGTATTCCTACTTATATTATATTATTTTATGGTTAAGTGCATAAAATATGAACTGACATATTGTTTGGCTAGCGGTCCATAAGATAGATGGAATAAATATGCATTATTTTTAGTTGAAAGAGAGAGATTTCAAAATATGTTTAAGGCATGATCGGAATAAGTCCCATTTTGGTCGGAATTACAACACATTTACGATTTTGGAAGTTCTAGGAACGGTAGTGCAACGTAAGAATGTTAGTTCCAGCGACCACGCAGGCATCTAATCGTTACCACAAAATTATTCCCCATTTTGGTATCAACTTGGTGAAGAAACGTTGCCCCCGAATGTTTGTCGATACTAGTAGCGGGAACCTATAAAGATCTTTATTAGTGTCGAATACGTAGCGACGAATGAAATTGCTAGTTGGGTATTTTATAGGAAATTGTATAATAAAATCGTCATAATATATAATAATTTTTCTTCAGTCTTTTTCCGTGTAATGGGCTCTCGTGATACATTTTTGTCTTTCTCCTTATGACAAACTCATCCTTAGACGCATTTCGCCGTATCACTGCTCGACAGTAAGGCTAGAGTCTGGAAAATGAGAACGGTCTGAATGTCTACGGGAATATAAAACTCCGCAACTCCAAAACCTACAATTATTGTTTTAAATGTTATTTTTAATATATTCATTTTCAATTTCAGGTAAACAACATTTTAAAGCCGATAGCATGATAATATTGGTAAGTAAAGTAAAAATTGCAGATGTTGTCGTGATATTTTGCAAGATTATTTAATCCCTCTAATAAATCGGCCGTTATTAAATTTTCCTACTCCTATATTAGTAGACATTGTCAAATTTGGAAATTTTTCATGAAATAAGCAAGCAACTTCCATTTGTGTCCGTGTTTTATCTCCATAACCAATCCTATGTAGAATTGTTATTTTGTGCATTTCTGTTAAATAAACCATTTTTCTGATATGCAGTTAACGAAATTCAAACGACTATAACACTGACAGCTACTGTCATGCAGAAAGATAACAATTTGCTAAGGTCACGCGTTTTGAACATAAGTAAATAAAACTATTTATACCTTTTTCTATTTGGGTTTCATAATGGCTACATTATGAGACTAAAATTTAATTTTTTTTATGTTGGCAGCAAGTAGGGTTCGAATTTTAGGCTTACTTCGATTTCGTTGAAATTAGTTTTCTAGGCATTATGGATTCGACAGAAATTTTTTATAGACAACTGTAAAATACTAACTTTTAACCTTGCAAGTAGATCATTTTTACTAGATATTTATCTGAAATACCTATACTCGGAAATATATAACATGCTGACGGTGTCCGTCAACTAATTTCTAGTCACAACTATAAAAGAACATAACCTAAAAATAATAGGAACATCTTCCAGTTTATGCTCTATTTCTAAAGTTTTATTCAATAAAGTACTATTTTTATTTTTAATTCAATACAGTATTATACAAATTATAGTTGCTGTAGACATTTCCTGGGCATTAATTGTTATTCCTGTCAGATTCTGTGTCGACACAATATTTGTTCAATGGTATTATTTATTATTTTGATCAATATTTTGAATTTTGTTCTCCTCGCACCATAACTCAAAGTTTTGCCTTTTTAAAAGTTTCTTTGCAATTTCTCGTATTTCTGACGGAGTACAACTTTCTTCCTGACTCATTTTTATTAACTTTAATAATATCTTTAATTTTAATTATGACGGATGGGAAGAAGCTTTATTGTGTTCAATTGTTTCTATCATGGCAGATTTGATACTGGTAACATTTTATTAAATTGTAAAAGTATTGCCAACCCAAAAAGAAAATATTAATTCAAATGGAAAAAATCTACTATATTTTTTAAAGTTTTTCAGACTTTAAAGACCCAAATAGAAAAATATTATAAAATACACGGTTTATAAGACAATTAGAGCACTTGTACTTTAGAAAACTCCCCGCATCGCGGGTCGTTTTCTAAATTAAACGCGTGCTCTAAGATAATGTCTTATGAAACTTGTATCTTAATATACTATTATTTTATTTCATATCAGTAAAAAGAAATTCTGAAATGCAATAAATCTGAAGGCACTTAATATTTACGAAACAGTTTAAGATAGATATATGATATTGTACATTAAATATATCTAAAGTTTTCTGAGGGATTTATAAATTGAATAATATACAGGGTGTTGCATTTAAAATAAGAAAGTTGGTATTGACCACTGTTACTTGACATGAAAAGTTTTTATTGAAAAAAATGCGCAACTAGAAATACCAATCGTTCGTTTTTCGCACCGCTCCCTTTTATTTATTATACAATTTATTCCATTTGGCTGATACGTTTGTTTAAGTTGTGGCAGACCATTCAAATCGTAACATTTATCTATCTTGCATTTTGAATATTTGACAGTGACATTGTCATTATTTGATATTTGACGACTCAGAAAATGTTTGTTTTTACAAATTTACTATAGTAGTTTCATTTAAATTTGTTGTAAAATGTACAATGATATAAGTCAAATGTGCCATACATTTTTGTGAATTATTTTCACATACATTTGTTGTAAAATGTACTATACAACGTGTCCAAGATAAGGAGGGCCAGTACAGGGATCTCGGAACCCGTAAGAGATACGAAGTCGGTTAAATGGAGGTAAAGTTGCGCATTTCTATGCCGTTTAGAAAGTTTTAAAATTCCGAGTAGTTCCGGAGATATCCGGAAAAACCCGAAATTCTGAAAAATCGTTTTATTGTTTTCCTGGTTTTTTTGAGATCGAATTCTAAAGTAAATTGCACTTTTGCATTGTCACTTGTTCCGCTCTATCTAACAGCGTTAATTGTTTTGTAATCCAACTAGTCGTCTTTGAAGGGCCTTTATCAACTTTATTTTTTTTAAATACGGTCCTGTTTTCCTGATATTGGAATTTGAGAGCTTTTTTTCTCCCGAATGCAACAATGTATGACACATTGTGGTTTAATGACGTTTCGAGGGTTTTTGAACAACAACTGGAAACTTTGGGATACGGTCCTGTATTTCTCCTAATTTTATAAATAATATCAAATATATCGTTAATACTCTTATTTATTTAATTTTATTTTTTTAGTCTTAATCAAGTTGCCATGATTTTTTTTTGTGTTTAGATTGTCCAATTTACCGCCTAATAAGGGATTGTTTAGTTTCATCTTGTCAAAACCTTTGTTTTCTTAAACTTCTATTGTGTTTCCTTATTTTGTTAAGTTTAATCCCTTAATCTTAATAAATCAATTAAATTATATTTAGTTCATAGTAAAATAAAAAATAAGGAATATTATTGAATGCTAGGTTATTAAAATAGTATGAAATATAGTAGAAAATGAACTCATGCACAACAAATGTAAACCATTAAAAAGTTACCACTAGATTTTAAGAAAAAATTGCAAAAATGTAGGCTTTTAAAATTTATATCTAAATAACTAAAATACGGTAAACTCTAAGAGTAGAAGGAAGCTATTTTGAACATTTACTTTAGTTTACAATTATTAGTCTAGTCACCGATAACAAAATTTCCCAATAAAAACTCTATTTAAACAACATAATTCTCTGGATTGTTTTTTTTTATTCAGGACTCCAAAACTTTTTTTTTTTAGTTTTTAATTTATTTCTCCGAAACTCCAAAACCAAATTAAATAAAATTTGAGGTACTTATAAACGATACTAATACGAACCTAAATATGCAATAAAATACTGGATGTCCCATTTAAAAAAATATAACTTTATGCTGCCATCCTGTATAATGTAAAATATTTTTAAAACATGCCGCTTTTAATCCAATATCTCAAGCTGTTTTAGTATTGTTGATAAGTTCTTCGATAACGATTTAATCTTCCGTCCCCGCTTCGTTTGCGGACCCGGTATTTTAATAATTACCTCATTTTACCATTATTCGAGCTCGACATCCGTACCTATCTTACTATTTTGAATATTCTAGTCGCCATTTTCACACTCGGCACTGGTATAAAAAATATCTAAGTTGCACTTATACAATATAAACGTTCATGCCGTATATAGAAGCCTCAAGGAAAAAAATAAAACACTTTAAATGTCCCATATGCTAATTATATCTGGGTACAATAAAATAAATCATTCCCGTCGTAAAATTGTAAAATCGTCGTTAAACTCGAAAGAATTTATGTATTTGTAACACCATTTAAGTGTTTATTAACTAAACGGTACATTTTTATAGCTAATACTGTTCAAGAACTACAAAATCGAAGCTATAATATACACATAGATTCAAAAGTTTTGCATTACTCTGATTCTCGAATAAGTAATTACGTCATCGCAAACATCGACTAAATATTAGTTCATTGATAAGTTTAAAATAAAAATCAATGAGTTTTACCACAACATTTTAAACCTTCCAAAAAAAAACTTAACAGAAGTAAAATTTATTTATATTGTATAATTTGTGAAATTTAAAAAATATAGCTTCTAATAAAGTGTATTTCCTCATCTGGCCTCAATGCAAGCTTGAAGACGACGCCGCATGCTGTGCGTAAGGTTAGCAATCCGTTCTTGTGGAATAGCCTGCCATTCCTCGATAGCAGCGACGACAAGCTCCTGGAGAGTTCTAGGGGGATTTCCCCTAACGCGAACTGCTCTAGAGAGCATGTCCCAAGCATGTTCTATCGAGTTCATGTCAGAGGACAAAGCAGGCCACTCCAAGCGATTGATTCCCTCACTTTCTAGGTGGTCATCCACAGCTCTAGTACGATGCGGCCGGGCATTGTCGTCCATAAACACAAAATTGTTACCAACAGCCCCTCTCCACGTTCTAACATAAGGATGTAGAATATCCCTGATGTACCTGTCGCCAGTCATTATGCCTTGAACGTGGGCTAACTCAGTAGGCCCGTCAGACATAATACGCTTCCTCCCGCGAATGGAGGCAAGGGGCGAGCATGGGCAAGTTGTGCGGCTCTTGTTGATTCTCTCCAAACACGAATCCGGCGAGTATCGTTTACCAGGCAATTCCTGGTCTCGTCGGAAAATAGGACAGAATTCCAAAATTCTTCGTTTAAGCGAACGTGCGTTTCAGCCCACTGCACTCGACGAACTCGGTGGTCATATTGTAGTTGGAAAACTGTTACTGGCCGCCGATATCTTAAACCGGATTCAAGAATGCGTCTTCTTAGTGCAGAGACGGATACGCGAATTCCAATTGCATGCGTAACACCTCTCTGAAGTTGTGGAACTTGCATAGGACGATTTCTTCGAATTGTCAACGTAATATAGCGGTTCTACTGTTCGTTATTAACACGCCTTCTACCACTTCGTGGTCTGTCTCGCACGGAATTGGTCTCTAGATAGCGATTTCATATGTGAGAGAAAAAAAAATTCTTTCACCAACAAATCTTTGGTAATGACCTTCTTCAACTAAAGCTACTATTCTTGCACGATCGATTTCAGATATTACCCCGCGATTCATTTTTATACACTGAACCGAAAAATGTATCTGGCCACCGCCAACAAAATACAACCCTGAGAATGTTATCTTAAACAAATGTCTTGATAATATATTTTTTTGCTACAAAAAATGATATCGTTTTAACTGATAAACATAAATAAACATTTAGAAAAAAAATAATTACTGAAATTATCTTAACATTCCAGAATCAGATGCAAAACTTTTGAATTTATGTGTATATAAAAAAGAGGGGCCTAGTATTCAGATTCGGGCTATAAACACCAAGTCCTTTAGGTAAGGCCTTGGTACCTGAAAGCCTTTTGGTACGGGCTCTGGGCCATTGTAATTTTCGAATAATTAGTAATAAACCCTGCAAAAATAGGGATCAGTGTCAGATTTTATATTGTTCCGTTTGCTCTCTACCGTTCGAAATTCAAAGCTTTAAGCAATTTATTATCCAATAAGCAAAGAAAATTCTCCATCAACATCTTTTTAACACAACATATTTCTTTTTCCCGCTAATTTAACGCCCCCTGTCAGACTGGCGTAAAACCGTTGTAAGAACATCAAGACATCAAACGACGCAGTTTTTGTAGACACTCTTCATAAAAGAAAAAGAAGAACGGTTGACACCGCAATTATGTTTGGGTTATGTTTGTTAGGGATGTATCGCAGAGAGCGCTAACGTTAATTGCTTAGTACTGTTAATTCAATAATGGCGACGTGCCAAATTTGATTTCAATTCGTTCATTATTTTGGGTTCTATGAAGTTCCAGCAAGGTGTTGATTCGCGAGCGAGAACTGCTTAAGGAACCTATTCCTCAAAATAATTTGAAATGTAGACCTGGCTTTTCCTTAAGCTACTAGTGTCTAGGAACAAAGTTAGTTTGTTCAAGGTCCATAGGGTCAAACTTTTTTTACAGGCAACTAACTTTCAGTCCTTAGCATATAACTTACTAAAATAAACTATTTGCCTGTAGAAACGATTATAATTTGCGAAATATATGTTACTTCCTGCATTAGAAAGCAATTTAAAAGTTTTTTTTAGATTATAGCTGCAGTATTCAAATTTGAAATTAAAAATGTATCGCCGGTCACGTGTCCCCAGTCAATAATTTCTTACTTTATCCTTTTACATTTCACGTCATTTTAAAGTTACTAAATATTATATCAACAGTTTAGTTTCTCTAAGGCAATTATTAACCAGAAGTTCCGTCCCCGCAGCTGCATGTATCGCCGGTCACGGCAGAAATTGCTTATAAATAACGCCACTACAGGTCGGCCTAATATTTTTACAAATATGACGGTATATGTTTGAATTTGTGTAAAGCGTGCTCCTGTAAGTTCCTTATTATGTTTATTTAGGAATAAACTGGAACTTTGCGTACTTTTTACCAGGCGTATGTTGTTATGTTGTATCGCCGGTCACAGGGTTAACTCACACCTAGTAAAGGGAAAATTACTACACGAAGTCATTCTCTTAAGTACAGATACTCATTTCAGTCTAAAAAGTTTAAGAAATAGCTTGTATTAACTGTTATCCACGAATTTGTGCATTTTTGTATCGCCGGTCACGCATGAAAATGTTACCGGAGATACATTGATGTGACGGTTTGTTATCCGAAGCTATATAGAATATTTTTTTATTAACCATTTATAAACCATTAAGGAAAAATATATGTTGATGTGCAAGTTTCGTTTACACCTTAGGTAGATTAAAAATATGACTAATTTTCTTAGTATTTTAACATTTCTATAAGGAACATTCCAAAACTTTAAGTCAATATAAGACAGGGCTGTTATAAATAATGGGAAAATAGTGACCGATTAATATAACTCAGTTCCAAATCTTGGTGTTCTATGATTCAGAAGAGTAAAATTAGCCATGTCACGGGCGTTAAATTATTAAAAAATCGATGCTAAGTATAGACCAAGATCTTTGTGACGATGATCTTTTGCTCGGACATGTATAATTCCTCTAATTAGATACTATAAGAAATTAACAGGTGTGTTTGAGATTATTTATTTTTAAAATCCGATGTACCGAAAGTTGCCTGTTAAATTTTTTTGTATCACAAAAACGTCCTCCTTCTCAGGAAAATGCCAAAGTTCAACAAAGTGGGAAATGCTGAGTGTGTGTTAGCAAACGTACAGTTTTCCTCAAGGTCACATTCGCAGCAACTCCCCATCTTGACAAAATACGGCCGACGCATTACGTGTTTGTGTTGCATTAATTTGCCGCATATTTTCGACGACAAAAAACAAAAAATTCCTCTATTACCAGAGTCGAAAAGGCTAAAAATAAGAGCGGTATACAAGCAGATGGACTCGATTTTGAAAGAGCGCGTGCTATTTTAGGTGCGACAGTTTTTAATTATGCAGAAAAATGCGTTAGATGGATTCTGGGAAAGATTAAAAGTTACTTAAGCACACGAAATATCATGAAGTTATGTGTCATTTTTCTAACATTTAATATTCCGTGTCAAAATTAAACTCGCGAACAATTTATGGACCATCTTTTAATATCGTTTTACGTAGAAAGCTGAAATTTGGCCGTTATAGTTGACTATAGAATTCCTAGCGTGAGGTAAAAATAAAGGCATATTCTATTTTTACTCATTTCTCATAAAATAGTTTTGGATTCCTCCCCAAATTCCCCAATCTTACAACAGAATGGTCGGCCGGACCTAAGAATTTACTTTCTGGCTAATGTGTTTTTGCGTGACAAGAATTAAAAATAATTTAATACCTACTACTCACCCCTTTCTCACATATTTGGTCATAATTACATTACAAATACAAAATGACAAAATATAATCATTTTATGGGATTAGTTCTTCCTGAGGTAAGTAAACCTGCTTCATATGTACCATCGTGCCGATAAAAAACTAGGACAGCAAAATCTCAAAACTGGGAACGGAAATACATATCTCATATAGACTATAAAAGGTGCTCGACAGCTGTAAAGGTAAATACATCTAATTTTTACATACATTACATAATTTAAGGTTTGTATTTTGGCATACGAGGTGGCATCAAAATATGTTACTTGTTGTATAAAATTGAGCGGAAGTTTATATGGAGGAACTAAATGTATTAGGCATTTTTTATTAAGAAAAAGTCAAATGCTTTATTTAAAGTAGGTATATTTAATGTCGCCAAAAAATGAAAATAAAACTGATTAATAAAAGAAATTTAACAGAAAGTAAAAAAATATACAAACACAAAATTTGTCATAGCAACAATTTTTTTTAAATATGTAGTCATAGAACATTCCTGTTTATTACTTCTTGATAATTAGTATTCTTCTATTTTCATCTTTAGCAAACATTCTACGGGAACCTGAAACTGCTCCTAATAACAGTTCGATGCCTTGCTATTTTATGTTTTGCCAATAACACACTATATTTCTGTTTACTTCCAGTTCGCCTGCAATACAATATTCCTAATAAAAGCACCTGGGGGGTTAATTGTGGCATATTTTTAAAAAAATTTGCTTGACAAGTTAATGATATAGTGACAATCTATGTTGACATGTAAAATTTGTATATGACATTTTACTGGTACCAGACTCGACAGTTTCTAATAGTCAAGGAGAAAATAAAAAATTGTGCTGTCCTAGTTTGTTATCGGCCTGATGGTACATATTCTCGTCCATATTGCCATAAAATTTGTGTAATGAAAACAAATAAGAAGAAAAGTCATAGAAGGTTTAATAACTGTTAAAAATAAATTTCTTCTTAAACAGAAGCTTAACGGCTAATTAGAAGAACAATTTTGCTTGCGCTTCATTTGTTTATAATTTTAATTTGGAGATGGTTTAACACCTATAGCAACTTACATTTCAAAGAAATTAGTCGAAACACTCGAACTCACGTGAGTTTTTTCCGTAATCTCTCATTCAACTTCAATCGGAAAAAATTACCACTGGCCTTCAAAGTAAAAATCGATATCTTCTCCAAATCGTGACATCATTGTATCTTATTGTAAAATGTTATTATTGGATCACCATGTAAAAATAAAATAGGTTCGTGGGAAATTAGTGGCGGGCTCGACTTGCCATGCGGAGTTGAAAAATTCGAAAGTGGCTCACGACAGGCTCGTGGCAGGTTCGATAAAAAAAAGCTTGACCAAAGCGCATCTCGGGCTCGCCTCACCATATTTACGCACCTTTACAGCTATGCAAAAAAGAAGTTTGGTAATAATTTAGCAATATAATAAATAATTAATTTATTCCATGCAAGGTGATGGACGGAACCTTAAATAATACTTGCACTTAACACCGGGGTGTGCGCTTCAATAAAACTTGTTATAAAAACGATGATTTTTTTAACTGGAAGTTGTAAAAGTTTTATTGTTGTGTGGCCATTGTGCGAGATAAAGACACACCACGCAACGTAATGGGATTTTATCCCGACCAAGGCTATTAAATTTATGTACAGGGTGTGAAAATTAATAAAGAAATTATTTATCAACAATATACAATTTTTATGCGTTTAATTTATAATTAATTAATGTTTTTAAATAATATACATAATATAATGATAAATAATATATATAATATTATTATTTGGTTCTATCGCAATACAAAACTCGTTACAAGTTTGCGAACGTTCAAGAACCATATTAGATGTATTTAGAATTACTTCAACTCAAATAACAGGAGAAGATTAACACTTACGAGTAATGGTTGGTGATTTGACTCTCTTATACAGGTTGTTTTTTTAATTCCGGGCCGATACTTAAGGTTGTGAATCCTTGAGTGATTTTAAAAAGAAAAGTTAATTTTAAAAACTTTTTTTACGGGAAAACCATGCATCGTACAAAAGTAAGTCTATGGACAAAATTTGTTCAAAAATAAATGAGGATTTTAAAAATAATTTTGGTTTTAAGAAAAAGCAGTGGCGTACCATTTATTATATATACATATTTTATTATTATTTATCGGAGTTTTAGCCGTTAATAATAAATGTATTTAGTTAATTTGTTGATATTTAGATTGTCTGATATTTTAGTTAGGCATTAAACAAGTTTCGGGAATATCTATGACAAAAGTGGGAAATTATTCATATTTCTAATTGTCATTATTATTCTTATTACTTTATGTATTTTAACGCTATTCTCTCATTGTCTTCCCCAATCCTTTAACTGTACAAATAATGTTTTAAATTAGAAGAAAATTAAGTATATTTGGCTAAAACTCTGATAAAAGTAGTGCGTGCTTGGCGATCTTTGATTAAACGGCCGTCTTAATAGGGGAAGTACCTCCTCCTTGCCTTTGGCGTGAATTGTATTGACCCCGTAACGATTCTCTGTAGTGTGTCTTTAAGAATATGTTCGCTTGGCTCTTACTCTATATTTTCGCCCACGATCCGCCACTGATTGTTCTTAAAAGCTCAGGGGTTGCGGACGTGTGAAAAGAAGTAAATTCTGTGCTCGATCGGGCACGCTACTGATTTAGAGCTATTGTACTCGAATATTTCCACTAGAACCATCAAAAAAATCAAACCCGAAGTGATAAGATAATGACGTTTATTTTATTCAATTAGGCAGTGACTGTTACTTTTCACACGGACTAGTCCAACGAATACACGGATTTAGAAACAAAAATTAGACAAAAGCTTTTTTCACTGAGCAATTCGAAATCATGCGACAAAGAACATATTTTGTCTCTTAAAATAATGTGAACAAAACTGTCATATTTTATATACACTACCGGCAATAGAACATTTTTAGCCTTGTTTTCGTTGTTAGAAAAAACCATAAACATATCATATAAAAGGGGACAAAAAACATTCCATTCATAAAACACCATTTATTTACAATCATGCACAGTTCTACAGTCTACATAAGTTAGAAGAAGACGGCTTTAAAAAATGGCAACGCTGTGATAAGGTACAGGTTTAGATAATTTCGATCTAACATTAGTCATAAATAGATAATCTCTGTAAGTATTTTTTACATAAATTCAGATAATATAAAGAAATAATCCATATTTTTGCAATATATACTTAAAATTATAGAATTAGCTACACCACTGCTTTACCTAAAATATCAACATAACCTCATTCTCACGTACCGACAAAATATTAATCCGGGGTTAGAATAGTCGAATTTCTTGCACACCGCGCACTGACGAACCATTGAAAATGGCTAATAAATAGCTCTAAATAGTTTTAGTTCGAAAAAACACTCAAAATTAATCCAAAAACACAATAGATCATCAACAATCACAAAAGCAGAAGCGATAAACCGGTAACAAAATCGGTCGGCGAAAATGAATGAAATTAGTAAACTTTAGGGTCATTTTTACACTAGCAGGTAAAAATGGACATACAGGGTTGCCACTGTGCAATTTGTTCGTGGGATATGATATCCTGATTCCTGTTAAAATATACAGTTGTCTGTCGAGTTTGTACTTACTGCAAATTTGGTGGCGACATCTAGCAAAACGTAGCGAATATTTGACTGTGAGGTTTTGTAAATAAATAAAATAGGTAAAGAATATACTGCCGGATACAAAAAAAACTGTTTCGCAGCCTCCAAATTTCCAATTTCGTCGTCCTCGTGGAATTTGAGTTGTAACCGCCCCCTTTTAATAAGTGTTTGCGAACTCGATAAAGCTCTAACACGTTTTTATCATCGGGCGTATTGGTTTTGGAGCGGGCGATAAATTAAATACGTCCCCCCCGCCCCCTTCCATCGCCCTCCGCGGGCGGCATTTGTTATTAACTTGTGAACTTTTGGAAAGTTGCGGCTAAAAATTATGGAAAATAAACTGTCGAAAAATAATTATTTGCAGGAATGTATGCATTTGAAACTGTATTGGATTAATATTTCCGAAGTTTTTATGGAAAAAAGTACGTACATTTTCGATACTTTTATAGGGTATCTCCGTAATTGTTAGTGCTCGTTAAGAGATACGGGGGGAAATCAAAAAATTGATAATTTCAAAATGACCCTATATATTCTTAGTTAAAAGAGATATGGAAAAAGTTTTACAGAGAAGTTTTTTACATTGATTGTTGAATAATCTGCCGTTTTCAGAATAAGTATACGGGGTCAGGTAAAAAAGTTATCGGACCTATCCTCATTTTTTTAAATGGAACACCCTGCATATTTTAATCTAAAAATATACTATTTTAAATTCTCCTTTCAAATATATAACCCACCATGGATGATATTGGTTTCCTAGGCGATTTATTAAACTTTATTACTTTAAACCAAAGTAGGCCATGAAACAGAAACTAATATCCTAGAGACAACTATGTTGTCATTTTAGTTGTTATTATCACTTATGAACCAGCGCCATAAACAAAAGTCTAATTTTTGTCTGTAATTATAAATTTTATTTAAATTTTAATTTTTTTTCTTATTTATTAATATTTTTGTAGATACGTATTTTATATATTGGACTGTTGTATGAGCAGCTGTGGTCGCACACCGCCACCATATTTATTATTTTTAAATGTTGCATTCCCAGTATATCACCCACATAGCCAAATCCAACTCGAATCGAAGGTACAACGTACAACAACAATCCCAGATGGAGAAGAATGAAAGGTGAATTAAAAAAAACGAAATCCATTTACAGTTAATAAAATCATCAATACCATTTGAACTGAACAAAAGAGTAACGATGATATATTATTGTTCGGACGGCCTGAGGATCGCGTCTGAATAGTACGGGGTTGCCATATCATAAAATGTTTTCTGAAAACCAAAGAAAATCGGTCCAGTGACACTTTATTTCCTTTATAATCTTTATTATGTCGGGGAATTTAACGTTCGCAAGATATCAAGTAATCGATTATATTGTTTTCACTTGTGTGGAATACATTGCTGTTTAACCTGTTCCTCCCGACTTACCCTGTACACTTCTAGACTAAAGTCCTCTCCCCCCTGCTAACGTTTTTTTTACACAATTTGGGTGTGACCAACAGGGTTGTTAATGTCGCAAAAAAATTGAATTTGCTACGTCGCAAACGTAGTAAATGTAACAAAATAGATAGTAAGAGCATGTAGTAAATATTACATTATCTACTTTAACAACCCTGGTGACCAATTGATGCAAGAACGACGGTTCTATCCGTCAAAATGGCGTATGGGCGGCATCTTGGCAAATAAAATTAAATAGGAATTACATTTTTTGCTACAGGGTGTTGAATTTTTATTTTTAAATGGTTATTTTTTAATATCTCCGAAAGTACTTTAAATATTATTTTCAATTTTGGTATGTGTTAGTAGGATATAGAACCACAAATTTTAGTTAGAAAAGTTATTCAATTGTTCCACCAGTGGCGTCCCTGCAAACATGTCATCTAATATTTAAAAAAAGATGGTACGCCACTGACATTTTTCCATGTGAATATTTTTCTGATTAGGCCGGTCAATTCTACATGAAAACGGTCTCTTAAGTTTTTCTCGTCAGACACACCTTTCTTGAGTAAAACCACTAAATTCATATTGAAACTCATTATTTTTAACATTGATAAAATAATTAATGATAAATTTTGTTTTATAAAAATAGTTGGAGTGGGCAATTCGATGCCAAGACGGGCGGAAGTATGCCTTTTAAGTAAAGATGGACATTTGCAACAATTTTTATAAAACAAAATTTATCATTAATTATTTTATCAATGTTAATAATAGTTAGAGTTTCAATACGAATTTAGTGGTTTTAATCAAGAACGAGAAAAACTCAAGAGACCGTTTTCATGTAGAATTGACCAGGCTAAGCAGAATATCCGCATGGAAAAATGTCAGTGGCGTACCATTTTTTTTGTAAAAAATATCAGAGGACTCCCGAATGGCAACTGGACGTCAATATCAAGAAATCATTTGGAATCTTCCTATACAGACCCCCTATATTTAATCGGTAAAGATCCTAGTCTGGTTCTACCATGACGACATGGCAACGCTGCATTCCATCAGACCGTATTTGTATCTTATACTTATTGTAAAGTTCTTTTCAGACTGTCATGTCAATTTGTAAAAAGTTTGTAAGGTTTCGTTCCGTGTATTATAGGTACAAGACGAGCCGCCATATCGAACATCTCGGTCGGGTGTTTTGTTCTTCAAAACTTTTTGGCTTTAATACTTTTATGTATCTTATTGGCTGTGAGGCATATCTCAGACCATATGTCTAGTCGTGCATTATGAACGTGGCATTTTTAAGGTCTTGATCAAAATATCGAGAGACAAAACTAATGCTTTAATTAGTATCTGCAATGTGTCCCGGGATAAGCGAACCTATTGGTGTAAATGACAAACAATTTTCTAATTGAAATTTGACCATTTGGGATCTGGGCCTGCTTGATTAGAAAATAAAATTTAACTACATTGAGTTTTTCATTTCATACATTATTTTCCCCAGTTAGAAATTTTTGTGTATGTGTGTGTGTGTCACCTCTCTGACGTCTTTCCTGAGGGTTGGAAGCACTAAATACTGCTAAAAATAAGCTAATCAGATAAAGATGAGACGTAGAGGACAAAAAGAGAGAAGATATAGACTTATAACATGAATGTGTGACATTTTTTCTTAAGTTTCTAGTCATATAAGAATATTGAAGCATTACTTACATCAGAAATGTATTTTCAGAAGTTCCCAAGCAGTTACAGTACGTTTCACGAAATTTGGATACGACTTAATGATTTCCTGGGTCGGTCCCATTGTGGCGACAAGAGCTTGGCAACAAACAAGTGAAGTATGAAGGGACGGACTAAGGAAAACAAGTAATGATATGATTATATTAATGTAATCAAATGAAATAACATTTTTTTTAAATATTACTAGTCATATTTATTTACATTTATAATGTCATTCTATAGATAGTTCTGTTTCGCTATCGCTATCCTCATCAAAATTAATTATAATTGGATTAATTATACGATCTAGACTAATATACGAATTTTCTACAGTTATTACGTGACGGACTGAATTTTTCCAACTACCTGGGGGAATACCATTAAAGCATTTTCGTATTAATTCTACAACACTAGAACTTAAAGTCGGAGAAATATTTTCAGACCTAACCAGTGATTTTAACTGGTGCCACATATGCTCTAGGGGGTTAAAAATGCAATAATAGGGTGGGAGCCGTAGCACTGTATGTCCAATTTCTTCTGCCAATGTGTCACAAACATATAATTTTTTTATACAAAATGTCTAAAAGATCGCTTTTTTATAACTTTCTTCAAAATATATATCATTCGCCGCCATGTAGTTCTGAATCTCCAATTTTGTATTATTTGAGCTTGGAGCTGTATGTAATTAGCGACTGTGATAGCTCGCATTGTCCATTACTATCACGCTATTCTGAGGAATGTTTGGTAAAAGACAATTCTTGAACCATTCCTCAAAAACTAACAAATTTTACCACAAAAAGATATTTAAATATAAATTAAGCAACCTAACCTACCTGATGTGCCTATATTTAATTATAATTATTACAATCCGGTCCTTTTCACATAATAATATCAAACGGTCATAAATAATGGGATTGCCACAGGTACTTTTACTGCAGTCATTAAGTTATATCCATTTTTCGTGAAACAATCTTTACCTTGTTTATAGAGAAATCTTGCTCCTACTGGTCTCTCGTTCTCTATATAAAACATACCATGTTTAAAATAAGTAATTATAAAAAACGACAAATGCAAGTATACTAATAGCTCCCACCATCGTCCCTAACAGCGTTACCACTTGTTTAGTTTGGTTTAAATAATTCAAGCCCTCAAAGAACTTGAAGCACCGAAAGGGCTTGCAAGCTTGTAGTACTGCAAGTCCTTGCCAACTAGAGTGTTATGAAATAGCACTATAGGAAAAATCCTTTAAGGCACTCTGGGAGTGGTGCGTCTGTGATTAAAGCGATTCACGTTGGTTTTAAATCGTTGGAGGTTATATTCGTTGGAAAACACAATTTCTGGAAGGTCGTTCCACAAGGCTGACGTCCTCCAGATGAAGGAATCATTTCGGCTCTAGGTGAAATTAAGCGGGCAAGGTCAGTCGACTATTTGCCATGGAAATATCTGTAGAAGAGAGTCGAATCACAACAAGTCGAGGTTCTAGGCTGTTCAGGTGGTCTCCGATCACACGAATGGCTCTCCTTTCGATGGAATCCGGTAGCCGAAGAGTATGTTTGGGTGAAGAGCTCCCGACATGAGAGCACTCTATAGTGATGGTCGAATCTGGGCTTTGTATGGTATCAAAAGTTGTTGAGGTGTATACAACTTTTTGGTTCGGAAGAGTACACCAAGTTTCTGCGATCTACTTTGGCGATTGCCATAACGTGGTTATGCCAAGACATATTTCCTCCCAGATTCACGTCCAGGAAATTTATAGAACCCAGTGGAGTAGTACTTAATTAGTTCATTTTTAATTATTAGTATTTGCCGAGATAAAAAAGATCATGCAAATTCATTCGTCCGTCCCTGCTGACTCCGTCACGTCGAAGAAACGACCCATCAGCCTCCCCTGAACCCTTCGGCCTCGAACACTTCACACATGGCATCGTTTGTTCTTATTATTTTCACACCTCGGTCATTCAATATACGAGCGAGGTCCGTTGAAACGGGGCGACATAAAGAAAAAAAAAACACAAAATATTCCAGGAGTTTGCCCCGGCCGGGGACCGACATTTTGCGTTGTGCATTCTGCATTCGAAGTTCATAATTGGAAGTGGCGGGTAAACAATGATGATAAAATGGGGTGGAAGAAGTATGGGGTCCAGTGGCGTTTCCGATAATACTATTTTATTCGTTATGGCGAGATTGCATATTCAGCACGGATTATTAACGATATACAGGGTGTTATGGAAATGACGTATTATATTTAAACCGGCAAATCCCGAGATGAGAATAAATTGAAGAAAAATAACCATAAATGGCGCTTTGAATTATTAAGCGAAATATGCACTTTATATGAAATCTCAAAATTTACGTGGCCGCTCCTGAGGCCCTTCGCAATCAATATTTTATTGAGGCAGTCTCCAGGTTCAAAAGAGGTCATCGCATTGTAGGCGGTGTTGTCATTCTAATTCTAAACGCACGTGTACAGTTTTTGACAACAAGACGTCTTGGCGCGCGTTATCACTTCTTTTTCAAACTTTTTAGCCAAGGAAAACTACAATTTTAAAGTACATACTTTCTTACCTTCCATCATATTTTAAAATAATCCGTTTTATAATTAAATTCCATAAAAAAATAAAACACAACAAGTATGTTTTTCAACAGAACTAACAGTAGATAATATCACACATATTTTAAATCACATCACAACATTATGAATTATTTCACAACAAAAAAAAATCGGGCAATACAACTAACAATTCGTATACGTCAAGCACGTGGAACGCGCGACTCTCGACGTCGTTCCACTCGAGTCGCGAAGCCTACTGAAGTATGAAGGGCGCGCCGCCGGTATTCAAGTAAGGGCGAGACACGCGGTGAGATCTGACGACACTGTTAGTATACTCTAGTGACCCACATTGTTGCTAAGTGAATCCAGTATGTGGGTAAAAAGGGTTTTTACCTTAGCATTTAGATATTCGATTTAAAAAAAAAGTATGTAGACTTTGTCTAGAACTCCCTAGGAGTCACTCATTTAAATAAAATACGTCATTTCCATAACACCCTGTATAGTTATGTTTAATATGCTTTCTTTGGCTTTTTACCTGCAAAAAATTATTATCGAAAGGAGCAGTATAATAAAACCAGCCCTAATAAAATAACATTATACAACGTGTCCAAGATAAGGAGGGCCAGTACAGGGATCTCGGAAACCGTAAGAGATACGAAGTCGGTTAAATGAAGGTAAAGTTGCGCATTTACGTGCCTAATAATATGCCGTTTAGAGAGTCTTAATATTCCGAGTAGTTCCGGAGATATCAGGAAAAACCCGAAATTCTGAAAAATCGTTTTATTGTTTTCCTGGGTTTTTTTGAGATCGAATTCTAAAATAAATTGCACTTTTACATTGCCACTTTTTCCTCTCTATCTAACAGCGTTAATTGTTTTGTAATACGGTCCTGTTTTTCTGATATTGGAATTTTAGAGCTTTTTTTCTTCCGAATGCAAGGATGGTATGACACATTGTGGTTTAATGACGTTTCGAGGGTTTTTGAACAATATCAGGAAATTTGGATACGGTCCTGTATTTCTCCTAATTTTATAAATAATATCTCATAAGTAAACTCTAAATTTTTACTTATGTTGGACTAGTTCAATAAATAACAAATAATTTAATAATAAACCACAAATAAGTGAACAAAATATAGAAACATTATTTCAAACTTCTGTTGATTCGGGATTTAAAACAAAAGTAGGCGTTTGGAACAAAAAAAATTAAGATGGTGACGCGTGATTTGTTTCACTTGACATTCCCATTGTGACCGTTTGAAAGCGTTTTAAGAGGTTTTCTATTTTCCATAAAATTTTGATATTCTATCGCATGTTTTATTTTATCTCAAAAAACTGTTATGTGGCAGTTAGAAGATGTTATTTGTGCTTAGAGAATAACGCAAATCATTTTGAATACCTGATTATGTAGTTCCTTACTTTTTTTGTTGTTCGTACTGTTTTGTTCCCTTATTTGTGGTTTATTATTAAATTATTTGTTATTTATTGAACTAATCCAACATAAGTAAAAAATGTATAGCTTACTCATGAGATATTATTTATAAAATTAGGAGAAATACAGGACCGTATCCCAATATATCCTGATGTTGTTCAAAAAACCATCGAAACGTCATTAAGCCACAAAGTGCCATACATCGTTGCATTCGGAAGAAAAAAAAGCTCTCAAATTCCAATAGCAGAAAAACAGGACGTATTTAAAAAAAGAAAGTTGATAATGGCCCTTCGAAGACGACTCGTCGGATTACAAAACAATTAACGCTGTTACATAGAGCGGAAAAAGTGGCAATACAAAAGTGCATTTACTTTAGAATTCGACCTCAAAAAAACACAGGAAAACAATGAAACGATTTTTCAGAATCTCGTTTTTTTCCGGATACCTCCGGAACTACTCGGAATTTTAAAACTTTCTAAACGGCATATTATTAGGCACGTAAATGCGCAACTTTACCTCCATTTAACCGACTTCGTATCTCTTACGGTTTTCGAGATCCCTGTACTGGCCCTCCTTATCTTGGACACGTTGTATAGTTTACTATTTCGCAACCTTTGTTGAAGTATGAAGACTGTAATATCGTACAAAGAAAATAATTACAACGTAGGTATGGTACGATTTTCGATATATGTAGCATTTGTCGCATTCAGCCTTCGCCAGCCTACGCCAACTTGACAATTTAAAACACATTGACTTCCGCCAAGAAAACAAGCAGAATGGTGCAATTTTATTGCATTATTATGCAAAGACTTCCGTCCTTGAAACTTTCTTATCTATATCTACTTCTGAAACTAGCTCGAAAGATTCGAATTTTGAAATTTAAAATATCGGGTGCCAGACAAAAGTTTATTAAAAAAGCTTTCAGATTTAACAAAAGAACTAAAAAGGAAATCATTTCTATCGCATTATAACTTTCCAAGTCTTTAACTTTAAATCCTCTGGACCGCCCTAGATAGATAAATATAATAGAGTTTGCCGAGGATTTATATTTCTGAAAGAGAGTTGTGTACCTACCCTACTTTTCACGAAAATCACAAAGAATCTATATTTATTAGGTTTTCGTTCATCACGAAATAGGACGAAAATTTTTCTTGAAAATACACCCGTCCGAAAATAGACAACGCGACGTGTCGTTATCCTGACCTAAATAGAATTTTAAAATGATATACTTCTTGAAGTTCTCTTTTAGTGCTCAGTTTCAAATTCGGCAGATCATTTTATGAAAATAAGTTTAAGCAGCGCCTTAATTTGCTGCTATTGTATGCCCAGCCGTTTCTGAACATCGGAAGATATGCGAGCAAATAATTAGGATATGCTGCCGTGAGTTGTGTTGTAAAAATCGTTAACAGAAAATAATAATGTAATTTCAAATTACTTCAGAATGGAGCGTCTCAAGAATGAACACAAATCCGGAATGGACACAACATTGCATACAAATTGGACACACCAAAGCCACGGTTCTAATCAACGATGAGCTCTTGGAAATACAAACCGATCGTATGAGGGAAATATACGATATCACAAAGCCTTTCAAGATTGACTGGGACTTTGATAAATGGACGAATAGTGCACCCCCGTCATTCGACAAGGGTCTAGTTTGGTATACCGATGGATCAAAAACCTCCAACGGTGTGGGCGCAGATGTATTTGGCGAAATGCCCAGGATGGACATAAGCACCCCACTGGGGAACTACGCCACAGTATACCAAGGGGAAGTTCATGCCATGCAAGCATGCGTTCTACAGAATGTTGAAAAGGGCTACCACAACCAAAAGGTATAGTTACATCCTGTTGGACAGCCAAGCTGCTCTTAAGGCTCTGAACTTCAATCGGTTTACTTCAAAACTCACACTGGAGTGCCATACCAACCTAAAAGTACTGGCGGTCAGGGGGAACAAGGTGGAACTGTTGTGGGTCCCTGGCCACTCTGGGCTATTAGGTAATGAGAAGAAGCGGATGAGCTAGCGAGAGCTGGATCCGCTCAAGGTCTCAGGGGCCCCGAACCGGCCTTTGCGATATCAAAACAGGCAATGTAAACATCATTAGATAGATGTTCGACACCTCTCTCGATGGCAATGGGCCGCAATTAGAAAACCATCGAAGATACTATCGAATGGGATACTAACCCTGATGCGGCCCCAGTTGAAAACTGTCACTGACGAAAACACCTTCAACGGATAGGTATAAACAACTGATCCATTGAATGACTCTGCGGCGAAGAGGATGAAACTGCCTCCCACAAAATATACCGCTGCGAAGCGCTGTCTCGCAGAAGATCTTCGGGAACATACCACGTGGAGACAACCTTCCACATGACAGGCCTGGTAGAAGGTTACTGGACTTATAGAAGGAAGAAGTATTTTCTAACAAGATCGGTGTACACAATAAGCCAGAAGGCTGCAGTGAGAAGTTTAGACCTCACGCCCGACCCCCGCCCTTAATTAATGTTATGCATAGTGTTATCAAATCAACCTGGGCAAACGTGAAAATATGTAAAAATGATCATTTTCCACAATATTTCAATGATATTTCGTATTTCTAATGGAAAAGAGCATATTTTATTGAGAAAAAATCGTGGCTACATTTAGGGTTAGCAACACTTTATATACTCGTCGTTATGATGGCTTGTTATTACCTGCACTCCCAGACCTGACTGATTCATTTATTTATCTATCTGACAGATATCCACCTGACGTCTGTCGTATACGAGGGGCGACTATAATAATATGGTGATTTTTTATTAATCAATGCTTTTCCATTAAAAATACGAAAAACCGCGTAAGAAAACACTTTTCTATCTCGTGGAAATTTACAATATACAGGGTAGCCCATCGACAGTCCTGCAAGGTTTAATGCTGTGTACGTGAAAATTAAAAAAAAACCTCGGACCCGTAAACTTGTGTTTTCATGGGGACTCGTTTCACTATTGATTTCATCCCTGTAACCTCAACCCCCCTAGCGGGGGCGGCTACTGCCCTTGTTTTTTCAAATGGGTATGTTGTGATACATCTTTTTAAAGGGCATTAAATTCTCTTTAAAATGGCGATTTGTTTTGTAAATTTGAGCTACGCGCCGCCGAGAAATTGCGTTTTAAAAAATGTAATTTTATTGAGTAATACTTACATGTTATCTTATTAAATATTGAAAATGTCCGGCCATTCACTTGCCACTAATTCTAGGATATAACCATGATGTACGTGTCTATCTGGATGTCTATCATTAAACAAAGTTGCCGTTACTCTTGCACATTGATTGTTTATAAAATACAATTCAATAATTTCCACTCTCTCCTCAATAGAATAAACCGTTTTTTATGTCACGATCAAATCAAAAGAAAATAATAGCGCAGAAATAACGTATGTAGATCTGGATCAACCACTTTACTGAAGATAAAGTTGAATTGACTGATACTTATTACTTAAAAAAAATTGTTTAGGCACAAACCTGTGTACTTGATAAGAGGTGCAGTGAAATGTTTCAAATTCCGTTGCTCGGCGGCGCGTAGCTCAAATTTACAAAACGAAGCGCCATTTTAATGAGAATTTAATGCCCTTTAAAGATGTATCACAACATACCCATTCCCATTTGAAAAAACAAGGGTAGTAGCCGCCCCCGCTAGGGGGGGTTGAGGTTACAGGGATGAAATTAATAGTGAAACTTGTCCCCCTGAAAACACAAGTGTACGGGTCCGAGGTTTTTTTTTTAATTTTCACGTACACAGCCGTAAACCTTGCTGGACTGTTTTCGATGGGCCACCCTGTATATTTTCGCACAATGCAAAACTGTCACTTTTCTTTACATGTAGAACAATCTTCTATTAATTACGGTTTAACTTGACAACAAATGAAAATCGGATAAGGATATAATGTGAATTTTTTACATTATTTTCATGCCTACAATACGCTCCTGTAGTTTCGTCCGTTTCTTTCGGCTCACCCTGTATACTTCTGACTAACGAAACGAATGAAATCCATTGCGTCTATTTTGACGACATCTTGGAGGTTCAACCAGCTAACTAAACTTAAAAAATAACACTATATTTTTTACAGTGTACTAGAATCTTTCTTGCTATTATAATTATTTAATTATAGCGATTATAAATACCGTTACTTAAAACACTCGATATTATTCTAGTATAGGTAGTCTATTTGGGCATATTAAGACTTGAATACCATGCACATTCCATTTAGAGAAAATCTAATATATATCGTGGATAATGGTTAATGAAACATTGTACAGGAAAATCGTTAATATAATGCACACTCTAAAGTTATCGCCATATATGAGTGAATCTTCTAATTTAATAACTTAATAAATCTCCATTTTCAGATAAAACGGTTGCACACGATAAACTGTTATAACACATTTTGCAACAGACAGTGCCGCAATGCAAACAAAATTGATTGGTCCATTTTAATTAAGTCCTTCTGTTAATGTTTACAGCTATAAAAACCTTTTATAAAATAGTATTATACATGGTGTTTATATTTTCGGTATTTCTGAATTGATTGTTTTGAATTTTGTTGTGGTTGGGTATGATCCTAGCGCGCACTTTTTTATACCTTAAAATTTTAGAATTTATACTGATTTTAAAATGATAACTTTTTTTTTATGTTCAAACACAAGCACTATAGGAAAAATCTCGGGAAGGTCGTTCCATAAGGATGATGTCCTCGAGATGAAAGAGTTCTTAAATAATAAAGTTCGAGGAGTACTAAGCTTAACCACCGCTCTGGGCGGAATTAAGAGGGCAAGGTCAGCCGAGCACTTTCCATGAAAATATCTGTAAAAGAGAGTCAAATCCCCAACCTGTCTTCGATGTTCTAGGATCTCGAGGTTCGTCGTCATCGCGTGGTCTCAAATCAGACGAATGGCCCTCCTTTCGATGGAATCCAGTAGCCGAAAACTATGTTTGGATACAGAGCTCTAGACATGAGGACAGTACTCTAGTGATGGTCGAATCTGGGCTTTGTATAGTGTCAAAAGTTGGTCAGGTGTGTACAACTTTCTGGTTCGGAAGAGTACCCCAAGCTTCTGGCGATTGTCACAATGTGGTTATGCCAAGACATATTTCCTCCCAGATTGACGCCCAGCAAATTAATAGATGAAGCCACTGGGATTGCGTGTCCGGCCATTTGGTTGGTTTTTAACCGAATAAACGACGGGATGTTTATACGTTTAAAATTTAAAATACATTTTCATTCCTGTAAAAAAAAATAATAAACGCAGTTTTCATCCAGCAATCATCTTACATCTTATCGAAGATGCCTCTGTTATAACAGACTATTTTGGGTTCCTCCTATACATCGATACGCGTTTATTTCCTGTGCAAACGATGGGTGCACGGTTCCATGTCAATATATGCGCCAGTACTTATCCGGTAAGAATAATCCTTGCGGTGTGTTGCCGTGTGAACCTAGCTTTATGTCAGCTATTCTGATGCCTATTTTGAAGGCCTACTGGAACATGGTTTTCCTGATAAAGTCGTCAAAAAATGGAATTGTCCAAAAGTTTGTTGGTTGAAAGTATTTCAGTGTCCCTGAAGTATTTGACATATTTAGCAAAGGTGCTTGTTTCAAGTTAGCGGCGAAAGCCGCCTCTCGATTCGTCATGAGACCTGAATAATATTTAATTAAAATTTTTTTAGAGTACGAGCAAGCAAATAAATTTTTCCTAAAGCGTTTCAAAAATTTAAACAAATTTGCTGAAAGCTGTTCCTTCTTTTTTCTTTTATAATAAAGGATTTATTAGCGCGTCTTGATAAAAAATACATCCTTTGACGTCCATTGTCGCCAAAGCGAAACAGGAAAGCTGGAAAACGACATAAAGAAATTTAGGATATTCTATTGTCTAAAATCGCGCGCCGTGCCATTTTCAGCGCGGCGGGGGGCCCATTTTCTCGACTTATTTCCTTTTGACTTTTTCTGGTAAAAGCTTTATTAATAACAAGAATAATAAAATTACGTCGCGATGGTTTGTTTTGATTATATGACTGACGTTTCGGTTGGATGGAACCGGTCGGTATTAAAATTTAAGCAAATTTAATGTTTAATTAAAATTTTTGAAAAATAGTGATGGTAGTAGGCAATGTTTTTTTCTCGATAGTATTGAATGCCCAACCGTTTCTCAATATCGGAAGGAATGCGAGCTCACAATTAGGCTATGTTGCCGTTAGTTCTGCTGTAAAAATCGATGTCAGAAAAGAATCATGTAATTTCCAATTAGACTAATACTTTGTTTATTTTTACAACTAAACTTACCAGTAATACAATAAACTTTAATATAATGTTTAATATACAGGGTGTTATGGAAATGACGTATTATATTTAAATGGGTGACTCCTGGGGTGTCCTAGAGAAGCGCTACATATATTTTTTTTAAATCGAACGTTTAAAAAGTGGGGTAATTCACCCCTAAACCCACACACAACTCCTCGGCACATTCATATATGAACATATTACATTGCCCAGCTGGGTAATAAACAGATGTTCAAGAACAATGTTGCCAAAGTGTAAAGTGTGTATGTTTAGTTTCTTATAAAAATAAATATTTAGCTTACTTAGAAAGTAAATCCAGCACGCGATTAAGGAATCCAGGGCACAGACACTTTCAGTTCTTTTTTCTATGGGAAAAACTTTATGCTCATCACGTGTCCTGATGGTGATGATAGTGTGGGAGTGCATAATAAGCTTATCACTAAACCCCAACACTAACGCATAATTACACTTTACAATAACACACATACAACAAGAGCACTTAATCATTTCGCAATAGAAATAATAGAAACGCTAATTTCTATGGGCCATTAACCCCTTACTAAAGATAAAATGAAACAATTATGTTAACAATTGACAGGAACTACCCTTTGAATTAATGGTCTTGTCCGTCTTCGGACCAGTCGTCGAACTTTCTTTCCGAGAAATCTCCGCTCTCTAGAGCCAGCGCGGTTGCCATTTCCGAGACTATAATTATACAGGAAAGTAATATTATAGAAGGAAATTCGGGAATTTATGATAGTCGCTTATAAAACATCGAAAGTGGCAACGCTGTATTTTTAAATATTAGCCCGATTGCCCACAATCAGCTGTTTAAAGAAGCAGGCTGATATCGATCGAGAGAACCAACGTGTTATTTATTGAAAAAAATAATTTTAGATCTTAAATACATTATTTTCCAGACCACTCAGACAATAAGGGCGTATTTTTGTCTACACAGTAGCACTTTAAAATACTAAATGGTACTTAGATGTGTTATGTGATTTTATTGTGCCGGTTTGTTTTTGTGCAAGTTACCTAGGTACTTGGTGTTTTTTTATAAATTAAGTTGGTGTTAAATAAGTCCGAAAAACTAAATAAAATTGCATTTTTTTTCTAAAGGGTAAGTGGCATTTATAAACTTTTAAGTTGTCCAGATCTGACGGGTGTCGTTCGAATTGAACAAATGAGACATACCTGATCATTTAAATACTCCGTGGCGGTTCGTTCGAGTCAGTTCAAGTTCATAAATCAGAGATTGTTTCCCAGCGAACTGAACGTAAAAGTTTATAATAATGTACCCTGAAAAATAAACAACTTGAAATCTATCAAACGGTTATTAACTTTCTAAAGAGTTTACCCTGAAGATATGACAACACTGTTCAAGATTCACTGCCATATGTTGCTGTGTTTACGTGCCGGACAGGGGCACCACGTGGTAATTTTTGGTTTGACATAAGGTTATGTACAGGGCATATTAAATTAAAGCACCATTTTTGGATATTCTTCTTCAATTTGTTTTCATCTCAGGAATTGCCGGTTTAAATATAATACGTCATTTCCATAACACCCTGTAGTGTTGTCGAATCAACCTAGACAAACGTGAAGGTGTGTAAAAATGATCATTTTCGACACTATTTAATTAAATGAATAAAATATGTATATATTCATTGCTTTCAGATATGCTGTAGTAGCGAACTGTTTTTTGCTAAGGGGCGAAACTATGCAACATTTTTTCATAGCCTTTTATTAAACTGACCAGAAATAATTAGGTCAAAATGGACTCAAATGTAAATAAATTCAAGATAATTTGTTATAGTGACTCATCATACGTTTTGTAAAATATATTATTAAATATGTTTTATCAAATTTGATATCTTACACTAAAACAAAAACTTGATTCTTTTGATTTTATTTCTTATGTAGTTCCGCTCTTCGTAGCGCCGTTAAAACGCATAGAAATTTGTCTACAGTGCCGTGAAATGCGGGGAGGGAATTTTGTGTTTGTTTATTATGACGGCGTTCTCGTTATGCTAATATGTTTTCTATCGATTACGTGATGGACCAGACAATACTTGGAAATAAACTTTTAAACCGTGGCAAATATTTACAACGTATGTAAAGAAGAGGGGACTAGTAATTAAATAATAATACCAATTAGAATAACATTTTGAGAAAAGAAGCTATAATTTTGAATTTTCAGGAATAATCCAACTGCGGAATCAATACAGCGGTATTGTCTTAATAAATTCTTGTTTGAGCACGCCTATGGTAAGACGCTTTCAAACATTTTTCTCCCCTCGCTCTTCATACGGAAACGTTCAACTAAAACTGGGCAAATAATAGCAGGCCGTGGAACGTAACACTTACTACGCTAGGTGCACTCGCACTGGACCGTTTTTTAAATACGTTTACCGGTCAAAATTTCGTTCATTCGAAGGAACACGATGAAGTGTATTTTACGAGTTACTAGTCCTTTGGAGATAAAAACACAAGCTTATGAGCGAGAGCCAGCGCCCACCAATAAAATTTAATTTTATGGTTATGCGGAGTAACAGAAAAAAGTTAAGAAAATGTTTCGCTTGCAAAAAAACATCGATTCTGTTATGCAAAGCAACCCGGTTTAATAACTTTTGTTTAAGCATTTCACCTTGGTTGTTTTTAATGTGACAATAGAGGGTGTTATGGAAATATTTAAACCTGCAAATCCTGAGATGAAAATAAATTGAAGAAAAATAACCATAAATGGCGCTTTGAATTATTAAGCGAAATTATACACTTTATATGAAATCTGAAAAGTTACATGGCCGCTACTGACGACGGCCGCAATCAATAAAATAGAGGTCTGCAGTGTGAAAAGATCTCAGCGCATTTCGGCCGGTGTTGTCATATCTACACGGCAAACTCTTTAGAAAAAAAATTATAATATTAATAATTTTGCATTCTCATGGAAAGATTACACGGGAACGTTGTTTTAATTAATTTTGGTGCTTTTTTTTTTCGCTTAAATTTATTAAACTAACTAAACTAAAAACTAATTCAAAATAAATACGACTCCTTCAATTTAAAAATGACACACAACGAACGAACTGAAGGAAACCCTCAAACTACTTCAAACTGCGTTGTTCCAAGCTTTAAATTATTGTACCGACTGGATCGGCAAAATTGTACCAAATTTTATAGAAATGTACCAGCACAGCGCCTAAAAAAAAGGACGGTACTTCACTGGACATTTAAATAAACTACGAGTTCTAACAAAAACAAGGTCGTTACCTTCACCAAGAAAGTGAACTTGCAGAACCCATCGATTTGTAAGCGATTAGTAATCATCTGCTGAATGCACTAAAAAAAAATTGATTTGACAAATCGATGGGAAATCTGACGCCATTTTTTCCATCGAATTTAAAAAGCGATTTGTGATTTGACACGATTTATGTCAATTTTGTTTGTCAGGTTGAGGAGTTAAATTTTTAAAAAATTACGAAAGAGGTGAATTAAAATTATAAACACGATCTACGTTAGTGAAAAGGAGCATTAAAAATAAAATAATCCATTTCGCACAGAATAAAATGTAAAATTTGATGAAAATATTGCTACTGAATGCAGCCAATACTTTGTAGCGAATTCGGTACAAAAGTTAAAATGACGACACACACTCGGCTTCCAAGAGCTGACGTAGTTCGTGTTCCTATACGTCGCTGCACGCTTGCGGACTTATCAGTGTAAGATCGAGAGCGTGACGATACGGTTGATTTCGTCGATAAAACCAATACACGCGCAACAATTCGCTGGGTTTTGCAAGTGGTGTTTTTTTAATGTAGTACAAATTTTTATTTAAAGTCAAATTTCGTCGCGTCGCGTGTAATAAAATCTAATAATCAGATTATGTATTATTATTGTGTATTTTCAAAAAAACTAACTATCGGTTCTGTTTCACTATTATGTGTTCTGTCTTGCTGTCAAGATCTAAATTTCGAGCATAAAGTGTTTACAGGAGCGTTCCCATGAAAAAGAAAAAACAACTGATTATGTATGTGCCTATATATCCCGCTCTTTAATTATAAGATAACTACAAGTAAGTAATTCATTTTTATAATTTATATCGAATTTCAGTTTTACATTAAGTTTGGCAACATTGTCATTGAATCTGGGTGAAATGTTATACACCTGAGTAAGAGTGTTTGTTACCCCACTTTTAAAACGGTCGATTTAAAAAAAAATATGTAGCGCTTCTCTAGGACACCCCAGGAGTCACCCATTTAAATATAATACCTCATTTCCATAACGCCCTGTATATACAGGCGAAAGAATGAACGTGCGTTTTCCTCTGTATCAGTATGATTTAAATCGAGATTATGAAGATCAAACAAGATCTCTTCGAACGAAGACACAATAAACAATTCGCATGGACCCTGAATATACCTATAGGTAATAATTACTTTAACAAAGTTGTGTAAACTTAAAATTGACCGCCCCCGATCTATCTCCGCTGCAAATGTGCGGAGGAAGTCACCCGAATATTACAAACTGCTGAATGTCCTTTCTGCCAAAGTTGTATTAGACAAAAGGACAAATAGACGGAATTTAATTTGGTTATTATATTTGCCGAATCAATATTCGGTTAGCCATGTTTACACATAGAGTTCGAGCTCTGATGGCTTTATATCGCATAACTTCAGGTTTTCGTGATCAAGTAGTTTTCTCCCCTATAGTGTACAGACCCTTATAAGTTGGAGAAATTTTGGCCAAGCAAGGGAAATTCCTGAAGGTATGCAGACACTAACGCAAGCAGGGGGGGATACGAGAATACAACTGCAGGATCGAGCATTTTCCGTATATAATTATTAAACGAATTACATTTGACTCATTGTGATATTAAATACTGCGGCGATATTTTTAACCGTATGGTCCTTCAGCTTAGGGAAGCAAATTTAATTTAAAATATATATTTTTAGCCTTAAATTGATGAAAATTCATAATAAAATTATTAAAGAAAACACTATTCGATGTTTGATTTTCACTTTAATTTGTCAACCTGACACGTGTTTCACCGTGACAGCGTACGGTATGAAATATAATTAGTTAATTTATATGTCTCAATACAACATGCCCAACACTAATATTATGGTATGATTGTTTTAATATGGGTTACAAGAGATAAACCAATTAACTGCATCTTAAATTTAACAACGGAGAAGTACAAATATCCTGCTTATCATTAAGTAAATTAGGCGAATTTTTCAGTTTGTTATTCTCCATAGACTCTAGTACATTTAACTTCAAGCTGCATGCAGAATCTTGAAATTGTTATTTTTCAAATTTTAAATGATGCCTATGTTGAATGTTTATTATTTTTGGTGAATAATCTTGGTGGTCTTTAATTCTAGGGCGGAAGATCTGACCTATACAGGGTGTCCCAGAATATGTGGGCAATCTCCCGGGTTCAGATAGAACACTTAGAAATAATAGGAGAAGTTGCTATAAATTTTTCTTCTTATGGCCTCCCCTACGGAGATACAGATAACGGACGTCCCCGGAAATCGTTGTTTTTTAATTTCAAGTACTAGGTGTAATTTAATAATTTTTTAGTATAATGGTTACTAGATGAGCGTCCTTAAAATTCGCCCTTTTAAACACATTTGGCTTATTTAGTTTGCCAGGGACGGACTAGACGTAACACAAAAATGCTTTTTTTTGTACACCTTGTATGATGAAGGAACGACAACAATATTTTTGGATACTTAAACATTAAGCTGAAAAAGAGGTACTCTTGATCAATGTCGATAAAGTGAACTGTTTTCGAAAAAAAACAGTTTTTGTTCAATATGGTCTTTTGCATTAGTTGTTGTTTTATATTCATAAAATTCCCTCATTGTTGTTATGGTTTTTTTCACATGTACCGATTTAAATAAGAATATTTATGCCAGTGTCAGTTTATGATAGTGTCTTGAAATTTGCGGTTTTTCTCGTTTGTCTTATTAGTTACTAACTTAGTAATGAAATTTACGTATTCTGAATATAAATCATATTGAACAAAAATATCTTTATTTTCGAAAGCAGTTAATTTTATCGACATTGATCAAGAGTACCTTTTTTCAGCTTAGGGTTTGGAGTATTCCAAATATTATTGTCGTTCATTCATCATACAGGGTGTAAAAAAAAAGCATTTTTGTGTTACGTCTAGTCCGTCCCAGGCAAACTAAATAAGCCAAATGTGTTTAAAAGGGTGAATTTTAAGGAGACTCATCTAGTAACCATTATACTAAAAAATTATTAAATTACACCAGGTACTTAAAAAATTATTCAAAAAAACAACGATTTCCAAAGACGTCCGTTATGGGCCTGTATCTCCGTAGGCGAGGCCGTAGGAAGACAACTTATAGGTACTTCTAGTGTTATATTCTGGGACACCCTGTATATGAACTAATACAAGAGCCACAATTTCATTTATAATCGCTTTTGTGAGCTTTCTGGTTTTTATCTTTATTATTTTTGATTAACTTCCCCAGATTGTTGTTTTAACAGTTTTAACAATTATGGGGAAGTTATAATCAAAAATAATAAAGATAAAGACCAGAAGGATTAAAAGAGCGGAGTTTATAAATTAAATTGTAGCTCTTGTCCTAGTTCATATATAGGTCAGACTAGGCTGAAATCGGAGAGAATCGAACGTGGCTAGTTGAAATAAGGCGCAGCATCTTTCGCACTAGAATTAAAGACCACCAAGATTCTTTCATAAAAAATAATAAACATTCAACATAAGCGGATCTTTTAAAATCTGAAAAACACATTTTTAATATAAATTTCAAGATTCTGCATGTGGGCTTGAAGTTAAAGTTACTAGAGTCTATGGAAATTAACAAACGGAAAAATTCCCCTAATTTAAGCTGGACATTAGCACTTCTCCATTGTTAAATTTAAGGTTTAGTTAATTGATTTATCTCTTATATTAAAATAATCATACCATAATATTTAATTAGTTAGTTAATATTGTCTCCCACTCTCTTCTTACTCTACATTAACGACCTTCTAGTGAAAACGAAAAACTCGATAGTTAGTTTTGCTGATGATAGCACACTTTTATCATCTTTCTCTTTGAATGCACAAACATCGGCTGCCGACGCACATCTTCGCAGACAGCATGAAGTATCACGCCTCAACAAAGACCTGGAAGAAATTTTGGCTTGGGGTGACAGTAACCAAGTCGAATTTAACGCTAAAAAAACCCAGGCAGCAGTTTTCTCTAAAAAGGTTAACATTACAGAACCGGATATAGTCATGGACGGACACGCAATCTCACTGGCTTCATCTATTAGTTTGCTGGGCGTCAATCTGGGAGGAAATATGTCTTGGCATAACCACGTTGTGGCAATCGCCAAGATAGCCTCTCAGAAGCTTGGTGTACTCTTCCGAACCAGAAAGTTGTACACACCTCAACAACTTTTGACACTATACAAAGCCCAGATTCGACCATCACTAGAGTACTGCTCTCATGTCTGGAGCTCTGCACCCAAACATACTCTTCGGCTACTGGATTCCATCGAAAGGAGGGCCATTCGTCTGATTGGAGACCACGAGCTGACGAAGAACCTCGACAGCCTAGAACATCGAAGGCAAGTTGGTGATTTGACTCTCTTTTACAGATATTTTCATGGAAAGTGCTCGGCTGACCTTGCCCTCTTAATTCCGCCCAGAGCGGCGAATATCAGAAATACACGACGAACCACTGCCGCCCATCCATATGTGGTTAAGCTTAGTACTCCTCGAACTTCATTATTTAAGAACTCTTTCATCTGGAGGACTTCATCATTGTGAAACGATCTTCCCGATTCAAAACCAACGTCAATCGCTTTTTGCGCACGCGCACCACTCCCAGAGTGCCCTAAAGGATTTTTCCTATAGTGCTTGTGTTTGATCATTAAAAAAAAAAAAAGTTAGTGTAGGGCCTATTGTATTAAAACATATAAATTAACTAATTATATTTCATATCGTACATCTGATGAACCCGATGTGACGGTGAGACAAGTGTCATATTGACAGATTAAGTGAAAATCAAACATCTAATAGTATTTTCTTTAATAATTTTAAAATATATTTATCGAAAAAAAAATAATAACTACTCGCTTCCTTTTTGGGCGCCATTTATCTTTATTGTGCCATTTATTAAGTATTTTTTTATATTTCCGATCTTGACCTATAAACATTAATTTCTGGCGGAAAAATCCTTCAGAAACTGTATATTTTTCTGATCGATCGTGAAAAAAAATAATTATAATCCATTATTTTTGTCGTGATCGTCGATGTGTTCACCAAGAAAAGTTTAAAAATATTGAGTTTCTTAAAATCCAGACGGCCATGTGGCATGGCATTTTCCCATAAATTTACGATCATTTAATATATCGAGACCTGAAATTATTTATTTGCATATGCGCTAAAATTACAATGATTTCTGAAAAACGGCAGGCGAGGTTTTTGTATATTATGTGTTTGTGCATGGGCACTTTTTGCATTGTAGCTTTATGGTTTGTTCGTTTGTCCATTAATTTTTTTTAAATTTCGAAAAATTATTTTTCTCCCTCATAGTCTAAACTTCTATTTGTAACTTCTGTATGGTAAAATCGCTTAGACGATAAGGAACTTTTCAGTAGATTTAAAGGCAAGTAAAATATGATGAATTGGTTTTAGTTAATTCAAATATAAATATTATTTTCCTTTTTCTCACTTCTTTCCTCTTCGTTTCGCCTGCTAAGGCCATTCCCGAGGGGACCTACTACAGCTTAAGATAGGCTCCGAACCACGATCGTTCATCCTCGATCGTGCGCTCATACAAGTCCTCTTAGTTGATAGTTGGATTTTTTTTTATGATCAAACACAAGCACTATAGGAAAAATCCTTTAGGGCACTCTGGGAGTGGTGAGTGTGCGCAAAAAGCGATTCACGTTGGTTTTGAATCGTTGGAGGTTATATTCGTTGGGAAAAACGACCTCGGGAAGGTCCAGATGAAAGAATTCTTAAATAATGAGGTTCAAGGAGTATTAAGCTTAACCACATATGGATGGGCGGCAGTGGTTCGTCGTGTATTTCTGCTATTCGCCGCTCTGGGCGAGCACTTTCCATGAAAATATCTGTAAAAGAGAGTCAAACCCGAACAAACCTGTCTTCGATGTTCTAGGCTGTCGAGGTTCTTCGTCAGCTCGTGGTCTCCAATCAGATGAATGGCCCTCCTTTCGATGGAATGAAGTTGTCGAAGAGTATGTTTGGGTGCAGAGCTCCAGACATGAGATCAGTACCCTTAGTGATGGTCGAATCTGGGCTTTGTATATAGTGTCAAAAGTTGTTGAGGTGTGTACAACTTTCTGGTTCGGAAGACTACCCCAAGCTTCTGAGAAGCTATCTTGGCGATTGCCACAACGTGGTTATGCCAAGACATATTTCCTCCCAGATTGACGCCCAGCAAATTAATATATGAAGCCAGTGTAGTAATTAATTAAATAACAAAAGTTGAGAACCTTTTTAGCTTTTATCGAAAATGCAATTTCTTCTGAGCAGCCTTTAATTACATAAGTATCAAATCGATTTTCTAAAATGCGATCTTTCGAAAAAGTATTCTTCTTCTTTTCCTATTTATGTACTTGAAAAAAAAATTCACAGGAAAAAAGGAGTCTCGGCACAGGCAAAGCATCGGCTCTGCAAAATAGGTATCATCGAATCTTATGGAATTATGACAAGAAAAGCGTCTGCCAATGCTAAAACTATCATCGTTGCATTCCCACCACCAATCAAAAAATAACTGAATGATATTTTAATTTAAAAACTTAGCGGTTACCGAATTACAGGTGGCCATTTTCAGGGCGTCCCCCCTGCGGGTCTCCGGGGACCACCTCGACGGGTCATGATTTTACCGATTAATAAAAATATATAGCATTATAGCCGTTTATGAGCAGTTCAATAAAATATATACAGTTAAATCGATCGAAATGGGTTTATTTGGAAGTCACGGTTCCCCCCGGGTTGATTTATGTATGAGCAGTTTTATTTTAAGAAAATTATATCTGCGAATTGTACAATCTAAATTACAGATATGTCAACAAATAATATTAAAAGTGTAAAATCCACATGATATTTGATCCACAATAATTGTTTTATTTTAATTCCGATTGTTATCGTTCTCTTTTTATATTGTAGATTGAAAATCTGCACACCTGTGAGATTTCAAGAAATTAAAACATTTTGAATAAACACAACAAATTGCACTAAATCACTTAAAGAAACACACAGACACCCCCGAGTTTCAAATTAGTTTTTTTGAAGATATGCACCTATTATCAGATTACACGAAAGCACTAAACACTAACGCATAATTACACTTTACAATAACACTATCGCGCACACATAGAACAACAGCACTTAATTATTTCGCAATAGAAATAATAAACGCTGATTTCTATGGGCCATTAACCCTTTACTAAACATAAAATGAAACAATTATGTGGACATAGGAACTACCCTTTGAAATAAATGGTCGAGTCCAAGGTGCTTTCTTTCTCCGAGAACTGCTAGCGCGGTTGCCATTTCCGAGACTATAATTATACAGGAAAGTAATATTATAGAAGGAAATTCCGCAATTTATGACTATAATCTTATAAAACATCGAAAGTGGCAACGCTGTATTTTTACCGATGAGCTTAATATATCAACCCTAATAGACAACGTCAAGACACGTACTGGCTCAAAGGTGTTATTTAGTTTCAACTTTTTTAGATGAAATCTTATACAATCTTATACAATAAGGGCGTGTTTTGGTCTACACAGTAGCACTTTAAAATACTAATTCAGATTGAATGGTCCTTAGATGTGTTCATGAGATCCGCGATAACTAATGTGAATTTATGTGACTTTGTTTTGGTGTTTTGTGACGGTTTTTGTTCGGGTTACCTGGTGTTTTTTATAAATTAAGTTGGTTTTAAATAAGGCCGAAAATGGAAATAAATTTGCATTTTTTTTCTTCTAAAGGATAAAATGGCATTTCAGTTGTTCAGATCCGACGGGTGTCATTCGAATTGAACAAGTGAGAACATACCTGATCATTTAAAAACTCCGCGGCGGTTCGTTCGAGTCAGTTCAAGTTTATAAATCAGAGATTGTTTCCCAGCGAACTGAACTGAACGTAAAAGTTTATAATAATGTACCCTGAAAAATAAACAACTTGGAATCTATCAAACGGTTAGACTTTCTAAAGAGTTTACCCTGAAGATATGACAACACTGTTCAAAATGCATTCACGTTTATCGCCATATGTTGTTTTGTTTATCTTCTTGGCAGGGGCACCATGTGGTCATTTTTGGTTTGACATAAGGTCATTTACAGGGCATATTAAATTAAAGCGCCATTTTTGGATATTTTTCTTCAATTTGTTTTCATCTCAGGAATTGCTGGTTTAAATATAATACGTCATTTCCATAACATCCTGTATATAGGTTGAATCAAGAACTGTTTTTTTATTCAAACTTTAAAACACTCTGTGTTTTATGAATGCAATGATTTGACTCCCTTTTAAGTTAAGAATATCTCCATAATATACAGGTTGAAACAAGAATCCTTGTTTGATCCAAACTTTAAAACACTCTGTAGAGTGATGGAGATGTCAAAATTTTTATTTGGTCATTTAATTATCAACTATCATCTATTCTTAACATTTTCGTTTTTGGTTCATTTCAATACTTTAATTTTTTTCTAACAGATACGATGTTTCTAATGTAGAGTCCCCATCTTTTTTTATCTTCTGTCTATATCTGTTTTCATTTTGACAGTTGATCGGTTTGATATGTCTTGGTTAGAAAAAAACAAACAATCGACGGACGTGACTCAAAAGGCTATATTTTTATCCAGTTTACGGCAGACTTTTACTGTTGTGCTTAGTATTTGTACTTAGAACGTGTACAAATGTTTGGCTATCCTAATATGAGGCAGTTCTTAATTTTACAAGGAATTTCTAGTATAACATAATTTAATTAGTATAAGGAACATCATTTGGTTCATTTTTATTTATAGTTGGCTTTATCTATCACACAATGGTTTAATATAATAATATTTATTTTCAGGTAAGTGGAAACGCATACCCTTAGAAAACTATGTTGGCAGCATGTTGGTAACGTATAAAAATAATTTATTTTCATGTTTATTTAGAAAACTACGGATGCCCCAGTCCTAGACAGTTTTACCATATTGAGCTAAGAATTACTATCTTTTGCACAAACAATACTTATTCTTTTTTATGATCAAACACAAGCACTATAGGAAAAATCCTTTAGGGCACTCTGGGAGTGGTGCGTGTGCGCAAAAAGCGATTCACGTTGGTTTTGAATCGTTGGAGGTTATGTTCGTTGGGAAAAACGACCTCGGGAAGGTCGTTCCATAAGGATGAAGTCCTCCAGATGAAAGAATTCTTAAATAATGAAGTTCGTGGAGTACTAAGCTTAACCACATATGGATTGGCGGCAGTGGTTCGCCGTGTATTTCTGCTACTCGCCGATCTGGGCGGAATTTACCGCAAGGTCAGCCGAGCACTTTCCACGAAAATATATGTAAAAGAGAGTCAGATCCCCAACCTGCCTTCGATGTTCTAGGCTGTCGAGGTTCTTCGTCAGCTCGTGGTCTCCAATCAGATGAATGGCCCTCCTTTCGATGGAATCCAGTAGCCGAAGAGTATGTTTTGGGTGCAGAGCTCCAGACATGAGAGCAGTACTCTAGCGTTGGTCGAATCTGGGCTTTGTATAGTGTCAAAAGTTGTTGAGGTGTGTACAAATTTCTGGTTCGGAAGAGTACACCAAGTTTCTGAGAAACTACCTTGGCGATTGCCACAACGTGGTTATGCCAAGACATATTTCCAACCAGATTGACGCCCAGCAAATTAATAGATGAATAGATTAGAGAAACTGCTGCCTGGGTTTCCTTAGCGTTAAATTCGACTTGGTTACTGTCACCTCAAGCCAAAATCTTCCAGGTCTTTGTTGAGGCGTAATACTTCATGCTGTCTGCGAAGATGTGCGTCGGCAGCAGCAGAACTTTCCTTGTATGACACCAAACCGTGAAGTGAAATTCTGGATCCGCCCCTGCTTCTCGGACATCTCATATATCCGGTCTCGACATAGATAATTATCCGTATTAATTATTATCAATTAATATATTCGCAACATTATTACTCGAGCGGGTAAATCTATTGCTTCAGCTGTCCGAAGCTATCTATATCTATAATTATTATTACTGACGCCGCGCGAACTTAAGATTACCTGCCTATTAAAATTATTTTAATAGATATTTAATGGATAATGGAAATTTAATAGTTATAATGCTCGACAGGGCAAAAAGACTATATTATTATGGCACGTGGCGTATCATATTGCATACGTACACATGATGCGAGGCCTAATGAACTTGTTTTAGTGAACATTTTTATTTAAAATTATCTTACAACAAAGTTGAAAATTCAAAATATTGATTTAACCTTTGAAACGTGTTATTCCCTTCCTTTCATATTAGTTCAGGAGCACCCCGTTTCGTGGCGAGCGAACGCTCAATGGCACAATTACATTTTTTATTAATAATCGGTAACAAAATACTATTGTAGATACACATAATTTATAAAAAAGAATAACCAAAAATAGGCACATTGTATATTCCGCCTAGTGATATATCATCCGAAAGCAAAGAACCGATAACCCGTGTCACTTAATAATGACACACGTCAATCGGAATAACTTTTCGTTGACGAAATTTCGTCGGTATCCAACCTTTTGGATTTGAACGAAATTTTTCGGCGGCAGATTATTATTGTGAAAAATCGTGATTGCTATGGAAACAAGGAACCGATAACCCGTGTCACTTAATAATGACACACATTAAGCGAAATAACAACTTTTCGTTGACGAAATTTCGTCGGTATCCAACCTTTTGGATTTGAACGGAGTTTTTCGGCGGCAGATTATTATTTTTGAGAACTTTTATTTTATTAATTATGAGTGTAAAATACCATAAACTAAAGCTAGTGATGAATTGTTGATAGGAAGTAAAAGTAGATAGATAGTGGGTAAAAGAAAATACACCCATATATGCAAAAAAATTAAAAACTTTTAAAGACATACAAATGAAGGAGAATATTTGGAAAAAATAGCGGTAGAATTTGGATCAAATAAAACAGGTATGTTTAACCCTACTTGTAAATAAACAGACCTAAATGATATTTTTTCCCATTGCAAATACTACTTTAAAAACTTTGTATACCAATCGTTTTAATTTTTCTCAAGCAAGTAAAATAAAAAGGTTAAGATGGGGGGACATAATACGTGATCACCCTGTACAAATGAATCTCCTAATATCGTCCATATTTAACCACGCACATGTACTGCAGTAAAAACTACACATGTGACCAAATGACCAACGACGAACTTTTCCGTTCCAATCCACCGAAATATTTCGTAACGAAATGTAATAAAAACCAGGGCTTTAGTATTTCTAGTAAATTTAATACAATCAAGTAAATCCTAAAATATATTTTAAATTTTACTTAAACTTAAAATGGATGGTACATTTTACTGACGACTATTATTGTACTTTTGTTGTAGTATTTTTTATTGTAAAAATGGCCCGGTTTAAATGAAGTGTTGTAAAAATGCGATTTACAATGAATGATGAGTGAAAGGCTTAAATCAGATGCAATGGATCCCTGGGATTTCGGATCTTCGTGACAAATATTGGGTGGAGAACTAATACAGGGAACATACCATCCATCGATCGAAGAAGTCAAGTGACGCGACGCGAGGATACCACTTGGATGGGTGACCGCTTGGGAGATCGCGAGTGTCAAAATTTTTACAAAAGATTTTAATAAATTTTTATTAAAAGTTTTAGTAAATTTTACAAAAGATTTTAATAAATTTTACAAAAACTTTTCATATGAATGGTTTACTAAATATTTTTGTAATTATTACTAATAATTTAGGAAGATTTTTCTATAATTTAATGGCATTTCTTAATAAAAGCTATTCTACATATAAAGCCATAAATTATAGTTAGTTTTATTATTTTTTATAGTAAATTTAACTATTCCTTCCTTTTATTGTGATGTTCAAACCTCTGCGCGTGCTCCGACCTTCCGTCGTTCGCTACCATGATGAGGCGCCATAAAACTTTCCCCACGTCTCTTCTCTCTCAATATGAGCAAGATAACACGAGAAAAGAGAAGACCGGTGACGCTAGATCCTGTGTGAGAGTGACTACACGTCGACGCGGTAGGCTGATTCCTTTGAAATCGCGAATGTATTAGTTTTAAACGTTGAAGGTGCTCTTGCTCAATAAATATGCTGTATGTTGTAAAATTTACACAGAGACAGACAAATTCTGGTAGAAATTGTTGAGGTTAGAACTTTGTAGCAAATATTTTTCTAGAGTTTGGGAGAAATAACGGGTAAAATTGAGAATATCGCTGACGACTGACGTCTCTTGCCTAATCATATGAGTTTGTTTACCATTTTTTAGTAGAGCACGAGGCTTTTTATGACAATGGCAAGCTGATTTTTTTCTCCCTCAAAGCCCCCATTTACGGTTATTTCTTTGCACTTTTGCATATCAAGGATTTGCTGTTTTAAATATGATAAGGCCGTCCTAGAACACCCTGTATGAACCTATACGGTTTTCCGCATGTTCATTACATTATCGTTATCTTTACCTGTGCCTTTTACAAGATGTGAAAAAAAAATTATAATTTTCAGTTAATTACAGAGAATCATTTCATTTTTTACCTGAGCGATGCCAATTAAATCTCTGGCCATTATACACCTCTCCATTCTTCATTTTTGCATTTCCATTAAATAAATCTCGTCAAAATATAAAATCGCCAAATACGGCTTTTCAGCGTTTGAATTGAAGCGTATCATTATTTTAAAATATACTGATAACCCCTATTATGTGCCTCTTTCGTATTTCAATGGAAAATACGTTGAAACGCTAGTGAAATAAATTTAAATTCCCCTTATTGAAATCATATTGTCATAACAACGTAAAGCCGGTATTTAGCTCTATACGAGGGCTGTAGAAGAGTTATCTTCCTGACAATGTAACAAAAATCACTTTTTTCAGCGTAAAAAAAAGGAAATAACAATACATATTTATAAACCCCCGTATTATTGTGGTCTCTTGTATCATTATTATCAATTATCCCTTGTATACATTTTTTACATTGTGGACAAAAGAGGCTTGAAAAATGTACACTCGCCGCCAGAATAACCAATCACGCAATATTTGGATTGATTTTGATTGTGAATAGTTCTTTTATTTTAATTACGATTTTTATCATTATTTTTTTATATTGTAGGCAAATTTATCGTAAATGAGATTTGAAGAAAGTTAAGAATATGTACATGATATACAGGTTGAAATAAGAACTGTATTTTGACGAACAAACTTTAAAAGACTCTGTAGAGTACTTAATAGAGATGTGATAATTTTTATTTTGTCATTTAATTAGCAAGTGACATCTATTCTTAACATTTTTTTATACTTTCCGCGGACGGACTTGGTAATGGTTAATGTAGGAACTATGACAGCGGATAGGTATGTTAGAAATGTTTTAGAGCCACATATACACCTTTCGCGCCATTTGTTGGAGAAAATTTTATGGTGATGAAGGAATGCTCCACCTCCACCTCTTATTGCGAGAATTGTTAACCAATATTTAGACGAGATAGAAATCCGAGAAATAACTCGGCCCCAACGCAGTCTCGCCTTAAACCCAATAGAATACGACACACTGTGCAAAAAATACGATCTCTGATATCTGCTCCTGCAAATGTACATGAGCTCAGAGCTCAGTGCATCTCTTGTTGAAGAATGACTGCAAATTAACCAGAATTACAAGGTATGTCAAGGCCAGTGGCGGCTCGTGACCTATGATAGAGGGGGGTTCACAAGTATGGTGAAATTATCTTTTAAACTTTATTTTTGTGTAACGACCAAACAATTACTTTCTAGACGTTTTAAATGCAGAAAGAAAAAATGTAATAGAAAATGCGTTAGGTAAAACATATTTTTATTTATTTTTTAATTTTACACAAGGAAATACAACTTTTGGAAAACAAGAAAGGTTTTCTTAGTGTGTATAGCTGTCGGATCTTAACGTCGTCGCATGCAACCCTCGTAACAATATTTATACAGTCCACTACTATACTACTAAAGTATCTACGAGCTATCAAGAAAACCGAATGATCTCCAATACTACTAGCGCCATCTACGAGTGATCACAAACCGAATGATGTCTAATACCACTACGCCATCTACAGGATACGTCATTAGGCGCAATCAAGGACGAGAACAATAGTTAACTGTTTTATGACGAGAACGAATCAAGCCACGAGACTGATAAGTTGGCATTCTTCATATTTTCAGTGTTTTTTAGTTTAAATCCTTAAATAAAATGGTTTAAAATCATATCGAGTATCATTTATCGAAATACATAACATTTATCGACCCTACACAATAGTGCTTAAACGTAAAGTCCATTCTTCGGTTCTTAATTGTAGAAAATTGATCAATAACAGCCTTGGAATACCCTCTATAATTTTTTTTTCATATATTTCATTTTTAAACTTTCTAATAAAGTCCCTAGTTTTACCCTTTGTGGTCTGCGTTAAATTAATTTCGGGTTTAGGTGTTCCCGCATTCTTCACTTCAATTTTTTGCTCCAAACTCAAAGAACTAAAGTTATTTCTGAAATAGTCCACCGTCAGCTATTCATTTTAACTTAATAAATATATAATATTAAAACATACACTCTCGAATTTCTAACTAGATGCACGAACAGACAACAGCGCGGTGCACACAAAAACTGTGCGCCTTTTCCATGTTAAATCGCCATAGCCCCGCTATCCTCCGCTGCCACCCGCCACCTGTTACTACAGAGAACCTGCACTACTTAATCGCAAGTCTCGTCATAATCGTCATTTACCTCGACCAAGGCACGGTTGCCGGATCTATACAGTTTGGTTCGACGGGATGATAAAATATTAGGGAGGGTCGGACTTTTTAGTTTGACGGTACGATAAAATATTAGGGAGGGTCGGACTTTATACGATAAATAATATTCATTGAATATAAATTAATATTTTTTATTCGTTTTGTTTTGGGGGTGCAGGTGCGCATGTGCTCCTGTGGAAGCCGCCACTGATCAAGGCGTATTGCAACTGCATTCGTGCTCGTGGGGGAAACACCCGTTACTGAAGTCTCTTGTTACTTTTAAAGTTGGCTTTCTCCTACAAAAATTCAAAGTATTGAAATGAAAAAAAATTTAAATGTTAAGAATAAATGTCACTTGAAAATTAAATAAAAAAATAAAAAGTTTAACATCACTCTACAGAATGTCCTAAAGTTTGAGTCAAAAAACAGTTATTGTTTCAGTCTGTATATTATGAACATATTCTTAACATTATGTTGTAAAAATGGCTTTTTTCAAATTAAGAAAATAAGGAGGATTTTTACGTTGGATTATTTTTTAATAATTTAACATATTTTCCTATATGTTACCAATTTTATAGCACGATTTATTTAACAAGGTTATAATATAATCTTTCAACATGCAAAATCAGAGGCTTTTTATATTTCTGCAACGTCAACAGCGGTGGTTCCTGCTGTCGGTTATCGAAACGCTTCGCCGGCACGAGATTAGATGGAATGACGAAAACTATATGTAAAAAATCAAATACGGCAGTTGAATTCTGGTTGCGTTGAGAGACCAATCTCCGCGAGATCGTTCGCTGGAAAAAAGTCCAGTACAGTCTTCACGAACACTCGTATTTTTGAATACAGAGTTTAAACTTTGAAGAAACCCGTACAACGAGGGATTTAACACTCTGTGTTTTTTAACGCGGAGTATAAACTTTCTAATTCAGCGTCCACCGTTGGAAAAGCAGACTGGAGCGCAACCCCAGTTCGCGTCCACCCGCGATTTCAGTGTGAGCTTTATAGATTCTTCCTCGCAAGGTATCATCTATATACCGGCGGATTAATCTAGACGGTGTTGCACAGGCTCAATATTATTTCGATCGGGAGAATACCTCCTAATAAGTCGATCCCTCCTAACGAAGTGTATTGAGTCGCCCGCCTTGGCAAATATCGCTAATATTTGTCAAGTGAAAAGGCCAAAAAAGAAGACATCTTTGAAGCAAAGAAGAAGTAAATAAATTCGGTCGGAGTAGGACTAGTTTGTCTCTTAAGCGTTCGTTAAAATAGCGTCCTTTTTATAAGGTGGAAGCTAAGGTAGAGAGACAAACGGAATAGTCATTTCTGTTCGGTCATTAAGGCATCGTTGTCCCTGCACTGAGGGCGGCGTCGGCCAGCGTGGCGTAAAAAAATTCGAAAAAACTTCTTAAAGATGCGACACGCATAAGTTTCTCAAAAAACCGCAGGTTGAGAGAAATATTGCGTTAATCAATAAGTATTTCGTTATAGACATTAGCGCCCGAAATAACTTAATAAAAAAATATTCGTTTTTACCGATTTATTCCTTTATAGACGCCTTGCGCTAGGAATAATAAGTAACGGTTATTAGGATTTTTTCTAAGTCCGGCGCGTAGTAAGGGTTCTTAAAAAATCTTAAGTTGATATATTTAAGGCAAAACTAGGATTCGCGTGTAGGGTCTTAGAAGACAGTTAGGTTGGTGAATTCCCTCTTAGTAGAGGACCATTGCTAGCTCAGGTTAATTTTTTTATTGTAAAGAAAATAAAAGTAATTAATCGAAAATCGCCCCGGTCGTGAGACTCGACATACGTAAGACTAACCCATAAATAACCCTCAAGACAAAAGACTTAAAATTAAATAAGCAAAAAGCCCTCCGTGTTCAATATAACAAACTTGCCTTGTTATATTCAATTGGACGTGCCCGTGCCAATAAACTCAAAAGTATAGTTCGAACAATAGTTAGGTTTCGTCCTACGTTCCAACAACTATACTTATAACAGTAAAATCAATCTTTTTAATTCTAAGACAAAATTCTTGCCCTCATCTTCATCTTAATTGGTGGACTGCTGACGACTTCCTGTTAGCGGGGAAAGGTGGTGGGCCCCACTAAGACCGACAGACACCTGTCGTCGGCTGGCATCCCTGACTATTAACGAAAATCGAAACGTCGAAATATCGAAAAATGGCGGAAAACGATAATTTAAGTGATACCATATCTAGCACCGACTTTGATAGCCGTTATAGGACTGTTGACCTCACCGGTAGTGTCGACCAGTACCTTGACGCTACTTACAATGACTCAATGGCTCGGTCCGTCGCTCGCCGGCGCATGATGCTAGCTCTTAACAAAACTCTGGGTGGGGAATCACCGCCGCCAGGATTAGAATTCAATTGGGACACGAGCAGCATACAAAGCAGCGACCTGGCGATAAATAAGCAAGGGGAAAAATGGGTATACGAGGGACCCACGATAACGATTGATGGCGAGGCGAGACAACCGCGCTTCCAAAGATAACAAAAGCGGAAAGATATCGTTATTTCGGCGACAATTATTAGAATCTTACACATGTGCGAGATTTTGGATAAAGTTACCTACAATATAAAAAAAGAATAATAAAAATTTAATTATTCACGATCCAAATCCATCCAAATATTGCGTGAATCGATTATTTTGGCTGCGAGTGTATAACCAACGAAATTCGGATCCTCCACCATTTTTGTCGGCTAAAAATACTAATTGGAAGAGAGAATTAAAATGTTTCTGGTATAAATCCCCGTGTAATATTTTGTATACAAATTACATTCCTGTCTATATTGAATAATTTATATCCTAAACGGTCACTTAGTACCGAGGAGGGATTACATTTCAAACGCAGATTTGAATAGAATTAAATATTTTAATTCTCTTTCAGTGTTATGTATTTGATGTCCGAGAATCAAAATAATGAATAAATTATATTATAAAATAAAATATAATATGGATTTTTCCGAATATAAAATTGGCGCCATTCCATTGTTCGCATGCATTTGTTTAGAATTTTGGTTAATTATATAAAAGTTTATAGTTATTCGATTAAGTACCTCTAAACGAGTTTTCTCCCCGAGCGTTTATTTCTATTTTAGAAAAAAAAATGTTCAAGGAAGAAAGAACGTTGTAGTGGAACTAAAATTGGAGGAAAGTACAGTGAAACCTCTCATAACGGACACCTCTAATAAGCGGACATCTCTATTAAGCGGACATTTTTTCATAGTCCGGAACTAAGTATATGAAATTCCATGAAAATCAACCTCTCTTGGGCGGACTCTCCTTTGGGCGAACGCGGACAGGCTGTTTGCATACAAAGAGTGCGCAAACCCTCTTTTAAGACAAAAAATTATTTGGGAGACGAATAAGTACGGTGCAAAACTCTCTGAAGACAGGCCGGCAACCAATCGCGTATGCGTGGCAGCGCGAAAGGAGTTCGCCGAATGAAAGTATGTGTGATTCCCCGACAGCAGTCCGCCGTTTATTTGCGAGTGGTTAAAATCATAAACAATGGCACAAAAATGTCGCGTTTTGAGTCTGAAAGAGAATAGTGATGTTGTGGAAGTTTGTAATTTGATAACAATAATTTGGGCGAGTTCATTAACATTGATAGCAATGTGCTATTAGAAGATGATAGTGACCCCATTCCTACCGATTATGCAGTCCAAACTGAAACCACATCACTATCTGACGACTTTGATGAAGAAATTGAGTGCGGTAATCAAACAAATGTCACCAATTATCAACAAGCCATTAGTATGGTAAAGGAATTATAAGAGTATGTAAAGAATCGAGGTGACTCTACAGCAATGGAATTGTTATCAGACTTGGAATTACATTTTCTAGATTGCAAGTTTAAAACGTGAACACGTCAAACTACGTTATTAGATTTTTTTAGTACCAGATCCTAACTAAAACTAGTGTATTTTTGTTATGTTATGTTTATTTGTACATACATGTACATAGTAATAATTGTGCATTTACATATTACCTAATAACAAATTTCCCATGGGCGAACACCTCTATTAGGTGACCACATTTGGATGTTTATTTGTATATACATATACATAGTAATAATTGTGCATTTACATATTACCTAATAACAAATTTCCCATGGGCGAACACCTCTATTAGGTGACCACATTTGGACGGTTCCGTAGGTATCCGCCTAAGAGAGGTTTCACTGTACACATCAATATTAATTTATAATTTTCATAGGTTTCACTTATAGAGGAAAGGAAACATCTCCAATTTATAACATAACATATATATTAAAACACTTTTAAACCATAAATAAATCAAAAGTGTCTTACAATTGTTATTTGGGCTCATCGAGGGACTAATCCGAGTTACAATATTATTTCAGTTTATCATTTTTACTACCTACGTAATAACGTAAAATGACTTCATATGAATCTCCAAATTATATTAACTTCATAACGTTCCAAGAAATTCACTGGAAATCTACTCTAATATTTAAAGAGACTTACACATCACATGCATAACCCTTATTTGCGAAAGGCAACGTAGTAGCTACTGTGAAAGTTGAGAAGATCAACATTAAAATCTGCATACCTTAATTTAATTGAAGCAATGCTGCCATGTAACTACATAATTTTACGCGAAACCGTATACACATTTCAGATTTAAGATAGGCAGTAAAAATATTTATGTAAAATTACCATAAACTCCATTGGTATTACCATGGTAATACATAATGGCTTGGATCCAGTGACGTATCTCGAAAATTGTTATGGACGGACCAATTTCCAGATGTGAAAATGATGCAAAAATAGTATATTAAAGTACAAGTTTTATAAAGCATGATATTTTAGCACGCGTCCATGTTATGAAACGAGCCGCTTGCTATAATAGCTTTATAAAACATGTACTTTATACTACTTTTTCTATTTTGTGTATTTTTTAGTAAAAAAAACACATAATTAAATGCCATAAAAATTTTGTAAATTTGTATGTTTAAATTTTATGTTGGCAATAGTCAAATTATTTATCAAGTGAGCTTTGATAAATTATACGTGTCCGCTATTTTATCGCGAATATTGAAAGCTTTCTTAAAATTAATCAATAATGGATCAAGAAGATATTATTAATTTAACTCCTCCTGAGTTAAGGGAAATTGCAAATAATACATTGGATCAACTTTTACCAAGAAAGTCCAAGAAAATATACGAAAAAGACTACAAAACCTTCACAACCTGCTGTACTACGAAGGGTATTTCTAGAAGTAGTGCAAATGTTCTAATCGCTTATTTTGAGAAAGAAAGTAAAACTAAGAAGTCGTCGACTCTGTGGTCTTTATACTCAAAATTAAGAGCTTGCATTAACATTTATGAAAACACAGATATAAGAAATTATGCAAGACTTCAAGCCTTTTTAAAAAGGCAATCTGAGAGCTACAAGGCCAAAAAATCTTCCATTTTAGATTTAGCGGATATCAATAAGTTTATAACTGAGGCTGAAAATAGCATTTACTTAGGTTTAAAGGTAAGAAAATTGTACAGTACCTACCTATACATTCATTTTTATATACTCGTTTCCTGCTTACTTGTTTTTACCCAACGAAGGTGGAGAAATTACATATTTCTAGTGTAATGTATGTACAACCTACAGAGCTATCTTAGAATATTTTAGGTTTACTTATGGGGTACAATGGAGCATGCCGAAGAGAAGAACTCGCCAATATGGATGTGAAAGATATTAAGTTTAAAAACGATTCCATAATAGTAAATATTCCTAAAACAAAAAAAATATTTCAAGAATGTTTATTATAATGGACACATCATGGATTAAATTGATTAAATAATATGTTCAATTACGTCCAAAAAATGTAACAACATCTCGATTCTTTCTTACCTATAGAAATGGGTGTTGTAAAAACTCACCAGTAGGCATAAATACGATGGAGAAAATTCCAAACCTTATTGCAAAGTATCTTCATAAACAAAGTCCAGAATGTTTTACTGGACACTGATTTTGACGTTCCAGTGTGACCGAGCTTGCTAACAAAAGAAGCGATTTAGTCACAATAAAAAAACATGGGGGATGGAAGTCTTCCGCCGTTGCCGAAGGGTACATTGAGAGTTCACTTAAGACAAAAAAAGATGTAGCACAACTACTATCTTCTGTCTTCACATCGACAATACAAAATAATGAAAGTGCTACATTTTCTGCTGGAACATCAACAAACGAAAACACTATTTTACAACCAGTTCTTAATAAAAATGGATTATTGGATCCGCAAATAAGGATTAATCATGAACAAATCGTTTCAAACACACAAACTATGCCCGATTTTAAAATTAACGCTGCAGACACAAGTACGGTCACAATAAATGTTTATAACAACTGCACTTTTAATAATAAATAAGTATAATTAGTGTACAGTGTATTTATTAGCTTTAAATTGATATCTTTGTAAGAGAATATATTATTTGTTCATTTAAACTTGTGATTGTGAGGTTAGTTTACGAATTGTTTCTTATGCAACCAAACATACACAGCAGTACCACCAACCGTTTAAAATGAAAAAAAAAAACGGTATCGAAACAAGGTTATTACGATACTGAAAACGATATCGAAAAAGCATTCATAAGAAACCAAAATAGAAAAACTCAGTTATGTCCTTATCGGATTACCATACTGAAAGAAAAACTTGTTCTTTTTTTTGCTATAAAAATAATAAATACGTAGTACGGATTATTAATGAAAAATGTAATTATTACTATATTTTATAGGAAATCGTACAAATAAAATCTTTACTATAGTGTTTTTTTCGTGCATTCCAAGGGCGCTTATTCAGCATTTACAAATATCTTTTAAATAATTTTTACACGGCAATTCAGAAGCCGCGACGAACAAAAATGAACACGAACAATTGTATGAAAATCCCCAATAAGCCCCCTTCCTCGGAAATAACATTATTATCGTCATATATTCTCATCTCGCGGATCCGAGAGATTTCTGCTCTCTCATTGAATTCGTTTCATTATTAGAATTTACCGGAATTTCTGTTGCCTGAGTTTAAACATTGTTATCAGAAATTAGTTTGTTAAAATGTAATGAAAATCGAGGCTCGGGAATCGGCAGTGTTGAGGTGTATTTGTAAAGTGTTTACAATGAACCGGTAAAGATCACGGTTGGTGGAAAGATTTTTAACGGAAACGTAATTAAATAATTCGAATTGAATGGTGCTATTAAGAAAAAGAAGAATTTTCGATTGGTAAGGCTATCACCACCTGCAGCCCAGTTTCGAACTCTTGTTCTTGTCAGTACAGATGAGTACATGGACATGGTACCTAACCATTAAAAAAATTTAATTCACGCTCTATTATGGACCCGAACCCGCATTGCTTTTATACAGGGTGTTATGGAAATGGGTTATTATATTTAAACCCGCAAATTCTGATATGAAAACAAATTGAAGAAAAATAACCATAAATGGCTCTAAGAGATGTATAAACCACCTTATGTCAAACCCGAATAACCACGTGGTAGACACTGGCGAGATATGTCAACAATCTAATAGAGTAGGTTAAGTTTTCCATAACACCCGGTATTTATATGATATTACCACCTAACAAGCAAAGTGGACTTCTGTGTTTTTATTTTAGTATCAAAAGTGATCATTAAACAGATGTTTTCCTAGATATCGATGGGTTTTTGACAAAACGTCGTAAGCGACTAATTTTTAAAAAATTCATCTAAGAAATTCGATTTAATCAAATAACGTCTGTTCAGATTGTGTGGGACTACTAGGAGATGGCGCTGCGCGCTGTATTTTGTCGACTACCGTCGATAGTACGGCGTTAAGTTAAAAGTCCTCTCTGATGATGGGTATGTACACCTACCCTGTACTGACGAGAACAAATAAGTTCGAAACCGGTCTACAGGTGGTTGCATCCTATCAATGGAGAGGGTTTCCTTTCCTTGGTAGTGCTATTCAATCTGAATTAGTATTTTAAAGTGCTACTGTGTAGACAAAAATACGCCCTTATTGTATAAGGATCATCGGGTGGTCTGGAAATAATAATTTTCCATATTGCTATTTTAGACTAATTTTTTAATTACTACTTTAAAATTTCAGTCACATTCCTTACGATGTTTTGCCAAAACACCCATCAATATGCATTGTTTTTAAATTAAAGTTTGTGTTGAATTTGCCGTAACCCGATATTTAAAAAAACACAGATACGACACTGACAAGTCAAAAGGTTATGTAAGAAAGCGGAGAGAATAAGTTAGATTTTTCGAGCAATAGCAACAAGGCCGGGGTGTTCGGCCCTAATGGCATTCCGAGTCACGGAACTCGCGTAAATATAAAGGGAATTTGCATGGGAAATTATCATAAAAAGCAGCCAAGGAACGGTGAATTTGTTGTGACTTTTTGATTCGGAGTGATAATGACGATTTATGGCGGGTAGATGCAATTTTCGATTGTTGAATATCAGCCAAGGTGAAATCGGGGTGGATGTGTGATTAACGATTAAATTTAGTACGATATTGTCTCGAATTCTTTCTTTATATTTTCGAAAGGTGGCTCTCGGGGAACGTTATTGTGCAAACATTAATTACAATTATATACACGGTGTTCCTTAATTACGTGCTAATATTTCAGGGTGTGATTCCTTAGGTCATTTTATAAAGAAAAGTTCATATGAACATATGTCCGCAACGGCTTAAATTTTTTGCTACAAGGTATTGAAATTTTGTTTTTTAAATGGTTATTTTTTAATATCTCCGAAATTACTTTAGATACTATTTTCAATTTTGGTATGTGTTAATAGGATATAGAACCACAAATTTTAGTTAGAAAAGTTATTCAATTATTCCACCAGTGGGTCCGTGCAATCATGTCATCTGATATTTTTTACAAGAAAGATGGTACGCCACTGACATTTTTCCATGCGGATATTTTTTCTGATTAGCCTGGTCAATTCTACATGAAACGGGCGGAAGCATGACGTTTACGTGAAGGTGGCCATTTCCAACAATTTTTATAAAGCAAAATTTATCATTAATTATTTTATCAATGTTAATTATATTAATGAGTTTCAATATGAATTTAGTGGTTTTAATCAAGTAATTAAGTAAAGTTGAGAACTTTCACAGGAGTTTTTGTTACGTGTAATACCGAGTCACCACCTTCTACCAGTACAGGTTCCGCCCTAAACTTGTCGGTACCATTATATGCACTTGTGATCACACCATGTTCTTTTTTCGTACCCGGATCCTCTTACCTTAACCGACACTTTACACCATATTTAACCATCACTTTTAATTCTTCATCGCTTAACTGAAAGTGACGTATTTCCTTTTAACCGATCTATATGGCAGGGCGCGCGTATTAAGATTTATAGAATACAAATCATTTATCACCTACAAGAAAAAAAAAATCAGTTTTGTACGAAATTGGAAACGTTTTCATTTTTGAGTACAAGAATAAAACATTTTTATAAACAATTAAGAGTAAAAATGTAGAAATTTCAATGATTTATGTTTGGGTGGAAATAATTGTTTTTTCTATTTTGGCAGCAAGTAGGGTTCGAATTTTAGGCTTACTTCGATTTCGTTGAAATTAGTTTTCTAGGCATTATGGATTCGACAGAAATTTTTTATAGAAAACTTTAAAATACCAACCTTTAACCTTGCAAATAGATCATTTTTACTAGATATTTATCTGAAATAGTACTCGAAAATCTATAACATGCTGACGGTGTCCTTCAACTAATTTCTAGTCACAACTATAAAACAACATAACCTCAAAATAATTGAAATATCTTCCAGTTTATGCTCTATTTCTAAAGTTTTATTCGATAAAGTACTATTTTTATTTTTAATTCAATATAGTATTATACATATTACTTTATATATACATATTTATAGTTACTTAGACATTTCCTGGGCATTAATTGCTATTCCTGTCAGATTCGGTGTCGACACAATATTTTGTTCAATAGTATTATTTTGAACTTTGTTCTGCTCGCACCATAACTCAAAGTTTTTCATATTCTTTTTAAAAGTTTTTCTGTAATTTCTCGTATTTCTGACTTAGTACAACTTTCTTCCTAACTCATTTTAGTCATTTTTATTAACTTTAATAATATATTTATTTTTAATTATGACTGATGGGAAGAAGCTTTGTTGTGTTCAATTCTATCATGGCATATTTGATACTAGTAACATTTTATGAAATTGTAAAAGTATTGCCAACCGAAAAAGAAAATAATTAATTCAAATGGAAAAAATCTACTATATTTTTTAAAGTTTTTCAGACTTTAAAGGCCCAAATAGAAAAAGTATTATAAAATACACGGTTCATAAGACAATTAGAGCACTTGTACTTTAGAAAACTCCCCGCTTCGCTTCGGTCGTTTCTAAATTAAACGCGTGCTCTAAGATAATGTCTTATGAAACTTGTATATATACTATTTTTAGGCGTAAAAAATGTGGCTATAATGTTTGTCGGTTTGTTCGGAAAAATCATTGCGTGTCCATCGGCCATAACCCCCGAACATCACACCTTTATGCATACACCTAAATGCGATATGGGACATGGAACATGGCCGAGCCATCGGCAGCCATATTGTTTTACAGTTTTCTTTAATTACAAGAGGCCATAAAATGCTGCGGCTGGCCCTTTGTTGGGCCGCCCCATGGGGCACCAAAGGTGTTGGGCAGCAACACGCACTTCGCGAGAAGAATATGATGCAGTTTGACGGGGTTCCATTTAGGGGGACAGGGTTGGATTGGGACAAATTTTTTTCATCATTTTTTATATTTAAATGCGAGAGGAATCTTAAATATATTTTTTCTTGAATCGACCATCTACTTACTTGGCTTAGGTAAACACCCCCAAAAAAATCTCACAGCAAAACCCAGATATGATTATTTCCACCAACCTGAATTAAATATTATAGTATTCGATACATACTTTTAATAATTCAATATCGATAGTCGTCGATCTCGATACTAGCTTATGCTCTCTACTCTAGACTAGAACATTTCGACGTTTCGAAGTTTAAGGTTATGTGACTAATATTTCAAGAAGATGAAAACAAGTCGACAATATAAATAGGAAAATTCCTCGGAAAATACATTGATATATATTTTTTTTCTCAAATCCTACCTTTAAAGTAGTTTTCCGATTGTCCTGGATAAATAATAAGAAAAATCTAAAAAATCTGAAAGAGAATGTCATTCAACCTTGACATGTATTAAAACTCATTCTCTAGTACTCGGCCTACTTAGATTTTAAAAATGTTGTGGACCAATGAGACAGTTTTACCACTTGTAAATAAGATGCTACTTTTATCAGTATAATCACATGTGAATGGCGTAAATGAAACAATTTGATTAGTCGAAACAGTATATTTGACACGTGATGGAAGTACATATTCATAAAAAAATTCATATACCAAAATGTAATACAGTATGTAGGTACACCATTTTATCAAAAAGGTCCTTCTGAACATATTGTCTCAGCGATAATCGTTTTTTGTCGTCCGTCTTAATTCAAACTAATAAAACATCAAAGAACTTCCCTTCACTGTACACCTCGAAATAATAGAAAAATTCACGACAGACGCCGCACAACAAAACGAGTCTCCGCAAGGAGATCATAATGCCCCGAGTCCATTATTATTTTTATAAAACTTCCACCAACACAGAACCTAAAACAAACAACAACTTCGGCACTCAGTTTTCGCGAATCCATGCTGCTGTTGGGAATGGAAACGGTATTTTTACAGGGGCCTTCAAAATATTTGGAAAAATCTAAAACTTTGGTTTCGGTTTCTTTCTTTCCTTTCCGTTACTACTTTATATACTCCACAAGATGGCATCATCAGATCTTTAATGTGACGTTTCGTCTTTGAGTCACCATCATCAATTTTTTTTTTTTAAATACGGGTATGGATATTTGTTTTTAATTATGAAAGATGACCTAAATAAAACTACGTTCAGCAGTATACAACAATTACTGGTTTTCCGACGTTTTGTTCCTGAAATTGACCATCTTCATTAAAATACCCCTAGTACAGGTCGACAACTTTATCTGTAGCTACAAAAGGAATGCGGGCAAGAAAATTTCTTGGGTTAACAATGTTGTCACATATATTAAATTTTAATTTAATAACATGTTACCAAGTAAACCCTAAAATTAAATTTACCCATTTAAAGTAAATTGTCATAAGTATATAAGAAACTAACATTCTATTATAGTTTCAATGTTCTTAAAACTTTCTTTTCATACTATTTATTTTAATATTTAAATGCAAAATAAAATATTTTTTTATTAAAGTACTTCTAATCTAAAAATAGGGCAACATGGTGCAATATCAACGGTAACCATGGGTAGCCGGTGGCTAGAGCTAATTTGATAGGTTTATATCCCAGACAGAGGATGACGACACGCGTCTGGTGACACGCCTATTGTGCCGGCGCGATTATTCGGCGATGTCCAATATGCTTCATCCAGTTGCGTAGTGATAGGGTTTGTTTTAAAACTGTGATAATGAATGAATGAACCTTGGTAAAACCCTTCATAATCAAACCCGTGAAGTGATTGCCAATGTGTACAGGGTGTGTGAAGAGGAATCACAAATTAATACATTTAAATTGCCACTTAAGCGAAAGCTAGAAAGGGTCGGAATGTATACGGGAGTAAGTGTGGGTGCAGTAAAAAACCTTCACAAAGAAGATACTGAAAGGAAAGAAAATAACCCGGATCAATTGTTGTCATCTCCTGTCAAAAAAAGGGTCCGTCTCTTTGCTGTCGAAAAAATCGAAGGCTTCGTCTTTGGCATTGTTAGGTGGACTTTTGAAACTGAAAGTGGTTCCAACCTTAAAAAAGTTGCTACAACAGCTGAGAAGTGACAAATTTTCCCGTGAAACTTTGAAGTGCATGTTGAAATCAAATGGATTTTATTGGCGAAAATGCCAAAATAAGCGAAAAATATTAATTGAAAGGCCTAATGGTGGTACAAATATATTCATGCCTTGAAAAAATATATATTATTATATTATTAAGATAATAATAGCACGCCCATGACTCGGTCATGTTTTCAAAGAAATTGCTTTCCCCTTACCGATACCGCGTAGCTATAGACTCGCTTGTCGACCTGTATGTTTCTATAATTTACCTTTGTTTCGAAGGAACTGAAAATTTTTAAATCATTATTATTAAGACGAAACGTCGCATTAAAGAGCTGATGATTCCATTCTTGTGGAAAATAAAAAGGAGCAATGAGAAAGTGAAATTTAATTTTGGACATCTGTTCAAACAAAGACAGGAAAAATTAAAAACCGAAACGCACAATTTTAGATTTTTCCAAATATTTTGAATACCCCTCTATTTATTTTTGCTCTTTTTGCGGCATATTATTGGGCCCATACTTACGCAACTTTGCCCCAATTTAATCGACTTCGTATCTCTTACCCTTTCCGAAATCCCAACTGTAAAGGACGAATTGGTTACACACTGTATAGGGTAGTCTGAAGAAGCAATTTCACCGTCCTCCTTTCTCTTCCAGTGCCCCCGTTCTACATAATATTAATAAAATAATTTTATGGATAATTTATTATTCAAATCTATAATCCTTATCATTCCCTTATTTTCCCCGTATCCGTACGCAGACGGCGAAGGTAGTATTTTTTCAAGAATTATCCATTATTCTTTAATGAAGTCACTTCCAATAACACAAACGTCTAAATAATTAATTCGGAGGGAGCCTCGCTCTATTCCAGACATCAGGCGGGACATATAGATTTTTCTGTCAGCCTGTTTCGGTTCGAAAACGTCTGAGTTTATATACTTTTTAATATGAATTTTAGGAAAAGTACACAAAATGTTTTAACTTATAAAAATATTTGATTTGATCAATATGATCTAGAAATTTTGAGCATTTGGAGATTTAAGAAGAAAATAAAGCGCATGCTGCAAATTAGAATTTACTTGTCAGTATGTAATTTTGTTTAAGGGGATTTGAGAAGTTAGGGAATACATCTGACACGAATACCTCGCGTTCCAACGTTAGCATGTCTGCAATATACAGTGTGTGTACTCGTATATCGCCTGGAAACGGCTTAATAATAACTTTTTGCCCCGTAATTTTTTTTTACAAAATTTGAGTATTTGGTATAGTTTATAGGGCAAGGTAATCTACTTTTACGGAAACTGTCAAAATGGCGGATGGGCGCCATCTTGGTAAAGAAAATTAAATAGGAGGAGGGATCTTGCGATACATCATTTTGAAGGTACTATCGAGTACTTTACGATGCCAGACTATTATTTCTCTATACGCAACGAAAACAAGATGGCGGCGTTTTAAAAATTGCATTAGACAAATAAATACAACTTGGCATAGTCTAGTAGGAATCAGAGATCTACACTTTCTTGCATATTTCGTGGTGCTCGAATTCAAAATGGACGATGGGCACCATCTTCATAAAATAATTTAATATTAAGTGCGGTCTTGCGACACATCATTATAAAGGTCGTATCGAGTACTTGTGAACAAATGGTGTTTTATGAATGGAATGATTTTGACTGCCTTTTAAGTTAAGCATATCTCCATAATATACAGGTTGAAACAGGAATAGTTTTTTGATTCAAACTTTAAAACACTCTGTAGTGTTAAACTTTTTATTTTTTGGTTCATTTCATACTTTAATTTGTAGCAGATACGATTTTTTTAAAGGAACAAACTCGTATTGTATCAATTTCCACACATGACAAGAACGTAAACTTAAGATTACGAGAAAGGCGTGAATGAAAACCAACTTAAAAAATAACATAGACCCAAGTAACGGGTGTTTCCCCCACGAGCACGAATGATAACTGCAATACGCCTTAACATTTTTTTTTTCTATGATCAAACACAAGCACTATAGGAAAAATCCTTTAGTGCACTTTAGGAGTGGTGCGTGTGCGCAAAAAGCGATTCACGTTGGTTTTGAATCGTTGGAGGTTATATTCGTTGGGAAAAACGACCTCGGTGAAGGAATTCTTAAATAATGAAGTTCGAGGAGTACTAAGCTTAACCAAATATGGATGGGCGGCAGTAGTTCGTCGTGTATTTCTGCTATTCGCCGCTCTGGGCTGAATTAAGAGGGCAATGTCAGCCGAGCACTTTCCATGAAAATATCTGTAAAAGAGAGTCAAATACCCAACCTGTCTTCGATGTTCTAGGCTGTCGAGGTTCTTCGTCAGCTCGTGGTCTCCGATCAGACGAATAGCCCTCCTTTCGATGGAATCCAGTTGTCGAAGAGTATGTTTGGGTGCAGAGCTCCAGACATGAGAGCAGTACTCTAGTGATGGTCGAATCTGGGCTTTGTATAGTGTCAAAAGTTGTTGAGGTGTGTACAACTTTCTGGTTCAGAAGAGTACACTGTCACCCCAAGCTAAAATTTCTTCCAGGTCTTTGTTGAGGCATAATACTTCATGCTGTCTTCGAAGATGTGCGTCGATAGCCGATGTTTGTGCATTCAAAGAGAAAGATGAGATAAGTGTGCTATCGTCAGCAAAACTAAATATCGGATTTTTAGTTTTCACTAGAAGGTCGTTAATGTAGAGTAAGAAGAGAGTGGGTGACACCTTCAATGAGGTTCCGTATGTCATTCTGGTTGATTTTCTGTCATTCTTCAACAAGCTCGATGGCGCATCTGGTGTTGTGTCTCACGAGATGCATGCGCTACCAACTGTCTGCGATATAACCAATTAAATTAGCGCTAGCTACCTGTAACCATTGACAACGGACTATGTTGTCATATTTTGAGATTAAAAGTACTTTAATCAAAAAAATATATTATTTTGCATTTAAATATCAAAATGAATAGTTTGTAAAGAAAGTTTTAATAATATTGAAACTATAATAGAATATAAGCTTTCTTATACCTATTATAATTTATTTGAAATGCGTAAATGTAAATTTAGGTTTTTCTCGGTAAGCGATTATTAAATTAAAACAACATTGTTAACGCCAGAATTTTTTTTGCCCGCATTCCCTACGTAGCTACAGATAAACTTGTCGACCTGTATATATCCGCTGCCATAGCTCCTCAATTGACCATTACCAAGCCCGTCCCTGGAAATTGTATTGTTTCTTTAAAAAAATCGTATCTGCTACAAAAATTAAAGTATTGAAACGAATCAAGAACGAAAATGTTACTTGATAATTAAATGATGACAAAATAAAAATATTTATATCATTACTCTACCGAGTGTTTTAAAGTTTGAGTCAAAAACAGTTGTATGTAACCTGTATATTATGAACATATTCTTAATTTTCTTGAAGTCTCACACGGGATGGATCAAAAACCGCCAACGGTGTGGGCGCAGGTATATTTGGGGAAAGGCCCAGGATGGACATGAGCATTCCTCTGGGGACCTACGCCACAGTATACCAAGCGGAAGTCCATGCCATACAAGCATGTGTACTACAAAATCTTGAAAAGGGCTACCACGACCAAAAGATTTACATCCTTTCGGACGGCCAAGCTGCTCTTAAGGCTCTGAACTCCAATTGGTTTAATTCAAAACTTACACTGGAGTGCCATACCAACCTAAAAGTACTGGCGGCCAGGGGGAACAAGGGGGAACTCTTGTGGGTCCCTGGTTACTCCGGGATATTAGGAAATGAAAAAGCGGATGAACTAGCGAGAGCCGGATCTGCCCAAAGTCTCAGGGGCCCCGAACTGGCCTTTGGAATATCAAAACAGGGAACAACAACAACATTAGATAGATGGTCGAAAAAACAACAGCTATATCTCGATGGCAAGAGTTACTTGGTCAAATGCACTCACGGGCCGTAATTGGAAAACCATCGAAGATACTATCGAATGGGATGCTAGCCCTAACACGGCCCCAGTTGAAACAAGTGATGGGTCTGCTAACAGGCCACTGACACTTGCGAAAACACCTTCAACGGATATGGATAAACAACGGATCCATTGAATGTACACTCTGCGGCGAAGAGGATGAAACCGCTTCACACATAATATACCGCTGCGTAGCGCTGTCTCGTGGAAGACAAAATATCTTCGGGAACATACAACGTGGTGACAACCTCCCACATGACAAGCTTGGTAGAAGGTTACTGGACCTCATAGAAGGAACAAACATCTTCTAACAAGATTGGGGTACACAATAAGCCGAAAGGATGCAGTGATTTGAAGTTCGGGCCTTTAAACCGACCCCCGCCTTTAACCAACCACACATGTGCGAAATTTTCCATAGATTTACCTATGATATAAAAAAAGAAAGATATAAATCGGACTTAAAATAAAACAATTATATTCACGATCAAAATCCGTGTAAATATTGGGTGTATACCCAATCGTATGATTACTTTGACTGTGAATGTATTATAGATATTATGTCTATGGCTAACGCTCCGCTCTTGGCTTTAATAACGGGTAGATTTAGACTTAGAGGTTTTAAAAATTTCTAATCATTAATATCGCAGCGACAACAAAACAGCGGCAGCGGTACACAGCTCACATATTGTTCTGTCAGAAAGTCGCTTAAGAATCGGCCTTAATAAATGGTGGGTAAAATATGAGTCGCTTAAAGAGAGTTGTTCGCTTTAAGGCCGAATTGTCCCCCTTAATTATTGCGGATGACAACGAGATAATTGGGGCCGGAGAAATATATTCGTCCGGATTTTCAAATGTCGGGGAGTTCGTTTTGGTGCATTTTGCCGTTGCTGGGTGGATACGAGGATGGTTAATAACGATAATTATTTGATTTTTCTTTAGGCGTTCATTGGTATTCTACATTTCGGTATTGGTAACAATCCACCAATCATGCATTTTTCAAAGTAAAGCAGTAGTGGCAATGTCCCGACCAATTTCGGGTTTTGGTCATCTCCAAATAACCAATCCTGGCGACAATATCTTTAAATAACTGTCATTTCGGTTCAGGTCACACGAGTTCTCTAGAAGAAGTTATTGTTTAGTTGTTAAGTTTAGTTATTGCAGTGCAATGAAAACATACACTAACTACTATTTAAATGTTTCTATAATTTGACTTTGTTTAAAGTATACTACAAATGTAAATATCACATCGATCCTTTCGATCATCTCCAAAAAAATCGATTTTTCAATTTTTAGTATACTAGAACTCAAGCAGATGCCTATGTTCCGATAAAAATTAAGTTTTAGGCGAAGGTCCATCAGCGGCCAAAATATGGCAGCATAACACTTTTGATTCAAAAATTCAAATTCAAAAATTCACGTAAGTATATTTTTATAAAAAAAAAATCGAGCATCTTAAAAAATACAAGATAGTTAAAATTTGATTTAATTTATATTTACATTAAAGGCAATTATTTCCTAAAACAATCTTATATTGCTTCTCTTTTAAAAATACATTTTTTGAGTTGTAACCCTTTTTTTCCGAAAGATCGACATGGTTCCAACCATTCAGTTGAAACGAACATGGACTCGGTATTTGTATCTGCTTTGTACACGTCAATGTGGCACCTGTTATTACGAAAACAAACACAACAAAAAAGAGATGGGGTTTCCATATGTAGAATCCCCATCTCTTTTTATCTTCTGTTTCTGTCTTTGTTAGGAAAAACAAACAATTGACGGACGTGGCTCAAAAGTCTATATTTTTATCCAGTTTACTGCTGACTTGGCATTATCTTACCATATTGAGTTAAGAATTAATATTTTTTCTACAAACAACATTTAAATTTAACACACAATCACTGAAAAACAACAAAGAATTTTATGTAACAATAACGACAAATATGACAGTTGTTAATCCGGTAGTGTCAAATGTGAAAGCAGGTATGAAAGACGGCCGTTATAATAATGGCTTTATAAAGAGTATGTACCGAACGCTCGAAAACGATGTAATGTCTAATTAACAAAATGGTTCAATAGCATCCACAGCCGAAGACAAAGCAAACTTACTTGCTGAACTATTTTCTTCGCATTCCACGTTAGATTTCCAGGGTAGAACACCACCCAACATTCCTACAGTTCAAACCGAAATGCCCTAAATCGTGTTCCGTCAGCGTCCCGTCAAACGAATCCTGAAAGGACTCGACGTCAAGAATGGTACAGACGAAATTCCTGTTATAGTTCTCAAGAGATGGTTTTCGGAAGTCCAGATCAACTGAAGATCTTCTACCCTATGTCACCCATCTTTGGAACAACGCAATCGAACATCATGGGGAGTCTCGGGCTGTTGCACTGGATATTTCTAAAGCATTTGATCGTGTTTGGCTTGAGGGACTTCTAAGTAAACTGCGATCATATGATATGCCCAGTCGATTCTGTGCATGGTTGTCTAGCATTCTTAAGGACCGCTCTCTGCAAGTGGCGATTGATGGATTTCTCTCCGACACCTTCACCATCAATGCCGGTGTTCCTCAATTGTCCATATTGTCTCCCACTCTCTTCTTACTCTACATTAACGACCTTCTAGTGAGAACGAAAACTCCGATATTTAGTTTTGCTTATGATAGCACACTTATCTCATCTTTCTCTTTGAATGCACAAACTTCGGCTGCCGACGCACATCTTCGCAGACAGCATGAAGTATCACGCCTCAACAAAGACCTGGAAGAAATTTTGGATTAGGGTGACACTAACCAAGTCGAATTTAACGCTAAAAACACCCAGGCAGCAGTTTTCTCTAAAAAGGTTAACATTACAGAACGGGATATAGTCATGGACGGACACGCAATCCCACTGGCTTCATGTATTAATTTGCTGGGCGTCAATCTGGGAGGAAATATGTCTTGGCATAACCACGTTGTGGCAATCGCCAAGATAGCTTCTCCGAAACTTGGTGTACTCTTCCGAACCAGCAAGTTGTACACACCTCAACAACTTTTGACACTATACAAGGCCCAGATTCGACCATCACTAGAGTACTGCTCTCATGTCTGGAGCTCTGCACCCAAACATACTCTTCGGCTACTGGATTCCATCGAAAGGAGGACCATTCGTCTGATTGGAGACCACGAGCTGACGACGAACTTCGACAGCCTAGAACATCGAAGACAGGTTGAGGATTTCACTCTCTTTTACAGATATTTTCATGGGAAGTGCTCGGCTGACCTTGCCCTCTTAATTTCGCCCAGAGCAGCGAATATCAGAAATACACGACGAACCACTGCCACTCATCCATATGTGGTTAGGCTTAGTACTCCTCGAACTTCATTCTTTCATCTGGAGGACTTCATCCTTATGGAACGACCATCCCGAGGTCGTTTTTCCCAACGAATATAACCTCCAACGATTCAAAACCAACGTGAATCGCTTTTTGCGCACACGCACCACTCCCAGAGTGCCCTAAAAGATTTTTCCTATAGTGCTTGTGTTTGATCATAAAAAAAAACGGCAAAGAAAAATTATACTAATTTTCAGAGCTTTGCCTGTCTAATGCATTGCTCAACGGATAGCCAATTTAATGCTGCTAACATGTCTCTTATTGGAGTATACCTATCACAGTTTAACACAATTCTCATTGCATTATTTTGTTGCACTTGTAGCTTAATAATATTAGAGAATTTCATTGATTTACTAAAAATGTCTTTTCGTCCTTTCATAATTGACAGGTTTGGCTGTTTAGAGACGGCCAAAGCCCGAAATTTTATGAAACTGCGGACTTTGGTCGTTTTAAAACGTTCATCGGTGTGTTTAATGATTTTAAGTATTTATCCTCCACTAATCCTAATTCTAAGAAAACTAAGGATGGTGAAGAACAAACCAAGAATTCCAAAGCTAAATAGCTAAGTCAATAGTTGCGTGACGAAAAAGTGCTACCGACTTTTTCTAACTGACAATTACATGTTAATAAGTTGCCTAAGTTAATACAATAATTATCGTTAAACGTTCTCTTTCTCGACGCGACAGCTCATTGTTGTGTGTGTACCCGGATGATTATAAGAATTATAGATAATTTGATGTTAATGCGTTAACAATTTGTTGTGCTTCGTTGCGAGATGGTTTGTGAGTTTATTATTTTTTGCTGTTTAAATTTTTTTAAAAAACTTAATCTTATTAAATGAGTTTTTATTTCTAGTCCATATATAGGGTGGCAATTATTAATTGATCGCTATGGGTATCTTTTAAACGGTAATTCCTTCGAAATTGGCTAAATTAGAGAAAGTGGGCAGCCTTTAAAGCTTTTTTAGAATCCACTATCGACGTGGCCGAGTTGTTTTTCATTGATTTGTTAAAAACATCTAAGATTAATTTCTTTACTAACTCGAACGGTTTTCGTTTTAGAGGAACGTCCATTAAATAAAAATTTTATATTTTTTTTTTCTTTTCTACAAAATAGGGTTTTTATTTCATTTTTAAAACTTACATATTTCGTTCTTTTAAATACGGACCTGGGTTTTTTAGTTTATTTTCTGAGAGTATTTTTTGCTCCAAATACAATGATGTATCTCTATTTACCTTGATATAGTATCGTCAGGAAAATTTTGACATTTTTCTCAGTGCGGGCCTGATTTTTAAAAATAATACATATATAATATTTGATTTGGCTGTAATTGAGCTAAAAGTAAAACTAGGACAAATCTTCCAATTTAAAAAATAATATTGACCAGATTTCACCTAAGAACAACAAAATTAAAAATAGGTACAATTTCAAACATTCAACCGCGTACAAAAAATGGTCATGTAATAACATGGTGAGGCACGCTATTGAACAAATGAAGAAAAGATCAAACCATTGTATTGAAAATCAAGGAGGCCATTTCGAGCTATTAACGAATTGGCATTACTACATACAATATTTAATTATTTTTTATACCTATTAACTCAAAAAATTTTCATTCTTAAAATAAACTGGTAAATATTTAGCAGTATTAATACAGTACATAATTATGATCAAACAACACTATAGGAAAGATCCTTTAAGGCACTCTGGAAGTGGTGCGTGTGCGAATAAAGCGATATACGTTGACTTTGAAGCTTTGGAGGTTATATTCGTTGGAAAAAACGACCTCGGAAAGGTCGTTCCATAAGGATGAAGTCCTACAGATTAAATAATTCTTAAATAATGAAATTCGAAGAGTACTAAGCTTAACCACATATGGATGGGCGGTAGTGGTTCTTCGTGTATTTCTGGTATTCGCCGCTCTGGGCGGAATTAAGAGAGCAAGGTCAGCCGAGCACTTTCCATGAAAATGTCTGTAAAAGAGAGTCAAATCCCCAACCTGTCTTCGATGTTCTAGGCTGTCGAGGCTCCTCGTCAGCTCGTGGTCTGCGATCAGACGAATGGCCCTGCTTTCGATAGAATCCAGTAGCCGAAGAGTATGTTTGGGCGCAGAGCCCCAGACATGAGAGCAGTACTCTAGTGATGATCGAATGTGGGCTTTGTATAGTACCAAAAGTTGTTAAGGTGTGTACAACTTTTTGGTTCGGAAGAGTACACCAAGTTTCTGCGAAGCTATCTTGGCGATTGCCACAACGTGGTTATGTCAAGAAATATTTCCTCCCAGATTGACGACCATGACTATATCCGGTTCTGTAATGTTAAACTTTTTAAAGAAAACTGCTGCCTTGGTTTTCTTAGCATTAAATTCGACTTGGTTACTGTCACCCCAATATATTAAGTACATTAAGTTCTTAATTGAAACCGATATGTCTTTGCTATATACAAATCAAATACTTAGTTTAAGAATTTTACATTTCGTGCAAATATTATTTTTTTCCGTGTATAAAAATTACAATTCATTTGTCCTTAATGGCTTAACAATTTGTTCTGCTTCGTTAGTAGATAATTTGTGGTTTGGTTACTTCATCTTATGGTATTTTATTTTAATTTGAGATCACACCACAAACATTCATTAAAAACAAATGGGCCACGTGCTCCAGTAAATATTGAATTAGTCAGTCATGAAAAATGACGATTTTTAAATGTATGTGATTTTTTTTTATTATATTCACTCTTTAATAAACGAGCATACCAAATTACAGTTTGCATATTACATTATTTTTGATATTTAAATTATACTATTTTAAACTTTATTAAACTTTTTCATTTCGAAGGCTGAAATATATGCAAAGTACAGTAATTTTTATTACCCAACCCATATTTTTATCTACATAAAGATTGTAAAAATTTTCATATAAAAATTATTTAAAGTTAAAGTCGTTTACGTGGGGTAGGGGGTGCGATCTACAAATTTTTCAGGTTTTTAAACAGAAGTACTCTGCTATATAGAATTTAATCATTAGTTTCCTTTTCTGTAGTGTTAAATATTGTATATTGAGTTATAAATATTTGTATTTTGTTTGAATAACATGTACCAGTGCTAAGGTAGTATCATTTCATCTCTAGGAGCTTGGATTCTATGTTTTGTAAGCAATCGACGTTTGTCAGAAATATTTTATTTTAAACAACAAATCATATTTTCATTGATATAATTAAATAAAATATAAAATACGTATAATTCATCATCTATCATTTTAAAATGTAATTTTACACACACAAATCAACCAAAATATATAGACAATCCGTTCGATCATAGCGCCAACGTTGTAATGTATACGAGATTAGTAGTCATTCATATTTTTGCTCCTGAATCGTAACGCAGTAGTAAAATAGAAATAGATGTTGCCAAAGTGCAGTTGGATTAGCTCAAGATTCGTTTGATACTTTCAAGTGTAATATTTTCTTAAAGAATCTTTCATCGCCTTTTCACAGTTTTTAGTAAAATTATTAGGAAATAAATTTATTTTAAGAGCAATTGCGGATTATCCTTAAACCAGTTTTTTAATTGGGATTTTGCAAGATACCTTTGCGATAATCTGGCTATGCTGCAATAATGACCGAAAGAGATGGGAAAGACTGTTTGTATTCGTTGCGTAGGCTAGAAATGTACATTTTTCTATCTGTAGCTTGTAATATCTTTGGGTATATCCAACATTGTGAGGTACGGTCTTGGACAAATGGAAAAAAGAGCGAACCGTTGTTGTATTGAAAATCAAGGAACCCAATCGAAATGACATCATTAAGTACGGGGCCTTTTTCTAAAATCGGAACCTTTCGAGGTATTAAATAAATTAATTTTAGACGTTATAACAAATCGCCCTGTATATAATGAATCACAAGCAATTCGGCAACATCGATACTGGATTCCTTGGAACTGGAACCTCTAATTGCGTCGTAGCAATTACCGTTCAGAAGATACCCATAGTGGTCAATTAAGTAGTTGCCACCCTGTATAAAACAATAAATTAGTTGGTAGCAACAAGAACTCGAAATCAATCACCTTAATGATTCCGATATTGATTCAGTCTATTTACCGAATTAACATAAAAGAGTGTACGCACGAAAGTACACAATCTAGAAACAAAAACGACTCAATATTATACAAAGGAATTATGCAGGTACATATAAAGCAAACAGACAAATGAAAGCATGGGATGAAAAAGAGAAAAACAAATATTGGACTGGGACAAACATATGAGTAAACAAAATAAAAAGAATAAGGGAGCAGAAATCCAACAAGCCGATTTGATGGTCAGTAGAATTGTTATTTGTTAACAGGGACAAAATGGTATTTTTAAAGAATAAAGTTATATTTTTAACAATGGGGGCACGTGGTAGTATTTAAAGGAGGTCAGATTAGGAGTATCCGTCAGTTAGAATTTGAGAGTTAATGGGGTACATGGAAAAAAAAATTATAGTAAAATTATTATAGTTTTCTCATACAAGGTCATGTTCTTGCATTTTGGATATTTTTTATGAAAAAAATGAGTCACGGTTTGTTCCGGGTTATCAAGAAATACACGAGGATGAAGATGAGGAAAATCTTGGTTTTGGAGAGGAAAGTGATGAGAATGCATTCTGCCTATTGCAATGAAACATCCGAAAGGTCGCGATCCGGGGAGAGCTGGATAACTTTGTTGTTTTTGGTCTCACGCTGAGTGCGCCGATCGCCATGTCCCGAAAAGATGTACACATTCGTCCTATGCAAAACATAATGCTTCTTGTATTTTAATAGTCTCTTTCAACAGTCCTTTATTTTTTATTTTAAATTAAGTAGGTCTAATATTAGGGCAAAATGACAGAGGTGTGTCATACTGCCCGATATATCAAGGTAAAATGAATAATTTCACTTATTTGTTTATAGATTTTTGCAAAACCTATGTTTTGGAGGTCTCTAAATGATATTAAACGAAACAATTTCATGCCGAAGTGTATCTAAAAATTGTGAAATATTTTTTATTTACAACCATGCATGTAATAATGACATTTCATCTTTGAAAGGTGGAACTTCCATCTGGGTGGAAAGTAAATTACTTTTTTGTAATCTTTTTAAAAATCGATATCTCAAAATAATATACGAACACATTTTTTTAAAAATGCTAATAGCTTTGCGTGTCTAGATATGTCTACTTTTTCTCTAATTGGGTTTGGAGTGGTCCTCAGCATTGAATATTGTGACGAAATCATTGATATCTTCTTTGTCTTGACATCTTCACTGAAATAAGCTAGTAACGCCGACTCAGAACCAGGATTTTGAACTTTGTTTCCCGTACACCCTCTTAATTCCGCCGAGAGCGGCGAATAGCAGAAATTCACGACGAACCACTACCGGCCATTCATGCGGTTAAGCTTAGCACTCCCCGAACTTCATTATTTAAGAATTCTTTCATCTGGAGGACTTCATCCTTATGGAACGACCTTCCCGAGGTCGTTTTTCCCAACGAATATAACCTCCAACGATTCAAAACCAACGTGAATCGCTTTTTGCGCACACGCACCAGTCCCAGAGGGCCCTAAAGGATTTTTCCTATAGTGCTTGGGTTGGAGCATAAAAAAATTCTTTGAAACAGTTATATGCCTTGTCGGCTTTTAGTTGACAGAAGATATTCTTCTACTATTTTTTGCTGCTTCTCGAATTTTTGGTGGAGTAGCAGCCAAATCAAATTCCTCATCTGATCTGAATTTTTCTGTTATTAAAATAATTTATTGGTAACTGACATGGAAACCATATTCAAAAAATGATATATGCCATCTTGATGTGTATTATTACCTACGTTATTTTACCACCTGCGGTTATTTGAAATGTCTGTCTAATTTTTCACTGGAAAAGTCAAAATGACATTTATCTTTTATTAATAATTTTAATTCAAAATAATAAGAAGTGGATGTTAGATGTGGTTGTAAATAAAATAGTATAACAAACATCGGTACGTAATATACTATTAAAAGTTACCAAATAAAATCCCCTACAATCATTATAAAGATCAAAATGTTGTTTAGGATGTTCGAAACTAATAGTGACAAGTGATATCACATTCCCTCCGACGAAAATAATACTGGACCCAATAAACTTATTGGTATATAGAAATCAAGAAAAATAAAAAAAAACTACGAAACTTCTGGGATGTGATTTGTGTCAATTGTCGGATACACAACACCAACAAAGCACGACCGCAAAATATACATTATTTGATCCCCGTGTGTGTCTGTTTGGCAACATCGAGCAAAGTGGAGCGTTTAAACGTGGACCGAAGCCACAATCGAAACGCCATGAGCTTTTCTATTAACTGGATGTCTGTCAGAGAGGTCCCCGGTAATGAATTGGACTTTTGTTTTAACTGTACAGTCGCTTTGCTAAGCCATTTCGATAATGAAAATGTGCGGTCATATGCTGCCTGAATGCCGGACAGACAGATCATATCGCCACGGCCGATCGGTAATGGAATATTTGAATTTGGGGAATATCATTAAAATATTTCAATATTGAAACAACGTTCAATTTAGGCCTATACGAGGACATACCGAAAAGTGTGGTATTATCGCAAATCACGTTGCTAAAGGTGTGAGTCCTATCATGCGACCGACGCGGGCGGGCCGGGTTGTATAAACACATTGAGCTCTAGTTTACTCTTGAACTCTAGTTCAAAGTAGAAATTTGTTGTACAACCGGTATTTTACACTGATCTCAGTTCAAATCAGGAGTTCACCAGAACGTCCACTTCTGGCGGTTCAGAAGTTGACATTATCATTATTTTATTGTTTATAAAAAATTTAATGAAATTATATCTAATGATGAAGATTTTTGCGGATACTGTAGTCAATGCTGTGAATACCGAAGAGGGAGATACCGAAAAATTCTGAAATAATTCTGATCAATTTTCCAAATGGAAAGACAATGAATATTTGCAAAGATTAAGCTTCATAAAAAACAAAGCTGATATATTTTTTATGGAATCAATAAGCTCTATCCGTTTTAGAAATGTCTTTACCAGTCTGCAAATAAAAGTTTTTAACAATATTTTATAAGCTAACTAAATAAATTATTTTCACGTTGTAAAATTTATAATATCTTTTAGTAATTACTTGATTTCACTAAATTTATTAGAAATTCTAACTATAGTTTCTTGTAAATTATCGTTACAATATTATTTTGATACTGATTAATAATAAAAAATATTATTAATACTATATTTTATAGTAAATTTTACAATAAAATCTTTACTACAATAATTTTACTATAGTCTTTTTTCCGTATAAGTATTTTCTAATATGAAGGAGGAATTCCGTTACAGACTAACATGATTTTGCTCGCGTGTACCAGTTCAAATCTATACGAAAGTGGAATTCTGCCGGTTAATAATTAGAATATGGTGAATTGACGATAAAGCCGAGACGATCTTTCACCTTAGGCTGGTGTTTTACCTCTCTATTACCGTTACCAATAAATTCGCAAATTTAACGGCGGACAAACCGAATAGAGAGATTATGACGGGCGTCCTGCGGTGACAAAGGTGATGCCGGGATAATTTCGAACACTTATTTTGCAATGGCGTGCACCAGGTGCTGGAGAAGGAAGGAATAAGCTGCCCGTACAAATGATGATGGTCGCAAAGTGCATTGGAATTCCTACTAAGAAAATGTATCGAAAATAATATCGGCATTATCATTTAAGTAAACCAATGTTACGGTATATGTAATTAAGGCTAATTTCAACCAAACCATAATATTACTAAGACCCTTACTCACTTGCAACATTTTGTTACGTGTTATTTAATGGGCTCTAAATGCTCATCACCACTAAATTAATAATAAATAATTAATAACTGTAAAAACATTATTTTTTCTTTACATTAACTCATAATGAAACAATACTCGGATATGTAAATACAGGTTATGCAAAGTTGCAGTTATTGAAAATTTTGCCTGATTTTGTCTGTATCAGAACACTGTGCGTACCCTGGAGGTGTTCATGAAAACGTTGAATTATTTTAAGAAATAATTTGTATTTAATTTTAAAATCGATAAAAGGATAAAGATCCAACTTTATCTAATTCTTAAGAAAATTACCCTCATACATTAAGCTAGAGGTGTTGTTTTCGATTGATTACATCGAAAACAACCCCTCTAGCTATCGAAAACAACCCGCCAAGTTTTTATTGTTTATTGACAAAGATAATGACACTTTTTGACGTTTAAAAACATAAATCTTATATTACAGCTACAAACTCAAATATTAAATATTATTACAATTGCATTATTAATAATTACTAATTTTTTTAGTTCTTTATTTAAAAGTTGTAATATAAAGTTGTTTTAACCATTATTCGAGTAATTTTCTCCCTAAATTACACTCGTGCATAAAACTTCTCAGATAATTTTGCATTTAAGCGTATTTCCTTTGAAAAACAACATTCGTTCATTTTCAAATTTTGTAAAATATTTCGCCAAAATATGAAAATGAACTCTTGTTGTTTTTGAACTATACGCTTTCATGCAAAATTATCGAAAATTTTTAGGCACTAGTGTAATACCCGAAAATTTCTTAATTTCATTTTAACTATAGTTTTGTCTTCTTGACCGTTTTTTCACAAATGACAGGTAGTTTGTTCCTGGGTATCGGTCAGTTTTGAAATGCAAATCGAATTTTCAGTTAACGTTTCTGTTCATTTTATTTAAACCATCGTCAGAACTATTTGAACAAAAATAAAAAAGGCGTATAAACAAAATTAAAAAGAAGCAACATTTTTTGATGGTGTTGAAAGCAAAATTCCTATTTTATGTTAGAGTTAGTCATGTTTAGAATGAAAACAAGAAAATATATAAATGACAGAAGCATTGAAATTAAAAACATTTTGTCACGTTGTTTAATGGATGTGAACTAAACTATTTTAGCAGTAGGGCAGGTTAATATTTAGTTGCAATAAAATAGAAGGTATGCATATTTAAATAATTTACATTTTGGGTTTGTTAGAACAAATATTATATATTTGAGATCGGAAGAAAAGGCGCCATCTAATGCGCTTCTGATATATAGAGTGTCCCATTTAAAACATAATAATAATTGCGTATCGGTGTGACATATGACACCTACTGTAATTTTTGACAACACTCATAAAAACTTGGCTAAAAATGTTACATCTTGTTTTTTGAACGAACGCGCTAACTGACAGAACAAAAAAGTTACAGGCTCTTAAAAGTGGGACAAACTAAATTGATAACCCTGTACAACCTCCAATCAAATATCACATTATGTGTTGTTCTTAAGAAAGTTAAAGGGTTTGAAAAACAAATAGCACGGCACTGAACGCAAAGCCTACCACTAAAATTCATCGTCTCTAGGAAGTTAATATAGTTCCACCCGCAACGCAACGCGAATTGTCATGCAAATGGCGGCATTAAGGAACATTTTGTGTATCCTGAACAAAGATTCATGCCTTGTGTACAATATTATGCATGTTTTAGTTCCATCTCTTTTAGTCCGTTATACAGGTTTCACGAACAGAACGTTTTAAAAGAAGTGGAGAATTTGCATTTTTGACGAACGTAAAATTTATTTCTATAACCAGTTGGAAAAATGAATATTTTGTAACGAGTATTCTTGCAGGACGACTATTACAATGAGGCGCCTAACGCACGGGAAAGAGAATGTAATATAACAGCTATAAACTAAATAGAGAGAAGCAAAATTCCCCCGTCGTATCTTAAAGCACATTGATTCTCCTTCAAGAATCTACCAGTACGACGCGACGCTGTCATGTGTTACGTCCGGAGAAAGGGAAAGCCTGCAAGCGGCTCATGCTTATCGACGCAATGTTGCCAGGTCAAAAATTAAATAATCACTGCCACAGAATAATGTTTCAAGAATTCACTAAAATTTTCTACCTAATTTAGGTTGGTTGGTTTGTTAAATGCCGCGGTCTTCACTGCAGCCTTCTGGCTTATTGTGTACCCCGATCTTCTTGTTGTTGTTCCTTCTATGAGGTCCAATAACCCTCCAGCGAGTCTGTCATGTGGGAGATTGTGTCCACGTTGGATGTTCCCGAAGATCTTAAGTCTACTACGAGACAGCGCTTCGCAGCAGTATATTATATGGGATGCAGTTTTATCCTCTTCGCCGCAGTTTCTGGTTACGCCACTGGTTTAGGTATTGTGCATTGAAGACTTAGCAACAACACGAAGGTATTTAACGAAATTAAATGGTAAAGCAATAGATTTAAATTTTAAAATATGTATACAGGGTGTTCCTTAATGACGTGCTAAAATTTCAGGGTGTGATTCATTAGGCCGTTTTATAAAGAAAAGTTCATATGAACATATATCCGCAACTGCTTAAATTTTTTGCTACATGGTTATTTTTTAATATCTCCGAAAGTACTCAAGATATTATTTTCAATTTTGGTATGTGTTAATAGGATATAGAAACCACAAACTTTAGTTAGAAAAGTTATTCAATTGTTCCACCAGTGGCGTCCCTGCAAACATGTCCTCTGATATTTTTTACAAAAAAGATGGTGCGCCACTGGCATTTTTCCATGTGAATATTTTTCCTGATTAGCCTGGTCAATTCTACATGAAAACGATCTCTGTGGTTTTTCTCGTCACCGTTCTTGATTAAAACAATTAAATTCAAATTGCTTGATTTAGCAGTATTGACGAATATTTTTTGAACACATACATCTAGTTATCCTCGAATAAATGACGTTTTTACAAACTTCATTTTGTTGACTTAAAGTAAGTTGTTGGTGTTCCAAACCATCTCATAAGTATTGTTCCTACGATTTTTAGTGTTTCATCGAATTAATTTTTTTTTCGCTGTTTTTTTTCGAATATGGTGAATTATACGAATGCGGAAATAGCGGTAACGCATTTTGGCCATTTCCAACAATTTTTATGAAACAAAATTTATCGTTACTTATTTTATCAATGTTAATAATAATGAGTTACAATATGAATTTAGTGGTTTTAATCAAGAACGAGCGATAGAGCGTTTTCATGTAGAATTGACCAGGCTAATCAGAAAAAATATCCACATGGAAAAATGTCAGTGGCGTACCATCTTTTTTTGTAAAAAATATCAGAGGACATGTTTGCAGGGACGCCACTGGTGGAACAATTGAATAACTTTTCTAACTAAAATTTGTGGTTCTATATTCTATTAACATATACCAAAATTGAAAATGATATCTAAAGTACTTTCGGAGATATTAAAAAATAACAATTTAAAAAATAAAAATTCAATATCCTGTAGCAAAAAATTTAAGCCGTTGCCGACACATGTTCATATGAACTTTTCTTTATAAAATGACCTAAGGAATCACACCCTGAAATATTAGCACGTCATTAAGGAACACTCTGTATAATAATTACAATTTGGATGTGAATGTGCGTTTTTTAAAAAGTATGTATCTGTCAGCGAGAGGAGAGTGTGAAAATCTCCCTACCGTGGCAAAGGGGGAAATCAAATATGTAATTATATTAAATAAAATGGGAACCGTTTATTTACGACGCATAGTTTTGACCCTGACATAACAAACCTATGAACCAAACATACGTCAGCATATTAAGTTATTGCTGCCAATTCAATTTCAGAACAATAAAATATTTCATTTCTTGCACTAGTCATAACGTGTTGTAACCCTATATCGACCCATAGAACGCCTCCTTTGTTTATAGTAAATGTATCCTTTATTTTTAATTTCGACAGTCCTAACAAGTTGGCGAGGATTATTGCACGATGCACGGCATAGAACTATCAAATTTCTGCAAATAAACCAGCTTGACCTCAGGAAAAATGACTAAATTACAGATATTTTTCATTCTCCTGTGTAAATATCGACTTCTTAATTTAGCTTGGTGTTAAGGCTGCAGGAGAAGAGTTTTTACTTTTCTCCTGTCATTCTTGCGTCTTTTCGAATTAGGGGGGGTACTAAGCCGGCAGAGGTTCGTTTTGTCTTTTTGCTATGCTAATTAGGCGGGAAATGTCAATCGAACATTTTCCATGGAAATATATGTAAAATAGAGTCAAATTACCAACCTGTCTTCGATGTGGTATCGACCCACAGGGGTCTATGACAACCTGCAAGGGGTGTACGTCAGCGAAAAAAAAATTTGGGGGTCCATGAAATGAAAATGGGGGTCCACGATAGTGGATCTCAACATGCTGCCGACGCACATCTTCGCAGACAGCATGAAGTATAACGCCTCAACAAAGACCTTGAAGAAATTTTGGCTTGGGGTGATAGTAACCAAGTCGAATTTAACGCTAAAAAACCCAAGCAACAGTTTTCTCTAAAAAGGTTACCATTACAGAACCGGATATAGTCATGGACGGACACGCAATCCCATTGGCTTCATCTATTAATTTGCTGGGCGTCAATCTGGGAGGAAATATGTCTTGGCATAACCACGTTGTGGCAATCGCCCAAATAGCTTCCCAGAAACTTGGTGTACTCTTCCGAACCAGAAAGTTGTACACACCTCAACAACTTTTGACACTATACAAAGCCCAGATTCGACCATCACTAGAATACTTCTCTCATGTCTGGAGCTCTGCACCCAAACATACTCTTCGACTACTGGATTCCGTCGAAAGGAGGGCCATTCGTCTGATTGGAGATCACGAGCTGACAAAGAACCTCGACAGCCTAGAACATTGAAGACAGGTTGGGGATTTGACTCTCTTTTACAGATATTTTCATGGAAAGTGCTCGGCTGACCTTGCCCTCTTAATTCCGCCCAGAGCGGCGAATAGCAGAAATACACGACGAACCACTGCCGCCCATCCATATGTGGCTAAGCTTAGTACTCCTCGAACTTCATTATTTAAGAATTCTTTCATCAGGATGACTTCATCCTTATGGAAAGACCTTCCCGAGGTCGTTTTTCCCACCGAATATAACCTCCAACGATTCAAAACCAACGTGAATCGCTTTTTGTGCACACGCACCACTCCCAGAGTGCCCTAAGAGATTTTTTCTATATTGCTTGTGTTTAATCATGAAAAAAAAATTATAAAAGTACCTATGAAGTAAAAAATGTATTATATATTATGTTTATAAAATTGTGTAAGTTGTAGGATATGTAGGCATTCCCTTTCTGGTCGAAATACATTTTGAACTTGTAAAAACCTGCACATAATGGATATACCAGTATCATCTTGTTACAAGCAAAAATCAATATCAGGTAAGTAGGGGGTCTACCAAAAACCAAAAAACATGGCCAGGGGTCCACGACACAAAAAAGGTTGGGAATCTCTGTTCTAGGCTGTCGAAGCTCGTGCTCTTCGATCAGACGAATGGCTCTCCTTTCGATGGAATCCAGTGGCCGAAGAGTATGGTTGGGTGCAGCCATGAGAGCAATATCCTAAAGATGAACGAACCTGGGCTTTGTGGAGTGTCAAAAGTTGTTGTGGTGTCTGCAACTTTTTGGTCCGGGTTTGTTCGAAGCTGCTTTGGCGATAAAGCGATTGCCACAATGTAATTATGCCAAAACATATTTCCTTGTTCCTCGGTTCTGCAATACTAACCTTTTTAGAGAAAACTGCTGCCTGGGTTTTCTTAGCATTAAATTCGACTTGGTTACTGTCCCCCCAAGACAAAATTTCTTCCGTTCCTTCCTGTGTGGTCATTAATGTACAGAGTTGTGGATATTTGAGTGATTAATGGTTATTTCTCTTACTTCCTATACTGTTTAATGTATAAAAAGTGGACTAGGCACAGTTATTTTTATGTATTTCTGATAGTGCTGCTAAAAATAACAATGACAAATCGTGTTCCACATACAATTTTTATGGGACGATATATAATATCCCTTAAAATCCACCAAATTCCTACACCCTTCAGGTATCAGTTTGTTCTTTTATCGTCTATAAAACGAATTTCAAAGCTTTCGTGCTACACCCTTAACTCTTAACTACACAGTAGACCGTTTTTAGTCTTATTTTTCTACGTTTAAACACGACACAAAGAATGTACACAGTATCGCGTGCTCCGCAGCAATAAAGATTTCTCATGTTACCACCATAAACATAATAATTTTATTAATAATTTTCGTTCTTTTTTTGGCCTCATTTTACTCGACTCTGTGCGAGTTAAAGGAAACGCATTACGTGTGAACTATTTATTTTCATTAAGGAATAAGATAACGTATTGGTGGTAATTTTACTTTTACGGCTTGTTTTTATGGAATTCTCTCAGCACACTGTCGTAAATAAAAGGTCAGGTGGGCGCTACAGCAGACTAAAACGAAAATAATTAACAGTATGTACGATAATGACTTAATGCCGGTTTAATTGAAATATGTTTCTACTTATTTCGGAGGTAACAACTCCCATCTTCAGTTGTCCAGACTGAAAGAACAATATTGCTTTAACAAATTCAAAACCAGTCCAGTCCCAGGGTCCCAGTCTTGTTAGAGAAGACTTGGTCCACCTGTGAGGTCCAACAGTTTCCTGCCAAGTTTGAATACAGGGTGTTATGGAAATGACGTATTATATTTAAATGGGTGACTCCTTGGGTGTCCTAGAGAAGCGCTACCTATATTATTTTTTTTAAATCGATCGTTTTAAAAGTGGGGTAACAAACACTCTTACTCACAGGTCAGTCCGCGCTACTGTACAACATTTCACACCCAGAGCCAATGGCAATGTTGCCAAACTTAATGTAAAACTGAAATTCCATATAAAATTATAAAAATAAATTATTTTCTACCTACTTGTATTTATCCTTATACCTAAAGAGCGAGGAAATCCAGGCACAAACACAATCAGTTTTTTTTTCTTTTTCATAGGAACACTCCTGGAAACACTTTATGTACACACAGTAATAGTGAAACAGAACCGATAGTTAGCTTTTGAAAATACAATAATACAGATTATTAGATTTGATACAAGCGACGAAATTTGACGTTCAGAAGAAACGCGTCAATAAAAACAATATTCAAAGATTATTTATGGACGGGCAAGATACACGCGTAAACCGAAAAACAGAGCGGATTGCTGAGAGTGTGTTGGTGATCGAGGAGACACAACGTATCCGACCGCTGGTTGGTCTTCAACTAACAGACGCAAGCGTGCGTGCGGCGCTATATGAAACTACTTCGCTCAGCCGATGTAAGGCGTCAAGAGGTCATTGGCATTTGACCTAGTGACGTACGTGGCTATCACTATTCCATATGTTTTTTCGGGTTGTTTAAAACATAGTCCGTCGTAAATGAAAAACGTATTACAGAATGGCAAAGTGTTTAAATTATTTTATTTTGTGTAAAGAGTTTAAGGTGTACATATGACAACACCGGCCAGAATTCCTTGATTGCTTACATGTATCGCAGTGCCACACAGGTGATTTTCTGGTTTGACGTCAGGTCACTTTTAACGCTGAATGAATTGAAAGCGCCATTTATGGGTATTTTTCTTCAATTTGTCTTTATCTCAGGAATTGCCGGTTTAAATATAATACGTCATTTCCATAACACCCTGCGAGTCAGCGTTTTATCATCTACGCTGCATAGCCTGCATACAATGGGCCCATTGTAGATTCCTATTCGTTAAAGGTGATTTCTTAAGTGAGAATGGTCTTTCAACTGATTGGTTTGCGTTAGATGTAGCATTCTAGTTGATAGTTCCAATTACGGCCCGTGCGTGTGTTTGACCAGGTACCGTTCCATCAAGATAGATGTTGTTGGCCTATCAGACCGGAATGCATATAATTCTAACCCATAGATATGCTACAGTTACCGTACAGCCTAAAGGTTGCGCTTTGACGTAAAGAAAAAGTTTATTTCAGTGTGCTGAACCACGAAATGTCTGCTATACTGAGATTAACTTATCGAATAACTTTGATTAACCTCCATCTAAGTCTATCCGAGACATCCTCTCTGTGTTCACGGCCTTTATGGAACGCCTAACAGGGTTAACCCAGACTCGGCGGGCAATAACTAACCCGAAATTTATTCGGGACATGCACAAAATATAAGCCAAGCCCGATCGATGTCGCAGCTCTCCCGAAATGAACCATTAGTTCTCTCTCCGTGCTCCTTTAATGCCTTTATGGCTCACTTAGGCCCGTTTTTCTCCCCCTCGTGGAAACGGTTTAATCTGAAACCGCTGATTTTTCGGCTGCATCTGCAACTAATAGCCGGGGACATTTTTTTCTCTTGATCGAGGGTATAAATTTAAAAGAATGGGAAATTAAGCCATGCATAAATATTAACTTTACCTAAATACAGTGCCAATCTGAATTTGTGAAATTACACAATTAGCTGGCCAAATTACACATTTTTGCACGTTTTTACTCATAATAACACACGATTTTTACACACCATTGGGTCACAAAAACTGAAAGTGATATATAAAGGTCACGAAACTGAACAGTAACACTTACAGCTAGTTTTATAGCTTCAGATTATCTTCAAGATTGTAGTTAAACCATAGGCGTAACTAGAGGGGGGGCCAGGTGGGCCATGCCCACCCCAGATTGCTCTGGTGCTCACCCCAGTATTTTAGAAGTTCGAAGCCATACATACGTCATAGTGACACTTGCCATTAAAATCCTACTAGACTAGGGGCCAGGCCCCCCCTACAAAATCATTCTAGTTACGCCAATGAGTTAAACTAAATACTTTGTGAAATAACCGTTTTATAGGTAACTGTTCTTACCTTCAATCTTAAGTTTAAGCTTCAACTGGTGGAATGGGTTCAGTTTAAACTAGTGTTGGGAATAACCGATGATTTTAATAATCGAGTGAATCGCTTGAAATTCTAATTCACCAAGCGATTACGTCACCGACTGCTCGACCGGCAGCCTAGCCATTTACATGTGACCAGGTAGGGTATTTAGCAGGCACGTAACTACGGCTGGGCACAGGTTTAGATAAAAAATTGTAGTAGCCACCAAAAAATTCCAGAAATTTATTTAAAACTGCAAGAAATCACACAAATATGTATTTATTGTTCAGGTTTATTATTGTGCGTTTTTAACCCTAACAAAAAACAAAAAGTATTACCAAGAGTTATTTTTCTTCACATCTTTCTCAATCTACGAGCATAAAATAAGTAAATATTTAAAATAGCTTGTCAAATTCTTCTACTTTGAATTATCATGTGCCCACTGAGTGCCCTTCAAAAATTTAGGCTTAGTTACGCGACTGGCAAAATAAGAAAATAGGTGATTATTTTTTTAAATTCATGTTTATAGTTACCTAAAAGTTCCTGTTTAAATTTAAGAATGTTTACCTTTGGTTACCAAAAAAATTTGTCGATACCTATGTTTTATTAACTATTTTGCTCGTTTTCTTATTTTCCATTAACATTTTCTAAAATGTATGTTATTTTTAAGAAGTCTTCTTGAGTCTAATAATAAAAAGTACCAACGAATTTTTCTATATATTTTGTTAACCATTTTGTTCGTTTTGTTATTTTTCATTAACAATTTCTATTATTATGTTATTTTTGAGAAGTTTTCTCGAGTTTATAGTGAATAAAAATTTGAAAATTATATCCTTTAATTTTTTAATAGTTACAATCGGAGGCCTAAACTACGCCGCTGGCTAGCCAGTTAAAACACAATTTACAAACCCCATGTCGCGATGACTCCGCTAAGGGATTTGGCTTACTTTTTTATATGCACCTTCTCGTTTATGTGCCTTTAAGAAAGACGTATCGCGCCGCGCGTAGACCGAAGGTCGTGTATCAAGTGTATCTAGTGGCGATATTTTTCGGTTTTTCGCCTGAATTTATAACTAGAGTATTTCCTATCGAGCGAAAAACTGTTCGAATATACGAGCAGTTTTTTAACTCGATCACACCACAGTGGTACATTTCCGTCGGCGTCAAGCGAAGCTCGGGTATCGAGTGAAAAATAATAAGTGACGAGCGACGGTTTTCGCCTGAATAGATAACTCGAGCGGTTTTTTTAATAATCGAGCGATGTCGGTTATTTCAATAATCGAGTAATCAAGCGGTTTTTCGCTCGAGCGGTCACAACACTAGTTTAAACTACAATCTGCCGATTTGAATATGTATGAACCAAAAATTTTAACCCCACTTTCATAAAATAATTGTTTTTATTATGTTATGCTATAAGATTAATAAAATTATTGATAATGGTCGACGTTATTCAATAAATTATGACATTTTTCATTAAATGCGTACCAAAATATATTGTCCACATAATTTACATATAAAAAACTATAGTTAGTATTTCTAATCAATTTAGTAAAATCAAGTAATATAATATATCTTAAATTTACGTTTCACTGACTATTATTTAAGTATTTTTTATTGTAAATTATTTTCTACAAGAATAGAACCTCATACAGCAAATATAACATAGTTCGGTACAAATTAAAAATATAAATCAATAAAATTCGAAAATTTATAAAATATTCAATATTGGCAACCATCAATCAACCAGCAATCTCTTATTCTCGTATTAATTTAGTGTGGAAAAGTATATTATTGTATAACAAGCATGGAATAATAATACTAATTTCCTGCGACCTATGAAAGTAAGCGGCGTCAGATGGAAAAATAAAAAAAATTAAACATATTTTAATTTAACTTTAAAATACTTCCTCATTTTCTTTATCGGTTCTTGTAATTGGAAATATATTATACAGTTTTAATAATAAGGGCGATGATAATGAAATATTCCGTAAGCAGGGCCGGATCGGCACCGGGGACGAGACCGAGCCGGATCAGTTAAATTTAGTTATTAATGGCTTGTTTTTAAAGCTCGGATTATAGGCACAAAATAATTGTCAACATATGCACACTGCATCACTTTTTTCAAAAATATGCAGTGAAAATATGAATTATGCAAACGGTCTTGTGCGTTTCGGAATCTACATGAGAAGGTCGCCTAAAGTAATCCCGTTGCTAAAATTTGCAGTTTAGAATAAATTTGTAGACACAAAATTGATATTTTGTAACAATTATTTTTTAAAATGCACCGACTGGCAAAATATGCAGCGATTGATAAATTATGCAAGAAAATGCATTTTGCATAGCTTTACTTGTTATTAAAGGGCGGTAATATGTAATATCTGCATTTTTTGGGTAATTTCGGAAAAATATACAGGGTGTCCCATTTTCGACACTTTTATAGAGTATCTTCGTAATTGTTAGTGCTATCAAAAAAGTAATGTAGGTGTCATATGCTCTTTTTGGGTCAAACTTAAAATGGTAAAATCAAAATTTGAAAGTTTTCGCCCGCTTAAGATATACGGGGGAAAATCAAAAAATTGCCAATTTCAAAATTATCCTATATTTTCTTAGTTCAAAGAGATACAGAAAAATGTTTTATACAAAAGTTTCTTTATAATGATTTTTTAATAATCTGCCGTATTTAGAATAAGTATACACGGTCAGGTAAGAAAATTATCGGACCTAACCCCATTTTTTAAAATGGAACACCATGTATATTTTAATTTAAAAGGATACCAATTTAAATTCTCTTTTCAAATATATAACACACTATGGATGCTATTGGTTTCCTAGGCGATTTATTTAAACCGTATTCCTTTAAACCACAATAGGCCATGAAACAAAAGCTAATATCCTAGAGGCAACTATGTTGACATTCTAGTTGTTATTAACATTTAACGTCAATTGAATTTTTACATATTCATTTGTGAAAATGACTTATCAACATTTTCATAAATTTCATATGATATCTATCATCCATGGTGTGTTATAAATTTGAAAAGAGAGTTTAAAATGCTATCTTTTTAGATTAAAATATACAGGGTGTTCCATTTTAAAAAAATGAGGTTAGGTCCGATATCTTTCTTACCTGACTCCGTATACTTGTTCTGAAAACGGCAGATTATTCCACAATCATTATGAATAAACTTCTGTATAAAACATTGTTCTGTATCTCGTTTAACTAAGAAAATATAGGGTAATTTAGAAATTGTCAATATGTTGATTTTCTCCCGTATCTCTTAAGCGATTCACCTGATAATCGCACTTGCAGAACTTGATCTTGTTGAAAATTCCATTTCATTTAAGGACGTGCAGGCCGCGGTGATTTTCCGAGGTCCCTGACAGCCCGATAGGGCCGGTCCATCCCATAATCCATATAAAGAAAAAGACCCTCGTCATCGCATAACATATTAGTTTTACTTGATATATTCGATCGCTGACAGATAAAAATACTAATTTGTATTTATCTTATTAGATTTTAATTACCTTTTTTTTGTAATGTATCGATTTCCTTAAGATAAAGACACAAAAGGTATGGGTAATTAGTTTTTTTCACTGTCGACGATTACGTAAAATAAAGTGATATACAATGATGATTCGATTTTATTGAAGTAGCCGTTATTTGATGATCTTTCTTTTTACTGTACAAAACCCATATTCGCTCAGATCAATAGAATACTGCTCTCATGTCTGCACCCGACCATACTCTTCGGCCAACGGATTCCATCGAAGGGAGAGCCATTCGTCTGATCGGAGACCACGAGCTGAAAAAAAACTGATTGTGTTTGTGCCTGGATTTCTTCGCTCTTTAGGTAGAAAATAATTTATTTTTATAATTTTATATGGAATTTCAGTTTTAAATTAAGTTTGGCAACATTGCCATTGGCTCTGGGTAAAATGTTGTACAGTAGCGCGGACTGACCTGTGAGTAAGAGTGTTTGTTACCCCAGTTTTAAAACGGTCGATTTAAAAAAAAAAATATGTTGCGCTTCTTTAGGACACCCAAGGAGCCATTTCCATAACACCCTGTATACATTTATAAAGCGAATTGCGGGCTGCTTGAAATTTAAAAAAAAATCTCATTCTTTAAGACAAATTATACCCAGATTTTCTTGAATGTTTACGAGGAAAACTTCTTAAAGTGACTTCAAGTCTCGTAAGTTAAATATGAAAAGTTTTAGAGTTTTTAAATGCTTTAAAAGTAAATAAGCCTCGGATTTCTTCGTTTTAAAGCCGATTTTAAATAAAGTTTATAGTGATGAGAACCTGGATATAGAATAAGTTTTTACTAGTATGTAGAAAGTTTTATTTGGGTTGTTTATTTGATTCAGATCATTGTTGCGTTGTCAGTTATTTTTCAAACTCATAGTTAGGATTTCTGATCAATTTCGTAAAATCAAGTAAAATATATTGTAAATTTTGCGACGAATGTAAGTAAAAATAATTTATTTATTTCTCCCAGTAGGTAAATATTTTTAAATGTATGGTACATTTTACTGACGACTATTATTGTACAGTGAAATAACCTCTCTTAGGCGGACACCTACGGGATCGTCTAAATGTGTCCGCCTAATAGAGGTGTCCGCCCGTGGGAAATTTGTTATTAGATAATATGTAAATGCAAAATTATTATTATGTATATGTATGTACAAATAAACATAACATAACAAAAATGCACTAGTTTTAGTTAGGATGTAGTACTAAAAAAATCTAATAACGTAGTTGGACGTGTTTGCGTTTTATACTTGCAACCTAGAAAATGCAATTCCAAGTCTGATAACAATTCCATTGCTGTAGAGTCACCTCTATTCTTTGCATACTCTTATAATTCCTTTACCATACTAATGGCTTGTTGATAATTGGTGACATTTGTTTGATTACTGCATTCAATTTCTTCATCAGAGTCGTCAGATAGTGATAGTGGTAGGAATGGGGTCACTATCATCTTCTAATAGCACATTGCTATAAACGTTAATGAACTCGTCCAAATCATTGTTATCAAATTACAAACTTCCACAACATCAATATTCTCTTTCAGACTCAAAACGCGACATTTTTGTGCCATTGTTTACGATTTTAACCTTACAACTCACAAATAAACGGCGGACTGCTATCGGGGAATCACACATACTTTCATTCGGCGAAGTCCTTTGCTGGTTGCCGGTCTGTCTTCAGAAAGTTTTTGCACCGTACTTATTCGTCTCCCAAATACTTTTAAATTTTTTTGCCCGTTTAAAGGAAGGTTTTCGTACTTTTTGTATGAAAACAGCCTGTCCGCGTCCGCCCAAAGGAGAGTCCGCCCAAAGGAGAGTCCGCCCAAGAGAGGTTGATTTTCATGGAATTTCATATAGAACCTAGTTCCGGACGCTTAATAGAGAGGTCCGCTTATTAGAGGTGTCCGTTATGAGAGATTTCACTGTACTTTAAGTATATTTTTTTGTAAAAATGACCCAAGTTTAAATAAAATGTGATAAAAATGCCTTTTTACAAGAACGAAGAGCTTAAATCAGATGCAACGGATCTAGCAGAACTCGCTATTCGTTAGGAGAACAAGTGAGGACACGAAGAGGAATGATCGATCATTGGAAATCAAGCGACGTTGGGCACTCTGAGTACTTGGATGGGTGACCGCTTGGGTACACCGTGTGTCTCAATGTTACAAAATATTTTAGTTAATATCTAAAATTCTGTATGTGTTAGTTGGTACTCCAGTACTAAAAATAAACGAAGAAAACTCATCAAGTAAATGCCGAATCTGCACGGCCTACGATGTTGGAAAGTAAACCGTAGAAATCCAAATCAGCAAATAAGGTACTGAAATACCGAATCGAAATCATGTAACAGTGAACGTTACAAGTCCCATGTCTGAATCTCTTGAAATTTTGATTTTCGCGTCACCAAAAAGCTATAGACTTCTTGGCTGAAGCCCACCCTTAAGTTAATCTGTTGTGTTGTTGATTTTGTTAAATTGTCATAATATTTATATCGATGTTTCAGTGGCAAACATAGCCCATTTATAATGTGATAAAACGAATATTATAAAATAGGTATATACATACAATAAATGCATTTAGTAATAATTATAAAATAAACTTTATAATATGCACTTAACCCGTATAATTATAATTAGATTGTATTAATAATTTGTTAAATATTTGGATAACAAATGACTCTTTGTTGGCTTTTACGCGATACATATATATAAAATTATTTGAAATTTACTAATAATAATTATTATTATTATTATTAGTATGTTTACCGGACGAATTTTAAAGTAAAACAGGAAAAAAATTGAAATAATTACCAATCTAAAAGTTTTAATGAATTAATTACAATATTTTAATTAGCAAAAATTTAAGATTTACCATCAGTAGCATTTAATTTTTTAATTATGTTCGGTTCATCGTAAATATTTTTCTTCCTACTAATGAACATAAAAAACCGGTCAACTACGCGAGATATAGTATAGTTTGCCCAGTGGTAACATTTCCGTATGAAGGGCGATGGAAGAAGGAAAATAAAACTACAGTTTTTATTCTCAAAATGTCTTCGGAACGGGTATTATTATTTAATTATTAGTCCCCTCTTCTTTACGTTGTAAATATTTGCGATGATTTTTTTATGGGTGACTCTTCAATTGTTTATGTATAATTATTGTCTGATCAATCACGTAATTGATAGAAAAAAATATTAACAAAACGCCAACACCGGTATAATAAACAAACACAAAATTTCCTCCCCCCCGCTTCACGCCACAAATTTCTGTGCGTTTTAACGGCGCTACGAAGAGCGGAACTACATAAGAAATAAAATTATAGTAATGAAGATTTTGTTTTAGTGTAGGATGTCAAATTCGGTATAGGAACATTATTTTGAATTTATTTACATTTAGGTAAGTCAATTTTGACCTAATTATTTCTTGTTAGCTTCAGAAAAGGCTATGGAAAAATATTGCATGGTTTCGCCCCTTAGCAAAGAACAGACCTCGGCTACAGGGTTGCCATATATCTGAAAACAATGAATAGAGATATAAATATTGTGGAAAATGATCATATTTACACATCGGCAATGCTGCCGTTAGTTGTGTTGTAAGAATTGTTAACATACTCGTTAATATAATATAGTATGCTGAATCATGTAATTTTCAATTAGAGCAGTACCAGTAATATAATAAATTTTGATATAATGTTATGCATAGTGTTGTCAAATCAACCATGACAAACGTGAAAATGAGATAATTTCCCACAATATTTAAATAAATAAAGTAAATCTCTATTCATTGTCCTCAGATATATGGCAACGCTGTCGCCGCGGTTTGTTCTTAACACTCTTACCTTCGCACGTACGCAAGAAAACTGTTCTGTTTAACGTATAGCCCAGAATGGCGGGGAATCCCCGCCGCATCGACCAAAGATACCGCAGTATATTGTTGGCTATCCCGCAAATCCCGCGAATCTGCGGGATCGATGGGCTCAATCCCGCAGGTTTGTGGGATTAAAGGTTGGGTGCGGGAGTGCTATGCTTATAGCTAGACAGATATTATTTTGTTCTAGGTTCTGTCATGACCATGAAAGATTCTTGGCTTTTTTGTCTCTCCGTGATTATTTTTTTGGACACTTGTATGTTTAGTCTGTTTATTTAATTGGACCATTTGTTATACCTTATTTAAATTTTTGACAAAAATTGATGGTTTACAATAAATATCGCAATTTTTATCGAAACATTTTCAAATAACGATTATTCAAATTGTCTGAGGACAAAAATTAATTTGAAACCTTTATTGGTCGCCGTAGTCGATTTTTCTTAAACTCATTCGAATGTTTCTTTTTATCTGAATACTTAACTTGGCTAGTTGACAATCGATTATCATAATGAATGGTCAATTTAATTATTATAATTAATTTTATTACCGTTTCTGATTCGACAACTGATATGGCTTGAAAAATAAAATTGGCTGTTTAAATATGTTTAAATTAGAATATTATTGCGACTCACACGAGGAAAAATATTATTTAAGGCCGCTTAAATTTACCTATTTTTAAGGATGAGGGATATACACTGCGCCAATTAATTTGTCGATGCTTCTCTTAGTTCTATCTATCTACAGGGTGGTTTTGAAAATCTTCGCTTTTCGGGTTAACGTATCAAAAAGGTAAAAACTGATCTTTTTAGAGACTGTCACACAAAGTCAGTGACGCAGTCAGTTTTTCTCTAAAGAGTTTAGTTGTTGTGATATTAAAAAAATAATTTTTAAAAAAAATTTATTAGGAACATCTTATGCAAATGGTCAAAGCTTGACAGATCTCTCATATTTTTTGTTTATGAAATACCTGTTACGTAAGAGTTTTTATAAAATATGCTGTTTATTTAATTATTCTTAACAATGGTCACATGTTGCCATGTTTCATATAATCCAATTTAATATTTAGAATGGCTATCAAAATTTTGAAATGGTTTTTAATAAATTAACCATGGCCTACTGTTATACGTAACGTAAATTATTAAAAATATCGCGTTTTTAGGTTGTTGTTGAATATAAAGAACTATACATTTTTGTAAAGCCCGTAGTATGCTCAATCAATTAAAAAATGATATAAAGGGTGTCCCATTTAAAAATTTTTAGTTTTGTTAAAATCTCAGATAATAATCTTTTTAAAGAAAAACTGGACCTTTACGTAAAAACGTCTAACAAGATCTTATCTCTTTGATAAGTAAACGCGTAACGGAAATATGTTGGGTGTCTAAATAGCGAAGATTTTTAAAATTAAAGACTAAGAACTAAGAGAGCCATGTCAAATTTTACACCGAAATCTTTTGTTTCGGTAAAAAGTAGGAAACGAAAGTGAAAACCGCAGCATTCTATCTTTGATAATAACTCTAATACCCCTAGAAAATGTCGATAATGGAACACCCTGTACAGGGTGTCCTATTTTCGACGCTTTTAGTGTATCTCCGTAATTGTTAGTGCTATCAAAAAAGTAATGTAGGTGTCATGTGCTCTTTTTGGGTCAAACTTAAAATGGTAGAAGCAAAATTAGAAAATTTTCGCTCACTTAAGAGATACGGGGGAAAATCAAAAAATTTGAAATTTCTAAATTACCCTATATTTTCTTAGTTAAAAGAGATGCAGAAATATGTTTTATACAAAAGTTTCTTTATATTGATTGTTAAATAATCTGCCGTTTTCAGAATAAGTATACGGGGTCAGGTAAGAAAGTTATCGGACCTAACCTCATTTTTTAAATGTTATGTTAATCTAAAAAGATACTATTTTAAATTCTCCTTTCAAATATATAACACACCATATGATATTGATTTCCTAGGCGATTTATTAAACTTTATTTCTTTAAACCACAGTAGACCATGAAACAAAAGCTAATATCCTAGAAACAACTATGTTGACTATTAACATTTAACGTCAATTTCATTTTTACATATTAATTTGCGAAAATGACCTATCAACATTTTGAAAAATCTGATATGATATCAGTTTATATTGAAAGAAGAAATGACGCAAAATGTATATTTTGTTCGCTATCCGGAAAGACGGTAACCGTTTAAAGATAGATATTCCGAACATTTGCGATGATTCCCGTTATTTTTTACCTTAATCTGAATCTTTTATTTCGTTTCAAAGTATTAAAGTTTAAATAAATCGCCTAGGAAACCAATATCATCCATGGTGTGTTATTTATTTGACAGAAGAATTTAAAATAGTATCTTTCTAGATAAAAATATACAGGGTGTTCCATTTAAAAAATGACTGAACTTTTTTACCTGACCCCGTATACTTATTCTGAAAACGGTAGATTATTCAACAATCAATAAAAAGAAACTTCTGTATCTCTTTTAACTAAGAATATATAGGGTAATTTTGAAATTGTAAATTTTTTGATTTTCCCCGTATCTCTTAAGCGTGCGAAAATTTTCAAATTTTGATTTTACCATTTTAAGTTTGACCCAAAAAGAGCACATGACACCTACATTACTTTTTTGATAGCACTAACAATAACGGAGATACACTAAAAGCGTCAAAATAGGACACTCTGTACATGGTTACTTTTTAGGTGATTCCACATATTAGAAGTTCCTCTTGAATGTTTTAATCTAATAATCGGTCATCGGAATATCCGGTTTTCAATTTTGTAAAATAACCGAATAATCCGAAACCGGTTAACCGAATATCCAAACATCCGATTTAAATTGCCAGCACTACTGTTAACAAATGTTTTTCATAGAATGACCAAAACAATCACACTCTGAAATATTAGGCCGTCATTAAGGAACACCCTTTATACTTATTTTTTGTAATTTGTTTAAAACTATGCAAGAAACGCTCGAAATCAGGGATTTATTATTGCTAAATTCGGTATTCTTAGAACAGTCACATACAGGTCGACAACTTTAACTGTAGCTACAAAAGGAATGCGGGCAAAAAAATTTCTTGGGATAACAATGTTGTCACATATATTAAATTTTAATTTAATAACATGTTACCAAGTAAACCCTAAAATTAAATTTACCCATTTAAAGTAAATTGTCATAAGTATATAAGAAACTAATATTCTATTATAGTTTCAATGTTCTTAAAACTTTCTTTTCATACTTTTTATTTTAATATTTAAATGCAAAATAAAATATTTTTTCATTAAAGTACTTCTAATCTAAAACAAATGGCAACATGGAACAATATCAACGGTAACCATTGGTAACTGGTGGCTAGAGCTAATTTGATAGGTTATATCCCAGACAGAGGATGACGTCACGCGCCTGGTGACACGCCTATTGTGCCAGCGTGCTAGTTCGGCGATGTCCAATATGCTTCATCCAGTTGCGTAGTGATACGGTTTGTTTTAAAACTGTGATAATGAATGAATATACCCTGGTAAAACCCTTCATAGTCAAACCCGCGAAGTGATTGCCAATATGTACAGGGTGCGTGAAGAGGAATCACAAATTAATACATTTAAATTGCCACTTAAGCGAAAGCTAGAAAGGCTCGCAATGTATACGGGAGTAAGCGTGGGTGCAGTAAAAAACAGGCACAAAGAAGATACTGAAAGGAAGAATTGTTGTCATCTCCTGTCAAAAAAGGGACCGTCTCTCTGCTGTCGAAAAAATCGAAGGCTTCGACTTTGCCATTGTTAGGAGAACAATACAAAAGTTTTATTTGGAACTAAAAGTATTTCCAACCTTAAAAAAGTTGCTACAACAGCTGAGAAGTGACATAAACTTTCCATTTTCCCGTGAAGCTTTGAGGTGCATGTTGAAATCAAATGGATTTTATTGGCGAAAATGCCAAAATAAGCGAGGAATATTAATGAAAAGGCTTAATATATTGCCCTGGTGATACAAATATATTCATGCTATGAAAAAATATATATTATTACATTATTAAGATAATAATAGCACGCCCATGACTCGGCCATGTTTTATAAGATATTGCCTCCCCCTTACCGATACCGCGTAGCTATAGACTTGCTTGTCGAACTGTAGTCCCTTTGCATTTTTTATTATTCCCAATAATCGGCATTTTATTATCACCAAGAATTCCGTCGCCGCACGGCCAATTTTTCTTAAACTTTTATCTAAAAGTGTTTTTATCTAAATAGTTTTCGTGAATAGTTGACAATCGATTAACATAATTAATGGTCATTGAATAACGACAATTAATTTTATTGTTGCTTTCAGATTTTTCCATCGATATGCCAAGAATGGATTTTACTTTTGTAATGACAGTTATTTAAATTGAGACATTATTGTTCCCGTGTTAGAGAGGCTGGCTAATGGTTAATGATTAGGACCGTTAAATTAACGTCGTGCAGTGATCGGTTGTCGACGTAAAATGTTACATTCTTTTATTTTAGAGTCATTTACATATTATGTATTAATCGTGTTCACGATATTCAATTTAATAATCATTTTTATATTTTATTGCACCATGCTATTTTTAAAGGCAAGCCTAGATATGCTTAAAATTAATATCCGGTTCGGCGGGATTTTGTGCCGGATCCGGCCGGAACTGAATTTAAATGTGTTGCAAAAATTACGAACAAAACCACAGCGACGCAGTATACCGGTTGATGCATCGTTAAGCTGAACATAGGAAATACTAGTGTTGTGATCGCTCGAGCGAAAAACCGCTTGATCGCACGATTATTGAAATAACCGACATCGCTCGATTATTAAAAAACTGCTCTAGTTATAAATTCAGGCGAAAAACCGAAAAATATCGCCGGTCACTTGATAGACGACCGGTCTACGCGCCACGCCATCCGATTGGCGACGTTCGAGTTAGAGGTACACGACATACGTCTTCTTAAAGGCACATAAACGAGAAGGTGCATATAAAAAAAGTATGCCGAATCCCTTAGCGGAGTCATCGCGACATGCATTTTGTAAAGTTTTGTTTTAACTGGCTAGCCAGCGGAGTAGTTTAGGTCTCCGAGTAAATATTAAGAAATTAAAGGATATAATTTTAAAATTTTTAATTACTATAAACACGAGAAAACTTCTCAAAAATAACATAATAATAGAAATTGTTAATGAAAAATAACAAAACGACCAAAATGGTTAACAAAATATATAGGAAAATTCGTTGGTAATCTTATAGTAAACATTTTTAAATCTAAACAGCAACTTTTTATTATTAAACTTGATGATGACTTGTTAAAAATAACATCAGTTGATCTGGACTTCCGAAAACTATATTGATGGTCGCTCATAATGTTGAAGCTTTCCAGGTACTTTAGAAGATGTTGGTTAATAGCTTTCTCCATTACTTTCGATATAACTGAAAGCAATGCGACTGGTCGATAGTTGTTAGGCAGGGTTCTCTTGCCTTTCTTTGGAATAGGCTGGACTCGCGCCGTCTTCCATCAAGATGGAAATATTCCTTTTTTGTAGGATAAGTTGAAAGTCTACAAAATACTGGTGTTAGTTCATCGGCGCATCTCTTGAGAACTATAATAGGAATTTCGTCTGGACCAGTAGCTTTTTTGACGTCGAGTCCTTTCAGGATTCGTACATGACACTCCTCATATTTCCATTGCGAGAACCTATTAAAAAGGTAGATCTTGTTAGAGATTTTCACATAAAGTTCAGTGGTGTAGTAGTTTCTAAAAAATATCGTTTTTGCGACATTATCTAAAATATAAAATTTCAACACCCTATATATTATTTTTTTAATTAATTAAGCACACTTTGGGCTTTACAAAAATGTACATACCTGTATGTGATTATATTTATATTGAAAAGATCTGAAAAATGCCATATTTTTAATAATTTACATTACTTATAACAATAGTCCATGGTCAATTCATTAGGAACAAAAGCAAATGGTCAAAACTTGACAGATCTCTCATTATTTATGAAATACCTATTAATTTGTTTTTTATTTAATTATTCTTAGCAATGACCGTTTATGATATAATTATGAAAAGTTTGATTTGTGGCATGTTCTATATGTGAGTCACAGAAGAAATGTCTAAATTCATTTAAAATTCAGCGGTAAGTTTTTTCAAAAAACGCTCGTACCCGTCGATTTTGATTTTTTAATTTTTTTATTTTTGTGTTAATTTCATGTATACAGGGTAGCTCAAAAATAAGTTACGACCATCAACTTCATTTTTTCAAATGAAAACATATATTTTTTATTTCATTTTTGAATTTTGCATTGAATTCTAAGCATGTTTCATGTACCATGTCCTATACATAAACTCAACAGTTATTGAAAAAATTAGGATTGAACATATCATTTAGGGAATCCAACGATCTATCAAATCTTCTGGCAATATGGCATTTTGGGCTCCATAATAAGTAAGAGTGTACTGTCTCACTGTCACCGTTTATTTCCATAGAAACTGTATGACAATTTTATTTCAAATAAGTATAATTATTGTCAAGCGTAGTTTCAAAGTTGCGGTTTTCACAATAATGGTGAAGTTAACGGAACGGGAAAAAATTGAAATTCTATGCATGGCTGGGTTTGGTGATAAAACACGTACTCAAATAGAAACAGCCCAATTATTTAATGAAATCCATCCTGATCGTCCTCCCATATGTCAAAAGATGGTGAGTAGAATAGAGACTAAGTTTAGAGAATTCGGTCATGTTAGCGATTTGCCTAAATCTGGTCGTCCTACTCGAGATGAAAATTAACAACTTGACGTTTTGCTTTCCTTGGAAGAAAATCCATGTACTCCCCTGTCGCACATTGGGGCCGATTTACACATGCCGAAATCTGTTGTTCACCGAGTAGTTCAAAAGCACAAATATCACCCATACAAAGTTATTCCAGTGCATGAGTTATTTGAAGATGATTTCGATAGGCGAAGTGAGTTTTGCGGACGCATGCAAAATATGTGCAATCTATATAATAATTTAGTAAAAAATATTATTTTTTCGGATGAAGCTACGTTCTATTTGAATGGTAATGTGAACAGACAAAATTGTCGATATTGGGCAACAGAAAATCCGCATTGGATGATAGAGGTTCACAGCCAGTACCCTAAGAAAATAAATGTTTGGTGTGGAATCGTACGCGAAAGAGTAATTGGTCCATTTTTCTTTGAACAGTCTTTAACTGGACAAGTATATCTCGAATTTCTCCAACTAGAATTAATTCCAGCATTAGTGGCTTTATTTCCGAATCCATTGGATCCAGACTCCCCTGACGAAGAACTGATATTCCAACAAGATGGTGCTCCTCCGCACTATGCGGCCACTGTGCGCACATTTTTGGATGAAACCTTTCCCAATCGGTGGATTGGAAGGAGAGGACCTATCGAATGGCCTGCTAGGTCGCCAGACCTAACTCCGCTGGACTTTTTTTGTGGGGTTACCTCAAATCAAAAGTATTTGTTAACAGGCCAAACAATATGCAGGAGTTGAAAGAATGGATCCGAAGAGAAGTGCGTGTCATAACTCCGGAAATGGTTGGAAACGTGCAAAGAGAGTTTATTGATCGTCTTGGATATTGTCAAGCCGTAAATGGCGCACATTTTCAACATTTAATTTGATTTTGTTGTGTTTTTTTTTTAATAAACAGGTCTTACTTATAGATATGTTCAATCCTAATTTTTTCAATAACTGTTGAGTTTATGTATAGGACATGGTACATGAAACATGCTTAGAATTCAATGCAAAATTCAAAAATGAAATAAAAAATATATGTTTTCATTTGAAAAAATGAAGTTGATGGTCGTAACTTATTTTTGAGCTACCCTGTATACATGAAATTACCACAAAAATTAAAAAATTAAAAAATCAAAATCGACGGGTACGAGCGTTTTTTGAAAAAACTTACCGCTGAATTTTAAATGAATTTAGACATTTCTTCTGGGACTCACTGTATAATCCAATTTAATATTTAGAATATCTTGTAGTCAAACAGGAATATTTTTTGAGGTAGTGATCCGTTTTCATATTAGCCTAATCAGAAAAATCTCTATGGAAAAATGTCGTACAATGTATGCACGGACACCACTGGTAGATCGATACGATTATTTTTTCTAATTAAAATATGTGATTTTATATCCAATTAGCACCCCAAATACCAAATTTGATTAAGAACGAGGGATCGGTCTCCATCTGAATTGGATACAACCACGTCATGCATAATAATTTCTAAACAATGAAACTAAAAACAGTCATAAAAACTGAACGTAAAAGGCAGTTTAAAAAGTGGAAAGGAGACGCGAGGGCCTTCATCGTTTGTATCATAAAGTTGAGGATTTATTGCACTTCTTCGCAAGATCTCTTCATATCCGGAGTTTCACGCTCAGTTTGAGAGATATTTTAAATTTTAAAACGCTGCTCATCGCGATATTTTTATTGCCAAATTAGATATATGAAGCGTTTACGTTTTATGTCGGGAGTAAAATTTAAATTTTTGCACTTTAAGAGTGCATAAAATATGTATTATATTATTTAAAGTGTGTGGAATAAAACCTGCTGATCAATTCATGATAGAGATGTAACGAGACAATATTCTCAAGAACTACTATAAAATTCCCGCGCTAATATTCTCTCACCCCACTTTTCCCCATACCCATACGTGCATATTTGCAGCCTTCGTTGTTCAACCAGATGTTACCCTTAAAATCTTAAATGGGAAGGGGGTACTTATTTTAAAGGCCATTTAAATCTGTTTCCAATAATATCGTAATTTATTTTTTTGAGTAGTCAGTTTGCAAGAATGGAACAACATTCTTATTGAACAATGAGACAACATCGCCATTCCAAGCCACGACGAGACAGCGCGCTGGCCGGCAGTATCGAGGGTGTAGGAGACGTTTTCCTTATTCGTCTGCCTCTGATCACCCGCATCGTTGCCAAATTGCTTTAGTTAGTTGCGATTTTAGATATTTTTTCTGAAAACCTCAACATTTTTTTGGATTAAAACTAAGCTATTAAATTAATTGAGATTATTGATAGTGCATACTTCCAAAAATGACTATATAATTATAACTAACTCTATCCAATAGTTTTCTTGTAGTTTGCCACACCGTTTTACTTTAATGGAGGTCACTGATCAAGGCTCTTTAAACTAATTTCCACTTGGCCCCCTTCCCATTTATGATTTTAAGGGTAACATACAACGTGTCCAAGATAAGGAAGGCCAGTACAGGGATCTCGGAAACCGTAAGAGATACGAAGTCGGGGGTAAAGTTGCGCATTTACGTGCCTAATAATATGCCGTTTAGAAAGGTTTAAAATTCCGAGTAGTTCCGGAGATATCCGAAAAAAACCGAAATTCTGAAAAATCTCATTGTTTTCCTGGTTTTTTTTTTGAGATCGAATTCTAAAGTAAAACGCTCTCAAACGATCACAATGGGAATGTCAAGTAAAACAAATCACGCGTCACCATCTCAATTTTTTTGTTTCAAGCGCCTACTTTCTTTTAAATCACGAATCAACAGAACTTTGAAATAATGTTTCTGTATTTTGTTCACTTATTTGTGGTTTATTATTAAATTATTTGTTATTTATTGAACTAGTTCAACATAAGTAAAAATTTAGAGCTTACTTATGAAATATTATTTATAAAAAATTAGGAGAAATACAGGACCGTATCCCAAAATTTCCTGATGTTGTTCGAAAAACCCTCGAAACGTCCTTAAACCACAATGTGTGTGTCATACATCGTTGCAAAAGCGATTAAATTCCAATATCAAAAGAAAGTTGATAGTGGCCCTTCGAAGACGACTCGTCGGATTACAAAACAATTAACGCCGTTAGATAGAGCGGAAAAAGTGGCAATGCAAAAGTGCAATTTACTTTAGAGTTCGATCTCAAAAAAAACCCGGAAAACAATAAAACGATTTTTCAGAATTTGGGTTTTTTCCGGATATCTCCGGAACTACTCGGAATTTTAAAACTTTCTAAACGGCATATTATTAGGCACGTAAATGCGCAACTTTACCTCCATTTAACCGACTTCGTATCTCTTACGGTTTCCGAGATCCCTGTACTGGCCCTCCTTATCTTGGACACGTTGTATGCCTCTTATTATTCTCAAAAAACACAATAAAGTTGACGCGTCTTTCCGATTTTTAATGTTATTTATTGGAAGCGAAATATTAAGGGTAGGAGGTTCTCAAATTGACACCCTGCGTTTCTCTTAAAAAGGCATTTAATCAATCCATCGATATTTCAGAGGAACTTCTTTGAACTCATTTTTATTTTGTTCTTATTTGGTTGTACCAGCCTTAAGTTTTTGGGAACGGCGAAAAGTGCATATTATATTGCATAAATCGACATCATCAGCTGTTCTGAATATCAATGTAATTTTGATTATTACGAACCATGTCATTATTTACTAATGATTATGTGACAGCCATGTTAATCAGTTTGTGCCTTGATACATTTAGGCATACAGCGGACGGCAGAAATATTGCTAAAATATTACCGGTATATTAGTTATTAAAACATACAGACAAAAAATGATTTTAAAAATAAAATACTTCTATATAGCCTGAATAAATTTTGAGAATATATATTTTAATCTTTACGACGCCACAACTTAAACAAACAAACATATGTTGTTGGTAAGTATAAGAATTCTTTGTTTGAGAGAAAGCATAAATATTTTGATTATTATTATTTATAGTTTTTTTTTTAATGAAACTTAGCTTGAAATAATATTCATCAAAACTGTTTTGGAACAGTCCTAGAACAGTCAGAATCGATCCCTGCTTTCGAGCAAGTACCGTTTTCGCATTATTCGTTATACATTCGCATACACTTGTAATCTTTCATCGATTTTGACGTGTGCACGGTATGCAGTCTTGGAGGAGTGCGTTTTAGGGTTATATTTGTTCATAGTTGTCGTATTTTCCAATAATTGGTATGAATTTGATAAATATCATTGAATCATCATAGTTCATCCTCGTCAGCATCTGAGAACGAAGATGAGTTGTTCGAAATATAACCCTAAAACCAAAGGGAACAATAATATATTAAGATACACGTTTCATAAGACATTATCTTAGAGTATGAGCATAATTTAGAAAACTACCCGCGAAGCGAGGAGTTTTCTAAAGTACAAGTGCTCTAATTATCTTATGAACCGTGTATTTTATAATACTTTTTCTATTTGGGTCTTTAAAGTCTGAAAAACTCTTAAAAATATTGTGGATTTGAATTAATATTTTCTTTTGGGTTGGCAATACTTTTACAATTTCATAAATTGTTACAAGTACCAAATATGCCATGATAGAAACAATTGAACACAACAAAGCTTCTTCCCATCCCTCATAATTAAAAATAAATATATTATTAAAGTTAATAAAAATGAGTCAGGAAGAAAGTTGTACTCCGTCAGAAATACGAGAAATTTCAGAAAATAATCTAGAAAAACTTTTTAACAGAATATGCAAAACTTTGAGTTATGGTGCGAGCAGAACAAAGTTCAAAATATTGAACAAAATAATAAATAATACTATTGAACAAAATATTCTGTCAACTCAGAATCTGACAGGAATAACAATTAATGCATAATTTTTTTTGCATTTCATAATGTAGCCATTATGAAACCCAAATATAAAAAATAAGTTATGTTATTTGTCAACTTTACAACTTTACAACTCTGTGGACAATCCTAGAACAGTCTGTGATATCAAAACCAGGCAAATATAGATCTGCGCAGTCAGCAAATCGTTCGATAACTGTTCCAGAACGGTTTAAATAATTGAACTCGAATAAACCTTTTACTGTTTAAAAAAAAAGGTTTTATCCAATCGGAATATTTTTCTACCATTTATCCACATTTTCTAATTTACTAGAAATACTCTGCGAGGAACAAAATGCATAAAATGTTAGTTAGATGTACTTTTGGTCCATCCTGTATCATAGGAATAAAGCTGTATTTTTAACTATTCAACAAAAGAAATTCTTGAAGAAAATTTATCAGTGCTATGTATAATAGAGGTAATTGTCACTTGAATATGCCTTACACGAAAATGAACCTCCATAGATATAAATGATGATTAGCAATATATCATGTTATTTATATAAAGACCACTCGAATTCCCAACTAGAAGTCCCTTTCATTTTTTATGGATGTTCTCTACAAACATGGTTCCATTGTTACCGACAGATATATCTGACTGATTAAAAAATAAACATGTATACAAACAGGTCACAAAAAGTGGATCTATTTTTAATAGTGACTGTTCTTTCTGAACGGCATATTGTGGTATTTTAGAAATGTATCTGTGTTGAATATTTGATATTATATTCGTTCGTAGAAGGAGTATTTAATATAAACACTTGGTGGAAAGTCGACAAGTGGATCTGTGTCTCCGACGTATCGGTAAGGGAAAAGCAATATCGTTTAAAACATGGTCTAGTCATGGGCGTGCTATTAAATAATGAGAAGAAATTAAATGGTTTGCCGTTATTAACAGTCGAGCTGCGAAATGATTACTTGGTCAGCAAGAGTTTATTGGCCAGTAGAAACAAACATGTCTAGAAGCAGTTTACTTCAGAGGACCCAGGGCACTGTCAATTTATGTAACTTTCTTGTGCCGAATACAGGAGGAAATCGGCTACAAAAGGTGTAGGGGGGGGGGGGGGGGGGGTTCACTTGCTTTCTCAGGGCACTGTCACGATTCAGAAATGTTTGCCGTCGATAAGTTGCTGGCCAACTAGCCATTTTAGCTGACCGATTACATTTTTCTGTTCGCAAAAATAAGAATATTTTGCTAACTAGTTAAATGATACCCTTAAATAATGTAGTAAAATAGTCTTCAGGAATTGCATTTTATGTACCTACTATCAAGGTTTAAAAAAACTTACGATGTAAATTTTTCAACATGAAAAAAACAGCTAAGTACATGATTAATTGATTAATGATGATTTTTCAGTTTTGGTCGTATTAATGTTCTTTTCTAGCTTCGCTTAAGTGGCAATTTAAATATATTGATTTGTGATTCCTCTTCACATACCCTATAAGGACTTCACGGGTTTGACTGAGTACCAGAAGTATACTCATTCATTATCACAAAGTTCAAAATTTAAAAAGAAAACACCCTAAAACACGACACAATGAACACTTTATAAAACACAATACAATAACTGTTGCCCTTTGTATCACTACGCAACTAGGTGGGTACATCGATCAAATATCGGACATCGCCGAACAAGTCCGATGGCCCATCGGGTGTCTCACGAGACAACTGTCTGGGACCAATCACATTAGCGCTAGCTACCTGTAACCATTGACATCGCACGATGTTGCCATATTTTTAGATTCAAAGTACTTTAATCGAAAAAATATATTATTTTGCATTAGAATATCAAAATAAAAGGTATGAAAAGTATGTTAAGTTAATAATATTGAAACTATAATAGAATATTGGCTTCTTATATACCTGTGTATTTCTGCTATTCGTCTCTCTAGGCGGAATCAAATGGGCAATGTCAGTCCAACATTTGCCATGGAAGTATTTGTAAAAGAGCATCAAATCATCAACCTAACTAGGATGTTCTAAGGCTGTCGAGGTTCTTCGTCAACTTGTGGTCTCCAATCAGACGAATGGCTCTCCTTTGGTAGCCGAAGAGTATCTATGCTTGGGTCTGCACCAATGCATGCTCTCATCCAGATATGAGAGCGTACTCTAGTTGTTGAGGTGTATACAACTTTTTGATTCGTAAGAGTACACCAAGTTTCTGCGAAGCGATTGCCACAACCTGGTCATGCCCAGACATATTTCCTCCCAGATTGATGCCCACCAATGACGGTTCTGCAATGTTAACCTTTTTAGAGAAAACTGCTGCCTGGATTTTCTTAGAATTAAATTCGACTTGGTTATTGTGACCCCAAGACAAAAATTTCTTCCAGGTCTTTGTTGAGGCGTGATGTTTTACAGCCTTGTAAGTGTTTGATGGAAGTATACATCCTTTGGTCATGCCAATTTTATTTTGCATCAAAATGACTTTCTTAAAAAATTGTGAAAGTTACATCAAATAGTTAATAGAGGGATTCACTTAAAGACATAATCACTAATCGAACTCCAAACGCATAATATTATATCAATTTAAAAGAACCGAATAATCGCAAAATATACGTTTCATCGGAGCGCGGTGCGATAACAATCGATGGAATCGTGCAAGAAATTGTTTTATTTAACCATAGGAATGAGCAAAATTTTTTTTTGTCTTTTTATCAATTTCTTTCCTCAACCGTGCGCCTGGCAGTACAGTACAGTACCCCGATCTTCTGGGAAGATGTTTGTTCCTTCTATGAGGTCCAGCAACCTTCTACCAAGCTTGTCATGTGGGAGGTTGTCACCACGTTGTATGTTCCCGAAGATATCTTGTCTTCTACAAGACGTTGAAGGTGTTTTCGCAAGTGGCAGTGGCCTGTTAGCAGACCCATCGCTTGTTTCGATAGTAGTTTCGAAGGTTTGTTCGGGTAACCCTTGCCATCGAGATAGGTGTTGTTTTTTCGACCATCTATCTAATGTTGTTTTTGTTGCCTGTTTTGATATGCCAAAAGGCCGGTTCGGGGCCCCTGAGACTTTGAGCGGATCCGGCTCTCGCTAGTTCATCCGCTTTTTCATTTCCTAATATCCCAGAGTGACCAGGGACCCACAAGAGCTCTACCTTGTTCCCCCTGGCTGCCAGTACTTTTAGGTTGGTATGGCACTCCAGCGTAAGTTTTGAAGTAAACCGACTAGAGTTCAGAGCCTCCGACAGGATGTAAATCTTTTGGTCGTGGTAGCCCTTTTCAAGATTTTGTAGTACGCATGCTTGTATAGCATGAACTTCCGCTTGGTATACAGTGGCGTAGTTCCCCAGAGGAATGCTTATGTCCATCCTGGGTGTTTCCCCAAGTATACCTGCGGCCACACCGTTGGCGGTTTTTGATCCATCGGTGTACCAAACTAGACCCTTGTCAAACGACGGGGGTGCACTATTCGTCCATTTATCAAAGTTCCAGTCAATCTTGAAAGGCTACACAATAAGCCGAAAGGCTGCAGTGATAGAAGTTCGGGTCTTTAAACCGACCCCCGCTTTTAACCAACAGTACAGTACAGTTTAACGTCGGCTCTAAACAATGATCTCTCATTGCTGTATGACCTACCGATTGGGGGAGTGAGCACCCTCCCCCCGCACCCCGCGATGACGCTGGTTAGCAGGTTTGCATAATTTCCGTTTGCGATGTTTGTTTAAAATTCGGAATAAAAGTCAGACGGAGGTAAATCCGAATTCTACGGCGGCTACTCGCTCCAGCTCAAGAAAATAGGTTTCTGCTGCTTGTGAAGAAGGAGGACATTTTTTTTAAAACACACCTGGAGGTACATGGTTAATAGCCATATACCTATATGTATACTTTCACCAATTTAACGGAGCCTATTTGGATGGCCGACAGAAAATGGAATAAACTCGAGAACGCCCATTCCTATATACCGGCGTTTATTTCATTCGATCGGACTAATTGATAGTATTAATCGACCGTTTTAGAAAGCGGCCGAATTCTGAAAGGCACAAAAAATAATTAAAACACGATGAAAGTATTATTATACACTCCTCACTCCTGTATAATTATTGGTTCATTACTGAAACTTATTAGGGTGATTCCAAGTTAAAATGAGATTCTTACGTCTGTCATATATTATACAGTACGCACAGGGGATCTTTACCCTGACGTCATCGCTTACACGTCATAAAAATCGTATGAATCAAATCAAAATTACGTGGAAGAAAAGTTGTCAAAACAAAAACTAATTTCATAACATTTTAATTGACGTAAATAACGTTCCCATATACGGATTTTTAAAAATTTCTTTAAAACTCCGAATCAAAATTTTGAGTCGGTCTTACATAAAATAGATTGTTAGGAATATGTAGGTATAAATCTGATATTCTTGAATTTTTACTGGCAGTTATGTACCTACTTCTTATTTGACAAAATGATAAACTCGGTTTGAATGTGACATTTTGATTACACAGATTAAAAAAACATCAAAGAAAGTTTAATTTTTGATTTGACCAACAGAGATCATTTGAAATAATTTATTAAAAAGTGCAACACCGTGCAATTAGATTTACAATGAACACATCTTAGAAAATACACTTTGCAGATACTATGAGCAATAATGATCATGCACTATCTTGGACAAGACACAGTACAATTATTAGAATTACAATGCACCGGCGGGTTAATCCGTGTACAAAAATTCCTTAAATTTTTATTTTATTTATTTAAATCAAAGTTAGAGTTGACAAAATTAACAAAGAATAGGTACAATAAGTTCTACAGTTTTTAATTAAACATAAGGGCCCCTAGGTGCATGCATCTGTATGTGCTAAATGATTTATTTACTCTCAATGTAACACAATTTTTCCTTTTTTTTTTAAAACCTATGAAGGTAGTAAATAATATGAGCCAAATTTATGGAATATCATCTAAATTAAACAAATTTCCAGTAGGTATCCCAGTTTATGTCAACAAAGAAAGGACACTATTTGGGAGTGGTTTTGCAAATAATTTCTTAGCATTTTATTAAATTGTTTTTTACTGACTATTGACGTTATGCTCTTTCATTAGAATTGAAGATAAATGGTAATTTATGTCGTAAAACATTTAAATAAATTATTTTATTGAACTGTCATTATTTGTATTTTTCGACCAATTTTTACCACATTTTGAGACGAGATTGTGAACTTAATTTGGCGATTTCAGATTTGATTTTGCCCGAAATACGTTCTGTGAACCTTCTAGTGTCGATACATATACAGAGCGTTTGGAAATTCGGGCGAATTTACTTATTTTTTTCGAAACTAAAAAGACGTGTTTTTACGTTTTTGGGATGGCAAAATAGCGAAGCGGAGACTTATCCACAATTTTTAGGGTTACGAATACTTTATTACAATAAATAAATAACAATAAATATCAATATGTACTTACCATTAACACAAGCGATACCAAAACTCTGAAAAGAACTGTTTGCAGGAGTAAATGAAGTTTTAATGCACAAAAATGTATAAAAACGAAAAAATTGTGAATCAATTGTCACAATGACGTTTTTGCAATTTGTAGTACTGCGTAAGTCAAAATAATTATTTGGCAACTCTTCTTTATAATTATTTCTCTGTCTAACACGTTTAATTCCGGACGACGTATAATACAATTTTTATTCGCCTTTATGTCTGTACCAAACAAAGATGCAGAGATATGAAATATGTCGGGATATCTATTTGTTAGCGATGACGTCAGGGTAAAGAAACCCTGTGCATACTTTATAACTATTGCAAAATACGCGGGAAGGAGACTATAGTCAAATTATTATAGTAAAGATTTTATTGCAAATATAGTTTTAATTACATTTTTTATTAGTAATCTGTACCACAATAATATTGTAAACATAATTTCTAAAGAAGTATAGTTAGAATTTCAAATAAATGTAGCAAAATCAACTAAATACTAAAATATATAGTAATTTTTGACAAACACTATAGTAAAAATATTATAGTAAACATTTTATTGTACGATTTCCTATAAAATATTGTAATAATACAATTTTCATTATTAATCCGTACCAAAAAATATTGTAATTATAATTTACAAAAAACTATAGTTAGGATATAATAATTATAATAATATATTGTCAATTTTACAACGAATTTAAGTGAAAATAATGTATAGCTCCAGTTGGTAAATATTTTTAAATGTATAGTACATTTTACTGATTACTTTATTGAACTTTAAGTATCTTTTATTGTAAAAATGATTGGTTGTAGAACTGCTTTATTACAAGAATGAAGAGCTTAAATCAGATGCAACGGATCAAACAGAACTCGTTGTTCGTTAGGAGAACGGATATATAAACAGTATATTGCCAATACGAACGTTCCAAAATACAAAAAGTATCCCCGCTATGGGAGATGGCGCGGGCCTATTTTATTTTAATTTTATCGATCGCGTCAGAACCGGTCCGACATTATTTGTTTGTTATTATTCGTCGCCATTTTTGGTTCTGGATGCTTTTTCAAATTACAGAATAAACAGTGGTTCATCCACATTGTTGTCGGTATATTAGTGCTTATAAACTTTCATTACCTAACCACAATTTTTGTAAAGGAGTTTTTAATTTGTGGTTATTCGATTCGTGGATCAATACCAAGTATAAAGTATTTCAGGTATGTACATAATATATACTAAAATATTTTTCTTATCACATTATCCGATCTTCGGAACCGAATTTTACTAAAAAGCTTGTAAAAAAAAAGAGAGTGTCACTCGTATACAATATAATATACAGTGTGTACATAAAGTAAGGAACAAATTCATTATCTAGGAATCTAAATATATTTCGGAAAAATCCTCGGACACGTTTATAATAATTTTTAATGGCGCATTTTTTTCCCATACAAACTTAATATACAAGGTGGCTCATGTAGTAGATATGTCATTATCGACGATTTTTTTAAATGGGAACCCCTATATTTTAGTTCAGATCTGTAATCTCCAAGAACAGCTGATTTCAAAAACATAACACACTTAGGGCCTAAAATTCATAGTTTCGTTACTACAGGGTAAAACAAATAATTTTATTTAAGATATTTTTTTTTGGCTTGGGAGGCATCAATTAATTACGTGAGGCGTTTTTAGCGATTTTTCAACCCCCCTTCCCCCAATAAAAGATTTCGTGACATTTGGCTCAATCCCTTCCGCCATCACCCAACAGGCTAAAACAACAATAACTTGACAGTTTAGAGCATATACGCAATATTTTAATGCCACTAGTTTTCAAATGGGAAATGTGGCAATAGTGCCGCTATCATTGTTCAATTCCGCATTCCCAGAAACCCCCATGTGCCGAATGGAATGTATTTTTTTAAGGGCGGCTTTAGCGGTTTTGAAGATATTTAAGCATTCAATACATTTTACTGAAAATGCTGTACTGTCATATCTCAGCAATTAGTTGAGATAAAAAAAACTTGCGATTTTACGAAATTTGGAGCGCCCAATTCATGACATAAAAATAAATAGATAACAATATCTGCGTGTAGCGCTAAACTGGGAAATGTGGCAACAGTGCCGATATCATTGGTCAATTCCGCATGCCCAGAAATCCCCAAATGCCGAATTTTGTAGCCGCAGCTTCAGCGATTTTGAATATATTTAAGCGTTCCGGTACTTTTTACCAACCCGATATGATGTTCTTCACTCAAATTGTCTACTTGGCAAGATGTTAATACGTAAAGCAACTTTACGGAAGGTTATTTAGGGACAGAGGCTTCGTACCAACCTATAAGCGCTCCGAAATTGAAACTTACTTCATACGTTTGTGAAGATAACGCAACTAATAGGGTATTATCGGATTATCTGTTACCCAACACCCTCAGCGTATGAGATAATGAAAACGCTTAATACCGGCTCCCATTTCGCTTTCGAATCAAAGCAGAAAAACAATACGTTCACTGTTCATTATTATGTTGTGGGATATTCTAAGATATGTGGCAAAAAGTTTTTTTAATGTAAAATTGATAGTAATTATTCTATAAGCAGTATTGGATCATTCTTTTACAGGATTTTGTTGAAATAAATGTATTTTTCAAAATATCCACACATTTCTCATACTTGAAATTTACTATCTCCAGTTGTACCGATCGTACAATGTCGTCCTTTTTTTACTTAACACGTTGTTATGATTGCTTTCGAAACTTAAGAAAATTGCCATTGTTGTCTAGCTTTCTTAAGGACCGCTCTCTGCAAATGGCGATTGACGGATTTCTCTCAGACGCCTTCACCATCAATGCCGGTGTTCCTTAAGGGTCCATATCGTCTCCCACTCTCTTCTTATTGTACATTAACGACCTTCTTGTGAAAACGAAAAATCCGATATTTAGTTTTGCTGATTATAGCACACTTATCTCATCTTTCTCTTTGAATGCACAAACATTGGCTGCCGACGCACGCATCTTCGCAGACAGCATGTATGAAGTATCACGCCTCAACAAAAACCTGGAGGAAATTTTGGCTTGGGGTGATAGTAACCAAGTCGAATTTACGCAATCGCACTGGCTTCATCTATTAATTTGCTGGTCGTCAATCTGGGAGGAAATATGTCTCTTGGCATAACCACGTTGTGGTAATCGCCAAGATAGCTTCTCAGAAACTTGGTGTACTCTTCCGTACCAGAAAGTTGTACAAACCTCAACAACTTTGACACTATACAAATTCGACCATCACTAGAGTACTGCTCTCATGTCTGGAGCTCTGCACCCAAACATACTCTTCGGTTACTGGATTCCATCGAAAGGAGGGCCATTCGTCTGATTGGAAACCACGAGCTGACGAAGAACCTCGAGAGCCTAGAACATCGAAGACAGGTTGGGGATTTGACTATCTTTTACAGATATTTTCATGGAAAGTGCTCGGCTAACCTTGCCCTCTTAATTCCGCCCAGAGCGGCGAATATCAGAAATACACGACGAACCACTGCCGCCCATTCATATGTGGTTAAGCTTAGTAGTCCTCGAACTTCATTATTTAAGAATTATTTCATCTGGAGGACTTCATCCTTATGGAACGACCTTCCCGAGGTCGTTTTTCCCAACGAATATAACCTCCAACGATTCAAAACCAACGTGAATCGCTTTTTGCGCACACGCACCATTCGCACAGTGCCCTAAAGGATTTTTCCTATAGTGCTTGTATTTGATCATAAAAAGAAAATTGTGAACAAATGCACAATAATAGCAACTTAATTGTTTAACTAGTTTTAACATGCTCGTCCCCACCTTAAATTAATTTTAAAAATACCGTTTTGTCCTTTATCCTCTTATCTGCAAGCCCCATTTTACAAAAAAGTGGGACCTCTATTAGATCGGTAGTTATTAAATATTTTCGATCGAAAGTCGCCCATCGCGCGAAAAGCAATGACTTTTTTTTTTGATGCACTTTGAAAGCTAACATAACAAAGTGTTAAATAAAAAGAAACCGACAATGATACGATCAGTACACCTGAAGATATTAAATTTGAAAATCCAGCAAATTATCTAGAAATCAAGCGTGGATATTTTGGTAAATCCAATAGTTTTGATAGGGGCTGAAATATGATATTGTCACTGGTAATTATGCAATTTTTCTAAAAGTAATTATAACTCCGATATTTTAATAAATAAAATACAATTTTAAATGAGACATTTCTTTTAAAAAATAATTTTCATTATTGACTTTCTAACTAAATCGAGATGTAAACTTTATTAAAACCTGCACAAAAACTTCTACTTTATTCTTTTAATTAGCCGACGAATCATTGAAAGGACGAAGAGGAAAAACCGACGAGACTAAAGAACTTTTCACTATTCGCAAGTTTTTACTAAAATTTGTACTTTTTCGAGGTGAAAGAATATAAAACAAAGGAGAAACTTTGCACAGTCTTCGTTCTTAATAAAACCTAATAGTTATTTACACTGTGTGCATGGCTCAAAGTGGAATAGTTTGTTATACAACTTTGCACTTACAACAAATTTGCAAAAAAAATATTGCCGATACAATTAGAATAATAACTATTAGGTATGTTTATTTATAAGCTTATAGACTTATCCTAACGAGAAATAGTTATTGATGTACACAAATGCATAAAGTATTACCTTTTTTACGAATGGCTAATTTGAGAGCACGCGCCGAAGGCGAGTGCCGAAATCCCGTATGTGAAAAAGTAATTTTATTCATAAGTTTCATACAATATTTCTTTCTTCTACGATCGTACCGGTTTTCTTGTTCGAAATTAAAAATTGCATATTTGTGTATAACCTATATTAGGGATATTTGCTTATATCGACTTGATTATTTAAAATTAATGTTGATTTCAGCTTGGAATAGCATAACCATAAAGTCGAAAATTTAAAAATGTTTTACTTTTGCTGAAAATACGATGCCCTTTCGCTCCTTTTTTTTTTATGATCGAACACAAGCACTATACGAAAAATCCTTTAGGGCACGCTGGGAGTGGTGCGTGTGCGCAAAAAGCGATTCACGTTGGTTTTGAATCGTTGGAGGTTATATTCGTTTTGGGAAACCGACCCCGGGAAGGTCGTTTCATAAGGATGAAGTCCTCCAGATGAAAGAATTCTTAAATAATTCAGTTCGAGGAGTACTACGCTTAACCACATATGGATGGGCGGCAGTGGTTCGTCGTGTATTTCTGCTATTCGCCGCTCTGGGCGGAATAAAGGGGGCAAGGTCAAGGAGTCAAATCCCCAACCTGTCTTCGAGGTTCTTCGTCAGCTCGTGGTCTCCAATCAGACGAATTGCTCTTCTTTTCGATGGAATCCAGTAGCCGAAGAGTATGTTTGGGTGCAGAGCTCCAGACATGAGAGCAGTACTCTAGTGATGGTCGAATCTGGGCTTTGTATAGTGTCAAAAGTTGTTGAGGTGTGTACAACTTTGTGGTTCGGAAGAGTACACCAAGTTTCTGAGAAGCTAGCTTGGCGATTGCCACAACGTGGTAATGCCAAGGCATATTTCCTGCCAGATTGACCTCCAACAAATTAATAGATGAAGCCAGTGGATTGCGTGTCCGTCCATGACTATGTCCGATGTAATGTTAACCTTTTTAGATAAAACTGCTGCCTGGGTTTTTTTAGCGTTAAATTCGACTTGGTTACTGTCACCCCAAACCAAAATTTGTTCCAGGTCTTTGTTGAGGCGTGATACTTCATGCTGTCTGCGAGGATGTGCGTCGGCAGCCGATGTTTGTGCATTCAAAGAGAAAGATGAAATAAATTTGCTATCGTCAGCGAAACTAAATATCGGATTTTTCGTTTTCACTAGAAAGTCGTTATGTAGAGTACGAAGAGGATGGGAGACAATGTGGACCCTTGAGGAACACCGGCATTGATGGTGAAGGTGTCTGAGAGAAATCCGTCAATCGCCACTTGCAGAAAGCGGTCCTTAAGAAAGTTTTATTTGCGTTTAGTCCAATGCAATTTAATAAACATATTATATTCCTTTTTGTTCTCCTTCTTCCGATTTTTCAGGCAATACATTTTGTGTTGCTTCATTGACTTTATTAATTATTTCGTCTGGAGCGCATTGTAATGAGTTTCCTTCTTCCGAATCGGCATTATTTGTTTCCACTTTTGACGTTTTCAAATATTATTGATAATTGTAAGGTAACGATAACAATGCGGCGCCCACAAACGTTCAATTACTTTTTTTTTAATTCTTAAAAAATGACCAATTTTATGCGTAAAAAAAATGGTATAACGATCGTAGAAAAGAAATCGATTTTTGACAGTTGAGACCCAGACATCACAGTCCGACCAACATTAGTCAGCTAGCCTTAAATCCTTTTCTCTAATTTATTCTATACGGTAAAATTTTCTAAAATAATAATTATGACTTCCCAAAACAAATTTCCATAAATTATTTACCGTGTAAAATATTTAGGTATGTACTTAACTTAGCCATCTCATAACCAACATGTTAGTTGTTTATTTTTTGTCTGAAAATCAAATTAAAAATCTCGTCGAGTCATGCAGTTCTTTTATCCGGGCGAAAAAATAAAGTCGTATCGATCGTCGCGCCCGCGACGTGTATAAAGAGCCCTTTCCGCACCTTTTCTCCGTGTCACCAGGCCCTTTCATTCACCTTGCAGGGCTTCTAAACCCTGCGTATGCACGCACATACGTTCATTGGCGTGCAAAAGCCATTTCGTTCCCTAACAGTGATACATATTTTGTTAATAGATTTAATTTTTTACGATCAAACGCTGGCGCAATTGGAAAAATCCGTTAAGGTACTCTGAGAGTGGTGCGTGTGCAAGTAAAGCGTTGAATCGTTGGAGGTTCCACAAGGATGACGTCCTCCAGATGAAAGAATTCTTAAACAATTAAGTTCGAGGAGTACTAAACTGAAGCACAAATGGATGGACGGCAGTGGTTCGTCGTGTGTTTTTGTTATTCGTCGCTCTAGATGGAATTAAACGGGCAATGTCAAACATATTAGGTCCATTACTTTTTTTAATATATTTGAATGACTTGTTTGATTTGCAGATAATTGGAGATGTAGTTAGTTTTGCTGACGATACAGTCTTATTTTTTGAGGCTGAAACTTGGAATGAGTTAAAATGTAAAGTAGAAACTGAAATGAGTAAAGTTATTCATTATTTTAAGAGTAAACTCTTAACCATAAATGTCGCAAAAACTAACTATGTTCCCTTTACTTCATTGTACTCAAATTTGCCGACTTTTACTAAGCTAAATATTAACAACCCTTGCAACTGTGAAAAAGTGGAGATAAGCGGTTGTAGTAATATCTTGGGGTTTTTCTGGACTCCCATATGAGATGGGATGTTCATATAAATTACGTAACCAAAAAGGTAAGGTCGCTTTTGGGAAGGTTTAAAAAGTTTAGGCAGGTTTTCAAGGAGAGAGAACTTACGATCCTCTATAATTGTCTCGTTCAGCCGCATCTTTCCTATGGAATTGTTGCTTGGGATGGGGCCACTAACAACCATATTTATCAGTTACAAACGGCCCAGAAATGGATTTTAAAACTTATAAGAAGAATTATTATACTTACTCCAGCGATTTATTGTTTTCGGAAACTAAAATATTTGATTTACGACAGCTTTTTTGTTCGGCAGTACTTATCCGACAAGAATTGGTGATCATAGATCACAAATACGCGACTCGTCAAAGGGATGTTTAGGTGCGTATTCCTAGGATAGAAAAGACAATAACACAACGTAGTTATCATTTCCTAGGCCCTAAATTGTATAACAGCCTTCCTGATAACATAAAAACTCTGAATTCCTCAGCTATATTTAAGAAAAAAATATTTATTACGGTATTAATTAAAATATTCATGTTTTTAAGTATTTTTAGCATATTCACAAAGTTATCTAGGGTTATAGTAATTTTTAAAGTCCACTAGGCTATGAATTTCCAGCCTGGGTTTAGTATTTATCCATAGTTTAGGTACAAGTCCTAGGGACTTAGTTTTTCTTAATTTATTTACAGTGGCAAGTAGAAACACTATATTTATTTTAGTTTTTTCCAGGTACATGTAGACAAATTTTGTTTTTTGTAAATACATTTATTTATTATTATTATTTATTATTTTCCATTTTATTTGTATAGGAATTCGATCAGAGAATGAAATATTAACTATCCCTTGTTCTTTTCCTGAAATTTTGAATTGTCGCATAATTATAATGCTCATACATATTTTTTATTGTTTCAGGTAACGATTGACCACCACACTCAGTTAAATGCACATTACGTCATCTAGATTGGGTAAAGTACTCTCGTTTCTTTCTACAAAAATACCTGCAGTATGCAGGATGTTGCACAAATTAGGTGTTGCACTTTATAGTGTGAGGATTACTGAGGATCTCGCGAGCGAAAAGTTCTGCAGTGACTGAGAAGAATTGATGTTACAGATACGGTCATAATCATAAAACTCGAGCTGGTAGATCACAACCGAAACGAATTTATCGTAAAAACTGTTCCGGTGAATTATTCTTTTTACCTCTGTGTAGCCGTTTTACGATACATAAATTGTTATTTCTTAAATTTCTTCTCAACGCAATTCTACTACGAGTATACAGTATTCAATGCAAACCATTTACTTCTACCGCCGTCGGACGTCGCCGGTTCAGCCAAAACTGTGTATATCACTAGGTTGCAATTAGGATGCAAATGTTGGAATATGTGTTCATCTACCCTACCAACCACGACGCCCGTAAATATTCTTTAAAATTTTCCCCCTTAACATTGATATTGATGCGGATGGGAAGTTTTCAAACCGACACCCCTTTCCTTTCCTTTTATAGTTATCGTTTATGGTTACTCTCACAGGGCCAACACTCCATTCATAAATCTGTTGGAAAGTGAGTTTGTGATTGTTTGAAATGTTATTGAAAATCAGTAATGGGGTGGAAGAGTGACAAAACATGTTGGTCTCGCTAGTGGCAACAATGTTGAAGTCTGGGTTAAATCAAAGATCTTACAAGGTTAAATCCAATAATGTTTAAAAGGTTATGGAGCGGTCTTCATAGTTTCGGAGCGGAGCTAGTCTGGGCAAAAAGCCCAACAAGGGCGTATAATTTACTTTGAGATTCTTTACGTTTAACTATATTATCTATTCAAAAAGTGCAGTTTCGAATTTTGGATATTTATAAAAAAGATAGAAATATTGATCCAGTTTTTATATACAGTGTATCCAAGGATGGATTTAACTACTTATGCTTAGCATCAATATTTTTGGTGTATTCATTACTGGATGATACTCTCCAGATATAAAAGTGTATATTTCTAGCCAGATTGTCATATTTATCACTAAGACATCTTGCAAAATCCCAATTAAAAATTTGTAAATTTGACAATTACAACTGGTTTAAGGTTAATCCGCAATTGCTCTTAAAATAAGTTTATTTCTAATAATTTTAATTAGCAAGGAGGGAGAAACGCAATGGGTGATGCAAACTCAAAATCAAATTTCTAAATATATTTACTAACCTGTGAAATTTTAATTTAACACCATTTCATCTTCTAGTGAAGTATTTTATGGCCGCACAAGACTCAACCATCTTGTAAATGCAAGATTTATATTAAGAAATAAACCAACTCGACTGCTTTTTGCCCGGACTAGCACCACGGACCGGTCCATAACCTTTTAAACGTCAATGGTTAGTCAGAAATCATATCAATACAATCATATTAAAACATAACCATACTTACCGAAGAAAAGATAAATCCTTGCTTAAATGATCCACTCTTTTACAAACTATACATGAATGCACCATCATTGTTTATAATAAAGACGATTTCTCACCAATACTCACAAAAAAAAAATAAAAACAACCAAGTATATAAACACTCCCTTAAAAGCGGTTAGCAGCGAGTAGCAACAGTGTATTCTTTACTATAATCCGATTCATTGATAAAGTTTGATCGTTTGCCGTCGAGCGTAGTATCTTTTAACTTGATGTTGTCAGAGTGCAGTCGGTTTATTTCAAACTTTTATGTATAATAATAATATTTTTTTTCTAAATCTCTCAAGGCCTATTCACAATTTATATTAAAATTATTGGGAAATAAATTTATTTTAAAAGCAATTGCGGATTAACCTTAAACCAGTTGCAATTGTCAAATTAACAATTTTTTAATTGGGATTTTGCAGATACCTTAGCGATAAATAGGACAATCTGGCTATGCTGCAAGCATAACAGCAAGGTGGGGAGTGCACGTTTACAATGCTTACGTCGACTACACATGTAAACAATTCTATCTGGAGTTTGTAAAATCTTTGGTTACTCTAATGTATTAATTTTACCGAACTCCTAATGCCCTAATTAATCATTATCCTGTGAAGGTTCGGTAACCCTCTTCTTTCGCCCTCCTCTCCCATCGACCCTACTTAATTAATCTGCTCTTCCACGTTCTCTGCTACGCCACTGGCTGACACCACCGCAAACCCGGATAATTGTCTCACCCGTTAGACACTCGAAATCACATCCTTCGTTGAGCGCCAGGGTTATACTTTGTCAAAGGGTTTCCATCCCCCCTTCTTTGCCCCCCCCCCCTCTCCCGCAGTCGTCCCTTATGACACCTCTTAACTTACTTTTTACACCCCCATGTCTCGTTAACGGCGAGGTTTTTTAATTCCGCGCTTTATTCGGTTCTGTATGTGTGTGTTTATGTCTTATATTATGTAGTATGTTGTACCAGTGTTGCCAGACCTCCCGGTTTTCGAGAAACGTCCCGATTTTCAGGCTAAAAGCGATGCATGTACGCTCGGTAGAACTTATATGATGATTTCTCAAAAGAATTAAAATTATTTCACTCGTGGACTCGCAGGAAAGAAATTTAATGAATTATATTAAAAATCAAGAAGACATTATGGAAAAAGTTAAATCTCCACAAAAACAATCCCAATATCTCGTTCCACTAAATAATTTTTAAAAATTGGAAAGACAGGTCAAGTTTATTGTGAAGGGAGATGTTTTTAAAAAATATTTGCCTTGGTGGTTTAACCCCCTGGGAGGGATAGATGTTACCCTTCAAATCTTAAATGGGAAGGGGCGAACTAAGGAAAACGTTAGTAACGTACCACTTTTTTTGTAAAAAATATCATAGGACCTGTTTGCTGGTCCGCCACTGCTTGATCGATCCATAGAACTTTTCTAACTAAAATATGCTGTTTTATATCCTATTAACACGTACCAGAATTTAAAATAATATCTAAAGTATTTTCGGAGATTTAAAAAAATAACCATTAAAAAACGACTCTTTTTATTAAGAAATAATCATATGGTGAAATATTAAAAAATAAAGCGTTTCCTAAATAACTAAAAGACTAGTGTTGTGATCGCTCGAGCGAAAAACCGCTTGATCACTCGATTATTGAAATAACCGACATCGCTCGATTATTAAAAAACCGCTCGAGTTATCTGTTCAGGCGAAAACCGTCTCTCGTCACTTATTATCTTTCACTCGATACCCGAGCTTCGCTTGACGCTGGCGGAATTGTACCGCTGCAGTGTGATCGAGTTAAAAAACTGTTCGTATATTCGAACAGTTTTTCGCTCGATAGGAAATACTCTAGTTATAAATTCAGGCGAAAAACCGAAAAATATCGCCACTAGATACACTTGATACACGACCTTCGGTCTACGCGCCGCGCCATCGTTCGAGTTTGACGCTGAACAAGTAACACGACATACGTCTTTCTTAAAGGCACATCAACGAGAAGGTGTATATAAAAAAGTATGCCAAATCCCTTAGCGGAGTCATCGCGACATGGGTTTTGGGAAGTTTTGTTTTAACAGGGTAGCTAGCGGCGTAGTTCAGGTCTCCGATTGTAAATATTAAAAAATTAAAGAATATAATTTTTAAATTTTGATTTACTATAAACTCGAGAAAAGTTCTCAAAAATAACATAATAATAGAAATTGTAAATAAAAATAACAAAACGAACAAAATGGTTAACAAAATATATAGAAAAATTCGTTGGTAATCCTATAGTAATCATTTTTAAATCCAAATAGGACTTTTTATTACTAAAGTCAAGAAAACTTCATAACTTATAGAAAATGTTAATGAAAAATAAGAAAACGAGCAAAATAGTTAACAAAACATACAGGTATCGACAAATTTGTTGGTAACCAAAAGTAAACATTCTTAAAATTAAACAGGAACTTTTAGCTAACTATAAACATCAATTTAAAAAAATAATCACCGTATTTTGCCAGTCGCGTAACTAAGCCTACATTTTTGAAGGGCACACAGTGGGCACCTGATAATTTAAAGTCGAAGAATTTGACAAGCCATTTTAAACATCTATTTATTTTATGCTCGTAAATTGAGAAAGATTTTGAGGAAAAATAACTCTTGATAAATACTGTAATACTTTTTATTTTAAAAAAGCACAATAATAAACCCGAACAATAAATACAGGTGATTTTTTGCAGTTTTTTTGTTTGGCATCGAGACATGTGGTAAAAATTCATTATTCACAAATAAATAAATTTCTGGAAAATTTTGGTGGCTACTACAATTTTTTAGCTAAACCTGTGCCCCCCACCCGTAGTTACGTGCCTGCTAAATACCCTACCTGATCACATGTAAATGGCTAGGCTGCCGGTCGAGCAGTCAGTGACGTCATCGCTTGGTGAATTGGAATTTCAAGCGATTCACTCGAGCGGTTCACTCGATTATTAAAATCGCTCGAGTATCAAGTACTCGATTATTAAAATCATCGGTTTTTCGGTTTTGTATACAGAAGAATCGTTTGTGTCATTTTGCCAATGGCGTGCACAAGGGCAAAGCACGAATTTTAACTGAAAAAAAATGCCGTACTATATTTTTCGCATAGGTTTTATGATTCAAGAATTAAAACTACACGAAAGTCAAAACGAGGAAATATAAAATTATGCATAACGTTATTTATGCAACCTTTTGAAAGCAACAAAAAAAATAAAGAATGCCATGGAAGTAAAACCATTTTTTTTAACAAATTTGACTTTTAGTAGTTTTAAGCCCTGTTAAATGTTTTCAAAAAAATAAGTCAACAACCCTATATAATACCAAGTCGAATTGAACGCTATAAACGAAATTCCCAGGCAACAGTTTTCTCTAAAAAGGTTAACATTACAGAACCAGATATAGTCATGGCAGGACACGCAATTCCACTGGCTTCAGCTGTTAATTTGCTGGGCGTCATTCTGGGAACAAACCACGTTGGGGCAATCGCCAAGGTAGCTTCACAGAAACTTGGTGTACTCTTCCGGACCAGAAAGTTGTACACACACCTCAACAATTTTTGACACTATACAAAGCCCAGATTCGACCATCCCTAGAATACTGCTCTCATGTCTGTAGCTCTGCACCCAAAAATACTCTTCGGCTACTGGATTCCATCGAAAGGAGGGTCATTCGTCTGATTGAAGACCACGAGCTGACAAAGAACCTCGACAGCCTAGAACATCGAAGACAGCTTGGGGATTTGACTCTCCTTTACAGATATTTTCATGGAAAGCTGACCTTTCCCGCGTAACTCCGCCCAGAGCGGCGAATAGCAGAAATACACTTCATTATTTAAGAATTCTTTCATTTGGAGGTCTTCATCCTTATGGAACGACCTTCCCGACGTTGTTTTCTCCATCGAATATAACCTCCAAAGATTCAAAACCAACGTGAATCGCTTTATTCGCACACGCACCACTCCCAGACTGCCCTAAAGGTTTTTCCTATAGTGCTTGTGTTTGATCATAAAAAACAAATCCGTTTAGAACCTATGTTTAGGTATGTAAACTTTTTGTCTTAGAATTGAGAGCACCCTTCACTTTGGCTACATACCAGGTACTTTTCTTCATAAAATGACCTACGAAAATGAATGAAATATTAACACAACCTTATGAATACCCTGTATATGCGATTTCTTTCATGGCATAGTTACGGAATAAGTTTGTCCATCTAAACGTTTAAGGAATATTGTCGGGCCCCGCGACAAGAGACCTAGACCACGTACAGAAGTTAAATAGGGAAATTATATCGGTACCTTCAGAAGTGCGAGAGATTCTTTTCAATTACTATACGCACCGACGCCTACCCCCTGGGTTGAGCCCCACAAGCCCTATCAAGTAATTAAAAATCCCTCGTCATTGTCCCTTGTATGAATAAAACCCTTTTCCTTTTACAAGGTGTTAACAAGAAGGCCTGCACTTATACACAATACGCATTATATTGCATCACATATATACACGCAATGCATATTATATAGAATGCAGCCATATGTGTGAGTGAGGGGGTGCGAACGGCAAGGGGATATATCCACGAACAAATAACTATCACTTCCTGCAAGGCTAACTCCTTCTCTTTTGAGATGCAGATCAAGAAAAGGCATGTTTATTCTTATGAAATGGGTTCACGAAGTCAAATCTAAATTACATAGGGTGACCCACTAAGGTCGGCTAGGTACGATATTATGGAAGCCATAAACCTTAATTGACGGGAAATATTTTCACGTTTCCAAAAAGACCCCTATGGGGGTGGCGATTACTATTATACATGGTGTTATGGAAATGACGTATTATATTTAAACCGGCAATTCCTGAGATAAACACAAATTGAAGAAAAATAGCCATAAATGGCGCTTTCAATTCATTCAGCGGTAAAACTGACCTAACATCAAAGCAGAAAAACACCTGTGTGGCACTGCGATACATGTAAGCAATCAAGGAATTCTGGCGGGTGTTGTCATATGTACACCTTAAACTCTTTAGACAAAATAAAATAATTTAAACACTTTTCCATTCTGTAATACCTTTTTGTACAATTAATTGAAGAACATTTACGACGGACTATGTTTTAAAGAACCCGAAAAAAACATATGGAATAGTAATAGCCACGTACGTCACTGACCTCTTGACGCCTTACATCGGATGAGCGAAGTAGTAGAATATAGCGCTGGACGCGTGCGTCTGTTAGTTCAAGACCAACCAGCGGCCGGATACGTTGTGTCTCTCGTCGGTCACCAACACACTCTCAGCGATCCGCTCTGTTTTTTCGGTATACGCGTGTATCCTGCCCGTACATAAATAATCTTTGAATATTGTTTTTTTTGACGCGTTTCTTCTGGACGTCAAATTTCTCGCGTGTAATAAAATCTAATAATCTGTAGTATAGTCTGTATTATTGTATTTTCAAAAGCTAACTATCGGTTCTGTTTCACTATTACTGTGTGTACATAAAGTGTTTCCAGAAGTGTTCCCATGAAAAAAAAAACTGATTTTGTTTGTGCCTGGATTTCCTCGCTCTTTAGGTACAAGGATAAATACAAGTAGGTAGAAAATAATTTATTTCTATAATTTTATATGGAATTTCAGTTTTACATTAACTTTGGCAACATTGCCATTGGCTCTGGGTGAAATGTTGTACAGTAGCGTGTACTGACCTGTGAGTAAGTGTTTATTACTCCACTTTTAAAACGGTCGATTTACAATAAATAAAATATGTTGCGCTTCTCTAGATCACCTGTATAACTAAAAAGTAAAATTTCTTCGCATTGTCACTGTTAAGGTTTTCATGTAATAACGCTGCGATAGTTTGTTCCTATACCTTTTTTCGTATCATCGTTAATAACGGTGGGGAAGCGTGTAAAAAAATATTTTTAAAATTGCTGTATCTTCCATACCGTTTATCCAAATTTAATCAATTTAGGCTCGTTTTCAAGATAATTTTACTCTTATTAAATATCCGACTGTGGAATTGCTAACATTATGACTGTCTCTTAAGTCATTGCAATACACGCACACTTGTCCCCTATCGTTTTTTTTCTTCTAATAATCTCTGTTTTATTAAATAGTCGAAAAGCAACTTTATATTCAATAACACAATGCCATGAATGGCATATATATGTATAAACTGATAAATAAACAATCCCCTCTACGGTCGGGAAAATCCATCCATTATGTTTTCTTTTATTCCCATAACAAAAAGGCCATGTTTCAGTTGGGATCGAAATAAAACCGAATTTGTAGATCCCTACGCAGTAATTATGCCGCGCTTATAGAACAATGAAAAACATGGATTCCCGGGCCCGCATGCAAATAGAGCGATATACCAACAAGAAAATGAAAAAAACACGCACTTCTTGTCTGCATCGGGGAACAGTGCGCTGCCTGAATTTGCACCAAGAAGTGGTTTTTCACTCTAGTAAGAAGGTTTTTGCAATTAGAATTGTTCCGTTATGCCGCGTCCACGCCAAACCAACAAAATAGCAACACAATGTTTTTCAACCATTTAGAAACAAATCGGCAATATTTTACCAACTTTTATGTTTTGTTTCGGTTTTTAGCAACTTATTGTTTTAACTATCGCGGAGCGGTAAACATCAAGGGGTTTCTGTTTTGTTCTTATTTCCAGCAACACTGCTGGTGCGGTGTGTATAGTTGATATTCAATTCTATGATCGAATTCCCATGGAATTAACAATTCTCTCTTGAATTATTTATTTACTTAATATTATTTTTTGCGAGCAGATAAATTTACTAAAATCTCTTGTAAAATTTACTAAAATCTTTTGTAAAAATTTGGACACATGCTATTCCCAAGCGGGCACCCATCCAAGTACTAAAGTCTGTATCGAGCAGGGTAGTCGGTGGCTCTCAAACAATAAATTTTATTTTAGGTATTTTCTAAATCCTAAAATAACTAAATTCTAGGAAAAAGTACCTGAGAAAATCTTTAACTTATTGACGCAAAATGTTTTTCATTTGATAAATAAAAAAAACTACGAGTGAAAAATAAACTAGACAAAAATATTTATCGCGGTGCATAATTCTATGATAATTTTGTTTTGGAACGGCTGATTTTACCCAGCCGACTACAGTGAACCAGTGGAATGTTCGGTACGATCAAGTATAGCGAAGGTATTGTTAACTTAAGCGTCTTGCTGTTTAACAACCTTTAATGATTTAATCCGATATCGGACTTCACAAACCGAACCGACTTTAACCGTGCCCTACGTCGCTTCACTTCTCGATCGACGGTATTTCTATTTGTTCCCCGTCAAGTTCGCCACTGTTATTGAAGAACGTCATCCTGGAAACTCGTTGCATCTGATTTATGCCTTTTATTCTAAAATAAAAATGTTTTTACAACACATTTAAACTTTGTAATTTTTAAAATAAAAAATATAAAATGTTGAAAATATTTAACTACTCCAGTTGTAAATTCACTTAATTCGTTGTAAAATTTACAATATACTTTACTTGATTTTACTAAATTTACTAGAAACACTTTTTTTATAAATTATGAGTATCTGCAATATTATTTTGTAATTAATACTATGTTTTATAGCTAATCGTACAATAAAACATTTAATATAATAATTTTACTATAGTGTTCCGTGCAGATACATTTGTTGTAAAATTTACAATATATTTTATTAATTGCCTAATTTTTACTAAATTTCTTAGAAATCATAACTATGTTTTTTTGTAAATTATGTTTACAATATTATTTTGGTATGGATTTTGGTATGGATTACTACAAAGACCTGGAAGGCTTGGGGTGACAGTAACGAAGTCGAATTTAACGATAAAAACCCCCAGGCAGCAGTTTTCTCTAAAAAGGTTAACATTACAGAACCGGATATAGTCATGGACGGACACGCAATCCCACTGGCTTCATCTATTAATTTGCTGGGCGTCAATCTGGGAGGAAACATGGCATAATCATGTTGTGGCAATCGCCAAGATAGCTTCTCAGAAACTTGGTGTACTTTTTCGAACCAGAAAGCTGTACACACCTCAACAACTTTTGACACTATACAATGCCCAGATTCGACCATCACTAGAGTACTGTTCTCATGTCTGGAGCTCTGCACCCAAACATACTCTTCGGCTACTAGATTCCATCGAAAGGAGGGCCATTCGTCTGATTGGAGACCACGAGTTGACGAGGAGCCTCGACGGACTGGAACATCGAAGACAGGTTGGGGATTTGACTCTCTTTTACAGATATTTTCATGGAAGGTGCTCGGCTGACCTTGCCCTCTTAATTCCGCCCAGAGCGACGATTAGCAGAAATACACGACGAACCACTGCCGCCCATCCATATGTGGTTAAGCTTAGTACTCCTCGAACTTCATTATTTAAGAATTCTTTCATCTGGAGGACTTCATCCTTATGGAACGACCTTCCCGAGGTCGTTTTTCCCAACGAATATAACCTCCAACGATTCAAGGCGAACGTGAATCGCTTTTTCGCACACGCACCACTCCCAGAGCCCTAAGGATTTTTCCTATAGTGCTTGTGTTTGATCATAAAAAAAAAACTATGTTTACTATAATAATTTTACTACAGTCTTTTTTTCGTGCAATACTGACATGTCTATATTTTATTTTGACATTTCCGTCTAATCACTGGAATTGCATTTCGTTTCCAACGGAAAACGTTCTCCTTTCTATCCTTTTTCATTAGCCGATAAAGCAAAAAGACGTAAAAAATAACAGATCTATGATATTACTGTAAAGGATGCACATTCATTCTAAATGTATCTAAATCTATTTCAACAATCTCACGTATGTTATTTACTGTGTATAATTAAATAAGTTGGCTTGAACGACAACTAAAAAAAGTTCGTCGATGATAAATTGGTAGAGCCGAGAAATAAGACCGAATTTTAACTATATCTGAGATCAAAATCTTATAAAGGCACCCTAAAGGTGTTTGACATGTGTCGCGTCATTCGACACCCAGTATATCGAGTGTCGCAAGAGGTGCCACCCCATTTCCGCACCATAATGTACCATGGCTCCGCCTTTCGATCGTGGACGACTTAAATAACAAACAAAAAAGCGTTCTTGTAAGGGTGTAAAAAGTGCGTGCGAGAAATTGATTTCCAAGGGTTTCCTTCTTGTAATTAAAAAAAAAATGATTTGTGATGGATGTGGCCCATGCTATGTTATCGCAATAGGATAGTGTCAAAGTAATACGAAAGCCGTAGAAACGTTGTCCTGTGATCAGACATGTGTAGAAATATGAAATATTTAAATGTTAAATGTTAAAAATCATATACAGAGGGGTCCGTGGATGGGGCGGGTTACTATACCACAAATGGAATTTTTAGTTTAGAAAAAAATTAAAAAATTAAAATTTGTCAAAGTTTAGTTTTTGTATATAGGGAGGTCAAAATTTAAAAAAAATATTGATTTAACCTAAGAGTAAACTACCTTAATTTTTTTGTTTTTAACGCAGCGTTCGTGGTTTAATCCCCTGGGAGGGGTATATGCAACCATTAAAATCTTAAATGGGAAGGCAGGTCATAACCACATTGTGGCAATCGCCAAGATAGCTTCTCAAAAACTTGGTGTACTCTTCCGAACCAGAAAGTTGTACACACCTCATCAACTTTTGGCACTATACAAGCCCAGAGTCGACCATCGCTAGAGTACTGCTCTCATGTATGGAGCTCTGCACCCAAACATACTCTTCGGCTACTGGATTCCATCGAAAGGAGGGCCATTCGTCTGATTGGAGACCACGAGCTGATGAAGAACCTCGATGGCCTAGAACATCGAAGACAGGTTGGGGATTTGACTCTCTTTTACATATATTTCCATGGGAAGTGCTCGGCTCACCTTGCCCTCTTAATTCCGCCCAGAGCGGCGAATAGCAGAAATACACGACGAACCACTGCCGCCCATCCATATGTGGTTAAGCTTAGTACTCCTAGAATTTCATTATTTAAGAATTCATTCATCTGGTGGACTTCATCTTTATGGAACGGCCTTCCCGAAGTCGTTTTTCCTAAGGAATATAACCTCCAACGATTCTCAAAACCAACGTGAATCGCTTTATTCGCACATTCACCACTCCCAGAGTGCCCTAAAGGATATTTCCTATTGCTTGTGTTTGAACATCATTTTAAATGTTTTCTAAAACTCTTTCCAATAATAACATTATTTTTTTTTCGGTAACAGTTTCCAACGAAATCACATGAGATAATGAAAACTTAAGCGTTCGAAAAGCTGAAGAGAAGTTTTCTCCTTTTTGGTAAAACGAACGAACGGAGACCGGACGCCGCGTTCGGAAAACGGAATTAAATTCTATTATTTTTTGTACCGTTGGATCCAGTTTATTGATTTCTATCTCCCACATAACTATATCAATCAAAGTACCAGCCTAAATGAATCGATAGGGCCAAAAAGGGAATGATGGTACCATTATCGAGCAGCGAGAAACAAAATGTTGTTTTGATCGCTGATTTCTTTGTATTTTTTAGAAGTTTAAATTGTGGAATTTATGTGGCTGAAATATTAATTAGATTTGGTTATCTAAGAAACTACGTATTATTGTGTTCCTTAAGAATTGGTGTACACTGTACAGGGTTATCAATTTAGTTTATCCCACTTTTAAGAGCCTGTAACTTTTTTCTATTTTGAGTTAGCGCGTCCATTCAAAAAACAAGATGTAGCGTTTCAAGTTTTTATGAGTGTAGGTGTCATATGTCACACCGAAAAGAAATTATTATGTTTTTTTAATGGGACACTCTGTATATCGGAAGCGATTAGATGGCGCCTTTTCTTCCGATCTCAAAAATATACCACACATATGCATTATTTTTGAAATATAGATTATGAATATTATATAATTCTAGTAATTAAATTAATGTTATAAACTTTTGTTATTTTCTAATGATGCCAATATTAATAAATTTGTTTTTCTAGTATTAACTTGAAGAAAAGAATGCATATGTGTATTATATTTTTGAAATCGGAAGAAAAGTCGCCATCTAATGCGCTTCTGATATATGGAGTGTCCCATTTGACAATACTCATAAAAACTTGCCTAAAAATGTTACTTGTTTTTTGAATGAAGGCGCTAACTGAAAATACAAAAAAGTTACAGGGTCTTAGAACTGTACAACTTGTCCAATGAAGCTCTACACAAATTATTATGGGTTTTATGAAACATTGTGTTTCTTCCTAAAAAGCTCTATTTGACAAGACACCAAGATTTACGAAGAAAAAAATGTATATTATACAGGGTTTGCCAAAAATTCCAAGAAAAGGTCCATATTTTTTTTTTTTTGAGTAAAACGACAAATAAATAGGTTGTTTCAAATATTGGGAGTACAAATACAAAAGTTGAATTAATTATTTTTATTTTTAAAAACACCTTCACGATTTTATCAATCACCACAATTGTTGGGCCCTCTTTGTGAGTTGCGGGGCCCTCTTTTTGGGGAGCGGGCCCATAGGCTACAGCCAATGCTTAAATCCGGCCCTGCCATACATATAACTAAATTCTTGTCATTATTCAACTTTTATTTCGATTCCAAATCTTCTAAGATACAATACAATGCTATGAGATGTAGAAAACGTCGTTCAAACGACTTTATAATGACATTCCCGCGACATACAAAAGAAGACGTTTTAACCCCATTCCGCCCTCCGACTATAAATCGAACACGACAAATACTTATAAAGTGGTTCTTAAAAAATGATCTACGATGCGTTAAACATGCTTCTGCCTTTTATTTTTCCCTCTTTTGCTTCGAACTTCGATGTTCCTCATCCCTTATCACTTCCGAAATATTAATGGCTGAGAGACATATTTCGTTATGGTATGTTTTGATAAAGGTTTTATTTTTAAATACATTAGTTTTCTGTGTTGCTTAGTACGATCTGTTATTATTGGTTGAAGCCGTTAAGTGTTTTTCTTGCTGAAAACACGTGTCCGCTAAGCATTAACTGAGAGGAAACCATAACAAATTAAATAGTGTTGGGAAAGAATCGTTGTTTTCAGAATCGTGTACTTATTCGAGTACCGAGGACAACATTGGCCGAAAAAGAACTCTCCTACTACCAAAAAGAATTTGATATAATTATATTTTTAAATTCTTATTGTCGTTAAATTTGTTGCTTGCTTATGTTTATACAGGGTGTTATGAAACTGACGTATTATATTTAAATGGGTGACTCCTGGGGTGTCCTAGAGAAGCGCTACATATTTTTTTTTTTAAATCGAACGTTTAAAAAGTGGGGTAATTCACCTCTAAACCCACCGGTTACTCCTCGGCACATTCATATATGATCATATTACATTGCCAAGCTTTGTAATCAACAGATGTTCAGGCACAATGTTACCAACTGTGTAAAAACTGTAAAACTTTAGATTCTTATAAAAATAATATTTAGTTTTGTGTTTAGAAGTGAATCCAGGTGCCAGTACACTAGCAAGTAATCCAGGGTACAGACATCTTCAGGTTTTTGTTTTTTTTTCTATGGAAAAGCTTTATGCTCATCACGTACCGTGATGATAATGTGGAACTGCATAATAAGCTTATACCCACTAAACCCCATTCAGCCTCTTATTTCCAATCTCTCGGAACATTTGCACTAAATCACTTATAGAGACACACAGACGCCCACGAGTTTCAAATTAGTTTTTTTGAAGATATGCACTTATTATTATATTACACAAAATCAATAAATACTAACGCATAATTACACACTACAATAACCTACCGTACACATAAAACAACAGCACTATAGGTTACAAATTATTTCGCAATAGAAATTCAGAAATAATAAAAACGCTAATTTCTAATGGGCTAATCAAACTTATTAATCCTTCATTGAAGAAGAATGATGAAATGATTATGTTGATAGACAGGACAACCCCTTCAAAATAAATAGTCTCGTCCAACTAGCGCGGTTGCCATTTCCGAGACTATCATTATACAGAAAAGTATTACAGAAGGAAATTCTGCAATTTATGAATATAACCTTATAAAACATCGTAAGTGGCAACGCTGTATTTTTAAATATTAACCCCAGCCGCTGCCGTCGCGAAAAGAATAGGCAATCCGCTCAATTGTCCAAGATCAGCTGTTTAAAGAAGCCGGCCGGTTTCCTACTGTTTTTACCAAGTTTCAAGCAGATTTGTGTGTTAATACTTAAACCCGAGTTTAAATTATTAAGTTATTTGTTCTTTTCGCGACGGCAGTGCCCCAGTCCAGCAGTTCAATATCGATCGACGGAACCAACGTGTTATTTATTTTGAAAATTTATAGATGTTAAATACATTATTTCCCAGACCACTCAGATAATAAGGGTGTATTTTTGTCTACACAGTAGCACTTTAAAATACTAATTCAGATTGAATGGTACTACCTACTTAGATGTGTTCATGAGACGCGATTTGTGCCGGTTTGTTTTTGTTCGGGTTACCTAGGCACTTGGTGTTTTTTTATAAATTTTTGTAAAAAGTTGCTTTTTTTAATAATCGACTACTCAAGCGTTTTTTTTGCTCGAGCGATCACAATACTAATCTACAATATCATTTTGGTACAGATCATTAAAAAAAAATGTAATTATTACTATATTTTATAGGAAATCGTAAAATAAAATCTTTACTATAATAATTTTACTATAGTCTTTGTTCCGTGAATAGGTATAAAATATAAAAACATATGATAATGTCACAATTCGATAATGCAAGTACCAGATTTGTTTTTAATTATGTTGCTAGAATGCCCTTTAGTCACTTGGGATTAATGACCCACTTTAATCCCGGAATTGAAAAAAATTAAAACGTGGAATGTGACGTAAAAAAAGTTGCACTTTTTCATAAGCGGTGTATGATAAATCGAGCCCAATGATGGCTTGCATGCCTCGTCACATCATGTCATTATAATAAATAAAAAATCAACCGTTAAATAGATAAAGTTCCATTCGTACGTAGGAATGCGTTTAAAGGTGTTTTATGGTGTGAAATGCCCGGTTCATATGCAAAAACTGACTAATATTAATACAGAATGTTCCAGAAATTCCGTACGAAAGAATTTTAACAAGTGGTGCCCCTCGTCTGCAATCATTCTTGTTCTTGTACAACTATCTTGAACCGGACTAGTTAATGACTAAAAAAAGGTTAAAAAACAGTTTTAATTTTGTTGCACTGTGGGTAAAAAAAAGCGGTTCGACTGTTAAAATATAATTGACCGTGTAAGATATATTAAGAGTAACGCTGAATACGTGTCAAAATAATTACGTCGGTAATATTTTGTGGTTTTACGGCGCGGTCGGGGTTACAGACAGATTGAATGGGTTTCACAGGATGAACATAACGATAAATACGCCGTACGCCACAAAAGATTTCTGCTTGGGTCAGACGTTGGTTGCCTCGTGAACTCGCGTTAAAATTATAAATGATAATTGTGTACAAATACATATTATGCAAAGTTGCAGTTTTTTTACGGGAATTTTGGACAACAATCCCTCATCAATCTGGAAGGAAATATGTCTTGGCAGAGTCACGTTGCGTTATAGCAATCGCCTTGCAGAAATTTGGTGGACTCTTCACATTTTATTACTGTTTTGGAATGATTTTTGTTCGCTTATTTGTGGTTTATTATTCAATTATTTGTTATTTATTGAACTAGTCTAACATAAGTAAAAATTTAGAGCTTACTTAAGAGATATTATCTATAAAATTAGGAGAAATACAGGACCGTATCCCAAAATTTCCTGATGTTGTTCAAAAAACCCTCGAAACGTCACTAAATAAACCACAATGTGTCATTCATCGTTGCATTTGGAAGAAAAAAGCTCTCAAATTCCAATATCAGAAAAACAGGACCGTATTTAAAAAAAAACAAAGTTGATAATGGCCCATTGAAGACCACTCGTCGGATTACAAAACAATTAACGCTGTTAGATAAAGCGGAAAAAGTGGCAATGCAAAAGTGCAATTTACTTTAGAATTCGATCTCAAAAAAACCCAGGAAAACAATAAAACCATTTTTCAGAATTTCTGTTTTTCTAGGATATCTACGGAACTACTCGGAATTTTAAAACTTACTAGACGTTATACTATTAGGCGCGTAAATACCAACTTTATCTCCATTTAACCGACTTCGTATCTCTAACGGTTTCCGAGATCCCTGTACTGGCCCTCCTTATCTTGGACACGTTGTATGTGACTGGAATAACTTTGATTAAGAAATGCCATTAAATTATAGCAAAATTTTAACCTAAATTTTTAGTAATAATTACAGAAATATTTAGTAAACCATTTATATGAAAAGATTTTGTAAAATTTACCAAAATCTCTTGTAAAATCTTTTGTTCGGGTCACCCATCCAAGTGGTAACCTCGCTTGACTTCTTCGAACGATGATATATTCGCTTTATAAGTTCCATATCATCTATTACGAATATTGAAATTTCATTCATTGTATGAACCATACATTTTACAATACGGGATTTATAAATAATAATTTCCACTTACATTCGTTGAAAAATGTAAAGTATATTTTAGTATTTACTTTGTTATACTAAATTGATTAGAAATACTCTTTTTTACCATATATACCGGTTTGACTAACGCGGCCGGATCTGGATCTAAGGAATAAAAAATAGTTTCATCACTCGTCGAGGATCGAGAGAAAGTTCTTTTTGAATTTTGATTTGTAAGAACTACCGAACTACTGGAATGAATATAATCCAGAGACTGCGATAAGGATTCGGGGGACCCTCCGCTAGATGTTTTTATTGGGGCCCCGTTTCGAAATTGGAGATTCTCCTCTTATTGGGACATGCGGGCCCCTTATCACCGCCAATGTATAGTGAGATCTATGGTCACCATAAATTTTCGTACATCGGACCTCGAAATCAACCTCAATTTTATAAAGTATCAAAGTGCTTCAAATTTTAATCGTAGGGATAAAAAATGGTTTTGCATTCGTTGGTGATATCTGTGACGTTGACATTGACACAGTGTTTTGATTTTCTTATGACACGCCATGTATTTTTAATTTTTTTTGAATTTCTTGAGCAATTAATGATGAATTGATGAAGAAATAATGTTTTGAATGCAGCATTGTGTAGAACTTCCTTGGACACGTTGTATATATGGACATATTATTGCATCAAACCCAACATCTGGTAAATATAGTCAAAATTTGAAATGATTTGCTTTAAAACCCTTAAATTCCCGAACGACTGTCGACAACGAATACTTATAAACAAGAAGAAGACAAACAGCCGTGATAACAAATCGAAGCAAGTATGAACAAAAGAACAAACCCGGCATCCATTACGTCTGGCATCAGCTGACAAAAGCACGTGCTTTTCAAATGTCACTTTTGTCCAAATTTTTATTACTGTCAATATTTTAAAGTGACATTGAACCAACAAAAAACATTCGAAACCCTTTTATTTGATTTATTAAGTGGTGAAAATCAAATATTAGGATTCTGATATGTTTTTTACAATCTTCAACTAGGCTATAGACTCTAGGTCATAGCAAATATTTCAAGCTTCAAGTCCAAGCATATTTTCGGGCCCCATATGATTTAGGAAAAGAAATTATTATTGATGCTTACTCTCAGTAAGGATGACTAAATGAATATTTCAATTATAAATTACTCACTTGGACCAAAAAGGAAACGACGTTTCTCGTGAAAAGATTAGAAAATTAAAAATTATTTTAGAATTTGAGGACGCTGCGCTTTCGCCATTTTCATTCACTTGACATATCATTCATATGTTGCTTGATTATATTCCATGCCTGACGAAAAAAATTGACTTGGAAAATTATTTAACAACTAGGCCTGTTCGCATTTTATGTCTGTCTCTGTCTGTATCAACCTTTCCCGATTCGGTAAAGTAAGACAAATATGGCCAAGATCAAATCGCCTTATTTAAACACGCCCACTTTTTGACTTTCAGATATAACTACGTTCGTAACTTTTCCATGCATGACCCTAACCACCCCCCAGAAAATAATCTAGAAAAACCTTTTAAAAAGAATATGCAATACTTTGATTTATGGTGCGAGCAGAACGAAGTTCAAAATATTGAACAAAATAATAAATAATACTATTGAACAGAATATTGTGTCGACACAGAATCTGAGAGGAATAACAATTAATGCCCAGGACATGTCAACAGTAACTATAAATATGTATATATAAAGTAATATGTATAATACTATATTGAATTAAAATTCAAAATAGTACTTTATTGAATAAAACTTTAGAAATAGACCATAAACTGGAAGATATTTCTATTATTTTTAGGTTATGTTGTTTTATAGTTGTGACTAGAAATTAGTTGACGGACAGTTGACGTCAGCATGTTATATATTTCCGAGTATAAGTATTTCAGATAAATATCTAGTAAAAATGATCTGTTTGCAAGGTTAAAGGTTAGTATTTTAAAGTAAAATTTTTTTGTCGAATCCATAATGAAAAATATAAATTTTCAGTTTCATAAAGTGGCAAGTTATTAAATTTTTTTGCATTTCATAATGTAGCCATTATGAAACCCAAATAGATAAAAGAGTTTTCTGATAGTGTTAGCTAGTGAATAATCACAACTCACTACAAGGCGTTCAGCCTGACACCCCGGCGGCGACGGGTTCTCGAATTATTTTAAGAGAGACTTCCTGTTTCTTTTAAAATTCGATCAAAGAATAAAACTATCCCCCACTCAGTGTCCACCCTGTATAAGTATTTCTTTCCCGAAGCCATGCAATCACATTTTTTACAACAGACGGACGAATGCACGCGGCGATTACCAAATACAATATCTAATTAAGAGTTTTGATGTTTACTAGGTGCTGGGTGATAAATAAATCAAAAGGTAAATTATTACTAAAGATGGCTGCCGGGGTCATAGTTCTTCGAATGGATCGCTGCTGGTGGCGATACAAGTGCAATGTGTAAGGATGGTACTTAGGAACTGTCTTGTACGAATTTTATTGAAGGCTGTAAAGTTGTTTGAAAGTAAAATAATATCCTATGGAGCTCCTTCTTACGAATAGGGTTTTGTAATGGAAATTCCAAGTCAAATTGAAAGTTTCTCGCCTACCTTTTAAGGAAATTAAAAGTATACAGGGTGTTTCAGTTTCAAAGTTTTACTGGGTTAAAAACCTAAAGTTGAGGTAATTTTCGGTTAAACTGAAAGTGACAAAATGGATGGTCATGTCATAAAATTGAAAATAATATCACATGCAAGCCCATCAAATTTTATGGCTGTAATTCAAACAATAAAAAAGGTATATATATGGGTCAATGTTCCACCTGCATCTCTGTTCAAATGTTTATTTCAAATTATTGTCTGATCCATCACCTATAATTGATAGAAAATATACAAAAGAAAGGTAAGAGAACCCTGTCTAACAACTATCGACCAGTCGCATTGCTTTCAGTTATATCGAAAGTAATGGAGAAACCTATTAACCAACATCTTCTAAAGTACCTGGAAGGCTTCAACATTATCAGCGATCATCAATATGGTTTCCGGAAGTTCAGATCAACTGGAGATCTTCTAGCCTATGGCACCCATCTTTGGAACAACGCAATTGAACATCATGGGGAGTCGCGGGCAAGAAATTTTGGCTTGGGGTGACAGTCCCCAAGTCGAATTTAACGCTTAAAAAACCCCAGGCAGCAGTTTTTTCTAAAAAGGTTAACATTACAGAACCGGATATAGTCATGGACCGACACGCAATCCCACTGGCTTCATCTATTAATTTGCTGGGTGTCAATCTGGGAGGAAATATGTCGTGGCATAACCACGTTGTGGCAATCGCCAAAATAGCTTCTCAAAAACTTGGTGTACTCTTCCGAATCAGAAATTTGTACACACCCGAACAACATTTGACACCATACAACGCCCATATTCGATCATCACTAGATAACTCTTCGGCTACTGGATTTCATCGAAAGGAGGACCATTCGTCTGATTGGAGACCATGAGCTGACGAAGAACCTCGACAGCCTAGGGCCTAGAACATCGAAGACAGGTTGGGGATTTGACTCTTTTACAGATATTTTCATGGAAAGTGCTCGGCTGACCTTGCCCTCTTAATTCCGCCCAGAGCGGCGAATATCAGAACTACCCGATGAACCACTGCCGCCCATCCATATGTGGTTAAGCTTAGTACTCCTGGAACTTCATTATTTAAGAATTCTTTCATCTGGAGGTCTTCATCCTTATGGAACGACCTTCCCGAGGTCGTTATTCCCAACGAATATAACCTCCAACGATTCAAAACCAACGTGAATCGCTTTTTGCGCAAGGATTTTTCCTATAGTGCTTGTGTTTGAAAAAAAAATTTAAAAGAAAAACTTTTTATTAGCAAAACACCAACCCCGCGCCGGTGTAATAAACAAACACAAAGTTTTCTCTGTAGTGACAAACTTCTGTACGTTCTAACGATGGCAAGCGAAGCTACGAAGAGCGGGACTACATAAGAAATAAAATTAAACTAAGTTTTTGTTTAGATAGGATCTCAAATCCGATAAAATACATTTAATGATTTATTTTATGGAACCTATACAGAGTCGGTATAACAAATGAGAATTTTTCGGGTTTTTCTTATTAGCTTAACGAAAGGCTATGGAAAAACCTTATATTGTTGCGCCCCTATAGCAATAAACAGACCGCGGCTACCGCCTTGCCGTATATCTGAAGACAATGGATAGAGATTTATTTAAATTAAATATTGTCGGCATGTTCGTCTAGGTGGATATGCATGACATTTATTGTATTTTACTGGTAAGTTTTGTTGTTTACTCATGGGAAATTACATGATTCTTTTTTGTTAACGATTTTGGCACACAACTAACTGCAGCACAGCCCAATTTCTTGCTCGTATTCGTTTCGATATTCAGAATACAATACATATAGGTCGAGAAGTTTATCTATATCTACAAAAGGAATGCGGACAAGAAAATTTCTTGGGTTAACAATGTTGTCACATATTATTATATTAAATTTTAATTTAACAATATGTTACCAACAAACCCTAAAAATTAAATTTACCCATTTAAAATAAATTGTCATAAGTATATAAGAAACTAGTATTCTATTATAGTTTCAATGTTCTTAAAACTTTCTTTTCATACTATTTATTTTAATATTTAAATGCAAAATAACATATTTTTTGGTTAAAGTACTTCTAATTAAAAAAATGGCAACATGGTGCAATATCAACGGTAACCATGGGTTACAGGTGGCTAGGGCTAATTTGATAGGTTAAATCCCAGACAGAGGATGACGTCACGCGTCTGGTGTCCAATATACTTCATCCAGTTACGTAGTGATAAGAAGAGCATATTGTGGTAAATTGTGTTTTTTTAAAAGTGTTCGTTGTTTTAAAACTGTGATAATGAATGAATATAATTGCCACTTAACCGAAAGAAGGGGATAAATCATGATCTAGCATTTAGGAACTTTGAATTGTTTGAACTTGTCCAGCGTCATAAACCTCTCAATAATGACAAAAACGAGGTGGTAGACAACATTATCGGGCAATACGGCCACACTCCTTTAAGAGCACCCCCGTATATGTGTGAATTAAACCCCATTGAGATGTCTTGGGCTCAAATTAACCTTTTCATTAAAGATCGCAATACATCAGGGGAGTTTAGTATCTCTAAACTAAGGAAGCTTCTGGACGAAGCAATTGCCAGCAGTCGATTGGAAAAAGTTTTGCCGACATGTCACCGATATAGAAAATAAGTTTTGGGAAACTGATTATATGATGGGGGAGATTGAACCCATTATAATACAAGTTGGGACTGATACTGATGATAGTGATACTGAATAGTGACAGTGAAGGCGAAGAAGATAACGATGATGAATAAAGTATGTACTGATTTGTTTTGTATACTTTGCTGATTTGTCGCAAAACTATATCTCGTGTGTCTTTGACACTGAAAAAACGTCATTAATCGATTAACCATGTAGCTGTTTTAAAAGATATTGCTTCCCCCTTACCGATACGTCGTAGACATACACTCGCTTGACGAGCTGTACGTCCCGATTGAAAATACATGGCAACAGACGTCCAACCCCATCCCAGGTATTATGTTATGAATGGCTATAATCTTGCGGATATAAATTCGCACCCTAATCACCATCTATTTCATTAAAATAAAAGCACAATAAAAAAGTCATAAGGGTAGTATAAAATTTTCTTTAATATAGCTTTATACCGCAACTCTAAGGGATAAAATATACAGTTAGTAATTAGTTTTCATTAGATTCAACGTCTCCCGTCGTTAGCACGCCATCGTTTGCAGAATGCTCTAATTTTAACGAGACGTCTTAGGCGGGTCTGTTTTTAACGTTGACGATATAATCTTGACCGAAATGAGTCGGGAGATGAAATTATGCGAGAGTTTTAGTCGCAATGGGAGGAAGTGTTTTTGAGATTCGATCTTCCGTTTCTTAATCGACAGCAATCACTTTTTTTGACACACTGTAATATCATCCAGCTAATTTAGAGGTTCATTTTGTTATTAACTGTGTACCTATATACAGGATGTTATGGAAATACTTAATGTTTTTTTTATCGAACTGTCAAAACCCTTAGCATTGCCCCACGTTCTGCCATACCGTACACGTCTGTTTCCCTTAACAACTGTCGATGTTAAGTGACGAAGCCAAATCACTATACCAGCGGTTCTCAGCCAAATTCGCGATACCTTTACATGTCCAAGCGCGGATCCAGAATTTCGGTTTGGGGATCATTCAATTAAATGTAATACGCTGTCGCGTTAGTCGCAGTATAAACAGTTTCACAGAGTAATACCTACTGCTTAAAGAAAATAGGGTTGTAGCTTATGTACAAAAATGTAAGTTATATATATGGGGTGTGATGGAAATGACTTATTATATTTAAATGGGTGACTCCTAGGGAGTCCTAGAGAAAGTCTACATACTTTTTTTTTTAAATCGAATATCTAAATACTAAGGTAAAAACCCTTTTTACCCACGCGCCGTTCCATCTGGATTCACTTAGCAACAATGTGGGTCACTAGAGTATACTAACAGTGTTGTTAGATCACACCGCGTGTCTCGCCCTTGGTTGAATACTGGCGGCGCGCCCTTCATACTTCAGTATGTTGCGAGACTGGGGAGTGGAACGACGTCGTGTCGAGATCTCCACGTGCTTGACGTATACGAATTTTAAACGTTTTGTTATTTGTATTGCCCGATATTTTTTCTGTTGTGAAATAATTCATAATAAGAAATGTGTGATGTGATTTCAAATTTGTGTGACATTATCTACTGTGTGTTTTACTATTTTATGGAATTTAATTATAAAACGGATTATTTTAAAATAAGATCGAAGGTAAGAGAGTATGTACCTTAAAATTGTAGTTTTATTTGTCTAAAAAGTTTGAAAAACAAGTGATAGCGCGCGTCAAAGACGCCTTGTTGTCAAGAACTGAATACGTCCATTTAGAATTGTGTGTTGCAATATGACAACATCGATATAATGCGCTAACCTCTTTTGAACCTCGAAACTGCCTCAATAAAATATTGATTGCGAAGGGCCTCGTAAATTTTGAGATTTTATATAAAGTGTATATTTCGCTTAATAATTCAAAGCGCGATTTATGGTTATTTTTCTTCAATTTATTTTTATCTCAGGATTTGCCGATTTAAATAAAATAAGTCATTTCCATAACACCCTGTATAATGTATTTGTATTGAGGCATAGCTTTTCAACCCCAACAACGTTTACCTATTTATTTTATCTTTACACAAGGGTTCTTTCTTCTTAGCTTTGTGTTGCCGGGCCTAGGCGTCCCTAATAGAACGGGCCCCACAAAAATGTTGACCAAAAAAAAATGTACCCTAATAGTTATACGAAATTGTAATGTAAAAACAGGTCGTCAGCAGGCACGGGACGGTGCCCCCACAAGGCACTAAGCTGGTATATAAATTTGAGAAAATTAATCCTACCCCTATTATTAGCGAGCGGACTAGCGAGATTCTACTGTATAGTTGATAAATCATTTTCTGATCTTATATATTATTTCTTGCTAGCAGATAGAAAGAAGCTGACGACGCCGCCTCGCAAAATTAATGGTCAGATGCCGCTCTGGCGCTAACCTCTTTATATTAGAGACTAAAATATTATAATACGAAACTGCAGTCATTACACGGACTATAGTAAAATCATTATAGTCTCCATCCATAGTCCCTTATTTGGAACAACGCAATCGAACATCATGGGGAGTCTCGGGCTGTTGCACTGGATATTTCTAAAGCCTTTGATCGTATTTGGCATGACGGGCTTCTAAGTACACTGCGATCCTCTTCTTATTCTATATTAACGACCTTCTAGTGAAAAATAAAAATCCGATATTTAGCTTTGCTGACGATAGCACACTTGTCTCATCTTTTTCTTTGAATGCACGAACATCGGCTGTCGACGCACATCTTCGCAGACAGCATGAAGTATCAACAAAGACCTGGAAGAAATTTTGGCTTGGGGTGACAGGAACCAAGTCGAATTTAACGCTAGGAAACCCAGACAGCAGTTTTCTCTAAAAAGGTTAACATTACAGAACCGGAAATATTCATGGCCGGACACGCAATCCCATTGGCTTCATCTATTAATTTGCTAGGCGTCAATCTGGGAGGAAATATGTCTTGTCACGTTGTGGCAATCGCCAAGATAGCTTCTCAGAAACTTGGTGTACTCTTCCGAACCAAGAAGTTGTACACACCTCAACAACTTTTGACACTATACAAAGCCCAGATTCGACCATCACTAGAGTACTGCTCTCATGTCTGGAGCTCTGCACCCAAACATACCCTTCGGCTACTGGATTCCATCGAAAGGAAGGCTATTCGTCTGATTGGAGACCTCTAGCTGATAAAGAGCCTCGACAGCCTAGAACATCGCAGACAGGTTGGTGATTTGACCTCTTTTACAGATATTTCCATGGAAAATGCTCGGCTGACCTTGCCTTTTTAAATCCGCCCAAAGCAGCCTACCTAAGAATGTGACTTGTTTATTCTTCAAAGACTATAAACCAAAGCCGTATCCTCCTTGGTTTAAAATTCTTGTATTCGTATTTGAAATTTATATAAATTTTGTGCGTCAATCGCACAAACTCCCCAATCTACTTGCAACTCTCTGATAACTCGGAAAGGTCGTTAAGGATTGCATTAACGGAGACCGTTAACGGTTAACGGTAGATGACGGGCGTAATTTTTAATGTTTACTTTAAACTTTATTGTTGCACACGGCGCGATGCATTTATAATAATATTGCGAAGGAGTTGTTTTCGCAAAAGTTGTGAACGATTCGAAATAAAATTTTGATTGGATGCGGAATTTTTATAGGTGGTGGTGTTTTCGATGTTGGGGACCCCCAACCAATTGTTTAGGGGTGGACTTCGGCATATCTTCTAAACAGTGAAATTGAATGGAAAATTAAATATTTTAAAATGAAAGGAACATTTCACTGGCTATTATTTGTATCTTTTATTGTAAAAATTACCAAGTTTAAATGAAGTGTTGTAAAAATATTCTCACAATAATAAAAGGCATAAATGAGATGCAACAGATTACTGGGATTTCGATTTTCGTAATAAATTAGGTGGATAACTTAACAGGATACCATCGATCGATGAAGTCAAGCGACGTTGGGCACGGTTTGTACTTGGATGGGTGACCGCTTGGGAAGTTTTACAAAAGATCTTAGTAAATTTTACAATAAATGGTTTACTAAATATTTTTGTGATTTTTACACACTTAGGTTAAAATTTTGCTATAATTTAATGGCAGTTCTTAATAAAAGTTATTCCATTAATTATGGTTTGTTTTTACTATTTTTATAGTAAATTTAACTAAGTTTTTCTTTCCGTGTAGATAGATTGAATAGTTTAGCAATAAAACTGGGAGACCCGGTAGTACACAGAAAACTTTTTTCTCATGGCATTAAGAATAGGGCACCAGATTTGAAGAAGTACGGCGATTTTACTTGAAGATTATGTTGTAATAATAAAAGGAATTAATTTTGACTTCCAGTACTCTTAAAGCAGAATATTTTATGTTGATTAGCTGTTTTATTTCTTTTTTATTGTTTTATTTATATGAACACCAAATTACTTGCTATATTTATTATACATCTTGATTAAAAGAATTAAATATTTGCATTTAAAAAGGCTGTAAAAAAACTATAAAAATTCGGAAGTTGTATAATTTTTCCTTTTCCTAATAGACTCACTCCCTAGCAATGACAAAATAGATTATTTTAGTTTAAGGAAGTTTTAACAACATATTATAGAGAAAATAATCTTGTTTGTATACATATAAATACCAAAAATATGTATTTTGACGTTCCTACAAGAGGGGAAAAGCAGGAAAGTATAAAAGGTTCGTTCCAACCACCCTAAAAATCGTACAATGTACGGTCACGCACATGCATAGTAGTCGAAAGCCGTTCCAACCGACACAAAACTGTGTATCTGGCGATCCCGCTCGTGTTCCAACCAAATTTGTGATCGTTCGCAAACCAGTTCCTGAACGGTGAAAACCATTCATGGTCAAGAGCAGGAACCGTTTGTACTGACTTGCGCCGTAAGAGTTTTAACAGTTGTTTTTGTATTCCTGGCATTCATGCATTTCTTTTAGCTTTGTTTTGTAGGAGTTGTTGCTTAACCCCTCTTTAATATTCTGATTATTTAATGCATTCTTATTAAATTTGTATAATCCGGTTCCCAAATCTACAAGATATTTTTACCATTAAACACGTTATTCTCTTCCATCATTATTAAATGCAACAAAACGGAACGACAAAAGATAATACTGAAGCTTAGACGAAGAAATTAAGCAACAAAAGTAGGTTTATGATTTATGATAATTAAATAAGGGTATCATTTAACTGGTTAGCAAACTATTCTTATTTTTGCGAACAGAAAAATGTAATCGGTCAGCCAAAATGGCTAGTTGGTCAGCAACTTATTGCCAGCAAACATTTCTGAATTCCACGGATCCGCGGAATCGATGGGCTCAATCCCGCAGGTTTGCGTGATTAAAGTTTGGGTGCGGGATTGGATTCCCTAACCACGTCCTTAAAGATCTATTCCTTTAGATGAGAGTTATAAAGAACTTTAATATACTGTCAGACTTGTGTTAAGGATGACTTATGTCATTCTGTGCCTTAAGGCGACTTGCATACGCCTAATGACAACACACACAGATGTCTTTTAAAATCATCCACTGTCAATATAGGACGGTTTAAAATTAAAACTCTTTAGTGAATATTTGTTTCAACCCGTTCATACTTTACTTTCACTTTTTAACGAAAATTTAAACGGATCTTTTAAATTTATGAAACTAGCGTCGGCAATTTATAAATTGCTCAAACTTCTTAAAAGTGTTTGTTCAAATAACAATTATTTTTGCGGCTTTTAAGGACAAGAATAGCTTCGAAACGACTTCTGTTCTCGTTTTTACGTAGACAGTTATCGCAACAATTTAATATTATACCGTGTGTTCTTTTAGCGGTGAATCATAGAGTTTAGTATAAAGTTTATGATAAATTTCGTGTCTTTGGAATGTGTTTTGATTCTTTAGTTTAGCGTACTATAGTTTATACAGGATATTCCTTATATTTAAGTGAGATAACGAGATACAGGGTATCCGCTAAGTACCTCTTAAATTCTCGGGAGCTGAGGAGGTTAAACTAAACCTAATTGTTTTATAAAAAAAATGCCCAACGGGGTACGCAGTCGATTTACTTTTTTGACTCTAACTTTGAACCGACATGTATAATTTAATGAAATTTTAACAATTTTTAAACCATACTACACTAAATGTTTTACATCGACAGGGAAGCCAGGAACGGACTTGCCACCACACTCGTTGGGCCAAAATTTTGACCGTGGTCATTTGACAGGAGGAACACCTTAAACGTTTATAAGTGTCACAACAAAAACACGTGGGAATTCAATGGAAGCCCGCATCAATGTAATCCCTCTCGCGTATCAAACGAAACTGGTCACTTGAAATCTTCAATAGCGCCGCTTCGAGGTCGAGCAGCGCGTAATAATGTGTTTTCTTATACCGGATCCGGTTCCGGTAAACGGATTCGTACCTTGTCATATCTCTCTGTTTTACATTAAAATTCCTGTTTTTTAAAATAGCAATAATAATAATAATAATAATAGAGAAATTTAAGTACTCTTGAACACAAGTTGTTTTTTGTTAACATCGTTTCTATCTGCTGTTTATTTATCTTTTTACACGTATAGAAATTAAAGTTTTAGGTGCGGAATCTCAGGTTTTAGCCACCATATCGAAGGACAGTGGCGACTCGTATGTCTTGCAAAATAGGTAAAGATTGTTGCAAGAAAAATGGATATAACTTAATGACTGTCGTAAAAGTACCTGGGTCATCCCATTATTTATGACCCTTTGTTATTATTATGTGGAAAGGACCGGATTGTAATAATTATAATTAAATATAGGCACATCAGATAGGTTAGGTTGCTTAATTTATATTTAAATATCTTTTTGTGGTAAAATTTGTTAGTTTTTGAGGAATGGTTCAAAAATTGTCTTTTACCAAACATTCCTCAGAATAGCGTGATAGTAATGGACAATGCGAGCTATCACACTCGCCAATTACATAAAGCTCCAAGCTCAAATAATACAAAATTGGAGATTCAGAACTACATGGCGGCGAATGATATATATTTTGAAGAAAGTTATAAAAAAGTGAGCTTTTAGAAGTTTTAAAGACATTTTGTATAAAAAAAGTATATGTTTGTGACACATTGGCAGAAGAAATTGGACATACAGTGCTACGGCTCCCACCCTATTATTGCATTTTTAACCCCATATAGAGCATATGTGGCACCAGTTAAAATCACTGGTTAAGTCTGAAAATATTTCTCCGACTTTAAGTTCTAGTGTTGTAGAATTAATACGAAAATGCTTTAATGATATTCCTCCAGGTAGTTGGAAAAATTCAGTCCGTCACGTAATAACTGTAGAAAATTCGTATATTAGTCTGGATCGTATAATTAATCCAATTATAATTAATTTTGATGAGGATAGCGATAGCAAAACAGAACTATCTATAGAATGACATTATAAATGTAAATAAATATGACTAGTAATATTTAAAAAAAATGTTATTTCATTTGATTACATTAATATAATCATATCATTACTTGTTTTCCTTAGTCCGTCCCTTCATACTTCACTTGTTTATTGCCAAGCTCTTGTCTACACAATGGGACCGACCCAGGAAATCATTAAGTCGTATCCAATTTTCGTGAAACGTACTGTAACACCAAGGATTTTAAATCAATGAGCATACAGCTTTGGTTCACAGTCTTTGAAGAATATTCACATTCTTAGGTAGGTTGTAAATAACAGAAAAACAATCGGGGAGCTCTCAAAATTAGTATAATTTTTCTTTGTCGTTCTCTGTTAATTAGACAAAGACATTACGTCGCCTTCGAGCGATCGGAACGTACTTTTTATAAAACCCTTACTGGAACGGCCGTCTTTCATACCTGCGTTCACGTTTGACACTACCGGATTAACAACTCAACTCAACTCAACTCAACTCAACTCAACATATTTGTCGTTATTGTTAAATAAAGTGTTTGTGTGTTAAATTCAAGTATGTTTGTGGAAAAATAGTAATTCTTAATTCAACATGGTAAGATTGTGTCACGTCCGTCGATTGTCTGTTTTTCCTAACCAAAACATATAAAACCGATCAGAGGTTACAATGAAGACAGAAACAGACAGAAGATAAAAAGATATGGGACTTCTATAGTTAGAAATACATTCCAAATAAATCAAAGTATACATTTTTTTAACTTAAATCCTTTCTTTAAAGGGGTTTTCCATTTGTCATGGATAAATAATAATGAAAATCAAATAAAATATTCATATTATATTAAAAGAAAACGTCAATGTTGTAATCTATTAAAAGTCATTCTCTAGTACTCGCCCTACGTAGAAACGCTTTTTAAAAATGTTGTGGGCCAATGAGACAGTTTTATCACTTGTAAGGAAGATGAAAATTTTGTCAGTATAATCTCGTGTAATTGGTGTAAATGAGACAATTTGATTGGCCGAAACAGTATATTTGACAGATGATGGAAATAATCGCTGTAAAAATGGATGCACCTTTGTCAAAGCGACAGAAATTTAAAATAGACATTTTATTTCATTAGTGGATTTATCAATTTTAAAAACTTTGAATGTCGAAAAAATATTCACTGATAAATATTGCTGCCACTGGAACTAAGACCTTAAGCTCCATTATTCTGACGAAATAAACATTTTAAGCCGAAAGTGAAGGTGTGTAAAAATTAGCCATTATTTTATTTATTTTGAAGTGTGCGTAACAGCGAATTCCTTGTGGGTTCCTTCGATTTTTAAACCTCTTAATTAACTTTATTTGTAGTTTGTGTTAACAAGCGGCCGACAAAAGCGATTTCCTAATGGATTTGTTAAATGTCATATGGGCTTGTATTCAACGTGAACAATTGACACGTTTCGGTTTTAGAAATTGCCCCGCCTTCTTCACACTTAGCACATTCTTAAAAACACCTTTGCAAAAATAGAACGATCATAAAATGATTATTTACACTGCGCTTCGCGGGTCGTTTTCTAAAGTACAAGTGCTCAAATTGTCTTATGAACCGCGTATTTTATAATACTTTTTCTATTTGGGTCTTTAAAGTATGAAAAACTTTAAAAAATATAGTAGATTTTTTCCATTCCGTCATAATTAAAAATAAATATATTATTAAAGTTAATAAAAATTAGCCAGGTATAAAGTTGTACTCCGTCAGAAATACGAGAAATTGCAGAAAAACTTTTAAAAAGAATATGCAAAACTTTGAGTTATTGTGTCGACACAGAATCTGACCGGAATAACAATTAATGCCCAGGAAATGTCTACAGTAACTATAAATATGTACATAAACTTCTGGACAAAACTAACGCAACATCAAAAATTTGCCATATTATTTATGTTATTTTTTTTCTAAATTTATGATCCGATTTGAATGATTTTTTTTTTCATTGTAGGTTGGTTCCTTAACAATGTCATAGGTTTCGCTGTTTTTGATAAAAATTTCATTTTCGATTTATACTGGGTTTGCTAAAAATGTTTTTTTCCGAAAATTCGTATCGCCCTGTGGAGTATATTAGGAACCGAAGCATATTGCAGTTGACATTAAACGGTAGGTCCATCTTTCCCAAACATTTTCTTTTTTGGTTTTACTTCATTATCTCTGTTATTAAAGGAGATACACCGTTTTATAGCGTAACATGTTTTTATAGACTTTAATATTCAACACATTCATTGTGGCTGGGCATACAAAACGAACGTTTAATAAGCAGATTCCGAACAGTTTTTATCAGTATGGCGAATTTTTTTTGACCTTTGTAACTTTAAAACACAACATCTGCTGACACATCGCTTGCAATGTCAGAAAAAGTCCATAGTCTACTATGATGATGATGATTTTTAAAAAAAACACCCTGAAGCAAAAAATTTAAGCAGTTGCGGACCATGATACAATAAACACCAGGTAAGATATCGCTCAAGGAGGCGTGTCTTAGTGTCGTCAAGGTGTGAGAAGCATCTGTGGCCATTGACGGTTTTTCATAGGCTTTCAAAGGATGTTTCAAAAATTTACCGCAGTTTTTTCTTATTTTAGTGGTATTTGCTCTGGTACTATTTGTGGATTTATTAAAATAAATATCCTACTATTCATAAAATGGGCAGATAACCAGAAAAATACGCTGAAATATGAGCACGTCATTAGGTAACACCCTGTATTCGTTAGCGTATGAAAACATCACAAAATTTCCATTTAGGTATATTTATAAAATAAATAAAGGGAAGAGAAAATCCACTTTCCATATTTTTTATCCCTTGATCCCGAACATGTTCTTCGAATAATCCTTCCCCACGTCCCAGTTAGTTAAGGATTCCCGAAGTTCTTTTTTATGTATCCCGATTTCTTATTCATTAGGCCGCCGTATCTTTTTTCCCTCTTTTCGCCGTTTTATTCTTTTCCCACACAAATCATCTCGCAATTTTTGGCCTTCACGTTCGCCCTCTGTCAGTGCGGTTCGCGCTTGTTTCATCCATCTTTAATGAGGCGCGTAAAAAGCAATATATACAGGGTGTTTAAAAAAGCATGCAAAGTATGGGAAACTTTTTAACGAACGTATTCTTCATAAATAATAATAGTTCTGCTTGTTGAGAAAATAACACTTCAATCAAAAATTTAGAGTCAGTATACAGGGTGTCCGGTAAAATGTGGGATCTCAGATCCCGGATATGAAGAAAACAAGTTCATATAAACTTTTTTCGCATATAGGCCTCCTCTTGGGCTCTCAAAGAGAGAGAGAGAAGTTTTTTACATATAATTATTGAGAAGTAATTTAATGGTTTGCCGTTATTAACAGTCGAGCTGCAAAACGATTACTTGGTCAGCAAGCGTTTACAATTGGTCAGTAGAAAAAAACATGTCTAGAAGCAGTTTACTTCAGAGCACTGTCAATTTATGTAACTTTCTTGTGTTTTCTTTTGCCGAATACAGAAGGAAATCTGCTACAAAAGGTGTAGCGGGGGCGGGTTTTTTTCCCAGGGCACTGTCACGATTCAGAAATGTTTGCTGTCCATAAGTTGCTGACCAACTAGCCATTTTGGCTGACCGATTACAGTTTTCTGTTCGCAAAAATAAGTATATTTTGCTAACCAGTTAAATGATTTTGTGTTCATTTAAGTGTATATGTACTTTTGAATTTAAAATAAAAGCGTTTTAAAATAAATGTTTTTAAATAGCATATTATTGAAATAAACGAGAACATTTTAGAAATATTCAACAAATCTTCAACAAGCCGCGATTTTTTCCGTAGGAACCTCGTGAGGAAAAATAAGAAAAAATCTAGATGAGTCATATCTGGGGACTGGGACTGGGATGACCCAGCAAATTCTGACCTTCGTCCAATCCACTTCTGTGGAATGGAAATTCTGGGACTTTTGTTTAAAATTAAATATAGTTTTCCATCTACGGCATTTATATTAATTTGTATCCTTTTGACAGCATTAATTTTCGGCCGCCACTGTTTTAGGCCCATATTTTATATTTTCGCTTTTATTCCTTCATTATCTTTTTTCATCGTTAAATTTGGCTTCTCAAAATAATAATAATAAAAGAGTCTTTTCTCTTTTTAAGTTTTCCACGGGATTTTTTTTTCTTTGGTGGTTGAAATAATGAAAATTCATTAGGCCGGAAACCTTTGAGGATGAGGTGAGTTATTTTTTAATAAGTGATAATAAATTCAAAAAGATTCTTTTGAAATCGGCTTTTCTTTAGCCTTAAAAATAAAGGAAGTGACGTAAAAAATGTCAATGGGCATTTCCATTACCGTTCAGGTTATTGTTAAAATTTCTAAGAAACACAATATTACATTTTCATCAATTTTTTCCTCTTTGTTCGTCGCTGGAGCCATTCTCGAGGGGATCTAGGGTTTAACGTGGTATCCAAACCCACATACAATGGATGCCCCAAGAGCTATAAAAATTTGGCCTCATTCATCATGGTATGACCCACCAGTACTTATCTCCCATGCCCCACGAGTTTGTTCAGATCTCATCCGAACTGGCTACCAGCTTGAACGGAGTAGAAATGGGATATTGGCTACATTTTTCACATTTCCCTGTTTCCTGCAACTACTAAAATCTACAGTGCTCAAACCACTGCTCCAAAGCACCTTTGAGTGTTGCGACCCACTAAAATGCCGTAAAATAAAATAAAGAACTAGGCCGTCTATAAATTTAGGTACAAACCCTAGAACAGTGCTGCCAGATTGACGGATTAATCCATTTTTGAGGGATTTTTGCTACCCTGAGAAAATTTAAACGGATTTTCGACGGATTTCAGACTTCGGACGGAATTTTGCGGATTTTTGAATATGGAAGAATCTTAATGCATGTTTTATCATGATTCAGCTAGTTTTGTTACCGTAAATAGTTGTTACTGTATGAATGATGGCCATGATGGGCGTTTTCATTTCTCAAGTTGGTCAACGATGTAACCAATTTTTTTCTTGGGGTTGGTATGACGTATGACATTATTTTGAACGCGCTTGTTTCATCGACCTGCTTTATTTGCTAGAAGCGTTGCGTTCAAAATATCCTGTTGCGGCTTCGTCGTAACTTTTTACAAATCTATTTCGAACTTCAACATGGATTACGAAACCGAGAACAGCGAGAACCAGACTTCCGAATCGGATGAGTGTAAAACACCTCCGAAAAAGTTGCCAAAGTATTTGCAGATACATTTCGCATGCTGCAAGACTGTTCAGAAGCGCAGTTGAAAGTTGAAACACGGACCCCTATATCGCTATATACTCGTATTGGTTACTAGGGTTCATGGCGCAGCTACTTCTGAACAACCAGTAACAACGCAACTTTCAATCTATTTATCCAATAATTTTTTATGAATAAAGTACGTAATTCACGCGAAAACGAAAAATAATACCTTTTTAGAACAAATTTGGATGAAATTAGATAAGTTTAACTATTTCTACACAAAACGGATTTTTACGGATTTTTGAAAGCCTTCCCCCACCCTTTCCCCAGTATTCTACGGATATCCCGACTAACCATTCTGGCAGCACTGCCCTAGAATCATTGCACAAGCGACGTCGTCCCATAGACATACTATGTATATATGTGTTAATATCTGTAATGTAGGTTAATCACGCAAATGTATTGCGATGTTCCCAAAACAACTGCGCGTGCTCCGACCTTCCTTCGTTCGCGTCTACGATGAAGCGCGACGGATCTTCCCCTCTGGTCCACATGGATCAAAGAACGAGAGAATACCAGTGCCCCCCCTAGACCCTGCATGAGAGCACATGTCTCTTCTGACAGGTTTTATGATTGATGTGATGTACCTAGATCCCCATTATACAGAGTCCTGCAATAGTGTGTCAGACTTCCATAGCTCCTATAGGATTTAACTTGAATTATGAATTTCAATCATATTATCGTATTATAGGGTGCATTTCAGGAAAATATATTTAAATATACAGGGTGGCCCAAAAATATGTGGTAACATAATGCTGTTTTTTTTTTTTAAATGGGACACCCAATATTTTATTGCATATTTAGGTTCGTATTAATGGTTGGCAACCAAACAGGCACCAATACGGCGGGGTTGCCTATATGACGGCGACAACATTATGCGCAAGACAACCGACGAGCAACCTTTAAATATATGACGGGTAAACCGTGCGCACCAACCCATTTTTTCACTCATAAATTTAAACTTTTTACTAGTGTTGGGAAAAACCGATGATTTTAATAATCGAGTACTTGATACTCGAGCGATTTTAATAATCGAGTGAATCGCTTGAAATTCCAATTCACCAAGCGATGACGTCACCGACTGCTCGACCGGCAGCCTAGCCGTTTACATCTGATCAGGTAGGGTATTTAGCAGGCACGTAACTACGGGTGGGTACAGGTTTAGCTAATAGTCACCAAAAAAGTTCCAGAAATTTATTTATTTGTGAATAATGAATTTTTACCACGTGTCTCGATACCAAACAAAAAAACTGAAAAAAATCACCCAAAATATGTATTTATTGTTCGGGTTTATTATTGTGCGTTTTTAACCCGAACAAAAAGTATTGCCAAGAGTTATTTTTCTTCTCATCTTTCTCAATCTACGAGCATAAAATAAGTAAATATTTAAAATGGCTTGTCAAATTCTTCCACTTTAAATTATCAGGTGCCCACTGTGTATGTGCCCTTCACAAATCTTAGTTACGCGTCTGGCAAAATAAGAAAATAGGTGATTATTTTTTTAAATTCATGTTTAGTTACCTAAAAGTCCTGTTTAAATTTAAGAATGTACTTTTGGTTACCAAAAAGTTTGTCGATACCTATGTTTTGTTAACTATTTTGCTCGTTTTCTTATTTTCCATTAACATTTTCTATACTGTATGTTATTTTTAAAGAAGTCTTCTTGAGTTTAATAATAGAAAGTTCCTGTTTAGATTTAAAAATGTTTACTATAAGATTACCAACGAATTTTTCTATATATTTTGTTAACCATTTTGTTCATTTTGATATTTTTCATTAACAATTTCTATTATTATGTTATTTTTGAGAATAATATATAATATATATAATAATTTATAGTAAATACAAATTTTAAAATTACATCCTTTAATTTTTTAATATTTACAATCGGAGACCTAAACTACGCCGCTGGCTAGCCAGTTAAAACAAAACTTTATAAAAGCCATGTCGCGATGACTCCGCTAAGGGATTCAGCATACTTTTTTATATGCACCTTCTCGTTTATGTGCCTTTAAGAAAGACGTATGTCGTGTTACCTGCTCAGCGTCAAACGCGCGGCGCGTTGAACGAAGGTCGTGTATCAAGTGACAGGCGATATTTTTCGGTTTTTGGCCTGAATTTATAACTAGAGTATTTCCTATCGAGCGAAAAACTGTTCGAATATACGAGCAGTTTTTTAACTCGATCACACTACAGCGGTACATTTCCGCCGGCGTCAAGCGAAGCTCGGGTATCGAGTGAAAGATAATAAGTGACGAGCGACGGTTTTCGCCTGAATAGATATCTCGAGCGGTTTTTTTAATAATCGAGCGATGTCGGTTATTTTAATAATCAAGTGATCAAGCGGTTTTTCGCTCGAGCGATCACAACACTACTTTTTACTGCGCATCGCATAAGTTACGTATGCGTAGTTATAGGTCGCTGGTTGAACAGTTGAACTCCATAATCGACTTGACTTCTGCGGGCGGGTGTTTCTTTTTGTACCGCACGTATATCCAAACGCGGTATGTCGAGAGCGAAATCGGTGTAAACAAGTCTCCAAATATATCAGATTTTTACAATGATCCGTTCGTCTAACCTTCGATATTCAAAGCTCTGTAATATCACCATTATGTTACGTGTTTTCTTTTCAATTATCTTTTGTACTTATATACTTGCTGTGCGGTTACCATTAATGTTTTCATTATAAGAAGTGTAAGATATGAAATCACTGTTCCATTAAAAACACTTTCTCCAAAGAAACTCTATGAAGCTTGAATCAATCTTTCGTTAAAATCATTTTTATAGGACATATGACACCTCATTGTAAATATGTTTTAAAAGCTTTTTTAGGCGTGTATCTGGTCGATGTAATTCATAGCGAACCGGGCGAAAATGATACACAATAACAGTTTTTTTGCTGTGGCTTCCCTTTCAAACAAATTATCAATCAGCAGCTCTGTGGCGTCGACTACGGTCTACGTCATAACAGTCACAATATGGCGCGTTGCCACGATGTGTTACATAGAGGTAATTTAGGGATTTTCTTTCTACAAATAAAATTAATTTATCACCTAACGTACTACTACAAGACTTATATAAAATAGTAATAGTATGTATCTACAGTGTCACCATTAAAGTCCGCACCATATGGAACTTTAGTTAAAATTAAATTTCGGCAATCGTTTTTGCTTCAAATTAGACTAAAAATTATATAATCAAATGTCACCATCTGTCATTCGGTATCTGTCAAAAATTACATTCTAATCAAAAAATGCTGAAAAATGGCATTGTTTTACCGAATTTCAAAAAATTTTATTAGAAAAAGTTGTTTCTAGTACAATTCTTGGCCTAAATACAAAGTTTCAGTTTTCTAGCTCAAAGTTGATTTTTTTGCCATTTTTTCTAATTAACTTTTTTTTTATTTAATGTAAGTTCGCTTAATGGATATTAAACTATTTGCTTATACCATACTCAATATTTTATTTAGTTTGTATGAGCTTTTTTTTACTAGAATGCCATTTTTTTTCGAAATTTAAAATTAGAGGCAAAAAAATTTGACACAGGTGGTGCAAAGTTATCCTAATTTAAAAATTTTAACAGATAGACGTCAGATGTTTCGTTTTTCAAATGACAAATACATCTAAATATTTGATAAAAATTTTATTTTATACTTAAAACTATCATTATTATTAAAAGGAACAAAAAGGAACTTTAATCATTTTAAATAGGTAACACAAAAGCAATATAAATTTCACATTTCAGTGTGACGTCCTTCTCGCTCTATACAAACACCCGTCCGTCTATAAACGTCTTTGACAGCATTTTGTAAAAAGCTTGGTCTTATATCGGCACAACACTGTCCTATCGTTTGTTCCAAATGCTCGATATTTCTAAACGGTCGATTCTTATAAACTTTCTGCTTAAGATAACCCCACAGAAAAAAGTCTAGTGGGGTTATGTCAGGCGACCTGGGTGGCCAGTGACATTCTCTATCACGCCCTATAACTCTGTTTTGAAATAATTGGTTTATGCGTTCTTTCACTGCTACAGTTTGATGTATGGGTGCACCATCAAGCTGATACCATAAGTTATGTCTATGGTGTAAGGGCATGTTATCCAAAACTTCGGTAATCTCGTTATCAAGAAAATTCAGGTACCTTTCACCAGTTAAGTTTGCTCTAAAGAAGTATGGTCCAATAAGCTCATCTTTCAAAATTCCACACCAAACATTGGTTTTAAAATGATACTGGTCGCGACATTCAATTGTGAAGTTAGGATTTTCTTGGGACCACCATCGGCAATTTTGTGAGCTCACGGTACCATTCGAAGAGAAAGTGGCTTCATCTGTCCATAATATCTTGTATGGAAAAAGAATATTCTCCTCATATTGTCCCTGATACCAAAACGAAAAATCAAGTCGGATATCAAAATCGCGTTCTTTTAATGTGTTTATAAACTTGGGTGTATATGCCCGAAATCGATTTTTCTGAAGAATTTTTCTAACGCTTTCCCTCTTGCACCATGTTGCATCACTTATCTTGGTTACACTAGTTTGACCGTGGTCAATAACAGTTAAACAAACATCAAGTTGTGCTGCTTCATCGTATTTACTTGCCGCGTGAGGTTTCTTAAAATTATTTCGAACAGATCCAGTTTCTCTAAATTTTGACATTATTCTTGAAACAGTCGTATGCTGCAAATTTTTTTCTGGATGCCTCTCATTAAAAATGGCAGATACTTGCCGGTGAGGCATATTCTCTCCACAAATTAAGACAATTTCTATTTTTTCTTGAATGGACAACATTGGTGATAACACTGAAAACTATAACTTGCGAAAATATTCACATTTATGACATTTCTTTTATTTATTCGGCACTCTAATTCGTTTTTTTCCATAGCCTACTTATAAAATTCAAAATTGCCTTGATATTTTATTGTGGATAAAAAGAAAATGTGTCTAAATTTTGAACTAATCTGATATCTGGGAATTTTATTATAAGTTTTTTAAACTTCTTAGGTGTATGTACTATCAAAAAAACGAAACATCTGACGTCTATCTGTTAAAATTTTTAAATTAGGATAACTTTGCACCACCTGTGTCAAATTTTTTTGCCTCTAATTTTAAATTTCGAAAAAAAATGGCATTCTAGTAAAAAAAAGCTCATACAAACTAAATAAAATATTGAGTATGGTATAAGCAAATAGTTTAATATCCATTAAGCGAACTTACATTAAATAAAAAAAAAGTTAATTAGAAAAAATGGCAAAAAAATCAACTTTGAGCTAGAAAACTGAAACTTTGTATTTAGGCCAAGAATTGTACTAGAAACAACTTTTTCTAATAAAATTTTTTGAAATTCGGTAAAACAATGCCATTTTTCAGCATTTTTTGATTAGAATGTAATTTTTGACAGATACCGAATGACAGATGGTGACATTTGATTATATAATTTTTAGTCTAATTTGAAGCAAAAACGATTGCCGAAATTTAATTTTAACTAACCTCATTAATAAAAAAAAGTTCCATATGGTGCGGACTTTAATGGTGACACTGTATAATAGAACATAACCGTACCTTCTTAGTTATATCTAAAGCTTGTCAGCCTGAATTCTCCAGTTTAATTTTTTTGTTATTTTATATCACGCGCTATTAAATTTAAAACATAGGTACACCTGTAGGTAGGGTTTTAATTTTTGCTGATCCCATCCAATCGTAAGCAGCGAAACTGGCAACATGGCATGGTTCGTGGCAATATAATTTGTGTCTGTAAAGCCTTAGCCGAAAGTGTGGCGAGGCAGCAACGCGATATGGCATAGGACTCTAAACAAATCAAATATTGACTTGTCATTGGTCGGGGCTGGTGATTTTGAATGAATAGAGAAATGCTACATTGAATATTTTCTGCGACCATTGGTATATATATACAGGGTGTCCGGGAACATGTGGGAAATCTCCCGGATATGAAGAAAACACGTGAAAAGAATACTATAGGTTCATATAAACTTCTTTCGTATCGGCCTCCTCTTCGGAGATATGGGCTCCCAAAGAGCACCAATGGAATCAACTTTTTACACATAATTATTGAACCACCTGGTATATTTCAATTATTTTTTAATATGATGTATACCAGGTAAGACCCGTCAAATTACTACCCAAGAAACTGTTGTGAATGAAAACTTTGGACAATGTTTTTTACATACCTTTAACTATTTGCTAAAAATTAAGTACTCTTCATTCATGTCGCTAATCCTAACCGTTTTCGAGAAAACGTTGTTTTATTTACATCATGTATTTGGCGTATCTCGGTAAAAGATACATCTTTGTTTCTATCAAATGTAGAAACTCAAAATTCCGCTTTTTCATATTTAACCCGTGAAAAGTAAGGGGACTCTGTGTAAATATAATGACGTTTTCTCGAAAACGGTTAGGATTAGCCACATGAATGAAGAGTACTTAATTTTTAGCCAATAGTTAAAGGTATGTAAAAAACATTGTCCAAAGTTCTCATCATACAGGGCGTAAAAAAAATGGGCCCATGAGTGTTACAGCTAGTCCGTCCCTGCAGCTGTGAGTAATTCACAACAGTTTCTTGGGTAGTAATTTGACGGGTCTTACCTGGTATACATCATATTAAAAAATAATTGAAATATACCAGGTGATTCAATAATTATGTGTAATAAACTTGATTCCATTGGTGCTCTTTGGGAGCCCATATCTCCGAAGAGGAGGCCGATACGAAAGAAGTTTATATGAACCTATAGTATTCTTTTCACGTGTTTTCTTCATATCCGGGAGATTTCCCACATGTTCCCGGACACCCTGTATATATAGGGTGTACACGTTGACTTGAAACAAAGATGGACCCGCTGCTTTGTACACGTCAATGTGACGCCTGTTATTACGAAAATAAATACAATATCTCCATCTCTTTTATCTTCTGCCTATTTATGTCTTCAGTCTAACCTCTGAACGGTTTGATATGTTTTGGTTAGGAAAAACAAACAATCGACGGACGTGACTCAGCCTATATTTTTATCCAGTGGGGCAACCTTGGCACAGTATTACCATTCTGCAATAGTGTGTCAGACTTCCATAGCTCCTATAGGATTTAACTTGAATTATGAATTTCAATCATATTATCGTATTATAGGGTGCATTTCAGGAAAATATATTTAAATATACAGGGTGGCCCAAAAATATGTGGTAACATAATGCTGTTTTTTTTTTTTAAATGGGACACCCAATATTTTATTGCATATTTAGGTTCGTATTAATGGTTGGCAACCAAACAGGCACCAATACGGCGGGGTTGCCTATATGACGGCGACAACATTATGCGCAAGACAACCGACGAGCAACCTTTAAATATATGACGGGTAAACCGTGCGCACCAACCCATTTTTTCACTCATAAATTTAAACTTTTTACTAGTGTTGGGAAAAACCGATGATTTTAATAATCGAGTACTTGATACTCGAGCGATTTTAATAATCGAGTGAATCGCTTGAAATTCCAATTCACCAAGCGATGACGTCACCGACTGCTCGATCGGCAGCCTAGCCGTTTACATCTGATCAGGTAGGGTATTTAGCAGGCACGTAACTACGGGTGGGTACAGGTTTAGCTAATAGTCACCAAAAAAGTTCCAGAAATTTATTTATTTGTGAATAATGAATTTTTACCACGTGTCTCGATACCAAACAAAAAAACTGAAAAAAATCACCCAAAATATGTATTTATTGTTCGGGTTTATTATTGTGCGTTTTTAACCCGAACAAAAAGTATTGCCAAGAGTTATTTTTCTTCTCATCTTTCTCAATCTACGAGCATAAAATAAGTAAATATTTAAAATGGCTTGTCAAATTCTTCCACTTTAAATTATCAGGTGCCCACTGTGTATGTGCCCTTCACAAATCTTAGTTACGCGTCTGGCAAAATAAGAAAATAGGTGATTATTTTTTTAAATTCATGTTTAGTTACCTAAAAGTCCTGTTTAAATTTAAGAATGTACTTTTGGTTACCAAAAAGTTTGTCGATACCTATGTTTTGTTAACTATTTTGCTCGTTTTCTTATTTTCCATTAACATTTTCTATACTGTATGTTATTTTTAAAGAAGTCTTCTTGAGTTTAATAATAGAAAGTTCCTGTTTAGATTTAAAAATGTTTACTATAAGATTACCAACGAATTTTTCTATATATTTTGTTAACCATTTTGTTCATTTTGATATTTTTCATTAACAATTTCTATTATTATGTTATTTTTGAGAATAATATATAATATATATAATAATTTATAGTAAATACAAATTTTAAAATTACATCCTTTAATTTTTTAATATTTACAATCGGAGACCTAAACTACGCCGCTGGCTAGCCAGTTAAAACAAAACTTTATAAAAGCCATGTCGCGATGACTCCGCTAAGGGATTCAGCATACTTTTTTATATGCACCTTCTCGTTTATGTGCCTTTAAGAAAGACGTATGTCGTGTTACCTGCTCAGCGTCAAACGCGCGGCGCGTTGAACGAAGGTCGTGTATCAAGTGACAGGCGATATTTTTCGGTTTTTGGCCTGAATTTATAACTAGAGTATTTCCTATCGAGCGAAAAACTGTTCGAATATACGAGCAGTTTTTTAACTCGATCACACTACAGCGGTACATTTCCGCCGGCGTCAAGCGAAGCTCGGGTATCGAGTGAAAGATAATAAGTGACGAGCGACGGTTTTCGCCTGAATAGATATCTCGAGCGGTTTTTTTAATAATCGAGCGATGTCGGTTATTTTAATAATCAAGTGATCAAGCGGTTTTTCGCTCGAGCGATCACAACACTACTTTTTACTGCGCATCGCATAAGTTACGTATGCGTAGTTATAGGTCGCTGGTTGAACAGTTGAACTCCATAATCGACTTGACTTCTGCGGGCGGGTGTTTCTTTTTGTACCGCACGTATATCCAAACGCGGTATGTCGAGAGCGAAATCGGTGTAAACAAGTCTCCAAATATATCAGATTTTTACAATGATCCGTTCGTCTAACCTTCGATATTCAAAGCTCTGTAATATCACCATTATGTTACGTGTTTTCTTTTCAATTATCTTTTGTACTTATATACTTGCTGTGCGGTTACCATTAATGTTTTCATTATAAGAAGTGTAAGATATGAAATCACTGTTCCATTAAAAACACTTTCTCCAAAGAAACTCTATGAAGCTTGAATCAATCTTTCGTTAAAATCATTTTTATAGGACATATGACACCTCATTGTAAATATGTTTTAAAAGCTTTTTTAGGCGTGTATCTGGTCGATGTAATTCATAGCGAACCGGGCGAAAATGATACACAATAACAGTTTTTTTGCTGTGGCTTCCCTTTCAAACAAATTATCAATCAGCAGCTCTGTGGCGTCGACTACGGTCTACGTCATAACAGTCACAATATGGCGCGTTGCCACGATGTGTTACATAGAGGTAATTTAGGGATTTTCTTTCTACAAATAAAATTAATTTATCACCTAACGTACTACTACAAGACTTATATAAAATAGTAATAGTATGTATCTACAGTGTCACCATTAAAGTCCGCACCATATGGAACTTTAGTTAAAATTAAATTTCGGCAATCGTTTTTGCTTCAAATTAGACTAAAAATTATATAATCAAATGTCACCATCTGTCATTCGGTATCTGTCAAAAATTACATTCTAATCAAAAAATGCTGAAAAATGGCATTGTTTTACCGAATTTCAAAAAATTTTATTAGAAAAAGTTGTTTCTAGTACAATTCTTGGCCTAAATACAAAGTTTCAGTTTTCTAGCTCAAAGTTGATTTTTTTGCCATTTTTTCTAATTAACTTTTTTTTTATTTAATGTAAGTTCGCTTAATGGATATTAAACTATTTGCTTATACCATACTCAATATTTTATTTAGTTTGTATGAGCTTTTTTTTACTAGAATGCCATTTTTTTTCGAAATTTAAAATTAGAGGCAAAAAAATTTGACACAGGTGGTGCAAAGTTATCCTAATTTAAAAATTTTAACAGATAGACGTCAGATGTTTCGTTTTTCAAATGACAAATACATCTAAATATTTGATAAAAATTTTATTTTATACTTAAAACTATCATTATTATTAAAAGGAACAAAAAGGAACTTTAATCATTTTAAATAGGTAACACAAAAGCAATATAAATTTCACATTTCAGTGTGACGTCCTTCTCGCTCTATACAAACACCCGTCCGTCTATAAACGTCTTTGACAGCATTTTGTAAAAAGCTTGGTCTTATATCGGCACAACACTGTCCTATCGTTTGTTCCAAATGCTCGATATTTCTAAACGGTCGATTCTTATAAACTTTCTGCTTAAGATAACCCCACAGAAAAAAGTCTAGTGGGGTTATGTCAGGCGACCTGGGTGGCCAGTGACATTCTCTATCACGCCCTATAACTCTGTTTTGAAATAATTGGTTTATGCGTTCTTTCACTGCTACAGTTTGATGTATGGGTGCACCATCAAGCTGATACCATAAGTTATGTCTATGGTGTAAGGGCATGTTATCCAAAACTTCGGTAATCTCGTTATCAAGAAAATTCAGGTACCTTTCACCAGTTAAGTTTGCTCTAAAGAAGTATGGTCCAATAAGCTCATCTTTCAAAATTCCACACCAAACATTGGTTTTAAAATGATACTGGTCGCGACATTCAATTGTGAAGTTAGGATTTTCTTGGGACCACCATCGGCAATTTTGTGAGCTCACGGTACCATTCGAAGAGAAAGTGGCTTCATCTGTCCATAATATCTTGTATGGAAAAAGAATATTCTCCTCATATTGTCCCTGATACCAAAACGAAAAATCAAGTCGGATATCAAAATCGCGTTCTTTTAATGTGTTTATAAACTTGGGTGTATATGCCCGAAATCGATTTTTCTGAAGAATTTTTCTAACGCTTTCCCTCTTGCACCATGTTGCATCACTTATCTTGGTTACACTAGTTTGACCGTGGTCAATAACAGTTAAACAAACATCAAGTTGTGCTGCTTCATCGTATTTACTTGCCGCGTGAGGTTTCTTAAAATTATTTCGAACAGATCCAGTTTCTCTAAATTTTGACATTATTCTTGAAACAGTCGTATGCTGCAAATTTTTTTCTGGATGCCTCTCATTAAAAATGGCAGATACTTGCCGGTGAGGCATATTCTCTCCACAAATTAAGACAATTTCTATTTTTTCTTGAATGGACAACATTGGTGATAACACTGAAAACTATAACTTGCGAAAATATTCACATTTATGACATTTCTTTTATTTATTCGGCACTCTAATTCGTTTTTTTCCATAGCCTACTTATAAAATTCAAAATTGCCTTGATATTTTATTGTGGATAAAAAGAAAATGTGTCTAAATTTTGAACTAATCTGATATCTGGGAATTTTATTATAAGTTTTTTAAACTTCTTAGGTGTATGTACTATCAAAAAAACGAAACATCTGACGTCTATCTGTTAAAATTTTTAAATTAGGATAACTTTGCACCACCTGTGTCAAATTTTTTTGCCTCTAATTTTAAATTTCGAAAAAAAATGGCATTCTAGTAAAAAAAAGCTCATACAAACTAAATAAAATATTGAGTATGGTATAAGCAAATAGTTTAATATCCATTAAGCGAACTTACATTAAATAAAAAAAAAGTTAATTAGAAAAAATGGCAAAAAAATCAACTTTGAGCTAGAAAACTGAAACTTTGTATTTAGGCCAAGAATTGTACTAGAAACAACTTTTTCTAATAAAATTTTTTGAAATTCGGTAAAACAATGCCATTTTTCAGCATTTTTTGATTAGAATGTAATTTTTGACAGATACCGAATGACAGATGGTGACATTTGATTATATAATTTTTAGTCTAATTTGAAGCAAAAACGATTGCCGAAATTTAATTTTAACTAACCTCATTAATAAAAAAAAGTTCCATATGGTGCGGACTTTAATGGTGACACTGTATAATAGAACATAACCGTACCTTCTTAGTTATATCTAAAGCTTGTCAGCCTGAATTCTCCAGTTTAATTTTTTTGTTATTTTATATCACGCGCTATTAAATTTAAAACATAGGTACACCTGTAGGTAGGGTTTTAATTTTTGCTGATCCCATCCAATCGTAAGCAGCGAAACTGGCAACATGGCATGGTTCGTGGCAATATAATTTGTGTCTGTAAAGCCTTAGCCGAAAGTGTGGCGAGGCAGCAACGCGATATGGCATAGGACTCTAAACAAATCAAATATTGACTTGTCATTGGTCGGGGCTGGTGATTTTGAATGAATAGAGAAATGCTACATTGAATATTTTCTGCGACCATTGGTATATATATACAGGGTGTCCGGGAACATGTGGGAAATCTCCCGGATATGAAGAAAACACGTGAAAAGAATACTATAGGTTCATATAAACTTCTTTCGTATCGGCCTCCTCTTCGGAGATATGGGCTCCCAAAGAGCACCAATGGAATCAACTTTTTACACATAATTATTGAACCACCTGGTATATTTCAATTATTTTTTAATATGATGTATACCAGGTAAGACCCGTCAAATTACTACCCAAGAAACTGTTGTGAATGAAAACTTTGGACAATGTTTTTTACATACCTTTAACTATTTGCTAAAAATTAAGTACTCTTCATTCATGTCGCTAATCCTAACCGTTTTCGAGAAAACGTTGTTTTATTTACATCATGTATTTGGCGTATCTCGGTAAAAGATACATCTTTGTTTCTATCAAATGTAGAAACTCAAAATTCCGCTTTTTCATATTTAACCCGTGAAAAGTAAGGGGACTCTGTGTAAATATAATGACGTTTTCTCGAAAACGGTTAGGATTAGCCACATGAATGAAGAGTACTTAATTTTTAGCCAATAGTTAAAGGTATGTAAAAAACATTGTCCAAAGTTCTCATCATACAGGGCGTAAAAAAAATGGGCCCATGAGTGTTACAGCTAGTCCGTCCCTGCAGCTGTGAGTAATTCACAACAGTTTCTTGGGTAGTAATTTGACGGGTCTTACCTGGTATACATCATATTAAAAAATAATTGAAATATACCAGGTGATTCAATAATTATGTGTAATAAACTTGATTCCATTGGTGCTCTTTGGGAGCCCATATCTCCGAAGAGGAGGCCGATACGAAAGAAGTTTATATGAACCTATAGTATTCTTTTCACGTGTTTTCTTCATATCCGGGAGATTTCCCACATGTTCCCGGACACCCTGTATATATAGGGTGTACACGTTGACTTGAAACAAAGATGGACCCGCTGCTTTGTACACGTCAATGTGACGCCTGTTATTACGAAAATAAATACAATATCTCCATCTCTTTTATCTTCTGCCTATTTATGTCTTCAGTCTAACCTCTGAACGGTTTGATATGTTTTGGTTAGGAAAAACAAACAATCGACGGACGTGACTCAGCCTATATTTTTATCCAGTGGGGCAACCTTGGCACAGTATTACCATATTGAGATAAGAATTACTATTATTTTTTCTACAAACAAAACATAATTTTAACACACCAACACTGAAAACCAATAACGAATTTTATTTAACAATAATAACATACAGGGTGTTATGGAAATGACGTATTATATTTAAACCGGTAATTCCTGAGATAAAGACAAATTGAAGAAAAATAGCCATAAATGGCGCGGCGCTTTCAATTCATTCAGCGGTAAGAGTGACCTGACGTCAAATCAGAAAAACACCTGTGTGGCACTGCGATACATGTAAGCAATCAAGGAATTCTGGCCGGTATTGTCATATGTATACCTTAAAATCTATAGACAAAATAAAATAATTTAAACACTTTTCCATTCTGTAATACCTTTTTGTACAATTAATTGAAGAACATTTACGACGGACTATGTTTTAAACAACCCGAAAAAACATATGAAATAGTAATAGCTACGTACGTCACTAGGTCGAATGCCAATGACATCTTGACGCCTTACATTGGCTGAGCGAAGTAGTTTCATATAGCGCCGCACGCTTGCGTCTGTTAGTTAAATAGCAACCAGTGGCCGGATACGTTGTGTTTTTTCGGTTTACGCGTGTATCTTGCCCGTCCATAAATAATCTTTGAATATTGTTTTTATTGACGCGTTTCTTCTGGACGTCAAATTTCTAGCGTGTAATAAAATCTAATAATCCGTAGTTTAATCTGTATTATTGTATTTTCAAAAGCTAACTATCGGTTCTGTTTCACTATTACTGCATGAAGTGTTTTCCAGGAGTGTTCCCATGAAAAAAAAAACAAAAACTGATTGTGTTTGTGCCTGGATTTCCTCGCTCTTTAGGTATAAGGATAAATACAAGTAGGTAGAAAATAATTTATTTTTATAATTTTATATGGAATTTCAGTTTTACATTAAGTTTGGCAACATTGCCATTGGGTCTGGGTGAAATGTTGTACAGTAAACACGGACTGACCTGTGAGTAAGAGTGTTTGTTACCCCACTTTTAAAACGGTCGATTTAAAAAAAATAAAATATGTAGCGCTTCTCTAGGACACCCCAGGAGTCACCTATTTAAATATAATACGTCATTTCCATAATACCCTGTATATGACAGTTGTTAATCCGGTAGTGTCAAACGTGAAAGCAGGTATGAAAGACGGCCGTTCCAATAAGGGCTTTAACAAAAAGTACGTTCCGAACTCTCGAAGGCAACGTAATGTGGCACTAATTAACAGAAAATGAGAAAGAAAATTATACTAATTTTCAGAGCTCCCCGATTGTTTTCCTGGAAATTTGGTTACAACCTACCTAAGAATGTGAATTGTTATTCTTCAAAGTCTGTGAATCAAAGCCGTATCCTCCTTGATTTAACATCCTTGGGTGTAAACGAATTGCAGAAAAATAACCGTAACTCTCACTTTGAGTTACTAAACGAGAAAATCACCTTATATCATTGTTATAAAAAGCCAGGTGCACTACTGAAAATTTGTAAAAAAACGCACACACATATTTCAATCCAAAGTACTTTGAAGCAAATTACTTCACAACTTTTATTGTTATGATCAAGAACTAGTGGTGGCGTCCACTGTAAAGTTCTAAAAAAAAATTAATAAATCGTGTTCTGTAAAGCGAACTTTTTATTTGAAGAGCTAAAGAACCCAGAACTAACTAAAAACTAAATAATTTATCAGAACTAATAAATATAATTCAAAGCAAAGAGAAACTTTCGGAAACTTTCTGCCCGAAATTCCGAACTGTAATTGCCTCAAATAACTTATTCAAGACAAAACTAACAACTAACAACCTAGGAAAGCGTTTCGAAAAATACTAATAATAAGAACGAAAAACCTGCAGCTTTTCTTTTTTCCTTTAGAGAGTCTTAATTATTAACACTGTTCTTTCAGTAAAAATTTCCATAAAACTTGGAAAGAATAAAACTTTTCAGGCTGTCGCTTTTTTGCTTTCCTTCTTTCAACGGATTGACGAGCTAATTTAAAGATATTAAGTCGTTTTTTGTGGGTCTTAATTAACTTGATGTACACGGAAAAACGACTATCGTAAAATTATTATATTAAAGATTTCTTTTTAGATTAAAATTTCCTATAAAATATTGTAATAATTACAATTTTCATGATTAATCCGTACGAAAAATAATATTGTAAACATAATTTACAAGAAACTGTAGTTAGGACTTCTAATGAATTTAGTAAAATAAAATGAAATTTATTGTAAAAATATTAGGTATTGTAAGATTGTTTACATAAAGTGTTGTAAAAATGCATTTTTACAAGGACGAAGAGCTCAAATTAGATGCAACGATGAATCAGAAGAAGCAATTACTAAGGAGAACAGGTAAAGGTGGAAAAGAAATTTTTTTAATATTATGAACAAACCCTATATAAATATGATGAGACGAGCCTGAAACGCGCCTGAGCCGCGCCATCAACGAGCCTGGTTCATCATATTGGTACGGGCTGAGAGCCTCGGACGAGCCTACCATGAGCATCTCGAGGAAGGCTCTTCAGAGGCTCGCAGCGATTCATTTTCTGTCGGTTTTTACCTGGAGCTCAAAGGGATTTGGCGCATCTAGTGGAACGGGTTTGTGGCTGGCTCGTAAAGAAGTTCTGTTTGCAGCGAGACCGACCACGTTTTATAGAATATAGAGTGGTCCAAAGAAGGCATAAATATCGCCATGTTCATTTGAAACAAATTATTGTTAAATAATAAAGGTTTGCTTTATTATTATTATTTACTGGTGAACTACAAATTATTTTCAAATGTGTGGGATCCGAGAAGTGAACCTGTATATTTTATTGTACCAGTGAGGGGTATTTCTTGGGAATTTATCTAAAAAATGTTGTTTTTTTTTAATTTTTTTGGGGTATTTATGAGTATTTTGAGGTATTTAATGCATACCGGTGTAGGTATTTAAAGGTGGTGGTTTACTCCTCGGTGGGATCCCAAAGTGAAAGATTATTTTTCAAAAAGGGAAACAAAGATAGGTAGGTACGTGGAATGAGGTTGCGTCAGTCGTCAAGAAATCTGTAGAGGCGACAAAGAAGAAAATGTTGAGTTTGTTGGCGACTTACCATCGCCAAATTTTCGTTTTTTATTCACTAAATTGATAGAAATAAAGCACCACTGCACATAACATATAAAGCTGCAGTTTGTTCTTCGTCGTCAGACACGGTCTACGTCCTTTGGCTCACCGTGAACAACTAAAAATAAAATAGGTTCGTGGGAAACTCGACTTGCCATGCGAAAAGGAAAAAATCGTAAGAGGCTCGCGGCAAGCTCGCGGTACGCTCAGAAGCATCTCCTACTCGTCTCGCCATATTTATACGTGCCTTAATATAGTATTCGATCTTTCAAAACTTAATAAAATTCATAGCAGCGTGCGTCCGGAATTATGTTTCTTCATTAAATTTTTACAACAATATTCACGAGAACCCCCACTATTAAATACCGAAAATTCCACTATTAATCGTAGCGCTAAACACCATATTTTCTCCCGAAACGGGCGAATAAAGTAAGATTTAGCGAAAATCGATGCGCGGAGGGCATCAGGCCAACATAATTACCAGCGGAAGGTAGTAAAATCAATCCCTGCCGAGTTTTTGCCATATCTCCACTGGACTTACTTTTCCACGAATATGTCTTCGTTCGTGGAGATAAGGGATTGTCCGGGATATGGTTTTTGGAATCCTGGAGTCACACTGTTCGCCAATGCCGTAGATTTCTTGGTGGGGGAATTTACATGGCCATAAGTTCTCTGGCGACATATCCGGAAAGATATGAATATCCTCTTAAAAAATTTGAAGAATCCCGCCAGTTTTGTAGGCGATCAACCATTTGAAAGATAGTATTAGAATATTAAAAGTCTCGCGGGGCAAATATCTCAGTTTATTTTATTTTGAATCAACCATAGTTCAGTCAAAATATGATTTATTGCTTAAAACATAAAAATATTTCTTGACAAAGGTGACGAGTAGCTTACAAAACATGTCAAGAAAATGTTTCGTCCTTTGAAATAGATCTACGTTTCATCTAGAAAAATTATTTGACGTTTATGAAGACCATTGCGATTCTCAAAATGTTTTCGAAGAAAATAAGCTCATAGAGATGAAATGTTTGTTCTAAACTTTTGTTTTAGGTAACCCCATAAGAAATAATCTTCAAATAGTAAAATCAAAATTGAAAATTGCTTGCTTAAGAAATACGGGGGAAAATCAAAAAATTGACAATTTCAAAATTACCCTATATTCTCTTAGTTAAAAGATATACAGAAAAATGTTTAATACAAAAGTTTCTTTATGATTTTTTAATAATCTACCGTATTTAGAATAAGTATACGCGATCAATTAAAAAAGTTATCGGTCCTAACCCCATTTTTTTAAACGGAACATATTATAGCTAAGCTATTTGTGTTGGATAAAAACAAATATTCAGGGTGGATAGGGGCCTATTTGAGGTACATTTTAAAATTATTTTCATAATGTACAGGTTCTCCCAAAAACACGAAACGTATCAAAGTTGCATTTTTTTTAAATGGAATGCCCAGTATATTACTTCATTTTCGGTTCCTACGATCAAAATAAATATTACTTTCATTAGGGTTTATCGTACTTAAACCTTACGGTTTGTGAAATATTTCATATTTTGTCAAAATGTAGTAACAATTTTAATGATTAAATTCTCAACATGTATTTTCTTTTTTAAACCCAATTTATCAGTGGACTCTACTCACTGATTAAGTTTTGTGTATCCGTTATGAAAAATTCACTAACTTATACACGGTGTCCAAAAAGTACTACTCAATAATTTGAAGTTTGAAATGGTAATAACTTGCTTAATTTAAATATAACACCCTGCATTTTATGTCACTAGCAGATGTAGAATTTAATTGTCTATCAAAAAGTATTAACCTCTCCCATAGCTAATTACTCGCATTGTCATGAAAAATGCAAATATTCACAAAGCAGGCTAATTATAATCAATTTAATATTAATCAAGTCGCCTATGACATTTTAACAGATCAGATCTAGATTCTAGAGAAACAGAGGCTTTACAGTAAATGTCAGTTATTTCTAAAAGTATTTCGCTGCAAATCGTCATTTAGTTATAACTAATCGTGGTAGTTTCTGTTTTTTTATTTTATTAGGTACTTAAAATGATAAGTTATCCAAAAGAAGAACGAATTGATATAATTTTTATTCTTGGAGAATGTCTGCAAAACTGCTTACTTGCTTCCCTTCTGGAAAAAAAACGGTCCTCTTCAACTCTCCTTGGATGAGAGAGCAGAAATTAATGCGCCTATCATAATCCCTTTCTTTCAATGTGTGAACGATTTTTGGTTTGAATGATCTGAATTTATTTCGATTTAAAATTCTTCCCATTGTATATTTACTTACATTTTGTTGTATATTCTTTTGCGAAATTACACTTTTGGATATGAAGGTACTTACTTTTCACACTCGAAACACAAAATATAGATGTCAATAATGACAAATAATGTCAATTCTTAATTTTGCCATTTCCATCTAATACAGAGGAATTGTATTTCGTTTAAAAATAAAAAAACTATTTATCCTTTTTCATTAACTGATAAGACAAAACCCGTTACTTTCACCCTTAACCCATCTGTTATAAATGTCGAGAGTTTTGAGAGGATAAAGTTACACTCTAGACGTTCCCATCCGTCTTCCTTAAAAAATTGTAATACATAAACAGTTTACAGCTCAACTCAACTCATTTCACGCCAGCTCATATAAGAAACGACATAGAAAAACTACTTCTTCTGTAGCCCCAGGTCTGTTTTCATCGCACCGTTTCCCCATTTTGAAAAAAACTGCTCGTAATTAAATGCAACCGCGCCGGTTAATGTGTTTTCAGGTTTGTTTTGCAACACTTGTCTCGTAGCATCTCAAACATCACTTGCGGGCTTGAATGAAATGTCATTAAGTACATCGACTTTCCTATCGTATTCAGTAAAGTACTTTTCTAGTTTCCAAAACATGTCCAATCCTCCATCACAATTTCCCAGGCCAAAACATAATTTTTTTTTCTTTGCAAACTGCAACCATATCGACAATCTGGTATTGGAATAGTTGATTTGGTAACATTTTGGCTCCGGACCTTAGCAACTGACCAAAAGGATCCTGATCCGTTAGGACTAGCAAGAAGTGCGTTTTTGAGCCTATTTATGTGCTTCCTTGCTTTTTGTAGACTTTCAACTTATCCTACAAAAAAGGAATCTTTCCATCCTGGTGGAAGTCCAGTCTATACCAAAGGCAGGTAAGAGAACCCTGCAAAACAACTATCAACCAGTCGCATTGCTTTCAGTTAATCAAAAGCAATGGAAGACGCTATTACCAACAACTTCTAAAGTACACGGAAAGAAAAACTTAAAAAGTCAAATTTACTATAAAAATAATAAAACCAACAATAATTTGTGACTGTAAGAAATGCAATTATAGCAAAATTTTAACCGAAATATTTACTAATTTACAAAAATATTTATTAGAAACCATTTATATGGCAGATTGCTGCATATGCATTGTCGAAAGGTCGACGAATGATTGTTTTTTTCTCGGTCTAGCCCGTACGTCACATCGGGCGACACAGTACCGCCGTGATACTACCACATATATATATATATAACAATTATATTGCTAATACCATCTGCAATTATGTCCCCGCTACGGGCATCGAAAAGGTAATAGTGCGTTTGCGCAGTTCGGAAATTTGCTTGTGAAAGTAAACATTCGACAGGACCGGATTTCAACTTTTTGAATGTAAATTTCACTGGTTAGTTAGGAAAAATATTGCAATCAAAATTTCGATTAGTTCGAATTAAGACGGCGTTCCATGCATACGATTTCTGACGATATGATGATCCGACGGTGCCCTGATTGGTAGGTAAACTTTTGGTGCCACATTCCGTCCAAATGTTTGAAAAAATCGACACGATGAGCTTTATTTTAACTTTCATCCGACGTCGCATGTTTCTTAACCTCACTTTTTTCTAAACCAAAAATTAGGAATGAATGACTATTTTGGGAATTATTATCAGCTACTAATGCACCAAATTAAAAATACATTAAGATTAGGTAGTGACCACATATATATATTATATTGTATACGAGTAACACTCTCTTCTTTTTTACAAGCTTTTTAGTGAAATTCGGTTCCTAAGATCGGATAATATGATAAGCAAAATATTTTCGTATATAGTATCTACATACCTGAAATACTTTATACCTAGTATTGATCCACGACTTTTGCAAAAAAGCACCATGCACTTCTGTCCTTTCATCTTAAACAAAACAAGCCACTAACCTATCAAACAGCGAATCACCACAAATTAAAAACTCCTTCACAAAAATTGTTGTTAGATAATGAAAGTTTATTAGCACTAATATACCGACAACAATGTGGATGAACCACTTTTTATTCTGTAATTTGAAAAAGCATCCAGAACCAAAGATGGCGACGAATAACAACAAACAAATAATGTCGGGCCGGCTCTGACGCGATCGCAAACTCAAGAGGCCCGCGCCATCTCCCATAGCGGGGACACTTTTTGTATTTTGGAACGTTCGCATTGGCAATATAATGGTTATATATGTGGATACTACAGGAATATAGGGAAAGGATAGAAAAGGTATGGTACGAGGGCTAGTAAGAAAGTCGAATAGCATAGTATAATAATATAGGTATCAGGAAACTGTAATTAAAATCGCGTAATTTTGAATGCAACTGTATTAAAAATAATAATAAACAAAGTAAGTCGTACATAAGAACAAAGTATAAATTAATTATAATTAATAGCCTTTAGCAAAAATAAAGAGAAATGTATAAAATGTAATTACTCATCATTGATACTTAAAATAATGTGACGACGAAACAATGAGAAATGTAATTAATACTATATTTTATAGGAAATCGTGCAATAAAATATTTACTGTAATAATTTTATTAGTCTTTTTTCCGTGTCTAGAACGCAGATTAATTTTCAATAGTTTTGGATATATTTTCCATCGAAATACTACCGAAATGCGACATAATTATTTATTTTTTGGTGTATATTTGGTACCAGGGATGCATACATCGATATTTAATTTCCGGTGGTATATGGCAACGATGTGGAAGTTTCACCTATACGGCTGGTCACAATTTTGGTGCGTGAAATTCTCCCGCGAATAAATGACGTGTGATATTAAATTTATGTGGAATTCTTGGACAAATCTGCATTCCCGTTCAGAGCAAACAAACACACTGAAGCCTGTTCTGGGTCAGACCGCATTTATGTGGATTTTCCCAAAAATTGCTTATAATTAATTTTAAAAACATTGTACGTTTAAATCATCAACGTACGCCTCTGTGAACTGTCCCATTCTTAAATTATGATGCAAAAACACCCCCCTAATAGTCTGCGGCGGGAGTACGTTCGATTTCCGCGGCAAAGAGGCACTTTGGATGCAGACCGGATTTCAATTTGATACTCCGGGGCGGGCCATCCCTAGTAATTAATTAGCGAATCCTTATCAGTTAATAGAGTTCGGTCTTTGGAAAATATTGGGATTGAAAAACTAACAGGATTTTTGCGGATTTTACTATAATTCTTTCCTAGTGTAAAAATTTAACTAAACTGGCCAACCAAAGGATCAGCAAACGGGTTTTTAGCCTTATTTTAAAAACTCTATTGGTCGAAAGAAGCACAACCGATTTGAATGGAATTTTCGGATTTTTTAACATTGTTTTGTTCGGTGGTGGGGAACAATATTATACCCTAATCATCGCCTATGCAGATGATACTGTAGTGATTTTTAATGACAGGACGTGGCAAAGTACAAGTGAACGCCTGAAATCTGGTCTCTCTAAAATAAAGCTTTTGCTTGAATACTTTCAAATTAACTTTAAATATTAAAAAATCAAATTATATAGCTTTCTCAATAACATCAGGATTTTAATCAAATAATGTGCGAAAATGTCGCGGATCCACTCTATGAAGTTTCGTTTGTAAAGTATTTGGGTATTGTAATAGATAAACATTTAAAATGGGTTCAACACTTGCTTTATTTGTGTAAAAAATCCGATGCCTAATCCATAAATTTCATATCCTTCGAGGAATATTAAATAAAAAATTAATTCTTATGATCTATGAAGCTCTAGTTGAGCCCTTATTGAAGTATGGAATCATCGCTTGGGGAGGAATGTACAGCAGTCATTTAGAACAGCTAAATATTGGCCAAAATTATATTGTGAAGGTAATCCTAAAAAGACCTAGACTGTTCTCTTCTAATATGCTCTACTCATCAGATCTACGTAATATTAAAACATTGTCCTGGCGGTTTGTGGTTACGTGTATTCGAATGTAAGACTTAAAATGGAATGTATCCATCATAATTATATGACCAGAGGTAATGCTGCACATAGGCTGAACATTCCTTCCTCAAAGAGAGATATAAATCAACACTCCATGACATATCTTGCACCAAAATTATTTAACTTAATTCCATCTAGTATAAGAAATGTTAAAAGATTAAAAAGTTTCAATGCGCTGTTTAGAAATTTTCAAATATGGAACTGTTTATGAAGCAGTTTTAGTGTTTGTATGCTTTGATGTAATTGTTTTACTACCCAGATTCGTTTTTCTGATTTTTTATATATATAATTTCAGCTTTAAACTAATATTTACGAGCTGGTTTGTTCGAGCTAAATATACAGTTTATTTTAATATGCACATATAGGTGGAAACACGTAGGTGCATTGTAGCAACTTGGAATTTGCCACTATTTTTTTGTATATAAAGTAACATACCTCATATGGGATAAGTTGCATTCCTCCCGTATTTGTTATAATTTGTAATCCATTCAACGTACATCTTGTTTATTTTGTGCCTGTCAATTTTGAGAGAGATGCTAGTTTTGCTTTGTTGGTTCGGAACGTCGGTCGACGTCGTCTCGTGCTTTAAGGCGAATTTGGTTCCTTTTCTCTGCTTCTCCTCTGTGGTCTAGGGCGCGGTATAGAGTGTCTGGTTGACGGCCTAAATCGGATGCAACGGAACCCTGAGATTTCGATCTTCCTAACAAATAATGTGTGGAGAACTTACAGAGGGAACATATCATCGATCGAAGAAGTGACCCGCTTGCGAGACCACGTGTGGCAAAATTCTTACATAAGATTTTAGTAAATTTTACAAAAGATTTTAGTAAAACATTTCATACTAAATATTTTTGTAATTATTACTAAAAATTTTGCTATAATTTAATGGTATTTCTTAATAAAACTTATTAGAGTCACATATAGAGCCATAAATTATGATTAGTATTATAATTTTCATAGTAAAACTAAGTTTAAGTTTTTCCGTGTAGGAAACCGGTTACCTTAACTTAAGGACTCAAATACGGCCTATTTCTAGCCACTTCGAGATATAAGAGAGAATTTTTTTGCAACGTATATCTTGTTTCCCTTTTTCAACTCACCTCACGTGGTTGGTATTCATGCCCAATTTGATCCATTTATTATATTTGCATATCACAGGATGTCCCACGCTCCAAGCAGCGGCGGCGGAGGCACAGGCCGATTAGCAACCCCCCAATTCACGACTATTATTTGCCAATTTGCGGTTTCCGTAGTTACATGCAATTTTTATACACACGTAGCTAGGGATGGTAGAAATGTATCGAAATATTCGCGCAATTTGTCGATATTAATTTCAGATATGATCGACATCGATCTCGGAGTCCCACAGGGGTCCGTATTAGGACCTATCTTGTTCACTTGCTACAGTATAATGATCTGATAAAGGATATAAAATCTGAATGGACAGTGGCCCGGTTTGGCGACCTCATTTATAGTTGCACGGCGAACTTGAGATCTTAAGCAAGATCTACCCCAGCCATTGTATGCCCAGCCATTTCTGAACGTTCGGAAGGAATGCGAGAAGAAAATTAGGCTATGATGCCGTTAGAACCAATTCCAATTAGAACAACTAAACTTACCAGTAGTATAATTAATTTTGGGTATCATTTAACTGGTTAGCAAAATATTCTTATTTTTGCGAACAGAAAAATCTAATCGGTCAGCCCAAAATGGCTAGTTGATCAGCAACTTATGGACGGCAGACATTTCTGAATCGGTCAGTAATTAATGTCATACTATAGTGCTCTAAATTATTTTGGTACGCAAATTAAATATATAAGTTGCTATGAGCGATCCACTTTTAATCAAATATTGGTAAGTCATCAGCGGGTAAGCAAAATATTTAATCTTGGTCATCAAAAAAAAAAAGCAATAAAACGTGAAATAGTGACAGTGCCCTGGGAAAACAAGTGAAAACCCGCCCCCGCCACACCTTTTGTAGCCGATTTTCTTCTATATTTGACAAAAGAAAACACAAGAAAGTTACATAAATTGACAGTGCGGTGGGAACACAAGTGTAAGCTCGCGCCGGTACACCTTTTGGGCCTTGACTGCTACACCGAATGAAAAAACACGCACGGAATTAGCTACTCGTATCACGCGACTGCTTTCGCTCCGCCCACAATAACGAACTTTGCCGATTATTCAAAACAAACGCAATCCAATGATTTATATTGATAACCACTCTTTTAATATGCAAACTTCTGAAGTAAACTGCTTCTAGACATGTTTTTTTCTACTGACCAATTGTAAAATCTTGCTGACCAAGTAATCATTTCGTAGATCGACTGTTAATCAATGTTGACAGTTTGTAGCATTTTTTGCAGAACAAGTGTTGCAGCCTGATTTTTATTTATTGCAAGCAAAATCTTTTTATGCTGATCAAATGATTTAACGAACAAACCCAATTTTAATAACGGCAAACCATTTAATTACTTCTCATTAATTTTAAGCATAGTAAATGAACCTAGACACACTTAAATAAATAAAATGAACCTCTATTCATTGTCTTCAGATATATGGCACTGTAGCTGTGGTCTGTTTTTTGCTAAGAGGTGAAACATGCACAATTTTTCCATTGAAATAATTAGGTAAAAATTGACTCAAATGAAAATAAATTCAAGATAATTTGTTATACTCAACCACTCATACTCATTTTCGACGTTTCATAAATTATATCATTAAATGTGTTTTATCACATTTGATATCCTACACTGAAACAAAAACTTGATTACTTTAATTTTATTTCTTATGTCGTTCCGCTCTTCGTAGCGCTGTTAAAACGCACAGAAATTTGTTTCTGCAGTGGCGTAAGACGCGGGGAGGAAATTTTGTGTTTGTTTATTATACCGGCGTTGTCGTTTTGCTAATATTTTTTTCTATCAATTACGCGATGGATCAGACAATAATTAAAAATAAACATTTGAAGAGTCAAGTAAAATATATCCATATATCGTGGCAAATATTCCGAATGCGTATTTATTTATTTTCACTTAATAAATTATTATTTGAACACGCCTATGGTGAAACGCCTTCTAGTATGGTTTTTACGCATATACATTTTTCTCCCTTCTTTATACCTTCAAATACCACTGGGCAAACAATAGCAGAATTCTCTTATAAGATTTGGTTAAGAGGAGATTATAATTTATAAGATTTTTATAAAAGCAAGCCCTCGATTTTTGTTATACAGGGTGTTATGGAAATGACTTATTATATTTAAATGGGTGACTCCTAGGGTGTCCTAGAGAAAGTCTACATACTTTTTTTTAATCGAATATCTAAATACTAAGGTAAAAACCCTTTTTACTGTCGCGCCATTTGGGTTTGTCGGGTTTGTCGGGTTTGTTCGTAGCGATAACGCGGGTCAAAGACGTATTGTTGTAAAAACTGAACACGTGATTTTACAATTCTGTATTGCAATATATGACAACACCGCCTCAATAAACTATTGATTGCGAACATCCTCAGTAGCGGCCACGTAAATTTTGAGATTTCATATAAAGTGTATAACGTATTTCGTTAGTTTTCTTCAATTTATTTTCATCTCAGGATTTGTCGGTTTAAATATAATAAGTCATTTCCATAACACCTCGTGTAAAGGACACATGCATTTTTGTTTTTAGCGCTAAATAGCAACAATATTAGATCGATACATTTTTAATTTTTCATTTCTACCACATACGATTTTTACGTTCCCAGGAATAATTATTGTCGATGGGTGTTTTGAGGCAGATGTCAAAAAAAATGTGCGGTTGTTGCTGGCTGCGGTAATTTCTCTGTACTTTTATGGGTCAGTGATTGTGGTAATGCTGCATTGTTTGTAACATCCCTCGATTTGAGCCTTGTGCGAGAACGTACAAACGCAATTATGTCGTTTTATTCCATGGCGGTGGAATTAAATAAGTTCCCTTTAGTACTGTGTAGTAGAACCGCGGCCAGAAGGATTTAAGAATTTTTTAAAAATGTTGTCAATTTGGGAAAACTCTACTCAAAAAATAATAAATGAGGGTCGGGGAGACCGGGGAGAATTGTGACAGAGTAGAGTTGTTAAAACGACGATTTCTCGGAATCTATGGCCGTTAGCGAGCTGGCAACAGCGCACGATTGTTTGTTTATAGAGGCGCTACTTGAAAACGACGTCTGCATGAAAAAACAACCGAAGAGTAAATTTTTTATAAAATTTTTGATTCTATTTATATCATGATATGTTACATTCACGTGGTTATGCTATTTTTTCTTATATTATGTGGGTTTGGAGTTTCAAAGCGTGGCATTGTCTTGCTGTGTTTGCATCTTGTTTCGAAATTACGAATTATTATTCTGGCCAGATCGCGATTTTTGGCACCTAGGAGAGTTGTGACAGCTTGTTTCGTTTACTTTGTTCTTACAACCTAAGTTTGATATAATGATGCCATAATTACTTATAAAATATTTAATACTGTTATGTTAATGCTTCATGTTATTGTAGTTCCTACAATTATGCCAAAATGATAATTAAAGTAATTTTATGTAAAAAAACGTGTGTTTGTTTATAATTCATATAAAAGTAATTTTATCTATTAAATATAGTCTAGATACACAGCTGTCACAGTTTACCTTGGTCCTGTCACACTTTACCTCGGTGTTACGACAGTTGTGACAAAGGGAGTAGTTTCGGTTTTCGTGGATTTTCCCAAAAACCTTATAACTTTTATTGACTTTGATGACTGTTTTTAAAAGAGTAAGGATTGAGCTACATTGCTGCATACAATTCATAATGGTGGTATGTTCCTTTATTGAGATATGTTCTTTTAAGTAAATATTGTCACAACCCTCCTCCGTCTCCCCTATTACTGGAAATAGATTAACACGATCTTTATAATTATTAAAGACCCCATGGGGATTGTTCAGGATAAATGAGGGTATAATTGGAAAGAAATTTAAACGTCCTTTAAAATTATATGCGCTTGAGCCCCCCTTCCCATTTAAGATTGTAAGTGCCGCCAATCCCAGGGGGTTAAACCACGAAGGATGCAAATAGTGTTTAAAAGCACAATAAAATTGACGTGTCTGTGAGATTTTTAATATTATTTACTGGAAGCTAGATAATATATTTCGATTCGATCGAGTTATTTTTGCATAATTTTTTTTAATCTAACTGTATTTTTTTTAATTATAGGTGGGATGCTTTACCGATGCGACTAAATAATAATGTGTAAGTAGAACAACAACAAAAAAATATTATTCATTATTATACAGGGTGTTATGGAATGGCCTAACCCGCAAATCATCAAATATCCATAAATGGCGCTTCAGGTTAATAAACGAGAAAAATCACCTTATATCATTGTCATAAAAAGCCGCTTGCCCTACTGCAATTGATTAGCAAACCCATGTGATTAGTCAAGAGATGTCAGTCATCAGCCACGTTGCCAATTTCACCCGTTATTTTTCCCGTAAGGTCAAACTCTAGAAAAAGGTCACGCTACAACAACTTCAACAGTTCTTTCCATAACGATGAGATTAAAAAATGTATTTTTGCGAACGAGAGGAAGAAACGTACAAGCATTAAAAATCTGAAGCGCATGGAAGCAAATTATTTCACAACACAACTTTACGGTCTCCGTTAAATAATGTAATACTGTAAATAATGGCAAATAAAATAGATAGTCATGCCAGTACAGTAATAAAGACACGAAAATTTTCAATAATGTGCTTATTTGCATTGAAGTTTTTGGTCCGAAACGTCTAATAAATAATAGGTGTGATATATCGTTGGATTCAGAATATAAATTAGAGGTCAAATAGAATCAGCAAACAAAAAGGACGAAATCGTTAAAAATCGATTTCGGAAATATTCGGAATTAATTAAATTTGAAAATATGACTTTGCAGAACTCACTAAGACGCAACTTTTTCATATTTGATCATTTCTGTATGTCCCATGGTTAAAGAGACGCGTTCTTATCCGGTACACCCTGTATACTAATGAAAATACCTAAAAGTGTGTCTCATGATTGTGACCGGGCGTCCCACCAGATTTAACAAACCCGGCACACAAGAAGACCTCTTTTAAATCGTATGATTTATAAGCGAGTATACAGTTTTCTCCATTCACAAATTACCAACTGGGTTTAAAATTTTGATGAATAGTCCACAGAACAGTTATCCATCGTTTCGTTATTTTCGAGTTGAACTGTCGATGTTATAGCCGTAGAGTGCGCAAAGTGTAGGTCAATCGCTATCGATCGGTGCTGTAAGTAATTTTGTCTTATATTGTATGTACAATCTAAAAAATGCATTGGTATCAAGACTAATTTTAGCTTATACAAAAGTAATTTCTAGTTAGCAAAACAAATTTTCATTTTAACTGAATTACGATGAATAAGATGATCTAGTTAACAGAACTAACTCTTATTTTTAACTACTTCTTAGTTAACATAACTACATTATCATGTTGAAACCAACACTTTTTTATTAATTAGCTCCCTATACTAATTTACTTAGTTATTGATATTGGCCAGATATAGTAGTAATAAGTAGGTACGATGTGAGACCTGACGTCACAGCAACTGCCGCCATTTGCTGCTAGGAGATGGCGCTGCGCGCTGTATTTTCTCGACTACCGTTGATAATACAGTGTGAAGTATTGGATGTACACCTTCAATGTACTGACGAGAACTAAAGAGTTCGATACCGGTCTGCGGGTGGTGACATCCTATCAATGGAAAAGGCTTCCTTTTCTTGGTAGTACCATTCAACCTGAAATAGTATTTTAAAGTGCTATTGTGTAGACTAAATAATAATTTTTACATACATTGGTATTTAATATTTCTTTGCTCTTTTTTTAACAATAAAATAGATATAATTAACACAAATGATGTTGCTCCTAATAACTAACTATATTGGTTACATATTTATTCTTTCGGGTACTAGAAGTACTTGGTTGACCTAAAAAGAGTTATTAGTGACTTCGACTAGAATAATCGTAGCAATAAAATTTGGCCTTCGATACTAAATTTCCTCTTATCGCCAATTTCACTAAATTTTCTTGTTATTGAGACTAAGATCTTGGTATCCTAAACTAGACCATTTTTTAGAGTGTATCAGTTATTTCTGTTAGAACAACTAAACTTATCAGTACTATAATGAATATTAATATAATGTTATGAATTGTGTTATCAAATCAACCTATCATCAACATCAATCATTTTCCACACTATTTAAATTAATAAAATAAACCTCTATATTCAGTGAGGAAATTTTGTGTTATTGTACCGGCGTTTGCGTTTTGCTAATATTTTTTCCTATCAATTACATGATGAATCAGCCAATATTTGGAAATAAACAAATAGTGGCAAATATTTACAACGTATGTAAAGAATAGGGGATTAATAATTATAATGAAATAATAATACGAATAATAATAATAATAATAATAATAATAATAATAATAATAATAATAATAAATGCCTTTATTCATAATAATACAAAAATATATATCATTATACAAATTAGGTGGCGCTACTCGCATCTTGCGTTATTATGCGGATCCACCAGGACAAAAAATGTTTCACAAAAATTGAATGAAGGGAAAATATTTGATTTAATACCAAAAACCAAAGTCAAATAAGTAGGACGCGGAAAGTAATATCCTGTTTTAAATAATTATAAAAGAATAATTAATGCCCTATCGATAGTCCTGCTCACACCATCCAGGCAGAGGAAAACTAGGAACCACACCGGCGATTTTCTTGGCGTCCTCTAAATGAGCTCGCATACCCGGAATAGAAGGACATTTGGAGAAAAAAAACTATATTTCAGGAAGAATCCTACTGCGGAGTCAACACATGTGTATTTATTTATGTGTTTTCGTTAAACTAGATAAAGACAATGGACGTCCAAGTCCAAAAGGTAACCTATCGTTTCGATATGAATATTTAAAGAATAATGGAATGTAATGTTTGGAGGTTAGAGACAATGCAGTATCATCAGTGATAGACATATCACACGTGATAGAAGTAAATAAAGACAATAGAAGTCCAAAATACATTTATCACTCATGAGGCACACAAGCGTGTGTCGCACAACCTAATATATTTTTGTTTGTTAATTACATTTTTTTAATTAAATTAAATTTTACTTTCATTTATTGTTTTTAGCTTTTTTCTAATTCAACATCAGAGCGTCAATACTCAATCTTTTCTTCATATCTCCGCGTGTATGGACGCCTTTAAAAGGGTTCAGGGTTAGAAAGAGAGCTAAGAGAGTGTTAATACAGTGAATCCGACCGGACGTTTTCCGTAGTGAATACGGATCGTAATTCTTATCACTTCACCCCCACGCTGGAAATGACCAAACCCGAATTCTCCACCCTGGAAGTCTTCCACGAGTATCAAGTTAAGGACTTTGAAAGGTTTTTCAAATTCAATTTGGAGTGTCCATTCTTCTCTCCGATGTCTCACAAGGTATTCGCACAAATCAACAGCATTGTCTCTAACCTTCAAACAAACATTACTTTACTTATGCCTTTGGAAACGATAGCTCTAAATAAAGCAGAAACGAGCGAGAATAAGAACAGTTGTAGGTTAAGTTAAGAATTCAATTCTCAGATTGTACAGTTTAAGGTTTGGCATTTGTACCACATACATATACAGTATATTGCCAATACGAACGTTCCAAAATACAAAAAGTGTCCCCGCTATGGAAGATGGCGCGGGCCTATTGAATTTGCGCAGTAGGGTGGAAATTTAATCGATCGCGTCAGAGCCGGCCCGACATTATTTGTTTGTTGTTATTCGTCGCCATCTTTGGTTCTGGATGCTTTTCAAAATACAGAATAAAAAGTGATTCATCCACATTGTTGTCGGTATATTATTTCTTATTAACTTTCATTACCTAACAACAATTTTTGTAAAGGAGTTTTTAATTTGTGGTGATTCGATTCGCTGTTTGGTAGATTAGTGGCTTGTTTTGTTTAAGATGAAAAGACACAAGTGCATGGTGCTTTTTTGCAAAAGCCGTTGATCAATACCGGGCATAAAGTATTTCAGCTATGTACATATATATGAAAATATTTTGCTTATCACATTACCCGATCTTCGGAACCGAATTTCACTAAAAAGCTTGTAAAAAAAGAAGACTATACAATATAATATATATGTGGTCTAGGTAGTGACCCCTTAAAATTAATATATTTTTAATTTGGTGCATTAGTAGCTGATAATAATTCCCAAAATAGTCAATATAGTCGTTCATTCTTAATTTTTGGTTTAGAAAAGAGTGAGGTTAAGAAACATACGACGTCGGATGAAAGTTAAAATAAAGCTAATCGTGTCGATTGTTACAAATATTCGGACGGAATTTGGCACCAAAAGTTTACACCAATCAGCGCACCGTCGTCAGAAATCGTATGCATGGAACGCTGTCTTAAATCGAACTAATCGAAATTTTGATTGCAATATTTTTCCTAACTAACCAATGAAATTTACGTTAAAAAAGTTGAAATTCAGTCCTGTCGAATGTTTACTTTCACAAGGAATTTTCCGAACTGCGCAAACTCACAACGCCCCCTTCGATGACCATAGCGGGGACATAATTGCAGATGGTATTAGCATATATACTGTTTATATATATATGTGATTTGTACACCCGTTCACAGAAACAAAAAGCAGCAACCAACCAACCAAAGCAGAACAATATTAAATTTATTATTTCCTGCTATCTCTAAAAATAGTACCTTATACGACCTGCAGCTCTCTTTTATTGGAGGAGATAGGCAATAAAATAAACAATGGAGGTGTGTTATCCGACAAGTATTCGCATTAGCGCTATAGGAAAAGCAACGAAAAAATCCCGCTACCACGGTTATGACCGATTATTAAATTGAGATACGCACTATATTAAACTGAAAGCTATAAAAGCCGTTTGCTTGGAATTCACGCGGTCCGATGAGAAAAATGAAGTACACTAATTCTGTACCATCCGTGAGTAAGTATAGGTAAGTCTAAAATTCCAAGATCAGTAGAGCCAAATACATGCATGGTTTAAGTTGAACATAGGAAATCCAATGTTGAGGTGGCTGAATATTGGTTCCCCTCTACATTTCATAGGAAAACACCATTATAGCTTATGGAAGAGGTCGATATGGTAAACCCATGTGCCCAGTTTGAATACATTTTGGTGAGCCAATCCTAAGTTATTCAATTAAACGTGATGGCAAAACCGCGACACCCACAGTTCAGGTAATACAGTAAATACAGTAGACACTCGATAGTATGAACCGAAAAAACAACGTCCGTTCACATTATCGATTTATTCACGTTAACGGAGGTTATATTTAATATGTTAGAACTTTTTATAACCTACATAATAAACATATAAATTAGTAATACTCATTAAAACAAACAGTAACAAATTAAAAAAAAAGGGACAGAATTATTTTTAAAAAAATAAGTCAGAAATTTTTCTGTGTTTTCGGGGATTTTTCATTTTCTGCATAATGCCTTTCTATAACTACAAGATCATTAATATCAATGTCACTTTCCACAGCCCACTGGTTTACTACATTTAAAGACTCTATAACTCTATCTAGTGAAATCAATGGAGTTGATTCCGGATTATCTTCGGCTATCTCAATCTCATCGCTTTGACAGTCTTCAGTAACTTCAACTTCAAGTTGCAAGCTAAAAAAGTTATTCGCTGCTTTTCAGTTTTCCCACCAGCTGCAGTTTTTTCAGCCGCCGAGACAAATGTTTGTCCAGTAAAGTCCTGTTTCATCAGCATTGTAAAGTTGGTCTAATGTGATACCAAGTTCTTCTACTTTGTTTTTTAATTGGATTTTAAATGAATCCACAAGTTCTGGCTGTGAGGATATTTTATCTCTAGAAATTTTCAAAAAGCGGATTCCAAATCTCTTTTTAAAGCGTTTTAGCCCTATCCCTCACTGGCTGGAAATTGCTTATCATTTTCTTTAATTTGTAACTGGATTTGCTTTGCTTTTTGCTTGATCATAAACTGTTTAGCTCTTTCCTCCAGGAACCACTTATATAATTTTTTTCATTCTGGGAAATCCCGAACTCTTTAATGTTTTGTCTTTTAACTGGGCCCACGAATGTATCTTTCACAGCTTTAGAAATCAGTTCCTTTTTTTTTGGTTTATTTTACAAATTGTGGATTTTGGAACACAATATTTTTTTGCTAAATACGTACGAGTAAGACACTTTGGTTTTTTAAGCGACATTTAACCGATATTTGCCGAAATTACGTGACCCAAATCCGCATTAACATCGAACAACTGGCACAAAACGTATGCATTTCTAGCAAACACAGCGCCCGCGGTGGGGAAGTACTGCATATATCGGGGATTTACAGCACCGCGGAACAACGACTGCCACATAATATAAATTTTTAGGATCAATTACTTTGTTGTCATTAGCGAAGGTTTAGTTTGTTCACGGTATACGGCGGTCTTGTATAATTAACATCTTGTTCACACTATGCGAGGTTTCCGTTAGTTAGTTCACACTACCGAATGTCTACTGTAAAGATTGTTTCACGAAAAATGGATACGACTTAATGATTTCCTGGGTCGGTCCCATTGTGTCGACAAGAGCTTGGCAATAAACAAGTGGAGTATGAAGGGACGGACTAAGGAAAACAAGTAATGATATGATTATATTAATGTAATCAAATGAAATAACATTTTTTTTAAATATTACTAGTCATATTTATTTACTTTTATAATGTCATTCTATAGATAGTTCTGTTTCGCTATCGCTATCCTCATCAAAATAAATTATAATTGGATTAATTATACGATCCAGACTAATATACGAATTTTCTACAGTTATTACGTAACGGACTGAATTTTTCCAACTACCTGGGGGAATATCATTAAAGCATTTTCTTATTAAATTTATAATATTAAATTTTCGGGTTTCATCATTGGTGATCCGTTGCTTCAGAGAATCTAATGTAGGTACGTGTTGCTCTTCGTACATGGTGTAGATTTTTCGCCTTATCAAGTCCTTGTCGCTTTCGTCGAAACATTTGCTGAAACCGGCATCTTTACGCTTCTTTCTAGATTTAATGGGATTTGACGCGATTCTTTTCACTGTAGTCAGAGGTATCTTAGTCAAATCAGACGTTTCAGTCGCAGCAGCACTAGCATAAAGTCCTCTGTTGAGTAAAGAAGTATATACTCTTTTTACAATTTCCCTAGCATCGAGAGATAAATGCATTTTCTTCACTGCAACACTAGAAGAAGCACCATCAATGTTTTTCGATGGACGCCACATACTGTTTTTTTATACGCTTGGTAAAATAATATCGGTAATAAAACTAAACTCTTCCAGCAAGAAATAAAAACTAACAAATTTTACCACAAAAAGATATTTAAATATAAATTAAGCAACCTAACCTACCTGATGTGCCTATATTTAATTATAATTATTACAATTCGGTCCTTTCCACATAGTAATAACAAACGGTCATAAATAATGGGATCGCCACAGGTACTTTTACTGCAGTCATTAAGTTATATCCATTTTTCGTGAAACAATCTTTACCAGCAAATTAAATTTTGATATTGACAAAACGAAAATTTGCTTCAGTCAGCTTTACGGCAATTTTTGGCAATACCGTCATAGAAATTATTTGCTGGTTGTTTGCTGTATTACCTGAAGTATGCCAGTTTCGTGGCTTTGCCATCACGTTTTATTGAATAGCTTAGGATTGGATCACCAAAATGTATTCAAACTCTACACGTAGTTTAACATGCCGGCCTCTTCACGAAGCTATAACGCAGTTTCACTATAAAATGTACAGGGGAGCCAATATTGAGCCACCTCAAAAATTACACTGGATTGTCTATGTTCAATAATGCACCACCCTGTATATTCACGGAATTCTGCAACCTCAATCTTATTGATAATTTGCGTTACCAATTTATTCACGGTGGAAATTTGATATTATTCATGGTCAATTTTTCACACAACTCGACTTATCCATTTATTCACGGATGGTACAGAATTTTTAGATGGTGACTGGTCCCTGGTAAATGGTGACTACCTACGGACCCCTAATTGTTAAAAACGTCCCCATTCAGAATAAAATTGACATGTCTTTTCGATTGTCAGTATTATCTGCTGAAAGCGAGATATTGAGGTGGGAAGTTTTCAAATTAACTATGATTATTTTAATTTTAAAAAAATATACAGGGTGTCCGCTAAGTAATGGGACCACAGACTCCTTACGTAAAAATATTAGGATTTAACTATACTTACCTATATCCGAAAGTTGGTATTAACTGAGAGACAGGGTGTCAAAGTTAAAACTTCATTTTTGTTTTTCTCTAATAACTTTAACAGAAACCAACGGTTTTTTACAAAATTTGGCAATTATGGTTTTTGTAGGATGAGGAACTGATTTTTTGGTTTAATTTTAAGGTACAATGTAGGGGGCGCTGCCTGCGGCATTTTTTGCACATTTATTAGATCATAACTTTTTTGTGCCTCCTTGTATTTAAGTTTTTAATGGAAATAATACTTTTCTCATATTTATTACGTAAAAAAGGTACACTAATTTCAGGTCGCCCAGAGTTACCGTTTCGGAGATATATGCATTTATATTGTTTAGTGCCTATTATTAATTTTTTAAAGTAACCTATGAGAAAAAAAATGAAATTTAGAGATACAGTTGCTATGAAACCTCCATGTTGTTATTTGTTTGCTGATTATTGTGTTTTGGCTTTGTTACTTAACTTAGGATAAACTCAAAAATGAAACATTTTTTTACACAGCTATTTTACATTAATATTTCACCAAGAAATCAGTTCCTGATCCTAAAAAAACCATAATTACCAAATTTTGTAAAAAACCGTTGGTTTCTGTCAAAGTTAACACCCTGTATCTCAGTTAATATCAACTTTCGGGTTCGGTATAATTAAATCCTAATATTTTGACGTAAGGAGTCTGTGGTCTTTCCATGTCGCATTGCTTAGAAGCCACCCTGTATATTGAAAAACTCGTTACTAAACATATTTCAGAACTTTCTATATTAATGAAAAATTTAAAAAATCAAAAAGTCAGCGTCTCATCAACGCTATATTATACAATTTCAAAGAAAAAAACCCTAAAACTTTTTTTTTACCTAACCGACAAATAATCACAATTAAAATAGAAATTAATTAAAAACAAGTAATACACACATTACATCTTAAAAAACTGACTAACCTGAAATTTTTTTTTCTCTTCGAGAAATGGACTACTTGTTTGAATTTGTATACTTTAATACCTAAGACGAATGAGCGTGGATTTTCTATTGTGTCTCTTATATACGATATGTTGTGCCCTTAATATTTTTATCGAAGATAGAACAAAATGCAATAAGAACTTTTATTTCCATAGAAAGTGCTCAAGCTCTATAATATTTCGACAACCAACATGTAATAAAATTTTGGAAATTTGGTTTCTCTCTTTATTGAATTGATATCAATATTATTTGTAAAATTCTATTAACATTTTTATTTTTGAAACAATCCCAATAACAGACATGTTAGAACTTATCATTTCAGAAAGGAATAAAATAGAGTTGAACGAATAAAACCGCGATCAAGGGAAACAATATCGACTATTTTACGTATTTGAAATAGCTGGAAGAATAAATAAAATAAATAAAATAATATTCGTACACGGAAAGAAAAACTTAGTTAAATTTCCTATAAAAATAGGAAAACCAACCACAATTTATGGCTCTATATTTAACTGGAATAACTTTTACTAAGAACTTCCATTAAATTATACCAAAATTACAAAAATACTTATTAACCATTTATATGAAATATTTTTGTAAAATTCATTAAAATTGTATGTAAGATTTACTAAAATGTACCATACATTTAAAAATATTTAATTACTGGAGTTATAAATAAATTATTTTCACTTTAATTCGTTGTAAAATTTACAATATATTTAATATTATCAGAAACAATAAAACTACGTTATATTATTTCTTTTCCAATATATTCTTAAAAATGACATGTTTCGCTATCACTGTAACTTCTTCAGATTGAGAATGAACGAATATTTTTCTATATCTAACAAAGTGTACAATCTTAAAATATTATTACAGGTATAAAGATGTTGTAGGGTGTAGGGGATATAATAGTACCAGGGGGATTTTCCAAATGGTCAGTAAAGTGATTATATAAATTATTTTATAGATTCATTTATACATGTAATAGCGGATTAGTGAAATAAATTTAACAATGAAGAATTGTTAAGGTCTATTTGATCATTCAGTAAAACATCGGTATTTTTAAGTTTATTTATTTCCATGGATTCTAACAGATCAAGTTTTATGCCTTTATTTTCAGTATGTACGATTTTAAAATTTGAATAAAAATTATGTTGGTTTTCTTTTAAATGGTTGGAATAATTAGAATCTGTTTTATCTTTTATGTAACTATTATAATGTTCTTGTATTCTTTTTCCAAAATATTTAACAGCTGTTAAACAATTTAGAGAAGAAAATTGTCCAATTATTTACCTTGACGAAACATGGTTCGATACCCATGACACTCCAAGAAAAGGTTGGGATGATTCTTCCAAAAAATGTCAAACCAATACACCATCAAAAAGGCAAAGGAATCACAATATTACATGCTGGTTCAGAGAACGGGTTTGTTCCAAATTATCTGTTGCTTTCAGCTAAACACATAGCAGATTCTTCTTTAGATTACCATCAAGATACCGACGCACAACTTTTTGAAGATTGGTTTAAACATAAACTCCTTAAAAATATACCTGAAAATAGCGTCATTGTAATGGACAATGCTAGTTATCATAGTCGGCAAGCAAAAATCATTCCCAATTCTAATAATACAAAAGCAGAAATTCAAAATTTTATGATTGAAAATGATTTATATTTTGAAGAAACTTACAAAAAACGAGAACTGCTAGAAGTATTAAAAGCTTTTAAAGTCTGTTTCGTTGCCGTTGATAGCTCGATACCCTCATTAAAGATTCAAAACAAGGGCCCGGTGGCCTAAAATATTTTACCTATAAAATGGTCTTTTTACGTACATCTAGCATAAAGATGAAGAAATTTTGACCTATTCCACCGGGTAACAGATAAAGTAACAATAGAGCCATAAAATGAAATGAAAGGATAATGATTAAAACGGCCCATCATGGTCGGAGAGTTGGGTTTTTAATGTAACCGCTTATTATTTTATTTAAATGTAATAGATTTTATGATTTTATGAATTTATTTACAAGAAAACTAATTTATTTACAGATCAAAAAATATTGACAATTTCAATAATTATAACTCGATAAAATGGTCCTCAGAAGAATCTGAAGAGTCATCATGTCCTACGCTTATTACTAAAGGCTCAATTTCCATAGTTGTGTCAATTACGTTGTCAAGTTCCCACATTTTTTGTTCCTCTACTATAGCATGTTTTATGGCGTTTTGCCAATTTTCTGATGACACATTTGCTAAAGAATGAAGCAAGAGGTGTCGCACTTCTTGCATTTTAAAAGTTTTGTTATTTCTAGCAACATATCCTTTTACTTGAGCCCATATTAATTCGATAGGATTTAGCTCACAATGGTAAGGTGGTAAACGGAGCACTATAATACCTCGATCTCTTGCCATCTCGTCAATAACATACTTTTTATACTGTGATTTATGTAGCCTAACAATATCCAAAAGTTCTTTTTTTACCATGGTATTATCGTAACTCAATTCCTTTCGTTGTAACCAGTTTACGATTTCCGCCTTTTTCCATGAAGTTGTGGGAAGATTCTCTTTTAGCCTAGAGTGATAGCTGGCATTATCCATCACTATTACAGAATTAGCGGGAATGTATTCTATCATTTGCTTAAAATATTCCTCGAAAACATCAGCAGTCATTTCTTCATGATAGTCTTTAGTAGAATTCGACTGGAATTGTAATAATCCTTGATCCAAAAAGCCATTTGAACTTCCTATATGAGTTATAATAAGTCTGCGTCCCTTTCCAGATGGTGGTCTAAGTCCTGTTGACCAGCCTTCCATGACAGCTTGTCGAGAACTTAGGACATTTTTATCTTGCCAAACTTTAGATACGGTGTGCCCTTCGTTCAGCCAAGTTTCATCCAAATAGAAAATGTTTTTGCCTTCGCTGCGGTATTTTCGGATGGACCTTAAGTATTGACGTCTCCAGCAAATAATATCTGCTCTATCAATAAGAAAAGATTTTCTGTTTTGCTTCTCCCATCGAAAGTTCATATCATGAAGTATTTTCCATAGTTTCGTTCGTGATAGCTGTGGTAAGTCCTCGTCGTAGTTAATGGCTTGTAAAATTTTGTCTATAGTTGGTATTTCCTTGGCAAAATAAAAACTATGTACTTTTCTTCTAATACCATTTTTAATGAAATTGTCAATTTCTAACGGTTTCTTTCCTGGGAGTGGTTTTGGCTCACTGAGGTTCTTAGATTTTCTTTCACGCAAGAACCTATATATAGTAGCCTCTCCAACTCCTACCATATTGGCACACTCTGCAATGATGCTACGAACATCACTTGCAGGTTTCTGGTACACTAGAGCATCATGCACGTTTAATATTAATGTCTTTTCTCGGAGAGAATATGCACTCTTGCTAATTTGACGAAGACACGTTGGCGAAAAACTTGAAGCCATTGTTACAAGTATAGGAAATAATTCAACTTTGAGATAATGCAGTATCTAAATACAACTAAATACATAGTTTGACAAACGCACATCAAATGGCGTAATAACATCCTAAAGCAGGCAAAAATAGGTAAATTAATTACCCCTGTTGTACCTACTTTAACCCTAATCCTACTTAACAATGGACAGAGGCCAATTTTCTTATTAAATAAGGTAATTACTATTGGCAACGCCTATGGTTTACGGTTGTTTTATTGCTTCAACCCTCGATATGAGCTATCAACTGCAACAAAACGGACTTTAAAATAAACAAGGAATACGAGTGTGACAAACTTGCAGCAGAAAATGGACATACAGTGTTGCGTCCTCCGTACTATTGTATATTCAATCCTATTGAGCTAATATGGCACCAATTAAAATCCAATATTAGGAGAAATAATATTTCTCCTACATTAAATGCTTCTGTAGTAGAATTAATTAAAAACGAAGAAAAATTTCTGCAGACAGCTGGAATAACTGTGTACAGCATGTACTTAAGGTGGAAAATTCTTACAATTGTATGATTACAAATGTTCAACCCTTAATTATAAGTTTAGGCTTAGATGAAGATAGTGATAGTGATACAGAGTTAAATTTTGAATAAATTATCAATAGTTTCTTAGAATTTAATTAATTTTTATTGTACTTGTTATCCTAATAGTTATACTTTTAAATTATATTATTTTCAATTATCATTAACTGTTATCATTATTTTACATTTATTATAAGTACATAAAACTAAAAATACCTATCTATATATTTTAAATTATAAAAATAAATCATGTGGTGTGGTATAGATTTTCAAGCCGGCCCTGATCCCATTTATTGAGCTTTGAAGAGGTTCAGGCGTATACAATAGGGTTTATCAGGTAGTTTATTTATGGCAACGGTATAATTCTGCAACAACTATACAACATCATTTTGGTACGGATTCCTAATAAAAAATGTAATTAAGACTATATTTTATAGGGAATTTAACAATAAAATCTTTACTATAGTCTTTTTTTCCGTGTAACATGAAGCGAATGATTATGCAGTTTTTTAACAGAAGAAGCCCCGAACTAAACGATCTGTAATGTAAAACTGATAAAAATCAGGAAAATATAAAAAATATTATTACGGCCACTGACGCCAACACCCGATAGGATTTTTTCGATTCGCTCGTCTACATAATCAATTACCGATCTCCCAAATTCGATGTTTTAAAAGCATTTTAATGTCCGGCATGATGGTAATTCCATATTTCCTACTAATTTTTGACGGGAATTTTTTGTTTTTGAAGCAGTTTCGCTAGAATTTACATGCTGAATAAGCAAACAACATTTTTCTATAAAAAGGGAACAAGAAACTATAAAATCCAGGTCCTGGCCAATAATTTTTCTCATCATCATCATTTTCTTTAATTTACACGTCATACTTTCCCTGAGATAATCTCGTTTTCGATGCGAAGCGACGACGAGCGAAGAGAAATTATTTCTCTCGGTCAACCAGAGTCTCTAACTTTTTTTTTTGGAAACCATCCTTTAAAAAGGGTATTTTTGAACTCTTACAAAATTTGCGCACTAAAATTTGGTTGGGAGCCAGGTGACATCCAGAGATGTGCTAACATTATACATAGAAAGATAGAGAATTTCAAAAGTTTTTAGGACCACATGTAAAATACAGGGTGTTTAATTTAAAGCATACTTTTAATCATTTTTTCCAACAATCAAAGGAAAGTCATTAAATTATTAAATTAATAGGGATTCTACAAAAAAATATAATACAGGATGTTCCTTTTAAATTTTCAAAGTTGCTAATACTCTCTGGTAGAAGCGGCAGCACTGCACGGCTGACAATATTTTTTTTAAAGAAAGCATGTCCACTTATACAACGTGTCCGATAAGGAGGGCCAGTACAGGGATCTCGGTAAAGTTGCGCATTTACATGCCTAATAATATGCCGTTTAGAAAGTTTTAAAATTCCGAGTAGTTCCGGAGATATCCGGAAAAAACGAAATTCTGAAAAATCGTTTTATTGCTGTCCTTGGTTTTTTTAGATCGAATTCTAAAGTAAATTGCACTTTTACATTGCCACTTTTTCCGCTCTATCTAACAGCGTTAATTGTTTTGTAATCCGACGAGTCGTCTTCGAAGGGATATTATCAACTTTATTTTTTTAAATACGGTCCTGTTTTTCTGATATTGGAATTTGAGAGTTTTTTTTCTTCCGAATGCAACGATGTATGACACCTTGTGGTTTAATAACGTTTCGAGGGTTTTTTGAACAACATCAAGAAATTTTGGGATACGGTCCTGTATTTCTTCTAATTTTATAAATAATATCTCATAAGTAAGTTCTAAATTTTTTACTTATGTTGAACTAGTTCAATAAATAACAAATAATTTAATAATAAACCACAAATAAGTGAACAAAAATCATACCAAAACAGTAACAAAACGAACAACGAAAAATGTAAGGAACTACATAATCAGGTGTTCAAAATGATTTCCGTTATTCTCTAAGCACAAATAACATCTAACTGCCACATAACAGTTTTTTGAGATAAAATAAAACACGATAGAATATCAAACTTTTTAACATTAAATTTGTAAAATTATGTTCCATATTTTCTGGAAAATAGAAAACCTCTTAAAACGCTTTCAAATGATCACAATGGGAATGTCAAGTGAAACAAATCACGCGTCACCATCTTAATTTTTTTGTTTTGTTTTTCGGAAGAAAAAAAGCTCTCAAATTCCAATATCAGAAAAACAGGGCCGTATTTAAAAAAATAAAGTTGATAATTGCCCTTCTAAGACAACTCGTCAGATTACAAAACAATTAACGCTGTTAGATAGAGCGGAAAAAGTGGCAATATAAAAGTGCAAATTACTTTAGAATTCGATCTAAAAAAAACCCGGGAAAACGAATTTTCAGAATTTTGGTTTTTTCCGGATATCTCCGGAACTACTCGGAATCTTAAAACTTTCTAAACGGCATATTATTATTCACGTAAATGCGCATCTTTACCTCCATTTAACCGACTTTGTATCTCTTATACCGAGATCCCTGTACTGGCCCTCCTTATCTTGGACACGTTGTATAAGCTACCAAAATTTTTAAAGTGACTCATCCATGCCATCATGTATGCTCATAAAAAAATGCAATACCATTTTTCAACTTATATCGAGAACCGGTTCAAAAGGACTGTCAGATTCAGAATTTAAAAAATAGCACCGACTTCAATTCCCTTTCCAAAACTTTTCCTTAAAAAAAACATCTCCATAATCGATGTGTTAATTCTTACATCGCACTTTTTTTTAGAGTAGGTATTACCTTGAATATCTTAATTCCCATAGCAAGGTACAAAGCGAAGTTAATAATAAGGTTTGATCGGTCTATCATTACCGGTTCTTTAACAGTTAATTAAAAACTTTGCCACGGCCGTAATTAAATTCGTTGCAAAAAGCTGTGTCCATTAAAAGGAAGAGGATGTACAGCGTGTTCAAATAAAAAAATGTTATAGATTGTAAATGCTGGATTATTCGCGGTGAATCTCCTAGAATAGAAGATCTGAGATGCGAAATAGTTATTTATATAGGGAGAACAGAACGTTGTGGCTAGGGAATCCAATCCCGCAAATTCTGGATCTCTTGGTGATTTCGCGGGATTGACATTGCGTGATTCGTGGGATTTGCGGGACTGGATGTGGATGCTGTATGTTAATAAAAAGTTGTTTTATGCAATTAGAAACAGAGGAGAGTAGCAGGAAAATATTTATTGCATATAGGTACAATACAATAGTACGACTAGTTTAACGATTACATGTTACATTGATTTTGAAAGTACTTTCGGAGAAAAGATAACATGTTTAATATTTCATCTTTTAGATTTGATCTTATTTTATTGCACACGTATCCTGCGGCTGAAAACGCACGTTGAGCTTCGACACTTATCGGCGGAATAGATTTTACACAATTTGTGGCCCTCTAATTCGAATAGTTGGCGATAATCGGTCGATGTCATAAACTTTCAAAAGTGATAACCATCTTTAACTACCATTCGAGACACTCTTTCCTCGATCGAAACTTTTTCCTCATATGAAGAAGAATCTGTAATTTTCATTTTCTTAGATAGCACAGAAGAACCACTAACATCTGAGCGCTTAGCAATAGAACTAAACGAACTGCTGGTACTAGGTTTCATTTCCTGTGTTATTTTATCAATATCAACACTACCACTGCTGCTCTGGACTTTCAAATTAATATTATGCTTTGTTTGTAAGTGGGTGTGAAGAAGACCTTTGGTGGAACGAGCAGAGATTTTGATAATACTAGGGCATAACTTACATTTAGCTGTGAGACCATCTTCAGACTTTAATAAATAATTCCAAACTAAACTTGAACCTTTATTGTCTTTGTAAACTACACTGACACTCATTTTTGTGATTGCTGTTTAAATTCCATGTATTATATTCAACCGCTTGATAAATGTCACTAGATTCTAGTAGAATAACGCCCTTACTTTCGCAACTATGCAAGAAAACTGTTCTGTTTAACGTATTTTCAATAGCCCCGCATGGCGGGGAATCCCCGACGCGTCGACTAAAACTACCGCAGTTCATTGTTTGCTATCCCGCAAATCCCGCGGACCCGCGGGATCGTTGGGGCTCAATCCCGTAGGTTTGCGGGATTAAAGTTTGGGTGCGGGATTGGATTCCATAGTTGTGGCTCACCCCAATAACTAGACAAAAGCCTTTTTAAATTATTTTATTTTTACTTGATATCTCTCTCGCTTTGAAATTTTTCCCGATTTTCAAAGATAAGGGTCGTTTACTCTTGAGCCAATTTTGATTTCTTTGCCTTAGTAAAGAAATATTTGACAATCTATTAACTAATTAGAGGTTTGAAAGCATTCACTAACTTCTATCAAGAATAAAATTTTCAGAGAAATTAATAATGAAAAAATTTTCCATTTGTTGCGAACTATCTAGACTCACCCTGTATGTAGACTTAATTAATAATTAATTTCGATAAAAGAAATCGACGTCCAAAATTTAAAATTTTACAATTTTATTTTGCCTAGCTCCTGTTTATATTTATTCCAAGTATGTAGTTGTCGTTTTTAACCGATAGGGAACTAGAGGTGTAACTGAACCTTCCTTAAATGGCCTTTAAAATCAAAAATAAATTTCTTTTAGTCCAATGCCATTTAATAAACGTATTATATTCGTTTTTGTAAGCTTCTTTCCGTTTTTTTTTTTTATGATCAAACACAAGCACTATAGGAAAAATCCTTTAGGGCACTCTGGGAGTGGTGCGTGTGCGCAAAAAGCGATTCACGTTGGTTTTGAATCGTTGGAGGTTATATTCGTTGGGAAAAACGACATCGGGAAGGTCATTCCACAAAGATGTAGTCCTCCAGATGAAAGAATTCTTAAATAATGAAGTTCGAGGAGTACTAAGCTTAACCACATATGGATGGGCGGCAGTGGTTCGTCGTGTATTTCTGCTAATCGTCGCTCTGGGCGGTATTAAGAGGGCAAGGTCAGCCGAGCACCTTCCATGAAAATATCTGTAAAATCCCCAACCTGTCTTCGATGTTCTAGGCTGTCGAGGTTCTTCGTCAGCTTGTGGTCTCCGATCAGACGAATAGCCCTCCTTTCGATGGAATCCAGCAGCCGAAGAGTATGTTTGGGTGCAGAACTCCAGACATGAGAGCAGTATTCTAGTGATGGTCGAATCTGGGCTTTGTATAGTGTCAAAAGTTGTTGAGGTGTGTACAACTTTCTGGTTCGGAAGAGTACCCCAAGCTTCTGAGAAGCTACCTTGGCGATTGCCACAACGTGGTTATGCCAAGACATATTTCCTCCGAGATTGACGCCCAGCAAATTAATAGATGAAGTCAGTGGGATTGCGTGTCCGGCCATGACTATTTCCGGTTCTGTAATGTTAACCTTTTTAGAGAAAACTGCTGCCTGGGTTTTTTTAGCGTTAGATTCGACTTGGTTACTGTCACCCCAAGCCGAAGGTTTTTAGGCAATACATTTTGTGTTGCTTCATTGTCTATAAATTAGTTTTTTCTTCGGAGTAGGAATTATTTCTTTCTGACGTGTTCAAATATTATGTACGTTGACGCGGATGCTGCTATTTGCATGGCAACTTGATATTATAAGCATTCAGAGAGAAGTGACAAAATTACAAGTTACGGCACTTTTTTTGACGTTAAACTAGTTTTTTTAACTGATTAAAAATTACCAATTTTATGCATTCATTTGCGTAAAAGAAATATAGTTTCTATAACGATTGTAGAGAAAATTCTTCAAGGCAGCGATTCACGTTGCTGCATTGTTAAAAGTTATATTCGTTGGGAAACATGACCTCAGGAAATAATTCTTAAACAATGCAATTCGAGGAGCACTAATCTGGACCACACACAGATGGGCGGCGGCGGTCCGTCGTGAATTTCTGCTATTCGTCGCTCTAGGCGGAATTAAGAATGTAAGGTCAGTCGAGCATTTTCCATGGAAATATCCATAAAAGAGAATCACTGTTGTATCACTCATATTGTAAAGTTGTTTTTTTAAATTTCTGACATTTTCTTTGACTTCAACAACGATACACTACAATTTTATATTTTTAACATTGTATAAGGATGTTTCTAAACTGGAAAGAGCAATTAAGTTTGTAGAAAACGATAAAAGCATCCTTTACAAAGTAACAAATCCGCAATAATGTGCAAAAGCATGAAAAATGACCGACATACAGAGAAATATAAAAATTTAATAACTGCAATATAACACATTTTAGTGGTCGTAGCAAGTTTGCTGCGCCCCGGGACAATTTTACAAGGGCAACTTGTCAGTGGAAGAAGAATATGCTTTTTGGGGGGATAAAACGCCGTTAAATTTTAACTGAAAATGGAATTAGCGGCGTCCATACAAGTTGTATTTTATGGACGGGATTTAGCGATTGTAAATGTTAATTCAAACATGGCCGCTTGATTTCGGACGTTCTTTCATGTTATAATTTTTTCATTTTCAATTTTTTTCTATTTGTTCGCCTGAGAGGGCCATTCCCGAGGAGGCCACATGGACTCTGAACCACGATCCTTACCAAAAACTAAGTTAAATCTACTATAAAAATAATAAAATTATAAAGCAACCCTAATTTATGACTATTATGTGACTGAACTAACTTTTATTAAGAAATCCCATTAAATTATAGCAAAATTTTAACCCAAACCTATATTTTTAGTAATAATTACAAAAATATTTAGTAAACCATTTATGTGACAAGTTTTTGTAATTCTTCGCAGACAGCAGGAAGTATCACGCCTCAACAAAGGCCTAGAAGAAATTTTTGCTTGGGGTGACACTAACCAAGTCGGATTTAACGCTAAGAAAACCCATGCAGCAGTTTTCTCTAAAAAGGTTAACATTGCAGAACCGGATATAGTCATGGCAGGACACGCAATTCCACTTGCTTCATCTATTAATTTGCTGAGCGTCAATCTGGGAGGAAATATGGCTTGGCACAACCACGTTGTGGCAATCGTCAAGATAGCTTCGCGGAAACTTGGACCAAAATGTTGTATACACCTCAACAACTTTTGACACTATATAAAGGCCAGATTCGGCCATCACTAGAGTACCGCTATCATGTCTGGAGCTCTGCACCCAACCATACTCTTCGGCTACTGATTTCCATCGAAAGGAGGGCCACTCGTCTGATCGGAGACCACGAGCTGACAAAGAGCCTCGACAGCCTGGAACATCGAAGACAGGTTGGTGATTTGACTCTCTTTTACAGATATATTTCCATGGAAAATGCTCGGCTGACCTTGCCCTCTTAATTCTGCCGAGAACGGCGAATAGCAGAAATACACGACGAGCCACTACCGCCCATCCATATGTGGTTAAGCCTAGTACTCTTCGAACTTCATTATCTAAAAATTCTTTCATGTGGAGGAAGGACGTCATCCTTATGGAACGACCTTCCCAAGGTCGTGCTTCTCAACGAGTATAACCTCCAACGATTCAAAACCAACGTGAATCGCTTTATGCGCACACGCACCACTCCCAGAGTGCCTTAAAGGATTTTCCTATAGTGCTTATGTTTGATCATAAAAAAAGTATTTTTTCCGTTTATGCTGCTCCCCCAAGAGCTCACAATCCAGTTTCTCGCGTTACAATATGACCTACTGATTGGGAAGGGCGTATTGTCCCCCGTACCCCACAAGATATCCGATCTCATCCGGCCTAGGGATGTGGGATGATACATTTTCACTCTTCCCTATTTTTTGCAGACGCCGGACAGTAACGGAATGATTTATACCAGTAAAATCCACCGATTGCTAGTCGGTTTACCGACCGTGGAATTTCAACCAAAGTTCGGATGATATTTTAAGAGTATTCTTACCTTAGAAAGTGGGAAAAAAATTGATAATATACTCAAATTACTGATTTTTATTTTAGGCCCTTGCTCTGTTGATTTGATTAATTGCTTTTTTAACCGAATGTGTCTGACTGGCTCGCCTGGATTCCGATGTTGTCTAAAAAAAATTGTCTAGAATTTATTTCGAATACGCTTCAAGATAATATCAAATTTCAATCGTCTGTATTGTCTTCACACATTCGATATGCGTTATGTAATAAGAATGGATTTTTAATTAATAAATTACAAAACAATTTGTTATTCCAAGGAGATAATAAGGGACAAGAAATGGTGTTAAATAAGCAAGATGATTAGACACGAAACATTTTATCGATATCCTTACCAAGATGGTATTTTAATTTTATTCTACAGGGTGTTATGGAAATGATGTATTATATTTAAACCGGCAATTCCTGAGATAAAGACAAATTGAAGAAAAATAGCCATAAATGGCGCTTTCAATTCATTCAGCGGTAAAAGTGACCTGACGTCAAACCAGAAAAACACCTGTGTGGCACTGCGATACATGTAAGCAATCAAGGAATTCTGGCCGGTGTTGTCATATGTACACCTTAAACACTTTAGACAAAATAAAATAATTTAAACACTTTTCCATTCTGTAATACCTTTTTGTACAATTAATTGAAGAACATTTACGACGGACTATGTTTTAAACAACCCGAAAAAACATATGAAATAGTAATAGCCACGTACGTCACTAGGTCAAATGCCAATGACCTCTTGACGCCTTACATCGACTCAGCAAAGTAGTTTCTTATAGCGCTGCACGCTCGCGTCTGTTAGTTGAAGTCCAACCAGCGGCCGGATACGTTGTGTCTCGTCGATCACTCTCAGCAATCCGCTCTGTTTTTCGGTTTACGCGTGATCTTGCCCGTCCATAAATAATTTTCGAATATTGTTTTAATTGACGTGTTTCTTCTGGAAGTCAAATTTCGTCGCGTGTAATAAAATCTAATAATCTGTAGTATTATTGTATTTTCAAAAGCTAACTATCGGTTCTGTTTCACTATTACTGTGTGTACAATAAAGTGTTTCCAGGAGTGTTCCCATGAAAAATAAAAATAACTGATTGTGTTTGTACCTGCATTTCTTCGCTCTTTAGGTATAAGGATAAATAAAAGTAGGTAGAAAATAATTTATTTTTATAATTTTATATGGAATTTCAGTTTTACATTAAGTTTGGTAATATTGCCATTGGCTCTGAGTGAAATGTTGTACAAGTAGCGCGGACTGACCTGTGAGTAAGAGTGTTTATTACCCCACTTTTAAAACGGTCGATTTAAAAAAAAATATATGTAGTGCTTCTCTAGGACACCCAAGGAGTCCCCAATTAAATATAATACGTTATTTCCATAACATCCTGTATATGGTGTTTTAATTGGGTCCAGCGTAGTAATTTTTTATTCTATATGGTTCTTTTACCATTATGCACAACGTATTATATTATTCCTTTTTGTTAGGGTCTTTCTATTTTCCAGGTAATATATTTTGTGTTGCTTTATTAATTATTTCGCCTGGAGCGCATTGAAATGGGTTTTCTTTGTCGGAATCGGAATTAAAGAAAATGACATGTTACTGCACTTTTTTTAACGTTAAATTACTTTTTTTAACTTGTTAAAAATGACCAATTTTATACATTCATATTCATCGTAGAAAAATAATTGTGTATAACGCGATTTTCAAGACATTGCTTGGTGAAGCGTAAATGGTAAAATATTGATATGTAAAATATCGATACAATCGGTTCTCTCTATAAAAGTAGATGTTTTTACATCGGCATAAAATGATCGATAATTGAGTATTAGATTTTTGTCCCTGTGGTAATAACTTACCTTTATTTTGTCAGTTCTTTAATAGAAATTAGATTAAAAACAATGAGACTTATGAAACGCATACCTACTTTGATCGAGTGTTATGAAAGTTTTAATAGGCAATAGGCGAGGCAATCGTTTTTTTTTTGTTTTGATAGTTACACTCGATAATGTAAAGAAATATAGGAATATTTGAGAAAATTAAGAAATTTTAATTTACATTTTCAAGAGATGCAGTCGGGTATGAAGCATTGTGTTGTGAATTTTTTTTTTGGTTTTCACATTCACAATTTTCAAGTTATTTACTTTTATCAAATGGCCAAATTTTGTAAAAAATATCTATATCATAATGGTATAGTTGCTATTTTATTCTCGGATCGAATTCCAATACAAATAAAAATCCTCTCTAAAATATAATTTTTTTTTTATGATCAAACACGAGCACTATAGGAAAAACCTTTAGGGCACTCTGGGAGTGGTGCGTGTGCGCAAAAAGCGATTCACGTTGGTTTTGAATCGTTGGAGGTTATATTCGTTGGGAAAAACGACCTCGGGAAGGTCGTATACAATGAAACCTGTCTTAGGCGGACACCTACGGGACCGTCCATGGGAAATGTGTTATTCGGTAATATGTAAATGCAAAATTATTACTATGTATATGTATGTACAAATAAACATAACATAACAAAAATACACTAGTTTTAGTTAGGATGTAGTACTAAAAAAATCTAATAACGTAGTTTGACGTGTTTGCGTTTTATACTTGCAATCTAGAAAATGTAATTCCAAGTCTGATAACAATTCCATTGCTGTAGAGTCACCTCTATTCTTTGCACACTCTTATAATTCCTTTACCATACTAATAGCTTGTTGATAATTGGTGACTTTTGTTTGATTGCTGCATTCAACTTCTTCATCACAGTCGTCAGATAGTGATGTGGTTTCAGTTTGGACTACATAATCGGTAGGAATGGGGTAACTATCATCTTCTAATAGCACATTGCTATCAACGTTAATGGACTCGCCCATATCATTGTTATCAAATTACAAACTTCCACAACATCAATTTTCTCTTTCAGACTTAAATTGTTTACCATTTTAACCTTACAACTCACAAATAAACGGCGGACTGCTGTCGGGGAATCACACATACTTTCATTCGGCGAAGTGCTTTCGCGCTACCACGCATACCCGATTGGTTGCCGGTCTCTCTTCAGAGAGTTTTTGCACCGTACTTATTCGTCTCCCAAATACTTTAAAAAATTTTTGTCCATTTAAAGGAGGGTTTTCGCACTCTTTGTATGAATACGGCCTGTCCGCGTCCGCCCAAAGGAGAGTCCGCCCAAGAGAGGTTGATTTTCATGGAATTTCATATACCTAGTTCCGGACTATGAACAAATGTCCGCTTAATAGAGATGTCCGCTTATTAGAGGTGTCCGTTATGAGAGGTTTCACTGTATTATGTGTATATGTACCTATATAAAAGAGGGTTTTTTACTTCTATTGGAATTCGATCAGGATCAGAGCATAAAATATGAAGAATGCGTCGTACGAGACCAATAAGGTAACCTACCTTTTTGGGACATAACCACACTGGTCTCGTGCAGCTCATTGACACATAATATGCAAACTGGGTGGCCCGGCCATCCCGAAACGTAGGGGCGCCTGTTTTTCGTACAACGAGTTATGCTCAATATAGTGCTTCGGTCGTGAGTCAGTGCCCTCCCCCCCTCATCGTAGGGATACCTGGATTTGATACTGCTTTAAAGGTATTATATGCATCAGGGTGTCCAGTCTCGGTGGTGAAGCTGCACCAGGCTATTTTACTTAACCAATAGATAAAACAAGATTCAGATTTGAAAATATTAAAACAAATATAGCTAACCACCGTCTAATATTTCGCCTAGGGGACTTATGTTGTTATTACAGAGTACACCACCTTTACGTTCTAAGAATGGAATAGTATCGCATTACATTATAGCTACTTATTAGCCGTAATCATGTAAAACGAGTAAAACATTCTGTTCGACACATTTATCTAAGTATCTAATTTCATTTTATACGCATAACTGGTAATTTAATTTTATTAATTTTCGAATAAAAACGCCCAATAAATTAGATTTACACAATGTTAAGGTAATACCGGTGGGGCAATCGTGTTCTCACAAAATTATACGGTTTCTCGTATTTCTCAATTTTTTTCCTGCTGTTAACGATTTTTAATTTATGTATAATGCGCGGAGGTATATCTACGTGAGTACGGACGTAAATTCATATTTTTCCACTAGGTGGTCAGTTCGAACAACTACGATGGTCTTTTTTTTTATGATCATGCACAAGCACTATAGGAAAATCCTTTAGGACACTCCAGGAGTGGTGCGTGTGCGCAAAAAGCGATTCACGTCGGTTTTGAATCGTTGGAGGTTATATTCGTTGGGAAAGGCGACCTCGGGAAGGTCGTTCCATAAGGATGAAGTCCTCCAGATGAAAGAATTCTTAAATAATGAAGTTCGAGGGGTATTAAGCTTAACCACATATGGATGGGCGGCAGTGGTTCGTCGTGTATTTCTGCTATTCGCCGCGGGCGGAAGTAAGAGGGCAAGGTCAGCCGAGCACTTCCATGAAAATATCTGTAAACGAGAGTCAAATCCCCATCCTGTCTTCGATGTTCTAGGCTGTCGAGGTTCTTCGTCAGCTCGTGGTCTCCAATCAGACGAATGACTCTCCTTTCGATGGAATAAGAGTTTTCTAAAGTACAAGTGCTCTAATTGTCTTATGAACCGTGTATTTTATAATACTTTTTTTATTTGGGTCTTTAAAGTCTGAAAAACTTTAAAACATATAGTAGATTTTTTCCATTTGAATTAATATTTTCTTTTTGGGTTGGCAATACTTTTACAATTTAATAAAATGTTACAAGTATCAAATATGCCATGATAGAAACAATTGAACACAACAAAGCTTCTTCCCATGTCATAATTAAAAATAAATATATTATTAAAGTTAATAAAAATGAGTCAGGAAGAAAGTTGTACTCCGTCAGAAATACGAGAAATTGCAGAAAATAATCTAGAAAAACATTTAAAAAGAATATGCAAAACTTTGAGTGATGGTGCGAGCAGAACAAAGTTCAAAATATTGAACAAAATAATAAATAATACTTACTATTGAAAAAAATATTGAACAAAATAATAAATAATACTATAGAACAAAATATTGTGTCGACACAGGATCTGACAGGAATAACAATTAATGTCCAGGAATTGTCTGCAGTAACTATACATATGTATACTATATAAAGTAATATGTATAATACTATATTGAATTAAAAATAAAAATAGTATACTTTATTGAATAAAACTTTAGAAATAGAGCATAAACTGTAAGATATTTCTATTATTTTTACGTTATGTTGTTTTATAGTTGTGATTAGAAATTAGTTGACGGACACAATATCTAGTAAAAATGGTCTATTTGCAAGGTTAAAGTTAGTATTTTAAAGTTTCCTATAAACAATTTTTGTCGAATGTAGCCATTATGAAACCCAAACAGAAAAATTAAGTAATTATATTTCATACAGTACATCTGATGAAGCCGCTGTGACTGTGAAACACGTATCATATTGACAAATTAAGTGAAAATCAAACATTCCAATAGTGTTTTCTTTAATAATTTTAAAAACTATCTATTTCACAATAAAATCAACACCATATACCAAAAAATGTAACCCTTGCGGAGATACACGGAGAGCATATTATGAAATTCATAAAATCACCTAAGGAGTCATCATTACTCATCACTACTCATCGCACCCCTTCAAATGAGTATATACGAGCCGCTACTGGCCCCCTCGTACTATCACTTATTCATTTCATTACGAAATAAATATTCTGTATATCTATTGTTTATTTATTTTGCAATCACACACGTAAACCTTTTCTCCGGCCTGATTAATTATTATCCCATAGGCTACATGAAATGTCGTTGATTTTTCCATATTAGAGCAAGTAGTGTTATGTAATTTTAAGGATATTATAATAAATTATCTGTACAATTTAAACCTGACAACTCAGGTGTGAAAATAATGATATATGATATGCTAATAACAGCATAATGGCACATACTTATTCGTAGAATTTACAAGAAATCACAGAAAAACGGTTCTACGGAGATAAATTATCAGACGTTTTCATTGTCAGACATGATGGATTGGGTACAGTTTATCACAGTGATAAAGTTCAACGAAAATTAGTTTTTTTTAGGAATAAAGAATTAAACGGAGAAGTGCGAGTCGTAGCTCTGTTTAGGTTTGTGAACTGTTACCGTAAGCGACTTACAGAGAAGTTTTTTTTTTATCTACTACCCCACAGCATAAGAACGTATTGACCAATAACAATTTCATACATTTTCTAAATTCTTTAATAAATCGCGTGGCCCATATGGGAAAGTAAACTGCCATTTTACATAAGAATGACAGTTCCAACCAACGAATACTTATAACCAGGAAGAAGACAAACTGCCGTGTTAAATATTCGAAGCAGGCGATGATACGGCGACATCCATTATGCCTGGCGCGCACGTGCTTTTCAAATGTCACTTTTGTCCAAATTTGTATTACTGTCAATATTTTAAAGTGACATTTAAGCAAAGAAAACATCAAAACCCTTTCATTTGATTTACTAAGTAGAGAAAATCAAATATTAGGATTTTGACATAGGTTTTCAGCTGTAAATATCACTTTAAAATAATTGTCCTTACATACTTTTATATTATTATTGAACTAGTAACAATACTAGAAATACAGAATTAAGAGATTGAAGGTTGTAATTAGTTTTATTAAAAAATAGGAAATAAATCATAATTTACATAAAATATTTTACCATCTTCAACTTCAAACAAATCAAGGTAAATACAATACTATATGTACAGCTACTAACCAAGTAAATATATGCACCATCATTATGATTATGGGCTTCCAATTTGTTTGTTTCGTAGCATACTCCTGGCAACATTAGTGATCGAAGTCCTCTTTAATGTTCAGTCATTATGGGATTCTCAATTAAACTATGAAAAGAAAGAATTATTATAATAATTATATATTACCGGACTTATCAAAATTCTGGCTACGGGTTAATATAACTAAGCTGTAATTATTATGTTGTAGCTTTTGACTTCTGGATTGTAAAATTTAAGTAAAATTCTTTAAAAATGTGGTTGTTGCTAGTTTGCGTGAGAAGTTTGGGACATAATGGGACAATTTTATAATGTAAAATAACAATAACGAATAAAAATTAATAAAAAAATATTTCAATCATAAATTACTTACCAGCAACAAAACGAAAAGGTCCGCTTTCGTGAAAAGAATAGAAAATTAAAAATTATTTTAGAATTTAATGACGTTTCCTCCACCATTTTCAATCACATTATAAATCATATGTTACCTACTTGATTTTTATTCCATTCCAGACGAAGGATGTTCGGTTGTAAAATAATTTAAGAACTTGTGCTGCTCGTATTCTATGTCTGTCTCTGTCTGCATCAACCTTCTCCGATTCATTAAAGGGAGATAAATATGGCCTAGGTCAAATCGAACAAACCCGAGTCTGATATTGACACAAAACGATAGACACAAAAGGATAAACGTATGGAGTAACCTGCCTGGCTGTGACGTCACTTGCACGGCCTACTTATATGCTTCGATCCCCGCCATAAGAGGTCTCACCGGGCTGGTTCCAACTGTCAAAATGACGGATGGGCGCCATCTTGATAATGAAAATTATCTAGGAAGAGAGGTCCTGCGATACGTCATTGTGAAGGTCCTATCGAGTACTTTACGATGCTAGAATATTCGCACCAATAACAGAAAAAATATATTTAAAGATTGTTCCACGAAAAATGGGTATAACTTAATGACTGCAGTAAAAGTACCTGGGGCCATCCCATTATTTATGACCGTTTGTTATTATTATGTGGAAAGGACCGGATTGTAATAATTATAATTAAATATAGGCACATCAGGTAGGTTAGGTTGCTTAATTTATATTTAAATATCTTTTTGTGGTAAAATTTGTTCGTTTTTATTTCTTGCTGGAAGAGTTTAGTTGTATTACCGATATTATTTTACCAAACGTATAAAAAAACAGTATGTGGCGTCCATGGAAAAACATTGATGGTGCTTCTTCTAGTGTTGCAGTGAAGAAAATGCATTTATCTCTCGATGCTAGGGAAATTGTAAAAAGAGTATATACTTCTTTACTCAACAGAGGACTTTATGCTAGTGCTGCTTCAACTGAAACGTCTGATTTGACTAAGATATCTCTGACTACAGTGAAAAGAATCGCGTCAAATCCCATTAAATCTAGAAAGAAGCGTAAACAATTTTTTTCATTTGATATTTTAGTTTAGATTTCACATTAAAGAAAAGCACTGTATATTTTTCGTGGTTTCTTTGGCCACTTCTAAGAATTTTAACTCCATATACTCGAATGCCATACTCGATTCTTGAGACAAGTATCTGTGTACAGCAAGTCGTATAAAATAACATATATTTCACCGGGAAATGGGACAAATTTAAATATGTTAAACTGGTTCGAACCGAACATAACAAAAATGACGAAAAATTTTCGAAAAATTTCATCTCATGAAATATCTTCAAAATATTCTTATATAAGTTCGGTAGATGTCGAAAAAATGATTATTTTTTTATTTAAAAGTCTAGAAGTATTTTATTTGTGCGTCAGTCGGTAGGGGTGAAATCGTCGCGTACAAGAATCAATTCTATTCTTGTACTCGAGTAGCGCATCACTAGTTATTCTTGACCTTTTGTAGCAATCATTTGACAGTTGTCGAGGCGATGTCATCGGTCTCGGGGGCACGAATTTATTACTCATCGGTAGGGACAAGCAGTGAATATATTGAATATATATTGAACTCGCCGGAATGCGATTTTTTAAATAACTTAAAAACCATTAAATCTTGCACAAAGAAGCTATAGTATTAAATTTTAATACAAATAGAATATTAAATTCTACAATTAACAGTTTGTCTTTTACTCATTATACCTTATGGAAGCTTGGGTAATTCTTATTAATATTTAAATATAATGCATACGTGTATGTTTTATCATCAAATTTTAGACATAGGGGTAAAAAATTGTTTTGTATTCGGTGGTCATATCTTCGACGTTGTCAGACGTACCGCTTGTCAGGTATTGGATACCAAAGCATATTTTAGTGAATTTTTGCTGCGTATCCATGTCTTTTAAACAGCCCTATTTTGGTACAATAGCATCCACAGCCGGAGACAAAGCAAACTTACTTGCTGAACTATCTTTCTCGCATTCCACTGTAGATTTCCAGGGAAGAACACCACCCGACATTCCTGCAGTTCAATCCGAAATGACCGAAATCGTGTTCCGTCAGCGTCCCGTCAAACGAATCTTGAAAGGACTGGACGTCAAAAAGCTACTGGTCCAGACGAAATTCCTATTATAGTTCTCAAGAGATGCGCCGATGAACTAACACCAGTATTTTGTAGAATTTTCAACTTATCCTACAAACAAGGAATATTTCCATCTTGCTGGAAGACTGCGCGAGTCCAGCCTATTCCAAGAAAGATAAGAGAACCCTGCCTAACAACTATCGACCAGTCGCATTGCTTTCAGTTATATCAAAAGTAATGGAGAAAGCTATTAACCAACATCTTCTAAAGTATCTGGAAGGCTTCAACATTATCATGGGTTTCGGAAGTCCAGATCAACTGGAGATCTTCTAGCCTATGTCACCCATATTTGGAACAACGCAATCGAACATCATGAGGAGTCTCGGGCTGTTGCACTGGATATTTCTAAAGCTTTTGATCGTGTTTGGCATGAGGGGCTTCTAAGTAAACAGCGATCCTATGGTATGCCCAGTCGATTCTGTGCATGGTTGTCTAGCTTTCTTAAGGACCGCTCTCTGCAAGTGGCGATTGACGGATTTCTCTCAGACACCTTCACCATCAATGCCGGTGTTCCTCAATGGTTCATATTGTCTCCCACTCTCTTCTTACTCTATATTAAGGACCTTCTAGTGAAAACTAAAAATCCGATATTTAGTTTTGCTGACGATAGCACACTTATCTCATCTTTCTCTTTGAATGCGCAAACATCGGCTGCCGACGCACATCTTCGCAGACAGCATGAAGTATCACACCTCAACAAAGACCTGGAAGAAATTTTGGCTTGGGGTGACAGTAACCAAGTCGAATTTAACGCTAAAAAAACCCAGGCAGCAGTTTTCTCTAAAAAGGTTAACATTACAGAACCGGATATAGTCATGGCCGGACAAGCAATCCCACTGGCTTCATCTATTAATTTGCTGTTCGTCAATCTGGGAGGAAATATGTCTTGGCATAACCACGTTGTGGCAATCGCCAAGATAGCTTCTCAGCAGCTTAGGGTACTCTTCCGAACCAGAAAGTAGTACACACCTCAACAACTTTTGACACTATACAAAGCCCAGATTCGACCATCACTAGAGTACTGCTCTCATGTCGGAAGCTCTGCACCCAAACATACTCTTCGGCTACTGGATTCCATCGAAATGAGGGCTATTTGTGGAGACCACGAGCTCACGAAGAACCTCGACCGTCTAGAACATCGAAGACAGGTTGAGGATTTGACGCTCTTTTACAGATATTTTCATGGAAGGTGCTCGGCTCACCTTGCCCTCTTAATTCCGCCCAGAGCGACGAATAGCAGAAATACACGACGAACCACTGCCGCCCATCCATATGTAGTTAAGCTTAGTACTCGTCGAACTTCATTATTTAAGAAGTATGGTACATTTTACTGATGACTATTATTGACACTTTAAGTATTTTTTATTGGAAAAATGACCAAGTTTAAATGCAACCGATCCCTGGAATTTCAATATTTGTAACAAATGATTGGTAGAGAACTTATATAGCCAATATACATCGTTCAAAAAAGTCAAGCGAAGCGAGGCACGGCGAGGTTTGTTCACACTTGGATGGGCGACCGCTTGGGAATCCAAAGTGCAATTTTTACAAAAGATTTTTTAAATTTCACAAAATATTTCAGTAAATTTTACAAAAGATTTTAGTAAAGTTACAAAAACAAAAACTTTTCATATTTAGTGGTTTATATGTATATTTATTTTGTAATTATTACTAAAAAAATGTAGGTTAAAACTCTGTTATAATTTAATGACATTTCTTAATAAAAGTTATTTCAATCACATATACAGGGTGTCCGGGAATATGTGGGAAATCTCCCGGATATGAAGAAAACACGTGAAAAGAATACTATAGGTTCATATAAATTTCTTTCGTATCGGCCTCCTCTTCGGAGATATGGGCTCCCAAAGAGGAATCAAGTTTTTTACACATAATTATTGAACCACCTGGTATATTTCAATTATTTTTTAATATGATGTATACCAGGTAAGACCCGTCAAATTACTACCCAAGAAACTGTTGTGAATTACTCACAGCTGCAGGGACGGACTAGCTGTAACACTCATGGGCTCATTTTTTTTACGCCCTGTATGATGAGAACTTTGGACAATGTTTTTTACATACCTTTAACTATTGGCTAAAAATTAAGTACTCTTTATTCATGTCGCTAATCCTAACCGTTTTCGAAAAAACGGCATTTCATATACATCATGTGCTTCGGGTATTTCAATAAAAGATACATCTTTGTTCCGATCCAATGTCCAACCTTCAAGATTCCGCTTTTTCATATTTAGCCCATGAGCAGTTAGGGGACTCAGTGTAAATAAAATGACGTTTTCTCGAAAACCGTTAGGATTAGCGACATGAATGAAGAGTACTTAATTTTTAGCCAATAGTTAAAGGTATGTAAAAAACATTGTCCAAAGTTCTCATCATATAGGGCGTAAAAAAAATGGGCCCATGAGTGTTACAGCTAGTCCGTCCCTGCAGCTGTGAGTAATTCACAACAGTTTCTTGGGTAGTAATTTGACGGGTCTTACCTGGTATACATCATATTAAAAAATAATTGAAATATACCAGGTGGTTCAATAATTATGTGTAATAAACTTGATTCCATTGGTGCTCTTTGGGAGCCCATATCTCCGAAGAGGAGGCCGATACGAAAGAAGTTTATATGAACCTATAGTATTCTTTTCACGTGTTTTCTTCATATCCGGGAGATTTCCCACATGTTCCCGGACACCCTGTAGAGCCATAAGTTTGATTATTTTTATAGTAAATTTAACTAAATTTTTCTTTCCGTATTCTTTTTTCTGATTTATTATGATTATTATGGACTTTAAAATATTCTAGTATAAGAAGATTTTAACAAACCAATTAACCGCGGATAAATGAAAATGGTACAAGCATTACCGGGGTATGTACGTATAAAAAGCTGCCTCGTTAAAAAAATATATAAAAATATAACAATTATTATGATATTCAACCGATTGAGTGACATCCATTGTGACGAGCTTTCAAAAAATCTCATAATAAAAGAGAAATATACCCGTAAATTTGAATTTCAATAAAAAGTTACCAGATGTCAGATCATCATTATAAAAGATGGGACCCCTCTCTTTTTTGTCAAGAGGGACAATCATTTTAAAGAGGCTCTCCAATCGTAGCGACGACATTAAGTTTCGCTCCAATTAGTTTTGGATTTGAGTGTACGTACAGGGTGGTTGAAATAATTCATTGAGGACTAAAAATCATTAAGATAAGTTATCGGACATAAGGGTTGTACTCGAATCTAAAATTTAACTTCCCAGTGAATTCTGTTTACTTTATCTCCCTTTGATAATAATTGGAGCTCTGTAAATTAAAATAAATTAAGGTGAAAAATTTTATTAAAAATAAAAATGCGATATTAGGTTCGTTCGCACTGCAAAACTAACTTTCCAACCGCTTTCGAATATGAGAATTGACCAAAACCAAAGTAAAACGAATCGGTCAAAACAACAAGTCAAAAGTAAAAAAAGGTCGATCGAGCAAATTCGCAGAATCTAAAACTACAATTTCGTACCAGTACGTGGATTATATGACGGTTTCAAATCAGTTGGCAATCGATACATTTGGCTGTACAGCGGTCACAGATTTTGCTTCTGTGAACACTTTAAACCAACTGCGAATGCCTGGGACAGCAATGGCGGATTAAAACCTTTTCGCCCCTCTTCCTGGCTCCCCCTTCAATTCTCTAATTTGAAAATACTTGAAAAAAAACAATAATACCTACTACTTATAGTGTTTAATTAGGAAATACAAGCAAGAAAGCGAAGTCGGTTGTACGCTGTTTATCTCAATAAAATAAGAACAAAACAAGTATTCAACATAAATTTATTTCCACCATTACCTAGCACTTTCGGCCTTTTGAAAGGCCATCTTCAGGACTGCTTTGTACACTCCTCAACAACTTTTGATACTATACAAACCCCAGATTCGACCATCACTAAGTACTGCTCTCATGTCTGGAGCTCTGCACCCAAACATACTCTTCGGCTACTGGATTCCATCGAAAGGAGGGCCATTCGTCTGATTGGAGACCACGAGCTGACGAAGAACCTCGACAGCCTAGAACATCGAAGACAGGTTGGGAATTTGACTCTCTGTTACAGAAATTTCCATGGAAAATGCTCGGCTGATCTTGCCCTCTTAATTCCGCCCAGAGCGGCGAATAGCAGAAGTACACGACGAACCACTGCCGCCCATCCATATGTGGTTCAGCTTAGTACTCCTCGAACTTCATTATTTAAGAACTCTTTCATCTGGAGTACTTCATCCTTATGGAACGGCCTTCCCGATGTTGTTTTTCCCAACGAATATAACCTCCAACGATTCAAAATCAACGTGAATCGCTTTTTTCGCACACGCACCACTCCCAGAGTGCCTTGTCCGTCCTTTTTGTAATATCATACAGTACAGGGGACTGTATTTTACCGACAATGACCTATGGAAAAAGGATACGATGCCTATTTGTTTTTTTTATCAAAAATACCATAGTTTTTCGTTTGATTTTACGGCAAAAACTAGTGTCCACGTAGGTACTATAAAATTTGAGGAACAGCTTAAAAGTGTGAGTGCAAAAACATTTTCAGGACATCATTCTCACGTATCGTATGACAATGTTATTTTTTTTACATCTGCCCCGAAAGTGCCTCTTTTCATGCATGTTCTCTTCACCGAAAGTGGCGTTTTCCAAGAGAGCGGGCGGGAAAGTATCGAAGCGGGCGGGAAAGATTTTTCCCGCCCGCTTCGAGTCACTATGTGCTCATAAATAAATAAAACCAGAATTGTCGGTGCGGGATTTGAACCCGCGACCCTCAGATCGCTAGTAGGCGGACACTCTACCCACCGAGCCATACTACAAGCGATAATAAACAGCGGATTATATATAAATTAAATTGGCAGTTAATTTTTCAAAGATGTTTTAGAAAAATGTCTGAAGAACTTCTTTATTTATATGGCCTCAAAGACTCGGGCACTTGTAAAAAAATAAATAAAACCAGAGATGCCGACTGCGGGATTTGAACCCGCTACTCTCAGATCACAAGGCGTACGCTATACCACTACAGTTCGACAGGCGAGTCTATAGCTACGCGGTATCGGTAAGGGGGAAGCAATATCTTTTAAAACATGGCCGAGTCATGGGCGTGCTATTATTATCTTAATAATGTAATAATATATATTTTTTCATAGCATGAATATATTTGTATCACCAGTGCAATATATTAGGCCTTTTCATTAATATTCCTCGCTTATTTTGGCATTTTCGCCAATAAAATCCATTTGATTTCAATATGCACCTCAAAGTTTCACGGGAAAATGGAAAGTTTATGTCACTTCTCAGCTGTTGTAGCAACTTTTTTAAGGTTGGAAATACTTTTAGTTCCAAATAAAACTTTTGTATTGTTCTCCTAACAATGGCAAAGTCGAAGCCTTCGATTTTTTCGACAGCAGAGAGACTGTCTCTTTTTTGACAGGAGATGACAAGAATTGATTCGGGTTATTTTCTTCCTTTCAGTATCTTCTTTGTGCATGTTTTTTACTGCACCCACGCTTACTCCGTATACATTGCGAGCCTTTCTAGCTTCCGCTTAAGTGGCAATTTAAATGTATTAATTTGTGATTCCTCTTCACACACCCTGTACACATTGGCAATCACTTCGCGGGTTTGACTATGAAGGGTTTTACCAGGGTATATTCATTCATTATCACAGTTTTAAAACAAACCCTATCACTACGCAACTGGATGAAACATATTGGACATCGCCGAACAAGCTCGCTGGCACTATAGGCGTGTCACCAGGCGCGTGACGTCATCCTCTGTCTGGGATATAACCTATCAAATTAGCTCTAGCCACCAGTTACCCATGGTTACCGTTGATATTGTACCATGTTGCCCTATTTTTAGATTAGAAGTACTTTAATGAAAAAATATTTTATTTTGCATTTAAATATTAAAATAAATAGTATGAAAAGAACGTTTTAAGAACATTGAAACTATAATAGAATATTAGTTTCTTATATACTTATGACAATTTACTTTAAATGGGTAAATTTAATTTTAGGGTTTACTTGGTAACATGTTATTAAATTAAAATTTAATATATGTGGCTACATTGTTATCCCAAGAAATTTTTTTGCCCGCATTCCTTTTGTAGCTACAGTTAAAGTTGTCGACCTGTAGGCCACCGAGCCTATTGTCAAAAATAATAAATAGATATTTACATTGTCCATGCGCGAGTGTTTTCATGTCATATAGACAGTTTTCCTGTCTATATGACATGAAAACACTCGCGCATGGACAATGTAATGTACTATTTATGCGAAGTAAATAAAAGTTTTCTTTTTTGCAATCGCGCATCGCATCGGCAATTTCTCTCTTGCATAACCTCCTTTCGGACAAATTACCTCCATATACAATTGAATTGATATAGGTACACCGTAGAAGGCCAATTATATTTAAATTTTTCACATCGCAAACTGCACCGTTTACATCGCTTGCTACTAATCTTCGTCAGTGATCGCAAAGTGGTCCACATTTCGACGAAATTTTGATTTGAGATTTCGCAAAGGCAGTCGATGCGGAGTTATATAACCTGTGACTTAATTTACTTTGATCGGATAAGTCACAAGAGAATGTTGAACATTTTTAAAGCGCGTATGAAAGTAGGGGAATCTCGAATTTTACTTTGTCGTTTTGTCAACAGAAATCATGTATTTGACATTTAAACACCTAATGGTATATTATATAACGAGTGCGAAAATCCGCCGAGTTTGAGAAAGTCACTTTCATATAAGTAATGTACGCCATTTTCCTACGACCACCAATACAGTTCCCAATTATTTGATCATTTTAGCTTACTTACCTGATTGTAAATAAGAATAATAGCTATTCTCCTATTTGCTTACGCTAATTACTATATACAGGGTGTTATGGAAATGACGTATTATATTTAAATGGGTGACTCCTTGGGTGTCCTAGAGAACGCTACATATTTTATTTTTTTCGACCGTTTTAAAAGTGGGGTAATAAACACTCTTACTCACAGGTCAGTCCACGCTACTGTACAACAATTCACCCAGAGCCAATGGCAATGTTGCCAAACTTAATGTAAAACTGAAATTCCATATAAAATTATAAAAATAACTTGTTTTCTACCTACATGTATTTATCCTTATACCTAAAGAGCGAGGAAATCCAGGCACAAACACAATAAGTTTTTTTTCTTTTTCATGGGAACACTCCTGGAAACACTTTATGTACACACAGTAATAGTGAAACAGAACCGATAGTTAGCTTTTGAAAATACAATAATTCAGATTATACTACAGATTTTTAGATTTTATTACACGCGACGAAATTTGACGTCCAGAAGAAGCGCGTCAATAAAAACAATATTCAAATATTATTTATGGACGGGCAAGATACACGCGTATGAGTATAAGTATGAGTATATAAAACTACTTTGTTCAGCCGATGTAAGGCGTCAAGAGGTCATTGGCATTTGACCTAGTGACGCTATTACTATTTCATATGTTTTTCGGGTTGTTTCAAACATAGTCCGTCGTAAATGTTCTTCAATTAATTGTATAATAAATTATTACAGAATGGAAAAGTGTTTAAATTATTTTATTTTGTCTAAAGAGTTTAAGGTATACATATGACAACACCGGCCAGAATTCCTTGATCGCTTACATGTATCGCAGTGCCACACAGGTGTTTTTCTGGTTTGACGTCAGGTCACTTTTACCGCTGAATGAATTGAAAGCGCCATTTATGGCTATTTTCCTTCAATTTGTCTTTATCTCAGGAATTGCCGGTTTAAATATAATACGTCATTTCCATAACACCCTGTATTGTGTGTTGTTTCACCTTTTCAACGTAGTGGATTGTTTAATCATAACAACTTTTTTCCTTCTTAAAACTTTTATTTAGGTATTAATTGAAACAAACAAAATGGATGTATTGTCTCGGCTGGTCTGCTGTCAGTTCTTGGTTCTTCTCCTTCCCGCTAAGCGCGCCACCAGAGCCGTTCGTATAAAGACTATCTTACTACTTACTAAGCTATTAAAGTTCAAGAACCCGAACCGTTTATTTTTTAACTTTAACAAATACAAAAAGAAAACAAAATTAAATTAATCTTACCATAAATAAATACATATAATTCGAAGAAAATTATAAAACGCATAACCTAACCTCAATATTTATAGAGATGGAGTTAAATGTCGTTAATTTGTCAATTATGTCATTGCTTCCTTACCCAAGCACTTATTCTCTGTTGCCTTTTTTTTATATTGATCATAAAATAGCATAAGGATCCGTCCCAACAGAATGTGGTACATTTTTACCAAATTTGGTACAATCATGACGATCCAGACGCTACAAAGATTTCAAGCTCTGAAACGGCGCTTCTAGCGTTCCAAATTCCCAGGTAAACCTACTGAAGAACGCCATAATCTATCTCTTAGACAAATCCACCCAATAGTGATAGTTAACAATTCACTTTTAGTTAATTTAATTTCAATATCTGAAATGAAAAAATTATTGTATTATTATTCCAGATTTATTATCGTGAGATTGCGATTAAAAACGAAATTATCAAGTCATTTGCAAATAATAAGGAATTATTTTAATTCTAATTAGTAGAGAGTAAAAGTTTGAAATGTCCGGAACTATTTTAATTGGAATCAGGGCCGTAGCTTGCTGGGCAGGCCTGGATTTAGTCATAGGCTTTACATGCAGGGCGGCAAATTTGGAGGGTCGCCAATCACATTTTCCTTAACTGAAAACGAAGTAGGAAACCACATGACAGATTTTTTAAAATAGTTTACGAAAATTAATGAAAAAAAAACACCTGCATACAGGGTGTACTACCGGGAACTGCCGCGATCGATATATGGAAAACTATACATAGGAAATTTTTGAAAATTACACAGTATGCTAATGTTGATGGGAGCCACTCGGCTAAAATATTCATGGTGGAACTTCCGGTTATACCGGAAGTCGGTGTCAACTTCCTTATTTAACTAAACATCCTATATATTATTACAATTTTGGATTCTAGTCAAGATTCTAGGCATATTTCGTATATCATGTCCTATACCTAAGTCTAAACGTGCTTGACATATTTAAGTTTTTTAAGACGATTATTAATTTTTCCTATAGAAATCTTTAATTATTTAATTTGGGCTAGATTCCCATTGAAAAGGACCTGCTCCAATAGATATTTATAATATTTTGGTAACTATTAATACAGGGTGTTTAAAAAATAATATTAAAAATGAAATTGAGAAAATCCGGAAAGATGGCCATATAAAATATGAAATTATCAATATTTCGAAAACTATCGGAATAGACAACCTTATATAAACTTACCCTTATTTTTAATGCTAAATTTTACAATTTGGGGGTTTCCATTTGAAAATCTAGTTTTTTTGCAGTTTCCTGAATTTAATTTTTAATCTTATTTTATAAACACCCTGTATTAATAGTTATTAAAATATTTTAAAAAATCTATTAAAGCAGGTCCATTTCAACAGTAAATCCAACCCAAATTTAACAATAAAAGCTTCCTTATAGGAAGAATTAATAATTATTTTAAGGCCTGCAAACGTTATTTTTGACATAAAAACTTAAATATGTCAAACATGCTTAGACTTAGGTATAAGACATGATATATGAAATCTGCCTAGAATCTTGCGTAGAATCCAAAAATGTAATAATATATAGGGTGTTTCGTTTAAAATAAGCAAGTTTACACTGACTTCCGGTATGACCGGATGCGCCGCCATATTGAAAATATTTCATCCGAGTTGCCCCCATCAACATTAGCTTAGTGTCCAATTTTCAAAAATTTCCTATGTATAGTTTCCCATATATCGATCGATTTGTTGACTTGTCTAATAAAGACCTAATTATTTTTTTTCATAACATGTTTTATTTTTGAAATGTTTTCAGTTCCTACAAAGATTCTCTATAGTCTTTAATTACATTTATACACTTATATAAATTTTACATTTAAAAAAATACAGTGCTATAAATTTATTATTTATAGCCCACTTATTAGATTTTTTTCTTCACCACAAAAAAAATGCGGCAATTTTTTTTCAATCTAGGAACGGAAAAGTTGTAAATCCGACCCTGCTGCTGGGGGGAAATCGGGAGGGCCCTGCGATAGTGGGGGGGTTTCACAGAGAACGTACATATTTTCTGTTGTGCGACAATAATCAAAATTTTGAGAAATTCACTGAGTGAGATCTTTTATTTAAAGATTTACTCAAATTCAAAATTGGAGATTCTTGTTTAATTAAAAAAAAAAAGTATATTTGTCATGTCAATGATCTTGCCCTATTGCATTACACAATTGAGGTTTAGAATTTCGCATATATGATTACATGGGTATGATATAACAAAATTCAATTTCTAATTATTTAGCTTTGATTCGCTTGAAATGAAGTGCTTACGCAACGTAGTTTATTGTTTGCCCCCAGGGCATCTGCACGGGAGCGTAGTAGCAGAGAGAGATTTAATGTTCTTTTGATAATAATATTATTTGGCATTTTATGACTTATATCTTGTAGGAGGCAACCGACATACTTTGGATTTTGGGTTGGTCCGGATTGGTATAACGCTCACATATCAATTACTCAATATAATGGTCAGGAAGTTATACAGTGAGTCCCAGAAGAAATGTCTAAATTCATTTAAAATTCAGCGGTAAGTTTTTTCAAAAAACGCTCGTACCCGTCGATTTTGATTTTTTAATTTTTTTTTTTGTGGTAATTTCATGTATACAGGGTAGTTCAAAAATAAGTTACGACCATCAACTTCATTTTTTCAAATGAAAACATATATTTTTTATTTCATTTTTGAATTTTGCATTGAATTCTAAGCATGTTTCATGTACCATGTCCTATACATAAACTCAACAGTTATTGAAAAAATTAGGATTGAACATATCATTTAGATCTATCAAATCTTCTGGCAATATGGCATTTTGGGCTCCATAATAAGTAAGAGTGTACTGTCTCACTGTCACCGTTTATTTCCATAGAAACTGTATGACAATTTTATTTCAAATAAGTATAATTATTGTCAAGCGTAGTTTCAAAGTTGCGGTTTTCACAATAATGGTGAAGTTAACGGAACGGGAAAAAATTTAAATTCTATGCATGGTTGGGTTTGGTGATAAAACACCTACTCAAATAGAAACAGCCCAATTATTTAATGAAATCCATCCTGATCGTCCTCCCATATGTCAAAAGATGGTGAGTAGAATAGAGGCTAAGTTTAGAGAATTCGGTCATGTTAGAGATTTGCCTAAATCTGGTCGTCCTACTCGAGACGAAAATGAACAACTTGACGTTTTGCTTTCCTTGGAAGAAAATCCATGTACTCCCGCACATTGGGACCGATTTATACATGCCGAAATCTGTTGTTCACCGAGTAGTTCAAAAGCACAAATATCACCCATACAAAGTTATTCCAGTGCATGAGTTATTTGAAGATGATTTCGATAGGCGTGAAAATATGTGCAATCTAGATAATAATTTAGTAAATAATATTATTTTTTCGGATGAACCTACGTTCTATTTGAATGGTAATGTGAACAGACAAAATTGTCGATATTGGGCAACAGAAAATCCGCATTGGATGATAGAGGTTCACAGCCAGTACCCTAAGAAAATAAATGTTTGGTGTGGAATCGTACGCGAAAGAGTAATTGGTCCATTTTTCTTTGAACAGTCTTTAACTGGACAAGTATATCTCGAATTTCTCCAACTAGAATTAATTCCAGCATTAGTGGCTTTATTTCCGAATCCATTGGATCCAGACTCCCCTGACGAAGAACTGATATTCCAACAAGATGGTGCTCCTCCGCACTATGCGGCCACTGTGCGCACATTTTTTGATGAAACCTTTCCCAATCGGTGGATTGGTAGGAGAGGACCTATCGAATGGCCTGCTAGGTCGCCAGAAATAACTCCGCTGGACTTTTTTTTGTGGGGTTACCTCAAATCAAAAGTATTTGTTAACAGGAAAAACAATATGCAGGAGTTGAAAGAAAGGATCCGAAGAGAAGTGCGTGTCATAACTCCGGAAATGGTTGAAAACGTGCAAAGAGAGTAGATTGATCGTCTTGGATATTGTCAAGCCGTAAATGGCGCACATTTTCAACATTTATTTTGATTTTGTTGTGTTTTTTTTTTAATAAACAGGTCTTACTTATAGATATGTTCAATCCTAATTTTTTCAATAACTGTTGAGTTTATGTATAGGACATGGTACATGAAACATGCTTAGAATTCAATGCAAAATTCAAAAATGAAATAAAAAATATATGATTTCATTTGAAAAAATGAAGTTGATGGTCGTAACTTATTTTTGAGCTACCCTGTATACATGAAATTACCACAAAAAAAATAAAAATAAAAAATCATAATCGACGGGTACGAGCGTTTTTTGAAAAAACTTACCGCTGAATTTTAAATGAATTTAGACATTTCTTCTGGGACTCACTGTATAATGTTAGGAGTATGAATACCTGGGAATTACATTCGAGAATACCGGGACAGATGTAAGAGAAATAGAAAAACGAATAGTGAAAGTCAAAAGAATGATCGGATGTCTGAATGGAATCTTGTGGAGCAAGGAAATAACAAAAAAGAGGAAATTCCAAATATACGAGACAATGATAAAGCGTAACCTCCTATACGGAGCAGAAACTTGGAGAATTACAGATAACCAAAAGAAGAAAGTGGAAGCAGTGGACGCCATTAGAAGATCAATGCGAATCTCATGAAGGGAAAAAATAAGAAATGACCCCATAAAACAGCAAATGGAATAGAAGGCACGATAATAACTGAGGACATCGAAAATTTCCATAACATCCTCTATAATAAGACAAATCTATAACGCGCTGTATTATAAACAAAATTAATTCTGACACAAGTAAAATTCATTGAAATATAAGAAAATATGAGCAAATCGGTCGAACGAAATTAAATGGAAACTATATTTTTCCAAACAGTGAGGAATGATGATCCCGAACCTCAAAATAAAAGGCGAATTTGTCATCGAAAGAAGACTGGGAGAAAATGAATGTGTTGACAATAAATCTCGTTTCCGGTTAAGGGCCTAAAACTAACAAAGACATTTTTATTTTTCTAGCGGCCCGAAACGGTCTGAAAGCAAAATTTAGTTGGCTAAATTGTTATTTGAGCATGTCAGAAGGAAAGTTGGATTATAAAAATGACGTAGAGGTAGCTGAGTTAATATTATGTAGGCAAGCTACAGAACGCATGCAAAGCTATCAGATAAATGAATTATTTCTTCGTACAACATCTCAATAATCTCATATTTAGAGCATCACTTAAATATGTTTGACGGAAGTGAGGCTATCAAAGGTAGGAAAGTGTTTTTTAGCTATAAATGATGTCACGTCAATAACATCCATTAATATTTAGTATCTGGGAGATGCAAAGGTGATTTTTATTTAAATAAAATAATTTTAATTATTTTTAAGAAACAAATAAATATATCGCTTACTTGCTTGCTAAGGGTGCGGCTTCCTCCGGGCGACGATGGTGTGCCATCGTCGCTCGGCGATGATCGTGAACCTCAAAGGAAAATCGCTCAACATAGCCGCATGGAGGAAGGCGCTTACATTGATTTGCCTTTGAGCGGCGGTTCGCGATCATCGCCCGGAGGAAACCGCACTTTAAAATGACTGCGGGTGAGCGCCGCGGGATCCTCTTTCATCACATTTTATGAATTTAGAAGCTCGATTTTCCTTCTTGATTTAAGAATATCCACACCTTCACCACAAGTTGCCACCAAAGCAAAAATTTTATACAAGGTGTCCGAGGTACTTACCGGACACCCAATATTAATTTATTTTTGCTGACGATAGCACACACACATCTCATCTTTCTCTTTGAATGCACAATGATCGGCTGCCGACGCATATCTTCGCAGACAGCATGAAGTATCACGCCCCAACAAAGACCTGGAAGAAATTTTGGCTTGGGGTGACAGTAACCAAGTCGAATTTAACGCTAAAAAACCCAGACAGCAATTTTCTCTAAAAAGGTTAACATTACAGAACCGGATATAATCATGGACGAACACGCGATCCCACTGGCTTCATCTATTAATTTGCTGGGCGTCAATCCGGGAGCTAATATGTCTGTGCATAACCACGTTGTGGCAATCGCCAAGATAGCTTCTCAGAAACTGTCTACTCTTCCGAACCAGAAAGTTCTACACACCTCAACAACTTTTGACACTATACAAAGCCCAGATTCGTCCATCGCTGGAGTACTGCTCTCATGTCTGGAGCTCTGCACCCAAACATACTCTTCGGCTACTGGATTCCATCGAAAGGAGGGCTATTCGTCTGATCGGAGACCACGAGCTGACGAAGAACCTCGACAGTCTAGAACATCGAAGACAGGTTGGGGATTTGACTCTCTTTTACAGATATTTTCATGGAAAGTGCCCGGCTAACCTTGCCCTCTTAATTCCGCCCAGAGCGGCGAATAGCAGAAATACACGACGAACCACTGCCGCCCATCCATATGTGGTTAAGCTAAGTACTCCTCGAACTTCATTATTTAAGAATTCTTTCATCTGGTTTGTTCGGGTTTGTTCTGGAGGACTTCATCCTTATATAACGACCTTCCCGAGGTCGTTTTTCCCAACGAATATAACCTCTAACGATTCAAAACCAACGTGAATCGCTTTTTGCGCACACGCACCACTCCCAGAGTGCCCTAAAGGATTTTTCCTATAGTGCTTGTGTTTGACCATAAAAAAAAAATTTCAGAAGTCACATAAAAAAATTCGCGTCAGAGGTATACTGTAAATTGTGGAAGAATTTGCGAGAAACCAAGGGTTGTTAGCCCTTGGGGAGCGCAGCATTACCGTACGACCGAGGATCGTGGTTCGAAGCCCACGTTAAGCTGTATGTGCCCTCAGTAATAACCCTTAGGCGAACGAAGAGCAAACACTTCAGAATTGATCATTTTGTATGTAATAATTAGTTACATGATATAATTGATATTTTATTCTCTGATCGAATCCCAATCCAAATAAAAATTCTCTATTAATAGTATTTATTATTTTTTGCGAGCAGATATAAAGGCCTCCTAGAATAAAATATCAACTATACAATAAAAATTTGCCAAAATCAGCTGCTAACGATATATAGAAAAAATTTCACATAAATTAACACATTAAGATTAGAAACCAAATTTAAAAACCAAAACAATATAAAATATGTAGTTAATCAGATGCACTAAATTATTCAAAGATAATAACTGAAATTCTGCAAGCAGCAGGGCGTCTATAAACAGTAATTAACAAGATTTATCATTAAAGATATCGGAGAAAGAATCTATAAATAAGTAGATAAAATAAGAATGCGTTGACATTATGCGGCGTTTCTAGGAAAGGCCCTGCAGGTCGCACGGCGACGTTTTAATTTTCATTTAATAGGAACCGACAAACTTGAATTTTCAACTGGTCAATAGCCAGTAGAAGGTGTAAATAGCTAGGGACACACAAAAATTTTAAAAATAAAATACTCGGCCTGAATGAATTTTAGTTTTGTAGACAGGGTGTTACAAATTCGCCCTTCACCATTGGGATTTCGGAACCGGTAAGAGATACGAAGTCTGTCAAATTGGGGCAAAGTTGCGTAATTATGGGCCCAATAAAATGCAGCAAAAAAAAATCAAAAATAAATTCAGGGGCACTCAAAATATTTGGCAAAATCTAAAAATTTTCGTTTCGGTTTGTATTTTTTCCTGACTTTGTTCGCAGAGATGTCCAAAAATAAATTTCACCTTCGCATTGCTACTTTTTATTCTCCACGAGATGGCATTATCAGATCTTTCATGCGACGTTTCGTCTTTAGGTCACCATCATCAACTTAATTTTTTTTAAATACGTGCCTGGATCTTTCTGTTTAATTTGTGAAAGAGGACCGCAATCTACGTTCAGTGGTATGCAACACTTGCTGGTTTTCCGACGTTTTGTTCTTTAAATTAACCATTTTCTTTAAAATACCTGGACAAACTTGTTATGTTAATCAAAATAAGAAATTTATTCGAACTAAAACAAAACTATGAGTATTTTAAATATCATTCGACGTCAAGAAAGCTTCTGGTCCAGACGAAATTCCTGTTATAGTTCTCAAGAGTTGCGCCGATGAACTAACACCAGTATTTTGTAGACTTTTTAACTTATCCTACAAACAAGGAATATTTTCATCGTGCTGGAAGACGGCGCGAGTCCAGCCTACCTATACCAAAGAAAGGTAAGAGAACCCTGCCTAACAACTATAGACCAGTCGCATTGGTTTCAGTTATATCAAAAGTAATGGAGAAAGCTATTAACCAACATCTTCTAAAGTACCTGGAAGGCTTCAACATTATCAGCGGTTTTCGGAAGTTTAGATTAACTGGAGATCTTCTAGCCTATGTCATCCATATTTGGAACAACGCAATCGAACATCATTTGGAGTCTCGGGCTGTTGCACTGGATATTTCTAAAGCCTTTGATCGTGTTTGGCATGAGGGACTTCTAAGTAAACTGCGATCCTATGGTATGCCCAGTCGATTCTGTGCCTGGTTGTCTATCTTTCTTAAGGACCGCTCTCTGCAAGTCCATATTGTCTCCCACTCTCTTGTTACTCTACATTAACGACCTTCTAGTGAAAACGAAAAATCCGATATTTAGTTTTGCTGATGATAGCACACTTATCTCATCTTTCTCTTTGAATGCACAAACATCGGCTGCCGACGCACATCTTGACAGCATGAATTATCACTCCTCAACAAAGACCTGGAAGAAATTTTGGCTTGGGGTGACAGTAACCAAGTCGAATTTAACGCTAAAACCCCAGGCAGTAGTTTTCTCTATAAATGTTAACATTACCGAACCGGATATAGTCATGGACGGACACGCAATCCCACTGGCTTCATCTATTAATTTGCTGGGCGTCAATCTGGGAGGAGATATGTCTTGGCATAACCACGCTGTGGCAATCGCCAAGATAGCTGCTCAGGAACTTGAAACAGAAACAGAAAGTTGTACACTCCTCAACAACTTTTGACACTATACAAAGCCCAGATTCGACCATCACTAGAGTACTTCGGCTACTGGATTCCATCGAAAGGAGGGTCATTCGTCTGATTGGAGACCACGAGCTGACGAAGAACCTCGACAGCCTAGAGTATCGGAGACAGGTTGGGGATTTGACTCTCTTTTACAGATATTTTCATGAAAAGTGCTCTGCTAACCTTGCCCTCTTAATTCGGCCAAGAGCGGCAAATATCAGAAATACACGACGAACCACTGCCGCCCATCCATATGTGGTTAAGCTTAGTACTCTTCGAACTTCACCATTTAAGAATACTTTCATCTGGAGGACTTCATCCTTATGGAACGACCTTCCCGAGGTCGTTTTTCCCAACGAATATAACCTCCAACGATTCAAAACCAACGTGAATCGCTTTTTGTGCACACGCACCACTCCCAGAGTGCCCTAAAGGATTTTTCCTATAGTGCTTGTGTTTGATCATAAAGAAAAAAAAAAAAAAGAAAAAAAAATCATTGTTGAAAAAATGGTTTTATTCAAAGGAATATTTTTTATGTATTCGAATTTAGTAAAAACTCTTCTGAGCAACAAAATACATAAAGTGAGTATTTATTTTTTAAATTTATATGTAACAGAGCATTTTTGTGGTTACAGCTGAAGAATAAGCACGAATGAAATTATCCAACCATCTTCAAATGGTAAAGTACGATCTCATCCGATTCATATCGGAACATAATACATTTGCAATGAAAAGCAATGAAGAACCGGAATTGGAATCGTACTAAACTCACATACGTCACCAAACTAGTTTTCATAATTACAATGAAATACGTCCTCCACTGACATAAATTATAATTCAGGCATAAGCGGGAAGATTTGTCATCGTCATAAAAAATATCAGAGACAAAGTCTATATTAAAATGACGAAGAGAATGGGAAAGAAGAAATGTGTTTATTTTAAATCGGGTTTTCTAGGAAAGGTTTTAAAACAAACAGAGACAATTGTAATAACTCTCCATTCTGGTTAACTTTGAAGTTTACACATTCTTTACTGTCATAAAGAAGTAAAAGGCAGCATTTTACCTCAAGGGAACTTAAAAATCGCCTTTAAAAGGGAGATCCGGAATAGTATTGAGCTTTATAGATTCCTCAATATATTTTATGTTGAGACACAGAAATAGAATGTACTTTCAAATTGAAGGCTTAGTTAACGTAATGACATTTTGTTCTTATATCTATACAGGGTGTCCGCTAATTAATGGGACATGGAAAAACCACAGACTCCTTACATAAAAATATTAGGATTTAATTATACTTACCTATATCCGAAAGTTGATATTAACTGAGATACAGGGTGTTAAAGTTAAAACTTTATTTTTGTTTTTCTCTAATAACTTGGACAGAACCCAACGATTTTTTACAAAAGTTGGCAATTATGGTTTTTTAGGACGAGATTTTTGAAATTTTAATAGTGGGCGCTGTCTGCGGCATATTTTGCACATTTATTAGGTCATAACTTTTTGTGCTTCAGTGTATTTAAGTTTTTAATGAAAATAATACTTTTCTCATATTTATTACGTAAGAAAGGTATACTAATTTCAGGTCGCCCAAAGTTACCGTTTCGGAGATATTTGGAATTTAAATTGTTTAGTGCGTTAGCTCAGGCAAGCAAATAATATTTTGTTACTTCTTACCAATTAACTTTTACATAATAATTAATGTTCTAGTGATGGTAATTGGGAATAATAAATACAACAATTGGATTGTTTTTTAACTTACTTTAAGTAAAATAACTTTGACCCTAGAAAATACCGTGTCGAAAGAAACCAACAGCAATGAAAACACAAACTTACGATAAACTCAAAAATGAAACATTTTCTGTTCCATAGCAACTGCATCTCTAAATTTCATTTATTTTCTCATAGGTTACTTTGAGAAAAAATTTTTGTTTGCAAATTAACAGTAATTGGGCAGGGTGCACTAAACAAGTTAAATGCAAATATCTCCGAAACGGTACCTCTGGGCGACCTGAAATTAGTATACCTATTTTACGTAATAAATATGAGAAAAGTAGTATTTTCATCATTAAAAACTTAAATACACTTAGGCACAAAAAAGTTATGGCCTAATAAATGTGCAAAAATTGCCGCAGGCAGCGCTCCCTACATTGTACATTAAAATTTCACCAAAAAATCAGTTTCTCGTCCTAAAAAAACCATAATTGCCAACTTTTGTAAAAAGCCGTTGGGTTCTGTCCAAGTTACATATAAGAGAAAAGCAAAAATGAATTTTTAATTTTAACACCCTGTATCTTAGTTAATATCAACTTTTGAATATAGGTAAGTATATTTAAATCAAAATTTTTTTTTCGCAAGGAGTCTGGTTTTTCCATGTCTCATTACTTAGCGGACACCCTGTATATCCTTAAAAATTCATTTACAATAGTTTGATTAATTTTTTTTTAACCTAATAAACCAGAAATGAGCGCAGCACATGTAGTTTTCAAAGATAAATTATAATTTCGCAAACGGCAGGGGTCCTAAACCGCAAACTGAAAAGATTTGTCATCAAAACTATCAGAGAAAGAATCTATTAAGCGGACCAGAAGGCAGAGATAAAAGGAATTGTGTTGACATTAAATAGGTTTTCGGGGAAGGAGGCCCCTGGTTTGCGTTTATTATTTTTTATTGCTGTTTAAGAGGTAATTAGTTTTTCATTATACAGGGTGTCCGGGAAAATGTGGGAAATCTCCCGGCTATGAAGAAGTCAAATGAAAAGAGTCCAACAAGTTCATATATACTTTTTTCGTGCAGGAACACTCATGGTCCCTTTTTTTTTAACGCCCTGTATGATAAGAACTTTGGACAACGGTTTTTACACACCTTTAATCATTGACTAAAAATTAAGTTCTCTTCATTCATTTGTCGCTAATCCTCGTCGCAAGGTTCTTATCATACAGGGCGTTAAAAACAAGGAGTGTCACAGCTAGTCCGTTCCTGCAGCTGTGAGTAATTCACAACACTCTCTTGGTTAGTAATTTGAAGGGTCTTTCTTACCTGGTATACATGGTCTTTCTTACCTGGTATACATATTAAAAAAATGAAATATACTGTGGTTCAATAATTATATGTAAAAAAACTTGATTCCATTGGAGCTCTTTACCAAAAGCTCATATTTCCGAAGAGGAGGCATAATATACGAAAAAGTAGTACTCTTCATTTGGTTTCTTCAGATACCCAGATTCCCACATTTTACCGAACCCTGTACACTGACTCTAAATTTTTGATTGAACTGTTATTTTCTCAACAAGAACTATTATTTTTTTTTTAGATCAAACACAAGCACTATAGGAAAGATCCTTTAGGGCACTCTGGGAGTGGTGCGTGTGCGCAAAAAGCGATTCACGTTGGTTTTGAATCGTTGGAAGTTATATTCGTTGGGAAAAATGACCTCGGGAAGGTCGTTCCATAAGGGTGAAGTCCTCCAGATGAAAATATTCTTAAATAGTGAAGTTCGAGAGGAGTACTAAGCTTAACCACATATGGATGGGCGGCAGTGGTTCGTCGTGTATTTCTGGTATTCGCTGCTCTGGGCGGAATTAAGAGGGCAAGGTCAGCCGAGCACTTTCCATGAAAATATCTGTAAAAGAGAGTCAAATCCCCAACCTGTCTCCGATGTTCTAGGCTGTCTAGGTTCTTCGTCAGCTCGTGGTCTCCTAGCAGACGAATGGCCCTCCTTTCGATGGAATCCAGTAGCCGAAGAGTATGTTTGGGTGCAGAGCTCCAGACATGAGAGCAGTACTCTAGTGATGGTCGAATCTGGGGTTTGTAAAGTGTCAAAGTTGTTGAGGTGTGTACAATTTTCTGGTTCGGAAGAGTACACCAAGTTTCTGAGAAGCTATCTTGGCGATTGCCACAACGTGGTTATGCCAAGACATATTTCCTCCCAGATTGACGCCCAGTAAATTAATAGATGAAGCTAGTGGGATTGCGTGTCCGTCCATGACTATATCCGGTTCTGTAATGTTAAACTTTTTAGAGAAAACTGCTGCCTGGGTATTTTTAGCGTTAAATTCGATTTGGTTACTGTCACCCCAAGCCAAAATTTCTTCCAGGTCTTTGTTGAAGAGTGATACTTCATGCTGTTTGCGAAGATGTGCGTCGGCAGCCGATGTTTGTGCATGCAAAGAGAAAGATGAGATAAGTGTGCTATCATCAGCAAAACTAAATATCGGATTTTTCGTTTCCACTAGAAGGTCGTTAATGTAGAGTACGAAAAAGAGTGGAAGACAGTATGGACCTTTGAGGAACACGGACATTGATGGTGAATGTGTCTGAGAGAAATCCGTAAATCGCCACTTGCAGAGAGCGGTCCTTAAGAAAGCTAGACAACCATGCACAGAATCGACTGGGCATACCAGAGGATCGCAGTTTACTTAGGAGTCCCTCATGCCAAACACGATCAAAAGCTTTAGAAATATCCAGTGCAACAACCTGAGACTCCCCATGATGTTCGATTGCGTTGTTCCAAATATGGGTGACATAGGCTAGAAGATCTCCAGCTGATCTGGACTTCCGAAAACCATATTGATGATCGCTGATAATGTTGAAGCCTTTCAAGTACTTTAGGATTATAGGTTTGACCGGTTTGACTAACGGGTATTACTTTTCATAACTTTTCCTTGTATTACCCCTCCCCCAACTCAAAGTGATGGGTGACCGCTTGAGAATACTATGTGTCAAAATTTTTACGAAAGATTTTAATAAAAAAGTTAGGAAAAGTAATACCCTGCCGCGTTAGTCAAACCGGTATATATGGTATTTTTCGTGTTAAATTGATGGTTTGGGGGTCCCCCATGACCCCCATAACCCCTGAATCCGCGGAAACAGTTATTAATAATTTTCTAATCAGTGGGTATTCTAAACCAAAAATGTTAAGAGACCTATGATAAAAATATAACGAAAATAATCTGTTGGAAGACGACAAAGAAAGATAAATGTATTGAATTGACACTGTTGACAGTAGGAATTTCGTTTCTAGGAAAAATCAACACACTCCGGTTCGTTAAAAAAATATAACGAACCGAAAGCCCCAAATGAGCCGAAAAAAATGGCCGGAAAGCATTTTCTGGTTAAAGAGGAATATTTACAAATTATTTAGGCATGTAAAAGTGGCAAAGCGAGGCGAAGAGCAAGAACCGAAGCCTGCAACCGCTCGAAAGCCATACCTGGGTTGAGAATTTATCTGATCGAGCGTTGAAAGTTGAAAAGTCGTCAGTCGCGTTAGAACCGGCGAGAGAGTGTGAGCGTAGCGTCATCGCGATTTCGAGCCGAGCAGTTCGGAGTTACACGGTGAATATGAGGAGAGTTCTCGGAACGAAAAATCGTTGCACCCGATCGACTATAAGAATAGGTTCGTGGTGAAGAATGATCCGGTCGCGAAAGACCACAATGTAGTTAGTTCTTTTGTTTCCCAGAGGATTATTATTTACTTCCTTCATTCAAACAAGCAGCAAGACCAGAATCAATTTTAAGTTTCAGTCGAAACTATCTGTGATAAAATTTACAAAATAAACGACAAAGTTTTATTTAAGTGCGCGGAGATGCATCGAGGATGGTTCTTTCAGACAACATTTCAGTGCTAAAAAGGATATTCCTATGAAGTTCAGTGTGCAATGTTTATCAGTGATGTATCTGTGATATTGTTTTGGTTTTTGTACAGTGGAGGGTGACTTTCCTGAGCAAAATGCCTTTAGGATATTTTAACCGACTTTTAAAATGGGTGAGTTTAATATGATTTAGGTTGAAGAGCACCACTAACACTTTAAAAACTAATTTTTAGTGAAAATAGTCAGTTTTCTTACTAACAAACACTAACAAACTGTGTGTTCTTGCACCAGGTTGTCCAAAGAACGAAGAGAATGGTCAAGCCGAGAGCATAACAGCGAAGAACGGACTTCTTTTGTGTTCTCTTAGGTATGTTTTAAACAAGTTTTGTATTCTTGTGAGGATAGGAAGATTATTTTCATTTTTTGCCATGTCCCGAGAATGTTCGCTTATGTAAAAGTTACGAGGCCGATTGGGCGTTTTATTTACCGCTACCGAGGAAATTAGTTTTTTCTGCAAAAATGACGAGGAATATTATAATATATAACTGTCAGGGTTTTTATTATTGGCAATGATCGAAGTAATGATGGTTAGTTAAATTCTAGTGCATGACTACTTATAATGGAGAATATTGTTGGAATTATGTTGGGTTGTTGAAGAACATATTAATTAACAAACCAGGCAGCGTGACATTTGAACAAATTGATGACATATCTATCGAAGTGTCACAAAATCGATAATTGAGGAATTCCGTCTTCTTATACAGGGTGTCCCATAACTAATGGTACACAGGAAAACTGCAGATTCCTTGGGTAAAGATACTGCGATTTGGCCATACTTAGTTTAGTTCAATAGCTGGTAATAATCGAGATACAGGCTGTCCAAGTAAAAATTTAATTTTCAATTTTCCTAAATAACTTATTTCTGAATCAATATTTTGTGACTAGGTTTTTTTGGGGAAAGGAATTTGAATTTGTTAATAATTTTGATGTAGATTATAGGGGGCGCTCTCTGCGGTACTCTGGATACATAAAAATAAATGTAACTTTTTTGTGCCTTAGTATAATTATATTTTTATTAAAAATATCAGTTTTTCCGTCATTTTTAAGTAATAAAGGTAGGTATACTTTGTAAATGTCGCTCCGACTAACCGTTTTCGAGATATTTTAAATTACAATTTCTAATGCGCCTGTTTAAATTTTGATTTGTAAATGTGAAATTTGTCACAGTAGGCTTTGGTAAAAACAAATACAATGAAAGCTCTTTGAAACCTCATTTCTGTCAAAGTTTATTTTCATTTGTCAGCATTGTGGGTGTTTTTAAGGAGTTTTTGAAGATACTGTTATCAAAAATTAAACTAAAAATGCCGTGACATAACTGTTTTCTAACGGAGAAATGCGAGACATGGTATGTTTATACGCACAAAAAAATTTTAATAGACGCGGGGCACATCGGCGGTATTTGGAAATGTATCCAAATAGAAGGCAGTCAGATTTTAAAATTTTTAGAAGCCTATACGACAGACCGGGAGAAACAGGATCCTTGCGTCCAAAACGTAATAGTGGAGGATCCTGTTTCTCCCAGTCTGTCGTATACTCCTTAAAAGCACCCACAATGCTGACAAATGAAAATAAACTTTGACAGAAATGAGGTTTCAAAGTGCTTTCATTGTATTTGTTTTTACCAAAGCCTACTGTGACAAATTTCACATTTACAAATCAAAATTTAAACAGGCGCATTAGAAATTGTATTTGAAAATATCTCGAAAACGGTTAGTCGGAGCGACATTTACAAAGTATACCTTTATTGCTTAAAAATGACGGAAAAACTGATATTTTTAATGAAAATATAATTATACTAAGGCACAAAAAGTTACATTTCATTTTATGTATCCAGAGTACTGCAGAGAACGCCCCCTATAATCTACTACAAAACTATTAACAAATTCAAATTCCTTTCCCCAAAAAAACCTTAGTCACAAAATTTTGTGCAAAAATATTGATTCAGAAATAAGTTATTTAGGAAAATTGAAAATTAAATTTTTACTTGGACACCCTGTATCTCGGTTATTACCAGCTATTGAACTAAACTAAGTATGGCCAAATCGCAGTATTTTTACCCAAGGAATCTGCAGTTCTCCTGTGTACCATTAGTTATGGGACACCCTGTATAACTTTGGAGTACATTTCATAAATGACAAACCGGCAAATATGTATTCCTTGTACGTTTTCCATAAATTAGTATCAGCGCTATCTGACTTATTAGTAGAGAGAAAATTTGTTTTATAAAAGTGCTTAAAAATAATAAACAAAAAGTGCTGAAAAAAAATTTATCAAATAAGCAAATTAAACAAAAATTAAAATTACAAGCCAATGAGAAAAAAATTAAAACTAAATGTTTCTCGGAATTATCCGTGGTAAAATTATGTCCTCTATCTGTTAAATAAGAATATTTTTGTACCTAGAAAAACTTCCTTTTTATATCTGCACTGCTTATTGGTGCATATTAAATTTCGGTATAGTTGCTGTCTCTATTTCAGAATCGGAATCTTGCCCACCATTCAAAATAGCAGATATTTTAGGCATGTTTGGAACCTTTTATTCCTTGGGGTCTGAACCGATTTTTCTTCCATTCATTCAATAGATTCTGGAACACTATTTGCTGTAGCCTCAAAATTTTTAATAACATTAACGGATTGTCCTAACTTCTGTTTTTCTAAAAATTAATATTCTCATTTTTTGAACTAAACAAATTTGATATCTGAGTTAGAGACTGGCCCAAAAGTATCGCCATGCCACTTCAGCCAGCAAAAAAATTACCCGTTCTAGAAATGTTAACTTATTTAGAAGAAACCTTGTAAGTATTGTCGAAAAAACGTTTCATAAACAATCGAAAATAAATGTTCCGAAGGGAAGTGTGTCGGGTCCATTATTGTTGATTATTTGCTTGTGTATCAGGAAAAACTTTAGGGTGAGTAGCTTAAAATAATTTATGACTGGCTTTGCCAAATTAATACTGAACATATCAAAGACAAAGTGTATGGTAATAGATTCAAAACTAAACTATAAGAAGGGTGCCGAATTAGGATTGACCCTTAACATAAATGAATATGACATGTTCTGACTTAGTGTCAGAAATACAATATTTGGGAGTCTTTTTGGATCCTCAGTTTGATTTTGCGAATCACATTGATTATATCTTTGTAAGAAATTAGGGACAAAAATTGTCACGTTTCAAATTGTTTGTCCCAACAATACAATCATTTTGCCTCAGTTTAATTACTGTTGTTTTCTTTATTAATATATTGTACTCAGGAAAATATCTACATAGGTAAGGTCTTAAATACAACATATATATATACCTACCTCTGTAAGAACTATGTTACACGGCTTTCCTGTGGAACATAACATTAGAAGAGCGAACTTAGTTCTAATATATAAAATTGAACATGAGCAGTTACCAATATATTTCAATACTTTTCTTAAAAAAGAACAAATTTTCATGGTTATAATATTCGCTCTAGACAACACTATAACATTGAGTCAGTTAAGACTACATCTCTACAAAAATCGTTATTGATTTATTCTTTTTATCAAATTAATTATCGAGAATATTTATTATTATTTTTACATTGATTTCTATTTTAGGGATTTTGCCTTTTTAATTGCTTCCCAGAGGGGATTAAATATGCAAATGGGTTAAGTGATTTTAGAAGAAGAATTGTTTCGGTATTTGAAGTACCTAATTGTAGAGTAGGATTTATAATTTTTGTAACTGTAACATATAAACGCTGTTGTGTAACTATCAGTTCATCATCATCATCAAGTCCGTTCTTCGGTTCTTAATTGTAGAAAATTGATCAATGACAGCCTCATTGAAATTTGGAATACTCTCTATAATTTTTTTTTTCATATATTTAATTTTTAAACTTTCTAATATAGTCCCTAGATTTACCCTTTGTGGTCTGTGTTAAATTAATTTCGGTTTTAGGTCGCATTATTCACTTTAATTTTTTGCTCCAAACTCAAAGAGCTAAAGTTATTTTTTAAATAGTCCACCGTCAAACTATTAATTTTAACTTAATAAATATATAATATTAAAACATACACGCTCGAATTTCTAACTAGATGCACGAACAGAAAACGGCGCGGAGCATACTAAAATTGTGCGCCTTTCCCATGTTAAATCGCCATAGCCCCGCTATCTCCCGCCACCTGTTACTACAGAGAAACTGCATTATGCCCCGCCTACTTAATCGCACATGCGAGCAAGTCTCGTCATAATCGTCATTTACCTCGACCGAGGCACGGTTGCCGGATCGAGAGCATATAATATACAGTTTGGTTGACGGTACGATAAAATATTAAGGAGGGTCGGACTTTATACGATAATTGACGGTACGATAAAATATTAGGAGAGACGATAAAAAATATAAATTAATATTTTTTTTTTCGTTTTGGGGGTGCACGTGCGCATGTGCTCCTGTGGAAGAACCGCCACTGCTCTAGAGTTCAGTCAAAGCAAGTCCATTATTAACGAAATAACAGCGCTAATTAATTTGGACGTGTATTTTTGAATATTCGATCATTAATTGGGGTAGTCTGTATTTTAATAAATATCTACAGAAAATTATGTATGTGCAAAGTTTGATAGACATGCATAGACCATATAAGGTTAATGGACTGCTTGGTGGAGATATATGTGCATACTATGAACTAGATAGTACTTGAATAAAATAGAATAATTATATTGACCATCTTCTGTCAAATGTTTCGTCCTACCTAGGCCATTGAATTATTTATTCTGCAGGTTAATTATGCGAATTAAGCTATTAAGTATTGAAACAATATCGCGACGTTATAATCATTTATATATCGGCGTTTAACTACTTTCAATTTGCAATTATCTGTAATAGACGATTAAATTAAAATGAATATACGGTTTTTACATAAAATTTCTATTCAGCCAATACATGCAGTTCTTTAAAATAAACTACTCAACTGAAATTTTTTAGTGTTGTAAGGGGACAAGTGCTATAATAGCTTCATAAAACATGTACTTCTATTCTACGCAGTGGCGGTTCTTCAACAGGAGCACACCCCCAAAATAAAACGAATAAAAAATATTAATTTATATTCATTGAATATTATTTATCGTATAAAGTCCGACTCTCCCTAATATTTTATCCTACCGTCAAGCTAAAAAAATTCGATCCTCCCTAATATTTTATCATCCCGTCAAACCAAACTGTATAGATCCGGCAACCGTGCCTCGGCCGAGGTAAATGACGATTATGACGAGACTTGCTCGCACGTGCGATTAAGTAGTGCAGTTTCTCTGTGGTAACAAGTGGCGGGTGGCATCGGGGGGTAGCGGGGCTATGGCGATTTAACATGGAAAAGGCGAACAGTTTTTGTGTGCATCTAGTTAGAAATTCGAGCGTGTATGTTTTAATATTTGAATATTATATATATATTAAGTTAAGATGAATAGTTGACGGTGGACTATTTAAGAAATAACTTTGGCTCTTTGAGTTTTTTTTACGTTTTTTTACGTCTTTTTTGAATAAAGAAAATCCGTATTTAAAAGAAAGTAAACTTGACAGGTGTGAGGTTAGTTTAGCAATTGTTTCTGTAAACAAACATACATGACCAGGGACTAGGGAATCCAATCCCGCAAATGCTGGATCCCGCGGTGATTTCGCGGGATTGACATTGAGAGAATTAAACGTGCGGGATTAGCGGGATTTGCGGGACTCGATGTGGGTGCTGTATGTTAATAAAAAGTTGTTTTATGCAATTAGAAACCGAGTAGAGTAGCAGGAAAATATTTATTGCATATAGGTACAATACAATAGTACGACTAGTTTAACGGTTACATGTTACATTGATTTCGAAAGTATTTTCGGTGTTTCATCTTTTAGATTTGATCTTATTTTATTGCACATGTATCCTGCGGCTGAAAACGCACGTTCAGCTTCGACACTTGTCGGCGGAATAGATTTTACCCAATTTGTGGCCCTCTGATTCGAATAGTTGGCGCATATCGGTCGATATCATAAACTTTCCAAAGGGTATACCATCTTTGGCTACCATTCGAGACACTCTTTCCTCCATCGAAACTTTTTCTCAGATGAAAAAAAATCTATTATTTTCATTTTCTTATGTAGCACAGAAGAACCACTAACATCTGAGCGCTTAGCAATAGAACTAAACGAACTACTCGAACTGCTGGTACTAGCTTTCATTTCCTGTGTTATTTTATCAATATCAACACTACCGCTGCTGCTCTGGACTTTCAAATTAATATTATGCTTTGTTTGTAAGTGGGTGTGAAGACCTTTGGTGGAACGAGCAGAGATTTTGATAATGCTAGAGCATAACTTACATTTAGCTGTAAGACCATTTTCAGACTTTAAAAAATAATTCCAAACTAAACCTCAACCTTTGTTGTCTTTGTAAACTACACTGACACTCATTTTTGTGATGTATTATATTCAACCACTTGATAAATGTCACTAGGTGCTAGTTGAATAACGCTCTTACTTTCGCACGTACGCAAGAAAACTGCTCTGTTCAACGTATTTTCAATAGCCCAGCATGGCGGGGAATCCCCGACGCGTCTACCAAAAATACCGCAGTTCATTGTTTGCTATCCCGCAAATCCCGGGGATCCGTGGGATCGATTGGCTCAATCCCGCAGGCTTGCGGGATTAAAGTTTGGATGCGGGATTGAATTTCCAACCTTTAAAAAAGCAAAAAACTGTTTCGAAACAAGCTCAGTTCGATACTGAAAACGGTATCGAACTAGCTTTGATATGAAACCAAAGTAGAAAAAAGTATTGTTCAACACGCGTGTGATATAAGACTTTTTAAGTTACCTTGCGTATTCATGTGATATTACTACCACCTGACAAAAGACTAGACTTCTGTATTCTTAAGGTTCTATATTCTATAAAAAGTCGGTCTCGCTATGACCAGAACTTCTTTACAAGCCAGCCACAAATCCGTTCCACTAGACGCGTCAAATCCTTTTGAGCTCCAGGTAAAAACCGACAGAAAATGGATCGCTGCGAGCCTCTAACGAGCCTTCCTCGAGATGCTCGTGGTAGGCTCGTCCGAGGCTCTCAGCCCGTACCAATATGACGAACCAGCCTCGTTGTTGGCGCGGCTCAGGCTCGTCTCGCCATATTTATACCCACCTTTACGAACTAAATTTTAAATTGTGTGATTTTAAGAATTGTGACTGTTGCCAAATCTCAAAATCGGACAAAAACGCCGCTGTAAAAAGTTGAGAATACCAGGGAGTTGAATATTTGCCGCCAGTATCCTCTCGAGCCACTGTTCTGCTTCTTTCATCAAATGCCTGCCTGCCTTCGTAGACAAAAGAAATAGTTTGGTTTGTTTTACGAGCGCTGTTGTTAAAATAGATTGCCGTACTTTTTCGAAAGGCAGGCCTAGACAAGGCGGTCGCGGCGAAGACTGTGAAATGATTTAGCCGTGAAGCAGTAAATATTGAACCGGGAATGCAGGAGTTTTAGTTGCTGAGGGTTATTTCACTCTAAGCAATGGAGTCGATAACACCATTTATTACCTCGATTTTTACTAAGTAATGGGTGAGGTAAAACACCCAATGATTGACAGGTTTTAGCAACATTTCTTGCCAAATTGATCATCCTGGGAAAGTTACTTATTTTATAAAGTATTTAACAACGGTATGCCAATCATAGAAGGTATTAAAATCGACGAATGTTGAAAAAACACCAATATTTAAAAAAATTTTAATTTTAATTAAAGTACTTAAAAGGATTATGAATAGTGTTTAGAATACAAATATATCTGTACAAGGCAAATGCTACTTTCTGATTTTGAAATTATGTGTAAATTCTTTTGTCACAACGCGTTAAACAAAAAACTGTCAAATCTGTTTTGAGATGTTCACCTAAGCTTTAATGCCACGACAAAAACTGACGACTTTTCTTGCTTCTGGCGCGATGTGAATATTCTCGCTTATTACAGCAAGGCGTCATTTAGGATAATTTCCCTGCAAATTTCATATCATGATCTTCGGGTCTAAATATAATAAACCATTTCCCTAACACCCTGTACATTATCAACTAACATACACACACACACACACTTAATATCCAGCCTAATCTGTATTTATGTATTTTATTATTCTTTGCACCTGGTTGTTAAGTTAAAAGGACCAAAAGAATGATGGTCAAGAGGGCGAGCGAGGCAGCAGCGATCGAGACTTCTTTTGTTGCTCCGAAGGCGACTAGCATCTCCGTCGTCACGGTCACAATATTGCGCGTTGCCAAGTTGTGTTAAAAAGTATATTGTATTAATTATATGTCCAGCAGTGAGGCGATTTCTCGGATGATATGTTATCAATATGTTATTTATACCTACCCCATGACATTTTTACTTTAATCTAGTAGAATTTTTTAGCCCTCAGATATAATAAATCAAAGTTTATTTTGCAATTCTTCATAGGACGAACTTTTTCGGTTTTTAAAAATTTTTGCTTTTAAAAAGATCTACAATTTTTTTTTTAAATCAACTTAGCCATCGGATGTCTACACGTTATTCCCAATAGTAAGCACGGCCAACAATATAAACAAATTCATGTCCAGATATGAGTTTCATACCAAGAACTTGGAAAACTGCGAGCATTGTCGCAAGGGCGGATCCAGAACTTTGGTTTAGGGGGTGGGGGGAGTTACGAAAAGTGATACCCTGCCGTGTTAGTCAAATCGGTATATATGGTATTTTTCGTGTTAACTTGACGGGGGGGGGGGGGGGGTCATGGTCCCCATGCCCCCCCCCCTCCCCGGATCCGCGCTTGCATTGTCGTCGGTCTTTTTTTAAATCTTTTTTACTATTACTTATCTGGGGGTAAGCCTTCCGCATTAAATAATGTCCCGCTCTCTCTCTTCATTGTCCATTGAAAAGGACTTTTAAAATAAAAAAAATTATTTGTTACTGGTTAAAAATGGTAAATACGGCTTGAAATTTTACAATAATTTTATTATAACGCAATTAGATAATTTCGATCTAAAATTAGACAGACATAAACAGGTAAACGTTGTAGGTATTTTTTAAAAGAAATTCAGATAATATAAAAAATCCAAATATTTTGCAACATTTACTTAAAATATAGAATTAGCTACACCACTGCTAAGGCTAACCTCAATAATCTCACTTACCGCCGAAATATTAATCCGGGGTAAGAATAGTCTAGTTTCTTACAAACCACGCACTGACATACCATTGTAGATAGCTAATAAATAGCTCCAAATAGTTCTAGTTCGACAAAATACTAAAAATTAATACAAAAACAATAAACAAAACTCAACAACACTGTATCGTTAGAAATGAATTGAAGTATGACATATTCCTAAAATTCAAGGTCGCCCGTAGAAAAAATGACCGTACAGCGTTGCCGCAGTGACAATTTCCATTAGGAAACTAAATAATTTTACGATTAGAAAATTTAAAAACGCACATATATTTCGTATACCTAATATTTCTACTTAATAGGAACACACGACAAATCCATTCAATATAATTGATAATAATAATAAATGTTTTTATTTACCATATACATAAATAATATGAATTACATAATGATAATAAATACTTTAATAATTGGTAAATAGGGTTTTATGATAGATAATAAATATCGATTTTTCCCCATAGACTTTCGGTTTCAAAGGTAATTCTGTAGATCTAGGGCAATCAGCAGAAATTTGACATCATTGATTTATGTTAAAAACGATCTCTGATCGGGACAAAATATGAACAATTCTCTCTTTCTTCCTTTCATATTATATCCTACTACCCAGCGTCGATCTGGCAACACAGCGTGACTCGTACTAGGGCTATCTAATTTGTGACAGTGGGACCTTAGACGAAAGTTCAAAGGTATGGTTACAAACGAGTTTTGTGAAGGCGCTCTCTAACATTTTATACGAGAAATAATGTTGATGATGATTTTGATTTTTTCAAACGGTATATTGTTCTTCTTTGCGCGAAATATGGCCTGATGAACGATGTAGTGTAATTAACACGGATATTTTAAGGCGGTCGATGGCAACCTGGAATTGTAACCCAACCACTAATTCTCGCTTTAAATAGTGTTTTTTTTTTGGTTATGGTGATAACGCTACCTACTTATTATGTGTGCTTCTTTCACATGTAGGTATAACTGTTATGGTTTAATTTGTTTGGAACATACAGGTTCTTTTACGAGGGACGCCTGTTTGTCTTTCTGTTCTGCAGTATTTCTAATACATCGGATTAATGCATCCCGAGTACCGACTTTTAAACTACATTTTTGAACCAGCCCCATAAACAAAAGTCTAGTGGTGTGAGGTCGGGATATCGTGGAGGCCAAGATAGGACCAATCTAAACCGCTGGAAACCTTTCGTCCAAGTGTTACTTGACCTGGTGAGCGAAATGTGCAGGAGCTCCATCGTAGTGATAATACAGTTGCATTCTGATGTTTACCTCAGAGGGGCTATATCCCCCCCCCCCCCCCCCCCATGACTATAACATTTAAAATGGGTGAGGTAAGGTTGGGTTTGTTCGGGTTTGTTCGGCTTGGCTTAGCACTATTCGTCGCGGGAGTTTGACGTCCGTGAAGTTTTTCTAGTACAATTTACTATAAATCATTTATCAAATTTGGCGATATTTGGACGTGGTCGGACAAATTTTTCGTCTGCACCCCTTAAATCTGATCCTAGATCCGCCACTGATACGTTTGCCGAATTTTTTTCGTTTTAAAATACGCTAGAACTTGAAAACAAATGAAAATCGGGGTCCGTTACACTATTCGGACACACGAATTTTAAATTTGGGGAATACTCGGTAGTAGAAATTAATTAATAAAAATCCCGATTTTATGGTTTTTGAGTGTTTTGACAAGGTTTTGACAACAAAAATGTCAGCGATGAACAAACCCGGATTTTTAATGGCTGCCTTCTGTATTCGGCAAAGGAAAACACAAGAAAGTTATATAAATTAAGAGTGACCTGGGAAAACAAGTGAGAACCCGCCCGCTACGCCATTTGGCAATTGGCAATAAACTTCGATCTTATATCGATATAAATAAACCCCTAACAACCTAAAGATTATATTATTGCAAAAAGCTTTTCTATGTGGCATCACTGTTTAAATACCGAATTATGCAAACACACATCGATACATGCATCGAATAACATTGTAAGTGACATTTTGACCAATTTCAAAGTTCAAAATAAATTTCAATGTTTCAAACCTAAAATTTAGTTTTTAGTTTCAGTTTTTTTTAAATGCCTCTTTCATCCCATTTGTATCTGATTATTTTGGTATTTTGCCTGTAGTATCATGGTAAACTAATATACCGAACATGTTATGTCTTCGCCTGTAAAAACACGATTTGTCACTTACAATGTTATTCGATGCATGTATCGACATGTTCGCAGCATAAAATCAACAATTTTACGACTATTTTTACATTTAAACTCAAATTTTATGAATTAATGTGCGTTTTCCGCATCTAAGTTTATTTAAAGGTATTAATAATACAAAATTAAACAAAAGAAAAGGTAAAAATACAAATAATTCGTGTGTCCGAATAGTATAACGAAACCGAAAATCGGGTAAGGTAAGTATTAAGAATGTTTTTATAGAAAATATTTTGAGCTTAAATCGGTATAAATTCTAAACCATTAAAGGAAACCTATAAGTCTTATGTCCCATATTAACATATTTGGGACACATCTACAATCAAGAGATACAGCAAAAAAGCTTACATAAACATTTTGCTGTATAATCTAAGTTCTATTGGTTATGGTCCCGGTTACAACAAGTCTACAACCATTAACTTCTATTCAAAAATAACCCATACACATTTCTTCTTCTATAATATAATATTACAAAGCATTTAAAATATCTCCACTCCACATAACAATAGACTGCGGGTCTGAGCTTGGGTTTATAGTCACATCATTTTTGTATCCCTTAAAGGGCCTGCTCGAGGGCCTCCTTTTGTACAAAATCATTCACTTATTCTTCAGCTTCGTTATGCGCCAGGTGCGACGAATTTTCTGGGATGATTTCACAGTATTGGTATTTGTAAAATGATATTTTAAACGTTTTTGAGATAATAACCGCCGACTTCTAAATGGCAAACTATTTTTAAATGGTTTGGGACTACGTTTCCGCCCTAAATATGATATGATCGGGAATAATTTGAAATGATTTGAAGTCATGATGAATATAGTCTGTATATTATATATTATTATGAAGGAAACAATTTACATAGCGGTGGCGGTTTGTGCATTAGAAATGACGGGGGTTGCACCCATCGACCTATAACTATGGATACGTAGGTACAACTTATGGGGTTCGCAGTAAAAAAGTGAAATTTTATGAGTGAATAAATGGGTTGGTGCGCACGGTTTACCGGTCATATTTTTAAAGGTTGCTCGTCGTTTGTCTTGCGCACAATGTTGTCGCCCCCCGCCACATTGATGCCGATTTGGTTACCAACGACGTGAACTAACGACGGCCGTCCAGAACCGAAATCAGTCGTAGGGATGTAACGATAGTAAAAATCTATCGATACGTTGACAATAGATTCTAAAAGTGGTTTTTTTCTATTTGGATTTCATAATGGCTACATTATGAAATACAAAAAAAATGAATAACCTGCCACTTTATGAAACTGAAATTTTTTTTTATGTTGGCACCAAATATGTTCGAATTTTAGGCTTACTTCGATTTCGTTGTAATTAGTTTTCTAGGCATTACTTATGGATTCGACAAAATTTTTTTATAGAAATCTTAAAAATACTAACCTTTAACCTTGCAAATAGATCATTGAAATACCTATAATTGGAAATATATAACATCTTGACGGTGTCCGTCAACTAATTTCTAGTCACAACTATAAAACAACAAAACCTAAAAATAATTGAAATATCTTCCAGAGTATTTTCTATTTCTAAAGTTTTATTCAATAAAGTACTAGTTTCATTTTTAAATTAAATATAGTATTATACATATTACTTTATATATACATATTTATGGTTACTGTAGACATTTCCTGGGCATTAATTGTTATTCCTGTCAGATTCTGTGTCGACACAATATTTTGTTCAATAGTATTATTTATTGTTTTGATCAATATTTTGAACTTTTTTCTGCTTGCACCATAACTCAAAGGACGATACCCCTCCCCCCTCCTTCGCACTCGAAAACGAACTGTGAAATGAAAGGGGTATCATTTAACTGGTTAGCAAAATATTCTTATTTTTGCGAACAGAAAAATGTAATCGGTCAGCCAAAATGGCTAGTTGGTCAGCAACTTATGGACATCAAACATTTCTGAAGCGGTCACTAATTAATGTCATACTAGAGTGCTCTAAATTATTTTGGTACGCAAATTAAATATATAAGCTGCTATGAGCGATCCGCTTTTAATCAGATATTGGTAAGCAATCAGCGGGTAAGCAAAATATTTAATCTTAGTCATCAAAAAATAAGCAATAAAACGTGAAATAGTGACAGTGCCCTGGGAAATCAAGTGAAAACCCGCCCCCGCTACCTTTTGGGCCTTGACTGCTACACCGAATGAAAACACACGCACGCAATTAGCTACTCGTATCCGCGACTGCTTTCGCTCCGCCTACAATAACGAACTTTGCCGATTATTCAAAACAAACGCAATCCAATGATTTATATTGATAATCATTTTTTTTAATATGCAAACCTCTGCTTCTATACACGTTTTTTTCTACTGACCAATTGTAAAATCTTGCTGACCAAGTAATCATTTCGCAGCTCGACTGTTAACTAAGCGAACACATTATATTACAAGCGGACTGCTGATATCGGTTAAATTGTTGACAGTTTGTAGCCGATTTTTATTTATTGCAAGCAAAATCTTTTCATGATGATCAAATGATTTAATGGCTATTTTTTGCTGCGAACCAATTTTAATAACGGCAAACCATTTAGTTACTTCTCAAATGAAAAGGCCCGCTTCTCATTTGAAGCCTTTTTGCCAAAATGTCGGCAATTTTTATTGCACGCATGCGCTTATCGAAATTTTATACAACTGTTGCAGTTGTTGTTTCATTTCCCTAGATACGATTTGTTTTAGTTAGTTGCTTTGCATGTTCCAGACTTAAGACAATGTTTTATTCTGGTATAACTCTGGCTATAACTCGCCTTTTTTAATATGGGGAGAATATTAGATTGTAACTCTGTAGCGTTTGCGAGTAAGCAAGCACAAGCAAAACCGTAAATTCCGCGTTAATGGCACGGAGTAATGAAAACTAGACATTCGGTCCGGCTGACCTAGTTCGTAACTCAATTTCCGAAAGGACTGACGACTTTGCTTTGCTTTCAAATCACTTTGCGTTCTCCTTTTCTCTCTCTCCCTCTTTCCCTTTTAATCCTTTTTCTGGCGTTTAAATGAGCGCTGTGTTCGAATGGCGTGTTACATTGTAAAGTTTTTTTAGAGGAGGTTTCCCGTAGTGCCTAGATGGTAATGGCGTTGTATACAGGGTGTCCCATAACAAATGATACACAGGAAAACTGCATATTCCTTGGGTAAAAATACTGAGATTTGGCCATACTTAGTTTTGTACAATAGCTGGTAATAACCGAGATACAGGGTGTTCAAGTAAAAATTTAATTTTCAATTTTCCTAAATAACTTATTTCTGAATCAATATTTTTGCACAAGATTTTGTGACTAGGGTTTTTTGAGGAAAGGAATTTGAATTTGTTAATAATTTTGATGTAGATTATAGGGGGCGCTCTCTGCGATAATCTGGATACATAAAAAGAAGTGTAACTTTCTTAGGCCTTAGTATAATTATGTTTTTATTAAAAATATCAGTTTTTCCGTCATTTTTAAGCAATAAAGGTATACTTTATAAATGTCGCTCCGACTAACCGTTTTCGAGATATTTTCATTTACAATTTCTAATGCGCCCATTTAAATTTTGATTTGTAAATGTGAAATTTGTCACAGTAGGCTTTGGTAAAAATAAATACAATGAAAGCACTTTGAAACCTCATTTCTGTCAAAGTTTATTTTCATTTGTCAGCATTGTGGGTGTTTTTAAGGAGTTTTTGAAGATACTGTTATCAAAAATTAAATTAAAAATGCCGCGACATAACTGTTTTGTAACGGAGAATTTCGAGACATAGTATGTTTATACGCACAAGACTGGGAGAAAATAGGTTCTAAAAATTTTAAAATCTGGCTGCCTTCTATTTGGTCACATTTCCAAATACCAATATTCTTGTGCATATAAACATACCATGTCTCGCATTTCTCCGTTAAAAAACAGTTATGTCGCGGCATTTTTAGTTTAATTTTTGATAACAGTATCTTCAGAAACTCTCTTAAAAACACCCACAGTGCTGACAAATGAAAATAAACTTTGACAGAAATGAGATTTCAGTGCTTTCATTGTATTTGTTTTTACCAAAGCCTACTGTGACAAATTTCACATTTACAAATCAAAATTTAAACGGGCGCATTAGAAATTTAAATTGAAAATATCTCGAAAACGGTTAGTCGGAGCGACATTTACAAGTATACCTTTATTGCTTAGAAATAACGGAAAAACTGATATTTTTAATAAAAATATAATGATACTAAGGCACAGAAAAGTTACATTTCTTTTTATGTATCCAGAGTACCGCAGAGAGCGCCCCCTATAATCTACATCAAAATTATTAACAAATTCAAATTTTCCAAAAAAATCCTAGTCACAAAATTTTGTACAAAAATATTGATTCAGAAATAAGTTATTTAGGAAAATTGAAAATTAAATTTTTACTTGGACACCCTGTATCTCGGTTATTACCAGCTATTGAACTAAGCTATGGCCAAATCGCAGTATTTTTATCCAAGGAATCTGCAGTTTTCCTGTGTACCATTAGTGATGGGACACCCTGTATATAGAGAATATCGAGGATTTCTTATGCTAGATTAACTATATGGAATTAAGTTAAATAATTTTGGTGCAAGATATGTCATGGAGTGTTGATTTATCTCTCTTTGAGGAAGGAATGTTCAGCCTATGTGCAGCATTACCTCTGGTCATATAATTATGATGGATACAGTCCATTTTAAGTCTTACATTCGAATACACGTAACCACAAACTGCCAGGACATACAATGTTTTAATATTACATAGATCTGATGAGTAGAGCATATTAGAAGAGAACAGTCTGGGTCTTTTTAGGATTCCCTTCACAATATAATTTTGGGCACTATTTAGCTGTTCTAAATGACTGCTGTACATTCCTCCCCAAGCGATGATTCCATACCTCAATAAGGGCTCAACTAGTGCTTGATAGATCATAAGAATTAATTTTTTATTTAATATTCCTCGAAGGATATAAAATTTTATGGATTAGTCATCGGATTTTTTTACACAAATAAAGCACCTGTTGATCCCATTTTAAATGTTTATCTATTACAATTCCCAAATACTTTACAAACGAAACTTCATAGACAGGATCTGCGACATTTTCGCACATTATTTGATTAAAATCCGGCCTTATAATTTGATTGTTTAATATTCAAAATTAATTTGAAAGTATCCAAGAAAAGCTTATTTCAGGCGTTCTCTTGTACTTTGCCACGTCCTGTCATTAAAAATCACTACAATCTGCATAGGCGATGAAATTATGTTTACAATATTATTTTGATGCGGATTACTAATAATAAAAATGTAATTAATACTATATTTTATAGGAATTTACAATAAAATCTTTACTATAATAATTTACAGGAAGCGAGACACTAAAAGTGGGATTATTTCAAAATTGACACGCTGTGTAAGCGTAAGCCTCAATCAAATTTGAATATCAACCGGAGTCACCAGCAAACTCGTAGCTCTAATAGTCTCCGATGATGGATTATTGATTATGAGTAGGAAGTTAAAAGACGATCAATAACGAAATATTTTCCTCGCATTACACAATCAATCAGTGACAAATATTCACAAGAATATTAACAACAGAACAATAACAATCCCACACTCGCGGTTTAAAATTCATTCCACATTAACTTGCGAATAATTGTTGCAGCGCACCCAAAACGAAAGGCGAGACGAAAAATTGCATACTCATTTGAGTCGGGCAATTCTCAATGACGACATTCTAGTGAGTAATGCGACCGCGGACTTATTAACATAGAAATAACATTTCAATATTTAACACCTCAAACGGGAATTTATAATGAGGAAGTGCGCTGGAGATACAATACATTATGGTACCTATTTCCATGAAGTTCCTCGTAGGTAGGTCGCGTGAAAAAATTATACCGATCAGATTTTACAAACGAGTGACGAGTTGCAGAATGATTTGAATCGAGAAGTAACTAATGATTCGATTGAAGTAGCCATTAATTCATAAAGATCCATCCAAAAGCAGACCGCTGCTATAGTGTTAAGCCCTGGTTTCTATTACATTTCGTTACGAAATATTTCGGTGGATTGGAACGGAAAAGTTCGTCGTTGGTCATTTGGCCACATATGTGGTTTTTACTGCAGTACATGTGCGTGGTTAAATATGGACGATATTAGTAGATTCATTTGTACAGGGTGATCACGATTTATGTCCCCCTCCCCCCCCTTCCCTACAGTAAAAACCACACATGTGACCAAATGACCAACGACCAACTTTTCCGTTCCAATCCACCGAAATATTTCGTAACGAAATGTAATAAAAGCCAGGGCTTTAACATATCGCCGGCTTGGTAACACAATGACGAACTGGAGAGACGAAAAACGAATGTCAAGTTTTTATTATGAGGTTTAAGTAACGTAAAAAATATATATTGGTATTGAAAGTATTGGATTATAGGTTGGGCCGCGAGTGATTATACGCTTTCGTCGTTGTTTTACCATATATTAATTTCTCATTTTAAATATTATTTTTCGCTGGCGACGGCTTGCTTCAAGCAGGGCGGCATCGGTCCAATTAGTTCAGGGGACGCCGTCGGCTTCGTTACATCTGCTCGCAAAAAATAATATTTATTAAATAAATAATTCAAGAGAGAATTTTTAATTTCGTCGGAATTCAATCACGGAATTCAATATCAACTATACAGGGTGTTCCATAATGACGTGCTAATATTTCAGTGTTTGTTCGGGTTTGTTCGTGATTCCTTAGGTCATTTTATAAAGAAGATTTATATGAACTTATGTCCGCAACGACTTTGCTACAGGGTGTTGGATTTTTAATATCTCTGAAAGTACTTTAGATATTATTTTCAATTTTTTACAAATTACAAAAGTTATTCAATTGTTCCACCAGTGGCGTCCCTGCAAACATGTCATCTGATATTCTTTACAAAAAGATGGTACGCTACTGACATTTTTCCATGTGGATATTTTTCTGATTCGCCTGGTCAATTCTAATTGAAAACTGTCTCTTGCGTTTTTCTCGTCAGACGCAGCGTTCTTGATTAAAACCATTACATTCATATTGAATCTCATTATTAGCAATGATAAAATAATTAATGATAAATTTTGTTTTATAAATTGTTGGAGTGGGCAATTCGGTGCAAAGACGGGCAGGAGCATCCCTTTTAAGTGAAGGTGACCATTTCCAACAATTTTTATAAAACAAAATTTATCATTAATTATTTTATCAATGTTAATAATAATGAGCTTCAATTTGAATTTAGTGGTTTTAATCAAGAACGGCGTCTGATGAGAAAAACAGAGACCGTTTTCATGTAGAATTGACCAGGCTAATAAAAAAAAATCTACATGGAAAAATGTCAGTGGCGTACCATCTTTTTTGTAAAAAATATCAGAGGACATGTTTGCAGGGACGCCACTGGTGGAACAATTTAATAACTTTTCTAACTAAAATATGTGGATCTATATTCTATTAACACATACCAAAATTGAAAATAATATCTAAAGTACTTTCGGAGATATTAAAAAATAACCATTTAAAAAATAAAAATTCAACACCCTGTAACAAAAAATTTAAGCCGTTGCGGACATAATATGTTCATATAAACTTTTCTTTATAAAATGACGTAATGACGAATCACGCCCTGAAATATTACCACGTCATTAAGGAACACCCTGTATAATAATGTTATTATATCTTTATTAAATAAGAATCGTGTTAATAAAATGAAGTTAGGCTAAGGAAACGTTTCGATTCATTTTTTTTTAATAAACGATTCTTGTTATCAACTTTTTTGGCACTATTACATAAGAATATTCCAAAAATAAGAACTTGTATCGAAAACCAAGCATTTTAGGACATTTGTTGAACCCCAATATGAACTTTTTGGATTTAAAATAGGTTCAGGAATTACCCATTAAATTAAGCACATGTACATATCCTTAAGTAACACCCCGTATAATACATAGACTGTAAGTAAAGAGCTGCGTCAATGCATCAACGATGAAAAGCGTCTTTCTTCGTAAAAAAATCCGATTCTCTCTATGGACTGGCTCGGCCTACTTTTCATGTGAAAGGGGAATTTTCCGTTTTGATTTTGATTTTTCGCCTGCATTTGCAATCGGGACGCACTTAGGTGCACTTTAAGAGCAAACATGGCTTCTTTCATATTTTCCCGAGGGAAGAAAATAATTGAAAAAGGGCGGGTGCGTGCGTAGAACGGGATTCAGGGTGGCCTTTTTCTTTTGTGGGGGCAAAAATGAAAATTTCCCGAGATTAACATTTTATATGAACATTTAAGTAATTCGAAAGCGAAACCGTCAATTATTTAGGAAATTGAGTTTGTTCGGGTTTGTTCGTTTCAATTCGCTGATGCATAGCATAAGCAATAAGCAAAAGTTAGGGAAGTACATGTTTTCTACGATCGTTATAAAAACTGTATGTTTTTACGCGAATAAATGCATAAAATTGGTAATTTTTTAACAAGTTAAAAAATGTAATTTAACGTATAAAAAGTGCATTTTTATAATATTTAATATCAAGTTACCATAAACACAACATCTGCCTCGTTCGTTGCCTGGGCGCCGCATTGTTATTCTAATCTTACAAAATATGTCAATCATATTTGAAAACATGAAAAATGGAAAGTAGTAATTCCGATTCCGAAGAAGAAAACTCATTTCAATGCGCTCCAGACGAAATAATTAATAAAGCCACTGAAGCAACACACAATTTGTTGCCTGAAAAAAATCGAAACAAATTTACAGAAAGGAATATATGTAATACGTTTATTAAATTGCATTGAACCAGAAGGTGAAACATTTTTGAATCTTCGACTTTATGGTCGTGCTGTTTCAAGCTAAAATCAACATTAATTCTGAGTAATCAAGTCGATATAAGCAATATTCTAAACTTATTGCAGTCCTAAGTGACAGTGAGTTGGTTATACACCAACAAACTTTTTAGTTTCGAAATAGGAAACTGATACGATGGTAGAACAAATATTGTATGAAACTTATGCGTAAAGTTGCCTTTATTTATTAATATATTTTGTAAAATTCATTAAAATCATTTGTAAACTTTAGTAAAATCATTTGTAAAATTTTCTAAAACCCTTTCTAAAAATTTTGACACACGCGATCTCCTAAGCGGTCGCCCATCCAAGTGGTAACCTCGCGTTGTGTCGCTTGACTTCTTCGATTGTTGGTCTCCCTGTATAAGTTCTCCACGCATTATTTGTTACGAAGATCAAGCCTTTTATTATTGTAAAAAGTACAGTAATTATAATAGTCGTCAGTGAAATGTACCATATATTTTAAAATATTTAACTACTGAAATTATAATTAAATTATTTTCTCTTACATTCGCTGTAAAATTTAAACTAAGTATATTTTAGTTTCTGATTCTACTAAATTTATTAGAAATACTAATTATGTTTTTTTATAAATTATGTATACATGTATTTTTTTTAATGAAAAATATAATTAATATTATGTTTTACAGGAAATCGTACAAAAGATCTTTATACAGGGTGTTATGGAAATGCGCTACATATTTTTTTTCCAAATCGACCGTTTTAAAAGTGGGATCCAGTCCCATAAACCACCCACACCTCATCCGGCGTTTGTTCGGGTGTTTGTTCGTCATGTCACCCTGTAGTGGCATATCAGAAAACAATGTTGCCTAACTGTGTAAAAAATGTAAAACTTTAGTTTCTTATAAAAATAAATATTTAGCTTACTTAGAAAGTAAATCCACGCTGACAGGAGTCAGAAATCCAGGCATTTTCAGTTCTTTTTTTTTATGGGAAAAGCTTTATGCTCATCACGTGCCCTGATTATAGTGTGGAACTGCATAATAAGCTTATACCCACTAAACCCCATTCGGCCTATTATTTCCAATCTTTCGGAACATAACCGGCATATCGTCGAGAGAAAGAAACACATAGTGAAACACAACAAATTGCACTAAATCACTTAGAACAACAGCACTTAATTATTTCGCAATAGAAATAATAAAACGCTAATTTCTATGGGCCATTAACCCTTTACTCAACATAAAATGAAACAATTATGTGGACATAGGAACTACCTTTTGAAATAAATGGTCGAGTCCAAGGTGCTTTCTTTCTTCGAAAACTGCTAGCGCGGATGCCATTTCCGAGACTATGATTATACAGGAAAGCAATATTATAGAACGAAATTCCGCAATTTATGAATACAATCTTATAAAACATCGAACGTGGCAACGCTGTATTTTTACCGATGACCTTAATATAATAAACCCTAACAGACAACGTCAAGACACGAACAGGCTCAAAGGTGTTATTTAGTTGCAACATTTTTAGATGAAATCTTATACAATCTTATACAATAAGGGCGTATTTTTGTCTACACAGTAGCACTTTAAAATACTAAATCAGATTGAATGGTACTTAGATGTGTTCATGAGATCCGCGATAACTATTGTGAATTTATGTGTCTTTGTTTTGGTGTTTTGTGATGGTTTTTGTTCGGGTTACCTGGTGTTTTTTTATAAATTAATTTGGTTTTAAATAAGGCCGAAAAGGTAAATAAATTTGTTTTTTTTTCTTCTAAAGGGTAAAGTAGCATTTCAGTTGTTCAGATCCGACGGGTGTCGTTCGAATTGAACAAGTGAGAACATACCTGACCATTATAAACTCCGCGGCGGTTTGTTCGAGTCAGTTCAAGTTTATAAATCAGAGATTGTTTCCCAGTGAACTGAACTGAACGTAAAAGTTTATAATAATGTACCTTCAAAAATAAACAACTTAGAATCTGTCACGGTTAGACTTTCTAAACAGTTTACCCTGACGATATGACAACACTGTTAAGATTCATTGACGTTTTTCGCCATATATTGCTTTTGTTTACCTTCCTGACAGGGGCACCACGTGGTCATGTTTGGTTTGACATAAGGTCATATTAAATTAAAGCGCCATTTATGGTTATTTTTCTTCAATTTATTTTCATCTCAGGAATTGCCGATTTAAATATAATACGTCATTTCCATAACACCCTGTATACTGTAATAATTTTGCTATAGTCTTTTTTCCGTGTGTAATTTTATACCTCTGCTGCATGTGTAAATTTGAATTGCCAGATCAAATTGTAAAAAGAAAAATTGGTGGGAACCGTCATCCGTAAAAATGCATTCTTCAACAATCCAATTAAGTAAAAATTACTCGGCACTTAGTATTCCAAGAGAATGATAAGAAACCGGCAAGTTGGCAGAACTGGCCTCTATTTAATGCCATCGTGAATGACACATCCTTCCGTGTGGTTCTTCATTTTTACTCAGAAACGATTTGCAGAATAATGTTAATGTTTAATATTTAAAATGGAAATGAGTAATGTAATGGAATAATAATGAAGTGGACGTCATATCTTCTTATAGAGAAGTCCACTAGGAGAAATTATAAATGCAGTTCCGATATAAATATCGGTATATCGACGTATCGGCAAATATTGCCGATAATCGGTATCGACATATTTAAGATTAACTATTTTTTAAGTAAGTGAAACCCCATTTTTAAGAATTTCCAGCGGCTTTGGGAATAACTTCTTTGTCTAGTAATTGCGAACTGCTTCGTTCCTCTAGGTTTAAATAATACAGATATACAGGGTGTTATGGAAATGACGTATTATATTTAAATGGGTGACTTCTTGGGTGTCCTAGAGAAGCGCTACATATTTTATATTTTTAAAATCGACCGTTTTAAAAGTGGGGTAACAAACACTCTTACTCACAGGTCAGTCCACGCTACTATACAACATTTCACCCAGATCCAATGGCAATGTTGCCAAACTTAATGTAAAACTTGGGGGCTTTTGAATTACTTAGATAGTAATTTAAAAACTACTGAACTGATACCAGTGATGACTGATACCTAAAAATGCTTTAAAATGATCAGAGTCAGAAAAAATATTTAAAAAATAGGGCGGTTTAAAAGATAAAGACTGGGAATTACCGAAATTTGTTAACGCCGCGTCCGCGACGATGCCAACGAATGAACAAACCCCAAAAATTACCGATATCTGCGGATTCTCGCAATGTGGCATCGCTGCAGCGGCAGCAGCCCGTGGATAATGAATTAATTCTTAACTGCTATTTTTTCTTTTCCCATTGGAATTTTGTAAAAGTTTAAGGTCTCTCCAAATGAATTCCAAGCATCAACATAACAGATAATGAAAGGCGTTGGAAGTAACAGCGCGTTATTTTTAAGAACTGAATATCATGACTTGTTCCCAAATACAGGGTGTCCCAAATTAAATGCTCACCATTGGGATCTCGGAAACTATAAAAAATACACGATAGGTGTGTTTATTTTAATTATAATACTTAAGTACTGTAAAATTCTTTTGTTGCCAAAAATATTGCTTATTAAATATCTTTTTTTTCTGGTTTGAGTAGCGTATTTATCGAAGATATCTAATAATACCAGGACCGTATTGCAAAAAAGAAATGAAGCTGCTGATGATGTATATTGGGTTCAAAACGCTGAAATTTTGGTAATAGGTTATTGGCTTATGCTGTGGAGGAACGAAATGATTCAAAAAGTAATATTTAAATTTCAGGTCCGTATTTAAAAAATTTTACCTGATGGTGATATCTAAAACCGAATTGTATGTAAATTGTATGTAATTGTAAATTAGTTTCTTTATTAATCTTTAAATGCAGCTCAAAAAAGTGCCTGTAGAAAGTGCTTTCCGTTTTTCAATATGTTTATAAATATCCTCATAAATAAACAAAAACGGGTTTTTCGGATATCTCCGGTAGTACTAGGAATCTTCTTAATTTCTTACCGTCATTAACTTAAGCTTCAAATTCTGCAACTGTTATTTATTTATTTAAGTACATGCCTTACAGGTTTTGATAAACCTAATTACAAGGCAGAAACCATGATAAACATAATACACAGTAACAAAATAATGAAACAAAATATTTCAAAAATCAGAAGCATATACAAAGTAAATACAGTAAATATATATAAAAAACTAAAAAAAGAAAAACCAAAAAGTCATGACAGAGCCATTCAGCGTTTAACAAGTCGACATATTTCCGGTAGTGAGGAGTTAAAAAGGTCAACACTGACATTACTCCCATTATGCAGATCACACATACTGTACAGTGGGAATATATTCTGGTTTGTTCGATGCCTCAGAAGTAACAGTGTCTTTGTGAGAACAGAAGGAAAGTTTATTATCAAAAATTATTCCAAGATCTTTAAACTCTTTAACGCGTGAAACTGACCGATAATGAATCGTTTAATCATATACAACAACGTTATATTTTAGTATATTTAGCTGCAGATTATTTTCAGCGCACCAATCAACAACAAGATGAAGGTCAGAAAATCACTGCAGTCGTCCAGGCTATTTATCTATATTTTATACAGTTTAACATCATCAGCATATCTCAACTCATTAGCTATGAGTCTGAGACCGATATCATTGATGCAAATAATAAACAGCAACGGTCCCAAAACCGATCCTTGGGGAACACCAGAAACCGCAGTGTATTGTGATGATTTAATGCCGTAAATTTGAACATATTGCTTTCTATCCATTAGGTATGATTTAAACAACGAAATCAGTGAATCGGAAAATCGCAAAATTATTGAGTTTCTTAAGTAATAGTCTATGGTCAAACCGGTCGAAAGCTTTAGTAAAGTCCAAATAAATTACATCCGTTTGAAAACCCTCATCAATTGACTGTGCAATATCCTGAGTAATCACCGTAAGATTTGCCACAATTTAACCTTTCGTGTATCTTCTATAGTAGAACAAACCCGATAACCCAATGGCGAGCATTGAATTTGGGACACCCTGTATGTACGTAACATATGTCCGCTATCACACAAGATCGTAATGTTCTAACCGAGGTTCTAACGGTCGCTAGCCAGGGATCGGACAATGTGTATTGTTTATACACACGCAAGCTTTCTTATTGTACAGAGTCAAAAGTCAAAACCTAATAATAACTCGGTAAGAAACAAGGGAAAAACAAATTCCGACAATCACAAACCCGGCGCTGATTTATCTTTCGCGCATTCCTTACGTCAATTTAATTTCGAAAAAAGTGGAAAAATAGTCATGGGCTTGACTATCGTCGAGCGGTATCGAAATTTATAAATACTTAGGTCGATATAATACAAGGGGGACTAAAGACGTTGTTCTCTGACAATGAAATAATATACAGGGTGTCAATTTGAGCTCTTCCCACCCTTAATATCGCGCTTGCAGTAAATGGGAAAGGCACGTCAATTTTATTGTAAAGGGAGACGCTTTTAAAGAACATTTACAGCCTTCGTGGCTTAACCCTCTGGGACGGGTAGATGTTACCCTTAAAATCTTAAATGGGAAGGCGGCCAAGTGGAATATCATTATATAATGGCTACATTATGAAATGCAAAAAAATTGAATAACTTTCCACTTTATGAAACTGAAATTTTATTTTTTTCATGTTGGCAGCAAGTAGGGCGGCTTACTTCGATTGCGTTGAAATTAGTTTTCTAGGCATTATGGATTCGACAATTTGTTATAGAAAACTTAAAATACTAACCTTTAACCTTTTGCAAATAGATCATTTTTACTAGATTATTAACCGAAATACCTATACTCGGAAATATATAACATACTGATGGTGTCCGTCAACGAATTTATAGTCACAACTATAAAACAACATAACCTAAAAATAATAGACATATTACTTTATATATACATATTTATAGTTACTGTAGACATTTCCGGGGCATTAATTGTTATTCCTGTCAGAATTCTGTGTCGACACAATATTTTGTTCAATTGTAATATTTATTATTTTGTTCAATATTTAGAACTTTGTTCTGCTCGCACCCTAACTCAAAGGTTTGCATATTCTTTTTAAAAGTTTTTCTAGATTATTTTCTGCAATTTCTCGTATTTCTGGCGGAGTACAACTTTCTTCCTGACTCATTTTTATTAACTTTAATAATATATTTATTTTTAATTATGACGGATGAGCTGAAGCTTTGTTGTGTTCAATTGTTTCTGTCTTGGCATATTTGATACTTGTAACATTTTATGAAATTGCAAAAGTATTGCCAGCCCAAAAAGAAAATATTAATTCAAATGGAAAAAATCTACTATATTTTTTAAAGTTTTTCAGACGTTTAAAGACTCAAATAGAAAAAGTATTATAAAATACACGGTTCATAATACAATTAGAGCACTTGTATTTTAGACGCGTGCTCTAAGATAATGTCTTATGAAACTTGTATCTTAATATACTATTAAATCTCTTTCCAATAATACCATAAGATATTATTTTTTGAGTAGTAGTTTCCAAGAAATTGCGTTCCAATAATGGGATTATGAGGTGACTTTGCCCCTGGTAAAGAATAGTGTGTCACTCGGAGTGACTACTTACCGACGTGCCTTTTATAATGCCCTTATTGGAACGGCCGTCTTTCATACCTGCTTTAAATTTTGACACTACGGGATTAACAACTGCCATTTTTGTCATTATTGTTAAATAAAATTCTTTGTGAATTTTCAGTGCTTGTCTGTTAAATTTACATATTGTTTGTGGAAAAAATAGTAATTCTGAACTCAATATGGTAAGAATGTACCAAGTCTGCCGCAAACTGGACAATAATATAGACTTTTGAGTCACGTCCGTAGATTGTTTGTTTTTCCTAACCAATACATATCAAACCCGATCAGCTGTTAGAACGAAAACAGAAACAGACAGAAGATAAAAAGAAACGGAGATCCTAGCTATAGAACCGAAAGAAATTCAGGGTCTATTGTTTCAAGTCGATGATCGCAGGATGATCTAATAACGTCCATTTTTGGAATGCTACTACTACAACTACTCAAAAACAATAAATGATGGTATTATTGAAAAGAGACATATAACTTACAACTCTCAGCCAACAGATGTCGCCCGCTTAATTTTAATTTTCATAGAATTAGACGCTTTGGTCCAATTTAGTATCCGGTTCAAATTAATTATCTTTCCCCTTCGTATGTAATCTTAATTCGTGGCAATATTAAACCGAGGTATATTGTTTCTCAGAAGAATTTATTTAACATCATGATCTACAATTTTGTTTTCGATTTAACGTTCTTGTCTACAATCTACATTCTACATAACCAATCGTTATTGCCTCTAAGTTATATGTTTTTCAGTTAATTAAAAGGTTAACAAATTGCAATCGCTTGCGGGTCTCAACACAATATACTTTATTGCAAATTGCGTCTATATTGCAATTAACCACGCCCCCTCTATTTGTAATGTAAACAAATAATTATCCTATTTCTATTGGAATTCGATCAGAGAATAAAAATCGAACGATACTTAGAAACAAAGGGTATAAATAACACAGCCCAACAAAAAAAAATGTTTGTCTTGTTGCCGAAGAAAAAAGAACTGATTTTAGTTATTTCGAATGCGGTGATTCCAGAAACACTTAGCTTTTCTACGTATCAGCTTTAGTTTTTGAGATAAGGCCTACTCATAATAAATAGTAATATTACTATATTTAACAATTATTATACAGGGTGTTATGGAAATTACGTATTACATTTAAACCGGCAATTCCTGAGATAAAGACAAATTGAAGAAAAATACCCATAAATGGCTCTTTCAATTCATTCAGCGGTAAAAGTGACCTGACGTCAAACCAGAAAAACACCTGTGTGGCACTGCGATACATGTAAGCAATCCAGGAATTCTGCCCGGTGTTGCCATATTATGTACACCTTAAACTCTTTAGACAACATAAAATAATTTAAACACTTATCCATTCTGTAATACCTTCTTGTACAATTAATTGAAGAACATTTACAACGGACTATGTTTTAAACAACCCGAAAAAACCTATGGAATAGTAATAGAAACGTACGTCACTAGGTCAAATGCCAATGACCTCTTGACGCCTTACATCGGCTGAGTGAAGTAGTTTCATATAGCGCCGCACGCGTGCGTCTGTTAGTTCAAGGCCAGCCAGCGGCCGGATTACGTTGTGTCTCGTCGATCACCAACACACTTTTTCGGTTTACGCGTGTATCTTTCCCGTCCATAAATAATCTTTGAATATTGATTTATTGACGCGTTTCTTCTGGACGTCAAATTTCTCGCGTGTAATAAAATCTAATAATCTGTAGTATAATCTGTATTGTTGTATTTTCAAAAGCTAACTATCGGTTCTGTTTCACTATTACTGTGTGTACATAAAATGTTTCCAGGAGTGTTCCAATGAAAAAAAAACTGATTGTGTTTGTGCCTGGATTTCCTCGCTCTTTAGGTATAAGGATAAATACAAGTAGGTAGAAAATAATTTATTTTTATAATTTTATATGGAATTTCAGTTTTACATTAAGCTTGGCAACATTGCCATTGGCTCTGGGTGAAATGTTGTACAGTAGCGTGGACTGACCTGTGAGTAAGAGTGTTGATTACTTTTAAAACGGTCGATTGAACAAAATAAAATATGTAGCGCTTCTCTAGGACACCCAAGGAGTCACCCATTTAAATATAATACGTCATTTTCATAACACCCTGTATTGGTCGTAAATTTTAAGTAATTCTTTGTAGTTTTTCAGTGTTTGTGTGTTAAATTTAAGTATTGTTTATGAAAAAAATAGTAATTCTTAACTCAATATGGCAAGACTGTGCCAAGTATGTCGTAAACTGGATAAAAATATAGACTTTTGAGTCACGTCCGTCGATTGTTTGTTTTTTCTAAGCAAGACATGTCAAACCGATCAGCAGCTAAAAGAACAGAAGATAAAAAGGGATGGGGATTCTACAAATAGAATCCCCATCTCTTTTTTCGTAATAACAGGCGTTACATTGACAATGTCGATGAACTTAACACTATCGACGTGTTAGAAAGTTCGATACTTTCCAACCTATTTATGCATTGAACTTAAAAAATGTAAAAAAAACGCCTTGGCCTTCGGGGCGTGCACACACACACTGTTGCACATTGCCGGCCCGGTGCGAAAAAACGCTTTATTGCAGTTAGCCACGCCCCACGAACGATTTATATTGTTTAGAAATTAAAATAAATACTAAACGAATCAACAACAATGGGCCGATAGTGTCTGCTGCGAGGAAACGTGCAACGTGCATTTCCTTTCTGCCCGTACAATAATTAACCGATGCAAACCCGAGCTACGTTCCTAATTTACTTTATTATCTCGGCCCTGATCCGTAATTATAGGTTCTTTATAAACCGCATTGACAACGCTGTTTAGTCCCCGTGCGATTAATCATGATGGTTTCGGTGGTAAACGAATTAACATTGGTTTTTAGCCCTGGCCAATGGAGGAATTGCCAGAGCTAGACAAGACGGGATTTTGCCGCGGGATTATATTTCCGAACAAACCCTCGTAACAATATTTATATAGTCCACTACTAATACTACTAAAGCCATCTACGAGCTATCAAGAAAACCGAATGATGTCCAATACTACTACCGCCATCTACGAGGTATCAAGAAAATGCTGTCTACCACTACGCCATCTACGGCTACGTCATTAGGCGCAACGCAACCAAGACGAGAACAATAGTTAACTGTTTTATGACGAGAACGAATCGAGCCACGAGACTGACAAGTTGGCATTCTTTTCATTTATCGAAATACACAACATTTATCGACCCTACACAATAGTGCTTAAACGTAAAGTCCATTCTTCGGTTCTCAATTGTAGAAAATTGATCAATAACAGCCTCATTAAGTTTGGAATACCTTCCATAAATTTTTTTCATATATTTCATTTTTAAACTTTTTAATAAAGTCCCTAGGTTTACCCTTTGGTCTGCGTTAAATTAATTTCGGGTTTAGGTGTTCCCACATTCTTCGGTGTACATACATAACCTGCAACTAAAATTCATATATTTTTTTAACTGTTTCTGTTCTGAACCGAAACTAAAAATGTACTCCGTGATTGAAACTAATGAAAAAAAATCGGTTTGTGTTAACAGCTGTGCAAAAATTTTAGGTTATGATGGCAAATGCAAAAATTATAGGTTATTATGGCAAGATGATGCACAGAAAAATAAAAGGTTTATTAGTTGATGGTGAAAGCCACAGAAAAAAACTTGTATGCACAGAAAACAAAGGTTGGGTATTTGTTGCTGCAAGTTTCGAAAAATATTTTCGTCACAAGTTTCGTAAATGAATGGAAACCATTGTTTGGTAAATATTTCGAAGCAAAAAAATCCCAATTTGTTTTGATCAACTTAATTCGAAAATGTATCCCTACAATTTGGAAGCGCCTGTGTCTTACCAAAACTTTATAATTAAAATAAAATATTTCGAAGAGGCACGGCTTTAAGTGTTTCTAGTAACGGGATTCGAAAATGTGTCGCAAAAGTTTCATAACACATGTGTCTCGACACAACTTTATAATTTTAATCGAAAATGTTTCGAAACATTTCTCAGCAAAGAATGTGTGTCCAATTTGTGGCTAAAAATGTTACTTGGGTTATTTAACAATATCGACAAATATGACAGTTGTTAATCCGGTATTGTCAAACGAAAGCAGGTATGTAGTAAGACGGTCGTTCCAATAAGGGCTTTATAAAAAGTACGTTCCGAACGCTCCAAGGCGGGCGGTAATGTCTAATTAACAGACGACAAAGAAAAATTACACTAATTTTCAGAGCTCCCTTATTGTTTGTCTGGGAAGATGTTTACAACCTCCTTAAGAAGGTAACTTGTCTTTTCTTCGAAGACTGTGATTCAAAGTCGTATCCTCCTTGATTTAAAATCGTTGTACCAACCTATAAAAGTATAATAATGTGACAGGAGTAGGTCACCACGTACCGATGTTACAACAATGACATTTTTCTTATATTTATAAAAACATGCCTGTCTATATAAATATATCTGTAACGAAAATAATTAGTTATGGAATAACAACTGCAGTCATGGAATTTGCCGTTCCATGTCTTCTGTCTAATTTGATGTGTACATCCTTGAATTCTTGTAACACAGTGAAAAGGCACAGTCACAAATATAACTGTATAGATATGTCCGAATATAATCAGATTTATTTCCGCTTTTTCGATAAGAATCTGAAACAACAGTTTAAACTTACGGTGCTTCAGGTCAATAGAACGTCTCAAATCCTATTCCGGATTGTTTTGTAATTATACAGGATTGGCCAAAACATGCGGCAGGAGACTAAAAGTCCACATTTCACTTTCTATTTTCTACATGTTCTTAATTATTATTCATTTGCCAATATAAAAGGTCTCCTCTTTCATCATTTTCTTAAAACTTACCATGTGGAAGAAAATAACATGATAGTAATAATATGTATCCCTTTTGTTATAATATTTTACGGAAATATTTATTAAGCAAGGATCGTTTTAAATATAATTGAGTTAGATTGTTATCCGTTGTCAAGCCAACGTTTGGATTACTTTTTTTTATTAATGTTGTTATTATCTAGTGTTTAGCACTTAAATAAATAGCTATAGCTGTACCTACCCCACTGGCTTTAGATAAATAAATAGCCTTTGTACTAAAATGTATAGTTTTATATCATAACGGTCTATAACAAAATTAGTCTAATATTTTATACTGCTTTCAAGATTTTTGAAAAAATTTAAAAAAACTTAACACTTTGTATATCGAAAAGCATTTTAGAACATATGTATATCGTGTATATGAACTTTTCGAGTTAAAATTAATTTAGTAATCACCCATTAGAATAAATATATTTCATTAAGTATCACCCTGTATAATGTCACTTTAGGCTGTAATGGGCTTGTTACGAATTAAATAAAACTCTAGCAACCTATTTTCTCTCTTTACGTTTTCTTAAGCATAACTTAAAATATAATTAATGCTAAAATTAGTTTTAATCTGTATACATTGCAATAAGATTTCTTGAATAAATACAGTGAAACCTCTCATAACGGGCACCGCTGATAAGCGGACATCTCTATTAAGCGGACATTTTTTCATAGTCCGGAACTAGGTATATGAAATTCCATGACAATCAACCTCTCAGACTCAGATACAAAGAGTGCGAAAACCCTTCTTTAAACGGACAAACATTTTTTTAAAAGTATTTGGGAGACGAATAAGTACGGTGCAAAAACTCTCTGAAAACAGACCGGCAACCAATCGCGTATGCGTGGCAGCGCGAAAGGACTTCGCCGAATGAAAGTATGTGTGATTCACCGACAGCAGTCCGCCGTTTATTTGTGAGTTGTAAGGTTAAAATCGTAAACAATGGCACAAAAATGTCGCGTTTTGAGTCTGAAAGATAATATTGTGGAAGTTTGTAATTTGATAACAACGATTTGGGCTAGTTCATTAACATTGATAGCAATGTGCTATTATAAGATGATAGTGACCCCATTCCTACCGATTATGTAGTCCAAGCTGAAACCACATCACTATCTGATGACTCTGATGAAGAAGTTGAATGCAGTAATCAAACAAATGTCACCAATTATCAACAAGCCATTAGTATGGTAAAGGAATTATAAGAGTATGCAAAGAATAGAGGTGACTCTACAGCAATGGAATTGTTATCAGACTTGGAATTGCATTTTCTAGATTGCAAGTATAAAACGCAAACATGTCAAATTACGTTATTAGATTTTTTTAGTACTACATCCTAACTAAAACTAGTGTATTTTTGTTATACTTTTTTGTTATACGTTTACTTGTACATACATATACATAGTAATAATTTTGCATTTACATATTACCTAATAACAAATTTCCCATAGGCGGACACATTTAAACGTTATCGTAGGTGTCCTCCTAAGAGAGGTTTCACTGTAATTTGAGAGATAATTTTTGATTCCATGGGAATTCGATCACAGGATAGAATATTAACTGTAGAATATCTCATAAAAATATGAAACTTGCTGAAACGAGATAAGTAATCGCTTCAAACGAAAAATATCGCATGACCTAAAGTAAAGTTAACCCCGTTGTGTCGCCGATTTTTAGGGATCCGTCTGCTGTTCAAATTCAAGTGCGAAAATTGACCCGTCTCGATCCCCCGACATGGTGCACGAACGGGTGTATCGAATTTTTAGGCCGTATTAAAAACCGTCTAGAGATTCCTTACAACTGATAAAACATGTGTAAGGACAACTATTGTTCACAGCTAAACGACTATGTAGAGAATGGCCCCGAAACCAGTCGAGCGATGCCTTCTTTTTTGTCCTCGGTTTTTTTTCCTATCTTGTTAACCACCGAAGATTTAATTCTTCTTTAACGAGGAGAGTTAATAAAGTGTAACAAAATACCCTATTAGGAGGCTTTCTTGCCGGAGAATAAGCACTCTATGCTCACAGTACTCATTGTTCTAATGTAAGGACTTGCGCTTTAACGATACTCATAGTTATACAGGGTGTTATGGAAATGGGTGTTCCAGAGAAAGCCTACATACTTTTTTTTTAATTGTCTGTCTTAGCTAAAAACCCATAACCTTACCCCCTTTGATTTATTTATACCGGGTGTCCCAGAATATGTGGACAATCTTCCGGATTCAGATAGAACACTTGAAAATAATAGGGGAGGTTCCTATAAATTTCTCTTCCTACGGCCTCCCCTACGGAGTTACGGACCCATAACGGGCCTCCCAAGAAATCGTTGTTTTTTAAATAATTTTTAAAGTACTAGGTGTCATTTAATTATTTTTTAGTATAATGGTTACTAGATGAGTCTCCTTAAAATTCGCCCTTTTAAGCGCATTTGGCTTATTTAGTTTGCCAGGGACGGACTAGACGTAACACAGAAATGTTTTTTTTACACCCTGTATGATGAAGGAACGACAATAATATTTTTGGATACTCTAAACCTTAAGCTGAAAAAAACGTACTCTTGATCAATGTCGATAAAATGAACTGCTTCCGAAAAAAAAGATATTTTTGTTCAATATGATTTATGTTCAGTATACGTAAATTCCATTACTAAGTTAGTAACTAATATGACAAAGGAGAAAAACCGCAAATTTCAAGACACTACCATAAACTGACACTGGCAAAAATATTCTTATTTAAATCGGTACATGTGAAAAAATCCATAGCAACAACGAGGGAATTTTATGAACATAAAACAACAACCAATACTGAACAAAAATATATTTTTTTCGAAAACAGTTCATTTTATCGACATTGATCAAGAGTACCTTTTTTCAGCTTAAGGTTTAGAGTATCCAAAAATATTATTGTCGTCCCTTCATCATACAGGGTGTAAAAAAACATTTTTGTGTTACGTCTAGTCCGTCCCTGGCAAACTAAATAAGCCTGTGTATGTATTTAAAAGGGTGAATTTTAAGGAGACTCGTCTAGTAACCATTATACTAAAGAATTATTAAATTACACGTAGATAGTACTTAAAAAATTATTTAAAAAATAACGTTTTCCGGGGACGTCCGTTATGGGCCTGTATCTCCTTAGGGGAGGCCTTAGGAAACAAAATTTATAGGTACTTCTCCTGTTATTTTTAAGTGTTCTATCTGAACCCGGGAGATTGCCCACATATTCTGAGACACCCTGTATAGTGTCAAAAGTTATTGAGCTGTATACAACTTTTTGCCCCGGAAAAGTACAACAAGTTTCTGGCGATTGCTACAACGTGGTTACAAAAAAAAAATTATAAAATGTATTGATAAACTAAATTTTTTGGAACCGACAACAAATTTATATAAACCAAGAGGATATCTAGATCTGAATAGTTTATATAAATTAAAAATCAGTATACTAATTCATGCAATTAATAATCAACATAAAAAATCTTGTATACAATTTGTAAAATTAACTGATATACACAATCATAATACCAGAATTATTGACCATTTAAAAAAAACCAAGTTAAAAGTAGAATAGGGATGAAATCTATTTTATTTGATGGGCTAAATATTTATAATACATTACCTAAACTATTAAAAAAAAAATTAATTTAAAATTGTTTTTAAAAAATGCAAAGAAATTTTTTCTGGAAAACATATCCCTGTAATGGACTAAAATAGCTCGTTGGGAATAAACATTATTATTATTATTAATACATATTTCTACCCAGATTGACGCCCAGCAGAATTAGATGAAGTCAGTGGAATTATTGTGTGTCCTGCGATGTTAACCTTTTAGATTGAATTTTATTTTAATAGAGATAGATAAACACCTGTCGATGTCAATTTTTCTCAGTTGTAAATAATAGCGTAAAACGACTTTAAATACGTATTTAATTTGAAGCGTAATGTAACACGGGATTACGGCACTTGACAAAACGTTAAAAGCATCATCGACCAGAAGAAATATGGCGGCGATAAATTTCGCGGGGCACAATAAAGATGGTGGGCAGACGGGTCGGCCGTGGCTGGTGCTTCGAAACCGGGCATAAATACTTAATTTGACGATAGTTATTAAGACCCCTTGGAAGCTGCCCATTAGGAATCAGCAGGTTACCAGGGGCGTACGATATCGACGAGATTTATTGTTATTTATTAGTTATTTGGAAGAAAGGAGGATTTATTAGTAGGGACACGGTTTAATAACCGGCATAGTCGTATAGAGACATTATACATTTATTTGTCACGGCTCATAATGCGTATAATATGCGAAAGTATAGGTAAGAATAAGAATATAAATAAGAGAAATTGTTTGACTCATTAATTTACCTTCCTGGAAGGAGGACTTTTATTACAATTGCACCCGGAAAAAAAGGCTATAGTCATTTCTAAGGATATTTCAATTATACAGGGAAACTCGTAACAGAATAATATCATAACAACATTTTCGAGTATGATGTGGTAGACTATGAGTTCTTTTAATAGGAACAACCCTTAAAAGTTTATTTCTCAAGCCAGTGGCGTGATTACAGCTACCCCTCAATATAATTTTAACTAAAAAATGTTAAGCCACTGATATTGCGAAATAATTATTTTATTATTAATTATCATTCAAATGTAAACTACTCCTCTTAGATCTTCCTCTTAAAACTTACCATTTGGAAGAAAATAACATGATATACAATTTATGGAAATCTTTATTAAGCAAGGATGGATTAAATAAAATCATGTTATTTATTATCCTAAGTAAACGTTTGGAATATTTTTTTATGAAGGTTTCTTCTTATTATCTAGTGTTTAGCACTTAAATAAATAGCTGTAGCTGGGCCTACGCCACTGGCTTAAAATTAAACAAAAAAAATTATGGAAAAAATTTATAGTTTTATATTAATATTATTTAACAGTCTATACCAAAATTTAGTTTAATATTTTTCTACACGACGAACCACTGCCGCCCATCCATATGTGGTTAAGCTTAGTACTCCTCGAACTGGAGGACTACATCCTTGTGGAACGACCTTCCCGATGTCGTTTTTCCCAACGAATATAACCTCCAACGATTCAAAACCAACATGACTCGCTTTTTGCGCACACGCACCACTCCCAGAGTGCCCTAAAGGATTTTTCCTATAGTGCTTGTGTTTGAACATAAAAAAAAACAACTATGTTTACTATAATAATTAAAACTGGTTCCAAGATTTTTGATAGAAACAAAAAAATCTTTAACAACCTGTATATCAAACAAAGGATTTTAGGGCATATACAGGGTGTTATAGAAATGACTTATTATATTTAAACCGGCAAATCCTGAGATGAAAATAAGTTGAAGAAAAATATCCTTAAATGGCGCTTTGAATTATTGTACGAGATATACACTTTATATGAAATCTGAAAAATTACGTGGCCGCTACTGAGGACGTTCGCAATCAATAGTTTATTGAGGCGGTGTTGTCATATATTGCAACACAGAATTGTAAACGAACGTGGTCAGTTTTTAACAACAAGACGTCTTTGACCCGCGTTATCACTTCTTTTTAGAAAAAAATGTTACAATTTTAAGGTACATACTCTCTTACCTTCGACCTTATAATCCGTTTTATAATTTAATTCCATAAAAAAATAAACACAAAAGTATGTTTTGCAACAGAACCAACAATAGGTAACACAGTATTTCTTATTATGAATTAATTCACAACCGAAAAAATCGGGTAACGCTACAACTAACACAACGTTTAAAATTCGTATACATCAAACACGTGGAACCCTCGACAGCGTCATTCCACTCCCGAGTCTCGAAACATACAGACGCAACGATAGTCGCGCGCGGCAGGTATCAAAGCAAGGGCGAAACATGCGATGGGATCTGACAACACTGTTAGTATACTCTAGTGACCCACATTGTTGCTAACTGAATCCAGATGGAACGGCGCGACAGTATGTGGGTAAAAACGGTTTTTACCTTAGTATTTAGATATTCGATTGAAAAGAAAGTATGTAGACTTTTTTAAATATAATAAGTCATTTCCATAACACCCTGTATAGTGAGTATGAACTTTTCACCCATTAAAATAAGTAGATATTATTAAGTAACACCCTGTAAAATCTCACGTTAAATTTCCCTGTAATGGGCTTTAAGCGCTCGTTTACGAATTACATTTCAGTTAATAACTCTAGAAACAATATGTATTTTCTCTCTCTACGTTTTCTTAAGCATAACTTAAAATATAATTAATGCTAAAATTAGTTTATTTGCAGTTGGCCTTATTTTTACTGTAGATCAGTCCACCGTACTATCCAGCCAGCACCTATCCATTTTCTTTTTTAAAGGCATCGGCGGCTTCAGCTCTTTCAAGTTGGTCGCAAAATATAATATAACTTAAGAGAGAATTGTTAATTCCATAGGACTGACCTTGCCCTCTTAATTCCGCCCAGAGCGACGAATAGCAGAAATACACGACGAACCACTGCCGCCCATCCATATGTTGTTAAGCTTAGTACTCCTCGAACTTCACTATTTAAGAATTCTTTCATCTGGAGGACTTCATCCTTGTGGAACGACCTTCCCGAGGTGGTTTTTCCCAACGAATATAACCTCCAACGATTCAAAACCAACGTGAATCGCTTTTTGCGCACACGCACCTCTCCCAGAGTGTCCTAAAGGATTGTTTCTATAGTGCTTGTGTTTGATCATAAAAAAAAAAAAAAAAAAAAAAAAAAACTCGATCACAGAATAGAATACCAACTTATTTGATACAGATATGCGTGGTCCATCTTTTTAGTTTAACCATTATTGCTTGCAAGACTTACCCGATCTCAATGCCATTACCATTGGAATTCTCAAGGTTTATGCTATCGCACGAGGATAATGTATCCGTGTTCAAACCCTGTTCCCCGCCTCTGCACGTAATAAACCCCCAATAATAATCGAATAATAGTTGCCATCTTCTTCTTGTGACGGTTCGCGCGTGGGCGACAATATCCTAAATTCAAATCATTTTCCGTTTTACCAGAGCCGTGTTTTATGTAACCACATTCCAAATGGGGTAACCATGATACGATGTTACTTGTAACGCGGGCCTCATTACAAAGAGATGATTGTAACTTATTATTGACAGGTGGAAATATAAAATCCCCCGTAAATTTTCGCTTACGTACGCGTTCCGAGCGGGAACAGAACGAGGAAAAAACAACGAAACGTAAAGCAAGTTTGTAATGGGTTTGTATTTATGATGGCGCATTTCTGGGTTCTCTGTTTTTTTTTTTTAACGCACTGATTGGTTCGATATATGACCGAATTGGAAAATCTTTAGATGCCTGGACATCTATGTTACTATTACTATATTCCTAGTGCTTTATTCTATATTATGAACTAAACTGCTGGCCATTTGCTTTCGAGCAAGAAAAATTTCGCCTAAATTTAAAAGTTAATATTTTCTGAACCAGATATGACATCGATCTCCGGTTTTTAATGGTTGATAGATTTGTCCGTTAGGAAACAATTGCCAAAATTGGATTGTCTTAAACTGTCAGAAAATTTTATATACAGGGTGTTAAAGAGGACGATGATTTTTGCTCCAATTTCAATAGCATGTAACTTTCACAATAATATTTTTAAATTTTATCACTGTACGTCAATTGAATCACTGGTTCATAGCAAAGAAAGTAATCTGTCAAATTTTTTATATCTGCTATATTTTAAGAGATACCGATTTTTTTGAAAAACTTTGCTTTTTTAAACTTTTTGTTAACTAGATCCCACTGTGCGTTGTATCGTGCAAACTTTGCAAGTGATTATTATACCTTATGAAAAGCTTGTTTATGTTCAGTAACAACAATTATTGTACCTAAATGTTGTGATGTACAGTGGCGTACTTATAATCACTTATATGTCCATGCTTTATGAGTATCTCACAATTTTTTGTATTGGAAAGTACTCGCCACTAGATTAGGCAAGTTTTTTCCATACCCTTCCATTAAGCTAACAAGAAATAATGCCAAAATTGACCCAAATGTAAATAAATTCAAGATAACTTGTTTTACTCACTCATTATAGGTTTCATAAAATATAATCATTAAATATGTTTTATCATATTTGACATCCTATACTAAAACAAAAGCTTCATTACTTTAATTTTATTTCTTAGGCAGTTCCTCTCTTCGTAGCGCCGTTAAAACGCACAGAAATGTGTCTTTACAGTGGCGAGAAACGCGGGGAGGAAATTTTGTGTTTGTTTATTATACTGGCGTTGGCGTTTTGCTAATACAGTGAAACCTCTCCTAACGGACACCTCCAATAAGCGGACATCTCTATTAAGCGGATATTTTTTCATAGTCCGGAACTAGGTATATGAAATTCCATGAAAATCAACGTCTCTCTTGCGGAGTCTCCTTTGGGCGGACGCGGACAGGCTGTTTTCATACAAAGAGTGCGAAAACCCTCCTTTAAACGGACAAAAACGTTTTAAAAGTATTTGGGAGACGAATAAGTACGGTGCAAAAACTCTCTGAAGACAGACCGGCAACCAATCGCGTATGCGTGGCAGCGCGAAAGGACTTCGCGAAATGAAAGTATGTGTGATTCCCCGACAGCAGTCCGCCGTTTATTTGTGAGTTGTAACGTTAAAAACATACACAATGGCACAAAAATGTCGCGTTTTGAGTCTGAAATAGAATATTGATGTTGTGGAAGTTTGTAATTTGATAACAATGATTTGGGCGAGTTCATTAACATTGATAGCAATGTGCTATTAGAAGATGATATAGTGGCCCCATTCCTATCGATTATGTAGTCCAAACTGAAACCACATCACTATCTGACGACTCTGATGAAGAAGTTGAATGCAGTAATCAAACAAATGTCACCAATTATCAACAAGCCATTAGTATGGTAAAGAAATTATAAGAGTGTGCAAAGAATACAGGTGACTTTACAGCAATGGAATTGTTATCAGACTTGGAATTACATTTTCTAGATTGCAAGTATAAAACGCAAACACGTCAAACTACGTAATTAGATTTTTTTAGTACTACATCCTAACTAAAACTAGTGTATTTTTGTTATGTTATGTTTATTTGTACATACATATACATAGTAATAATTTTGCATTTACATATTACCTAATAACAAATTTCCCATGGCCGGACACCTCTATTAGGCGGACACATTTAGACGGTCCCGTAGGTGTCCGCCGCCTAAGACAGGTTTCACTGTATTTTTTTTCTATCAATTACGTGATGAATCAGACAATAATTAGAAATAAATATTTGAAGAAGCAAGATAAATCGTGGAAAATATTTATAACGTATGTAAACAAGAGGAGACTAATAATTAAATAATAATGCTCGTCAGAAGGACATTAAAAAAATAAAACAATAGTTTTGAAATTTCAGGAAGAATCCCACTGCGGAATCAACATAGTACCAATTTTATTTTCCAGTTAATAAATTATTGTTGTGAGCACGCCCATGGTAAGACGCTTTTTATACATTCTTCTTCGCTCTTCATACGAAAACTGGATAAACAATATTTGTAATCAGGATATGACGTTCCTGGTAGTGGGCGCGTCATTACGACAAAACTATAATAACTACATTCGGTCACGTTCCTGTTAAAAAAGAAATCAAGAAATATATTTTCCGAAATCTTCAATTGCTTTTTAAATTCCAATTTACAGCGATTACGCTCGCATTTCGACTGACAAGTATTAAGATGTTGACGACCGACATACGTTGAATTTACATTGTATCAACACACCCACCGATCTTCACCGACTGTTTTAATTGGAAGATGGAAGAATCTAGCGGTAACCGCCGCCGTCGTCGTTAAAATAAAATACTGTTTATGTTCATTTTAAAGAACTTTATATCGATATAATATACAGTTACCGGTTGAAAGACGTTTGGAGGAATGTAAATTAGTAATGTCCGAGTCCTGTAATAGACCGTACGTAATAAATTATTATTAAAGATGTAGAACGTTGGATTTATTCTTGTCTCGTCTTAATACAAGGGAAAAAACACTATAGTAAAATTATTATAGTAAAGATTTTATTATACGATTTCCTATTAAATACAGGGTGTTCCTTAATGACATGCTAATATTTCAGGGTGTGATTCCTTAGGTCATTCTATAAAGAAAAGTTCATATGAACATATGTCCGCAACGGCTTAAATTTTTTGTTACAGGGTGTTGAATTTTTACTTTTTTAAATGGTTATTTTTTAATATCTCCGAATGTACTTTAAATATTATTTTCAATTTTGGTATGTGTTCATAGAATATAGAACCACAAATTTTAGTTGGAAAAGTTATTCAATTGTTCCACCAGTGGCGTCCCTGCAAACATGTCCTCCGATATTTTTTACAAAAAAGATGGTACGCCACTGACATTTTTCCATGTGCATGTTTCTGATTAGTCTGGTGAATTCTACATGAAAACGGTCTCTCGAGTTTTTCTCGTCAGACGCACCGTTCTTGATTAAAACCACTAAATTCATATTGAATCACATTATTATTAACATTGATAAAATAATTAATGATAAATTTTGTTTCATAAAAATTGTTCGAGTGGGCAATTTGATGCGAAGACGGGCGGAAGCATGCCTTTGAAGTGAAGGTGGCTATTTCCAGCAATTTTTATGGAACAAAATTTATCATTAATTATTTTATCAATGTTAATAAAAATAATGAGTTTCAATATTAAAAAAAACTCAAGAGGCCGTTTTCATGTAGAATTGACCAGGCTAATCAGAAGAAATATCCACATGGAAAAATGTCAGTGCCGTACCATCTTTTTTGTAAAAAATATCACAGGACATGTTTGCAGGGACGCCACTGGTGAAACAATTGAATAACTTTTCTAACTAAAATTTGTGATTCCATATCCTATTAACACATACCAAAATTGAAAATAATATCTAAAGTACTTTCGGAGATATTAAAGAATAAGAATTCAATACCCTGTAGCAAAAAAATTAAGCCGTTGCGGACATATTATGTTCATATGAACTTTTCTTTATAAAATAACCTAAGGAATCACACCCTGAAATATTAGCACGTCATTAAGGAACACCCTGTATAGTGTTATTTACATTTTTCATTAATAATCCGTACCAAAATAATATTGTACTCATAATTTAAAAAAAATATAGATAAAGCCGTATTACAGTCGGCAATTATTCTTTTGCCCCTGCAATGGCAATTATAATTGCACGTATTCATGCGCACTAAACTGTTCTCGATCAGCTGGCGCATTGCCAACAGCCAGAACAGCAGTTGGTACTAAAGAACGTGAACTGCTAATTTAAGTACCAGTTAGTTTAAATAGCCGTTAGCAGTTCATAGCTGGTTCGACCATAATAATAAACAGTTAAAAATAACAGATTAATTCATCTCTACCCCAGACTTGCTGCGGCAATGGCAATTGAAATGGCGAATGATTCCGTGCAATTATAAATGCCATTGCAGACGCAAGAGAAAAAAATTGCCGACTCTGATACGGCTTTTAGTGGTAAAATTGGAATTCTGGGACACTTAAGATCAAGAAAAAAGATCAACATAGTCGGCACCCGTACAGAAGCTTCATTGGAGGCAATTCTGAACCTCTTAAGGAAATTTTCACAGATGCGTCGACGGACCCGAATACTAATCAGGCAGAAATAGGAATATTTAGTCCTGATTCAAGAGTGGAAATTTTTAACAAATTGGCTAACAACGCCAAATATCTAGCAGAGATCCTGGCAATCAAGGAAGCAGTAGAGACATGCAGTCAGATAAATAATAACCTGGTCGTAGTGTCAGACTCCAAGAGTGGTTTGTAGAAGCTGGAGAGGACAAGTATCTGTGCGAGTAGTGACTATAGTACACTTGCCGCCAAAAAGAAAACTTATTGACTAAGAACAATGGAGGTAATATTAAATTTGTATGGATCTCAAGTCATTCCGGCATCATGCGTAATGAGAAGGCTGATGAACTTGCTCAGACTGGAAGAAACGATGGTATACTAATCAGTACCATACGGATTTTATAAAGAAAATGAAAGACTTAATATGGAACACCTATAGGAGAATGGGTGGATATAAAGGAATTGAATACTTCAAAATTCAGACAGAACCACACAAAACACCATTATTTCAGAAACTCAAATACTACAAAAGAAAGTTTATATCCACGTTATGCCGAATGAGATCAACAGACAGTCCCACGGCTGCCCATCTATCTAAAATAAAACTAAAAGATAGTCCTAACCGCACATGCGGGGAGGTGGAAGATCTAAACCATAAGCTACTAGGATGTAACCGGGAGCAAGCTCCAGAGAAAATTTATGACTACTTCTCACGAAGAATGAATGCAACGCTTAATATAGTGAATATTATTGGAAATCCCACAAGTGACAATGCCGTCATGTTATGCAAAATTATAGACAAATTAGAAATGAAAATCTGCACGATGCATGGAAGAACCAGTAAGAAGATATATTCGGAGGATTGGTAGAGACATAAAGCTCGACGCATGGATAGTGTGCGCCGATCCTCGACAGTAAACCTACAATAAATAAGGAAATATTTGGCTGGATGCTGGAAAACAGGAGGTCATTGGAATTTCGAACAGAACAGAATGCAATTATGCACTCATGGAATGATAATTTGGAATTTACAACTCTTATTACTTAATGTACTATTAAATTTTACAACGAATTAATTAAAACAAGAACCTATTAAGCATTAAATAGAGTCATGCCGCAATAAAAACACTATTGTCTTTTGCAAAAAGCATATCAAGTGTTATAGCTTGTTATTTTATTTCTTTTGCATCACTTCTCGGTACGATCTCGCGAAGTAATTAAAGTATGACCAGACAAAAGCTTCTGACTTAATGGTAATTCTCGGCCGAACCCATGGACACATTTGCAACTCGCCTACTCGTTCACTAGGGGGATGGGGGGAGGAGGCACAAAGACAAGCCAACAACGGAGAAAATATACCGAATGTCAAAAAGTTAATGTGCGTTTTGTTATTTAAGCGACACAATAACGCAACGGAGCTAAGGCCTGGTGATATCAAATGCGATCACTATCTTTTCGAGCATTGGAAGAATTAAGGTTGGTGTTTGAGATAAATAAATATATTAATGTTGATTGGTTGCAGAACGATTTTGAACAATAATTAAGTAGCAAGACAACTTTGATTGTTCATTGATATTAATGACATCGGCAAAAAATATTCAACAAGAATAAGTCGTGCTTGGTTCCAAAAAAACGATTCCTTGGGATTTTGACTAGTCGTATGTTCCCGACTTTTTTTTATGATCAAACACCATGACACTAGAGGAAAAACCCTCTGGCACTCTGGGATTGGTGCGTGTGCGAATAGTCACGTTGGTGTTAAATCGTTGGACGTTATATTCGTTGAGAAGCACCTGCAAGTCATTCTACAAGGAGGACGTTCCACAGATTCCACGAATTCTTAAATAATGAAGTTCGAGGAGAATTAAGTTGAACCACATATGGATGGGCGGCAATAGTTCAGCCCTAGAAAGGGAATGGCTGTGAAAGAGGGTCAAATCACCAACCCTTCTTCGATGTTCTAGACTGTCGAGGTCAGCTTGTGGTCTCCGATCAGATTCTCCTTTAATTCCTTAATTAACTAAAGGTAATTAATTAGGCATGGCATGGTGTCCTAGAATTACTTTTGTACCAATGTAGTTAGATTCTAAAAGAAGGGGTTCGTGGTCAAAAAGGTTTGAAGAACGCTGCTCTAGAAGATGCCGTATTTGCCCATTCAACAGCTCCCTTATCGAACAATCTAAACCTTTGTAAAAATAATTTGTCATCCCAATACTCACTATGGTCAGTTCTTTCGCGATATAGTTGAGGCCTTCTTTCAACATACTATGTTCAAGACGTCTTCCTCTTCATTGCTGATAATTTAATATATATCGCAAATATCGTCTAGAAACTAATCAGAAAATCACCTATTTTAAGGTTATGACCATGTTGACAAATTCGTAGTTAAACCATGGATTACAATATAATAGTACAATCTCGAACCCCATACATGAATAGACCTGAAATAATAGCCTACACTGAACTTTTTTTTTCATGAACACAAGCACTATAGGAAAAGTCCTTGAGGGCACTCTGCGAGTGATGCGTGTGCGCAGAAAGCGATTCACGTTGGTTTTGAATCGTTGGAGGTTATATTCGTTGGGAAAAACGACCTCGGGATGGTCGTTCCATAAGGATGAAGTGCTCCAGATGAAAGAATTCTTAAATAATGAAGTTCGAGGAGTCTAAGCTTAACCATATATGGATGGGCGGCAGTGGTTCGTCGTGTATTTCTGCTATTCGTCGCTCTGGGCGGAATTAAGAGGGCAAGGTCAGCCGAGTACCTTCCATGAAAATATCTGTAAAAGAGAGTCAAATCCCCAACCTGTCTTCGATGTTCTAGGCTGTCGAGGTTCTTCGTCACCTCGCACTACGACCCTGTTAGAAATGCATCCGCCAGCATAGGAAGTTTTTTCGCCGATTGACCAACAGCAATAAGTTTATGCATCGAACACTTCGCTATCACACGTTGATGTTTGATTATATTCTCCTGAAGTGGTGAAATGAATAGAGTATCATCACCTCATCCACAGGTTAGGGTTAAACTAAGGTTTAGACAGTTTGGAGGTAACCATAGATTGTAATATATTTTGGTTTATAGTTAACTTTACATTCTAAAAGCGGCCCTTACTGGCCTATTGCCTATTAAAGATTTCATGACAATCGGCCAACCTTAATAGCGCAAGAGATAAGTGTTGTGGCTTTTAAGACTTAAGGCAGAGTGGGCGGTTTTATGCATTTCTGCCGCTTGGGAACGAACGGTATGAGTAAGTGCTCAGTCATTACATTAGCTCATACTCATGCCGTGCAGGCAGATATTGCCTAGTACTAATACGTTGGGAAAAAATCATGTGCATGATGACGTAGCATAACACATTAGAAATTACTAGCGAGGGTGTGGCCCGATTGGGAACCATATACTTATCTGTTCGTATTACGAGGTTTCCTGCTTGCAGTTTCGAGAAACTGTTTTGTAATAATATCATAATCTAATATCAGTTTTGTTATTATTGTATTACATAATTTGGTTGCAGATGGCCTGTGTAGACTGAAATTTCAGTTCTTATCAATCCATTTTTTCAATAAAAATAATTATTAAAAAAAGATAATAATGTAATGGAAATTAGAAATTTCGGTTCATAAAAAAACTATAATTTGTATTCGGAAAATTCTTTTGTCAAAAGTTGTTTAGAATTAAGAATATTGGAAAGTAAATACGGGGTGTTATGGAAATGACTTTATTATATATTATATTTAAACCGGCAAATCCTGAGATGAAAATATATTGAAGAAAAATAACCATAAATGGCGCTTTGAATTATTAAGAAATACACTTTATACAGGGTGATTCACGACGAGCGTGCATTAGAACTTTATGGAGAACTACCGAAACTTTGGGGATTTGGGTTTATCGATATGCTCTTTTTAACTAAAATATTGACATGTTCCTGTCATTTCCGGTTATACCGGAAGTAGCTGCCAACTTTCGTTTTTTAAATACGACATGGTAATTTTTATTACATTTTTCGATTAAGCATTAAATACTAAGCACATTTTATAGAAAATGATTTTGTCAGACTCTATTAGTTTTTGAGATATCTGGACTTTTTGTAATTATTTGGCAAATGCATGACGATGAAATAATCCATATAATTTTTTACCTTAGCGCTTGGACTAAAAATTTTTTCTCACCGAATAGCTAGAAGATCATCAAGTCTCTAAAACATTTCAAATTCGGCATAAAATGTACAGGGTGGTCACAATTCAAGCCTCATTGTGAAAGAAGTCAACCATTAAAAACTTTCTTATTTTAAATGGAACACCCTGTATATTTTTATTTATTTTGATGGCAAATTAGTTGTTCTTTATAAATAGTATTTACTGTCCTATACCTATATCAAAGCGATTTCTAAAAAAATCCAATTTTATTCCGAAAATACTATTTGTTCAAGTGTGCTATGAAAACAATTGTACTTAGGGGCTGTATACTGATGTCTATACGGAGGAAAAGTGATTGGTATCAAAACGATGGGGCTCCAGCACACAACGCCCAAGTTGTTAAGACTGCCCTAAACAGACTTTTTCATGACCAGTTGATCGCAAACCAAGGTCCCTTCCATTGGCCAGCTCGTTCGCCAGGCTTAACTCCACTGGACTTTTCATCTGGGGAACCATTAAAGATAAAGTTTACGCGCGTTCCATCACCACGAAGGAAAATCTAATTGAAAGGGTGAAGGCAGCATTTCAATCTCTCACAAGAAATTAGGAATGCTACAAGAAATAACATGATGAAAAGAATACATAAATGCTTGGAAGTAAATGGCAATCATTTCGAACATATTTTAAAAATATAATCAAAAGATATTAGGTATAATTTTCAAACAAATTTTTAATTAAAGAATTTAAAGTTTATAAACTTGTTTCCTTGCTATTTTTAAAAAAATAATATTTAAACCATTAAATTTAAAACAATCAACTGCATTTTATTTATAAATTATTAAGAAACACTTTAGAATATTGTATTTTACAGCAATCAATCACTTTTCCTCCGTATAGACATCAGTATACAGCCTCTAAGTACAATTGTTTTCATAACACACTTGAACAAATAGTATTTTCGGAATAAAATTGGATTTTTTGAGAAAACGCTTTGATATAGGTATAGGACAGTAAATACTATTAATAAAGAACAACTAATTTGCCATCAAATTAAATAAAAATATACAGGGTGTTCCATTTAAAATAAGAAAGTTTTTAATGGTTGAATTCTTTCACAATGAGGCTTGAATTGTGACCACCCTGTACATTTTATGCCGAATTTGATATGTTTTTGAGACTTGATGATCTTCTAACTATTCGGTGAGAAAAAATTTTTAGTCCAAGCGTAAGGTAAAAAAATTATATGGATTATTTCATCGTCATGCATTTGCCAAATACTTACAAAAAGTCCAGATATCTCAAAAACTAATAGAGTCTGAGAAAAACATTTTCTATAAAATGTGCTTAATATTTAATGCTTAATCGAAAAATGTAATAAAAATTACCATGTTGTATTTAAAAAACGAAAGTTGGCAGCTACTTCCGGTATAACCGGAAATGACAGAAATATGTCAATATCTTAGTTAAAGAGAGCATATCGATAAACCCAAATCCCCAAAGTTTTAGGAACATATATTCAGTAGTTCTGCATAAAGTTCTAATGCACGCTCGTCGTGAATCACCCTGTATAAAAACTGAAAATTTACGTGGCCGCTACTGACCACGTTCACAATCAATAATTTACTGAGGCAATCGCAACTCTCAACTACTCGGATTGTAGACTGTGTTGTCATATTGCAACACAGAATTGTGAACGCACGTGTTCGTGACAACAAGACGTCTTTGACCCGGATTATCACTTCTTTTTTAAACTTTTTAGTATTTCAGTATTGTCTACACTAAAATTAAATTTTACACATAGAACAACTAATCATTTTTTTCCTGCAATGTGAAAAAGAAAAGAATGAAAATACATAAAGAAAATTTGACTCAGTTGGCCACGCACACTGTATATGTTTTGTCACATGCGTTTTAATGCGTATTTGATTATGTTCTAATTTATCACATCGCAAGTTTTATTTTATACCAGACAATACAGTACGCCACTGACTTTAACGTATGCGATTTTTTTATAGAACAGTTAAACAGTCAACATTTTTGGTAATTTACTTGTTCCTTATTCTAGATGTAAATATTTTTAAAAGGAAATAAAAATAAAATTCTGTCAATTTATTACAATTCTATAAATCTAGTACTTTTTAGTACTTTTAAGCAACAATCTAGTACTTTTTAGTACTTTTAAGCAACAATCTAGTTAGTACCCAACTAAAATAATTTCTGGCAACACTGCACAGAATTCCCATATAACAGAAAATATGTATGTCAGTTTTCAACATCTCAATTTCCGTCAGACATAAGGAAACCCTTTTATTTGTTTTTACGTGGCCGTAAATCCCCGCTATTATACCGTGGAAAGGTTTTTATTTGTTTTAATTGCGAATTAATTGCCTTGAAATCTTTATAATGCTTGCGTTACGTTACATTAAGAAATTCCCCATACTTTTTCTAAAGATTTATTTGAGTCTGGCCTAGATCGAAGCATTTAAATCTTATTGTTAGATAAACCTGGCATATACATAGATACATCAGGGGCCTTTTAGTATTGTTAGCCTATAATTTTATTTGAACTATTCCGTATGAAGAGCAAGGGGAGAAAAATATATGAAAAGCATGCATAGGTGTGTAAAGAATACTTTATTAAGGGGAAAATAAATAAAAAAATGTTGAAAATCTATTTAAGAAATGAAAAGTCTATGCTTGTCAGTTGGTATTAATATCAAATACCAGGTGGCCACTGTATTTTGTCGACTACCATCGATAGTACGGCGTTAAGTTAATGTCCTCTCTGATGATGGGTTTGTTCAGAGCCCAGAGCGGCGAATATCAGAAATACACGACGAACCACTGCCGCCCATCCATATGTGGTTAAGCTTAGTACTCCTCGAACTTCATTATTTAAGAATTCTTTTATCTGGAGGACTTCATCCTTATGGAACGACATCCCCGAGGTCGTGTTTCAAAACGAATATAACCTCCAACGATTCAAAACCAAGGTGAATCGCCTTTTGCGCACACGCACCACTCCCAGAGTGTCCTAAAGGATTTTTCCTATAGTGCTTGTGTTTGATCATAAAAAAAAAATTAGTGTTGTGATCGCTCGAGCGAAAAACCGCTGAGTACTCGATTATTGAAATAACCGACATCGCTCGATTATTAAAAAAAATGCTCGAGTTATAAATTCAAGCGAAAATCGTCGCTTGTCGACGTTCGAGATTGACGCTCAGAAGGCTGACACGACATACGTCTTTGTTAAAGGCACATAAACGAGAAGGTGCATACAAAAAAAAAGTACGCCAAATCCCTTAGTGGATTCATCGCGACATGGGTTTTGATTTGATTGGGACTGGCTAACCAACGGCGATTGTAAATTCTAAAAAAATTTAAGGATATTATTTTTTTTTTAAATCATAATCAACTGTTCTTCCTTAATACAAACTCTAGACTAAACATCTAGAACTTACAAAAACAACCCCTGGTGTTTTATCAACACATTCTTCTTTCAAGTGATTATTCGCTCGAGCGATTAACTCGATTATTACAATCGCTCGAGTATCAAGTACTCGATTATTAAAATCATCGGTTTTTTTCCAACACTACATAATATGCTACCGCTCGTCCCAATGGACAGGTGATAATTGAATATTTTTAGTTTTCCTTTCAAAATGAAATAAAAAAGTATGTGTTGTTTTTTTAAGTATGACTTAAGTATAATAAACAACATTGTCCTGGCCCTGTAAAAATAATTTTCTCACGGTGCGGTGCAAACCCGACGACAAAAAGATATCTTTATTTCGTATCATTCAGGTTATTATTAAACGTTATTTTTATTCCTTATTAAATCCATGTAAGTCTTAATAGTAGGATGATTGTAGGTGTTCGGCAACAAAAGGACTTTCCACAAAAGTCATTAATCTAAACAAAACAATCTTGATTTTCCAAATTAGATTGTTGTTTCTACTCCCTAATTTACTTCCATTTAATTCCGACAATAAATCCGAGATTATTATTTTATTATAGGTCTTAATTTGCGGCGGGTGTTTATATGGTTTAAATTACAATTTTATTTTGTTTTGTCCTAATTGGGGAAACAATTTGTCTTGAAATAATTATTTCCTCGTGTGTAGTGCATTTCGAAGGGAGTTTTTGCCCAACAACGTTATCCAGCGATTACACTTTAATGATGAAACGCAATTTAAGAACCCAAAATGCCGCAAGCGAAAATTATGGAAAGTTTAGGGAGTCGATATTAAATTATTTGAATGTCGCGGGGACAAGGTAGCTGACTGCTGCACGGAAAGAAAACTTGGTTAAATTTACTATAAACACAATAAAACTAATCATAATTTATGGCTCTATATGTGACTGGATAATTTTTATTTAGAAATGGCATTAAATATATCAAAATTTTAACCTAAATTTGTAGTAATAATTAGAAAATTATTTAGTAAATCATTTAGATGAAAAGTTCTTGTAAAATTTACGAAAATCTTTTGTAAAAATCCCACTGGCTTCATCTATTAATTTGCTGGGCGTCAATCTGGGAGAAAATATGGCTTGGCATAACCACGTTGTGGCAATCGCCAAGATAGCTTCTCAGAACCTCACACCTCAACAACTTTTGACACTATACAAAGCCCAGATTCGACCATCACTGGAGTACTGCTCTCATGTCTGGAGCTCTGCACCCAAACATACTCTTCGGCTACTGGATTCCATCGAAAGGAGGGCCATCCGTCTGATTGGAGATCATGAGCTGACGAAGAACCTCGACAGCCTAGAACATCGAAGACAGGTTGGGGATTTGACTCTGTTTTACAGATATTTTCATGGAAAGTGCTCGGCTGACCTTGCCCTCTTAATTCCGCCCAGAGCGGCGAATAGCAGAAATACAAGACGAACCACTGCTGCCCATCCATATGTGGTTAAGCTTAGTGCTCCTCGAACTTCATTATTTAAGAATTATTTCATCTGGAGGGCTTCATCCTTATGGAACGACCTTCCCGAGGTCGTTTTTCCCAACGAATATAACCGCCAACGATTCAAAACCAACGTGAATCGCTTTTTGCGCACACGCACTACTCCCAGAGTGCCCTAAAGGATTTTTCCAAATAGTGCTTGTGTTTGATCATAAAAAAAGAAAGTTAGATTCCCAAGCGGTCACCCATCCAAGTGGCAACCTCGCCTTGTGTCGCTTGACTTCTTCGATCGTATATTCGTATATAAGTTCTCTACGAATCATCTGTTACGAAGATTGAAGGTCCAGGAATTCGTTGCATCTGATTTAAGCCTTTTATTCTTGTAAAGAAGCATTTTTACATCACTTCGTTTAAACTTGGTCTAAAAATACTTAAAATTACAATAAAATCTTTACTGTAATAATTTTGCTATAGTGCTTTTTCCGTTCTTGATAGCACTAAATTATGTTATTATCAAGCTAGCAGACACACGACGGATTTTTACAGTTTTTTTCATGCCATAATTTTTGGCTATTTTATGGCTAATTTATTACCCTATTTTATTGCTTGCGGTTTTCTTCAAAAAACCCATGTGTCAGCTTGAGATCAAGCTAGCAGACGCGGCTCATTCTGTAGATGGAGCCCGAGATACAGAGTGGCCAACAAATAAATTAACCGGGAAAGTCCCGTCCCGAGATATTTGCAGGCACTCGATAAATTTGACCGCTTTTACATCAAACATTTAATGTTAAATCTGCAAAAACTCTTCGGCGCAAAGCCCTTTTTTGTCTTATATACAATACGCGTTTCGGTTAGTTGTCTCCGCCAGACATTTCTTTTAATTTTTATGTCTTTTTCCTTGTTATTTAATTTTATTGTATTCAGACATGCACCTGTCTCGAGGAAGTCTTAATTAGTCCTAACCGTAATGGGAAATGTGTAATTAAGAGATTTTGAATGAAATAAATATTTAATTATTTATTGAAGGCTTGTTATGGACGAAAAAATCGGTACGTCGTACGCGGAAAATTCAATTAGCCCGATGTTTCGTCCGCCACAAGTTTTCAACAACGTCGGTAACATAATAATTACATTCATAATTAGATCACATCACATCTATTAATTTGCTGGGCGTCAATCTGGGTGGAAATATGTCTTGGCATAACCACGTTGTGGCAATCGCCAAGATAGCTTCTCAGAAGCTTGGGGTACTCTTCCGAACCAGAAAGTTGTACACACCTCAACAACTTTTGACACTATACAAAGCCCAGATTCGACCATCACTAGAATACTGCTCTCATGTCTGGAGCACCCAAACATACTCTTCGGCTACTGGATTCCATCGAAAGGAGGGCCATTCGTCTGATTGGAGATCATGAGCTGACGAAGAACCTCGACAGCCTAGAACATCGAAGACAGGTTGGGGATTTGACTCTTTTACAGATATTTTCATGGAAAGTGCTCGGATGACCTTGCCCTCTTAATTCCGTCCAGAGCGACGAATATCAGAAATACACGACGAACCACTGCCGCCCATCCATATGTGGTTAAGCTTAGTACTCCTCGAACTTCACTATTTAAGAATTATTTCATCTGGAGGACTTCATCCTTATGGAACGACCTTCCCGAGGTCGTTTTCCCAACGAATATAACCTCCAACGATTCAAAACCAACGTGAATCGCTTTTTGCGCACCACTCCCAGAGTGCCCTAAAGGATTTTTCCTATAGTGCTTGTATTTGATCATAAAAAAAAATTAAAAAAAAAAGATTAAAAAAAAAACTTCTTATAATCACACGAGCACTCATTCTGGGTTGCGCGTGTGCGAATAAAGCGATTCACGTTGGTTTTGAATCGTTGGAGGTTATATTCGTTGGGGAACATGACCTCAGGAAGGAAGACCTCCTCCAGATGAATGATTTCTTAAACAGTGAAGTTCGAGCGGAATATGAATATGAATGAATGAACGTCGTGTGTTTCGGCGATTAGTCGCTCTAGGAGGATGAAACCGCCTCACACATAATATACCGCTGCATAGCGCTGTCTCGTAGAAGACAAAATATCTTCGGGAAGATACAACGTGGTGACAACCTCTCACATGACAAGCTTGGTAGAAGGTTACTGGACCTCATAGAAGGAACAAACATCTTCTAACAAGATCGGGGTACACTATTGTGTACGGCTTATTAGCCGGTAGACTGCAGTGATAGAAGTTCGGGGCCTTTAAACCGACCCCCGCCTTTAACCAACCAACCAAGCGACAAAACATCTGCCATGGAAGTATCAGTAAAAGTGAGCCAAATCACCAATCTGTCTTCGATGTTCTAGGCTGTCGAGGTCCTTGGTCAGCTCGGTGGTCTAAACATCTCGAAATTGAACCCTCGTGAGTTCGAAGTCCGATCAGTATGCAGCAGCATGATGTGGTTGAGGTGGAGAATGAATTACCTACATATGAGGCTATGAAAGCCAGAGTGGTCTAAGTCAAAAATTTGTTTTGAGATATTAAAGCTGGAAGTTAAACAAGGATACAAAAAAAACAAAAAAACAAATAGCAAATGGGATTAAAAGATTTTTCTTTGGAAAACCTAAACTTAGATCTTGTGATACTCGGTTTTTACACAATATATATTTTTGTCCTTTTTTTTGCATATTGTGTGACTTAGACCACTATGACTTTCATTGTTTTTGTTGTTAACATAATGTTTCTTAAAAAATATCTTCTCGTTATTCTTTATTGTTTTATTTTAAATCATCAAAATCTTAGATATTATAACTTATATTAATTATTTATTCATCATTATCGGATAAATAGTATTCTAGGGGACCAACGTCTTCTGAACGTTCTGGACTATTGCTATTTTCTCCATCAACCTTCAATGATCGAAAATAGTCTTGGTGGACAGGTGGTATAAACTGAAACAATTCCTCCATGTGTTTTTTCTTGCTCGTAGTTACCGGTAGGCTAGATTCATAAAGAAGGGGCAGGCCAATATTCTTGAAATCCGTCAATTTACCCTTCTTTTTTTGGAGACAAATCCATTATTTTGAAAGAAATGTGTTCGTTTAAGGTTTCTTTATAAAAAATGTTGTATGGTTGCCTCTTCTGAAAATGAAGCCACTGTATCTTCGGCCATGAGATTTGGTTATTGTCTGTGTTCTTCTTCCTGCGAGTAACTATTTTTTCTAAAGCTGAGGTAGAATAGAAATCAGTTCTATTCGTTTTATTAACGTCAAATGGCCTTTTGGTTTTGCATTGACAAACTTGACTCTATTTATTGCGTACTGCTCCACCATACCAAAGTCTCTATCAGTCGGTAAAAATAAATTACCGGAAACCATAAATTTGTGGTGTATGGTTTCTAAATTTAGTTGATTGTCAGCTAGTAATTTCAACCATAACAAGCATTGTTTGAAGCTTCGATTTTGCCCTCCAAAGGCGTCACTAAATGCGACTACATGCGTTGCTCCTGGAGCATGGTTCACAAGATGTTTGCAAATGTAAGATCCCATTTCCTGTGCTCCATGAGCTACTGCTTCGTCCCATACGTACATAAACGCTTTGTCTTCTTCATACAAATGATGTATTCTAAAGTTATAAACATACATATTCCGTTTATAGTAGGCAATAGAACAAGTCAGCATTGGGATCAAAAGTGAAGCCAATCAATATTCATTTTTTAGGAGGTAAACAAAGCAGCGTGTAACAGTCGACACGTAAATGTTTACCGCCATAATGGTCTAAGTCAGACTTGGCCCCACTATAGCGTTCATCGGTACATCTGAATGCGTTTTACAGTCATGTTAGTAGCGACATTTGTTACACAAAAATAAAATTTTTAACGATTTTTTCTAGTCCATCTCTGTATATATATTCCGTAATAAATCATATCTCTTACGTTTATAATTACCTTAAGAAAGAGATAAATATTCCGTGTTAAGACCAGACCTCTGGCGCTCGATTAAGGCTTTTAAAAACGAAGAATTAAAGAAAGAAAACAAAACAAATCGCCATTTATCTTCGTCACTGGCTAATGTGTCTTTCTAAATAGTTTTTACATTGGCCCTATTAAGGTAATAGAGCCGGCCATTTTAAAACAGATGAGATTTCCGCCGATCATGCGGTCCGGGTTTTGGTTGTGCATTTAATAATGGAGCTATTAATCATTCGGGGGGGGTTGTTAAGGACCCTCCGAGGATGGTTTTTAAATTTCCTAATGGTTTGAAATACAAACAATTCATTATTTTTATTTAGCGATAAAAATAATCCTTAGTGCAATAATGGTAGTCGGAAATGGTATATTACGTAATGGGTGTTGTAAATAGCATTTTACGCAAGATTGAAAATGTCACGGAGTCGCGTAAAGGCGAGTGCGTAATTCCATGAGTGCATAATTTTGTATTAAAATTCGAATTACGTAGCATACTTTTTTTTACATGTGCCCCGAAAGTGCCTCTTTTTATGCATGTTCTCTTCACCGAAAGTGGCTCTTTCCAGACCTCTCCGAGAGAGCGGGCGGGAAAGTATCGAAGCGGGCGGGAAATATTTTTCCCGTCCGCTTCGAATTTTAACTGATAAATAAATAAAACCAGATATGTCGGTGCGGGATTTGAACCCGCGACTCTCAGATCGCCAGGCGTACACTCTGCAACTAGGCCACCGAGCCATACATATCAACGATAATAAATATATATTTACATTCTCCATGCGAGAGTGTTTTCATGTCATGTAGACAGGAAAATTGTCTGAAGAATTTCTTTAGTTATTTGGCATCAAATCCTCGGAGCACTTGTAAAAAAAGGTACGGTACATATCTTGGGCCGTCGGAGGTTTTACGGACGTAAAAGCCTCTTTTCGGCCCTTAATACGTAATGTACTATTCTGCTATGTACGGAAGTTATTGTAGGCAATATACAGGGTGTTACAAATTCGGCATTCACAATTGCGATTTCAGAGACGGTAAGAGATACGAAATCGATTTTTATGTTTTCCTGACTTTGTTCGAAGAGATGTTCAAAAATAATTTTCACTTTCTCGTTGCTACTTTTTATTCTCCACAAGATGGCATCATCAGATCTGTCATGCGACGTTTCGTCTTGGGGTCACCATCATTAAATGATTTTTTTTTAACTACGGGCCTGGGTCTTTTTGTTTAAATTATGGAGGCGTACCGAAAAGTGGTATACAACACTTACTTTTTTTTTCGACGTTTTGTTCCCCCTAGTTCGATCCTGTAATTTACTTTTGTTTTCAATTTCGATATAATTCAAAATGTAAAACTCCATGCCTCTTTCAAAAGTCTTAAGAATGTGATGGCTTTAGAGTCCAATTTTATTTGTATTAATAAAATAAATTACTTGTACAGTGATACCTCGAGAAACGAGTTTAATTCGTTCCATAACCTTGCTCGTATGTCGATTTGCTCGTATCTTAAAGCATTTTTCCCCATTGCCATTAATCCGTTCCAGCCCCAAAAAGGCTACCCTCAATTCTTGTTGTTACGTGTTTTTGAATACGAAAAATGTATTTATAAATGACAAATATTGTACAAAAACATAATAAAAGAGAATATTATGTAAGGCAAAAAAAACTGGTTTTATAAAGTTTACATACATATTTATAATTTGGTCACTGGATTCAAGAAGAAAACTACCCAAGGAGGTTTGTTGCTTCCTCCCTTTCAGAATGCTGCGAAAATGAGTTAGGCAAGTGTCATTAAATTGTAATATAAGTATAACCACTAAGTATAACCACTAGTAGTCTGATTCCGAACGGATACTAGTCTGATTCCGAACGGATACTAGGTGAGGATGAAATAGTTAATTTTGTCAATTAACGATTTCATCCGTGTTATGCTTAGTGGACTGATTAAATAGCAATATTGTAACATCAAAGGTGAATGCTCGGAATACTTAGTTTTGGATGTATTGTAAAAAAAAACATGGATTATTAAAGAAAGAGTTTGAACGAGAACGTCCTTTTTATTTTAAATGAAGCTCCGAGACGATTAGTAATACCAAAGAGAAAGATTATTACAAAATAGCTCCGATGCACGATCAGTTGCAACTTGTGTGCAGCGTCGCAGCTGACCGACTGTGGTGCTATGAAATGACAATAACAATTAAAGACAGAAATAGCAATAATAATTTCAAAATCTTCCCTTTCTGCGAAACAAAGGGGCTTTGTATAGTGTCAAAAGTTGTTGAGGTCTGTAAAACTTTCTGGTTCGGAAGACCACACCAAGTTTCTGAGAAGCTATCTTGGCGTAGTTATGCCAAGACATATTTCCTCCGAAATTGACGCCCAGCAAATTAATAGATGAAGCCAGTCCTGGCATGACTATATCCGACTCTGTAATATTAATCTTTTTAGAGAAACCTGCTGCCTGGGTTTTCTGAGCGTTGAATTCGACTTGGTTACTGTCACCCCAAGCCAAAACATAAATCATTATTTTATTATTAAATTGGATACTTCCATTACATATTTTATGTGAAATGGAAAAATCCTAACCGCCAAACTGAAAAGCCCTAAATAATATGACGAATAAATATATGTTTATTCCCTAGGGAGCCAAGCCTGTGATTACCAGCTTAACTTTTTAATTGCACACTACTGTACAGTGTACGAGATGGATAAGTTGTCATTTCACTGTACGCCTGTGTTCTCTACCTCTACGTTTACTCCCGGTATTACGTTGTTAAAGTAAAAAGATGGACAAAAAGATGTCGTTCATTCAGTCACTGCGGGATTTCATTCCGGGCTTCTTTCTTTTGACACTGCCAGATTGATGAGCGCACTTTTTACTAAAACAGATCCTTGACGGTAAATTATGTACTGCAGTATTGCAAAACGTATGTACTCTACAGTAACGTGCGGGAAAGTTTACAGTGTTTTTATTAGTGATGTAGAAAACGACTATTCTAAATCCATATTCGGTTATTTTCGCGTAAATTCGCTACCGTTTTTCGCGAATAACTGATTCTAACGATTGAATTAGTGTTGTAATTTAATTTATTAAAAATATGTCAACACGCGATGAACCATCCATTTGGGCGTATATAGGATGGTGCATCGTTGAGCTGAACATAGGAAATCCAATGTATTTTTTGAGGTGAGATTGATGGTGGATGGCCTATTAGTCGTTTATGGAGAACTAGTCATCGGACCACTTTGAAAATTTTGCAGCTTATAGAAGCGGACATGATCTCTCTTTTAAAAATATTTTTAGTCATGCAGTGTTGCCGCTTCTACTTGAAAGTATTAGCGACTTTAATAATTTAAACGGAACACCCTGTGTATTAATTTTATTTTAGAATCCTTATTAATTTCGTAATAACTTTCCTTAATATTTTCCTATACCTATTTGTTATAGTTCTCGAGATAATAATTAATTTCACTTTTTTTTTTTCGGAAAACATGTCCTACAAAAAGTGATGATATTTTTAAACTATGACAAATTAAAGCACTGAAATTTGGTATGGAGTCAGGTTATATCCAGAGGTCTTTCACCCTCTTTCCAAATTAATTAATTAATTAATTATAATAGTACAGGGTGTTTCAAAATACAAATATTTTGTTGGTTTGGAATAATGGTAAATAGTACGGTTTTTAAATGAAATACCCTATTTTTATCTATTGTCCTAAAAGCTATTGAAATTGTCTATCTTCCCATGTATAATGTTACTATACTTATCTGACCAGTTTTTGACTTATGAGCATTTATTTAGCAAAATTAATTATTACAGATAACAATCACACTTTTGACCAATTTGGCAAGTAGCCTATGGAAATTGTTTTATAATGGTTGACATTTTGCAAAAAATATCTAACTACTTTTCAATAAATGTTCAATATGTTGGCCATCCACCATCAATCACCCTGTATTTTATAGAAAAACGGATTTATAACTTCTTGAGGAGGCTGACATGGTAAAACCATGTGCCGAGTTTGAATACGGTTTGGTGAACTAATCCTAAGCTATTTGAGCGATGGCAAAACCACGAAACTCTCATAGTTTAGGTAATCACCTTCAAATAATTTCTATGACGCTATTGCCAAAAATTGACGTCAAGCTGAACATAACGAATAATGAAAATATTGACATTGGCACTAATTTTCAATTTCAATGTCAAAATTTAATTTTCTGGTGTTTTTGTATGCTAATTTTTATTTGTATTAGTAAAATAAATTACTTGTACAGGGTGTCCCATTTTCGACACTTTTATAGGGTATCTCCGTTATTGTTAGTGCTATCAAAAAAATAATGTAGGTGTCGTGCTCTTTTTGGGTCAAACTTAAAATGGTAAAATCAAAATTTGAAAATTTTCGCTCGCTTGGGGGAAAGTCTAAAAATTGACAATATCAACATTACCCTATATTTTCTTAGTTAAAAGAGATACAGAAAAATGTTTTATACAGAATATTCTTTATATTGATTGTTAAATAATCTACCGTTTTCAGAATAATTATACGGGGTCAGGTAAAAAAGTTATCGGACCTAACCGCATTTTTTTAAATTGAACACCCTGTATATTTTAATTTAAGAAGATACTATTTTAATTTCTCCTTTCAAATATATAACACATCAGGCGATTTATTAAACTTTATTATTTTCAACCACAGTAGACCATGAAACAAAAGCTAATATCCTAGAAACAACTATGTTGACTATTAACATTTAACGTCAATTTCATTTTTAGACATTCATTTGTGAAAATAACCTATCAACATTTTGAAAAATTTGATATGATATTAGTTTGTATTGAAAGTGGAGAAAACGAAGAATGGCGCAAAATGTATATTTTGCTCGCTATCCGGAAAGACGGTAACCATTTAAAGACATATTCCGAACATTTGCCGTTATTTTTTTACCCTAATTTGAATCTTTTATTTCGTTTCAAAGTAATAAAGTTTAAATAAATCGCCTAGGAAACGAATATCATCCATAGTGTGTTATATATTTGAAAGGAGAATTTAAAATAGTATCTTTTTAGATTAAAATATACAGGGTCTTCCATTTAAAAAAATGAGATTAGGTCGGATAACTTTTTACCTAACCCCGTATACTTATTCGGAAAACGGCAGATTATTCAACAATCATTATAAAGAAACTACTGTATAAAACATTTTTCTGTATCTCTTTTAACTAAGAAAATATAGGGTAATTTTGAAATTGTCAATTTTTTTGATTTTCCCCCGTATCTCTTAAGCGAGCGAAAATTTTCAAATTTTGATTCTACCATTTTAAGTTTGACCCAAAAAGAGCACATGACATCTACATTACTTTTTTGATAGCACTAACATTAACGGAGATACCATATGTGTCGAAAATGGGACACCCTGTACAGCAATGCATGGATCCATCATGTACGTCAACTCCAGGTGATCGCTGCATGAAAACTCCGCTTAATTTTCTTTACAGGAATAAAAATGTATCGGTTCAGTTAAAACCTAATAGTGTAAGAAACGTGACGTATATTGCCGTGTGAACCCAACCTAATTCTTACCGTTACAGAGTTCGGGCCTCGGGTGGAAACGACGAGATAAAAACGTAAATGTTTTACTTTCAACATTCACCAAATGGCTGACAACAAATAGAAACATTTCTGCACGAAAAGAAAAATAATATTTTCTTGTCCGCTGACAAATTGACCGAGTACACCGAACCAAAATGTATTCCAGTAAATGGCCCTGTAAACATGAAAGTTTTTCATACGTTTCCCGTTGCAGTCAGTGAGAAATTGAGCGTGTCCGGGAGCGGGGCAAAAAATCGCTCCGGGTGACTCCGGAGTCAGAACCGAAATCACTCTCGAGCAGTGGCTTTGAGGGCGTTCCAGGACTAGTTTTTCATGCACGAGGGTTAGTTTTAGGAGGCAAAAAGCCCTGTAGTGATCTAGGGGAAAGTGTTTATAATTTAGTCGCTTTTAGTGGAGATTAACAGTTTTTTTCTGGGCCGGTCTTTAGCACGATAGCGTCAGAGGCGTCGTCGGGGCACTTTCCATAGCCATTATCCAAAGGTTAAAAATGTTTAAAAAATTCGAGCATATGTAAATTATTTTGGTTCGTTATTTTGAAGGTTAACAATTTTATTAAATATTTAAAACTATATACAGAAAAACACTATAGTAAAGATTTTATTATACACGGAAAGAAAAACCTAAAGTTAAATTTACTATAAAAATAATAAAACTAACCATAATATCTATAATGTCTAAATGGTCATAATGTCTATATGTGACTGGAACCACATTTATTAAAAGCAAAATTTTAACAAAAATTTTTATTAAAAATTACAAAAATATTTAGTAAACCATTTATATTTTTGTAAAATTTACTAAAATCTCTTGTAACATTTACTAAAATGTAAATTGGACACATGGTATTCCCAAGCGGTCACCCATCCGAGTTCTAACCGAGCCCATCGTCGCTTGACTTCAGAGATCGATTTCCACGCTTCCTCTTCAGTTCCCCGCCTGTTCTACTAATGAAGAATGAGTTCTGATTGATCCGTTGCATCTGATTTCATTCTTGTAAAAAAGGTTTATTACAACACTTTATTTACTTGGTCATTTCTGCAAAATATTTAAAGCGCAATAATAGTCGTCAGTAAAATGGACCATACATTTAATAGAGTTTTCTAAAGTACAAGTGCTCTAATTGTCTTATGAACCGTGTATTTTATAATACTTTTTCTATTTGGGTCTGGTCTTTAAAGTCGGGGAAACTTTAAAAAATATAATGGTTTTTTCCAGTTGAATTAATATTTTCTTTTTGGGTTGGCAATACTGTTACAATTTAATAAAATGTTGCAAGTATCAAATATGCCATGATAGAAACAATTGAACACAACAAAGCTTCTTCCCATCCGTCATAATTAAAAATAAATATATTATTAAAGAATAGAAATGAGTCGGGAAGAAAGTTGTACTCCGTCAAAAATACGATAAATTGCAGAAAATAATTTTTAATAATTTTATAGGAAATCGTACAATAAAACCTTTACCATAACGAATCCCTGGAATTTCAATCTTCGTAGCAGATGATTGGTAAAGAACTTATATAGCGAATATGCCATCGTTCGAAGAAGTCAAGCGAGGCAATGCGAGAGGACCACTTGCTTGGGAATCCAACATGTAATTTTACAAAACATTTTTGTAAATTTTACAAAATATTTTAGTAAATTTTACATGAACTTTTCATATAATTTGTTTACTACGTATTTTTTAAATTATTACTGAACATTTTGATTAAAATTTTGCTATAAATTAATGACAGTTCTTAATAAACGTTATTCCAGTCACATATAGAGCCTTAACATAATGGTTACTTTTATTATTTTTATAGTAAATTTAACTTAGCTTTTCTTTCCGTGTACGTTTCCGTTTACATGGAAAATTGTTGTCGTTTTTGGTAGAAAAATATATTTTTTAATAGAAAGAGGTGTTTGTTCCCAATAAGAATTTATTTTGCTTCAAGCCTTCCCTAAACGGTCATTAAGTTTTATTATAAAAATGCAGTAAAATAAGATGAATTCACGAATATTCGAATTTAACGTCAATATAACTGTACCTACATAAGTTATCGTAGTGCCATAGGTAACTACTGTTGTATTCCAGCGCCCTTTGGCACGTATTCAACACGAATAACTCTGACTGTCCCAAGAGACGGATGTTATAAGCTTTTCAATATAATAGAACTAATAAATACAATTAGATATTAATGCATATCTTGAAGGTTATCAAGAATTTTTTTTTTGTTGATGGAATGCGATTGTTGAAGAATTTGTCGAAAATTATCATTAACCATGTCTCAGTAGTAATTATTGGATTAAACTTTTTTTTTAACTCTTTTTTTTCTCTGTTGTTTCAGGCCACCGGTAAGGGCTGGCCGGGCCCGTCGCACGTGAAGCGGCCACCGCCAGGTGGCACCGCAGACACTCCACCACCGCCGGATCCCAACATGGGTCCTTGGCCTCCAGGTTTTAGTTGTACCGTCGTCCTGAGGTAAGAAAAATAATTGAATTATAATTTTTGAATTTCGTAGTGTAGAATATGGTTCCATGATGATATGATTCTACCGATGGGATTGATCAGCGCAAAAGGCTAACAATAAAAAAAATATACCGACTAGAATAATGTCAAAAACTTACCTCAAGTCACATAGTTCCTTTGACCCCCCTAATATTTTCTTGTTTTTCAGGACGGTGGTTCTCGTTTTGTTCAGCCTTCAAGCCTTCGTCCTCGCGACCGCAGCGCCCTCCAGTGCGCGCTTTTACACGATCCACTGGAACTCGTCGAATCCCATTTTTAGGATCGACAACACAGACAACATCATAGATGTGAATAGGAATAATTTAAAATTTGAATACGATCAGGTAAGCCCGAATATCGATAATAGGAAAGTTAGTTTTCCATTTCTTGCCAATGTTTTCGACCGCCCAGTGAACCTGTCTTAGCGTATCAATGTCAAGTAAGTGCAAGTATTTACAAGTTCTTGCTACAGGGTGTTCAAAAATTGTTCTTAAATAGCTTTAAAGAAAAAGTTCACCGAGAAAATGTCGGGATTTATTTTAAAATTATTGTGCATAAAACTATTTGCCAAAAAGCACAATCATGTAGATTATTTATTTCCTAAATAACGATGACAGTTAAAAACCTAAATCAGTCGTAGGGATGTAACGATATTAAAAATCTATCAATAAGTGGACAATAGATATCAAAGTGGCTTTTCAGTGATGGCCACAAATCATTCTTTTATGCGAGAAAATACAGGGTGTTATGGAAATGACGTATTATATTTAAATGGGTGACTCCTTGGGTGTCCTAGAGAAAGTCTACATACTTTTTTTTTAATTGAATATCTAAATACTAAGGTAAAAACCCTTTTACCCACATACTGTCGCATCGTTCCATCTGGATCCAGTTAGCAACAATGTGGGTCACTAGAGTATACTAACAGTGTTGTCAGATCACACCGCATGTTTCGCCCTTGCTTGGATACCTGCCGCACGCGATTATCGTTGCTTCAGTATGTTTCGAGACTCGGTAATGGGATGACGCTGTCGAGGGTTCCACGTGCTTGAGGTATACGAATTTTAAGCGTTTTGTTAGTTTTAGCGTTAACCGATTTTTTTTCTGTTGTGAAATAATTCATAATAATAAATGTTGTCATGTGATTTCAAATTGTGTGATATTATCTACTGTTGGTTCTGTTGAAAAACATACTTTTTGTGTTTTATTTTTCTATGGAATTTAATTATAAAAAAATATTATTTTAAGATAAGAGAGTATGTAGTAGTATTGTAGTTTTTTTTAAGTTTCAAAAAGAAGTGATAACGCGTGTCAAAGACGTCTTGTTGTCAAAATCTCTCTCGAAACCTCTTTTGAACCTCGAGACTGCCTCAATAAACTATTGATTGCGAAGGTCCTCAGTAGCGGCCACGTAAATTTTGAGATTTCATATAAAGTGTATATTTCGCTTAATAATTCAAGGCGCCATTTATTTCTTCAATTTGTTTTCATCTCAGGATTTACCGGTTTAAAAATAATAAGTCCTTTCCATAACACCCTGTATATTGTTTATTGCCCAGTAAAGAACGTCTTGAATGTGCCAAAATACTGCCGTCTAATAATTTTGATTAAGGGCGTAGTACGGTCCTGTTCGCCGGTTAAGGTCAATATATCAGTCGGCATTGCGCATGACATCTGACGATCGGCCTTGTTTACACGCGCTAGGCTATAAATTTGCCACTTTTGCCTTTAGAGTTTGGCTATCGAATCAATATTAGGTTAAGAAATTGATACTTTTTATAAACTGTTGCCTAGAATTGTAAAGGCCGTATTACAGTCGGGAATTTTTATGGCGCCAACAATGGCAATTATAATTCAAGGATTCAGGCGCAGTACACTGTTCTCCGTACTACAGTCAGAAATTCTACTCTTCTGACAATTAAAATGACACGGATTCATGCGCAGTACACTGTTCCCGATCAGCTGTCTCTCATTACCAGAAATGGGGCAGGCGTCATTTTAATTGCCGTTGCCGGCGCAATTGGGTAGACATGGATTATTCTGTTATTTTTAACTGTTTATTATTTGGCCGAACCAGGTATGAACAGATAATGGCCATTTAAACCCACTGGTACTTAAATTAGCAGTTTACATTCTTTATTAAACTTATAGACTGCTAATTTAGCAACTTTTTGCACCTCCTATTTGTAAATAGCAGTAGCTGCTTTAACTGGTAATCAAAACGAACAGGTTTGCACATCTCTAATTCTGGGGATATTTTAGGGATTTCGACAGTACCCACTGCTGTTCTGACCGTTGACAATGCTCCAGCTGATCGAAAACGGTTTACTGCGCATGAATACGTGCCATTATAATTGCCGGCGCAAGAGAAAGAATTGCCTAGTCTAATACGGCCTTAAGAATTAGCGATAAACGACAAAAGAAAGACAAAAGGAGGACAAATATTTAACCGATGTTCAACGGGTCTTGGGATTTAATCACTTATCTAAACTAAATTTATTCAATAAATGCTGTTGTCTGATTGGTCTATTTTACAACGAGGGAACAAATCCGAGGAATTACATTTTACACGCGTGTTCGGTTCCTACGTGTTTTTTTTCTGGGATTTGTTCGGGCTGATCTGGGACCCCGATTCACATCCATATTTGCGGCCTTCGTAACGGAACCGGACGTACCTACAAACTATTTTTATTCCCAAATCTTTCACTAACACCCAATCTCCGATAGGTCAGCCGTATCGAAATGTTGTACCTTGTAAAATATGATTGATTATGACTGTTTTTTTTCTAATTTTTTTCGTGGGTACCGCTGTCAAAAAGTAATTAATGATTTCAGGGGACGACTATAATTTCCATACATTAGATTATTATTCGGTTTTGAATTTAAATAGCGATTATTCGAGACAGGATTTTTTTTTCTTATGATTGAATAATGGCAAGGCGAACGGAATGTAGGTTAGATTATTTAATCATTTTTTGTGAATGTGAATTGTGTCGATTTTGATTAAGGTTATTGTAACATTTTTAAAGGCTATCGGACCACATGTATGTAAGTAAGTTTTTTCGTTAATTGTTATTGAATAATGTTTATACATTAGTGTCAATTTAGCTAATACAAATTATTATTATTATAACTTTAAATTAATAGTAAAAATATATTATGGGTATGGTACTGAGATTTATAGTTATTTATGTGCCACGGGCGTTCAGTATACTATAATTCCCGGAAGGCGAACGCAACTAGCCCGATGGATAGTTTTCGCCTGATGAGGTGTTGTGATCGCTCGAGCAAAAAACCGCTCGATTATTGAAATAACCGACATCGCTCGATTATCAAAAAAAAAACGCTCGAGTTATCTATTCGGGCGAAAACCGTCGCTCGTCACTTATTATCTTTCTCGATACCCCCGCTTCGCTTGACGCCAACGGAAATGCACCGCTGTAATGTGATCGAGTTCAAAAACTGCTAGTATATTCGAACAGTTTTTCGCTCGATAGGAAATACTCTAGTTATAAATTCAAGCGAAAAATCGAAAAATATCGCTTGTCACTTGATACCCGACCTTTGTTCGGGTTTGTTCAAGTATGCCAAATCCCTTAGCGGAGTCATCGCGACATGGGATTTGTAAAGTTTTGTTTTAACTGGCTAGCCAGCGGCGTAGATTAGGTCTCCGATTGTAAATATTAAAAAATTAAAAGATATAATTTTAAAATTTTTATTTACTATAAGCTCGAGAAAACTTCTCAAAAATAACATAATAATAGGAATTGTTAATGAAAAATAACAAAACGAACAAAATATATAGAAAAATTCGTTGGTAATAGTAAACATTTTTAAATCTAAACAGGAACTTTTTATTATTAAACTCAAAAAGATTTCTTAAAAATAACATACATTATAGAAAATGTTTTAGGTAACTATAAACATGAAGTTCTTATTTTGCCAGTCGCGTAACTAAGCCTAAATTTTTGAAGGGCACACAGTGGGCATCTGATAATTTAAAGTGGAAGAATTTGACAAGCTATTTTAAATATATACTTATTTTATGCTCGTAGCTTGAGAAAGATATGAAGGAAAATAACTCTTGGTAATACTTTTTGTTCGGGTTAAAAAAACACAAGAATAAACCCGAACAATAAATACATATTTGGGTGATTTTTTTCTGTTTTTTGTTTGGTATCGAGACACGTGGTAAAAATTCATTATTCACAAATAAATAAATTTCTGGAATCTTTTGGTGGCTACTACAATTTTTTAGCTAAACCTGTGCCCACCCGCAGTTACGTGCCTGCTAAATACCCTACCTGATCACATGTAAACGGCTAGGCTGCCGGTCGAGCAGTCGGTGACATTATCGCTTGGTGAATTGGAATTTCAAGCGATTCACTCGATTATTAAAATCGCTCGAGTATCAAGTACTCGATTATTAAAATCATACATTTTATAGAAAAACTGCATTGTAAGTTCGTGAAGAGACCGACATGGTAAACACATGTGCTGAGATTGAATACATTTTGATAAGCCAATCCTAAGTTATTCAATTAAGTAGATTCCGGAGTACTTCTAAACGAGTTTTCTCCCCAAGCGTTAATTTCTGTTTTAGGAAAAAAATGTTCAAGGAAAAAACTTTGTAATGCAACTAAAATTGGAGGAAAGTATATATTTTTTTGTTTCGGAAGATTTTTAGATCTAATTCTGTTTACTGTTCCATGTGGAACAAAATTATGGACTTTCCTCCAATCACTAATAAAATTTAGACATATTTTGTTCGACATTTTTTTTTTTGAAATGCAGCGTTTTCATAAAAAGAGAAACAGTGCTAAATATTGAAGGCTAGACCCCGATCACGTTCGGTCTCTTTCTTCCGATTATCGTTGTTTCAGTCGGCGTACCGATTACGGGCGGATGCTCGACGTACTGGTCTAACGACAAGGGAAGATCCAATTCGCCTCGTGCCTACACAGCGCGATCAGGGGTCAAATCGGAGATTTCGGTTGACTTCGGCATCCTCTTAAACGTGACCCCCAAAACTCTCATAATTCAGGTAATACAGCAGACACCAGTAAATTAAATTTTGACATTGACAAAACGAAAATTAGCGTCAATGACAATCTCTTCATCATTCGTTATGTTCAGCTTTAGGTCAGTTTTTGGCAATAGCCAATAAATTATTTGCTGGTGTTTGTTGCATTACCTGAACTATGAGAGTTTCGTGCTTTTGCCACCACGTTTAATTGAATAACTTAGGATTGGCTCACCAAAATGTATTCAAATTCGGCACATGTGTTTACCATGTCGGCCTCTTCAAGAAGTTGTCATGCAGTTTTTCTATAAAATGTACAGGGGAGCCAATATTCAGGCACCTCAAAAATTACATGCGATTTCCTATGTTCAGCTCAACGATCCATCACCCGGTATATCACGAGTGCAACTGTTAGATCGTAAAATTGTTAAGAAAACTTGGTACCGATAAGGCCGCTTTTATGCAAGCGTTTCGCGCAAATACACTGTTCTTATGGCCTGAAACGCAGAGAAGAAACGCTTGCATAAAAATGATCACAAGCGCCCATAAGAACAATGTATTTAGAAAACGCCGCGGCAATGAACGTCGCGATAAGAAACGCGTGCATAGAAGGGGCTTAAGACGATCGCGGTTCGTGGAAAAATGTTATGTTACCACCGATTAAAAATGATCATAAAAACTTTATGTTATGGTATAGCAGCTAAACCCAAACCTAAACTAATTACTAGCCTAACTAACCTAAAGTCTAAACCAGTATTCAGAATGGAAAACCTGAGGCATGGCCTGAGCCCCAATACAACAACAGTTAAGTAATGTTGCGATTCGGTATTAATATTTAACAATAATGGAAACCGTCTGTTCACGGTTAAAGTGTAAATAGGAATTTATAGAACTGAAACAAAATGATTATGGCTTTCTGATAACCGTGGAATTGAAAACGTCAGATGGCTCAATAATATGTAACGGTAGACGCAAATATATAAAAAAATGGATTAGGTACTTTATGACAAATGATCAAATTGTGATTAGTTTATCTCGCTGTACTAGAAATGTACATGTCTAAAGAGCCGCAAAAAGGCGGACTGTTTAAATATGCGCATTTTAAGATTTTATATTTTTTTTTAATTCAAGAATATGCTTAAAAGATCGAATTTACTAACATCTATCTACTACAGGACCACAGAGACCAATAATGTCACACTGGGCGCATGTGCTGAGTGCTGAATGTTTCGAGAAATTAATAAAGCGTTACCGCTTTTTAACTCCTTGGGTGTCCTATGTACTTTTTTTTTAATCGAGTATCTAAATACTAAGGTAAAAACCCTTTTTACCCGCATACTGTCGTGCCGTTCCATCTGGATTCACTTAGCAGCAATGTGGGTCACTAGAGTATACTAACCGTGTTGTCAGAACATACCGCGTGTCTCGCCCTTGCTTGGATACCGACCGCGCGCCACTTTCGTTGCTTCAGTATGTTTCGAGACTCGGGATGGAATGAACCTGTCGAGGGTTCCACGTGCTTGACGTATACGAATTTTAAACGTTTTGTTAGTTGTAGCAAACAAACCCGATTTTTTTTCTGTTGTGAAATAATTCATAATAAGAAATGTTGTGATGTGATTTCAAATTTGTGTGATATTATCTACTGTTGAGCTGTTTCAAAAACAATCTTTTTGTGTTTTATTTTTTTATGGAATTTAATTATAAAACGGGATATTTTAAAATAAGATCGCAGGTAAGAGAGTATGTACCTTAAAATTGTAGTTTTTTTTTCTAAAAGGTTTGAAAAAGAAGTGATAACGCGTGTCAAAGACGTCTTGTTGTCAAATACTGAACACGTGTTCTGTTCTCTTGAACCTCGAGACTGCCTCAATAAACTATTGATTGCGAAGGTCCTCAGGAGCGGCCACGTAAATTTTGAAATTTCATATAAAGTGTATATTTCGCTTAATAATTCAAAGCGCCATTTATGGTTATTTTTCTTCAATTTGTTTTCATCTCAGGATTTGCCGGTTTAAATATAATAAGTCATTTCCATGACACCCTGTGTATTATAGAAATAAGGATAATGGAGAAAATCATCTTGTTTGTGTACATACAGGCTGTCCCATAACTTATGGGCCATAGATCAACTGGAGATACTAAACCTCAAACTAGAACAACACTGGGAAACAAATTTCAACTTTTTTTTTGTTTCCTGAACAAAACCTATTTTTTTGGATTCAACTGTACCCAAGTAACTAAAAAATACCTATTAAAGATTTTAGTTGGCTCGCAAAAAAAAAAATCTCAATTATTTGTTACAAAATTTTAATTCATAGGCATATACAATGGACATACAAAATACAGATAACAATATATTGTTGGTTCAACAAAAGCAACTAAATAGCACATTTTTATCATTGAATCCAAAGTTTAGACACTCATTTTGCGCTTCTTAGCTTGCCTTTTGAAAGCAGCCTCTGGGGCATCTCTCGTAATAGTCCAGCAGTAGTCGGCTAACATCTCACAGTTCCATTTTCCCTGATATCTTCTTTCCATGTTCGAAATATTCTGGTGGAACCTCTCACCGTGTTCGTCACTTACAGCACCACAATTTTCCGGAAAGTAATCCAGATGAGAATCCAGGAAATGAATTTTCAACGACATATTACACCCTAGGTTTTGGTAACACAAAAGAAGTTGGGCAACCAGGTCTTTATAATTTTCTGCTTTTATGTTTCCCAAGAAATTTTTTGCAACCATTTTAAAGGCATCCCAAGCGTCTTTTTCCTTGCCTTCAAGTATGGAATCGAATTGCGCATCTCCGAAAAGTTTCCTAATCTGGGGACCCACAAATATTCCCTCTTTAATTTTAGCGTCACTGATTCTAGGGAACTTTTCTTTTAAATAACTAAAAGCACGGCCTTCTTTGTCCATTGCCTTCACAAAATTTTTCATAAGTCCCAATTTTATATGAAGTGGCGGTAGTAAAATCTTTTCTGGGGCAACTAATGGCGCGCTGGTCACATTTTTCTTTCCTGGCTCAAAAGACTCTCTCGGTGGCCAAATTTTCTTTCTGTAGTGATCCGATCGTGCTCGACTGTCCCATTCGCAGAGGAAGCAGCAGTATTTGGTATAACCTAGCTGCATTCCAAGCAAGATCGCCACAACTTTTAAATCCCCACAAATTTGCCATTTATATCTTTCATATTGTATGGTCTCAAGTAACAATTTCAAATTGCTATATGTTTCTTTCATATGGACTGCATGACCAATTGGGACTGAAGGCAATTTGTTTCCATTATGGAGTAACACAGCTTTAAGACTTACTTTTGAGGAATCAATGAAAAGTCTCCAGTCTTTTGGATCATAGTCCAGATTTAAAGCTGCCATTAATCCCTCAATGTCCCTACAGGCTACCAAATTGTTATCCATGTTAAAAAATGGTGTTAGGTTTTTCTGACGGCTTCGGTACACAGAAACTTTTACTTCATCTTCAAGTAAATTCCATTGTTGCAATCGAGAGGCCAATAGTTCTGCTTTTGTCGTGGGCAGTTCCAAATCCCTTATAAGGTCACTTAATTCACTTTGACTTATTTTGTGAGGCTTTTTACTTGGAAGTTCACAGACAAAATCGGAGTCTTGCGAGGTTGATGGGCCGGCGACATTTTCCGGTACACTACCGTTTGAATCCTCTTGATCATCATCAGAATGAAGGGTATATTCCTGAGGTGGATTAGGTATAGGCAACTCGTCACTATGAGGCACCGGGCGTATGGCGGATTGTAAATTTGGATACTGTATCGCAGACCTTTTTTTCTCTGAAAAGCCTTTTTTGATGGGAGGTGTCAAACAAAAGTAACAGTCAGTAACGTGGTCTTTCGGTTCTCGCCAGATCATAGGAACAGCGAAGGGCATCTTACGGTTTTTTCCACTTAGCCAGCCGCGAATGTTGGACGCACATTTGTAGCAGCAGATATGGGGAGCCCAATTTTTATCCTGGTCTCCAACTTTGCAGCCAAAATACAAGTGGTAAGCCTTTTTTATTAAAGGGCTAAGCGTACGTTTTTGTTTCACAAAAGTCATTTCACCACATATATAACAAAAATGATCCGGCTTATTTACACAAACTCGCGACATGTTGCTCAAAACTCTCTAATTTCTCAAATACGAACAGCTCTCGATCAACTGGTGGTTGAAATACAACTAACTAACAATTTAGGAATTATATTATATGTATTTAAACCCCTTATAAAGTACACCTGTTATAATAAATCCAGGTATTTCTCATTTAATGGTGAAATTTTCCCATATATTAAGGGCAGGTAGGTAAATTATCATAATTGGGATGGATCTATAAAACCGGAGCCAACTGAGCCTTTTGCAAGACAGATTGTTAATTAGTATAATAAAATAAGTAAGATTTTGCTATTTTGGTCTCGGAAACATTTTTGCTGTTCCCCAGTGCAATTAGTCATATAAGTTTTTTCGAAATGTATCTCGTAGAAATACGGGGTTGTTGAAAGTGTAAGTTAATTTTCGAAAATAAGCCATAATTTGAGAACGCTTCGATCTATCGGATTGAAACTTCGCGGTATGATGCTTTTATGAGTAAGAAATAAGAATTTGTAGAAATTTTTAGATTAGAGGGCGCTAGTTACGTAGGTACACTGAATAAATCTATGATTTTTTTCTTACCTGTTATTAAGTATTTAAAATCCGAGATTCTCAAAGAAGGGCATTTTCTAACTAAAAAAGTATACTTGGCTCGATCTTATTATCTCTAACCGTTTTCGAGATATTTCCATTTACACATCACAATGCATGAAAAAAAACAAAGTAAAAATGGATGGTCCGTTCCTTCCGACTTTCCCCGTATAGTGCCTCACATGTCAACACACGACAGTCTTTGTTTTCAACGCTTCCTATTTGAACCGATCAAACTCCATTAAATAATTAAAACTTCCATAGTTTTCAGGAAGGAATCGAAAAACAAAACAATAAACAATGACGAGGGAAATGGGTACGTTGACGGAAAAGACATATTAAACATCAAAATTATATGCCATTGTATTTTAGGCAACCGTTTTCATCGTTGGTGGCAGCCATTAAATATGCATGCATTAAAATGATTAGGTCCGGGCTCTTGTCCGTCCTTCCGCCCTGGTTCCGCGTGAATTATGAAAAATGTCTTTTCCTGACTTCTAAAAATTATCCCCTGTCAATTTTGATACGAAAATAATATGGGTGATCGACAAGTCGTACCAGAAAATACCCATCTACAGTGTGTCCCTAGATCAGCGAACTGATTGATGATTGTGACCTAGAGACAAAACGTAGCATGAAAGATAGATCTGATGAGGCCATCCCAATAAACATTTTTCGTAACTTATAGTAACATCAATTTATATAATGGTTATATAGAGGTAATAGAAGTATATAAGAAGGTTTTGGGGTTTTATAATCAGTGCCTTTTGGTAACCTATTGTTATAACGGGTTTATAAGATTACTATAACCTACAAGTATATAACAAGGTAATATAACTGTTTCCAACACCATTTTATACAACTTGTAGTAACGCGTTACCAATGTATTTATAATAAATTTATATAAGGGTTTCCGTGACCTAATTTTATACAACTAAAATACCTTTAGTTATATAAAGGTAATGTCAATCACCTTTAAAAAAACTGGAAAATATTAGTGTTGGCTAAGTTATATTATAAAACTCTAGGTAATATATTAGTTACGACCGCTTCTTTTATACAACTTGGCAAACAGTAGTAACACAAATGACTACCTTCCTTGTTTATAAAATGGCGGCATGTCGTCTCTTATATTAGTAAGGTTAAAGTTTTTGTTATTTCTTGTACCCATTTTAAAATGAATAACTGGAAAAAAATATATATATTATGCTTTACAACGTTTATATCGTTACTACATTAATTCCGCCATGATTGTTTAGTTAAATTTGGACCTATTGGAAAGGGAAGTTACAAAAATACAAAATTTATCAACAATCAGTCAAAATTCACCGCTTACTTATCCAATGGTGGCAGATACTAATAACATTTAGTATTAAATCGTCGTAAAATTAAAAAATTATATTTTTTTTTCTGAAAATGTGACCTAAATTTACATATTATTGGGTATTTTGAGGGCCCTTGCATTTTCTGGGACTATTAGTTCTATTATTGCAGTAAAAAACTCTTCCCACCTAAATTTTGAGTCATACATAGGTACAAGGCTCAAAATAAAACTATCATTTCATTAAGTTGTACTATTATGATAATAGCGAGTGCCGTCGGTAATAAGTCATCCGACTAAATCCAACCTGTTCAATATTATGGAAACAGAAAAAGACCATTAATAATAAATAAAATGTGTCTAAGAGAGACAAAATATAAGCCTTCACAATATAAAGTGACACCTGACAGATGACATAATAGATAGAAGTGACGAAATTTTAGTAACGGAAATATTTCGAGAACCTTTATAGGCAACGTTTATAACGGTAACCGAATCATATATAACACTACATTATATCACTAAAGCTGTTGCGACAGGTTATTTAGGATGTTATATAGTGGTTACCACAATATTTCTGTTACTTTTAGTTATATAACTTCAAGGTATATAGCGTTACTAAACATAGGTTTTCACAACCTTTATAAACTCCCCATTTAAGCGCTTTAAGGGGTTTATAAGAGTAACGGAAATATTTCTGTTACTAAATATATAACTGTAAGTTATATAAGGTGGGTGATATAACATTTACGGTAACTATTATACAAACAAAAATGTTTATTGGGATCCTATGGAGAATAAAAAGTAGCAATGAGGAAGGGAAATTTATTTTTGGACATCCCTTCGAACAACGTCAGGAAAAACTAAAAACCGAAACGCAAAATTTCAGATTTTTTCAAATATTTTGATAGCCCTTGTATCTATTTTATGATTTGTTTGCGGCGTATTATTGGGCCCATAATTCCACAACTTTGTCCCAATTTAACCGACTTCGTATCTTCGAAAATCCCAATGGTGAAAGTCGAATTTGTAACACCCTGTACAGGGTGTCCATTTTTGGGTAGGGTAGTTTTACGGGGTATCTCCGTTATTAGTAATGATAGAAGGATGCGGTTTTTGCAGCACTTTGCTACTTTTTTGTCAAACAGAAGATTCCGTAATCAGAATTTTTCTAGGCCCCGTTGTTTTTGATATACGGGATGTTTTTGAGAATTGTGCATTTTGGGACATTCCCCATATCTCGGTTACCCCGTAACGTATCAAAAACAAATAAAATGTTCTTTTTGTAGTTTTTTACGTAGAATCCAGCGACGTACTCAGATTTTTTGTACATTCAATAGTTTCAAGGAAAATAAACAAATTTGCTTTTTTTAAATGGGTCACCTTATATATTTTTTAATAATATAATTTAGTTTGTTACAAGCTTCTCAAAAATATATAATACTTTATTTTTAGTCTTAGTATTAGGCCCGAAATATAGTACGTTTTTCAAAAATATACCATTTTTTTTTAGTAGGGTGGACACCAGAGCAATCTGGGGTGGGCATAGCCCACCTCCCCCCCCCCCCCCCCCCCTAGGTTGAGCCCTAGTTACGCCTATGGCTGTTTGTAAAAGAATGATATTGTGATTTCACAAAACCACATAGTTACTGGTATATCAAGAACCTAGGTGGTTTTGAGTGTTTTAAATTTACCTATTATTATAGTATGTAATGATTACATCTTTTGTGAATCTGAAGTGTTGAAGAAGTATTGTGATAATTTAGTAAATAAGTATAAATACAGTTTGTTCAAAAAAATGTGTGACATGTGTGAACTTTTAAAAGTGTAAAATTTGCGACTCACTTTTACCCCACCTTACCTCACATGAAAGGTTGTGGCTTCTACCGACCAATGAGCGCGTTCCTGATAAATATTCAATGTTAATATCAACCTATCAAGACGTCGCCAATCAAACTTTATTATTATTTTATTCAAATATTCCCCTCGACACTTCCACATTATACGTCAATATCAATAACATCGTACAACATAATAAATCACTGGCAACAATATCAAATTTCGTATCACGCTCTCTCGAAACAAAAATAAATTTTTATTAATCGGCTTTTAATGTAAATAATGCGTAACACATACGATACATTAATTAAAACGTGACAATACCTGAGGCCCACACACACACACACTCACAGACAACATCAGATGGTGTCATTCAATCGGCAATTCTATTTAGTATTCTAGACGGTAGTTAACATTATTTTGCTATTTATTGAAATTGAATATTATTACGAGAGCCACAACACCAGAGAAAACCGGAAAACCGATGGATTCATAATTATTAGGCATAACCAAAGGTATTGTAAACGACAGATCCCATAATCGATTCATAAAACTCTTGGAAAGTGGAGCTGTGATTGTGCGAAATGTTATTGAAAATCAGTAATGGGTGGAAGAGAGAACTGCATGTTTGTTGGCTGAATGGCAACAATGTTGAATTCTGGTTAATATTAAAACATAGCCATACTTGCCGATGAATGCACAAACGTCGGCTGCCGACGCACATCTTCGCAGACAGCATGAAGTATCACACCTCAACAAAGACCTGGAAGAAATTTTGGCTTGGGGTGACAGTAACCAAGTCGAATTTAACGCTCAAAAAACCCAAGCCGCAGTTTTCTCTAAAAAGGTTAACCTTACTGAACCGGATATAGTCATGGCCGGACACGCAATCCCACTGGCTTCATCTATTAATTTGCTGGGCGTCAATCTGGGAGGAAATATGTCTTGGCATAACCACGTTGTGGCAATCGCCAAGATAGCTTCTCAGAAACTTGGTGTACTCTTCAGAACCAAAAAGTTATACCCACCTCAACAATTTTTGACACTATACAAAGCCCAGATTCGACCATCACTGGAGTACTGCTCTCATGTCTGGAGCTCTGCACCCAAACATACTCTTCGGCTACTGGATTCCATCGAAAGGAGGGCCATTCGTCTGATAGGAGACCACGAGCTGACGAAGAGCCTCGACAGCCTAGAACATCGAAGACGGGTTGGGGATTTGACTCTCATTTTCAGATATTTTCATGGAAAGTGCTCGGCTGACCTTGCCCTCTTAATTCCACCCAGAGCGGCGAATAGCAGAAATACGCGACGAACCACTGCCGCCTATCCATATGTGGTTAAGCATAGTACTCCTCGAACTTCATTATTTAAGAATTCTTTCATCTGGAGGACTTCATCATTATGGAACGACCTTCCCGAGGTCGTTTTTCCCAACAAATATAACCTCCAACGATTCAAAACCAACGCGCCACTCCCAGAATGCCCTAAAGGATTTTTCCTATAGTGCTTGTGTTAGATCATAAAAAAAAAGATAAATCCTTATTTAAATGATCCACTCATTTACAAACTACATATGAATGCATCATGATTGCTTATAATAAAAACGATTTTTCACCAATAATCACAAAAAACCACAAATCAACCAAAATATATAAACAATCCGTTTGATCACAGCGTCAACGTTGTAATGTTTACGAGATTAGTATTCATTCATATTTTGGCTCCTGGATCGTAGCGCAGTAGTAAAATAGAAATAGATGTTGCCAGAGTGCAGTTGGATTAGTTCAAGATTTGTTTGATACTTTTAAGATATTTTTTGAAAGAATCTCTCATCGCCTTTTCACAGTTTATAGTAAAATTATTGGGAAAGCAATTGCTGATTAACCTTACACCAGTTGTAATTGTCAATTAACAAATTTTTAATTGGGATTTTGCAAGATACCGTTGCGATCAATATGTCAATCTGGCTATGCTGCAATAATGACCCGAAAGAGATGGGAAAGACTGTTTCTATTCATTGCGTTGCATTGTTCTATCTGTAGTTTGTAATATCTTTGGGCATGACAATGATACCAGCATTATCTCTTTATTATTATTCCTTCCGTAAGATACTCATATTCTTGCCTACAGGGTGATTGATGGGGGTTGGCATATTAGACGTTTGTGAAGAACTTTGAAAATTTGCTAGTTTAAGTAAGCAGTTGTGCAATATTTGTGACAATACCTTTCATCCCCCTTTAATTTTTTTAAAATATCCACAGTTTTTTGAGTCCGTTCATTTCAGCAATTTCTTTCAGACTGTGCATTTACCCGCAAAAAATTATTTTTCTGTCCTTTAAAGAAGCTTGTTTTCCTCTTTTTTTAATTTTCCTAGTTTCATACTTCGTTGCGTACAAACGGCACATGATACAGCGACGAAAGATATTCAATTAATATATAAAAAAAAATTAATGGATCTTCCTACACGGAAAGGCCTTAATGCGTTTTACATTGAAACAACGTAGCCGATTTGTTAACACGCAGTACTATAAGCAGTTCTTTTGTCATTATTAATTTAAAACTTGTTATATCTCTATATTATTTATCGCGGTAAAAAATTTAAAAATTTATTATTAATGTTGATACGTTAAAAAGGAGCATAAAAAGGGAATGAATAGGATCAAATTATATAACCATTTACCATGTCAGTGAGTGGTGGCTCGTGCTAGAACTACCAGGGTTGCCTCCAAATGTTTTTTGTCGTATTTTTTTTTTTGGGGGGGGGGGCGGTTGTTATTAATTTCTTTATAACTCCAGTAGGTAAATAAATGTATGGTACATTTTAGTGGCTTCTATTATTGTACTTTAAGTATTTTTTTTATAATAATGACTAGTGTTGTGATCGCTCGAGCGAAAAACAGCTTGATTACTCGATTATTGAAATGACCGACATCGTTCGATTATTAAAAAAACCGCTCGAGTTATCTATTGAGGCGAAAACCGTCGCTCGTCACTTATTATCTTTCACTCGATACCCGCGCTTCGCTTGACGCCGACTTAAATGTACCGCTGTAGTGTGCTCGTATATTCGAACAGTTTTTCGCTCGATAGGAAATACTCTAGTTATAAATTCAGGCGAAAAACCGAAAAATATCGCCTCACTTGATACTCGACCTTCTCGTTCTACGCGCCGCGCCCTCCGATTGGCGACGTTCGAGTTTGACTCTGAGCAGGTAACACGACATACGTCTTTCTTAAAGGTACATAAACGAGAAGGTGCATATAAAAAAGTATGCGAAATCCCTTAGCGGAGTCATCGCGACATGGGCTTTCTAAAGTTTCGTTTTAACTGGCTAGCCAGCGGTGTAGTTTAGGCCTCCGATTGTAAATATTAAAAAATTAAAGGATATAATTTTAAAATTTTTATTTACTATAAACTCGAGAAAACTTCTCAAAAATAACATAATAATAGAAATTGTTAATGAAAAATAACAAAACGAACAAAATGGTTAACAAAATATCTAGGAAAATTCGTTGGTAATCTTATAGTAAACATTTTTAAATCTAAACAGGAACTTTTTATTATTAGACTCAAGAAGACTTCTTAAAAATAACATACATCATATAAAATGTTAATGGAAAAAAAGAAAACGAGCAAAATAGTTAACAAAACATAGGTATCGACCAATTTTTTGGTAACCAAAAGTAAACATTCTTAAATTTAAACAGGAACTTTTAGGTAACAATAAACATGAATTTAAAAAATAATCACCTATTTCCTTATTTTGCCAGTCGCGTAACTAAGCCTAAATTTTTGAAGGGCACACAGTGGGCATCTGATAATTTAAAGTGGAAGAATTTGACAAGCTATTTTAAATATCTACTTATTTTATGCTCGTATAGCTTGAGAAAGATATGAAGGAAAATAACTCTTGGTAATACTTTTTGTTCGGGTTAAAAAAAGCACAAGAATAAACCCGAACAATAAATACAGATTTGGGTGATTTTTTGCTGTTTTTTGTTTGGTATCGAGACACGTGGTAAAAACTCATTATTCACAAATAAATAAATTTCTGGAATTTTTTTGGTGGCTACTACAATTTTTTAGCTAAACCTGTGCCCACCCGCAGTTACGTGCCTGCTAAATACCCTACCTGATCACATGTAAACGGCTAGTCGAGCAGTAGGTGACGCCATCGCTTGGTGAATTGGAATTTCAAGCGATTCACTCGATTATTAAAATCGCTCGAGTATCAAGTACTCGATTATTAAAATCATCGGTTTTTCCCAACACTAATAATGAGAAATAAAATATTGTAAGAATACTTTTTTACAAGATGAAAAGCTTAAATCGGATGCAACGAATTATCAGAACTCGCTTTTCTTAAGGGTGGGGAGGTCAAGAGGAAGGGTTTTAGCGATCACCGAAGTCAAGCGACGTTGGGCACGGTTAGTACTTGGATAGGTGATGGCTTGGGAATATCATGTAGTAAATTTTACAAGAATTAAATAGTTTACTAAATATTTATGTTATTTTTACTAAAATTTTTTAAATTTTGCTGTAATTTTATGACAGTTCTTAATAAATTATCGTTAGTTTTACTATTTTTATGGTTAAAGTTTTTCGTTCCGTCCACGCTTGCTTGACTATCGTCCCGTCTGACCACAAGCGCAGTCGCCGTTTTTATTTATTTTCTATACGGCTTATTTCATTGCAACTGCAGTTGTTAACGATGACGCAGCGGTGTTACTCTTAGAATATTTGAGTTCTAAAAGCGACCTGTGGGGCGAGAACAATTTGGGTTGAGTACCAGCCCAACCGCGCACACCCCTAGCGCCGCCTTTGTCCGAATAAGAACTATGTGTTGAAAAAATTTCATGTATATTTTCGGACATATTTACGTTTGTAGATTTGACTGGTGAGTTTACAAAAATTGTCTAACATTCCTTTTTCTTTCAGGTAAACCTGATCTGTCCCGTCTATACGCCCGGCACGAGGGACGACGAGATGGAAAAGTACATAATTTACAACGTGTCCAAGGACGAGTACGAGACCTGTAGGATAACGAATCCCAATCCCAGGATTATCGCGGTTTGCGATAAGCCTTACAAGCTGATGTATTTCACGATAACGTTTCGGCCGTTCACGCCGCAGCCTGGGGGGTTGGAGTTTTTACCAGGTAAGATTTTGGGATAACGGCCTCATTCTAGTGAATTATGTTATTATTAGTTTAGCAAATCCTAATCTGCCATGATAAACTTTTAATTGTGCAATAACAATTTCTAATATGACTTGGGATCATCGAGGTTGACTAATTATGTTTATGTCGTATTGTCAGCAGGTTACCAGGCTGGTAAAGTGCCGTTTCATCGGTTCCTGTTTCGTCCGTTGTTGGAAATCTAGCTCTATTTGTCCCAGTGCGTCAGAACACATTTTACTTGATTTCTTCATATTTCGCTCCTCCAACTTTATAACGTATTGGTATTTAACGTGTCCAAGGAACAAACCCGAACAAACCCGAAAAATAGGAAATTTTTATTACGCTTTTTATGAAAAAAAGTGTATCTTCCTTAAAAAGCTCTGCTTGGTAAGAAACTAAGATTTACGAAGAAAAAAATTTATTACATTATACAGGGTATTTCCATCGTGCTGGAAGACGGCGCGAGTCCAGCCTATACCAAAGAAAGGTAAGAGAACCCTGCCTAGCAACTATCGACCAGTCGCATTGCTTTCAGTTATATCATAAGTAATGGAGAAAGCTATTAACCAACAGCTTCTAAAGTACCTGGAAGGCTTCAACATTATCAGCGATCATCAATATGGTTTTCGGAAGTCCAGATCAACTGGAGTTCTTCTAGGCTGCGATCCTATGGTATGCCCAGTCGATTCTGTGCATGGTTGTCTAGCTTTCTTAAGGACCGCACTCTGCAAGTGGCGATTGACGGATTTCTCTCAGACACCTTCACCATCAATGCCGGTGTTCCTCAAGGGTCCATTCTTACTCTACATTAACGACCTTCTAGTGAAAACGAAATTTAGTTTTGCTGATGATAGCACACTTATCTCATGTTTCTCTTGAATGCACAAATATCGGCTGCCGACGCACATCTTTGCAGACAGCATGAAGTATCACGCCTCAACTGGAAGAAATTTGGGCTTGGGGTGACAGTAACCAAGTCGAATTTAACGCTAAAAAAAACCCAGGCAGCAGTTTCTCTAAAAAGGTTAACATTATAGAACCGGATATAGTCATGGACGGACACGCAATCCCATTGGCTTCATCTATTAATTTGCTGGGCGTCAATCTGGGAGGAAATATGTCTTGGTATAATCACGTTGTGGCCAAGATAGCTTCTCAGAAACTTGGTGTACTTTTCCGAACCAGAAAGTTGTACACACCTCAACAACTTTTGACGCTATACAAAGCCCAGATTCGACCATCACTAGAGTACTGCTCTCATGTCTGGCGCTCTGCACCCAAACATACTCTTCGGCTATTCCATCGAAAGGAGGGTCATTCGTCTGATTGGAGACCACGAGCTGACGAAGAACCTCGAACAAACCCGAACATCGAAGACAGGTTATGGATTTGACTCTTTTACAGACATTTTCATGGAAAGGGCTCGGCTGACCTTGCCCTCTTAATTCCGCCCAGAGCGGCGAATATCCGACAAACCCATCCATATGTGGTTAAGCTTAGTACTTCTCGAACTTCATAATTTAAGAATTCTTTCATCTGGAGGACTTCGTCCTTATGGAACGACCTTCCCGAGGTCGTTTTTCCCAACGAATATAAACTCCAATGATTCAAAACCAACGTGAATCGCTTTTTGCGCACACGCACCGCTCCCAGAGTGCCCTAAAGGATTTTTCCTATAGTGCTTGTGTTTGATCATAAAAAAAGGGTTCTTAAAAAAAGTACAAGAACGTAAAAAATCCAAGGGAGAAACACCCCTATTTTTAATTTTTGAGCAAAACGACGAACAAGTTGTTTCAAATCTTGTTGCGTATACAAATACAAAATTTGAATTAAACTATTATTTTTAAAAACACCTTCATAACTTGATTAATCACAATTCTTCTTTTTATAATTAAAAAAAAATATACCCTAAATGCTAAATTATCTGTAACTGTTGATGCGACGTCCGACGTTCTTCTAATTTGTACGATTTTTTGTTTCACGTTAATTCATGGTCACGGGTCAAAACTTTAGAAATCGATAGTAGTTAATTATAAGTACATTGTCTACCACCTTATAAAAAAAACTTTAAAAAATATCTAATAAATACCAATAATAGCCATGTCATAAGTCATAATAACGCCACAACTCATAGATAGTTTTTTTTGGCAGTAGATTAGAAATACATCCACTGATGAAGTTTTTTCTATCTTTTGTCTGTCCTTTTTTGTATTGAAAATAAATTAATAATACATGTAAGAGTATTATTTATTGATTAAAGAATGTTCTTTGTTAGCACTAATGGGTATGTTTCTATTATACAGGGTCATTCAGGGTGAGTGCCCTATTAAAAGATTTCGGGAACTACAAAATATATTTGTTTAAAATATTGGTACGCTATAAAATTTACGGGAACACTTAAACGATATGGCTATATTGGTTAAAAATAGTTAAGGGAAACTCAAAAATAGACCTCCGTTCAGTCTATGTTGGATGACCCTGTACAGGGTGTCCATTTTTTGATGGTTTTACAGGGTATTTCCGTTATTAGTAAAGATAGAAGGATTCGGTTTTCGCAGCATTGTGCTACTTTTTGCAAAAACAAAAGTTGTAGCAATAGGAATTTTTCTAGGCCTCCTTGTTTATGCGATGCGTTATGTTTTTGAGAATTTTACATTTTGGGACAGTCCCATATTTCGGTTATTTTTTAACACCCTGTATTTCGAAAACGAAGCAACATGCGAAACACTTTTATACCACATTTTCGTCTTAAAATAATGTGAGGATTCACCCCTTATTTTTTTCAGAGAAGTTAGGCAAATCGAATCCCTTAATATTATAACGTGGTTTATATATGTAATTTTTTTTTATGGTCAAACACAAGCACTATAGGAAAAATCCTTTAGGGCACTCTGGGAGTGGTGCGTGCGCGCAAAAAGCGATTCACGTTGGTTTTGAATCGTTGGAGGTTATATTCGTTGGGAAAAACGACCTCGGGAAGGTCGTTCCATAAGGATGAAGTCCTCCAGATGAAAGAACTCTTAAATAATGAAGTTCGAGGAGTACTAAGCTTAACCACATATGGATGGGCGGCAGTGGTTCGTCGTGTATTTCTGATATTCGCCGCTCTGGGCGGAATTAAGAGGGCAAGGTCAGCCGAGCACTCTCCATGAAAATATCTGTAAAATAGAGTCAAATCCCCAACCTGTCTTCCATGTTCTAGGCTGTCGAGGTTCTTCGTCAGCTCGTGGTCTCCCAATCAGACGAATGGCGCTCCTTTCGATGGAATCCAGTAGCCGAAGAGTATGTTTTGGTGCAGAGCTCCAGACATGAAAGCAGTACTCTAGTGATGGTCGAATATGGGCTATGTATAGTGTCAAAAGTTGTTGAGGTGTGTACAACTTTCTGGTTCGGAAGAGTACACCAAGTTTCTGAGAAGCTATCTTGGCGATTGCCACAACGTGGTTATCCCAAGCCATATTTCCTCCCAGATTGACGCCCAGCAAATTAATAGAAGAAGCCAGTGAAAATTGCTGCCTGGGTTTTTTTAGCGTTAAATTCGACTTGGTTACTGTCACCCCAAGCCAAAATTTCTTCCAGGTTTGTTGAGGCGGGCTACTTCAGGCTGTCTGCGAAGATGTGCGTCGGCAGCCGATGTTTTGTGCATTCAAAGAGAAAGATTATATAAGTGTGCTATCGTCAGCAAAACTAAATGTCGGGTTTTTCGTTGTCACTAGAAGGTCGTTAATGTAGAGTAAGAAGAGAATGGGAGACAATATGGACCCTTGAGGAACACCGGCATTAATGGTGAAGGTGTCTGAGAGAAATCCGTCAATCGCCACTGCAGAGAGCGGTCCTTAACAAAGCTAGACAACCATGCCCAGAATCGACTGGGCATACCATAGGATCGCAGTTTACTTAGAAGTCCCTCATGCCAAACACGATCAAAGGCTTTAGAAATATCCAGCCCGAGACTCCCTATAATGTTCGATGGCGTTGTTCCAAAGATGGGTGACATAGGCTAGAAGATCTCCAGTTGATCTGGACTTCCGAAAACCGCATTGATGATCGCTGATAATGTTGAAGCCTTCCAGGTACTTTAGGAGATGTTGGTTAATAGCTTTCTCCATTACTTTTGATATAACTGAAAGCAATGCGACTGGTCGATAGTTACTAGGCAGGCTCCTCTTACCTTTGTTTGGTATAGGCTGGACTCGCGCCGTCTTCCAGCACGATATACTATTTTATGCACTTTAATTCACCCCTAATACTAAACCAATGTCAACGTTTGCTTTATCTGACACCGGTTCAACCGGTTTGTTGGCTTGAAATTTTCAGTTGTTAGAGGTAAAGGACGAAATCCGGTTGGTGTAATCAAAATCAGTAAATCGCCCATTTAAGTATCAATTTATACAATTTAATTAATGCTATAACTAAATTTTATTATGAAACAAAAAAGTGCTTGTAAAAAATTACCATTTTAGAGGCAATAACGCTACAGTCGCCCATAATGATAATGTTTTAAGAATGCTATAATAATATGTATAATTTGAAAACTATTTAGAAATAACCAGTTAATACAGGGGCATAAACGACCGGGCTTAATCCGGCCATTCCAGCCCGGGGGCCGCCTCGCCATACAGTTATTATAGTAAAACACATAAAATTTAAATCATTATAAATTATAGAAATAAGTTAACGTAATACTCTTACCTTCGGCTATTCTCATTTTTCTCCTAGCTGGTTTTAGAGCTTCCTTGTTTTGTGATATCGTAGGCGTGCTTCGAGCACCCACTCCTGGTTCCACTGACACACTTGGAAGGGGCGACCCCTGCTGCATCCCCTCCCCGAGCAAAATTGTTTTCATATTAGTTTTCTTAACCGTTACTAATCCGATAGAAACATTAATTTGTAAATTTTACGGTTTTTCCTCAGTAAATTCTTCAGGACTAATTATATTTTAGGTTTTTTTCCCTCAATGTTCCATGAATAAAGGAAACAATAAACCTAATTTTTATAATTATGCAATAACAACTTAGTTATTTATGTAACAAATCCATAAAGTTACATACAATATTTTGTCAACTACGTATCAGTTTTCTTCTTGGGAATTAAACAAATATGTGTGGTAGAAGTGTAAGAATATGTATCCTTCATTTTATCGAATAAAGTCCATCTTGCTAAAAAGTATTGCTTGGTTGAAAACCTCCTTAATAGTTAAATATCGGAAATATTGTACAGAGTGGCCAAAAAATGTGAAAATAAATAGGAAACTTTTTTATTCTTCATTTTATCGAAAAAGTCCATCTTGCTAAAAAGTTTATCTTGGTTGAAAACCTCCTTAGGCATAGTCAAATATCCGAAATATTGTACAGAGTGGTCCAAAAATGTGAAAATAGATAGGAAACTTTTTATCCTTCATTTTATCGAATAAAGTCCATCTTGCTAAAAAGTTTTGCTTGGTTGAAAACCCCCTTAATAGTCAAATATCCGAAATATTGTTGGTCCAAAAATGTGAAAATAGATAGAAAACATCGTGAATGCAGGATAACGTTAATCATTGGTTATAGTGTGAGAATAGTGAGTGTGCCCCGTGGCATACAGGGTGTCCGCTAATTAATGGGACATGGAAAAACCACAGACTCCTTACGTAAAAATATTAGGATTTAATTATACGTACCTATATCCGAAAGTTGATATTAACTGAGATACAGAGTGTTAAAATTAAAACTTCATTTTTGTTTTTCTCTAATAACTTTGCAGGAAACTAACGTTTTTTTACAAAATTTGGCAATTATGGTTTTTTAGGAGGAGAAGTTGATTTTTTTATGAAATCTTAATGTACAACGTTTTACATTGTACATTTATTAGGTCATAACTTTTTTGTGCCTCAGTGTATTTAAGTTTTTAATGAAAATAATACTTTTCTCATATGTATTACGTAAAAAAGGTATATATTCAGGTTTGTCATTTTTGTCACTAGAACATTAATTATTACGTAAAAGTGAATTGGTAAGAAGTAACAAAATATTATTTGCTTGCTTGAGCTAACGCACTAAGTAATTTCAATTCAAATATCTCCGAAACGGTAACTCTGGGCGACCTCAACTTAGTATACCTTTTTTACGTAATAAATATGAGAAAAGTATTATTTTCATTAAAAACTTAAATACACTGAGGCACAAAAAAGTTATGACCTAATAAACATGCGAAAACTGCCACAGACGCAAAGTTATTAGAGAAAAACAAAAATGAAGTTTTAACTGACTTTCGGATATAGGTAAGTATCATTAACTCTATTTTTACGTAAGGAGTCTGTGGTTTTTCCATGTCCCATTAATTAGCGGACACCCTGTATAAAGGATACTGCAATACTAACTGACAATATATCATTAAAAGTGTTTCAAATTTGACATCCTACACTAAAACAAAAACGTCATTACTTTAATTGAATTTCTGATTCAGTTCCGCTCTTCTCAGCACCGTTAAAACCAGAAATTTGTGTCTGTCTAGTGGCGTAAAACGCGGGGAGAAAATTTTGTGTTTGGTTTTATACCGGCGTTGTCGTTTCGCTAATATTTTTTCTATCAAGTACGTGATTAATCAGACAATAATTAAAAATAAACATTTGAAGAGTCAAGCAAAATAAATCGTGGCAAATTTTGCAAGACTAGTAATTTTAATAATAATACCAGTTAGAAGGACATTTTGAGAAGAAAACTATAGTTTTGAATTTTCAGAAAGAATCCAACTGCGGAATCAACACGTTGTATTTATTTATTTTAATTTACAATTGAAAAAATATGCCAATAAATGCGCGAAGTATTAAAAATATGCAAATTTTTCCAAAAAATGTAAAAATTGCACTAAAATGCAATTGCTTCTTTCAAAAATTCAGTTGGCGCTTTGTTTCGCGTGACTTAAAATCGAATAAAATTTTTAAAGCTTCTTTAACTGGAGGCTAAAGACCTTAAAACAACTTTAAAATTTTTATTGTCCGTTTGGCGTTATTCATATGGTTAAAAATATTAAATTCGGGTAATAAAATTTAGAATGAGATAGTAATATTGTAATAAAATGAGCTTAGCCGATAAAATATTGACATAAAATTAATGAAAACACATTAAACTTGAGTTATAAAAATGTTTGACAAGTATATAGAAAAAATCGAGGTAATTTTTTTATTTACAACCATGCATGTAATAATGACATTTCATCTGTCTTTGAAAGTTGGAAAGTAAATTATTTTTTTGTAATTTTTTTAAAAATCGGTATCTTAAAATAGTATACGAACACACTTTTTTTAAAATGCTAATAGCTTTACGTGTTAAGATATGTATACTTTTTCCCTAATTGATCGAGCGGTCCTCAGCATTGAATATGGTGACCAAATCGTTGATATCTTTTTTGTCTTGGCATTTTCACTGAAATAAGCTAGCAGCGCCGACTCAGAACCAGGATTTTGAACTTTGTTTCCCGTACACCATTCCTTGAAACAGTTATATATGCCTTGCCATATCTCGGGCGGCTTTTAGTTGGCAGATGATCTTCTTCTACTATTTTTGCTGCTTCTCGAATTTCTGGTGGAGTAGCAGCAAAATCAAATTCCTCATCTGAGCATATCTCTGTTGTTAAAATAATATATTGTTTAGTGACATGGAAACCATATTCAAAAAATGATATTTGCCATCTTGATGTGTATTATTACCTACGTTATTTTACCACCTGCGGTTATTTGAAATTTCTGTCTTAATTTTTCAATGGAAAAGTCAAAATGACATTTATCTTTTATTAATAATTTTAAATCAAAATAATAAGAAGTGGATGTTAGATGTGGTTGTAAATAAAATAGTATACAAACCTCGGTGAAAAGTTTCATTACTGTCTCGAACAAACTACCGACTCTCTCGACAGGAATGAAACACTTTCCAGCTCGGTACGTAATATAATATTAGGTATCTGTTTGGAGTATTGCAAATATTTCAAAAACTACTGTATATAATATCTGAAAATTGGCACATATACTTATATAAAGACAGATATAGCAATAATAATTTTAAACTTTTCAGTTTCTTCGAAACAAAAGTAAATTACAGGAACGTACTAGGGGTGTTTTAATGAAGATGGTCAATTTAAGGAACAAAACGTCGGAAAACTAGTAAACGTTGTATACCACTGAACGTAGATTTCGGTCCTCTTTCATAATTTAAACAAAAAAATCCAGGCCCGTATTTAAAAAAATGATGGTGACCTAAAGACGAAACATCGCATTAAAGATTCGATGCTGTCATCTTGCCAATGAGAAAGTGAAATTTATTTTTGGACATCTCTTCGAACAAAGTCATGAACAAACAAACGCGAAATTTTAGATTTTTCCAAATATTTTGAAAGCCCCTGTATTTTTTTGCGGCATATTATTGGGCCCATAATTACGCAACCTTGCCCTAATTTAACCGACGTCGTATCTTTACCGTTTCCGAAATCCTAATGGTGTATGCCGAATTTGTAACACCCTGTATGCAGAAATAACCAACTTATCATCATTCAAAAATATCTACAGTATATTATTTTGGGGTCACGGCCACTGTAACCCCAACTTTTTTTGAACATGGTTTTATTATTAATACGTTTTGTGTCAAGCGCGGATCCAGGGGAGAGCTCATGACCCCCCCCCCCCCCCAAACCATCAATTTAACACGAAAAATACCATAATAATATATACCGGTTTGACTAACGCGGCAGGGTATAACTTTTCGTAATTTTCCATGCATGACCCCCCCCCAAAAAAAAAAAACGAAATTTGACCCCCCCCCCCCCCAACCGAAGTTCTGGATCCGCCCTTGTTTTGTGTCGACTAAATTAAATTTTTTATTTATTTGACCAAATTAAAAATGTAGCCGTACTTTATGGATTTTGTCAAATATTAGCCGAACCGTATTAGATATGAGAAAAGTTCTATAAATGAAAAATGTAGAAGATAAATTTAAAAAAGCCAAACCGAAAAGAAATTATAAGTTTAAGATGAGGATCCCAAACAATCCCAACTTATCAATCAGAGCCATCTATGTTGCATCAATTTAATTAAAAAATATGCCGCTTTTTTCAGGTTAGAATGAGACGAGAGTCATCAGCTGATCAATATTTCTTTTCGTGAAGTTTTAGCCGTTAATAATAAAGTTTTTTAGTTAATTTAGTGATATTTAGATTGTCTGACATGTCGATTGGGGTGTCAACAAGTTTCAGGAAGATCTGTGCCAAAAATTTGAAAATTGTTCATATTTGAATTTGTTATTTTACTCTTATAACATTCTATTTTTTAACGCAATTTTTGCATACCGTTTTCCAATCCTTTAACTTTACGAATCCAGTTTTAGATTAGAAAAAAATTAAGTATGTTTGGCTAAACGTTCGCATAAAATAGTGTCTGCTTGGCAACCTGTGATTAAACGCAGCTCTTCTTTCGATTAAGGAATCACCTATTTCGATTTGTGGATAAAATATTGAACACCCTGTATATCTGTCGCGGATGAAACTAAAATGCGTAAAATTTTCCTACAACCAACTCTTATAAAAAAGTCAAATTTTCCGGTTGTCTTTTAATTCCGAGTCGGACAGATCCCCGACCGAAACGACATGTCATGTTCCCCGGTTATTTCTGAAAGTAATCTGGTATTTACGGGCATAATGTACCGTTTCACTTTAACCAATCTTCTGTCTCCGATTGTTTTCTGTCAAAACTTACAAGATAGGTTACGGCGTAAACATCCATAAAATCGTTTCGAGACATGTCACCGGATATTAGGGGGCTGGGACGGCAACGTTATTCTTGTAACGGTAACCTTAATGGAATAACCATATTACGGGTACTGATGTACGAATATCGATGTGTTTTTCACAAAACACATTTTGTGTTGTTATAGTTTAGTGTAGACTAGTCAATTTTAGTACAGTTCAATTTTTCAGGTAATTTTGCCACTTACGATACTGTGTCAATACGTTTTTTGAAAGTTTTATATATTTATTTGTCGTCTATCAATTATTTACTTATAGTACCTTAGAAACGGTTGCTATGAACATCATCATAATATCGCGATAAAGGTCATAATGACCGGTATTATTAAAGAAAATATTGAACAAAATTTTTAGTTATTTTTACATAATATTATTCTGTTTTTCCTATATTAATTGTACAATTTTTGAATTTTCCTGAGTTTCTCGATGTGAATGCGGATTCCTGCTCCATTTCAACATGAATTAACATATTTTCTTTTTTGGTAACGGAGCTAGCTATCATTTTTGCTATTCGCTTTTTCGACGTGATGCTTTCCTCTATATAACCCTCCGCTACGCTAGTACTCTTTCACTTTCCGTGTAGCTTAAGGGTTGCGAACGCAATACGAGAATGGAATCCGTATTACAGTAAAAGCCGTATTACAGTAGGCAATTTTTATCTCTTGCGCCTGCAATGGCAATTATAATTGCACGTATTCATGCGCACTAAACCGTTCTCGATCAGCTGGCCTAATACTGCTCGCATTGCCGGCGCAATGCGAGAATGGAATCCGTATTACAGTCGGCAATTCTAGTCTTCTGGCAATTAATATTGCACGGATTCATGCGCAGTACACCGTTCTCGATCAGCTGTCTCGCATTGCCAGAAATGGGGCACGCGCCATTTTAATTGGCATTGCCGGTGCAAGTCTGGGTAGAGATGGATTATTCTGTTATTTTTAAATGTTTATTAGTTGGTCGAAGCATCTATGAACAGCTAATGGCTATTTAAACTAACTGGTACTTAAATTAGCAGTTCACATTCTTTATTAAGCATATGTACAGTACGTTTCACGAAATTTGGATACGACTTAATGATTTCCTGGGTCGGTCCCATTGTGTCGACAAGAGCTTGGCAATAACCAAGTGAAGTATGAAGGGACGGACTAAGGAAAACAAGTAATGATATGATTATATTAATGTAATCAAATGAAATAACATTTTTTTTTAATATTACTAGTCATATTTATTTACATTTATAATGTCATTCTATAGATAGTTCTGTTTCGCTATCGCTATCCTCATCAAAATTAATTATAATTGGATTAATTATACGATCCAGACTAATATACGAATTTTCTACAGTTATTACGTGACGGACTGAATTTTTCCAACTACCGGGAGGAATATCATTAAAGCATTTTCGTATTAATTCTACAACACTAGAACTTAAAGTCGGAGAAATATTTTCAGACCTAACCAGTGATTTTAACTGGTGCCACATAATATGCTCTATGGGGTTAAAAATGCAATAATAGGGTGGGAGCCGTAGCACTGTATGTGCAATTTCTTCTGCTAATGTGTCACAATCATATACTTTTTTTATACAAAATGTCTTTAAAACTTCTAAAAGATCACTTTTTTTATAACTGTCTTCAAAATATATATCATTCGCCGCCATGTAGTTCTGAATCTCCAATTTTGTATTATTTGAGCTTGGAGCTTTATGTAATTGGCGACTGTGATAGCTCGCATTGTCCATTACTATCACGCTATTCTGAGGAATGTTTGGTAAAAGACAATTCTTGAACCATTCCTCAAAAACTAACAAATTTTACCACAAAAAGATATTTAAATATAAATTAAGCAACCTGGTGTGCCTATATTTAATTATAATTATTACAATCCGGTCCTTTCCACATAATAATAACAAACGGTCATAAATAATGGGATGGCCCCAGGTACTGTTACTGCAGTTATTAAGTTAAATCCATTTTTCGTGAAACAATCTTTACTGCTAATTCGTAGCAACTTTTTTGAGCTGCTATTTGTAAGTAGCAGTAGCTGCTTTAACTGGTAATCAAAAGGAACAGGTTTGCCCATCTCTAATTCTGGGGGTATTTTGACAGTACCAACGGCTGTTCTGCATTGCAGGCCAAGAGAAGAATTGACGACTCTGATACGGCTTTTACGGGGAAATCGACGCTTACGACAACAGAACCCTAACCTCACCATCATCAAGCAAGATGCCGTTCTAAATTTACTCGAGTTGAAACAGTTACTTACAGACTATCATAACAGAAATCAATATTTTTAAAGCTTTTAACTTCTCTTTGATGAATTTTTAAATCTCTGAAAGGAAATTGCTTAGTGCTTTTGATAATTTATTATGTTCAAAAGGCCATAAAACGGAATACAAGAAAGACGTTTTTCGAAAATGACAACGCGAGTCATTAGGAAAGTTTTACTATTTAAAAATACTCATCCACAGGGTGGTCCAATTTTAATCCCTCAGTTGATGCTAAGCGGATGCGCGATTTCCGGAAAAAAAAACTCTCCTATTTGGTCCCAAAATATTCACAGATCACGGTCAGGAATAAACAATTCACAGTTGTAAACAACTTTCCAGAAAACACTCGGGGCGCTCTGAAAATTATTATAATTTTTCTTTATCGTTTTCTGATAATTAGACAAATACATTACTTTTATAAAACCCTTATTGGAACGGCCGTCTTTCATACCCACGTTTTACAGTACCGGATTAACAACTGTCATATTTGTCGTTATTGTTAAATAAATTCATTGTTGTTTTTCAGTGTTTGTGTGTTAAAATTTAGTATTGTTTGTGGAAAAACTAATGATTCTTAACTTAACATGATAAAACTGTGCAGTAAACTGGATAAAAATATAGACTTTGAGTCACGTCCGTCGATTGTTTGTTTTATCTAACCAACACATATCAAACCGATCAGCTGTTAGAATGAAAACAGAAACAGACAGAAGATGCGATGGTAATTCTACAGATAGAATCCCCACCTCTCACATTGACGTGTACAAAGCAGATAGAAATACCGGGTCCATTTTTATTTCAAGTCAATAGCCAGAACATACGTTTTCTGGATTTTACTTTTATGTATTTTTATTTAAATATATAGGGTGTTGAAAAAGGTCGGTACCCCGGAATAACTCCGGTGCATCGCATTGTAGCGGAAAATGTATGGGGAAAAAGTTGTTTGGTTTTGAAGGAGGAATAATTTGCAATTTAAACCACCCCCCCCCCCCCCCACCCGCTCAACCCCCGGGCGCGGGTGGGGGTAAGTTAATATTTTCAAATGGAACCCCATATTTTTTATTGGCGTATCGTGTTCTCCGACCAAAAATAAACATCTTTTGTCCGAAGAATTTTTTTATTCGGGCCCATCCTTCACCAATAATCACTATCAATATCAAAACCGTGTTAAAATAAAGTTTTTTCTCTGTCTTGTTCTACAAAATGCCCGTGGAATACAAACAACTTTTTCCACGGGCATTTTTTAGTACAAGACAGAGAAAAAGAGCATTTCCGGGATAAAACTTGAGTTTCGCACGGTTCTGATTTTATCTTTCTCATGGTGATTATTTGTGAAGGAGGGGCCCGAATAAAAAAAAAATTCGGACAAAAGATGTTTATTTTTGGTCGGAGAACACGATACGCCAATAAAAATATGGGGTTCCATTTGAAAATCTTAACTTACCCCCACCCGCGCCCGGGGGGTGAGGGGTGGTTTAAATTGCAAACTATTCCTCCTTCAAAACCAAACAACTTTTTCCCCAGACATTGTCCGTTGCAATGCGATGCACCGGAGTTATTCCTGGGTAACCGACCTTTTTTCAACACCGTGTATACTAGACCACGATATTTTGACATCCTAATTCAAAACATTTTCCACTATAAATATTTTCTAAAAAGTGATTTATTTTATTAATTTCTGTCATGTAACATATTTATTTATTTTTTTCCGTAATTTTCCCAACGCAAAAAGTTGTGTCACTGGCACACTAATTCCCGAAGCGTTTAAAAATATATTTGAAAAGTTCATTACGACCGTCGTCTAGACTTTTAAGAAAAACAAATATTTTTTTGCTTACAAATTAGTGAAATAGCATTATTTCCCCGATTGTCTGCCAGAAAATTGAAACATCTTATTTAATTACTTTTCATATTACTATGCCTATTTGCATTAAAGAATGCACAGGGAATGTTCATAATTACAATGGTCTTACCAAAAAAAAAAAAATAAAGTTATCTCAGTTATTAAATATTTGGCTATGATTTTATTCCTATTGCCCGCCCGGCGGTATTTGAACGATTCCGTATATTAAGAGCGCAGGGATGTATAAAAATCATGCTTGAAACCTTAGACGTAAAACTAGAAGCGATTTTGTTACCGCGTGGCACCAAACCGGGTTTAGCAGTGGCGTAACATGAATATTTTATTAGTATTATCCCAGTACAAAATTATTTTGTATGGAATATGAAAGTAATATTTTTATTGGTTGAATTGTTAGGTACCTTACTGAGGTTGATATTAAAAATGTTCTTTTTCAATAATTTATTGAATGCTTGGTAGATATTAATTTTATTCGTCAAAATTATAATTTCATATAGAAAAGGTTGTGTAATTTAAATAACTTTCAACTTTAGGAAAAATGTAAGATAAAAAAACAAAATTGGGCGATTCAAAATTTATTACAAAGAAGCACGACTTTTAACAGCCTCCTCAAAGTTCTTTAGTTTTTTCTTTCTTGGAGTGTCTTCTTTCTGTTCAGTTAGCCCAGATGAAGTGCCAGGTAAAACTAGTTCTTCATCAAGCTGATTTGAACTTTCGGTAGCCCATAAAAAAATTAATATTACATACATGATTTGAGATGTTGTTAGAGTGAAGACATTTTTTAGAAATTATTTAAAAGTAATATATTCTTCTTCGGTTGCGTGGACCCAGCTGTTGAAGTACCAGCTATATTTAGTTCAACATCATGTTGAGTTGACCTTTCAGTAGCTCGCCTTTTTAAACCCTGTAAAAAAGTCAATATTATCTACATGCTTCTGTAATTTAAAATGTTTCTGTTCTGAAAATGAATAATTTTTTTATTCCAGAAATTAACTTAAAGTAAATACCTTCTTTGGTGGTATATATAGGTACTGGTAGTTCTGAAAATATTGTTGGCACAACACCTCCAAGTAATCGAACTCTATCCTCAACTTTATAAAAAAAAGTTTATCAAAATATACCAATCATACAGGTACGCCATTGAATGACACACCCTCTTCAAGGGCAATTAGCTAGTTCTTATTAGAAATCTTGAATGAAAAGTGCAACAAATCTAGTACAAATTACAAAGAAAGGTAGCTTCAACTATGGGCTTAAACATAGTTTCAAATAATATATACTGCTAAACTTACAACGGAGATATCTAATATAAAATAAATACATGCAAAAAACACGAGTAGAATATTTACCGATGGAAAGTAATTCCAAGATCCTTTCGCTCATTTCGGCTTTTGCAGCCATAGGCACAACAATACACCATATTTCTATAAATACACTGAATTCGTTTGATAGCTTTTCACACCACAAATCACTGAAATACACTAGGTGCCACCTCGAATGTCTGGCTCCTAAAAAATGGCGGCGTATCAATTTTAGGCTTCACTTTCTGCGACGGCCCGTAAAGCGGAATTATCCGTTCCCTCTCTTTCCTTGTCTAAGCTTGAAACCGTGATATCATAGGCGTGCTTAAATAATAATGTACTACGTGGAAAATAAATACAATTTATTGATTTCGCAGTTGGATTGTTGCTTCAAAACTAGTTTATCTCTTAAATGTCCTTCTGACTACAACAGCTATTGCTTCGTCCGCCAACATAGAAAGACTTTTTTTGTCTTATGATTTAGTTCATTCCAAACTCCGCAGTAAGCTAGGCAATGTTAGAACAGCTAAGTTGGTTACAATTTTTATTCTAATGCACCCACTTACTACGCTAACTGATGTCACTTCCGATCAGTGATTATTATACATTATTACCTTATTCCTTTTTTTCCTACGGGTTATACACTTATTTGTAGTTTTTTTAACATACCAAAGTTCTGTGCATGATGTTCATTAAGTACCTAACTTTTATTATTTTGTTAATTTGAATGGAAATTACTGTTTTAGTAAGTAGTTTTATTACTATTTATCAATAAATATTATCCATTAAAACGAAACAACTCTGCTTGGAAAAAAATTTGATTATTTTTACCTTTGTTTCCCTTCCGTCCCTGTTTCGGACTCCTGTGTCGTGCAACAATCGCATGACCGACGCTGGGCCATGGGCCCCCGCGTTGCGTCCTTTTACTGTATGGTAGTTCCTCGTCTGGACCACACGGCCCTATTCAGTTGGAAAATTATCATTTTTACACATCTACACGATTGGTTATTGTACAATGCCTCTTTCAAAAATAGTCCGACGCCGAAAAAAACATTTGTTGTTTTAAAATAGAAAAAGGCTTTTCTATTCTAAATTAGCAGTAATTCAAGTGAAATATTAACAAAATGGTTATCCTGATTGCCAAGAAAAACATCGTGTGACATGAAATATAGTAATAATTTTGGAAGTATAATTTGTGACAAAAAACTAAAACGTTGATTGATGGAATTGATTACTTCATGAATATATATTATATATTAGGACTTATTAGGTATAGAAATTGTTTTTTTTTTATTCAGCACAAGGTCTTCGTTTAAAAAAAAATCCACATTATTTAAAAATTACCGTCAGTAAGAACTACTGTAAATACAATAAGTTTATCGTTCATCGTACAGGTTGTGCCATTTTTGAGACTTTCTGGGGGGTTTGTTCGGGAGGGGGGGGGGGGGAGGGGAGAGGGGTATTAGAGTTATTATCAGTAGCGTAACCAGTGTTAGTGTCCCATTTGAAATTTTTTATTTTGTTAATATCTCAAAAACGAAACTATTTAAGGCCGTATTAGACTAGGCAATTGTTTCTCTTGCGCCGGCAATTATAATGGCACGTATTCATGCGCAGTAAACCGTTTTCGATCAGCTGGAGCATTGTCAACGGTCAGAACAGCAGTGGGTACTGTCGAAATCCCTAAAATATCCCCAGAATTAGAGATGTGCAAACCTGTTCGTTTTGATCACCAGTTAAAGCAGCTACTGCTATTTACAAATAGGAGGTGCAAAAAGTTGCTGAATTAGCAGTCCATAAGTTTAATAAAGAATGTAAACAGCTAATTTAAGTACCAGTGGATTTAAATGGCCATTACCTGTTCATACCTGGTTCGGCCAAATAATAAACAGTTAAAAATAACAGAATAATCCATGTCTACCCAATTGCGCCGGCAAGGGCAAATAAAATGGCGCCTGCCCCATTTCTGGTAATGAGAGACAGCTGATCGGGAACAGTGTACTGCGCATGAATCCGTGTCATTTTAATTGTCAGAAGAGTAGAATTTCTGACTGTAGTACGGAGAACGGTGTACTGCGCCTGAATCCTTGAATTATAATTGCCATTGCTGGCGCCATAAAAATTCCCAAGTGTAATACGGCCTTTAGAGAAAACTAGCTATGCCACTGAACAATCTCTAACAAGAGCAGTTTTTACCATTTTGATAAGTACGTAACGTCTAAGAAGCTAATATCTTCAAAATCACCCCTGCAGATTAAAAACTAAGAAAAACATGAAAAAATTTGACACCGCACGGAATCTATCGTTTCATTAAAAAGTTGGACACCAAAGTGAAAACCGCAGCGTTCTATCAACTAGTACCCTCAGAAAGTGTCGAAAATGGGATACCCTGTACAAGAACAGCAAAATATGTTTTTTTCCCGTAAATTGTATGCCCTATGACATCAAAGGGCCATAGTTGTATAATTTATGGTAAATTTATTTTACATGGATTTTAACGTGACGACGATGTGTTATAATAGCGTTAACGTTATCCGCACAGCAAGCAGCATAACGCTCCCTAATGTGCAGGTGTCCAAACTGCACTCTCCAATTTAAATTAAATGTTCGACGACGCCAATCCTTATAATTAAGTTACTATCAGCAAATAGAGCAGAAAAACTCTCAACGAATTTGTATCTTTTAAGAGTATCAATCGTAAACGTATTGGAAAAGCAGTGGCGGTCAGTGTTGCCAGCAGCGTGTTTTTTTCGTAATAAATTGGATTGAAATTTCGTAATAGATTAAGGTTCTCCGTAATTCTAAAAAAAAGGACGTTCTTAGTATGTTGACTTTCAATATTTCTTGATTTTAAAGTGGATATTAATGCCCCATAAAATTTCTTGGCTTCTCTGACTTCATTTAAACTTGGTAATTTTTACAATAAATAATACTTAAAGTACAGTACAGTACAGTAAAATGTACCATACATTTTAAAATATTTGACTACTGGAGTTATAAATAAATTATTTTCACTATACGTTCATTGTAAACTTTACAATATATTTTAATAATTACTTGATTTTCCTTTGGTTAGAAATTCTAATTATACTTTTTTAGAAATGTGTATCTACAATATTATTTTGGTACGGATTATAATGAAAATTGTAATTAACAATAATTTATAGGAAATCGTAAAATAAAATCTTCACTATAATAATTTTTCTATACAGGGTGTTATGGAAATGACGTATTATATTTAAATGGGTGACTTCTTGGGTGTTCTAGAGAAGCGCTACATATTTAATTTTTTTTAAATCGGCCGTTTTAAAAGTGAGGTAACAAACACTCTTACTCACAGGTCAGTCCGCGCTACTGTACAATATTTCACCCAGAGCCAATGGCAATGTTGCCAAACTTAATGTAAAACTGAAATTCCATATAAAATTATAAAAATAAATTAATTTCTACCTACTTGTATTTATCCTTATACCTAAAGAGCGAGGAAATCCAGGCACGAACACAATCAGTTTTTTTTCTTTTCATGGGAACACTCCTGGAAACACTCTATGCAGTAATAGTGAAACAGAACCGATAGTTAGCTTTTGAAAATACAATAATACAGATTATTAGATTTTATTACACGCGACGAAATTTGACATCCAGAAGAAACGCGTCAATAAAAACAATACTGAAAGATTATTTATGGACGGGCAAGATACACGCGTAAACCGAAAAAACAGAGCGGATTGCCGAGAGTGTGTTGATGATCGACGAGATACAACATATCCGGCCGCTGGTTGGTCTTCAACTAACAGACGCAAGCGTGCGGCGCTATATGAAACTACTTCGCTCAGCCGATGTAAGGCGTCATGAGGTCATTGGCATTTGACCTAGTGACGTTCGTGTCTATTACTATTCCATATGTTTTTTCGGGTTGTTTAAAACATAGTCCGTCGTAAATGTTCTTCAATTTAATTGTACAAAAAGGTATTACAGAATGGAAAAGTGTTTAAATTATTTTATTTTGTCTAAAGAGTTTAAGGTGTACATATGACAACACCGGCCAGAATTCCTTGATTGCTTACATGTATCGCAGTGCCAGACAGGTGTTTTTCTGGTTTGACGTCAGCTCAGGTCACTTTTACCGCTGAATGAATTGAAAGCGCCATTTATGGGTATTTTTCTTCAATTTGTCTTTATCCCAGGAATTGCCAGTTTAAATATAATACGTCATTTCCATAACACCCTGTATGTACAATATTCGTTGTAAAATTTACAATATATTTTAGTATTTACTTGATTTTACTGAATTTATTAGAAACCCTAACTATAGATTTTTATAAATTATGTTGAAGAATTTATTTTATTACGGATTATACTAATAAACATTATGGCTATATTTTATAGGAAATTTTACGATAAAATCTTAACTACAGTCGTTTTTCCTTGTGCGTATTTTAATGCAATAGGTTAGTAGTAATCTTGCAAGAGTTCTAATCACAATGAAATTCTAGAGGATGTTAAAGAGGCATTTTAGGAGCAGAGCCGTGCTCTGCGTGCCGACACTGCGAGAGAGATATATTTAAATCGTCTTAGAGCAATTTTCCGACCATTCTGTCGCAAAGTAAACTCTAAATTATTCATCAAAGGGATCTGTTCTCAAAGAAGCCATACCATCGATTTTTGTTATTACAGTAAATTTGTAACGACGTTTTACCTCTCTTTGAAAATACACCTCCTGAATATTTATCTTTAAAATTTAAATGCGAGTGGCTTTTATCGATGGGGTTTCTCTTTATAATTTCGCTTTGTTTCGACAGAAAGAAGGCGATTACGCGGAAATTAGCGAGAATATTCGCAATCCCCCTGAAGAACAAGATGGCTTTTTTCTTCGATCGGAATATAAGGCTGGTGCTTGGGATCGGAAAAGTTAACCGTTAGCCGCAGGACTTCTTCTACTTTGAACTTCTCTTATAGTACAGGATGTTCTATTTTCATTCTGGGGGTATTATCAAAGAAGCAGTTTTCTCTAAAAAGGTTAACATTACAGAATCTGATACAGTCATGGCCGGACACGCAATCCCACTGGCTTCATCTATTAATTTGCTGGGCGTCAATCTGGGAGGAAATATGTCTTGGCATAACCACGTTGTGGCAATCGCCAAGATAGCTTCTCAGAAACTTGGTGTACTCTTCCGAACCAAAAAGTTGTACACACCTCAACAACTTTTCACACTATACAAAACCCAGATTCGACCATCACTAGAGTACTGCTCTCATGTCTGGACCTCTGTACCCAAACATACTCTCGATTCCATCGAAAGGAGGGCCATTCGTCTGATCGGAGACCAAGTGCTGACGAAGAACCTCGACAGCCTAGAACATCGAAGACAGGTTGGGGATTTGACTCTCTTTTACAAATATTTTCATGGAAAGTGCCCGGCTGACCTTGCCCTCTTAATTCCGCCCATAGCGGCAAATAGCAGAAATACACGACGGACCACTGCCGCCCATACATATGTGGTTAAGTTCAGTACTCCCCGAACTTCATTATTTAAGAATTATTTCATCTGGAGGACTTCATCCTTGTGGAACGACCTTCCCGAGGTCGTTTTTCCCAACGAATATAACCGCCAACGATTCAAAACCAACGTGAATTGCTTTTTGCGCACACTCCCAAAGTGCCCCAAAGGATTTTTCCTATAGTGCTTGTGTTTGATCATAAAAAAAAGATAGAATGTTTCGATTTTCATTTTGGTGCCATACTTTTTGACGAAACGAAAGATTCCGGTATCAAATTTATCATGGCTCTTAAGTTTTTACTTTACAGGGTGATTTTGAAAATCGTGCATTTCTTAGACACGCAATGCGATATTTTTACCAATTTACGTTACTTATGTATAACAACAGGCCATGGTCCATTTATTAGAAACAAATGCAATTGTTCACAACTTGACAGATCTATCATATTTTTATTATCTTTGAAATAGTCGTTAGTTAAAAGTTTTTATTATATGCTTTGTAGTTATTTATTCTTCACAATGGCAATTTATGATAATAATTATGAAAGGTATGATATCTTGACATGTCTTATATAATAATCCAATTTAATAGTTAGAATAGCTGTCAAAATTTTGAATTTGTTCGATACTGTCGATAAGTAAATTATTAAAAAATTTTAAGTTCATTTTGAATATAAATATAAACTACTACACATTTTTGTAAAGTCCAAAGTAGGCTCAATTAATTAAAAACATATGTAGGGTGTCCCATTTAAAAATTTGAACTTTTGTTAATATCTCAAAAACTATACTTCTTAGAGAATACTGGCTACGTTACAGCACTTTACGTCAAACTCTCTACGATCGGTTTTTATCTTTTTGATAAGGTTTCTAAAAGCGAAATTTTCCAAAATCACCCTGTAGATTAAAAACTAAGAGAGCCATGACAAACTTGACACCGGAATCTTTCGTTTCGTTAAAAAGTGGGGTACTAAAGTGAAAAAAAAACCCACAACATTCTATCTTTGGTAATAACTCTAATACCCCCCAGAAAGTGTCGAAAATGGGACACCCGGTACTTGCGCGTAATTTGATTTCCAAATATTAAAGTTGTACACTTGTACAAGTTTTTATTTTCGAAGCGGGTGTCGTTTTTTGTAGGAAATTTTAAAATAATACCGAAGGTAAGACAGCATATATCTTAAAACTTTAGGTTTTTTTTTGCTCAAGAGTTTGAAAAACTGACAATGCGGGTCAAAGACGTCTTGTTGACAATTAACTGACCACGTGTTTGTTCGCGTTTACAATTCTTTATGTTGCAAAACATTTGTCGCGGTTATTGTTTGGAAAATATGACAACACCGGTTACCCTTCGCTGACGTCTTTTGAGACTTGACCTACACCAGTTATCGATTGTGTATGTCGCCAGTGGCGGCCACTTGATTTTTCAGACTTCACATAAAGTGTATATGTCGCTCACTAATTCAAAGGCCCATTTATGGTTATTTTTCTTCGATTTGTTTTCATCTCAGGATTTGCACGTTTAATAATAAGTCACTTTCAAAACACCATGTATACGCATTACTTTTAATCTTTCTAGTTACCACTAATTCTAATATACTATTTAAAAAAAAATAGTGAGTTTTTATTTTTATACGTACACCTTTGAAAATAATTAATTTTCCGGTTCCTTGATCGCATTGATTTGCAAATATTTCGGTAAATAAATGACTAATGAATGACTAGACTTCCTGATAAACAAAAAAAAGAACGGCTTATTGACTTAAGAAAGGCAATTAGGCAAAACCATTACAAAAAACGGCTTTTTTCTTTTAATCGCGGCATTTCTGTGGCTTTGAGTTAAAATATTTCCTGCTTAGAACTGTGACTTTCCTTATTGTTCTCGACCTCGACAGAATAAACAGGAGAAATGTCGAAATGATATTCTGCGAAAGTGGCGATAATCACTTTCGTTTCTTAGCTTTGAATTTTAAATATAATTCTTTTTGTGATGTGGGAATTTGAAGCATTTTCCAAAAACCAATTGAAAGTATGACTTTAGAAGGCATTATTATACCAGTTGGGGTAGAAGATAGTTCTAAGTATTCAGAGGCCAAAAGATTGAGGGTAATATTTTTTTCGGTTTTGTATAAATAAATAATTATCTGTCCTTTATTTAATATTGTTACTTTTTAATATATAAATATACGGGTGTCAATTTGAAAATTCCTAGTTTAATATCTCACTTCCAGTAAAAAGTGGTTTAACCTCCTGAGACGGTAAATATTACCCTTAAAATGTTAAATAGGAAGGGACATGAGGCACATCATTTTAGAGGTCGTTTAAATCTGTTTCTAAAAATAATATTATTTTTAAGTAGTTGTTTCCAAAAAATCCGCGTTCCAAAAATGGACATACTTAGAACTCACCTGCCCTGAGATTTATGGGTTTTAGGTAATTATTTAAAAAACATTATTGTATTTACGTCTCTTTTAGTAAAATGGTTTGGTGTCCGCAGATATGTCACTCCGGGTGACACCCTTTCAAATTCTTTACCAGGGACAGTCGGCGACCGAAAATTTACATGCATGAGTCCATTTTTGGAACGCGATTGCTTGGAAATAAGATACTCCTTAAAAATAATAAAATCTGTATCTCCAGAAAAATTGATTGGTTTGCAAGGTTTTTAAAGTAGTATTTGCCAGTGGATTGAATATCATTTTAGGTCTGTTGATTTACAGAAGGAATCAAAATGTTTTTTTTTTTTAATGTGACATATTAACTGATTTTTCCAATTTTATATAAAATTCTGAATATAATATAAGTATTAAGTATACCGTTTTTTGATATACAGGGTATATTTAAATAGGTAACTCCTAGGGTGTCCTAGAGAAAGTCTATATACTTTTTTTTTAATTGAATATCTGAATACTAAGGTAAAAACCCTTTTTACCCATATACTATCGCGCCGTTCCATCTGGATTCAGTTAACAACAATGTGGGTCATTGAGTATACTAACAGTGTTGTCAGATCACACCGCATGTTTCACCCTTGCTTGGATACCTTCCGCGCGCGACTATCGTCGCTTCAGTATGTTTCGAGACTCGGGAGTGGAATGATGCTGTCGAGGGTTCCACGTGCTTGATGTATACGAATTTTAAGCATTTTGTTAGTTGTAGCGTTACCTGATTTTTTTCTGTTGTGAAATTATTCATAATAATAAATGTTGTGATATGATTTCAAATTGTGTGATATTATCTACTGTTGGTTCTATTAAAAAATATACTTTTTGTGTTTTATTTTTTTTATGGAATTTAATTATAAAACGGATTATTTTAAAATAAGATCGAGGGTAAGAGAGTATGTACCTTAAAATTGTAGTTTTTTTTTCTAAAAAGTTTGAAAAAGAAGTGATAACGCGAGTCAAAGACGTCTTTTTGTCAAAAACTGAACACGTGCGTTTACAATTCTGTGTTGCAATATATGACAACACCGCCTCAATAAACTATTGATTGCGAACGTCCTCAGTAGCGGACACGTAAATTTTCAGATTTCATATAAAGTGTATATTTCGTACAATAATTCAAAGCGCCATTTAAGGTTATTTTTCTTCAAATTATTTTCATCTCATAAATAAGTCATTTCCATAACACCCTGTGTGTATTGACCATTGAAAATTGGCCAGATCCATTATTAAAAATGAATGAACGATAATCGAGATTGCTATGGGAAAACAAAGAACCGATAACCAGTGTCACTTATTTATTTTCCATAGCAATCTCGATTTGATTTTAATCCTGCATTTTTAGATATTTGGAATATTGGATCTTCTAATTTTCAATTGGCAATATAATCGAAAACGGGGTTGATTTTGGGTATAGGATATAATATTACATATTGCATTGCATAATTGCGTTCAGAATTTGACGTAGAATTGGAAAATCAGTTAATATATAGGATGTCACATTAAAAAAAAACTTCTGATCCCTCAACAGAGCTAAAATGATATTTGATCCCCTTGCAAATACTACTTTAAAAACCTGATCATCAGGATTTGCTGAAATGTAGATGTATTCTTCCAATGTAGCGAGAAAATAGCGTATAGAGTTTAAACCAGATCTGCATAAATTATGCATGCCGAACAAGAAACAATTTTGAACAGCCCATGATACTGCACTCATGCTTTCTTTTCGTAACATGTTATTTTCCTGTTTAACGATAACAATTTCGACTAAACTATTATTCAGTCCATTACCGTTCGCCTACTTAGTTCTCTTATCCACAAAAAGTATAATCTGCACAGTTGTAAGTTGTAACTGTTCCAGTGCACGTAACCGCTAAAAAAAAGAATTTAACTGCCCGGCGGTTATGGTTATGAGACAATTTTTAATCGCGATTTAAATTTTTATTGCTCACCTTTACGGTTATGTTTTAATTTTAAAATCGCTGTTTTATTGTTTTTATCGTTACTGGTCGGAATTAACCGATCAGTTTTTACGATTTCGCGTCGTCGTTTTGTTGTGCGAGTAAAAATGACCGGTGAAGCTAAAATATCATTAATATTTATTAAATATGTCATGAACTATAAATTAAAATAATTTATAAGCAGTGACGGTTCTTCCACAGGAGCACATGCGCACCGTGCACCCCGAAAACAAAACGAATAAAAAATATTAATTTATATTCATTGAATATTATTTATCGTATAAAGTCCGACCCTCCCTAATATTTTATCGTACCGTCAAACTTAAAAAGTCCGACCCTCCCTAATATTTTATCGTACCGTCAAACCAAACTGTATAGATCCGGCAACCGTGCCTCGGCTGAGGTAAATGACGATTATGACGAGACTCGCTCGCACGTGCCATTAAGTAGTACAGTTTCTCTGTAGTAACAGGTGGCGGGTGGCAGCGGGGAATAGGCGGGGCTATGGCGATTTAACATGGAAAATCATAACAATTTAATTGTTTAAATTAATTTAAAAAATACCGTTTCGTTCTTTATTCTCTTATCTGCAAAACCCATTTTACGAAAAAGTGTGACATTTTTTTTAATACACTTGGAAGCTAACGTAACGGACTGTAAAATAAAAAAATATCATCTGTACAACTGGAGATAGTAAATTTCAAATATGAGAGAAGATTGGAGAAATTCTCAAAAATTTTGTGTGAATATTTTCGGGAAAAAAATTTTTTCAGCAAAATCCTGAAATACGTGTGAACTAATTTTATGTATCTAGTTGTAAAAATAGTTTCGGACGATTCTAAAATGTCCAGGTTAAAAGTATGCGGCTTGAAAAAGAATGACCCATGTCCATTCTGTCCATCGTCTCCCAGGTCTCCCCTACCATTGGTATAATTACGGAAGATAGAAACATATGTAGGCATTAAACCTTTGGGATGGACCAAATAAGTAATTAAACTCCCCACGACACGGAATCTTTAACTTTATTCCGCTAGTACATTAATATTAATGTGAAAGTCTACGGGCATAAAATGCCTAAACGTCTTATCTAAATAATTTCATGTTAAAATTTAATGAATCATAAAAGAGTTCGGCAAAGTGTAAATGTTGGGGGCCGTAAAACCGGAATTTATCGTTCTTTTCTTATATGCGTATTTACCGACATTAGGGATGTGTTTGCATACTTATTTTAACGTTACTGTCTATTTAAATTAAAATTGTGAACAGGGGCGTAGCTACAGTTGGAGAACGTCAACATCAAATAAAAGTATTCGGGTAAATTTAAATAAATTTTATTACTGGTAAATTACGTACGGAAAGAAAAACTTAATTTTACTAAGTATACAAATTGTAAAACTAACCATAATTTATGGCTCTATATTATGGAGATGAGCCATTAAATTACAGCAAAATTTTAACAATGATTTTTAGTAAAAATTACAAAAAATCTATATTTTGTAAAATTTAATAAAATCTTTTTCAAAATTTACTAAAATCTTTTGTAAAAATACCGACATATGGTATTCCGACGCGGTCACCCGTCCAAGTGCTAACCGTACCCAACGTAGCTTGACTTCGGTGATCGATAGAATGCTTCCTTTCTAAGAAGAGTTCTGATTGATCCGTTGCATCTGATTTAAGTTTTCTTTTCTTCATTCTTGTAGAACAGCATTTTTACAACACTTTATTTCAACTTCGTTGTTTTTACAATAAACAAATACTTAAAGTACAACAATACAAAAGTATTTAACTTTTTGACTCTAAAGTTATAAATAAAATTTATTAGAAATCCTACTACAGTTTTTTGTAAATTATGTTTACAATATTATTTTGGTACGAATTAATAATGAAAATTGTAATTGTTACAATATTTTATAGAAAATCGTACAACAAAGCCGTTATTATAATAATTTTACTATAGTGTTTGTTAATATTTACTATATACAGTGAAACCTCTCATAACGGACACTTTTCATAGGCGAAAACCCTCCTTTAAACGGACAACAATTTTTTTAAAAGTATTTGAGAAACGAAAAAGTACGGTGAAAAACAATCTGAAGACAGACCGGCAACCAATCGCGTATGCGTGGCCGAGCAAAAGGACTTCGCCGTATGAAAATATGTGTGATTCCCCGACAGCTGTCCGCCGTTTATTTGTGAGTTGTAAGGTTAAAATCGTAAACAATGGCAGAACAATGTCGCATTTTGAGTCTGAAAGAGAATATTGATGTTGTGGAAGTATGTGGTCCAAACTGAAACCACATCACTATCTGACAACTCTGATGAAGAAGTTGGATGCAGTAATCAAACAAATGTCACCAATTATTATCAACAAGCCATTATGGTAATGGAATTACAAGAGTATGCAAAGAATAGAGGTGACTCTACAGCAATGGAATTGTTATCAGACTTGGAATTACATTTTCTAGATTGCAAGTTTAAAACGCAAACATACGTTATTAGATTTTTTAGTAGATACTACATCCTAACTAAAACTAGTGGATTTTTATTATGTTTATCTGTACATACATATACATTGTAATACGTTTGCATTTACATATTACCTAATAACAAATTTCCCATGGGCGGACACCTCTATTAGGCGGCCACATTTAGACTGACCCGTAGGTGTCCGAATAAGAGAGATTTCACTGTATTTAAGTATATACTTGATTTTGCTAAATTTATTAGAAATTCTAACTATACTTTTTTAGAAATTATGTTTGGTACAGATTCCTAATAAAAAATGTAATTAATACCATAATTTATATGAAATTTTTACAAAAAAATCTTTGCTATAATAATTTGACTGTAGTCTTCTTTCCGTGTACGCGCTACATTATCCATATTTACCAATAGATTTTTTAAACGATTGTAATTGATTTTTTATTTACAGGTCACGATTACTACTTCATCTCCACTTCTACGTCAGATGACCTCCATCGGCGAATAGGCGGTCGATGTACTACCCACAACATGAAGATCGTCTTCAAGGTGTGGGGACCGCCCACCCAAACTCCCACACAACCCCCCACCCAGCCACCTTTGAGGCCTACTTGGTAAGTACTTACTCAAAAAGTCACGTTACTCACGAAAGAGTTCATCTCGGATTGAATTTAATTCAAGTAAATACAAGAACTCTCAATTTAGTAAAAGTACTGTCAAAACGTCAGTGAGTGGCGTATTTACGTAACCCATCTCTCAGTGAAATTATAAAGAGGTATGAGAATCTTCGATCTGCACATATTGACGTTATTATTTTACCTTTTAGGTGGTCCATTACACCTCCAAGACCATCCCCTACCACCACAACAGTCACTACAAGTAGGAGTACCGTGTCGACGACGAAAAAGTCGAAGGCCTACAACAAACATCCGAACGAAGTAGTCAAAAGCGAGGAACTCACTCTAGGTGGCGCTTCGAACGCCCACGTAGTGCAGCTGAACATTCTCTTGGTGGGCGTAGCCGTACTGCGAGCTCTCATAAATGCTCGATGAAGTGTTTTTTTGGTGATATATAGTGCTTAGGAAAAAACGTATTTAAAAAAAAAAACTTTGTACCCTTCACATTGGTGGACCTTTGCAAATGATCTAGTGAATGTTTTAGTCGTGAAATCCGTTGTTGTTATTGTCCCCCTCACTTGCGATGACCGATGACCCCCCCCCCCCCCCCCCCCTCTGTTTGTAACAAAATGTGATACAGTCTGACTGACAGAAGCACTGACTCTTGTAAATATGTGATAATAATAAAGATGAATCACTTGCATGAAGGGTTGACACTTTCACAGGGTGGTTCAGTAATAGGTACTACGCGCATTTACAAGACTTCAATATTTGTCGTCCGCCCTGTATAAAACAAAGACTGTTCTCGGGCTATACGTCTCTTATAAAGAGAGAAAGAATAATAAATATATCGTCCATACTATAAAAAAAAATAAACTATTATAATTATTTATATAATGTAATATTGTGGCCCCTAAACAAGATGTGTTTAAACGATACTAAAAAGAAAAAAATAATTGTTCACTAAATATACACTAAGAAATGACCCTATATATATTTATATAAATAAATGTGGTCCTATAAGTGCTTGTTTTCAGTTAAAATATGCAGAAAAAGGTCATTATAAGAAATAGTCATTTTAGTCATTCAGGAAAGTAAGAATAATTTGAGACCTTTAAAAGCTCTCCCTTATAATTTCAGAAATTACACTTCACACTTGTGTCGGGTTGCACACAGCTTTCAATCAAGACTTAACTGCAGTTGCAGACATAATTTAAATAATACTTAACTAACCCGAAAGATTCGCTAAGATTAATCCTGTAATCCTCAACATCATTCTTATGTACAGGGTGTCCGATTTTCGACACATTCTGGGGGGTATTAGAGTTATTATCAAAGATAGAATGTTGCGGTTTTCACTTTAGTTTTTTTTTAATGAAACCAGAGGTTCCGGTGACAAAATTTGCATGGCTCTCTTAGTTTTCAATCTATAGGCTGATTTTGAAAATCTTCGCTTTCTAGACACCCCTCGTACTTATCAAAAAGGTAAAAACTGAATTTGTTAGAGATTTTTACGTAATGTTCAGTGGTGTAGTCAGTTTTTATCTACTGAGTTTATTTTTTGAGATATTAACAAAAGTAAAAAATCAATTAAATGGACACCCCTATACCTATGTTATTTTTTAAATTAATTGAGCATACTTTCCCGTTTACAAAAATGTGATATTTTTACGTTACTTTAGGTTATTTTTGAATATTATTCATTGTAAGTCCCAAAGTATGCTTAATTTTTATTTAATATTCTCGTTAAACGAAATTTTTTGGAGAATAACTGGCTACGCCACTGAGTTTTGCGTCAAAATATCTAACAAAATCAGTGTTTGCCTTTTTGATAAGTTAACGGGTAACGGAAATACGAGGGGTGTCTAAAAATCGGAGGTTTTCAAAATTACCCCGTACTACCAAGGCGGTAGCGCCGAGGTGAGAAACATATCTCGAGAGATAGGAACGTGACTTTTCACCGAGGTTTGTATGCTATTTTACTTACAACCATAGTTGGAGACTATGTTTTTTGTGACAAATATAACTATATGAGAAATTAATAAAGTAAGACCCGGTATTACCAAAAGCTTCGCCACCATACACAAATAAAAAAAAATTGTCAAGTTGTCAAGTGATTTTGGTTATTCAATGAATGATAATATTTATCTGGATGGAAAGTGATACCCGGGCGGAAAGTGATCGCTTTCCACCCGGGTAATTGTCACTTTCCACCTAGATAAATGTCAGAGTTACAAATATGTTTCATTCAGACTTTTAAAAAGTCTGCAATGTCAACGTTACATACATGGTTGTAAATAAACTCTTTTTCTGCATATTTTAGTTTTAAGAAGCAAAATGTTCCCCCACAAAACCTACTTTTTGTATGTTTATAAAACATTATATCGAAAATATATATATTAAAAAACAATGCATGGCAGGACCTAAATCGAATGACCTAATGTTGATGATTTAAAAAAAAAAACACCCTTATGACTATGATGACTCGATAATATTTATGTAGATATTTACAATATAGGAACGAATATTATCGACCTAATTATCAATTTTTTAAATTTATTTTGAGAATACTTACTATAATGTTGCAGTGCGTCGGTAGTATGGATAGTGTTGTAAAATTTCCGAAAATATATTTTTTGGAAATATTTCCGGAAACATTGAAACCAAATTAAAAACTCAAAACGAAACATTTATCAACGAACAAATATCATCTAAAAAATAGAGCGCAAAACACATGAACCGAAATAAAAGGTAAAATGTCAAAGAATAAAGTCAAATTTGTTTAAAAAAAAGCACTCGCGCACAAGTAGCAAGTGGATCCAGAGGCATATCTTCATCACTGCCATCATGATTTCAATCAATATTATAATATGCCTTCTTCATGCCACTCAACTTCCTTTAAGTCTTCAACAGTGTCAAAAATAAAATTGACAATTTCTATTTTTTTTTAACTTTTTGTTGTGGGCACTTACGACTGTTGCTCTTTTTATGAATGCGACTGTAAATGCTAAAACTGCGCCCAGTGACTGCTGAAGATCAAATTATTTTTCTAGTGTGATGTTTAACTGCATAAAATTATAGTTGTTTTAAACCGTTTAAAACGCATTTTAAATATTTTTCAATATTTCCCATATTTCCGAAACACATTCCGAAATTTCCAATATTTCCATTTCCATTCGCAAGTATGGATATCCATTTCAATCCAATATTTTTTACGGACGCGTATTTTTTAATACTTAAAACAGTTGTACAGGGCGCGTCCCATTTTCCGGGATTATTGACAATATAGCTTTACTGCGATGCACTGTAATATCGACAAATTTATCAATTTTTTTTAACTATACAAACTCTTGACAGCCATATTAAATTTTTGCCTATAGAATGGCATACATTTGTATATAACTGTGGTTTGTTGTATAAGGAATATTAATTTCAAAAATGGTAGTTTGTTAAAAAGTACTTGCTCAGGTTATATATTTTTTTTATCGATCTTTGTAGTATATATACTGTTTAACATTTTCTTAAATTTTGTTTTAATAACATTTTTATTTTTGTTTTCTAATGAATTTTATCTCTTTCAATTTTGAATATGTATGTGGCATATATAGTGATGAAGTTCTCGAGAATATTCAGAAATTTATCTTTTTTTTCTGCATTTTTAAATAATCCACTTAAATTCCGTTTAGGGAAGGCAACAAGCGGAATGAATTCTTATTGGGAAATTTTGTACACCTCCTGCTGTTAAAATAGTATCTTGTTCTATAGAAAATGACAACTGCTTTAAATATCAAAGGCAAAAACTTGGTGCTCGGATATAAGAATATATTTGTAAAATTTATACTTGATTTTTGTGGGAAAAAAAAAATTGGGAAAAAAATTGTTGTTCGGGTTTGTTCCGGCATCATATGTAGGACAAAGATACACAATTTCCAACTTTTACTTCTTATACATATATATACCTATAGTTTTTAAATTATTTTATATTTTCTTCGTACTTTTATATATGTTTGTTGGCAACTTTTTCTATTATTAGTCTAGCGCATTTAAAAACAAATGTATGTTATCTCCCTAAAACGAATTATTTGGTTAGATATCACATTCCTCCGCTTACCTTTTTTTACTTAGTAGCACCTAACTTTTTCAGCCGTACTATATATATTTTTTACATTTTCTTTATGTAATTAATTTTAACTATAAATTCTAACGAGTCTATAAGAACGAATTACTAAAAATTAGGGTAGTTTTTCAAATTGTGATATTAAACTTTAAAGCATTATTGTTACTTAACGGTTTTTAACCCCAGAGCATATTTTTTTTAACAAAGTACCATTATAACATAATTTATTAAGTATATTTGCAATATTACCTTTGCAATACAGGGTGACCAAATTTCCTCTTTAAGGCCTTAAAGACAAGTTACTTATTGGTTCACCCTGTAAAATCTCACTAGGATATATTTTTTAATTTAACGAAAAAACGGTGCCAGAAAACTCTAAAAAATCGAGTACCTTGCTTGTATTTCCTAAAAAGAAGAAAAATATTGTATATTATTTATTTATTTGTTTTTCCTTTGGTAACAAATTCTCTGGGCCTATGTAATACAAGTCGTATTCTAGTAGTCACATTTATTTTAGATATTTTCAATTTAACTAAGGAAAATTTGTACAGTTTTTATATGTTATGTAGGAACCCTTAATATGCGCTATGCATAGTGACCAATTTGTATGTTTCCGAAATTGTACGGGGCGATTTAAAAATTTGTTTCCTAGTAGGGTCGTATATTTTGTCAAATTTTATACATTCTCCACGTCAGTGATAATTAAGGATTTTTTTATTGACAAAAATAAAAACCCATAACTGCTCGCAGCGTGGTTAGTTATTATTTCTTGAGGAATATTCCTGGGATAATTAAAAAAACACAATGTTAGGAATACGTCTAAGATTATATCAAAAAGATTATAAGGGTGATTCTTTTACAACTTATGTAACGCACAACAATAGTTGACACGTATTTCGCGATTTTGCCGAAAAAAAATTATTTTCCAAAATATTCACATATGAATTCGTGATAATTTGCTGCATTTTCTCCTATTTTCTCATACTTGGAATTTAATATCTTCAGTTTTACTGATCGTATCAATGTCGGTCTTTTTTAATTAACACTTTGTTCTGTGAGCTTTCGAACTAATTTAAAAAAATACCGTTTTGTTCTTCATCCTCTTATCTGCAAACGCCATTTTACGAAAAATTGACACCTTTATTAGATTGGTATATTTTTGATAGATTCTAAAATGTGAAGGCTAAAAAGTGTGCAGTTTTCTAAAATAATGACCCATTTTTAATTTAATTTATTCAAAGGCCTTGATGAAATTGTGATAAAAAAATTCTAATCACCTAAGCAAAAAATGTTAATTTATTAAAAAAAAAAGTAAAAATTTATTGAAAGAAGACACATATTCAAATGGGTTAAAGAAATGATGAAAATAGGATTAAAAATAAGTTATAAAATATCAAGCTGAGCAAAAATTTTGAAGTGGCGGTATTTTGTGCGGAGATTTTGACGGGCACAAGGTTTTCCGAAATCAATTTTTTTGCCTATTAGTTCTATTATTTTCCTAATAAAAACATTAGGTTTTTCCCAATATCTCTTTAAGGCTGGAGCTACACGAGCGTTTAAAATGACTCGCGTGATGTGCCGCGCGTTTTACAAGCCGAGATGCACGCGCGTCGTTTTATAATCGCTCGTGTAGCAGCGACATGAATCCGACAACCTATTTTTGGAGCCCGATTTACTCGGATTCCGATCTATAGACTGCTTTTAAAAATCTCGTACAACTTCGGAAAAAAAAATATAAAAATAAATCGTGTAAATGTTATATATTTTTCCTGGTCAGTTATTTATTTCTAGAATACATATAAAAAAAGTGTTGAAAATATTCGGACGAAAATAATATTTAAAAAAAAAGTGAAACATAACTCGTATTTGTATAATATTTAAAGACTGAAAAAATCCTAGTTTTTATTGTGTTATATAAAAAGTATTATTACCTTTCAATTAAAATAGATGAAAAATTGATGAGTGCGACGCCATTTTTTAGAAGCTTAGAATTAAAATAGACCGGGTTTACACACTGAACACTGTGGTGTGGAGTTTAGAATGGGTTTATTTTTAAAAGAATAAAAATTACTTTTGGAACTAGAAAATAAAATAAATTATTTGTGTAACAGTTGACGTTGACGACCTCTATGGTTCATTCTCAGGACTACACCGGGGTAGATCTCGAAACGTCGACTAATATTCAAATAAGTGTCAAATTTAAAATAAATAGCAGAGTTAAAAACTACTTTTTTCTTAAAAACTGAGATACGTAAGAATATAGAGGCTGGCAAAATATGCAGTCTTTACAGCTGTTTAAGAATCCAATATCGACGTTGACGAGTTATTTTTATAACTAGATTATCATGGTCATCTTAAATTTTTTAAATAGGTTCCTTGTTTTTTTTTTTCCCAAATACAATGATCACTCAATTCTATTTACCTTTCTAACCCCGTATAATTATTTTAAAATATGCACATTTACAGCTATTTTACTTGGGACTATTGGAACACCTTGTATTATAATACAGGGTATACACTTTTTACGGAAACCCATTCTAAACGACAGTACCATTTGCCATTTATAGATATGTAGCTGACAGAAGTACTTACTCTATCCATGTTTTGTTCCCCCTCAACTTAGCATCCTTTTTTTGTATCGATTGTGATTTTCATTGACAGTGTCATGGTTTCGTTCAAAGCGGATTTTTTCATAAAACATTGACATCTTAGAAAAACTCTTTGTATCGTGTTCATCGGCGATAGATTTGTGTAAACGTTTTTTAATGTTAATGGTTCAGAGCACAAAAAATTCCTCCCGTCCTCTAGTTGTTTGTGCTTAATGCTTTTATTGCTATATCAGGGATTAAACTAGATTTTTATAGTCATCTAGAGCTGGGCAATGCTCTAAGCAAAGGACTTGCAGCCCTTACCGAAAGGGTCTTGCAAACACTTTATTTTAGTCTGTTTTGTCCAGAATAAATTATCAACCACTTTTATAAAGTGATTTGATTACAAACCCCTAATAACATGTTTTAAAAAGGCGTTTAAACACCGGAGCAAACTCGAAAAAGCTCTCAGTTCAGCAATTTCTTTTCATTTCTAAATAAAACAGAAAATCGAAAAACCTTCTCTTGATAAAAATTATGGTAATAAAAAACATTTGCACATTTCTTGGCCATATTGTACTCTATCAAATGCCTTAGTTAGTTCTAAAAAATATATTGATTCATTTGTGTAAATATCTGTTACGAAAACTGTTTGTCTAACTCTGTATATAATGTATTATTTGTATTTTTGGTCTATGTATTTTAGAAAAAACAAAATTTGTCAATTTTCAAATGATAATTTTATTCCGTCTATATTAAATAATAACTAAAATTATGGTTTAGCGAATCGCAACAACTCGGAACGCGAATCCAGTGCCGTCCTAGGCGCCCGTTAGTACAGGTTGGAGTCCTGGGCGAGACATTAAAGCTTTTTTAAATCGAAAAACGGTTTCGCAACCATATTTTCAGTTTTATCAATTTTATACTCCTTTCAAGGCGATTGTTCAAAAATAAAGGTTCGTGCAATGGATTGAACTGAATGCTGAATATCTCGTAAATCATACGGCAAAAATACGTGGCCTCTGCAAACATGTTCCCCCGATATTTTTTACCGTCACGTGTGTATATTGTTTCCGATAGCCTAGTCAATTCCGCATGAGAACGGTCTCTGGTTTTTTCTCGTTACAGTTAAATGGAAATTAATTATTATTAGGTAGTGTGTTTTTTTGTTTTACAAAAATTGTTGGAAATGGCCACATGAACTTAATTGGCAAAAAGTTTCAATTTGAATTTAATTGTTTTAATTAAGAACATAAAAAATAATTTTCATGTAGAATTACCCAGGCCAATCAGAAAAATATCCACACATTAGTGGCGTACCACTTTTTTTGGAAAAAATATCAATATTACATGTTGCAGTAACGCCACTGCTAACAAATATATCCTATTAACACATACCAAAATTTACAATAATATCTAAAGTATATAGATATTAAAAAATTCCGACTTTAAAACAATTCAACACTTTAGCAAAAAGTTTAAGCCGTTGGAATCCATTCTGAATTATTAGCATGTCATTAATGAACACAAACGCCGCTGTAACTCATGGACCGTTTGTTCTACAAAGTTGTAGAGAATTCAATACTCTACAAAAAACAACATTACTGTTTTTATCATCAACGATGACCGACAGTTCAGAAAGGAAAAATTGGAATTACGAACCTAAATTTTTCAACAATATTTTTTGTCGACAAACTTTTGCTGAATTTTATATCGATTATTTAAAAATCCGTTTCTGGCATGTCAGTGTTTGAGGCAAAAATCTGTATCACTCTGTATATGATAGCAAAATGTATTATTTATTCCTCTTAGTTTGTAATTACCGCTTTGCAATGCAATAAAATCGCATATGATGTAAATTTTTCATTTTATTATCCGTTAAAGTTCACATGTTATTATCCACATTCCTCATAATGTTTATGTTCATAGTTCTACGGCCAATGAGAATTGAAGAAATAGTTATTTTTCTTGGGGTGTAGGGGAAGAAGCAATGGCGGCTGTTAAAATTTTATGGCATTATTACTTCGCTTAATGCCATTTAACATACTTCCTACTCTAACGAGACCATCCAATGCGTTTTCTTCCGCTTCACAGAGAAGAATTAATAAATTTTGATTTTAATAGTACATATTTCAGGTTAGTACGGGCATGATGTGAAATTTAAGAGAAGGGAAATGATTCAGTTTAATGTGAAATTTGTTTAAAAATTAAGCTCGCTCGTAAATATATATTTTCCTGTCGAAAAATACAACACATCCCGTGCAATTTCAGCGCCGTATAGTAATAATTCGGTCTCATTATACAGGGTGTAACTAAATAAGTGTAAAACATTTAAGGGGGCGATTCCTCATCGAAAAAAAGATAAGATCTTTCATATAAAGAAACTTCATTGGAGCATCCCTTGTTAAGATTAGGGTGACCACCTTTTACTTGTTCTTAACCCTGAGACTTTGAGTGCGCGCGCGCGGGGGTGTGTGTGTGTGTGTGTGTGTGTGTGTGTGTGTGTGTGTGTGTGTGTGTGTGTGTGTGTGTGTGTGTGTGTGTGTGTGTGTGTGTGTGTGCGTGTGTGTAATTATTAAAAATGAATATAAATAAACAATTTAATAATAAACAATTATTTAATTAGTTAGCAAAAAGTAATTACTTCAAAATATGTACATTCTTAATATCATTTTTTAATTATTTTCAGATATCCGATTATTCTAATTATTATTTAAAATGTCCCCAAAAGAAGGTTTCAACAATCGAATGTATATACCCTGATAGCCAAATGCCTCTAATGTTGCTCATATATTGCCGAGAACATAATCTTGTGTTTTTGGCAAAACCATAGCTTCACACTTCGGCCATTGAGAGCTGATATTGGGTCACAAAGATTGCGTGTCGGTGCGCGATTCAGCTAAGAGATGGCGGCAAACACAGATTTTTTTTCGGGGCGCATTCAAAATCGGTGAAGCAATTTTTAAAATTATTTATCATATTTTTATACATCGAAATTGTAACCCGGAGAAATTACTGTAAAACCCGGAGACCGGAGATTACAGGTTCAAACCCTGATACTCCGGGTCAAACCCGGAGAGGTGGTCACCCTAGTTAAGATACAGCCCCTTAGAGGGGGTACATAAAATTTATAAATAAACAAAACTAATTTATTAATAACAAAACATACAACATCTAGAAATCATAGTAAATGTTCAATATGTCTACCTTCAGACATTACGCATGCGTCTAGACGTCGGCGCATTGAGCAACGTATTCGCGCGTTTTATGGCGATATGAATCTTGTTCGTAAAATAATTTTTTGCTGCGAACTGGTTTATTTTGGGCAAAAAATTAAAGAGACATTTTTTGTTTAGAATGAAACAGGCTATCGGAAATAAATTTTTAGATGGTAGTAAACAAATAATAAGACAAAAACTTACATTGGAAATAAATTTTAGGGGTTGCGTTTTCCACCCTTACAACCATGGCCATGGGGTAAACCAAATAAATTACTGGCTAAGTGTCTTTTTGGTAGTAGAAAATGTCAGGTTAATTTCAATATTGTAACTTTTTTAGTGCTTGTGAAAAAAATTGTTAAACACATTTTATGTACCCCCTTTAAGGGGCTGTATCTTAACAAGGGATGCTCCAATGAAGTTTCTTTATATGAAAGATCCTATCTTTTTTTCGATGAGGAATCACCCCCTTAAATGTTTTACACTTATTTAGTTACACCCTGTATAAGTAACGTAAGCAGAGTCCTAGAATGTTTTAGTAATATGGACGTCACTGATCACGACACAGTCTACGCGCACTCGACAAAACAGCGTTTTTACATATAGTTGTCTCAACCAATCTATTACTACGTCATAATGCATTAAAACTTAATATTTGAATCTAAATAGAATCGGGAAATAACGGTGGGTTAATATTATATTACTTTTTGCAAGCTTCTCTCGAATTTTCAGGCAATAAGTTTTGTGTTGCTTCATTGTCTTTATTAATTTCCTCTGGAGCGCATTGAAATAAGTTTTGTTCTGAAATTCTTTCGTTCCGTATTGTAAGGTAACAATAACAAAGTGCCCAGACAACGAACGACGCGGATGTTGTTTTCATGGCTGAGCGAAGTCCAGAAAATTACCAAATTTATGCTTTTGTTTGCGTAAAAAAATCGTTGTATATTAATTGCTAGATTGGGGACAATAAAAAGACCCCTGCAGGGACATAAAAAAACCCCAACAGTTTCCACACTTTATAGTATGGATAAAGAGGAAAAGAAACTCGTAGTATGCTCCACTAGTTTAATAAAATGTTCAGTTTTTAATTTCCATACTTGTTTCCAGGGTACACACACACCCTCATTTTCAGTGGAAAAATTATACATAAGCAGAAACTTTCGACATTGTTTAGGGAAACTTTTGTTGGGGGAGAAACTTTTTTCTTCTTTTTCTTCAACAAAAATGTTCCTAAACAATGTCAAAAGTTTCTGAGAGGGAAGATGAGGTATGTATGGAAATTAATAACTAGTGGAGTTCCCTTTCCTCTTCATAATTTCACTCCACTTACTGAGCGATGGACTACTTCGAAAAAGAAAATATAGGAAAGTTAATGGCACATTTGATACATTAATGGAATTTATTAATTCACAGGATAGGAAAAAATTGGCGATCCGGATGTCGAACAAAAAATTATTGATTTCTAAAACTATCTAGTCTACAAAATTTTTTAGATCCTATTAAATCCTTCTTTTACATTCTAACCATGACTTAGCATCCAATAATGCTTACTATATCACATGTTTATGAAATTACTAACTTACTTTAGGAAAAAATTAAAAACGCAGACCTAAACGAGTATTCAAATAACAAAAAAAAAATCACTCACAAACAATTTGGAATGTAAAACTACCTGACGTTAATTGTTTAAACGGGCATTTTGCTCACCTCCTAGACAAAAATGGAAATGGTTATACACCAAGGTGGGGAAAGTGCTTACATCGTAATCACCGTCACGAGGTAAGTTGGCTAAGCAAGATCAACCGAATCTCGAAATATTAATGAAATTTTTACCGGGACTAGTATACTCATTTATTTACAATAACTGTACTTCTTATTATTGTTTATATGTCAATTTTGACGAACGTGGGGCTGTAACTTACGCGGCCACTCTACTGCATTGATGAAAACAAAATTTTCTCTTCGGCTGGTATGTGAATTATTATTTTCTAAAAATCACTGTTTGGTCATATTATTTAAATGAAAATTTCACACCGGCATTTTCAAGCCAATCAGAGACTTGTTTTTTGTTTGGTTACCACCACGGAAACCTAAAATTTTTCCATAAATATTTATGTCAAAATAATGGCACATGGAATTCTGTCAAATAAAATTGATTTTTTCGGTGTGAAATTTTCTTACTGCCCTCGTGCTTGAATTAGTAACCGAAACTTTTTTCTCGTTTACTGATGTTTTGATAAAATTATACCTCGTCCTCGACTCCGGATAATTTTTAAAACATTCGTGAACTCGAACACAACAAACACACCCAATTTTGGCAAAGTTTTATTATATTCTAATCAGATTTTCATGGTTTTTTAACCAGTTCGTAAATTCATTTATTGGCATTGTTCTTCTATTAATAATTCACATTTTCCGCTTGATGTGTCATGTCAAACGGGGTAAATTGGACATGTTGTTTCTAGTCACAATTTCAAAACCCCTGTGTAAAATTGAAGTGAATTGTTATAATCTACAATGTTTCTTTCTTATCCCATTATTACATTTCTTGTAAGACCTACACAATTTTAAATAAACAGGTGGTGAAGAATAAGATTGGTTTTTATTTTTGTCGATAAGAAAAATCTTTAAAATCAGTGCTTCTGTTTATTTAAAATTGCCTAGCGCTTCCAAGAAATGAAATAATTAAAAAAGCTAACAAAATCTAAGATTATAAGCAAACAGAATATTAAAAAATTATCATTAAAGGAAATAAAAAAATTATAACCAATCTTAGCCAAAATTTTGTGTAGAAAAAATATCAGTTATTTTGGTGCCTGACTTGCAAGTGGCATTTTTAATGCCTAAGCAGTAGTAAAAATTTCTTTAACTTGGAGGATATCAATTTTGAACGTCAAATGTAGGTTAAAAAATAAATAATAAAAGGTAAAAAATATGTAAATAAAACGGCGAGCAATGTATCACTTTCCACCATCTCTGTGCGTATCTATAGAAGAAAAATTCATACTATTTTTTCCTGAAAATATGGTTTCAATTCGGCAAGAATTACAATGGTAATATTAATAGGTATGCAAAATTACCCATAAAACTCTACGAGGTATACACAAAAATTAACCCCACTAGAAAAATAAAACTTTTTGACAATTTTTAGGGGTATCAGGTCGGGTTATTTTTTGAACAACTTGTAGTTTCGCGGACAAAATTGATGAGTAGTCATAAGAGAGAGGTAGATAATGAGTCTTGTGCCATTCCGAGTCATGATACAATAAACACAAGGTATGATATCGCACAAGGAGGCGTGGTCAATAACTCGCAATGATATCGCACAAGGAGGAGCGATTAGTGACGTCTAATTTGCCTCACTGCGCGCACCAGACGAAATTGGATCGGCTAGATATCTTACCTTGTGTGCCCCCTGGTACCAGCTTTAAAAGGTTTTTTGAAAGCCACTCAATGAGAAATTCTCCTGGAATTTTCGACATTTCTTAGTAGTTTGAGGTTGGAAAATGTAATCGGCTATGCATACACAAGGACAGAAACGAAAGTTTTTGATTGGCCGGCAGCCACGAGCGTTTCTCGGACCTGTGACTGTACGACACAATGGCGCTTTCCGTCTGGTACATTCTCAGTAAAGAAAACAAATTATAGGGATTTAAAAGAGTAACTTGTTCGCCTTGTTCAAAAAAACCCGACCTATAGCTTAATCTCATCATAATAAAAGAGTAAAAATTAATAAATCGCAGTCTTTCGATTGGTTACAATTTAGGCACTAAAACTAAGTTCTAGAAAAATATGTGTTGATACGTAATTTTAAGGCGTAACGCCTTCATTTTAAAAATACTGACCAAAAAAAATTTCAATAATAACCAAACTAAATTAGGTCTATCATAAAAATGAGATACCAGTCTTATCCAACTTTCTTTACCAGTCTATGCCATTTTAAAAAAAAAATCAGATATTTAACAAGCTCCAGTTGAATTTTGAACAAAATTACGATTCGCGTTGCTTTGTACCCAGTTGTGAAAGGGAAAATTTACCTCAATTTGTTCAAAATCGCACCAAAGGTCAAAATAAAAGTTGGCACATTTTAAGGAAGTAAATATATGAGAATAATCAAAGGGTGGAGATATGAAAGGGGATAAGTCCAATTTAAAAAATATATACAGGGTGTCCCATAAGTTATGGGCCATCTAGCAACTGCAGATTCTAAAGATGAAACTAGACCTATTAAGTCATATAAGTTTTTACAAATGTTTCATGTTGAAGAAATACAGGGTGTTGAAACTGAAAGTTTATTTTCGAAAATAAGCCATAATTTGCAAACGGTTCAATGTATCGAATTGAAAGTTGGCGGTATGATGTTTTTATAATATTCTCAAAGAAGGACAATTTCTAAAACAAAAAGGTATACTTGGCTCGATCTTAATATCTCTTAACGGTTTTCGAGATATTTCCATTTAAACATCGCAATGTTAACTCGTAACAAAAATACGAGGGGTGTCTAAAAAGATTATTAAAACCACCCTGTAGATATGGAACACCCTGTACATTCTCCGATTTATTTTGAGATAATTAATTGGCATTTAATCCCTTTCGTGCTTCCGCTCTTCATCTGTGAACTTTGTTAGTTTAGGAACGATAATTTCGACAAAGTTCCAGAAAAAAATTGCCAAATACTTTTGAAAATACAAAAGCACCTTCTCATCAAAGAAAATCACTTATATTTTCATTTAAAAAAACAGAGTTTCTTTTTTTCCCTGTAGAGGATATTAATATACAAGTGTGATGTGTACGAAAGAAAAACCAGTTGAACATCGACGCCGAAACCGGGCTTGGCTTTTAGGTTTTTTTTTTAATTCTTTGGGCACCAATTGAGTGATTAGTAATTAGCAATGACTAGCATATGTTTTTTTTTAATGCCCTTACCTATCCTAAAATTAGTCAGTCAACTTTTAAAACAATCTCAGCCAAAATATTCAACTGTCGTTTCTTTGATAATTCTTTAGGGGACTTATGAACACTTACGACTATTACTTTAGCTTATTTTATCATATAAAAAATAATACGTCTAAATAAGCTTTTAAACGAATAAGAAAACTAACACAAAAATAACCATAATCCTACATAAGCGGTTGATAAACGGGAACCTTTTCCACAGAACTGTCGCGAAATTAAATAATAAATAATAGTTTTTTTTTTAAGTAAAACGAAATTGAACACTAATATTATAGACCAACGATACATTTAAGTATAAATTGTGGAACTTTGTGCATTTAAAGTGGTTACAAAAAAGACAAAAGTAAAAGAGCGTTTTGCAATGAATTGAAAAATCATAATGGTGCCCGAGAAATGCTATTGGTTGCTTTGGATCTTTTTGCCGATACTTGTTTAGTCGTAAGGAGATATCTAACTATATTTAAAAAAAATCATCTATGGCAGAAAAATCACACTAGAGCAACGTAACCAAAGATATGAGGCAAGGATTGCCGATTAACTTCTCTTACGTATTCTCGTTAGTCCCGGATGAGGTTTAAAATTTGGAATTTGCAATATTCCAATGCATATAGGGTGTTCCAAATAAGAATGCACTCTAAGGGATCTCGTTCAACCATAAGACATACAGAAATGAACAAATTAGGAAAAAGTTACGCATTAGTGACTTCTGCAACAATGTTTTCAAATGTAAAAAATTCAGAAAATATTTGAGCAAAATCGAATTTTTACGAATTTGTTTATTTTTTTCACCGATTCTATTTCAAGAGATGTGAAAATAAATTTTACATTCTCATTGTCACTTTTTCTTCTATTGGATATTTCAATTAAATTTTCAATCCGACGACGTTTCGTTTTATTTCGCAACCATCATCAAATTTGTTTGATTGATGCATCTATCACACTTATTATTTATTATTTTTGTATTCGAAAATACGTTTTTGAAAATGAAAACTAAATTATTTGCCTTGCTTCAAACAGAATCAGAAAACGAAAGAAACGAAAAAATTCGGTTTTGCCCAAATTTCTTCAGAAATATTAAGATTTTTTTTAACATTAGAACTCACTAATGCGCAAGTTTTTGTTTAATTTCATTATTTCTGCAGGTCCTATGGTTAAGCAGATCCCTGTAGAGTGCATTCTTCTCCGGGATACCCTGTATATAATATTCATCATTGAAGCGTACGGCAGTATTGTAACCGTTTCTTGCATTTATTCGATTTAAATAATGATCATTTCCATTCTTAAAAACCAGCAATTAAAACAACAACAGTATCTCCAGACACCATTACGTATTCCTTCGGGTTTCCAATAAAGTTTACGTCAAATATTTAAAACGTGTTCATAGGCTCAATGTTAACTTATGGAGTATCATTTAAAAAAAATGCTTCGCTGATAGGCCCCCCTGCCTCCTTCTTGTGACCACTTGGCAAATTTATAAACCACATATAAATATTAACAGACAAATAAAAAAAAAATAAAAACCTAAATCGTACGCTTACACCTCCACGGTCACTGCCGAAGTGTCGGCCGAAGCTGCGTTGACCTCGACTTTTTTCACTTTGATTTCGTCTACTTTGTCTACGGCGGCCGATTCCTTGCCATTCGAGTCCGTCCCGTTACTTTCTCCGTTCACTTTTTCTCCTACCTGGGAAATATTAAACGGAAAATAAATATTAGGAGAATGTAACTAAATTATTGTTCAAATTACCACCCTCATCATACCCGGTGTTTCAGGAGGAACGTTCACCCCTATAACTTTTTTATTGTTTAAATTATAGAAATACAATTTGGTGGGTTTGTAAGCCAGTTGTTGCCAGATTGGCTACCGAATTTTCATGTGTTTTAAATTTTTTACACACTTATTTTTTATAAAATGCAAAATACTATCACAAGCAACATTTTATTTCGGTAATTTAAACAATAAAAAAGTTATAGGGGTGAGAGTGTTCCTCCTCAAACAGCTGGGATAGGGGTGAAAACTAGTGGTGGGAGTACTCGGGTACAGGAATCGGTAGTATTCGAATACTGACGACAAGCGACGGATCGATTCCGATTTTTAATATTAGATGCCGATGCCGACTGGAATACTGTAAGACGGAATCGAGTCGGGTTCGAGACGCTGGAATCGCTGGAAATATTAGATCGGTGTTCGGTACTCGTCGTTTTACTCGGGTGATGAAATTGAATGAATACAATACATTTTTTGTCCGGTAATCGCTGTCGGTATGTTGATGTTTTGTTTTGTTTGTTTTGTTTTTAAACGTTTCGGCGCGGCGAGTATTTTCTAAAGCAGGACAATTAACAAATATACGCCGGAATCGCTTATTACCAAAGAACCTTAACCAAATAATTTTTTTAAATAGTTTTTATAGTATATTTTAACAATTTCTTCGAAATATTTTGTTTGTAAAGTTTTTATTTTATTTTTCCAAAATATGTTAAAGGAGAAAGACATCTATTTATTTATTTTAGAATGATTTATTTTATTTAAAAAATATAGTTAGGCTAAGTTAAACCCGAGGTTTTACCGTTTAAAACCCCGTGTAAAAATATTTTTTAAACATGTTATTTTTATATAAAAAAAATTTTTTAAATAAACTTTTGTTTACAGCGATTTTTTGCGGGAAATATAAATGTTAATGCTAAAAAATCCTCGTAAAAATCTCACTCGCTCAAACCGTGAAAACAAATCGTAGTACTCAGTACTCGGTATTCAATAAAATATCCGATTCCGCGAAGTACTCGATCCCTTAGTACTCGATTCTTGAAAATACCCGATTCTTCCCATCACTAGTGAAAACATGTGTTGTCGCTCGTTTGGTGATGCCTTACCCAAAGATAAGACAAATAGTTCATATCAACAGGGGCTCCCGCAGATGCTTTGTTCGAGTTCGAGTTACAAAAGGTGTTCTTTCGGCATTTTCAAGATATTTCCGAAACTGCTTTAGTAAGTTTTTGAAATTTGGGTTATGAAAAGTAACTAAAATAGCAGATATTTTAGCAATCAAAATGTGAGAACAGGTTTACAAGGTGAGATCAGGCGCTCTAATAATTTTTAACAAAAAATAGGTACAACATTGACTTTTTCACATCTTCATAGCAAAATTTAGAAACTTAAATCACATTAAAAAAAACATTTAATATTTATTTGATCAGCTAGTTTACAAGATTTTATCAAACTCTGTTAAATATCAAGCTTAACATAAATTAGTAATAAAATCAAGTATACTATTAACATTATTGCTAAAATAGGTGCTATTTAAGGTACTTTTCATAACCCAAATTTTACTAAAGATGTTTCGCAAATATCTTGAAAACAACGTAAAAATGTTAACACCCTGTATCTTTCAAACAAAACAAATACTATTTTAAAGTCACTCCAATTTATCACGGTAATAGTTTGAAATTCACCCGATAGATTACATGCATTGTCATTATGAAGTAAATTACAAAGCCCGATTTAAAAAAAGGGAATTAACTCCCTATGAAGGAATCCCGTCTCACCCTCTTAAAAATTGATAATAAATAAACAGTTTTTGTTCAAACGTTAAAATTGTTAAATTAAAAAATATTTTAATATTCGGCCAATAGACCCCTCATCCCTCCATCAAATCAAATATTAATAATTATTGTTCTTACTGAATCTCCATTGGTTTCGTTTTTGCTGCCTTCGCTCACATCGCCATTTTCTAAACCATTTGCTAAATCTTTTTTATTTTCCTTCTCTTCTACATTAATTTTCTTGTCGGTTTCGGTTTTTTCTTCGCTTTTAGCTACAGCCTCGGATTTTTCTTCTGCAAGAGTCGTTTTTGTTTCGGTCTTTTCTTCTGTTGATTCTGACGAAGAAACTTTTTCCTCACTTTCAACTTTGGAATCGACTTTTTTACAAAGTTCTTCTGTGGCTTTAGTTTCTGTTACTACGGGGGTAGCTTCTTTTGTTGCTACTACAGTGTCCTTTTCAGATTTGGTTCCTTCGGTTTTGCTACTATCTACAGTCTCCTAAAATAAGATAAAAATTAATATTAGACTACTCTTAATACCTAATAATGTAAATAATCATATTCATACAGCAAATATTGAGCTTCAAGCTGTATAAATTTTCTCCGAGAACGGTCTTACAACCGTTAAAAGAGATCGATACAGCTTGTCGTTTCGTTCTGCGGCTACCAAAACTATTTAAAGAATGCAGACGAAATATTATCGATGTTGTCAAATTACTTACCAAAAATCTAGTAGGCTTTATGAAATTTATTATTTATACCTCCTTTGAATACAGAATTTAACCTAATCGTTAAAAAGTTAGAAAATATTATTATTCAGACTGAAAAACTGAGAGGTATTTTGAGTTTTAAGTAATATGTTCACACCTGATTAATTTTAATTGCCGGACAAAATTAAAATATTAATTGAATTATCTATTTCCTAGCAAATCTGACAACATGTGAATATCCATTTACTACAAACATTTAGTCGATTAATAGGATCACTTCCGCCTCTATTATGTTGCACGACATTAAACAGAGATGAAAATATAATATGAGATTGATTTGGACACGCCTCCGCAGACATTCGCCAGACACATGGCACTGCCATGCTCCAGACACGCTTTGATTTTTGACCAGCGACAGCGCGTTGTGGATGTTACACGTATAGTATAATTAATAGGGCAAATAGTAAAAAAATGATTTTCCATATGGAAAAGACGCTTTGCATAAACTTTTAAAAGCCAATGGATTTTTTTTTCGCAAATGCCAAAATAAACGAAAATTGTTGGTTGAAAAACCAAATATTTTACATATGAGATATAGGTATGTGGTATTAGGAAATTTGACCTTTTTGAACTTGTAAAATTGCACAAGCCTCGAGGTGATAAAAAAGCTATGTCATTGACAATATCATAAAACAGGCTGGCCATATTCCCCTTATAACTCCCCCCTACATGTGTGAGCTAAACCCAATTGAGTTGGCATGGGCTCAAGTCAAAAGGTACATACGGAACCCACATCAGGGGATTTCAGTTTAACCAAGCTGAAAGAGGTCTTAGATGAGGCCATAAGGTCAGTTACACCATCTGACTGGGAGAAATTTTGCCAGCATGTTATTAGTATTGAAAATAAATTTTGGGAGACAGATTACATGATGGAAGAAATAGAACCCATCATAATTACACTCGGCAATGATGACATTGAGTCCGACTCTGAAGATAGTGAGTCTGATAGTGAAGACGATAACGACATAGAGTAGAGATCAATGATTATATCGTTTTTTTTTGTTATTTTATACCTACTTTATGACGTTGAAATTTGGGAGTTTCTCAGAAATAAATTGTTGCATTCCTGTTTCTCCCAATACTTTTCGTTCTTATTATTTTAACATCTAGTACCTACTTACTCCTTTATATTCACAAAAAAATTAACATTATAATATTTTTATATTTAAAGTCTGTTTCGTTGCCGTTGATAGCTCGATACCCTCATTAAAGATTCAAAACAAGGGCCCGGTGGCCTAAAATATTTTACCTATAAAATGGTCTTTTTACGTACATCTAGCATAAAGATGAAGAAATTTTGACCTATTCCACCGGGTAACAGATAAAGTAACAATAGAGCCATAAAATGAAATGAAAGGATAATGATTAAAACGGCCCATCATGGTCGGAGAGTTGGGTTTTTAATGTAACCGCTTATTATTTTATTTAAATGTAATAGATTTTATGATTTTATGAATTTATTTACAAGAAAACTAATTTATTTACAGATCAAAAAATATTGACAATTTCAATAATTATAACTCGATAAAATGGTCCTCAGAAGAATCTGAAGAGTCATCATGTCCTACGCTTATTACTAAAGGCTCAATTTCCATAGTTGTGTCAATTACGTTGTCAAGTTCCCACATTTTTTGTTCCTCTACTATAGCATGTTTTATGGCGTTTTGCCAATTTTCTGATGACACATTTGCTAAAGAATGAAGCAAGAGGTGTCGCACTTCTTGCATTTTAAAAGTTTTGTTATTTCTAGCAACATATCCTTTTACTTGAGCCCATATTAATTCGATAGGATTTAGCTCACAATGGTAAGGTGGTAAACGGAGCACTATAATACCTTGATATCTTGCCATCTCGTCAATAACATACTTTTTATACTGTGATTTATGTAGCCTAACAATATCCAAAAGTTCTTTTTTTACCATGGTATTATCGTAACTCAATTCCTTTCGTTGTAACCAGTTTACGATTTCCGCCTTTTTCCATGAAGTTGTGGGAAGATTCTCTTTTAGCCTAGAGTGATAGCTGGCATTATCCATCACTATTACAGAATTAGCGGGAATGTATTCTATCATTTGCTTAAAATATTCCTCGAAAACATCAGCAGTCATTTCTTCATGATAGTCTTTAGTAGAATTCGACTGGAATTGTAATAATCCTTGATCCAAAAAGCCATTTGAACTTCCTATATGAGTTATAATAAGTCTGCGTCCCTTTCCAGATGGTGGTCTAAGTCCTGTTGACCAGCCTTCCATGACAGCTTGTCGAGAACTTAGGACATTTTTATCTTGCCAAACTTTAGATACGGTGTGCCCTTCGTTCAGCCAAGTTTCATCCAAATAGAAAATGTTTTTGCCTTCGCTGCGGTATTTTCGGATGGACCTTAAGTATTGACGTCTCCAGCAAATAATATCTGCTCTATCAATAAGAAAAGATTTTCTGTTTTGCTTCTCCCATCGAAAGTTCATATCATGAAGTATTTTCCATAGTTTCGTTCGTGATAGCTGTGGTAAGTCCTCGTCGTAGTTAATGGCTTGTAAAATTTTGTCTATAGTTGGTATTTCCTTGGCAAAATAAAAACTATGTACTTTTCTTCTAATACCATTTTTAATGAAATTGTCAATTTCTAACGGTTTCTTTCCTGGGAGTGGTTTTGGCTCACTGAGGTTCTTAGATTTTCTTTCACGCAAGAACCTATATATAGTAGCCTCTCCAACTCCTACCATATTGGCACACTCTGCAATGATGCTACGAACATCACTTGCAGGTTTCTGGTACACTAGAGCATCATGCACGTTTAATATTAATGTCTTTTCTCGGAGAGAATATGCACTCTTGCTAATTTGACGAAGACACGTTGGCGAAAAACTTGAAGCCATTGTTACAAGTATAGGAAATAATTCAACTTTGAGATAATGCAGTATCTAAATACAACTAAATACATAGTTTGACAAACGCACATCAAATGGCGTAATAACATCCTAAAGCAGGCAAAAATAGGTAAATTAATTACCCCTGTTGTACCTACTTTAACCCTAATCCTACTTAACAATGGACAGAGGCCAATTTTCTTATTAAATAAGGTAATTACTATTGGCAACGCCTATGGTTTACGGTTGTTTTATGGCTTCAACCCTCGATATGAGCTATCAACTGCAACAAAACGGACTTTATTTTTACAATATAAGCACGACCATGGATTGTCCTTGCGGCCCGTTACCTTCCCTTCCCCTTACGGATACCGCGTAGCCGCAGATCCAAACGACAAGCAGTGTAAAAATCTCAAATTTGCTATATAAAAGTTGTGTAACAGCTCTAGGAAACATCCACAAACAAGTTATGCAGCAAGGGTTCCATTTTGCTGTATAATGTAAATTCTATAGTTGTTCTTAAAGCTATTATACTTTGGTTGTAAGAAAAGAACAGTCTTACAGCGTGTCCTAGATAAGAATGCACTCTACGAGAGATCTCGTTAACCATAGGACATACAGAAAGGATCAATGTAGACAAAAGATGTGCATTAGTGAGTTCTGCAACATCATGTTTTCAAATTCAAAAAATTCCTAATATTCGAGGAGAAAAAGTGGCAATGAGAATGTAATATTTATTTTCACGTATCTCTCAGAAAACGAAAGGGACGCGGAAAAGCATACGGCTGTGAACCTAATAATTACTGGAGAAAGAAGAAAATTGTTACAAACCATGTACTTACATCATTCTTCTCCTCAATCACCACTTTTTCCACAGCCTTTACACATTCGCTACTGTCCGCTTCCTCCGCCTCCAACTTTTCAACTTTCTTCTCTATGCTTTCCTCAACCTTACTGTCTGTCGATTTTTGTGCTTCTGCTTTCTTTGCCTCTTTTACTTCTTCTGTGCTATCGACCTTGGCTTCTTTCATTTCTGCAGTTTCCATCGCCTCGGCTTTCTTGTTGGTTTCGGCCGGTTTCTCTTCAGTCTTAGTGGGCTCAGTCTCCTTTACATCTTTGCTTGTGCTGTCTACTTCGTTTTCTTGTTTCTTTTCCACTACTTCTTTATTTTGTTCCTCACACTTACCATCAGTTTCCATCTTTGTTTCTTCTAAAAAAAAATACATGTTTAGATGTGAAGTAACTATTTAGTAATAAACATTAACACTACAGGGTGATTGATGGTGGACGGCCTATTAGACAATCACTTTGAAAATTTGGGAGCTTAGCCTAATGCTCTCTCATAAGTCAAAAACTGTTCAAGACAGGTATAGCAATATTACACATAGAAATACAGACAATTTTTTAATAATTATGTCCATTATTAAAGCCTCAATAAGCTAACTATACTTTACCTTTGCAATAAAAAAAATACCCTTTTATATGTAAAACTATATTTTTTGGAAATTTGTTCAATGTAACATTACAAAATTCGCAAAAAAGCAGGTAAGATTCGATAATTATTTTTTTACCTGTAACATTTCCATTAACTTTCTTAAGGTCATCTTCAGGCTTCAAATTTTCTTTTTTAGCAGTTTTCTCCTTGGCCTCTTCCGGCTTAGATGTTTCACTTGGTCTCGCTTCTTCTTTTACAATTTCTTCTTTTTTAGACTCTTCGGCAATAGCTTTTTCTGATTTTTCAATTTCTTTCGTCTCAGTCTCTACTTTCTCCTTGATTTTTTCTACTTTTTTCTCAGTTACTTCAGCTTTCTGGTCCCCTTTGGCAACTTCAATTTTCTCCTTAATAACTTCGGTACTGTCAACGTCAGAGTCCATTGTTACCTCATCTACAGCATCTACTATTGGCTTATTATCAGTCTTTACCTCATTGTCATCAGCTACAGTCTTCAGTTCAGTAGTTATTTCCGGTTTGTCAGCCTTTAATTCTAAAAGAAAAAGCTATTACTTAAGTACAGGGACATCATTATTAATTGCGGTGACACAATTTGACGTGTAATCAGAGATTTACACCACAAATTCTACAACGATACAAATTTAAAATATGGATTTATTTCACTGGATGACGAGCAGCGTCTGTATGAAGAAAGTATGAGCCTTCAAAATTGCTCCCGCATATGGAAACAACACAGCAAATAATTCTTCAAGCGTATTTTATCTATTTTAAACAATCTAAAAAATTTTATTAACAAATCATGCCTTAGTGAGACTTCCAACACTTCAAGCATTAGGAGGGGAAAGTCTTGTGGAAACAATGACACTATCTCCGAGGTGATTATAGGTTCAGAAGAAGCAAAAAATTTTACACTATTTGTCACACTGTGAAATGAAATATGGAGACGTATTAATGACACGAACAATCGATGTCTACATTGAAATAATCGAAAAGGTTAAATCGAGACTGACAAGTGTCTGTTCTCATCAGTTTGTTGAAATTGTTGTTGTGTAGTAGTTGTTAACTAATTATTTGCTTATGTGTGTTTCCAAAAGATACTGTAAGCGATTGTCTGCAAAAGCATACACAGCCAATTAAAGCTTTAACAATGGCTGCACCTTATATGCAATCGTCTCCGTATTAAAAACAGAGGAAATCTCTTTGTTTAGGCCCGCTTGTCAACACTTCATTATGATGGAGCTTCTACAAGCCCCAGAACAAAGTCTATTCCAGATAGGCCATTTAAAATTAGTATAGTCTGCTTATGATAAATATTTAAGTTTAATTTTATGGGAATACCTCTTGCGGTTTTGTCACAGTCTAATGACATGCAAGGGTTTAGTTTACGTTTCGGTTTATTTTAGACCAACTATACCATCGTCAGAGCAAAAAAAAAACACTACAAAGGGTGTTAAAAACAAATATCTTATCGTTGCATTGGTGATCGTTATAATAAAAATAAAAAATGAAGTGAAATTCATAAATAAGGTGTTTTCATTTTTATTATAACGATCACTGGCTGGGAGGAAATATGTCTTGGCATAACCACATTGTGGCAATCGCCAAGACAGTTCCATAGAAACTTGGTGTACTTTTCCAGACCAAGAAATTGTATACACCCACCGACCTATAACTATAGAAATTTGAATTTTATTATGTGAAAGAATGGGTTGGTGCGCACGGTGATGGAAAAACCACGACACTCTCATAGTTCAGGTAACACAGCAAACACCAGCAAATTAAATTTTGATATTTTGACAAAACGAAAATTAGTGTCGAATAAACCGAAAAAACAAAAATTTTAGTTACATTTTCGCAAACAGAATTATTACCTTCCGTTTTGGCCTCCTCTTTAGTTTCTTCTAGGGCAGCATCCACCTCCATTGCTTCATCCTCAATTTTCTCAGTACTCTCAACTTTTTCCTCCTCTTTTTTTTCAGCCGCCACCTTTTCTTCAGGCTTACTTTTAGCTACAATTTTTTCTTCTGAAACTTTCACTTCTTCAGCTTTAGTTTCAGTTTTGGCCAGCTTCGACGGTGGTTCCTAAACAAATTTAAAAAACAATGTACTTGGTGATCCAGCTGTATAAAATATATGATTTGCACAAAATATATACGGGATGATCAAGTATAATGCCCCCCCCCCCCAAACCCGAACAAGCCCCCCCCCCCCAATCTTAACTTCTTTTTCATATTTGAGAAAAATTGAAAAGATTGGTACACAAGGTTTTTAAAGTAATTTGTATGGGCATCCAATTTGACGTAGAATTGGACAATCAGTTAATATATAGGATGTTACATTTAAAAAAAAACTTTTTGAATCAACAGGCCTAGAATGATACTCGATCCCCTTGCAAATACTACTTTAAAAACCTCGTATAGCAATCTTTTAAGTTTTCTCAAAGATGAAAAATAAACAAGTTAAGATGGGGAGATGTTATATGTGATCACCCTGTATATCTGTTTCGAGCAAAAAAATATTTTAACATTTTATTACCTACCATCACCATATTTCAATACAATATGCGCCAGATTCTAGAGCTAAACTGCACAAAAACTAAAGTGGAACATCATACAATGTCGTGCTGGAACAAAATTTTTTTTACCGCAATACTTACGTTTTTTTTTTTTAAACAAACGTGTTAACATTTTAAAAGCATCATCTACAATTCCACTTATATTTGTGAGAAGTTTCTCTGGAGAATAAAATAAAAACAACCACAGAATATTTAAAACAAATTTTATTTATTTCGATATACAATTAATTACCTAAATTATTTGTACAGCTACATCACAATGGTAAGGAAGTAAGCAAGTCTTAGGAAAAGCATGCAAACTACGACTAAACTAGAGCCAACAAATTAGGAGAATGTTGCGAGATTCAAGATTAAAATCAGATATTCATTTCCTTGTTCGGGCTTGTACGGCATTGAAAAGGAAACATTGATATGATATTTATGGGGGTATACAAACTTTTGATGCACGTAAAAAATACTTAATAGTCGTTTTAATCAATATCTTTATGGCCTTTTTACTATAAATGGCCAAATATCAATTTCTTGTACTCAATTTCATTTTGTGTAATTTTTTTTCTCTAGGTGAATGAGTCCCAAAAAATAGTAGTTGGCTGTTTTACGATAAAACGAAAGAGTAATGAGATATCAATAAAAAAAAAATTAAATGTACAGTACAATCCAAAGTTTAAAAATCGGTCCACAGAAAAATAAATCACGTCTATTATTTCAGTCGATTCATAAGGAATCACAATATTTACAGCTATTTACAAGATCCATTCCCCATAATCGTTTTGGCAACCTAATAAGAAAAATTAGAAAGGAAAGAAAAATAAATTCTTTAATTTAAGATGCAAAAAAGTTTATAGTATCCCACATTAAAAGAAAGCTAGTAAGTCATATAACAAAATACTTTTCTAGTTACAGCATGTTAAAGTTTTATTTCTTTCTTCTTATTTTAACATTTTGAGGTTAGTTTTTAAACTATCAAGTTGATATTGGGCAGAGAGACTAGGCTTAACCACTTCTATCGTTCTTATAAAAAGGTCATGTTACATGAAATTTAAATGTAATTTTTGGCATTTTTTTTTTTTGACGGTTATTGGAAAAGAGGACATGTCATTTTAAAGACAAAAGAAGACCTAATAAAAAAGGTACTCCTTATTCGAGTCGATAAACCACATCGTTTAGCCGCAAAACTGGAATTAAAGTATTTGTTCGCAGTAAAACAATTTTTCAAATTAAAGCAGAAAAAAGGTAAGTAAAACAATTTTTCAAATTAAAGCAGAAAAAGGTACCGAGTGTTCCAACGATCTTATAGTATATTAAGATACAAGTTTCATAAGACATTATCTTGGAGCACGCGTCTAATTTAGAAAACGACCCGCGAAGCGGGGAGTTTCCCAAAGTACGTGCACTCTAATTGTCTTATGAACTGTGTATTTTATAATACTTTTTCTATTTGGGTCTCTAAAGTCTGAAAAACTTTAAAAAATATAGTAATTTTTTTCCGTTTCAAGTAATATTTACTTTTTGGGTTGGCAATACTTTTAATTTCATAAAATGTTACAAGTAGTATCAAATATGCCACGATAGAAACAATTGAACACAACGAAGCTTCTTCCCATCCGTCATAATTAAAAATGAGTCAGGAAGAAAGTTGTACTCCGTCAGAAATACGAGAAATTGCAGAAAATAATCTAGAAAAACTTTTACAAACAATATGCAAAACTTTGAGTTATGGTGCGAGCAGAACAAAGTTCAAAATATTGAAAAAAATATGACACAGAATCTGACAGCCCAGGAAATGTCTACAGTAACTATAAATATGTATATATAAAGTAATATTACTTATATTGAATGATACCATATTGAATTAAAAATAGAAATAGTACGTTATTGAATAAAACTTTAGAAATGAGCATAACTCGAAGATATTTTTACTACTTTTAGGTTATGTTGTTTTATAGCTGTGACTAGAAATTAGTTGACGGACACCATCAGTATGTTAAATATTTCCGAGTATAGGTATTTCGGATAAATATCTAGTAAAAATGATCTATTTGCAAGGTTAAAGGTTAGTATTTTAAAGTTTTCTATAAAAAAATTTTGTCGAATCCATTATGCCAAGAAAACTAACTTCAACGAAATCGAAGTAAGCCAAAAATTTCAGTTTCATAAAGTGGCAAGTTATTCAATTTTTGCATTTCATAATGTAGCCATTATGAAGCCCAAATAGAAAAAATCAATGAGGACACGGCGTTGGTTTATAGTCTTTTAAAGAATAAACAATTCGCTGTCTTAGGTAGGTTGTAACCAACTTTCCATGGTATCGAGCTCGAAAATTAGTATACATTTTCTTTGTCTTTTTTCTGTTAATTCGACAAAGACATTACGTCGCCTTCGAGCGTTCGGACGTACTTTCACGTTCGACACTGGTGCATTAATAACTGTCATACTTGTCATTATTGTTAATAAAATCCTTTGTTTGTCAGTGGTTGTGTGTTAAATTTACGTATTGTTTATGAAAAAAATAGTAATTCTTAACTCAATATGGTAAGACCGTGCCAAGTCTGCCGTAAATGGGATAAAAATATGGACTTTTGAGTCACGTTCGTCGATTGTTTATTTTTCCTAACCAAGACAGAAACAGAGAGAAGATAAAAAGAGATGGGGATTCTACAAATAGGATTCTGCAAATAGAATAATTTTTATTGTAACTATAGCAAATGATCTGACAGAGAATTTATCATCTAACTCCGACCCACTGTCTTATCTTAAAAATTTTCACAACAGTGGCTCATTTTGCTTTTTTGAAACTGACAAACAAGAAATTAAAGAGATTATTTCTGAGATAAAAAACAAAAAGTGTAGTGGAGATGATGGGATCTCTGCTGAGGTGCTTTTGCGGCTGCCTGATGGGGCTTTGGATGCTCTCGCGGTCTCTATTAATGCGTCTTGGTCACAGGGTACATTTCCTGCTTGTCTGAAGTCTGCAACGGTAATCCCCTTATTCAAGGGTGGTGACTCTGAAGAGCCATCTAACTTTCGCCCAATCTCTTTACTGCCTACTCTGTCTAAAGTTATCGAGAAACTTGTCAAAAGAAGGGTCTGGAACTATCTTCAGTCGTTTAACCTGATAACTGTAAGGCAGTTTGGATTTCAGTCATCAAAGGGAACTCATGATGCCATCTACAGTTTTCTTGAGGGGGTCTATTTCGGGGTGAATCAGGGCAACACGTCGGCGGCGGTATTTTGTGATCTGTCCAAGGCATTCGATTGTGTGGATCATGGAATACTGTTGTCTAAGCTGGAGAGATATGGCTTTAGGGGCTTGGCTCATTCCTGGTTTAGATCCTATCTTGAGGGTCGATCTCAGGCTGTGGTGCATTTAGGAACAAGGTCCTCGGCATTAAGAGTTAGCTGTGGAGTTCCACAAGGCTCAGTTTTGGGACCAATCTTGTTCCTAATCTATATTAATGACCTTGTTAACTTAAACATCTCTGGAAACTTCACCCTTTTCGCTGATGATACGTCGATATTGTGGCAAGACAGGGATATTGTGCAGCTAAGACAAACCATTTCAAATGACCTAAAAATCATTAAAGAGTGGTTCGACTCAAACCGCCTTTGTTTAAACTTGAGTAAAACCCACATTGTTGGGTTTAGGTGTAATGTAGCGGATTTAGCTTTGGATGGAGCTCGCCTTTCGGAGATGGGAGCGACTAGGTTTCTGGGGATCCTGATTGACGGTGATTTGCATTTTGAGGAGCACATATTAACATTAAGTAAGAAACTCTCATCTGGATGTTTTGCTGTGAGAGCAGTTAGAGAGGAACTGGGCCAACAACTAGCCCGAACAGTGTATTTCTCCTTATTTGAGTCGCACCTTAGTTACGGTATACCATTTTGGGGTGTGACCAATCAGGGCCTATTGAATATGCTTTTCGTCCATCAAAAGAAAGCAGTTCGGTTTATTGTGAATGTAAATCAGAGGGAGCATTGTAGACCACATTTCATAGCGCAGCGAATTTTAACCCTTACGTCTCTCTTTATCTTGGAGACATCGTCCCTCATTTTTAAAAACCGTGCTGTGCTTCAGGGTCCTACCCCACAGCATGAGACTCGTCAAGTACTCAATTTGCCTCTGCCACTGCCGAGAAGCGCTTTGGTAAAAAGGTCACTCATTTATGGGGGTCGAAGGATTTTCAATCATTTACCAACTAATATCAGAACGGTTAATTCACTAAAAACCTTTCGTCGTTTGCTTAAAAGATTGCTTCAGAGTAGAGCATATTATGGTCTGGATGAATTCTATCGGGATGCTCTTGAGAATGTTGAGTTTTAGTGCTGTTCATTGTGCATTTTTATACTGTATGCGTTTTTTTTTTTTTGTTAAATATCAAGGTTTATGTTTGGCCTGTACAATTATTAATTTCAGCTTACCCCTAATTTTATTTGAAAACTGTTTATTGTACATTTATTGTTTTGTACCTAAATTATGTTCTTTAGTTAGTGCTTTTGTGTTATTGACTGTATGTTTAAATTTTTAATAATTTTTTACTAAGCTTGCTACTATTTATAATTTTTTTTGTTTTTTTTCTTTCTCTCTTCATTTTAAATGTTTATTTTAGGAGTATTAGATCATGCTTTGTCAACAAAAATTTATGTTTTTTGACTAATAAAGTACTTTTTGATTTGATTTGATTTGATATCACTTTTTTGTTTTGTTTATTTTCGAATAACAGGAGTCATGTACAAAGCAAATAGAAATACTGGGTCCATGTTTGTTTCAAGTCGATGACGTTTTCGACTTTTTGCTATACGACTACTACCTTTATTTTAACATATTACAGAATTACCTCTGCAAGTATCCTGACCCTGTACAATATGTAATTATAAAATACTACTATAAACCTCTTTGTCCCAAATAAAAAATGAATAGAAGAAATCCCATCAATCTACAAGAAAAAATCTAAACAATTCTACAAATGCGGCTACTATACAGATCCTAGGCTACTACTACTCTACGACCTTATTCGTTTCCTACTAGATTTAACATTAGAACAAACCTCTGTTACGGCGGGCTCGTCGGTATTCTTTCTCTTCGACGGGTTCTCGAAGCTGATTTCTTTGAAGCTGGAAATCACGGAGAAGGTCTTGGACTCTTCGGGAAGTTTCGCGTTGCCCTCGCGAGTTACGAGAGCTACCGATAGGCCCGCGGTTCTTGCAGCTTTTCCCTCTGCAAAGTAAAAACGAATTAATTAAAGCTTGCGATAAAATTCTGTTGTTTTTTTTTCTATTTATTTTGGTGTGTGGTCAGATTGCCAAGATCATCTATATAGAAGGTTCATACAAGTAAACCATAACTGGATGACAAAAAACTTGTCAAATAGTAAGGTAAACTGATGAACTATCTACTCAGTCTCGTCATCGTATCATCATAATTTATCAAGGGAGAAAATCTATGATATTGTAAATAAAATAATACCTTTTCTTGAAAATTATCTTTAAAGAAGAAACTTATATTGTAAATAAAGGCAACTTCTGGTAAAAAAAAATCCGGAAAAATTGAGTGTCGGAAAACCCAGAAAAATTGGAACCACCGTTTTTTTCCAAGAAAAATTGGAAATTTTTGTGAAAATTTAAACTTATAAACTAAAAACAAGTGTCTTTAATTGTTAGACTTACTTTATATTATTAACTATAAGTATTTCAAACAATATTTATCTATTATTTTGATTAAAAAATTATCAGTTATTATCAAAGAAATAATGTTGCGGTTTTCACTTTTTAACGATACGAAAGTTTCAGGTGTCGAATTTGACATGGCTCCCTTAGTTTTTATCTACAGGGTGATTTTGAAAATCTTTTTCAGATTTGCTCGGGTTCCCGAACAAACCCGTTTCGCGTTAACTTATCTAATAGGTAGAGATTGTTTCAAGAAAAATGGATATAACTTAATGACTGCCGTAAAAGTACCTGGGGCCATCCCATTATTTATGACCGTTTGTTATTATTATGTGGAAAGGACCGGATTGTAATAATCATAATTAAATATAGGCACATCAGGTAGGTTAGGTTGCTTAATTTATATTTAAATATCTTTCTGTGGTAAATTTTGTTAGATTTTGAGGAATGGTTCAAGAATTGTCTTTTACCAAACGTTCCTCAGAATAGCGTGATAGTAATGGACAATGCGAGCTATCACAGTCGCCAATTACATAAAGCGCCAAGCTCAAATAATACAAAATTGGAGATTCAGAACTACATGGCGGCGAATGATATATATTTTGAAGAAAGTTATAAAAAAAGTGATCTTTTAGAAGTTTTAAAGACATTTTGTATAAAAAAAGTATATGTTTGTGACACATTAGCAGAAGAAATTGGACATACAGTGCAACGGCTCCCACCCTATTATTGAATTTTTAACCCCATAGAGCATATGTGGCACCAGTTAAAATCACTGGTTAGGTCTGAAAATATTTCTCCGACTTTAAGTTCTAGTGTTGTAGAATTAATACGAAAATGCTTTAATGATATTCCCCCAGGTAGTTGGAAAAATTCAGTCAGTCACGTAATAACTGTAGAAAATTCGAATATTAGTCTGGATCGTATAATTAATCCAATTATAATTAATTTTGATGAGGATAGCGATAGCGAAACAGAAATATCTATAGAATGACATTATAAATGTAAATAAAAATGACTAGTAATATTTTAAAAAAATGTTATTTCATTTGATTACATTAATATAATCATATCATTACTTGTTTTCCTTAGTCCGTCCCTTCATACTTCACTTGTTTATTGCCAAGCTCTTGTCGATACAATGGGACCGACCCAGGAAATCATTAAGTCGTATCCAATTTTCGTGAAACGTACTGTAAAAACTTCTTATTCTTACCTTCAAAAATATCAGTAATGAACAAGATTTCTTCCGGCTTGACGGACAATTCCTCGACAATTTTCTTGTAACTATCGGCTTCAGTTTTAGCTCCAACCGATTGGTCGAAATACTTGGAAATGTGCGACGTCAGGTCTCCTTCGACGGATTTCGAGAACAGCTGCTTCTGAGATTCAACGCTGCCGGTGGAATAGACGGCTACTTTGCGAGATTTGGCCCAGGATTCGAAGGATTTTGGCACGTCGGGAAAGACACTTGATAAAAAAAATTCTGTTTTTATTTTAGCACACAATATAAAAAGTGCGGAACCGGATCTGGTATCCGGCATTTTTTAAATATCCGGTTCGGGTGGATTTTGTACGGGATCCGGCCGGAACTGAATTTCAAAAAATGTGTTGTAGAACTTAGTGATCGGCCTTTGGCCCTTATTGCCGATATCGATATAACATCGGTATCAGCACCACACTCTTAAAAGATATGCAACTATTCAATATACAGGGTGTCCCACATAGAAACCGCCACATATACATAGGAAAATTTTGCAAATTGGACAAAATATTTTCAATATGGTGTCACTTCCGGTCATACCGGAAGTCGATGTCAACTTGTCTATTGTAAATGGAATACCCTATATATTATTACCATTTTTGGATTCTACGAAAGATTCTGAATGACGTTTGAAGAACTTAAATGAATTATTAATTTTTTTAAATTTAATTTCAGTTTGGAATTCTTGTTAAAAAAAAGAACCTGCTTTAATATTAAAAATGAATGATCTCTTTGTAGAACATATTGTTGTAAATCACGACAAAACAAATACTTACTGTGACTTTAGTTCCCCATTTTCGTAACCTTTATCGTATACAAGCCCCTGGATAGTTTTCAGTCCGGTATTATCACTCTGATCTTCAGTCATTTCCTTGACCAGTTTTATAGCATTTTCAAGATCGATTTCTTCATTTTCTTTGAGTTGATTCACAGCAGCTTTGACGGATTCATCGTCCCATTTAGACTTGAGGACTTCTTCGACGTGTTTGGTGACAAATGGGAACAGTGTGTCCTAATGCGAAGAGAAAACAGTTGAAAAAAATGGAGATAAAACAGACTTTTTTCTTTGAAAAAAAAAAATGCAATTCCAGTGTATTAGATGAAATTGCAAAATTAAAATATTGACACGTCATTATTGACATTTATAATTTGTGTTTCGTGTGGTTCACAATTTTTTCAAGTCTATTATGCCCTCCAGGGGCAAATCTAGAAACTTAACATCAATTTCCAGGATATTTTTTCAACATTTTTATTTCATTTCATTATTAAGCGTAATCGTCAATATCCATTCGATTTTTATGACTCTTTATATTATAAAACAAAAACACTTATCAATACTTTATGATTTTTTTTTGTGAATCATGTTATTTTTATGTTTTAAATTGATTTAAAAATCCCTAGCCCTGAACAAACTAGTTTTTTGGGACTTCTAGAAGGTTTTTGTCTATTTGGACTTAAAAAAAATGCAAAGAAAATGATATATGGTAGTATGGTATGTTAAAAATTGACGTATTTTTTTTTTATTTCAGCGAATTTCAGGTTTGTTCAAAATACATAAACCCAAAGTTATAATTATGTCATAAAATCATTAGCACTTAATTAAGAAAGAACCAGGGTGTCATAAATCATCCTTGTTATATTTATATTATGGCCAACCTTAAAATTATTTCAGTTCAAAGTTTGTTTTTCTATTGTGGTGTGTCAATTAGAGTGGTTGAAAAAAATTAGTGTATTTAGTTCTGTTATTCCGCCAAGTTTTTGTAATAATCTTGAAAAACCATCATGTAGCCTATTGCTGGTGGTAAGCACAATTCTATAAATTTTTCAAATTAAAAATAGTTACACTAAAGTCCGTTTTGTTGCAGTTGATAGCTCATATCGAGGGTTGAAGCCATAAAACAACCGTAAACCATAGGCGTTGCCAATAGTAATTACCTTATTTAATAAGAAAATTGGCCTCTGTCCATTGTTAAGTAGGATTAGGGGTAATTAATTTACCTATTTTTGCCTGCTTTAGGATGTTATTATGCCATTTGATGTGCGTTTGTCAAACTATGTATTTAGTTGTATTTAGATACTGCATTATCTCAAAGTTGAATTATTTCCTATACTTGTAACAATGGCTTCAAGTTTTTCGCCAACGTGTCTTCGTCAAATTAGCAAGAGTGCATATTCTCTCCGAGAAAAGACATTAATATTAAACGTGCATGATGCTCTAGTGTACCAGAAACCTGCAAGTGATGTTCGTAGCATCATTGCAGAGTGTGCCAATATGGTAGGAGTTGGAGAGGCTACTATATATAGGTTCTTGCGTGAAAGAAAATCTAAGAACCTCAGTGAGCCAAAACCACTCCCAGGAAAGAAACCGTTAGAAATTGACAATTTCATTAAAAATGGTATTAGAAGAAAAGTACATAGTTTTTATTTTGCCAAGGAAATACCAACTATAGACAAAATTTTACAAGCCATTAACTACGACGAGGACTTACCACAGCTATCACGAACGAAACTATGGAAAATACTTCATGATATGAACTTTCGATGGGAGAAGCAAAACAGAAAATCTTTTCTTATTGATAGAGCAGATATTATTTGCTGGAGACGTCAATACTTAAGGTCCATCCGAAAATACCGCAGCGAAGGCAAAAACATTTTCTATTTGGATGAAACTTGGCTGAACGAAGGGCACACCGTATCTAAAGTTTGGCAAGATAAAAATGTTCTAAGTTCTCGACAAGCTGTCATGGAAGGCTGGTCAACAAGACTTTGACCACCATCTGGAAAGGGACGCAGACTTATTATAACTCATATAGGAAGTTCAAATGGCTTTTTGGATCAAGGATTATTACAATTCCAGTCGAATTCTACTAAAGACTATCATGAAGAAATGACTGCTGATGTTTTCGAGGAATATTTTAAGCAAATGATAGAATACATTCCCGCTAATTCTGTAATAGTGATGGATAATGCTAGCTATCACTCTAGGCTAAAAGAGAATCTTCCCACAACTTCATGGAAAAAGGCGGAAATCGTAAACTGGTTACAACGAAAGGAATTGAGTTACGATAATACCATGGTAAAAAAAGAACTTTTGGATATTGTTAGGCTACATAAATCACAGTATAAAAAGTATGTTATTGACGAGATGGCAAGAGATCGAGGTATTATAGTGCTCCGTTTACCACCTTACCATTGTGAGCTAAATCCTATCGAATTAATATGGGCTCAAGTAAAAGGACATGTTGCTAGAAATAACAAAACTTTTAAAATGCAAGAAGTGCGACACCTCTTGCTTCATTCTTTAGCAAATGTGTCATCAGAAAATTGGCAAAACGCCATAAAACATGCTATAGTAGAGGAACAAAAAATGTGGGAACTTGACAACGTAATTGACACAACTATGGAAATTGAGCCTTTAGTAATAAGCGTAGGACATGATGACTCTTCAGATTCTTCTGAGGACCATTTTATCGAGTTATAATTATTGAAATTGTCAATATTTTTTGATCTGTAAATAAATTAGTTTTCTTGTAAATAAATTCATAAAATCATAAAATCTATTACATTTAAATAAAATAATAAGCGGTTACATTAAAAACCCAACTCTCCGACCATGATGGGCCGTTTTAATCATTATCCTTTCATTTCATTTTATGGCTCTATTGTTACTTTATCTGTTACCCGGTGGAATAGGTCAAAATTTCTTCATCTTTATGCTAGATGTACGTAAAAAGACCATTTTATAGGTAAAATATTTTAGGCCACCGGGCCCTTGTTTTGAATCTTTAATGAGGGTATCGAGCTATCAACGGCAACGAAACAGACTTTAGTACTTTTGATTTCATACATTTTGTTAACATAAGTTAAAATAAATTGAACAATTTTTTTTAAAAATTTGTATCTGGCAAAATGTAAAAAAGGGCGCGTTGGAACGCGACCAAACTATTTGTTTACTATTCTTTGAAGGGTCCTGAATAAGGTCCAACTGAGAGTTGCTGCGACAATTTGCGATCTTGCCGAAAATTGAATTTAAAAAAATATTTGTTAGGTACATTTTTACAAATATGTGATTAGGACATCGAACGAATGTTGAATAACTTTATTATTACTAAACCGATTCCGATAAAGCGTACATAGCTTCATGGAGAATTAAACATACTTTTAAACGGGCGAAAAAAATTTCCGATATTTTTCAAAATGGTGGCTATTTTTTTCTGAGTATATTAATTTTTACAAAAAAGCATACGGTTTGTCAATTTTTTAGGGGAGATATAAAAAATGAAAGAAATGTTTCTCCAATGATAATATCGTAAAAAATAAACCACCTTTTGTCTATTCTAATTTCTATAATTTAATAACCATAAAAAGGGGTGTGGAGGGGGCAAAAAGGTAAGATATTAAAAACAAATTGCAATGTTACCATATTTATAACGGTTTCTTACAATTAAAAACCTTTTTTGTCTCATGTTACCAAGATAATCTTTTTGGCCACGATTCTGTCGAAAGATTTTTCAGACAAAATATTAATTTTTTAAATGCCGAGCAATTTCCAAATTTGAAAGAAATTTAAAATAGTTATTCTCGAAAAATATCTCTAATATAGTTTGTTATTATTATAAGTACTTTTGACTTATATTTCCGCGTTTAAAAATAAACACTGTTATTTTATTCAGAATTAAAATGCATACTCATTATTAATTTATACTTATGTTACTTATTTAGTGGGAGGTTGGCAGGGCTGTATTCATGGAAGGAGAGAGGGTCCATGGTATTGAATAAATTTATTAGAGAAAATTATTTCGGAAATGACCAAATTTTATTTGCTAGGCTAATATGACAATCGACAAGGAAATTGAAGAAATTGGGAAAATATTGTATAAAAAAATATTGTTATTAAATTCGGTACGCTTGCATGATTATAATTATAATATCCGAGCTACTTTTCTTAATAAATTTTTTTGATATTTTGTGAAGAACGCCAAGACAGAAAATAAAAATAATGCTCTGGTCAAGGCCTGCTTGATTTCATAAAAATCGGAAGCAAGTCTAGATCGCAAATTTCAATTCGAAATTTTTTTGTCATTAACATCTATTTGTTTATTCTGGGACACACTGTAGCACTCCCGAAAATATTTTAGTTTGTGATTTAGGTGTGAAAATATTTGCCTGTGGCAAATAATATTATTTTTCATGTAAATCTATTTGCTATTAATCCATGAACTGCTTGCTTTTGCTTCTGTTTTTTGAGGAAAATATAATTTTTTTTATTCACGGTGGGTACCCTATTAAACTAAAACTTAACTTATGCTGGAAGTTAGGTAGGTTTGGTATTTTTCGTTCCTATGTAAACATTCAAGTAACTTCTGCTAACAATTTCCTTCTATTAGTTCCCGAGATAAAACCCATTAAAGGAATTTTTTATAAAAAAACATTTCAGGTAATTTGTGATTTCAATAATTTGTGAAAATTTAATATGGTGGTATGGTATGGGTCATTTTAGTTCTACTTTTGGAAAGCGATTTGGGACCAAAAGAAACTAGTGAGTTGAGAAACTTTTGGTTATATTGATGGGATTTTGACAAAAGATTGTAAGCGACCAACTGCTTGAAAATTATACTTTTACACCAACTGTTGCTTATAAAACTTTGGTTGGACTGTACGGTATGAAAAGTCATTGTATTCAATTGAAAATGTTGAAGTTTACTAAAATTTACTAGTCTAAACTTATCTATAACAATACGAAGGAATACATAAAAAAATTAAACAGGTTTATGTTCAAAAATTACAAAAAAAACTCATACTGTAAAATCTGAAGCTCATCGCTTGCGATGTTTTGTGAAAAACCAATCGATACGATTTACTACCTTTATTTTAACATGTAGAACCACATCTCCAAGTATCTGAATACATATAAGATGCATTACCTGAATACCCTGTATAAAAACATCAGTTTTTTCAGAAAAACCTTGTTATAACAGTTCCATCTAATTCTAGAATTGTGTAGGTAGTTCAACCAGACAAATTCTCCAAAATTCTTACAAAAATAAAACGTTTACATACTATTATACTTTTATAGATATTTGCTGTGTATTTAAAAACCAGGTATGAAACAATTTACTGCCTACACAACTTCAGAAACCAGTAGAACAGTCTTACCGGTTTATTGACCTCAATCTATTTAAAAATCCTTTTAACTGTAAAAATTGAAGAAATGACTGTGCAAAAATTACAAAACACCAAAGCAGACGTCATCAGCTGTTTAAAAATGTCCATTTTCGCAACAAAAATCAAAAAAAAAATCTCCCCATCAAAAATGTCCATTTGCTTTCAATTTGACTATAATTTGAACAAGTTATGCATAAAACAAAAACTAATCTCATTATACAAAAGACAATATTTAATATTAAAACCATGGCAATGATATTAAGGCAAAAATATTGAATATTAATAATTAATTCCAGGAACGGAAGAATATTCATTCCTTACTCCATGTATTGTGATTCATATACCGGCAAATCCCTTTCTTTTGTCCGAAAATCCAGGTAAACCCACGATTCTTAGAAAAAGGAGATTTTTGGTCCACCGGGATTTTGTGAATAAATTTGTCTGTTGCACATGCTTTTGAAATTACTGTACCTAGACAAAAGATGCGAATGTGAATGCACCCCGGTTTTTACCTGACCCAAGGACGACCGGCTTGCCTTATTTTAGCATTAAAACACGTGGAATATGGAAAATTCAGCAATTTTATATTAAACGGAAAACGGCAGTCCGTAAAGGCAAATGGAAATTCATTGGCAGCCATTTTAAGCGGTTGCAACAAAAACAACGGCCGACGACCGGGTTCCTGCGATTGCAGATTCGTCCTCGTTTTGCGATACGCCAGGATTGTGCAATTACCTGCTAATTAGCCAAATAAACATAAAAATACAACAACAAAATAAAATTAACGTATTTACCATAGTTTAATTGATAAAAACACATAAATTCAAAATTTCTTACCTTTGCAAAGCCGATGGACGTCGTGGTCCCGAGAACATCCACCAAAACGACCGTGCATTTTTCAAACGTCGAGGTTGGTTGAACACTTTCGATTTCTCCACTCATTTTCCTTTTATTCGGTTAAAATAGGTTTAGAAAAGACGTGGCACCTTTTTATTAACAGTTTTCAAGCGTAAATGCAGACTTTTCTAGCTCTGAACGGAGAACTCGTGCAGGTGTCTTCGCCCGGGATAAAATGGTGAATTTCGCAAAATAGCGCCTGCGCAGGCTGAAATTCCGGTCGAAGATAGCCGGAAGACGCCGAAAGATGGAAATTGGCGGGCCGAAGGCATAACGACGTTGCCGTGATTCACCTCGCTCATTAAAACTACGATAAAGGAAACTATTAGCTTTATATTTTTAGATTTATTAATCAAAATAATATAAGCATGGCTGATTAAGCACATATGAAAAATTATTATTTATAACACCTTCCGACTTCAACATATATTAAATTTGTTTAATTTGTTTAATCGAGAATGGTTTCGTGAATTCGATTAGTAGTAAATATCTACCAATGCACATACCCTGCATAGGTACATACAATATTATATGTAAAAAAATAATTTCAAAAGCATAATATTATCTGAAATTATTAATTATCTACTAGGATATTTAAACCGGGATCTGTTTTATATTTGGCAATGCCGCTGTAGCATAGCCGCCTAGATTTTAATTTTTTTAAACGGTTGCATGGTTGCCGACATTTGGAATTTACCGGCAGTTTCGCTTTTTTTTATTAATCTAATACCAGTAGGTTAGGTATAACTTCAGCTCAGCTTCAGATAGGTGACTGTAGTCCTCTTTTATCTCTCTTTCTCTCTCTGATCAAAAACAAATGTTATACCTATATGTATTATGCATATTGATTCAGTTTAGTTATAAATAACGAAATAACAGATTTCGTGAGTCATGCTCCGTGCAATGGAGGATCCAGAACTTCGGTTGAGCGGGGGGAGTTGGCATACAAGGAAAAGTTAGGAAAAGTAATACGCTCCCGCTTTAGTCAAGCCGGTCTATGTCATTTTTCGTGTTCCATTGTTGGTTTGGGGGAGGTCGTGACCCCCCTCTGGATCCGCGCTTGGTTCCGTGAGTATTATATTTATTATTCAGTTTTTTATTTCTAAAATTGAAATCAGAAAATTGATAACAGAGCGCATTTTTTTGTTCTCGGTGTTTTTTTCCTCATATCTTACAGTGACAATGTTAGGCGTCAATGGAGGGGCAAAAATTATTTTATAAATATTTAGCCCTTCAATCCCGTATTTTAAAGGGGTTCACTGGCTAAGCCACTGCAAATACAAGTATACGTTGTTCGCGATCACGTATAAGTGCGGATCCAGAACTTCCGTTGGGGGTGTGTGAAATTTTGTTGGGGGGGGGGGGGGGGGGGGGGGGGCAGGCATGAAAAAATTATGAAAAGTATTATCCTGCCGCGTTAGTCAAACCGATATATATGGGTTTGTTCGGGTTAAATTGATGGTTGGGGGTCATGACCCCCCCCCCCCCCCCATGGATCCGCGCTTGGATCACGTTTAAGTTAGAGAATATTTGCGCACTGGGTGGATATATTCAAAGGTGGATATGCACCTTTAGATGTACATGATTAAGATCTTGGCTTCATAAAATCGATTGATTTAGCACATATGATCGACCTCGCAATAATTTATGCTTGTGGAAAATATTGTTGTCTTCTTTAGAGCAGTTTGGTTTTCCTCATACAATACAAACTAGTGACAGCAGTGGCCCATAAATATGAAATTAAGCTGCTTTTGGTCTTGACTGAGCCCATATTCTTTATTTCTTACTATCTTACTCGTTGCTCGTCTCTATCTTGAGCAATCTTAACCCACAATCGGAATTTTGGTATGATGTCAAAAACTAAAATGACGTCGCGTCTCTAATTAAGACTATGTAACAGCCATCTACAGGCTTCGGCAGTATATTAACAATTTATTGCTAAAGAAAATCACACACATTTTGCACAAAATCTATAATCGGAATTTCTCTAGATGTCGCCATTCATCGACTAATACAGAAGTACCTCCCTTGTGCGCTACGAGATGTCGCACCGGCAACACTGCCCGGCCGTTTCCATAGCGACGCCAGCTTCATCAGAAGCGCGACACCGACGCGCCGTTGCCGGTTCCGCAGTGTCGTTCGTGCATCGACGTCGGGAATTTACAGCTGTTTCCTGGCTGGCTACGCTATTTGAATACGAGATCTACGAAAATTCAGTTTTCGGAAAAAAAGGGAGACGGTAGAGCGTTGTGTTTTTTGAAAAATAACAAAAACTGTAGTAAAACTTGTAAATTTTAAATGTAATTTAGATCGTAAGGAAATTAAATGTAAATAAAATGTAAGTGTTACTGGGAGTCAGATTCACAGATGGTTTAAAAGGGGGCCAATAATTCGAAGATAAGGAAGGCACGGTAGGTAATTTAAATTAATTACTATTGTTTTATTGCCGTGGGATGCGTGACATGACATCAATGTTAATCAGGTTGATTTTCGTTGTGCAAAAAAATGTTAAAATTATTTTATTTCGAAAATTCATATTAGGTACCTTACTAATCGAGACACGACTCTCACCCCGTATAAAGGCGGGGTGGGAGTTTAATGGCACAAATTACAATAGCTTCGTTATTTAAAATTATTTTTGACTCTAAAGGTGGCGAAAAACAATTATTTTTGGTATAGGTAGTTGATATTTTATTATCTGATTGAAACCCAATGGAATCAATGATTTCTCTCTTAAATTATTTATTTTAAATATTATTTTTTGCCGCCTATGTCTTCTACAGTACCTATCTACCATCAAGTTCGACACGGCCAGGGCGGCATCGGTTTATTTATTTTACGAGGTGAAGGGCGGCTACTCAACGATATTTGATGGTATTTTTCAATTATGCGACCCTTCACTACTGCAATACCTAACAAAACGGATATATTACCATTGGCGTAACTAAAATGATTTTGTAGGGGGGCCTGGCCCCTAGTCTAGTAGGATTTTAATGGCAAGTGTCACTATGACGTATGTATGGTTTCGAACTTCGGAAATACTGGGGTGGGCACCAGAGCAATCTGGGGTGGACATAGCCCACCTGCCCCCCTCCCCCCTAGTTACGCCTATGTACATATAATACCCCAAAACTACTCACAAAGCCTGTAATTGACGGTTTTACAATAAAAAGTTCTTTCTAAATACTTAAATCATACTAAGGGCCGATATTTCAAAGCCACCTTAAGGTACAGAATGACATATAAGTCATCCTTAACACAAGATGTGTTAATTAGAGTTCTTTTTAACTCGTATCTAAAGGAATATAACTTTAAGGATGTGATAATCTTCCCACTTAACGCATCAATTGACCCTCAAATTAATTTAAAGCATAGTGTTTTTAAGGTTTACCATAACGTTAAGGCTACCTTAGCTAAGTTCTAAATTAGCAATCAGAGCCATCTATCTTGCATCAATTTAATTTAAAAATATGGCGCTTTTTGGCAGGTTAGAAAGAGACGAGAGGCATCAACTGATCAATATTTATTTTCGTGAAGTTTTAGCCGTTAATAATAAAGTTTTATAGTTAATTTATTGATATTTGGATTATCTGACATGTCGATTGGGGGTATCAACAAGTTTCAGGAAGATCTCTGACAAAAATTTGAAAACTGTTCATATTTAAAATTGTTACTATTATTCTTATAACATTATATTTCTTAATGCAATTTTTTCATACCCTTTTCCAATCCTTTAACTTTACGAATCCAGTTTTAGATTAAGAAAAAATTAAGTATATTTTGCTAAACGTTCGCATAAAATAGTGCCTGTTTGGCAACCTGTGATTAAACGCAGCTCTTAAGCAAACAGCAATGCTGCCCTTCGCCGAGTTAAGAATATAGACTTTTCTATATCTATATCTATCTATAACCTCACAAACCCGAACAAACAGCGCCTGTTGCTCGCCTGATTGCTTCATGTATTTCTTTAATATGGGCTGCAGTATTTCTAAAACGTCGAATTAGTAGTGCGAGGTCTGGATATCTTGGAGGCAAACTAATAGGACCACCGCGACCGATCCAAGCCCTGTACAGAAGCTCCATGGTGCTGATAATGCAGTTGCTTCCTGATGTTTACAGGAACATCCTCCTCTAGTATTCCTTCTGATTCACTTTGTAAAAGGTAGTGGTTTCTCATGAGACGATTCTCCAAAATGGGGCCATACACCACACGACGTTTACGTTCTGTGCCGAAAAAAGTTGCAGACAAATAAAAATCGGATACGGACAGGAGATTTTTCTAATCGTATTCGGAAGGGCATGACTCCTCCCTAATACGGCCTGCTGTGGTCAAAGCGGTGCAAGTTTCCCCAAACCGCAGCGCCAATTTGTCTGGCGATTAATTATACTTCTGTGGGGGGTAAATTAACCCCCTGATAACAAAGGATGGCGCTGAAGCTAGCAACAACGGTGCACTATTACTAATCTTTGATCGATCGTGGGAACTTCGCGGAACTATAATAAATCCATTATTATTATTGAACTTTGCTAATGAGAATATACCGACCTATAACTATGGATACGTACAACTATGGTAGTTTTTTTTTTGATCAGTGCGCAATCAGGATTATTTTCATGCAGTCAAAAAGTCTGTGCCAGTTGGTAAAACCAGTTGACGCTTTTTGTAAGAATGTTTCATAAAAACGACTCTAGTAGTTTCCACACCCCCAGAGTATACTAAACCATTTTCAAAAGAATAATACCATCTATTTTTTTTTATAAATTTAACAACCAGAAACGAAAAAAATACATTACTATATTAGGCACTGTATATTTTGGAGGTTCTTATCATATTTTAATGTTGTCCAGGACAACATTGGGGATACGGCTTTGACAGGTCGACTTCTGTCAGACGAACGCCATCCACAGAAACCACACCGCAACTGAAAGAAAACAGACAATTTTAAGTATTTTTTTTACAAATTTATAAAAAGTTAGGGGAATCGAATCCAGAGCTTCTCGCTTCCTCAACGTTAAAATGACAGTTTTTTTTTAACCCTTGATATGATTTTTTTGAAGTAGTCCATCTCGAAGTGGAGTGAAGTTATAGGGAGGTAAAGAAACTCATAATCTGCTCCACTAGTTTAATGAAAAATTAAAATTAAAAACCATACATGTTTCGAAGGTTAAAACCTTCATCTTCAGTGGAAAAAAGGAGAACATTAGAAGGCACTGATGACATTGTTTAAACTAAGCAAAGCAGGAAAAAGGAATCTTGGCACAAGGTTCCAAGATGAAAGTTTCATCTTGGAACCTCGTGCCAAGATGCTACAATTTTATAAATTGATCAAATTTAACATTTTTTACCATAATGCTTTTCATTTTCATAAGAAAACGTTAATTTTTGAATTTTTTAAATTTTTTTATAATTTATAAAGGGCTTTTCTTTTTCCTGCTTTGCTTAGTTTAAACAATGTCATCAGTGCCTTCTAATGTTCGGGTTTTTTCCACTGAAGATGAAGGTTTGAACCTTCGAAACATGTATGGTTTTTAATTTTAATTTTTCATTAAACTAGTGAGCAGATTATGAGTTTCTTTACCTCCCTTGATTTGATGTTTTACTTACCCAGCTCGTGTCAAGGTTTGATCCTTATTACAAGTTGCTCGTGTACATTCGACCGTTTTTTCTTCACCTTTCTCCATGGGACCAGTAGCGTCGGACCAACAGAAACCAGGTTTGCCTATATAAATAAAAAAATTATACACTTATGCGCAAAATTTTGATTTTTTAGGCTTGATAACTTTTTTATTTTTAATCCGAACTCTAGCTGCAATTGGTTATTCGACATATTATACAAGGATAATCGACATGTTGTTTGTTGTCATCTATAATTTCAAAACACCCTGTGGAATAATCAAGTAGCAAAATGATTTCAAAATACCAGTTTTTATTTCGGGCCATCTATTTTTTACATTTTGTTTTTAGGTTCATGCCAATACATACATTTATTCTCAAACAATTGCAAAATGATGTTGGTGATCAATAATTTACATTTTTCCATAATTTCTAATGCAATAAGTGTGCAATAAGTGTTTTCTTTGACAAGGGGAGGGGGACAGTTGCGTGATGGTGTGAACGACGGGTGTAGGTAGTAATTAGGGGTACGGGAGGCAATACAAAGTATTAAGGCATATTTAAGTTAAAATACAGCATACTTTAAGTTAATAAGCATTTCTAAACAAAAATTGGTAGCTAAGTTTCCTGACAATCTTGTTTATCCATAAGATATTTTATTCTCATTCAAACAATAATGAAATTATTGAATAATATAGTATGAATTCAAAGAATTGATTGACTCGTCCGTTACTTTGTGACAATTCATCTTAAATATATAAAATTAAACAAAAGTATACTTTGTTATTTGTCACTATATTAAAAGAGATTTGGCGTTACGGTCGTTTCGCAGTACAACTACATCTTCAGGACGCTCACACGAGAGTGATCCAAAACTAAGTGTATACAGTGAGTCCCAGAAGAAATGTCTAAATTCATTTAAAATTCAGCGGTAAGTTTTTTCAAAAAACGCTCGTACCCGTCGATTTTGATTTTTTAATTTTTTTTTTGTGGTAATTTCATGAATACAGGGTAGCTCAAAAATAAGTTACGACCATCAACTTAATTTTTTCAAATGAAAACATATATTTTTTATTTCATTTTTGAATTTTGCATTGAATTCTAAGCATGTTTCCTGTACCATGTCCTATACATAAACTCAACAGTTTTTGAAAAAATTAGGATTGAACATATCATTTAGGGAATCCAACGATCTATCAAATCTTCTGGCAATATGGCATTTTGGGCTCCATAATAAGTAAGAGTGTACTGTCTCACTGTCACCGTTTATTTCCATAGAAACTGTATGACAATTTTATTTCAAATAAGTATAATTATTGTCAAGCGTAGTTTCAAAGTTGCGGTTTTCACAATAATGGTGAAGTTAACGGAAGGGAAAAAATTGAAATTCTATGCATGGTTGGGTTTGGTGATAAAACACGTACTCAAATAGGAACAGCCCAATTATTTAATGAAATCCATCCTGATCGTCCTCCCATATGTCAAAAGATGGTGAGTAGAATAGAGGCTAAGTTTAGAGAATTCGGTCATGTTAGAGATTTGCCTAAATCTGGTCGTCCTACTCGAGATGAAAATGAACAACTTGACGTTTTGCTTTCCTTGGAAGAAAATCCATGTACTCCCCTGTCGCACATTGGGGCCGATTTACACATGCCGAAATCTGTTGTTCACCGAGTAGTTGAAAAGCACAAATATCACCCATACAAAGTTATTCCAGTGCATGAGTTATTTGAAGATGATTTCGATAGGCGAAGTGAGTTTTGCGGACGCATGCAAAATATGTGCAATCTAGATAATAATTTAGTAAAAAATATTATTTTTTCGGATGAAGCTACGTTCTATTTGAATGGTAATGTGAACAGACAAAATTGTCGATATTGGGCAACAGAAAATCCGCATTGGATGATAGAGGTTCACAGCCAGTACCCTAAGAAAATAAATGTTTGGTGTGAAATCGTACGCGAAAGAGTAATTGGTCCATTTTTCTTTGAACAGTCTTTAACTGGACAAGTATATCTCGAATTTCTCCAACTAGAATTAATTCCAGCATTAGTGGCTTTATTTCCGAATCCATTGGATCCAGACTCCCCTGACGAAGAACTGATATTCCAACAAGATGGTGCTCCTCCGCACTATGCGGCTACTGTGCGCACATTTTTGGATGAAACCTTTCCCAATCGGTGGATTGGAAGGAGAGGACCTATCGAATGGCCTGCTAGGTCGCCAGACCTAACTCCGCTGGACTTTTTTTTGTGGGGTTACCTCAAATCAAAAGTATTTGTTAACAGGCCAAACAATATGCAGGAGTTGAAAGAAAGGATCCGAAGAGAAGTGCGTGTCATAACTCCGGAAATGGTTGGAAACGTGCAAAGAGAGTTTATTGATCGTCTTGGATATTGTCAAGCCGTAAATGGCGCACATTTTCAACATTTAATTTGATTTTGTTGTGTTTTTTTTTAATAACCAGGTCTTACTTATAGATATGTTCAATCCTAATTTTTTCAATAACTGTTGAGTTTATGTATAGGACATGGTACATGAAACATGCTTAGAATTCAATGCAAAATTCAAAAATGAAATAAAAAATATATGTTTTCATTTGAAAAAATGAAGTTGATGGTCGTAACTTATTTTTGAGATACCCTGTATACATGAAATTACCACAAAAAAAAAACAATTAAAAAATCAAAATCGACGGGTACGAGCGTTTTTTGAAAAAACTTACCGCTGAATTTTAAATGAATTTAGACATTTCTTCTGGGACTCGCTGTATAATATAGGTAGTAGTAAAAATTAAATAATATTAATTTGGTATAATAAATAATGTTTGGCACAGTAGTGAAATAAACTTAAATTAGAGTTTGTTCGAATTATTGATAACTAAGATCAGTTGCATTTGTGTGAGAATAATGCATGTATTGACGTGAACCAAAAAACAAAATGTAAAGAATATGACTCGAAATAAAACCTGATATTTTGAAATAATTTTGCTACTTGATTATTCCACAGGGTGTTTTGAAATTAGATGAAGAAACAAAAGTTTCGGTTATCCTTATGCAGGTGTTTCCTAACACCTCTCTGAAAAAATGAAGGAGGTGAATCTGAACCTTATATTAAGACGAAAATGTATAAAAGTTTTCGTGTTCGAAATACCTACAGTGTTTTAAAAAAATACTGTTTTTTCATTTTATTAATTAATGCCTAATGATATTCTAATGATATTTGCTAAACATAAAGGATTACTTTGGGTCAACTTTTAATTTATGATTAATTCATTTGCGGGGATCTGGGTAAAAGAGTACCTTAATTTTTTAGTTATTTTCGTATTTTTATCGTCAAATTATACGAGTAGGCTTTGCTTCGTTCCATGGCAACCACATTTGTTTTTTCCGTGACATTTATCTCCTGTTTAACATCTTTCAAATAATATTCATTTGATTTGTTTTTGAATTTAGACCTTCGACTGCGTATTATTGATGGTTGTAAGATTCGTGCCAGTCCCGAAATTTTCCAACACGTAAGAGACAATTTAGCAGGTCGTATACGTGGATGTTTACTAGCTCATGGAGGATATTTGCAGCAATTTATTTTGTTCATATGAGTTCATTATTTAAACCCTGTATTTCGAAATCGAAGCGTCATGCGAAAATCTTTTATACCACATTTTCGTCTTAAAATAAGGTGAGGATTCACCTAATTCATCGAATACGCAATGTTACTTAAAATTTGTAAAAGTACGCGTTATAAATTATAATAATATATATATTTTAAGAAACCTTATTTACTCTACTAATTTTTATGGTATTCTACAGTTGTAATCCAAAATAATCAAAAATGTCATCGTAAAAAGATCATTATTTGTTAAGTCTACATCTGTATTAACTGAAATTATTGATATATTGCAAAGCCTGTCCTGGGCATTTGTATTTGGTATTTCTTGCATTATTTTGATTCGTTTTAAACCAAACCTCGACTGAGGCGGAAGTAATGGGTTTTCAAGTTCGGTTTTTAGTTGAATAGAATCAAACATTTTATATCGCTTCAATACCAATAGTTCTTCCTCATTTTTGATCTAAGACGTCGATTTTCGACAAAAGAGGGCGTTTGATTTTAATCAGTCACAGCTTTCCCAATCCTATACGGGAAGACAAATACTACTATAGGAAACTCCCAAAGACTTTTTCTTACGTTTAATTTTACAACAATACGCCACTGACAATTTTACACTATCTCAAATAATAAATAATTACAGTACCTATTGTACATGGTGTTCATTTTTGTATGGTTTTACGGTCTATCTGTTATCAGTAAAGATAGAAGGATTTGATTTTCACAGCACTGTGCTACTTTTTGGTGAAACAAAAGACGCCCCAATTAGAATTTTTCTAGGCCTCTTCGTTTTTGATGTACGGAATTTTTTGAAAAAAAAAGCAAGTTTGTTTCTTTTCTTGAAAACCATTTTACGTAGAAAAAATTTGAGTACGTTACTGGATTCTACGCAATAAACTACAGAAAATATTTTATTTATTTTTGATAAATTACAGAGTAACCGAAATATGGGTGTGTAATGTAAGATTTTCAAAAACATCCCGTATACCAAAAATGAACACCCTGTACAGTAAGCACCAAATTTGAGAAAAAATAGGAAACACGGCCGAAAGTATACCTTTAGACATCATTTTACCTTCTTTTTTTGATGTATTAACAACTTCAACGACGCCTATAAATATAAAAAAATTCTAAAATTCAGGGTCGCCCGTTCAGCGTTGCTACAGTGATATCCGTAAAACATTTGATGTTATTAGAAAACTATAAATAACTTAAAAAGTAGAAAATTTTAAAAACACACCTAATGTATTCAATAATTAATATAACTTTAATCGGCGAAAATTTGTCATCCGTAGTTTCTGTTAAAAACTATCTGTAATCCTCCCTTTGACATTAGAACATGTCTACGGTTCTTATACACCAGCAAAAAGTGATCTCGTCGACACCACACAATCAAAAAATTAGCCAACGTTATGAATCAATTGAAAATTTGATTTTTGTTCCACTAATGAAAATATACCTTTTACTCCAGCCCAGTTAAAGAATAACTTACCCGGTGGTGGTTTTCCATATTGAGCAAGTTGTGCGAATGCAACACAACAAAATGTCAAAAAGACACACGAAAATATTGCTGGTCTCATTTCGATTACGTTTTGATTGACAATGAGATCTTGCGGCTTCGTAAGACGGTTTTGTTGAATATAGATACTGGACAGGTTTGGTAAATGAGGTAATAATGTGCATAATATAATATTTTCCATATTTTATTTATGTATTAGTATGTTTTTATTTAAGAGGATCGGACAACAATTTTGTCTTTTTTCTGTCGTTGCTAATCTCAGAGCTGGGCCAAGCCAGAAGGATGAACCACCAAGTTTTAAGCCCTTATTTAGAGGTCTCGCAAGTAGGGGTGCCAATCCCGGTATACCGAAATGCCGGGATCTCGAGGTAACATCAAGCTCGAAAATCCCGGGATCAAGCCCTCAAAGAACAGGCCTCATGAGACAGATGCAAGATATCGTTTTCATGCAGAATTGACCAGGTTAATCAGAAAAAATATCCACATGGAAAAATGTCACTACTTTGTTTGTTACTTTGCTATTTTCGTAGATAATGTATACCGTAATACGTACGCCAAAAAAATGAGGTCTAACCCGAAGTTGTTGTTAAGATTACAAAATTAATGGACAAAACTGATAAAACGCACGTATATGAGGTTACCTGATGACTATAAATCAAACACGTATTATTAGGAACAACTATTGGATATTTATATTAACTTAATTTTGGTAAAAACATCTTTACTTTACTTTCTTGACACTGTTGCCAGATTATTTATGTGCTCGAACCCGCACTGAACATACACCGATAAATGTAACAACTAATTCCATTGGTTCTAACAAAAACTATTGCATTTAAATAGCTTGGGCCCCTTAAAAATTTATCTTAATAAGAAAATTAATAAAAATATTATCGTTTTAAACGTCAAGATTATTTATTGTCACTATGTTAATTTTGTAATAAAATACGCACATGCATGGCAGAGAATGAATTTTAATAATAATCGGGGTTTTCCTTATTGGAACTAAATTACATTTTGAACATGTGCATATAGTACAGGGTGTTTCACCGTCTATGCAGTCTTGCCAATCTTAATTTGTGAAATTACACAATTAGCTAGAAAAATTACACGCTTATACGCTATTTTTATACGTCATTCATATTTTGAAAAAAGTGGACAGGGGTCACGCAAACTGGGTGAGTACATCCATCAAATATCGGACATCGCCGAATAAGCCCGATGCCCCATCGGGTCTCTCACAAGACAGGTTTTAGTATTTTTTTTTTGTTCATTTTGTTATCAGTAGGTAAGATTTCTATTTGATTTAGTAAACACAAATAAACTGATCTTTAACCTTTCATGTTAATTTTTTTTGGGATTAGGCCCAGGATCCCGGGATTATATACTCCTTATCCCGAAAATCCCGGGATTGGAACCAACTTTCGGGACTGGCCACCCTATTCAAAACTTACCAACAATAAACTAGTTTTAAATGCATCCTGTTTTGATGCTATAGGGATAAGATGTCCAGTTTATATAATAAAATAGTTCCCATGAACATCCAGTTAAACTGGACACACTGTATACTGAAAATTGCAATATTTAGTTTGTTTTATTAATTGTACTTCATGCACCGGTATGTGAAGTTCTATTTCACGAATTAGTAGTGATGCGTACTTGCATTTTTGGCTTTCTCACAAAATTATACATATCATGTCATTTTCGGGTTTCTTATTTTTGCAACGTAGCCAAGCAAAATAGAAAATTCTTAAAATTTTTGAAAAAACGTGATAGTATAAAATTACATGTATTTTTGAATTAGAAAATATGAAATTGATGATTACTAGTGTTTGGAAAAACCGATGATTTTAATAATCGAGTGAATCGCTCGAGCGATTAATCGCTTGACATTTTTATGACTAGGAAGAATGTGTTGATAAAACACCGGCGATTGTTTTGTTTTAGAAGTTTAGCCTAGAGTTTTTACTAAGGAAGAACAGTTCATTTTCAATTAAAAAAAAATTACATCCTTTAACTTTTTAAGAATTTACAATCGCCGCTGGCTAGCCAGTCAAAACAAAACCCATGTCGCGATGACTCCACTAAGGGATTTGGCATACTTTTTTATATGCACCTTCTCGTTTATGTGCCTTTAAGAAAGACGTATGTCGTGATTACCTTCTCAGCGTCAAACTCGAACGTTGCCGTCGCCAATCGGCACAGTTCGGGTTGGTTGGTTGGTAGGTTAAAGGCGGGGGTCGGTTTAAAGGCCCGAACTTCAAATCACTGCAGCCTTTCAGCTTATTGTGTACCCCGATCTTGTTAGAAGATGTTTGTTCCTTCTATGAGGTCCAGTAACCTTCTACCAAGCTTGTCATGTGGGAGGTTGTCACCACGTTGTATGTTCCCGAAGATATTTTGTCTTCCACGGGACAGCGCTACACAGCGGTATATTATGTGTGAGGCGGTTTCATCCTCTTCGCCGCAGAATCTACATTCAATGGATCCGTTGTTTAGCCCTATCCGTTGAAGGTGTTTTCGCAAGTGGCAGTGGCCTGTTAGCAGACCCATCACTTGTTTCAACTGGGGCCGGGTTAGCATCCCATTCGATAGTATTTTCGATGGATTTTCCATTAGACCAGGTAACTCTTGCTTTTTCGACCATCTATCTAATGTTGTTTTTGTTGCCTGTTTTGACATTCCAAAGGCCAGTTCAGGGCCCCTGAGACTTTGGGCAGATCCGGCTCTCGCTAGTTCATCCGCCTTTTCATTCCCTAATATCCCGGAGTGACCAGGGACCCACAAGAGTTCCACCTTGTTCCCCCTGGCCGCCAGTACTTTTAGGTTGGTATGACAGTCCAGTGTAAGTTTTGAAGTAAACCGATTGGAGTTCAGAGCCTTAAGAGCAGCTTGGCTGTCCGAAAGGATGTAAATCTCTTGGTCGTGGTAGCCCTTTTCAAGATTTTGTAGTACACATGCTTTTATGGCATGAACTTCCGCTTGGTATACTGTGGCGTAGGTCCCCAGAGGAATGCTTATGTCCATCCTGGGCCTTTCCCCAAATATACCTGCGCCCACATCGTTGGCGGTTTTTGATCCATCGGTGTACCAAACTAGACCCTTGTCAAACGACGAGGATGCACTGTCCATTTATCAAAGTTCCAGTCAATCTTGAAAGGCTTTGTGAAATCGTATGTTGCTTTCATACGATCAGATTGCATGTCCAAGAGCTCATCGTTGATTAGATCCGTGGCTCTTGTGTGTCCAATTTTTACGGGGTGTTGTGTCCATTCCCCATTTGTGATCATCCTTGAGGCGCTGCAAATAGCCTCCATTCTGATGTGGATGTCTAGGGGTATTAGTCCCAGTATGACTTCCATTGCTGCAGTGGGGGTCCTTTTCATCGCCCCACTGGTACACAGGCAGGCCAGCCTCTGCAATCTGTTAAGTTTGCTTGCTGTCGTAATCTGCTTTGTTTTTGTCCACCAGACTACAGACCCATATGATATCAGGGGTCTGATGACTGTGACAGTTCGAGTAGTGCGGCGCGTAGATCGAAGGTCGGGTATATCAAGTGACAGGCGATGATTTTCGGTTTTTCGCCTGAATTTATAACTAGAGTATTTCCTATCGAGCGAAAAACTGTTCGAATATACGAGCAGTTTTTTAACTCGATCACATTACAGCGGTGCATTTCCGTCGGCGTCAAGCGAAGCTCGGGTATTGAGTGAAAGATAATAAGTGACGAGCGACGGTTTTCGCCTGAATAGATAACTCGAGCGGTTTTTTTAATAACCGAGCGATGTCGATTATTCGCTCGAGCGATTACAACACTAATGATTTCTTAAGTATAGGGATAGAGAACTGTTGTAGATCATAAAGTAGATAAAATTTTGTACGGGCGTTTTCTGTTGATATTCGAATATAGATACTTTTAAATTATACTAGGTTTTTTCAAATCAAACACCCTATATTTTTTAGCCGTCATCCGTATACATAAATTTACCAGTTTAAATGATTTTTATTTAAATTTTCGTAATTATTTTTACTTTTATAGTTAGCCATGACCAACAAAAACAAAACAAATATAAAATTAACTTTTTTTAATGCCAAATTGAAATAAATTAATAACAAAACTTATGTAATTATTTATTTATAACTTGCAGTAACTGAAATGACCATAAATCCTCTTAATAAATTACAAAGCAGCACAAAAAATATTTTTCCTAATTATACAGAGTGTTTGGTTCATCGACGTATATCTGAAAGTAGGTGATAATGATTTTGAACATATTATTTAACCATATATATATATATACAAAGTGTTATCATCGTTTATACCAATTTTAGCGAATTTGGAGGCTAGTAGAATAGATGTTGTAATAAAAGTTTTGTCAAATATTTGATTTATCCTTTTTTCCTATGAGGTTGAATACGTAGGGATGTGAAATATTAGGATTTTAAAAATACGATGAAGATCTAATAAACTTACCTCAAAGTTAGATGCATCAGAACACAGCACATTCGACCAATCTTTTAGTGCAGTTTTTTTAGTTGACGGGCCCGCTCGAACTTCTGGATTTACAGCCTTATTTACAGATTATCTTGCAGAAACCTTCTTCTTACTGCACTAGAACGTAGTTGTTCAGCAGCAAGCTCTTCCGAGGATTTCTTGCGATTAGGAATTAAATTTAAGATAGGAACCAGTTTCTCTGAAGCGATTTAACTTGTATTGTACAGTACACCGCAGCACACTTGACTTCTCGGGACTATTTTTGCTTGAGAGTTGCCTTCTTCAAATACAAATTTAATTCACAAGCGGTTTTCTAAGCCATATTGAATTGTTTTGGGCATATATATGTAATTTATCGTGTTCCACTGATGGTTGGGGGGGTCATGCCCCCATGACTCCCCCTTGTATTCGCGCTTGGTTCGACATCAACACCCTTAAGGGATTAACGATTCTTTACAACTTCTTTTGGAGATAAATTAAATTATTTTTGAATCCTTAAAGTATTAAACGTGTCTAATTAGTCTTTAAACACGGAGTCGAAAATTGCCCTTTTTAGCTACAGAACGTAAAAAATGGTAATAAATAATTCAGACTATTTTTATTTTTCCACTGTATACATGTATTATATATTAACATATTAGTCTTGTCCAGGACAACAATAAGGATACGGCTTTGATAGGTCCCCGTGTGTGATACGAACACCATTTATAATAACCACTCCACAACTAAAAAAAAAAGTAGGGGAAGTGCCACTTCCTTAAGAAAGAAAGCGAAAAGAATAAATTAATTTTTATTCATAGATAATTTAAATTAACTTCAATAATATAATTTTTATTGAATTAATAATTATATTATTCGTTACTCCTCTCTGGTAGTTGAATACTCCAAATTATCTAAGTAGCGGCAAATGCAAGAAAAAATGTTACTCAGCACGGAAAAAATAGTAAAATTATTATAGTAAAGATTTTATTGTAAGATGTTCTATAAAATATAGTAGTAATTACAATTTGTATTAGTAATCCGCACCAAAACCAAAATAATATGTGAACATACATTTCCAAAAAATTATAGTTAGTATTTCTAATCAATTTAGTAAAATGAGGTAATTACTAAAATAGATATACAGGGTGATCCAAGATGGGTGGCGAGCGGCCGTATCTCCTGAACCATATATGCTACAACTTTGGGGTAAAAAATTTATTAAGAAATATGACCAAAAAAATTAGCTGGAAAATATTTTTAAGTTCGTAATTTTACCGCTAGGGGGCGTAATCGCTATGCTACGATACAAAACCCTTACTTTCTGCTAATATCTTCAAAACAATGTAGGTCAAAAATTAACTTTTTATAATTTCCGTAATATCCTCTATAAAATTTGTGATAACAATTTTTTTGTAGTTACTATGGTAACGGAGGGGGGAAGGGTAACAACTAAAAATACTAAAGGGGCCGTAACTTCGGTTTGCGTTACCCAAATTTAACAAACTATGGCTTGTTTTAAAGAACTTTTCGTCCTGATTAAACGTTATTATTAATAATTTGAAAATTAGTTCGTGCGGATGATAAAAGAGGGCGCTTTTTTTTTTAAATATTTCTTCTTTCGATTTCTTGAAAAATTTAAATGCAAACAGTCATTCATTTTTACTTTATTTTATAGCTCATTTGTTACTAAAAATTGCGGCGAAAATCGGAGGTCGTTATCTTTTGTCTTTTAAAAGTTATCGCAAAAATAGTGGTAAACTGTAATTTCAGTTTGGCTTTGACCAATATTTTGCTATTTTCCTATATGAAAACGTTGAAATCCTAGAAAAAAAGCCCTTTTGGCCTAATTACTCATATTAGTTATTCATATTAAGTTATGTTTTTAATTAAAATATGTTATTTTTTTTTAAATTTTAGTTATTTATCTAAAAAATACAATTATAATCCAAGTGTTCCATTTATTGCCATGGCGGCCATGGACAATTGCGAAATAAAACAAAAGAATAACCTTGTTATTCCGTGCTAAATTATATCATTTATATCTGACAGTCTCTGTTACTGTCGTGACAATTAAGTATAATTTTATGAGACAAGTGATATTTTTTAAAGAAAAATGCCTTTTACAAATGAAGAAAGCCTACGATATGTTAGCGACTTATTTTCAAATGTTTGAAAACCCAGTTTTGGCTTCGAGGGAATACGTTATCCTCATAGAGTTCACCATTCTAGAAAAGTTTTTCAGCGTTCAGCCAATTCTCTCTTTAAGAAAACATCGCCCTGCAAGATCGGAGGATATACTTATTAACGTATTGGCATATATTCACGCAGAACCCCATATTAGTATTAGAGAAATCGTCAGGGATTTAGGAGTTTCTTACGGTACAGTTCAAAGAATCCTTGTCGACAAAAAATTTCATCCGTACCATATAGTACTACATCAAGCCCTAAGTGTTGCCGATTTTGACAATAAATTGAACCATTGCTATTGGCTAAAAAATATGATTAGAGATAATCCCTATCTCAAGTATTATGGACATTACTAATACTGGAAGAGTAAACCTGCACAATATGCACTATTCGCCTTGGATGCGTGAAGTTGATAATCAACATCGATGGTCAGTTAATATTTGGTGTGGGGTTATAAACGGAATGATTATCGGTCCGCATATTTTTGAAGGTATTTTAAGAGGTGAAATGTACCTACATTTTTTACTGTTTGATTTGCCAGGACTACTGGAAAATGTCCCTTTAGATGCAAGACGAAGCAGCTCGATGGGTGCCCCGCTCATTATTCACTTGTGGTACGGAATTTTATTGACGAACATTTTCCAAATAGATGGATTGGCATGGGAAGTGTATTTCCCTGGCCGGCCAGGTCCCCCGACTTGACATGTTTGGATTTTTATTTGTGGGGAAGAGTCCAACCAACCACAAGAGAAGATATGATTGTTCGAATTAGAAATGTTTTAAATAATTTACCTCGGGTTGAAGTACAAGCAGCCGTCATTTCAACAAGAGAACGACTAAATCGTTGCATTGCAAATGATGGAAAACAATTTGAACAGTTAAAATAAATTGTTTTTATTACATTATTTATTTATTCGTTTGTTTTATTTCGCAATTATCCATTTTCTAGGATTTCAACGTTTACATATAGGAAAATAGCAAAATATTTGCAAAAGCTAAACTGAAATTACAATTTCCCACTATTTTTGCGATAACTTTTAAAAGACAAAAGATAACGAACTCCGGTTTTCGCCGCAATTTTTATTAACAGAGTAAAAATGAATGACTGTTTGCATTTAAATTTTTCAAGAAATCGAAAAAAGAAATATTTAAAAAAAAAACGCCCTCTTTTATCATCCGTACGAACTAATTTTCAAATTATTAATAATAACGTTTAATCACGATGAAAAGTTCTTTAAAACAAGCCATAGTTTGTTAAATTTGGGTAACGCAAACCGAAGTTACGGCCCTTTTAGCATTTTTAGTTGTTACCCTTCCCCCCTCCGTTACCATAGTAACTACAAAAAAATTGTTATCACAAATTTTATAGAGGATATTACGGAAATTATAAAAAGTTAATTTTCGACCTATATTGTTTTGAAGATATTAGCAGAAAGTAAGGGTTTTGTATCGTAGCATAGCGATTACGCCCCCTAGCGGTAAAATTACGAACTTAAAAATATTTTCCAGCTAATTTTCTTGGTCATATTTCTTTTTACCCCAAAGTTGTAGCATGTATGGTTCAGGAGATACGGCCGCTCGCCACCCATCTTGGATCACCCTGTATAGTAAATTTTACAACAAATGTATGTGAAAAGATTTACCAAAATGTATGGCACATTTTACTAACTATTATTGTACTTTATGTATTTTTAATGTAAAACTACTCTAGTAAATTTGTAAAAACAAACCATATTATTTTATTTGGTAATTTTTACAAGTATTTATTGGTAAATATGAGTTACCAAATAAATTATGGTAGTTTTTAAAATAAACTATAAGAAATACCTTCAAAATTAGAAATTTGTGGCTATTTACTAAATTGTTAGAAGTTCGCGCTACTGACCCCTTTCGGTCATTCTTGCAGCATAGCCAGATTGACATATTTATCGCAAAGGTACCTTGCAAAATCCCAATTAAAAATTTGTTAATTTGGCAAATACAACTGGTTTAAGATTAATCCGCAATTGCTCTTAAAATAAATTTATTTCCCAATAATTTTACTATAGACTGTGAAAATGCGATGAGAGATTCTGTATCAAACGAATCTTGAACTAATCCAACTGCATTCTGGCAACATCTATTTTATTTTACAAATGTGCTACGATTCGGACCCAAAAGATAAGCAGAAGATGAATGAATACTATTCTCGTAAACATTGCGATGTTTGTCCTTTGATCTAACGGATTGTTATATATTTTGGTTGATTTGTGTCTTTTTCTTGTGATTATTGGTGAAAAATCGTCTTTATTATAAACAATCATGGTGCTTTCATTGTAAAAGAGTGGATCATTTAAATAAGGATTTATCTTTTCATCGGTAAGTATGGTTATGTTTTAATATTTAACCATCTGATATAGCCAGACTTCAACATTGTTGCCATTCAGCCCAGAAACATGTAGTTCTCTGTTCCACCCATTACTGATTTTCACTACCATTTCCAACAATCACAGATTCACTTTCCAAGAGTTTTATGAACGGATTATGGGATCTGTAGTTTACAATATCTTTTGTATATATAGGTATTATGTTATTTTTTATGTGCGATGTTTGTAAATAATAAGAAACTACCAGTTTTGCTTCTTAGCTCCTTTATACTCCTAGCTATTACTACCTAGAAGAAATCATAAGAAAACAATGTATATTTACTCGCTAATTTTATGGTTGGAAAAGTTTCTAAAGTTCGAATAAATTATAGTATTTTTTACAACAAAATCTGGTAGCCTTAATAGGACTGGACCTCAATGATTTTTGCCACATGTTACATTCTAATAATTTTTTTGCTAAAACCATAAAGCCTTTCTGCATTTAGCAAAGATATTTATTATAATTTTACATCGGGAAAAATCATTGAGCTCCAACTAACACTTATTTGTAAGAAGCTTACTAAAATTTAATTTTGGTTTATCCAAATTTTGGTTAAAACTTTGCTATATTTTTTTGGCAGTTCTGAATAAACCTTATTCCAGTCATATATGGAGCCATAAATTATGGTTAGTTTCACTATATTTATAGTAAATTTAACTAAGTTTTTCTTTCCAGTTTTGGTTTTGGGTACAAATCAAAACCTACGAAAATGTGGGAACCGCATTCTTATTTTCGTCTACCTATAGCGGAAGAGCTTGTCACAGAATCGTCCAATGTTATGAAAACTATCCTATTAAGGTAGTTCGTTATTATGGCAACCATGACATGGATGGATAGGTCTGTGCGGAAGGTTTGATAAGTCGGGACGGCTCTTCACGAATTCTAATGCCGCCTTTGGCGTGAATTATATTGACGCGTGACGATAGTATGTGTGTTTAAGAATATTTTTGCTTTAGTGTGTTTACGTTTACTTACGTAGCTATTGCCATAGTTCTATCGTCAAAACAGGTTGCTTCAGCGCAAATATAAGGTATTGTTGTTACTGCTCCGCGTTCCATGGGCCCCGAGACATCCGACCAACAGAAACCAGGTCTACCTGAGAAAAATTGTTTTACTAACAATTTTATTAGTGCAAAAACTTTTTAACAAGGAATACATTTTATAAAAACTTTGCCTACACTATAAAGTCGTCACACAGGCCTGCATGAAATTATTACAGGGATGCAAAATTATTATTATCATCTTATTTAGACTGATGAAAGAGGCTGTTTTTGTTTAAAAATGAATGATATTTAATAATAAAATAATTGTTTTGAAAATATCAGTGGCGTAACTTATTTCTTGTTGGTGTTGAGGCGTAGCTATACCTACGCCATTGGCTTGAGAAAAAACTTTTTGGGGTAAAAATGTGTAGTTTTATAGCATAATAGTCTATACCAAAATTTAGTATAATATCTCAGTTATATAGTCTTTGCAGCGAACCCTCAAGCCTTTTCGACAGTTGACATCAGCAATATGTCATCGATCAGCTGTTTGGGGACTTAATCAAATACCCCAGTTTTATACGAACCGCATTCAGCGTGTTGTGTTTTTATATTTTTCCAGTTTGATTGGTGCTAATAAGTTTTAAAAGTGTATTTCCATCGTTTTAGTATAGTTTATTTTGTTTTGAAAACTTTGGATTAACTACATATTGAGTTGTTTGTGTATCTGGTAAACCACAGTAAGTACCACGTAACGAAAAATGTATAGGTTAATATTTTAATTATCTGTTTTTAGGCGAAAATAATAATTGTAGAGCATAATTATTGTCTACCTCAGCTGATGCCACCGTTAGAGAAACTAAGGTGAATTTTAATATTAATAAAAAATTTTCTAGATGTTTTATTTCTTTCCGAGTGAGTTGAGATTTATTTCAGTTAAATATCAGGTAATAGGTACTTTTGTGTGGCGAATTGAATGTAGACAGTTTGGTTAGCTGGGAAAGTAGGAAATATCTGCATGATATTTTTAATAGTTTTGGTCAGAATTCAAGTGCAATTATTGATCATGTAGTGTGTAATAATATGTTTATCTAAGTTCACTATTTTTAGAACTTTGCAGAGAATACTAAATATATTGTTTTTTAAAGTGGATGTTGAAATTTCAGTTTTCTTGGCATGAGTGGTTGCACAATAAGAGTCCGCATAAAAAATGTTAAATGGTTGTTCGGGTTTGTTGTATACATAGCCTAGATATACAGAAGAAGGGTGCATATAGAATTTGCTTGTTATGATACTATACACTTATAAGTTACTATTGAACATTAAAGTTAAAACAGAGGTAACAAGAGTGAACAACCTTTAAGCAAACTGTATATTTAGTTTTTTAATACAATAACCTTTCCTTAGAAAAATTCCATAGCTATTTTCAGAAATGTTTTTTTGTGCATCCGGTACAAAAACATGGAAAATTGTCCAAGTGATTTGTATTTATATAACAGGGAAAAGAAATGATCAAGGATGGCTTTTTCGAAAAATTGAAGATACAATTTTTTACAGGTCTAGTTAAGTCCATGTGTAGACACACTGTATAAAGTTTACAGTAGGTAAAGATGGACATCCATGTAGATACGTACTTCCTATCTTTTTGTGAATATAGAGGTACCTACTAGACATGTAATTATGGATAATGACTTTATTTTATATATTTGAATAAATAAATAACAAAAAAACACAATGTGTTTGTGTGTTTTATTCCCTCTAATAAATAATAAAATATGTAATGAAAAATATAAATAGACTCGTTTTATTTTTAAAATAAACGTACGTACTATTGTAGTACGGTCCTGGAAGGTTCTGGAATGTCATACAAACCTAGGCAAAATAAATAACCGGAAATAAACAGGCAACTCATTAATGTCACGTGCCACTTGACATATCTGGCGCGAGGGTTCGCTGCAACGACTATATATATCAAAGTTCTAAAAATTAACATAATTTTTCTTTCTCGTTTTCTGTTCTTCGGAGCTTTCGAGCGTTCGGAGCGAACTTTTTATAAAGCCCTTTTCAGTGTTTTTGGTTTAAATTTAAGTATTGTTAGTGGAAAAAATATAGTAATTCTTAACTCCATATGGCAAGACAGTGCCCGTATCAAACCGATTACCTGTTGAATGAAAACAGAAACAGACAGAAGATAGAAGAGATGGGGATTTTACAGATCCCCGTTTCTTTTTGTTGTGTTTATTTTCGTAATATAATCGTGTACAAAGCAAATTGATTGATTGAAACTTGATCCATATTTGCTACAAGTCAGTGGTGCAAACTATAATAAAAACCCGGTTAAGGGTTGGCATTGTTCGGTTAAATAATTTCTTGTGGAACAAAATTCAAAATTTCAACGTTTGACATTTGAAATGCAGCAGATAAGATGAGACATTTTTTTTATTCCCATTTTCTCGAGATATTCTGTTGTTGCGATTAAGAAAAATTACTTACCGGGCGGCGGGCTTCCATATCTGAACAGTGCCGAATATGAAAGGGTACAAACTATTAAAAATACGGTTAAAAATAAGGCGAGCTTCATATCGATGAATTTGCTCGACGACTTTTCGTTATGTTAAAATATATAAGTACTGGATTTACTAATTATTTTATGTGATATTTATTGCATTAAATTTTTGTTTTGATTAAATGGAGCAGAACTCGTTTTTAAAATACCTATTTTGTTTTAATGTACAATAAACATTAGTAACCAAGGTTTAGAAAATACGCTACAGGATGATTTACGACGGATAATTACTGAGCACACCTAAGTTTCTGAAACTTTGGGGATTTTGGTTCATCAATATGCTCCTTTTAACTAAAATATTCACATGTTTTTCTAGTCCAATAGCTAAGGTAAAAAAATATGTGGATTATTTCATCACCATGCATTTGACAAATAATTAAGAGAAGTCCAGATATCTGAAAAACAGGCAAAGTCAGGCAAAGATGTGTTATAAAATTTGCTAAGAATTTGATGGTTAATCGAAAAATATAATAAAAAATGTTGTATTTAAAAACGAGAGTTGACAGCTACGTCCGGTATAACCGAAAATGACAGGAACATGTGAATATTTTAGTTAGAGAGCGTATCGATAAACCATCAATATCCCCAAAGTTTCAGAAACACATGTTAAGTAGTTCTCCATAAAGTTCTAATGCAAGCTCGTCGTGAATCACCCTAATAATACTTTTCTAAAATTTTTCCACTACCCATTTACAAAATCTTACTGTAGTTATTAATTTATTAATTATTTTACTCCCTTGCATTATCGGATCTATTAAGAGGATGCCAGAATCAGTCGAAATCTCCGATTTAACCCTCTGTTCGTTTCACGCTTTGAAGGCACGAGGCGAATTGAAGTTTAGAAGAATACGTCAAGCGTCCGCCCGTAATCGGTACGCCGACAGAAACGACGATAGTTGGAAGAAAGAGACTGCACGTGATCGGGGTCTATACTTCAATTTTCTACGCTAAAAAAGCGAAGTTTTCGCTTCCTATGAGAACGGTACATTAAAAAAAAAAATTCTTAACGAAAAACGTCTTAATTATCTCGAGGAAAGTCCATCATTTTTTTCTATATGGAGCAGTAACAAAAATTAAATCTGAAAATCTTCCGAAACAAAAAACTTATAGACTTTCCGCGAGTTCTAGTTCTATTACAAAGTGTTTTTTTTACATTTTTTTCCTAAAACCGGAATAAACGCTTAAGCCCTGGTTTTTATTACATTTCGTTACGAAATATTTTGGTGGATTGGAACGGAAAAGTTCGTCGTTGGTCATTTGGTCACCTGTGTGAATTTTACTGCAGTACAAGTGCGTGGTTAAAAATGGACGATATTCATTTGTACAGGGTGATCACGTATTATGTCGCCCCATCATCTTAACCTTTTTACTTTACGTACTTGACAAAAATTAAATAAAACGATTGGTATACAAGGTTTATAAAGTAGTATTTGCAATGGGAACAAATATCATTTAGGTCTGTTGATTTACAAGTAGGGTTGAACATAATTGTTTTATTTGATCCAAATTCTACCGCTATTTTTTTCAAATATTCTCCTTCATTTGTATGCTTTTAAAAGTTTTAAATTTTTTTGCATATATGGGTGGATTTTCTTTTACCCTCTATCTATCTACTTTTACTTTCCAGCAACAATTCATCTTCTAAGGCACTAAACTCTAGTTTATGGTATTTTACACTCATAGTTAATAAAATAAAAGTTCACAAAAATAATAACCTGTCGCCGAAAAACTCCGTTGAAATCCAAAAGGTTGAATACCGACGAAATTTCGTCAACGAAAAGTTATTTCGCTTGACGTGTGTCATTATGAAGCAATACAGGTTATCGGTTCTTTGTTTCCATAGCAATCACGATTTTACACAATAATAATCTGTCGCCGAAAAACTCCGTTCAAATCAAAAAGGTTGGATACCGACGAAATTTCGTCAACGAAAAGTTATTCAGCTTGACGTGTGTCATTATTAAGTGACACGGGTTATCGGTTCTTTGTTTTCGGATATATCACTAGGCACTAGGCATACTAGGCTCTATCCTACGACCTTGTATTTAAAGGGGCCTAGAAAAGAACCAAAAAATAAAAGAGTTTAAAATAAAAAATACAATTTTAAATTGACAAATTAAATTAGGCGTGCGTGCGGTGCCTCAAACTGGCAACAGGGCAAGAAAATCTACGGCCGAATATAGAATCGGCGTAACTAAACGCGCTGGTTTTTGTTTCTTTAATAAGTTATGCAAAAGTAATTTATTATGATTTACTAATATAATGGGGTCACAAGTTAGTGTCGTCTTATATATCCTGTACATAACTCTGTAGGTTATTTCGTAAATTACTTGGTTGCATATTATAAAATAGGTGTCTAACAAAGGGCCTCAACATCATGTTGAGTAAAACCAACCCTACTTGTAAATCAACAGACCTAAATGATATTTGTTCCCATTAGCAAATACTACTTTAAAAACCTTGTACACCAATCGTTTTAGTTTCTCTCAAGTACGTAAAATAAAAAGGTTAAGATGATAGGGGGACATAATACGTGATCACCCTGTACAAATAAATCTATACTAATATCGTCCATTATTAACCACGCACTGGTACTGCAGTAAAAATCACATATGTGACCAAATGACCAACGACGAACTTTTTCGTTCCAATCCACCGAAATATTTCGTAACGAAATGTAATAAAAACCGGGGCTTTAGGAAGAAAACTCGTTTACAGGTACTCCGGAATCTTGTTAATGATTTCAGTCAAGTTACCTAATGATTTGACGTTCCAACGAATTTCTGCTGTCACTTTATTATAATTTGCAGTAATCGGGTTGCCTGATTTCAAGAGTTTGACAGTTTGTTTTGCCCCATCTAAGTCAATAATAGAGGTAAACAATAATGATTTCTGGCAGGAGGTGAAGAAAAATGATTTCTCAAGCTGAAAATTGGTTAATAATACGTGATTAAATGGTTAATAGTGGAAAAAATGATTTCTCAAGCTTAATAATACGTGATTAAATGGGTAGTAGATACATACATCTCTATTATGTTTTTCATTCGAGTAAATACCGTAAAATAGGAGGTACTTCAATTTAGCAATTAATTATTATTTGTTTATTTTACCTACTGATATTATAGATATTTATTTTATTGGTTATTGGAGATCAGCACGTAGGCTTAATAAAACGAAAGCAATATATAAAAATATATTATGTTTGTCTGAATAAGTGCGGCAAAATAATCTGCAATAACAAAAGTTGGTATGTGATATTTTAACATGACATATGGTGTTCTTACGGGAAGCTTTTGTTATAATCAAGAATTTTAAATCAAGAAGGATACGGCTTTGGTCCACAGTCTTTGAAGAAGTTCACATTCTTAGGTAGGTTGTAAACAACTTGCCAGAAATACAATCGGGGAGCTCTGAAAATCAGTATAATTTTTCTTTGTCGTTTTCTGCTAATTAGATAAGGACAGTACGTCGTCCTTGAACATTCGGAATGCACTTTTTATAAAGCCCTTATTGGAACGGCCGTCTTTCATACCTGCTTTCACGTTTGACACTAACGGATTAAGAACTGTTATATTTGTCGTTCTTTGTAGTGTTTGTGTGTTAAATTTAAGCATTGTTTGTGGAAAAAACAGTAATTCTTAACACAATATGGTAAGGCTGTGTCAAGTTTGCCGTAAACTGTATAAAAATACAGACTTTTGAGTCACGTCCGTTGATTGTTTTATACATATCGAACACGACACATACGAATGTACAGCTGTTACAATGAAAACAGAAACAGAGAGAAGATAAAAAGAGATGGGGATTCTACAGATCGAATCCCCATGTCTTTTTTTGTGTTTATTTCGGTAATAACAGACGTCAAATTGACTGATTGTTCAAAGCAGATAGAAATACCGGATTTGTGCTTGTTTCAAGTGAATGGTTATTATTCATAAAAAAATTTCCTTTCTTCTAATCATTTTATTTTGTTTTTCAGATGGTACAGCCCACTTGAATTTAATGTTACGCGCCCTCTAACCGACTCCCGCGGAACGAAATGTCAGCACTGCAATGGGAAAAATTGTCTCCGCAGGAGTTCCAACAGTTACAGGACTTGGCCGAATGTAAGTATTTCGCTGTTAGCGACATCTAAGTTATTTTTACCCTTAAAAATGAATAAAAACTAAGACAACGCCAAAGTAAATTTGTAATAATTTCGGTGCTGGTCCCAAGCATGTGGGCAGTCTGCCATAAAGGCGAAGTGCAGTGCAAACAGCTACAATAGAGAGACACTTTTGTCAACAATATTTTATCTCGAATGGTATTTGACATGAAAAAATAACGCTTTCAGGTAAAAAATAGTTAGTTATTATCAGCAATATTTTGTTGATTTGTAAATTAAAATTACAGTTGTAACTAGTGATGCCACCGGATCAACTTTTTGAAAATGCCGGATCTGTCAAAGTCAAAAAAATACTTATCTGCGTCTGGGTAAAAAAAATTTTACAGACAATTTTCAGTCCTTAGCATATGGTAACTTACTAAAATAAACTATTTGCCTGTAGAAACTTTGCGAAATATATGTTACTTCCTGCATTAGAAAGCAATTTAAAAATTTTTTTTAGAATATAGCTGCAGTATTCAAATTTGAATTTAAAAATGTATCGCCGGTCACGTGTCCCCAGTCAATAATTTCTTACTTTATCCTTTTACATTTTACGTCATTTTAAAGTTACTAAATATTATATCAACAGTTTAGTTTCTCTAACGCAATTATTAACCAGAAGTTCCGTCCCCGCAGCTGCATGTATCGCCGGTCACGGCAGATATTGCTTATAAGTAACGCCACTAGAGGGCGACCTAATAGTTCTACAAATATGACGGTATGTGTTTGAACTTGTGTAAAGGGTGCTTTTGATGTGTAAGTTTCGTTTACACTTAAGTAGATTAAAAATATGACTAATTTTCTTAGTATTTTAACATTCTATAACGAACATTCGAAAACTTTAAGCCAATATAAGACAGACAAATAATAGGAAAATGGTTATAGTGACTGATGATTCAGAAGAGTAAAATTAGCCATGTGACGGGCGTTAAATTATTAAAAACATCGATGTTATACAAAAATAGACAAAGACCTTTGTGACGATGATCTTTTGCGCGGACATATATAATTCCTCTAATTAGATACTATAAGAAACCTATTAAAAAATTAACAGGTGTTTTTGAGATTATTTATTTTTAAATTCCGATTTACTGAAAGTTGCCTGTAAAAAAAATGTTGACCCGTCTGCAGTGTTTATAGTCAACGACTTTTTTCGGAGGCCGGGAACCCCTAGTTTACGTAGATGTAACGTTTTCTGCTGATTCTTGATTTTGAACTAGAAATAAACATTGTCATCATTAAAGTTGGAACCATATGGGGAAAAAATGTATTGTTCGATTTATTTTCATTGAATACGGAAACCGAACAAACCCTACCATCGTTATTATAACCAATTATTCTAATAGGGTCACTTTTTTCAACGTATTTATTATTTAAAAACAAGACTCTATTCTGCGTTGGCTAAATCTTTAAAGTTACGAGGAGTTTCCTCCACAGATGGCAACATTTTTAAACTGCAATTTAATTTTTTGAGGAAAATGAACATTTTGGTAGAATTATTGGTATAAAGAATGAATTTAGACGATTGTACGATGCTAGGATCGAACGTCCGTTTTCAATAAAAATAGAAAGGAAGCAAAAATTATCATAAGTACTCGTACTTCAAATTTGGTATGTGGACATAAAATTGCAATGCAAACAACTTTTCCAAATAAGATTTTTTAAAATTCGTTCAATGAATGCCATTTTTCGACATTTTGTGGAGAAAATTAGTGTTGGGAAAAACCGATGATTTTAATAATCGAGTACTTGATACTCGAACGATTTTAATAATCGAGTTAATCGCTCGAGTGAATCGCCTGAAATTCCAATTTACCAAGCGATGACGTCACCGACTGCTTAACGGGCTGCCTAGCCCTTTACATGTGATCAGGTCGGGTGTTTAGCAGGCACGTAACTACGAGTGGGCACAGGTTTAGCTAAAAAAGAGTTATTTTTCTTCACATCTTTCTCAATCTACGAGCATAAAATAAATAGATATTTAAAATGGCCGTCAAATTCTTCCACTTTAAATTATCAGGTGCCCACTGTGTGCCCTTCAAAAATTTAGGCTTAGTTACGCGACTGGCAAAATAAGAAAGTAGGTGATTATTTTTTTAAATTCATGGTTATAGTTACCTAAAAGTTACTGTTTAAATTTAAGAATGTTTACTTTTGGTTACCAAAAAATTTATCGATACCTATGTTTTGTTAACTATTTTGCTCGTTTTCTTATTTTCCATTAACATTTTCTATAATGTGTGTTATTTAAAGAAGTCTTCTTGAGTTTAATAATAACAAATTCCTGTTTCGATTTAAAAATGTTTACTATAACATAACCAACGAATTTTTCTATATATGTTGTTAACAATTTTGTTCGTTTTGTTATTTTTAAGAATTTCTATTATTATGTTATTTTTGAGAAGTTTCCTCGAGTTTATAGTAAATAAAAATTTTCAAATTATATCCCTTAATTTTTTAATGTTTACAATCGGAGACCTAAACTACGCCGCTGGCTAGCCAGCTTTCGGATCGCGCGGCGTCTAAAACGAAGGTAATTATAACAGTTGATATTTTTCGGTTTTTCGCCTGAATTTATAACTAGAGTATTTCCTGTCGAGCGAAAAACTGTTTGAATATACGAGCAGTTTTTTAATTCGATCACGCTACAGCGGTGCAATTCCGTCGGCGGCAAGCGAAGCGCGGGTATCGAGTGAAAGATAATAAGTGACGGGCGACGGTTTTCGCCTGAATAGATAATTCGAGCGGTTTTTTTTTTAAATCGAGCGATGGCGGTTATTTCAATAATCGAGTGATCAAGCGGTTTTTTGCTCGAGTGTTCACAACACTAGAGAAAATGTCAAATTTGCCAGTTAACAAAAAGCGACATGCTCCCATTTAATTCTCATTTTTGGTCTTTATTGAAGGAAAACTCAAATGTTACTTAAATCAAAAAATAAATATAGTTTCAACTTTGATGGTGACACTTCCAACTTACATTACTTACAAAAAAACCTTGCGTTTAAATCCCACCCTTCAAATATAGACACCCTGTATATCGTCACGTATGTTTTATTACAGGTCCCGTATTTTATTGGATTTTTATTACACTTTACAGATATTGTAAGTTCGAACGCCCCCACAATTACTCTGACGATGACGGTGAGAAATGTTCTATTTGAACGAATTTTTCCAGCAAGATATATTATATACTTTATATGATGGAATTTTCCTTTAAAATTTCCTCCGCGATGGAATTTCGACGAGTATTTTATAAAAATTCCTCTCAACCGACGATTTTCATTTCCGTCTTTCTACAAATGTGCGTCACTTCGAATTGGCAATAAAAAACGGCCAAGCGTGGCAACGTCAATGTGTTATCTGAGGCATGTTCCGAATTCGGAAATTTGTTTTTATTTTACGCTTGGATCGCCTTTTGTGCATATATCACGATCGGCTAAAACAAATAATGGTCAAGGCGGTTTTTTGTTGCAAAAAAATAGAAATTTTTGTGGAAAATTCAATGTACAGATACGGGGTGGGGTGCACGGGAAAACTGTTCTCCCAGACAGTGAAGGGTCATACTTTATAATCTTGACATTTTAGAATCGTCCGAAATTTTTTCACAACTTGTGACAAAGTGACAGTCACTTTGGTTTCTCCATTTGATAAAGGCACTGTGTGCCGAAACAATTGTCATGGTACAATAAAATTCAGTGAAGATTTCTACACATTGTTGTATTATTTACCTAGTTTCATGATATTATTCTTTCATTTCATCTACTATCCAATGCATAACACTTCTTAATACCTAAAAAAGAAAATTAGAAACGCAGGCCGAATCACGGATTTTTGCGTTTCATGTATCCCGATAATCGGTCGCAACAACTCCCAAATATCCGGATTTTATTTAGTTTAGCAATGAACTTCGAACGTTAATCATTCCCGGTATTTATATCCTGGATTATTTATTATAGAAGTGTAGTGATGGCATCTGAGTTAGGAATGTAAATAATTCCGGGAGAACTATAAGTCAGCGACACTGCTGGATAGATCCATAGCAATTAGTGTTGCCGATATGAATTTGTGAAATTGCACTATTTGCGCAATTACGCACTTTTGCACGCTTTTGTTAAAGCAAGGTTACAGGAGTTAAAAAAAATCAACCAGACTGAAATTAACACTTAGGTGGTGGATTACACACGCACTGTGACTGCACAAAAATGACACACGAATCAATAAAAATGCACGTAAATCGTGTAATTATACGCTAATTCAAAGTACAAATACTTTGAGCAAAGGATTTTCTTAAAATATCAATATTTATAGAGAAAAAAATGTACTTTAAAATATTTGCCTCCCTCCCATAACAGTATCATTCATTCACCAATATCAGTATTTCCTATTACCAATTCCAGAACTATACCGATATTATTCCAAACAAATCTGGCTGCTTGAGACAGCAAGGAAGTCTCAAAAATATTCATTTATATAGACAATATCCGTGACTTTCATGAAATCACTACCAGATAGTTAAATCCATGTTTATTTGAGTTTCAGAAGTGTTTATTATAAAATACCCATTAGTATCACTAAAAGTGCAAGCAATATGTTGATATTTGGAAGATTTTAAGAGTGGTATATACAGGGCGATAATCTGAAAACTTCCCACCCTTAATATTTCGCTTCCAGTAAATGATATTAAAAATCGGAAAGACAAGTAAATTTTATTGTGAAAGGGGACGCTTTTGAAGGATACTTGCAGCCATCGTGGTTTAATCCCTTGGAAGGGGTAGATGACAAAATTTATTATTTTTTGAGTAGTAGTTTCCAAGAAATCCAGTTCCAAAAACTTCTTTTAGAACGCGATTTAAACGACCTTTAAAATAATGTGCCGTCAACCAAAATTTTACCAAATCAACTATTCCACCTCTAACACGTTCCGATAATACCATCGCATCCACAGTCGGAGACAAAGCAAACTTACTTGCTGAACTATTTTCTTCGCGGTAGATTTCCATCCTGCAGTTCAATCCGGAATGACCGAAATCGTGTTCCGTCAGCGTCCTGTCAAACGAATCCTGAAAGGTCTCGACATCAAGAAAGCTTCCGGTCCAGACGAGAAATTCCTGTTATAGTTCTCAAGAGATGCGCCGATGAACTAACACCAGTATTTTGTAGACTTTTTAACTTATCCTACAAACAAGGAATATTTCCATCGTGCTGGAAGACGGCGCGAGTCAAGCCTATACCAAAGAAAGATAAGATAACCCTGCCTAGCAACTATCGACCAGTCGCATTGCTTTCAGTTATATCATAAGTAATGGAGAAAGCTATTAACCAACATCTTCTAAAGTACCTGGAAGGCTTCACCATTATCAGCGATAATCAATATGGTTTTCGGAAGTCTATCGTCGTCTCAGTACTAGGGTAAATATTTTAATTTGAAAAATTGATAGGTTTGTACTTACCACCAGCAATAGGCTACATGATGGTTTTTCAAAATTTTTACAAAAACTTAGCGGGATAACAGAACTAAATACACTGATTTATTTTCAACCACTCTAATTTAATTGACACACCACACTAGAAAAACAAACTTTGAACTGAAGTCATTTTAAGGTTGGCCATAATATAAATATAACAGGGGTGATTTATGATACCCTGGTTGTTTCTTAATTAAGTGCTAATGATTTTACGACATAATTGTAACCAGCTTTTACCTGAAATTCGCTTGTGTGCGGCACCGCGCTGTAATAGAATATCCCTTCTTTTCTCACCTAGCAATTTTTCCTTCTTGCAAATCTTCTTATCCATTTTTATCCTATTTTATTCTATTTATGATGTCACCTGAGACTTGTGTTAACTTTTGCCTCTCGCCTTTTCAATAACCCCAGCGAAAAAATACCTGACTCCTGATCCCGCAAGGATCAGACTTAAAATCCCGGATACTTTTTCAGTCATCTGTCAACCCATTTCATTCATGAATCGAAAAAGGTAAGACGAAAAAAGATAAGCCTAAAATGTAAATGAAAAAAAAAATTGATTCGGGATCGCGGGCCCTAAATATTACAAAGGCCCGGCCGGCCTGGTATAAAATTTATTTTCGTCTATGCTGTGATATTCACAAATTTCACTGCTCTGCTGTGAGCCATACTATGTTGCCGGCTCTGCCGCTGTGGCGTTTGGAGAGGAACGGGACAGAGGTACAAGTTTTTTAAAACTTTTTTTTGTTATATATTAATTAACTTACTTTAATTTACGTATACAGGATGCTCTCGCTGTTCCGGTTTCCATATCGAGCGGGAAGTATTGCCGCGCATCATCGTAGTAGCGAACGACAGAAGGTCGGAACTCGCGCAGTGGTTTGATAACACCGCAACAGTCAGTGGCGTAACTAAGGAGCTGAAACCCCCCTTTGACCTTCGAAATAGTAAAATTTTGAAATTATATTTACCTAACTACATGCATATTTACCTTGCAATAAAAATTTGCGATATTTCTAGTAATTCTTGATTGTGCCACTCTTGTGCCAGTCATTTATACAGGGTGCTGATAAAGTCTGGAATAATCGATTTTTGTTGAAAACGCAAAACTTTTTCGAAAAACGCTCGTACCCGTCGATTTTATTTTATTCTTTGAAATTTTTTGGCGTTCTTCAATATTATACCGGATGCGCCAAAAACGCTAGGCAAGTGTCAACTTCACTTTTTCAAATAGAACACCCCTTTTTTTCTCCAATATTCAGATTCCTCTCTAAACTCTAGACAAGTTTCATATAACATATTGTATGGCTAAAGTCAACAGTAATTGAAATACAGGGCCCACAATAAAAATCAAGGTATAATTTTAAAGCTTGTTTTCCATGACAAATACTTAGGCTAGAAAAAAAATTCTAACAGGAAATTGGTAATACAGTGAACAATCTAAAAAATTATTTGAGTAAGTGTTGAAAATGGTGTCCATTTACGGCTCTACAATGTCCCAATCTCTCAACAAATTCTAACTGTACATTATGTACAATTTCTGGGGTAATTTGTCTTATGGTTGTTGTTATACGCGTTTTGAGAACATCAATATCTTCTGGTTTATTTTTGTAAACCCTTTCCTTAATATAGCCCCACAGAAAGAAATCCAATGGCGTTAAGTCGGGGGACCACGCAGGCCACTCTATTTCACCCCGTCGACCTATCCAATGATGATGAAATAACTCATTCAGGTATCTACGGACTTCGACCGAATAGTGGGCTGGTGCACCATCCTGCTGAAACCACATAGTTGTATCATGTGAGTCAGGAATGTTCCGATCGGGAAATAGGGCAATCAACGCTGGAGCGAGGTCTTCTTCAAGAAACTGCAAATATCTTTGGCCAGTCAAATTTTCCTCAAAAAAATAGGGTCCTATAACAGTATCCCGAATTATTCCTGCCCATACATTAATTTTTCTCGGCCGCTGGGTATGAATTTCTCGGAACCAATGGGGATTTTCGCTGGACCAATACCGGCAATTTTGACGATTTACCATGCCATCCAAGAAAAAAGTAGCCTCATCGGAAAAAATTATGTTACTCGGAAATAATGCATCGTTAATCAAGTAATTATCCATGAGAATTTCGCAGAACTCATTCCTTCTGTCAGGGTCGCCTTCCAAAATTTCCTGTGCTCCTTGACATTTATATGCATGCCATTTTTCCTTTTTCAGGAACTTTGCCACCGTTGAATCGTGGATATTTTGAACATTTTGAGAAATGCTTCTTGTGCTCGAATGTGGTCTCTCTTCCAACGAAACTAGAATATCAAGTTTGACATCGTCGGAAATTTTAGGTCGTCCACTTCTAGGTTTATCCTTAACGTGACCAACTTCATTATACTTCTTAACAATTTTGGAAACAGTTGCCTTATTTATGTGTTCTCTATTTGGATATTTATCATTAAAATACTCACAAACTTCTATTTGTGTTCTCTTTCGATCTCCACATCCTACTATTATTAATATTTCGATTCTCTCAGCTTCCGTTAGAAACATTTTTATGGGTAAAAGTGACAACTTTGGAGTAAATATTAAATGTTTTGACATTTACGTAACTAAGTTATTATGTAGAAACCGGTAAGAAGGTAAATACCTAGACCTTAAAATTATACCTTGATTTTTATTGTGGGCCCTGTATTTCAATTACTGTTGACTTTAGCCATACAATATGTTATATGAAACTTGTCTAGAGTTTAGAGAGGAATCTGAATATTGGAGAAAAAAAGGGGTGTTCTATTTGAAAAAGTGAAGTTGACACTTGCCTAGCGTTTTTGGCGCATCCGGTATAATATTGAAGAACGCCAAAAAATTTCAAAGAATAAAATAAAATCGACGGGTACGAGCGTTTTTCGAAAAAGTTTTGCGTTTTCAAGAAAAATCGATTATTCCAGACTTTATCAGCACCCTGTTATACAAAATGCCACTTCCATAATAGTTACCAGGATTTCAGATTGAGCACGACCTAAAGTTTTTTGAGTTTTTTGGTGATTTAATAAGAACTTGAGAAGGAAATTAACAAGAATGGACATTGGCAACGTTGCAAAATCATTGAGAATCATCTTTACATATGTAAAAAAGTGATCGTAATGGTTATCGCGTCTCGTCCGTTCTTTTTATTTTTTGACTCAGAGTGATGTTTTTGAGGTGATGAAAGTAGTAACTGACATTTTCCGCGCGGTAAATAGTTTTGGTTTGAGAAAAATCGAAATTTGTTTATAGCGGAGAATTCATCTTATCACGCCTCGACCGTTTTACTTGTCGGATGTTATTTCTCGTTATTCGTGACCGGAAAAAAAATGAGACCGGACATTTTCATCGACGCGCAACCGCAGTGTTGCATCTTAGGTATGTCATTTTTTTAACGCTGTTCGAGTTATCGCGCCTCGTCCGTTTTCAAGCAGAAATCGTGTATTGTGGCTCGGAAAATAGGGGATAAGTATGAACTGATATTTTTACACACGCATTTTTTAGCAAAACTGTTTTCAGTCAACACAGCACGTGTATCAATAATAATGCTATAAGGGGATATAGCTGATGCGGAGTTGTTATAGGCAACCAAGCCACACTGCAAGCCGTCCCATGCACGCGCCGTGTACCGCGATCATGAATTATACAGATACGAGATCCGACTAAGCTGCCCTCCCTGTAGCTGCGCAACACGGAAAATGTCCGTTCGACTCGATTTACTATTTTTTAGAGTGTTATCAACAATTTAAAACAAGAATTGACCCGGGCGCTGTAACTTTTTGATACCTGTTCTTTGCATCATTTATTGAAACTTTAAAGGTGTCAAATTTTTGCAACACTCAAAACATCCGTGGTCGATGAATTCACGTTCTTTTTTAATATTTTTAATATGATTTCATCAAGGTGTAGTAACAAAAAGACGATCGGCTTTCGAAATCACTCTGACGGGTAAGCGCAGCGTTGCCGAACTTTTTCGCTCGAGTGAAACTTTCTTATTTTTTATTAATCTAGCGATTAGTCATTGACTAGATGAAGGCTTGATAACAGGACATTCTGGTAACGGGCTGCAGTACTATAACGCCCTGTATACGCTATTGGCCAAAAACGTCCCTGGTTTGGGTGATAAAAATGTGGGTCTCCTTCTTTCCAATGCGTGTGCCACAACACAGCCAAAGTTCAACCAATCCGTCCCGATCGTAACTTTCTTGAGCCGGTTCATCCACTGTGCAGTTCGGATTTGGATCTGCTTGACTTGATTTTACCAAAAAAATTGAATGGAAATATTGATGCACGTTGCACTTTGCTTTGGTCCCTTTAATAATTATAACAGGATCCTCAAATTACCATATTTTCCTCCGTATATCTAACACAACTTGGCAACACGCAAGAATATATTATGACATTCACTACGTAGACGGTAATATAAAATTCTGTACGTTTTTATTATATTGTCACTGCCCATTTTCTGCTGTATGAATATTATAAAGGGCTCTTTCCAGAATTTTTATCCGGAATCGGTGCCCGTTGTGGATAAATAATGCGCTGAAACGCGCTTTTGTGTCAAATATTATGGTACGCTCGCTGTTCCGGAAAACAGTGGCGTAATTATAAAGGATAATTTGCCAACAATTTAAATTAAATTTACAAAATTTATAAAAATATTGCTTTTAAATCGTTTTGTAAATTTAAACACACTTTACATTGAAAACACAATAATCCTTGTTGATCCAGGGCTCCGGGTGACACCATGTTCAATTCTTCACCAGGGTCAAAGTCACCGCCGTAGAAATTGACATGAATAAGTTAATTTTTGGAATGCGATTTCTTGGAAACTCCTACTACTCAAAAACTAATAATGGTATTATCGGAAAGAGATAAAATGATATGCCATTTTACCTCCTTCCCATTTAAGGTTTTAAGAGTAACATCTACTTCTCACAGGGTTTTTTTTTTGAAAAAACAATCTTTATTTTAAAACGATGATGTACATTCACCTGAATACTATACTCCAATTAGTGCCCGATAGCACTGGCCTCGAGCATCCATACGTAAAAAATTCACAATGCTGGACGTATTCCTAATTAAATCCCTAAATACAATTTCACTCGTTTAAATTGACATAATTTTCTAAGATATCTAATGTCCTCTGGTATTTTATTATAAGCCTTAGCCGCTCTGACTATTGGGTTACTCAATCCTACATTCTTCCTGGTAGTTACACAATATATATTATTTTGAGATCTAGTTTAGTGACTGTGTATGTTATCGGACAATAAGATGTTCATATTACATCTTTAGTTATAGAAGCATCTCCAATTTTGGTATTTTCAACTCTCTATATAAAGTTTCTGAACTTGTCAACCAATCATAATTAAAGAGAATTTTTAATACTTTATTTTGGAGCACCTGGACTGCGTTAAAATTAGTTTTCCCACATGTTCCCCATATTGGCATTAGATATCTAAAGTGTGATAGGAAGAAGGCATTGAACACATTCAATTTAGTTTTATTGATAAGATAGTTTCGACATCTGTATATTATAGGTAGTATTTTGTTTGAGAGATAGACAGTTAAGATCATTGTCAATCACCAAACCCAGATACTTTAGATTTTGAACTTCTTCTAAAATTAAGCCAGTTATTTTAATATTTAAATGGTCTATTTGCTTATTTTTTTGTTTAAATATCATATATTTCGTTTTGTCTACATTTATTTTTTGTTTAATATAATATAGCCAACGAAGATATAAATTTAGATCATCATTTACCACATTATTCAATGCCTTCTCATCCTCACCGGTATACACTAATACTGTATAATTCGCAAATTTAAAATGTCTAGCTTTGAGATTTGCATACCTTAAATTCAGAACATAAAGTGAATACAGCAGAGGTCCCAGTACTGAACCCTGCGGCACCTCACTATTCACCCCCTTAAGTGTAACATACTGTCTTCTATCCACCAAATAAGTTTTTATAATATTATGTAGTCCCCCTAAAACCCATCTCATACAGTTTTTTCAACAATATATCTATGCTGACAACATCAAATGCTTCTCTTAGGTCTACAAAAAATACTGCTACCACTATATGTTTATTATCAAGTGCCCGAGATACGTAGTCCACAAAGTCTACCGTTGCGCTAAGCGTGCTACTGTTTTTAACGAAACCATATTGATACTGATCAATCGAGATATACAGGGTGTTATGGAAATGACGTATTATATTTAAACAGGCAATTCATGAGATGAAAAGAAATTGAAAAAAAAATAACCAAAAATAGCGCTTTCAATTAATAACCCGAATTATAACACCTTATGTAAAACCAAATAAACACACCTGTTACTACTGACCAAACGTAAACAAACTGTAGCCATATGTAAACAAAGCAATACTAAGATAGGTTATGGCCAAAAACGTCACTGAAATTTGAGCAGTGTTGTCGTTAAATTCTTTAGAAGGTCAATAACCGGTTGACAGAAGATGTTTATTTTTCAAGGTACATTTCTAAACTTTTACGTTCAGTTGTTCGCTGGGAGACAATTTCTGATTTATAAACTTGAACTGACTCGAACGAACCGCCGCGGAATTTATAAATGGTCAGGTTTAGATTTCTTCAATTCGAACGACACTCGTCAGATCTGAACAACCTAAGTTTATAATGTCACTACTATTTAGAGAATTTTTTTTTTATTTAAGCTCTGTTACCTTTTCGGTATTATTTAAAACAACACATAAATGCACCTTCATTAACGCGTACACTTTTGCTGGTTAGAAAATGCTCCCATCTAAGTTTTTTACATGGATGAAGGATTTATGAACATAAAATTCTTTACAACCACTTTCAATATTGTTGTAATGGTAAATAATGTTTTAGCTGACATTCCGTCTTCTGTCGGCCGGGTGAATCGATCTGTGAATTTCGGATCGGTGTTTCCAAACTACCAAATACTAATAACAAGAAATCCAGCTTGTCGACAAAGAGTTTTTGCTGTTTTATAAGTTGAAATTCATACGTCGACTAATTTCCTTTTGTAATATTACTTTCCGTATTATTTTTTATCTCTACTGCAGGAAAAAATTAATATTTTTAAATTTGGTTTCAAATTTTAAATTCTGCCGCGTAAATCTCGAAGTCTGGTAAATGGAAACTGTTAAGAATTTAAGGTAGCGCCATCCTACGGCAAGTTAAAGTATTAAGACGTTTTATATTAGTTTCTGTAATAAAAATATGTTTTAATAGAGGGCGTAAACATGTGTTTTCCTAAACAATATTTAATAAAAAAAAGTGTTCAATTAAACTCGCTCTAATTCACCTGATTTTCGATAATTCAATGGAACTACACTATTCACAGATGAGCTTGGCTTTGCCCGCGATGGAATATTTAATCAGCGAGTTATAGAGGAGAGAGAAACCCAAACACGTTAGCCGCTGTACTACAAAAGTTAAAAAGTTGAAACTACAAGACTTCCATTTACAAGAAGGTTACAACAGTGGTACATACAGTCAAGTCGAAGTACCTGACTAATTCCGAAGGATCGTTCACAGATGAGGTTGGCTTTACCCGAGATGGAATATTTAATTAGCGACACCAATAGCCAGATAAGGTTTTTCTTGAACATATCGGCAGGTATTATTGATAATCACCTAATAGGACCACATATCCTGCAAAACGACCTGCCAGAACTTTTAGAAAATGTTCCTTTAGGTCGGATAAGGGACATGCGGCTTCTGCAAGCATAGTTTACGGATTGTCACTGAAATTTGGACGTCCCATGTGTGTTTATTCTAGCATACGGTAGTGTTTATAGTGATTTTGTGGGTGTCTGTTTCTTTAAGTGATTTAGTTAGTTTACATATGCCGGTCATGTCCCGAGATTGGAAGGAAGAGGACGAAGCAGTTTTAGTGGGTATAAGCAAGCGAGGAGTAGACTGTGACTTGCAGTCCCACACTATTATCAGGGCACGTATAGAGCATAAAGTGTGAGCATGATGTGATGAGCATAGAGTATCCTCGATTTACTTTCCTTGTATCCTAAGGTAAGCTAAATTAATTTTATAAGAAACTAAAAGTTCTACAGTTTTACAAAGTTTGGCAACATTGCACGAACATGTGTTTATCAGACAGCTCCGCCGGATAATATCATATGGTCCGCGGAGTCACCTGTAGGTTTAGACGTGAATTACCCCACTTTTTAAACCTTCGATTAAAAAAAAAATGTAGCGCTTCTCTAGGACACCCCAGGAGTCACCCATTTAAATATAATACGTCATTTCCATAACACCCTATATTTATGAACAAACGATGACATTCTATTTTTTATCTTTTCGACTATTTTTGAAAGTTAAGAAAGTTAAATCACGGAGCCCACAAATAGTATTTAAAAACGTTCCCCTTCACAATAAACTTTACGTGTCCCCGATTTTTAATATTATTTAATGGAAGCGACAAGTTAAGGGTGGGCACGTTTTCAAATTGACACCCTGTATAAAAATATGCCACTGTCGCAATAGAAGACCCGACAAACAGTAGTCACATGTATTTTATGAGCCACGTCCGCGAAAGTACCCGAAAAGGTTATGTCGAATTTAGACATAAATCCAAGACCTTTTTTTATGGGTTACAGGCCACCTTTAGGACGAATTTGTATGGCACGAACAAGCTACAAATGCCTTAAGGTATTCATTTCATATAAGGGTTGGAGCGCCCATCCAGCCTTTTTTTATACGGCCATTATTGAAAATATGCCTCCGTATATCTGGTGAATGGGGGGCCAAATGGGCTCGTATTTTTATAACTCAAGGCGGCAATCCCCTATGATGACGGCCAAATAAATCGGACGGTGGGTTTTAAAGGTTATTGATATGGTGTAACTACTACCAGGGGTACTAGGAAACTTTTTTCTCTAAAAACAAATTAATTTTTTGATAATTTCTTGCATGGAAAATTATCGGCAATTTTTGAAAAAATTCGCATAAAAAGTTTATCCTAAACTGCATGAATGCACTGAAAGAAAAACTTTGTTACGTTTACTATAAAAATAGTAAAGCTAATCATATTTTATGGGACTGGAATTAGTTTTTTTTAATAATTACAAGAATATTTAGTAAACCATTTATATGAATAGTTTTTGTAAAATTTACTAAAATCGTTTTTAAAATTAATTCAAATCTCTCGTATGATTTACTAAAAGGTTCTATAAAATTTTTGTAAAATTCTTTGTAAAAATTGCACGTTGGATTCCCAAGCGATCGCCCATCCGAGTGGTAACCTCGCCTTGCCCCGTTTGATTTCTTCGAACGATGGTATATTCGCTATATAAGTTCTCTATCAATCATCTGTTACCCCAGACTTGCTGCGGCAATGGCAATTGAAATGGCGCATGATTCCGTGCAATTATAAATGCCATTGCAGACGCAAGAGAAAAAATTTCCGACTCTAATACGGCTTATAGGGGTAAAATTGGAATTCTGGGACACTCAAGGTCAAGAAAAAAGATCAACATAGTCAGCACCCGTACAGAAGCTTTATTGGAGGCAATTCTGACCCTCTTAAGGAAGTTTTCACAGGTATTATAAGTAAATAATTGATAGATGAAAAATAAACTTATATTATGTCCTTATCCGATTTTCATTTGTTTTCAAGTTATAGCGTAATTAAAAAATGGCCTTTTCATGTTGTAGAATCGCCTCCCGGGAGAACACTTACACTTCTGCAGATTTCCCTCATCAGGTCAAGCAACATTGGGATAAAATATTTGCAGGTCCTTGGATTGGCCGCGGTGGTCCTACTAGTTGCCTTCAAGATCTCCAGATCTCACACCATCAGACTTTTCTTTATGGGGCTGGTTCAAAAATGAAGTTTACAAAGTAAAAATCTAAAGTCGGTACGGTATATGAAGTCCGCTAAGCAATAAAACCTCTTGTGCAGGGTAGTCGGTGGATCTCAAACAATAAATTATATTTTAGGTTAGTTTAGGTAACCACTCTCGTAATTCTTCCTTTTTCCAGCTGCTTGTAGAAAATTTCCCTTCGAGTATCGTATAGTAAGAGGCATTGTCTAAAACAATTAAGGAAAGGGTTTCTAAACTTTTTAAAAGTGTTTCCTCGAACCAATACTCAAAAAGTTCAGCATCCATATTGCCGTGATAATCATCGGTTTTTTTTGTTGATGAAAATATGGCACTGGCATTTGAAACAAACCCTTCTTCATTGCCAGCTTGTATTATTATATACCTTCTTCCATTACTGGCACGGGCATTGGAATAGCAATGTTTCGAATCATCCTGCCAAGACGATTTTGTTGAAGATCCGTTTGCATATAACCATGTTTCGTCAAGAAAAACAACTTGCCTTGACAACTCCGATTTTTTGTTTCTTAAATATTCCCTTCAAAATTGTCATCTTTTTGAAACAATATTGGACAGCTCGCAAAACACTTCTCTGTTGTTCGTTGTTTTGTATTTGAAGCCCAGATCTTTTAAAATGATGGACAAAATGGTAGTTCCAATATCGCGAAGTTCTTTCTTCTTTATATTTTTAAGAATAGCTTTGAGGGTAACATATTCCTTGACTTTATGTCATATCATAAACAATATTCCTAATCGATAGCTGAACATTTTCCATAACTTTGCTTTATAACTGCTTTTAATTCACACACAATGAGAAACAAACTAAAAGCAAAAAGCTAACTACTTATTTAAAATAGAACATACCGTCCTGCATTTGAGCAAATTTTAATTATTTCTTGGAAAATAGTGATTATTATATAGATTTAACTATAATGATCCTAAAATAACTAAATTCTAAGGAAAGGTACCTGTGAAAATATTTAACTTAATGACGCAAAATGTTTTTCATTTGATAAATAAAAAAAACTATGAGTGAAAAATAAACAAGATAAAAATATGTATTGCGGTACATAATTCTGAGATGCTTTTGTTTTGGATCCGCTGATTTTTCCCAGCCGACTACAGTGAACCAGTGGTAAGGTATTGTTATCTTAACCGTCTTACTGTTGAAAGTGCTTTAATACTTTAATCCGATATCGGACTTCATAAAACGAACCGAATTTACACTGGGGATGCACAAATTCGACGTACTAGAAATACTGCAGCGGATATTAAAGAAAGACGTGATGCAATCAGGAGTGCTCCCCGGTACCAGGGGGATCGCCACCCCCTGATTGAGAGACGATCCTTCAAGCTATAAGTCTTGTAACTTATATCAAAGATATTTTAACTCTGTTGACGACTGATTTTGGGACTAACAGATATTAAAAAAAAACTCCAAAGCGAAACAAATTCCATACATTTTTTATTGGGGGTTAAGTTACCGTCTCGATTTCCCCAAGTTTTTACCTCTTGGTTTTTTTTTCTTATTATTAAGTTCTTACCGGGGCAGAAAGGAAATTTGAGCTAATTTCTTTATAACTTAATTTTCATCCAGCTTTGGCCCTTATTTTTGTGTCTATTCTTTTATTTATGAAGTAAAGTCTTTTACACCTGGGATTTGTTTAGATTAGTTTTTTTTTATCTGAAATTAAGTGTTGTCGGTGTTACGAAAAAATGAACTGTGGGAGAAGAGTTGGCCCGTTCCAAACTAAATACAGACAGGGGCAGCAAGTCGTCAGCGTGTTGCCAATTTTAAATACACCATAAATTAATACAATTTAATAATACAGGGTGTTATGGAAATGACGTATTATATTTAAATGGGTGACTCCTGGGGTGTCCTAGAGAAGCGCTACATATTTTTTTTTAAATCAAACGTTTAAAAAGTGGGGTAATTCACCCCGAAACCCACCGGTCACTCCTCGGCACATTCATATATGATCATATTACATTGCCAAGCTGTGTAATCAACAGATGTCCAGGAACAATGTTGCCAACTGTGTAAAAAATGTAAAACTTTAGATTCTTATAAAAATAATATTTAGTTTACCTAGTATCAAAATAGAAGTGAATCCAGCTGCCAGTACACTAGCAAGTAATCCAGGGCACAGACATCGTCAACAAACCAGAACATACCCTGATGATAATGTGGAACAACCCCATTCGGCCTCTTATTTCCAATCTCTCGAAACATTTGCACTAAATCACTTAAAGAAACACACAGACACCCACGAGTTTCAAATTCGTTTTTTTGAAGATATGCACTTATTATTAGATTACACAAAAGCAATAAATAATAATTACACTTTACAATAACCTACCGTACACATAAAACAGCAGGCACTATAGGATACAAATTATTTCGCAATAGAAATTCAGAAATAATAAAAACGCTAATTTCTAATGGGCTAATCAAACTTATTAATCCTTCACTGAAGAAGAATGATGAAATAATTATGTTGATAGACAGGACAACCCCTTCAAAATAAATAGTCTCGTCCAACTAGCGCGGTTGCCATTTCGAGACTATCATTATACAGAAAAGTATTACAGAAGGAAATTCTGCAATTTATGAATATAACCTTATAAAACATCGAAAGTGGCAACGCTGTATTTTTTAAATATTAACCCCAGCCGCTGCAGTCGCGAAAAGAATAGGCAACCCGCTCGATTATCCAAGATCAGCTGTTTAAAGACGCCGGCCGGTTTCATACTGTTTTTTCAAGCAGATTTGTGTGTTAAATTGTGTGTTAATACTTAAACCAGAGTTTAAATTATTAAGTTATTTGTTCTTTTCGCGACGGCAGTGCCCCAGTCCAGCAGTTCAATATCGATCGACGGAACCAACGTGTTATTTATTTTGAAAATTTTAGATGTTAAATACATTATTTCCCAGACCACTCAGACAATAAGGGCGTATTTTTGTCTACACAGTAGCACTTTAAAATACTAATTCAGATTGAATGGTACTTAGATGTGTTCACGAGACGCTATTTTGTGAGATTATTGTGCCGGTTTGTTTTTGTTCGGGTTACCTAGATACTTGGTGTTTTTTTTATAAATTAAGTTTGTTTTAAATAAGTCCGAAAAGCTAAATAAAATTGCATTTTTTTTCTAAATTATTAAATTTATAAACTTTTAAGTTGTCCAGATCTGACGGGTGTCGTTCGAATTGAACAAATGAGAACATACCGCGCGGCGGTTCGTTCGAGTCAGTTCAAGTTTATAAATCAGAGATTGTTTCCCAGCGAACTGACTGAACGTAAAAGTTTATAATAATGTACCCTGAAAAATAAACAACTTGCAATCTGTCAAACGGTTATTGACTTTCTAAACAGTATACTGTTCAAGATTCAGTGACGTTTTTCGCCATATGTTGCTTTGTTTACCTTCCTGATAGGGGCACCACGTGGTCATTTTTGCTTTGACATAAGGTCATGTACAGGGCATATTAAATTAAAGCGCCATTGTTGGATATTTTTCTTCAATTTGTATTCATCTCAGGAATTGCCGATTTAAATATAATACGTCATTTCCATAACACCCTGTATAATTGGTAAAAACACTAGTTTGTAAGGCCAACTGCACGTGAAAAAAATAATAGAATAAATATTGTTAATCAATAATGCTATTTTTTATGATGAAGATACCACATTAATATTTTTGGACGGCTGAATTGAACTATTTTCCAGTGGACTATTTTGTAAAGGTAATTTCAATAAAAGCTTAAGTTATTAAATATGGCCTATTGCCTCAATTTTGGAATATTATGATCTATTACCTAATCGCTCGGCTACATAATACATATTGTATCGAAAATAGATATTATTAAATATTGAACTATTGAATTCCAGGTAGTTTATAATAGGATTGAATTTAATATGGGTTGATGGCAACCAGGTTTATATGATCATTAACAACTCAATATAGGAAATTGGAAATTTGAATCTTTGTTACATGCCACATGTGACGATAAATATTTTACGGAATAAATCATTTGTGTTTGTTTTGTATTAGATTTACTAATTACACTACATTTAAGGCGGGGGTAACACTGTGTTGAATGACACTATTGACACCTGCCTGTCACAAGTGTTGAAACAGCATTACTGTCTCATATGATACAATTATACTTTTATGACACTTATGACATGTTAGGTTAAAGTTCATAAACAAACAAACAAATTGTAAACTTAAAATTCTTTGATTATATTTTAACATACAGGGTGTTATGGAAATGACGGATTATATTTAAACCGGCAATTCCTGAGATAAAGACAAATTGAAGAAAAATACCCATAAATGGCGCTTTCAATTCATTCAGCGGTAAAAGTGACCCGTCGTGAAATTAGAAAAACACCTGTGGGGCACTGCGATACATATAAGCAAAAAGCGAATGCTGACCGGTGTTGTCATATGTACACCTTAAACTCATTAGACAAAATAAAATAATTTAAACACTTTCCCATTCTGTAATATCTTATTGTACAATTAATTTAAGAAACTTTACGATAAAAACTGTTTTCAACAACCAGAACAAACATAAAGAAGAGTATTAAATAGGTTTGAAATAGGCACGAACGTCACTAGGTCAAATGCCAATGACCTCTTGACGGCTTACAATGGCTGAGCCGAAGTGTTCGTATAGCGCCGCACGCTTGCGGGCTATTAGTTGAAGACCAAACAATGGCCGGATACGTTGTATTTCGGCGATAACCAACACACTCGCAGCAATCCGCTCTGTTATTTCGGTTTACGCGTGTATCTTGCCAGTACATAAATAATCTTTGAATATTGTTTTTATTGACAAAACTAAATAGCTCAGTTTAAGACGGGTTGTTTCTTCTGGATGTCAAATTTCGTCGCGTGTAATAAAATCTAATAATCTGTAGTATAATCTGTATTATTGTATTTTCAAAACCTAACTATCGGTTCTGTTTCACTATAACTGTGTGTACATAAAGTGTTTCCATGAGTGTTCCCATGAAAAAGAAGAAAAACTGATTGTGTTTGTGCCTGGATTTCCTCGCTCTTTAGGTATAAGGATAAATACAAGTAGGTAGAAAATAATTTAATTTTATAATTTTATATGGAATTTCAGTTTTACATTAAGTTTGGCAACATTGCCATTGGGCGTGGGTGATATATGTTTACAGTAGCGCGGACTGACCTGTGAGTAAGAGGGTTTGTTACCCCACTTTTAAAACGGTCGTTTTAAGAAAAATAAAATATTTAGCGCTCCTCTAGGACACCCAAGGAGTCACCCATTTAAATATAATACATCATTTCACACCCTGTATGTAACAAAACGAAAACTGTCATGCATGAAAAAGGCAAACTAATCTTTATTGTTTAAATTATAAATTTAAAAAAAATCACTTGAGACGTTTTATTTGTTTTTAGGCGCTCCCGGTTCTGTCCCGTGTTTGAAAATATTGTTTCATATGGAACAGATGTATACAGAGTCCTGTTTTCATAACACTGTTGCCTTTTTCCATATTCAATATTTAGACAACTCATGATACAGAATACACACGTATTGTGGGTTGTCTACGGTGGAGGAGATTTCATTATTTTTATATTTGTTTATGAGGGTCATGGTCGCGATTTACTATTTATCTGGCTGGCTTCACCGCTGAAAATACCGTGCGAAGTGCTCAATTGAGGCGTTGATTTCAAAAACAACATAAGTCCAAAAATGTTGTTTTGAGAAAATCGATAAAAGCCGTTTATCTTGGTAACCGTTATAGTTATTCTTTAAATAATCATATATAAAAATTTGAACATTGGCTGGTTGGGTTTAACCGGTAATTATTCAATTAACTCATTTCTTATTTAGCAGAAAAATGAAAAAAACAGTTGGACCTATGTTGTTTTTAACAGAATTAAAGTGGCATATGTTGTTTTTCTTAGAAACAAAGGCCATAATATTAAGAACCTTTTTTATTACTCACAAAAGATATGAAAATACAATGAAATAAGCATAGCATGCTTAATCTTCACAGCCGCTGCTGTTATCTTCGTTATCGAGGTCTATCGGTCTTTCTGTAGCATTACCGTTACTGCAAGAAAATATAGTTTCATAAAATATTTTGTTTCCTGGCTTCTCAAGAAATCCCATTAGGTTTTTAAGGTTCTGTATTTTGACCGGAGCTATTTCATTAGGTCTGTCGTATAGAATATTAAGCTCTAATCCTTCAGGAATGGGAACTTTGTTACGTACAATACTGGATCTCCATGGGCCGTGGTAATTATCTCTTAGGAAAATCAATGGTGATTTTTTTTCTATTCTTAACATTCGAATATCCTTTATTTTCACAGGAGGTTTAGCAGTTTTAAGAAAGAATGGATCTGTCGCTGCTTTAATATTATACATGTGAGACACATTAACCTTTACCAAATTAAAAGGCGAAGGGTGTGCACGAGCATTTAGAATAAGTTTGTCCCATTCCTCCGGTACTTCAGCTTTCCCAACTTTTCTCTTTTTTTTCTCTATCAGTGAAAAACTTGGTCGTTTGGTAAGTATGAATGACCTCTCATGGGAAAAATGTATTCCACCTTATCAAATATTTTGAAACCATGTACAAGCATATAAAGTAAATGGAGGTTCAATACCATTGTTATTACCTACGTCCATATTTAAACTATTTTGAACAACAGCACCCTTAGAACACGGTCAACGACAACGTATAGACTGAATTATTATTTTTGTAAACAAGCGATACGCTTAGAAATTAATTTAATGTTGAATTCCAACGGAAACAGCACATGTATTGGACTTATGTTCTTTTTACTAGAAACGACGCGGACATATGTTGTTTTTGCCGAACTAGCCAGATTTTTAACGGCAACAACATGAAACTCTACTAGATGCCGTTGATAACTCGATTTTAACAATTTTGGACTTATGTTGTTTTTGAAATCAACGCCTCAATTGTAAAAAGCAGTGTCAGTGTCATTTTATGATGTACAGTGTGTTGATATAATAAGCGGTGTCAGTGCCATTGTATCGACGCAGAAAATTTAGGGTGTTACCCATGACTACTACATTTCGATATTACAGAAGCTTACAAACTATAAGTAATACTAAGGGAACATTTATTTGAAAATTGCCTTCTGGGTATCGATTCTCGAACACAATCGAATACATAGTGTACACACACCACACATATGTGTGGTCTTGGATTTTTCTTTCCGAAAAATCTACCCTGCATTCCTTTCTGTGCCCATTTCTCGAATGAGTGATTTGAGTGTATATTTTGAATCTTCACGCCAAATGCCTACGCTACATCTACATAGAAAAATTGCAGAGCTAACCTTTTTTTTATAGGAATTTATCTATTATTCGATATAATTGCTCAATAAGTGTATTGAGAGAAGAGAAAATTGACAGCTACTTCCGGTATAACAGGAAATGACAGGAACATGTGAATATTTTAGTTGAAGAGAGCGTGTCGATAAACCTAAATCCCAGAAACATATTTTCTTTAGTTCTCCAGAAAGTTCTAATGCAAGTTCGCCCTGAATCACTATGTATTGCAAACTCGTATCCATTGCCGTTGATATTCAAAAGTCAAATAAAAAACAAGCATAAAGTTGCTTTTCATCATGTTAACGAGTAAAGCCACGGATATAGCTCGTACCCCGTGACAGGAACAAACAGTAATTAAAAAGATCAATTAAGGGTTTGTAACAGAATACAGGGGTACGTTTTTAAATTCGCCAAAAAAGTATAACATTCAGACATTCCGTCATGGATGGGACTCCACCTTAATTCAATTAAGCTATTAAGGTGCGTATAAATATGACGAGACGAGCTTGAGGCGCACTTTGGTCGAGCTTTTTTTCAACGAGCCTGCCGCGAGCCTCTAGCGAATTATTTCCTTTCCGCATGGCAAGTCGAGCCCGCCACGACCCTATTTTTTGCGCGAGCATTCCTTCTGATGTTCAGAAACGGGCATACAATAAGTTAAGTCGAGAGACAATGAGAAAAATTGTAATTAAAAAGTTCGTAATCTTGAATACAGTTATAATTTAATAAAGTTTTAATTTAAATTAAGATCATTTTAGAATAAAAAACGCATACATCGTAAATGTTAAATTATTATTTTGAAAACTTGCCTCATCTCTTGTTTGTCAACCGTATTTTGCGTGATGCGATATTTCATAAAATAGTAACTATCCAACCCCTTATTGGAAAAAGCATACTCGCGGGAAACAGTGAGGTTAGGTAGTCCTCAGAGACCAATTATTTCATAAAGAATTTAGTATTTTATTTTTCGTTCTATACTGTATTAGTTTTGTTGGTAGCAATTTAATTTTACAAATTATATTGATATTAGTGCTTGCCATCTGTAACTTTTTAAACTGGAGATTTTAATATCGAGAACCAACTGGAGATCAGTGGCGGCTCTCATGTTTTTCAAATTTGCAGTTGCCCATGAGTGGCCAGCCCCGGATCTACCTAATAACAAATTTCCCATGTGCGGACACCTCTATTAGGCGGCCACATTTAGACAGTCCCATATGTGTTCGCCTAAGAGAGGTTTCACTGTATTAGTAAATTACTAATAGTTTAAAAAATATAGGTTAAGTTAGAACTCCTGATTGTAATCTGATTTATTTGTAAGCTACTTAAGTTTAACATACTTTTGGTTGGATCTGATCTTTTAAATGATTATTCATCATTACTGTTTTGGAAATATTCCCTTATGTATCGTATCCGTCTAGTGTTAGGGAAACCCTACTCGATTTTTGGAGTAAACCGTTTAAAATGTATTCCCCGGCCATCCATTTTACCGGCACGTACGAATTTTTGCTATCCCCAATCAAATTTCCAGTTATTTATCCACACCGACCAACAACATAACAATGACCGCAAACATTAATCATTCCCGATGGGACCCCCTTTTTATATAAAACCCTTTCGGATTTCAATTAGCCATTAATCATGACAGCCTATTAGTCTTTGTCGACAGGATACCCCAATTTATCATTAAATTAACTTTGAAATATCATAATATATTATGTTTCTAGTTTGAGTATATTATAAGTACCTTTGCCTTTGCACATCAGCACGGACTAGACGTCTGAATTACTTAACCCTCCCTTGTTTCTCGTCTGTACTGAAATCAGAGCTGGGCAGCACCTCTTCCAGTGGTTCAAGATGACTTGAGGGCTTACAAGCTTCAATTTATGGGCGTAGCGAGGATTTCCTTCAGGGTGGGGCAAGTATACGCCATATCCAGGGTGTTTCTTAATAACATGCTAATATTTAGGGACGTTATTCTTGGGTCCATTTTCAGAAAAAAACTTCATATGAACATAACATGTTCTAAACGTCTTAACTTGTAACATACAGGGTGTATTAATATTTGTGATACTGCTGCTCTAGATATTTTTGTGAAATTTGGCATACACATCAAGAGGCATTTTATGGTATATAACATGTTTTTTTTACATTCCGACCAGTGGCGTTCGTGCGGGAATTGCCCTCGGTATTTTTGAAGAAAAGAATGGTACGCCACTTTTTTTTTTAAATAAAAATAATTTTTGAAATTCTCATTCTTTGCTGAGCAAGTGTCGTCTCTTGATTTTTTGTCGTTTGACGTACAGTTTTCGTATAAAAAAATTAAATCATTTGCACTCTGTTATGAAATTAGGTTTTAATAAAGATTAAAAAGGATCTTGTAGGGTAGGTAAGAAGCAGATTTTGTTTTTTGTAAACAGTTTTGACAGTTATCTCCCTAGCCTAGTTGTATCGTATTTAAGTCATTAACCTTAACAAATTATTAAAAAAACATGCAAATATTTAACACTCTGTATCTCAAAAGTTAAGACATTTAGAACATAATATGCTCATATTAAGTTTTTTTCTGCAAATAGACCCAAGAATAACTTCCTTAAATATTCGCATGTTATTAAGAAACACCCTGTATATTATTCATTAAAAAAATAATTAATCACTTTAAAACGTTAAAATGTTATTGTTGCAATCAGTGGCATATTTAGGAACGTGTTGGGTTTGTATTCCCTTTTCTAAGGTTCTGGGAGTGGGTTTACTACGCCCTGCCTCTTTTAATTTGTTCCAATTTTTTACTTTTTTCTAGATACTCCTAGGGCAGGGGTCGGCAACCTGCGGCTCTTTGGATGTGAAGCTGCGGCTCTTTAGTTCCATACGCAAATATTATTTATTTTATCGAAAAAAAAACATTAAAAATTCGTTCTGAATCGATTAACGAGGATTAGGCACCGATTCAATCTCTCAGCCACTTGTACTCGCTTTTCACCGCACCCCTTCCCCGTGACATGCGTCGTTACTGTCGTCAGTCCGTCGGAAGCTCTCGAATAACGCCGTCGTCGGATGTTTCTATGTCAGGGATCGGCAACCTACAGCTCGCGAGCCGCACGCTGCTCTTTCGATGTCAAGTTGTGTCTCTTTCGATATCAAATTGCGGCCGTTGTGGCTCTTTAAAAACTTTTGGCTCATCCGTCTCAAAGGGTTGCCGACCCCTGTCCTAGGGGATACTCCTATAGGGAAGAGTAGAAAATATAAAGTCCCTCATCCCTATCCCGTTCCAAATAATAATTCAAACCAATTTAATGATTTTGATCTTTTTTAGTGACATAGTTTATTAAAAATAATTTCTTTAACTGCATAAATCATCTATTTAAAGACACCCACAAATTCGAGATACGACTCGGAATTCTGCGATACAACTCGGTATTTCGAGACACAATTCGGAATTTGAACGAAAAGTATTTTAAATTGTGGTCCTTCTACGTCATGTGTGCCGGTATGCCTATTTCCGATTTTATATTAGTTATTGGAAGCGAGACATCACCAGGGAACAAACTTGAACAAACCCTGTATTTTTAAAAGTCGAGTTTGTGTTCGAAATCTCTTCTTTGATATTGAAATGGTTTTTATGTTTGTTATAGTTCAAGGTCAGAGGTAAATATCAATCACTGCGAAAGCTTAAACATTTTTCGAGAGGGCTTGAAGATCTTTTAAAGTGATTTTTGAATGAAATTGTATACATACGTCCAAATGATGTCGCCTTTTCTCTCGAAATTCGGCAGTGTTGTTAGGTCGCTTATAACGTTGTCGGAAAAACGAATTTTGGAATGCAAAGAAAACACGTTTGTCACACGCGTAGATGTTTAATTAAAAATTTTAATAATATTTTGACTTGTATGGTAATTAATTAGGGATGTTGAGTATGCTGTGTTATGCCGGGTAATAGGGCACTAGCATTAATCACTCCTTGATCCTCTCCTTTCTATTTATATCCTAATATTTCAGACTGTTTATCAGTGGCGGATTTAATTCCACTTTTATACCTAAACGGCGTGGTTAATCGCCCCCTATAAAGAGTACCTTTTTCATTAGGTATTCTTTTGTCTTTAAAATGACCAATAAACTAAAACACTAAAAGATATGCCAAAAATTACATTTGAATTTCAGGTAAAGTGGCCTCTGGTGGCACAGATGTACATTTCTAGCCTACGCAACGAATTCAAACAGTCTTTCCCACCTCTTTCGGTCATTATTGCAGCATAGCCAGATTGACATATTTATCGCAAAGGTATCTTACAAAATCCCCAATTAAAAAGTTGTTAATTTGGCAATTACAACTGGTTTAAGATTAATCCGCAATTGCTCTTAAAATAAATCTATTTCTCAATAATTTTACTATAAACTGTCAAAAGGCGATGAGAGATTCTTTAAAAAAATATTATTATACTTAAAAGTATGAAACGAATCTTGAACTAATCCGACTGCATTCTGGCAACATATATTCTTATTTTACAACTTCGCTACGATTCGGACCCAAAAGATGAATGAATTACTAATCCTGTAAACATTGCGACGTTCGCGGTTTGATCTAACGGATTGATTATATATATAAGCCGTCGGTGGAGATGGCCCTTTTTTAACTTGGATTCATTCCTATCTTAGAAACCGCAAATTTAATGTCATAAATGGGTTTACTTCTTCTAATACATTCTCTGCCACATCAGGTGTTCCGCAGGGTTCCCATTTGGGACCATTGATATTTATTATATGTATTAACGATATCAATAAATGTTTTCTTAATTGTAAATTCTTACTATAGGCGGATGATCTCAAATTTTATAGACAAATTAAAACTTTACTTGATTGTGTGCTTATTCAAGAAGATCTGACCCGCCTTGAAAAAGCGCAATAGCTTATTTCTTAATATAAAAAAATGCTATATAATCTCTTTTACTAGGAATCGTGACCCTATAGCATTTACTTACTCGATCAGCAATTCTGAGCTGAATCGAGTTTCTGAAGTGAAGGATTTGGGAGTAATTTTTGACAGTAAGCTGATCTTTGATAGCCATATTAATTCATTAGTTTGTAAGACCTTTAGATTGTTAGGTTTTATTAATAGGCAAGAAAGATATTAAATCCAAAATCATATTTAGCTTTATATTATACTTTTGTGCATAGCAGATTGAATTTTACTTCGATTGTTTGGAACCCTTTCTATTCAGTTTATAGAAAGAGATTAGAATCAGTACAGAATAAATTCCTAAGGACTCTCTCAGTCAAAGCAAACCTTGATAATAGCATCGTAGTTTTATAAGACATCATTTTGGAATTATGACTTTGGAAAATAGAAGGAAACTGTCGGAAGTTATGTACTTGAGTAGTAGTAGTAGTAGTAATTTAGATACACAAATAATGCTCAGTATTCCCCTTTATGCAGAATGATGAGATTATCAAACTTATATTATTGTAATCTTGATATTGATTTTGTTTAGTGTGTCACAAGCCGTGGTAAGGAGAATAGTAAAGGAATATTTATTGGAGTGATTGTTTAAGGTTTTTTTGTTTTTTTTTTTCTCTCTGCACTATCAAAGTAAATAGATTATAGTTATTGTAGTTTTTATAAATTATACCTTAAAATCTATTAATTTAATTATTGATTTTTGTTATCTCAATTAGCCACATAACATATTAAGTGGATACTGTATTGGGCTTTGCCTGTTTGTTATCCTGAATAAATAAATAAATAAATAAAAATATATTGGTTGATTCGTGTTTTTGTGATTATTTGTGAAAATCGTCTTTATTATAAACAATCATGGTGCATTCATGCCTAGTTTGTAAAAGAGTGGATCATTTAAATAAGGATTTATGTTTTCATCGGTAAGTATGGTTATGTTTTAATATTTAACCTACTGATATAACCAGACTTCAGCATTGTTGCGATTCAGCCAACAAACATTCACTAATTTCAAACAATCACTTTCCAAGAGTTTTATGAATGGATTATGAGATCTGTAGTTTACAATACCTTTGGTAGTCTCTGTGCCAACTATTAACTTAATAGTTTAAAATCTAACAGCGAGATGTTAAAAATAAAAAAAAACTTTGTTACAGCCTGGAAAATTATTAAGTTTTCTACTTTCCCAACACCTTGTTATACGCAATCCTCGACATTTCAGAGCGCACCACTGCTTCATACCCATCTGATATTCAATTATTCATCAATCATGTTAACATATTCGTCGTTGCGAACGGTACCCCCAATTTATCATGGAATTAACTTTGAAATATTACAATCCTTTCCATCGTAAATGCTCAAAAGTGCAATCTATTAATTTTGTTGACTTGACGCACCAGAATTATTAATTTTTTTTCTACGATCTTTATGAAAACTATATTTTTTTTTATGCAAATGAATAAAATTCATTTCTTTAAAAAAATTTAAAAAAAGTAATTTAGCGTCAAAAAAAGTGCCGTAACTTGTAATTTTGTCACTTCTCTCTGAATGCTTATAATATCCAGTTTCCATGAAAACAGCATCCGCGTCGTTCTTTGCCTGGGCGCCGCATTGTTATTGTTACCATGCAAACGTCAATAATATTTGAAAACATCAAAAATATGAGATAATTCCGATTCCGAAGAAGAAAACTCATTTTAATGCGCTCTAGACAAAATAATTAATAAAGCCAATGAATCAACACAAAATGTATTGGGATGGCATTCGAGAGAACCTTACAAAAAGGAATATAGTGCTTTAATTAAATTGCATTGGACCAAACGCAAGTGAAGAGTTTCGGCGAACGCGTATTGTTAACGTATTTTCAAGGAAGGTAAAACATTTTTAAATCTCCGACTTTGGTCATGGTTGGAATACCAAGCTAAAGTCAACATTAATTCTGAATAATCAAGTCGATATAAACAAATATCCCCTACTTATTGCATTCCTAAGTTGGTTATACGCCAACGTATTTATTTTTAAATTTCGAAAAAGAAAACTGATACGATCGTAGAAAAAATGTTCTATGAAACTTATGCGTAAAGATTGCCGCCCCAGGCCCGGGTCTTGTTGGCCTAAGCGTTAATAGGTCACTAATTTATAATGTTAAGTAAATGAATTAAGTGTATTATACAGGGTGTCCGGGAACATGTGGGAAATCTCCCGGATATGAAGAAAACACGTGAAAAGAATACTATAGGTTCATATAAACTTCTTTCGTATCGGCCTCCTCTTCGGAGATATGGGCTCCCAAAGAGCACCAATGGAATCAAGTTTTTTACACATAATTATTGAACCACCTGGTATATTTCAATTATTTTTTAATATGATGTATACCAGGTAAGACCCGTCAAATTACTACCCAATAAACTGTTGTGAATTACTCACAGCTGCAGGGACGGACTAGCTGTAACACTCATGGGCCCATTTTTTTAACGCCCTGTATGATGAGAACTTTGGACAATGTTTTTTACATACCTTTAACTATTGGCTAAAAATTAAGTACTCTTCATTCATGTCGCTAATCCTAACCGTTTTCGAGAAAACGTAATTTTATTTACACTGAGTCCCCTAACTGATCATGGGCTAAATACACAGGGCCAACACTCCATTCATAAATCTGTTGGAAAGTGAGTTTGTGATTGTTTGAAATGTTATTGAAAATCAGTAATGGGTGGAACAGTGACAAAACATGTTGGTCTCCCTAATGGCAACAATGTTGAAGTCTGGTTAAATCAAAGATCTTACAAGGTTAAATCCAATAACGTTTAAAAGGTTATGGAGCGGTCTTCATCGCTATCACTAGTCTGGGCAAAAAGCCCAACAATGGCGTATAATTTACTTTGAGAGTCTTTACGTTTAACTATATTATCTATTCAAAAAGTGTAGTTTCGAATATTGGATATTTATAAAAAAGATAGAAATATTGATCCAGTTTTTATATACAGTGTATCCAAGGATGGATTTAACTATTTATGCTTAGCATCAATATTTTTGGTGTATTCATTACTGGATGATACTCTCCAGATATAAGTGTATATTTCTAGCCAGATTGTCATATTTATCACTAAGACATCTTGCAAAATCCCAATTAAAAATTTGTAAATTTGACAATTACAACTGGTTTAAGGTTAATCCGCAATTGCTCTTAAAATAAGTTTATTTCTAATAATTTGGCTATTGCAGATTGATATACGATACTTTGATATTTTTTGAGGGTAGATGAATGTTACCATTGTGATGTATAACTGGTTTTCCACTGTCTGTAATTTATAAAATAACAATGTCTGTGATTTATAAAGTAATAATATATTGTGAAACGATGTTACATATAGTTATAGTACCATATTACTTTAGTAATGCACGCACAAGCCACTAAGGCATATTGTACACTAAAGTGATTAATTAAATAAGTAAATTAAAATATTATGTACCTAAACAAGTTAGATCAAATATATAAAAATAAATAAATAAATTATATAAAACCTGTCTTCACGTACTTGTTACACTGCAAACGTTGTTTAAATATAGAAAAATAAAGATGTAAAATATTTTGACGGGACTGTTCCTTTCTTCAGTATTTTATTCCCATGTACATTACCTACATAATCTTCTTTTGTGAAGTATTTCTCACAAATAACTGTTGTATCACCTGGACTATAATTATTCCTTCTAAGGGCATGTATCCAAATTTGCCGTAGGCTACGGCCCTTTAGTATCCTAACGAAGTGGATAAACATTTGGTACATTCTTAAACAAACCGAATTTTCATAGTGATGCAAACTCAAAATCAAATTTCTAAATATATTTACTAACCTGTGAAATTTTAATTTAACACCATTGCATCTTCTAGTGAAGTATTTTATGGCCGCACAAGACTCAACCATCTTGTAAATGCAAGATTTATATTAAGAAATAAACCAACTCGACTGCTTTTTGCCCGGACTAGCACCACGGACCGGTCCATAACCTTTTAAACGTCAATGGTTAGTCAGAAATCATATCAATACAATCATATTAAAACATAACCATACTTACCGAAGAAAAGATAAATCCTTGCTTAAATGATCCACTCTTTTACAAACTATACATGAATGCACCATCATTGTTTATAATAAAGACGATTTTCCACCAATACTCACAAAAAAAAAATAAAAACAACCAAGTATATAAACACTCCCTTAAAAGCGGTTAGTAGCGAGTAGCAACAGTGTATCCTTCTTCCATTGATAAAGTTTGATCGTTTGCCGTCGAGCGTACTATCTTTTAACTTGATGTTGTCAGAGTGCAGTCGGTTTATTTCAAACTTTTATGAATAATAATAATTTTTTTTTCTAAATCTCTCAAGGCCTATTCACAATTTATATTAAAATTATTGGGAAATAAATTTATTTTAAAAGCAATTGCGGATTAACCTTAAACCAGTTGTAATTGTCAAATTAACAAATTTTTAATTGGGATTTTGCAGATACCTTAGCGATAAATAGGACAATCTGGCTATGCTGCAAGCATAACAGCAAGGTGGGGAGTGCACGTTTACAGTCCTTACGTCGACTTCAAATGTAAACAATTCTATCTGGAGTTTGTAAGATCTTTGGCTAAATATGAAAAAGCGGAATCTTGAAGGTTGAACATTGGATCGGAACAAAGATGTATCTTTTATTGAAATACCCGAAGCACATGATGTATATGAAATGCCGTTTTTTCGAAAACGGTTAGGATTAGCGACATGAATGAAGAGTGCTTAATTTTTAGCCAATAGTTAAAGGTATGTAAAAAACGTCGTCCAAAGTTCTTATCATACAGGGCGTAAAAAAAATGGGCCCATGAGTGTTACAGCTAGTCCGTCCCTGCAGCTGTGAATAATTCACAACAGTTTCTTGGGTAGTAATTTGACGGGTCTTACCTGGTATACATCTTATTAAAAAATAATTTAAATATACCAGGTGGTTCAATAATTATGTGTAAAAAACTTGATTCCATTGGTGCTCTTTGGAGCCCATATCTCCGAAGAGGAGGCCGATACGAAAGAAGATTATATGAACCTATAGTATTCTTTTCACGTGTTTTCTTCATATATACTTTGGTTGTTGAAATGATTTTTGTCGCATTGATTGTTTATGAAATGTTTTTTCGGCAATATAACGTATTTAAAAGAAACGGTAATTTCGTTGTTACCTAGAGTGCCACGGTGATACTTTTGTACCAATGAGAAAATTTGACAGTTAACAAAAGCCGCATGGTCTCTCATCGCTTCCATACATTCAAAACGGAGAATTTCTCACGCAGTGAGAAATATCCGCCACTATAGTGAGAAATAATATCTTAGTGTTATTATGATAACTCAAGGCAGCCACGAATTGTTACATGGCAAATTGATACGGCACGTATTCCATGTTGACGACGCAACATCGACGATTAGCGCGCAATATCTCCTTAGGCCATGAAAACATTTGCCGCCGTTTCCATAACAACACAACCGAAACACTGCACAATTATTATTGCTGTCAACTTGTCAAATGGGTGTTATACTTGTTGGACAATATACTATATTGTTGATATTTATACTAAAACAGGTCAGATTGGTTAAATATTGATTATAATGGAATATGAAGATTTAGAGTTTGAAAGTACACCTCCAGATGTTGTTCGAAAAGCATCCGATGTTTGTAATAATTTGCTGCCAAGCACATCAAGACAAAAATATGAAATCGCTTACAGTAACTTTATGGACTGGAGAATGCAAGCCAAGGTGAATTATTTTTTTGAAAATACTTTGTTGGTTTATTTTGAAGAATTATCAAGAAAATTAAAACCATCCACATTATGGTCCCGGTACTCGATGCTGAAGAGTATCATAGTTATTAAAAACTGTGTTGATATATGCACCTGATGAAAAGTATTTGCTGGTAAAGGTATGTGTAAAAAAAAACCTAAGGAAGATTGCATTTTTGGTTTTAATTTCAGGTTGCTCTAGCTATTGGCATTATAGGGGCATCCCGCTGTGATGCACACGAAAATTAAAAATTAATGACATGGAAGATTTCAATTCGGCTTTTTTAATAAAATTACCCTGTACTAAAACCAAAGTTCCTAAAAATTTCACAGTCATAGGAGAACTCTACCAATTTTACAAAAAATATGCAAAGCTTCGACCATGCACGGACGAGACATGCTTTTTTTTAAATTACCAAAATGGCAAATGTACAAAACAGCCCGTGGGAATAAATAAATTTGGCACCATGGCGACAGATATAGCGAAATTCCGGAATTACATACTGGCCACTGTTTCCGAAGGTCATCTGCGACTATTTTAGTTAATGCAGGAGCAGATCTTTTAGCTCTAAAACGCCATAGGGGTTGGAAATCCAGCAATGTTGCTGAATCCTATATCGATAACTCCAAGGCTAACAAAATGAAAATATCAAAACTTACAGTAGAATCGATTCAGGCTCCAGCGCCACTAGAACCTGAATACAATAATGCTGTGGAAGCTCAGCACGTTTCCCTATCAACTTCGACTTTAGCTAATATTTCAACCAGGAATTACTTTCCAAAATTGTTCAAATATAACTGGTAATTACAATTTTAAGTAAAATATAGAAATGAGTTAATGTAATATGTATTATGTATTTTATTTCTGAACCTGGTTTTAAACACGTAAAAAGAACGCAACAAACTTCTGCGCTCGGGAAAAATATGTCATTTCTCTCACTTGTTGTACAATATATTATTTTCCCCATATGGTTTCAACTTGAATGGTGACACTGTATTAACTTAAAGAGCCTTTATGTTTTTTTTTTCTGCAATTCAGCTCAGGATTTACAGTTTTAAATATAATAAAGCCATTCCATAATACCCTGTATCTAATATTCTCTTAAAATTATAATGTTTAAAAACGCGTTACAGGTTTATTTTCCTGTCGGGATTACCCAACCCCATTGTTTTCCCACAGGTGTCGATGTCGTCGCGTTTTCCCTATTAGCGGTATTATTATTTTATCAGATGTCGCATCGCATGCAGACCATGCTAGGTAAACATTCATTTACACGCATCTAATGGACGTTATCGTTATTATCACAGTCTAGCGGACCTACACTGACATATAATCTAAACTGAGTTAGCTCGGTTAGTTTCCACACATGGACAATATTAATGACAAGGAAAGGGACGCATAAGCAAAGATCAGGTGAATTAAAGCCAATTTTTTCATTGTTTATAATTCCCTCGAACAAACCATCTAAGGGTAAGAAAGTGGCATTTTGAATGCTACAATTGTGGCCGGAAAAGCGGTCCGAATATCTCAACTTCATATAAAGATTGTTTCAAGAAAAATGGATATAACTTAATGACTGCCGTAAAAGTACCTGGGCCATCCCATTATTTATGACCGTTTGATATTATTATGTGGAAAGGACCGGATTGTAATTTGAATACAATACTTGCAATATGAAAGTTGGAAAAATCGCACAAGCACAAGAGCTTTTTTTTATCAATCAAATTTGATTGTAACGATAGGTTACGTTGCTGGGCAACGGAAAAGAAAGACTACCTAATTTTGAGGGTCTTTGAGGGGTTTTTGGGAGTCTCGTGCTGTTCCACTGGATATTTCTAAAGCCTTTGATCGTGTTTGGCACGAGGGACTTCTGAGTAAACTGCGATCCTATGGTATGCCCAGTCGATTCTGTGCATGGTTGTCTAGCTTTCTTAAGGACCGCTCTCTGCAAGTGGCGATTGACGGATTTCTCTCAGACACCTTCACCATCAATGCCCACTCTCTTCTTACTCTACATTAACGACCTTCTAGTGAAAACGGAAAATCCGATATTTAGTTTCGCTGACAATAGCATACCTATCTCATCTTTCTCTTTGAATGCACAAACATCGGCTGCCGACGCACATCTTCGCAGACAGCATGAAGTATCACGCCTTGACAAAGACCTGAAAGAAATTTTGGCTTGGGGTGACAGTAACCAAGTCGAATTTAACTCTAAAAAAACCCAGGCAGCAGTTTTCTCTAATAAGGTTAACATTACAGAACTGGATATAGTCATGGACGGACACGCAATCCCACTGGCTTCATTTATTAATTTGCTGGGCGTTAATTTGGGAGGAAATATGTCTTGGCATAACCACGTTGTGGCAATCGCCAAGATAGCTTCTCAGAAGCTTGGTGTACTCTTCCGAACCAGAAAGTTGTACACACCTCAACAACTTTTGACACTATACAAAGCCCAGATTCGACCATCACTAGAGTACTGCTCTCATGTCTGGAGCTCTGCACCCAAACATACTCTTCGGCTACTGGATTCCATCGAAAAGAGGGCCATTCGTCTGATTGGAGACCACGAGCTGACGAAGAACCTCGACAGTCTAGAATATCGAAGACAGGTTGGGGATTTGACTCTCTTTTACAGATATTTTCATGGAAACTGCTCGGCTGACCTTGTCCTCTTAATTCCGCACAGAGCGGCGAATCGCAGAAATACACGACGAACCACTGCCGCCCATCCATATGTGGTTAAGCTTAGTACTCCTCGAACTTCATTATTTAAGAATTCTTTCATCTGGAGGATTTCATCCTTATGGAACGACCTTCCCGAGGTCGTTTTTCCCAACGAATATAACCTCCGACGATTCAAAACCAACGTGAATCGCTTCTTGCGCACACGCACCACTCCCAGAGTGCCCTAAAGGATTTTTCCAATAGTTCTTGTGTTTAATCATAAAAAAAAATAAAATAAAATGGACATTTTTACCACCTAATTTTTAGGAAGATATATTTTTATCGCTGTAAAAAAGGCTGGACCTTCTTTATCGATGTCGAACAAGTGACAAAAATGACGTATATAATAAATAGGTATTTTATTACATTAGTGGATTTATCGTAAAGAAACAATTTTGCAAAACATTCCGTTATAACGGAACAGTAAAAAAAAAATGATCTATTTAATTCCTTTGACAGTTTCATTATACTTTCCAAACATTTAAAAACGCAGATGAATAACAACCGCGAGCCGGTTTTTTCACGAGCTTTCCCGTCGATTCCGGATCCCGTGACAGGAACAAATAGTCATTAAAACGGACCAATTAAGGGCGTGTAACGAAATGTTTGTTTGACCGACGACGTGTTTTGCATGCGACATTTCATCATAAAATAATACGTCCGATATACCGCGAATGTATGCGTGAAAGAAAACATCCAAATTTATTGGATTTTATTTAATACATTAATATGAGGATATATCATAAAATCAAGTAAAATACATTGTAAATTTGTAATGTAAGTGTAAGTGAAAATAATTTATTTAGAACTCCAGTATAGTTAAAAATTTTAAATGTATGGTAATATTTTACTGACGACTATTATTGTATTTTTTCTTGTAAAAATATTTTTACAAGAATAAAAGGCATAAATCAGATGTAACGGGTCCCAGGATGTCACTCTTCACAACAGTAGCGAACTTAACAGGGAACAAATACCGTCGATCATGGGCGTCGCGTCGTTAGAAAGTTTTGTAGGGGGGGGGGGGGGGGGGGGGGGAATGATAAAAACCAGGACACCAGCGGTAGCAACAAGCGGAAAAAGCTCGCCTCGAATGAAAGCGCCGCAGGCGAAATTATTTATGGACCACGCTCTACGAGCAAACCCAAAATACACATCTCAATTTAGTCCATAATTTATAGTAAATACTAGAAAAAAGAGCGATAAGGTCCAGAGGTGTTCTCATTATACTCAATTTAAAAAGCGCGACATTTTTACTTACGAGCAAAATTTTTTTTTTTTCAAGAAGAGTTTTCCTTTTTCTGAGGATTTTTCAGTGTTTTTAAAATGATCCCGATTTTACGAGCAATATACAAAAAGAGATAGCGGAAAACCAACCAAAAAATAACTCCATACCTATTTATTTTAAGTAACATTGATTATTATGCTTATTGGTATTCTACGGTTGTAAGGCCAAATATGCAATAATTTCATCGTAAATTGTTAAATAGTTCTTTTGGTCAATAAGTCGAAAAAATTTAATCCACTGATGTCCGAAAATCTAGAATTAATTTAAATAATAACGGTGATAAAAAATTTATTTATAGTGTGTCTACTTACGGTGGAATCATATGGAAAACTTTTTTATTATTGGTTTTATGAAAAAAAGTTATTCTTCATAAAAAGTTCTGCATGGTCTAAAACTCGAAATGCAATCTTCAGTTATAAAAATTTCCCAGTCAGATACGAGGTATATCAGAAATTACAAATTTTGCTCGAAAGTAAAGTACCTTTATTTTTGACAATACAGAAGAATGTTATGAAGAAAAGTTATTTTGAATTAAAGTTATATTCAAATATACAATTACAGTTATTTAGCCTCAAAATTTATTAAAACAATTTCTATTTTCTCTTCACAACTTAGTAAAGCTGCCATTTCTAATGTATTTTATAAATACCAACATATGACATTCCGTGTCAAATATTTCTTGTCAGTGCATCCTAGATTACGTTAAATTGTATCAAGCCAGAATAATTAATACTGAATGATTAGTAAATAATCACGAAACCTAAATTTTCATGCTAAATAAATGTAATTGCATATTTGAATATAACTTTTCTTCATAACATTCTTCTGCATTGTGAAAAATAAAGGTACTTTACTCTTGAGCAATATATGAAGGGGAAATTTTGATAACTGAAGGTTGCATTTTGAGTTTTAGACCATGCAGAACTTTTTATGAAGAATAAGTTTTTTTCATATAACCAATAATAAAAAAGTTTTCCATATGGTTACAACTTAAGTAGACACACTGTATAGCAGCTTCGGATCCGCTATATTAGAATCTTTCTTCGTTTGGCTTAGCTTCGATTAAGAGAAATATTTTTGAAGGAACAATATCCGACTATGCACCGCCTCGAATGTCAAATTTACTTTGGACTTTAAAAATACGTACCAAATTTGAGAAGAAATAGAAGAAACGTACTATCTTTTCCGCTGACGAAATAAAAGATTATTGATGTATAATTTTGACATTGGGCGACAACCACGCATGCTAAAAAGCCCGCTATGTTTAGGACCAACCACATAATGTGTGACGAGCGCCGATGCAATAACAACTATCAAATTTAAAAAAAAATAGAAAAAATATACGAACTACCTACCTTTTCCGCTAACGAACTAAAAGTTTTTTTTATGTGTTATTAAGTTATCAAATTCCAGGGGGGGGGGGGGGGGGGGCAACTGCCCCCTGTTGCCCCTTATAAACGACGCCCATGCCGTCGACCGACCGACGCCGACGTTGGGCATGATTAGTAATCTATGGGTGATCGTGACCATGTGTCAAAAAATTTTAATAAATTTTACAAAAATATAAATGTTTTACTAAATATTTCGGTAATTTACTAAAAATGTTTCTTAAAATTATGCTATAATTTAATGACAGTTTTTAATAAAAGTTATTCCAGTCACATATAGAGCCACAAATGATGGTTAGTTTTACTGTTTTTACAGGAAAGTTACCTTTTAACTTTAAAGCTTTTTCGTTCCGTGTACCAAAGCGATCCAGATCCGCCACTGGCCGAAAATTGACGAGCATCTAAAAGCCTTTAATATATTTATTACGCTTCTGGTTCCTTCGTTATTTATTAAATATAGCTCTAACAGATTTTATATTGTGTCGATAAATTTATTGTCACAATATTATTTGTGAAGTTTTCTCATTCCTATACAGGGTTCTGCAATAGTGCGTCAGGCCCCCATAGTTCATATACGAATTAAGTCAAGAAATTTTCCATATACAGTTGTATTCATTGAAAATGGGGACACTAAATTTGTTATGATGTAAATCGGTCTTCATTGATTTTGACTTCCTCAAAAGTTTATGGTTGACAACGTTGTCACTGTCAGAATTCGCAAAATACCTCGCCATTTAACAGAACTTGAAAAAGTTCAAATAGTAGTTAGAATTGAAAATGGGCGGTCAATACGTGCACTAGGCAATTTATATGGAAATGGCAAGAATACAATTTTAACAGATAAGCAACTTTGTGGACAAGAAGGGCATTTGAAAAGAAAAACTGGTACTGGTCAGGCCCGCATTTCCGACCCAAAAGAATCGGAGCTAAATACACAAACTGGGTAGCTACGTCAATAAATAATGCTCACAGATGAACGTAGACAGTCTCGGATAGTTTTCACGTCAAATTATATAGAGTGTTGAAAAAAGGTCGGTACCCCGGAATAACTCCGGTGCATTGCATTGCAGCGAAAATGCCTGGGGAAAAAGTTGTTCGGTTTTGAAGGAGGAATAGTTTGCAATTTAAACCACCCCCTACCCCCCCACCCCCTCAACCCCAGGGCGCAGGTGGGGGTAAGTTAAGATTTTGAAATGGAACCCCATATTTTTTATTGGCGTATCGTATTCTCAACAACTTTTTCCACGGGCATTTTTTAGTACAAGACAGAGAAAAAGAGTATTTTTGGGATAAAACTTGATTTTCGCACGGTTCTGATTTTGTCTTTCTCATGGTGATTATTGGTGAATGATGGGCTCGAATAAAAAAGTTTTTCGGACAAAAGATGTTTATTTTTGGCCGGAGAACACGATACGCCAATAAAAAATAAGGGGTTCCATTTGAAAATCTTAACTTACCCTCACCTGCGCCAGGGGATTGAGGGGTGGTTTAAATTACAAACTATTCCTCCTTCAAAACCAAACAACTTTTTCCCCAGACATTTCCCGCTGCAATGCGATGCACCGGAGTTATTCCTGGGTACCGACCTTTTTTCAACAACGGTGTTTATTCCGCGACTGTCAGTTATGGAATGCGGCAGTGTATACTGACGAAAAAACGTTTTTCAATCTAAATATAGGTAATAAATTCGCGTACGTTATTAGTTATGCTATGTCGAGTAAAAAATATGTGTTATTACCGAAATACTTTTATACATTTATCACATTTAATTAGATTAATTTATTTTGTTTAGGGACGCCAATGCTTATTGCTCATAACCTAAAAATCAATAAATCAATTAGAAAAGCATGATTTACGCAAATATGGCAAGACTTGTCCCCATTTTCTATGAATACAACTGTACTTGAGAAAATTTATTTTGAAATGTGTCGTTTTTGGATTATGAACACCCTGTATAAAATAGATAAACCTATTAGAGTCATAGTATCTCTAGACCCCTTGTTATGAAGCTCACCCAATCCTGTTGATAAAAAAATAATTTTCGAATGTTTTCTAGCTTTCTAGCTTTTTTAATTTATTACTCTTAAACTACCCAAGCAAATTGAATAACATTTTAGGTAATTATAGAGGACCCTAGTATGAGCCTAGGTGTCCCATTTAAAAAAATATAACTTTGTAATATCACACTTTTCTGGGCCACCCTGTATATGGAAAAATATTTTCCCGAAATACACTCCATGATTCTCTATAAGTCAGCATATGAAGGTAATTTCTAACTTAATTCGCATATGAGCTATGGAAACCTGACCGAGCATAGCACTATTGCTGGACTAAAGCGGACATTTGGCTTAACTTGGATTTCCGTCAAATAGAGGCATCTACCATTTAAAGTTGATCTAGTGATGTAAAGATTGTTTCACGAAAAATGGATATAACTTAATGACTGCAGTAAAAGGACCTGGGGCCATCCCATTATTTATGACCGTTTGATATTATTATGTGGAAAGGACCGGATTGTAATAATTATAATCAAATATAGGCACATCACGTAGGTTAGGTTGCTTAATTTATATTTAAATATCTTTTTGTGGTAAAATTTGTTAGTTTTTGAGGAATGGTTCAAGAATTGTCTTTTACCAAACATAGCGTGATAGTAATGGACAATGCGAGCTATCACAGTCGCCAATTACGTAAAGCTCCAAACTCAAATAATACAAAATTGGAGATTCAGAACTACATGGCGGCGAATGATATATATTTTGAAGAAAGTTATAAAAAAAGTGTTCTTTTAGAAGTTTTAAAGACATTTTGTATAAAAAAGTATATGTTTGTGACACATTGGCAGAAGAAATTGGACATACAGTGCTACGGCTCCCACCCTATTATTGCATTTTTAACCCCATAGAGCATATGTGGCACCAGTTAAAATCACTGGTTAGGTCTGACAATATTTCTCCGACTTTAAGTTCTAGTGTTGTAGAATTAATACGAAAATGCTTTAATGATATTCCCCCAGGTAGTTGGAAAAATTCAGTCCGTCACGTAATAACTGTAGAAAATTCGTAGATTAGTCTGGATCGTATAATTAATCCAATTATAATTAATTTTGATGAGGATAGCGATAGCGAAACAGAAATATCTATTTATTTATTTATTTATTTATTTATTTATTTATTTATTTATTTACAAAATAGGGATACAACAGGCACTGAACCCAATATAGCATCCACGTTGTGGTATTGGCTAGTGGGAGTTATTAAATTAAGTATACATTAAATTATATTAACCTAAAAAATCTATGAACCTTTATAGCATTGATTTTACACATTTTTTAAATCTAATTATGGACATATCGAACATTTCCATCCCTAAAGAAAGCCTATTACATGCCCTAGTCGCTCTACAGAGAGGAGAATTTTTTCCAGAATTTGTATTTCTGAGTGGAATATTAAAAGTATTTTGAAGCCTTAAGTCCCTAACCGGAACATTAAAGCTTAACTTTGACCTCAGCGTTGGCGAATCAACAAGACCATTCACCAACTTGTAGATCATAACTACATCGGAAACCATTCGTCTCTCAGTAAGTGGCATTACAGAAAATTTTTCCATTATAGGCTTATAGTTGCTATTGACTATAGCTATGTCTGTTTTTCGTGACAAGAACCGTCTATCTCTATTCTATAATCTATAGAATGACATTATAAATGTAAATAAATATGACTAGTGATATTTAAAAAAAAATGTTATTTCATTACTTGTTTTCCTTAGTCCGTCCCTTCGTACTTCACTTGTTTATTGCCAAGCTCTTGTCGACACAATGGGACCGACCCAGGAAATCATTAAGTCGTATCCAATTTTCGTGAAACGTACTGTACTTAAGTATAGTTTATTATTTGTTGCAGATCCCAACAAGAAGCTACAAGATGTCTTGATTGAATTTTGCGGATCCGGCGCTCCGTACAAACACAATCCTGATGGGGTAAGTCGAAAAAATACATCGTAATCTGTATTAGATAGTCTGGAATTGTACTAAATATGCCTACAGCGATTCGTGGCTTAGAAATACGGGAGTTGCAACCGGTATAATAATATATAGGGTGTTTCGTAATGTGAAACGTAATGTGATGCCTTAGGAAAGTTCATATGTCCGCATACGTCCTCACATCAATATTTTTGCAATGGATAAAACCTAATTTTCCACGATGTTGTCTACATCTTCTCGTTCTCTTCGTCTTTTCCTCCATGTGTTTCTTCTTCTTCTTCGGGTGCCTATCTGTTCCAGACGTTGGCTATCATATTGGCTAATCTTACTTTGTTTACAGCTGCTCGGAATAGTTCGGTGGTTGTCAGGGAGCATGTAGCCATGAAATTCTTCTCCTTCCGACGATTCTCTTTTCTTTCACTTTCCCTTGCAATATGCACTACAAGAGATAATATCTTTTTCATTTCTCATGATGTGACCTAGATATTATAGTTTTCTTGTCTTCTAAGGATTTCAATGTTAGTTAAGTGCTCTGTCCGTGATACTCTTAGCATCCTTCTGTAGAGCCACATCTCGAATCCTTCGATCTTTTTCGTCATTGCTTCTGTCAGTGACCATGACTCCACTCCATATAGCAACACGGAAAATACATAGCAACGTAACATTCTTAGTTTTGTGTTCATGGTTAGGCCTCGGCTCTTAAAAACTGCTGACATTTTAATGAATACATTTCTGCTCTTTTCAATTTGGCATTTAACTTCCTGCGAGTGGTCCCATTGATCATTTATGGTGGTGCCGAGATATGTGTATTTTTCAACTCTTTCAATTATTCCACCCTTAGTTGTCGGATGGGAACGTTGTTCTTGCTAATGATCATATATTTAGTCTTATCCATGTTGATATCCAATCCATATTGGTGGCTACTTGTTATTAATCTATTATTTGTTTCAGGTCTTCCATATTATCGGTAAATATTACTGTATCATCAGCGTATCTGATGTTATTGAAACCATTTACCAGGATTCCTTCTTGTGCACCGTCCAAGGCTTCTCTAAATATGTGTTCCGAGTAAATGTTAAATAGTAATGGCGACAATACACATCCCTGTTTTACTCCACGCAAAATCTTAATTGTCTCAGTTTGGCCTTCGTCTACTCTCACCCTCTGGTTCCAATATAGGTTCATGATTATTCTTAGGTCTTTATCATCTGCCCCTGTCTTTTTCAGGATTTCTATCATCTTGTAGTGTTGAACTCTGTCAAATGCTTTTCTATAGTCCACAAAACACGCATGAACCTCACAGTCCATATCTCTGCTTCTTTGGACGAGGACTTGTACAATGAATAGGGCTTCTCTTGTCCCGATTGCGTCCCTATATCCGAATTGCGTGGACGCTATCTGTTCTTCGCATGTTTTATATATTCTTCTGTGTATGACTTTTAAGAATATGTTCAGTAGGTGACTCATAAGGAATATTGTTCGGTTCTCTTTTAACACTAAAAAAAATTGGTTGTAGGATATCAATAAAGTAGTCAAAACTGTTTGATCCAAATTTTATTCACCTTTCGCAAACTTAATGTAAACATAGAATAAAATAAACTTGACATTCTCCGTTTCGTTGTAGCAATAAAAACGATCAACGCTATCCAGTTTATTTTGTAACAACTGCAACCTGCAGCTGTGCTAAATTTAGTTTCGGAAACATTAACACTATAAAATATAAAATTTGCTGAAATTTTCAGTTAATTAAAATTATTTTTATAAGGTGTTTATTTTAAAGCTTTTTGAAAAAAAGTTATATTTTGAAATGTTATTTGCTCGGTTATTTGGGATAGAACTATTATTTTTTTATTTATTTTCTATTCGCTCGCCATTACTGAGGAGTCCTTGGTTTCTGGGTACGGTTCCCCACCAGAAATCCGATCTCATCCGGCTTGGTTACTGTGAATGGGGTAGGGATGATACACAAGCAGGAAACAAGCAGGATAAACAAGAAGGACATTCCTTTAAGGCCCTCTGGGAGTGGTGCATGTGCGCATAAAGCGATTCACATTGGTTTTGAATCATACTCGTTGGAAAATACGACCTCCAGAAGGTCGTTCCATAAGGATGACGTCCTCCAGACGAAAGAATTCTTAAATAATGAAGTTCGAGGAGTACTAAGCTAACCACATATGGATGGGCGGCAGTGGTTCGTAGTGTTTTTTTTTCACAGCTTCCAACTGAGTAACACGATTTCTAAGGGATGTCATAGGATTTTCTTCAACAGAATGAAGAACTAAGACTGTAGTAGCATCATCATGGTCGTATTTCTTCTTTTTTTTTTGAGGTCCAAAACCGAACCAGTTCTCTTGAACTTTTTTATTAACTTGCAGATTGCCATCGTAGTTATTGGGATTCCTACAAATTTCTCGGTAAATTGTTCCACGACGTAGCGGTATGAAACTTGACCATCCCTATAACATTGTATTATAAAAACGCTTTGTTCAGTAGATAGCATTTCTACTTAAATAATAACTTCATTAAATAAAGACATTGACAACAAGTACCCATCACCTTAAGGGTCATTATTATTTTAACTAGGTTCACCAGTCAGAGGTGTGCCAGAGAACACTTTTTGGGAAATCAATTTTACATTGGTAAACCTTTTAATGAATTGTTCTACTTGGGTTTGTTGTCTAGAAAACACATTCATTAAGCAAATAACATTTTTGCAGTTTTTACCCATCCTGTATAAAAAAAATTGAAGTTTCTTATGATGAATCGTATTTTCTAGACAAGCAAAAACGTTTATTAAGAGTGACTTTTTTCGTATCTTTCAATTTTTAGTCCATTTGTCCTCTTGTAAACCCCATCCGTGGACATACTGTATAGGTATACAAAAATTTACGAAGTTATAACGGCATTCAGAAGTGGATGCAAGGTGGAGGATATACTGGTATAACTCTCTCCTGTTGCAAAAATCCAAAGGTAACCATAAGGCGTTCCTCAACGCTGATAGAATGCGTCAAATGTGTATTCTGTCGGGATATAAATGGTGCTATCTTAAACCAATAAACTTAAATGTTTCCTCGATCATCATGGCTACAAAATATTTTATAAATCTTATAGCTCTTTTCAAATATATTTTATAGTCTAATACCGGCCTTATACCACTAAAATCCACCTAGTGCGAATCGGTTTACCGGCCGTGGACTTCGAACCTCCAAATTCTCGTCCTACAGTTCTCAGCGACTGCCGCTATTCTCGTCCTACAGTTCTCAGCGACTGCCGCTTTAATCACGGAGCCATCCAGAGCCGTATTTTATTTTTTATATTCACGCTCTGACAGTTTAGTGACAGATTCTCTGGGATTAAGGTAAGATCTTTTGAATTCAGATATTTTTTATGTATTAAACATCAAGAAAAGAATAATGTACAACATAATCCTACCCGACTTCCCAAAGTAAAAAGTGACTAAAATAAACCCGGGAAAAATGTTTTTATACAATGGGAAACATCCTCTCGGTAAGCTGTTACACGATGTGCGTTCATTTATCAACTTTATGCCGCAGGATATTTACACGGGCCGCTGGAAAAAGTCTATATTATGTCCGCACCGGAGACCATTAATTCCCTTTGCCTTTTCATCACAAGGAAATTGATTTTGGAAATCGTTTCATCAAATCATAAAAAAAAATCAGAAGGTTAAGGTTAAAATAAACAGGGTGTTCCTTAATAACATGCTTCATATTTAAGGACGTTATTCTTAGGTCCATTTTCAGAAAAACGTCTTAACTTTTGAGATACACGGTGTTAAAGATTTTCATGTTTATTTAATAATTTAGTTAGGATTTATGACTTAAATACGTGACAACTAGACTAGTTAGACAACTGTCAAAACTGTTTATACAGGGTGTTATGGAAATGACGTATTATATTTAAACCGGCAAATCCCGAGATGAAAATAAATTGAAGAAAAATAACCATAAATGGCGCTTTGAATTATTAAGCGAAATATACACTTTATATGAAATCTCAAAATTTACGTGGCCGCTCCTGAGGTCCTTCGCAATCAATATTTTATTGAGGCAGTCTCAACTTTCAAAAGAGGTCATCGCATTGTAGGCGGTGTTGCCATTCAAATTCTAAACGCACGTGTTCAGTTTTTGACAACAAGACGTTGGCGCGCGTTATCACTTCTTTTTCAAACTTCTTAGACAAAGAAAACTACAATTTTAAGGTACATACTTTCTTACTTTGTTGTCGCTTAAAATCTTTAGAAGGTCAATAACCGGTTTACAGAAGATGTTTATTTTTCAAGGTACATTTCTAAACTTTACGTTCAGTTGTTCGCTGAAATTTTTTTTTTTATTTAAGCTCTGTTACCTTTTCGGTATTATTTAAAACAACACATAAATGCACATTAATTTACACACACACAACACTTTTGCTGGTTAGAAATGCTCCCATCTAAATTTTTTGCATGGATGAAGGATTTATGAACATAACATTTTTTACAACTACTTTCAATAATGTTCTAATGGTAAATAACAGATAACAAGTTGATGAAGGTAATATGTACTGATGACGCCAGACAAAAAACTTTAAACTCAATTTTCTCTAACCTAATTAGTAAACAAACAGACCCTTCAACCACTTAACGTATCAAAACGTTCGGGGGCGGGCCCTTTGATTTGACATTTTCGTTCTTCTTCTTTTTCTGTATGGCATCACTACACGACAACACTACAATGTTGCCACCTGCTGGCGTATTTTTTATAAGATGCCGTTTTATAAGATTATATTCATAAATTATGTCATTTGCTTTTGAATATTACTTCTCCGTATAATTTTCAGTCATGCTTTAGGACAAAATTCATATTTTTTAATCGAATTTTCAATTTAATGTTTTGCCGCGAAAAATTTCGATGGTCCAGTTTCAAAACTGGCAACAGCGCAATAGTTGTCGTATTTTCCTAAAATTGCGATAGAGGGATATAAATTATTTTCTAATATTATAAATTTGCTATTCAAACTCAAAATGCCAAGAACTTCAATCGAACTAACGGACATGGTCTTATGCTATCGAGCAGCACAGGAAAATGCCCTATACATGGAGCTTCGCATTACCCGAGATGGAATATTTAATCAGCGAGTTATAGAGGAGAGAGAAACCCAAACACGTTAGCCGCTGTACTACAAAAGTTAAAAAGTTGAGACTACAAGACTTCCTTTACTTTACAAGAAGGTTACAACAGTGGTACATACAGTCAAGTCGAAGCACCTGACTAATTCCGAAGGATAGTTCATAGATGAGGTTGGCTTTACCCGAGATGGAATATTTAATCAGCGAGTTATAGAGGAGAGAGAAACCCAAACACGTTAGCCGCTGTACTACAAAAGTTAAAAAGTTGAGACTACAAGACTTCCTTTACTTTACAAGAAGGTTACAACAGTGGTACATACAGTCAAGTCGAAGCACCTGACTAATTCCGAAGGATAGTTCATAGATGAGGTTGGCTTTACCCGAGATGGAATATTTAATCAGCGAGTTATAGAGGAGAGAGAAACCCAAACACGTTAGCCACTGTACTACAAAAGTTAAAAAGTTGAGACTACAAGACTTCCTTTATTTTACAAGAAGGTTACAACAGTGGTACATACAGTCAAGTCAAAGTACCTGATTAATTCCGAAGGATAGTTCACAGATGATATTGGCTTTACCCGAGATGGAATATTTAATTAGCGAGACCAATAGCCAGATAAGGTTTTTCTTGAACATATCAGCAGGTATTATTGATAATCAACTAATACGACCACATATCCTGCAAGACGACCTGCCAGAACTTTTAGAAAATGTTCCTTTAGGTCGGATAAGGGACATGTGGCTTCTGCAAGCATAGTTTACGGATTGTCACTGAAATTTGGACGTCCTATGTGCGTTTATTCTAGCGTATGGTAGTGTTTATAGTGGTTTTGTGGGTGTCTGTCTGTTTCTTTAAGTGATTTAGTTACTTTTGATATGCAGAAGAAGGGGACAAAGCAGTTTTAGTGGGTTTGCAAGCAAGGAGTAGACTGTGACTTTGAGTTTACTTCTTAATAGCTATTAGGCAGTCCCACACTATTATCAGGGCACGTATAGAGCATAAAGTGTGAGCATAGAGTATCCTCGATTTACTTCCCTTGTATCCTAAGGTAAGCTAAATAATTAATTTTATAAGGAACTAAAAGTTCTACAGTTTTACAAAGTTTGGCAACATTGTAGGAACATGTGTTTGTCAGACAGCTCCGCCGGATAATATCATATGGTGCCGCGGAGTCACCGGTAGGTTTAGGGGTGAATTACCCCACTTTTTAAACGTTTGATTAAAAAAAAAAAAAATGTAGCGCTTCTCTAGGACACCCCAGGAGTCATCCATTTAAATATAATACGTCATTTCCATAACACCCTGTATACAGAACAAAATCTGCTTCTTTCCTACTAGATCCTTTTTAATCTTTGTTAATACCTAATTTCATAACAGTGCACAATGCACATGAATGAATTTCATTTTTTTATACGAAAACTGTACGTCAGACGACAAAAAATCAAGAGACGACATTTTCTCAGCAAGGAAAGTGAATTTCAAAAATAATTTTTATTGAAAAAAAAAAGAAGTGGCGTACCATTATTCCTTCGAAAACACCGTGAGCAACTCCCGCACGAACGCCACTGGTCGGAATAAAAAAGCACGTTATAGATCATAAAATGCCTCTTGATGAATAGAATATGTGTACCAAATTTCACAAAAATATCTAGAGCAGTATCACCGATATTAATAAAAAGGAGATTTTTTGAAAATATTTAACAAAATGGACCCAAGAATCTTAAGACCATTTTCGTTTTCTTTATTGTCATTTACCAAATTGATGAGCTGTCTTGTTGATTCGCCAAGGCTTAGATGAAAGTTAAGGCTTCAACAATATTCCAGTATTCCACTTGCTGTAAATTTTCTTAAATTTAGCCAATGCCACAACGTTGACGCTATATTGGAGTGTCTGGTCTGTTGTATTCCCTACTTTAAAAAAATAAATACATTTACTTACTGGGATTCTTTTTAAATTTATTTTGAGCTTCAACAACACATTCACCAACATGTGTTTGTCTTCTTTCTTTCCTTTTATGATCAAACACAAACACTATATAGAAAAAAGCCGCCGAGCATTTTTCATGGAAATATCTGTAGAAGATAGTCATATCACCAACCTGTCTTCGATGTTCCAAGCTGTTTCATGAATGCTTATACAGTGTGTACATAAAGTAAGGAACAAAATCATTATCTAGGAATTTAAAAATATTTTGGAAAAATCCTCGGACACGTGTATAATAATTTTTAATGGCGCATTTTTTTTCCATACAAACTTAATATACAAGGTGGCTCATGTAGTAGATATGACATTATCGACGATTTTTTTAAATGGGAACCCCTATATTTTATTTCAGATCTGTAATCTCTAAGAACAGCTGATTTCAAAAACATAACACACTTAGGGCCTAAAATTCATAGTTTCGTTACTACAGGGTAAAACAAATAATTTTATTTAAGATATTTTTAATTTAAAAAAATGTAAAAAAATTAAATAAGCTATTTAATTAAGTGTTGAAATTGTCCTCCTTCTGCCTGACAGTACCCCAAGAGATCAATAAATTCTTGTTGGACTTTTCATATGGTTTCTTCTGAAATATTCCTGCATTCTGTTGTTATTCGATTTTTTAAATCTTCAATATTGGCAGGTCTGACTTTATAAACAACATTTTTCAGGTGACCCCACAAGAAAAAGTCTAGTGGTGTAAGGTCTGGAGACCTAGGCGGCCATTCAACAGGCCCACGTCTTCCAATCGACTTGTTCGGAAAAACTTGGTTTATGTAATGGCGCACTACTGCTGCATAATGTGGAGGTGCGCCGTCTTGTTGGTACCACAAATTTTCATCTAGAATTCCTGGATTATTTCTACTAGGGTATAAGTTAACTAGCATAGGGATAAGAAAGTTCTGAAGAAAATGAAGATAATTTAGCCCGTTTACATTGTTGTAAAAAAAATAGTGCCCAATAATTTTGTTTTTCACAATACCAGCCCAAACATTAATTTTTTGAGGATATTGAGTATGGTGCTCACGCATCCACCTGGGATTTTCTTTTGCCCAGTATCTACAGTTTTGCCGGTTCACTTCTCCATTTAATTTAAAGGTAGATTCATCCGAAAATAGGATATTTTCAACAAACAAAGGATCTAAGTTACATCTTTCCATTAATATTTGACAAAACTCCATCCTACGATCTGGATCATCTCATTCAACTCATGAACCAATCGGATTTTAAACGGGTGCCATTTTTCTACCGTCAATAGGTTATGAACGGTCATAGCAGCCGCCCCATGATCAATGCTAATCTGGCGGACGCTGTTGTGGGGATCTTCTTCCATAGCCAATAAAATATCTAATTTCTTATCATCCGGAATAGTTGGACGGCCTTTTCTGGGAATATCTTCCACTGAACCCGTTTCCCGAAATTTTATTTCAAGTTTACTCACAGTTGATCTAGTAATTGGTCTTGCTGGATACTTAGTGTTAAACAAAATGCAAACTTCTTGCTGAGTACGGATCCTATCACCATATCCAATCATCATAAGAATTTCTATTCTTTGTGTTAAAGATAAACGCATAGTAACTCAATATGTTTTAAAATAAAATTTATTACTTCTAATAAACTTACTAGAAAAATACAATGTAATGACAATGACATTATCTAAATACCATAGTTACATAACAGCAAATAAGCCTACTTGAGAAAAAACATAAGTAACAGCAAATGATGGTGCGTCCATTAATTACGTAAGGCTTTCAGGTAAAATTGGGTGATGGCGGACGGGATTGAGCCAAATGTCACGAAATCTTTTATTGGGGGAAGGGGGGTTGAAAATTCGCTAAAAACGCCTCACGTAATTAATTGATGCCTCCCAAGCCAAAAAAAAATATCTTAAATAAAATTATTTGTTTTACCCTGTAGTAACTAAACTATGAATTTTAGGCCCTAAGTGTGTTATGTTTTTGAAATCAGCTGTTCTTGGAGATTACAGATCTGAACTAAAATATAGGGGTTCCCATTTAAAAAAATCGTCGATAATGTCATATCTACTACATGAGCCACCTTGTATATTAAGTTTGTATGGAAAAAAAATGCGCCATTAAAAATTATTATACACGTGTCCGAGGATTTTTCCGAAATATTTTTAGATTCCTAGATAATGAATTTGTTCCTTACTTTATGTACACATTGTATAATGAAATTCAGCTACTAAGCTGAACTCCATATGAATGAGCGGCAGTAGTTCGTCGTGTAGTCAAAAATCATCAACCTGTCTTCATGTCCGATCAGACGAATGGCTTTCCTTTCGATGGAAACCAGAAGCAAACGCGGATCCAGGGGGGGGGGAGGTCATGGGGGTCATGACCCCCCACCCCAAACCATCAATTTAACACGAAAAATACCATATATACCGGGTTGACTAACGCGGCAGGGTAATACTTTTCGTAATTTTTCCATGCATGACCCCCCCCAAAACGAAATTTGACCCCCCCCCCCCCCCCCCCAAACCGAAGTTCTGGATCCGCCCTTGACCAGAAGTCCAAGAGTTTACGCTCCAAAGCTCCAGAGTTGAGAGCATTATTCTAGTTTTCGAGGAGTATACAACTTTTTGATCGAGAAATGTACATAAAGTTTCTGCAAAGCTTCCTTGGCGATTGCAATAACGTGGTTATGCCAATACATATTTCCTCCCAGATTGATGTCCAATAAATTAATAGAAGAAACCAGTGGAATTGGGTGACCAGACATGACGGTCTCGTAATGTCTTACTTAGGGGGGTGGTGCCTTTTGGACAGATGTTGAGGCAATAATATTTCATTTACAGACGAACAATCTTTTCTCAGGTTAATTTAATTCGGGTTATTTAACTTTTACCGTTGTTCGACGTAAACTTTTTGAAATATTTACCCTTTTAAATAATAACTGTCATTAGCCCTAATATTTACTTATTTCATTATTATTTTTCTATACTGTTCCAGTAAAAATTAAATATTTTGATTGGTACTAAACGAAGTAAGAGTGTTATAAAACTACCATTAGGGTTTATCGAATCAGTAAAATTTTCAATCCATTAAAGTGATGATATGGTTTTTATTACCGATTTTATGTCAAAATCAACATATTTCTGAGGTTGTTTATTTACTGCTTTACCTAAAAAATATCAGCTATTATTAATAAAGCGTACGTAATCTTCATAACGTAAACTTTAATAAGCGCTGATTGATATCGATGAAAATAAACCTTGTTTAAAGATTCACCTGTATTTTTAAATTTCAAATGTAGGAATATTTTTTTCTTCGGTCGTTTAAAAACTATATTTTTTTTACGCAAATGAATGCATAAAATTGATAATACTTTTAACGAGTTCAAAAAAGTAATTTAGCGTTAAAAAAAGTGCTGTAACGTGGCATTTTTTCACTTCCCTCTGAATGCTTACAATATCAACTTGTTATTGTTACCTTACAAATGTCAATAATATTTGAAAACATCAAAAATGAAAAGGCATAATTATTCCGAAGAAGAAAACACTTATTTCAATGCGCCCCAGACGAAATAATTAATAAAGCCAATGAAGCAACACAAAATGTATTGCATGAAAACTAAAAGACGCTCACAAAAAGAAATATAATACGTTTATTAAACTGCCAAAAGCAAGTGAAGAGTTTCAGCGAACGTAATATCAAGAAAGGTAATAAGGTAAAGGACCCCCGCAGAATCCTTATGGAAAATTGGTCCCGGTCAAATTAGCCCACACTTTCCTCACTGATAGGATTCGGTGAGTGTCCATGGCCATGTCGAGAGATATCTTCGTCCGAAACTAGGTTCTTTCTCGCTGCCTAGTGTCCTGCAATAGTGTGTCAGGCTTCCATAGCTCCTATACGAATTAACTTAGGAATTTCATTCATATGCCGACTTATACTATATTATAGGGTGAATTTCAGGAAAATATTTTTAAATATACATGGTAGCACAAAAATGTGTGTTAACATAATGCTGTATTTTCTAAATGGAACACCCAGTATTTTATTACATGATTAGGTTCGTAGTAGTGTCCTTTATAATTGCCTAAAGTTTTATTTCAATTGGTTATGTAGTGTCAGAGTAATAAATTAAAAACTAAAAAAAAAATTTGGAATCTTAGAAATTTTTAAAAAAAAAACTACCTAAAATTACTTTTTTAACCAAGGCATTGGGTGAAATTTAAGACAAGAGGTTTAGCGATACTGTGATTATAATGGCGTTTATATATTTTATACAGGGTGTTTATAATTATGTTTCAAACACGACACATTTTAAAATAATTTTTCTCCAAATTTTCAAATGAAACAACCTGCATATCATTTAGCTATTGGATGTAGCATTCATAAGCATTATTTTTTGTAATGGAAGCATATAAGTTATTTCCAGCCGTTCTCGAAATAATTGCCATAAATTATGTTGTTTAAATACAGTTTATATTATGAAAATTAAGCATAGGGGACTTATAAACTACAGTAAATGTTCAAAATGCCTACCATGTTGATCTGAACACAAGTTAATACGCTCTTCAAATGATCTATTTATATTCCTCAACATTTCAGATGAAATACTAGCAGGACGGCTTAAGACAAGAAAATAAGTATTTTTAAAAATATTTTGAATGAAGGCCATAACTTTTAATTCTAAACAACCTCTACAAATGAAAATTCTAAAATGAAATATAAAAGTACTCTTGAGCAACTTTAAAAAAATTGAATCTCCCTACTATGCACTACAGTTTTCTTATTTCTAAGACTCCTACTTCCTTTTTCCCAATACTCCAAAACGGTTTTTTTTAGTTTTTAATTTATTACTCTTAAACTACATAACCAACTGAAATAAAACTTTAGGCAAATATAAAGGACACTAATACGAACCTAATTATGTAATAAAATACTGGGTTTGTTCCGGTTTGTTCCCATTTAAAAAAAAAACAGTAATATGTTACCACGCATTTTTGGGCCACCCTGTATATTTAAAAATATAATACAGTGTAAATCGGCATATGAATGAAATTCCTAAGTTAATTCGTATAGGGGCTATGGAAGCCTGACACACTATTGCGGGACACTATAGGCAGCGAAAAAGAACCTAGTTTCGGACGAAGATATCTCTCGACAGGGAGTTTTTTACGCTGCGCGCCCATGGACACTTTTTATCTACTCACCGAATCCTATCAGTGAGGAAAGTTTGGACCAATTTGACCGGAACCCATTTTCAATAAGGATTCTGCGGGGTCCTTTATTTCTTAATTTCGACAAAGAAAATTGATACGATTATAGAAGAAATATTGTAAGAAATTCATGCATACAGTTACTTTTTTTCACAAGTGGGAATGCGGTACTCGCCTTCGGCTCATTACTAAGGTAGGATGGTAAGAAAAAGTAATTTTTTAGTCAATTTAACAAAAATTTAAATGGTTTACTAAATCGGTTCTTTGGTAATTTTTACTAAACATTTTTGTTAAAATTTTCATTTCATGGCAGTTCTTACTAAAAGTTATTCCAGTCTAGAGCCATAAATTATGGTTAGTGTTACTATTCTTATAGTAAAGTTAACTAAGTTTTTCGTTCCGTGTAGGACCACAGAACACGATGTTTTATATTTAAAAAAATATTCTTCTTATAATTTCTCCAAACAATCAAAATATTTGTATTTTGAAAAACTTATTTATATTTTTAAAAAATTAATTATTTACTCGAAACAGATAGGTGTAGGAAACTGTTAAAGAAAGTTATTAAGAAATTAATAGGGATTCCATACTTTCTAGTAAATGCGGCAGCACTGCACGGCTGAAAATATTTTTAAAAAGAGCATGTCCCCTCATTTAAGTTAGCATATTTTTAAATTTTTATTCACATATTAAATTCCTCGTGGTGTATTCAAAATAAACATGCCCAACTTGAACTGGTAAAATTGCCAAATAAAAAAGTTTTCGTTCCAGCTGAAAAACTTGATCGATAAAAAAAACGAGCCCTTGTTATATTACTTAAAAATACTTCCTTCCTTTAATTTTCATATTTTAGGATGAATCCTCAGATTAAATGGAGAAAGATTATACTTTCGTTTCGGTCGGTCTTATCGCGAAAAGTGGCTCGGCTTCAGCATTAAATTTATCTTGTTTTAGAAACTCGAGAAGGTGTTCCTGAGTTTCTGCATAGGAAACTTATAACAGCCCTATTTGATTTATTAAGTTTTAGAAGTTAAAACCACCTGTTCCCGAAGTTATATGGTATTGTTTCAAACAGAACTCGTAAGGAAAACATTAATGTTAACAGCGGCGTTTGTTCGAAGAAGTTTTTATTTTTATACGCCGTATCTATTGACGTCGTAGGAAAAGAAAAAGCACATTTGAATGCATTTCTTTAGGCCCTAAATATTAAACGTTCTTTTCTTCTGATGTCATCATCAGAATTTTCACTACGCATAAATCCAATGAAGCAAAACAAAATTTATTGCCTGAAAAATCGAACAAGGCATACAAAATGGAATATAATACGTTTGATTAAATGGTATTGGACTAAAAGCAAGTGAAAAGTTTCAGCGAACGGGCATGTTAACGTATATTCAAGAAAGGTAATGGTATATTACGTACCAAGGTGGAAAGTGTTTCATTCCTGTCGATAGAGGCAGGCGGTAGCTAAATCTCGAGACATTATTGAAACTTTTCACCGAGGTTTGTTCGGGTTTGTTCGTTTGATCTTTATAATGATTGTAGGGGATTTTATTTGGTAACTTTTAATAGTATATTACGTACCGAGGTTTGTTATACTATTTTATTTACAACCACATCTAACATTCACTTCTTATTATTTTGAATTAAAATTATTAATAAAAGACAAATGTCATTTTGACATTTCCATTGAAAAATTAGACAGAAATTTCAAATATCCGCAGGTGGTAAAATAGCGTAGGTAATAATACACATCAAGATGGCAAATATCATTTTTTGAATATGGTTTCTATGTCACTAAACAATATGTCATTTTAACAATAGAAAAATGAGGATGAAGATGAGGATGAGGAATTTGATTTTGCTGCTACTCCACCAGAAATTCGAGAAGCAGCAAAAATAGTAGAAGAAGATCTTCTGCCAACTAAAAGCCGTCCAAGATATGACAAGGCATAAAACTGTTTCAAGGAATGGTGTACGGGAAACAAAGTTCAAAATCCTGGTTCTGAGTCGGCGCTACTAGCTTATTTCAGTGAAAATGCCAAGACAAAGAAGATATCAACGATTTGGCCACAATATTCAATGCTTTAACATATCAGTGACTGCCTACAATAATAATATTTAATGTAAATAATTAAAACAAGAACCATTTTCATTTTTTGTCTTTTATAAATGTCATTAGGTTTGTTTTAAAACATAATAAAAAATCATTAAACCGCCATTTTGTATTGGGTATACAATATTCTGGGATCGTAAAGTACTCGATAGCACCTTTAAAATGACGTGTCGCAAGACCTCACTTCCTATTCAATTTTTCTTATCAAGATGTTGCTCCGCGGCCATTTTGAATTTGAGCACCATAAAATATACAAGAAAGAGTAGCTCTCTAATTCCTACATTTCACCAAAATGTATCTAAAACATGCTTCGCGCTCTGCAAGATTACTCGCTTCGATCGAAATTGTAATATCTCAATTTTTGGAATTGTAAAGTTAAGACATGAAAGTTCTAAGATACTTACATCGCTACTTTTTTCAAAAAAAAAATATCAGCGACGATATTAACGTTGAAAAATACCTAAAAATATGCACTTTTGGTCCGATTTAAAAAAATTTTTTACTTACTTTTTTCAAAAAAGGGCTATGTACCTTAGAAATAGAAACATTTATTTACTAAAATTAATCTTGTCCCGTCAGGTGGTTCAAATAGCCTTTCCAGAATCCTGTAGTAGCAAAACGTTGTTAATCATCCTATAAATTTGCGCATTGTACGCCCTTAATTCTAAATAATCAAATCGATATAAGCAAATATCCCAAGCTTATTGCATTCCTAAGTGATATTCGTTACATAAATAACTATTAGATCAGGTCCCAGTCAAGGAATTGCACATTGCCAGGTCATATTATACCGACCTACCCTACGACCTAAATTACCCGGAAAAACCTTGAGGAGACACTTTGAAAAACAATTATCTCGCCCCGTTGGAATTTGATATTCTTCCTATCTTGCGACGTTGTCTTGTAACGATGCATTAGGGGGTTTAGACAGACACTTTAGTCCTGAATTTGGACTTTATCTCGTATAATAAATCTCTTTTAGGGAACGCTCTATTCTCGCCTTGATACAATGTATTTCCACACGAAATTATATCATTTTCTGGCGGGTTAAAAATGTTTAATATCATTATGTCACGTTGCATAAAGATTTTAAACAATAATTAACTAACCACTTAGCAATTCACTCACATTCGAAATTGTCTGGTTAGTATATTTATTTTTATGCATATTTTTGTAGTGAACCGAACAAACTGGTGTTGTGATCGCTCGAGGGAAAAACCGCTTGATCACTCGATTATGAAAATAACCGACATCGCCCGATTATTAAAAAAACCGCTCGAGTTATCTATTCAGGCGAAAACCGTCGCTCGTCACTTATTATCTTTCACTCGATACCCGAGCTTCGCTTGACGCCGGCGAAAATGTACCGCTGTAGTGCGATCGACTCTAGTTATAAATTCAGGCGAAAAACAGAAAAATTATGTCGGTCACTTGATAGACGACCTTCGGTCTACGCGCCGCGCCATCCGATTGGCGACGTTCGAGTTTGACGGTGAGCAGATACACGACATACGTCTTTCTTAAAGGCACATAAACGAGAAGGTGCATATAAAAAAGTATGCCGAATCCCTTAGCGGAGTCATCGCGACATGCATTTTGTAAAGTTTTGTTTTAACTGGCTAGCTAGCGGAGTAGTTTAGGTCTCTTGTAAATATTAATAAATTAAAGGATATAATTTTAAAATTTTCAATTACTATAAACACGAGAAAACTTCTCAAAAATATCATAATAATATAAATTGTTAATGAAAAATAACAAAACGAACAAAATGGTTAACAAAATATATAGAAAAATTCGTTGGTAATCTTATAGTAAACATTTTTAAATCTAAACAGGAACTTTTTATTATTAAACTCAAGAAGACTTCTTAAAAATGACATACATTATAGAAAATGTTAATGGAAAATAAGAAAACGATCAAAATAGTTAACAAAACATAGGTATTGACAAATTTTTTGGTAACCAAAAGTAAACATTCTTAAATTTAAACAGGAACTTTTAGGTAACTATAAATATGAATTTAAAAAAATAATAACCAATTTTCTTATTTTGCCAGTCGCTAAGCCTAAATTTTTGAAGGGCACACAGTGGGCAATGGAAGAATTTGACAAGCTATTTTAAATATCTACTTATTTTACGATCGTAGATTCAGAAAGATGTGAAGAAAAATAACTCTTGGTAATACTTTTTGTTCGGGTTAAAAAAGCACAATAATAAACTCGAACAATAAATACATATTTGGGTGATTTTTTGCAGTTTTTTTTGTTTGGTATTCACAAATAAATAAATTTCTGGAATTTTTTGGTGGCTACTATAATTTTTTAGCTAAACCTGAGCCCACCCGTAATTACGTGCTTGCTAAATACCCTACATGATCACATGTAAACGGCTAGGCTGCCGTCGAGCAGTCGGTGACGTCATCGCTTGGTGAATTGGAATTTCAAGCGATTCACTCGATTATTAAAATCGCTCGAGTATCAAGTACTCGATTATTAAAATCATCGGTTTTTTCCCACACCACACTAGAACAAACCCACTTAAGCCTAAATAAATTCGGTACGATTTTCCAACAAGACTTTATGATTTTTGGTCGTTTGCCTTAAAAACTTTTTTTATTTGTCGAACTGACAATGATGCATTCGACAGCGTGTAAACCCGTGTGTGGGTTTGGTTAGTGAAAACTCTAGTCCAAAACATATAAAACCTTTTTCGAGGTCTCAGCACATCGTCAGAAACAGCTTCGAGTTCAAATAAAATGGCCAATGGGGAACAGTTTTTATATTTTGTTGATGTATTAAACGAACCGGTCTGAATAGTATACGTCTAACTATTTATAATTTGTTGATTTACAACCTAAAAATATATTTTTTCTCGAATTTCTAATTGACCAGAGCGGGGGGTTAATTTTTTTATATAATTAAGTATACAGTGTCCGCACAAGAGCCGGCATCAAATTGTTTTTTTAAATTATGGATCTAGGTCAACTTTAACTTTATTATTATGAATGAACAATGATCTAAGTATGTATAATTTCATATCTGGCGTTGCCTATTAAAATTTAAAAAAAATATTAATTAAAAAAGGTTACCGAAACGTAATTTTTAATTGTTGAACAGCCAAAAGATTGGCGAAGTCAAATTTTGCTTAAAAATTCCAAAAAAATCTGTATGTAAGTGCTCGTCTGAAATAAATTTCCCGTATTTGTTAAATTGCCATAATTTCTTCATAATCTTTAATAATTTAAGTTTATCAATACAGTGAACCAGAGTCACCTCTATTCTTTGCATACCCTTATAATTCCTTTACCATACTAATGGCTTGTTGATAATTGGTGACCTTTGTTTGATTATTGCATTCAACTTCTTCATCATAGTAATGTGGTTTCAGTTTGGACTACATAATCGGTAGAAATGGGGTCACTATCATCTTCTAATAGCACATTGCTATCAATGTTAACGAACTCGCCCAAACCATTGTTATCAAATTACAAACTTCCACAACACCGATATTCTCTTTCAGACTCAAAAGGCGGCATTTTTGTGTCATTGTTTACGATTTTAACCTTATAACTCACAAATAAACGGCGGACTGCTGTCGGGGAATCACACATACTTTCATTCGGCGAAGTCCTTTCGCTCTGCCACGCATTCGCGATTAGTTGCCGGTCTGTCTTCAGAGAGTTTTTGCACCGTACTTATTAGTCTCCCAAATACTTTAAAAAAATTGTATTTTTGCGAATCTTAATTTTTTTACAAGCAAAATTTCTTTCAAAAAATTACTTTTTGGCGAGAAATTAAAAATTAGGCCATTTCTGGTTCTGGAATAGGCAACACCATCCAGGCAAGGGACACCCTGCATACAGGGTGTTATGGAAATGACGTATTATATTTAAAGGGGTGACTCCTTGGGTGTCATAGAGGAGCCCTACATTCAGCCCCATAAACCCACAGCTCATCCTGCGTCACTATATTACGTCACACTGTGGTGGCATGTCAGAAAACCGGTGTTACGTGGAATGTTGTCAAACTTAATGCAAAACTAAAATTCCATATATAAAATTATAAAAATAAATTATTTATCTACCTACTTGTATTTATCTTTATACCTAAAGAGCGAGGAAATCCACGCACAAACATAATCAGTTTTTTTTCTTTTTCATGGGAACACTCCTGGAAACACTTTATGCTCGAAACATTCCATCAAGTCAAACGTCCAAAACAAACTACTCGTTTTAAGTTCGTGAATAAAAACAATGTAAAATTATATACAAAGTTTGGATGCGTAGCCCGAAATTCATTACAAAACAATTCTTATACTCGTACCTTCTGAAAACAAAGCGGATAGCCGAGAGTGTAAATGGTAAGCAACAGTACCGACCGTATTCTAACGCGTATCTTCTAATACTGACACTTGCAAGACGCACGCTTGCAAGCCTAGACTTACGTTGCCCCGGCGCCCAGTGGATTGTGTGAAAAAGATGGAGAGATGACAGTGTGAGAAAGAAAATTGAAAATCGTTGTCGGTCTTGTCATTTGGAGTAGAGCTGAGCTAATTTAATTTTTCGAGTTTCTCAAGTAGAGTCATTTTATTCAATTCAGGGAAGAATCTCGTTTATCACCATAAGAAACGCATTTAAGCGATCTTAGTCCGTCCCGTAACGCCTATTATTAGAATTCAATAACCGTGACCGTGAAATATCAAACTGTCAAATATTGCTCATCTCTATTCCGAGTTTTGCGCGTACGATTTCGTTCGTTCGTAGATAAAATGTCATTCTTAAATTGAAAGAATTGTATTTAAAGTGTGTGTGTTTTAAATTAGTTAAATAAATAAATCTATGCGAGAAAAAAGGACCAAAATTAAAACAGTTTTCCCGTGTATTCTTTGCATGTGAATAGCTGCTATTTGTGAGGTTATGTGCGAGGTTTTTTCCTAAAGCTTAGATTCTGTGTGGTTTTTGTGAAACAAATGAAACTAATAATTATTGTATTTAAATAAGTAAAAGTAAGAAAGCACGGGTCTTAAATAAAATTGCATTTTTTTTTAAAGAGTTTGAAAAATAATAGGAAGATCGATGACGTTTGACCTATTTACTTTCCTGTGCTTGTGACGAATTTGAAATTTGTGTGTAATATTACCATTATTTGTTTTGTAACCATCTTTTTCCGTCGGTTTTCTGAAATCATATTTGTTCATAAATGATAAAATGAAAAATTGTTAGAATTATAATTTGTTTTCTAATGAGTTTGCCGTGTAGATATGACAACACCGACCGTCGTCAGTAGCGGCCATTTAAATTTTCAGATGTCATATAAAGTGTATAATTTCGCTTAATAATTCAAAGCGCCATTTATGGTTATTTTTTTTCAATTTATTTTCATCTCAGGATGTGCCGGTTTAAATATAATACGTCATTTTCATAACACCCTGTATGTTCTTTGATTTACTTTTTACGGGCGTTTGTTCTTCTTATATTAATTTTTTTATGCCGTAAAAGAAAATTCATATGTCACTTGAGAACAGCCATTATGCTCTTATTAATACATTACGTACGCTCCACTTTTGAATAAGCGTTTATTATGCGACCCTCTCGCTATATTTCGCGTTTGTTCCATAAAAATTCTTCTATTTAGCATTAAACAAAAAGCATTTTATTTTTAAGGGCCCATTTTGTAGATTATTTCTGCAGGGGCTTTTCGTATTTTTTACCATGCGGCTATTTCAAAACCCCAGGGGATAGGGAAAATAGGCTCCGAGAAATATTCTTTTTCGAGGTATTTGAATTGCAAATTATTTAGCAATAACGGTCTGACGTCATTGCATCTTTCGATAAATAAAAATTGAACTTGAACGCATTTTTATGAACGGACACTAAAGGTTTTGTAACAATGAAAACTAAACCTTTTTTATCAGGTTTACCATTCGTTTAAATTGATTAGTTGCGTCCCGTCTAGAGATTTTAAATTTCTGGAAAAATTTAGTGTCGGAAAAATTCCGAATAACCTGGAAAGAAGCTGTTTTAATTGCTGGATTTTTTTGTGTTTGTAATTTCTTTAGGGTAAAATAATAATATTTATTAAATGCTTCCTGTGAGGCGGAAGAATCAGACATGGGTTTCCCTCAGACACCTTCACCATCAATGCTGGTGTTCCTCAAGGGTCCATATTCTCTCCCACTCTCTTCTTACTGTACATTAACAACCTGAAACAGTGACAACAAGAATCCAACACTCAAGAAACCAATATATGGGTTTGCTGACGACAGCACACTTGTCTCATGTTTCACTTGGAAGTCTCAAATATCTGCTGCCGACGCACCCAGCGTGAAGTATCACGCATAGGGTTGACAGTAACCAGGTCGAATTTAATGCTAAGGAAACACAGGCAGCCATTTTCCCTAACTAGTTTAACATTTGCAGAACCGGATATAGTCATGGCAGGACACACAATTCTGCTTGCTGGGAGGCGTCAATCTGGGGGGACATATGTCTTGGCCACGTCGTCGTGGCAGCGTCGCCGGCGCGTCGGGTCAAAACTTTGTATACTGTTAGGGTACTGAATGCCATCGAAAGGAGAGTCATTCGTCTGATCAGAGACCACGAGCTGACCAAGAACCTCCACCGCCTAGAACATTGAAGAAGAAGAAGTGGTTGGCGATTTGACTCTCTTTTACAGTTATTTCCATGACAAAGGTTCGAGTGACATTAAATTCCACATAGAGCAATAGCAGCAATATGTGGTGCAGCTTAGTACTTCTCGAACTTAATTGGTTAAGAATTCTTTCAACTGGAGGAAGTCATCCTGGGTGGAACGGTGTTTCCCAATGAATATAACCTGCAATGATTCAAAACCGACGCGAATCGCTTTATTACCACACGCACCACTCCCAGAGGAAGGATTTTTCCTACAGTTTAATCATAAGAAACGCATGTCAATGTTGGGGATTTAAAATTCTGCTATTCTTCTTTATACAATATTCATGAGTTTATCTTATTTGCTGCATTTTTTGATAATCTACTTAAAGACCATTTAGGGAAAGCAACAAGCAAAATTAACTCTTATCGAGAAGCTTCTAATGAGTCATTACAGCGAATTACGCTGTATTTATACAAGCCATGAATGCTACTGACAAGTCATACCAGTAAAATAACATTTCAATATGGAATAAATTTCATCCCATCCATCGTACGAAATATTCAGCACCGAAAACTGTATTCTTATCTCCCGAGATGTTCCACACTAAAGCCAAAATATAAAACTTTCGTTCCCAAAAATTATTTCTATCCATGGAAGATCCCCTTCTTTTTCTTTTATTCCCGCAATTCCAGGAAACCCTCAAGTCCAACCTCGATTTCACAAATTAAACTTCGGACGCCTCCTGGGATTGAATCCCTTTTCGCTGGTATGTAGAACATATTTATGTAAAATAACCGTGACCATTATTAATACAAGGGTTGAATTAAATTTTTATTCTTTGATAGAAAAAAGAAATAAAATTCGGTATTAAAATAATTTAAATATTTTTTTATGCGAAGCTCGTAAAATATATGCATTATTTTACAAACCGCACACTTTTAACTGTTTAACATGTTAGAATCGTCTGAAATTTTTTTTACAACTTATATACATAAAATTAGTTGATACGTATTTCAGGACTTTGCTGGAAAAAAATTTTTTTTTCGAAAATAACAAATTTTTTTTTCGAAAATAACCACACAAAATTTTTTGATAATTTGCTGAATTTTCTCCAATCTTCTCATTTTACGAGAAAGTGACACCTCTTTTAGTTCGGAAGTTATTAAATGTTTCCGAGCGCAAGTCACGCAGTGCGCGAATTGTCCAAGCGTATCAGAACTTATAATCGACCTCCCTGCAGTATAAATCATTAATATTTTCATTCCAAAAAAGGACAAAATTATGAGTCAATAGAACATTAAAAAGGCACAAATTATATTATGCAACCTCGCCTAATCGATTATTGCACTGACTCCATCAGTTTGCTTAAAAATCATTATTTACAGTAAAATTTACCTTCTTCTCACAATCTTTGTGTAGTTCAGAAACTTTAGTACTGTGACTCTGTGAGTGAAGCGAATAAAATAAAGTGTGTAAGTAAATGAAATAATCGTCATAGTTAAATATGTTCAAAAAACACCTTACCTATCCCACCCTTTCAGATATACGTCGGTGAATAAAAACACCCTATATAGTTTTGGAGTTAAAAAGAAAAACTGCACATAAAAATAATAATTATACAAGGTGTTCCATTAAAAAAACAGCAACTTTACGCTACATTTCTTTTGTTTTAAGCTAAGCCGCCTTTTAAATGACAATTTCATATTGATACAAGCCATATTGGTTTTTAAAAAAAATACAAGGATCTCAAAAACCACGTCTTTTTAGTTTAGGTGGACAGGAACAAACCTGTATAAGAAAAATTTTAATATTCTTTTTCGGTTACCGAATTATGGTATATAGAACTTTCATTCCACAGATAATTTCTTCTCTGTGAGAGATACCATATTTTCCGTCTTTTTTCTTTCATTGCCGCAAATCCTCGAAATCCACAAACCCAACCCCGATTTCACATTTAAACTTCGGACGTGTCCAGGGATTGAATCCAATTTTGCCCTTCTCAATGGTACGGGAGCAGAAGGTATTGCGGCTTGCCAGTTGGGTTTATTACCAAACGTGTTGCGGGGTCCGGTTTATTATGGATTTAGAACTTAAATTAACGATAAAATTACTTTGGTTTGTAGTTTTCTATAATTACAGTGGTGGTACGTGAGAAACCCGAACAAACCCGAGATCGTTTAATACATCTATCAATTATTTACTTATAATACCTTGGAAACGATTACTATAAACATCATCATAATATCATAGGAAATATTATGCCCGGTGATTTTCATAATGCCCGGTAATTATTATTAAAAGAAAATATTGAACAAAATTTATATTTATTTTCATAGTTACTTTTGCTTTCCGCTATCTAACCCTCCGCTACGCTAATACTCTTCCACTTTCCGTGTAGCTTAAGGGTTGCAAGGGAAGCACCACCCTCGATAAGAAGAATGGACGAGGTCCGACGTAGTCCTGTATATTCCTTGGCGTTTTCTAAATTAACAAATTTTCCTATGATTGAAGGCACACGTCCTAGTTCATTCTTACCCACAGGCATAGCTATGCATGTATCATTTTGCCAGAAGCGAATAGAATCTAGATGTTTCATTTTATTTGCTTAAAAGGAATGATGTCAGCCTTTTATTACCACATAAATTAAAATTCAAATACCTTAATAAAAGAAAATATGTCCCAAAGCATATTTCCCTTGTCCCATGCGGTTTTCAAATGGTCCCATTGAGTAAAATATGAAAAGCCTCTGGAAAATGATCTGCAGATATGCGCGCTTAAAACATAAAATGCTCTTTATTTGATAATAAATACAAGGAGTTTTATAAAAGAACGTAATAAAACATGGGACTCAAAATATTTTAACTTGAAATTCCTGAGATGAAAGGAAGTTAAAAAAAATAACCATAAATGACTATTGGAATTAATAAACAAGATTATTTCCCTCAGTATGAAATAGACCAATCAGACATCGCCATTTTTTGAATAAATTTTGTTTTGATAAGATAAGACAACTTCTTAATCGCTAATTCGTATTCCTTAATTCGTTTCCGTGTGTTTCTCCCAAGACCTGTTTATTAATCGCGAATAAATGTCAAAAATGTCAAACTTTATTTAAGTAACAATAAAATTCTTTGTTGTTGGCTTGAATTTAAGTTATTCAGTTATTCATCTATAACCGTATACCACTCGACTACTTACTACTTGAAATGTGAAAGCACGTGGGGGGAGGCACTGGCAGGCAGAGAGGGGAGGCAGAAAGATGTAAAAAATCAATGAGGTAGGTCAGTTGATCTGAATTCATATATATTCTCAATTTTTATGCAATATGAATTGTTCTATTACAAATTACATGTTTATTTTCTTACTGCTTACCGTTACGGCTTAGGGCTTACGGTACGGCAACTATGAATCCAGTTTTACGCCTTTCGACAGACGTTATTGATCTTTTGAGTAAATCGACATTGTTAGTTAGTTAGTAGACCCAACATACGAGAAGTCGTGGTCGACTTAAATTTCAAATACATTCCAGTCAAAAGCAAACCTGACTTTCATATTTGCTTATCCGAGAGCTCTTCGTACACCCTGAATTGCACGACACGACTGACTGTCAACAACAACTTATCCAAGTAAACCGAGACGTGCACAAAGTCAAATTCAAGCGAATAACATGCCAAGCGGCAGCGTCTCAAAGGCAACTGCGAATAGTTTTATTTCGAGGAATGTTGTGTGCAAGTTTGCAAGTAGAATTAAAAATGTAAAAGATATGTTAGAATAGTATTAAATAACTTGTGTCAAAAAATCCAGCTGGGACTTAATTTTTCCGAATCAACTAATATAATTGGGATACCCGTGCACTTTCCCGCTTCATCTTTCAAAAGAAAATTGTTAAGAAAATTCTTGGCTTTTCTTATCTGTCAACGTCGCTCTTCCTACGATTTCTTTCGCTGCCGCTTGATTGATTAACCCTCTAATCTTGGCCGCATACCATTATTAGACATTTTAATAAGCTTTCTGATATCGGATTTCCTACAGGAAAATCCATATACTATTTCTTAGATTTTTCCTTGCTACGTTCCTGAATATCTTTCTTGTTAAGACCGAAGGATTAGACGAAGCTATGTGACCAATTATAACAAAAAAACATTTTTAGTAAAAATTACTAAAATCTTTTGTAAAATTTAATAAAAAGTTTTGTAATATTTACTAATATCTTTTATAAAATTTACTAATATATTTTGTAAAATTTAATAAAACTTTTTGAAAATTTACTAAAACAACGTCGCTTTACTTCAATGATCGATGGTATGTTCCTGTTAAGTTCTTTTACTATTATTATTTGTTACGAAGATCGAAATCCGTTGTGAGTGATCCGTTGCATCTGATTTAACCCTCTCATTCTTGTAAAAAAGCACTTTTACAACACTATATTTAAACTTGTTCATTTTTGCAATAAAAAAATACTTAAAATACAATAACAGTCGTCGGTAAAATGTACCATACATTTAAAACTATTGTTAGTTATAAATAAATTATTTCCACTTATCATTCGTTGTTAAATTTACAATGTATTTCAGTAATTACTTGATTTTACTAATTTTATTAGAAATTCTACTATAGTTCTCGTTCTAAAATTTACAATATATTTTAGTAGCAATCGCGAAATCCCACTGGCTTCATCTATTAATTTGCTGGGCGTCAATCTGGATGTCTTGGCATAACCACGTTGTGACAATCGCCAAGATAGCCTCTCAGAAACTTGGTGTACTCTTCCGAACCAGAAAGTTATACACACCTCAACAACTTTTGATTGTATACAAATCCCAGATTCGACCATCACTAGAAGAGTACTGCTCTCATGTCTGGGAGCTCTGCACCCAAATATACTCTTCGCCTACTGGATTCCATCGAAAGGAGGGCCATCCGTCTGATTGGAGACCACGAGCTGACGAAGAACCTCGACAGCCTAGAACATCGAAGACAGGTTGGGGATTTGACTCTCTTCTACAGATATTTTCATGGAAATTGGTCGGCTGACCTTGCCCTCTTAATTCGCCCAGAGCGGCGAATAGCAAAAATACACGGCGAACCACTGCCTCCCATCCATATGTGGTTAAGCTTAGTACTCCTCGAACTTCATTGTTTAATAATTCTTTCATCTAGAGGACTTCGTCCTTATGGAACGAGGTCGTTTTCCAACGAATATAACCTCCAACGATTCAAATCTAATGTGAATCGCTTTTTGCGCACACGCACCACTCTCCCAGAGTGCCTTAAAATATTTTTCCTATAGTGCTTGTGTTTGATCATAAAAAAAATAAAAAGTTACTTGATTTTACTAAATTTATTAGAAATTCTAACTATAGTTTTTTTAGAAATTATGTGTATGTGCGGATTAATAATGAAAACTGTAATTAATACAATATTTTATAGGAAATCGTACAATAAAATAATTACTATAATAATTTTACTATAATCTTTCCTCCGTGCATGGTTCTGTCATCCCTCCAAAAATTCCGCAACTTCGAACGCACTCGTACCAATCGATTTCCTTAAGTTATCCGATGACGTCATTTCGAACGGTCGTGACGTCATGGAAGAGAATTTTATTTAACCTCTGGCCTTTTCCGAGAGCGCTGCCAACTGTTTGCCGAAAGGTCATTAGCTATGGGATTTAGAGGAATTACGTAAGTTCATTTGATGGATTGCAATGATATTTAGACGGGATGTTGGCGGGAATATGGCATATCGTCGGCCTCTGGGAACCAGAGTAGTAGATGTATGATGTAGACGTCACCAGATTTATTTAGAAGAGGTAATGTTAACATTCGATTATAAATCACAGGGGCGCGAAATCCCCATAGGGGCAAATATAACTAGTGTTGTCAGAAATCATTGTCGTTTGGTACCAGATTGTTGTACAAAAGTACTAAAATGTACTAGATTTTATAAAATTGAACTTTATATCTAACTGACACCAATATCTAAGGTAATACATAACCCATGAGAAAGTCGACGAGCACGAAAAGGTCATACGTAATAATACGACGTAACCCATATCAAAAAAGTACTACTACCAGTATTCACCTGAAGACGACTGGGAATGTGTACCAGTTAAAACGTTGTGATATTAAATAAGAAGACAATGGAAGACCAAAATACGTCTATCACACTGATACACCATTGTTTCTAACCTTCAAACAAAAATGGTCTACTTCTAATTCATTTTTTTGTTAGCATTATGGCGTCATGGGTACCTAGATAAATGCAAAACCGATTGCGCTTCTTGTATTTTTTTCACGAATTGGCATTTTTAATAAATTAGCTCTCGTTTTTTAAATCGACATAAGCGTGTGTGATATCAAATTGTTAGAAAAGAAGTGTACTTTTTGCCCGAGTGAGCCGATATGTTTCCACTTGAATAAAATGAGAGTTTTTTGGGAAAAAACCTTAAAAACTTAAAAAGTGTGTAAAAAATTTAAAACAAAATAAAACTTGAAAATTGCATTTTCACCAAGAATTTGGCTAAACTCCAACTGCATTATTTGTAATTTTTGTAAAATTTTTGAATTTCTTCTTCATGACTCTATATTTCCTTTATTAAAAAATTTAATATCACCAACTCAACACGGTTTCTACAAGGGTAGATGCCGTCTCAAATCTTATGGTGATTACTCAGGATATTGCACAGTCAATTGATGAGGGTTCTCAAACGGATGTAATTTATTTGGACTTTACTAAAGCTTTCGACCGACTTGACCATAGACTATTACTTAAGAAACTCAATAATTTTGGTTTTTCCGATTCACTGATTTCGTTGTTTAAATCATACTTAATGGATAGAAAGCAATGTGATATCGGTCTCAGACTCATAGCTAATGAGTTGAGGTGTGCTGATGATGTTAAACTGTATAAAAGGGTAAATAGCCTGGACGACTGCAGCGATCTTCAATCTGACCTTCATCTTGTTGTTGATTGGTGCGCTGAAAGTAATCTGCAGCTAAATATACTAAAATGTAACGTTGTTTCTTATACTACGAAGTCATTACCTATTGTATATGATTATACGATTGATAATCGTAAAGTTTCACGCGTTAATGAGTTTAGAGATCTTGGAATAATTTTTGATACTAAACTTTCCTTCTCTTCTCACATAGACACTGTTATTTCTGAGGCATCGAGGGCATGTGGGGTCATTCTACGATGTACAAGGGATTTTACGAATATTCAGGCTATCATCAGTTTGTACAGTGCCTATGTGCGATCGAAGTTGGAGTATGGATCTGTCGTGTGGTCCCCGGGATATGGCACTCACAGTGACAATTTGAAGGGGGTTCGGTGAAGGTTTTTAAAATATGTTATTTTGTATGTTTGTTTTACCGCATGAGCAATTGCTTAGCATGTTTGGTTTTGCTTCTTTGAAGTAGCGGCGGGGCTACTCTCTTTAAAATTTTGAATAACCTGATTGATTGTCCAGACTTTCTGTCCAAGATTAACTTCTGTGAACCATTTTTATTTTTGAATTTAGTAAAAGCCAAAAATTAAAAAAAATAATGTATTTAAAAGAAATGGTAATTTCTTTTTTATCAAAAGTGCCATGCCGATCCTTTTGGGCCAGTATCGATCCCAGATATATATCTAATTGTAAAGTTTAAAAAATAAATTAAATTCAATTTTTATGAAAGATATGTCAAATTTAAATTTTAGGAAATTACATGCATCTAGATTTTATGCACTACTATGTACAATTAGAGGTAAACTAACCTGCATTCTATTAAGACAAACTAAACAAAAAATGGTTCATTATTAATGAAATACCTGCTTATTAATTTGGAGGATAATTTTTGAATATTCGCATAGTGTATATTGAACCAATATAAAATATAAATATTCCCAAATATATCATTAGAAACCTAAAAACGTCAAATGAAAAATTTAAGTTGACGTAACAGTAAACAATAAAATTGATTGGCCTAGTTAATCTTTTCACGAAGATTTTATCTATTTACACTTGGAAAATTAAGTTCTCAAAATATTTACGTAACAACGATGTTCTAAAGAAATTGTCGATTTGATTTAGTGCTTCTCAGTTTTGAACTTTTTTTTAATAAATTTAACATACAATGTTAATTAAATTGCCGAAAGATTTAGTTAGAAAATGGGACGGCGGCTAGCGAATAGCTAAGTCTATATCATCAAACGGTTTAATAGGAAAATGACATAAGGTGACTTTTCTCGCTTATTAGCCAAGCGCCATAAAAAAAGTTAAAAATTATTATCTCGAGAATGATAACGGATAGGTATAGGACAATGTTAAGAAAGTTATTAAGAAATTAATAGGGATTCTAAAAAATATAATACACAGGGTGTTCCATTTAAATTATGAAAGACGCTAATACTTTCTAACAGACACGGCAGCACTGCACCGCTGAAAATATTTTTAAAAGAGAGAGCATGACCACTTATATAAATTATTTAATTTTCAAATGGATCCGTTCTACATCAACGTCTAATAGGTCATACACCATCAATCACCCTGTATACAGGGTGTTCCTTATGAAAAGTTCATATTTAATATTTAAATGTTGTTGAAACGATGTTAATGTGTGTGGGGGGGGGGGGGGGGGGGTAGATGTTAGATTAGATGTCTTTTTTTAAATTCCATATTCTCAAAGAAATTTTATGTAAAAAACTTTTAATCATGATATACAAAACACTTGTTGAACCACTACTACGGTATGGAATTCTAGTCTGGGGAGGAGCTTATAATACTTACCTAGAACAGCTTAGACTAATTCAAAACTATATAGTTAAAATAATTTTAAATATAACAAGATTATATCCAACAAATCTAATTTATTCAGAGGATGTGCCCAATCTCAAAGGATTGTACTTACCTCATGTTATGTTCACTGTACCGATAAATTTGAGCTAACCTATATATCTCACAACTATGCTACTAAAGGGAACACACATGACTTATTTAATGTGACTCTCTGTAGAAATGACAATGCTCAGCATTTTGTTTCCTATTTGGGTCCTAAATTGTACAATCTTATTCCTGATAAATATAAAAAAGGTAAAAAACAAAAAACCTTTCAATGTCTTGTACAAAAAATGTTATTTTCAGAATCTACAGGTTTTCGGATGGTTTTAGGTCTAGACTTTTGTATTGCTTATTAAGGTATCATTTCGCACACCGATATTATGATTGTCAATGTAATTGATTTTCGGATAAGTTATTATTGAATTTTGAAACATATATACAACTGTGATAAAAATCTTGCACATACAGGTATCTCATTAATCTCATACCTAGGTGCAGTTATATTTTGCGATATATTTAAGAAACTTGTGAATCAATAAATATTGTAAATCTTTATTATTAATTTGAAATAAATTGAAATTGAAACTGAAATCGCTATTTTTGAATATCTCCGATACTACTTTTTAGATCAGTGGTTCCCAACCTTTTTCTAGGCGTTTTAAATGTAGAAAGAAAAAAAGTAATAAGAAAATGCGTTAGGTGAAACATATTTTTTAATTTTACACAAGGAAATACAACTTTTGGAAAATAAGGAAGGTTTTCTTTGTGTATAGCTGTCGGATATTAAAGTCGTCGCATGCAACCCTCGTAACAATATTTAGACAGTCCACTACTAATACTACTAAAGCCATCTACGAGCTATCAAGAAATTCGAATGATGTCTAATATCACTACGCCATCTACGGCTACGTCATTAGGCGCAACCAAGACGAGAATAATAGTTAACTGTTTTATGACGAGAACGAATCGAGCCACGAGACTGACAAGTTGGCATTCTTCATATTTTCAGTGTTTTTTAGTTTAAATCCTTAAATAAAATGTTTTAAAATCATATCGAGTATCATTTATCGAAATACACAACATTTATCGACCCTACACAATAGTGCTTAAACGTAAAGTCCATTCTTCGGTTCTTAATTGTAGAAAATTGATGAATAATAGCCTAATTAAGTTCGAGGTTCGGACTTTTTTTAGTTTGACGGCACGATAAAATATTAGGGAGGGTCGGATTTTATACGATAAATAATATTCAATGAATATAAATAAATATTTTTTATTCGTTTTGTTTTGGGGGTGCACGTGCGCATGTGCTCCTGTGGAAGAACCGCCACTGCTTGAGTACCAGAAAAAACAGCGGTCGTTACTTTCAGGGGAAACTCCCACCACCAGTTTGAACACAAAAAACCAAAAAGAGGTCACTGATAGTACACAATGTGGTGACCAATAAATCATCAGCTCACAGCGCACATGTTGTGAACCATTTTACATTACTTTCAATTGTAAAATTTTTTAGAACAAAAGTGGTACGCCACTGACATTCTGATTAGCCTGATCAATTCTATATGAATGTTACGTGTGTTTTTCTCGTTCATTATTATTATGCTTGTTAAATGAAGGTGGCCATTGCCAACAATTATTATTATAAACCTATAAGGGGATAAATTATTTATTCCTTTTAAGCATTGACATGTATTACTGCATTGTTCGCTTGTTCAATTAAGAACTTCGTTATTTCCATGTCATGGATTTCTTTTTGACGGGATTAAAAGAATTTTATTGACATATATCATTAGACGTATGTTAGCAAGCAGTGGAAAACTTTGATAAGAAATAAATACAAAAATGATGCCAAGAAATAATGAATTCTCTTGGATATTTTAAAAAACACGATGAAAGAATCTTACAACTAATAATTAGTTGCTACAACTGCACACCGTTGACAAAAGATCTAAAATAATATATTACACTATCGTAATTGGAGAGTCTCGGGCTGTCGCACTGGATATTTCTAAAGCCTTTGATCGTGTTTGGCATGAGGGACTTCTAAGTAAACTGCGATCCTATGGTATGCCCGGTCGATTCTGTGCATGGTTGTCTAGCTTTCTTAAGGACCTTTCTCTGCAACTGGCGATTGCCGGATTTCTCTCAGACATCTTCACCATCAATGCCGGGTCCAAGGGTCCATATTGTCTCCCACCTTCTTCTTATTGTACATTAACGACCTTCTAGTGAAAATTAAAAATTATCTAGCTTTGCTGACGATAGCACACGTATCTCATCTTTCTCTTTGAATGCACAAACATCGACCGCCGACGCACACCTTTGTAGACAGCTCCTCAACAAAGACCTGGAAGAAATTTTGGTTTGGGGTGACAGTAACCAAATCGAATTTAATGCTAAGAAACTCCAACCAACAGTGTTCTCTAAACAACGATTCAAAACCAACTTGCGCACACTCCCAGAGTGCCCTAAAGGATTTTTCCTATAGTGCTTGTGTTTTTAATATTAATCAAGTCGCCTATGACATTTTGACAGATCAGATCTAGATTCTAGAGAAACAGAGGGAAAATGCATTACTTAGTAGTAAAGGTAACGACAGAAAATATTGCTGGACATACCTACAAAGAATTAAGTCCCTAGGAACTTAATCTATTTTCATTATGAAGATATGAATTTTCATGCCTTAAATCAATTTAGCTTAAAAATAAGAATAATAAACACACCATTCTTGTAGTAACGACTACCGATCCGAAAATAAACATTAGCGTTCGCAGGTCCGGTAATTTATTACGTTGTTCTTTTTCCTTGCAAATCTCTGCTACCGACAACTTTAACCTAAATAAATTATTCAGGATGTGTGCGAAACAAAACAGAACACCGGCGTAGAACAAAGTCTTGTTTAAATAACACCTTTTTGTAATATTTTTCTTGCACCGTATTGTGGAAAAAAACATCGAGCGCTTCCGATTTTATTATTAACAGGGTGTAATTATTGGCTTTGCTGCGTACCGGTAGTTAGGGTTGCTACCTTCTTCAGTACTAGAAGGGAAAAAATAATACTTGCACGAAGGCAAAAATTCTTAAACTAAATGGATATTCTATATAATTATGATTTTTTTTAAAATTAGATATTTTTAATAACTTATGTTACTTATAACAGTAGGCCATGGTCAATTTTTTTGTTCAAACACACAGCACTATAGAAAATGGTTTTGAATCGTTGGAGGTTATATTCGTTGGGAAAAACAACCTCGGGAAGGTCGTTCCATAAGGATGAAGTCCTCCAGATGAAATAATTCTTGAATAATGAAGTTCGAGGGGTACCTACTAAGCTTAACCACATATGGATGGACGGCAGTGGTTCGTCGTGTATTTCTGCTATTCGCCGCTCTGGGCGGAATTAAGAGGGCAATGTTAGCCGAGCATTTTCCATGAAAATATCTGTAAAACAGAGTCAAATACCCAACCTGTCACCGATGTTCTAGGCTGTCGAGGTTCTTCGTCAGCTCGTGATCTCCAATCAGACGAATGGCCCTCCTTTCGATGGAATCCAGTAGCCGAAGAGTATCTTTGGGTGCAGAGCTCCAGACATAAGAGCAGTACTCTAGAGTCGAATCTGGACTTTGTATAGTGCCAAAAGTTGTTGAGGTATGTACAACTTTCGGGTTCGGAAGAGTACACCAAGTTTCTGAGAGGCGATCTTGGCGATTGCCACAACGTGGTTATGCCAAGACATATTTCCTCCCAGATTGACGCCCAGCTACAGTAGAAACAAATTCAAAATTTTGTTACAGGTATTCTAAATATTAAATTGGATTAGGTATATGAAACATGCCAACATATCATACGGTTCGCAATTTTTATCATAAACGACCATTGTTATGAATAATATTTAAAAATCTTACATAATAGGTATTTCATAAGTTTCTAATAAATTGACCATTGTCTACTTTTATAAGTAACGTAAATTATTAAAAATATCGAATTTTTAAGTTATTTTTGAATATAAATATGAACAATTACACAGTTTTGTAAAGCCCAAAGTACGCTTAATTAATTAAAAAAATAATACATAGAGTGTATCATTTAAAATTTTTTTATTTTTGTTAATATCTCAAAAAATAAACTAAAAAGCGACGATTTTCAAAATCGCCCTGTAGATTAAAAACTAAGAGAAATAAACGAACAAACACCGGAATCTGCCGTTTCGTTTCGTTTGTGGTTTATATTAATATACAGGGTGTTATGGAAATTATTTATTATAATTAAACCGGCATTTCCTGAGATGAAAATAAATCGAAGAAAGATAACATTAAATGGCGCTTTGAATTATTAAGCGAAATATACACTTTATATGAAATCTGAAAATTTACGTGGCCGCTACTGAGGACGTTCGCAATCAACAGTTTATTTAGGCGGTGTTGTCATATATTGAAACACAGCAACGCACGTGTTCAGTTTTTGACAACAATACGTCTTTGACCCGCGTTATCACTTCTTTTTCAAACTTTTTATAAAAAAAAAATGCTACAATTTTAAGGTACATACTCTCTTACCTTCGATCTTTTAATCCGTTTTATAATTAAATTCCATAACAAAATAAAACACAAAAAGTATGTTTTGCAACAGAACCAACAATAGGTAATATCACACAAATTTGAAATCACATCAAAACATTTCTATTAATTATTTCACAACAGAAAGAAAATCAGGTAATGCTACAACTAACAAAACGTTTAAAATTCGTAGACATCAAGCACGTGGAACCCTCGACAGCGTCATTCTAGCCCGAGTCTCGAAACATACTGAAGCAACGATGGTTGCGCGCGGAAGGTATCCAAGCAAGGGCGAGACATGCGGTGTGATCTGACAACACTGTTAGTATACTCTAGTGACCCACATTGTTGCTGAGTGAATCCAGATGGAACGGCGCGACAGTACGTGGGTAAAAAGGGGTTTTACCTTAGTATTTAGATATTCGATTTAAAAAAAAAGTATGTAGACTTTCTCTAGGACACCCTAGGAGCCACCCATTTAAATATAATAAGTCAGTTCCATAGCACCCTTTATAGTTAAATGTTACATTTACTTAAAAACGTCTATGACAAGCAAATATAAGTTATTTTGGGGGGCGTTGGTTTTCGACTCCCAAAACCCCCTTTGGCTCCGCCGCTGTAACCTACCGTTATAAATATATTAATAGTTCTTGGGTATCAAGTGATTTATCTTGAAATAAGAAACTTTACATTTACAAAATTTATGCATTTTTTTCAAAAAAGTGTGGTATCTCTCCCAATTTACCTTCACACTTCTCCCGCAGCATGCTGTTACGCCAGTGCTTCATGGCTTGGCCTAAAGACATTCAACAATATTAAACGTACCGTCGTTTAATGACGTCGTATTCAAATATCGACACCTATGACGTCAATCGTGCGGTCAGAAATAGAACGGATCTGTGGAACAGCAGTGCGAAATAGTCATAGGGGCGAAGGAAAACTGGAAAAAAATAATAATGAGTTTTCTTTATGGGAAATTGGCGTGGCGAGAAAATAAAATAAAGGGAATTATTTGCTTCGCGAAACAATTTAATAAAATATTCATTATTATGTTCTATTTAAGACATATTAGGTTAATTTTTTATTATATTACAATCCATATCTTTTTGGTTTTGACAGTAATTCGAAAAAAGGGTATGCCATTTTAAAGACAAAAGAATACCTTATAAAAAAAGTTACTCTTTATTCGATAAACCACACCGTTCAGGAGCAAAACTGGAATTAAAGTTCTTGTTGACATTTTTATCCATTAATGGAAATTTAGAAAAAAAAAAGGTAAAATTCCGAAGAAACTTGGACAAAAACCAAGAAGTGATGAAAGAAATTAAAAGGCCTCCGGTGTCCCTCTTCAGTCTTTTATTTCAGTTTTGGTTTAGATTGCACATCGTGACTGCAATGCAAAAGTACAGAAGCACCTTTACGTTTTAGTTCCACCTATTTTAATGGAAAAAGTTTGTTAGAACTTTATTTTACTTTCGTACATAAAAATCATACTTAAATTTTCATTTAAGTATGAAGAACCATAAACTGCACTATTGGTAGTTTTACATTCGAAGAGGGATGGACAAGAGGGCAATTTACATCATGATAGTTGTATCTATGTCAGGCTCGTAGCCAGGCATTGCCCACTCTGACAAAAAAAGTTGCCCGCTCTAGCAAAACCATGATAGTTGTATATTTATGTAATTTCTTGGGATTCAGTCTCGGCAAAGAATGGCCAATCTGATATATTTAGCGTTTGAGAGTAAACAAACAAATAACATAAACTTTGGGGTGTTTTTACAAAAATTTAACGAAAGGAAGAACAGAAAACTTCAATTGTATTAAAGGTATTTACCTACGTTGCGTTTTTTTGTTTTGTTTAAGTTTTATTTTTTGTAATTTTATAGGTAGTTAATTCAATGTTGAAATCAACGATGTTTTTTTCTCTCTTGATCTTACGTGATCTGATCACAATAATTATATTAAAGTTTGCCCCCTCTAAAACTTTGACTGCCCACTCTAAAATCTAATCCTGGCTACGGGCCTGATCTATGTGGACATGTATTTAAAAAAAATAACTATTTATATTACTAGGAAGAAAAGTACATTATTCCTTTCCTCTCGTAGTAAGTATTTTACAGAGTGTCCATTTTCCGATGGTTTTACTGGGATGAGAGAGAGAGAGAGAGAGAGAGAAGGATGTAAAACACCCTGTAACTTATCAAAAAGGTATAAAATGTTCTTTCTACTAAATAAAGTTTTACTGTTAAATTATGCCCGAAATTTACGTTTTTTAAAAAAATTTTTGAGTAGGCCATGACGGATATTGAAAAAAAAACAGTCGGTTGTGTTATAATGAAAAATTCTTCTGTTTCTGTGAGAGTATTCAGGTTCTCTAAGTTATTTTATAATTTCTAATTAATATTAAAAAATCAGTGTCCTAATGCCAATGTAAACGTTGAAAAATACGACGTGCTCGTTTGTTTGCTATGCGAAAATGCAGATGGAGGATTAGAATTGTATGCCAATCAATGGTAAGTATAAGCCTTTTTGTAGTATGTAAGGACAGATAATTTATTTTAAATCTATGAAATTTTTAAATTAAAGTAAAAAAAGTTAAGAAATTATTTTTAAGACCAACAAAAGACCAACAGAAATATCGAATATAGTTTTTTCCCTGTTCATTGGTTCTTATTCCCACTAAAACCCCCTTATTGCCATGTCATTTTTACCAGCATAATAAATTATTTTTTGACAGGTAATTTATTTTTGCCGTGCACACGGAAAATATACAATGACAAAATTTATCGCCCTTTTTCATGCTCCGATATTATGTTTTCATGTGTTTACACGAAAGGGCCGGATTCGTACGACTTACAGATCGCTTAATTTTGCAGAAAAAAATTCCAAAGCATTTATAGTGTAAATAAATCATAAAATTAATTAAGCGCTATTTTTCTTTATGTATGGGTTTATGAAGGGACATTATCTGTACTACAAATACTTGTGGGAAAGGTGCAAAAAGGGCAAAAACGAACTTATTATAGAGGGTGTTGTTGTTGGGTGTGCGGATATTACTATACAGGGTGACAATTTAAAAACTTGAAATGGCCATATATTAGAAACTAAAAACTGAAGAAAAAAACGCAAAAAAACAGTTTCTATAAAACGAAGGGGGAACAAAAACAAGCGTATTGGCCCACCCCTATCTGCAACCCCTTGGACAGGGTGAGATAAACCCTTAAAATCTTAAATAGAAAGGGGGTCGAGTGATACATCATTTTGAAGCTCTTGAAAAATGCTTTCCAGAAAGGTACATTTCAGGAAATTCTTCTCTGTTTATTAAGGAAAACAATAAATGAAAAGACAATTTTGAAATTTTTTATTATTAGTTAATTAAATGTTCAAAATGATTTCCGTTGTTTTGAAGACAATAATAAAGCCTACTTTCAAATTCTTCACGTACATTTGCAAAGGTTTCTCTGGATATAGCACGGCATTCCTGAACTATTCTATGCTGAAGTTGCTCTAGTGACTCAGGTTGCGTTTTAAAAACCACAGATTTTAGGTGACCCCACAAAAAGAAGTCAAGAGGTGTTCGGTCCGGGGATCTAGGTGGCCATTCAACAGGACCTCTTCTTCCAATCCACTGGTTGGGATAATTATCATCCAGCCACTGCCTAACGGGAACTACATAATGCGGAGGTGCTCCATCCTATTGGAAATGTAGTAAGCGCTCTTCTAAAGATAAATTTCCGAGTATGTACCTCTGATTTTCTAATTCTCGCACTATTAGTGGTTCGATAGACCTCTGTAGCATTTCAGCATACCTGTCGCCATTTAAATTTCCTTGTATAAATATTGGGCCGATAATACCATCTCCCAATATACCAGCCCAAACATTAATTTTCTGGAGGTACTGGGTATGCCCTTCTCTAAATACGTGGGGGTTCTCGTCATTCCAGTAACGACAGTTTTGCTTATTAATATGCCCATTTAAATAAAAGGTACACTCATCACTGAAGCAAATATTTTTAACTAGTCGAGGTTCTGCCGTAATTCTATCTGTCATTATTTCACAAAACTGTATTCTTCTGTCAGGGTCGTCGTCACCAAGTTCTTGCAGTATGTGCAGTTTATAGGTATAAAACTTATGAATTTTAAGTACCTTTCTTATTGATTCACGAGACAATCCAGTTGCTACAGCTGCTTGACGAGTTGATAAAGTTGAATTCATTGCAAACTGCCCCAGAATTTCAATTTGCGCTGCTTCGTCGGCTAGTCTCGGTTGATTTCTCTTTATATTCGCGACAGAACCAGTTTCTTTAAATTTGGCTACTAGTTGGCGAACATACTCCAGGCTTACATTTTGACCTGGATGCCTTTCGTTAAAACGTTGAGCTGTTCTTAAAAAAACATTGATCCTGGGAACCATAAATGAAAATAATTTCTACCCGTTCAGCTGTGCTGTACACCATTGTTAAAGATAATAAGTGCTGCTTTTCATTTAACTGTTCTTAAAATAATAATACTAGTAGAAGTTACCTTTAAGGTAAATTCTGTGATAATAAAATGCGAATATTTATAAACAAATTTTTTTTTTCGACAAAAAAAAAATAGCAAATATACCAAAACGAAATACCGAGGCTTAAACTGTTTAGAATTCTTAAGAGATATCTCTTAATATGTCAGGATATTGGTCATTTTGAACATTTAATTAACTAATAATAAAAAATTTCAAAATTGTCTTTTCATTTATTGTTTTCCTTAATAAACAGAGAAGAATTTCCTGAAATGTACCTTTCTATGGTACCATTGGAAAGCATTTTTCAATAGCTTCAAAATGATGTATCACTCGACCCCCCCCCCCCCTTTCTATTTAAGATTTTAAGGGTTTATCTCACCTTGTCCAAGGGGTTGCAGATAGGGGTGGGCTAATACGCTTGTTTTTGTTCCCCCTTCGTTTTATAGAAACTGTTTTTTGCGTTTTTTTCTTCAGTTTTTTGTTTCTAATATATGGTCATTTCAAGTTTTTAAATTGTCACCCTGTATATAAAATGGGATTACCAATTATTTCCCTCATTGTGAAATAAACCAATCAGACATCACCATTTTTGAATAAATTTTGTTTAGATAAATGATCCTAAGACTTGTTGGCTTTAGTTTAAGTTATTCATTAAATAATCTACCCGTATACCACTCGACCTATAAATTTGCATGATTGTGCTTTTTGGCAAATAGTTTCATGCAAAATAATTTTAAAATAAAAACCCTTTTTTCCAAGCAAAATCAAGCTCATAATATTTTGCATAAATTAGTCGATTAAATTTATAGGTCTTGTGATTAATATATGAATATAAAATAATATTACTGAACTTAAACACATTAACCCGGGGTTCCCAAAACCTTTTTGTTCGCGGCGCACTCAGAGGTTTAGTATCTCGTCACGGCGCCCTAGTTGTGATATAGGTAAGTTCGGAGAAGAGACAACAGGAACTCCTCGTAGCGCCCCTGTTTACTGTCCAAGGTGCCCTAGGGCCCTTCAATTATTGCACACATTTTTTTTCGCCTAGCTTAAATGTCGCAAGTGCGTCGAAGTAAGAAGAAGCACACTTGTCTCATCTTTCACTTTGAAGTCTCAAACATCTGCTGCCGACGCACATATTCGCAGGCAGGTAGTATCACGCCTCAACAAAGTCCTAGAAGAAATTTTGGCTTGGAGGGACAGTAACCAAGTCGAATTTAACGCTAAAAAAACCTAGGCAGCAGTTTTCTCTAAAAGGGTTAACATTAAAGAACCGGAAATAGTCATGGTCGGACACGCAATCCCACTGGCTTCATCTATTAATTTGCTGGGCGTCAATCTGGGAGGAAATATGTCTTGGCATAACCACGTTGTGGCAATCGCCAAGATAGCTTCTCATAAACTTGGTGTACTCTTCCGAACCAGAAAGTTGTACACACCTCAACAACTTTTGACACTACACAAAGCCCAGATTCGACCATCACTAGAGTACTGCTCTCATGTCTGGAGCTCTGCAGCCAAACATACTCTTCGGCTACTGGATTTCATCGAAAGGAGGGCCATTCGTCTGATTGGATACCACGAGCTGACGAAGAACCTCGACAGCCTAGAACATCGAAGACAGGTTGGGGATTTGACTCTCTTTTACAGATATTTTCATGGAAAGTGCTCGGCTGACCTTGCCCTCTTCATTCCGCCCAGAGCGGCGAATGGCAGAAATATACGACGAACCACTGCCGCCCATCCATATGTGGTTAAGCTTAGTACTCCTCGAACTTCATTATTTATGAATTCTTTCATCTGGAGGACTTCATCCTTGCGGAACGACCTTCCCGAGGTCGTTTTTCCAAACGAATATAACCTCCAACGATTCAAAACCAACGTGAATCGCTTTTTGCGCACACGCACCACTCCCAGAGTGCCCTAAAGGATTTTTCCTATAGTGCTTGTGTTTGATCATAAAAAAAATTAATACTCTGATGATTTTTTTCTATTTAGAGGTTTAAAAAAAATGCAAAAAATGTATGTCTATTAATGAATGATTTTGAATTCTGAGCAACTTTTCTTAATGAAATTTTGGGAACTTTACCTAGACAGAAAATAAAGATAATGCCCGGGCATGCAAGGCCTGCATGATTCCATAAAAATCAAAATATGTTAAATTTTATTTTCTAATCAAGCAGGCCCAACATCACAAATGGTCAAATTTCAATTCGAAAATTTTTTGTCATTCACACCTATATATGTTCGCTTATTGTGGGACACACTGTAGGTGACCGTATGCATTATGCCCTTTTCAATGCGGAGCTATAATCAATTGATACAATATTTTCTAAAATCTCCATGCGTCATACAAGTGGGCGGCGGAATCACAATTAGAACAGTTTAACCGACGCCGCTTCTGAAAAACGAACGGATTTTCGACGAAAACAATTTTGTATTAACTTTTTATGATTGTTTATTTTCGCTCGACCAGACCGGTTTATTTTTCAATAATATTTCGGGATTAGGCAACAAGTTCCCGGATAAGAATGCGCAATTCGGTTGATAAATCGGCGCCATTTGAAACGATTACGCTGTGCAATAATGTTGCAGTGTTTAGTTAATTCCAATGGCAAATCCCTGAAATAATCATCGTATTTAAACCAGTCACTATACTGTGTATTTCGTTGGTCTGGCATTGCGTCTATTGATTTATTACAACAAGGTGATGTTTTCTTTTTTTTGCATGGCACGGGATGTAATGTTCAATGTAAATCATACCTCCCTTGCAATAAATACTTGTTGGAAAATGGGATATGGAAAATTAAAGAAAGATTTAAGTTGTAAACCCATCTATTTGGCTTTTAGATTAAGACCACTCGGAAAGCACGCCAGTATAACACTACTATATAAAATATTTCTAAAAGGAAGGTATAATCCCAATACCGCCCTATATGACTATAGTATATTAAGATACCAGGTTTTAGAAAACGACCCGCGAAGTGGGGAGTTTTCTAATGTACAAGTGCTCTAATTGTCTTATTAACCGTGTATTTTAGAATACTTTTTCTATTTGGGTCTTTAAAGTCTGAAAAACTTTAAAAAATATAGTAGATTTTTTCCATTTGAATTAATATTTTCTTTTTGGGTTGGCAATACTTTAAAATTTAATAAAATGTTACAAGTATCAAATATTTTTTTTTTTTTTTTTTTTTTTTTTTATGATCAAACACAAGCACTATAGGAAAAATCCTTTAGGACACTCTGGGAGTGGTGCGTGTGCGCAAAAAGCGATTCACGTTGGTTTTGAATCGTTGGAGGTTATATTCGTTGGGAAAAACGACCTCGGGAAGGTCGTTCCACAAGGATGAAGTCCTCCAGATGAAAGGATTCTTAAACAATGAAGTTCGAGGAGTACTAAGCTATGATAGAAACAATTAAACACAACAAAGCCTCTTCCCATCCGTCATAATTAAAAATAAATATATTATTAAAGCTAATAAAAATGAGTCAGGAAGGAAGTTGTACTCCGTCAGAAATACGAGAAATTGCAGAAAAGAATCTAAAAAACCTTTTTAAAATAATATGCAAAACTTTGAGTTATGGTGCGAGCAGAGCAAAGTTCAAAATATTGAACAAAATATTGTGTCGACACGGAATCTGACAGAAATAACACTTAATGCCCAGGAAATGTCTACAGTAACTATAAATATGTATGTATAAAGTAATATACATACTATATTGAATTAAAAATAAAAATAGTACTTTATTGAATAAAACTTTAGAAATAGAGCATAAACTGGAAGATATTTTTAGGTTATGTTGATTTATAGTTGTGACTAGAAATTAGTTGACGGACGCCATCAGTATGTTATATATTTCCGAGTATAGGTATTTCGGATAAATATCTAGTAAACATGATCTATTTGCAAGGTTAAAGGTTAGCATTTTAAAGTTTTTTATAAAAAATTTCTGTCGAATCCATAATGCTTAGAAAACTAATTTCAATGAAATCGAAGTAGGCCTAAAATTCGAACCCTACTTGTTGCCAACATAAAAAAATTAAAATTTCAGTTCCATAAAGTGGCAAGTTATTCAATTTTTTTTGCATTTCATAATGTAGCGATTATGAAACCCAAATAGAAAAAGTTATTGATTCTTGACTTAAGGATATATTTATGGGTATACATATTTGGTTACACTTTGCCTAACAAAAAAGAAAGTCAGACTACAGGCGTTCTCATTGATTAAGTTATTTTTGGCTTTATGCATTTTTAATGCATTATATTCCAATAATACTGTTAAAAATCTGAAACTCACGTCAGTTTGATTGTGAAGATTGTGGGGACGTTTTTAAAGAATATCTGCAGCCTTCGGATTTTTCGTCGCCTGGAAAGGGGTAGATATTGTCCTTCAAATCTTAAATGGGAAGTGACTACCTGCATTTTACTAAAAGAGGAGTAAGTAAACACAATGACGTGTTTTTAAATAATATCCTAAAAAGCATCATATCGGTGCAGGTTATTGAAACTACTACTCAAAAAATAAAAAATTATGGTTTATTGGAAAAAGATGTAAATGACTTCTAAAATGATGTTCCACTTCCCCCTTACCTCCCACCCTCCCAGAAGATTAAACCACGATGGCTGCAAATATTTTTTTTCTATTTTGGTTTCATAATGGCTACATTATGAAATGCAAAAAAATTGAATAACCTGCCGCTTTATGAAACTCAAATTTTTTTTTTATGTTGGCAGCAAGTAGGGTTCGAATTTTAGGCTTGCTTCGATTTCGTTGAAATTAGGTTTCTTGGTATTATGGATTCGACAAATATTTTTTATAGAAAACTTTAACCTTGCAAATAGATAGTTTTATACTAGATATTTATCTGAAATACCTATACTCGGAAATATATAACATCTTGACGGTGTCCGTCAACTAATTTCTAGTCACAACTATAAAACAACATAACCTAAAAATAATAGAAATATCTTCCAGTTTATGCTCTATTCCTAAAGTTTTATTCGATAAAGTACTATTTTTATTTTTAATTCAATATAGTATTATGCATATTACTTTATATGTATACATATTTATAGTTACTGTAGACATTTCCTGTGCATTAATTGTTATTCCTGTCAGATTCTGTTTCGACAGAATATTCTGTTCAATAGTATTATTTATTATTTTGTTCAATATTTTGAACTTTGTTCTGCTCGCACTATAACTCAAAGTTTTGCATATTCTTTTTAAAAGTTTTTCTAGTTTATTTTCTGAAAAATTTCTCGTATTTCTGGCGGAGTACAACTTTCTGCCTGACTCATTTTTATTAACTTTAATAATATATTTATTTTTAATTATGACGGATGGGAAGAAGCTTTGTTGTGTTCAATTGTTTCTATCATGGCATATTTGATAACATTTTATTGCCAACCCAAAAAGAAAATATTAATTCAAATGGAAATAATCTACTATATTTTTTAAAGTTTTTCAGACTTTAAAAACCCAAATTGAAAAAGTATTATAAAATACATGGTTCATAAGACATTATAGCACGCGATTAATTTAGAAAACGACCCGCGAAGCGGGGAGTTTTCTAAAGTACAAGTATCTTAATATACTATTAAAGTGTCCCCCTTTCCAATAAAAATGACGTGTCTTCCTTCTTTTTAATATTATTTACTGGACGCGAAATAATAAGGGAGGGAAGTTTTCAAATTGACACCCTTGTATATTTTTAAAACGGCAATGAAGTTTACTCATTTTAAGGGTTTTTATTGCCTATTTTTTCTTGAATGTATTTCGTGTGTATAAATAACTTTCGGACACCCACATGGGCGATAAAAAAATGCAATAATATCTTCTGTTTTTGTAATTTGAGTAAAAATACGGCTAAAAACGGGAGCGCGATCTTCTTAATTTTATCGATGTTTGATAGGCGGGCGTAAAATTTATTGCGGGTGTAAAAATGATTGCGGGTAAAGTGGCGTTTTAAGGTTCAAAACGTAACAAGAAGCCAATTCATACAAATATTGCCATAAATTGTAGGTCCTCAGTGATTGGTCTTTCTAGCATAAATCTTTATTTAATTGTTTTTATTTCTTTTACTTTGCCACTCACTCACTTTAAGCTTGCACACTAAGCTGAGCTTACTACACTTCCTCTATTATTATTATTAAATATCATATTTTCTGGTGGTGCTTTTATTCGTGGTAAAATTGTTTAGAAACGAAAGGAATTTGGATTTGACGTTTAAAATTTTTATAGACCATTAAGTAGCTGTTAAAAATCTTATTTAAGAACTTTTTATGGGCCTTTAGCCTTTAGCGTTTGGTATAATGTTTTATGAACAATTACTTTTAATCCATGTTACAGAAAAGTCGTCTCCTTTCGGTCTCGCTATGTTTTTTATGTTTATGAACAAACTTAACATGTTATTAAATGACCAAGTTGGACTTTAATAATAGTTCTACATTATTAAATTTAAATTTATAATTTGGGAGGACCAATTATACAGGGTTGCCTAGAAGTCCGGAATAAAATAATATAGCCTTAACCTGTAACTTTTGGGGAAAACGCTCGGACATGTCAATTTATATACACACATTTTGACGTTATTCGTTTGTTTTTTATAGACATTTGTCAAAGATATGACGGCATCGATCTTTTTTTAAATAGAAAGATACAGCTTGTGATACATCATTTGAAAGCTAATATCCCGTACAGTAGGCTCATAAATTTTAGCGTGATTCTGTCAAGCTATTTCAAAATGGCGACTGTTAGAAGTTTTTAAAAAATCTCTATTTAAATAAGCGGAAATTATAAATCATTGATGTTTTTTACCTTTCAAGGTAAGAAATCTTCTGAACGCGATACAATGAAGATTTCTTACCTTGAAAGTTAAGAAAACATCAATGATTTATAATTTCCGCTTATTTAAATAGAGATTTTTTTAAAAACTTTTAACAGTCGCCATTTTGAAATAGCTTGACAGAATCGCGCTAAAATTTATGAGCATACTGTACGAGATATTGGCCATCAAATGATGTATCACAAGCTGTATCTTTCTATTTTAAAAAAAATCGATGTCGTCATATCTTTGACAAATGTCTATAAAAAAATAAACGAATAACGTCAAAATGTGAGCATATAAATTGACATGTCCGAGCGTTTCCCCCAAAAGTTACAGGTTAAGACTATATTAATTTTATTCCGGACTTTTGGGCCACCCAGTATATATTATTCACTAGTAGATATGGTAAAAGATCATCGTGTATATAATTTAATCTAGGTAGAGTTTAGAGTAAGATTTATTAATCAGAACTTCTCCTATCTTAATTACTTCGTTTTCTGTAAGGCCAACCACAAGAAAAGAAAACTGAAAAAATAATAAAACAAAGCCGGAAACCTGAAAATACATTTTTTGTTATATGATACAGGGTGTTCGATGATGGATGGCTTATTAGACGCACTAGTCCAGGGATCACTTTGAAAATTTGGTAGCTAATATAAGTAGATATGCTCTCTCTTCTAATAATAATAATAATAATAATAATAATAATCTTTATTTAGCACTTGGCTAGTTATTACTAAAAAATACAAGTTACAAAACAGTGTTTATATGTCAGTTACAAAAATGATAAATCCTACTCTACTCTACATATCCTTCAAATAAAGAAACAATCTTCTTTTAAAAACATTTAACCCATTTGCCTCCTTAATGCCCTCAGGGAGGTCATTAAAAAGACGAACTCCCTCGAAAAATAGCGATTTTTGTAGAGATGTGGTTTTAACTGACTCAATGTTATAATGTTGCCCAGAGCGAATGTCATAACTATGAAAATTTGATCTTTTTTTAAGAAAAGCATTAAAATATATTGGTAGCTGCTCATGTTCAATTTTATATATTAAAACCAAGTTCGCCTTTCTAATGTTCTGTTCCACAGACAGCCAGTTCAACCTCTGTAACATAGTTCTTACCGGGATATACCTGTTGCATTTAAGAATAATTCGCATAACCTTATTTTGCTGAACCTGCAGCCTGTGTATATTTTCCTGAGTACAAGATATTAATAAAGAACAACAATAATTAAAGTGAGGCAAGATGATTGTATTATAAACCAGTGTCTTGGCCCACTGGGACAAACAATCCGAAACGCGACAGAAAAAACCAATTTTTTTCCCTAATTTCTTACAAAGGTAATCAACGTGATTCGTAAAAACAAGCTGAGGATCCAAAAAGACTCCCAAATATTTTATTTCCGACACTAAACTAATTTCAGACTCATTTATGTTAAGGGTTAATCCTAATTCGGCATACTTCTTACAATTTACTTTTGAACCTATTATCATACACTTTGTCTTTGATGTGTTCAGTTTTAATTTATTTTGGCAAAGCCAGTGATACATTATTTTAAGTTCGCTATTCAAAAGATCAGTTATATCCCTAAAGTTTTTTCCTGATACACAAATAAGGGTATCATCCGCAAATAAATTCACAAACGAGTTTTTTAAAGCTATATGAATATCGTTAACATAAATAATAAACAGTAATGGACCCAGCACACTTCCCTGCGGAACACCCACTTTATTTTCCCTTTTAGTTGATAGTTTGTCGTCCACTCTAGTCATTTGATACCTGTCACTTAAGAAATCATTAATCCAATGCAATGCACTACCTTCTACACCATATAGTCTTAATTTTTTAATAAGAATTCCACGATCGATTGTTTCAAACGCTCGCTGCAAGTCAACAAATACACTAAGCACCACTTTCTCCTCATTCAGAGCTTTTCGCCATGTTGCACAAACATATTGCAGCGCCGACTCGCACGAATGGTTACTCCTAAATCCAGATTGCCCCACAATATATTCAGCCGTGCAGTGCCGCCGCTTCTACTAGAAAGTATTAGCAACTTTGATAATTTAAATGGAACACCCTGTGTATTATTTTTTGGACCTATTTATTTCTTAATATCTTTCCTTCTGTTATCGTTCTCCAAATAATAATTAATTTAACTTTTTTTTTAAAACAATGCCCTCATTGTTTGTTGTTTTTATGATCAAACACAAGCACTATAGAAAAAATCCTTTAGGGCACTCTGGGAGTGGTGCGTGTGCGAATAAAGCGATTCACGTTGGTTTTGAATCGTTGGAGGTTATATTCGTTGGGAAAGCGACCACGGGAAGGTCGTTCCATAAAGAAAGTCCTCCATTCTTAAATAATGAAGTTCGAGGAGTACTAAGCTTAACCACATATGGATGGGCGGCAGTGGTTCGTCGTGTAATTCTGTTATTCGCCACTCTGGGCGGAATGAAGAGGGCAAGGTCAGGAGAGCACTTTCCATGAAAATATCTGTAAAAGAGAGTCAAATCCCCAACCTGCCTTCGATGTTCTAGGGCCTAGACAGCCTAGAATCTAGAATCTAGGCTGTCGAGGCTCTTCGTCAGCTCGTGGTCTCCGATCAGACGAATGGCCCTCCTTTCGATGGAATCCAGTAGCCGAAGAGTATGTTTGGGTGCATAGCTCCAGACATGAGAGCAGTACTCTAGTGATGGTCGAATCTGGGCTTTGTATAGTATAAAAAGTTGTTGAGGTGTGTACAACTTTCTGGTTCGGAAGAGTACACCAAGCTTCTGAGAAGCTATCTTGGCGATTGCCACAACGTGGTTATGCAAAGACATATTTCCTCCCAGATTGACGTCCGAAAAATTAATAGATGAAGCCAGTGGAATTGCGTGTCCTGCCATGATTATATCCGGTTCTGTGATGTTAACCTTTTTAGAGAAGACTGCTGCCTGGGTTTTCTTAGCGTTAAATTCGACTTGGTTATTGGCACCGCAAGCCAAAATTTCTTCCAGGTCTTTGTTGAGACGTGATACTTCATGCTGTCTGCGAAGGAATGCGTCGGCAGCCGTTGTTTGTGCTTGCTTGTGAGAAAGATGAAGCAAGTGTACTATCGTCAGCAACAGCTGACCCTGTCCCTATTTGTGAATTCTGGGAAATCAGCGCACTGAAATTTGGTTGGGGAGTCAGGTAATATTCAGAGGCCTTTCACTCTGTTCCAAGATATAGTACAGGGATTTTCAAAATACAAAAATATTTTGATTGTTTGGAAAAACGATAGAAAGTATGTTTTTTAAATGAAACACCTTATATTTTATCTGTGGTCCTAAAAGCTCTTGAAATTCTCTGTAATCATAATAATCAATTTTGCTAAATAAATGCTCATAAGTAAAAACACTGTTCGAAATAGGTAAAGCAATATTACACATACATATAGTTCGCGACCAAAATTGATGACAATGACGTAATAGTTGAAACCTTGGAAACTGCCAAAATGCTTTGTTCTTAAACAATAAATTTTGCTTAGAAATTTGCAACTGGTTTATTGATGTTAAAAGTCGAGACGATTGAAATTGAGCCCAAGCTATACGATAAACATTTAGCGAAGATACATAAATTGTGGCATTATTTATTTCCTTCCTTAAACCCATTATTTTCACAACGTTTACCGACAATAAAAGCTCAACGGCAAATCGGCCCGGGGACGATTGTGAAAGCACTCTACTAAACCCGGCTCTTACCTTATTTGTAGCCTTAAAGAACTCTTGTATGATTGGGTTAGAATATTTGAAAGAGAAACGTGTTTAAAATACAAATCGGAAATCTGTTACGCAATAGTAAAGTGTGCAGGTGTATTTTATTGGACTGAATATATTTTATCAAATAACAAGAATAAAAAGTGGCAATGAGTGCAAACCATTTTCCGACCTATCGGTTTCTTTCTCACCACACTAATGGGTCATTCTTTTATTTACAACTATGCATGTAATAATGACATTTCATATATCTTTGAAAGGTGGAAAGTTGACTTTTTTTACTTTTACTTTCCACCCGGGTGGAAAGTAAATTATTTTTTCGTAATTTTTTTAAAAATCGATATATCAAAATAATATACGATTTGGTCACAATATTCGCAAAAAGATCTTCTACTATTTTTGCTGCTTCTCGAATTTCTGGTGGAGTAGCAGCAAAATCAAATTCCTCATCTGATATTTATCATTTTTCTGTTGTTAAAATAGTATATTGTTTAGTGACATGGAAACCATATTCAAGAAATGATATTTGCTGTGTATTATTACCTACCTTATTTTACCACCTGCGGTTATTTGAAATTTCTGTCGAATCTTTCAATGGAAAAGTCAAAATGACATTTATCTTTTATTAATAATTTTAATTCCCAATAATAAGAAGTGGATGTTAGATGTGGTTGTAAATAAAATAGTATACAAACCTCGTTGAAAAGTTTCATTAGTGTCTCGAGATTTATTTACCTACTTACTTTAGTTAACTACCGACTCTCTCGACAGGAATGAAGCACTTTCCACCTCGGTACGTAATATACTATTACAAATCGCACACTTTTGAACCTTGACATTTAAAATCGCCAGAAAATTTTTTTATTGTCGTTTTGCTCAAGAATTAGAAAATGGGTTCTCCCTTGGACCTGTTTTACATTATACCCTGTATAATATATTATATTCTTTCCTTCGTAAATCTTAATTTCTTGCCAAGCAGAGATTTATTCATTTTCCTCAAAAAATGAAATTGCAGTTTAAAAAATGGAGCAAACTCCTCATAACTTTAAGGATTTAACCAACGAAGAGTATGTTTTTAAATAATAAATTCGTTGCAAAAATGGACATATTAGATAATAGCGCCGTAGAATTTTTGGTATAAAAATGAATTTAGACGATGAATATTGTATAAATAAATAGATTTACGATGGTAGGACTCGACTTCCGTTTTCAAAGAAAATAGATATTGGCCAAAAATAGATAGGAAACAAAAATTATCATAGGTGATTCAAATTTGGTATGTGGGCATAACATTACAATACAAACAACTTTTCCAAATAACTTCTTTTAAAATTCGATCAATAAATGCCATTTTTACGACATTTTGTGAAGAAAATGTCAAATTTGACAGTTTACAAGAGCCGTAAGGTCCCATTAAATTATATATTATATATAGCAGAAACTTATGGTAAATTTAAATTTTACCTAAATCGAAAAATATATGTTTTCCCCATATGGTTCCAACTTTAATGGTTATACTGTATATTATTTGGGACGCTGTGCATAATTTATATAGAAAAACTACCTATTACAGAGTTCAAATACCAATATGGAAAATTATTATTTCCCAGACCACCCGATGATGTCTTATATAATAAGGGCGTATTTTTGCCTACACAGTAGCCCTTTAAAATACTATTTCAGATTGAATGGTACTACCAAGAAAAGGAAGCCCTCTCCATTCATAGGATGCAACCACCTGCAGACCGGTTTCGAACTTATTTGTTCTCGTCAGTACAGGGTAGGTGTACATATACCCATCATCAGAGAGGACTTTAACTTAACGCCGTACTATCAACGGTAGTCGACAAAATACAGCGCGCAGCGCCATCTCTTAGTAGTCCCACACAATCTGAACAGACGTTATTTGATTAAATCAAATTTTAAAAAATATGTTTTAAAACTGTAATTGTACATTTTTTATAAGAATAAGGTTCATTATTTCATTTGCTTTCTCCGACGAGCTGCCACTGATTGCCCTGTTTGGTCACTGTGTTTTTCAGTGGAACCAATAAACGTCGCGTAAATAATTGAGCCAATTTTCTCAGTTATGCTCAATTAAATAGATTATATTCATTTTGTCAATTCAGAAGACAAATACACGCGACGAGCACTCCAACCACGCATGAAAAGACCTGAAATAACATCGTACACTGAACTACTACCCTGTTAGAAATGCATCTCGCCAGCATCGGAAGTTGCATCTCCGATTGACCGATAGCAATAAGTTTATGCATCGAGCACGTGGCTTTCACGCGCTGATGCTTGTTTATGCTCCTGAATTGGTAAAATGAATAGAGTATAGTTTATTTATCAAACCCAATTCGACTAAACTGTTGAACACTTTAGATTTTTATTTTTACGACCTTAAATAAGTGACCAAAAGTATCTCTATTTTCTATATTTTCGCCGCGTTTTATAAAACATCGGGTTTCAACCTTTGGCATTCAAACCGTTAAATTATTTTAATTATTTATTTCCCTCGATTTGCATTTTATTGCTTTGTTTTCCCGTTCTGTTACTTTTTACATAAAAATAAAACTTAATTAATTGTGGGTTACGGCCTAAATAAATCTCGGATCCCTAGCGAAAAAATAATAAATCTGTATCAGAGCAAAGATAAAATTGGATAATTATTCATGTAATAATTTAACAGGAATATGAAAACCTTAACGTTCCTGTTTTTGGAATTAATAAAATTTAATTCATAGAAATTTTATAAAACTTCATCGTTGTGTTTATATTAGAACATGCAGATTTGGTCATATAAGTAAAAATTATGATTTGTAACAGTTTTATAAAAGCTCTCGAATTGCAAATTAGTTGTATAAAGGTCTCCAATGATGCATTTTTGTTGTTAGGGTCAAATAGCTGCAAGATTATGATAAGATTCGCGTGCGGTAAGTAACTACTTACCGCACTGATTTGAGTGCGGTAAGTATACCGTTCTCCGTACTACAGTCAGAAATTCTACTTTTCTGACAATTAAAATGACACGGATTCATGCGCAGTACACTGTTCCCGATCAGCTGTCTCTCATTACCAGAAATGGGGCAGGCGCCATTTTAATTGCCCTTGCCGGCGCAATTGGGTAGACATGGATTATTCTGTTATTTTTAACGGTTTATTATTTTGCCGAACCAGGTATGAACAGGTAATGGCCATTTAAACCCACTGGTACTTAAATTAGCAGTTTACATTCTTTATTAAACTTATGGACTGCTAATTCAGCAACTTATTGCACCTCCTATTTGTAAATAGCAGTAGCTGCTTTAACTGGTAATCAAAACGAACAGGTTTGCACATCTCTAATTCTGGGGATATTTTAGGGATTTCGACAGTACCCACTGCTGTTCTGACCGTTGACAATGCTCCAGCTGATCGAAAACGGTTTACTGCGCATGAATACGTGCCATTATAATTGCCGGCGCAAGAGAAAAAATTGCCTAGTCTAATACGGCCTTTAAAGAGGACATAATAAAAACAATAATAAAAGTAAAATTCTCTTTTTGTGATTGATCTACCCATAATTTTCAATATTTATTGAAGCAACAACTTAATGATGAAGTCAAATTTTCCTAAATCGAACAATACATTTTTTCTCATATGATTCCAACTTTAATGGTGACACTCTATGGTCCAGTTTTAAAACGCATAATTTAAAATATCAAAATAGGGAAAATATAGTTAGGAAACTATGAGAAAAATTAATTAAACAGAAATAACTGGCGTTAATAACTTTTCTGTTATGTGTCGACTGTCGGCATATTATTTGTGACTTGCAATGAATGGTAGGAAGTTCCATAATATTTTAATTATAATATTCGATTTCGTTTAACCGGATTGCCAATATTTATTCAACAATTTTGCATATGCATGACGCACGTGTTATTATTTATTGAATTATTGTTCGGTGGCGTTTATTGAATCATCCTCAGTGGCGTAACCAACTTAGCGGCAGCGAACATGCCTTCCTATGAAAATGACACAAGGTGGTTTTTTTTTAATGATCAAACACAAGCACTATAGGAAAAATCCTTTAGGACACTCTGGGAGTGGTGCGTGTGCGCAAAAAGCGATTCACGTTGGTTTTGAATCGTTGGAGGTTATATTAGTTGGGAAAAACGACCTCGGGAAGGTCGTTCCACAAGGATGAAGTCCTCCAGATGAAAGAATTCTTAAATAATGAAGTTCGAGGAGTACTAAGCTTAACCACATATGGATGGGCGGCAGTGGTTCGTCGTGTCTTTCTGCTATTCGCCGCTCTGGGCGGAATTAAGAGGGCAAGGTCAGCCGAGCAACATGAAAATATCTGTAAAAGAGAGTCAAATCCCCAACCTGTCTTCGATGTTCAAGGCTGTCGAGATTCTTCGTCAGCTCATGGTCTCCGATCAGACGAATAGCCCTCCTTTCGATGGAATCCAGTAGCCGAAGAGTATGTTTGGGTGCAGAGCTCCAGACATGAGAGCAGTACTCTAGTGATGGTCGAATCTGGGCTTTGTATAGTGTCAAAAGTTGTTGAGGTGTGTACAACTTTCTGGTTCGGAAGAATACCCCAAGCTTCTGAGAAGTTATCTTGGCGATTGCCACAACGTGGTTATGCCAAGACATGTTTCCTCCCAGATTGACGCCCAGCAAATTAATAGATGAAGCCTGTGGGATAGAGTATCCGACCATGACTATTTCCGGTTCTGTAATGTTAGCCTTTTTAGAAAAAACTGCTGCCTGGGTTTTTTTAGCGTTAAATTCGACTTGGTTACTGTCACACCAAGCGAAAATTTCTTCCAGGTCTTTGTTGAGGCGTGATACTTCATGCTGTCTGCGAAGATGTGCGTCGGCAGCCGATGTTTGCGCATTCAAAGAGAAAGATGAGATAAGTGTGCTATCGTCTGCAAAACTAAATATCGGATTTTTAGTTTTCACTAGAAGGTCGTTAATGTAGAGTAAGAAGAGAGTGGGAGACAATATGGACCCTTGAGGAACACCGGCATTTATGGTGAAGGTGTCTGAAAGAAATCCGTCAATCGCCACTTGCAGAGAGCGGTCCTTAAGAAAGCTAGACAACCATGCACAGAATCGACTGACACGATCAACCAGCGGCCGGATGCGTTGTGTCTCGTCGATCACCAACACACTCTAAGCGATCCGCTCTGTTTTTTCGGTTTACGCGTGTATCTTGCCCGTACATAAATAATCTTTGAATATTGTTTTTATTGACGCGTTTCTTCTGGACGTCAAATTTCTCGCGTGTAATAAAATCTAATAATCTGTAGTATAATCTATATTATTGTATTTTCAAAAGCTAACTATCGGTTCTGTTTCACTATTACTGTGTGTACATAAAGTGTTTCCAGGAGTGTTCCCATGAAAAAGGAAAAAAACTAATTGTGTTTGTGCCTGGATTTCCTCGCTCTTTAGGCATAAGGATAAATACAACCCTATAAAAGTGTCGAAAATGGGACACCCTGTAAAATCTGTTTTCTATCAGTTAATATAAAAATCATTAGAATTGGTTTATTATTATCGTTAATTTGGACGTGCATTTTTATATTTATTTATTTATACATTCTACGAGTAGAAAAACATTAAAAAAAAACATGTAGCTACATATTATTAGGTCCGGAAACCTTTCTCAATAATGACAAAAACAATCCATCTAGAAACCCATCATGGATCATAAAACATATTGAAATAAAAGTTCCGACAGAAAATTTATTATTTCTAAGTACGGCCTTTTAAAACTTTTAATGCGTTCTCCGATTGTCAAGTGGGAAAAATAATGGTGGCAGCGAAATGTTATTTTTCTGCTTCGTCACGTTAACATTCATTTTTTTCTTAATAAATAACTGTAAGGACTTTTTAAATTTCGAACATATCTAGTTGTTCTAGTCCAACATTATTACATAATATAGAATAAAGTGATATTCACTTGGCCCCATATCGCTACTATAATGACATAGGGTCGTATATTCAGATTAGTAGTTTTGAGATAAAGGGACTTGGAAAATATCAAAGTATAATATTTTTAAATACCAATGTATGGAAAAATTATTATTTCCCAGGCCACCCGATGATACCTTATACAATAAGGGCGCATTTGGTCTACACAGTAGCACTTTAAAATATTAATTCAGATTGAATGGTACTACCAAGAAAAGGAAGCCTTTTCCATTGATAGGATGTAACCACCTGCAGACCGGTTTCGAACTTTTTTGTTCTCGTCAGTACAGGGTAGGTGTACATACCTATCATCAGAGAAGACTCTAATACTTCACGCTGTATTATCAACGGTAGTCGAGGTGCTGGTGGTTACATCCTAGCAATGGAAAATGCTTCCTTTTCTTGGTAGTACCATTCAATCTGAATTAGTATTTTAAAGTGCTACTGTGTAGACAAAAATACGCCCTTATTGTATAAGGTATCATCGGGTGGTCTGGGAAATAATTTTTCCATACATTGGTATTTGATATTAATACCACCTGAAAACTTTTTATTTTTATAATATTTTTTGTTTTATTATGCAATATAACTATTTTGATTCTCGATTAATTATCAAGAGTTATATTGTTAACATTACGGTTATCAAAAAAAATATATTTCATGAAGATATTTTGAAAAAATAATGCACATACGACGTTTTATAAATACAATTGAAATTGGCTTGTTATTTACGACTTTGTGCAAAACATGTATTTTTTATAAAAGGAGTATTTTTATTACAAAAAAATTATAGATATTGGATGCTAAAATGAAAAAATAAATAAAAAGAATACTAACGAACCTTAGAGAGCATAAATAATATGAAGGTTATTTTAGCTTTGATTTCAATAATTCCTTCGCAGGGCCTGGAATAAACCTATAATAATAAGCTTTAAGTATTATTTTTACACATACGACTTTGTCAATAATTTATTCAAATTTCAAAGGCCCGCTTTTCTAACATCATTATTTGCATTGACCATTTTTCACTCCAATTGAGTATCAAAGGTTAAATCTTATTACCCTTGTCTAATCTAGATGAAAAAATAAAAATAAAAAGAAGAATGATTTAAAGTATCAAAATGTGACGTATGGGGTATCATTGAATGGTGATCTGAATCGATATAGGCAAAAATATACTGGGCGTTCCATTTAAAAATCCAAAGTAGAGGTAATTTTCGGTTAAACCGGAAGTGACAAAAAGGAGTCTTAACCTTTTTAAAGTTTTTCTAGAGTATTTTCTGCAATTTCTCGAATTTCTGACAGAGTACAACTTTCTTCCTGACTCATTTTTATGAACTTTAATAATATATTTATTTTTAATTATGACGGATGGGAAGAAACTTTGTTGTGTTCAATTGTTTCTATCATGGCATATTTGATACTTGTAACATTTTATTAAATTGTAAAAGTATTGCCAACCCAAAAGGTAAATTTTTAATCAAATGGAAAAATCTACTATATTTTTAAAAGTTATTCAGACTTTAAAGACCCAAATAGAAAAAGTATTATAAAATACACGGTTCATAAGACAATTAGAGCACTTGTACTTTACAAATAGAAAAAGTATTATAAAATACACAGTTCATAAGACAATTGGAGCACTTGTACTTTAGAAAACGACCCGCTTTTCAAAATTAAACGCGTGCTCTAAGATAATGTCTTATGAAACTTGTATCTTAAGATACTATTTAAAGGTACCTATATTCCTTTAGATGAGAGTTGAAAAGAACTTTAATATACTGTTAAACTTGTGTAAATGATGACTTATGTCATTCTGTACCTTCAGGTGACTTTGAAATCTCGGCCCTAAATTTTTTATTCCGAAGATTGCGCAACTTTTAAGTCTGCAAAAAATATTAAATATTGCTTAGCGAGTAATTAAATATCATAATGGAAAACATGAAACTTTCCAAGTTCAAAACCAAATTTGCTCAGAAACATCAGCGAATTTCATTATTCCGACAACATAAAGTTATATAATATTAGTTTATCGATAAAATGCGCGTCATAAACACGAAAATTATGTTAAATGGAAGCTTATAAATAATTATTTATTGTATTAATGTATATTGATAAATTTTTTATTCAAATATTTTCACGAATAAATAATACAGGAATAATTTAAGGAATCGTATTACTAAAAGGGTTTGAAAGTTAATTTAATAACCATGGAAATAAGAATTGTTTTTTGGTCAAGTCCACTGTTCATCCGATGTATTTATAATATATATTCTATTATACAGATATTATACAAATAAAGGATAAATCATATAACAAAAAGTCGAAAACTCAATAATTTTGTTAAAATGTTTTCTTATTTTTAATTTTTTTTTTATGATCAACACAACACTATAGGAAAAATTCTTTAGGGCACTCTGGGAGTGGTGCGTGTGCGCAAAAAGCGATTCACGTTGGTTTTGAATCGTTGGAGGTTATATTCGTTGGGAAAAACGACCTCGGGAAGGTCGTTCCACAAGGATAAAGTCTTCCAGATGAAAGAGTTCTTAAATAATGAAGTTCGAGGAGTACTCGGCTTAACCACATATGGATGGGCGGCAGTGGCTCGTCGTCTATTTCTGATATTCGCCGCTCTGGGTGGAATTAAGAGGGCACGGTCAGCTTTCCATGAAAATATCTGTAAAAGAGAGTCAAATCCCCAACCTGTCTTCGATGTTCTAGGCTGTCGAGGTTCTTCGTCAGCTCATGGTCTCCAATCAGACGAATGGCCCTCCTTTCGATGGAATCCAGTAGCCGAAGAGTATGTTTGGGTGCAGAGCTCCAGACATGAGAGCAGTACTCTAGTGATGGTCGAATCTGGGCTTTGTATAGTGTCAAAAGTTGTTAAGATGTGTACAACTTTCTAGTTCGGAAGAGTACCCCAAGCTTCTGAGAAGCTATCTTGGCGATTGCCACAACGTGGTTATGCCAAGACCTATTTCCTCAAAGATTGACGCCCAGCAAATTAATAGATGAAGCCAGTGGGATTGCGTGTCCGTCCATGACTATATCCGGTTCTGTAATGTTAACCTTTTTAGAGAAAACTGCGGTTGGTTTTTGAAGTTGATATTTTTTACAGGGACTACGCTTAACGACTTCTATCATTCTGTTATAAAAATATTTCTGTACTGTGCCGCCAGAGGACACTTTACTAGAAATCAAAATTGCATTTTTGGAATATCTTTTTTGTTTTGACAGTTATTGGAGAAAGGACATATTATTTCAAAGACACAAGAATACCTTATGATAAAGGTATTCTTTATTGGGGTCGATAAACACACCGTTTGGGGCCAAAACTGGAATTAAAGTTTTTGTTACCAGTAAAATCAGCTTTTCCAATGGAAGAACAAAGTACAGTAAAACCTCTCATAACGGACACCTCTAATAAGTGGACATATCTATTAAGCGAAAATTTTTTCATACTCCGGAACTAGGTATATGATATTCCATGAAAATCAACCTCTCTTGGGCGGACTCTCCTTTCGGCGGACGCGGATAGGTTGTTTTCATACAAAGAGTGCAAAAACCCTCCTTTAAACGCACAAAAACTTTTTAAAAGTATTTGGGAGACGAATAAGTACGATGCAAAAACTCTCTGAAGACAGACCGGCAACCAATCGCGTATGCGTGGCAGAGCGAAAGGACTTCGCCGAATGAAAGTATGTTGACAGCAGTCGTTTATTTGTGAGTTTTAAGGTTAAAATCGTAAACAATGGCACACAAATGTCGCGTTTTGAGTCTGAAAGAGAATATTGATGTTGTGGAAGTTTTTAATTTGATAACAAGTTCATTAACATTGATAGCAATGTGCTATTAGAAGATGATAGTGACCCCATTCCTACCGATTATGTATTCCAAAATGAAACCACATCACTATCTGACGACTCTGATGAAGAAGTTGAATGCAGTAATCAAACAAATGTCACCAATTATCAACAAGCCATTAGTATGGTAAAGGAATTATAAGAGTATGCAAAGAATAGAGGTGACTCTGCAGTAATGGAATTGTTATCAGACTTGGAATTACATTTTCTAGATTGCAAGTATAAAACGCAAACACGTCAAACTACCTTATTAGATTTTTTTAGTAGATACTACATCCTAACTGAAACTAGTGTATTTTTGTTATGTTATGTTTATTTGTATATACATAGTAATAATTTTGCATTTACATATTACCAAATAACAATTTTTCCATGGGCGGACACCTCTATTAGGCGGACATATTTGGACGGTCCCGTAGGTGTCCGCCTAAGAGAGGTTTCACTGTATTAATTTTCGTATTTTTGCTTTACTACCTTTATTTTAACACCCTGTATCATTTTTGGGATTAATTTGCTTCAAATTTTTTACACTGGAATATATAAAAGCGCTCACAATAAAACTGATTTGTCTTTCAAATTGAGTCCTTGATGTATTTTAATTTAAAACACTCTAATCGTCTCAAAGTCCCAATAAGTAGGAAAGTTGGTTAGTATCAACTAAAATCGAGTTCTTTCTCCTTAAGCCGGAAAGAATAGAAAGTTATGTCCCATCTTAATGCATACTTAAGACCCGTTTCCACACGAAAATTGCGAATTGCTCGCATCCTGGATCCTAAACTTCCTCGTTTCATATAAATAGTGCTTAACCTCCATTCTTGCCCTAGTTTTTTTCTAATATTGCCAAATAATCTCATAAGACAAGAAAGTTTTGTTTGTTACAACTTCCTCCTCACTACTTTAAAACTTTCACAAGCTTGTTTACTTAAAAATAATGCAAGAAGTTTTTATTTCAACCGATATGGTTGAAAAGAGAAGAATACAGGCTATTCGAAAGAAATATCAGTGAACTTAGTGCTGTAAAGATAGCAAATTTTATTGAAGCTGTGATTAGCTGCAGTTAGGGTGGTAAGTTATTCACTACAATACACAAAACGTGAACGAGTTGATTTAATGTTTTTGAAGTGTATATTCCAGTGAACGGTATAATGCAAATCAAATCAAATTGATTTTTTTATGATTCCAAAAAAATTTAACGCGAACAAACCTTTTAAGGCGATTATTACATTATAATAGCTCGTTTCCATAATTCAAATGCCCCGGCTCAATTCTATCATCATCATCATCATCGTTATAAGTTCTAAAACTTTAAAAGGAAATCTTGATAGAGCACTTAAGCCCTTAAGAGATCGCTCTTACGAATCTAAAATAAGTATCTCTCATGCAGATGAATTTTTAACGATCCCTGCTCGTGCCGCTCGATTTTTAAACCGAGAACTTGTGTTCAGACCGTAAAGCTAACGTTTATGCTTCAGTCGGTTATTTCGGAGTTTACATAAACTTTGGGTGCTGTTAAGATAACAAATATCGTTGTTGTAAAGCAGGGGGTATAAATTTTGAGTTCTAAGGTAAATAGTATGTAGCAAATCCAAGCAACGTGACGTCGTCTCTGGGTCTAACTATATATTCTTCGCATTCTACTGTAGATTTCCAGGGAAAAACATCTCCCAACATTTCCGCTCATGACCGCAATCATGTCCCGTCAAATCCTGACAGGAGGTGACGTCAAAAAAGACGAAATTCCTATTGTAGTTCTCAAGAGATGCGCCAATGAGCCCACACAAGTATTTTGTAGACATTCAACTTATCCCACGAGAAGGGAATATTTCCATCCCGCTGGAAGACGGCGTGAGTCCAGCCAACTATCGAAGAATCGCACTGCTTTCAGTTATATCAAAACTGATGAAGAAAGCTGTTAACCATCAACTTTTAAAGTACCTGGACCATTAATTGATTGATTTTCTACCTCTTATGCCACAAATTTGGTGGGTACTTTTTTTAGTTTAGAACTTATTTGCAATGAAAGGAAGTTCCTAATTTTGATCCATGTCCATATAAACACGTATAAAAATCTACGAATCTCACTAGCTACGCGGTATTGGTAAGGGGGAAGCAATATCTTTTAAAACATGGCCGAGTCATGGGCGTGCTATTATTATTTTAATAATGTAATAATATATATTTTTTATGGCATGAATATATTTGTATCACCAGTGCAATATATTAGGCCTTTCCATTAATATAGTAGCAACTTTTTTAAGGTTGGAACCACCTTTAGTTCCAAATAAAACTTTTGTATTGTTCTCCTAACAATGCCAAAGTCGAAGCCTTCGATTTTTCCGACAGCAGAGAGACGGGCCCTTTTTTTGACAGAAGATGACAACATGACAATAATCCGGGATATTTTCTTTCCTTTCAGTATCTTCTTTGTGAATGTTTCTTACTGCATCCACGCTTACTTCCGTATACATTGAGACCCTTTCTAGCTTTCGCTTACGTGGCAATTTAAATGTATTAATTTGTGATTCCTCTTCACACATCCTGTACACATTTTCAATCACTTCACGGGTTTGACTATGAAGTGTTTTACCAGGGTATATTCATTCATTATCACAGTTTTAAAACAAACCCTGTCACTACGCAACTGGATGAAGCATATTGAACATCGCCGAATAACCACGCCGGCACAATAGGCGTGTCACCAAACGCGTGTTGCATCCTCTGTCTAGGATATAACCTATCAAATTAGCTCTAGCCACCGGTTACCCATGGTTACCGTTGATATTGCACCATGTTGCCCTATTTTTAGATTAGAAGTATCTACTTTAATAAAGAAATATTCTATTTTGCATTTAAATATTAAAATAAATAGTATGAAAAGGAAGTTTTAAGAACATTGAAACCATAATAGCATATTAGTTTCTTATATACTTATGACAATTTACTTTAAATGGGTAAATTTAATTTTAGGGTTTACTTGGTAACATGTTATTAAATTAAAATTTAATATATGTGACAACATTGTTAACCCAAGAAATTTTCTTGCCCGCATTCCTTTTGTAGCTACAGATAAAGTTGTCGACCTGTATAATACCTATCATACTAAAAGTTTCTTATTTCATGAATAGAACTGTAACCTTATCACGTATCTCATAAACAAGTAAATATTTTCTTTCCTTTTACTTTTTGCAGAAAGCAAAATTAGAGAAAAACAGTCTTTTAAGCTCATTACGACCAAAAAGGGCACATTTTATTAATCACAGTAAAAGGGAAAAGAGCAAAGACGAAAGAAGCTTTTTATTTTGGGAAGTTAAAGTTACTTATTTTTTGACATTAAAAAAGAGATTTCGGTAATTCTATCACATTAATAAAATAAACTACGCGAAGTTATATCTGTTGGAAGTTGTTTAATTACTACACCACTTAAAAATTACAACTTCGTTTACTGTTTAATTATAAAACTAATTAAAGGTTTTAATCAAGTTTTATGAAGGTAATAAGTATTATTATAATAACAGTAGTAAGTATTATTACCGACGTCTTCTTTTAATATAATTTATTTTCAATTTTGGTATGTTCGGGTTTGTTTGTAGCATATAAAGTCACATATTTTCGATAGAAAAGTTATTCCATCGATCAACCAGTGGCGCCCCTTTCTTTTAATTCGATATAATTCGAAAATATAAAACCTTTTTTAAAAGTCTTAAGAAAGTGTTGGCTTAAGAGTCAAATTTTATTTGTATTAGTAAAATAAATTACTTATACTACGCTCAGTAGAAATTTGATACCAATATTTCTTTGAAATAAAAAAAAAACAGTAGTAGTACGTAATAACAATAACAATTAAAGCCAGAAATAGCAATAATAATTTAAAAATCTTCAGTTTCCTCGAAACAAAAGTCAATTACAGGAACGTACAGGGTGATCCATTTTCGATACTTTTATAGGGCATCTCCGTAATTGTTAGTGCTGTCAAAAAAGTAATGTAGGTATCATGTGCTCTTTTTGGGTCAAACTTAAAATGGTAAAATCAAAATTTGAAAATTTTCGCTCGCTTAAGAGATACGGGGGAAAAACCGCATTTTTTTTAAATGAAGTATATTTTAATCTAAAAAGATACTATTTTAAATTCTCCTTTCAAATCTATAACACACCATGGATGATATTGGTTTCCTAGGCGATTTATTTAAACTTTATTATTTTAAACCACAGTAGACCATCATGAAACAAAAGCTAATATCCTAGAAACAACTATGTTGACTATTGACGTTTAACGTCAATTTTCTTTGGACATATTCATTTGCGAAAATGACCTATCAATATTTTGAAAAAATTGATATGATATCAGTATATATCGAAAGTGGAAAAACGAAGAAATGGCGCAAGATGTATATTTTGTTCGCTATCCGGAAAGACGGTAACCATTTAAGAACATTTGCGATGATTCCCATTATTTTTTCCCTTAATCTGAAGCTTTTATTTCGTTTCAAAGTAATAAAGTTTAAATAAATCGGGTTTGTTCGGGTTTCGGGCTTTTTAGATTAAAATATACAGGGTGTCCCATTTTTAAAAAAAATGAGGTTAGGTCCGATAACTTTTTTACCTGACCCCGCATACTTATTCTGAAAACGGCAGATTATTCAACAATCAATATAAAGAAACTTCTGTATAAAACATTTTTCTGTATCTCTTTTAACTAAGAAAATATAGGGTAATTTTGACCCGTAACTCTTAAGCGAGCGAAAATTTTCAAACTTTGATTTTACCATTTTAAGTTTAACCCAAAAAGAGCACATGGCACCTACATTACTTTTTTGATAACACTAACAATTACTGAAATACTCTATAAAAGTGTCGAAAATGGGATACCCAGTACTAGATGTATTTTAATGAAGATTGTCAATTTAAGGAACAAAACGTCGGAAAACCAGTAAACGTTGTATACCACTGAACGTAGATTTCGGTCCTATTTCATAATTTAAACAAAAAAATCCAAGCCCGTATTTAATAAAAGTAAGTTGATGATGGTGACCTAAGGACGAAACGTCGCATGGAAGCTCTGATGATATCATCTGGTGTAGAATAAAAAGTAGCAATGAGAAAGTGACATTTATTTTTGGACATCTCTTCGAACAAAGTCAGGAAAATATAAAAACCGAAAGACAGAATCTTAGATTTTTCCAAATATCTTGAAAACCCCTGTATTAATTTTTTATTTTTTATGTATGTATGTATGTAGGAGTATGAAATGGTGGGTTTGGATTCTGCGCATTTACTCGATCGAATGTTTGCCTACTTTTTTTGACTTGTTTGTTTTTACCGATTCATTTTGTTCCCTTTAGTTTTTGCATGTTTTGGTTAAAATTGCTTTCCATTATTCTTTCTTTAAATATCCATTACAAACGAAAAGCAGAAACGAGCAAGAATAAGACTACTTGTCGGTTAAGATGAGGATCCCAAACAATCCCAAATTAGCAATCAGAGCCATCTTTATTGCATCAATTTAATTAAAAAATATGCCGCTTTCTGGCAGGTTAGAAAGAGATGAGAGTCATCAGCTGATCAATATTTATTTTCGTGTTTATTTTAGCAGTTAATAATAAAGTTTTTTTAGTTAATTTATTGATATTTAGATTGTCTGGCATGTCGATTGGGGGTATCAGCAAGTTTCAGGAAGATCTGTGACAAAAATTTGAAAATTGTTCATATTTGAACTTGTTATTATTATTCTTATAACATTATATTTTTTAACGTAATTTTTTCATACCGTTTTCTAATCCTTTACTTTCCGAATCCAGTTTTAGATTAGAAAAAAATTAAGTATATTTGGCTAAACGTTCGCATAAAATACTGCCTGCTTGGCAACCTGTGATTAAACGCAGCTCTTAAATTAAGATGTCAATTCTTAGATTTGACAGTTGAATGTTTGGCATTTGTATCCGTTCACGCAGACGAAAGCAGCAACCAGAAACGCGTCTACAATCGAAGATGCGCAAAAAGAAAATTTCCAACCGGTTGGAAAGTGCGCTCTATGAACGACCCTATTGTTGGTTATTATTATATAATATTATATTATTATTATTACCAGACCAATTGGGTTACAAGTACGTCCATCATCTTCAGCACAATTAGAAACTTTTAGCAATAATTATTTTTGTTTGTAATTTTTTTTTAAGTTATTCAAACGGATTACAATCAACTGTATTTCAGATTTTTTTGTACTTTTCTTTCAATATCCTGTTTTTTATTTAAACATTCCTGCTTCTTAAATGTATCCATAAAGTTGGGAATTTAAAACTTGTAACGGCAAAATAAGCAACAATTTATCCGAGGAAGTACTTTCTTAAGATTAATTTTAAATAGCTCTTAACTCGCCCTCGATTCTAATTTAAAGGGTTAAAAATTTGATAGGACGTCGTTTCCCAAACGGCGCCAGTCCCTATTAAGGAGGTTATTAACTAAAAATTCCTTTTAGCATAAAAAAGATTTCTGGAAACAACAAACCCAAACTTTACTTTATTAATTTATTGGCCATTCTTCTGTCTGCGCTAAACCCTATTACATAATAATAACAAACAATTTCCTTTGGTTCATTCCCATCTGCAGCCCAGTGGCGGAACCATAAAATTTTTTTAAAAATTTATTCCGAAATTTTTATTCCCTTAATTGTTAAATATTTACTATTACTTTGTTAGTTAAAATTAGTTCTTACTTTTAAATCGCATTCTACGTATGGTTTCTAGAAAGGTCTGCTCACGCCGAAATATTTCCGAAAAGGTCTCCATATGTGATTTTCTTCAATCCTTTCAAATGGATACCAAATGATAGCTTTGTTTCCTGGGGGGAGAGGGGTGTACCTCCATGACCTCTTTCACCTTATATGTTTGTAATGTTATATATTCTGTTATAGAAAATCTAGGTCAGATAATAATTAATTATGCAGAGGATACTAATCTGTTAATAGGAAACAAAAGCTTTTGTCACTTGTTAACTAACACCAATCAGTTTTTTGAGACAGTAAGCAAATGGTTAGAAAACACAAAGTTCTTGGGTCTATATATGAATGAACATTTGGACTGGTCCTTTCATATAAGCCAATTAATAAAAATAGTAAATTCAGTCTGCTATGGTATAAGAGTGGTTGGTAAGTGTATGAATGAAAAATGTTTGAAAATATTGCTAATTTTAAATCCACATTAAAGTATGGAATCATTTTTTGGGGTAGAAGTGCAAGGGTTCAAGAATGTTTTGTTGCTCAAAATGGGTGATTAGGATAGTTACAAAAATGGACTTTAACCAAACGTGTAGAAATGTTTTTAGACAGTTAGGAATTATGACAGTGTATGCTTTGTATATTTTTGAATGTCTTATGTTTTTGCATAAGAATAAAAACCTATTTCAACAATTAAGTTCTGAAAATTATAACACAAGATACGAAGTTTTATCTTACCCTAGGCTCCGACTGCACCTGAGTCGAAAGAACCCAGAGATATGTGCATAAAATTATTTAATAAACTACCGGTTCAACTTAGACGAATTGAAAGTATGACTATTTTTAAAAAAGAAATTAAAAAATTGCTTGGATGACTACATAAATATGTAAACAACAAAATAACTGTAAATCAGTAATATTTATTTAAGTTAAGTATTTCCTTTTTATGAAGCTCTTTTTTTTTTTTTTTAACACAAGCACTATAGGAAAAATCCTTTAGAGCACTCTGGGAGTGGTGTGTGTGCGCAAAAAGCGATTCACGTTGGTTTTGAATCGTTGGAGGTTATACTCGTTGGGAAAAACGACCTCGGGAAGGTCGTTCCGCAAGGATGAAGTCCTATGGGCTGATTGACGTATTTCAATTGTTATTCTTATGTATGTAACAATATGAAATGAATATTATTATTATCATTTTTACGGTTCCCAGAAGCTTTACGGGGTCTGGGTATGGCAGTCTTCATTTTGCGGTTCCTATTTGGAGGCAAATTCCCGTTTCTGGGGGGTACTATCCCCCAGTACCCTCCCCTTTTCTACGGCGGTGATAGATATTTTTAAAACAAACATGTTGGTGAGTCTTAAACAATATGTTTCTTAAAATAAAATCATATTAGGTTTTATTTGGACTAAAATACCGAATATTTAAATAAAAAATGTTATCCCCGAACAAATTTGGACAAACTCTTCTAAAATGCCAATATTTTTCTCAAGAGGACTCTTGATGTATATTAGTTCCGCTCCTGCTGCGGCCATTAGCTTGGAAAATAAAAGCTGTTTTATTATCGAATCTAATATAATAAAGCATCGTTCTTTGTATATTGTAGCAATATTTTAAACAGGGATATGTTAACTTAAGCTATGTCCCTTTTCTGAAAAAACTCATATGATATAATATGGTTTTACGGTCATCAATTCATCATGTCTAAATTGCGTAGCTATTGTATGTCCAGCGGTTTCTAAATATGGAAAGGAATGCGAGCAAAAAATTAGGATATGCGAGCTGCGTTAGTTGTATAGTAAAAATCGTTAACAGAAAAGAATGAATTTCCAATTAGAACAACTAAACTTACCAGTAAGGTAAAACATCCAATGATTGACAAGTTTTAGAAACATTTCTTACCAAATTGATCATCCTGGAAAAGTTTATTATTTTATAAAGTTAAAAAAAAAGTTTAAAATTTTTTATAAAGTTAAAAAAAAAGTTTAAAAATTTTTATAAAGTCGAAAAAAAGATTACCCAAAATTTGACACCCCCAATAATTGACACAATTTATTGCTTTTTTTACAAATTTATTCGTAATTTACAAAATATATAGAACCAAAGAAAGAGGGTGAATATTGGTATCGTAGTATATGATTTAAAACACCATCTTAGGAATCAAATAGGTAGTACTGAATGAACAAAGCTCCAAAACCAGCCTTAACACTCATACCGCCATATTGTTAAAAAATGTGAACATGACCGAGGTCGCCAGATTGCAGTTCCAAAGGTTTGGTGCATTTAATTTTTAGGTCAAATATAAAGATTTCTTAAATTATGACAAGTTATAAAACATGTCAATTATTGGTTGAACGTCGATAATTGGGTGTTTTACCTTAATATAATAAGTTTTAATATAATTTTAATGTTACCTAGTATTGTGGAAAGTATTGCAGACGACTCACGTATCTTGACTAATGATATGGCTTTGTTTACCAATTTTCACTGTTGCACGCGGCTTTTTTATGGCAATGACAAAATGCGATATTCTTCGGTTATTAATACTCAACGGTTTTTTTTTTTCAAATACAAGCACTATAGGAAAAGTCCTTTATGGCACTCTGGGAGTGGTGTGTGTGCGCAAAAAGCGATTCACGTTGGTTTTGAATCGTTGGAGGTTATATTCGTTGGGAAAAACGACCTCGGGAAGGTCGTTCCACAAGGATGTAGTCCTCCAGATGAAAGAATTCTTAAATAATGAAGTTCGAGGAGTACTAAGCTTAACCACATATGGATGGGCGGCAGTGGTTCGTCGTATATTTCTGCTATTCGTCGCTCTGGGCGGAATTAAGAGGTCAAGGTCAGCCGAGCACCTTCCATGAAAATATCTGTAAAAGAGAGTCAAATCCCAACCTGTCTTCGATGTTCTAGGCTGTCGAGGTTCTTCGTCAGCTCGTGGTCTCCGATCAGACGAATAGCTCTCCTTTCGATGGAATCCAGTAGCCGAAGAGTATGTTTGGGTGCAGAGCTCCAGACATGAGAGCAGTATTCTAGTGATGGTCGAATCTGGGCTTTGTATAGTGTCAAAAGTTGTTGAGGTGTGCTTCTGAGAAGCTATCTTGGCGATTGCCACAACGTGGTTATGCCAAGACATATTTCCTCCCATATTGACGCCCAGCAAATTAATAGATGAACCCAGTGGGATTGCGTGTCCGGCCATGACTATTTCCGGTTCTGTAATGTTAACCTTTTTAGAGAAAACTCGACTTGGTTACTGTCACCCCAAGCCAAAATTTCTTCCAGGTCTTTGTTGGGGCGTGATACTTCATGCTGGCTGCGAAGATGTGCGTCGGCAGCCGATGTTTGCGCATTCAAAGAGAAAGATGAGTAAAGTGTGCTATCGTCAGCAAAACTACAGTCGGATTTTTTAGTTTTCGCTAGAAGGTCGTTAATGTAGAGTAAGAAGCGAGTGGGAGACTATATGGACAATATGGTTATTTGTTTGTAATTTGTTTTCCTCTCAGGAAATGCAGGATTAAATATAATAACACCCTGTGTATGAGCCCTACAAATTCTAAGGTTATTCAATTTTCAAAGCCATACCACTAAAAATACCTATATCTAATTTTACGCCTACTCTTATTAATCATAAATATTTGACCTTATAATCAACCTCAATTCACACCTCTTTTCGTTCCATTAAACATCTATAACCGTATTCAGTTTCATTAACAATATCAAACGCCCGATTCCCAAAAATCCCCTTATCACGTCTCCTTTGATCATCTCCAACATCCCCAAATATCCCTTTTATCATTCTAAATATATAAGAACCTTCGAATCCCACAATGCTTAGTATACACACGTCGAGCCTTAAGATATTCCCCAATAGATCTCTTTGTTTGACTGGTTATCGTTAAAGAAAGTTTCGGGTCGCACACAAAGGCGGCAGAACCGACAAAGTAAACTTGTACAATAAAAAATATTGTGTCTGCTCTTTATCACATCTCCCCTTATTGATGTTCGGTCGGTCGTCTTGATGGTTTGTAGGGTCAGGTCATGGGTCAGGAGTTGGCGATATTTGTATGCTAGTTGAAAGTATAGCCACCGCCACACAACGACTACGAAAATAATACTTTACCGAACACTGAAAAATATTCATACACCGGAACTTTCTGACCGGTCAAACCCAGGAAACACAAATCTTTTAAGGCACTCCGGGATTGGCGCGTGTGCGCATAAAGCGATTCACGTTGGGTTTGAATCGTTAGAGGTTATACTCGTTGGTAAACATGACCTCGTGAAGGTCGTTCCAAATGAAAAAATTCTTAAATAAAGAAGCTCGATCAGTACTAAGCTTAACCACATATGGATGGGCGGCAGTGGTTCGTCGTATATTTCTGCTATTCATCGCTCTGGGCGGAATTAGGAGAGCAAGGTCAGCCAAGCATTTTCCATGGAAATATCTGTAAAAGAGAATCATATCACCAACCTGTCTTCGATGTACCAGGCTGTCGACGCTCTTTGTCAGCTTGTGGTCTCCTATCAGAATGGCTCTCCTTTCGATGGAATCCAGTAGCCGAAGAGTATGTTTGGGTGTAGAGCTCCAGACATGAGAGCAGTACTCTATAGCGATGGTCGAATCTGAGCTTTGTATAGTGTCAAAAGTTGTTGAAGTATGTACAACTTTTTGGACCGGAAGAGTACATCAAGTTTCTGAGAAGCTATCGTGGCGATTCCCACAATGTGGTTATGCCAAGACATATTTCCTCCCAGGTAAATAACTGTACATAATATTATTAAAAATAACTGCAAAATATAATTCCTAACCGACGGCTTCACTTGACACTACACTAAAACTCCCACAACGCGGTGTTGCCGGAATGCCCTACACATGGCTCCTTATGCAGGTGGCGGTGGTATAGTCTATGAATTTCAATCTGTAAACATCTCTGAGCGTCAAATAGAAATTTTCTTTTACGCTGCCGCTAACTGTCAATTTAATTTCTCCTTCGACCACCTACGATAATGAGATAAAAAGCACGGCTAACTTGGCTAGAAAGTAGTGATGAGATTAGCGGTTGTGATTCGATAACGTTACTGATAGGAACGTTATAGAAGAATAACGTTCCAAAATAACGTTATTTTGAAAGGAGGTTATTATAATGGCCAAAAATGGATAGGAAACAAAAAATACCATAAGTGATTCAAGTTTAATATATGGGCATAAAATTAAAATACAAACAACTTTTTCAAATAATTTTTTTTTAATTCGATCAATAAATGCAATTTTTCAACATTTTGTGGAGAAAATCTGAAATTTGACAGTTAACAATATGGCTCTGGTCTTTACTTATGGTAAATTTAAATTTTACCTAATCAAAAAATAAATATTTTCTCCATATAGTTCCAACTTTAATGGTGACACTGTATAGCATAACGCGCTGTATAAAGGAACTTAACATAACAACGGACCAACCTTTTTCTTCATCTTGGAAAATCCAAATAATGGAAGAATGTTTGAACGAGAAGGTCAAATTTAGAACAGAATGTTAAGGTAACATGGATGTAAGGAAAATCAAACAGAAATAAAATAAGGTATATTTTAAACGACGAAAAAAATTCATATGTAGGGTTTTAGGTATTTGTTCGTTATTATTATTACGTCTAAAAATAAATATATATTTATGAAAATTTTCTCGCAAAAATATTCCCTTTTTGAAGGTAAATATACTACCAACGAACAAAAAGGTAAATATTCAAAGAATGCCGGGAAAACGAGCCCTAATAAAATTATATCCCTTCAAAAGGTAAAATAAATTAAATACCTAAACTTTAATCAACACGTTAAGGGAAAACCTTATCCAATTCCTTAAGAAATGCTTTTCATTATCAAAATTGGCCAACAGGGGCCCTTAAGACACAACATTATTTTAAATTTAAATTTTTCTCGTGCTCTTTGCGAAATGTGGAACGAAAACCTTTAGTAATTTGGCATGATATTTTGTTAATAAAGATATACGGGGTGTAACAAATTCGTACTTCACAATTGGGGTTTCGGAAACGATAAGAGATACGAAGTCGGTTAAATTGGGGCAAAGTGGCAATTATACACAGGGCCAACACTCCATTCATAAATCTGTTGGAAAGTGAGTTTGTGATTGTTTGAAATGATATTGAAAATCAGTAATGGGTGGAAGAGTGACAAAACATGTCGGTCTCGCTAATGGCAACAATGTTGAAGTCTGGTTAAATCAAAGATCTTACAAGGTTAAATCCAATAACGTTTAAAAGGTTATGGAGCGGTCTTTATCGTGTCGGAGCGGAGCTAGTCTGCGCAAAAAGCCCAACAAGGGCGTATAATTTACTTTGAGATTCTTTACGTTTAACTATATTATCTATTCAAAAAGTGTAGTTTCGAATATTGGATATTTATAAAAAAGATAGAAATATTGATCCAGTTTTTATATACATCCAAGGATGGATTTAACTATTTATGCTTAGCATCAATATTTTTGGTGTATTCATTACTGGATGATACTCTCCAGATATAAAAGTGTATATTTCTAGCCAGATTGTCATATTTATCACTAAGATATCTTGCAAAATCCCAATTAAAAATTTGTAAATTTGACAATTACAGCTGGTTTAAGGTTAATCCGCAATTGCTCTTAAAATAAGTTTATTTCTAATAATTTTACTATAAACTGTGAAAAGGATGATTCTTTAAAATAATATTATTATACTTAAAGGTATCAAATAAATCGTGAAATAATCCAACTGCACTCTGGTCATCTATCTTTAGTTTATTACCTGCTCACATGCATTGGGTGTGGCCAATTAGCAAGGAGGGAGAAACGGAATGGGTGATGCAAACTCAAAATCAAATTTCTAAATATATTTACTAACCTGTGAAATTTTAATTTAACACCATTGCATCTTCTAGTGAAGTATTTTATGGCCGCACAAGACTCAACCATCTTGTAAATGCAAGATTTATATTAAGAAATAAACCAACTTGACTGCTTTTTGCCCGGACTAGCACCACGGACCGGTCCATAACCTTTTAAACGTCAATGGTTAGTCAGAAATCATATCAATACAATCATATTAAAACATAACCATACTTACCGAAGAAAAGATAAATCCTTGCTTAAATGATCCACTCTTTTACAAACTATACATGAATGCACCATCATTGTTTATAATAAAGACGATTTTTCACCAATACTCACAAAAAAAAAATAAAAACAACCAAGTATATAAACACTCCCTTAAAAGCGATTAGCAGCGAGTAGCAACAGTGTATTCTTCTTCCATTGATAAAGTTTGATCGTTTGCCATCGAGCGTAGTATCTTTTAACTTGATGTTGTCAGAGTGCAGTCGGTTTATTTCAAACTTTTATGTATAATAATAATATTTTTTTCTAAATCTCTCAAGGCCTATTCACAATTTATATTAAAATTATTGGGAAATAAATTTATTTTAAAAGCAATTGCGGATTAACCTTAAACCAGTTGCAATTGTCAAATTAACAAATTTTTAATTGGGATTTTGCAGATACCTTAGCGATAAATAGGACAATCTGGCTATGCTGCAAGCATAACAGCAAGGTGGGGAGTGCACGTTTACAGTCCTTACGTCGACTTCAAATTAATGTAAACAATTCTATCTGGAGTTTGTAAGATCTTTGCAATTATAAGACCAAAACTAGCCGCAAAACAATCAAAAATATAGGGTGCTTTTAAAATACAGTGAAACCTCTTCTAACGGACACCTCTAATAAACGGTCATCTCTATTAAGCGGTCCGGAACTACGTATATGAAATTCCATGGAAATCAACCTCTTTTGGGCGGACGCGGACAGGCTGTTTTCATACAAAGAGTACGAAAACTCTCTTTTAAATGGACAAAATTTTTTTTTAAGTATTTGGGAGACGAATAAGTACTGTACAAAAACTCTCTGAAGACAGACCGGCAACCAATCGCGTATGCGTGGCAGAGCGAAAGGACTTCGCCGAATGAAAGTATGTGTGATTCCCTGACGCCGTTTATTTGTGAGTTGTAAGGTTAAAATCGTAAACAATGGCACAAAAATGTCACGTTTTGAGTCTGAAAGAGAATATTGATGTTGTGGAAGTTTGTAATTTGATAACAATGATTTGGGCGAGTTCATTAACATTGATAGCAATGTGCTATTAGAAGATGATAGTGACCCCATTCCTACCGATTATGTAGTCCAAACTGAAACCATCTATCTGACAATCAAACAAACAAATGTCACCAATTATCAACAAGCCATTAGTATGGTAAAGAGTATGCAAAGAATAGAGGTGACCCTACAGCAATGGAATTGTTATCAGACTTGGAATTACATTTTCTAGATTGCAACTATAAAACGCAAACACGTCAAACTACGTTATTAGATTTCTTTAGTACTACATCCTAACTAAAACTACTGTATTTTTGTTATGTTATGTTTATTTGTACATACATATATATAGTAATAATTTTGCATTTACATATTACCTAATAACAAATTACCCAAGGGCGGAGACCTCTATTAGGCAGACACATTTAGACGGTCCCGTAGGTATCCGCCTAAGGGAGGTTTCACTGCATTTGGAAAAATCTAAAATTTAGCGTTTTTTATTTTTTTCTGACTTTCGGTCTGACATTCGATCTTTAATGAGACTTTAGTCTTTAGGCCACCATCAACTTACTTTTTGAAATACAGGCCTGAAAAAAAGAAATTTTAAATCAACGTTCTTTCAAAAACATGAAACACCCAAACTCATATTTCCTATAAAGGCAATTCTACAAAAACGACCCGTCATCACTTTAACAGGGCTTAAAACAATTGAAAAAAATCTTAAAACATTTAAAGGACTGTGGACTTGCAAGCCCTTTTTCAATCTCAAATTACCAAGCACTTCTATAAAGTAATTCAATGCGAACAAAACCCCAATTATATATTTTAGCCTCTACAGCTATATTCCATATTTAGAAATGTATTATGTTATTTTTTTATCACATCCAGTATTGAGAACTCATAAACACGTCATTAATAAGTACATAATGTCAAATAAACGGAAAACAATAAAAGAAAAAGTGAACAGTAACAAATTGTTGTTTATCTGATAGATTTCAGGAAAGTAATTAAAAAGGAAACAGGGCCACGGCTCTTAAGAAAGACACAATTTAATCTTCGGGCTAATTCAAGATATTTCTCTTGCCCCGTGTTTCAGGATGGAGTTAATTTGCACACTAACAAGGCATTTTTTGAGACCGCGTCTCTTCGCAACGTGCCACAAGGCATCACTATCGGCCCAATCGGTTTCCTGTTTAATGTAAGGGGGCGGAGCTTCCGATATCATAGAGAGAGTGTGGTGGGGGTGATCCCAAGGAATACTATTACTACTAGATATTATGAGATTTTTTAAATTGTGTTGCTCGTCCTTTTTATGTTCGCCCTACACAGATACTTATAATAAAGCAAGGAAACTATAGGGATAAAAACGATCAAGACAGATAATTACCCAATTAGCAATTTTAGTCTCCTCCGCAACGTAGTCGCCACTCAAAGTTCTTTATTAGCGGCGATTAAAATTGATAGTTGGGTATCCAGTTAGTTTTCAATCATGGCTAAGTAGATATTATTATTGTATGTCCAGTTGTATTTGAACGCTTACACAACTAACGGCAGCGTAGCATAATTTGTTTTCCGATGTTCAGAAACCGCTGGGCATACAATAGTCTCCCTCGCAGACAGATACTTTTCATCCAAAGGTGTCCGGGGTGTGTAGAAATCCTCCGTCAGTTTTCTGATTACTTCCACACTCGTCGTAAGTCCCCTGCTATATTGCATGTACGTATTTTGTTTTTCAGTTCGTAAACTACGTAATAATGTCAGCTTGGCGTGTATCTCTTTTTTTTTATCGACACACGTGTTTTTTGTTCGATTTTGCTTTTATTAGAAATTCGAATAGCGCGAACGATATTTTCAACTTAATATGAAAAATGATCTTTCATTTATATAAAATAAACAAAAAAAATCTGTAAGAATGCCTTCTGCCTGTTTCTCAATTTATTCAAGTACGATTCACACGTATTGTTTTTATTATTATCAAACACTAACACTACAGGAAAAATTCTTTAATGCATTCTGGGAGTCGCGCGTGCGTGAATAAAGCGATTCACGTTGGTTTTGAATCGTTGAAGGTTATATTCGTTGAGAACATTGACGAAACAACATGGACCCGGTATTTCTATCTGCTTTGTACACTTCAATGTGATCTCTGATCGGTTTGATATGCTTTGGTTCGTAAAAACAAACAATCGACGCACGTGATTCAAAAGTATATACTTTTATCCAGTTTACGACAGACTTGACACACATATGGCGTTAAGATTTGCTATTTTCTCCACAAACAATGCTTAAATTTAACACCAAGGAATTTATAAAAAGTACGTTTCGAACGCTCGAAGACGACATAATGTCTTTGTCTAATTAACAGAAATTATCTCAAAAATACAATAGACCACAACCGCAGTATAGTCAGAGAGACCGGGACAATAGGGGGGCCGTGAAGTGGAATATCAGTAATTTGGTTTTTCGTGGAGTTTAGGTCCCCCTCTACAACTTTTTTTTTTTTATTTTTTTTTTTTTTTATTTTTTTTTTATGGTCAAACACAAGCCTTTATGGCATTCTGGGAGTGGTGCGTGTACGCAAAAAGCAATTCACGTTGACTTTGAATCGTTGGAGGTTACATTCGTTGGGAAAAACGACCTCGGGAAGGTCGTTCCACAAGGATGAAGTCCTCCCGATGAAAGAATTCTTAAATAATGAAGTTCGACGAGTACTAAGCTTAACCACATATGGATGGGCGGCAGTGGTTCGTCGTGTATTTCTGCTATTTGTCGCTCTAGGCGGAATTAAGAGGGCAAGGTCAGCCGAGCACCTTCCATGAAAATATCTGTAAAAGAGAGTCAAATCCCCAACCTGTCTTCGATGTTCTAGGCTGTCGAGGTTCTTCGTCAGCTCGTGGTCTCCGATCAGACGAATAGCCCTCCTTTCGATGGAATCCAGTAGCCGAAGAGTATGTTTGGGTGCAGAGCTCCAGACATGAAAGCAGTATTCTAGTGATGGTCGAATCTGGGCTTTGTATAGTGTGAAATGTTGTTGAGGTGTGTACAACTTTCTGGTTCGGAAGAGTACCCCAAGCTTCTGAGAAGCTATCTTGGCGATTGCCACAACGTGGTTATGCCAAGACATGTTTCCTCCCAGATTGACGCCCAGCAAATTAATAGATGAAGCCAGTGGGATTGCGTGCCCGTCGATGACTGTATCCGGTTCTGTAATGTTAACCTTTTTAGAGAAAACTGCTGCCTGGGTCTTTTTAGCGTTAAATTCGACTTGGTTAGTGTCACCCCAAGCCAAAATTTCTTCCAGGTCTTTGTTGAGGCGTGATACTTCATGCTGTCTGCGAATATGTGCGTCGGTAGCCGATATTTGCGTATTCAAAGAGAAAGATGAGATAAGTGTGCTATCGTCAGCAAAACTAAATATCGGATTTTCAGTTTCCACTAGAAGGTTGTTGTTAATGTAGAGTAAGAAGAGAGTGGGAGACAATACGGACCCTTGAGGAACACCGGCATTAATGGTGAAGGTGTATGAGAGAAATTCGTCAATCGCCACTTGCAGAGAGCGGTCCTTAAAAAAGCTAGACAACCATGCACAGAATCGACTGGTCATACCATAGGATCGCAGTTTACTTAGAAGCCCCTTATGCCAAACATGATCAAAAGCTTTAGAAATATCCAGTGCAACAACCCGAGACTCCCCATGATGTTCGATTGCGTTGTTCCAAATATGGGTGACATAGGCTAGAAGATCATCAGTTGATCTGGACTTCCGAAATATCTGATAAAATGCCATAGAGCGTTCCTGAGAGGCGCTATACCGCTTTAGATAGGAAATTCTCAATAAATTCAGAATATATCGAGCCATGTCTGAAAATGAATTTATAGCATCTGCGTGAACCCAAGGTCACAAAAAACACATTTTCTGACAAGACAACCCTTGCATATACTTTTCCGAAGGTGTCAAAAAAAGAATGAATGGAAAAATTATAAAGTCTCAAGTGACATGGGTCCAAGTGGGCTTAATCGATTTGTATTCACATGGAGATGACCCGTAAACAATTTTCTGATAAAAGAAATATTGCGAAAGTGCAGCATACTTTCACGGATATCGTGAAAAGGAAGACTATGAAAGGCGGTACGAAGGTGCACGAAGTAAGACTGCAGCGAGATCTCTTTGGACAATTGCTGATTGCATCGCTCTCTCAAAAAATAGATTTAGAGAAAGTTTTGTAGTACCCGATTACTCCAGTCTCGCTTTCTCTCTGTCATACCTTCCGGTATCTCTGCCTAATATTGTCAGAATTCCGCCTAGTTAGGCGTGATTCTTCTGAAATTTTTTTTCATAATATTTGGGTGTCAAGGAATGTAGTGTGACAATTTTCTGACATGTCACGATCGATTTCCGAATTTCCTCCGATTTTTAAAAAACTCCAACAATGAAATGGCGAGACCTGGAACGACAAAATTGTTTTCACATAATCTTTAACATATAATGTTCCATTTTAGAAGGTTTCAACTTCAAACTCGCTATTTTTTCTTTTTTTTCAAATTTTCATTTTTTTTTTACACGCTCGGAAAAGTATATGCAAGGGTTGACTTGTCAAAAATGTGTTTCTTTGGGGTCACGCAGATGCTGTAAATTCATTTTCAGACATGGCTCAATATAATTTTGAATTTATTGAGAATTTCCTATCTAAAGCGGTACAGCGCCCCTCAGCAACGCTCTACGGCATTTCATCACATATAAAAGTTGTAGAGGGGGACCTAAACTCCACGAAAAACCAAATTACTGATATTCCACTTCACGGACCTCCTTTGTCACCGTCTCTCTAACTAGTAGAGAATAAGCACAGACAACACTGCACCCGAAAAATGAATGACATTCCTAAACTTCAGGTTTACAACAGCCAGTCTCTGTTTAAAACTTTGTATGATTCGGACAGGATATGAACAATTCTGTCTCCTTATTATATTAAATGTTTTTGGTCGAGACCATATTATTTACGCCGCTATATTCAAGTTCTTGTAAACTTTGTATCGATTTTCCTTGCAGTAAATAATTGACACTATACCGCTAATAAATTTATATCAGGAGGGACATTTAATCTTACCAGGGTCCTAGTAATGTAATCCCGTGTTGAGACACGGCCTACAATCATCATGATTAATTGCTCGTGTCACCATGGTCCGACCCTTTGTCGGAGGATGTAAGAAACGAAATACATGCAATGTAACATAACAATAATAATAAATCGTCTTTATTAGTATGTATAGGATGTTATAGAAATCGTTCGGAGTCCCTGGATTGGGTTACCTATACCACAAATGGATTTAACTTTTAATTTACCGACAACAAAACGTCATTCCTTTATAAAAATTTTTTGCTATTTATACAAAGAGTAGGCACAAAGTTTATAAAAAAAAACAAGCTTAAATAAATAATTTCATTAATAGGGTTTATGTATACGAGTTAAGCAGAGTTCAGTTAAAATTCTGATGAAAATACAAAATATGGCTTTTTGTGTAGAGCTTCTGAGAAAAAATCTTCCGCATGCATCTGCCATATTTGTAACATTTTGTTATCGCGGATATGAAATAGTATATTACGTACCAAGGTGGAAAGCGTTTCGTTCCTGTCGAGAGAGTCAGTAGTCAACTAAATCTCGAGACAGTAATGAAACTTTTCACCGAGGTTTGTATACTATTTTATTTACAACCACATCTAACATCCTCTTCTTATTATTTTGAATTAAAATTATTAACAAAAGATAAATGTCATTTTCACTTTTCCATTGAAAAATAGACAGAAATTTCAAATAATCGCAGGTGGTAAAATAACGTAGGTAATAATACACATCAAGGTGGCAAATATCATTTTTTGAATATGATTTCCATGTCACTAAAAAAAATATTATTTTAACAACAGAAAAGTGCGGAATGAGGAGAGATGAGGAATTTGATTTTGTTGCTACTACACCAGAAATTCGAGAAGCAGCAAAAATAGTAGAAGAAGATCTAGCTTATTTCAGTGAAACTGCCAAGACAAAGAAGATATCAAGGATTTGGTCACAATATTCAATGCTTTAACATATCAGTGACTGCCTACAATAATGCCAATGTAATATTTAATGTAAATAAGTAAAACAAAAACCATGTTAATTTTTTAGTTATAAATGTCATTAGGTTTATTATAAAAAATCAAAAAAAAATCATTGTCGTTGAATTTGTGTAATGAGTTGTATGTTGGTGTGTTCGTATATTATTGTGAGATATCGATTTTTTTTAAATTATAAAAAAATTATTTACTTTCCACCCGGGTGGAAAGTAAAAGTAAAAAAAAGGTCAACTTTCCACCTATCAAAGATAGATGAAATGTCATTATTACATGCATGGTTGTAAATAAAAAGAAATTCGTTGTTTGACTGTGGTTTATAAAAAATTGCTTCTAATTAAAACACCTTCGGCATTTTAATGTTTCAAAAATACAAGGTGTTCAGTATACAGGGTTGTTCACGGTGAGTAACCTACTAAAGTGTCCCTGGAACTAAAGAAGATATTTCTTTGAAATATTGATACTCGCTATAAAAGATGCCGATCTTTTTAATCAACATATTTTGACGTATGTTGCACTTCCGGTTATACCGGAAGTTAGGTTTAATTGTTATTTTAAATAGAATGCCCTATATATTTTGTCACATTTCGCTTCCGCGTAAAAATTAAAGTAAGTTTTGTTAACAATTATACCTATCTACCGTTTCCGAGATATAATTCAACTAATAAATTCCTTTAATGAATTAGGTATATCTGGATTTTTATATAGAAACGAAAAGTATATAGGGCATTCTATTTAAAATAACAATTTTAATTCTAACTTCCGGTATAACCGGAAGTCGTCAAAATATATTCGTTAAAATGATCGGCGTCTTTTATAGCGAGTACCAATATTTTAAACAAATATCTTGTTTAGTTCCAGATATCCGTTAGTAGGCCCTTCACCGTCAATAACCCAGTATAATCATACTCTATACATTTGAAACATTAAAAAACAAAAGGTGCTTTAATTATAAATCATTTTTTAAGTTCTTATAAACCACAGTCAAGCAACGAAAAAATTCTTTATATCCGCAATAACAGAATGTTACAAATATTGAGACTGCGCAACGTTAACGAGAAATAAAAATATATTTACTGAAAACCTAAAACTATATATATTTTATTTACAACCATGCTTGTAATAATGACATTTCATCTATCTTTGAAAGGTGGAAAGTTGACGTTTTTTTACTTTTACTTTCCAGTCGGGTGGAAAGTAAATGATTTTTTTGTAATAGCTTTGCGTGTTTAGATATGTCTACTTTTTCCCTAATTGATAGAGTAGTCCTCAGCATTAAATATTGTGACCAAATCGTTGATATCTTCTTTGTCTTGGCATTTTCACTGAAATAAGCTAATAGCGCCGACTCAGAACCAGGATTTTGAACTTTGTTTCCCATACACCATTCTTTGAAACAGTTTTGTGTATGCCTTGTCATATCTCGGGCGGCTTTTAGTTGACACAAGATCTTCTTCTACTATTTTTGCTGCTTCTCGAATTTCTAGTAGAGTAGCAGCAAAATCAAATTCCTCATCTGATTCCTCATTTTTCTGTTGTTAAAATAATATATTGTTTAGTGACATGGAAACCATATTAAAATGATATTTGCCATCTTGATGTGTATTATTACCTACGTTATTTTATCACCTGCGGTTATTTGAAATTTCTGTCTAATTTTTCAATGGAAAAGTCAAAATGACATTTATCTTTTATTAATAATTTTAATAAGAAGTGGATGTTAGATGTGGTTGTAAATAAAATAATATACAAACCTCGGTGAAAAGTTTCATTACTGTCTCGAGATTTAGTCAACCTCGCCGCTTCGCGCCTCTGTTTACTACCGACTCTCTCGACAGGAATGAAACACTTTCCACCTCGGTACGTAATATACTATTAACCCACACTATGTATGTATCTCCTTCTTTCAAATCCATAATAAATTCTTTCTGACGTTAAAAGCATAGAAAGCACAACTAGAAATAAGGAAAACAGAAACTTGTGATTCTCACAACGACTGAGGTCGAAATACCTGTATTTGGAATGGAGCCGTGGTGTCATAAAATTCGCCCTTAACGTAATGTAAAGGCTATTATTGGCCTATAATAATATGTTAATTGAAAGGGCTTTAAAAAAAATCGAGTTATGACCAGGTTTTCGTATGAAATACTCCTCCGCGCGTCGTATCGTTCTAAAAACTAAAAATTGAATCTAGAAGGGATTTTAAATGAAATGAATGTAAACGTGTCTACTTTAATTAAAATTTTAAACCCCTCGACTGAAAATTACCGGCGAGTTTTAGTTATACGGTACATTAAATTATGCATGCACGTAATAACTACTTTACGTTATTTTCGTAATAAGTGGTCACATTTTAGTACAGTCGATATTTCATTGTCTGATCGAATTCCAATAGAAATAAAAATATGAAGAAATTGCGACCAAAGCGGCATCGGGACCAATTATTTGAGGAACCGCCGACGGCTTCTTTACAGTCCGATCAAGTCAAGAATAAATCCACTAAAATTATAATGATTTTTTGGAAAAAAATACTATCTTTTTCGTTTGTTTGCTAAGTAAATAGTACATTACATATCAAGGCCGAAAAGAGGCTTTTACGGACGAGATGCGGAAAACCCTCCGACGGCCCGAGATATGTACCGTATTTTTTTTTACAAGTGCTCCGAAGCTTTGATGCTAAATAAATAAAGAAATTCTTCAGACAGTTTTCCTGTCTACATGACATGAAAACACTCGTGCATGGAGAATGTAAATATCTATTTATTATTTTTGACAAATAGGCTCGGTGGCCTAGTGGTATAGCGTTCGCCTTGTGATCTGGGAGTCGCGGGTTCAAATCCCGCACTCGGCATCTCTGGTTTTGCTCCGTAGCTCCTTAACTGTTATGAATCGATGTTTATTTTTGAATTCTTATTTGTATCAAATTTGTATCAAGGCGATAGATAAAACGCGACTACTTCCAATATTTACCACGTTTTTCACGCTTCAAAGCATAAAAACAAGAGGCGCCCTTTTCATTTGGAGCCCAATATACACGATTAGCCCTTAATGGGAGGCGTGTACCTTCCCCACTCTGCCTTTTACGATGTTTTTGCAAACAATACTAATTAATTGCCCTTGCCGCAGTTTGTTTATATCAAATTCGATTTGCCTTAAGGCCTAATGTTTCAACGAGGTCTATGAGGAAGAACGTAAAAAAGAAGTCGTAACAATGCGGGTAAAAACAAACAAGAGCCGGGAGCGTCATTAAATGCAGGGAGTGTGATCTCTCTTTAGCAACAGCACCAGGACGATATCGCCACATCGATAATGTTAGTGGCTTCATCCAGTTTGATTTTGATTTCATTTCTAACAACTTTTTCCTAAAAACATAGAAAACCCGATCAATCAAACGTCTAATGTGACAAAAAGTATATTTTGAAAAGACAGGGTGTAACTTTCGAACTGAAAAATCATCATTAATCAATTAATCATGTAGCTGTTTATTTCCATGTTGAAAAAGTGACATCCTGTAAAAAGTAATTTTTTAAACCTTGAAAGGTTCCTACCTTCAAACATAAAAATTTTTAAGAATTTCCTATTTTTATTAGATTATTTAAAATAATAATAGCACGCCCATGACTAGACCATATTTCTTGTTTCCCCCTTACCGATACAGGGGAGACACAGATCCACTTGTCGACCTGTAGCTTTGTTAAGGGCCGTTCTCCGCAAGTGGCGATTGACGAATTACTCTCAAGGTATGTACACACCGAACAAACATCCGCGAACAAATGTTTTTGTTCTGTGTGGACGGTTAATATAGCCAAAAAACGTTTGCGTGTTCTTGTTCACACATGTTCGAGGAAACGTCGGTACATCAAAGAGAAATTTTGTTTCTCTAGTTTTGGTGTGGACGGGATATTTGTTCGGCGGAATGTTCTTTTAGTTTAAGTTTGTGCTACGAAAGGTAAAGATCTATACAATTATTGTATTAAAAATCCTAAAATTATTATTTAATTTGAAATAACTGTTAATTGGTCTTGTTTGTTTTAAGTTTTTAAAGATGGAATGGACAAATGACTTCCACTGTATATCTCTCTACTTCTGAATGAAGATGTTTGCCACCAACGCCTTTTCCTTCTTTTTTTTATTATTTTTAAGTAAACCACACAAGATAATAAATGCCGCACTCGCAAATAGATTTTGTTCATGGTCATCCATAAATACTATTCTATTCGTGCAGAAAGAAGTGATCTACCTAGTGGAACAACAGTGAACAAATGTTTGCTTGCGTCTATTTAGACAGAAAAGCGAACAATGAACAAAGAACACAAACAAACAAGGTGAACAAGAACGAATGTTTGTTCTTGTATGTTTTTTCGGTGTGTACATACCTTAAGACACCTTCACCAGTCAGTGCCGGTGTTCCGGGTCCTTATTGTCTCCCACCCTCTTCTCACTGTCAAAACTCGGGTTTTTCGGGAAACAGTTTTACCGAAATAGTTTCATCGAAACAAGTCGTTTCGGCCGCTTCGGAGAAGCAGACCGCTCCAGCGAAGAGCGAAACAGATAGTTCCAGTGGAACCGGAAAACTTATCGTTCTATACCTGTTTCGACCGGTTCCACATAAAAACCTGTTTCGAAAAGAACCGATACGGTTCAAAGCGGCATCCCTACTGTCAATTAACAACCTTCTCATACAACTGGTGCACTTTTCCGAACCCAAAAGTGACACCTCATCAACTTTTGATGCTCTACAAAGCCCGGATTCATGGCAAATGACATTGCACGGTTAATTCCAGCTAGATAGATGAATAGAGGAAGTACACGACGAACAACTGCCGCCCATCGATATGTAGCTCAGCCTAGTACTCCTCGACCTTCATCGTTTAAAATTCGTTCACCTAGAGGACATCATCCTTATGGAACGACCTCTCTGAGGTCCTGTTCCTCTACGAGTCTTAAATTATATTATATTACTTAGGAAACCCTGTATAGTTGCACAAATACTTTTTTACCGACATACTATCCAAACTATTTGTAACAATAATTTAAAAAAACGTCATGTTCTAAATGGGGAATGTCGTTTTCCTTGATAATCGGGATCAAAGCGACCGATCCCCGGGACATGTGCACACACACGCACGGCCTTGACGGCTTTTCCCGACGGGCTTTTGTTTGCGTTGCCGCTTTCCTCTCTTTGAGGAAAAACCATCTAGCGGGGGAAAATACGGTTGGAATCATTATTATAATTTGCTTATAAGCTCGGGTGGTATTGGAAACCGTTATTTAATATGTTTACTTAAAATACTTTCGTCAATATTGACATATTCTTATTTATTTCGACGAATTTACTTATACAGTGAGTCCCAGAAGAAATGTCTAAATTCATTTAAAATTCAGCGGTAAGTTTTTTCAAAAAACGCTCGTACCCGTCGATTTTGATTTTTTAATTTTTTTTTTGTGGTAATTTCATGTATACAGGGTAGCTCAAAAATAAGTTACGACCATCAACTTCATTTTTTCATGTCCTATACATAAACTCAACAGTTATTGAAAAAATTAGGATTGAACATATCTATAAGTAAGACCTGTTTATTAAAAAAAAACACAACAAAATCAAATTAAATGTTGAAAATGTGCGCCATTTCCGGCTTGACAATATCCAAGACGATCAATAAACTCTCTTTGCACGTTTCCAACCATTTCCGGAGTTATGACACGCACTTCTCTTCGGATCCTTTCTTTCAACTCCTGCATATTGTTTGGCCTGTTAACAAATACTTTTCATTTGAGGTAACCCCACAAAAAAAAGTCCAGCGGAGTTAGGTCTGGCGACCTAGCAGGCCATTCGATAGGTCCTCTCCTTCCAATCCACCGATTGGGAAAGGTTTCATCCAAAAATGTGCGCACAGTGGCCGCATAGTGCGGAGGAGCACCATCTTGTTGGAATATCAGTTCTTCGTCAGGGGAGTCTGGATCCAATGGATTCGGAAATAAAGCCACTAATGCTGGAATTAATTCTAGTTGGAGAAATTCGAGATATACTTGTCCAGTTAAAGACTGTTCAAAGAAAAATGGACCAATTACTCTTTCGCGTACGATTCCACACCAAACATTTATTTTTTTAGGGTACTGGCTGTGAACCTCTATCATCCAATGCGGATTTTCTGTTGCCCAATATCGACAATTTTGTCTGTTCACATTACCATTCAAATAGAACGTAGCTTCATCCGAAAAAATAATAATTAATTTTTTACTAAATTATTATCTAGATTGCACATATTTTGCATGCGTCCGCAAAACTCACTTCGCCTATCGAAATCATCTTCAAATAACTCATGCACTGGAATAACTTTGTATGGGTGATATTTGTGCTTTTGAACTACTCGGTGAACAACAGATTTCGACATGTGTAAATCGGCCCCAATGTGCGACAGGGGAGTACATGGATTTTCTTCCAAGGAAAGCAAAACGCCAAGTTGTTCATTTTCATCTCGAGTAGGACGACCAGATTTAGGCAAATCTCTAACATGACCGAATTCTCTAAACTTAGCCTCTATTCTACTCACCATCTTTTGACATATGGGAGGACGATCAGGATGGATTTCATTAAATAATTCGGATGTTTCTATTTGAGTACGTGTTTTATCACCAAACCCAACCATGCATAGAATTTCAATTTTTTCCCGTTCCGTTAACTTCGCCATTATTGTGAAAACCGCAACTTTGAAACTACGCTTGACAATAATTATACTTATTTGTAATAAAATTGTCATACAGTTTCTATGGAAATAAACGATGACAGTGAGACAGTACACTCTTACTTATTATGGAGCCCAAAATGCCATATTGCCAGAAGATTTGATAGATCGTTGGATTCCCTAAATGATATGTTCAATCCTAATTTTTTCAATAACTGTTGAGTTTATGTATAGGACATGGTACATAAAACATGCTTAGAATTCAATGCAAAATTCAAAAATGAAATAAAAAATATGTTTTCATTTGAAAAAATTAAGTTGATGGTCGTAACTTATTTTTGAGCTACCCTGTATACATGAAATTACCACAAAAAAAAAATTAAAAAATCAAAATCGACGGGTACGAGCGTTTTTTGAAAAAACTTACCGCTGAATTTTAAATGAATTTAGACATTTCTTCTGGGACTCACTGTATAGGGAAAATAAAGTTAGCAACATAATAATCTAATGTTGCTGTTTTGTCTTAACCACAGTTTTAGCATTAATTATTTTGTCCACAACTATTTATACAATTTTTAATTTTTGCAATATTTTTCTACGATCGTATCAGTTTTCTTTTTCGAAATTACGAAATATATGGGTTGGTGCGCACGGTTCACGAGTCATATCTTTAAATGCTGGCCGTCCGTTGTCTTGCGCACAATGCGCTGTCATATGCTGTTCCTTAAGGCCCTTGTACACGTTTGGCCAACTAGTTGGACCAAAGAGTTGGCCCAATAAGTTGGCCCCATAAGAACAGTTATTACACGTTGGTAGAGTTACTCAGTCTGCATTGGCCATTTGACGAGTATAAATTTCGTAGTGGGTGTTCATGTTTAGGATTCCATATTATTGGTTCATTTTGGTACAAATCTATAAACTTTAAAACTTCTTCACTATTCCAAACCGCCATTGTAAATAGACTTTTTACGCCGCAAAAATAGAAAACAGTACTACACGAACTGGCAAAAAGAGACAACTCAATGACCAACGTGTGAACCCTGTTTGGCAGGTCGCGCCAAGATCCTTTGATGTGTGGACGAAAAACCGACAACATTCGGTTTGTAGACCAACGCTGGTCGCCAATCACAAAGTTACGCCAAGTGGTGCTGTACACGTTGGCCCAACTCAATGGCCCAACTAGTTGGCCAAACGTGTACAAGGGCCTTTAGGCAAATCCGCCTGCACCCATGTCGGTCAACCAAAGACTATCGTTCAGGACCGAAATCAGTCGTATGGATGTAACGATATTAAAAATCTATCGATACTTGCGACAAAAGGTGTCAAGATTAATTCTAAAAGTGACTTTTCAATGATGGCCACAAAGTTTTCTTGTATGCGAGAAAATAGATTGTATATTTCCCAGTAAAGAGGGTCTTGACGCCAAAATATTGCCGTGTACCTAATCATTTTCATTAAGTGCGAATTACCGTCCTGTTTGCCGGTTAAGGTCGAGTCGGCATTGCGCATGACATCCGACTGGCGACTTTATTTACATGCGCGAGGTCATAAATTTTCCACTTTTGCTTTTAGACTTTGGCTGTCCATAGATGCAGGTGTGTATGTACAGGGTTAGTCAACGATTGCGCGGAGTAAGTTTATGCATTGAAGATAAGATTTGTCGATAATTAGCTATTGTGTGGAGGTATGGTTGTATATTCTGCACATTTTAAAAGTATTTTCAATTATACAGGGTGCGTTCAAAAAGTAGGGTGGCAGAAAGTTGTATTTTTTTAAATGGGACACCCAGTATTTTATTGTATAATTAGGTTCGTATTAGTGCCCTCTATAAATATCTAAAATATTATTTAATTTGCTTGGGTAGTTTAAGAGCAATAAATTAGTCCAGACCAAAACTTTTTAAACCGTATAATGTATTCAGATGAGGCTACATTTAGAAGTAATGGTACTGTCAATAGACACAATATGCATTACTATGCAACGGAGAACCCACACTGGGTCCGTGAGGTCCAATACCAAAACCATTGGTCGGTTAATGTGTGGTGCGGCATACTCCACAACAGAATTATAGGTCCATATTTTTTTAATGAACCATTAAACGGACGTACTTATTTAGTTTTTTTGCAACAGCAGTTGCCAAGGCTATTAACAGAAGTAGATTTAGATGAACGGCAAAATATGTGGCTCCAACAAGATGGTGCTCCCTCCCACTTTAATCGTGAAGCGAGAGAATATTTAGATCAGCACTATCCTCAAATATGGATTGGCCGCGGCGGTTTTGTTGCATGGCCACCAAGGTCTTGTGATCTTACCCCGTTAGATTTTTTTCTATGGGGCTACGTAAAGGATAGGGTATATGTTACACCTCCTACGACAAAGCAGGACATGAATAATAGGATTAAGGATATATGTCAAACAATAACCCCAGGCATGTTATCTAATGTCCGAGAAAATATCATTAAAAGAAGTGACATGTGTATTGAACAAGAAGGACATATATTCGAACATTTATTAAGAAGAAGAAACTGATTGTTTCTTGGAATGTTAAAGTAACAAAAATAGTGTGTTAACCAAAAAAATCAAAATATTTTGAAAACTGATTAAAGTGACATTTACATTTTTCAATTTGTTTTTCATGGCTACCTCGTTCGATTGACAAATTAGTTAAAATGGTAAAAACCAGAAAAACCATAATAGTTCGAAAACCATTAGAGATAGGAATTGGATACTTCCTACAAAAGTTGAAGAATATTATACTAGCTATAAGATGGCATAAAAATATACAGGGTGTTCCATTTGAAAATGTTGAGAAAAATGATTTTGAAATGTTTCGTTTTTGGAACCTTATTATGAACACACTGTATAAAATTCATAAACACTATTAATTGCATAGTATCTCTAGACCCCTTGTTATAAACCTCACCCAATCCTGTGGTTAAAAAAATAATTTTAGAATGTTTCTTTGATTTTTCTTTACTGGACTACGAAACTTTTTTTCTTTAGTTTTTAATTTATTGCTCTTAAACTACCCAAGCAAATTAAATAATATTTTAGATATTTATAGAGGGCACTAATACGAACCTAAATATACAATAAAATACTGGGTGTCCCATTTAAAAAATACAACTTTCTGCCACCCTACTTTTTGAACGCACCCTGTATAATTGAAAATATTTTTTAAATGTGCAGAATATACAACCATACCTCAACACAATAGCTCATTATCGACAAATCTTATCTTCAATGCATAAACTTACTCCGCGCAATCGTTGACTAACCCTGTACAACCAACTAGCTGTTACTTCGGAATTCAATACGTATCGGATATTTGCTTATATCGACTTGATTTTTCAGAATTAATGGTGACTTTAGCTGGAAGTAGCACGACCATAAAGTAAAAGATTTTGAAAATGATTTACCTTTCTTGAAAATACGTTAACAGTATCCGTTCCCTGAAACTGTTCACTTGCTTTTGATTGATCCAATACAATTTTATAAACGTATTATGTTTCTTTTTGTAAGCTTTGCGTACAAAAATATAGTTTTTATAACGATCGTAGCAAGAATTCTTTAAGCCACTTTCTTGGTTTTGAATCGTTGGAGGTCATATTCGTTTTCAAATTGTGAAAAGTGAAAATTTTGTCATAAACTTTTTGTGTATCCAAGGCAATCGATTCAAAAACCTATACTTTTTAATATTAGAATAAAGATAGTACTCGCATTTTGTTTTACATTTAATAGTTATTAGTTAGTCATTTCATTTTGTGAGAAGGAAAATTGAATATCGAGCGTCTCGGTTCCCAGCACTGATTATTATCGGTTATTCAAAAAAAAATACAATTTTTTACAACTAAATTTACAATATTAACACTACTTACAGAAAAGGAAACAAATTTGTAACTAATAATTCCAAACTAATTTTGATGATTAAACTCTATACTGCAAAATACTTTTGTTTAGAAATTTAAAAAAATTGTTGAACAAACCCGAACAAACACGAAACACAAACTTTCAGTCCTTAGCATATAACTTACTAAAATAAACTATTTTCCTGTTGAAACGATTATAATTTGCGAAATATATGTTACTTCCTGCTTTGGAGAGCAATTTTAAAAGTTCTTTTTTAGATTATATTTGAATTTAAAAAAGTACCGCCGGTCACGTGTCCCCCTTACTTTACCCTTTTATATTTCACGTCATTTTACTAAAGTTACTTTTATATATAAACTATTTACACTCCTATGACAATGTGTATTGAAAAAATAATGTTCAAAGATCAACAGTTTAGTTTCTCTAATGCAATTATTAACCAGAAGTTCCGTCCCCGCAGCTGCATGTATCGCCGGTCACGGCAGAAATTGCTTATAAATAACGCCACTACAGGTCGGCCTAATAGTTTTACAAATATGACGGTATGTGTTTGCATTTGTGTAAAGCGTGCTCCTATTTAGGTAAGTTAATTATTATGTTTATTTAGGTATAAACTAGAACATTGCCTACTTTTTACCAAGCGTATGTTTTTATGTTGTATCGCCGGTCACAGGGTTAACTCACACCTAGTACTTTTAATTAAGGGAACAATACTACACGAAGTAATTCTCTTGAGTACAGAACTCATTTCAGTCTAAAAAAAGTTTAGGAAATAGCTTGTATTAGCTGTTATCCACAAATTTGGCCATTTTTGTATACAGGGTGTCCGGGAACATGTGGGAAATCTCCCGGATATGAAGAAAACACGTGAAAAGAATACTATAGGTTCATATAAACTTCTTTCGTATCGACCTCCTCTTCGGAGATATGGGCTCCCAAAGAGCACCAATAGAATCAAGTTTTTTACACATAATTATTGAACCACCTGGTATATTTCAATTATTTTTAATATGATGTATACCGGGTAAGACCCGTCAAATTACTACCCAAGAAACTGTTGTGAATTACTCACAGCTGCAGGGACGGACTAGCTGTAACACTCATGGGCCCATTTTTTTTACGCCCTGTATGATGAGAACTTTGGACAATGTTTTTTACATACCTTTAACTATTGGCTAAAAATTAAGTACTCTTCATTCATGTCGCTAATCCTAACCGTTTTCGAAAAAACGGCATTTCTTATACATCATGTGCTTCGGGTATTTCAATAAAAGATACATCTTTGTTCCGATCCAATGTTCAACCTTCAAGATTCCGCTTTTTCATATTTAGCCCATGAGCAGTTAGGAGACTCAGTGTAAATAAAATGACGTTTTCTCGAAAACGGTTAGGATTAGCGACATGAATGAAGAGTACTTAATTTTTAGCCAATAGTTAAAGGTATGTAAAAAACATTATCCAAAGTTCTCATCATACAGGGCGTAAAAAAAATGGGCCCATGAGTGTTACAGCTAGTCCGTCCCTGCAGCTGTGAGTAATTCACAACAGTTTCTTGGGTAGTAATTTAACGGGTCTTACCTGGTATATATCATATTAAAAAATAATTGAAATATACCAGGTGGTTCAATAATTATGTGTAAAAAACTTGATTCCATTGGTGCTCTTTGGGAGCCCATATCTCCCAAGAGGAGGCCGATACGAAATAAGTTTATATGAACCTATAGTATTCTTTTCACGTGTTTTCTTCATATCCGGGAGATTTCCCACATGTTCCCGGACACCCTTTATACATTGATGTGACGGTTTGTTATCCGAACCTATACATCATAACCATTTATAAACCATTAAGGAAAAATATATTTTGATGTGCAAGTTTCGTTTACACCTTAGGTAGATTAAAAATATGACTAGTTTTCTTAGTAGTACATTCTATAAGGAACATTCCAAAACTTTAAGCCAAGACAGGGCTGTTAACAGGAAAATGGTTATAGTGACTGATTAAAATAACTCCAAATATTGGCGTTATATGATTCAGAAGAGTAAAAGTAGCCATGTGACGGGCGTTAAATTATTAAAATATCAATGCTATAGAGTAGACCAAAATCTTTGTGACGAAAGTTGCCTGTAAAAAAATTTTGACCCATCAGACATGGCTAACTTTAATTTAATTTCAAAAAATTATGATGGATTAAAATATTGTTCACCCCATTTACCTTAAATATATGAAAAGATAACGCTCCAAACTAAGCCCTAATCTTTCTCACACGATCAATCTTCCGCCGTATAATTTTTTAAACGGGCCGTTTTAAGAAGGCAAAGTTAACCAAAGGGAATACTGATAAGCGAGAACGGCGTGGCGTGTGCCTGCAATGCGTATTTGGCGTAAAATAGCGGGAATTAGTGATGTAAGAAGATAAACAAATTCTTGTCGGATCAAAGACTCCCTTACTATATAAAAAAAAATGATCCAAAAATATGAATTCATTCTGCATTATTTAAGTATGTAAATTTTCAGTCTCGCGCTCTTTAATTAAGACTCGTTATTAACATAAAGACTAATTACAACGCTGGAAGAAAAATGAACCAGAAATAATATTTCTAGGTTTGGCCAAGAAGCGCTACTCTTGCTTAACCCCTTTCTGAGGTTAGTTCGTCCTAAAATATACAGGGTGCTTCAATTGCTCATGCGGTGATTCCTTACCCAAAATTAAGACAAATAGTTCCTATCAACACAGAGAAGATATTATAGCATTATAAGTGAAACTTCTTTGAAATTCTTCATGTACGACCACCGACCTATATCTATGGATAGCCAAACTCTAAAAGCAACAGTGGCAAAGTTATAGCCTCGCCCATGTAAAGAAAGTTGGTCGTCAGATGTCATGCGCAATGCGGACTAATAATAGTACATTGTTTACCGAGTAGGAAATGCCTAACATTCCTGGACGACTGTGAAGATCGCTAAGTCGAGGCGCAAGTCGAGGCACAAGCCGAGGCTTAGCAGAGTCCAGGAATGTGGCTTTTCCTACGAGGTAAACATAGTATTTTTCCGAAAATCGTTTAAAAATCGACAGATATTGATTAATTTTGAAAAAATCGCGTATAATTTTATTCACAAATATATGAATGAAATTCGTAATAAAATTGGTTGCGTTACTATGGAAACGTATTAATGTTGAATTATCAAACTTGACATTTATGTAGAACACTAACAACTGTAAGGGAATGAATATTTCCTAACAGTTATTTTCCGTTGCTTAGTAACGACTAAGTGTCGGGAAATATTGACTTTTTCTTTCAAAAATGTTACGAAAAATGTCTATATTTCCGAACGATTTTCGGAAAACTATTTTATTTACAAGCATGCATGTAATAATGACATCTATCTTTGAAAGGTGGAAAGTTGACGTTTTTTTACTATTCCGTGTGGAAAGTAAATTAATTTTTGTAATTTTAAAAAAAATCGATATCTCAATATAATATAAACACACCAACATACAACAAAACACAAATTTAACGACAATGAATTTTTTTTTATTTTTTAAAATAAATCTAATGACATTTGTAAAAAATTAAATATTAACATGGTTTTTGTTCTGCTTATTTACATTAAATATTACATTGGCATTATTGTAGGCAGTCACTGATATGTTAAAGCATTGAATATTGTGACCAAATCGTTGATATCTTCTTTGTCTTGGCATTTTCACTGAAATAAGCTAGTTGCGCCGACTCAGATCCATGATTTTGAACTTTGTTTCCCGTACACCATTCTTTGAAACAATTATATGCCTTGTGTCATATCTCGGGCGGCTTTTAGTTGGCAGAAGAACTTCTTCTACTATTTTTGCTGCTTCTCGAATTTCTGGTGGAGTAGCAGCAAAATCAAATTCCTCATCTGCATCGCATTTTTCTGTTGTTAAAATAATATATTGTTTAGTAACATGGAAACCATATTCAAAAAATTATAATTGCCATCTTGATGTGTATTATTACCTACGTTATTTTACCACCTGCGGATATTTAAAATTTCTGTCCTGACATTTATCTTTTATTAACAATTTTAATTCAAAATAATAAGAAGTGGATGTTAGATGTGGTTGCAAATAAAATAGTATACAAACCTCGGTGATCTACCGAGATCTACCGACTCTCTCAACAGGAATTAAACACTTTCCACCTCGGTACGTAATATACTATACCTTAACCGGCGAACAGGACCGCACTAACAAATTTTTTCACTCATAAAATTTAACTTTTTACTGCGCATCCCATAAGTTGTACGTATCCATGTCTTATATTGGGGCCTGCACACTTCGCTCATAAAATCACGGAACATTTGGATTTCCAGGGCATTAAATTGATCGCGGTGGTCCTATTAGTTGACCTCCAAGATCTCCAGACCTGACGTTTGTTTACGGGGCTGGTAAAGTCAACGCTCGGGATGCACTAATTCGACGTATTAAAGCCTATATTAGAGAAAAAACATGAGGCAATCAAGAGAGAACAACAGGCGCTCTTCGTGGACGAATCAAAGAATCTTTAGAGATCAATGGCGATATTTTTGAATATTTAATTGAAAATGTTAATTTATGAAATTTTGTTTATTTGTAATTACAATTAAAAACAAATGAAAATATCCTAAGGTATGTTTTTTTTTTACATTATTTTCACTTGTCCAATACACTCCTGGAGTTTGGTCCGTGCCTCCCGGCTCACCCTATAGATTACACCCACCTATTCTGCCAAATGCATGGAATAATAAGAATGAAAGCTTAAATTCTGGCTCGATTCCAAATTGGAATGGAATTGAATGCGGCATTGTACGCGAACAGCTTTAACCCTTTACTCTTACTATACGAGCGGAAATCAATTCTTGTTTTGTAGTGTTCAAACTTTCCGTTTAAGAGCTAACAATAAGATGTTGGGAGTATTGAAAGTAGACATAGTTTGATTGAAAAAGTTTTAAGTATAGAATATGGTCAATATCAACTCTAATATTCAAACCAACATTTATATTATATTATGTTGTACAACAAGTTCTTACTGCTATTTAAAGAACACTTATTTAAACCAGTTTTATAAGTTGGTTGAATTAACTTCCTTAGAGCCTAATGTTGATCCTATTTGATCCTAAAATCAGAAATATATCACTGGAGATCTTCATACAGCAAATCAAGCGCTTTATGAACCTGGCATAAATTTTTGAATTTCATATCTAATATATTTTTTTTTATGATCACACACTAGCACTATAGGAAAAATCCCTTACGGCATTCTGGAAGTGGCGCATGTGCGAGTAAAGCGATTCACGTTGATCTTGAATCGGTAAAGGTTATACTCGTTAGGAAATTCGACCCCAGGAGGTCGTTCCATAAGGATGACGTCCTCCAGATGAAGGAACTCTTAAATAATTAAGTTCGAGGAGTACTAAGCTTAACCACATATAGATGGGCGGCAGTGATTCGTCGTGTATTTCTGCTATTCGTCGCTCTATATGGAATTAGGCGGGCAAGGTCAGTCGAACATTTCCCATGGAAATATCTGCAAAAGAGAGTCAAATCACCAATCTGTCTTCGATGTTCTAGGCTGTCGAGGTTCTTTGTCAGCTCATTGTCTCCAATTAGACGAATAGCCCTCTTTTCAATGGAATCCAGTAGCCGAAGAGGATGGTTAGATGCAAAGCTCCAGACATGAGAGCAGTACTCTAGTGATGGTCGAATCTGGCTTCTGTAGAGTTTTAAAAGTTGTTGAGGTATGTATACAACAAGCTTCTGTGAAGCTGTCCTCGCAATTGTCACAACGTGGTTATGCCAAGACATATTTCCTCACAGATTGACACCCAGCAAATTAATGGATGAAGCCAGTGGAATTGCGTATCCTGCAGTGACTATATCCGGTTCAGCAATGTCGCCCTTCTTAGAAAAAAACTGCTCCCTGGGGTTTCTTCTCGTTAAATTCGACTTTGTTACTGCCACCACTAGACAAAATTTCTTCCGGGTCTTTCTTGAGGCGTGACACCTCATTCTGTCTGCGAAGATGTGCGTCGTTATTTTCGAATCTGAGTGAAAGATGAGCAATTTAAAAATGGCGCACCAAACGAAATTGAAGCGGCTAGATATCATACCTTGTGTTTATTGCATCATACGTATTAAAATCCCAGTCCATCCAAGTTATGTTAGTTCTTGCCTGTACAATCCCTGTTGCACACTCGTCGAAACATATTTACTGTAAACAAAGTATTTTAACAGCGTCCACAATCCCTCACAATTATTTAGTGGCCAAAAGAGCATCCGGTTTATTTCCGTGGACGATCTGGCGCGACACGAAATGACAAATAAATTTCGCAATGAGAGAGTGAAATATTTATGCAGATCATGTTTACGGGACCGCATAAATTTATGGGATTAATTCGGTTCATCCTTCATTACGACGCTTAAAAATGGTACTTTCCGCTTAATTAAGACTCTATATACAGGATATTCGTATAATGCATTAGTATACTTGTAGAGGTGTCTCTATATGTCAAAATAAAGGTAGTAAGTCATCTAGCAAAAAGTCGAAAACTCAATACTTTTTTTCGTTTCAAATTTGAATACTGACTTTACTGCTAACAAAATCAAGTTTTGTGCCTAAACGATGGGGGTTTTCGCAATAAATAGTATGTCGACTCTAATAAATTTAATGCAGTAGAGGTCAACGGTATATTTTGAAGACAACTATACCAATATTTTCAACGAACGAATATATTTTTTTAGTTACCTACCGAGATCTTTTGATATAGGCCTCTCACCGTGAAAGACCCTGTATATAGAACCATGCCCACATAAATACCATTGCCGCAAATATTCATAAGACGACGAAATTCACCCCTTTAATATTCCTATTTATTTGTGAAAACAAAGAACGAGTGTACTAATTCTCTCACCCACTTAGCCCGATACTTAGTTATCTCTTTTTCCTGGTCTGTTTCGGCCCTTTTGGGAAAAGTCCTAATCGAAAATCCTATTACTGTTGAACCCCGTGATTTTCCTCCGCCGAGTGGAAAACAGAAATAATTACGGGCTTTTGCGGCAACATTAGGACCGTTTGGTTTTACGAAAATCATTTTACGTGGGTAAAGGGACTTCAAATTTTAATAAGGGTTACAATAAATAATTAAGAACCCCACCCCAGAAAGTCATTAAAACTAAGATTTAAAAGCACTCCCTTCACTTATATTGGAAGTAACAACTCCATTAGCAAACTTTCCTTATACGATTTGGTTAAAAGCGATTTATGATTATTTAGTTTTATAGAAGCTCTCGATTTATAAATTTGTTTCATACACACGGAAAGAAATACTTAGTTAAATTTACTATAAAAATAGTAAACTAACCATAATTTATGTGACTGAAATAACTTTAATTACGAACTGGCATAATATTATAGCAAACTAGAATACAACAGTCCCGAACAAAAATATTCAGTAAATCATTTATATTTTTGTAAAATTTACTAAATTCTTTTGTAAAATTTACTAAAATCTTTTGTCAAAATTTCGACACATAGTATTCCCAAGCGGTCGCCCATCCAAGTGCTAACCGTACAGTACACAACGTAGCTTGACTTCGAGATCGATAGAATGCTTCCTGTTAAATTCCCCCACCTGTTCTCCTTGCGAACAACGAGTTCTGATTGATCCGTTGCATCTGATTTAAGCTCCTCATTCTTGTAAAAAGCATTTTTACAATACTTTATTTAAACTTGATCGTTTTTTACAATAAAAAATACTTAAAGAATAATAATAGTCATCAGTAAAATGTCTACATTTAAGAATATTTAACTACTGGAATTATATTTAAAATATTATTTTGGTTGAGTAATAATGAAAATTGTAACTATTACAATATTTTATAGTAAATCGTACAATAAAATCTTTACTATAATAATTTTACTATAGTGTTTGTTAAAATGTACTATATATTTTAGTATTTACTTGATTTTACTAAATTTATTAGAATTTCTAACTATACTTTTTTAGAAATTATGTTTACAATATTATTTTGGTACATATTACTAATAAAAAAATGTAATCAATATTTATAGGAAATTTTACAATACAATTTTTTCTATAGTCTAATTTTACTATATTTGAAATTATTTAGAGAGAAGAATGAATTGTTTGACCTAGTTTTATTTTCATATACCAGCACTTTTTTTCGGCGATTCACATTTCTGGATAAACGGCAGAATTAAAAACCCTATTACGGCTTAAGCCTGTAATTTTTCGCTCCGTAGCGGTCTGAGAAACATAAAAAATTGAAGGCTTATAGGATACTCTTACAATATTAAGGTTAATGCCTTTAAGTCCTCTAAAGGCGGTCTTAACCCGACGATTAAAATGGCTCAATTTGTGGCAACCAAACCGATTCTATACCTCTCAAAAAACTAATATGAGAACCACACTAATTAATAAGAGAAGTGGTGAGGTGGTAGTATACAGGTAGAACAGTGTGTTCCTTAACCACGTGCTAATATTTCAGAGTGTGATTTCTTAACCTTAGGTAATTTTTGGAAGAAAAGTTACCTTTTAAACCTTAATGGCAACAATTTTCTTCTTCTATTTATCTAGGTTAAATATAAATAGTTATTCTTGTAGGAAAACAGTCAAGCTGTTAGTCAAGGACGATGGTATGTATGTGTGTTCTTTGAATTCAAGTCCATATCTTTAAAGCTAATATAGCAACTTTGTGTCAAGTCTTATTGATGTATAATAATAGTCTTATTCCTTCACAACGTAATTCTTCGATATATGACTGTCCGGCCTTAGTTTTGTCATAATTTTTTGGTATATGATTGTCGACTTTTTAGTTTTGTCACAATTTTTTGGTATATGATTGTCAAGTCTATAATTTTGTCACAATTCTTTGGTATACGATTGTCAAGTCTTTAGTTTTATCAAAATTGTTTGATGCCATGTCTTTAGGTTTGACACAATTTATTTGTCACTCATTGGTACTTATTAAATATGATTGTGTATAGATATTTGGTTTATTTTTCCACTAGTTAAAATTATTATAAATAGCATTTGCGTTAAGTTGCTACATTTTCAAGTAATTATTTTAAGAACACGTGGATTTGATCCATACTTCTATCGGAATTCCATATCCATAACCTTTATCTCTAATATGTATTAAATTTTCTTTTAACATCATTTATACGCAGCAACCGTCATTGGACACCTTGTATCTATCTGTTATCAACTTTTGAACTAAGCAAAGTTTGGCCAAATCGCATTATTTCAACCCAAAGAATCTGCAATTTTACTGTGTACTACTGGAACATCCTGTATAAAGTCTTGCTTTTCGAGACGCAGCGTATCAAGATCGTATTGGATTATTACAGCCGCATTTGGTATAAAATAAATACAAACTGATTCTATTTTCATCTATACGAAAAGTTATTATGTAGAACCCGAGAGACATTCAAAATGCATTCTGCATAGAAATAATATAAATAAATTCATGTGAAAACGAGTTTCACTATTGGGATTTCTGTAAACTTTACAATTCAAATTGTATATACAAGGTTATGATAAAGAAACGGTCAAATTGGGCGAGTTTATAAAGTGTTAATATTCTCATGAAATTTTGATGAGGTTACTGAAAGATGGAAAGACACATTTTAACATAATAGAAAGAGATAGAGAAAGAGGTGGTAGATCTAGGTCAATCGGCAGAAATTTGTCATGATTGATTTACGATAAGAACGATGCATAATCGGGGCAAAATGTAAATATTTTTGTCTCCTTTATTTCGAGAACTAAAAATTTTCGTAATAGGCAACCTTATACAAACTTACCTATATTTTTAATCGAAGATAATTGTAAAATTTGGGGGTTTCCATTTGAAAATATAGATTTTTGCAGCTGTCTCATTTTTATTTTTAATCTTATTTTTTTGATTGTATTAATAGTTTAAAAATATTATAAAGACTCTATTAAAGCAGGCCTTTTTCAACAAGGAAATTAACAAATTAAATAATAAAGACTCCATAATAGGAAAAATCAATAATTAATTTACGGGATGCAAACGTCATTTTAGACGTAAAACCTTAAATATGTCACATGCTTCGACTTAAGTATAGGACATGATATACGAAATCTGCCCAGAACCTTGCGTAGATTCCAAAAATGTAATAATATATAGGGTGTTCCGTTTAAACTAAGTAAGTTGATCCACTTACGGTATAGCATAACGCCAAAGCCACCATATTGACAATATTTTAGCCAAGTTGCCCCCATCAATATTATATTAGCATACTGTCTTATTATCAAAATTTTACTGTGTTGGGGTTTTCCTATATATCGAGGCGGTTTCCGGTGGGTCACCCAGTATATTATAAAATATGTCTATGGTTCAACCATAATTTGAAAAAAATATAAATAAAACTGTATTTTTTCTCGTTTGATCGGCCTTACAATATAAAAATTACGGGTTTCTTTCTCAGCTGTTTACAAGGCGCTTTTTTTATTATTTCTTCATGCATTAACGACGAAATTTCTATCTCGTTAAATATTGGAATTAAAGAAAAGATCGACCGCCAAGTTCAAAGGAGAAACTTTTTATAATTCGCGTGGGCCGATCAAAAACCCCCGTATGTACTCGGGACCCGCTCGTATAAACCAATAAGACAGCATAAGCGCTAATTAAGTTAAACTGAGAAGTTTAATTAAAATTGATAAAGCCGTCGTCATCGATCCCCTAATTGCCGATGTTTACTTCCTGCAAAAATTCTTAATTGCTTATTTTCTCTTTTGCTTCTCTCCGCTCGGAAGTATATTTTTTAATGAGGCATAGTCTTTAGTCTTCAGCAAAGTATTACAATTAGAAAGAAATTTTAATGAAACTTTGGGAAACTTAGTTAAAAGCATTGTTGCAGATTAATTTTAAATGAGGTATTTTTATCACCCCCCGAAAATGAATTAAGAGCGTCTTAGATTAAATTATTCAAATTACATGTTTCGCTTAAGCGTAACTTTTAAATTTGAGATAATTTTGACGTGTAATTACTCCTGTTTTTCTAGTTCACTTAAAAATTGGAGAACTTTTTTTTGTTTTGATGAACCACAAGAACTTATAAAAACCAATTAAGATTGACACATCAAAATGCTCACAACTGCAACTCTGAGTTAACAGCCGGCAAATATTTAATAGCTACAAATCAATATTCAAGAACAATTGTAACTTTTGTCTTTGTCTAACACGTTATTGATTTTAAAACGTATTGCTCTTTCAAATTCCAGGATTTAATTCAAAATTATATCCCTAAACAACTACTAAAATATTAACAATCACATTCAACAAACAAGAAAAAAGAACAAGATCTACAAACCCCTTATGACCTGTTTAATAAAACTTAACAGCAACAACGTTTACTTATTCATTGCTCTGTGCAAAAATAACAGAAATTCCGCGTTTCGTCGAAATAGCCTTAAAATATTTAACGAACTCAACTTTTCAAAGGAGGGTTGTCGCGAACAATGGGCACGTGTTTATTTTTTCAGTAAAGTTTTAAAATTTTATGGTTTTCATGGGTTTTCGAAAAGGGGGATGATATTTCCCTTTCCCACTGGTTGGGCACAAAGTGTCAGCTTTATCGATGGGTTTTTGACAAAACATAAGAAATATATTTTAAACTATGACCCAGGTAACCCAACTGCTTACAAAACATGCTAGGAAAATGTTTCTTGGAATAGATGAAATGAATAAATGAAGCGAAATATACAATATTTAACACCTACTCACAGAAAATGAAACAAATTTGTATCTGACTTATGACTTTGATGATTATTTCCCTCATTATGAAAGATCACACCACATTAAATGCGAATGAATGTTTTGCTAAGTGATTAAATCCCAAAACCGTTTAACGCGAATAAATTTCAAAATGTCAAACATGTAAAATTCTATTATTACTAAAATTCTTTATTGCTGGCTTTAATTTAAGTTATTCAGGAAATAATCTAGCCGTATACCACTCGCCCTATAAATTAAAATGGATTAAATTCATAGGCCTTGTGATATGATATATGATTAAATTATATTGTTTATTGTTTGTTTATTGTTTAAAAATATTTACAATTTATATAATCAGGTAAGTATTAAATGAAATTGTATCACTGTGTAGCAGAGCGCCTGTATGTGCATCTACATAATATATATTAATTTACAGCTTATATTATATTATCTTTAAAACAAACCAAATTATTTACTAATGCTAAAAAGAACTTGATTCTCTATATTGTTTTTGATTTAAAAAAGTTCTTTAAACAGAATCAGATTTCTCCAAACGAATGCTTTCGACTTTTCTGAAAACAGTTTTGTCTTTACAACATTTTTTACATCAGGTGGTAACAAATTATATTATATTCTCGGACCCAAGATGTTAATTGATCGTCTATAGAATTCGCTATGGCATTTTGGAACCTGCAAAGGCTGACCAGTCGCATCGCGGGTGTTTTGACAATCTGACGTAGCAGGCTGCATATTGCGGTATTTATGAATGTAGCAACCCACTGAGTTGAAGAACAGAACACTCAAACTCACGGCCGTCTCATTATATAGCAAGTTTGTAGGGTAAAGGCGATCTTTTTCATAAATTATTTTTAGAATTTTACTTTCAATTATTTGTAAGGGCCTAGTAGCGTTTTCATACATTACACCCCAGACGATGATACCATAGGTAAACAATGATTATACCAGACTCCGATATATCGTGATCAACATGTTCGATGATAAGATACCTCGAAGAATATAAAACGTATATGCTAGAGATCTAATTTTTTTTGCAATCAATCATTACCCCAAGGTATTTTGTGTAGGCGAGCTCCTCAATTTTTTCGTTTAATCCTATTTCTGTGGTTGAAAGAAGGACGAGTTACATCAATTTTTGTGAGCGCTAAATAATTTGTTTTTTAACATTAAGGGTTAATTTATGTATATTAAGCCATTTTAAAAGTCCTTTTATTGTGTTTATTTTCGCTTCTTCCCATGAGGAGCCACTGAAAATAATGGCTGTGTCATCTGCGTATGGCACAATTTTACCTCCAACTCTTATGTTATTTATTGAGTTGATATAAATATTGAATAAGATTGGCCCGAGGACCGTTCCTTGTGGCACGCCTATATTAATAGTTTCACTTAAGGTTTCTCGTATTTTAACCTGTTATTGGCGCCCAGTTAAGTAGCTCTCGAAGACCCTCCACATCGTTCCCCTAACTCCACTATGTTCAAGGGCTTCCAGAAGTATTTTATGTGAAACGGTGTCGAAAGCCTTCGATAGGTCCAGGAACATCACCACGCATTTTTTGTTTTGGTTAATTATATTTGAGGCTTCAGACAGCACATTGCGTTCTCGTTATTACGGCCTTCTGTAAAACCGAAAAAACCCGAACAAACCCGACATAAGGTTATTTAATTTGATCAAATTTGTTAGTCTAACCTTTAAAGTCCTTTCAAAAAGTTTCGCGAAATTATTAATTAAGGTTATTGGTCTATAATTACTTATAAGGTTATGTTTTCCAGATTTGTATACAGGAATAATAATAGATCTCTTAAATGAAGAGGGCACTATACCAGTCTCATATATGAGATTAAATACATGCTTAAGGGGTTTTAGAAAATAATTATGAAATTATTTTATAGTTTCCAACGTTATTGCATCGTAACCAGGAGAACTGTTTAATTTGAGACTCTTGATATGTTCAATGAATTCATTTTGCGACACTGGTCGAAGAAACATTGATTTATTTATGGAATCTGGCTTAAACTGTCCCAGCTATAGTAAAGTACTTTCGTTTAGAACGTTTTGTGAACGATACGAAATGAAAAAAAATCAATATCGACATTTTAGTTCTGCCATTTCCGTCTAATACACTGGAACTGTAGTCCATTTCATTATTTCCCCGGTCCAACTGTCCCTAATTGTTGAACAACAATGTTACCTTTTTGTTTCAGGACATCGACTTGCAGGGTTTCTGCGACTTCCTCGACACCTACCTGGAGATCGAGACGCCCAGAGATCTCTGCAAGCACCTGTTCCTGTCATTCGTCAGAAAGAGCGTCAAAGTGGAAGGTAAAGCGTTTAAGGAGATGACAGTGCTTAGTTCTACCACCGCTTGTGCTCCCATAACATCGCATAACAAAGGTTACTAACATTTTCTTTAGTAATGTCCTGCACTATATATACAGGGTGAGTGATGATGGACGGTCTATTAGAGTTTAATGAAAAACTAGTCGAGAGATTTGAAAATTTGATAGCTTTTATAAGTGGACATGCTCTCTCTTTTAGAAAACTTCAGCCGGGCAGTGCTGTCGCGTTTACTACTAGAAAGGTTAGCAACTTTGATAATTTAAATGGACATATTTTTCTTTTTTTAGAATCTCTATTAATTGCTTAATAACTTTCCTATCCTTCTGAAGGTAATTAATTTAACTTTTTCTTTTTGGAAAAAATATCATGCAAAAAGAACTGCCCTTTTTGAACTCCGACAAATTAGCGCACTGAAATTTGGTTGGGAGTCAGATAATATCCACCAAAGGCTTTTCACTATGTTCCAAAATTTAGTACAGGGTGTTAAAATATGCAAATATTTTGATTGTTTGGAAAAATGATAAAAGTATGTTTTTTTAATTAAATGAAAATTTTATATTCTAAAAAAATAATAGACAGGGTGTTCCATTTAAATTATCTTAAATTACTAATACTTTCTAGTAGAAGCGGCAGCACTGCATGGCAGAAAATATTTATATAAGCTGTCAAATTTTCGATTTTCATAAACGTCTAATAGGACATCCACCATCAACCCTGTATGTGCTATGAAGGCTAACAGTAAAATAGAGACAAGGGCGCCGAGGGAAGGGTACATTTTCCTTGTTAAGGCAAAAAAAAATTTTCAAATATTTCATCTACGTCTCTGGGTCTACTCTACTCCACAAATAAAATGGCAATTTGAACAAAATAATATGAATCATTGATAGAAATAAAAATCTGCTGCTTATTTTAATTTATTAATATAAAGTAAGTCGAGGACACGAAGTAAAAAATGTTCGTGTTTGTTTACCATTATGATGACCTTCATTGGTAATCTAATTATATAATAATTGGTAATATGACTCCTTAAGATAATAATAACCACCTACAAGTATAAAATGTAAAACTATATTTGACTTTCCAGGGTCGCTCAAAAAACGAAAAAAAACTGATTTTGCTCCCTCCTGATTGGTTTCTTTGTGTTCTTATTCTTTCTTTAGAGGTTTCAATGTTGTTATATCCCGGACGAAAATAATCCAGGGGTGTTAAATCCGGCGACAATAGTAAACCTACGCCCTGCGACCAATCCGACTGCTTGTAAGAGTTTCCTCTAAGTATTTTATTTATTTAACCTGTTGTAATTGAAAGTATTAATTTTAAGGAAAAACATTAAACGTCGATAGCTCGGAAACAGCTGAAAATGGGAATAGCAATCGTTACATGAAATGTACTTAAAATTTCTCGTAAAATTTGAACACCTTTAAAAAAAGTGTCAACGACCATAAGTGTTTTATGAGATACGCTGTATAATATTTTTTTATGTAAAAAAAAATAAAGAATTGAATATAAAAATTGACGGGTTCGAGTATTTTTCCTGAATTTTTTGAGAAAACTACAATTAATTAGTTCAGTCTAAATACTTTTAATTGTATACCCATTTAATATATTGCATTCTCCGACAACACAGGCCGCCTTTAAGTGCTAATAAAATAGGTATAAAAGCGCTGCAACATAAAACTATTAGGCAATATATTCTTAGTAACAGTCACTTTTAAAGAATTCGGACGTTTATGGGGATCTCATAAAAAGAGTATATTGCCGTTGGCCGCTACATAACCCTAAAAAATATTTTTACTACAATAATGTAAAATTTGAGTTCCTCGATATAATTTTCCAAAAAAAAATGTGTTTTATATAAACGAAAAAAATTGTCATATTATTACGACAGAGAAATACTCGCACAGGAAAAAAAATTAAAATATGTTGCTCCTAGGCTATTTTTTATTATAGATCATTAGTAAAAAAAGCCATTGTTAAATAATTTACAACTGAATCATGGAAGAATGACCGTTCGTCATCGTCTGTAACGACAATAAATAGTTTATTGAGGCGGTGTTGTCATATATTGCAACACAGAATTGTAAACGGACGTGTTCAGTTTTTGACAACAAGACGTCTTTGACCCGCGTTATCACTTCTTTTTCAAACTTTTTAGAAAAAAATACTACAATTTTAAGGTACATACTCTCTTACCTTCGATCTTATAATTCGTTTTAATAATTAAATTCCATAAAAAAATAAAACAGAAAAAGTATGTTTTTCAACAGAACCAACAGTAGATAATATCACACAAATTTGAAATCATATCACAATATTTCTTATTATGAATTATTTCACAACAGAAAAAAAATCGGATAATGCCACAACTAACAAAACGTTTAAAATTCGTATACCTCAAGCACGTGGAACCCTCGACAGCGCCATTCCACGCCCGAGTCTCGAAACATACTGAAGCAACGATTGTCGCGCGCGGCAGGTATCCAAGCAAGGGCGAAACATGCGGTGTGATCTGACAACACTGTTAGTATACTCTAGTACCCACAACTGAATACAGATGGAACGGCGCGACAGTATGTGGGTAAAAAGGGTTTTTATCTTAGTATTTAGATATTCGATTAAAAAGAAAAAAGTATGTAGACTTTCTCTAGGACACCCTAGAAGGCATCCATTTAAATATAATCAGTCATTACCATAACGCCCTGTCTAATTTTCCTAAAAAAAATGTGTTTTATATAATCAAGAGAAATTGTTATATTTTTTCGACAAAAAATACTTGCACACGAAAAAAAAATCAGGCTTACTATTTTTTATTGTAGATCATTAGTAAAAAAAAGCCATTCTGAAATAATTTACAACTGAATCATGGAAGAATGACGGTTTGTCGTCGTCTGTAACGGTATGATTGAAAACGAGATATAATAATATTTCTTTACAAAGTTAATCAATTGCTTGCAAAACATACAAAGATAATGTTTTGTTTCTGTTGGAGTAGATCCACGTTGGGTCACCCTATATATTTTTAAATATAATTTTTTTTAGCAAATTCCTCAGAAATATGAACCCAATTACATTATATAAAAAAATATATCGGGTGTATTTAACAAAAAGCAAAATTGTTTTTTTCTTGAACTTTTGAACTTAGACAAAATCTGAGTACATCACTGGATTCTACGTAAAAACCTACAAAGAGAACAACATTTTTACTTTATGATAAGTTACAGGGTAACCGAGAGGGGGGGTTTGTTCGAGTTTTGTTGGAGGGGGGAGGGCTTTGGGCCCAAACTGTAAAATTCTCAAAAACATCCCGAGGAGACCTAGAAAAATTCTAATTAGGGTATTTTTGTTCACACTATTTTTACTAATAAGGGAGATACCCCTTAAAATCAAACCCTATATTAATAATTGTATAAAAATCCCCCGAAAAACAATGCTTTAAGAGAATTTATTAACGCACTGATTTCAACTCTTTTGAATGCTTTAGTAAGCCGTTAACCCGATGTAGAAAAATGTTCTTAAAATTACAGAGCTACATGTACTAAAATATCACAGTGTTGCAATAGTAGGGGCATTGTAGTCTGTTTAATCGCATAAAAGCACGTTACTATTAAATAACTAGCGCAAATCATTAAAGGATGCCATCATTATATCTGCATTTCCACTATATTAACATTTTTGAGCTATTGGGCCGAACTTCCCTAAAAAATAAATTCTTCCGAGCGAGCAATATTTGGCGTTTTATAGGTTTCGCATAAAACGGGATATCCTGATCGACGATGGGGGAGAATTCGGCAGGAGAAGGGCGATAGAAGAAAAAAACTCTTTATACAGAAACCCGGATCTAACCTATAATTGTAAAACGAAACGGCTGCATTGTAAAATTATCTGGAAAATTTACAGCAAACTTAGTACCTAAATAATAGAAAAAAATCGTACCTACATAACCCGTACATAGTACAAGCGCACGCTTTCTGCGTTTCTTGCCAGTATTGCCAATCTAAATTTGTGAAATTACACAATTAGCTGAAAAAATTACACGCTTTTACACGTCAAACACTTTAGAAAAAACAAGAAGAAAAATATTACCATTGCGACACTTTTTCATTGTGTCATACCAGGGGTCATTCTTTTCATAACAATGACGGCGAAAATCTTTTACATTTACTTCACAACAGAACAAGAAAACGATAATGATACAGCTGGTAAATTTAATACTTTATTTATTATGCCAGAAATATCATAACGTTGAAAATTCGTATATAAGCACGTGGGAATTCAAAAGGCATTTTTTCATTCATAACAAACCAGGCATGTACCCATAATATGTTTTAATTACCCAGAGTGAGGTCGGTGTGATAATATATAAATTAAAATTAATTATAGCCACCCCCCCTGAAGGAAGATTGAATTAAAAACAGTTCTATATTAACGTTTAAAATTAAGATCTAAAGATGTTCTGAATTAAATTTGCTTTTCAGTCGGCTGCTACGAATTTCTGCTGAATGATTAACAGAGAGGGAGAGTGAAATTAATATTTAAACGAAATAGATTTGTTTAATATTCCGTACAGATTAATTGGATAAATCCGTATAAAAGAGGTCCCATAAACTATAAAATAATAACAAAAAGTAAATAAATCAGGAAGTTTAATTAAGGGAATCGGGATTATAAAAATAAAAGTGTTTTAGAGTCGAGTCGCTAAATGATATAAGTCACTTAAGCAGTGTCCCACTTTTTAACGGAACGAAAAACAGTCTGTAGATTGCATTATTAAAATACGCTTACGTAATTTTTACTATCAGTTTTTATTCGTATCCGTAGATTTAGAAATGATAGTGTTAAGCCAGCCAAGGTTAAACATTTACTAGATTACTTTCTTACTACTTTATCTCACTTTGCAACGTGACAAAACGGCGCCGCTATCGCAGGACCTCGAGCGTAATGTAAACGAATTTGACAACATTAATTAACTGTTGAAATTGTTAGTTTTGCCACCAGCTGCTTAAACAGCTGCTCTCCCAAGTTTATGTGTAATTTTTGCTCGTTTTACTATCAAATAAAATAATCTACATATTATATTAGCTTTTTAATCCAATGTTTCGGTTTCTTGCGACCATCGTCAACCAATTAAAATAATAATAACATTAAATACATGTTTGAAAAATAGTATAAAGATGTTACGTTTCTACCGTGATTTAACAAAAAGTAAAAGACACGTCATATCCTAATAAGTAGTGCTGCAAATTACAAAAAGCATATCATACTTTGGATAATTTTTTCTATTTTGGTTTTCTATTTCGGTTTCATATCAAAGCTATCGTTTTCAGTATCGTAATAAGCTTATTATGAAACATAGTCCAGTGACTTTTTACATGGAAAAAAGACTATAGTAGAATTATTATAGTAAAGATTTTTTTGTAAAATTTCCTATAAAATATTACATTATTTATTTCTGCTGGCGACAGTTTGTGTCAAGCCAGACACCGCTAGGGCGGCATCCAGTTACTTCAGGAGGTGCCGCCGGTTTCGTTATATCTGCTCGCAAAAAAATAATATCTATTTAATAAATAATTCAAGACAGAACTTATAATTCCGTGGGAATTCGATCACAGAATTGAATATCAACTATAGAAACTGCACCTGCATGCAGTGTTGCCGGAAATTTGATGTTTACCACTCCGCGACGGGAAGACAATAAGTTGCTAAAGACCGAAACAAAACATAAAAGTTGATAAAATGCTGCCGATTTGTTTCTAAATTGTTGAAAAACATTGTGTTGCTGTTTTGTTGGTTTGGCATAAGGAAATTATAATACAAACTTTTGTGTAGATATTGAATAAGGACGACTATATTATAAAATAATCCCCACCAATCCACATTGCGTTATATCATTATACTCTCATCGACAAATAAGCTAACAATTTGTATTTAATTTTTAGCATTCGATATTAATTCATTTATCCCTTTTTTAGGGTCAACCCCAAACGTTAACGCCATCGGGGAGCTGACAGTATTGGCTGACAAGCCGAAATCGTTCGTGGAAAGAATACAGGGCTTGGGGGAATCCCTTCTGGGACATCACAGGTCGGACAGCGATTGTTCCACGAAAGGGAAATCTGGTGAGTCGGTTTAACCGATATTTATAAAAAAAAAACTTTTCTTTTCACGAACGAATGGGGAGTCTCGTTAACTTAAGAAAAGAAATGGGATTTTATAATATTTAAATTTAATGTGTGTGTGTAATTTAAAATACTAGACAAAAACTAGAATTGTGGCTACGTATCCCACTAATTTCAGTTACCAGCCTAACCAACATTCCTATCCTTATATACAGGGTGTCCCACTTATAATGGAAACAAGCTTTCAAGTATTTCTGAATTGATTATGTTCAATTTTGGTGTGGTTACGTATAATCCTAGGGCGCACTTAAAATTCATAGGAGATTTAAAATAATACACATAGAATCAAAAGTTTTGCATCACTCTGATTTTGGCATGTGAAGATAATTTCAGGAATACATTTTTTTTTTAAATGTTTATTTATGTTTATCAGTTAAAACGATACCATTTTTTGTAGCAAAAAAAATATTATCACGACATTTGTTTAAGATAACATTTTCAGTGTTGTATTTTGTTGGCGTTGGCCAGTTAAATTTTTCGGTTTAGTGTGTAAAAATGTTTTGATTGAAATTGATCGTGCAAGAATAGTAGCTTTAGTTGAAGAAGGTCATTCACAAAGATTTATTGCTGAAAGAATAGGGGTTTTTGAAAGTGATGTCTCTCGCATATGGAATCGCTATCTGATAGTGTGCGAGATAGACCACGAAGTGGTAGAAGGCGTGTTACTAACGAACAGCAGAACCGCTATATTACGTTAACAATTCGGAGAAATCGTACTATGCCAGTCCCACAACTTCAGAGAGATATTACGCATGCAATCGGAGTTCGCGTATCCATTTCTACACAAAGAATACGAATTCTTGAATCCGGTTTAAGATGTCGGTGACCAGTAAGAGTTCCCAACTACAATATGACCACCGAGTTCGTCGACTGCAGTGGACTGAAACGCACGTTCGCTTACCCGAAGAATTTTGGAATTATGTCCTATTTTCCGACGAGACCAGGATTTGTCTGGGAAACCAACAAGAACCACTCAACTTGCCCATGCTCACCCCCTTGTCTCCATTCGCGGGAGGAAGCGCTATGTTTTGGGTAGGTATCATGTCTGGCGGGCGTACTGAGTTAGTCCACGTTCAAGGCACAATGACTGGCGACAGGTACATTAGGGATATTCTACATCCTTATGTTAGAACGTGGAGAGGGGCTGTTGGTAACAATTTTGTGTTTATGGACGACAATGCCCGGCCCAATCGTACTAGAACTGTGGATGAATACCTAGAAAGTGAGGGAATCAATCGCTTGGAGTGACCTGCTGTGTCCCCTGACATGAACCCGATAGAACATGTTTGGGACATGCTCTCTGGGGCAGTTCGCGTTAGAAGAAATTCCCCTAAAACTCTCCAGGAGCTTGTCGTCGCTGCTACCGAGGAATGGCAGGCTATTCCACAAGAACAGATAGCTAACCTTACGCACAGCATGCGACGTCGTCTTCAAGCTTGCATTGAGGCCAGAGGCCAGGAGGAATTTCACAAATTATACAATATAAATAAATTATACTTTTGTTAAGTTTTTTTTTTGGAAGGTTTAAAATGTTGTGGTAAAATTTAAATTTTTAAATCTCATTGATTTTTATTTTAAACTTATCAATGAACTAATATTTAGTCGATTTTTGCGATGACGTAATCTTATTCGAGAATCAGAGTAATGCAAAACTTTTGAATCTATGTGTAAATTATAAGAGTAAAAGGACCTTTAGGGATTATTTTATTTGGAAGCGTATTTACATTTTTGGTTTTGTTTGACGCCGTACTGTACCAGAAATTTATTTATCGAGTAATTTGGCTTTAGGGTTTAATTATTTTAGAATAATAATTTTATATTCTCCCGTAAAGAAATCGAATGCATATTTTAAGAAATATTCATTCTTCTTCTTTTTAAACACACTCGTTTTTCAGGAACCGTTCATCCGATGTTAACAATAACACATACATCGTATTCGTGCCACGAAGTGGTAGGGAAAAAGAGCACAGATTCGAGTCCGTCGCACAGTCAAATTTCCAGAAATTCTTCGAAAAAATCGAATAATTCCTTGTTGGTGAATAATGGCAAGTTGGAAGGTAAGCGGAGGAAACACAAGGTATGATATCTAGCCGTTCCAATTTCGTTTGACGCGCGCAGTGACGTCATGGTGTGAGTTATTTTTAAATTGCTTATGGAGATTCACGTTGTTGTTAGCGTTTTTAATTATCGTTTAAAGGTATTAAAAGGTTTTATGTATTTAAAATGCAAAAATTAGATCATGGTATTTAGGTATATTTATTACATATAAATAAAATATAGATTAAAGGTAATACTGCCTGCCTAGTTAAATAAATAAAAGTATGACAAAACTTATATTGGGTAATACAAAGCATGAAAGTTCAAAACTAAATGACAAAGAGAAAACCTTAAAAATCGCACCTCATTTTATGAATATTAGGATATTTATTTTAATAAATACACAAATACCTGAGCAAATACCACTTAATAAGAAAAAATTCCAGTAAACCTTCAAATCCGTTGAAATCATATGGGAACCGCAGAAGCGTTCACATAATGACGCGCTGCGTGATATCTTACCTTGTGTATCATGCTTTATGATAATTAGTAAAAAACCGACTATTTTCCAATAATGTTTAATTAAGCAAGCTTTCGTGGTCCGCAGAACTTTTGCCTTCGGCGATTTTGACTGCTGCGGGCTTTTCAAAGCCCCCCCCCCCCCCCCCCCCCTTATATCTACTCCCAATCTGCCACTGATTCCAAGTTCGGCTGGTGCGCGCAGTGCTGCGACTTTGACACTAAGCCACGCCTCCTTGCGCGATATCATACCTTGTGTCCATTGAATCATGCTATCTTATCTTATAGGTGGTGTATAGCTAGCATAGGAAAGAAATTGTTGAAACCTTAATTATAAGATCCATAAAATGTATGTTATTGGTAGCCGTTTTATTTTTAAAAGTCAACTACATTGTTCGCAGTAAATCCATCACATACAAACTCTCATCGAATAGAATATTTCATTTATCTGCTCGAAAAATCGTAAAACTCTGCTATATTTTCATTTTTAAACAGAATTCAGCCTTTTTGAAAGAATAATACGATATTATTTGCAGATCTTTATCCTTCGTATTATATTTTCTTTTATTTGGGAAATATATAAGCGTGGCGCATATAAAAACCAGAAGGAGAAGAGTGGATTTTTTTTTCAAGAGAATATGGCCACGGATTATTACCTAACTAATAATATTTGATATTGCTATTTACGATTTTTTTCCTCTTCTTGAATCTTAAAGTTTTCATTTCTAAATTAACTTTTCCTTCATAGATACTTTTGTGATATTGACATGAAAATTTGTAATTTGTAACGAAAATTCTGAATTAAAATCATTTCAACAATTGTTAAAAATGTCCATCGACCAAAATCGAACGTAGTTCACAATAAAGAAGCTGCTGAACAAACCCGAACAAATGTTCTAACCTAAACGTCTTAACTTTTGAAATATAGGGTCTTAAAGATTGTCAGAAAATCTCCTTTTTTATTAATATCTGTGATACTGCTCTAGATATTTTTGTGAAGTTTGGTACCTACACACATTCTATCCATCAAGAGGCATTTTATTATACTATATAACATGTTTTTTATTCCGACCAGTGCCGTTCGTGCGTGAGTTGCCCTCGGTATTTTTCAAGAAAAGAATGGTATGCCACATCTTTTTTCTTAAATAAAAATTCTTTTTTTAAATTCTTAATCCTTGCTGAGCAAACATCGTCTCTCGATGATTCTTTGTCGTTTGGCATACAGTTTTCCTATAAAAAAAATTAAATTCATTCATTTGCACACTTGTTATGAAATTAGGTATTAACAAAGCTTAAAAAGGATCTAGTAAGTAAAAAGCAGATTTATTCTTGTAAACATAAACAGTTTTGACTGTTGTCGACCTAGTCTAGTTGTCATGTATTTAAGGCATTAACCTTAACAAATTACTAAAGGAAACATGAAAATCTTTAACACGCTATTTCTCAAAAGTTAAGACGTTTATGACATGTTATATGTCATATGAAGTTCTGGTCTGAATATGGAAAATAATCTCCTTAAATATTAGCATGTTATTAAGAAACACCCTGTATATTATAAATTTTAAACCCCATAAAGGTACCCGCAAAAAAACTTTCGAGGTGATATAGTGGGCGTGTAGGATGCAACTAGCGCTCTCTACAAGTTATCTGAAAAACAGAAATTCATGTCACTCGTCCTCAAAAACCCGCAATGATAAATTTTCATATCTGTATCTCAAAAACAGATGGAGTTATGAAGAAAAAACTAATTTAAAAATTAAACTTTGACACCCTGTATCTCATTAACGACCAATATCTTACTAAGACATGTTTAGCTCATAGCTATTGTTTTCAGCTGTAGAATATGGTGCAATCATTACAGGCCACCCTATCGGGTGTTTCAGGAGGAACGCTCATCCCTTTAACTTCTTTATTGTTTAAATATCAGGAGTAAAATTTGGTGTGTTTGTAAGTGATATTATTTTGCATTTTGCATGACGAACTCCATTTTATCGCTTCCGGTTTAACCGGAAATTACCTCAACTTTGGATTTTTAAATGAAACAGGCATATCGATTCGGAATACCATTCCAAATTCGACAACACCCTCCCCATACGTCATTTTTCGACACTTTAAATAATTTTTCTTCTTATTTTTATTTTTTCATCTAGATGACTATGAACTCCATAAAATGGTTTACTTCTAAAAAAAAAGGAGAGATAATTTATTAAAAATGCCAATTCATGACAAAAAAATACAACAAGAATAGCAAACATAATTACAAATTTAAAATCTGCAATAAGTTGGCTTAGATTTTAGGGAGTTCAAGGAATCTAGATAAAAAAATAAAAATAAAAATGATTTAAAGTGTCAAAAAGTGACATATGGGGTGCCGTCAGTGGCGGTTCTTCCACAGGAGCACATGCGCACGTGCACCCCCAAAACGATTTCAAAAATATTAATTTATATTCATTGAATATTATTTATCGTATAAAGTCCGAATTATCGTAAAAAGTCCGACCCTCCGTAATATTTTATCGTACCATCAACCAAACTGTATATTATAGGCTCTCGATCCGGCAACCGTGCCTCAGTCGAGGTTAATGACGATTATGACGAGACTTACTCGCCTGTGCGATTAAGTAGGCGGGGCATATTGCAGTTTCTCTGTAGTTACAGGTGGCGGGAGACAGCGGGGGACAGCGGGGCTATGGCGATTTAACATGGGACAGGCGCACAATTTTAGTGTGTGCCGCGCCGTTGTCTGTTCGTGCATCTAGTTGGAAATTCGAGCGTGTATGTTTTAATATTTTAATATTATATATTAAGTTAAAATTAATAGTTTGACGGTGGACTATTTAAAAAATAACTTTAGCTCTTTGAGTTTGGAGCAAAAAATTGAGCTTGGAGTGAAAAATGCGGGAAGACGTAAACCCGAAATTAATTTAACGCAGACCACAAAGGGTAAATTTAGGGACTTTATTAGAAACTTTAAAAATTAAATATATGAAAAAAAATTTATAGAGGGTATTCCAAACTTTAATGAGGCTGTTATTGATCAATTTTCTACAATTAAGAACCGAAGAACGGACTTTACGTTTAAGCACTATACACACTAAGAAAAACTTTCTTATTTTCCAAAAGTTGCATTTCCTTGTGTAAAATTAAAAAATAAATAAAAATATGTTTTACCTAACGCATTTTCTTATTACTTCTTTTCTTTCTACATTTAAAACGCCTAGAAAGTAATTGTTTGGTCGTTACACATAATTTCCGTGCTGTTGAACTTGGAATGGTGTTCTGAATCGATATAGTCAAAAATATACTGGGTGTTCCATTCAACAATCCAAAGTTGAGATCATTTCGGGTTAAACCGGAAGTAACAAAATGAGGCATGTCATAAAACGCAAAATAATACCACATACGAGCGTTCTTCCTGAAACACCCGGTATACGGGTGTATTTAGACAAGAGAGTTTTAAGATATGCCCTTTATCAAGACGATCAATCATCCGAACGGTCACGGGGAATTCGATATCTTTACACGTTCTTGTCATATATTATATTCGGTTTTTCTTTTATTTTGCAGAAGTGAGACACATCGTGGAAAATTCCCTGGACGTGAATTGTTTAAAAGTATCGTTAAAAGACATCGTTTGTTACTTATCGCTGCTGGAGGCCGGCAGACCCGAGGACAAATTGGAGTGTAAGTTGGGGGTGTTGTTTTTCATCGAGTCATATCGCTATAAATGTGGGAGAGAATGAAGCGCTACACAATTGCGGACGTGCAGTTACTAAAAAGTAGTTTATTATAAATTCCCGCAGCGAAGTTTATGGATGAAGCAAGGAAAACGAAGCCTCATATGAAATTTTAATTTATTTCTAAGTATACATGGTCATGACACACAGTGAGTGGCATATTACAAGATCGCGGGAACAAAGAAAGATATTTATTTGAAATATTGTTACCCGCTATAAAGGATGCCGATCTTTATAATGAAAATATTTTTCCGTATCTGTCACTTCCGGTTATACCGGAAGTCGGTGTCAACTTATTTTCTCGCATTTCTCTTTTCTGTTTCTACGAACGGCAATGTAAATGGAACATCAACTTTATAAGTCGACCTTAATAAATGTTCAAAATTATCGCCATTGACCTATAAACATTTTCTGCTTCGTCCACGCGCATAGTGGCGTCTGTGAGTCGGAAAAAACCCCGAAAAATCGAAATATTTTCAGCCGGAACAAGAGTACCACCTTAGTGGTGTTGGATATCGCGTCCGACCCCTTCCAACCCCTCCACCGACCAATACTCGCCCCCATTATGGACGACATTACCTTTTATTAAAAAAAAAATTACAAGTGTTTAAAATTTTTTTTTTTTAAATTACACTTTCTGTTTTATGATTTTTTTATTTAATTGAAATTTAAAAAAAAAACTTTAACTTCTTTTCCTAAAAAATTAAAAATAAACTGACCACGCCTTGGCGCAAACTATTTGATTATATTTTTTCAGTTGGACCGGAATGAGAGATCATTACAATCAAAAACAGAAATACAACTATTTTCCCCATTCTCCTCGGAAACGGGGGGGGGGGGGGGGAGGGGAGGGGTCGGACGCGATATCCAACACCACCAACGTGCTCAGCCTCCTCGAACGAAACGGGGGGGAATATATATTTGCCGCTGATACTTGAAAAAAAAATTCGCCCTTGAGTATTGGCCGATGGAGGGGTTGGAAGGGGTCGGACGCGATATACAACACCACCACCATGCTCAGCATCCTCAAGAACGGGAGGAAAGTGTGTTTCTCTGCAGGGAAACCTCTTGAAGCGCGTTTAACCCCTTTGAGGGCGTGGTTTTTGGCCGTTTTGAGGGGTTGCGCAACACAAGAGAGAAATTCTAACGCCGCCATCGTGTTCAGCATCCTCGAAAACGGGGGGGGGGGGGGGGGATTATTCTTGTTCCGGTGTTTCGATGTTCCACCGACTCACAGACGCCACTAGTTGCTCTCCTAATATGGGCAATGATGTATTAAAGACGCCGAGAGCTGAGGAGTACGTTTGTTTTGTTCCATGTTCCATTTGTAGGAGCTTCCGTATGAAAATAACGACCTTTTTTTGGTACATATGCGCCTATCAGTATATTTCGCACCACGGCGCCGAAGATCCCTGGCGCGTCCGTGCTCCTGATTGCTTAGCAGTCCCTTTTGCTGATAATACAGTAGCATTCCGATATTTATAGGAAAGTCCTTTAGTAGTCCTTGTAATTAATATTGTAAAAAATGTTCTTGCCTTTTCTTTCATATATTGACTTTATCTTTGTTTTAGTTATGTTTAGGTTATACGACTCGGATGGAAACGGTTACTTGGATAAAAATGAAGTGGATAGCATAGTAAATCAAATGATGACGGTGGCCGAATACTTAGGATGGGACGTATCAGAACTAAAACCCGTAAGTCTGGCGCTCGCGGGACAAGAAAATATCTTCCTTTGGCTAAAAAAAATAATCTTCATTTCTTGATTAGCTATACGCGACCACGGTTTGTTCTGGGGGTCATTACTTTGTCATAGACATTTTGAAGTAAATTTAACATTTAACTATACAGGGTGTTTCTTAATAACATGCTAATATCTAAGGAGGGTCCATATTCAGAAAAAAACTCCATATGAACATATGTCCTAAACGTATTAACCTTTGAGATACCTACAGGGTGTTAAAGATTTCATGTTTTTTTAATAATTTGTTAAGGTTAATCAAATCAAATCGAATCAAAAATGCCTTTATTTTGTTGAAAAAATTCATTATAAAAAACATAGTTGCTCATACAACCACCCCATTTAATTTAATATTTTAATTTATATTTAACTTAAAATAGCTAATAATCGTAAATTTTAATTAAGGACAAAAATAAACAAAAGAACGACAATAATGAGAATCCTAAAAAGAAAGAACTTTATATTATTATAATTTAACAAATTTTTTTTCAAAACTTAACAACTCAAGGATCTCTTCTCTCCATAATATACTGTTTAAATTTAGAGTTAAATACTGCGGGATATGGAGCAGTCTTCACCTCTATGGGCAGACGGTTGTAAGTTATGGCGGCATTATATCTAATCTCTGTCTCTCTATCTATATCTATATATCTATATTTAAGCGATCTTAGATGATTGATGTCTTATTAAAAAGTTCTCTATGCCGAGTGTCGCGGTTAGGCACATTAGAGCCCTTAATTAAAAGATCGCTTAAATAACCTGGAATACCCGATGAGACAATACGAAAAATCACTCGATCACGTAATGTGATCAAATTTTCTCAAGTTATAACTAAATCTCAGACAAGCATTCTGAATTTTTTGTAAACTGATTTTATCTCTCTGCACTAAGGCGGGCCAATAAACCACATTACAGTAAGTCAGATAAGATAACACAAGAGAGTCAGCCAATGTAAATTTTAGTTTAGTATCAAAAATATCTCGGTGTATGTAGAGATGTCGCAATTTATAAAATGATTTTTTAATTAAATTAGAAACTTGACTGCTAAATCGTAGATCAGAATCAATGATTATCCCTAGGTTTTTACACTCGTTAGTAGGTCTCAGAATGCAATTGTTAATCTTAATTTGAAAAAGGGGATCATTAATTAAAACTTGTCTATTCGTACCAAACAAAATTGCTAAAAAATGCTAATACTTAATTTCAAATGAGTGCAAATGAATGAATTTAATTTTTTTATACGAAAACTGTACGTCAAACGACAAAAAAATCAAGAGACGACATTTGCTCAGCAAGAAATAAGAATTTCAAAACGAAATTTTATTGAAAAAAACGAAGTGGTGTACCTTCTTTTCAAACATACCGAGGGCAATTCCCGCATGAACCCCACTGGCCGGAATTAAAAAACATATTATACATCATAAAATGCCTCTTTTATTTATTTATTTATTCGGGATAACAAACAGGCAAAGCCCAATACAGTATCCACTTAATATGTTATGTGGCTAATTGAGATAACAAAAAGATAAATTAAATTAATATATTTTAAGGTATAATTTATAAAAACTACAATAACTATAATCTATTTACTTTGATAGTGCAGAGAAAAAAAAACAAAAAAACCTTAAACAATCACTCCAATAAATATTCCTTTACTGTTCTCCTTGTCACGGCTTGTGACACACTAAAAAAAATCAATATCAATATTGCAACAATATAAGTTTGATAATCTCATCATTCTGCATAAAGGGGAATACTGAGCATTATTTGTGTATCTAAAGGGTATACTCAAGAGAGTACAAGATCTAAATTGACGAGGAGAAACATTAAAAGTAACTTTACTCAACAAATCAGGCGAATCCACCTTATTACAAAGAATTTTACTCAAGAACATAACTGCCGACAGTTTCCTCCTATTTTCCTCATAATTCCAAAACGATGTCTTATAAAACTACGATGATGGTTATCAAGGTTTGCGCTGACTGAGAGAGTCCTTAGAAATTTATTCTGTACTAACCTATTTATATAAACTGAATAGAAAGGGTTCCAAACAATCGAAGCAAATTTCAATCTGCTATGCACAAAAGCATAATATAAAGCTAAATATGATTTTGGATTTTTGAAATATCTTGCTTGCCTATTAATAAAACCTAACATAAGGTCTTACAAACTAATGAATTAATATGGCTATCGAAGATCAGCTTACTGTCAAAAATTACTCCCAAATCCTTCACTTCAGAATCTCGATTCAGCTCAGAATTGCTGATCGAGTAAGTAAATGATATAGGGTCGCGATTCCTAGTAAAAGAGATTATACAGCATTTTCTTATATTAAGAAATAAGCTATTGCGCTTACAATAGTTTTCAAGGCGGGTCAGATCTTCTTGAATAAGCACACAATCAAGTAGAGTTCTAATTTGTCTATAAAATTTGAGATCATCCGCGCATATAGTAAGAATTTACAATTAAGAAAACATTTATTGATATCGTTAATATATACAGGGTGGCCCATCGAAAACGAAACAGAGACATTTACTGGTAGCTCAGTTCATTTTTGGAAAAACGCTCAGACCCGTCGATTTTATTTTCGAGTGGGACACAAAATTGGAAAAAAATCACGTCAACAAGTGCAGCCCCCTGGACGGGGGTGGCACCACCCCTAAAATCTTAAATGGAGTGATACCTTATTTTAAAGGTCTTTCAATTCCCTTTATAATGATGTAAAATTCACAATACTTCAGTTCAGTAGTTTTGGAGATTTATTGATTTTAAGCTTACAGTACACTTTAATAGGTACATCTGATTAATTTGTACTACTTTCAGAAGAAATTTGAGTAAAGGCAGTTACTTATTAATTTAATGCTTTTCTTCACTACGCCCATGGTTTGTTTATCATTTTGGTGTTCAAAATAGCGATTGGAGCGGTTTTTGTCGCGAAAAAAGTGGTTTATTGAAGAAAGATAAGCAGGGAATGTCTCGTACTTATTTTAAATAGGAATTTGTACATAGTTTGCGATTGATTCGACCAAACTTTGTTGTTAAAATACGTTTTACCGCTTTATTCATAAATTAACCATGGTATATTCCACGGCTAGGATTGAAATTATCAAAATATTTTTCGGAAATAATCAGTGCGCTAATAAAACAGCACACATATTTAATGAGCGACATGAGAACAGTAACGTGCATCGAAAATATGTCCTAGAACTTATAGCTAAATTTCGAGACACTCGCCAATAAAAAACGCAACATTGAAAATCCCATAAGGAACGAAGCAATAGAAGTGGGGGTTTTAGGGCAAGTTTATGTAGATCCTACGTTAAGTACCCGCAAATTGGATACTGTGTGTGGTGTTAGTCGATGTAGTATCCAACGGATTCTGAAGGGCCATAGTTTTCATCCGTATAAAATTCACCTTGTACAAGAACTTAATGAAGACGATTTTGATCGGCGATTACAATTTTGTGAAGATATGAGTGAACGAATTATAAACGATGAACATTTTCTATTCAACACTTGCTTTTCCGACGAATGTTCCTTTTTCTTACATGGCCTAGTAAACCGTCATAACTGCCGATATTGGTCAGATTCTAATCCCAGAGTTTATCATGAGGTACACACACAGCAGCCACAAAAATTAAATGTTTGGGCTGGTATTTTTGGCGATCATTTAGTTGGTCCTTTTTTCTTGCCTGGAAATTTATACGGTGAAATGTATTTGGAATTACTGCAAGACGCCATAGATCCTGCATTAACAGCCATAATTGAAAATGGGAATGATCGGCGGTACATTGCGAATAGGTTGATGTTCCAACAGGATGGTGCCCCACCACATTACGCATTACGTGTTCGACAATATTTAGATCAGACGTTTCCAGGTGGATGGATTGGTAGAAGAGGTGCCATTGAATGGCCCCCAAGATCGCCAGACTTATCACCTTTGGATTTCTTTCTGTGGGGTCACTTAAAAAGCAAAATCTATGCTACTCAACCAACATCGTTAGAAGATTTGCGACAAAGAATTGTGAATGAGTGCCTTCAAATTACTCCTCTCAAATATTGCAAAATGTGCGGCAACGTTTTGAGCAAAATCTTTATTACTGCATGGAGAGTCATGGTGGTCATTTCCAACATTTACTTGGCTGACGGGTCAGTTCATTCTTAATTTTTAAAGTACTTTGCTACCAAATGTATTGATTTCCACTAATGATGTATTAAAGTTTTATTTAAGTTTAAAATCAATAAATCTCCAAAACTACTGAACTGAAGTATTATGAATTTTAGATCATTATAACGGGAATTGAAAGACCTTTAAAATAAGGTATCACTCGACCCTCCTTTCCATTTAAGATTTTAGGGGTGGTGCCACCCCCGCCCAGGGGGCTGCACTTGTTGACGTGATTTTGTTCCGATTTTGTGTCCCCCTCGAAAACAAAATCGACGGGTCTGAGCGTTTTTCCAAAAAAGAACTGAGCTGCCAGTAAATGTCTCTGTTTCGGTTTCGATGGGCCACCCTGTATAATGAATATCAATCTCTTGATGAATAGAAAGTGTATACCAAATTTCACAAAAATATCTAGAGCAGTATCACAGATATTAATAAAAAGGAGATTTTTTGAAAATCTTTAACCCTGTATCTTAAACGTTAAGACGTTTAGAACATATGTTCATGTGAAGTTTTTTTGTGAAAATGGACCCAAGAATAACCTCCTTAAATATTAGCATGTTACTAAGAAACACACTGTATATATGTAAAAAGTGTGGATCAACATGAATTGAAGAAAAAGAAAACATCTTTTAATTAAACTTTGCAATTTTCCGGCATTATTAATTAGTAAATTAGACTTCCTTTTTGTTTAAAATATAGATATAATTACATCCAGAGCTGTCGGTAATTGAATTAAAATAATTGAAAAATCGTGTTCCCTTACTTTTTGGTAATTGAATTACTGTAATTCAATCACATGATGGAAATAATAATTGTTGGATTTTCAATTACTGGAATAAAGTAGTTGTAATTGGTAATGGGGTTTTATAAATCTATACAGGGTGTCCCATAACTTATGGGCCATATAGCAACTGGAGATACTAAACATAATTTTGATAAAATATGAAAATAACAATTAGGACTATTGTACTATTGTATAAAGTACTGATGAAAAATCTTCCTTTATTAAAGATTCTTCAAGACATGATGGTCGAAATCGACTTCAACAAGGACGGTTTGGTATCTCTAGAAGAATGGAAACGAGGAGGTTTAACAACTATTCCTTTGCTGGTCCTCCTTGGGCTGGATTCAAACGTGAAGGAGGACGGAAAGCATCTTTGGCGGTTAAAGCATTTCAGCAGACCAGCCTACTGTAATTTGTGCCTCAATATGTTGGTTGGATTGGGAAAGAAGGGGCTGTGTTGTACCTGTAAGTGTGTGTTTTTTTTTATTTCGTAGAATTACTAAGAATAAACTAACCAACTATGACAGAAACATACAAACTGTCCGGCATTTATGTCAGGTTATTGATTAAAATCTGTCATACTCCCATCATAAATTTTAGATTCAAATAAGGCTTGTAAAATGTGGATGTACAATTCGTTAGTTAATTTAATAATAATAATAATAATGCATTTATTGGCATAAAATTCAAAAATAAATTGAACATGGACAACGTCAAGTATTATACTAAAAGCAGTGAGAAATGAAATAAAAGTAATAATATAATAAATAAAAGTAAATATGTAAATAAATACCAACCACAATTAGCACAGATAAATATTCACACGTACAGACCAGTCGCAATTATAACAAATAAGCAGTAAATTGCTAATGTAAAAAAAAAACAAGTAATGTATAACATTAAATAAAATGAAGTAAAATGAAAGTCTGCCTTCAACCTCACGCATCATTCAAGTAATAATAATTAATAGTAGAATAATATTCCTTCCGAATTAAGAATGTTTTAAGAAGGGTCCTAAATTTAATATGACTTTGCACCTGCCTCAAAGTTGGAGGCAGGGCATTGTAAACCTTTATGCACCCAATAAATGGACTCTTACCGTAGAGGACTATATGGTGCATGGGAACATGCAGTTCATCTCTACCACGCGTTACCATATTGTAATAAAAATCGCCATTTCTCGAGATAAATGTAAATTTTTTCTTGTAAATTGAACAGCATTAAAAATATACAAAAATGGAACGCTCATGATATTCAGCTGTCTAAACTTATCCCTACAAGACTCATTGAACCCCAATCCAGGCATTATCCTAATGCTTTTTTTGGCTACAAAAACCTTATGTGAGTTAAGCACTGATGCACGATAACAAAATATTATGCTATATGATATAGACTGGACACATGCATGATAAAACATCAAGATGCTGTTTAAGCCCATCTGGTCCCTTAAATACCTAACGACATACAATGACAAGCTTATTTTTGACAAGACTGCAGCAACTTGCTTGCTCCACTGCAGCTCCTGGTCCACAATCACTCCAAGAAACTTAACACAGTCAGAACGTCTGATAGGAAAGCAAATAGACTCATAAATTTCCCTGATCACAGTTGAGAGAACATCATCAATACCAGCAGAAAATTTACGTTTCAACATTTTAGTAATTTCAGAAACTTCATTGGGGATTGTGGGCTCCAAAAAGAAAGAATGTGGTACATGATCTAAATCCAAGTCATGAGCAACGGCTTCAGCTGTCGCACCATCATCAGATGTGTCAAAAACTGAAGCGAACAATGTCACAAGATCTTCAGGGTCTCGAACAATGTCATTATTGTTCCTAATTTCCAGCTTTAAAGAATTTTTGTTTCTGGTTTTATTAATCAATGACCAAGTGGTTTTAGAGATATTTGAAGAGTTATGGATAAGATTATTATTAAAGCGTATTTTTTCCTGCTTTTTTTAAATCTTTCTAACCTTGTTTATATAGTTGAAGCAACGCTGGGCTGTTAGTCATCTTGAGCAAAGCATAGGTGTTTCTGAGATCTTGTGACCGTTGTTTCATTGTCTGAGTTACCCACACGGTTTCCCTGAGTTAACTATTTTACTTGTTTTACGCAAAGGAAACCATGTATCAAAATAATATCTAAAAATATGAGCAAATGCCTCGTAGCGACTATTTATGTCAGAATGTGTATAGATTTCATTCCAATCCTCATTCATAATATCATTTTTAAAACTTTCAATATCATCCCTCTTAAAATGTATTTTATGGACACAATGGTCAGATCTGACAGTATCTAAAACACGACCGGTACAGTCATGAGCGTCCAGACATGAAAAAATATTATCCAGCTGAGAATCACCCGTATTAGTAATCCTCGTTAACCCCTCAATATTTGAAATCAAATTATAAGTAGCGAAAAGATTAATTATGTCCGAGGCGTTTCTATCCTTTACACAGAAGTCAACATTGAAATCACCACACACCATTATATCCACAGGGCCAACACTCCATTCATAAATCTGTTGGAAAGTGAGTTTGTGATTGTTTGAAATGTTATTGAAAATCAGTAATGGGTGGAAGAGTGACAAAACATGTTGGTCACGCTAATGGCAACAATGTTGAAGTCTGGTTAAATCAAAGATCTTACAAGGTTAAATCCAATAACGTTTAAAAGGTTATGGAGCGGTCTTCATCGTGTGGGAGCGGAGCTAGTCTGGGCAAAAAGCCCAACAAGGGCATATAATTTACTTTGAGATTCTTTACGTTTAACTATATTATCTATTCAAAAAGTGTAGTTTCGAATATTGGATATTTATAAAAAAGATAGAAATATTGATCCAGTTTTTATATACAGTGTATCCAAGGATGGATTTAACTATTTATGCTTAGCATCAATATTTTTGGTGTATTCATTACTGGATAATACTCTCCAGATATAAAAGTGTATATTTCTAGCCAGATTGTCATATTTATCACTAAGACATCTTGCAAAATCCCAATTAAAAATTTGTAAATTTGACAATTACAACTGGTTTAAGGCCACTAAGGCATATTGTACACTAAAGTGATTAATTAAATAAGTAAATTAAAATAATATGTACCTAAACAAGTTAGATCAAATATATAAAAATAAATAAATAAATTATATAAAACCTGTCTGCACGTACTTGTTACACTGCAAACGTTGTTTATATAGAAAAATAAAGATGTAAAATATTTTGACGGGACTGTTCCTTTCTTCAGTATTTTATTCCCATGTACATTACCTACATAATCTTCTTTTGTGAAGTGTTTCTCACAAATAACTGTTGTATCACCAGGACTATAATTATTCCTTCTAAGGGCATGTATCCAAATTTGCCGTAGGCTACGGCCCTTTAGTATCCTAACGAAGTGGATAAACATTTGGTACAACAAACCGAATTTTCATAGTGATGCAACTCAAAATCAAATTTCTAAATATATTTACTAACCTGTGAAATTTTAATTTAACACCATTGCATCTTCTAGTGAAGTATTTTATGGCCGCACAAGACTCAACCATCTTGTAAATGCAAGATTTATATTAAGAAATAAACCAACTCGACTGCTTTTTGCCCGGACTAGCACCACGGACCGTTCCATAACCTTTTAAACGTCAATGGTTAGTCAGAAATCATATCAATACAATCATATTAAAACATAACCATACTTACCGAAGAAAAGATAAATCCTTGCTTAAATGATCCACTCTTTTACAAACTATACATGAATGCACCATCATTGTTTATAATAAAGACGCTTTTTCACCAATACTCACAAAAAAAAAAAAAACAACCAAGTATCCAACACTCCCTTAAAAGCGGTTAGCAGCGAGTAGCAACGGCGTATTATTTACTATAATCCGATACATTGATAAAGTTTGATCGTTTGCAATCGAGCGTAGTAACTTTTAACTTGATGTTGTCAGAGTGCAGTCGGTTTATTTCAAACTTTTATGTATAATAATAATATTTTTTTTCTAAATCTCTCAAGGCCTATTCACAATTTATATTAAAATTATTGGGAAATAAATTTATTTTAAAAGCAATTGCGGATTAACCTTAAACCAGTTGCAATTGTCAAATTAACAAATTTTTAATTGGGATTTTGCAGATACCTTAGCGATAAATAGGACAATCTGGCTATGCTGCAAGCATAACAGCAAGGTGGGGAGTGCACGTTTACAATCCTTACGTCGACTTCAAATGTAAACAATTCTATCTGGAGTTTATAAGATCTTTGATTATATCTTTATCATCATGATATATCTCATCTAAAAGTTGGGTCATCAAGTCGATAAAACTAATAATATTGCTATCGGGGGAGCGATATACACTCAACGCTATAAAAGGCCTAAAGTTAAAAGCAAACTCTACACCATAGAACTCACATTCTTTTTGAATTGGTTGTATATGAGTTTTCAGTTCCTTACAACTAAGATTAAGATTGCTACGAGTATAAATGAAAAACTTCCTTTAATTTTTTTTAGTTTGTAAATATACCGTCCACGAACGCTGCGTTGCCAGAGCACCGGCGAGCTGCATCGCCACGTATGTCAAAAGTAAAAAGTCTTCCCAGACGCTGCTCCATCATTGGGTGGAGGGAAACTGTCATGGAAAATGCGGCAGATGTCGGAAACCTGTCAAAGCCGGCGTAACAGGATTGCATTGTAGATGGTGTCAGATTATGGTAAGTAGAAAAACAAAGTGATATAAGCAGTCCTGCACTTACAGTACGTTTCACGAAATTTGGATACGACTTAATGATTTCCTGGGTCGGTCCCATTGTGTCGACAAGAGCTTGGCAATAAACAAGTGAAGTATGAAGGGACGGACTAAGGAAAACAAGTAATGATATGATTATATTAATGTAATCAAATGAAATAACATTTTTCTCAAATATTACTAGTCATATTTATTTACATTTATAATGTCATTCTATAGATAGTTCTGTTTTGCTATCGCTATCATCAAAATTAATTATAATTGGATTAATTATACGATCCAGACTAATATACGAATTTTCTACAGTTATTACGTGACGGACTGAATTTTTCAAACTACCTGGGGGAATTTTCTTATTAATTCTACAATACTAGAACTTAAAGTCGGAGAAATATTTTCAGACCTAACCAGTGATTTTAACTGGTGCCACATATGCTCTATGGGGTTAAAAATGCAATAATAGGGTGGGAGCCGTAGCACTGTATGTCCAATTTCTTCTGCCAATGTGTGACAAACATATACTTTTTTTTAAACAAAATGTCTTTAAAACTTCTAAAAGATCACTTTTTTTATAACTTTCTTCAAAATATATATCATTCGCCGCCATGTAGTTCTGAATCTCCAATTTTGTATTATTTGAGCTTGGAGCTTTATGTAATTGGCGACTGTGATAGCTCGCATTGTCCATTACTATCACGCTATTCTGAGGAATGTTTGGTAAAAGACAATTCTTGAACCATTCCTCAAAAACTAATAAATTTTACAACAAAAAGATATTTAAATATAAATTAAGCAACCTAACATACCTGATGTGCCTATATTTAATTATAATTATTACAATCCGGTCCTTTCCACATAATAATAACAAACGGTCATAAATAATGGGATGGCCCCAGGTAATTTTACTGCAGTCGTTAAGTTATATCCACGTGAAACAATCTTTAACTGAATTATTCTACATTTATCCTCTAGATTCCTATCTAGGTCTCTTGGAGCTCAAATTTTATGGCATCATTCATTCTATTTATATATAGGGCGGTATATATGGAAATGACTTATAAATTATAAACCTACAGATCTTGACATGAAAACAAATCGAAGATACGCGACATAAGTCAACATATGCCATACCGGAACAAATGCCTGGAAGGCATCGCGAGATATACAGTGGGGTTCTTTAATGCCACAAATATAAACTAAAATAACAACAGGAAAGGAACAAATAGCATATTTTTTTAAAAAGCCGCCATTTTGTTTTGTGTGCGAATAGGGACATAATATTCTGGACTCGTAAAGTACTCGCTAAGACCTTTGAGATGATATATCGCAAGACCCCACTTCCTATTCAGTTTTTTATCAATATCATTTTGAATTTGAGCACAATGAAATATTTATCTAAACATTTAGACATTCAATTAAAAAAAAATGCATGTATGCAGGCTTTCACTAGGACACCCAAGGAGACGTCAATTCAAATATAAAAAGCCATTTCCATAACACCATGTATATAAATAGAATGAAAAAAAAAACAATATATGAGTTTTAGGCATTTAGAATTGAGTACCCACAAGTTGATGTTTTAACATTAACGAGCATATACTTAAGAACAATTTAAGCTTATACAGGTAAAATATTCAAATGTTTACTTAAAACTTTCGACGAGAAGTTTTGAAAAGTAAGCTTTACTTAAAGTTCCGTCATAATTACGGCGAAGCTTTACCACAACTTGCCAATATTAACTTTCAGAAACTTTCTAAGTGTATTGTCGAAATTAGTTATTCGCGAATTGATAATAATTGTTGCATAAGGATTCGATTAGTAATTCGATTGATTTTTAATTATACTACCTTCTAGTAAATTCCATAAACTTGTTTACCATCACCAAAACATTACCAAATACAATAGGTTTCCGAGCACCTACACATTTGCTCGGTATCAATCTGTAGCTCCTTTAAAGTCACAGTCTAATAATTTCTTAAAGTAGAAAACGGACAGACACGGATAGGTCGTAATGCCTCTAAAATTAAATCACGACGGCCATGTCACAAACCCTTGTCGTTATCCGCCCAATTTATTTCCCTTAATTGTGTTACGATATTACAAAGTCATGTAAACCCGAGATTTTGAAATGAAATGGCCTGGATTATCCACCTACGATATGTAGCCTTCGAAAATGTTATTATACCTATAGAATGATAAATAAATAACTTTAACCATATTTTTAATTTGAGTTAATAAGTAATTAATATACGTATATACAGGGTGAGTCGGGAGGAACGGACCAAATTTCAGGAGTGTATTATACATGCGAAAACAATGTAAAAAACCCATATGTTCTTATCGGATATTCATTTGTTTTCAAGTTAAAGAGCAATATCGAATATTTTTTCTACGTTCCACTTTTATCAAAATTTTCACATAATTAGAGTATGCCATGCCAGGATTCTATACTATTTGACACCGATGTTGGCTTGACAATGTATCAGTCTATTGTGGCAGTAATTAAACGTTTATTTTCAAGTTTGAGTGATTAAAGTGATACAAAATGACAAATATTTATTCAAATTTAGAATATGCAAATATGGTGTTTATTTATGGTTTCTGTAATGGCAGTGCTACAGCTGCTGTTGAAGAATATCGTCAACAGTATCCACATCACAGACATCCGACTAGAAACGTGTTTATCAGAGTGTTTAGTAATTTGTGCGAGAATGGTAATCTTCCCAGTGCCAACATTACATCTGAACGAGCTACTCGACAAGGTTTAGGAGAAGTAGAAAATATTCTGGATTTAGTAGAAGAAGATGCAACGACCAGCTCAAGAAGAATTGGTACTCAATTGGGTATTTCACAAAAAAGAGTATTTAACACACTCCACGAGCAAGGCTTATATCCATACCATGTACAGAGAGTACAGCACCTAGAACCGGAAGATTATGCTAATCGTATTGAATTTTGTCGGTGGATAAATAATAATCATCGTGTTGTATCGCATATACTTTTTACAGATGAAGCAACATTCACCCGTGACGGTATTAATGATACTCGTAACTCTCATGTATGGTCAATCGAAAATCCCCACGCAACAGTTGAAAGTAATTTTCAACATAAGTTTTCGGTTAATGTGTGGTGTGGTATGCTCGATAGCTATTTAATTGGCCCTTTCATTTTGGAGAATCGCCTCACAGGAGACAACTACCTACATTTTTTACAACATGAGTTACAAGGACTACTAGAGGATGTTCCTGTAAATATCAGAAGGCGAATGTATTACCAGCACGATGGAGCTCCTGCACATTTTGCTCGTCAGGTCAAGCAACATTTAGACGAAACATTTCCAGGGCGTTGGATTGGTCGCGGTGGTCCTATTAATTGGCCTCCAAGATCTCCAGACCTCACAGCACTAGACTATTGTTTATGGGGTTGGTTTAAAAATGAAGTGTACAAAGTAAAAGTGGACACTCGGGATGCACTAATTCGACGTATTAGAAATACTGCAGCCAATTTTAAAGAAGAAAGAAATGAAGCAATTAGAAGAGCAACGGGCCTTCGTAGACGAAGCTGAAAATGTTTAGAAGTCAATGGCGGTATTTTTGAACATTTATTAAAAGAACGCTATGATTAGGAAACCGTTAATATATGAACTTTTCTTTATTTGGTATTGCGCTATAACTTGAAAACAAATGAATATCCGATAAGAACATATGGTTTTTTTTTACATTGTTTTCGCGTGTATAATACACTCCTGAAATTTGGTCCGTTCCTCCCGACTCACCCTGTATAATAATAATATTAAACAAAATTATTCGCTCTCCAGTCTTCGTTTGAGCTCTAAAGGTTTTTTAAAAAACCGATAGTTACAGATTCCTTTATAATTCGTCAAACTGCTTCAACTTCTAATAGTAAGTCACTTGAAAATCAATAATTGGCGGCATGTTCAAGCGACAGAAGTTTTGGCTGTATTCTTATAAAAAAATATAATACTAAAAAACAATATACCGGGTGGTGCTTCTGGTCAGGACACATAGGATATTCCACATAAATTTTAATTTAAGTAAATTTAACAATATGCACTTTTAAAGTGATTAAAATTTCTGTCAGCAAATAAATGATTAAAAATTTGTCTTAGTCATTTTATGTTATAGATACTATTTCCGCCGTGGTACCATTTAATCATTATAAGTTGTTCCTCACTTGAATAGCGCATGGTGACTAGAAATATTCAAAGCGAAAATTATTTGAAATAATTAAAAATACTGTCAAATATTGACAAGTATAAGCCTAATTATAAAGGTGATTATTGGTATTTTAATTTTAACGTAAATTAAAATTAAATAGCATCGTACTCGAACAAATCTATACACACTGTACGTAAGTTGGCGGCATTTGGGAAACTTTTTTATTATTAATTTTACGAAAAAAAATTATTCGTCATAAAAAGTTCTTCATAAAACCTAAAATGCAACCATCAGATGTTAAATTTTTTCAGTCGTATACGAGGTTATTTTTGACAATATCGAAAATTGTTATAAAGAAAAGATGTTTAGAATTAAAAATAGCTTTCAAATATTCAACATTGTTTATTTACATTAAAAAAATATTTTTTACTACATTTTCTCTGCGATTACGTTGGAAATTTAAGTTTGCACATTAATGCATAATTAATCTAGGATGCACTGGCATTTTTTAAAACTGATATTGGGCCGGTCGTATAAACACTTTGAACTGTAGTTCACTCTTGAACTCTAGTTCAAAGTAAAAAAGTTGTTGTACAAACAGTAATTTACACTGGTCTCAGTTCAAATCAGGAGTTCACGTGAACGTCCACTTTTGGCGGTTCAGAAGTTGAACTGTCGATCCAAGCCACTTTCTAACCTCAAATATATTTCTTGTGTCAGGTCAGTGTCATATTATACAATTCAGTAAATTATCGTTATTTTATTGTTTATAAAAATGTAGGAATTTAATGAAATTATAACTGATGATGAAGATTTTACTGCAGTCAATGCTGTGAACACGTATATACCGGAAAATCCTGATCAATTTACCAAATGAACAGACAATGAATATTTCCAAAGATTACGCTTAACAAAAACACAGCTGTTTGTTTTATTTACATCTTTTCTTTATAACAATTTTCGATATTGTCAAAAATAAAGGTACTTTACTCTAGAGCAAAAATCACATTTTTTGACAAACCTCGTATACGATTGAAAAAATTTAACATCTGATGGTTGCATTTTTGGACCATGCAGAACTTTTTATGAAGAATAATTTTTTTTCGTAAAATTAATAATAAAAAAGTTCCCATATGCCGCCAACTTACGTAGACACACTGTACAGCGTGTCTTCGGAAGTTCTTACCAAATGGGAAACTTTTTAATTATTAACACTACGAAAAAAGTGCCTCTTCCTAAAAAGTCCTGCTTGGTTAGAAAATAAATTTGCACAAGAATATTTGTATGTTGGACATACAAGGGTGGCTTCAAAAAGTACCGTGTTTAAAGTTTATCAAATACGTCGGCTATATTTACAAAACTAATAGTCGTAAAGATTTGGTAATAAATATTTCTGGATAAGTAGGCTTTGAACAATTGATTGTTGTTGGTAACAGAATAGGCATTTTAGCAGTGACAGTTTGGCAATTATAATTTCTGTTTCAAAACGTGAACTTCTTGTTAAAAAAAGGTTTTTCCGTTTCTTAGTTACTTTAAACAATAATAGTGATGATTAAACTGACTGTTAATGGAAAAATTGAAATAGTTCTTATTGTTGGCGATAATTATAAGACGCGTCGTCGCGAGGCTGCCGACATTTTTAATACTAGACACCCAAATATACATATTAGCCACGTTACTGTCGGCAATGTCGTCAATAAATTTAAAAATACTGGCTCTGTCGAAAATAATTTCAAGAAGAAACATGCAGTTCGAACACTTACTGAAGAAAATCAATTACAAGTATTGCAAGCGGTTGTGGAAAATCCAAAACTTTCATTGGAAGGTATAAAGAAGACAGTTCAAGATAACGTGTCAAGAGCTTCTGCTAGTAAGATACTTAGAATAAATAAATTTTATCCGTATAAGCCAAAATTTGTACACACGCTCAAACCTAGAGATATGGAATCGCGTTTCACGTTCTGTGCTTGGTTTAAGGAGAAGTTGAAGACGATATTTTCTTTTCAAGGAGAATTTTATTCAGTGACGAGGCAACATTTACTTCCAATGGTGTCGTATGTTCCCAGAATTGTAGTTGGTGGAGCGCTGTGAACACCAATTTCGTAATCGAATGTCGTGACCAAACGTATTTCAAAACGAATGTTTGGTGCGGTATTTTAAATAATCAAATAGTGGGTCCATTTTTTTTCATAAAAATATTAATAGTGAGATTTACTTAAACTTCCGAAGAACCGAAATTTTTATATTTATTAACGGCCTGCCATTAAACACGCGCGACAGGCTGTTTGGTATCAGCATGATGGAGCTCCTTGTCACAGCGCAGCCAGGGTCAACGAATATTTAGATAGAACTTTTCCACAAAGATGGATAGGGTGCCATTCAGAAGTACCCTGGCCACCTAGGTCACCGAACATTACACCCCTAGATTTTTTCTTGTGGGGTCATTTGAAGCAATTGGTGTACAAGCACACACCATTCCGTGATTTTGATCACCTAGAAGAAACTATAAGGCAGTGTATCCGGCTAGTTACTCCTCATGCATATGATCAGAAACGCTGTGTCAGAGTTTTCTAGAAGGACAATCATTTGTATGCAAAAAGACGGGGGAACAAACCTAGATTATTTTTGGAATCATTTAGTTTTATTGGTTATTGGGAAATTAGAAATTGGCCACCTCATAGAAATTAGTGAACTAATTTTTATCCGTCATAAAAGTAGTTCTCTTAAGTGGAGTTTTTATTGTGTAATTGTTATAGTATGTTAGCCTTTTAACATGCACTCTCCAAGTTTTTAGTTTTGTAAATATAGCCGAAGTCTTTTATAAATTTTAAACCCGGTACTTTTTGAAGCCTGTCTAACAGACAAATATTCTTGTGCAAATTTATTTTCTCACCAAGCAGGACTTTTTAGGAAGAGGCACTTTTTTCGTAGAGTTAATAATTAAGAAGTTTCCCATTTGGTAAGAACTTCCCAAGACACACTGTATAAGAATATGAATTTTTTATTCTTCAAATACTGTGAACCAGAACCGTATACCCTTTAATTTAAGGTCCTTGATATTACATTCGATCAAAGAATAAAAATCCAACTGTATCAATCATTAAAACGACTGGTTACTTAGTTGCCATAACAACCGCAAAATAACAGCTATCAGTTTGACATTGTCACTAAACTTGTAAGTTATCGTCTTTATTTTTCAAACAACGATGTATAATTTAGTTATTTAATTAACTTCATGTTTCTCAGTTGCACAACAAATGCGTTTCGCAAGTTAAGGCCGAGTGCGGACTAGGAGAACACGCTGTACACATTCTGCCGCCCGTAGCCATTTGCCCGATAGTACTGGACAGACAAAGATCGTTGCAAAAAAGAGGATCGAGATACGCCGGGGATAATGTTAGCATCGTAAGTATCGTAGATAAGTTCTTAATGTTAATAGCCATTGGATGGTTAGCCAGATCACTAACCGATAGTTGCGGCTATTCAGAGGAAGTTGGGGAAGGACCACTTCCTCGCCTTTGGCGTGAATTATGCTGCTGATCGATCGAGCACTTATAGGACCTCCGATCAGTTCGATCCCGGCAGACTAAGTGCCGATATTTGAATGAATCCTTCCTTAAAAACAATGTTTTAAATTAATTTAAGGGTCAATTGACGCGTTAAGTGGAAGATTGCTACGTTCGTTCTTAAAGGTTTATTCCTTTAGATGAGAGTTAAAAAGAACTTTAATATTCTGTCAAAATAGTGTTAAGGATAAGTTATTTATTATTTCATTCTGTACCCTAAGGCCCTTAGGGCTGATATTACAAAGTCACCTTAAGGTACAGAATGACCTAAGTCATCCTTAACACAAGTTTGACAGTATATTAAAGTTTTCAGTAACCCCTTGTTCTAAAGGAACAGATCTTTAAGGACGTAGTAATTTCCACATAACGCCTCAATGGACCAAATTAATTTAAATCAGAGTTTTTTAAGGTTTATCATAACGCTAAGGCTACCTTAGCTAAGGTGTAACTTAAGGTAACATCCAAATATCGGCCGTAATTTAGTTCTGTTAGCCCAGGCTACCGAACAAACCCAATATTAGAACTGACTGCTTTGCCAACAAACATAATAAATATTCGGGATCCTGTAAACTTTGATAATTAGTTTTTATGTGTAATTTAATATTACTTTATTTATTTATAACCCTTTTTGACTGGCGAGCGGTTATTTTACAATGTTTTGTGACCCTGCTTAGTACCGACCGGGTAATTAAATCATTTTTAACAATTCACAATTAATCCGCACTCGCAAACAACAAATACCTAAATGAAATAAACAGAATTACAAGTTCTTATGAGATTATTTCAGCTCGTCCCGAAAACTTCCCGGAGGGTCGATAAGCCCGAAATAATTTCCATCCTGGATGCGGGTGATTCTTTGATAAACCGCACACTTTTTAACATTGACTTTTTGAATCGTCCGAAAGTTTCTTTACAACTTAATGCCGATGCATGTTCACTATGCATTTTTACCCCTCTCATTTATGCCTGTTTTGCTTAAGGAAAAATTGCAACGTTTTCCACCCTCAAACGTCACTTATTTTTTGGACAACAGAACAAGAAATCCATCAGTTATCCGCTTTTGGGGATTGCTAATTTAAATATGGGTGCAAAAAAGGGACGATTTATCTGGAGCAAAGGCTGCGTCACTGCACTTACAGAACTGTATCAAAATCAACCGATTTTGTATTACGAGAAATCAAATTTCAAATAAAAAAATCATAAATGAGGACATATCAGGAGTTTTGATTCATATGACGTTAAAAATCATAATATCAGCTGATGCAGCCATGATTCAAAATTGCAGGGTGAGCAAGCATAGTACGGATCGGCCTTTATACAGGGTGTTATGGAAATGACTTATTGTATTTAAACCGACAAATCCTGAGATGAAAATAAATTGAAGAAAAATAACCTTAAATGGCGCTTTGAATTATTGTACGAAATATACACTTTATATGAAATTTCAAAAATTACGTGGCCGCTACTGAGGACGTTCGCAATCAATAGTTTATTGAAGCGGTGTTGTCATATATTGCAACACAGAATTGTAAACGCACGTGTTCAGTTTCTGACAACAATACGTCTTTGACTCGCGTTATCACTTCTTTTTCAAACTTTTTAGAAAAAAAAATACTACAATTTTAAGGTACATAGGTACTCTCTTACCTTCGATCTTATAATCCGTTTTATAATTAAATTACATAACAAATAAAACACAAAAAAGGTTGTTTTGCAACAGAACCAACAATAGGTAATATCACACAAATATGAAATCACATCACTACATTATTATGAATTATTTCACAACAGAAAAAAAATCGGGTAATGCTACAACTAACAAAACGTTTAAAATTCGTATACATCAAACACGTGGAATCCTCGACATCGTCATTCCACCCCCGAGTCTTGAAGCATACTAAAGCAACGATAGTCGCGCGCGGCAGGTATCCAATCAAGGGCGAAACATGCGGTGTGATCTGACAACACTGTTAGTATACTCTAGTGACCCACATTGTTGCTAAGTGAATCCAGATGGAACGGCACGACAGTATGTGGCTTTTAAGTATTTAGATATTCGATTATGGAGCCTAGAACATCGAAGACAGGTTGGGAATTTTACAGATATTTTCATGGAAGGTGCTCGGCTGACCTTGCCCTCTTGATTCCGTCCAGAGCGGCAGCAGAAATACACGACGAACCACTACCGCCCATCCATATGTGGTTAAGCTTAGTACTCCTCGAACTTCATTATTTAAGAATTCTTTCATCTGGAGGACTTCATCCTTATGGAACGACCTTCCCGAGGTCGTTTTTCCCAACGAATATAACCTCCAACGATTCAAAACCAACGTAAATCGCTTTTTGCGCACACGCACCACTCCCCGAGTGCCCTAAAGGATTTTTCCTATAGTGCTTGTGTTTGATCATAAAAAAAAAAAAAAAGTATTTAGACTTTCTCTAGGACACCCTAGGAGTCACCCATTTAAATATAATAGGTCATTTCCATAACACCCTGTATACATACAATTAGTTGACATGTATTTTATTGAATACATTTTTTTACCAAAATATCCACACATGATTTTTTGATAATTTGCTGGATTTTCTCCAATCTTCTCATACTTGAAATTTAATATCTCAAGTTGTACTGATCGTATCAATGTCGGTCTTTTTTTATTTAACACTTTGTTTATGCCAGTCGAACTGTATTTGAAAAAAACTGTCAAAATAATAACAATTTAATTGTTTAAATACTCTAATCACGTTAATTATACAATTTTAGAGTTCTTTGACGCCGAATCAAAACAAGCAACCTGCGATGTCCTTTCAAATTACACCGTTCGCCAACTCCATACCGCTGCTGGTGTTCATCAACCCCAAGTCGGGCGGACGACAAGGCTACAAAATATTGAGGAAGTTCCAGTATATATTAAATCCTAGACAAGTCCATATTTTAGGTAAATACCAAAAAAAAATGGCCATACAGGGTATTCCTTGATGATGTACTAATATTTGAGAAGCTAATCGGAAAAAGTATCCACATGGAAAAATGTCTGTTGAGTACCGCTTTTTATTTGAAAAAATTATCAGGGTCTGTTTTCTGCCTTTGCCGCGACGCCACTGGTGAATCGATAGATTAACTTTTCTAACGAAAATATGGAATTTTTTTATTATTACCACATACTCAAATTCAAAATGGAATAAAGTACAGGGTGTCCTATTTTCGACACTTCCTGAGGGTATTATAGTTATTAGCAAATTAAGGAATTGTATGAACTAATTTTTAAATGTCAGGATATTAAATATTTTTCTAAGAATACTGTTTTTTTTTCTTCAATTTAAATTATAACTGTTTTTTAGGGTCAACCCAAGGTGGTCCGATTCAAGGTTTAAGTATGTTCAAAGATGTGCCCAACTTTAGAGTGGTGTGCTGCGGAGGTGACGGTACAGTGGGTTGGGTACTGGAATCTATGGGTAAATATTGAATATGTTTCAGATAAACTAAGAAAGCTGGTCTACAAGTTCCCCCAATTAAGATTTTAAACCGCAAAATAATAAATATTGTATATTCCTCCCTTGTTCGGGCTAGTGTTTGGTGTTTAGCAACCAAAACAGCCTTAAAATCTTTAAAAACTATACAAAAACCGGTTACTACTGTTCCTTAAAGAAAGAAGATACTCTACACAAAAAATTATTTCAAGATGCTACACTTCTTTCATTGCACTTGTTAGTTACCAAAGTAGTTCTTAGATACACGATAAAGTATGAAAATTATAAATCATACAATCATAATATGCCCGCTACAATAAGCGAACAAAAAAAAACTTTCACTCCATTTCACAAAAACTCAGCAACATGTTGTATATGTGGATCCCAAAATTATCAATGTCCTTCTAGATATATTTAAAAAGAAAATATACAATAAATTCAAGAGAAAAATTAAATCCTGGATATTTGATAACTAAATTAATTTGATATCGCTGGTCTTTCAATAGGTTCGTGAAGTTAGGGTTTTATTTCATTTTCTTTGGACCTTTATATAATGGGTTTATTATTAATTTTGAATATAAATTGTGAATATTTTATTTTATTTTGTTAGTATTGTTATTATTATTAAACCCGCCCAGAGCGGCGAAGAGCAGAAATACACGACGAACCACTGCCGCCCATACATGGTTAAGCTTAGTACTCCTCGAACTTCATTATTTAAGAATTCTTTCATCTGGAGGACTTCATCCTTATGGAACGACCTTCCCGTTTTTCCCAACGAATATAACCTCCAACGATTCAAAACCACCACGCACACGTGTTTGATCATAAAAAAAAGGAATTTAACCTTAAAATCATCCTATATTGACAGTTGGCGGTTTAAAATGACTAATGTATGCAGGGCCGGATTGAAGCATAGGCTACATCGGCTGCAGCCTATGGGCCCGCACCACAAAGGTCCCACGCAACCACTGTCCAGCATAGACTTGAATCAACTGTATTTTTTTTTTGAAATAATATAGCTGTTCATAGCAATGATAATAAATAATGTTAAACGCCATTAAGGTATATTACCTTAATGATGTAAAGTTCTTTCCATTTTGATCATCTCATGGATTAATCAAATTCTAAAAACTCTATAGGAATATCCTACGTAAATTTTCTATAGGTTAATAATAAACTTTAAACGTTTATTTTTAAGTGTTTAATTGGATAATTGCGGAACATGCGGTTTTGTATGATAATTTTTAAATGATATTTTCCCTAATATAGTGTCCCTGCCCAAGGGGCCCACAGATCCTAAATCCAGCCCTGACTGTATGTATAAGTTGTATTTTTATTATTATATTTTTAATTTTACTTCAAAATTATAAAGAAAATATTAATTCAGCATGATTGTAAAAATATTTTGACACCAATATTCATCGGAAAAGGGAATTAATTGAAAAAATATTAATTTCAGACAACATCATCATATCAACCATGCAATTTATAAACCTAGATTCTTCTGCACTCTGGTTTTATTTAAGACTAGGTCTATAAACGTAACGTCTTGTGCCCTTTACAGATATTGCGTCCATTTTGGTTATTTTAAACATAAACTCAATTTTTTAGTTACTTGTTTTAGATTTCCAAAAAAAACATTACATGCGGTTTTATATACAGGGTGTCCACTTTGACAACTTTCCACTATTGTTTTGATTGGCTGAAAGTGTCCAAAACACAACATAACTTCAACTTTATTATTAAATATTTGATGTTAAAAGTTGGAAATTCGAGTGAAAAAGTGGAAACAGCACTGATTTTAACAAATTCGTATCGGCAGTTTTACGGAGAATCGGCGTTAAGGCGGTCTGAACCGGATGAATCCAGATTTGTCCAAAAATAGTAAAACGGTCTAAACAACTATTTTTGTAGATAAAGTGGACTTGGACTGTCAGCCGGGCGTTGCAGTGATTCCCCTAGGAACGGGTAACGACTTGGCACGCTGCTTGAGATGGGGAGGGGGCTACGAGGGGGAATCAATTCATAAAGTGTTGCACAAGATAGCTAGAGCGTCAACGGTAATGATGGACAGGTAAATATAAAATTTTTATAAAAGAAGCCTTTTAAATTATCAATTATATTTTCGTAGGTGGTCAATAGAGCTATCGGATACGTCACCACCTGACCCCACAGTGAAAATAGCAGACACTCGAATACCTTACAATGTGATAAATAATTATTTTTCGATAGGAGTGGTAAGTTCTTTTAAAACACCTTAAGGTGGAGTTTATTGAATGCAAAATTTCAACTCCTATGTCCCAAACAACCTCCTTTAGCAGAATCACACCCTTGCAGGTTTCAAAGTAAAAGCCGTATTAGAGTCGGCAATTCTGCTCTTGTGCCTGCAATGGCATATATACTAATTGCACGTATTCATGCGCACTAAACCGTTCTCCATCAGCTGGCGCATTGCCAACAGTCAGAACAGCAGTTGGTACTGTCGAAATCCCTAAAATACCCCTAGAACTAGAAATGGGCAAACCTGTTCGTTTCATAAATAGGCTTAATAAATATTGTGAACTGCTAATTTCACCACCAGTTAGTTTAAATAGCCATTAGCTGTTCACACCTGCTACAACCAACTAATAAACAGTTAAAATTAACAGAATAATTCATCTCTACCCAGACTTGCAGCGGCAATGGCAATTAAAATGGCTCTTGTCCCATTTCTGGCAAGAGAGACATCTGATCGGGAACGGTGTACTGCACATGAATCCTTGCAATTTTAATTGCCAGAAGAGTTGAATTGTCGACTGTAATACGGATTCCATTCTCGCATTGCGCCCGTAATGCGAGCAGTATTGGGCCAGCTGATCGAGGAGGGTGTACTGCGCATGAATCCGTGCAATTATAATTGCCGTTGCTGGCGCAAGAGACAAAAATTGCCGACTCTAATACGGCTTTAACGTTTCGCATAAAAATCGCTTTATCTCGAAAACCGCCAGTTTTACCCCAATAAATTTAGAGTCCCTTTCTTATTTTTCAAGAGGAATTAAAAAATCAGTTTTGAGCTCTGTCAAATGACAACCGTAAAACTTTGGTCCAACTAGTGTGATGGCAAGTCCGTTCCTGCCTTTCCTGATGATGTGAAACGTCTACTATATTATGGTTTAATTACTCTTTATGGCCTCAATAAAATATTAAAATTTCATTAAATTATACATGTCGGTTAAAAAGTTAGAGCCAAAAAAGTGAATCGCTGGATTTTTTTTTATGACGAATTAGGATTATTTTGACCTCCTCTGTATGCTTCCGAGAAATTAGGAGGTACTTACCGGAAACTCTGTATGTATACGCCCGTATTATGTTTTAGGATGCCGCAATCTGCAATAAATTCCATATAGAACGGTTGAAAAATCCAGATAGATTTAACAGTCGGATGAAGAACAAATTGTGGTACGTCGAATTCGCCACGACCGAAACGCTATTCGCGTCCTGTAAAAATCTCCACGAATCTATTGAAATAGAGGTAAGTCCAAAAAAAGGCAAATAGCTTTGTCCGGCATTTTCATCGCTATTTTAGTTGACCACCCTGTGTTAAAAAGGCTTATTTTATCGACAGTAAATGATAATGTTTAGCAAAATAATAGTTTTATGTAAAATCTTGGGAACTGAACCGTTCAAAATTTATTTAAAAAGATCTCAAAATATGTTCACACCTTATATTCCGGACGAACAGTGTTACCATTAAAGTTGGAACAATATGGGAAAAATGGGTATTGGTATGGTATGGTATTATTTGTATGGGTATTGTTCGATTTAGGTCAAATTTGACTTCACCATAAGTGTTTGCTTCAATAAAGACCAATAATGACATAATTAAATGCGACCATGCGACCGACCTAGATACACTTGTTAACTGAAGACAGACGTGTATGGCGTGGCAGCGCCTAGGGTAATGTTAGGGGTCTTTAAATGAGTATTGAGACAATCGATTTAAAAAAATGTATGTAGGTTTTCTCAACCACACAATTCCACAGCCACTTAAATATAATAAGCTAATTCTATACACCCTCTAGTATAGTTGTTGCAGAATTATAACGTTGACTCTTACTGCCATAAATAAACTACCTAATTAAACCCTATTGTATATGCCTCAACCTCTTCAAAGCTCAATAAATGGGATCAGGGCCGGCTTGAAAATATATACCACACCACATGAATTATTTTTATAATTTAAAATAAATAGATAGGTATTTTTAGTTTTAGGTACCTATAATAAATGTAAAATAATGATAACAGTTAATGATAATTGAAAATAATATAATTTAAAAGTATAACTATTAGGATAACAAGTACAATAAAAATTAATTAAATTCTATGAAACTATTGATAATTTATTCAAAATTTAACTCTGTATCACTATCACTATCTTCATCTAAGCCTAAACTTATAATTAAGGGTTGAACATTTGTAATCATACAATTGTAAGAATTTTCCACCTTAAGTACATGCTGTACACAGTTTTTGCAGCTGTCTGCCGAAATTTTTCTTACTTCGTTTCTACTACAGATGCATTTAATGTAGGAGAAATATTATTTCTCCTAATATTGGATTTTAATTGGTGCCATATTAGCTCAATAGGATTGCATATACAATGGTACGGAGGAAGACGCAACACTGTATGTCCATTGTCTGCTGCAAGTTTGTCACACTCGTATTCCTTATTTATTTTAAAAGCTTTTAATACTTCTAGCAGTTCTCGATTTTTGTAAGTTTCTTCAAAAAATCAATCATTTTCAATCATAAAATTTTGAATTTCTGCTTTTGTATTATTAGAATTGGGAATGATTTTTGCTTGCCGACTATGATAACTAGCATTGTCCATTACAATGACGCTATTTTCAGGTATATTTTTAAGGAGTTTATGTTTAAACCAATCTTCAAAAAGTTGTGCGTCGGTATCTTGATGGTAATCTAAAGAAGAATCTGCTATGTTTTTAGCTGGAAGCAACAGACAATTTGGAACAAACCCGTTCTCTGAACCAGCATGTAATATTGTGATTATTTTGTCTTTATTTGATGGTGCCTTGGTTTGACATTTTTTGGAAGAATCATCCCAACATTTTCTTGGAGTGTCATGGGTATCGAACCATGTTTCGTCAAGGCAAATAATTGGACGATTTTCTTCTCTAAATTGTTTAACAGCTGTTAAATATTTAAGATTCCATTAATGTTTGTCTTTTATCAATGCTTCGGTATTTAAAACAAATTTTACGCAATATTTTCCTAAGGCTTGAAAGGCTACAAGAGATATTTGTTTCATCTTTAATCAGCCGCTCTTTGAGGGAAATCAAATTGGGTACAGTTTGTGCCTCATGCATTTGGTAAATCTTTCTTCTTAATAAATCCATGTCATTTTCGTCGATGCTTCTAAATGTGCCAGAATCACTCCGATTTTTTCTAGGATTAACAGGTATAAGTACTATGTCTCTTACCGAAGATAAAGGAGTTTTTGTCAAAGTAGCCTTCTCTGCTAAAGCATCCATCGAATTAAAATTTCTACTCAACAACGATTGATACACATTTTTAATTATTAGCTTGGCATCGGTAGATAAGTGCTTTCTTTTAAAAATTACACTTGAAGATACCCCCTATCAGCACAATTCCAAGGACGCCACATTCTACCACTAATAAGCCTAACTAAACTAAACACTAAAGATTAAAATTATTAAAAATCACTTTGTATTTATATATGCATCAGGCATAGGTATAAATTGAATTTTTATACCTGTTCCGGCTCTGTGCTCGAAAAGGTTTTAAAATTTGGGATTTCCTTATTTATTTTATGGTCGAAGGGATAATGAGGTTTTATTGTAGTCAAAAGATCAACGGTATAATTCTGCAAATACTATACTAGTATAATAATTATCTTTAAACATTTCAGTGCGACGGTGTCAGTCTGGATCTAGCCAATGGTCTTCCACTGCAAGGAATTACATTCCTCAACATCCCCTACACCCATGGGGGCTCGAACTTATGGGGCGAACACCTCTCGGGTGTGAGGAGGAGTCGTAAAAAGGGACGCGAAAAGGACATTAGTACGAGCAGTTTTAATTCGGTAGATCTCAGCGTAGCAGTACAAGGTAAGCTGAGGCCTAAAAGCGCGAAACTATATGGATAGGTATATGATAAACAGACACACTGTAAGTACTAGTTGGGTAGACATATTTTTTTATTTATTACTAGATATCGGAGATGGGCTGATAGAAGTGATAGGACTGGATAATTGCCTCCACATGGGCCAAGTGAGGATTGGCATCACGGCAAGCGGCAGAAGATTGGCCCAGTGTTCGTCCGTTACGATTAAGACTAAAAAGACCTTTCCCATGCAGATAGACGGAGAGCCGTGGATGCAACCACCGACAACGGTAAGATCGTTGAATAGCTAAGAAAACTACACGGAAAGAAAAAATTTACTATAAAAATAATAAAACTGGCAATAATTTATGGCTGTATATGTGACTGGAATAACTTTTATTAAGAAATGCCATTTAATTAAAGCAAAATTTTAACCAACATTTTTAGTAATAATTACAAAAATACGAGCAAAAATATTTAGTAATTATTTATATGAAAAGTTTTTGTAACATTTGCCAAAAACTTTTTATTTATTTACTAGTTATAGATAAATTATTTTCACTTACATTCGTATTCGTTATAAAATTTAAAATAATATTTAGTATTTACTTTGTACTAAATTTTTTAGAAATACTAACTATTCTTTTTTATAAATTATATGTATCTAAAATATTGTTTTGGTATAGATTATTAATGAAAAATGTATTTAATACTATATTTTAAAGGAAATCGGACAATAAAATCTTTACAACAATTATAACTCTAGCAGATTTAAAATTATACGATTTTTTAAATTTCAGATACGTATCACACACAAAAACCAAGTACCAATGCTGATGGCCCCTCCGCCCGAAAAGAAAAAAGGCTTTTTCCGATTTTTTCGACGGTAGATTCCATCTCTATCTTCCTTATTTGAAAGTGATATTCTAAAACTTTTTTACATTATTATATTCTCATAAAATGTACTATACTTATCTATAATAAATTTCTTCCGCGGGTCTTCAAAGTCTAGCTAGCCAAAATACTTATTTTTTAATAATTTTTACTATTAAGTCTTGTCTGCTTTCTTGCAGGATAATTTTTCAAATTTTTGCCTGTATTTAATTTTTTTAATGAAATTGATGTTACTGTTATCACCAAATCAAATCTACAGTACGGACAAACCCGAACAAACTTGATCATGAATTGGAATAAAATAATGTTCCTCTGATTGTACAGGGTGTCCTATTTTCGAAACTTCCTGGGGTGAGTAGGGAGTTAGAGTGTTCCCATTTCCTAACCAAACTGTCAAATTTTGCCATGGCTCTCTTAGTTTTTAATTTACAGGATGATTTTGAAAATCTTCGTTCGAACGGTTATGCTTTTATTGATTTTGTTAGAGATTTTCACGTAGAGTTTAGTGGGCTAGCAAGTTTTTCTCTAAAAGGTTTCGTTTTTGAGATATTAACAAAAATAAGAAATATTAAATGCGACGCCCTATATATTATTTTTTTTAATTAATTAGGCATACTTACGGCTTTCCAAAAATGTAGAGTTGTTTATATTTAAGTTCAAAAATAACCTAAAAATGCGATATTTTTAATAATTTACATTACTTATAATATTAGGCTTGGCAGATCTCTCCTATTTTTATTATACAGGGTGTCCGCTAATTAATGGGACAAACCACAGACTTCTTACGTAAAAATATTAGGATTTAATTATACTTACCTATATTCGAAAGTTGATATTAACTGAGATACAGGGTGTTAAAGTTAAAACTTCATTTTTGTTTTTCTCTAATAACTTTGACAGAAACCAACGGATTTTTACAAAATTTTGCAATTATGGTTTTTTTAGGATGAGAAACTGATTTTTTGGTGAATTTCTAATGTACAATGTACATTTATTAGGTTATAACTTTTTGTGCCTCAGTGCATTTAAGTTTTTTATGAAAATAATACTTTTCTCATATTTATTACGTAAAAAAAGGTATACTAATTTCAGGTCGCCCAGAGTTACCATTTCGGAGATATATGCTTTGAAATTGCTTAGTGCGTTAGCTCAGGCAAGCAAACAATATTCTGTTGCTTCTTACCAATTAACTTTTACATGATAATTAATGTTCTAGTAATGGTAAATGAGAATAATAAATACAACAATTGGATTGTTCTTTAATTTACTTTAATTAAAATATCTTTAACCCTAGAAAATATCGTGGCGAAAGAAACCAACAGCAATAAAAAAACTTACGATAAACTCAAAAATGAAACATTTTCTGTTCCATAGCAACTTCATCTCTAAATTTCATTTGTTTTCTTTCTCATAGGTCAGTTTGAGAAAAAAATTTTGTTTGCAAATTAATAGTAATTGGATAGGGTACACTAAACAATTTAAATGCAAATATCTCCGAAACGGTAACTCTGGGCGACCTGAAATAAGTATACCTTTTTTACGTAATGAATATGAGAACAGTATTATTTTCATTGAAAACTTAAATACACTGAGGCACGAAAAAGTTATGACCTAATAAATGGGCAAAAAATGCCGCAGGCAGCGCCCCCTACATTGTACATTAAAATTTCACCAAAAAATCAGTTTCTCATCCTAAGAAAACCATAATTGCCAAATTTTGTAAAAACCGTTGGCTTCTGTCAAAGTTATTAGAGAAAAACAAAGATGAAGTTTCTCAGTTAATATCAACTTTCGGATATAGGTAAGTATAATTAAATCATAATATTTTTACGTAAGGTGGCTTTTCCATGTCCCATTAATTAGCGGACACCCTGTATATAAATTATCTATTACGGAAGAGTTTTTATAATATGCTTTTTATTTTATTATTCTTAACAATAGCCGTTTATGATAATAATTATGAAAAGTATGATATATTGGCACGTTCTATATAATCCAATTTAATATTTAGAATAGCTGCCATAACTTTTAATTTGTTTTTAATAAATTCACCATGGCCTACTGTAATAAGTAACGTAAATTATTAAAACTATCGCATTTTTAGGTTCTTCTTGAATATAAATTTAAACAACTATACATTTTTGTAAAGTACAAAGTATGCTCAATCAAAAAATTTTACTTTTTGCTTGATTAAAAGAATTTCAAATCGAAACTCATTTTCACATCGATAATACAGATTAGTTATTAAAATGGGTTATTTTTTTGGAAAATAATACAGACAAAAGTTTGAAAAATCCAGCGGAAAAGCGAACGCCGGACCTGCAATCTTATTATTCCTCGAAAACCTCATTTATCAAAGTACCTGCATTTTCTAAGCCTCATTTTTCATGTTTATAAGTTAAATCTTGGTTTAAAAGTTAACTGTTATCTTTTTAGTCCCTGTTTAGTTAGTAGTTAAAAAGCTGTCAGTATTATTTGAGAAACTGTATTTTTGTTGTATTGAATATAATCGTTGAAAAATATGTAAATACGAGAAATTTAAAAATATTAGGTATATTAGATGTTAAAGATTTTAGATATAGGTAGATTATTGGGTTATAAGTTAAGCGGTGTTTATGTGGCCTAAGAAATATTTATTGGTATATACGTGAAACAAATTCAACATAGTTTTTAAACATGAATTTTACCTTGTAGTATAACATACAGGGTGTCGATTTTAAATTTCTCGCCCTAATATCTCGTTTCCAGTAAAATACAAATATTAAAAATCGGAAAGACACGTCAATTTATTGTGAAATGGTACAATTTTAAAGGATATTTGCAGCCTTCCTCGTTTAACCCCGTTGACAGTGGTAGTTGTTGTTACTCTTAATTGGGAAGGGGAAGGGGGGTCAACTAGTACATTATTTTAATTTACTATTTTTTAAGTAGTAGTTACCAAGAAGTCGCGTTCCAAAAATTGACGTAATTAGAACTTATCTGCACTGATATTTATAGTTTTTAGTTTATAAGTTAATTGATTCAGTCGATACTTGGTGGAAATCCATAACTAATATTATGAGAAACAGTAAAACTATGTTACATTGTTTTTCTTTTCCACTATATTCTTAAAAAGGACATGTTTCGCTATCACTGTAGCTTTTCAGATTGAGAATGAATGAATATTTTTCTATATCTAACAAAATGTACAATCTTAAAATATTATTACAGGTAGTAATTCTGGGATTTTCCAAATGGTCATTAGATAAAAATTATTTTATAGATTTATTTATACATGTAATAGCGGATTAGTGAAATACATTTAACAAAGGAGAATTGTTAAGGTCTATTTGATCATTCAGTAAAACATCGGTATTTTTAAGTTTATTTATTTCCATGGATTCTAACAGATTACGTTTTATGTCTTTGTTTTCAGTATGTAAAATTATAAAATTTGAATCAAAATTATGTTGGTTTTCTTTTAAATGGTTGGAATAATTAGAATCTGTTTTACCTTTTATGTAACTATTATAATGTTCTTGTATTCTTATTCCAAAATATCTCCCTGTTTGGCCAATGTATGTTTTCGGACAATCTTTACATTTTAGTTTATATGCACCTGATTTTCTATTTTTGTGATTTTTAGTTTTATTATTTTTGATATATTTCCCTAACGTGTTGTTGGTGTTGTAAGCTAACCTTAAGTTGAGTTTATTAAGAAACTCAACAACAAACTAAAAATCATAAAAACAGAAAATCAGGCGTATTTATATATATTAAAATGTAAATATAAATTAAAATGTAAAGATTGTCCGAAATCATCCATTGGCCAAACAGGGAGATATTTTGGAATAAAAATACAAGAACATTATAATTGCTACATAAAAGATGAATCAGATTCTAATTATTTCAACCATTTAAAAGAAACCCAACATAATTTTGATTCAAAGTTTATAATTTTACATACTGAACAATATAACGTAGTTTTACTGTTGCTCATATTATTTTTTAGTTTATTATTTAAAAAAATTATTGTCTATGTATTATCATCTTTTAGTAGAATGTCATTTGGATGGGTCACTCCGGGTGACACCCGTTCCAACACATAAGGTTCGTTCTAACCAGCCTAAAAATCGTACAATGTACGGTCACGCACATGCGTAGTAGTCGAAAGGCGTTCCAACCGACACAAAACGGTGTAGCTGGCGATCCTTTTGGTGTTCCAACCAAATTGTGGTCGTTCGCAAACCAGTTCCTGAACGGTAAAAACGATACATGGCCAAGACCAGGAACCGCTTGTACTGACTTGCGCCCTAAGAATTTTAACCGTTGTTTTTGTATTCCTGGCATTCATGCAGTTCTTTTAGCCTTGTTTTGTAGGAGTTGTTGCTTAATATTTTGATTATTTAATTTATTCTTATTAAATTTGTATAATCCGGTTCCCAAACCTACAAGATATTCTTAACATTAAGAGTTATTCTCTTTCATGATTATTAAATACAACAAAACGGAACGAAAAAAGATAATACCCAAGCTTAGACGAAGAAATCAAAACAACAAAAGTAGGGTTGTGATTTATGAATGTTATGATAATTAACTAATTACTAAACTTCTTTCCTAGAATCAGACAGGCGATCAGCTGAGATTTTTACACAGAATGGTCACAAAAACGTACCAACCTTGCCTCCCTTGTGCATCGGCAACAAACAGTGCAAAATTAACGCCTGCGCACAAAATCGATTCCAACAGTTTCGTGACGGTTCTAGAACGATACAAAAATAGGGTGTTGGAACAAACCTATAGTCACTGACTAAAAATTTACATGAACGATTTTTAAACGCGATTTCTTGGAAACAACTACTAAAAATAAGTATTATTGGAAAAATATTTAAACCACCTTTAAAATGATGACTTGACCCCCTTCCCATTTAAGGTTTTAAGGGTAAAATCTACCCCTCCCAGGGGGTTAAACCACGAAGACTATGATATTATTTACAACCGTCCCCCTTTAGAATCAAATAGACGTGTCGTTCCGATAATTAATATTATGGGAAGTTATCAAATTAACACTCTGTATTTAACAAAATCCGATAAGCAAATTTTCTAAGAAGCAATAAAAAAATTAAGAAGAAAATTTCAAGTTGTTAAATATTTTTTATAAATTAAAAAATAATTTTGACACCGTTTTCCTTATAACTCCAAACGTAGTAGATCTTTTAATTTAGTTATATTATAATTTTGGCATTAAGAATATAAACAAAAAATAATGCTGAGGATGGCTGCTATTAAACAATAAAACTATTATGTAATTAACCTGTAGATTGACTAAAGGTAAAAAATATCTAGGTAAAAATTTAGGGACCATTGCTTACAAACATATTCCCGCCAAAGGTGTACCTATGCATTGATTTTAAGAAAAACGTATATCTACCTGCCTAAAAAGTATATTAGAGCTCGACCATATTCCCATATTCAAACAATAACCCAAAATAAATTATTTCTCTTATAATTTATAGTCTCACTATTGTGTAAAATGGAACAAGACTTATATTGGTCATTCCGAAATAATATTATACGATATTTTTGTATGTATAGCAACAATAGCAAAAATATTTTTCATTAGATTATGCCACGGCCTTCTTTATACAGGCCCTGAATAGACTAGCGGTGCGCTGTTGCCAAATCAATCATCCGTTAGTTGTCTACTTTGAGGCTGATAATATTATTTTTTAGATTCCTTCGTGGTAATTTGTTTGTTTTGAATGGAATTTAACATGTTAAAGAGGGCAGTGGTTATGCCTTAAAAGTGCATAGAGTGGTAAGGAGCATTATGCATTACCACCACAGAATTTCTTTCAGTTGTTCTCAAAGCGAGGAGTAGCTGATCCGTAACTCAATTTTTTTAAATTCTCCATTCATTGTTTTGTGGTAATATGTCAAAAAGAGTTTTGTGGTCACTTATTTCACGTTCAACGTGACGCCTGTGGCTATGTATATTATTGAGCAGGGTACTGTTTAAAATTTAATTCACATGAAAGTTTTTTTATTTTCTCTGTCATATTAGCTTGGAATGACCAATAACAAAACGGTAACTTTCTCTCATTCAAAAACTTGCTACTAAAAACTAATACACTGGTGTATGTCTCGACTAATATTTATTTTGATCACCCACGGAATTGGAAGAGTATTTAACTTTACGCCGCTAAAGGGCCACCATGTAGATTTAATCATTTTTTTCAATTTTCACACTACTATTTCTTATAGGTCAAGGAATCAACATCATGTAACATATAAAAATAACGTTCTAACTATATATATTGTTCCCGAAATTATACACATCAATGAAAATACCATTACAAGCATTAGTTTTTATATCCTTTAGTTAATATAATCATAGTTACCCTTTAGATAAAAAATCTAGTTTATCGTTATGATATTATATAGTATATGTCAACTAAGATTTTAATCAAACTGACAGAATTTTTCATAATAATCAAGTAACTTTTTGCCTATAATGTTAACCAACATTTATAAGTTGGTTTAAAGTATTCACAGTTGAAGGTTTGGCATTTGTACCCATTCACATAGACAAAAAGCAGCAACCAGTTGGAAACTTGTTCACAAACGAACATGCGCAGAACAAAGTTTGCGACCGGTTTGAAGTTTCGCTCTGCGAACTAACTATTATCGTTAACAGCTAACTACTTAACAGTTTGACATAAATGAACGTCAATGGGATTAAAATCTACGGTGATATTTACGCTAAAGACTCCAATTGTATTACGCTATGAGCGTTGTTTTAGTATAAACTGTGTTTATATAAAATATTAGTAAAATCTATTATTGATATTTTGATTTCAAAGTATTTTAATTTGTTAAAAATTACTGATAGGTTGTGTTAACATTTAAATAAGCGGTAGGTGTTTAAAGTACAAAATTATTTATGCAAAGACACTTGTTATTACTATTAACTTATCTATGTGTTCCATAAGAGATATATATGTTGCTATGATTACTGGTATTTAATTTTACATTTGTTTTTGAATGAAAAAAAAAATACTGGTATTTTATATTTTCCACATTGGTACTTTATTAGCTCCTCTCAAACAACCCTGGGATTATATACATCCCTTTTATACAGGGTATTATGGAAATGGGTTATTATTAAATGCGTGGCTAAATTAACTTTGATATGCTTGTGAAGTAATTTCAATTTTGTGTGATCTCAGTTCTTTGTGACATTTTTGACGTCATTTTAAATTGCCGAAAGAATTGTTAAAATTATAGTATTTTTTGGTGTGACGTTTAAATATGACAACATCGGCGAACATTCGCTGGCAACTTTTGAGACGTGACCTACCCTATGAGATTGTTTACACCTTTTGCCAGTGCTTGCCATGTGGCTTTTCGGGTTTGACACAAGCAAGCGCTTATCTCGCTTATCAACCCAAAGCGCCATTTATGGTTATTTTTCTTAAATTTGTTTTCATCTCAGGATTTGCGGGTTTAAATATAATAAGTATTTCCATAACACCCTGTATGTGCAAAACATAAGGGATATATATACTATGAACAGGATGATTGATCTGATATGAGGGGGTTTTCCTATCAATCACAGGAACTAAAAAAAAATGGCAACAGTATTCGCCATGTTTTTAAATTGATTTGGATTTCAAATATTGTACAATCGTACTAAATGCATTATTTCGTTGGTGCCAGTAATCATATGTTTGTGGAAAAGTTGTACTAAATGTCTTCATCGTAAATTTTTACGTCCAGACCTGTAAATGTTTTCAAAAGGCAACAAAGGCTAAACCTCTGCACTTCTTTCGCTTACATGTTACAAGATTTTACAAAATAATAATACGAAACCCAACATTTTCCGATACTTATTTCGAATACTGATAACTGCCATATATAGGTTTGAAACTTTGCGTTACACCAGTCTCAACTTACTCTGACCTTGAGGTATTTTAAAACAGAAAGAAATATTGCGGGCGGAAGATTAAGCCATATTAGAGGCGGCAATTTTTTCTCTTGTAGCAATACAAATGGCACGGAGGCATGCGCAATACCCCGTTCTCGATCAGCTGTCGCAATTCGTCTTGCATTGGGAGTGCAATGCGAGAATGAAATACATATTACAGTCGGCAATTCTACTCTTGCGGCAATAAAAATCGCAAAGAATCATGCGCAGTACACGATTCTCGATTTTCTGGATAGGATGGATTATTCTGTTATTATTTTTAACTGTTGTATACTTGGTCGAACCAGCTATGAACTGCTAACGGCTATTTAAACTAACTGATACTTAAATTAGCAGTTCGCATTCTTTATAAAGCATCTGTACTGCTATTTCGTCGCAACTTTTTTAACTGTTATTTGTAAGTAGCAGTAGCTGCTTTAACTGCTTATCAAAATGCCCATCTCTAATTGTGGGTGTATTTTAGGGATCTCGACACTACGTACCAACTGCTGTTCTGACTGTTGACAATGCGCCAGCTGATCGAGAACGGTGTACTGCGCATGTCTCCGTGCAATTTTTATTGAAATTGCAGCCATAAGAGGAGAATTCCCAACTCTAATGGCTTTTATTAACAATTAAAAAGGGTCGAGGGTCGAAACTTTAGGAAAAGATATCACATGCACATGAACAAGCAGTTCCTTTAGAATACTTTACAGATTTGGAAACAATTTGAACAATAAAGCTGATATAAATGGAAATTATAAATGTTACGGTTAAATTTTAAAAAGTTAGAAATTAATTTAAATATCTGTCATGCGGTCAGCTTAAGTTCCTATATTAAAGTACAATTTATTAAGAGTTACTCCTATACAGAGTGATTCGCGGACTATGGTAGATTAGATCGACGTACATATGGAATTTAATAACATTTTCTTGTAACATGCCTATCTCTTACTGTTTTCGAGATAAAAAATTATTTCTGTCTACAGAGTGCCCCAGGATAAATAAACCTATAGGTGTTAATAATAAAAAAATTTCAAAATTGAAATTTGACCATTTTGGGTCTAGGCCTGCTTGATTAAAAAATAAAATTTAACATATTTTGAGTTTTATGAAATCAAGCAGGCTTGACAGCGGCTTTATTTTTATTTTCTGTCTGGGTAAGTGCCTCCTTTTCACAAAATATCGCAAAATTTCACTAAGAAGAGTTGCTCGGAATTCAAAATTATGCAGGTGTACCGAATTTATTAACCATTGCATTGCTTTTTTCATTTTATACAATATTTTCCCTAGTTAGAAATTTCTAATATCTTTAATTTCTTCATCATTTGTCATATTAACCTAGGAAATGAAATTTAGTCATCAAATGTTATTTCCGAAATATTATTTTCTAATAAATGTATTTAATACCATGAAGAATTTTTTTTCTGTTAAGAGGACAGAAATTCAAGACCCAAATGGTCAAATTTAGAATTTTTTTGTCGTTTACACCTATTGGTTTACTTATCCTGGAACACACTGTATATTGCTCAAAACATGACCTTAATTAAACACTTGCTTTGTATTCTGAATTCATGGAATGATAAAATCTCTGTGATAGTTTAAGAAAATCCAACATATGCAATTCCCACAGAAAAATCGATTGGATATCATACAGAGAAGGTTAAAATTATGTTTATTTCCGTTACTACTAAAATTATTTATTTTCCATGAGTAAATCATAGCTAGAACTTGCAGAACGTTTAACATAATTTATCTTGATTTAGCACAAATTAATTTAATTTTCACCTGTAATGTATGAAATTGTTCTGTATTTGTACTCATTTCTTATTGCAAGCGGCAACGCCGCAACGCTGAAAATATTTAAGAGATCAAATTTTTGATTACGTCTAACCTGCCATAGACCCTAAATCACCCTGTATACTTATAATTTAAATTTCATAATTTCGTCCGTGTTTACTAACTTTTGAATTCTAGATTCAAATTAAGGAAAAACCTCTTGTTTAACTGAAAATGAGTGAAATATTGAAAAAGAACATTTAAGCTGACTAGTTTGTCTATCTATGTTAAAATATATAAATTATACGTTTTTATATCAATTTAGAACTGCCACTATAAAGAAAAATACGTGGAGAAGTCTATTGCTGTTAAAGCTTTAATTGTAAGATAAAAAAAACCTGTATATCGTAGAATATGTAAGTTTAAGACATTTTTGTCCGCGCCTTGTATATATCCGTCAGCATGGGACACTAAAAAATTGATGTACCTACTTATATATAAGATTCTTTTAGTTTTTAGTTCGTTTATTAAATGAAATTTTTGGGTTACCAAACATTTTTGACGATTTTTTTCTTCTTCATATTTTTAGTGTCTCAAAGCAGTGTCCTATTAGCTTTACATGTAACGTCCAAAGTATATGTAAAAAACTTGAATATTTTATATCGTATTTTACGTTAAGGTGGCTACAGACCATGCGTCGATCAGTCATTCGGGAATCGCGGTTCGTGCCGTTCGTCGTGTTACCGCGAATAATCGCACTATTTGCGAATAATCGATTTTAAACGTACAACTCCCTACACACCATTCACTAATTGCCCGCGAGCAACGCATCGCGCTTTACGAACGACGAATCGACGCATAGTCTGTGGCCGCCTTAAGGTTTACCATCGATTCGCGTTCCTCATTTTCGTTTTTAAATCAGACAACAGAATATAGCAACAAAATCAGGTTGCTTCAACAGGTGATTCTACAAGTTAAAAAAAAGATAGTCATATAACAAAAAGTCGAAAACTCAATACTTTTTTTTTCTTCGGATCTTCCTAGTGGTGGGAAAAAATTATTTTAATAATCGAGTGAATCGCGCGAGCGACTAATCACTTCAAATTTTTTATGACTAATAGTCCGGCAGCCCGTTGCCAAAATGTCCTGTTATCACGCCTTCATCTAGTCAATGAATAATCGCTAGATTAATAAAAAATAAGAAAGTTTTACTTGAGCGAAAAAGTTCGGCAACGCTGCGCTTACCCGTCAGAGTGATTTCAGTTCGTAAGAAAGCATTATCGTCTTGTTGTTAATACGCCTTGTCCGTTCTTGATGAAATCATATTAAAAATATAAAAAAAAAACGCGAATTCATCGACAACGGACGTTTTGAGTGAAATTCCATTAGTTTAAATAAAAGATGTAAAGAGAAGGGGTATAAAAAAGTTACAGCGCCCGGGTCAATTTTTTTTAAATTGTTGATAACACTCTAAAAAATAGTAAATCGAGTCGAACGAACATGTCCCGTGTTGCGCAGCTGCAGGGGGGGCAGCGGAGTCGGATCTCGTATCTGTATATTTCATGCTCGCGGTACAGGGCTCGCGGTACAGGACGGCTTGCTGTGTGGCTTGGTTGTCTATAACAACTCAGCATCTAGGTATGTCCCCATGTAGCATTATTATTGATACACGTGCTGTATTGACTGAAGACGGATTTACTAAAAAATACGTGTGTAAAAATGTCAGTTCATATTTTTTCCCCATTTTCCGAGCCACAATAGATTTCTTGAAAACGGACGAGGCGCGATAACTCGAACAGCGTTAAAAAAATTACATACCTAAGATCCAACACTGCGGTTGCACGTTGATGAAAATGTCCGTTCTCATTTTTTTTCAGTCACGAATAACGAAAAATATCATCTGACAAGTAAAACGGACGAGGCGTGTTAAGTCGAATTCTCCGCTATCAACAAATTTCGATTTTTCTCAGACCAAAACTATCCACCTTACGGAAAATGTCACTCTCCGTCAAAAAATTAAAGAACTGGCGAGGTGCGATAACCATTACGATCGCTGTTTTACATATGTAAAGATGATTCTCAATGATTTTGCAACGTTGCCAATGTCCGTTCTTGTTAATTTCCTTTTCATGTCCTTATTAAATCACCAAAAAACTCTAGAAAATTTAGGTCATGATCAGTCTGAAATCCTGGTAACGGGCTGCGATACTATAAGAAGAAGATAAAACACCAGAAAATTTACAATCGCCGCTGGCTAGCCAGTCCCAGTCAAAACAAAACCCATGTCGCGATGAATCCACTATAAGGGATTTGGCATACTTTTTATATGCACCTCTCTTTCATGTACCTTTAAGAAAGACGTATGTCGTGTCAGCAATCTGAGCGCCCAACTCGAAGGTCGCCAATCGGCACATTCCGGATGGCGCGCGAAGATCGGGTATCAAGTGAAAGGCAATGATTCGATTTTTCAACTGAATTTATATCTAAAGTATTTCCTATCGAGCGAAAAACTGCTCGAATATACGTCGGCGTCAAGCGAAGCTCGTGTATCGAGCTAAAGGTAATAAGTAAAAAGCGACGATTTTCGCTTGAATTTATAACGCGGACAGTTTTTTTAATAATCGAGCAATGTCGGTTATTTCAATAATCGAGTACTCAAGCGGTTTTTCGCTCGAGCGATCACAACACTAGATTTTACTGTTAACAATAACTTTAATTCCAGTTTTGCCAATAAACGGTGTGGTTTATCGACTCTAATAAAGAGTACATTTTGTATTAGTATTCTTTTGTTTTTAAAATGGCATCCTCTTTTTTTTCAGTAACTGTCAAAACAAAAAGATATGCCAAGAATTCAATTTTAATATCAGGTAAATGCCTTTGGGGGCACAGTAGAGAAACATTTTTATGGTAGTAGTGGTTCAGAGTAGTCCCTGTTGCTAAATATCAGCTTTTTAAAATAAGAAAAAAAAAATTAATTTTGACTCGGAAATATTGAGTTTTCGACTTTTGTTATACGACTTATTATCTTTATTTAAACATGTAGAATCTCCTCTATTCAAATTACAAAATTCTGTACATACACGTTTCGGTACAAGATCATCATCATCATTAGGACAGTCTCTAGTACTGAATAAAGATAATCAGAAATTGAAACAATAAAATATAAGATACTTATTTGGATAAAAAAATAAACGTACTTAAATATCACGCAAAAAACAGAATGGCGAACGCATTACCGATCGTAAATCTTAAATCTAGATAACAATATATTTTTCACCTACAGGGTGTTCAAAATTAAATAGTTAGAATACCTTGTAACCTTTACTTTTTATATTATATGCTCCTATATCTTCCTTCCTTTAATTTTGGATCGCCCTGTGTTTCAATTCTCCATTTACAAAGTGGTTACATAAACAAACCCTTTAACTTTAGGCGATATGGTTATTTTTCCACATTTCCTTTGAATCTGTATACAGTAATTTTTATGTGTTATTTTTATATGAAACAGTATTTTTTTTGTAAAAAAATGTTTATTTATTATGTGATTGCTTTATGCATAATTCTAACTTATCTAATTTAGCAAAAAAAAACACAATAAAGTCGTCGTAGCTAAAATTTTGCCTAAAAAGGCTGTAGTAGTCTTGCAGGTTGATTTAAAAAAAAATTATTTTGAAAAAAGTATTTATTTTAAAAAATATTTTTGTGCTCTTGCAGCTATTGTAACCGCCGTATTAAAAAAAATTACATGAAACAACCCAGAAACCCTTAGCTCAAGTTCTTATATAGATGGCGATTGCAAAACCATTACACAGATAAAATATCAGTCCCTTTATGAAAGAACACATTTTTAGCTAATGATAAATCAGAAATTCTCTCAATATTTTTCCAATATGGCGGTTATCATGCAGGTTCCGGGTATCGTTAAAATACTTGAAAACATATTTCGATATATCGATTCTTTTCAAACATTACTACGACAAAAAAGAAAGAGAAAGTCCACAGAAAATGATACGAACTATACATGATCATTGGCACCTTTTTAGAGCAACAACTGTAACATCCGACAGTATTTTTTGAGCTTCAAGGTATACAAATTTCCCCGAGCTTAAAACAAAAAATGTATCGCGGAAGACCTTTATACAGGGTGTCTAAACAAAAATATCCAGGCCCGTATTTAAAAAAATTAATTTGATTATGGCGACCTAAAGACGAAACGTCGCATGAAAGATCTGATAATGCCTATCTTCGAACAAAAACCCAAACGCAAAATTTTAGATTTTTTCAAACATTTTGAACGAACAAACCCCTGTATTTATTTCTGATTTTTTTGCAGCATATTATTGGGCCCATAGTTACGCAACTTTACCCAAATTACCGTTTCCGAAATCCCAATGGTGAAGTCCAAATTTGTAACACCCTGTATATATAAGCGTAAGCGACGAAGCCATAAATAAATTTTAAAACACGCCTGGCAAAGTTCAAAAATTTTGGTTTTTTATCGCCAGACTATACTAGATAATTTGACCCAATTATATTTTTTAAAATAAAGCACAACAATAAGATTTAACTGTTGAGATAACTTGATCATCAGCTGACTGACTCAAATAAATAAAAACATTAAATTCGAAACGACAATTTGAAAACTTTCCACCCTAGGACGGTTACATGTTACCCTTAAAATCTTAAATGGCACGGTGGATCAAATGGCACTTCATTTTTAAGGTCATTTAAATCTCCTTCCAATAACACCAAAATTCATTATTTTTGAGTAGTTTAGTTTCTAAGAGATCGCGTTCAAACTTCCTTGCTCTGAGACTTGACCCCCCCCCCCGTCTCATTTAAGATTTAAAGAGTAAATAGTAAAAGATAGAAAAACGTATATAAGCAAGCCATCAGCTGACGCTCAGGTTAACTTACAAAATCTTAACTTTTTTAAAGATGCCTTTTTTAAAAATTGTTTCATGTGATATTGTAGTTTTTATTCTGAACTGAAAAATATGTATTAATAGAAAAATTATTAAATTATATATTTATTGTTGAAAAAATTGACTTTAGAGGATTTTACTTCTGTTGTTAGATAGTTTGAAAATTAACTTTGTTATATAATATTTAGTTTTTCCTAAAAAATGAAGCCTTAGTACCAACGCTCTATTTCATGTTCTAGTGGTCATTTTTGTAAACCAAGTTCGAAATCTTCAGTAATATAATTATCATTCAACAAAAAAGTCTTCGTTTTTCCTAAAACATACGTTTCTGATATAGTTTAAGAAAAAAAAATTATCAGTGTGTCCAGGATAAGCAAACTTAATGTGTAAATGACAAAAAATATTCGAATTTAAATTTGACCATTTGGGATCTAGGCCTATTTGATTAGCTAATAAAATTTAACATATTTTGATTTTTAATAAATCAAGCTGGCTTTGATTTTGAATTTCGAGCAATTTTTCTTAATAAAATTTTTCGATAATTCGCGAAGAAGAGGCACTTTACCTAGAAAGAAAATAAAAATAATACTCTATTCATATACATTTGTCATAAGTTCGCTTATCCTGGGACACACTGTATTAAGTCCTAGATTCGGTTAAATATGAGGCCTACACAAAGTAAGAAGACCGTTTCTTGCCTTCTGTACTTTTGAGTACCCATTTGGATACGCAGGCCTTTTATTTGGATACCCAGTAAACATCAAATGAATCCAGAAATTTATTAATTGCTTAGTAATTTAAAAACTACTGAACTGATACCAGTGATGACTGATACCTAAAAATGTTTTAAAATTATCAGATTAAAAAAATAAGGCTGTTTAAAAGACATGGATACGCAGCAAAAAATCACTAAAAGATGCCTTGGTCAGGATATATTATAATAATTACAATTGTAGACGAATAAATTAAAAGGTACCTAGCAGGACCGGATTTAAGCAATAGGCTACATAGCAGTGTTGGCAATTAGCGTGTAACTACACGATTTGCGTGTAATGTCATTCGTTGTGTGTAATTTATGTGCTACACAAGGCGTCTGTAATTTGAAAGCCACCACCTAAGTGTGTTACTATTCAGTTTTATTGACTTTTGTCTCAGTCAGTTTTGGTGACTTTTTGGGGCAAAATAAATCAAGTCCTCATAATGTAATTATTTTCAGTTTTGGCGACCTTCTTTTTTGTGTATTTGTGTGACTAAAAACGTGTAGTTTGTTCTGTTAATTGTGTAATTCACACATGACAAATTGAAGCTCTATATGTATTGTTATTGCTCTTAACTCATCGTTATTTCACCTGTGGTAAAAGGAAACTACTTACCTTACAATCATGACAGAAGTGAAGGTTGCTTGTTAACAACAGTGACCATTACATCAAGAAGGATCAATCCACTTGAGTGAAGAATGACCCTTAAAACACTAAATGTCCCTGTTCACTTATTCCAGGTTGTAATATCACGTTAAGTCAAAGACTTGTGTACCGACAACATGAAACGGACGCTTCCAACACCAATAATGCTCACTAACCTGAAACAATAGAGAAAATTATTAGTTACGACATCAATAAAAGTTCAATTTTGTATTTGTAATTAAAGTAAGTATGTCTCTGATATTTTGAAAATATACAATTAGAGGCATAATAATAATTGCAGCTATGCATAATTTTTTTATCAAAAAAAAAACAAGATGCAAAAAATAAATGACTCGAAATAAAAACGGATACTTTGAACTAATTTTGCTACTTGATTATTCCACAGGCTGTTTTGAAATTAGATAAAAAACAACATTTTAATTATACTTTTATAATAAGGTAGAATAACCAATGTTACTTTTTACTAACAATTTGTAAAAGACACATTAAAACTGATAGTTGTAGCTACAGTTCTCTAAAATCAATCACTAATATCGGACTAAAAATAAAAAAGTTATTAAGCCTAAAACTTTAACAACGACCGTTTTTTTTGCAATTGAGTGTAATTTCGAGCTTCTCCTGTAAAATCAATGATTTGTTTGGTAAACGCAGGGATGCAGGAAACCAAATAAATGTACATTTAAAATATTATCAACTAGGTTTAGAATTTACACAGCACACACTTATTTTCGATAGAAGGACAGAAAAAATCAAAAACTGTTATGACCAACACTGATGGAAATCTTAAAATGTAAACTAAACATTACCTTAATAAACTCTGGCAGGCTGCTCTAATCCAGCTTGTGTCCCGAACATTTAGCACTTGCTTTAAGTTTCCATGGTCGCAGTCAATTGAAGCCCATCAGACAGATTTATTACAGACAATTTCTGCAGAAACTTGTCCTTAGGGAAGCGACAATTAAACAGACACAGACACCAACGGAGTTTGATTACCTGAATTTACTTTAAATATTGTTTACGAAGTTATGATTGTTTATTATAAATGTTTAAAAAGGTACTTAATCATAATCGCATGAAAAGTTTATTTTGTTTAATCTTTCTTCGTAAATCATTTAAAAATTTTAATGCGACTATTCGGATCTTTCCTGTACGTTAGATTAGGAAAGACCGGATTGATTTCTCAATCCGATTTTTTTCTGTACGTTAGACGAAAAAAAATCGGACTGATTTTACCGCGCGGTGGGGTTCTGTGTCTTCTGCTGCCCTGAAAAATTCGCGTCCCGGATTTTATAAATTTTCTTTAGTGTCATCCTAAAACAAAGGAAAAATTCAAATGATGGGATTAAATAGTAAGTAAAGTGTACCTAATAATTAACACAAAGCCTCAAGAGCCAAGTTATTTGGGAAATCTTACATCTTGAAAAAGTTATCGCATAGAAAAAATGTTAGGTCAATTAGTGAGCATAATAGAAAATTAATAACAAACAAGGAACTTCAGACGAGTGATTATAATTAAGAAATGCCGCTTTAGGGAAGAGAAAACTTGGGAGAACCATAAGCCAGAAAATAAAAATTATTTCAATTCAAATTAATTGGTTTGAAAAAGGACTATACTGTCAAATTGTCTCTTCTTAAAATCATGTGTTTAATATATTATTTATAATAAATATCAATTTATATAAATCTAGCTTGCTTATATACATTTTAAATATTGAAAAGTAACATGTTTTGTTACGATACTCGTCTAATTTGAAAATATTTAAAACGAAGCACTTATTTGGACCTTGACATTTGGATATGGCACTTTTTTTTTATAAAATTATCTCAAGCGTCTATGTTATTGTACTTAATTGAGGATCACCGTGTATTACATAAACAATTCCGAGTAATAAATACAGATCTTCCCATTTTAAAAAAAATTATGTTTAATAGTCCTGCTTTTATGAAACACACTGTATAGTTCAAAATATTTTTTAAATATACATCTTCAGTCCACCAATATTTACATTTAGGGTTTGCTCGATCCATGATAGAGGAGATGTATAATAAAGTTATGAAATAAATTATAACTAAAAAATAAAAATCGGGTATGGAACAAAAATCTTAAAATTACTAAATTTAAATAGATATGTCTATTTTCATCATGAAACCATAAATTCAGTTAATTTTAAGACAGAAAACGATAAAAACCATAGATTTATCAACTAATTTTTTATAAAAACTAAAGGAAATACGCTGGAGCGGTTTTTTGGCCAGGCATGCAAGTAGGTACCTATATTTCAAAATCTCATCATTGATAAATCTATATATTATGTGAATATAAAATACAATACCTGCAGTTATCAAGACGATTTTCCACTACTAAACATTTAATCACGTATTTAACCGATTTTCGGCTTGATAAGAAATCATTATTATTTACCTTCATTATTTACGACGGTCAATTATAGAGGCATCTGGCAAAACTATCAACTTTTGACAGCAGACAACCTGATTACTGAAATTTATAATAATGTTACAGAAAAATACAAAAGAATACCGTGAAACGTCAAATCATAGGTAACTCGACTGAAATTACAGAAAGTTTTTGTAAAATGCTTAGTAGTGTAAGAAATATTATATTAACCATGGTTTCCAATGCCCTTACGTTTTTCCAAACCCTGGTTAATAATCCTATTAGCAAACCCAATAAAATAAGAAATTAACTACTTTGACTTATGCGGTTTATGAAATGTCCGATTTTACTTGATCGCCACAAAATGGAATGAGAAGTATTTTGTCATTTGATCCCCAAATAAACTCTATAATTGATTTAATTGTGCAAAAAAACCGATGCGGCAGACAGACGGATGGAAATCCACAAGTATATTTTATGTGTTGCGTTGTTCCATTGCAAACGACACTAAAAACTACCAAGTACCTACCAGGTGAAAAAGTATTCAATAAGAAATTTTAAAAAATTAAAATAATGCACAGACATATTCGAAAACTTCCGAACCCCAATGAAAAAACAATAGTAATAGATTATTAAAATATTTTTAGTTAGGTACGTTATATTAATAAAAATGACTTTTCCCAGTAAAATTAGAGTCTGTGGAGATTTTTTTTGTTTGGTTGTTGAAAAAACCCCCGGAATAACTCCGGTGCATCGCATTGCAGTGGAAAATGTCTAGGGAAAAATTTGTTTGATTTTAAAGGAGGAGTAGTTTGCAATTTAAACCACCCCCCACCCCTCAACCCCCGGACGCGGGTGGGGGTAAGTCCGGGGGTTGAGTCCGTAAGCCCGTGAAATACAAAAAACTTTTTCCACCGGCATTTTTTAGTACAAGACAGAGAAAAAGAGTATTTCCGGGATAAAACTTGATTTTCGCACGATTCTGATTTTGTCTTTCTCATGGTGATTATTGGTGAAGGATGGGCCCGAATAAAAAAATTTTTCGGACAAAAGATGTTTATTTTTGGTCGGGTTTGTTTTTTTAACACCATATATAACTGACGTAACTGTCGTCTGAATCTTTCTCTATAATCAATTAATTTATGAAACTGAATGCTGCTAAACATATTTAAAAAAAAAAAACTCACCAATCAGGGAACACAGCAAAACTTTTTAGCTACACGGATCAATTGACCGAAATTCTTATGCTCAACCACGCGATTTCCAGTGCAGGAAACCTCCTTTCGGACGACCGACTAAATATCGAGTAACAGCGGAAAGCAAAGAAATGTACAAAATTCGATGAAAAAAAAAAAACACTGTAAAGGTAAACAAACAATCGCTGGGATGTCAGAAGACAAAAAAAAACTGAATGAGTCACCACGGTTTTTTGGTCTTGCAGCATTTTTACATACGTAGGCGCGAAGCTTTCACATTTTAAATGATTTTATTTTCGAAAATAGGGAACTTATCCGCCCGGGACGATCAGAGTTTCTCTACTTATACAGGGGGTCAATTTGAAAACTTCGCATCCTTAATATATCGCTTCCAGTAAAGAATATTAAAAATCGGAAAAACACAGCAAAATTTATTTGTGTGGCCCCCTGGAAGGGGGTTGTGTATACTTCCCTTTTGGTAGGTAGTCACTCCGGGTGACATTCATTCCAATTCTTTATGAGAGGCAATCTGTCTAAAAATTGACATGAATAAGTACAATTTTGGAAAGCGTTTTCTTGGAAACATTTAGGGTCACCGTACGTGCAGCACCTCGTATGTTTTTATTTTGCATTTTAGTTATTTATAATCAACGTAAAGCGTAAATAATTTAAAATATTTAATTCTGGCGATAAAGCATCGATATTTAGGCTCTATGTAATAATCCCTGAAAAAAGCTAAGAATTTCAGGAAAAACGGTGTTTTCCCCAATTTTCGCAAAATCATGTCAACAAGACATACGAGGTACCCCTCGCTATGTTGGAAATGATGTGCCACTCAAACCTCCTTCCCATTTAAAATTTTTAGGGTAACATCTTCCCCTATCAAGGGGTTATACCACGACGGCTGTAAATATTATTTAAAAAGTCCCCCTTCGCAATAAAATTACCGATTATCACTGGCCAACACACATTTTGGTGCCGGCGATTTTTTAATTGTTCCTGGGTAATTTTTGGGTGGAGAATCCGAAATAGCCATCAGATTTTGTCTATCAGATCTAGTTTTTAAAATAGGAATTATTTACTTTTTTTAACCTCTATTATATATTTTACGTTACAACTATGACTATTGCCAGTAACAAAACAAAAACATATATAATTAAATATTTATTATGAAAAGTAGCTTAACATACATTCATACTCATATTAGTCACTATCACCTACAAATTTTCTTTTATACGACTTTCTAGCATGGAGTTTACCGGTGTAGTCTCGCTGAAGGCTCCAACAGAAGTCGGCCATCATGTGGATATCCCATCGTCCTTGATATCGATCTTCCATAGTTTTAATATCCTGATGGAATCTTTCTCCCTGTTCTTCACTACAGTCACCTGTCGTTTTCTGATTGCATTCTTTGAACTTCATCAGACGTTGATGTTTCTGTATCATCTTCCGTGATTTCAGGAGGACTGCTGAAGGTTGGAATGGGTATTTCCTTAGAGTGCGGTACAGGTCTTCTTGCAGAATCTAGATCAGGATATGACCATTTATGTCGATTGTTCCTATTTATGCCTTTAATATTAACGAGACAAAAATAGCAGTCATCATAATGGTTATGTGGTTCCCTCCAAACCATTGGTACACCAAATTTCAGGCACTTTCTGTTTCCAATTGTCCACTGTCGCAAATGTTCAACACATGTTTTACACACCACATGTGGAGCCCAGGATTTATCTTGATCTCCTAAATGAACGCCAAAATAGGCAAGATAAGACCTTTTCACAAATTCAGAAATAGTTTTTCTACTTTCTTTCAAAGTGTATTCGCCACATACATAACAAAAAACATCTGGATGGTTTACACAGCTACGCCTGCTGGAGGATGCCATTGTTTTAGTTTTAACACTATAAAACGACGAAAATGTACACAAAATTATGACACAACTTTATTTGCAAAAACTACACAATATACTAAGTCAAGAAGGATAAAGGTAGACAAAAGGTACTATGTTTCCAAAACCAATTAGTCGGGGTTGAGCAGGTATGGGGAGATCGGATCATAGGGAATTCCAAATATAAAATAGGTAATAAAAGTAATAGGATTAAGTAGGAATATTGGTTTACTGACAATTTCAGGTATATTTGGCTAATTAGATCCTAGTTTTGAATACCAAATTTCTATTTTGAAATTTTAAAGAGATGTAGATTTATTTATTTTTGCCTTTTATTAGAACTAAATTCAATTAGTCTCTATCTCAAAAACTAGAGCTGATAGAAAATATCTGATGCCCGTTTTAGAATCAGCACATTAAGTATATCTAAAATCAGTTCTCACATCTCAGGCACCAAAATTGTTTTTTTATTTTGTTGGCCTGTGATTTATATTGTTGACTGGAAGCGAGATGCTAATGGCGGGGTCTCAAAATGACACCCTGTATATGCTAAATAAATATTCTTGTCGGCATAATCTTTTAAACTGTACAGGGTTCATTTTTTCTTTGACCTTTATATAGTGACAGGTGACAGGTAGGAAGGTCATTTCTCAAAAATCATAATATGTATCAGGGCGGCCGCACCATTCATTCGTTTTCCTTATTCGGTTGACAGACAGCCGTGTCAGCTTTTGTACCCCGATACCATTTTTAAGAATATTTCCTTATAAATTTTACAATTATTAGGTAGGTACTTATAACCTGAATAAACCTAATTCTTAAATAAAAAAAAATGTATTTTCCTAAAATAAATTCGATTTATTTGTACACAAAAAAAATAGAGTTTAAAACTACAAAAAAAAAATTGACAACATTACAAAGGTCATAAAATATCAAAACTTAGTTTGTTCTTAAAATTGTGCAGCTTCGACCACAGTAATGTATGGCTTAAAATACTAGCAATATTTATAAAAAAAAAGAGCAATTTTAGGAGAAGGATACAAGGTTGCTAAAAAAAAATTGTTACAAAACTTACAATGACCGCTCAAAATTATTTTTGCCTATTTTACAACAAATTTTATTAAACAAAAATTCAATCTCGTAAAAAAATTGACAATACTATTAAAACATAGTTAAGTCTTACGCTAATACATCAATGATGATGGCCCGGACAACAATGTCCATTCAAATGACTGTGACCATGACTGTGACCGTTGTGAGAGTGACTGTGAGCTTTAGTGATAGCTGATGAACTCGGCAATGTGGAAGCCAGCCTTTTGTTGATTTTGCTTAGGATTTCGTAGGGGTATGTTTCTTCTTCGTCGTCTATAGGTGATGTTTCATCTAATTCATAACTAAAAAAACATTAAGCATGAACAAAATTCTAGAAGAAACCTTTGACCTGTTCACAACAAGATCTCGGAGCTAACATGCCTTGATGAATCCACTAAACCAGCTTTAAACGGTCAGAAATATTGCACTAAAACACACCCAATACATACACAGATAAGCACATAACCATTTAACAGCCATGTTGTACAGCAGGAATCAGTGGTATTAAGAATTTATAATGGAAAAAGTATTTTAGAATGTACAGTGTCATCCTGATTTTGATTTGATGGTAGAAATATTATCATTTACACAGTTTAAATACTTAACTTACCCAATAGCTTTAAAAAACTTGGCATTTGTGTTATTCTTGAGCACAGTTAGCACAACTTTCTTCATGTTATTCTTAAATGCTACCAATTCTAAAATCTGCATCATAAATTTTCCTAATCCCTTTCTCTGAACGTGAGTATCTAATTGTAGTTCATAGCTAGTAAAAAAAATTACACTTTATTTGAAAGATCACCTATAAATAAATTTGTGAATATTCAATGTTTCCAAACTATGGAGAAATTTCCATTATTAGTAAGGGGAACCAAACCATATACCAAAAAATATGAAGGTAAGGATACTTCAACATATCAATATTAAAAACATATATATTTTCCACTTGTTCTAATACTACAAAATACGGGTCCGTTACACTATTCGGACACACGAATTTTAAATTTTTACTATTTTTTTCTAAAAGTATACATTTTTAGTAGTAATATTCAATAAAAAAATTTGCGGAATACTCAGTAATTTTTAAGAAATTAATTAATAAAAATCCTGATTTTGTGGTTTTTGAGTGATTTGACAAGGTTCTGACCCCAACAATTTTAGCGATGTTGCCGGATTTATAATTTTATAACAAAAATAAAAAGTAAAGGTTCTGTGTAATGACTACACTTGAGCACCCACGGAATTTAACAATTTTTGAAAATGTAATGGAAAGATATGGTTGTAGAAAAAGAAAACATAAGAAAGTTAGGGTAAGTTACATAAATTGGCACTGCCCTGTGAAAACCACTGAAAACCCCCGCTACTCCTTTTGTACCCGATTTCCTTCCGGATTCGGAAAAAGAAAACATAAGAAAGTTACATAAATTGACAGTGCCCTGGGAAAACAAGTGAGAACCCGCCCCCGCTACACCGTTTGTAGCCGATTTCCTTCTGTATTCGGAAAAAGAAAACATAAGAAAGTCACATAAATTGACAGTGCCCTGGGAAAACAAGTGAAAACCCGCCCCCGCTACACCTTTTGTAGCCGATTTCCTATTCGGAAACATAAGAATGTTACATAAATTGACAGTGCCCTGGGAAAACAAGTGAAAACCCGCCCCCGCTACACCTTTTGTAGCCGATTTGTTTGTGTATTCGACTAAAGAAAACACAAGAAAGTTACAAAAATTGACAGTGCCCTGGGAAAACAAGTGAAAACCCGCCCCCGTTACACCTTTTGTAGCCGATTTATTTTTGTATTCGGCAAAAGAAAACATAAGAAAGTTACATAAATTGACAGTGCCCTGGGAAAACCACTGAAAACCCGCCCCCGCTACACCTCTTGTAGCCGATTTCCTTCTGTATTCGGGAAAAGAAAACACAAGAAAGTTACATAAATTGATAGTGTCCTGGTAAAACAAGTGAAAATCCGCCCCGCTACAGCTTTTGGAACCTCATTCCGCCACGCGCCTCTTATGGACTCAGTGCAGCTCAACCGAGCCACTGAAAACGCCATCCCTCGGCCCATAAGAACTGTGTACAACATAGTGCCCGCAGCGTGTAGCGGCCACCGGCGGCGTGGCTGTGTTTGCGACCAGCCAGGCTGGTCGCAAACACAACCACTTTGTGGTCGCCACCGGTGTAGTTTAAATATCTGCCCAACAGGAATATTCATATTTTGAAAAAAAGATCCCGAAAACAAAGGATACTCTTTCCGGCATTTGCAACAATAAAGGCAGGAATTCAAGGCATGTGCATTAACTTTCTGCCTAATAGTGCATACGAGACGGGAATTTCTGGTTTTGCATCTGAAATTATCTCTAATCAATCCTATGTATTGTATTGTAAATATTTTGCAAAATCCACATCATACTTGCTTGTAATTGCGTCAACATTATCTATTATTAGCTATTTCCATTTTATTTTGTTCTTTCCTTTTCCTTCAACGCCAAAGTATAACTGCTCTTGGCAACAGTGTTATGCAATGTCAAATTTGTGTTCGACTTAAAAGTGACATCTTCAACAGAGTTGCCAGTTATCTTTTATTAGCTACATAGGAAAAAAATATTGCACAAAAACGGATATTTTTGGGCCTTTCTATCGCAGTTAACCCTCTTAAAAGATATTGCTTAGTCGTGACATAACTACATTGACAATAAATTGCGGTCTTATATCGATATAAACAAACCCGAACAACCTAAAAACTGTATTATTGCAGAAAGCTTTTCTATGTGGCAACACTGTTAAAATACCGAATTTTGCAAATATACATGTTCCCAGTGTAAATTTTAAGAATCAACAATTTTACTACCATTTTTGCCTTTAAACTCAAATTTTATGAATTAATGTGTGTTTTCCGCATCTAATTTTATTTAAAAGTATTAATATTACACAATCAAACAAAAAAAAAGGTAAAAATACAAGTAATTAGTGTGTCCGAATAGTGTAACGAAACCCAAAATACATACCAATATAGAACTTCAATCCCCTCATCTAAATCAAATCTAAAATGTGAGAATCCCAAATAAGCTCCATCATTTGAACATTTTGCAATTAAGTACCTTGCAGCTTCATCATATAATTCATCCGACTTCTTTGCTTCATTCCAGCCCCACGAACACTGTTCATATCTAAAAATCATATCAAATTGTTCATAAATGTTAAATAACAATAATTCTACAAATTTTGAAACTGTTATATTCAAAAGAAAACGAAAATTTCATCTGTATTTCGGTGATATCTTGGGACCTGTATTCGGTAGCATAGCGACTACCTTCTAAATCTGTTTTACACGCCATAAATTGACGCTGGATTCTCCTAATAACTACCAAAATTAAACGTACTTCAATTGCATATTCTTCTTAGTTAAAGCCAGTACCCATTTTTTCTCCAGCTCGGTCAACTCAGAACTTCTCCGACAGAACAAATCAGCCACTATACCATTCTTATTAAACTTTTGAAAAACTGGAAAAGCAGTTAAAAGGTCGTCCATTTTAGTAGCGTCGGATACCACGGTCATCGCTTCTCGTATCCTTTGTTGCTCCTCTTTTCTTTGGAGTCTTTTTTCTTTGCCTTTGGCCGAGCTCGCTGCTGTTTTCCTCTGAAAAACAAGGGTTTTATACAGAAAATGGCAGACTGATTAAGTTGGCAAATAAGCAACACACTTACGCCCATTGTAAAACTTAAATTAGGAGGGTTTTTAATCAAATTACAAATAAAAATATGTTAAAAACTACTTTTTATGCTTAAAAACAATACATCAAGATATCAACAAAGCGCCATATGCAAAAAATTTGGCGGTAAAATGAGATTTGACAGAAAATCTATAGGACGATCACAGAACTTGGAAGTGTATGACATCGTGCTGTAAATGAAGAATTTAAAATTTTGTGATAAAGCAGAATTATTATAACTTTCATAATTAACTAATAAGATTTAATAGGACTGATAATATTTTAAATTAATTTATGCAGTGTAACAACGTCATTAAAAAACATATTTTAGAAATTATTATTTGTATCATTTGAACTACTGTTTGTCAAGGTAACCATGTTTCAATAAGGAAGAAGAGAGGGTCGGCCCTAGAAGTAGATGCCGTAAGTCGTAAAAGGCGAAAGATAGATGACCAATAAAACAGAATAGAGTATATTTGGTTACAATCTATTATTTTTAAAAAAAATATATTGTTTAAAAAAAGCGAAGAAGTCCTTTTGAGGCAGCCTAATTTTTAAATATCCATTTTGTCATATTGTTCTTAAGTATTTAAAAAGAACTTTTTTATTTTACAAAACCGGCATTATTTGGTAATCCGTGCATCGTTAGGAAAGCATGAACTATAGAAAGATATGTAAGTAGAGAATGGGCGCCAGGCCAAGGTCGCTAATGACCGACTTTCTAGCCTGCCCATCGTTTCCCCTAAAACGGTGATTTCATAAATTCGTTTTAGATTTTAGTAAAACATAATGAAGTATATTAAAAAAGTTTAAAACTCAATTTATTTTTTTAAATAATTTTATACATAATAACTATTTTTCTAACAATCCGTTTATAATACCTACAGAAGTACACATTTCAGATAAAAAAATAAAATAATAAAATCACAACATTGATTCTTCTATATCAGCTCTCTACAGCTCCAATCAAAGAAATGGATTGTTTCTATATAGGGTGTTGAAAAAAGGTCGGCACCCCGGAATAACTCCGGTGCATCGCATTGCAGAGGAAAAAGTTGTTTGGTTTTGAAGGAGGAATAGTTTGCAATTTAAACCACCCCCCACCCCCTCAACCCCCGGGCGCGGGTGGGGGAAAGTTACGATTTTCAAATGGAACCCCATATTTTTTATTGGCGTATCGTGTTCTCCGACCGACAATAAACATCTTTTGTCCGAAAAATTTTTTTATTCGGGCCCATCCTTCACCAATAATCACCGCTCTTTAAATGTCTTGAACTAAAAAATGCCCGTGGAATACAAACAACTTTTTCCACGGGCACTTTTTAGTACAAGACAGAGAAAATGAGTATTTCCGGGATAAAACTTGATTTTCGCACGGTTCTGATTTTGTCGTTCACATGGTGATTATTGGTGAAGGATGGGCCTGAATAAAAAAATTTTCGGACAAAAGATGTTTATTTTTGGTCGGAGAACACGATACGCCAATAAAAAATATGGGGTTCCATTTGAAAACTTAACTTACCTCCACCCGCGGCTGGGGTTGAGGGGGTGGGGGATGGTTTAAAATGCAAACTATTCCTCTTTCAAAACCAAACAACTTTTTCCCTAGACATTTTCCGCTGCAATGCGATGCACCGGAGTTATTCCGGGGTACCGACCTTTTTTCAACACCGTGTATAATAAGATTAAATGCTTTTAGCATGGTATTTCTAATTTTTATACCTATTTCCCTTACATTTCTTGTGAGGAGACAAAATTCCTTAAAAATCGTCTTTTTTCTCATTTATGTAAAAATTAATATCAGTCCAAAAAAAACTCCATTATACCAAACCAAAATTACATTAGATCGGATGGTTTTGTAAGAAATAAAATTGCTTCGGCGGTCTTCTGGGTACACTAGACCTACTATTCTATAGTTGATATTCTATCAAATGATCGAATTCAAATACAAATTCTCTCTTAATATTTTATATTATTTTTTGCGAGCAGATATAACGAAGCCGACGGCGCCTCCTGATCTAATTGAACCGACGCCGGCCTAGCGATGTCGGACTTGAAACACGCCGTCGCCAGCAAAATATTTTAAATAAATAATTTAAGAGAGAATTTTTACAATAACCTTACTTTAGAAGTAATTATCCAAATTTGTAAAAGAAAAAAAAATCTTACCTTCTATTTTTTTATCTGATCTTATATCAATAAAGCTGTTAGAATCGCATAAATTTTTTGTAGAAGTTATACATTTAAATATTATAATAAAAATGTTTAAATTGTTTACGCTTAAAGTAATAATTAAAAATATTTGGTGGTTCTGAATAAAATTGGCGACATTTTTAAAGCAAAATTTAAAGCAATTCCACTAAAAAGGCTTGTTTACTGTTTGTTCACCATTTCACTAATTAGAACTTATAGTCGCGCTTGTGTCTTAATTTATTAATTTGCCTGTTAATGCGTTTTTCCAATGAATATTGTTGGAGGAATATTGTTGCTAAAATAGCTTTAGTTCCTTTAATGTTAACGGCACATCATCATACACTTTTTCTTCATAAATTAGAAGAATCCAAAAAAAAACCTTATTGAAGCACAAAACTTGGTTAACTTCATTCTACAGTCATTTTGAACCTCCAACTGTCAATTCAGGACGGTTTCAAATTAAAATCACTTTATAATACAATCAATTTGTGCTCATATGAGGCCCTTAGCGCAGAGGTCAGCAACCTGCGGCTCTTTCGATGTCAAGTTGTGTCTCTTTCGATATTAAATTGCGGCCTTTAGTGGCTCTTTAAAAACTGAGAAATTGTGTAAATTATAACTTTTGGCTCTTCCGTCTCAAAAGGTTGCCGACCCCTGCCCTAGCGGGAAAGTTTTGGGGTGGTTTTGATCTCTTCAATTTATATCTATTTTGAGGGGCTGAATCCAAGTCTGAGGTCTGCTAATAATATTTCGTGAGGCAACATTGAAAGAAATCCAAAAAAGCGAAAGAAAAATTTTTTTTTTCAGTGTTTTGTTTATAACTCCGGAACTATCAACTTTTTCGTAAATAACCTATCTGTTCAAAATGAAAGTACCTACATAAAATTTCCTATCGGTTTCGTTTTTTCTCCGACGAACCGTTCGGGTTCAGGCTAAAACTCTAAAAAGCGGATATTTTGCGGATCTTTTGACTATCCCGTTCCTAGTCTCATGATTTAAAAACTTGAACTTCAGATTTCACGATTTTGCATGTAATTCACGAATTTGTAAACATACCGTACATACGTCATTATTAATTCAGTAAATACTTGATTTGTTAAAAACAGATTATAAATAAATAAATAATAAATAAAATAGCTTCAATTATCTAACAGTACAGAAACATACTATTTATAAGACAATTTAACTTAACCTAACTATCCTATACTTAACAGCAGCATACAGCTCAATTTAGTTTTGTGTTGCTTATATTAACATATACTCAACACAGTTCTTTTAATTTCACTTTTACTTGTAAAAAATAAATCTACTTTGTCATGCAAGGAGTCGAAGCTTGCACACATGCTGTATATTGGCGATTTATGACTTATATTTGTATTTGGGGTATGCAGGTAGAACAGATTGGTCTTTGGTCTTAGATGTAGTATCGGAGCATAAGTTAATTTGACCAAGTAAATATGATGACTCATAGTTATTACATATTTTATATAATGTATGTATTTGGTGATATCTATGTCTGTCTTCAATGGTGTTTATTTTAAATCTTTGAAGTAGTATTTTGCTGTCATAACCCCTTGCAGGATAAATGTTATCCACTTTATATACAAGGTATTTTAATAATTTACGCTGCACTGACTCCAACTCAACCATGTATTTGTCATAGTGTCCAGACAACACAGCAATACTCAAGCTTTGATCTTACATAAGCAAAATACAGAGTTCTAATGGCTTCCACATTGGTAAAATGTTTGCAAACGCGAAATATAAATCCTAGCATCCTTATGGCAGTTACAGATATTCTCTATATGCTCCGCAAATGACAGTGTTGTGTCAAACATTACTCCCAGGTCCTTATACAGGGTGTTATGGAAATGACTTATTATATTTAAATGGGTGACTCCTAGGGAGTCCTAAAGAAAGTCTACATATTTTTTTTTAAAATCGAATATCTAAATACTAAGGTAAAAATCCTTTTTACCCACATACTGTCGCGCCGTTACATCTGGATTCACTTAGCAACGATGTGGGTCACTAGAGTATACTAACAATGTTGTCAGATCACACCGCGTGTCTCGCCCTTTCGCCTTTCATACTTCAGTAGGCTTCGCGACTCTGGAGTGGAACGACGTCGAGCGTTCCTGTTGCTTGACGTATACAAATTTTAAACGTTTTGTTAGTTGTATTGCCCGATTTTTTTTTTGTTGTGAAATAATTCATAATAAGAAATGTTGTGATGTGATTTAAAATTTGTGTGATGTTATCTACTGTTAGTTCTGTTGAAAAGCATACTTTTTGTGTTTTATTTTTTTATGGAATTTAATTATAAAACGGATTATTTTAAATAAGATGGAAGGTAAGAAAGTATGTACCTTAAAATTGTAGTTTTCTTTGTCTAAAAAGTTTGAAAAAGAAGTGATAAGGCGCGCCAAGACGTCTTGTTGTCAAAAACTGAACACGTGCGTTTAGAATTAGAATGACAACACCGCCTACAATGCGCTGACCTCTTTTGAAACTTGAGACTACCTCAATAAAATATTGATTACGAAGGGCCTCAGGAGCGGCAACGTAAATTTTGAGATTTCATATAAAGTGTATATTTCGCTTAATAATTCAAAGCGCCATTTATGGTTATTTTTCTTCAATTTATTCTCATCTCGGGATTTGCCGGTTTAAATATAATACGTCATTTCCATAACACCCTGTAGCTATTGCAGGATGATGTTGCGTTAGCATTTATATGATATTGATAAATAGGTTTTGTACGTTTTTTAGTAAAAGTCATTGTCTTACATTTGTCTATGTTAAGTTCTAAACGGTTGCTCAGGCACTACTCCACTATTCTGTCAATGTCACGCTGCAGCGCATAACAATAACAATGCATATAACAGCATATTGCTTAGCACAACCTGCCATATGTCATTGACAAACAGAGCAAAGAGCAGTGGAGCCAGAACTCCCCCCTGTGGCACACCACTAGTTTGTACAAATGTTTTGGATTTATGCCCATGACACTCTACAAATAAATTTCTATTATATAGATAAGATCTTAAGAGACTCAGTAATTGATTACTAAATAACATTTGAAGTTTATGCAATAGTAATTGATGATCAACAGTGTCGAATGCCTTTGAGATGTCTATGTATATAATGTCAACTTGACCATGATCATCAAGTTCTTTACTTACAAATTCAGTAAGTTCTGACAGATTGGTTGTTGTAGATTTTCTACTTCTAAATCATATCTATATAATAGAAATTTATTTGTATTTATTTATTTGTAGATTATGCTGAGAAACATTATAGATATTGCTTAAATACAATCATTGATTGTTAAATTGGTATAGTATTTATTTATAGTATTTAGTTGTAACGGTTCGTGGGAGAAAAAAAATTAAATAGTGAAATTTGTAGGAAATTTTATGTACTTTCATTTTGAATAGAAAGGTTATTTACAAAAAGGTGACGATTTATAAGCAAAAAATTGCAAAAAAATTAGATATCTTACCTTTTTGGATTTTTTTTCAATGGTGGGTCACGAAATTTTGTTAGCAAACCTCAGATTCAGCACCTCAAAAAACATGTAGAATGGAAGAAATCCCAAAACTTTCCTAGTAAGAACACAATTTAACATTGTGTTAATTAATTAAAATGGTTGAAAAAAATCTGAAAGACTAAATCCAAATCTCTTTAGTGAAAGAGGTTAGAATACAAAACGGGGACTCCATTCTACTCCACCTTTCTGTTTCCAAAAATAAGTGGCCAACGCGATAGTAAATTTAAAAATCCCACAATTTTACTCGTAAAGATATTCCTATAGTCTACTCATGTTCCCAATTCAGTAGACTAAAACAAATAAACCAGCACGGTCTCGAACCACGCATGCCCAGAAACAATAGCCTACACTGAATAACAACTTTGTTCTCGCCAGCATCGGAAGTTTTATCGCCGTTTGATCATTAGCAATGAGTTTATGCATCGAGCATGTGGCTATTACGCGCTGATGTTTGCTTATGCTCCTGAATTGGTAAAATGAATAGAGTAGTAGATCACAATTAAATTTAAAAAAAAGTTAGTAAGTTTTAGTCCTTAAAAATGACTGTCCTCAAAGCATCCTCGGGACGAATTTCCAACAAAGCAGTGGCGCCATCATTAAAGGGAAAAGAAATTCCCCCATCTATGACTAAAGAAGCGTCGAAACAGCTCGATTTTATTTCAACTTTTTGGGCAAAGCCTCTCTGTTTGATGCCTTTTGGGTCCGGCCACACTGCCGCCGAAATGAGCTCTCGTATTGTGTACCCCATTCTTTTGTCATCTGTGAAAATTATACGCTGTCATATACTAAATAAACCTATACTGTTCACTACCATTTAACGCTGTGGGCTTCATTTATGCTTAGATATTGGTGATTTTCACCAGACCACGTCTCCGACATTTAAGAATAAACGGGTTGCAACCCATTTCAGAAAATTTAAGTACAAAGACTTAAAAACTAACAAAAATTAAAATTAAAATTTTAAAATTAAAAATTACAAGAGTAATACAATTAAAAACATTACAAAAAAATTCCAAAACTTGACATTCAAAAACTAACTTAACATTCAACACACAGCGCCTAATACCCATAAAACATATCTCGGCCTATAATTATAGGAGTAGTAAAATTCAGTCTCAGATGTCTCTGAGATTCAGAATAGGAAACGCCAGCAAACTCCAGGCCACACTCCGCAAGATTTGCCAATCTCAACATTCGGGACATGGACGAATGATAAGCGTAATTTGTCCTATGGAATGGCAAATGAAACAGTGTTTCAGATCTTGTGTTTCTAATTTATCTTTGAAAGCAAGTAGGAGCAGTCAGTTCTGTAATTGAGAAGGTTGTAAACAAACCTAAGGTCTCTATGCTGACGTCTGGTTTCAAGGGATAACAAGTTTAATTGGGATTGTAAGATCTGGTAATCGGGCACAAGATTGCTCTTAAAGGAAATATAACGTAAGAATTTGTGCTGTATACTTTCAAGGCTACGAATGTGGACTGTATAAGAAGGAGACCATACACTAGAACAGTACTCCAAACAATAATGTTTAACATGGGTTGTAAAGTAATTTCGCATCATTTTCTGGAGGTTGATAGCCCATTTTTTGGCTTGGTGGTCATTCTAGGTTTACTTATTTCTATGACGCTGTGTAGAAAAAAGCAAAGTGCTTTATTTTTATTAGTGGTAACATTTTTTATCTGAACCTCATTTGCATGACCCGAAAGATTTTTTAATACACTTAAGTACAAAGACGGCCCTTATAAAATTTTCATAAAGTTTTATGTTTAATAACTTTTTTATTTTTAGTCCGATTTTAGTGATTTGACTAAAAATAGAAAAGTTGTTAAGCCTAAAACTCTATGAAATTACTTAAGGCGTCTCCTTTGCATGCAATTGTACTTTCTTTTCATAATACATTTCGAAAACTACTTACCTGGGGCAAAAATTAAATTTTTATTATAAATATCAGAAAGCACTGTTGCCAGACTGTCTTTGCCCTCTGTCGGATCTATGTCGATGAGCCTCAGTAGTTCTGCAACGTTTTGTACTGGCAACCTGTTTATGCTCAAGTGCCAGGAGGTGGACCCAGTGCCTGTAGACACACAAACTCCTGAACATTTCAAATTGGTGGTTTCGGTTGAGCCATTGAGACGCATTTGGAGGTGGGATACCCTAGCTGAGAATGTTTCCCCTACAAACACCTAAAGTAATACAAAACGACGATTATTTATAATAATAATAATAATAATAACTTTATTAATAGCAAAGCTAACAAATACATATCCTACAACAATTCACAAATTCAATAAAATAAATAAAATTGCTACATTTGAATTTATTGGATCTTCATATTAATTTTGCAGTAGTCTATACATTTTCTTCGAAACTTCTTTATTGATTGAGATATCTTTACATTATTGGGCAGCTCATTATATTGAATAAGTCCCTTGTGGAAAAGGCTTTTTCGGCTATATGTTGTCGATACTGTATTTTCATAAAAATTATCCCTTGTGCGTGTTGGATAATTATGTACTTCTGACACATTTCTTAAGTTTTGTAATAAATGTTCAGGAAATAATCCGTTTTTTATTTTGTGTATCACTGTCATTTTATTTACTACTTTATTATGTTATCTGTACCTCATTTAAAGCCAAACACGGCAACACTTTTTTAATCTCTTCTGGTGATGGTATATCTGCTTTTCTAGGAATCATATCATACTCGCTATCATGTAGATACCTTGGTACAAAGCCTTGTTCATCGCTGACTAACAATGTTGTTCTGATACGATTTCTCATTAACCATTGAAAATTACCCTGAAAATTGGAAAATATTCACTAAACACAAATAAAATGTAAATAAACCGAATTACTTACACTATTTAATCTTTCTATAGCATCTCTAATATTAGTAGAATATTTCTTAGGAAGACACAAATAGCCTTCCGATCTGTTTGGATCTGAATTGAATCCTATCACTGGCTTTTCATTACTATTTACCATACTAGCTGCTAAAAGGTAAGTTCCATCACCGCCTACAGGTATTATAATATCCGTATTGATGACATCTTTTGCTGTATATTGGTACCTAAAGTATTTAGAAATTTTTTCATTGTGTTGCTTTTTGTTAACCTTATCATTAATGATGCCATTATCATTTTGCATGCAAAATAAGTCTACACTACCTTATAGTGACATTTTTGGCCATAAGAAATAGAACAACTTTTTTTTTAATTCAAGGCTCTACATCTAGATATTATTAAAGCAAATGTAGTTTTACCTTACCTATTCACAATTTTTACATTAACCCCCATATTCTTAAGAGTATTAACTACATTCTCCTCAAATCTTTTATGTAGATCGTGATGACGTAATAATTTATCTAAATCTGTGCCCCTTCCTTTTAAATTATTAAAAAGCTCTTTCTCAGTTAAGTGTTCATGTTTCTTCCTTTCGAATTCATATCGGGAAAGTTTTGATACAACCAGGACATTGTCAATTTTAAGGGATTTTGTTGATAAATGCCGGAGACTTGCATTGTTTAAACCTGAAATATGTTTAAGCTACTTTATATCAAATAGAAGGGTAACAATAAAAATTTGTAAAAAGATGGTAGTGTCATTAAATACCTATAAATTTTGAACTTTAAAAGCTAAATTAGATCGTTTTCCCAAGCAATATGCTGGAAAAGGAATCGCAATTAAGCGGCCAATATTTCTTCAGCAAAGTCCCCAGTTTACTGTGGATGGATTTATTAGAGCAGAGCTACCTGCAGCAAAAGGACCCCTTAAAATGCTTGGTAAGGAAAAGTATTGGATAAGGAAATTTATCTAAAGAATCAGAAAATCAGAATAAATCGAATAAAACAAGCCTTAAGTACTAACCAAAATGTTTACGTAGGAAAAAATGAAAATTTTTCATAAATGTGACTAAAGAACTAAATATGAGGTTAGAAAATCATTAATAAATAATAACCGTGAAGCTAGCTTAAGACAGTCCAAATGACCTACTTGGAAACTCGTTTCTAGGCTTGCCTGACGCTAATCACGTGATTTCCCGAGAACACTTTAGCACATTCCACGTGATTACTGTTAGAGCAACTTGAGAGCAGAATGAAACCAACATAAACAAAGCACGTGATGAGACACTTGTCAAAACAAAAAGTAATGGCGTCCTAAAATATCCGAAAAGTATTTTTTCCTTGGATTTTTGCAATGAAACAGCGAATTCCCTTACCTAAAATAATATCCTTAAGTGATAATCTGGGACTGAACATCGGAATAGGTATCTTTTTACAAAATTTTCTACATTTATGGCTCTGCTTTTGGCGGAATTTTTGGTCTAAGGTTAGGGACACTGCACTGTACTTTGACCCATAAAGTGTTATCTGATTTTTTCTTGAAATATAACAACTTTAACGGATTTTACGCTCTAAGCAATCGAAACAAATATGGTTCTTATGTTTCCCAATAATTTGTTATTAATTGAATGCACTCATAAAGTAATAATAATATTGAAATCGTTCTCAAACTATTTTGTAAGGTTTCATATTTGCACACCTACTGTTTGCACAAAAGCTGTAAAAAAACTCCTTTAACCTAAGTAAGTGGGTGTTTCACCAGATATCAAAAGTAAACAAAGGGTTTAAGGATAAATATTTTTATTTATTTTTATACAGGCTTGTAATAATAGTACTTACATAACAATCTTTTAAATTTACAATAAAATTTTTAGAGCTTGACAGTAGCTTTAAATACAAAATAACAAATTCCAATGGTATAAACCAATATATTATGTCTTTAGATTGTTCAATATTAAATCCCTTTTTTGAATATTAACAGTTAATCAAATATTAAAAATCTACTATTATGTGGAAAATCCTTAGCCTATACAGGAATTAATATTGGACAAGTATTTTTCTTAAAATTACTTCCTTTCCTAAAGAAAATAATATTGATTAACGATCACTTTAAATGTTCTTCCTTGAAACATTGTCACACCAGCTCTTTTTGCAATATTAAATTTAATAATATCAGGAAAAAAGCTGATGATTAACAGCATTTCATTCGTGTACGTAAAGTAAATAACGACGAAAGGCCTATTACTTCTGTGAGGGGACCTATTGTTTTACAGCTTAAAAAATAATTAAAAGTTTAAAACAGATCAAGGTTAAAGGACATATAGATCAACTCTTGGGAAAATTTACCACTGAAAAGTATTTTAAAATACAGTGTGTCCATGGATGGAGTCCCGAAGGGGGAAAAAATCTTTATTATTGAGTTTACGACCAAAAGTCATTCTTTATAAAAAGTTCTGCTTGTTAAGAAAATGAATAAGTATACAATATAAAAATTTTAGAATAGATGTACAAGGTGTTTAGGAACAATATGAAAATGCTTCACGTGAGAAGTGACAATATTTATTTATTTCAAAATTTGTATTTAGACTTTATGTTAGTCTATAAACAACTTTATTTTAGAACATTTTTGTTAAAAATAAATAATGGTAATTCTCTCTTGAAGCAGTTTCATATTTCCCAATTTATCGCTGATCTAAAATTTTTAAATTGTAAATTAATTTTCTCAACAAGCAGAATTTCTTATAAATAATGAGTTTTAAAATCAATATTAAAGAGTTTTTCCCTCTTGGGACTCGATCCGCGGACATACTGTATAGTGTATGTTTGTTTAATTTCTTCCTTTCAATGGTGTAAACAATGAATATTTTTTAGGCTGTTCGGTAACTTTGTGTATCTAAATTTTGATTCACTTATGTTTTCTAATAAGCATGGCATGCTCACGATACTAAAATGTGGACTGGCAACGTTTCTGTAATGAAACGGAGTTGTCCACAATTCTGTAAAAATTTTCTAATCGTGCCCCTTCGAATGTTTCTACTTTCAAAAGAGTGCAAAACGTTATATTTTCTACAAATTAGCATCTCTACAGACTATCAGAAACTAAAAACGTTACTCAAGACCCATACAATCGTTAAATATAAGTAAATTAAAAATATTTACATAAGAATAGTTACAAAACATTCTTCTGCAGTTTAGGCTCTTTTTAAAAATAATTAGTACATGAAAATTAAGCCGATATTACTCAAGAATAGAATAGAATTTGTATTTAAAAGGTATTATACAGGATGTTAGTTATTATTTATTATTATTATAATGCATCAGGGTACTTGGAATGCTGATTCTGCATGTTAAAATAAAGGTTAACAAAAAGTCAAAAACTCAATACTTTTCGAGTTATGTGGGTGCCGAGACATTATTCTAACACCCTGTAGACTGGAAAGATTCAAATCAGTAGACACTCGATAGCGTGAACCGAAAAAAGCAACGTCCGTTCACATTATCGATTTATTCACTTTAACGGAGGTTATATTTAATATGTTAGAACGTTTTATAACCAAACAGTAACAAATTAAAAGAAAAAGGGATAAAGAATTATTTTTTATTAAAAAAATCAGATATTTTTGGTTTGTTTTCGGAGATTATTAATTTTCTGCATAATGGCTTTGTCTCTTAGCCTTTTTATAACTACAAGATTAATATCAATGTCACTTTCCTCAGCCCACTGGTTTACTACATTTAAAGACTCTATAAATCTATCTAGTGGAACCAATGGAGTTGATGATTCCGGATTTTCTTCGGCTATCTCAATCTCATCGCTTTGACAGTCTTCAGTATTTTCAACTTTAAGTTCATCATCACACTCATTCCACTTAAAAACATCCGAGATTTTAAATGAATCCACAAGTTCTGGCTGTGAGGACAATTTGTCTCCAAAAATTTTCAAATAGTGGATGCCAAATCTCTTTCTAAAGCGTTGTAGCCATCCCTCACTACACACAAATTACGTTACCCAAATCCCGAACAACTGGCACGAAACGTATGCATTTCTAGCTAAAGCCCTAGTTTTTATTACATTTCGTTACGAAATATTTCGGTGGATTGGAACGGAAAAGTTCGTCGTTGGTCATTTGGTCATATGTGTGGTTTTTACTGCAGTACAAGTGTGCGGTTAAAAATGGACGATATTAGTAGATTCATTTGTACAGGGTGATCACGTATTATGTCCCCCCATCTTAACCTTTTTATTTTACGTACTTGAGAAAAATTAAAACGATTTGTATACAAGGTTTTTAAAGTAGTATTTGCAATGGGAATTGTATTCTAATCGTTTTAATTTTTCTCACGTAAAATAAAAAGGTTAAGATGAGGGGATATAATACGTGATCACCCTGTACAAATGAATCTACTAATATCGTCCATTTTTAACCACGCACTTGTACTGCAGTAAAAACCACACATGTGACCAAATGACCAACGACGAACTTTTCCGTTCCAATCCCCCGAAATATTTCGTAACGAAATGTAATAAAAACCAGGGCTTTATACAGCGTGCGCGGTGGGTGATTTACAGCACCACGGAACAGCGACTGCCGCATGATGTGAATTTTTCGGGTCAGTGACTTTGTTTCCATTAGCGAAGGTTTAGTTTGTTCACGGTATACGGTGGTCTTGGATATTTAGCGTCTTGTTCATACTATGCTAGGTTTCCGTTAGGCGATGTTCACACTATCGAGTGTCTACTATAGTACATTTGTAATTTTGCTCTTCAGAGTGTAACCTTTTTACAAATCTAATTTTGTAATTTTTTTATTCCATAACTTTAAAAGAACCCAAACACCTATAAAATCAACTAGGTGTTCGTCTGTCTGTCGCAGTCTTGTCTCTCAGAAACTGTCGATTTTATAAAGATAATAGTATTTATTTTAGTTATGAACTAGATGTAAAATGCAGAAAAGTGAAATCTGATTTTTACGGGTAATTTGTCAGGGCCAGACCAGTGGTGAAAGTTAATAAAATAAAGAACATGATATAATAATATTAAATTCATAAAATATGTATATTTATTATATCATCTTCTATTTTAACACATAATAGGTTCATAAAATAGAAAATTTACTTGCAAAAATCCAATAAACCGATGGGTTTTTGACAAGACATCGTAAGCGACAAATTTCTCAAAAATGATATTTTTACAGCAACCTGATTATGATAAAATGCACTTTAACTTTGGTCGGTATGTCTATGGTATCTTTTAAAAAGATTTAAAAGGCATATTTTAAGTTACCGTATCCGCTAGTAAATTTATTTTTGGATATCTCTTCGAACAAAGTCAGAAAAAAATAAAAACCTAAGCGCAAAATTCTAGATTTTTCAAATATTTTGAAATCCTCTGTATTTATTTTTGTTTTTTTTGCGGCATATTATTCGGTCCATAATTATGCAACTTTGCCCAGTTTCCGAAATCCCAATGGTGAAGGCCGAATTTGTAACACCCTGTATAAATCTTTCAAAAAAGGTATTGACAACGTATCTTAAGCTGCAAAATTATCTGAAAATACGGAAGTTTACTAAAATTCACTGGTCTAAACTAAACTATAACAATACAAAAAAAGACGTAAAAAATTAAACAGGTTTATATAGAAAAACAGAATTATGAGAAGACAAAAAGTCCTCCCACTGTAAAATTTGATGCACGTCGCTTACGATCTTTTGTCAAAAACCCATAGAAATTATGATGGTGTTTTATTATTCTTGATAGAAGATAATCAAAGTGTTAATACTCTTTAAGTTTTATGCCAGCGAACAGTTGAATATACTCTAGTGGAAATATAGTGATGTAAAAGGCCGTCACTGTACTATTTTTTAGTTGTTCTTATAATTACTTTGTACAATTGCAAATGAAGAAAATAGAAACATTCTTAAACTAGGTGCAAGTCGTGCAAACACATGCTCTAGGTTTCTCTAATTTGTTAAAAAATCTTATGAGGAGTGATGAAATTTTGGTCATAAAATAAAATAATGATTTCACTTTTCAAGGATAATATACAAGGTGTTTCTTAATAACATGTCAATATTTAAGGAGGACATTCTTGGGTCCATTTTCCGAAAGAAACTTCATTTGAATGTATGTCCTAAACGTCATAACTTTTGAGATACAGGATGTTAAAAGTTTTTCAAAAAATCTCCTTTTTTATTAGTGATACTGCTCTAAATATTTTTGTGAAATTTGGCACACACTTTCTATTCCTCAAGAGGCATTTTATACGAGCGGTTGTACACAGCAATGAAATCCGCGATGTTGCCAAGTTGAATAGTAATTATAGGTTATGTTTGTTTCGTCTTTCTTGTCAGTCAGTCAGTACACGCCCATATCTATCGGACATAATACAAATTATTGGTACTTTTTTTTTTTTTAGAATTTTGTAAACAAATATTTTACGTTCTTCAGTAGGAGAAAACATGTCTAGAGCAGTTATTTACTTCCGAGGTCCCGGGCACTGTCAATTTATGTAACTTTCTTGTGTTTTCTTCTGCCGAATACAGAAGGAAATCGGCTACAAAAGGTGTAGCGGGGGCGGGTTTTCACTTGTTTTCCCAAGGCACTGTCACGATTCACAAATGTTTGCTGTCCATAAGTTGCTGACCAACTAGCCATTTTGGCTGACCGATTACATATTTCTGTTCGCAAACGCTTTGCCTTTGCCATAAAAAACTGAACAATTCAAATTTTTGACATGGCAACGTCAATTTTCATTCCTTGCTGAAAATGTCGTATCTTGATTTTTTTCGTTTGTAGGTGAGAAGCAGATTTTGTTTCGGAAAGCTTAGCAGTTTTTACAGTTGTCTACCTAGTCTAGTTGTGACGCGTCATAAACCTTAACAAATTATTTTAAAAAATCATGAAAATCTTTAACACCCTGTATCTCAAAAATTAAGACGTTTAGGACATATGTTCATATGAGGTTTTTTTCTGAAAAATGGACCCAATAATAACCTCGTTATTTATTAGCATGTTATTTAGAAATACCCTGTATAGGAGTGCGTTTGAACCGACGAAACCCTTTTTAATTAATTCTATATTTTATAGAAGGTACTAACTAGAAAAAGAAATATTTTGTGACCAATTTGTTATGAAAATTTATTGCTTTCGGTATGAAACTAAGTTAGTATGTTAAAATTCTGGTTATGTACAGTGTCATTTACGGCGAGTGGCCAATTGAAAGATCTCGGGAACTAAAAAAGTTATTTGTTGCAAATATTGGTACTCGCTATAAAAAATAGGAAATTTCTAATAAACGTTCGAGAATCGAAAAATGGCAAAATAGATTGATAGGTCATGTTATTTAAAATATCAATGTTAAGTCTATCTTTCGGCATAACCGGAAGTGATAGTTAGAAAGACGGTGACAATAGGGGACCTGTGAAGTGGAATATCAGTAATTTGGTTTTTCGTGGAGTTTAGGTCCCCCTCTACAACTTTTATATCTGATGAAATGCAGTAGAGCATTGCTGAGAGGCGCTGTACCGCTTTAGATAGGAAATTCTCAATAAATTCAAAATTATATCGAGCCATGTCTGAAAATGAATTTACAGCATCTGCGTGACCCCAAAGTCACGGGAAACACATTTTCTGACAAGTCAACCCTTGCATATACTTTTCCGAGCGTGTAAAAAAAAAAATTAATGGAAAAATTATAAAGTCTCAAGTGACATAGGTCCAAGTGGGCTTAATCGATTTGTATTCACATGGAGATGACTCGTAAACAATTTTTCAAAAAACCGTTTCACTGCCCATACTGTGAAAACGATTATATATTTCCCGATGTAATTTTGCACGGTGAGTCGTGTCTTGCTTGTCTTAATCACCAGTTATCTTTTTTCCCGTCATACAACTGAACGATACCTGCCTTCCCGTATCTCTGCGTAATATTGTCAGAATTCCGCATAGCTAGGTGCGATTCTTGTGAAATTTTTTTACCACAATATTTGGGTGTCAAGGAATGTAGTGTGACAATTTTCTGACATGTCACGATCGTTTTCCGAATTTCTAGATTTTAAAAAAATTCCAATAATGAAATGGCGAGACCTGGAACGACAAAAATTTTTTCACATAATCTTTAACATATAATGTTCCATTCTAAAAAGTTTCAACTTGCTTTTTTTTCTTTTTTCTTAAATTTTTTTTTTTTAGACGCTCGGAAAAGTATATGCAAGGGTTGACTTGTCAGAAAATGTGTCTCCCGTGACTTTGGGGTCACGCAGATGCTGTAAATTCATTTTCAGACATGGCTCGATATAATTTTGAATTTATCGAAAATTTCCTATCTAAAGCGGTACAGCGCCTCTCAGCAACGCTCTACGGCATTTCATCAGATATAAAAGTTGTAGAGGGGGACCTAAACTCCACGAAAAAACAAATTACTGATATTCCACTTCACGGACCCCCTATTGTCACCGTCTCTCTAACTATGATTGATTCGTCAAAACATGTTCTAAACAGGCAAATTTTATAGCGGGCACCAATATTTCAAACAAATATTTTCTTTCGATACCGAGATCCTTTAATAGGCTACTCACCATGAATGACCCTGTATTTATAATGGTATAAGAATGAACCGTTACATACCTTTTTTGTCAAATATTCTTCTCTATGAAGGTCAGATTCACATCATAAAGGCCCTTTTATTCATTGAGTCACCGAAGAATCAGACTGTTATATGTACATTTTTAAATGTTCAAATTCCTATAACGGTATACGAGTGTCACGGCCTTAGAAATTCACTTTTCCCACTACTAACCATTTAATCACGCATTATTAACCGATTTTCGGCTTGAGAAATCATTTTTCTTAACCTCCTGCCAGAAATCATTATTATTTAACTCCATTATTGACCTAGGTCAATAATAGAGGCATCTGGCAAAACAAACAATCAAACTTTTGAAACCAGGCAATCCGATTACTGCAAATTACAATAATCTGTCGGCAAACATTCTGTGACACTTCATATCATAGTTAACTTGATTGAAATCATTAATAGAGTCGATAATGCAAGGGAGTAACATTAATAACTACAGCAAAATTGTGTAAATGACTTAGTAGTGGAAAACGACGCGTCGAGTTTAAATCATGAAGCGCCGATGGTATACTATAGCTTCACCCAGAACCCATCGGCTCCTATAATAGAAAATCCATTTCGCAAAAAATGTTACATTATAACACTATGGTTCTCAGGCAACGATTTATTAAATATCATATGATTAAAAACTCTTATTTATTTATACATTTATTGTTAGTTTTAAAGCTGTGTTATGCAAAAAGATTTTTGGACTCTTTGGAATGTACAGGTAACGAACGATAACCAGCAAGACCGCACCCTTATTTCGGTTCTTATTTGAGCGAATTGTATCAGAATCTGAATCAACCTTTTTTTTACACCAGGATCACCATAAGAACCTGCTTTACTTATTAAATTCGATGAAGTGGTTCCCGAGACATGATTTCAAAGATTTTTTATTAGCAAAAATAAAAACCAATAGAGATACCAGAGCTTCGCTTGACGCCGACGTATATTCGAACAGTTTTTCGCTCGACAGGAAATACTCTAGTCGCATCTTTGAATATAAAACGAACAGGACGGAGCATATGTTAAGATAAGTGAGACCGGAATGGAGCTTCAATATGGCCGACTATTGCTTCTGTCTGGTCAGTGACCTAGAGCATATATATTGCATGTAACATAAAATTAATGCAAAATAATAATTTTATCTCCAGGTACGCCTATGTGATACGTTTATTGGATAACCTTTAAATGTCATTCAAACGAAATGAGTTTTTATTTCTGAATATTCAATAAAATTGGCATTAAAAACACTTATCTGTGAAATGTTATACCAGAATTTCGATGTTTTGGTATCAGGGAACAACCATAGATACACAACTAACGATCTTTTTCGTTATTGTCCCAGTAATATTATAATGAAAATGTTTTCACAATTTATTTAGATATTATTGCTAAATGATAGATATTATCACTAAAACGACCAAAAAATTATTTTATTACACTAATTACAACGATTATGAACACTTGAAACTGCTCAAAACTATCAAAAATCCAATTTGTTTCCAACATCCACGATCAAGAAGCAAAACATGAGTCATCCGTGGAGCTTCAAGATGGCCGTTTCTGTCTCTCGCTTACATCGTGCGCGGTTTTCGCAATGCTCGTTCCAGTTCGTTTTATATTCAAAGAGTCGCATTAACAATGTGATGACGCAATCTTGTAGAGAATAAAAAGTAACAATAAGAAAGTGAAATTTATTTTCGGACATCTCTTTGAACAAAGTCAGGAAAAATAAAAACCTAAACTCAAAATATTAGATTCTTCCAAATATTTTGGAAGCCCCCGTATTTATTTTTGATGGCATATTATTGGGCCCATAATTACGCAACCTTGCCCTAATTTTACCGACGTCGTATCTTTCTCGTTTCCGAATTCCCAATAGTGAGCAATGTCCAATGAATAATTGTTACACCCTGTATACTTAAAACTTAAAACTTTCGATATACAAATAAATACTCGAAATAAGTAGGTATGGAATCTTGCTGGCTATATGTTATACTTAACACTACCGATTTTGCTTAAGAAATAATATAGTTGCAGTTAAAAGCCCAACATCCAATTTTATATTTTAGACATTGTTGCGAATTATATTATATATGTTATTTATAAATTAAGGACGAATAAATAGATCTCTTTTCTGTTCAGACTTTAGTTCATATGACAACAATAGAAGAAATGGAGGGAGTAAGAGAAAGACTTTTTTTCTAAAGAAGAATTGTTAGTATGTAAGCCCAGGTCCACATAAAGAACCAGATTTTATCTAGAGCAAAAGAATCGGAAGAAAAATTAACAGAATGAAACTAAGATCTTAGAAGAATTATGACACCTAAGAAGCAAAACTAACGGCCGAACACTGATAGAATAGTGAACTATTATTAATGGGGAAGATATGCATTTCAAACAAGGTAATTAGTTAGGTGCCTACAAAAAAATATAAAAATTTTAATAAGGTTTGAGCAGGAAAAAAAATCTAAGAAGTTTGGTTTCTTCATTAGAAGTTAACAGAATATTGTTAAAATAGACCAAAGGGATAAGCTAATTTACTCCTGCGACAAGTTAACAGAATATTGTTAAAATAGACCAAAGGGATAAGCTAATTTACTCCTGCGACAAAAAAAATACTCATCCAGTGAGCTCCATCTTTTTATGGTAAAGTCCGTAAAGTTCGACCGCACCTGTACCTAACCATATTTCTTTTTTTGTTGCCTTGTAAACCAATTTAAATTGCACCGACCGAGTGATTTGAGCAAAAACCAGTGTATATTAATTGCTGATGAACACCGATATTATTTCGAAAAAACATCAATGATATGAAATAATATTGTTTACGTTTTCTATGTGATATGCTACGGATTAATTTTTTTAAGACACCTATCATTCACATGTTCTAGACATAGAAAATTCCTTTTGTGCAATATTTTTGTACCACAAAAAATCTAATATCGACCACCATCATTTTGTGTAGTATTTTGGTCACATTTACTGGCAAGCATGCATGAACACATCGATGCATGCATGCAATTTTGACAATTTGTCTTTGTCTGTCGTTGCTTGAATTTCCGCATGCGTGACACAGTGTGTGGCAAAAAACGTGCCAGTTATCATTATTTTGTTACTTTACCAAGTATAGTGCGTGCAACAACATTCGACTTTATCAAAGAATTATTTCCCGATAAAAGGGCTACGTTGATCATGAGAAAATATTGCTACTGGTGATTTACGAGCTCTATTAAATTGAGAGGATCGCTCAGTCTCCCTGAATAGTCAGTGGATCATATTGCATTTCATATTTCCATGCAAGTTTTGCTATTCATGCATGCTTGCGAGCATCAGACGACGTAGTTTTGTCTTATTTGATCTACATAATCTCAATTTGAATCATACTGTTACAGGTGATGACACACGGTCATTCTTTTCCCGCTTCAGCTGTACGTAATTTGTGTCAAAATTGTTTAAAAACTTTCTTAGAAAAAGTTAATTAGAAATTTTAATTTATTCGGCAAAATTTAGATTTTTCGAAAAACTCGTAGCTCTTAGGGAAGGTTGGAGGCCACTAACCTTCCTAGTGAAGTAAAACGTGTTTACCTCCATCCAATCAGGTGTCGGAAGTTGGCATAAAGTTTTTTATTTGTAGTCTCCAAAAATTAAGATATTGATGTGAGTCAGATATTTAATTAAGTACAAAAATATCGCCAAAGAACTGAATCTTTATGCCCCAAGGCGTGTATATGATAGGAATACCCTTATTACTATAATACGAATGAATAGTTAGTCCTTAAAACCACTTATTTGGAGTGTTTTGGTATTCGATACTTGTCAACGAAATCATGGAAGCATCTAAACATGTTGTCGACAAAATCGCATGAAAATTGTTACTTTTAAGCTGACAAACTCACCGACATTAATTGTCAATGTCTTGATTCCAAGATGGCAGGTTTGTCCCTTAAATGTGTCATTAATAATTTGTCGTTTTTAATATTATTATAATAAATTTTCGTCGCAATAATAATTTTGAAAAACCCATTTTTCAGTTTTTACACCCCCCTTTTCATAAGGTCCTGGATCTGTCCCTGTATTTTTTCATATTTTAAAGGCAATTTTTCTATATTTGCTAATAGTATTGACGACAACAATTTTTAATCGTCTATACAGAGTGTCCCATAACTTGGGGCCATAGAGCAATTGGAGATAGTAAACATCAAGCTAGATCGATTTTTCGAAATGTTTCTCGTTGTAGAAATACAGAGTGTTGAAAGTGAAAGTTTATTTTCAAAAATTTAAATTTCAAGGCGGTTCCGATCCGATACATTCGGATTGAAAGTCGGCGGTATGAATCTTCAATTCTTATTTCTTGCGCAATCTGATACATTGAACCGGTTTTAAATAATGGCTGTATTTCTATAACGAGAAACATTTCGAAAAAACTTAATGGGTCTAGTTTGATGTTTAGTATCAGTATCTAAAGGTGCTCTATGGCCTATAAGTTATGGGACACCGGTATGTTCCTCCGTAGAGAAATGGACGTGGACCAGGCCGACACTGAAAACAACCACATCTTAGTCCTAGTTCTTTTTTTTAAACGACAAATTGTTTAATGTATCAATTATGGCTGGACCTTTAAGCAAACAACATGATTAGTCCGCTTCTCTATCTTTTTTGTACTTGTCCTAACTCTACATGGCACTTTTTTTTTACTAATCCTATCACAATTAATCATTCACACACCTCTTCTTCAGAAAAGTCCAGTTTTCCTTTCAACCAATCAAGCATAAAAGTTCTGTCCGGAACCTATATACAGGGTCACCACAGAAGAGGTTTTAAATAAGGGGTAGAATTGTTATTAAAAGAACAAAAGACTGTGTATTGTTAGGGAAGAGATTTTTTTTCAGCGCCCTTCGCATAGATATTTTGGTGTGATTTTCTGTTGCCACCGTATAAAGGTTCCATATTTTCTAAAGGGTGCCTACGAGAAAACTGAACATAACCAACCAACGGGCACGAGCCCGATCTAACTGGCAAAAATCTGGTCTAACTAATCATGCAGAGCAGGCGCAGCACTACAGCGGCCACTACAGAGGCGAGCGCGTGGAGGGGGCCCCCCGCCTGTACCACGCGGAGCCCCGCTCGATTGCACATGTCCTCCTCACAGAAGCACATGTGACCCGTCCCGCTACTTTCCATCATGCACACGTGGTCGACCATAAAGAGGTTGATCTGGAGCTGGGAAGTGCAGGTGCGGCGGACGACTTCGTACGCTGGAAGGTAAGAATAATTTCTATTAAACTTGTACCTAAAACCCTGTAAACCCTTATCTAAAGGGTTTAGCGTCTCACGTGAGACTTAAAAAAGTTACCTCTCAATCATACTGACCCATAAATACTTACGAGATTTGGCATTCCTAACCATCTTGACACAACAGCCGTTGCACGTCATCAGTGGAGGTTGATCCTTTGGAAGAGCAGTGTAGTTGAACGGATCCTTGCAACGCATGTCCGACCAACTGTCGCATTCGTAACAATATATTTGGCGGGCTAGAAAAACGTGCATCAGTGTTTTGAATATAATGTGATTGAAAGGAACATTAAGCACAACGAAAATGTAGTTTTACCAAACTTAAAATTAAACAAAGAAAAAAAAATGACTAAATAGAGAAGAGAATTCTCGAAACGGTTAAATTTAGATCTGTTCAGCAGTTTTTTGAGATATGCGCGTTATAAGAAGAGTATATGGGACATTCTTTAACAAGTCGCACACTTTTTAACTTTTATATTCTGGAATCTGTATATACATAAAATTAGTTGACACGTATTTCAGGATTTTGTTGAAAAAAATTTATTTGCCAAAATACCCACACATTTTTATAATTTGCTGTATTTTCTCCAATCTTCTCGTACTTGAAATTTAATATCTCCAGTTGTACTGCTCGTTTCAATGTCCGTCTTTTTATTTAACACTTTGTTATGTTAGCTTTCGAAGTGTATTAAAAAAATTGCCATTTGCAACAAATGCAGAATAATAACAATTTAACATGCTCGCCCCCTACCTCAAATTAATTTTAAAATTACCGTTTTGTTCTTTATCCTATTGTCTGCAAAACCCATTTTACGAAAAAGCGGCACCTCTATTAGATCGGTAGTTATTAAATATTTTCGATCGCAAGTCACAGGGGAGCGCGGGGAATTCACCAACGCGACGTGTCAAGGCGTCTACAGTCGAGCTCGGTAAGGTGTGAGTCATTAATATTTCCATACTTTGCGTCGTTCGAAGGCGTAGTTCTGCTACGCTTCGAACAGTCGCGCGCTGGGTGACTTGCGATCGAAAATACTAAATAACTGTCGATCTAATAGAGGTGCCATGTAAAATGGGTTTTGCAGATAAGAGGATAAGAACAAAACGGAAATTTTTAAAATTAATTTAATGTGGGGCGCGAGCATGTTAAAACTATTTAAACAATTAAATTGTTATTATTCTGCATTTGTTCAAAATGGCAATTTTTTTATATACTTTCAAAGCTAACATAACAATAAAAAAATACCGACATTGATACGATTAGTATATGCATGACATGAAAAGATTGGAGAAAATACATTATCAAAAATTCATGCGTGGATATTTTGGAAAATAATTTTTTTTGAGCAAAATCCTGAAATACGTGGCCACTAATTGTATGTATATAAAAAATTTCGGACAATTCTGAAATGTCAAGGTTAAAAAATGTGCGGGCTGTAAAAGAATGGCCCATATTATGGAACAGGAAACAGGAAATGTTCGCCGTTTACTTTTGTAGTATTTCTGCTAATACTCTTCCTCGCAATGAGATTATTACTGATATAATAGTATATACAGGGTGTTCATTTGAAAACTTCCCACCACGGATTTATCGAAAACCACTGATTAAAAGCAAAAACGCCGAGACACGTCAAAAGATTTGCCAAAGGGGACAACTTGTTAACCAAAAACTACTTCACCCCCTTTTACCCTCTGGCTCCCGGGGTCATCCCCTTAAAAATTTTAAATGACAAGGGGTAGCAAGTAATAGCTTGTTTGAAAGGTCTTTCAAAGTGCTTTATTTTGACGTTTCATTTTCTAAAATCGGTCGATTCGTTTTCGAGAAAATTAGAAAAAATTTTACCGCCTTCTTTTTATCAACACAGATAACATGGGCGAACTGTTTTTATTCTTATACCTGTTTAGTTTTTTATAGTTGCTAAGGGAAAGAAACAATTTAATTTGCTGTCAGTTACCTTTGTGACAATCTTGGGATAGTGAAAATTAATTTATTGATTCAGATTTTACTTCCAAAGTGGTTTACACACTAGCGGAAAGAGTGGAAATGATTCTAATTTATGGTGCCCAAAATCAATGTGCTCGGCAAACTGCCGTTACATTTAACGCCAGACATCCGGAAAAGATAACTTCGCATAGGTATGTTTTGGACCTTGTTACTAAATTTACTCAAACTGGATCTATTGCAAATAAAAAACGTAATCATCGTAGAGTTTTGGATAAAGCCGCTCAAGTTGAAGTTTTGGGTCCTTTTGCCATAAATCCTAATACTTCATTACGTAAAATTGTTGATGCGACTGGTATTTCATTAGGCTCTGTACACACAGTTACTAAATTACATAAATTTGATCCATTCAAAATGAAAATATTCCAAGAGTTAACCGAAGATGATATCGATAGGCGAGTTGAATTTTGTGAACAAATGACTGCAGCGATTAATGATAATACCATTCATGTAAAGAATATCTGCTTCAGTGATGAATGCACATTTTATCTAAATGGATTTGTTAATAAGCATAACTGCAGGTATTGGAGCAATGAAAATCCTCATGCTTTTGTAGAAGGGCATACTCGGTACCCCCAAAAAATTAATGTATGGGCAGGCATTTTAGGAAACAAAGTGATTGGGCCATTGTTTTTAATGGGCATTTAAATGGAGGCATTTATTTAGATATGTTGGAAAATACCATCAATCCGCTTATCACTGAAACCATTGAAAACCAAATCGAAGACGATGGGACGATGGATACCCTATACTTGATGAGGCTGAAATATATTTCCAGCAAGACGGCGCTCCTCCTCGAAAACCATGTTCTTCCGGTTCGGCAATGGCTAGACGACGAGTTTCCAGATAAATGGTTAGGGCGAAGAGGGCCTATAGAATGGCCTGCTAGATCTCCTGACTTGACGCCATTAGACTTTTTTCTATGGGGCCATTTGAAAACTATTGTGTTCACTCCCCTACCTAACAGTTTGGATGAACTGCGTCAACGCATCACCGAAAGCTGCCATGATCTCCCACAACATGTTTTTGAAAATGTCCGTCAGGAATTTGAAAATCGCCTATATCATTGTTTGGCCAATAACGCGCAACATTTTGAACACTTATTGAACTAAAAAGTGGTATTTTCGTGTGCTTTTTTTCCTATCTGAACAAATTAAGATAAATAAAGATTTTTCTAATTTTCTCGAAAACGAATCGACCGATTTAAAAAAATCAAACGTTAAAATAAAGCACTTTGAAAGACCTTTCAAACATTACTTGCTACCCCTTGTCATTTAAAATTTTTAAGGGGATGACCCCGGGGGCCAGAGGGTAAAAGGGGGTGAAGTAGTTTTCGGTTAAAAAGTTGTCCCCTTTGGCAAATCTTTTGACGTGTATCGGCGTTTTTTCTTTTAATCAGTGGTTTTCGATAAATCCGTGGTGGGAAGTTTTCAAATGAACACCCTGTATATTTTTTTGATGAAGCAATTAAACAGTCATCATTTTAGGTTATTAGCTTGTCCCTTATTTTAGATGTAAATATTTTAAAAAATAAATATTATTGAAATTTTGGATTTGATCGTTTGGAGGGATGCCAAATCGACGTCTGATATTAGTTTTGAAATCAAATAATTGGTAAAAGTACGTTACTGTTTAAATTATTATTTTAAAACCCCATCTAAATCGGTACGCCAATGAGAATAAAATTTTCAGCAATAGAAAAGTACACCCTAGGATTGCCAAGATTCAAAACAATCAATTCAGAAATACCGAAAATGTAAGCTGGTTTCCATTATAAGTGGGACACCCGGTATTTCAAAAATTATTTGCCAGTATAATGATTTACATATTTTTTAAAAATAAGTTTACATGGTGTTCTTTAATGACGTGCTAATAATACAGTATGATTCCTTCTATGAAGAAAAGTTCACGCATGAACATGTATGTGCGCTTTTTCGGAAAAAATATCATGGGACATGTTTGCACAGACGCCACTGGTGGGTCGATAGACCAAAATCGAATATAATGACCTCAGGAAGGTCGTTCCATATGGATGACGTCCTCCAGATGAAAGAATTCTTAAACAATGAAGTTCGAGGAGTACTAGCTGAGCCACATATGGATGGGCGGCAGTGGTTCGTCGTGTATTTCTGATATTCGCCGCTCTGGGTGAAATTAAGCGGGCAAAGTCAATCAAACAGTTGCCATGGAAATTTTAGAAATATCTGCAAAATAGAGTACAACGCACCAACCTGTCGTCGATGTGCTAGGCTGTCGAGTTTCTTGGTCAGGTCGTGGTCTTCGATCAAGCGAATGGCTCTCCTTTTGATGGTATCCAGAAACCAAGTATGCTTGGGTGCAGAGCTCCATACATGAGAGCAGTACTCTAGTGATGGTCGAATATGGGCTTTATATGTACACCAAGTTTCTGCGAAGCTATCCTGGCGATTATCACAACGTGGTTATGCCAAGACATGTTTCCTCCCTAATTGCTACTCAATAAGTGTCCTGATGTCCTGCCATAACTATATCCAGTTCTGCAATGTCGACCTTTTTAGAGAAAACTGCTGCCGGGGTTTTCTTAGCATTAAATTCGACTTGGTTACTATCACCCCAAGACAAGGTTTCTTCCAGGTCTTTGTTGAGGCGTGATACTGCATGGTGTCTGCGAAGATGTGCGTCGGTAGCCGATGTTTGAGAATCCAAAGTGAAAGATAATACAAGTTTAGGGTGCTGTCGTGAGCAAAGCTATTGGATTTTTGGTTTTCACTAGAAGGTCGTTAATGTACAATAAGAAGAGGGCGGGAGATAAAATGGACACTTGAGGAACACCGGCATTGACGGAGAGATTGATGTAATAAAAAATCGACACCCTGTAGCAAAAGATTTAAGCCGTTGCGTCCATATGAACTTTTCTCCATAAAATGACCTAAGCAATCACACTCTGAAATATTAGCACGCCATTACGAAACACCCTGTACATTTTTATGTCTGGCAGTTGTTCACGTGTCATGCATACATATTGGCGGTGTTGAAGGCAATGAGAAGTTGTATTACATGAAGCTAATTTGAACAAACTTGATCGAAGAACAAACAATTTAAGAAAAAAACATGACAAATTATTCGTCGAAAATAGAAAACCATAGAGCGCGATAAATAGAATCACTTTTTCTAGTTAGGTCCCTTAAGCCGACGGTTTCAAGTGACGTGATCAATCGTGGGTCCGTTCTTTATTGATACAGGTCGACAAGTTTATCTGTAGCTACGAAAGGAATGCGGACAAAAAATTCTGAGGTTAACAATGTTGTCACATATATTAAATTTTAGTTTAATGGTCTCTTACGGAGAAAAACCTAAAAGTACATTTATGCATTTAAAATAAATTGTAATAAGTATATAAGGAACCAATGTTCTATTATAGTTTCAACTTTATTAAAAACCTTCTTTTCAAACTATTTATTTTGATATTTAAACGCAAAATAATAGATTTTTTTGATTAAAGTACTTTCAATCGAAAAATATGGCAACATAGTCTGTTGTCAATGATTACAGGTAGCTAGCGCTAATTTGATTGGTTATATCCCAGACAGAAGATAGCGCATGCGTCTCGTGAGACACCCGAAGGCCATTTTTACAAAATAAATTACGAAATTACTAGGGGATGTTCCTGTAAACATTAGAATGCAACTGTATTATCAGCACGATAGAGCTCCTGCATATTTTGTTCGCTAATCAGGTCAATCGTCATTCTATTCTAGTTCAGGTAAAGCAGCAAACGCCAGCAAATAATTTCTATGACGTATTGCCATAATTGACTTAAATAAAGATTGTTTCATATTATAAACATTTTTGTATCACAATTCGGCAATCACACATCCAAAATAAAGGACAACATTATATTTTTCTACGATCCTTTAAACACTATATTATTTTTACTCAAAATTAGTAATTTTTTTCACAAGTAAAAATGTCATTTTTTCACTTGTCTCTGAATGCTTATAATATCAAGTTGCCGTGAAAACAGGATCCGCGTCGTTCGTTGTCTGGGCGCCGCATTGTTATTGTCATCTTACAAATGTAAATAATATTTGAAAACATGGAACGAAATAATTCCGATTCCGAACCAGAAAAATCATTTCAATGCGCTCCAGACGAAATAATGAATACTGCCAATAAAGAAACATACAGAAAGGAATATAACACATTGATTGAATTCTATTAGATTGGATTTCTTACTAAGCTTTGATTTTAAAATATCATACCTATCTAATAATTATTGATAAACAATTAATAAATGAAAATATTGTCACTGACACTAATTTTCGTTTTGTCAATGTCAATGCTGGTGTTTGCTGTATTACCAACTATGAGAGTTTCGTGGCTTTGCCATCACGTTTAATGGAATAGTTTAGAATCGGCTCACCAAAATGTATTCAAACTCGGCACAGGGGTTTACAATGTTGTCCTCTTCAAGAAGTTATAATGCAGTTTTTCTATAAAATATACAGGGGAGCCTCAACTTAAGGATGCATCACCCGATCTACAATTAGCCCCTGAAGTTTAATCCGTTCCTTCCGACTCACCCTGTGTAAAACGCAAACTCATCTACGACCTTTCAGTTTCATGTAACACAACCCTTTAAGTGGTTTTACAAGTGGGGCACTTTCTGGTTGAAGTTATTAAATTATATTTACATAAACAAATAATTGTTTTGTTTCTGTAAATCGTTGTTACAAGTAAAATATAAAAATGCATTATTAAAAAAAGTGCAACTAGTGATGTTACCGAATTTCACAACATTCACACGAAATTTACATAAAAATAAAATTGTGGGATGCAAAAAACAGCAAACTTACTCTGACATTCCGCTTTACAAACGGTAGTTATAGCTAGCAATATTATCACTGAAAAACAAAGCAAAAAATAAAATTAATGGGAAAATACGCGATTTTAACCTTTATAAATCAAAAACCTTTTTGAAAACCAAAAGAAGGTACACACACTGATTGTCATCCACAAGATATGTTCCAAACCTAGAACGACAAACCCAGTTCTTGTAATTAAGTTCTAATGTTTTATGGAGCGATTCCCAATTCTAGGCATCTTCCATATTATGATGTGACAAATTAGTCCTCATGCCTCTTACACTTCCTCTTTCACGATGTCCTCTCTCCCGCTACACAGTTTGGAAGGACCCATGATACAGCCAACACAAGGTAAGATATCGCGCAGGAAGAGGCGTGGCTTAGTGACGTCATTATGCGCCCGCTCCTGCGGTTCCCATATGATTTCAACCGGAATTTTTTCTTTCTTTCTACAAATTCGACCTTCACCATCGGGATTTCGGAAACGGTAAAGGTGGTTAAATTGGGGCAAAGTTGCGTAATTATGGGCCCAATAATATGCCGGGAAAAAATCTAAAATAAATACAGGAGATTTCAAAATATTCGGAAAAATCTAAAATTTTGAGTTTCGGTTTCTATTTTTTCCTGACTTTGTTCGAAGAGATGTCCAAAAATAAATTCAGTTTCTCATTGCTACTTTTTATTCTCCACAAGATGGCATCATCAGATCTTTAATGCGACGTTTCGTCTCCATCATCAACTTAATTGTTTTAAATACGGGCCTGTATGCTTCTGCGTGATATATGACGGATTTTACTCTGTCTACATCCGTCCAAAAATGAAATGAGGTTTTTGATTTACAAAAGTTAATGAAAGGTATCATATACAGGGTGTTTTTACTTAAATATAATATAAGACCGGCAAAGAAAACACCCTGTATAATGGTTTATTTGAACAGTGTTAGAATAAAAATACCATGTAATATTTTTTGTTAAAAGGTATAATTTTCCAAAAAATGGTAAAGTAAAATCACCCTGTATGAAGCGAACTAAAAATAAAGTCGAAAGATGTGAATTAAAGCTCCTAAAATCTATCGGTGTGTCACAAAACTTTTTTAATGAAGAAAAATACGGTGTCGGTTGAAATTATGACCGCATCTCAAAAAATGTCCACATGATATAAATTCGATAAAGAATTTGGTCTATTTTTTGTTTTTAAGGGCCGGTAAAGTAATTGGGATCGTAGGAATACGATCACCTACGAAAATGAGAAAAAAGCACGGCTAACTTTAATAGAAAGTGTCTTGTTCACAAGCGTCGTGTTGAAGAAATTAACACAAGTGTTGAAAAGAAACAGATGATGATGAACAGATGATGCCATTTTGACAATTTATCTTAAAAATGTTGTTTTTTGGTATTTTTTGGGAGTATTTATGGGTATTTTGAGGTATTTAAAGGTATTTTTTTAGAAAAAAAGGGTATTTTATTGTACAAATTTTAGGTGGTGGTTTACACCTCGAGGAAAGGACACTAGAGCAATACTGAACATAAAAAACTACATATATTTCTCTTCTTTTTCAATTGTGATGATCCTTTTATGTTTTTTTATGATAAATATAAAAAATAAATAACAGAAAATTGTTAGGCAACCCATTAAAGTAGAAATGTGATAAGTACCGATTTATTTTCGATTTTTATCAATGATAGAATATCCATACAAGGTAACTGGCAAATAATATTGTGGGATACATTATCCCACTAATAAATCTGCCCTCTAAATATTCCATAATAATTTTCCAATTACGCTGATAAGTGCATATCGCGTAGACAACTAAACTTGTAAATAGCCTTGTTATAAGATTAAGTGTATGCATCTCGCGTATTATCCAATTGGTAATTGCAAAAGTCTACTCTGCATTGTCCCTCTTCGTACCGCCTTATAAAATGGGGTAACAATTCGATCTTGCGTCAATTATTATTTAATTTTTATACGTAAATGCCTTGTCGTCAAATTCTTCTAACAAAAAATACCTTGTTTTAATCTAAAATATTATGAAAAAAAAAACGATGTTTTCCGAACGGGAATTTTAAACGGAAATCCGATTAATATAAAAATTTTTAAATTTGTTAACATCTCAAAAAGTAAACTTTTTAGAGAAAAACTGGCTACGTCAATGATCTTTACGACAATCATTATAAAGAAACTTCTGTATAAAACATTTTTCTGTGTGTCTTTTAACTAAAAAAATATAGGATAATTTTGATATTGTCTATTTTTTGTTCTTAAGCAAGTGAAAATTTTAAAATTTTGATTTTACCATTTTAAGTTTGACCCAAAAAGAGCACATCACACCCCTACATTCCTTTTTTGATAGCACTAACAGTTACGGAGATACCCTATAAAAGTATCGAAAATGGGACACCCGGTACAGATATAGCTACTTTTTAAGAAATTGCCAAACACCAGGTAACAAGAAGCATTGATAAAAAAGAATCCAAATGTTTCCTTAGCAACTGATAGCAATGCTAATTTGATTTTATTTAAACGATTGTTGCTTGCTGTGTTAAAAATATCAGTGGCGTAACATATATTTTTTTTGTTAAAATTGTATTGAGGCGTAGCTGTACGTACGCCACTGGCTTGAGAAAAAAACTTTTTGGGGTGAAAATGTGTAGTTTTATATCACAAACCCGAACAAACCAAGAGTTTAGTGTAATATCTCAAAATTGTTTTCGAAATTTTTGATATATTTGTTATAAACTTTAACACTCTGTATATTGTAAACCAAGGATTTCATGTATATACGAACTTTTCGACTGAAAATTGGTCCAGGAACTCACTGTATATAATTTTTTTTTAATGGAAGAATTTTAATCGAATTTTTTCCATGTATAAGCAACTCTAAACTATTTTTGAGAGATGGTCATAATGTTGTAGTACAGGGCAAACGTTTTTGAACAAAAATAACAAAAAACATTGACAGGGTATTCTTATTTTTAAAGAATAAGCACAAAATAATTTTTAATTCTATGCCAGTTTTTCGTTACGATTTGAATTTTGAATATAGTAGAAGTATATTATTATATTCTTACAAAACTCACATTGTAACAAAATTGTTATTAATTTTGTTACTAGCATAGATCCTAATCCATAAAAGGCGTATTCTGAAATGAAAATATTCAAAATTGTTTTAAAAAAGTTTTGTTTTGCAACTAATTTCTAAACCGGATCTAAAAAGGTAAATAGTATTTTAGATTGTAACTTTCAAAATACTGTATGAAATGGTGGTTACAGGGCGGCCAAAATAGAGTTAACGATAACAAATATTCTGGCACCCTGTCTATAATGAAGTATATGTGTGTATTAAAAACGCTTTTAGTAAAAATCTAAGTTTCTATAATAACCACTACTGGAAAAAGTATTTTGGTAAATCTAGCATAAATTGCAACAAAACGTGTTCGCTTGCTTTAAAGGTGTGTTTTTTTTACTCACGCGCACATTCCCACTGAGTTTTTCCAAAATGTACAAAATATACTGCAATAAAATAGGTTTGTTTTTCAGTTTTATACGAAAACAACTTGTTCTTTTGTACTAATACTGTTCTAGACTAAGTACAATAAATGTTTATTGTCGAAACGTCTTGATTTATTTCGTATGGCATCATCAGGATTTATAACAATTTTATGAAAGGTCTCGATTTGTAAATTTGTTGTATTAGGGTCCCCCCTGTGATGCATTTTTGTTTTTTGGGTCAAACTGCTACAATATTACGCTGCAGGAATGTTCATATACCAAATTATAGTTTTGTTAAATACACATGTTCAAACTATTTAAACAATTAAATTGTTATTATTTTTCACGATGACAATTTTTGGTTTAATACACTTCGAAAGCTAACGTAACAAAGTGAAAAATAAAAAATACCGATATTGATCCGATCAGTATCTACAGGGTGTCCCTTTTTCGACACTTTTATAGGGTATCTCCGTAATTGTTATTTCTATCAAAAAAGTAATGGTGTGTGCTCTTTTTGGGCCAAACTTAAAATGGTAAAATAAAAATTCGAAAATTTTCGCTCGCTAAGAGTTACGGGGGAAAATCAAATAATTGACAATTTCAAAATTTCCCTATATTTTCTTAGTTAAAAGAGGTACAGAAAAATGTTTTATTCTGAAGTTTCTTTATATTGATTGTTCAATAATCTGCCGTTTTCACAATAAGTATACGTGGTCAGGTAAAAGAGTTATCGTACCTAACCTCATTTTTTTAAATGGAACACCCTGTATATTTTAATCTAAAAAGATAGCATTTTAAGTTCTCTTTTCAAATCTATAACACACCATGGATGGTATTGGTTTCCTAAGCGAGTCTACTGTGGTTTAAAGTAATAAAGTGTAATAAATCGCATAGGAAATCAATATCATCCACGGTGTGTTATATATTTGAAAGGAGCCTTTAAAATGGTATCTTTTTAGATTAAAATATACAGGGTGTTCCATTTTAAGAAATGATTACTTTTTTACCCGATCCCGTATACTTGTTCTGAAAACGGGAGATTATTCAACAATCAATATAAAGAAACTTCTGTATACAACATAGTTCTGTAGCTGTTTTAAGAAATTGTCAATTATTTGATTTTCCCCGTATCTCTTAACGAGCCAAAAATATTCAAATTTTGATTTTACCATTTTAAGTTTGACCCAAAAAGAGCACATGACATCTACATTACTTTTTTGATTGCACTAACAATAACTGAGATACCCTATAAAAGTGTCGAAAATGGGACACACTGTACAACTGGAGATATTAAATATCATATGAGAAGATTGGAGGAGAAAATCCAGAAAATTATCAAAAATTTATGTGTGGGTATTTTGTAAAAAAAATTTTTATATACATATAAGTCGTAAAAAAAATTTCGGACGATCCTAAAATGTCATGGTTACAGAGTGTGCGGCTTGTAAAAGAATGACACATATACGTCTAATTGTACAGGGTAGCGCATAAAATCTAGATGCATTTAAATTTAAATTAATCATATCTTATATAAAAATTAAATATACTGGGTAAAACGCTTGCCCAAAAGTATCGCCATGCCACTAGCTAACAAAAAAAAATTACCATTTCTTCTAAATACGGTATATTGTCGTTATATGAGAATGACTTATTATATTTAAACCCGTCAAAATCTAAAATGAAAATAATTTGTAGGAAGATACGTGGGATTTCAAGGTACAGACGCGCGCGATGACTTGTCCCTTTCGCACATCAAAACGACCGACCGAAGTCGCGTTTAAGCAACGGTTTCCGACGAGGCACGCGTTTTGAACTGGCATCACTGCTATCCTACTGACCTACATCCACTTGTTAACCGTGAGGTAAAGGGATTCTAACCTAAGTATTTAGGCATTCGAACCCCCCATTTAAATATAATAAGCCATTTCTGTAACACTGTGTATATTTCTCTAAAAGATACACTTCCTCGATAGAAAAAGGATGCCCTCTATAATCTTGATCTCTAACCTTTATAGTCTAAAAATAAAAATTTATAAACCAAAGTTAATCTTTATTTCAAAATAATATTCCAATTGAACGTAGGAAATATAGTACACAAACATGGCAAATGGGGGGAATTAGGAGTCTGTTGTTAGAATTCTGGAAGGACAAAGCGTTTGCATAAATTTTTTTTTTCGTATTCAGTCTTCCTACTAATTTTGTTTCAACATTTTCTGTATATTTTAGATAATACCGGAGCTATTGTACTGTATTTGTTTTTGTAGATTATACAGTGTGTCCCAGGAAAAGCGAACCTAGAGGTGTAAATGCCAAAAAAATTTCTGATTGAAATTTGACAATTTGGTATTTAGGCCTGCTTGATTATATTTTATATGATTGATGATTTGATTGATATTTTACTTTTTATGAAATCACGCAGGCGTTTCCGGAGCATTATTTTTATTTTCCCTCTAGGTAAAGTGCAAAATATCGGAAAATTTCATTAAGAAAAGTTGCTCAGAATTCAAAATCATGCAAGCGTACCGAATTTAATAACCATCAGACATTTTTTTTTTCATTTTTTCTAAATCTAATAAATTCTCCATGGTATTAAATACATTTATTAGAAAATATTACTTCGGAAATGACCAAAATTCATTTCCTAGGCTAATATGACAAACGACGAGGAAATTGAAGAAATTAGAAATTTCACTTTACCTAGACAGAAAATAGCCTACTTGATTTCATAAAAATCAAAATATGTTAAATTTTATTTTCTAATCCAGCAGGCTTAGGTCCCAAATGGTGAAATTTCAATTCGACATTTTTTTGTCATCCACCTATAGGTTCGGGAGACACACTGTATAATAAAGATGTTTTTTTAATAACAATCACAAATTATTGTATAATATTACCTAATTTAATTAAGTAAAATATAAAATAAATTATACAGGGTGTCCCAAAACAACTAATAGTTCACAGTAAAACTGCATATTCTTTATGTAGAAACTTTCGTAGCTCTAAAGTTGATAATAACCGAGATACAGGGTGTCCCAGTAAGAATTGTTTTTTTAATTTCCTAATTAACTTCCTTATTAACCTTAACCAATAACTTAACCAATTAGCTACAAGTGCGGATCCAGGGGGGGGGGGGGGGGGTCATGACCCTCCCCAAACAAACAATTTAACACGAACAATATATATGTTTGACTAACGCGGTAGGGTTTACTTTTCGTAACTTTTCCTTGTATAACACCCCCCAAAAGCAAGGATTGACCCACCCCAAACCGAAGTTCTGGATCCCCCCTTGTGTAGATACATGAGTAGAATACATATAAACAAGTATGAGTAGAATACATATAAACAAGTACAACTTTTCCTCGTTTTAGTGTATTTATCATTTATTAAAAATGTCAATGTTCACATCATTTTTACCCTGGTGTACCTTTTTTCGAGATTTTGGCATTCGTAGTGCACTTTTTAAAATATTGTTAGATATTAGTTTTTACATAAGGTATGGGTAATTCTCTCCCTCAAAAAAACCCATTCACAGAATTTTATGCCAAAATATTGGTTAATTAGGAAATTAGAAAATAAAATTTTCACTTGGACACCCTGTATCTCGGTTATTGTCAACTTTTGGAATGTTTGGCCAAATCTCATTATTTTTACCCAAAGAAATCTGCAGTATACTGTGTGTGTGTTTTGGGACACCCTGTATATAATAATTCATAATTGATTATCTGCTAATGTATAGCGATAGAAAATATTAATAGCGAATAAATTTCTTGTATTTTTACAATTTTGATCAAGATTCCCGCGTGTGGCGCTTCCTTCTATTTACAAGGCTTCTTCCTACTTGCTTTTTACCTGTGCTTTTTTATTTTTTTCACGACTACCCTCCCAGAATCACTTTCCGATTATTTCGTTCGGGTTTATTTTGTTGTAAATTTTACCTTGTCCTGATGATGCCATACTGTTTTAGATTTCCTGAAACCTACATACAAATAATTTTAATCACTCTCTGCAGGGAATTTCGGAATCATATTTTAATTAATATAAATTAATAAAGTTTCGAGCACAAGCCTTACCTAAAACGGCCAATAGTTGACTATACATCATGACACACTTTTAAAACCATCACAGTCTAATTGTTACTTATTTACACCCTTATTTACAAAAATTAGCATGTGTATTATTCGTTTTTGGTTTTTAAATACCTATATCCGTAGATATTTAGCGGAAATCGCGGAAATATCTGCGACATTTTCACTGAGGTTGAACACGGGTCTGTATTAAGTCTGTATTGATTGTGCCGCACAAGACCGAAGCAATACTGCGGTAGCGAATAGGCATCGATCGCTTCGTATTTCGTTAACGCTAACCTTTGTTTTTCGCGTAGTTTTGTAGTTGCAGAGTTACTGGGGCACGGTAAGTAAATACGAGGTAGGGAACTGGACAAGCCTTTAGGAACATGGGGGGTCGTTCGGATATAATAATATACAGGGTGGTTGTTGAAATATTGGCAAAATATGGAAAACTTAACTGTTACACCGTATGAAAACTTAGTTAACTACTATAAAAAAGTAACACTAACCTATATGTGACTGGAATAGCTTTTAGTAAGAACTGCCATAAAATTATAGCAACATTTAAACAAAATTTTTTGGAAAAAATTAGCAAAATATTCAGTAAACCATTTATATTTTTGTTAAATTTACTAAAATATTTTGTAAAATTTTCGCGATACAGAACTAACCGTAACCGTGCCCAACGTCGCTTGACTTCAATGATCGACCAAACGCTTCCTCTTATTGCACCCACCTATTCTCCTGATTTAACTTTTTCTTGTAAAAAGGCATTTTTACAACACTTTATTTAAACTTGGCCATTTTTACAATAAAAATAGTTAAGGAAAAAATATACCATACATTTTAAAATATTTAACTTCTGGTGTTATAAATAAATTAATTTCACTTAAATTCGTTGTAAAATTTACAATATATTTTAGTTGATTTTGCCAAAGTTATTAGACAATTCTAACTATACTTTTTACGACGTTTACAATATTATTTTGGTACGGATTACTAATAAAAATTGTAATTAATACTATATTTTATAGGAAATTTTACAATAAAATCTTTACTATAGTCCTTTTTCCCTGTGTTCATAAAAATGTTTGCTTATCTTAAATACTCCTCATCTGCGAAAAAAAATCACAAATAAAAACGTACAAAGTGGCCATAAAAGAAGAAAATGTATTAAAATGCTAAAGTAAAGTAACATTAATTTACATGCTACAAAAAAAATTATTAGAAAAAGTTTTTAAGAATCAAATTTAATGTCAAAATAAAAATAACGGCCATCTATGAAGAAAAAATATTTTTCGTCTATTTTTATTGTCCACGATATGGAGAACTTATTACATATTTCTATATGTAAAGTAATGTATTTGTAAAAGTACAAGACACCAAGTCACCTACGAAACAAAGAGGTGTCAAAATAAACGTCAATGTGATTCTTTAAACTTCATTGCTTCAAGATGCTACTTATTAACCACGAAAAAGTAGAAATTGTGTTTATTATGGGCAAGTACCACTGCATTAAAAAATAGAATTACACAAGCCTGAAATTGAAAACGCTGTTCGAAGATTTTGAAAGAACCTCGTTAAATGCGTTGAAAATGATGGTGACTTGAAGCTTGAAGCCTAATAAGAAAAACATTTTTTTCTATTTGGGTTTCATAATGGCTACATTATGAAATGCAAAAATATTTAATAACCTGCCACTTTATGAAACTGAAATTTTATTTTTTTTATGTTGGCAGCAAGTAGGGTTCGAATTTTTAAGCTTACTTCGATTTCGGTAAAATTAGTTTTCTAGGCATTATGGATTCGACAAACAATTTTTATAGAAAACTTTAAAATACTAACCTTTAACCTTGCAAATAGATCATTTTTACTAGATATTTATCTGAAATACCTATACTCGGAAATATATAGCATGCTGACGGTGTCCGTCAACTAATTTTTAGTCACAATTATAAAACAACATAACCTAAAAATAATAGAAATATCTTCCAGTTTATGCTCTAAATTTTTATTCAATAAAGTACTATTTTTATTTTTGGTTCATATAGTATTATACATATTACTTTATCTATACATATTTATAGTTACTGTAGACATTTCCTGGACATTAATCGTTATTCCTGGCAGATTCTGTGTCGACACAATATTTTGTTCAATAGTATTATTTATTATTTTGTTCAATATTTTGAACTTTGTTCTGTTTGCACCATAACTATAACTCAAAGTTTTGCATATTCTTTTTAAAAGTTTTTCTACATGTTGTATTGTTTCTATCATGGCATATTAACTTGTAACATTTTATTAAATTGTAAAAGTATTGCTAACCAAAAAAGAAAATATTAATTCAAATGGAAATAATCTACTATATTTTTTAAAGTTTTTCAGACTTTAAAGACCCAAATAGAAAAAGTATTATGAAATACACGGTTCATAAGACAATTAGAGCACTTGTACTTTAGAAATTTCTAAATTAAACGCGTGCTCTGAGATAATGTCTTGTATCTTAATATACTATTTTTCAAATACGACGTTTTCCATATCTTGGGTTTCATAATGGCTACATTATGAAATGCAAAAAAATTGAATAACCTGCCATTTTATGGAACTAAAATTTTTTTTTTTATGTTTGATGAAAATATTTCGTACTTTTTATAAGCCCTTATTGGAACGGAAGTTTTTCATACCTGCTTTCGCGTTTGACACTACCGGATTAACAACAAGTGTTCTTTGTGGAAAAATTAGTAATTCTTAACTTAATATGGTAAGACTATGACAAGTCTGCCGTAAACTGGATAAAAACATAGACTTTTGTGTCACGTCCGTCGATTGTTTGTTTTTCCTAACAAAGACATATCGAACCGATCAGCTGGTAGAATGAAAACAGAAAAGATAAAAAGAGATGGAGATTCTACAGATAGAATGCCCCACCTCTTGATTTTTGTTTATTTTCGTAATAACAAGCGTCACATTGACGTGTACAAAGCACATAGAAATGCCGGTTCCACGTTTGTTTCAAGTCGATGCATTTGACGCTTTTTAGAAGATATAGAAATAAACATAATTTTAACCTCCCCTGTATGATATCCAATCGATTTTTACCAAAATTTTAACTTTCCATTAATTCAGACCACAATTTTAAAAATGTTTTATGTAGGAAAGTTATAAGAAAATATTATCAGAAGTAAAAGGTGATTCTAAAAACTTAATCATATACGAGGCGTTCCATTGTTAATTCGGTAGAAGCGGCAACGCCGCAACGCTGAAAGCATTCTAGCTAGATGCAGCAGGTGCGTTTAATATTTTTGAAACGATCGTAATACTCGGTTTTCCATATACACCGTGAATCGCCTGTGGCTGGTGGTAATTTACCGGGGACCCAGTGTCTTTGAGATACGAGTACTTCTTGAGAACACCAGCCAGTAACTTGAAGAAGCAATCTGAAGAATTTTAACTGACACACTGACCCATGTCGTCACCACTCTAGCCTGCACCTCAAACGGGGAACATGGCGGCCGGTATTACAAAGCAGTGCTTTCAAAACTGGTTATACAAATCACATAATCTTATATTATTTTGCCATTTTATATTCTTGTTTGCATGTTATGGCCCATTTTGCGCTTGTGTAACCAATCTGACCAGCACCGGTCAGCAGCTCTAGGAGTCCTCGAGTGGTACCCGCTGTCGGGTACCATAGAAAGTGGCCACCCAGCAGGTGAATGTCGGTACCACCGTATCGAGTAAGCGGCAAGTCAAGGTAACGGAACCGACGAGGTTCTAATGGTGCAGCATATATGGAAGTGGTACAGTTTTTATTAATCTCGCACACAAAAAAAGAAGAGAATTAACTAAATGGTTTGCCGTTATTAAAATTGGTTCGCAGCAAAAAATAGCCATTAAATCATTCGATCAGCATAAAAAGATTTTGCTTGCAATAAATAAAAATCGGGCTCCAACACTGGTACTGCAAAAAATGCTACAAACTGTCAACAATTTAACCGATATCAGTGCGCTTCTAATATCATGTGTTCGCTTAAAATTAACAGTCGAGCTGCGAAATGATTACTTGGTCAGCAAGTTTTTACAATTGGCCAGTAGAAAAAATCATGTCTAGAAGCAATTTACTTCAGAGGTTTGCATATTAAAAGAATGGTTATCAATATAAATCATTGGATTGCGTTTGTTTTGAATAATCGGCAAAGTCAAGGCTTAAAAGGTGTAGCGGGGGCGGGTTTTCACTAGTTTTCCCAGGACACTGTCACTATTTCACGTTTTATTGCTTTTTTTGATGACCAAGATTAAATATTTTGATTACCCGCTGATTGCTTACCAATATCTGATTAAAAGTGGATCGCTCATAGCAGCTTATTTATTTAATTTGCGTACCAAAATAATTTAGAGCACTCTGGTATGACATTAATTACTGACCGATTCAGAAATGTTTGCTGTCCATAAGTTGCTAACCAACTAGCCATTTTGGCTGACCGATTACATTTTTCTGTTCGCAAAAATAAGAATATTTTGCTAACCAGTTAAATGATATCCAAAAAGGAACAAGATATTTGCTGTGCTTTTAATTTGAATGTGAATCAACAAATTATTGTGTTTAAATAACTCGAGTGTTTTTCAGGCTTGTTACCTTCCGACATCCAGAATGATAACAATCGGAAAAAATGTGGACCAACTTTCTTGGAAAACTTATGTTGCCTAATCATTGGTTAATTTTCATTGTTGTATGAGAAAAAGTAATACCAGACAAGTTATTAAGCTACTGGATTCTATCGAAAGGAGAAGCATTCGTCTGATCGGAGACCACGAGCTGATTAAGAACCTCGACAGCTAGAGAACATCGAAAACAGGTTAGTGATTTGACTTTGTCAAAAACATTTAATTAATAAAGAGGCAGAACTGTTTTTATTCTGTCAGAATCATAAACTGTAATCAATGATGCCAAGTCTACTGAGGGTCCTAAATCTACCGCCTGCGTTTGAAACCGAAAAGTATAATATTAATTATATTGAATGCGTTTCTCATGTGTACCTATTGTATATTTTTAAATTTTCTACTCGTAACTACCTATTCTAACCCCGGATTAATATTTCGTCGGTAAGTGAGATTAATGAGGTTATGTTTTTTTTTTTAGGTCAAGCAATGGTGTAGCTAATTCTATATATTAAGTAAATATTGCAAAAATATAGATTTTTTCTTCATATTATTTGAATTTCTGTAAACTATACCTACAACCTATTTATCACTAATGTTAGATCGAAATTATCTAAACGCTTATCACAGCGTTGCCATATTTTACAGCCATCTTCTTCTAACTTATTTGAAATTGTAGAACTGTGTATGATTGTAAAGAAATGGTGTTTGATGAATGGAATGTTTTGTCTCCCCTTTTATATTATATATTTATGGACATGGCCCGCTTACTTCCAGTTAGTACTCCTCGAACTGCATTATTTAAAAATTCCTTCATCTGAAGGACGTCATTCCATGTGGACCGACCATCCTGAGGTCGTGTTCCCCAACAAATATAACCTAAAACGATTCAAAACAAACGTGAATCGTTTTATTCGCACCCGCACCACGCCCAGAGTGTCTTAAATGATTTTTCCTATAGTGCTTGTGCTAAATAGAGAAACCTAATAACGCAACATAACCCTGTTATAATGGTCTTGCCTTAAGAACTCGCTGGTACCAACAATGTAATCAAAATTTACCTGGAGCCGCTTTATTCAAATTAGGGTATTGAATTCGAATTAATGGTAGACAGGTTCGTAATTGCTTTTTTTTATACTGTATCGTAAATCCGTAATTTACATTATCAATTTAAGTCCGACAGTAAAATATCTATAAATCAAATGTCAATACAGGCACGTGCTAATCCAATTTTGTGTCGTGAAGGGCTCTACCATTGGTAGCTTCGCCAGGCTCCTTTATATTCTACCTCCAAAGAGGCAACTGGAGAACTTTTTTGCTTAAAGAATGGAATACAAATATTTTTGATCACCTGTCAAATATACTGTTTTGACCAATCAAATTCTTGCACCATTAAGATGTGATCATACGATATTTTGATCTTCCTTACAGGTGATAAAACTGTCTCATTGGTCCATAACATTTTTAAAAGTAGGCCGAGTACTAGATAATGCGTTTTAATAAATGTCAAGTGTGAATGACTTTTTCTTTTAATATATGCAGATATTTTTTCGATTTTCATTATTAATTACCCAAGACAATCGGAAAACTACTTTAAAGGTTGGATTTAAGTAAAAAAATAAGTACTTATGTACTGTTTATATTGTTCACTTGTTTTCTTTTGAAATTTTAGTCACATACATAACCTTAAACTTACGAAAAGTCAAAAGGTTTGAAATCGATAGTAGAGAGCAGAAGCTAGTATCGATATCGACGACTATCGATATCGTATATATTAAAAGTATTTCTCGAATTATTATAATATTTAATTTAGATTCTGGAAATAGTCTAATCTTATCACTCATAAGTTTTGTTTTTTTGGATATTTTACTCAATGAAACGAGCTCCAGTTATACGTCTTAGCTCAATGATTTTGGTGTAAAATTTACCAGTTACTATTACAACAGAGCAGATACCAGTAACAAAATATTATTTGCTTGTCTGAGCTAACGCACTAAACAATTTAAATACAAATATCTCCGAAACGGTAACTCTGGGCGACCTGAACTTAGTATACCTTTTTTACGTAATAAATAGGAGAAAAGTATTATTTTTATTAAAAACTTAAATACACCGAGGCACAAAAAAGTTATGACCTAATAAAAGTGCGAAAAATGCCGCAGACAGCGCCTCCTACATTGTACATTAAAATTTTACAAAGAAATCAATTTCTCGTCCTAAAAAAACCATAATTGCCAAATTTTGTAAACAAACGTTGGTTTCCTGCAAAGTTATTAGAGAAAAACAGAAATGAAGTTTTAACTTTAACACCCTGTATCTCAGTTAATATCAACTTTCGGATATAGGTAAGTATAATTAAATCCTAATATTTTTACGTAAGGAGTCTGTGGCTTTTCCATGTCCCATTAATTAGCGGACACAGTATATACAAAAAACAAATTTTTTTACAAGCAGATTTTTTTAAAGAATGACTGTCGAGAAATTAAAAGTTAGGTCCACTGTGGTATAGGTAACCCCCATCCAGGAGTGACACACTGCAAAGGATCACATCTCCAAGTAACATGATTCATTATCCGAACACATCCATGTCGATGAATTTTTCCAATCTGAACGAATAAAATGTTAAAAATCGTATAAACAGAATCAGAAAACCAAAGTTGATTCCGGCTCTGTGAAAGTACCCAAACCACTCCAAGCGGTGGGTATACCTCGCCAACCAAAGTTAAGTCACATCGCAAGTATCGCGCACCTCGCCGCGTTGTTCCAGCGCTACCTAACCATTTTTCCAAAAAAAAATAAATAACTCTTAGCAAAATATCGTTTTTGATACAGATGATTCAAAATTTCTGCGATTTTTATAAAGGCTTGTCTAAGCAATTAGAAAAATACATTCCCGACTGTATTTCGCTAGTTCTGCGTCTATCCACCTTGGGGGTGTACGCGGTGTCACCCATTCGCGTTCTCCACGTCAAACATTTTTACCAAAATATTTTAACGGATTTGAATTAGTGGCTTAATTTTTTTTTCCAAAAAGAAATAGAAAAATCGCAAAGTTGGCTTCCGTAATAAAAGATATTTGTTTGTTGTACTTGCAATTCCTTGCTATAACTATAGGGCTGAGTTTCGTGACCTATTTGTATATGATTTACGTTGCGAAGGACTTTGATTTCGAGCATACCCCATAATAGCTAATATTTTATTCGTTGTGTTCTTGTGCTATCGACTGGATGTATTTTGTATTTTGAATAAGAAGTCTGGTGTAGAATGTGCTGATTTTCTCTTTTGTGGAATTAATAATAATTGTTCTTTGGTGATATAGACGAGTCTGCAGTATAAGGTATGTTTGTCCTAATTTTTTTGTCAATTTACAATAAATTTATTGCAAATGGTTACAACATGTTGTATGATTTTATAATATTGTTCAATGGTGATTAAGTCCCCGAAGACGGACTTGTTTTATAATGCGGTTTTCACTTTTACGTTAACTTATCAAAAAGGTACAAACTGAACTTGATGGTGATTGTCACGCAAAGTTCAGTTTTTCTCTAGAAAGTTTCCTTTTTGTGATATCAACAAAAAAAAATTTATGGGACACCCTATATAAACTCCTGGACAAAATTAACGCAACATCATAAATTTGCCATATTTTTGATGCTATTTTTTTTCTGAATTTATGATCCGATTTGAATGATTTTTTTTGCATTGTAGGTTGGTTCCTTGACAATGTCATAGTTTTCGCTGTATATGATAAAAATTTAAGTCTCGATTTTTACTGGGTGTACTGAAAATGCTATGTTTTTTTCCGAAAATTCGCATCACCCTGTGGAGTATATTAGCAATTGAAACATATTGCGGTTGATATTAAACGGTAGGTCCATCTTTCCCCAACATTTTCTTTTTTTGGTTTACTTCATTATCTCTATTATTAAAGGAGATACACCGTTTTATAGCGTAACATGTTTTTATAGACTTTAATATTCAACACATTCATTGTTAAATGTTTTCAAGTAGACTATGGACTTTTTCTGACATTGCAAGCGATATGTCAGCAGATGTTGTGTTTTAGAGTTACAAAGGTCAAATAAAATTCGCCATACTGATAAAAACTGTTCGGAAACTGTTTATTAAACGTTCGTTTCGTATGCCCAGTTGCCCCACGAGTATTTTAATCTTGAAACCTACTTGAAAACATTTAACAATGAATGTGTTGAATATTAAAGTCTATAAAAACATGTTACGCTATAAAACGGTGTATCTCCGTTAATAACAGAGATAATGAAGTAACCCAAAAAAGAAAATGTTGGGGAAAGATGGACCTACCGTTTAATGTCAACTGCAATATGCTTCGGTTGCTAATATACTCCACAGGGTGATACGAAATTTCGAAAAAAAACATAGCATTTTTAGTAAACCCAGTAAAAATCGAAAATTAAATTTTTATCATAAACAGCGAAAACTATGATATTGTCAAGGAACCAACCTACAATGCAAAAAAAAATCATTCAAATCGGATCATAAATTCAAAAAAAAAATAGCATCAAAAATATGGCAAATTTATGATGTTGAGTTAATTTTGTCCAGGAGTTTATTATTTTTTAAATTAATTAAGCATACTTGTGCTTTACAGCAATGTATTATAGTTGGTTATATTTATATTCAAAAATTACCTAAAATATCGATATTTTTAATAATTTGCGTTACTTATAACAGTAGACAATGTTTAGTTTCTTAGAAACATATGCAAATGGTCAATACTTAGAGATTTCTCATATTTTTATTATTGATTACGTTTTATAATATGCTTTCTATTTAATTATTCTTAACAATGGCCGTTTATGATAATAATTATGAAAAATATGTTACGTTGGCATGTTTTATATAATCCAATTTAATATTTAGAATATCTGTCAAAGTGTTGAATTTGTTTCTAATTAATTTACAATGGCCCACTTCTTTCTTGCCTAATAATATGGGAGATTAATTCCAAATCCTGGTAAAATTAAAATATATACTTTGGGATGACCAAAAAATCAAAATAAATAAGTAAGTAGTAAATTATTATTTTTATTATAATTATTAAGAATATCGCATTTTTAGGTTATTCTTTACCTTTCTTTTTTCTTTAGAAGCGTTCCCCTTTTTACAAATTTACAAAATTCATATTTAAACAAGGTACTGACGGTACAATTAAGGATAAAAACTAATTGGGGCAATAAAAAGTAGTGTTGTGATCGCTCGAGCGAAAAACCGCTTGATCACTCGATTATTGAAATAACCGACATCGCTCGATTATTAAAAAAACCGCTCGAGTTATCTATTCAGGCGAAAACCGTCGCTCGTCACTTATTGTCTTTCACTCGATACCCGCGCTTCGCTTGACGCCGACGGAAATGTACCGCTGTAGTGTGATCGAGTTAAAAAACTGCTCGTGTATTCGAACAGTTTTTCGCTCGATAGAAAATACTCTAGTTATAAATTCAGGCGAAAAACCGAAAAATATCGCCTGTCATGTCCTGTTGATGCACGACCTTAGGTCTACGCGCCGCGCCATCCGATTGGCGACGTTCGAGTTTGACGCTGAGCAGGTACACGACATACGTCTTTCTTAAAGGCACATAAACGAGAAGGTGCATATAAAAAAGTATGCCGAATCCCTTAGCGGAGTCATCGCGACATGAGTTTTGTAAAGTTTTGTTTTAACTGTCTAGCCAGCGGTGTAGTTTAGGTCTCCGCTTGTAAATATTAAAAAATTAAAAGATATAATTTTTAAATTTTTATTTACTGTAAACTCGATAAAACTTCACAAAAATAACATAATAATAGAAATTGTAAATAAAAATAACAAAACGAACAAAATGGTTAACAAAATATATAGAAAAATTCGTTGGTAATCTTATAGTAAACATTTTTAAATCTAAACAGGAACTTTTTATTATTAAACTCAAGAAGACTCCTTAAAAATGAAAAATAAGAAAACGAGCAAAATAGTTAACAAAACATAGGTATCGACAAATTTTTTGGTAACCAAAAGTAAACATTCTTAAATTAAACAGAAACTTTTAGGTAACTATGAATACATGAATTTAAAAAAGTAATCACCTATTTTTTTATTTTGCCAGTCGCGTAACTAAGCCTAAATTTTTAAAGGGCACACAGTGGGCACCTGATAATTTAGAGTCGAAGAATTTGACAAGCAATTTTAAATATCCACTTATTTTATGCTCGTAAATTGAGAAACATGTGACGAAAAATAACTCTCGGTAATACTTTTTGTTTCAAAAAAGCACAAGAATAAACCCGAACAATAAATACATATTTGGGTGATTTTTTTGCATTTTTTTTGTTTGGTATCGAGACACGTGGTAAAAATTCATTATTCACAAATAAATAAATTTCTGGAATTTTTTTGGTGGCTACTACAATTCTTTAGCTAAACCTGTGCCCACCCGTAGTTACGTGCCTGCTAAATACCCTACCTGATCACATGTAAACGACTAGGCTGCCGGTCAAGCAGTCGCTGACGTCATCGCTTGGTGAATTGGAATTTCAAGCGATTCACTCGATTATTAAAATCGCTCGAGTATCAAGTACTCGATTATTAAAATCATCGGTTTTTCCCAACACTAATAAAAAGCCTGTGCCCCATGCATGTGACGCCTCTGAGCAAACAAATAATTCGCGCTCATATTAGTTAAACTTATACATATTTTATGATTGGTCACTCCCTATGAATAATCGGTCATTATGCACTGGTAGTATGTAATAACTTAAATCTAATTGCATAATAATGATTTATATTATTAAATAGTCGTAGAAACCCCATGTTTCTATTCAAATAAGTCCGGATTAATCTATTTAAATTATTTTTTATTAAACTTTCTCCCGTTGTTATTAATTGCTGTGATCTGAATTATTATAATTTCTGCCCACTTAATTATTAAATGTGAAGATGAAAATAAATGAAGAGGTTACAGAAAATAAAAGTGTGCGGTAAAATGAAACCGAAATCTTAATTTAGTTTTAAAATTACCGTTTGCTTTGTTCTGTACTTTCATATGTTCTGTTCGGTGAAAATATAATTTTAAAAAAATGGCGATGCTGCTAATAATCTTTTTATTTCTCATTTTATGAAGAAAGAATCATATAAACGTAGGTTCGAAACGCTTTTTTTACCGCTTTCCCAGGAAAAACATCGTTTTTCCCATAAACCGCAACAGCAGACAGTGGCTGTTAAGCAGGTAAATACAAAAATTACAAAATTTTTCCTCGGAAATTGGTCTTGCACTTGCATTACAGTCGTCAAGTCTGCAATTGCAATAAACTCGAAGGAAGAAGGAGCCAGCTGATTTATTTTTGCAATATTCTTGCAACTTGCATGACTTGCCAGAAAACGGGTTTGTTCGATTTTCGTTGCAGTTTCTGCTGCAAGTCTGGTGGAAAACATAGTAATTTTTACAGTACCAACCATCTTTTGTGACCTCAGCAGGGCGTTTGACTGTGTCCAGCATGATATTCTTCTGGAGAGGATGTCTGGATATGGTATTAGGGGGGTCGCACTTGCGTGGTTTGATTCGTTTCTAAAGAATAGACAACAATTTGTACAAATGAATTACAAAAGTAAAAATAAAATACTGCAGGCAAAATCTGAGATATGTGAAGTATGTGTTGGAGTACCACAGGGCTCAATATTGGGCCCCGTCTTATTCCTGCTATTTGTAAACCCCTTGCCCCAAAGTTTAGCAGATTATAAATTTACAATGTATGCGGATGACACATCTGCCTCTGTGTCAGGCACAACCAACATGATGGTTGAGGAAAGGGCAAACAGTGCTATTGCTAAGCTTGATCTATGGTTTAAGAATAATAAGTTGTTTTTAAATGCACAAAAGACTCATTATATGCGCTTTCGTACCCATCAAAATCATAACAATTTGGACATTGATGTAATGTGTAATGATGCAGCTTTGACAGAGAAACAATCAATCAAGTTTCTTGGCTTGGAAATTGATAGGAATTTGAGTTGGAACAGCCATTGTGGTCAGTTAACAACTCAACTCAGTAAATACTGCTTTCTAATGAGAAGCTTGAAGACGGTTCTGAACGAGTCCCAGCTACTGTCATTTTATTATGCACAGGTTTACTCGCGACTCATGTATGGCATACGCTTTTGGGGTCTAGCCCCTCATGCACGTGAAGTCTTTTTATGCCAGAAGAGGGTGATTCGTTGCATGGTTGGTGCTGGAAGACAGGATTCCTGTAGACAGTGGTTCAAAAAACTTAAGGTTTTGACACTTATATGTATTTTTATATTGGAAATAAGTGTATTTATGTATGAAGGTCAAAATGTGAATCTTAAACATAGCGACATCCATGGTTATAACACCAGGAACAGAAATCAACTGCATCCAAACTTATGCAGGCTAAATATTACAAAGACTTTGCCAAAAAATATTGGAATAAAAATTTTTAACCATCTGCCACCTATCATTAGAGATTGTGAATCTTTGATATGTTTTAAAAGGAAGTTGAAATGCTTTTTATCAGAACAATGTTTTTATACTCTGGATGAGTTTCTCCATTTTTGAAGGTGATTTATGTCGCCTCTTTTTAGCATGTAAATAAAATATGTTATAATGTCTTTTTAAGATTTTAATCTTATATTGAGTAAACCTTTTGACGAGTTCAATATCTTGACTGTATGAGATCAGTGAACAATAAATGATTTGATTTGATTTTTGATTGAAATAAAAGTTACCAAATGTTAACCTCAAAATACGTCTCGTATGTTTATTGTTGATCGTGTTTATTTATATTCTTATTCAGTTTTTAGTTGTGTGTTGCGGAATTTAAGTGTCGAATTTTAATAGTTTCACGGTATTTTTTTTTGCTGGGTTGGCAGCCGTCGCCGTTGAAACCGCAACTGCAATAGAACTGCAGACTGTAAAACGATTTGCATGACATCTCTCACGCCAAAAATTAACTTGCAGCAACAAAATTGCAAAAGTATTGCCGACTATAATGCGGCCTTTATGCGCATGCCTTCCTTCAAGTTTATTGCAATTGCAGAATGACTTGCCCACTACAATGTGGCCTTAATGTAGCCTTAAAACCGATCAAACTGCAAGTGCAAGAGACTTGCTAGAATAGATCAGCTGGGTCGCAATTGCGCATGCCTCTGGGTAAGATATCTTGCGCCTTGCAGGTAATCTTGGAGGAGATAAAACGGCCTTTAATAAAACAGAACAACTTAGTTAAAAAAGTTATTCTATCAACCCACCAGTGGCGTCCCTGCAAACATGTCCTCTGATATTTTTTACAAAAAAAAAGTGGCATACCTACGCCACTGATATTTTTTCTGATTAGCCTGGTCGATTCTATATGAAAGTGTTCACTTTTCTCGGCACTGTTCCTAAAATCAATAATAATAAACTTAATTAATAACGATAGTACCAGAACGAATTGTTAATCGACAAAACATTCCGCAGGAATGTAGGAAAACTATTAAAGGTGTAGGTGCTGTATTTGTTGTTACGTATGTGATTTATGTTACGTAAATACATGCATGTATGTACATATGTATCCGGGTAATATATAAGTTGTTGTTTTCGTATTACAAAGAACTTTAAAATAATATTCGTGAATTGGTGGTGCAGTTGTATTCATTGAAAATGGGGACACTAAATTTGTTATAATGTAAATCGGTCTTCACAGATTTTGACTTCTTCAAAAGTTTATGGTTGACAACGCTGTCAATGTCAGAATTCTCAAAATGCCTCTCCATTTAACAGAATTTGGAAAAGTTAAAATATTTTTCTTCAATTTGTTTTCATCTCAGGGATTGACGATTTAAATATAATACGTCATTTCCATAACACCGTGTATGTTCTCAAATCATCTAATTTCTTCATGTGAGCGAAGGAAGGAAGCACTCTCTGAAATATTAGCACTTCGTTAAGGAGCACCCTGTATGGTGTGTGGGCAACCCTGTAGGTTAACCAAAAGTGAAATAGCGAATGCGACACACACAGAGTCTGGAATTTCGAATGTAATTTTTATTCTTATCTCATATTTAAATTTTTTTTCAGAGAATTAATTTATTGACGGGTGAACACTTAAAACGTAAATTTTACTTTCGGATCGGCCGAACCCATAATAATGTGATTTGCAATTTTAGCTCTAAATTATTACGTATTTTTTTCGTCGCGACTAGTGAAATTATCGAAAATTTAAAAATAACGCGAATTTTCTCTTTTTGACGGAATTTACAGACCTTTTAGGGACGACAAACAAGCAAAATAAATTGTTATTAAAAAGTTTTACACCTCTAGTTCTCTTTATTGTAAAAAAATACCTTTGGAAGTGAATTTTTATAATTTTTTATTTTTAAAACAACTAAAATTAATCAAAGAAAAAGTCCATTGTCTCCAAGAGACCTGTTTGGTAACTAACAAGGGGTGAACTCAAAGTCACGGTCTCATAAATTATCTATTGGTATATTTAGAAGCGTGGTTACATGTTTCGCCCAACTGGGCATCATCAGACCTAAACAATTTTTTATTTATTTTAAGAAACTTTTGAACAGAAAAAGATAAAACCACGAAACAACGTCACTAAGTTACCTTAGAATAAAAATTTACACCACAACACAAAAAACTGCACAAACAACAAGCAGTTACATTTAAAAATACAAGTAAAACAATATAAAATATAATTAATATCGAATGTTATTTTAGGGTGTAAAGTGTTTACAAAGTTAAGGAAATCTTTAAAGTCCATTCCAAATAATAAAAACATCATCAACATAAACTCCTGGACAAAATTAACGCAACGTCAAAAATTTGCCATATTTTTGATGTTATTTTTTTTCTGAATTTATGATCCGATTTGAATGATTTTTTTTTGCATTGTAGGTTGGTTCCTTGACAATATCATAGTTTTCGCTGTTTTTGATAAAAATTTAATTTTCGATTTATACTGGGTTTACTAAAAATGCTATGTTTTTTCCGAAAATTCGTATCGCCCTGTGGAGTATATTAGCAACCGAAGCATATTGCAGTTGACATTAAACGGTAGGTCCATCTTTCCCCAACATTTTCTTTTTTGGTTTACTTCATTATCTGTTATTACAGGAGATACACCGTTTTATAGCGTAACATGTTTTTATAGACTTATTATCAACACATTCATTGTTAAATGTTTTCAAGAAGGTTTCAAGAGTAAAATACTCGTCGGGCAACTGGGCATACAAAACGAACGTTTATTAAGCAGTTTCCGAACATCGCTTGCAATGTCAGAAAAAGTCCATAGTCTACTTGAAAACATTTAACAATGAATATTAAAGTCTATAAAGACATGTTACACTATAAAACGGTGTATCTCCTTTAACAACAGAGATAATGAAGTAAACCAAAAGAAGAAAATTTTAGAGAAATATTGGCCTACCGTTTAATGTCAACTGCAATTATGTTTCGGTTGCTAATATACTCCACAGGGTGATGCGAATTTTTGGAAAAAAACATAGCATTTTTAGTACACCCAGTATAAATCGAAAATTACATTTTTATCATAAACAGCGAAAACTATGACATTGTCAAGGAACCAACCTACAATGCAAAAAAAAATCATTCAAATCGGATCATCGGATTTATGATGTTGCGTTAATTTTGTCCAGGAGTTTATATCTTATAAGCAACCAAAGAGAGCCAGAGAAATGGCTATTAAGATGGGCTGTCATTTGCTGACCAATCCCCGACGATTCCCTTCACAACTGTTTTAATTTTGTGTAATTTTTTGTAATTTTTTAAAAAACAATTTTTTAGGATGACATTTTAACATTCGATATTTATATTTTATATTGTTTTACTCGTATTTTTAAATGTAACTGCTTGTTGTTTGTGCAGTTTTTTGTGTTGTGGTGTAAATTTTTATTCTAAGGTAACTTAGTGACGTTGTTTCGTGGTTTTATCTTTTTTCTGTTCAAAAGTTTTTTAAAATAAATTTAAAAAATTTTAAGTCTGATGATGCCCAGTTGGGCGAAACATGTAACCACGCTTCTTTAAATATACAATAGATAATTTATGAGACCGTGACTTTAGTTCACCCCTTCACCCCTTGTTAGTAACTAAAATTAAGTTAGGTAATTCTAAGAAAAATCAATTTTTGCCAGAACTAGAAAAAGAAAACTTTATTGTACACAATTTTATTAAGAATAAAACTTTCTGAGAAACCAATAATAAACAGTGTGTATACTTTTTTTGGCGCACTGTATAATTATACTAAATATATAATTATACTGGAGAATGTAAAACATTAACGACATGTTGTTATAGTAATTGATAGTGCCCCAGAATTGTCATAATTCTCTGCAGTATCACAAGAATAACAATATTTTTACCGTCAAATTGTTCTCTAACAAGGTTAAACAGCTTTCGAATTCTTGCAGTTTATTTAGTAACGCGTAAGGCAGTTTTCTGTATTTCCTATTTTAATAAAGCAAACGTGATAAGTAGCTGGAGTATTAAAATTTGCAGTTTAGATCGTAGATTAGTTTTATTCTATTTAAAAATGTACGTTTAAAGAAAGGCTAGGCCACGATTCCTTTGCTTTTTCTTGTGGCGTTTATTACAATTCATAGTGCATAAAAATGAAGCAGTAAGAAGTAAGAAATGGTTCAACGTTGGATCACTTATGATAATTTTTGTCCAATAACTATTTTCATTGACCCTATCACCGTAAATTTATACAATATTGATAGTCTAAATTCATTCTTGATACCAAAAATTCTACCAAAATGTTCATTTTCCTCAAAAAATTAAATTGCAGTTTTAAAATGTTGCCATCTGTAAAGCAAACTCCTCATAACTTTAAAGATTTAACCAACGAAGAAGTCTTATTTTTTTAAATAATAAATACGTTGAAAAAAATTGACATATTAGAATAATGTCTAATGTTGTCTATAATATAATATAATAACTTCATTATTTAAGAATTATTTCATCTGGAGGACTTCATCCTTGTGGAACGACCTTCCCGAGGTCGTTTTCCCCAACCCGTTTTCAATTAAACCAGATATTGGGCAAAAAATTTTTTATGTTATACCAGTACATTATTGTGTTTTTATACCTTAGATACCATCTACATAATGGATTACTTTATGCCCGTGCGGGCATAAAGTACACATTATGGCCCGCGCTGGCATTAAGACGCAAAAAACAGTTTTCGATTAGCTTGTTCTTTATTAACAAAATATAAATTTACGTTTATATATTATTTGATTGTATTTATATAGAACTGGCAATTCTGGAAGGTTCCGCTGATAGCTAAATTTCCTGCAGCAATGGTTGACTCATGATTCATTGTCTGGGTCTCTAGTTTCTTTAAGGAAATGCGAGATCCAGATGGTATGTCTGCCAAAATCCTTGAAACCTTATTTTTTGAGGATATGCTATCCTCTAGATATCCTTTAGCAGCTGTGGTACTCTTCCATCCACCATGGCGCTTCAGCCTAGTCATACTTGCTCCAGCTTCTGCTAAAAGAGTTGCTGACGTTCGACGTAAACAATGACCAGTGTACTTTTCGGGGTTGTTCAAACCCAAATATTTTTCAATAATACAGGGAATTTTCCCAAATGTGTTTTTTCCAACAGGTTGTACAGTACAATTGGTCATTTTCTTTGTCGTATGAGTCTCTGGATTTTCTCGGTAACAAGTTTTGCGTTGCCTTTTCAGCCTTTTTTCAATATGGTCGGGAATTTCATTTTTGATTTTTGACTTTGACACATTAAACATTTGAATACTTATCTCCCTAGCAACACAAATGCAGGCTATAATATTCAGCCCGGTGAGACTGCTTATTTTCGAAACACGTAAGACGGCCATGTAAGTGCTGCTAAAAGCCTACTCTGATCCATACGCTCACAAATAAACTACGTTAATCTTTATATATTAGTATGCATGAAGTGTCAATATCAGACTTACGTAGTTATATCTGGAAGCCATAAAGTGGACGTATTTAATGAAGGCCATATTTGTCTCACTTTACCGAATCGGTAAAGGTTGATGCAGACAGAGACAGACATAAAATGCGAACAGGCCGAGTTGTTAAATAATTTTACAAGTCAATTTTCTTCGTCTGGCATGGAATATAATCAAGCAACATATGAATGATATGTAAAGTGAATGAAAATGTCGAAAGCGAAGCGTCCTTAAATTCTAAAATAATTTTTAATTTTCTAATCTTCACGAGAAACGTCGTTTCCTTTTGGGTGCAAGTGAGTAATTTTGTAATTGAAATATTCATTTAGTCATCTTTACTAAATAATAATTTCTTTTCATAAATCATATGGGGACCAAAAATATGCTCGGACTTGAAGCCTGAAATATTGGCTAGGACTTAGATCCCAGTTGAAGATGGTAAAATATTTTATGTAAATTATGATTTACTTCCTATTTTTTAATAAAACTACTTACAAGCTTATTTCTGAAGTTTAATTTTTCATTTGTAGTTACGTTACTAGTTCAATAAATGATATAAGAGTATATAAGGATTATTTTAAAGTGATATTTACAGCTTAAAACATGTCAGAATCCTAACATTTGATTTTCACCACTTAGTAAATCAAATAAAAGGGTTTTGAATGTTTTTTGTTGGTTAAATGTTACTTTAGAATATTGACAGTAATAAAAATTTGGACAAAAGTGACATTTGAAAAGCACGTGCGTTTGTCAGCTGATGCCAGACGTAATGGATGCCGGGTTTGTTCGTTTGTTCATGCCTGCTTCGATTTTTTAACACGGGTACTAATAGGACGACTTACGAACCATCGGGCCAGAGGCACTCGGCTTTGTAAGACTTCTGAAGAAAATGTCAAATTTGACAGTTAATAAAGGCCGCATGGTCCCATTTAATTACATCATTTTCATTTTTGGTCTTTATTGAAGCAAAAACTTAATGCGAAGTGAAATTGTACCTAAATCGAAGCATAAATTTTTTCCCCATATAGTTTCAACTTTAATGGCCACACTGTATATTTGCTGATGTTGAAAAATAAAAGTTTCCAAAACGTATGTTGTTTCATCGTTAACGAGAATGCTTTTCTAATGCCAATCAGTATAGTAACGACAATGACTTACCTTCAAATACTCATTGCCGAAATCACTTTTCTATAATTATAGATAATTATTTACAATTACAATAATATATCGAGGCTACGGGTTACAAAATGTGGGTTACCACAATACATAAGGAAGGAACCGAATAAAGCGCGACATTCGCCATACTATATCGCACGTTATGTAAGGTTGTTAACTATTGTCGCACGCCATTTAGGACAATATGCTACCTGTAAGCCGCATGCGGTATGTTAACAATAGAGTCATATTGCGTAGTCGACTTTACTTTAAAAATTATTGAAAAAAACATGGAGCCGGTATTTCTATCTGCTTTGTACACGTCAATGTGAGAGATGGGGATTCTATCTGTAGAATCCCCACCTCTTTTTATCTTCTGCCTGTTTCTGTCTTCATTCTAACCTCCTATCGCTTTGAGATGTTTTGGTTAGGAAAAACAAACAATCGACGAACGTGACTCAAAAGTCTATAGTTTCCTCCAGTTTACGACAGTTTTACCATATTGACTTAAGATTAACGATTTTTTCCATAAACAATATTTAATTTTAACACAGACACACTAAAAAACATTTTTTTTTTATGATCAAACACAAGCACTATAGGAAAAATCCTTTAGGGCATTCTGGGAGTGGTGCGTGTGCGCCAAAAGCGATTCACGTTGGTTTTGAATCGTTGGAGGTTATATCCGTTGGGAAAAACGACCTCGGGAAGGCCGTTCCATAAGGATGAAGTCCTCCAGATGAAAGTATTCTTAAATAGTGAAGTTCGAGGAGTACTAAGCTTAACCACATATGGATGGGCGGCAGTGGTTCGTCGTATATTTCTGATATTCGCCGCTCTGGGCGGAATTAAGAGCCGAGCACTTTCCATGAAAATATTTGTAAAAGAGAGTCAAATCCTCAACCTGTCTTCGATGTTCTTGGTCAGCTCGTGGTCTCCAATCGGACGAATGGTCCTCCTTTCGATGGAATCCAATAGCCGAAGAGTATGCTTGGGTGCAGAGCTCCAGACATGAGAGCAGTACTCTAGTAATGGTCGAATCTGGGCTTTGTATAGTGTCAAAAGTTGTTGAGGTGTGTACAGCTTTCTGGTTCGGAAGAGTACACCAAGTTTCTGAGAAGCAATCTTGGCGATTGCCACAACGTGGTTATGCCAAGACATATTTCCTCCTAGATTGACGCCCAGCAAATGAATAGATGAAGCCAGTGGGATTGCGTGTCCGTCCATGACTATATCCGATTCTGTAATGTTAACCTTTTTAGAGAAAACTGCTGCCTGGGGGTTTTCAGCGTTAAATTCGACTTGGTTAGTGTCACCCCAAGCAAAAATTTCTTCCAGGTCTTTGTCGAGGCGTGATACTTCATGCTGTCTGCGAAAATGTGCGTTGGCAGCTGATGTTTGTGCATTCAAAGAGAAAGATCAGATAAGTTTGCTATCATCATCAATACAGAATTTTATTCAACAATAACCACAAATATAACAGTTGCTAATCTGGTAGTGTCAATCGTGAATCCAAGACGGCCGTTCCAATAAGGGCTTTATAAAAAGCACGTTTCGAACGCTCGAAGGTGATGTAATGTCTTTGTCTAATTAACAGAACACGACAAAGAGAAATTATACTAAGTTTCAGAGCTCCCTTGATAAAAAAATAATAAAACTAACCATATTTTATTGGTGTATATGTGACTGTAATAACTTTTAGTAAGAAATGCCATTATAATAATTACAAACATAAATATTTTTGTAAAATAAATATTTTTGTAAAATTTACTAAAATATTTTGTAAAAACATATGGCATTCCCAAGCGGGAACTCATCTAAGTTGTATCCACTTCTTCGATCGACAGTATGTTCTCCGTATAACTTGTCCACCCATTATTTGTTACGAATATCGAAATCCCAGGAATCCTTTGCATCGGATTTATGCCTTTTATTCTTGTAAAACTATTTTTACAACACTTCATTTAAACTTGGTCGTTTCTACAATAAACAATACTTTTATTACAATAATAGTCGTAAAAGGTACCGTACCATACATTGTAAAATGTTTAACTACTGGAGATATAAATACATAATTTTCACTACATTGGTAGTAAAAATTAAAATATATTTTAGTATCATCTGGAGGACTTTATCCTTTTACGGAACGACCTTCCCGAGGTCGTTTTTCCCAACGAATATAACCTCCAACGATTCAAAACCAACGTGAATCGCTTTTTGCGCACACGCACCACTCCCAGAGTGCCCTAAAGGATTTTTCCTATAGTGCTTGTGTTTAATCATAAATAAAAAAAAATTTACTTGATTTTACTAAATTTCTTCTTTGTTGTTTTTCAGTGTTTATGTGTTAAATTTACCTATTACAGAAACAGGCAGATTATAATAAGATGTTTGGTTGTGTTTATTTTTGTAATAACAGGTATCTAACAGGAATCTCCGTAATTGTTAGTGCTGTCAAAAAAGTAATGTAGGTGTACTCTTTTTGGGTCAAACTTAAAATGATAAAATCAAAATTTGAAAATTTTCGCTCGCTTAAGAAATACGGGGGAAAATCAAAAAATTGACAATTTCAAAATTACCCTGTATTTTCTTAGTTAAAAGAGATGCAGAAAAATGTTCTATACAAAAGTTTCATTATAATGATTTTGGAATAGTCTGTCGTATTTAGAATAAGTATACGCGGTCAGGTAAAAAAGTTATCGGACCTAACCTCATTTTTTAAATGGAGCACCCTGTATATTTTAATCTTAGAAGATTGCATTTTAAATTATATTTTCAAATATATAACACACCATGGATAATATTGGTTTCCTAGGGGATTTATTTAAACTTTATTACTTTAAACCACAGTAGGTCATGAAACAAAAGCTAATATCCTAGAGACAACTATGTTGACATTCTAGTTGTTATTAACTTTTAACGTCAATTTCATTTTTACATATTCATTTGTGAAAAATACTTTTGAAATTTGAAAAATTTGATATGATATCTATCATCCATGGTGTGTTATAAATTTGAAAAGAGAACTTAAAATGCTATCCTTTTTAGATTAAAATATACAGGGTGTTCCATTTTAAAAAATGAGGTTAGGTCCAATAACTTTTTTACTTGACCCCGTATACTTATTCTGAAAACGGCAGATTATTCAACAATCATTATAAATAAACTTCTGCATGAAACATTTTTCTGTATCTCTTTTAACCAAGAAAATATATGGTAACTTAGAAATTGGCAATTTGTTGATTTTCCCCCGTATCTTTAAGCGAGCGAAAAGTTTCGATTTTGATTTTACCATTTTAAGTTTGACCCAAAAAGAGCACATGACACCTACATTACTTTTTTGATAGCACCAACAATTACGGAGATAACCTATAACAGTGTCGAAAATCGGACACCCTATACAAAGCAGATAGAAATACCGGCCAATGATTGTTTCAACTCAATGGTATCTATTTATATTAATTTGATACGGATTAATAAAGAAAAATGTAATTAATGATATATTTTATAGGAAATCGTACGATAAAATACGAATACGATAAAATAATTACTATAGTAAGTCTTTTGTCCGTGCATGCATTAGCATGTGACCACAAGCGCGGATCCAGGGACCCCCCTCCCCCCCAAACTAACAATTTAACACGAAAAATACCCTATATTTTGGGGTCCTGGTCCTGGATCCGCCCTTGTGTGACCATATTGTTTCCACTTTTTACATTTGGATTGCTGGCATCTGAAAGCCGTCCATCTCTTGCATTATCTTCAACGGATTCACTACGCGATCGAAACTGTTTTGACCAATTGATTAATTGACAGACTGAATCGAATAAAGAAATCCATCCAAAAATGAATGTTGAAAATCCATCCAAAAATGAATGTTGATAGTCTTAACGTTATCGCACGGCGCTTTTCTTCGACATCACCCTATTTTCCACTTGCAATAAGCGTATGCAATATATTGTGACTGTGTATTTATTATAATAATGGCCCTCTTTGTATATGGTAAAGGTAACGGAAGTCTCGATATGCATTCTTATATGGCAGGAGGTTCGATGAACTACTCAACCACAGAAACTTGGTATAAGCACTTGATTTTATTCTGCATTCTTATTCTTATAAACTCATCAAAAGCAAAAAAGGAAGTTTTTGGCATATTTGCCCGAATTTTAATTTTTTTGTGATCAAACATCAACACTACAAGAAATAGTTATTTATGTTTGGGATATTTACTTATATCGACTTGATTATTCAGAATGAATGTGGATTTTAGCTTCGAATAGCATGACCATAAATTCGAAGATTTAAAAATGATTTGCCTTCCTTGAAAATACGTTTACAATACCCGCTCGCCGAAACTCTTCACTTTCTTTTGGCCCGATACGATTTAATAAACGTATTATATCCTTCTTTGTAAGCTTCTTTCGAATTTTCAGGCAATAAATTTCGTGTTGCTTCATGGGCTGTATTAATTATTTCGTCTGGAGCGCATCGGAACGAGTTTTGTTCTTCGAAATTGGAATTATTTCTTCGTCCCTTAGGAAAGCTAGAACCAACAATTGTGTTATATGCCCAGCCTTTTCTTAACTTCGAATCGAATGCGAGCAAAAAATTAGGCTATTGTGCCGTGACTTGTGTTGTAAAAATCGTTAACAGAAAAAAAATCATGTAATTTCCAATTAGAACCACTAAACTGACCAATAATATAATATATTGTTTGAGTACGTCTATGGAAAGACGCGTTCTAGCACGGTTTACACATTTTTCTCCCCGCGCTCTTAATACGGAAACGTTCAAATACTTGACAAACAATACCATGCACAGAATCAACTGGGCATACCATATTATCACTTGCCTTCATGCCAATTACGATCCAATTCTAGTGCTTTTATTAGTTTTTTTTTCTATTTGGGTTTCATAATGGCTACATTATGAAATGCAAAAAATTGAATAACCTGCCACTTTATGAAACTGAAATTTAATTTTTTTTATGTTGGCAGCAAAAAGGGTTCGAATTTTAGGCTTACTTCGATTTGTTGAAATTAGTTTTCTTGGCATTACGGATTCGACACACATTTTTTCTATAAAACTTTAAAATACTAACCTTTAACCTTGCAAATAGATCATTTTTACTAGATATTTATCTGAAATACCTATACTCGGAAATATATAACATGCTGACGGTGTCCGTTCCAGTTTATGCTCTATTTATAAAGTTTTATTCGATAAAGTACTATTTTTATTTTTAATTCAATATAGTATTATATATATTACTTTATGGGTATCATTTAGCTGGTTAGCAAAATATTCTTATTTTTGCGAACAGAAAAATGTAATCGGTCAGCCAAAATGGCTAGTTGTTCAGCAACTTATGGACAGCAAACATTTCTAAATAGTGACAGTGCCCTGGGAAAACAAGTGAAAACCCGCCCCCGCTACACCTTTTGCAGCCGATTTCCTTCTGTATTCGGCAAAAGAAAACACAAGAAAGTTACATAAATTGACAGTGCCCTGGGACCTCTGAAATAAACTGCTTCTAGACATGTTTGTTTCTATTGTAATTATTTCGCAGCTGGGCTGTTAATAACGGCAAACCATTTAATTACTTCTCTTACTTTATATATACATATTTATAGTTACTGTAGACATTTCATGGGCATTAATTGTTATTCCTGTCAGATTCTGTGTCGTCACAATATTTTTTTTTCCAATAATATTATTTATTATTTTGTTCAATATTTTGAACTTTGTTCTGCTCGCACCATAACTCAAAGATTTGCATATTCTTTTTTAAAGTTTTTCTAGATTATTTTCTGCAATTTCTCATATTTCTGACGGAGTGCAACTTTCTTCCTGACTCATTTGTATTAACTTTAATAATATATTTATTTTTAATTATGACGGAGGGGAAGAAGCTTTGTTGTGTTCAATTGTTTCTATCATGGCATATTTGATACTTGTAACATTTTATTAAATTGTAAAAGTATTGCCAACCCTAAAAGAAAATATTAATTCAAATGGAAAAAATCGACTATATTCTTTTAAGGTTTTCAGACTTTAAAGACCCAAATAGAAAAAGTATAATAAAATACACGGTTCATAAGACAATTAGAGCACTTGTACTAAAGATAATGTCTTATGAAACTTGTATCTTAATATACTATTATAGTTGCAGGGACAAAACTTTTCTAATAGTCCTAGACTATTTTTAATTCCGAAATCGAGGATTTTATGTTCTATTTGACACTGTAGAAAATAATCGTTTCAGTACTCAATTCGACTTAAATTTGTGGTGATAGATCGATTCAATATGCCTGTAATCTCCTGGCTCACTTCAAGCGTGTCTTAACGTCCAATCTATAAGCAACCAATAGGAAACGGCAAAGAAATTACTTAACCATAAAAATGCATTGCGTAAATCTGATTTCGAATGACCGACTGCAAGTTAGCTAACAGCAAATAAAACAAAATATAACCATATACATTTATGTGTTTTTTTTTAAATTTTATTTGTGTTAGGTAAAAGTTGACGTGCTTGACCGGGTCAAGCGTGTTTCTTTAAATTTTAGTAAAAAAACTCTTTAGTAATACATTGTGTCGTTTATCAAATTTTTTGTTTAGTTTTTTGATTATTTGTACAACAAATCAATATTAGAACAGCTTAGACTAATTCAAAACTATATAGTTAAAATAATTTAAAAAAAAACAAAATTATATCCAACAAATCTAATTTATTCAGATGATGTGCCCAATCTCGAAGGATTGTACATACTTACACCATGTAATTTTGTTCACTGTACCGATAAATTTGAGCTAAACTATACAGGGTGTTATGGAAATGACTTATTATATTTAAATCGGCAATTCCTGAGATGAAGACAAATTGAAGAAAAATATCCAAAAATGGCGCTTTAATTTAATATGTTCTGTACATGACCTTATGTCAAGGTAAATAAAGCAACATATGTCAACAGTGTTGTCATATCTTCAGAGTAAACTCTTTAGAAAGTCAATAACCCCGTTTGACAGATTGCAAGTTTTTTCAGGGTACATTATTATAAACTGTTACGTTCAGTTCAGTTCGCTAGGAAACAATCTCTGATTTATAAACTTGAACTGACTCGAACGAACCGCCGCGGAGTTTTTAATTGGTCAGGTATGTTCTCATTTGTTCAATTCGAACGACACCCGTCAGATCTGGACAACTTAAAAGTTTATAAATGCCACTTACCCTTTAGAAAAAAATCCAATTTTATTTAGCTTTTCGGACTTATTTAACACCAACTTAATTTATAAAAAAACACCAAGCACCTAGGTAACTTGAACAAAAACAAACCGGCACAATAAAATCACATAACACATCTAAGTACCATTCAATCTGAATTAGCATTTTAAAGTGCTACTGTGTAGACAAAGATACTCCCTTATTGTCTGAGTGGTCTGGGAAATAATGTATTTAACATCTAAAAATTTTTAAAATAAATAACACGTTGGTTCTCTCGATCGATATCGGCCTGCTTCTATAAACAGCTGATTGTGGCAATCGGGCTAATATTTAAAAATACAGCGTTGCCACTTTCGATGTTTTATAAGCGACTATAATAAATTGCCGAATTTCCTTCTATAATATTACTTTCCTGTATAATTATAGTCTCGGAAATGGCAATCGCGCTGGCTCTAGAGAGCGGAGATTTCTCGGAAAGAAAGTTCGACGACTGGTCCGAAGACGGACTAGACCATTATTTCAAAGGAGGGTAGTATGATGTTCTTACAACGATTTAAAAAGAAACCTTCTACAAACCCGTTATATAACTTGATTGTAAGATCATTCTTAAAGCTATTTCACCCTAAAAACAAAAATGTATCGCAAACCCGACATTTCCCTCGTGCTTCTTGACCACGATGCAAAGTAAAATAATGTAAATGCTACCTTTATAAATAATGTCAATGAATTTTTGCAAAAAACCTGTTTATTACCTTCACTTTACCGGCGGGTTTACCTGCAGACTAGATTTTTTTTAACCGCTCCCTATTAATATTGATACGATTTAAATTGTATGCCTTCATAACTTCTTTCTTGCAGTGATTATTTTATTTTCTTCAAGGCTTTTAGATAGGGAATCCAATCCCGCACCCAAACTTTAATCCCGCAGACCTGCGGGATTTGTTCGGGATAGCAAACAATCAACGGCGGTATTTTTGGTCGACGCGTCGGGTATTCCCCGCCATGCTGGGCTATTGAAAATACTTTAAACAGAACAGTTTCCTTGCGTACGTGCGAAAGTAAGGGCGTTATTCTACTAGTCTCGAGTGACATTTATCAAGTGGTTGAATATAATACATGGAATTTAAACAGCAATCACAAAATTGAGTGTCAGTGTAGTTTACAAAGACAATAAAGGTTCAAGTTTAGTTTGGAATTATTTTTTAAAGTCTGAAGATGGTCTTACAGCTAAATGTAAGTTATGCCCTAGCATTATCAAAATCTCTGCTCGTTCCACCAAAGGTCCTCACACCCACTTACAAACAAAGCATAATATTAATTTGAAAGTCCAGAGCAACAGCGGTAGTGTTGATATTGATAAAATAACACAGAAAATGAAAGCTAGTACCAGCAGTTCGAGTAGTTCGTTTAGTTCTATTGCTAAGCGCTCAGATGTTAGTTTTTATGTTGGCAGCAACTAGGGTTCGAATTTTAAGCTTACTTTGATTTCGTTGAAATTGGTTTCCTTGGCATTAAGGATTCGACAAAAAAATTTTATAGAAAACTTTAAAATACTAACCTTTAACCCTGCAAATAGATCATTTTTACTAGATATTTATCCGAAATACCTATACTCGGAAATATGTAACATACTGATGGGGTCCGTCAACTAATTTCTAGTCACAACTATAGAACAACATCCTAAAGTTTTACCCAATAAAGTAATATTTTTATTTTTAATTCAATATAGTATTATACATATTACTTTATATTATACATATTTATAGTTACTGTAGACATTTCCTGGGCATTGATTGTTATTCCTGTCAGATTCTGTGTCGACACAATATTTTGTTCAATAGTATTATTTATTATTTTGTTCGATATTTTGAACTTTGTTCTGCTCGCACCATAACTCAAGTTTTGCATATTCTTTTTAAAAGTTTTTCTAGATTATTTTCTGCAATTTCTCGTATTTCTGACTGAGTACAACTTTCTTCCTGACTCATTTCTATTAACTTTAATAATATATTTATTTTTAATTATGACGGATGGGAAGAAGCTTTCTTGTGTTCAATTGTTTCTATCATGGCATATTTGATACTTGTAACATTTTATTAAATTGTAAAAGTATTGCCAACCCAAAAAGAAAATATTAATTCAAATGGAAAAAATTTACTATATTTTCAGACTTTAAAGACCCAAATAGAAAAAGTATTATAAAATACACGGTTCATAACACAATTACAGCACTTGTACTTTAGAAAACGACCCGCGAAACGGGTGCTCTAAGATACTGTCTTATGAAACTTGTATCTTAATATACTATTATTTACTTATGTTTAAAACGCGTGACCTTAGCAAATTGTTGTCTTTCTGCATGACAGTAGTTGTGAGGGTTATACTCGTTAACAATTCTACAGATGATTGGTTATGGAGATAAAACACGGATACAAATGGAAGTTGCTCGCTTATGAAAAATTTCCAAATTTGCCGCCTATAACTCAAGGGAGAATTAGTAAAATAGAAAAGCAGATTCGTCAGCTTGGACATGTAAAGCAGATAAAAAAAATAGCTGCCAAAGTGATGTGATGATACAAAATTAGATAGTATGCTTGAGTTTGAGGAAAACCCACATGCCAGTCGAGAAGCAGCCCCAATATTCGTTTAGTCATTCATTGGTTATTCGAACATTACAAGAAAATGAAATGTATCCCTATAAAATGATACCTACTCATGAGCTCATGGAAGACGATTTTGATAGGAGAATGTAATTTTGTGAACAAATGATGGCAATGTTAGATAACAATGTGATCCAATTAGAACATGTTTTGTTTTCTGATGAGGGCACCTTTACACTTCACGGACATGCTAATCGTCAGAAATGCCCCTATTTATTTCTATTTAAGATGAGGATGTTGCGAAGACGTTCGCGTTCTCCTACATTAATGTTTTCTTTTTGTTTTTACATTATCAAGAAATAAACAGTATTACTTATTAACTTTTGAATGTGTTGTTAATTTTTGGAATAATTCTGAAAACACTTAATAAACTCCTGGACAAGATTAACGCAACATCATAAATTTCCCATATTTTTTATGCTATTTTTTTTCTGAATTTATGATCCGATTTGAATGATGTTTTTTGCGTTGTAGGTTGGTTCCTTGACAATGTCATAGTTTTCGCTGTTTATGATAAAAATTTAATTTTCGATTTATACTGGGTGTATTAAAAATGCTATGTTTTTTTCCGAAAATTCGCATCACCCTGTGGAGTATATTAGCAAGCGAAACATTTTCTTTTTTGGTTTACTTCATTATCTCTGTATTAAAGGAGATACACCGTTTTATAGGGTAACATGTTTTTATAGACTTTAATATTCAACACATTCATTGTTAAATGTTTCCAAGTAGGTTTCAAGATTAAAATACTCGTCGGGCAACTGGGCATACGAAACGAACGTTTAAAAAGCAGTTTCAGAACAGTTTTTATCAGTATGGCGGATTTTATTTGACCTTTGTAACTTTAAAACACAACATCTGCTGACACATTGCTTGCAATGTCAGAAAAAGTCCATAGTATACTTGAAAACATTTAACAATGAATGTGTTGAATATTAAAGTCTATAAAAACATGTTACGCTATAAAACGGTGTATCTCCTTTAATAACAGAGATAATGAAGTAAACCAAAAAAGGAAATGTTGGGCAAAGATGGACCTACCGTTTAATGTCAACCGAAATATGCTTCGGTTGCTAATATACTCCACAGGGTGATACGAATTTTCGGAAAAATACATAGCATTTTTAGTAAACCCAGTATAAATCGAAAATTAAATTTTTACCATAAACAGCGAGAACTATGATATTGTCAAGATCATAAATTCAGAAAAAAAATAGCATAAAAAATATGGGAAATTTATGATGTTGCGTTAATTTTGTCCAGGAGTTTATGTCTAAAATTTTCTCCAAAAATTGAATAATATACAGGGTTTCATTTAAAATAAGAAAGTTGGCATTGGCCACTGTTACATGACACACCCTGTATGAAAAGTTTTGATTGAAAAAAATGCGCAACTAAACATACCAATCGACGTGTCCGAGGAGCGTTTTTTCGCACACCCCTCCATTTATTTATTATAGAATTAATTCCATTTGGCCGATACTCGCTGTATAATTACAAGCCGACCAAAGTTTCCTTTAAAGGGCAGTTTATTATAAACAACAGTTTGCAGTAAAATATCATTTTTGAGAAATTTGGTATACGCTGTTTCGTCAAAACCCCCCCGAGCAAAAACCCTTCGATATGCGTGAATAATCGGTCGCTGAGGCTTCATATTTGGTGCCTCTCGGAGATTCCAGATCGGTTCTCACCATTTTTTTTAAATTTCTAGATACTCGAGTTAAAAACTCAGATAGTGCCATGCCACCATGTCTCAATCCCACAAGTTGCCACTGCTAAATAAAAATAATTCTTAAAATTTAAAACATAAAATGAAAGTAAGTGTGCACACAATCGAGCCGCATATACTGGGAACAGTGGAAACTCGTTTAACTTGTTGAATTATTCAAATTTTATTTCGTGGATTTGCCGTTTTCAAAAGGACATCAACATCGAAATATTTTTGGTTGGTTGTGGTTAAATTGATTCATTCCTGGCCCAATGCGAAGGTTATACTAGCTTTGAGTTTGTGGATATGTGTTTCAGTAAGACCCAGTTTTTTTTATAATTTTATTTCTGAATTTTGCCATCTCCGTCTAATACACTGGAATTGTATTCCGTTTCCAAAGAAATTCGTTGTCTGTTTTATCATTTTTTCAAAAGACATTAAACATCACAAATCTTTGATAGTACTGTAAATTTATGACGCACGTTCCGACCCACCTGTAAGTAAATCTCGAAACTTTCGTATATTTACATCAAGAAATGATATATTGCATTTTTCTCTTTATTATAATATTCACCATTACAATGGTAATTATACAATAATAACTTATTTGCAGTCATTAGAAAGCAATAAAATATAACGATTTGTAATTTTTCATGGATAATGCATTTATAGTAAATGCAAAAATGTTATTCTGCTCGCTCACATTTTGCAATTCGTTTTTTGTTGCCAAATATTAGAAACTGACGACAGCTGAATTTAGATGCAACATTAAGGTACATTTATATTCTGATTGAATCAACAACAACAACAACGTATTATGACACCTAATTTCTGGTCTGATGACACTGACCTGCGTGTAGCTGGTCGATACCGCTTCGTACTTCTACCTTTTAAGTAATTTGACTTAATTTCAGCTGCTAGATAATTGCGTTTAAGGGTCGCTACCAAGGATTTTTTCCTTCCTTCGTCCACTTCCGAATAAATTCAAACAATAATGTTTGTTTGCAGAAAGTTTTTAAACAATAATTGGCTAACCGCACAACTTTCACCGTGACTTAATTGACATTGGCAGAAGTGAATTTTTCACAATCAAAACAGCCCTGTTAGCTAATTATTGATTCACTAACCAGACAACTTTGAATGTGAGCCGATCATTTCTATCAATGTCATTAATGGCACAATCGAAGTGGTCTGGTTAGTTAATTATATTGTTTAAAATCTTTTTGTCTCCCAACATAACTGAACTTGTCATATATCCTTATGGCCATCATCAGGGCTAAGGCTTCCTCAAAGCTACGCCCAGGCGCCAAGAAACATACTCCAACACTAATAAACACCCTTAATAACAGTTTTTTGTACGATCTTTATAAAAACTATGTTTTTTTTAACGCAAATGAATGCATAAAATTGATCATATACAAGTTAAAAAAGTAATAACGTTAAAAAAAAGTGTCGTAACGTGTGATTGAATGTTTATAAAAGTTGCCATGAAAACAGCATCCGCGTCGTTCGCTGCCTGAGCCTTAACTTACAAATGTTAATAATATTTGAAAACATCAAAAATGGAAATAAATAATTCCTAAGAAGAAAACTCATTTCAATGCACTCCAGATAAAATAATGAATAAAGCCAATGAAGCCACACAAAATTTAATTATTTAAAATGGAACATAATAATACGTTTATTAAATGGCATTGGACCAAAAGCAAGTCAAGAGTTTCAGCGAACGGGTATTGTTGTCGTATTTTCAAGAAAGGTAAAACATTTTTAAGTCTTCGACTTTATGGTCATGATATTCCAAGCTAAAATCATCATTAATTCTGAATAATCAAGTCTATATAAGCAAATATCGCGAACTTATTGCATTCCTAAGTGACAGCGAGTTGGTTATACACCAATATAGCTTTTTAAATTTCGTAAAAGAGAATTTATACGATCGTGGAAAAAATATTGTATGAAAATTATGCACAAAGTTACATTTTGCACATACAGAATTGCTGCACTCGCCTTCGGCTCGTGCGCTTACGTTTCTTATTAATGACAAAAACTAATAATTTGTGCATTTTTAACACAAATAACTATTTTTACATTATTTTCACTCGTTATACAATACACTTCTGGAGTTTGGTCCGTACCTCCCGACTCACCATGTACAGGGTGTCCCAATTTCGGCACTTTTATAGGGTATCTCCGTAATTGTTAGTGCTATCAAAAAAGTAACGTAGGTGTCATGTGCTTTTTTAGGGTCAAACTTAGAATGGTAAAATGAAAAATTGACAATTTCAAAATTACCCTTATATTTTCTTAGTTAAAAGATATACAGAAAAATGATTTATACAAAACTTTATTTATAATGATTGCTGAATAATCTGCCGTTATCAGACTAAGTTATCGGACCTAACCTAATTTTTTAAAATGGAACACCCTGTATATTTTAATCTAAGAAGATAGCATTTTAAATTCTCCTTTCAAATCTATAACACACCATGGATAATATAGGTTTCCTAGGCGATTTATTTAAACTTTATTTATTTAAACTAACAAAAGCTAATATCCTGGAGACAACTATGTTGACATTCTAATTGTTATTAACATTTAACGTCAATTTAATTGTTACATATTCATTTGTGAAAATGACTCAACAACACTTTGAAATTTTGATATATCAGTTTATATTGAAAGTGGAAAAAATGAAGAAATGGCTCAAAATTTATATTTTGTTCGCTATCCAGGAAGACAGCGACCATTTAAGGATATATTCCGACGACTGGAACATAATTTAAAAATATACGGCTCTTTTACTACGCCGAGAACAAAAACTTATAATAAGGAAAACAAGGAAAATGAAGAAAAGTTTAAATAAATCGCCTAGGAAACAATACTATCCATGGTGTGAAAAGATAATTTAAAATGCTATCTTTTTAGATTAAAATATACAGGGTGTTCCATTTTTAAAAAATGAGGTTAGGTCCGATAACTTTTTTACCTGACCCCGTATACTTATTCTGGAAACGGCAGATTATTCAGCAATCATTATAAAGAAACTTCTGTATAAAACATTTTTCTGTATCTCTTGTAACTAAGAAAATATAGGATCATTTTGAAAGAGAAGTAATTAAATGGTTTGCCGTTATTAACAGTCGAGCTGCGAAATGATTACTTGGTCAGCAAGAGTTTACAATGGGTCAGTAGAAACAAACATGTCTAGAAGCAGTTTACTTCAGAGGTCCCAGGGCACTGTCAATTTATGTAACTTTCTTGTGTTTTCTTTTGCCGAATACAGAAGGAAATCGGCTACAAAAGGTGTAGTTGTTGTTTTCCCAGGGCACTGTCACGATTCAGAAATGTTTGCTGTCCATAAGTTGCTGACCAACTAATCATTTTGGCTGACCGATTACATGTTTCAGTTCGCAAAAATAAGAATATTTTGCTAACCAATTAAATAATACCCATTTTGAAATTGTCAATTTTTTGATTTTCCCCCGTATCTCTTAAGCGAACGGAAATTTTCAAATTTTGATTTTATCATTTTAAGTTTGACCCAAAAAGAGTACATTACTTTTTTGATAGCACTAACAGCTACGAAGGTGTCGAAAATGGGACACCCTGTATATACATTTATATCAGATCCGTTATTTCTTATTTCTCCGAATTATTAATACCAAAATATCTTTGATTAATACGAACAATAAATTTTTAATTTATTGAATATAAAACTTGCTGGCATTGCACCGACACAATACTATTGATAAATTACTAATAAAAACTACATTTTTCGAAATCCTTGAAACTTTTAAAGGTTAACAGGTTTCGTGTTTTGCCATAAGTTAATTACTAATTTAATAGTTATTTTGTAAATTTCACAAATTTGAATTCATTATGCATCTTTTCCATACAATAATAGGTATAGTGACAAGGGGTTGCCCCCCTACATGGTTATTATAAAGAAAGGGATCACCCTTGTACAGGATATTGCTGGATAAATGAAATATATGTTCATAGGTTTTGTTTTTTGTTAGATATTTAAGAATTGATGGGTCGCCAGGACAAGGGGGGGGGAGGTAATCACCCCCTATGGTTACACCACTGGTCCGAAAATGCTTTCTTTCTGACAACTCGACCAACCCCGACAATATTACACTGCAATTTGTTGTTAAAATAACCATTATCCAAAATGTTTGTCTGAAGGTTAGAGACGATGCTGTATCATGAGTGATAGACGTATTTTGGACTTCGATTGTCGTTATTTATTTATAACACAACGTTTCAACTGGTCTTAGTATTCACCTAAAGACGTTTGAAGATGTTTACTAGTTGAAATGTTGCGATAAAAATTAATAAAGACGATGAAAGTCCAAATCATTATTCATTATTCAAAATGTATCGTAGGTACAATAAAATCTTTAATATAATAATTTTACTATAGTATTTTTCATGAGTTATTTTGCAAAAATTGCTATTTCCATTATTTAAAATACTATGGCAAAGAATATTTACAGTGATGAATTATTTGTAAAAATTTGCATTTTTAAATAAGATTTTCCCTTTTTAACGCTTCAATGAACCTACTTTAATTAACGAAAGGATGTTCTTCAAAAAAAAGGATGTCCGTATCAATTTAAATTAATTAAATTTACTATCTGCGATCACCGATCTAGACAACCACTTGCATTGGTAAAAAAAATCTCATTAAATTGTAAGAAAGGAAATTGCAACAGTACATTGTATGTGCATTGTTGTTTTTTTGTTAAAATAATTACTTTTTATTGTTTCAGAATGATGAAAAGGCCACCCGGACTATGGATACTGTTATCGGCTGGTAAGGACACAGTTTTTTTGTTTTAACTTTTACTCGCTTATTCTCAAATTAAGGCAACATAAATATTTAAAAAATATACAGGGTGTCCGCTAAGTAATGGGACATGGAAAAACCACAGACTCCTTACGGAAAAATATTAGGATTTAATTATACTTACCTATATCCGAAAGTTGATATTAACCGAGATACAGGGTGTTAAAGTTAAAACTTAATTTTTGTTTTTCTCTAATAACTTTGACAGAAACCAACGGTTTTTTACAAAATTTGGCAATTATGGTTTTTTTAGGATGAGGAACTGATTTTTTGGTGAAATTTTAATGTACAATGTAGGGGGCGCTGCCTGCGGCATTTTTTGCACATTTATTAGGTCATAACTTTTTGTGCCTCCGCGTATTTAAGTTTTTAATGAAAATAATACTTTTCTCATATTTATTACGTAAAAAAGGTACACTTATTTCAGGTCGCCCAGAGTTACCGTTTCGGAGATACTTATATGCATTTATTTATATTGTTTAGTGCCTATTATTTTGCAAGCAATTTTTAAAGTAACCTATGAGAAAACAAATGAAATTTAGAGATGCAGTTGCTATGAAACCTCTATGTTGTTATTTGCTTGTTGATTATTATAAAGTAGCTGTGTAAAAAAATGTTTAATTTTTGAGTTTATCCTAAGTTAAATGACGAAACACAATAATCAACAAATAAATAACAACATGGAGGTTTCATAGCAACTGTATCTCTAAATTTAATTTGTTTCCTCATAGGCTATATACTTTAAAAAAAAATTGTTTGCAAATTAATAATATGCATTAAACAATATAAATGCATATATCTCCGAAACGGTAACTCTGGGCGACCTGAAATTAGTGTACCTTTTTACGTAATAAATATGAGAAAAGTATTATTTTCATTAAAAACTTAACTACACGGAGGCACGAAAAAATTATGACCTAATAAATGTGCAAAAAATGCCGCATACAATAAAATTTCACCAAAAAATCAGTTTCTCATTCTAAAAGAACCATAATTGCCACATTTTGTAAAAAACCGTTGGTTTCTGTCAAAGTTATTAGAGAAAAACAAAAATGAAGTTTTAACTTTAACACCCTGTATCTCAGTTAATATCAACTTTCGGATATATTTAAGTATAATTAAATCCTAATATTTTTACGTAAGGAGTCTGTGGTTTTTCCATGTCCCATTACTTAGCGGACACCCTGTATATATATTTCGTCGTTTTTTCAGTGGTAAATAAATATTACTATTTTTTCGATCGACTAAATCAATTTAATATTAACATTCAAATTTTCTCTTTTACAGTAAAATTATTCCTTTTCACTCAAATTATTTAATTTTATATGAAAAACAATTGAAAAATGTAAAATAAGCTGGTGGCATATGGCAAAGCGTGCTTGTTTAATGATGTGCAATTGTTAGTAGGTGAAGGCTGTCTCGCACGCATTCATGTCATTAACTGTCTCTTAGAGAAACTGTCTGCATCGCAATGACAAAAATTAAGTCGGACGATTTTAAAGTCGTTAGGTATGTTCGGGGTTTCGTAATTACGAGGGCAAGCTAAGTAATCGCCATTACGTTACATTCATTCTGGCAGGAACAAATTTGCCGGTGACCGTGGGACCGGATATTTAATTGATGTATATTAGGTGGCATATCGTCATCAGGGTATGGATGCCAATAAGGCTGATGTTATTTACGGCAGAATACGGCTCACCGGACCGATGTACCATCGTGCCGATAAAAAACTAGGACAGCAATATTTCTTATTTTCTCCTTGATTATTAGGAATTATTTACTGTCGAGTCTGGTACCAGTAAAATGTCATATACAAATTTTACATGTCAACATAGATTGTCACTTTATCGTTAACTTGTCAAGCACATTTTTTTTAAATATGCCACAATTAACCCCCCCAGCAAAAGGCTATTATCTACAGTCGGTTGCGAGATGGTGCTTTTATTATTGATATTGCAGGCGAACTGGGAGTAAACAGAAATACCGTGTGGTTGGCAAAACAAAAAATAGCAAGGCATCGAACTATTATTAGGAGCAGTTTCAGGTTCCCCTAGAAAGTTTGCTAAAGATGAAAATAGAAGAATACTAATTATCAAAAAGTAATAAACAGGAATGTTCTATGATTACATATTTAAAAAAAAATTGTTGCTACGACTTTTGTGTTTGTATATTTTTGTTACTTTCGGTTAAATTTCTTTTATTATTCAGTTTTATTTTCATTTTTTGGCGACATTAAATATACCTACTTTAAATAAAGCATTTGACTTTTTCTTAATAAAAATGCGTACTTAATACATTTAGTTCCTCCATATAAACTTCCGCTCAACTTTATAAAACAAGTCACATATTTTGATGCTACCTCATATCGCAAAATTCAAATCCTAAATAATTATGTGCCCTAGGTTACTTTCTAAAAGTTAGGCGTTTTTACCTTTACAGCTGTCGAGCAACTTTTATAGTCTATGAGATATGTATTTTCGTTCCCAGTTTTGAGATTTGCTGTCCTAGTTTTTTATCGGCACGATAGTACATTCCATTTTGTACAGGGTTCCCCATAATAGACTACCCATTTTATATTATTAATAAATTCCCTACGAGATAACTAAATAGGTTGTTCTCTGTGGGATTATCTTCTGTAGTCTTTGGGATTTAAGTAAATTATTAATCAAGTAGGCGCCTGTCACAAATAAATTTTAAATTAATAATATCGTGGAACGTCATTTTTCCGCGAGAAGTTTGTTAGTTTTCATCAATAATTATTTAAGTTTTTGCTTTGAGACATTATTTCAACATCCGTTTTAACTTTCATGGATTACTCAGTCCAACAACGTGTGTTTTGTGTAGAAACTTACATAAGAAGCAATTCGATAGAAGAAGTTAGGCGTGCATTCCGGCGTCAGTTTAATAACAACAATAGGGGCCACGCGCCAAATCGTAAAACTGTTAAGTTATGGGTTCGTCATTGGCGTGAAAAGGGTTCTGTACAAAATTTGAAGAAGCCTGGACGTCGAAGAACAGTTCGTACACCAGAAAATATTGAACGAGTTTACGAGAAGTCCTAAAAGGTCTGCTAATCGACAAACCCTTATCCTAGGAGTATCTAAGGGAAGCTTAGATCGAATTCTTCCCTATAAATACCAAATGGCACAGCACCTTAGCAATCAAGATAAAGAAGCAAGGTTAGCATTTTGTCAAGAATTTTTGGAATTTTACGATTCACAGTCTCCTAATGACCGACGAAAATTTTTATTTGAACGGCATGGTCAATAAACAGAATTTTAGATACTGGTCAAATGAAAATCCTCGTGAAATCTTTACTCAGAACCTCCATAATCCAAAAGTTGTTGTGTGGTGTGGAGTAGGATCTTTTGGTATTATTGGCCCTTATTTTTTTGAGGATGAAAATAACCGCGCTGTAACAGTAACATCCGAGCGCTACGTTAATATGCTAGAGACATTTCTCATTCCAGAATTAAATAGACGAGGATTACTAAACAATGCCTTACTATTCCAACAAGATGGGGCAACAGCTCATACCGCCAGAAACTCAATGAGGGTCCTGCGAGAAATGTTTAATGGCCGACTCATTTCTCGATTCGGAGATTTGCCTTGGCCTTCGAGGTCTCCGACTTAACGGCACCCGATTTTTTCCTGTGGGGATATTTAAAAGCCAAAGTGTTTGCGAGTCATCCAGGTACTATCGAGGAAGTGAAAGTCAAAATTCGTGAAGAACTTGAAGGAATAGACGAAGGTTTGCTACGCCGTGTAATGAACCACTTTTTATCCAATATTGAAAAATGTGTTGAAGTTGGTGGAGGTCATTTAGAAGACGTGATTTTTAAAAGTTAGAATTAAATTAGCCAAATATTTATAAGTTATCATAAATCCCAAAGAGTTAGCTGTAATTTAGTAAGATAAAAAGTTTGTTTTGTTAACTGACTATTAAAATCTAGTCTATTATGGGGAACCCTGTAGTTTCCGCTACAGAAGAGATTTGGAAACTTGTTAAATATAGGATAGTTTATTGCATATTGTGATGGAATAACGAATATATTAAAGAACAGTAGAATCTCGCTAATCTTCGATGGCAAGTAGCGGCCGGATTATAGAAAATGCCGGATTAGTGGAAAATTTCATATCCCACTTATATTGGAAACGAGCTTAATTTAGGTTTATCGATACGCTCTCTGTAATTAAAATATTCACACGTTTCTGTCATTTCCGGTTATACCGGATGTGGCTGTCTACTTTCGTTGTTTAAATACAACATGGTAATTTTTATTATATTTTTCGATTAAGCATGAAATTCTAAGCAAATTTTATAGAACATCTTGCGTTGCCAGTTTTTGAGATAGCTGAACTTTTTGTAATTATTTGGCAAATGTATGGTGATAAAATAATACACATAATTTTTTTTTCCTTAGCTCTTGGACTACAACAACTATTTAAATACGTATTTGTTTTATAAAAATATATTTCTTTGCGTAAGATTTGTTCTATTTAAGATTATATGTTTAAACTAAGTATTTCTTTTCAAACGCTATTTTGTCAATGTTAAATAATTCATCGTTATTTTTTAGGGGTTTTATGGTTAAGCCTACAGGACGTCTATGGAATAAGGGCGACAGCATTGATTTTTGGTAAATCGAAGACTTCCACCACTACGGAAGCAACATCTAACGTTACTGCAGAAGCAAGAATTGATGCAGAGGTGAGAAATCAATCGCAATCATTAAGGGTGGGCTTTAAGGCTATGTTCTTTTATGGGACAAAAAGTTTATTTTTATATTATCATGTCTTTGTAAATTTTTTTTTTAAATAAGCAAAATATTCTCGATTTAAGGGCCCGAACCTTAAAAGTCAATTTTGGATAGCGGAAAGAGAAAATATTAGTTTCCATCAAGCGTGAATCCAGAGGGGGGGGGGGGATCATGTCATGAACACATCCCCCCCAACAACCAATTTAACACGAAAAATACCATATATACCGTTGACTAACGCGACAGGGTATTACTTTTCGTAACTTTTCCTTGTATGACCCCCCCCCTCCCCAAAACTAAGTTTGACCTCCCCAAACCGAAGTTCTGTATCCGCCCTTGGTTTCTATGTGATCCCTTCACAGTGGATTATATTGTACCCTTAAAATTCATTTTTATTGGTTGCGACATAGTTTTTGATAACATCATTTTAACGATGTTTTTTTGTGATCAAACACTATAACTAAAGGAAACATCCTTTAGGGCACTCTGGGAGTGGCGCGTGTACGAATAAAGCGATTCCCGTTTGTTTTGAATCGTTGGAGGTTATATTCGTTAGGAAACACGAACTGAGGAAGGATGTTCCACGAGGATGACGTCCTCCGGATGAAGGAATTCTTAAACAATGAATTTCGAGGAGTACTAAGCTGAACCACATATGGATGGGCGGCAGTGGTTCGTGTATTTTTGCTATCTGCTCTAGGTCAAATTAGGTCAGTCTAGGAGGCTATCGCGGTTCTTGGTGAGCTCGTGGTCTCCGATCAGACAAATGGCTCTCCTTTCGATGAAATCCAGTAGCCGAAGAGTATGTTTGGGTGCAGAGCTCCAGACATGAGAGCAGTACTATAGTGATGGTCGAATCTAGGCTTTGTATAGCATCAAAAGTTGTTGAAATGTATATAACTTTTTGGTTTGGAAGCGTACACCAAGTTTCTGCGAAGCTGTCTTTACAATTGCCACAATGTGGTCATGCGAATACATATATACTCCCAGACTGACGCCCAGCAAATTAATAGATGAAGCCAGTGGAATTCCGTGTCCTGCCATGACCATATCCGGTTTTGTTATGTTAATACCTTTTTAGAGAAAACTGCTGCCTGAATTCTCTTAGCATGAAGTTCGACTTGCTTATTGTCACCCCTCATTGGTTGCACATTGTAGAAAAATTAAAAATTCGAGTTCCTGGTATCTATAAAAATGCAAGTTGTAAAAAAGTAAATATTCAAAACACACGGAAATAATGGCGGCATTCAGCAGAGCCCATCGATTTGATAGCGATTTTTAATTTTTTGTAGTTCTGCTGAATGGTGTCAGTTTTTTGATTGGTTAGGATCCTTCCTAATTATATATTTTCATCAAATATTACAGTTGTTGCTTTCAATGGAAAATGGCGTCCGATTTCCCATCGATTTGTGAAATCTTTTTTTTTTAAGTGCATTCAGCAGATGATTACTAATCCATGAATATGCCCAACATATCTGTCGCCATCTATTAATTTGCTGGGCGTCAATCTGGGAGGAAATATGTCTTGGCATAACCACGTTGTGGCAATCGCCAAGATAGCTTCTCAGAAACTTGGTGTACTCTTCCGAACCAGAAATTTGTACACGCCTCAACAACTTTTGACACTATACAAAGCCCTGATTCGACCATCACAATACGAGCTGACGAAGAACCTCGACAGCCTAGAACATCGAAGACAGGTTGGGGATTTGACTCTCTTTTACAGATATTTTCATGGAAAGTGCTCGGCTGACCTTGCCCTCTTAATTCCGCCCAGAGCGACGAATAGCAAAAATACACGACGAACCACGGCCGCCCATCCATATGGCTAAGCTTAGTACTCCTCGAACTTCATTATTTAAGAATTCTTTCATCTGGATGACTTCATCCTTGTGGAACGACCTTCCCGAGGTCGTTTTTCACAACGAATATAACCTCCAACGATTCAAAACCAACTTGAATCGCTTTTTGCGCACACGCACCACTCCCAGAGTGTCCTAAAGGATTTTTCCTATAGTGCTTGTGTTTGATCATAAAAAAAATATTTATCATGGGTATTATGTAGATGATCCATCCCTTGCTGTATTTGGTTCTGATATAAACTATGACTGTGCCAAACAGACACGCAGTTATTTACCGGAAGGGAATGGAAGGGGAAGACGATTAATCAATTTTTCTTTTATTACCCGACTTAGTAAAGTTTGGACACAGTGGCGCGCGCGTTCGTTTAATTTTTCATCGACTAACCAATTTAACTTTTACTTATTTAAAAGCAAAAGTGACAAAATCAAGGAATCAGCCATACATGCGTTTAATATTAAACAGCCTGCAATCAGGCTAGTGGAAAAAAATAATAGAAAGTACGGCGACTATTCAGACCGAGACGAAATTCTTCGAGTAACGATGCTTTAATTGTGAAGGATTATTCAAATTTCGGTAATAATAATTGTCTATGGCTAAAGCCAGTAATTTTCTTGTTATCGACTTGTCAGATTTCGTATCATGACGTTCGAAATGGGATTCGTGTCTGACGACGTTTAGCTGCGAACTGTGAGTTGAGGAAAACTATAACTGATTCGGGTTTGTTCCATCCAGGATTTTTTCTGCAACGCCGCATGTCCCGTTCCCTCGATGGAAAGATACCGGTTAGTCTTTTCTTAGTAGTAAATTATATTTTCAATGCCCCAAATACAGTGAGAACAGAAAATCCCTACATAATTGCGACGTTGCCTGACGCTGAGTGAGCTAACTTTTTTTTAATGATCAAACCAATGATCTTAAATCAAGGAGGCTTTCGTTTATAGTCTTTGAAGAATTCACATTCTTAGGTAGGTAGTAAACAATTTTCCAGAAAAACAATCGGGAGCTCTGAAAAGTAGTATAATTTTTCTTTGTCGTTTTCTGTTAATTAGACAAAGACATTACGTCGCCTTCGAGCGTTCTGAACCTACTTTTTATAAAGCCCTTATTGGAACGGCCGTCTTTCATACCTGCTTTCACGTTTGACACTATAGTATTTGCAGAATTATACCGTTTATCTTTTGACTGCAATAAAGCCTCATTATCCCTTCGACCATAAAATAAATAAGGAAATCCCAAATTTTAAAACCTTTTCCAGCAGAGCCGGACCAGGTATACAAATTCAATTTATACCTATGCCTGATGCAGATATAAATACAAAGTGATTTTTAATAATTTTAATCTTTAGTGGTTTTTCCGGCGAGTAATTTTTAGTTAGGCTTATTAGTGGTAGAATGTGGCGTCCTTGGAATTGTGCTGATAGGGGGGCATCTTCAAGTGTTGTTGAGTTGAAATTTTAATTCGAGCAGAGACATCTACTTTGACAAAAAAAACTCCTTTATCTTCGGTAAGTGACATAGTACTTAAACCTGTTAATCCTAGAAAAAATCGGAGTGATTCTGGCACATTTAGAAGCATTGACGAAAATGACATGGATTTATTAAGAAGAAAGATTTACCAAATGTATGAGGCACTAACTGTACCCACTTTGATTTCCCTCAAAGAGCGGCTGATTAAAGACGAAACAAATATCTCTTGTAGCCTTTCAAGCCTTAGGAAAATATTGCGTAAAATGGGTTTTAAATACCGAAGCATTGATAAAAGACAAACATTAATGGAATCTCAACGTTTACGGGAATGGAGACTTAAATATTTAACAGCTGTTAAACAATTTAGAGAAGAAAATCGTCCAATTATTTACCTTGACGGAACATGGTTCGATACCCATGACACTCCAAGAAAAGGTTGGGATGATTCTTCCAAAAAATGTCAAACCAAGGCACCATCAAATAAAGGCAAAAGAATCACAATATTACATGCTGGTTCAGAGAACGGGTTTGTTCCAAATTGTCTGTTGCTTTCAGCTAAAAACATAGCAGATTCTTCTTTCGATTACCATCAAGATACCGACGCACAACTTTTTGAAGATTGGTTTAAACATAAACTCCTTAAAAATATACCTGAAAAAAGCGTCATTGTAATGGACAATCATAGTCGGCAAGCAAAAATCATTCCCAATTCTGATAATACAAAAGCAGAAATTCAAAATTTTATGATTGAAAATGATTTATATTTTGAAGAAACTTACAAAAAACGAGAACTGCTAGAAGGATTAAAAGCTTTTAAAATAAACAAGGAATACGAGTGTGACAAACTTGCAGCAGAAAATGGACATACAGTGTTGCGTCTTCCTCCGTACTATTGTATATTCAATCCTATTGAGCTAATATGGCACCAATTAAAATCCAATATTAGGAGAAATACTATTTCTCCTACATTAAATGCATCTGTAGTAGAATTAATTAAAAACGAAGTAAGAAAAATTTCTGCAGACAGCTGGAAAAACTGTGTACAGCATGTACTTAAGGTGGAAACTTCTTACTTCTTACAATTGTATGATTACAAATGATCAACCCTTAATTATAAGTTTAGGCTTAGATGAAGATAGTGAGAGTGATACAGAGTTAAATTTTGAATAAATGATCAATAGTTTCTTAGAATTTAATTAATTTTTATTGTACTTGTTATCCTAATAGTGATATTTTTAAATTATATTATTTTCAATTATCATTAATTGTTATCATTATTTTACATTTATTATAGGTACCTAAAACTAAAAATACCTATCTGTTTATTTTAAATTATAAAAATAAATCATGTAGTGTGGTATACATTTTCAAGCCGGCCCTGATCCCATTTATTGAGCTTTGAAGAGGTTGAGGCGTATACAATAGGGTTTAATCAGGTAGTTTATTTATGGCAGTAAGAGTCAACGGTATAATTCTGCAACAACTATACGGGATTAACAACTATCATATTTGTCGTTATTGTTAAATAAATTCATTGTTGTTTTTCAGTGTTTGTGTGTTAAATTTAAGTATTGTTTGTGGAAAAAATAGTAATTCTTAACTCAATATGGTAAGACTGTGCCAAGTCTGCCGTAAACTGGATAAAATTTAGACTTTTGAGTCACGTCCGTCGATTGTTTGTTTTTCCTAACCAAGACATATCAAACCGGTTACCTGAATGAAAACAGAAACGGACAGTAGATAAAAATAGATGGAGATTCTACAGATAGAATCCCCAACTCTTTTCTGTTGTGGTTACTTTCGTAACAATAGGCGTCCATATTTTTTTCAAGTCGGTGAATTAAACACTAATCACTACAGGAAAAAATACTTTAAGGCACTCTGAGAGTAGTGCGTGTCGGCAAAAAGCGATTCACGTTTGTTTTGAATCGTTTTACGTTATATTCGTTGGGGAACACGGCCTCAGGAAGGAAGGATGACGTCCTCCAGGTGAGGGAATTTTTAAACACTGAAGTTCGAGTAGTACACAAAAATGTATCACGGGTAACCTTTATACAACTAAGTTGCAATTCGAGGGCTTTTATAAAACTGTTACAAATGATAAATTTAAAGGAGCTTGTAAGCGAAGTTTGATTGTTAGCGAGCAAGCTGTTGAGGAATATTTCAATATTTTGACATAAAAACATTTATTTGGAATTTTATCATTAGAAATTAAGTGGAATTCGTGTGATATTTACCAATGTCATTTTTGTAGCCTTGTATCCTTTAAAAGAGAAATTAATTATTGTGGGATTCTGACTGTACTCAGTATTACCCAACATAAGTTGTTTTTGGAAAATTTAGATGAATCAAAGAGAAAATTAATCGTCGCATGTCATTGACCATGCCCCTCAAAAAAGTTCAGTCTAATTCACAGTATAAACATCTATTGTATGGGTTACTTGGTTATTTTTAACCTAGTTTGCGAGAAACAGGGACCATGATTGTTGACATTTTCCGCAAATCTTACTTGGCATGCCATGCAATTTTTTGATACCAGTTGGTGTTAGGAAACACGACATCAGAAAGTTTCGTTCCATAAGGATGACATCCTCCAGAAAGAATTCTTAAATAATGGAGTTCTAAGGTGGGCCCCATATGGATGACCTGCAGTAGTTCGTCGTGTATTTCTGCTATTCGTCGCTCTAAGTGGAATTAAGCGGGCAAGGTCAGTCGAACATTTTCTTCGATGTTCTAGGCTGTCGAGGTTCCTTGTCAGCTCGTGGTCTCCGATCAGCCGAATGGCTCTCCTTTCGATGGAATGCAGTAGCCGAAGAGTATGCTTGGGTGTAGAGCTCCAGACATGAGAGCAGTATTCTAGTGATGGTCGAATCTGGGCTTTGTATAGTACCAATTGTGTGTGTACAATTTTTTGGTTCGGAAGAGTACAGCAAGGTTGTCGCTGTCTTGGCGATTGCCAGAACGTGCTTATGCCAAGACACATTTCCTTCCAGATTGACGCCCAGCAAATTAATGGATGAAGCCAGTGGAATTGCTTATCCTGCCATGACTATATCCGGTTCTGTAATGTTAACTTTTTTAAAGAAAACTGCTGCCTGGGTTTTCTCAGCGTTAAATTCGACTTGGTTACTGTCCACCCCAAGCCAATATTTCTTCCAGGTCTTTGTTGAGGCGTGATACTTCATGCTGTCTGCGAAGATATGCATCGGCAGCCGATGTTAGAGCATTTAAGGTGAAATATGAGACAAGTGTGCTATAGTCAGCAAAGCTATAGGTATATTGGGTTTTTGGTTTTCACAAGAAGGTCGTTATGTACAGTAAGAAGAGGGTTTGAGACAGTATGGACCCTTGAGGAACACCAGCATTGATTGTGAAGGTATCTGAGAGAAGCACATCAATCGCCACCACCATGCTGTGAATGCATGGTAGAAGATAGTTGAGTAGAGCTGAGTATTCAGAGGACGAAAGATATTAATGCATTGACAGAAATTTAAAATTTTCACTTTGATCAACAAAAGTGCATATTATGCAATACAATTGTTTTTAGTTTAATTATCAACGACAATTTAGTTAGACCATAGACCCGACAATACGCCTGCGACCTAATAGAATAGAAAGTCCAATCGGCTATTCGGTTTTAGGACCATTAAGAACAATATAAGGTTAAGTTATGTAACTGAGAGATGTTAAATAATACAACAAAGAGTTCTGCGAAGATCTACGTAATTAAAGCAAATATTAGATTCTTTGGGACCTTGAATTGATATGCTAAAACCAGAAATGACATATTTATTTATTAATAGATGCTAATGTTTGTTTGTTCTAATGTATTTATGTACAGTGGTGGCCAACTAATTGGAAACAATATGAAATATCAAAAAAAAAAAAAACTCGTAACTGTTGAGAAGAAACGCAAATGTACAGGGTGTCTATTTTTCGATGGTTTTACGGGGTATCTCCGTTATTAGTGAAGATAGAAGCATGCGGTTTTCGCAGCGTTGTGCTATTTTTTGTGAAACAAAAGATACCTCAATTAGAATATTTCTAGACCTCCTTGTTTTTGATCTACGGCCACCGACCTATAGTTAGGGAATGCGCAGTAAAACGTTAAATTTTATGAATGAAAAAATGGGTCTTGATGTGCCAACACGGCAATCCGTGTATCATTTTCATTATGGGCGAAGTACGGTCCTGTTCGTCGGTTTCTGAGAATTTGATATTTTCGGACACCTCCCATGTTTCGGTTACCCTGTAACTTATCAAAAATAAGTAAATTGTTTTCTTTGTAGTTTTTTACGTAGAAACCAGTAATGTAGTCTTCCTACGTCAATAGTTTCAAAAAAATATTCGAAACAAAAATAGGACGGTTATGGAGCTTTCTCATAATTATTGCTCAAATTTGAAATCCATTAAGATTTAGACATATTTCACCCATAGTTATTATTTATTATTATAATAGGATTTGTTTCAATTGAAGCAAGGGCACATTTATTTCATCGGTCTCGCGATTTTCCATGTGGCAGATTTTAAGCTGATGTTTAGAAAATGAACCTTGTTCAATTAAATTTGATTTTATCCTTGGAAACATTATTTTATCCGGCTGTCGTTTTTCGAGATATCTACAAGTAATTTAAGAAACTTTATAAATTTCATAGAATTACATACTACAGAGGGGCTTATATTTGCCAGTAGAATACACTTACTTCTACACTGGATATAGGAAGCGAGCATATCGTATTTCTTCTTATTTAGGTATATTTTTCTAGAAGTCGTTTTTTTAATAATTTCCTGCTCAAATCAGTTGCCACACAACCAATAAACAATTAGATATTAATATTAAAGTAGTATACCTAATTGATAATGCAAAAATTCTTTGCCATAATGAATTTCAAACGACCGCTGCGGCGCAACCAAGGCTAAAAAATAAAAGTTGCACCTATAAATTCTAGAATAACCCATTTTAATTTTACTTTCTAATTTAATGACATTTTAGAACCAGTAATGGATAGGTAAAGTCAGTTCACTTAAATTTGGAATGTTTTCGGCCAAGTTGACACACTGGCATACCAAAATGTCGACCTCGTCAAGAAATTATATCGCAGGGAAAATATAATGTTTATTTCCCAGTAAAGAAGGTCTTGACGTGCAAAAACATTTCCGTGTAATCATTTTCATTAAGGGCAAAGTACGGCCCTGTTTGCCGGATATGACATCTGACGATCAGCTTTGTCACATGCGCGAGGCCATAAATTTGCCACTTTTGCTTTTAGAGTTTGGCTATCCATAGATACAGGTCGGTGTGCATCACCTGATGTTTACATACTTGACATCTGTCGCCAGTTTGTTTACTTTTCTGTCAGTGTCACCACGTGTTTATACTTGGTTTGATGTCAGGTCATGTATCCCACATATTAATTGAAAGCGCCATATATGGTGTCATGGGAATAGTTTGCCTCTTCCAATTCCAAGGAGTACAGTCGCCAAGAATTCTATCACTTATGAAAGCTTAAAGTTGTATACAGTACGTTTCACGAAAATTGGATACGACTTAATGATTTCCTGGGTCGGTCCCATTGTGTCGACAAGAGCATGGCAATAAACAAGTGAATGATTATATTAATGTAATCAAATGAAATAACGTTTTTTTAAATATTACTAGTCATATTTATTTACATTTATAATGTCATTCTATAGATAGTTCTGTTTCGCTATCGCTATCCTCATTAAAATTAATTATAATTGGATTAATTATACGATCCAGACTAATATACGAATTTTCTACAGTTATTACGTGACCGACTGAATTTTTCCAACTACCTGAGGGAATATCATTAACGCATTTTCGTATTAATTCTACAACACTAGAACTTAAAGTCGGAGAAATATTTCAGACCTAACCAGTGATTTTAACTGGTGCCACATATGCTCTATGGGGTTAAAAATGCAATAATAGGGTGGGAGCCGTAGCACTGTATGTCCAATTTCTTCTGCCAATGTGTCACAAACATATACTTTTTTTATACAAAATGTCTTTAAAACTTGTAAAAGATCACTTTTTTTATAACTTTCTTCAAAATATATATCATTCGCCGCCATGTAGTTCTGAATCTCCAATTTTGTATTATTTGAGCTTGGAGCTTTATGTAATTGGCGACTGTGATAGCTCGCATTGTCCATTACTATCACGCTATTCTGAGGAATGTTTGGTAAAAGACAATTCTTGAACCATTCCTCAAAAACTAATAAATTTTACCACAAAAAGATATTTTTTTATAAATTAAGCAACCTAACCTACCTGATGTGCCTATATTTAGTTATAATTATGACAATCCGGTCCTTTCCACATAATAATAACAAACGGTCATAAATAATGGGATGGCCCAGGTACTTTTACGGCAGTCATTAAGTTATATCCATTTTTCTTGAAACAATCTTTACCTGCTAATGTTAAGTCCATTAATGACATTAAGGGGATTTGGGAGGATAGTAAAGAACATTTTGAGATCGAAAGCATATTATAAATTTATTTATTCTATTCTTTTAAGATGTCTCGGTTTTTGTGTTTATGTTCATATTTATATTTTTAATATACCTTTGGGTGCTTTGTAAATGAGAATTTATATTCTTCATACAATAAAGTATATTTTGATTTGATTTGATTTTGGTTCTCTTCAATTTGTTTCATCTCAGGAATTGCCGCTTTAAATATAATAAGTAAGTGCCATAACACCCTGTATTATGATTACCTATTATAAATTTCTTAAATCGATTAGCCAATTTCGTGTATACGACAGGTTGTGACCTTACCAATCCGTACGCTTTACGGAAACCTTGAAATTATTGATATTCTTCGTCAAAATACCACTTTATTGTTATTATTAAATATCACGGTGGTATTTTTAATATTAATAGACTGTTTGAAAAATACTCCATTATTATATGTATTAATAAAATTATCAACGATAAATCTTGTTGACATTTTGTTTACCTTTTAAATGTTACCGTTGTCATCTTGTATATATTTGCGTATGTTCGGGGTTTGTTCGTGTGTGTGGACCGAGTCGCTGCTTTTTGTCTCTGTGAACAGGTGCAAATGCCAAACTTTCAACTGTCAAATCTGACAATTGACTTCTTAACTTGACCTACAAGTAGGTACTATTATTCTTGCTTATTTCTGCGTTATTTACAGCTAGCCTATCGTTTGGGAACGGATATTTAAAGAATAATGGCAAGTAAGTTAAACCCAAACATGCCAAAACTAAATAAAATTAAACGAATCGGTAAAACCAATCAGTCAAAGGTAAACAAACAGTCGATCGAGCAAATGCGCAGAATCCAAACCCGTCATTCCCTACCAGTACGCTTATTATTCTGAAGGTTGCAAATCAGTTGGTAATCGATACATTTGGCTCTACGAATATCGAATTTTTGGCAGCGGTCATAGATTTTCTTCTGTGAACGCTTTATTTTGACTTTATTTTTTTTTAAGCATATCAGTGCCATCGGGAGTAGGTATATCCGTTAGAACTTTTAAGGATATCACTGCTATAGACTTTTACCGGAAATATTGGAGTTTTCTATCTCTTCCGTTTAGACTAGAAATCACTGTCAACTTTCATATTTTTCTGTTTATGATATTTTTTGATTTTACATATAATTCTAAACATATTTTGTATAACAGTTGAGATACAAATTGATAACGTTTACTTAACAGCACATTAAAAAATATAAAGTTGCAAAGTTACAGGAAGTTATTAGAAGTACAGAATAATTATTATTAAGTGACACAATAATCTTTTTTATTTCAGACTAACACAGAAATTCCAGAACCCACCGCAAACAGCACAACAGCTATCGAAAGTACCACAGGTCACGTTATGACGGGGAATCCCCAGATAGACTATATTTGGGACCCGAATTTACCCCTAGTACTGAAAGGATATAATTTATCGGAGTACCCCTTCTATGAAAGGGTAAGTGGAAATTGCATGATATTTAATAGGGGATCCAATCCAGGGATCCCGTAAAAATATAGCTATTTTGTGGGATGAAAATGGCTTTATCGTATAAAGTCCGACCCTCCCTAATATTTTATCGTACCGTCAAACTGAAATAGTCCGACCATCCCTAATATTTTATCATCCCGTCAAACCAAACTGTATAGATCCGGCAACCGTGCCTCGGTCGAGGTAAATGACGATTATGACGAGACTTGCTCGCACGTGCGATTAAGTAGTGCAGTTTCTCTGTAGTAACAGGTGACAGCGGGGGATAGAGGGGCTATGGCGATTTAACATGGCGAAGGCGCACAGTTTTTGTGTGCACCGCGCTGTTGTCTGTTCGTGCATCTTGTTAGAAATTCGAGCGTGTATGTTTTAATATTTTAATATTATTTATTTGTTTGGTTAAAATGAATAGTTGACGGTGGACTATTTAGGAAATAACTTTAGTCCTTTGAGTTTGGAGCAAAAAATTGAAGTGAGGAATGCGGGAACACCTAAACCCGAAATTAATTTAACGCAGACCACAAAGGGTAATTCCAGGGACTTTATTAGAAAGTTTAAAAATGAAATATATGAAAAAATTTTTATAGAGGGTATTCCAAACTTAATGAGGCTGTTATTGATCAATTTTCTACAATTAAGAACCGAAGAATGGACTCTACGTTTAAGCACTATTGTGTAGGGTCGATAAATGTTGTGTATTTCGATATGATTTTAAACCATTTTATTTAAAGATTTAAACTAAAAAACACTGAAAATATGAAGAATGCCAACTTGTCACTCTCGTGGCTCGATTCGTTCTCGTCATAAAACAGTTAACTATTGTTCTCGTCTCGGTTGCGCCTAATGACGTAGCCGTAGATGGCGTAGTGGTATTAGACATCATTCGGTTTTCTTGATAACTCGTAGATGGCGGTAGTAGTATTGGACATCTAGGCTTTAGTAGTATTAGTAGTGGACTGTATAAATATTGTTACGAGGGTTGCATGCGACGACGTTGAGATCCGACAGCTATACACACTAAGAAAACCTTTCTTATTTTCCAAAAGTTGTATTGCCTTGTGTAAAATTAAAAAATAAATAAAAATATGTTTTACCTAACGCATTTTCTTATTACTTTGTTTCTTTCTACAATTTAAACGCCTAGAAAATTATTGTTTGATCGTTACACAAAATAAAATTTTAAAAATAATTTCACCATACTTGTGAACACCCTCTATCATAGGTCACGAGCCGCCACTGATATATCTATAACATAAAATAATATTAACATTGACATTAAATGACTTTGACAAGTTTTTAATCATTTGCTGGTGTATACTGACAGAAAAGTCCGTATTTCCTACTTTATCGTTTAAAAAACACACTTTGTTAAATAACTCTTAAATTACTAGGAAAATACATTTTAAACTAAACAAGAACATTTTTCTTATTGTAGTTTTTTAAAAGTTTAAGTACATTTTTTGGCTAAAATAAATATGGGAGCTAATATGTCATCATCTTACAATTTACGTGGGATATTCTATGTGTCCTGCCCTGACGCACCACCCGGTATCCTATATAGTTTTTTTTTTAAAACAACCATCTAAAAACTTGGGTAAAGACCCTTGCATCATGCAATGTTGCCAAACATAATATGAAACTGAAATTTCAGACTATAAGTTATAATTAAAAATAAAGTGCTGTTGTTGGATTGCGGAAGGTATCATAACGTGTCTCAAAGTCAAAGTTTGCATCAATCGGACTCAGAAGAGGGGGGACAAGCTTCATTATGATTCCAGCTCTGCAGCACATGATGGTCGTTAACTTGCTTAAAGAAGAGTATTAATATTTGTATAAAGGAACAAACTTTTGCAAAATTCTCTAATATGATTACTATAATGTAGATTTCATTACAGTACAGCCATTATCATACTGTTTATTCCCCAAATCTAACTATTATTTTTTAAATTTTAGGTACCTGAAAATATAGATAAAGAAATAGATTTTAAGTGCGATGGATTGCATGATGGATTTTATGCAAGCATACCTCATAAATGTCAAGTAAGTAATATTTCAAATTTTTACGATTCTTTAATTTCTAGTTGTTTTGAAACTGTATAGTTAATTAAATATTTAAAACAATGTATGTATGGGATGGGACTTTTCTTCTGTTAAACATACAGTTGAACCGGGGAAAGAATGAACGTACGTCATCATCTGTAACAGTATGATTCAAATTGAGATTATGTAGATGAAATAGGACAAGACCGAGTCAGTGGACGTGATTAACATTATGAAGATCGTAGGCATAAAAAAACTTCTTTATTGTACTAAGTCAAAAATTAAATTTTAAAATGGTAGGTATTTTAAATTTTATACAGGGTGATTGATGGTGGATGGCCTATTAGACGTTTATCGAGAACTAGTCATCGGATCACTTTGAAAATTTGAGAGCTTATAGAAGCGGACATGATCTATCTTTTAAAAATAGTTTTAGCCATGCAGTGTTGCCGCTTCTACTTGAAAGTATTAGCAAGTTTGATAATTTAAACGGAACACCCTGTGTATTATTTTTGTTTTAGAATCCTTATGAATTTCTTAATAACTTTCCTTAATATTTTCCTATGCCTATTTGTTATAGTTCTCGAGATAATAATAAATTTCACTTTTTTTTCGGAAAACATGTCCTACAAAAAGTGATGATATTTTTAAACTCTGACAAATTAAAGCACTGAAATTTGGTATGGAGTCAGGTTATATCCAGAGGTCTTTCACCCTCTTTCCAAATATTAGTTATAATAGTACAGGGTGTTTCAAAATACCAATATTTTGATGGTTTGGAAAAATGGTAAATAGTACGTTTTTTTTAAATAAAATACCCTATATTTTATCTGTTGTCCTAAAAGCTATTGAAATTGTCTATCTTCCTATGTTACTACACCTATCTTGACCAGTTTTTGACTTATGAGCATTTATTTAGCAAAATTAATTATTACAGATAAAAATCACACTTTTTAGACCAATTTGGCAAGTAGCCTATGGAAATTGTTTTGTAATGGACATGTTTTCCGAAAAAAAAAATAGGCATAGGAAAATATTAAGGAAAGTTATTAGAAATTAATACGAATTCTAAAACAAAAATAATACACAGGGTGTTCAAATGATCCGATGACTAGTTCTCTATAAACGTCTAATAGGCCATCCACCATCAATCACCCTGTATAATTATATCAATGATTTATTGTTTAAAATATAATAATAACAATTCTTGACAAAGGCCTACAAAACATGCCAAGAAAATGTTTCGTTACCCTTACAATTAGGGAATACAATCCCGCACCCAAACTTTAATCCCGCAAACCTGCGGGATTGAGCCCATCGATCCCGCGGATCCGCGGGATTTGCGAGACAGCAATCAATGAACTGCGGTATTTTTGGTCGACGCGTCAGGGATTCACCGCCATGCTGGGCTATTAAAAATACGTTAAACAGGACAGTTTTCATGCGTACGTGCGAAAGTAAAGGCGTTGTTCTACTAGTATCTAATGACATTTATCAAGTGGTTGAATATAATACATGGGATTTAAACAACAATCACAAACATGAGTGTCAGTGTAGTTTACAAAGACAATAAAGGTTGAGGTTTAGTTTGGAATTATTTTTTATAGTCTGAAGATGGTCTTACAGCTAAATGTAAGTTATGCCCTAGCATTATCAAAATCTCTGCTCGTTCCACCAAAGGTCTTCACACCCACTTACAAACAAAGCATAATATTAATCTGAAAGTCCAGAGCAGCAGCGGTAGTGTTGATATTGATAAAATAACACAGGAAATGAAAGCTAGTACCAGCAGTTCGAGTAGTTCGTTTAGTTCTATTGCTAAGCGCTCAGATGTTAGTCGTTCTTCTGTGCTACCTAAGAAAATGAAAATTACAGATTTTTTTTCATGTGAGAAAAGAGTTTCATGGAGGAAAGAGTGTCTCGAATGGTAGCTAAAGATGGTATACCCTTTGGAAAGTTTATCACATCGACCGATATTCGCCAACTATTCGAATCAGAGGGCCACAAATTGTGTAAAATCTATTCCGCCGACAAGTGTCGAAGCTGAACGTGCATTTTCAGCCACAGGATACATGTGCAATAAAATAAGATCAAATCTAAAAGATGAAACATTAAACATATTATCTTTTCTCCGAAAATACTTTCAAAATCAATGTAACATGTAACCGTTAAACTAGCCGTACTATTGTATTGTACCTATATGCAATACATATTTTCCTGCTACTCTACTCCGTTTCTAATTGCATAAAACAACTTTTTATTAACATTCAGCACAAACATCGAGTCCCGCGAATCCCGCAAAACCATCTCGGGATCCAACATTTGCGGAATTGGATTCACTACTTAAAATAGATACGCGTTTCATCTAGAAAAATAGTTTCATATTTAAGAATACTATTGAGATTTTTACAATATTTTCGTAGAAATCGAGACATTTTTAAGTAAATGTAACATTTAACCCCTCCCCCGCACGAATAACAATACCCGAAAAAAATTTCTGGGTGCGCCATTGACTGGTTCTTAGAGGTTATTCAAATAAAATATTTTTTTATATCTAAAAACAAACACTACTTACAGAAATAATAAATAAGAACTGATTTTGAAGATTAAATTCTAAAGGGTCCGCCATCTAACGTTTTTTTTTTCAACTAGTGCTTATTTCGTGAATGGTAACACTTAGCTCATGTCTGATTTGACAGATAATTAGTTTTATCCTTCCGCTGAACGAATATGGTTGTGTATACGCTTGAACAACGCTGGGAAATATTGCGACATTACTTTGAAAATCATGGTAATGTTGCAGAATGTGTGCGAAAATTGCGTACGGATTTTGGAAGAAGAGAAGCACCGTCAGCTCCGTATGTTCGTTATCTCGTGAAGAAAGTGAAAGAAACTGGCATCCTCATCGATAAACCAAAGCGTGAAAAGCCAAAAACAGCGCGTACACCCGAGAATATTGCTGCTGTGGCAAAAAGTGTGCGTGAAGCGCCATCAACATCAATTCACCGTCGTTCTCAACAATTGAACATTTCGGAGACATCATTGAAACGAATTTTGCATAAAGACCTTGGTATTACGCCATACAAAGTCCAATTGGTTCAGGCGTTGAAGCCAACTGACCATCCAATGCGTTTTGGCTTCGCTAAGTGGGCCTGCGATCGACTTACAGAAGATGCCGATTTTGCCAAAAAAATCATATTTTCAGATGAAGCTCATTTTGATCTTGGCGGGTATGTAAACAAACAAAATTGTCGCATTTGGGGCACAGAAAACCCGCACGCATACATTGAAAAGCCGACGCACCCAAAACGAGTCACTGTTTGGTGCGGATTTTGGTCCAGAGGCATAATTGGGCCATTTTTCTTCGAAGATGAGCAAGGAGTGGCCGTTACAGTCAATGGCGATCGTTATCGGGCCATGTTGAACGAAGAATTTTTGTTCACAAAAATTGAAGAGGAGGATATTGGCAACATTTGGTTTCAACAGGACGGCGCTACGTGCCACACAGCCGAAGCTACACTCGATGTTTTGCGCCCTATTTTTGAAGATCGCATTATCAGCCGCAGAGCTGATGTCGTTTGGCCACCTCGGAGCTGCGATTTGACACCGTTGGACTATTATTTGTGGGGTGCCGATACGCCGATAAGCCAGAGACAATTGACGCTTTAAAGGACAATATTCGTGAAGCCATTGGTGAAATACAGCTGCACACAATCGATAATGTGCTTAAAAATTGGACCGATCGTGTAGGCTACTGCATGGCCAGCCGAGGCAGCCATTTGAATGAAATTATTTTTCATTATTAACCGGAAGGATTGTACTTTCAAATAAAAAAAGAAATTTGAGAAAATATTCAGTAGTTTTTTATTTATAGCATTTTCAAAAAAAAAAGTTATCTGGCGGATCCAGTATATAGCAAAGTACTTTGGTTTAGAGACTTGAAAAATATGTGAACCACACGAAACACAAACTATAAATGTCAATAATGACATGTCAATACGCCGGAATTGTATTTTGTTTCCAAAGAAAAACATTGCCTAGCACAATGCATGTCAAAACTGTCAAGTTTGACCAATTAGAAACTTACTCTTAACGCACTTTTTGACATAACCCATCGAACCCTTTTACCACCATCGTGTAAACGGATAATATGCCAACCGCCACATCACAACAACTCAACATATTTTGCCCGAATCAAAACATTTAGTTTGCTACAAGAAGTACGTCTATGACTGTACCTGATCGTTTCCAATATTTCTGCGTTTGATCGATCATCAGTGGCGGCTCGTGAGATTTGCTTTCGGGGGACGGAGTCCCAGAGTCCTCCCCCACGAGCCGCCACTGTGGATCATGTAATAAGTAAAACAATCGATGTAGGTAGCAATGCAATTAACCAAATGACCATTAAACGTTTTGCAATATAATTTGTTAAGTCTGTAATTAGTTGTTCGTAATTCACAGACACAATTTTATAAGTACCTACTTTGTTAAAGAATTTTTTTTGTCGATTGTGAGCACGGCCCGCAGCTGGTTTATTTGCGTTTAATTTCTTGTTTATGGTACGGTGCTAGTTTTTTTCTTAGTTAAATAAAATTAAATTGTATTACGTAATTTATTATACAGAGTGTCCCATTTTCGACACTTGCTGGGGGGTATTAGAGTTATTATCGAAGATAGAATGGTACGGTTTTCACATTAGTGTCCCACTTTTTAACAAAACGAAAGATTCCGGTGTCAAATTGGTCTTTGCTCCCTTAGTTTTCAATCTATAGGGTGATTTTGAAAATCTTAACTTATCAAAAAGGTAAAAACGAATCTTGTTATTGTGTATTAATTTAAAAATAATAAACAGGGTGTCCCATTAAAGAAATGTTCTTTTGTTAATATCTCAAAAAATAAGCTTTTTAAAGAAAAACTGGCTACGCTTTACGTACAAATCTCTAAAAGCCGTATTAAGGCCGTATTACACTTGGGAATTTTTATGGCGCCAGCAATGGCAATTATAAGTCAAGGATTCAGGCGCAGCACAGTGTTCCCGATCAGCTGTCTCTCATTACCAGAAATGGGACAGGCGCCATTTTAATTGCCCGTGCCGGCGCAATTGGGTAGACATGGATTATTCTGTTATTTTTAACTGTTTATTATTTGGCCGAACCAGGTATGAACAGGTAATGGCCATTTAAACCCACTGGTACTTAAATTTAGCAGTTTACATTCTTTATTAAACTTATGGACTGCTAATTCAGCAACTTTTTGCATCTCCTATTTGTAAATAGCAGTAGCTGCTTTAACTGGTAATCAAAACGAACAGGTTTGCACATCTCTAATTCTGGGGATATTTTAGGGATTTCGACAGTACCCACTGCTGTTCTGACCGTTGACAATGCTCCAGCTGATCGAAAACGGTTTACTGCGCATGAATACGTGCCATTATAATTGCCGGCGCAAGAGAAAAAATTGCCTAGTCTAATACGGCCTTTAGAATTCTTCTCTTGCGCCTGCAATGGCAATTATAATTGCACTCATTTGTGCGGAGTAAACCGTTCTCGATCAGCTGGCGCATTGCGAACAGTCAGAACAGCAGTTGGTACTGTCGAAATCCCTAAAATACCACCGAATTAGAGATGGGCAAACATGTCCGTTTTGATTACCAGTTAAAGCTGCTACTGCTAGTTACAAATAGCAGTTCGAAAAAGTTGCTACGAATTAGCAGTCATATGCTTAATAATGAATGTGAACTGTAAATTTAAGTACCAGTTAATTTAAATAGCCATTAGCTGTTCATAGCTGCTTCTGTTAAAAATAACAGAATAATCCATCTCTACCCAGACTTGCAACGGCAATGGCAATTAAAATGGCGCACGACCCATTTCTGGCAATGCAATACTAATTGCGCCAGCTGATCGAGAACGGTGTACTGCGCATGAATACGTGCAATTATAATTGCCATTGCAGGCGCAAGAGAAAAAATTTCTGACTCTAATACGGCTTTTAGGGTTTGTCGATATTAAGTCCGTGTCAGACGAGTTACGGACTACAATAAATGGACAAGTAAACAAACCATTCATACGACTTGGCCAGTACACTAGTCGTTCGAGCCCGGCTTTATACGAAGTGAAAAAAAAAATTTAGGAAAAACTGCACAAATCAATCATAAAAATAAATTCGTGCGGACCAATTTCACCGGTAATAATAACCATGCAAAGTGAAAGTGATCAATATTATATCGAAGGCAAGGTTACATTTTTTTGTCGCGCCAATTAAATAAGTTTTGTGTTATTGCCTAGATGAGGAAATACCTGTAATCTGTAATGTAATGACATACGTAATTAAAATGCATAACAGCAAGGAAAAGGATTGAGAAAAAATACGTTGCATTGATTACCGAAGGTTTACATTACATAGGAGTGACATTTGCCTAAAAATGTATTTTCTGCAATGGATTTAGTATACAAACTTTAATAATAGTTATAAATAAAGACATCAAAGCGGCTCTGGTGGCTCCGTGGCTAAAGCGGCAGTCACCGTAGGTTCAAACACCACAGCCAGTAAGCCGATCCGTACTGGGTGGGCTTTGGTGGTATAAGACATGTTGCTACTATCCGGCGTCATGCAAAAAATAGGAAAGAGAGAGAAATGTATCACTTTCCTGTAGGTCCCTTCGGGAATGGCTCTGTCAGGATTTCGTAAAGTAATTTTTCACGATTTAAATACTTTCCTATACAATTATTCGACATCCCCAACATCTTAAATAGATTTAAATTTCCCGCCAACAACCGATTTGGCTCACACTTGCCATGCCTATGTAAAATGAGTTTCCAATTACGGGAAAAATATTTGTACCCGCCGATTCGCTCGCGGTGATACCATTTGTTCCATATCAAAACTATCAAAACATCAAAAAGTTAAATAAAATATGTTTTATACGTCTCTCCCCAGGATAATTCTTAAATTATTCAACCGATTTGGCTCAAATTAGCCATGCAGATGTAAAATGAGTTTCCACTTACGGGAAAAATATTTGTACCCGCCGATTCGCTCGCGGTGATACCATTTGTTCCATATCAAAACTATCAAAACATCAAAAAGTGAAATAAAAGATATTTTATACGTGTCTCCCCAGGATAATTCTGAAATTATTCAACCGATTTGGCTCAAATTAGCCATGCAGATGTAAAATGAGTTTCCAATTGCGGGAAAAATATTTGTACCCGCCGATTCGCTCGCGGTGATACCATTTGTTCCATATCAAAACTATCAAAACATCAAAAAGTGAAATAAAAGATGTTTTATACGTCTCTCCCCAGGATAATTCTTAAATTATTCAACCGATTTGGCTCAAATTAGCCATGCAGATGTAAAATGGGGTTTCCAATTAGGGGAGAAATATTTGTAGCCGCCGATTCGCTCGCGCTGATACCATTTGTTCCATATCAAAACTATCAAAACATCAAAAAGTGAAATAAAAGATATTTTATACGTGTCTCCCAAGGATAATTCTGAAATTATTCAACCGATTTGGCTCAAATTAGCCATGCAGATGTAAAATGAGTTTCCAATTGCGGGAAAAATATTTGTACCCGTCGATTCGCTCGCGGTGATACCATTTGTTCCATATCAAAACTATCAAAACATCAAAAAGTTAAATAAAATATGTTTTATACGTCTCTCCCCAGGATAATTCTTAAATTATTCAACCGATTTGGCTCAAATTAGCCATGCAGATGTAAAATGAGTTTCCACTTACGGGAAAAATATTTGTACCCGCCGATTCGCTCGCGGTGATACCATTTGTTCCATATCAAAACTATCAAAACATCAAAAAGTGAAATAAAAGATATTTTATACGTGTCTCCCCAGGATAATTCTGAAATTATTCAACCGATTTGGCTCAAATTAGCCATGCAGATGTAAAATGAGTTTCCAATTGCGGGAAAAATATTTGTACCCGCCGATTCGCTCGCGGTGATACCATTTGTTCCATATCAAAACTATCAAAACATCAAAAAGTGAAATAAAAGATATTTTATACGTGTCTCCCAAGGATAATTCTGAAATTATTCAACCGATTTGGCTCAAATTAGCCATGCAGATGTAAAATGAGTTTCCAATTGCGGGAAAAATATTTGTACCCGTCGATTCGCTCGCGGTGATACCATTTGTTCCATATCAAAACTATCAAAACATCAAAAAGTGAAATAAAAGATGTTTTATACGTCTCTCCCCAGGATAATTCTTAAATTATTCAACCGATTTGGCTCAAATTAGCCATGCAGATGTAAAATGAGTTTCCACTTACGGGAAAAATATTTGTACCCGCCGATTCGCTCGCGGTGATACCATTTGTTCCATATCAAAACTATCAAAACATCAAAAAGTGAAATAAAAGATATTTTATACGTGTCTCCCAAGGATAATTCTTAAATTATTCAACCGATTTGGCTCAAATTAGCCATGCAGATGTAAAATGAGTTTCCAATTGCGGGAAAAATATTTGTACCCGCCGATTCGCTCGCAGTGATACCATTTGTTCCATATCAAAACTATCAAAACATCAAAAAGTGAAATGAAAGATGTTTTATTCGTCTCTCCCCAGGATAATTCTTAAATTAGTCAACCGATTTGGCTCAAATTAGCCATGTAGATGTAAAATGAGTTTCCACTTACGGGAAAAATATGTGTACCCGCCGATTCGCTCGCGGTGATACCATTTGTTCCACCACCAGATGTAAAATGAATTTCCAATTGCGGGAAAAATATTTGTAGCCGCCGATTCGCTCGCGGTGTTCCGTATCAAAACTAAAATCCATCAAAAAGTGAAATAAAATGTACGTCTCTCCGCCAGGAAGTGTATTGTGTATGTAATTTTAGCAAAATGACACTGTGGTTGGTTTCAGTAATAAGTAAATTTTAAAAAAATTTTAGGTTTATCATCACTGCCTTTTTGGAACAAGATTCGACTTCTTGTGTGCCAACTATACTGCCTTTGACCAAAAAACGTTCAACTGCCAATTCGTGTCTCTAGTCGATTGTGTGAACTCAAAAGATTCTTGGCACAGGTAAGGGACTGGAATCTATAAATCTGTAAATATGCATAACTTTTTACCTCTTTATTTTTTTCAACAAACGTTTATTTTTTGTAGAAACGACGCCCTTTACGAAGCCGCCTCTACCACCAGCACTGCCTCTCCCCTCAGGGCAAGCATTTACACCACAGCGCCACCTGATGGAGGAGAACCCATTACTCCACGAAGAGCTGTAGGTTAGTACAACAACACCTTGGGTTTTACATACAGTGAGTCCCAGAAGAAATGTCTAAATTTATTTAAAATTCAGCGGTAAGTTTTTTCAAAAAACGCTCGTACCCGTCGATTTTCATTTTTTATTTTTTTTTTGTGGTAATTTCATGTATACAGGGTAGCTCAAAAATAAGTTACGACCATCAACTTCATTTTTTCAAATGAAAACATATATTTTTTATTTCATTTTTGAATTTTGCATTGAATTCTAAGCATGTTTCATGTACCATGTCCTATACATAAACTCAACAGTTATTGAAAAAATTAGGATTGAACATATCTATAAGTAAGACCTGTTTATTAAAAAAAAACACAACAAAATCAAATTAAATGTTGAAAATGTGCGCCATTTACGGCTTGACAATATCCAAGACGATCAATAAACTCTCTTTGCACGTTTCCAACCATTTCCGGAGTTACGACACGCACTTCTCTTCGGATCCTTTCTTTCAACTCCTGCATTTTGTTTGGCCTGTTAACAAATACTTTTGATTTGAGGTAACCCCACAAAAAAAAGTCCAGCGGAGTTAGGTCTGGCGACCTAGCAGGCCATTCGATAGGTCCTCTCCTTCCAATCCACCGATTGAGAAAAGTTTCATCCAAAAATGTGCGCACCGTGACCGCATTGTGCGGAGGAGCACCATCTTGTTCGAATATCAGTTCTTCGTCAGGGGAGTCTGGATCCAATGGATTCGGAAATAAAGCCACTAATGCTGGAATTAATTCTAGTTTGAGAAATTCGAGATATTCTTGTCCAGTTAAAGACGGTTCAAAGAAAAATGGACCAATTACTCTTTCGCGTACGATTCCACACCAAACATTTATTTTCTTAGGGTACTGGCTGTGAACCTCTATCATCCAATGTGGATTTTCTGTTGCCCAATATCGACAATTTTGTCTGTTCACATTACCATTCAAATAGAACGTAGCTTCATCCGAAAAAATAATATTTTTACTAAATTATTATCTAGATTGCACATATTTTGCATGCGTCCGCCAAACTCACTTCGCCTATCGAAATCATCTTCAAATAACTCATGCACTGGAATAACTTTGTATGGGTGATATTTGTGCTTTTGAACTACTCGGTGAACAACAGATTTCGGCATGTGTAAATCGGCCCCAATGTGCGACAGGGGAGTACATGGATTTTCTTCCAAGGAAAGCAAAACGTCAAGTTGTTCATTTTCATCTCGAGTAGGACGACCAGATTTAGGCAAATCTCTAACATGACCGAATTCTCTAAACTTAGCCTCTATTCTACTCACCATCTTTTGACATATGGGAGGACGATCAGGATGGATTTCATTAAATAATTGGGCTGTTTCTATTTGAGTAGGTGTTTTATCACCAAACCCAACCATGCATAGAATTTCAATTTTTTCCCGTTCCGTTAACTTCACCATTATTGTGAAAACCGCAACTTTGAAACTACGCTTGACAATAATTATACTTATTTGAAATAAAATTGTCATACAGTTTCTATGGAAATAAACGGTGACAGTGAGACAGTACACTCTTACTTATTATGGAGCCCAAAATGCCATATTGCCAGAAGATTTGATAGATCGTTGGATTCCCTAAATGATATGTTCAATCCTAATTTTTTCAATAACTGTTGAGTTTATGTATAGGACATGGTACATGAAACATGCTTAGAATTCAATGCAAAATTCAAAAATGAAATAAAAAATATATGTTTTCATTTGAAAAAATGAAGTTGATGGTCGTAACTTATTTTTGAGCTATGAAATTACCACAAAAAAAAAATTAAAAAATCAAAATCGACGGGTACGAGCGTTTTTTGAAAAAACTTACCGCTGAATTTTAAATGAATTTAGACATTTCTTCTGGGACTCGCTGTATAATCTTTTTTTTGTAAGTTTAGTACTTCTCTCTTGCTTCCGCGAAGAACAATTGGTATAGTATACAAAGTCCTTCGAAGCGACAAGGCGCCAAGTAAAGTCGGTACAGTGTATGAAGTCCGCTAAGCAATAAAACCTCTCGAGCCGGATAGTCGGTGGCTCTCAAACAATAAATTATATTTTAGGTATTTTTTAAATAAAATAATTTAAACTAAATAAAAAATGAGTTTAGGCCAATAAAAATAATTATTTTTTAGCTTTTATAGTATTTAGGCAAATTAGTTTTACGAATTTTTTTTTTATAAAGTTTTGGTTCTAGAAAGAACCGATGTCGTCATCTTTTAGTAATATTATTGGATAGCTCGCAGAGCACTTTTCTGTTGTTCGTTTTTTTTGTATTTGAAGCCCAGCTCTTTTAACATGATGGACAAACTGGTAGTTCCAATATCGCAAAGTTCTTTCTTCTTTATCTTTTCAAGAGTAGCTTTGAGGGTAACATATTCCTTGGCTTTATACATATCATAAACAATATTCCTAATCGATAGTTTTATCCCATGGGATAAATCAAAGGTTTTAGAATGGAGTCGAACCCTTTTATATGGTCTGTCCAATTCCTCTTCACTCTTTGTTCGAAGTCTTCTTAAGGTCTTATCTGAAATGCCGCAAGCATCAGACGTTCGTTTTTGCACTGCCAAAACAGATACTAACGGGCCCGAGTTATCTTTTTCTAAGTAAAATAAAGTTCCACTTGTACACCTGAAGATAAACACCTTCTAGGCGTTGTGAACAATTTCCATAACTTTGCTTTATAACTGCTTTTAATTCACACACAATGAGAAACAAACTGAAAGCAAAAAGCATAACTACTTATTTAAAATAGAACATACCATCCTGCACTTGAGCAAATTTTAATTATTTCTTGGAAAATAGTAATTATTATTGTATAGATTTAACTATAATGATCCCAAAATAATTAAATTCTAGGAAAAAGTACCTGAGAAAATCTTTAACTTATTGACGCAAAATGCAAAATAAAAATATTTATCGTGGTACATAATTCTAACATAATTTTGTTTTGGATCCGCTGATTTTGCACGGCCGACTACAGTGAACCAGTGGAATGTTCGGTACGATCAAGTATAGCGAAGGTATTGTTAACTTAACCGTCTTACTGTTTAATAACCTTTAATGATTTAATCCGATATCGGACTTCATAAAACGAACCGACTTTAGCACAAGTGCCTGTATATCGAACTAACAAAGATCGAAAAATGTGTCATAAGAAACGACATCTTGAAACAGTTTCTGTCTTCTTCGCACAAAGTCGATTTTCGTTCCATTTATAATACTTATTCGCATTGTTTTTATGTTAGGTAGTGGTGCCCGAAGACCATACCGTCCCCGCCGGCGTCGACCCCAGGTGGAATACTACGATGACGAGTATTACGACGACGAGTATTATGAGGAACGCCCCAGAGCTACCAGGGGTCGCAAAAGACCTCGGCCACGGCCTAGGCCTGTTTATGACGATGAAGACGAGCAATATGAAGACGAAAGGTAAACTGACCTTACTTAATCATTATTCTCCGGTTACACAATAGTAGAAGCACTGTCAAAGTTAGCATAAGTCTTGTGAAGTTTATAGTTTCCTCCTTTACCACGAACTTATACATGGAAACATGGAACATACATTGAACTTCTTTGTGTAACTAAACTGCTGGCCATTTGCTTTCGAGCAAGAAAAATTTCGCCTAAATTTAAAAGTTAATATTTTCTGAACCAGATATGACATCGATCTCCGGTTTTTAATGGTTGATAGATTTGTCCCTTAGGAAACAATTGCCAATGTTGGATTGTCTTAAACTGTCAGAAAATTTTATATACAGGGTGTTAAAGAGGACGATGATTTTTGCTCCAATTTCAATAGCATGTAACTTTCACAATAATATTTTTAAATTTTATCACTGTACGTCAATTGAATCACTGGTTCATAGCAAAGAAAGCAATCTGTCAAATTTTTGATATCTGCTATATTTTAAGAGATACCGATTTTTTTTAAAAACTTTGCTTTCTTTTAAACTTTTTGTTAGCTAGATCCCACTGTGCGTTGTATCGTGCAAACTTTACAAGTGATTATTATACCTTATGAAAAGCTTGTTTATGTTCAGTAACAACAATTGTACCTAAATGTTGTGATGTGCAGTGGCGTACTTATGATCACTTATATGTCTATGCTTTATGAGTATCTCACAATTTTTTTATTGGAAAGTACTCGCCCATAGATTAGGCAAGTTTTTCCTTATTTTTAAGTTTTTCATATCGCGCTACAGGTATATTATACAGTGTCTACAAAATTTTAAAAAAGATAATTTTTTTATTTAATTGCTTGAAAATTTTATTAATTTCTAACTTTCTAACACATGGTTAGCTTTGTTGCTAAACGCATTAGCATGGCTGACTTGATATTGTTTTTTTTTTCGTGATAATCTCGATTCAAATTAATACACTCAGATGGACGGGGTTTGGTTTGACGGCAGCTAGCGATATTTAATATTAAAGTGCCTTTCAATGTAATTTTAATTTTATGAATAGGGTCGTGTTAGAAAGTTAGAAATTAATAAATAAATTTTTTCAAACAATTAAATAAAAAAAATATCTTTTTCAAATTTTGTAGACACTGTATAATATACCTGTAGCGCGATATGAAAAACTAACAAATAAGGAAAAACTTGCCTAATCTAGGGACGAGTACTTTCCAATACAAAAAATTGTGAGATACTCATAAAGCATAGACATATAAGTGATTATAAGTACGCCACTGTACATCACAACATTTAGGTACAATTGTTGTTACTGAACATAAACAAGCTTTTCATAAGGTATAATAATCACTTGCAAAGTTCGCACGATACAACGCACAGTGGGATCTAGCTAACAAAAAGTTGGAAAAAAAGCAAAGTTTTCAAAAAAATCGGTATCTCTTAAAATATAGCAGATATCAAAAATTTGACAGATTACTTTCTTTGCTATGAACCAGTGATTCAATTGACGTACAGTGATAAAATTTAAAAATAATATTGTGAAAGTTACATGCTATTGAAATTGGAGCAAAAATCATCGTCCTCTTTAACACCCTGTATATAAAATTTTCTAACAGTTTAAGACAATCCAACTTTGGCAATTGTTTCCTAAGGGACAAATCTATCAACCATTATAAACCGGAGATCAATGTCATATCTGGTTCAGAAAATATTAACTTTTAAATTTAGGCGAAATTTTTCTTGCTCGAAAGCAAATGGCCAGCAGTTTAGTTTAGATCATGTTCAGATGTTTTTTTAGAAAAGGTCAATAAGAATTTAATACTTGTGCGTACAAAATTTTTTCTATTATGGTTTCATATCATGGTGAATCAATCACCCTGTATAATACCTCAATTACGTAAGGATCTTATATGTGTCTGAATACACATGTCTATGTCAGGAAAGCGACGCTATAATATATGTACCTACATGTTTTTTAGATACGACAGCAGACGAGGAGGTACTGCCAGAAGGCGACCTAATAGAAACCGAACTAGAGACAGAAAAAGACCAGAATATGACGATGAAGAAGTAGTGGATGACAAATTTGAAGATGAAGATTTTATTGCAGGTAACTAACATGTTTTTTTTATGCATAAAGCCAGAATGAAAAATATGTTACCTATTCTACATGGTAAATGTTTTACTTTCAGCTAACAAACGTCAGAAGAACGAAGACAAACGTAAACCTGCGGTCGACGAGGATGTAGAGGAACGCGACCAAAAACGCCCCAGCGGCAGACGCCGATACCCGACGGAGAAGCGCGAACAAGACGCCGATTATGACCGAAGACCACCGAGGAAGAGTTCGACGAAGCGGCCGATCAACGACGATTACGACGATGAATTGCCTGAGCAGTCTGATGACAGTAGGAACTTTGAACAACGTCCTCGAAAGAGAACTAAAGGAAACACAGAAGAAAGCATTGATGGAAGACCTATTATAAAACCCGCTACGGGTACCATCTACGATAGGCCTCGAGTGGCACCCAGAATTAATCTCCCTGTGCCGAAAAACGCGGCTGAAAAGTACGCTTTCAAGCCTATAGGTGGCGGTAAAATTACAACGACCACAAAGTCAACACCATCTGTGAACGACGAAGACTATCTAGATGAGGAATACGACGAGCCATTGCCCAAGCGCCAGAATAATCGAGACAGAAGACCTCCAAGTGAGAATAAACGAGAGAAATCTAAAAATGAAGATTCCAGGAACCAACCAAGCGAGACTAGATCCAGGACTCGGAAGCCAGAAGTTGAAGAACCAGTGGAAAAAACGACTGTACGGCCAAAGCTTAGTTCTGGACGGAATAGATATACCAGGCCTACGCTGGCAAGTAAGAAGAAACCGGTAGTTGAGGAATATTACGATGATGAAGAGTATTTGGATGAAGAGAAGGAACTTCAAGACCGAAAACCTTCTCAGAGGTTTGAAAGGAAACCTGTCAGCACTACAAGTACAACATCTACCACAACTACTCCATTTCCGAAAAAAGACAAGAATGAACCTGTAATGAGAATAATCAAAAGACCTTTCCTTCCAAGTCGAGGGGGAAGCCCGTATAACTCTAGGGGTCTTCAGCCCGTAGGATTGAAGGCTGTGGACAAGAAAAGTGAGGAAAATGAATCGAAGGAAATTCGCGATGAAGACAACAATAAAAAGGAAGAAGCTGATTACTATGAAGATAATCGGAGTAATGAGAAAGTCAAAGAAAAACCCATAGAAGAGGAACAAAATGCCCGCAAGCCCTATTTTAAGCCGTCTCCGGTTCTGCTCAAGGTCCCGATTCGTTCAAAGTACACTCCACCAAGCGCCGAAGCTCAGGAACTCATCAACTCTGAACCGTCGTATCAGCAAACCTACAAAACTAGAGAATTTTCTAATGCCAGGACCACTCCGAAGCCGAATGTAGCAGAAAAGAACCCTTTAGACCTTAACGAATATGACGTGACTTTAAATGACGCTCTAAATCCGACGTTGCCTAATTTACCCGTAAGGGCTTTTCCAACGGGGTTTAGTTCCGGTAGCGAATATGGTTATAATACCTTCACAAGGCCAAGGTATGTTTTAGAGCCTGTCGTAAGCCCTTCTAATCAGAATTATGTGCATCCGAATAAAGTTGTAAGGTCGCATCAAAGGTACGAAAGTGTTCCTCAAAGCCAATACAGTATGATCAATGGAGGATATAGGCAACAAGGACAAACGCAAGCACTTTATGCTGGTTACTAAAAAAAAATACTCAAATGAAGCCATATTTTTAAAGTTTTAGAGTAATTTGTAATTTAATTTACGTAAGTTGATGGTTGTGTAAGATATTTTGTAAATTTAAATTAATAAATAATTAGTTAAATATGCATTATTATTTTTGAAGGTAAGGTAAGGTTTTAAAACGATAATTTATAATATACACGTCCCCATTAAAGTATAATGGGTAAGGTAAAGTAGCAAAACAGTTTAGGAACTTAATATTTTACTTACGCCAATTTAGCAATAATACCAATAACAAAATAGTCGATAAAGGTTCAAAAGGGTTAGCACAGCACTAGAAACGTCCGAAAAACAGTTTAAACTATAAAAAGTGGCTGAAATCGAGAGAATCCGTCTCTGTACAAATCTGGGGAATTTCAGACGTTGGTCAACCGTCGCGTCTGTCGTTGATCTGACATGTCTAGGTGTCGACTGTCAAAAAAACTCGAACTCGAAATACTCGAGTTACAAAATATGATTGTCTGGATTTTTCTATCAAAAAATCTTGCTATACAGAAAAAGGAATTGGGATTAATAAACCTCTTAAACGAGCAAAAATTTCAAATAATGAATAGACAGTTTGTTGCTTACAGATAAGAAAATAAATGTCGCCCTCTACCGTGAAATCACACAACTTGCGGAGGTAAAATCGATTTCGTCTAATAGGTTCGATTTTTCGTCACATTTTCTTGTCGAGTCGAAATATTTATAATATGACAATAGTTATAGTAAGTCAGTTACAAAATAAATAAATTCACTAATAGTATTGTAAGTACCGCATAAATAAAAGTATTGTTAAAAAAAAAAGCGGAAGGTGAATGCGCAGGACAATAATAATTGCGCTCATCCACAGGCACATTTTTAAATCATTTCAAATTTACCTTAAAATGAAAAATAATAAGCACTGATCATCAACATAAACGTGTTGATGACTACATACTTCTTCGTTTTTCCAAACACCTTAAACTGACGTCATAAAACACTTTTCCAAAATTACTATATTCTAAGAGAGCGCCCACTATGTGGTACAGTCGTTATCACAAAAGTTGTAGGGAAGAATAACGGCTCAAAATTCACTTCTGGTCTTTTACGCTTCTAGTGGGCCGTGACAACACAAAGAGCCGATGAGTCATCGCTAAAAACGTCCTTGATCGACGCCATGCTGGATCAACACCCGATTGCGCTATCATCGGGACTAATCGACTATTTTCGTAGAATGACCTCTCGTGATTGGCTAAAAACGTCCTGTTCCCAGACTATTTTTAGTTCTGACATCACACAATCGCTCGGTGGTTCTGAGAAAGGGTATCCCTACGGTGGTGACTCATCCAGGCAGTGTTTTTCGTAATTTGCAGGTTAAACAAGTGTTCATTATCTGTCAAAATTTTGTAAATAAATCCGTTATTCGTAAAATCCCGGTCGGCCGTGCCTTTTCGGTTGTTTGCCTTTGACAGCTGTTTATCTCGCTACCAAGGCTTCGTTGTTTTGTGATAAGAATTCAAGCCCGCTATGATCATGAAAGTGGATATGCACTATGATATTTCGGAACAATCGGATTTTTCTGATGACAGCCAAAGTTCGCAAGTTTCCACTGCAGAATTTAGGATAGAAAGTGGACTTTTGCTTACTCCAAACACGGTAAGTGTTGTAAACAGGTTTTCGTTATTATACATGAACATGCAATGCAACTTAATATTATGAAATAGAATTCGTAATAAAATAAGAACTAAAATGAGGAATAAGAAAAAGGCAAACGCCTATTAAAACAATTATTGCGTTGCACAATAATTGTATAGTTATTTGCAATCTATGCAGATAAATAGTAAACACTATAAATTCTAAGGTAGGTAACCTAAATTATAACCTAAAATTTCAGTAATTTTTATTTGGTGTCAAACACACGCACTTTTATATCATTAAAGAAACAAAGGCATGTTGGCAAAGTAATTCGTAACGGGCCCCCTGTCAAAATCAAATGTTCTAAAACCATTATTACTTAGCAACAACCCAACATTTTTTGCCGAGTAATTTTGCGTTATTAATTATTATTATTATTAAACCCTTGTCAAACAGTTCTAGATATTAATTCTGATTATCATATCAGTGTGGAATTTCTGTTTTATCATTCTCATTAAATGTTTTCACACCATAAAAGGTGAAAATTATTAAATATTACAGCTATCAGATTTTAGATAATTATTTATTTATACTTATGTTCCGAGGGAAGGAGGGTTACCATGAAATTATTCTTCAGTCCAGTGGCGCAGCCACAGGGGGGTCGGTTGAACCCACGCCCCTCAGTGCCTGGCGCCTCTTTAGTGTTAAATATGTATTTAATGTTTTATCTGGAGCAATTAAGTTCTAGAATATAAGTTTTTAATATCGGTATAGGTAATATTAAATGGGCATAAAAATGAAGGGGAAAGGTTTTATTAATAGGTAATATACTATAAAAGAAAAACGATATTCCAACATTTTCAAGCAAATAACTACGCACTTTCAAGGGAATAATAATAATAATCTTTTACAAAAGAACGAGTGGGCATCACCAGAATAATAATTATATACTTACTTAATAATTTTCAAGACGATAATATTTGAATAATTTCAAGAAAATTTGTACATTGTGCTTGAAAGGTAAGGAAATTTTGTTTCAAAAAAGAGCCATCAGTTGATACAATATAAAAGAAACCGAGCCCATAAGGTATACAGGGTGTCTTTTTAAAACCCGAACACCCTTTTTTCTCGCTCAGATTGCATTTTTTTGATTTCGACCTCCTCAGATGATTTTCGTAGTTTTGAGGGGGAAATCGAATGACGCAGGTTTTTTTCACAACACACAGTGTTCAGGTGGTCCCCTGCGCAGGGCAACTTTTTTTTTAAATGGGAACCCGTTTTTTTTTCTGGCAGGTTCCGAACCTTCATTAAAAAACAAGCAACTTTCGTCCCAAACATTTTTTTATTCGAATCGATCCTGAACTTTTCAACTACGGCTCATTTCACGGTACCTGTTCGCCAATGGTTAAACGATCATTTTCCTGGACAGTGGATCGGGCGGCTCGGCCCCGTATTATGGCCAGCAAGATCACCAGACTTAAAAAATTAGTTTCAACCTCAAAATTGTTTCTGATTTCATTTTGCCACCTACTTTGTCTGAGTTCAGGATCGATTCAATAAAAAAATGTTTGGGACGAAAGTTTCTTGTTTTTTAATGAAGGTTCGGAACCTTTGAGAAAAAAAACGGGTTCCCATTTAAAAAAAAAGTTGCCCTGCGCAGACAGGTGAAAAAAACCTGCGCCATTCGATTCCCCCTCCAAAACTACGAAAATCATCTGAGGAGGTCGAAATCAAAAAAATGCAATCTGAGCGAGAAAAAAGGGTGTTCGGGTTTTAAAAAGACACCCTGTATATCATCCTCTATATCCCCCCTTAACCAACCCACCCACTGGTACCTACTATGGAATCCAGACAGAAAAAATCTGTGATTTCGGTATTTTCATAGGGCGATCTTTTTTAATAGAATTAATTGTCAGGATAGTCATAGTAAATTAAAGCACATATTATTCGATGGTGGTATACAATACTTTCTGGTTTTCCGACGTTTTGTTCCTTAAATTGACCATCTTCATTAAAATACCCCTAGTACGTTCCTGTAATTTACTTTTGTTGCAAAGAAACTGAAGATTTATAAATTATTATTACTATTTCTGTCTTAAAAGAAGCACTTTCCGGTATTTACGTTCCTTTTTGCAGTAACCACTTGATCTCCTCTCTGACAAAACAAACGCCACGTCAACAAGATCATTAGCCACTATCGTGACATTTTCACGAAAATTTTTGTTGACTCGGCCAACTCTATTTATATGTTACTCAAAATTCGTAACAAAAAAATAAAAAAGACTACTTAAGAATTAGGTAATTAACAGAAACGTTTTATCACATAATATACCTAAAGTTAAAAACTTGTCAAATGTCGGGAAGAAAACTGGGAAACTTCGTCGAAATTACAATCAACGAAATTCGACAAGTAGAATACGCGATATATTTAAAATATCAGATATTTACAAACTTTATTTGGATTTTCTCGGGATTTTCGATTTCTTTTGCCAAGCTTTCTCCTTTTGTCGCTTCAAAACAATTTTGTAAATTAAAATTTTCATAGTTTTTGCTCTCCCAAAGAAAATATTTGCTACAGAACTGATATGCCGATGGTGACATCGACTAAAACTAACCATAAGTTATGCGTACAACATGCATTAATTGGTTTGTAATCCGACGAGTCGTCTTCGAAGGGCCATTATCAACTTTCTTTTTTTTAAATACGGTCCTGTTTTTCTGATATTGGAATTTGATAGCTTTTTTCTTCCGAATGCAGCGATGTATGACACATTGTGGTTTAATGACCTTTCGAGGGTTTTTTGAACAACATCAGGAAATTTTGGGATTCGGCCCTGTATTTCTTCTAATTTTATAAATAATATCTCATAAGTAAGCTCTAAATTTTTTACTTATGTTGAACTAGTTCAATAAATAACCAATAATTTAATAATGAACCACTAAAGTGAACAAAAATCATACCAAAACAGTAATAAAACGAACAACGAAAAAAGTAAGGAACTACATAATCAGGTGTTCAAAATGATTTCCGTTATTCTCTAAACACAAATAACATCTTCTAACTGCCACATAACCGTTTTTTGAGATAAAATAAAACACGATAGAATATCAAACTTTTCAGCATTTGTAAAATTATGTTCCATATTTTCTGGAAAATAGAAAACCTCTTAAAACGCTTTCAAACGACCACAATGGGAATGTCAAGTGAAACAAATCACGCGTCACCATCTTAATTTTTTTGTTTCAAACGCCTACTTTTCTTAGGCCGTGTTTCCACTGGCCACTTTTTGAAGTTGACATCGACGACAAAAAGTGGTTCGTGTGTAGCCGTCCCAACCACTTAAGGCCGTGTTTCCACTGGCCACTTTTTGAAGTTGACATCGACGACAAAAAGTGGTTCGCTTGCGGTCTACTGTCGCCAGCTTGTAGTTCCACTTAAGACAATGTAAAAAGTTTAGTGCTTTTTACACGGACGTTTTGTCGACCACAATTAAACTTCTGCCGCCGTGAGTGGTCCAGCCCGTCCACTGACCACTAGCTGGCTTCAGCGTGGTCCTTTTTCCACTGACCACGTGCAAGGCGACCACTTTGTTGTTGTCGTCAAGTCGTCAGTATCGACTATCGAGATGGAACTGTTTGACACGGACACGTTTATTGTAGAAATTCAGGCTGAACCTGTAATTTGGGACTATAAGGAACGAGTTGACATTCTTAAAACCCGGAAAAACTTAACGGGATAGCTACGAAGTTTGTGGTATAGTGTATAAAATTGTCCCAACTGAAGCCGAGTCCTAGAAATGGGATGGACCCAACACCTCGGAGATTTTCTTCTTCGCTTACGTCTTCGTTGAAGCAACAAAAGCAATGAAGTTTCTTCGTCGGAATCCATGTTAACTACTGCGAAGTATTGGCTACACTGAAATTTCCGCGCCAATATCGACCACACCTTTACGTTCGCATAACTACAAAATGTGGCTGGGTCGGGCCACTTCAGTGGTTGGGACGGCTCCACACGAACCACTTTTTGTCGTCGATGTCAACTTCAAAAAGTGGCCAGTGGAAACAGGGCCTTAGATGGCCCGACCCAGCCACATTTTGTAGTTATGCCAACGTCAAGATGTGGTCGATATTGGCGCGAAATTTCAGTGTAGCCAATACTTCGCAGTAGTTAACATGGATTCCGACGAAGAAGCTTTATTGCTTCAACGAAGACGTAAGCGAAGAAGAAAATCTCCGAAGTTTCGGGTCCATCCCATTTCTAGGACTCGGCTTCAGTTGGGACAATTTCATACGGTATACCACAAACTTCGTAGCTATCCCGTTACGTTTTTCCGGTTTTTAAGAATGTCAACTCGTTCCTTATAGTCCCAAATTGCTGGTTCAGCCTGAATTTCGGCAATAAACGTCGATACTGACGATTGGACGACAATAACAAAGTGGTCGCCTTGCACGTGGTCCATGGAAAAAGGAACGCGCTGAAGCCAGCTAGTGGTCAGTGGACGGGCTCGACCACTCACGGCGGCAAAAGTTTAATTGTGGTCGACAAAACGTCCGTGTAAAAAGCATAAAACTTTTTACATTGCCTTAAATGGAACTACAAGCTGGCGACAGTAGACCAGAAGCGAACCACTTTTTGTCGTCGATGTCAACTTCAAAAAGTGGCCAGTGGAAACACGGCCTTAAATCCCGAATCAACAGAAGCTTGAAATAATGTTTCTGTATTTTGTTCACTTATTTGTGGTTTATTATTAAATTATTTGTTATTTATTGAACTAGTCCAACATAAGTAAAAATTTAGAGCTTACTTATGAAATATTATTTATAAAATTAGGAGAAATACAGGACCGTATCCTAAAATTTCCTGATGTTCTTCAAAAAAACCCTCGAAACTTCATTAAACCACAATGTGTCATACATCGTTTCATTCGGAAGAAAAAAGCTCTCAAATTCCAAATCAGAAAAACAGGACCGTATTTAAAAAAAGAAAGTTGATAATGGCCCTTCGAAGACAACTCGTCGGATTACAAAACAATTAACGCTGTTAGATAGAGCGGAAAAAGTGGCAATGTAAAAGTTCAATTTACTTTAGAATTCGATCTCAAAAAACCCCAGAAAAACAATAAAACGATTTTTCAGAATTTCGGTTTTTTACAATAAAATATACTTAAAGTACAGGGTGGCCAACTAAGCGAGGTAAGCGGCCATATCTCGGAAACCGTTCACCGTACAGCTTTCGGGAAAAAATATTTATAGGAAAAGTTGCCAAGAGAAATTGTTGGAAATTATTTGCAAGTTTGTAGGCCGGCCGCTAGGGGGCGTAACACGAATAGTAATTTGTTGCCAGTCGATTTCTCTACAATTGGCATAGGTAAGGTATATTGATAATACTTATAAATAATTCTCACTTGTATCGTGAACAACTTTGCTTAAACACTTTTTTCTCTAGCCCTGCAAATAAAGTGGTGGGGGTAACGCAAACATCGATTTGTAAAAAATGCAATATCTCAGGAATGCATCATCTGAAAATATTCAAATTGGTGTTATTTGAAAGAGCTCTTCTTGCTTTATTAGCTATACTTCAAGCAATGTCTATGTCATTTTTACTGTAGTCACTAGATGGCGCTTTCAACAGATTTAACGTATTTATCGTTTTTCTCGAAAAACTTAAATGCAATGGTAAATATGTTATTACACCAGTGCAGAGAGGAATAAAGGCCAGAGCAAACGGTGAAAACCGCAAGTTCCTATCTTTTTTCTAACCGGAGATATCAATGAAAAATTAATTTATATCCTACTAAATCTCCCGCCGGTACTTACATATGTTGCAAAAAATAAGAAGGCTTTGGAAACAAAATACATATTATATATAATAGGAGTATTGGGAAGAAACGTTCATTTTATAAACCAAACGAAACATGTTCTAGTGCTTCCTTAAATGCTCAAACTATCTGCCATCCTGGCCCACATATTGTTTGAGCTTTCCTATAGTAGAAAGAACAGCAGCTTCCACTTCCGTTCTTAGCAGGCGAAGAATTGCATTTTGAGGCTACTTTTAATAGCGACGGAAGGGTAAATTTGCATAACACGCATTATTGGGCTACAGAAAACCCTCACTGGATGCGAGAAGTTCAGCACCAAGGAGATTGTACGTATTGTCAACGTATGGTGTGGCATAATAGGGGGTACAATTATTTTACCCTATTTCTTTGACACCAATCACTAAATGGGAACCTGTTTTTGGAGTTCCTCCTGAATTATGTGTTTTATTAGAAGATGTGCCTCTTGAAACCAGGCAAAATATGTTCCTGCAGCTCGATGGCTGTCCAGCACATTTTTTAATTAATGTGCGAGAATACCTGCATGATACATATCCAGACCGATGGATAGGAAGAGGAAGCCTTTTTCGTGGCCAGCCAGGTCACCTGACTTGACCTGTTTGGAGTTTTATTTGTGGGGACGATTACAAGATATTTTATTCCAAGCTAGGCCTACGACCAGGGAAGATATGAAGGACAAAATCCAAAATGAAATTCTTCGCCTGCCAAGAGCGGAAGCTGCAGTTCTTTCTACTATAGGAAAGCTCAGACAATGTGTGAACAAGGATGGCAGACTTCTTTTGATTTATAAAATGAACGTTTCTTCCCCATACTCCTATTATATATAATATGTATTTTGTTTCCAAAGCCTTCTTATTTTTTGAAACATATGTAAGTACCGGGCGGGAGATTTAGTAGGATATAAATTAATTTTTCATTGATATCTCCGGTTAGAAAAAAGATAGGAACTTGCGGTTTTCACCGTTTGCTCTGGCCTTTATTCCTCTCTGCACTGGTGTAATAACATATTTACCATTGCATTTAAGTTTTTCGAGAAAAACGATAAATACGTTAAATCTGTTGAAAGCGCCATCTAGTGACTACAGTAAAAATGACATAGACATTGCTTGAAGTATAGCTAATAAAGCAAGAAGAGCTCTTTCAAATAACACCAATTTGAATATTTTCAGATGAGGCGTTCCTGAGATATTGCAATTTTTGCAAATCGATGTTTGCGTTACCCCCACCACTTTATTTGCAGGGTTAGAGAAAAAAGTGTTTAAGCAAAGTTGTTCACGATACAAGTGAGATTAATTTATAAGTATTATCAATATGCCTTACCTATGCCAATTGTAGAGAAATCGACTGGCAACAAATTACTATTCGTGTTACGCCCCCTAGCGGCCGGCCTACAAACTTGCAAATAATTTCCAGCAATTTCTCTTGGCAACTTTTCCTATAAATATTTTTTTCCGAAAGCTGTACGGTGAACGGTTTCCGAGATATAGCCGCTTACCTCGCTTAGTTGGCCACCCTGTACAATATAGTCAGCAGTAAAATGTACCATACATTTAAAAATATTTACCTACTGGAGTTATAAATAAATAATTTTCACTTAAATTCGTTGTAAAATTTACAATATATTTTAGTAGATGAAATTTATTAGCAATCCTAACTAGTTTACTAAATTTATTAGAAATTATAACTATACTTTTTTAGAAAGTATGTTTAGAATATTATTTTGATACGGATTTACTTATATTATAAAGAATGTAATTAATACTATATTTTATAGGAAATATTACAATAAAATCTTTGCTATAATAATAATTTTAGTATGTATTCCGTGTATGTAATCCGAATGAGTGATTTCTGACTGTATTTTACCCCTTTGGTTTTCATATCTGGTTATCTATCTATCCATGAGGTTATTGATGTGATAAAATAGGCTCTAACATGCACTAAGGTTATTAATTATTGTGCAATCTCTAAGCAATTTAAATTCGTTGTTAATAACCTTGCTGAAACCGACCTAGCATGCCAAAAAAATGTCAATTTTTATGGCAGTCCTTGATGTTTGCCAAAAATTAATTCTCAGGGGATTTTCCTTTTAACCATATAATTTCTCGAATAATTTGATCCCCGGAAAAATATTCTACGTACAAATCTTTGTTGGTTTATTTTAAATAATTGCCATGAAAATTTAAATCGAATGAAGAACAATAATTATTTTTTCTACGATTGTTAAAAAAACTATATATTTTTTTACGGAAATTAATGCATAATGCATCAAATGCATTAGTAATTTTAAACAAGTTAAAAAATGTATTTAACGTTAAAAAACGTGTCATTTTTCCGAGGTCCTGGATGCGCCCTTGTACCTTACAAATGTGAATAATATTTGAAAACATCAAAAATGGAAAGAAATAAAATTTCGATTCCGAAGAGGAAAACCCATTCAAGGCACTCCAGATGAAATAATTAATACAGCCAATAAAGCAGCACAAAATTTATTATGTACCTGAAAAATCGAAAGAAGCTTACAAAAAGAATATAATACGTTTACTAAATGGCATTTTAGACCAAAAGCAAGTTAAGAGTTTCAGCGAACGGGTATAAATAATTTTAACGCGATACCTTTCGGACGCCACGGGGGCGATTTAAAGTGTCCGACGCCTGCGGAACCGACGTCGCGGCTGGCACCAGACCCGGCGTCGTCGTCTCGACGCCGGGCGCCGAGGAATGTGATTTATTCGAAAGGGTTAATGTTAATGGGTGTTGCAATGGCCGGGGAAAGTCCTTCGAGTACGAAATTAGATGTGGAAATATTAACGAATTAATAATGATTAGTATTGTTATAGTTGATATTTTAGTCTCTGATCGAATTCCAATACAAATAAAAATTCAGCAGATATAAAGGAGCCGACACCGGCTCGTATAAGATAATGAGACTGAAGTCGCCGTGGCGGTGTCGGGCTAGATCGAACTGTAAAGAAGCCGTCGCTGACTCGTCAAATAGACTAACATGATATACAATTGTCCTACTTTTACAAATTGTCCATCTGACAACCCCAAAACAAACCTTGCTCTCTTAGTACTCCTCGAACTTCACTATTTAAGAATTCTTTCATCTGGAGGACTTCATCCTAGTGGAACGACCTTCCCGAGGTCGTTTTTTTGAACGAATAACCTCCAACGATTCAAAACCAACGTGAATCGCTTTTTGCGCACACGCACCACTCCCAGAGTGCCTTAAAGGATTTTTTCTATATTGCTTGTGTTTGATCATAAAAAAAATAAAAAATTAAAAAAAAAAATTCAACGAAAAATAAAATCATTTGGTTTATCGTGGGTTCATTCTTGGCTAATGCTATCACTTACCATGAACACCCCGTATAATTAAGGGTCAAAAATTCTTAATTTACTGTATAATTTTAATTATATGGGCAGCTGTTCCACTTTATCTAATAATAAAAAGGCAGCAGCGTGCCTAAAGGGTCAACGGTCAGTGCGGTATTTGAACTCGCTTGATGGTTCGTCCCCAATCAGTTCAAGAGCCTCTGAACAGGCGCGTAGGCAGGACGGGAAACTGGGGGTTATTTTTCCAACGCGAATCGGAGCACAAGAATCCAGGGCTTTGGATTGGTCGCGGTGGTCCTTCTAGTTTTTTTTTATGATCAAACACAAGCACTATAGGAAAAATCCTTTAGGGCACTCTGGGAGTGGTGCGTGTGCGCAAAAAGCGATTCACGTTGGTTTTGAATCGTTGGAGGTTATATTCGTTGGGAAAAACGACTTCGGGAAGGTCGTTCCATAAGGATGAAGTCCTCCAGATGAAAGAATTCTTAAATAATGAAGTTCGAGGAGTACTAAGCTTAGCCACATATGGATGGGCGGCAGTGGTTCGTCGTGTATTTCTGATATTCGTCGCTCTGGGCGGAATTAAGAGGGCAAGGTCAGCCGAGCACTTTCCATGAAAATATCTGTAAAATACAGTCAGATCCCCAACCTGTCTTCGATGTTCTAGGCTGTCGAGGTTCTTCGTCAGCTCGTGGTCTTCAATCAGACGAATGGCCCTCCTTTCGATGGAATCCAGTAGCCGAAGAGTATGTTTGGGTGCAGAGCTCCAGACATGAGAGCAGTACTCTAGTGATGGTCGAATCTGGGCTTTGTATAGTGTCAAAAGTTGTTGAGGTGTGTACAACTTTCTGGTTCGGAAGAGTACACCAAGTTTCTGAGAAGCTATCTTGGCGATTGCCACAACGTGGTTAGGCCAAGACATATTTCCTCCCATATTGACGTCCAGTAAATTAATAGATGAAGCCAGTGGGATTGCGTGTCCGTCCATGACTATATCCGGTTCTGTAATGTTAACCTTTTTAGAGAAAACTGCTGCCTGTTTTTTTTAGCGGTAAATTCGACTTGGTTACTGTCAGCCCAAGCCAAAATTTCTTCCAGGTCTTTGTTGAGGCGTGATACTTCATACTGTTTGCGAAGATGTGCGTCGGCAGCCGATACTTTGTTTATTTTTAATTACGCTATAACTTGAAAACAAATGAACATCGAATAAGGACATATGAGTTTTTTTACATTATTTCTTGTTCAATCACTCCTGGGGTTTGGTCCGGTCCTCCCGACTCACCCTGTATTATATTAGCTTTTTCCGCGTCGTTTGCATAAATCCAGTAAATGTCGCAATTGTTTGCCTCCTCTCGAGTGTGCGAGGAGACGCCGCTCAGTCTTCGTTAGTCTAGGACTCTAGGACAAAGGTATTGTAAACTACAGATCCCATAATCCATTGATAAAACTCTTGGAAAGTGAAGCTGTGATTGTGTGAAATGTTATTGAAAATCAGTAATGGGTGGAAGAGAGAAGTACATGTTTGTTGGCTGAATGGCAACAATGCTGATGTCTGGTTAAATATTAAAACATAACCATACTTACCGATGAAAAGATAAATCCTTATTTAAATGATGCACTCTTTTATATACAAACTACACATGAATGCACCATGATTGTATATAATAAAGACGATTTTTTACCAATAATCACAGAGAAAACACAAATCAAACAATCAGTTAGATCAAATTACAATAATCGCAATGTTTACGAGATTAGTATTCATTCATCTTCTGCTTATCTTTTGGGTCGGTAGTAAAATTATTGGGAACTAAATTTTTTTTAGGGCAATTGCGGATTAATCTTAAACCAGTTGTATTTTCCAAATTAACAAATTTTTAATTGGAATTTTGCAAGATACCTACGCGATAAATATGTCAATCTGGCTATGCTGCAATAATGACCCAAAAGAGGCGGGAAAGACTGTTTGCAGTGGTTGCGTAGGCCACAAATGTACATTTTTCCATCTGTAGTTTGACTAGTTTGTAATATCTTTGGTCCATAATTTAAGTAAATTGATTGATATCGTGGAGATCGATAAATATACAGGGTGTCCGGGAACATGTGGGAAATCTCCCGGATATGAAGAAAACACGTGAAAAGAATACTATAGGTTCATATAAACTTCTTTCGTATCGGCCTCCTCTTCGGAGATATGGGCTCCCAAAGAGCACCAATGGAATCAAGTTTTTTACACATAATTATTGAACCACCTGGTATATTTCAATTATTTTTTATTATGATGTATACCAGGTAAGACCCGTCAAATTACTACCCAAGAAACTGTTGTGAATTGCTCGCAGGTGCAGGGACGGACTAGCTGTAACACTCATGGGTCCATTTTTTTTACGCCCTGTATGATGAGAACTTTGGACAATGTTTTTTACATACCTTTAACTATTGGCTAAAAATTAAGTACTCTTCATTCATGTCGCTAATCCTAACCGTTTTCGAGAAAACGTAATTTTATTTACACTGAGTCCCCTAACTGCTCATGGGCTAAATATGAAAAAGCGGAAACTTGAAGGTTGAACATTGGATCGGAACAAAGACGTATCTTTTATTGAAATACCCGAAACACATGATGTATATGAAATGCCGTTTTTTCGAAAACGGGTAGGATTAGCGACATGAATGAAGAGTACTTAATTTTTAGCCAATAGTTAAAGGTATGTAAAAAACATTGTCCAAAGTTCTCATCATACAGGGCGTAAAAAAATTGGGCCCATGAGTGTTACAGCTAGTCCGTCCCTGCAGCTGTGAGTAATTCACAACAGTTTCTTGGGTAGTCATTTGACGGGTCTTACCTGGTATACATCATATTAAAACATAATTGAAATATACCAGGTGGTTCAATAATTATGTGTAAAAAACTTGATTCCATTGGTGCTCTTTGGGAGCCCATATCTCCGAAGAGGAGGCCGATACGAAAGAAGTTTATATGAACCTATAGTATTCTTTTCACGTGTTTTCTTCATATCCGGGAGATTTCCCACATGTTCCCGGACACCCTGTATATTAAGGAACTATAAAAATAATAATTCGTTTATACCACAAGTAAGTTACTTAGTTTTTTTGATAGTAACAATAAAGATGGTATAATACTACATATTTTCAAAATAACGACGGCCTCGCGATAAAAAAAAAAGAAGAACCAACCCCATTTCCTGCCTCCTGCATTCGCCACTGCTTCTATGTGTCTTAATTTCGAGAGTCGCCTTGTCGGTGCCATCAATTGTATAAATGCTCTAATGGGCAATTATTGTAAACAACGGTAAAAGCGTAGTACGGCAGAAATGTGGTAATTAGTCTGGGCCCTTTTGGATTATCGAAAAACTGGTTTTGTAATAAAAATAACGATGTCAAATTGTATAAATTTGCACTGACAACTTTCAATGCCGTATTAGAGTCGGCAATTATTCTCTTGCGCGTGCAATGGCAATTATAATTGCACGTATTCGTGCGCAGTAAACCGTTCTCGATCAGCTGGCGCATAAATGTAATTCATTTTTAAACTGTATCTGTTACCATGTATCAAAAACATAACGCATTCAGTCCAGACCTTGCCACTGCAACTTTTGCATTCTGAATTCCGGTCGGTATAACTTTATTCCGCAATGGCGATCGCATTTTCACCCTCGCTTTCGATCGCACCCTCAACCCCTAAAGTTCATTACTTTCGTTTCACATGCACTGACCTTGGCTCAAATTAAAATTCGATACCGAGGATAACTGTCAAAAGTTTTAGTTCAATCATTAGGGTTTTACGTTTAAATAAGACATTTTAAAGAAAAAAATCATTTTTTCTTTCATACTTATGAGACTTCTTACTATCTCACTTCCGGTAAATAATATTAAAAGTCAGAAAGACACGTCAATTTTTTTGTGAAGGGGACGCTTTTATAGTTGTTGTTTTTCATCCATTTAAAATATAAATATTTAAATTCCTGCATTTTTTAAAAACTATTTTCTCCAATTTTTAGTATTTAGTGAGCTTTGTCAGGTTAGGTTTGTTCCAACACCCTATTTTTGTATCGTTCTAGAACCGTCACGAAACTGTTGGAATCGATTTTGTGCGCAGGCGTTAATTTTGCACTGTTTGTTGCCGATGCACAAGGGAGGCAAGGTTGGTACGTTTTTGTGACCAAAAATCTCAGCTGATCGCCTGTATGATTCTAGGAAAGAAGTTTAGTAATTAGTTAATTATCATAACATTCATAAATCACAACCCTACTTTTGTTGTTTTGATTTCTTCGTCTAAGCTTGAGTATTATCTTTTTTCGTTCCGTTTTGTTGTATTTAATAATCATGAAAGAGAATAACGTTTAATGTTAAGAATATCTTGTAAGTTTGGGAACCGGATTATACAAATTTAATAAGAATAAATTAAATAATCAAAATATTAAGCAACAACTCCTACAAAACAAGGCTAAAAGAACTGCATGAATGCCAGAAATACAAAAACAACGGTTAAAATTCTTAGGGCGCAAGTCAGTACAAACGGTTCCTGCTCTTGGCCATGTATCGTTTCCACCGTTCAGGAACTGGTTGGCGAACGATCACAATTTGGTTGGAACACCAAAGGGATCGCCAGCTACACCGTTTTGTGTCGGTTGAAACGCCTTTCGACTACTACGCATGTGCGTGACCGTACATTGTACGATTTTTAGGGTGGTTGGAACTAACCTGTTGTTGTCATAGAGCAGCGTTTCTCAAACTGGGCCCGCGGACCCCTTGGGGTCCGCGACTAGCTAAGTGGGAATAAAATGTCACAAAAACAAAATATCGTAATCGACTTAATACCGAACCAGATATATAAGGCTGCAGCTTTCTTCAAATTAAGCCCAACATAACATAGCTGCGTGGAAGAAGAAGAAAGCAGAACTATCCATCTCACTAAGTACATTTGCTGCCAGTGATATATTATTCAGATTTTTGCTTATTAATTCTTTTTGATTTGTGAAAAATAATAAGATTCGAATAAAAATTATTTTGAACTAAAGGTAAAAGGCATGACTTCCTATTCCAGAATTAATTCTGTACTAATGTAGTGAGCGGCTGGGGGTCCACAACAAAATTCTAGTATCAAAAGGGGTCCGTGGTCAAAAAAGTTTGAGAAACACTGTCATAGAATAAGTTTGACGGTCGCTAAGGGTTCTTTATTTTAAGCGTATTTTACATTTTATAACCGAAAATAATAAATATGGAGATTACCCAAAAATTTTAGAAAATGCTGAAAAAGCTAAGGAAACCTTATTACCGGTCCTGTACGACAAGGAGTATGACAATTTTCTACAATGGAATATAAAAAACCAAATTACGGTGATTACTGAAACAGTAATGATGGCTTACTTTCAGTAATTGGTATGTAACCCTTTTGCTCATTGGTAATAACAATTTTTATTCAAGATATTGTCAATTAATAGCATTTTTAAAAAGTCCAAAGTTTTAGAAGGTGAACAAGTTTTATCAAAAATCCGCGGAATGATACCTTCCTTCTTTACATACCGAAGTGGTAAATGCATAGCTAGCAAAGTTTCATAGTTGGTCCAGCTTCTTTCTCAGGAAAATTCCAACATAGAAAAAACAGATTAATATTATGTTAAAATAACCATAAAAATAAATTCAACTTTTGTTCTTCAATATTTTCTTTAATAATAATAATTACCGGGCATTATCGTGTTCCGTCAGCGTCCCGTCAAACGAATCCTGAAAGATCTCGACGTCAAAAAAGCTCCTGGTCCAGACGAAATTCCTGTTATAGTTCTCAAGAGATGCGCCGATGAACTAACACCAGTATTTTGTAGACTTTTTAACTTATCCTACAAACAAGGAATATTTCCATCTTGCTAGAAGACGGCGCGAGTCCAGCCTATACCAAAGAATGGAAAGAGAACCCTGCCTAGCAACTAACGACCAGTCGCATTGCTTTCAGTTATATCTAAAGTAATGGAGAAAGCTATTAACCAACATCTTCTAAAGTACCTGGAAGGCTTCAACATTATCAGCGATCATCAGTATGGTTTTCGGAAGTCCAGATCAACCTTCTAGCCTATGTCGCCCATCTTTGGAACAACGCAATCGAACATCATGGGGAGTCTCGGGCTGTTGCACTGGATATTTCTAAAGCCTTTGATCGTTTGGCATGAGGGACTTCTAAGTAAACTGCGATCCTATGGTATGCCCAGTCGATTCTGTGCATGGTTGTCTAGCTTTCTTAAGGACCGCTCTATGCAAATGGCGATTGACTGATTTCTCTCAGACACATTCACCATCAATGCCGGTGTGCCTCAAGGGTCCATATTGTCTCCCACTCTCTTCTTAGTCTACATTAACGACCTTCTAGTGAAAACGAAAAATGCGATATTTAGTTTTGCTGATGATAGCACACTTATCTCATCTTTCTTTTTGAATGCACAAACATCGGCTGCCGACGTACATCTTCGCAGACAGCATAAAGTATCACGCCTCAACAAAGACCTGGAAGAAATTTTGACTTGGGGTGACAGTAACCAAGTCGTCTAAAAAAGTTAACATTACAGCACCGGATATAGTCATGGCAGGACACGCAATCCCACTGGCTTCATCTATTAATTTGCTGGGCGTCAATCTAGGAGGAAATATGTTTTGGCATAACCACGTTGTGGCAATCGCCAAGATAGCTTCTCAGAAACTTAGTGTACTCTTCCGAACCAGAAAGTTGTACACACCACCTCAACAACTTTTGACACTATACAAAGCCCAGATTCGACCATCACTAGAGTACTGCTCTCATCATGTCTGGAGCTCTGCACCCAAACATACTCTTCGGCTACTGGATTTGACTCTCTTTTACAGATATTTTCATGGAAAGTGCTCGGCTGACCTTAGTACTCCCCGAACTTCACTATTTAACAATACTTTCATCTGGAGGACTTCATCCTTGTGGAATGACCTTCCCGAGGTCGTTTTTCCCAACGAATATAAGCTCCAACGATTCAAAACCAACGTGAATCGCTTTTTGCGCACACGCACCACTCCCAGAGTGCCCTAAAGGATTTTTCCTATAGTGCTTGCGCTTGATCATTAAAAAAAAAAAAACTATGAAAATCACCGGGCGGGCATTATGAACTTTATCGCCCGCTAATATTTCCTACGATATTATGATGATGTTTACAGCAACCGTTTCTAAGATATTATAAGTAAATAATTGATAGATGAAAAATAAAGAATATTTGTACCTTGCATTTACATATTCTCATTTCGTTCCGTTTAGTTAATTCTTATTCAATCATTAATTTAATAATTTACTTGACAGCTATTTGAAATTTGGCCGTTAGATAATTCGATGGAATTTCAGTTAATAATAATGCTTAAATGACTAATTATAAAAACCGTACTACCAAAAAAAAATAATAATTTTCATTAGACTGTGTGTCTTTTTAAAATGATAAAATGTATCATCCGTATTTGTTTTTCATTATGTATTGTTTGTTCCTGTTTGCAATAATTTATTGTTTACGATCAAAATTATTTGGAATTAGGTACTTAAATTGTTTGTATTGAGTTGAACTTTTAAAAAATGTAGGTTTATTATTTGATGGAAAAACCGTTAGTTAATCAGGAAATAAATCATTAAAAATTATTAATTTCTTATGTGTCCTTTAAAATTAAATTATAACTGAAATGAGAAAATTGAGGTTTATTTCTGGTAGAATCGATAAAATAAGAATATGCTTTTGGCTTGAAGATCAGGTACAGGGTGTCCCAATTTCGACACTTTTATAGGGTACTTATCTCCGTAATTGTTAATGCTATCAAAAAAGTAATGTAGGTGTCGTGTGCTCTTTTTGGGCCGAACTTAAAATGGTAAAACCAAGATTCGAAAATTTTCACTCGCTTAAGAAATACGGGGGAAAATAAAAAATTGACAATTTCAAAATTACCCTATATTTTCTTAGTTAAAAGAGATACAGAAATATGTTTTATACAGAAGTTTCTTGGTAATTGTTGAGTAATCTGCCGTTTTCAGAATAAGTATACGGAGTCAGGTAAAAAAGTTATCGGACCTAACCTCATTTTTAAAATGGAACACCCTATATATTTTAATCTAAAAAGATAGCATTTTAATTCTCCTTTCACACACACCATGGATGCTATTGGTTTCCTAGGCGATTTATTTAAACTTTATTACTTTGAAACGAAATAAAAGATTCAGATTAAGGTAAAAAATAACGGGAATTATCGCAAATGTTCCGAATATGTTCTTAAATGGTTACCGTCTTTCCGGATAGAGAACAAAATATAAATTTTCGCCTTTTCTTCGTTTTTTCCACTTGCAATATAAACTGATATATCAAATTTTTCAAAATGTTGATATGTCATTTGCGCAAATGAATATGTAAAAATTAAATTGACGTTAAATGTTACTAGTCAACATAGTTATTTCTAGGATATTAGCTTTTGTTTCATGGTCTCCTGTGGTTTAAAGTCATAAAGTTTAAATAAATCGCCTAGGAAACCAATATTATCCATGGTGTGTTATATATTTGAAAAGAGAATTTAAAATGCTATATTTTTAGATTAAAATATACAGGGTGTTCCCTTTAAAAAATGAGGTTAGATCAGATAACTTTTTTACCTGACCCCGTATACTTATTCTGAAAACGGCAGATTATTCAACAATCATTATAAAGAAACTTCTGTATAAAAATTTTTTCTGTATCTCTTTTAACTAAGAAAATATAGGGTAATTTTGAAATTGTCAATTTTTTGATTTTCCCGGGTATCTCTTAAGCGAGCAAAAATTTTCAAATTTTATTGACCCAAAAAGAGCACATGGCACCTACATTACTTTTTTGATAGCACTAACAATTACGGAGATATCCTATAAAAGTGTTGAAAATATTTTTGAAAAAAATGTTGCCAAACATTTTTACAACGGAACGATAGAAGTCTTTTAGTCCCTGTGCCAAATATCAACTTGATAGTTTAATAGCAAAATTGTGTCGATATATCGCATATTTAACAAATTTGTAAGTGAAAACCCTAAATCTGCGGCAGCTTTGGGAATAACATCTTTATCTAGTAATTGTGAACTGTTTCGATCATCTGGTTAAAAAAAAAAAACAGATATATTTTGCACTGTACACTATTTAGTATTTGAACTCTGTTGGGCGGTCGGGGAAGTACCGAAATTTGCCAACGTCACGTCCGAGTCGATACCATTTGCCTTAAAGATGCTTAACAACGTTGTCACTATTAACATTTGTTACTTATATCAACGTATATTGAGTAGCTACAGATCTTTTAAGAATGTGGCGCCGATACCTTCGGTATTAGCAACTAAAGTATCGGAATCGGCATCGTCAATGTGGCGCCTGTTATTACGAAAATAAACACAACAAAAAAGAGATCTTCTGTTTGTTTCTGTCTTCATTCTAACCTGTGATCGGTTTTAAGTTAATAACAAACAATCGACGGACGTAACTGAAAAGTCTATATTTTATCTATTTTACAACAGACTTGGCACAGTTACCATATTGAGTTAAGAATTTCTATTTTTTCCACAAACTATACTTAAATTTGACACACAATCACTGGAAGACAACAATAGTATACTAAGATACAAGTTTCATAAGACATTATCTTAGAGCACGCGTTTAATCTAGAAAACGACCCGCGAAGCGGGGAATTTTCTAAAGTACAAGTGCTCTAATTGTCTTATGAACCGTGTATTTTATAATATTTTTTCTATTTGGGTCTTTAAAGTCTGAAAAACTTTAAAAAATATACTAGATTTTTTCCATTTGAATTAATATTTTCTTTTTGGGTTGGCAATACTTTTACAATTTAATAAAATGTTACAAGTATCAAATATGCCATGATAGAAACAATTGAACACAACAAAGCTTCTTCCCATCCGTCATAATTAAAAATAAATATATTATTAAAGTTAATAAAAATGAGTCAGGAAGAAATAGATAGAAATACGAGAAATTGCAGAAAATAATCTAGAAAAACTTTTAAAAAGAATATGCAAAACTTTGAATTATGGTGCGAGCAGAACAAAGTTCAAATTATTGAACAAAATAGTAAATAATCTATTGTCGACACAGAATCTGATAGGAATAACACTTAATGCCCAGGAAATGTCTACAGTAACTATAAATATGTATATTATATAAAGTAATATGTATAATACTATATTGAATTAAAAATAAAAACAGTAATTTATTGAATAAAACTTTAGAAATAGAGCATAAACTGGAAGATATTTCTATTATTTTTAGGTTATGTTGTTTTATAGTTGTGACTAGGAATTAGTTGACGGACACCGTCAGCATGTTATATATGTCCGAGTATAGGTATTTCAGATAAATATCTAGTAAAAATGATCTATTTGCAAGGTTAAAGGTTAGTATTTTAAAGTTTAAAAATTTTTTGTCGAATCCATAATGCCTAGAAAACTAATTTTAACGAAATCGAAGTAAGCCTAAAATTCGAACCCTACTTGCTGCCAACATAAAAAAATAAAATTTCAGTTTTATAAAGTGGCAGGTTATTCAACAATAAGGACAAATATGACAGTTGTTAATCCGGAAGTGTCAAACGTGAAAGCAGGTATATAAGGCGGCCGTTCCAATAAGGGCTTTGTAGAACGTACGTTCCGAACTTTCGAAGGCGACGTCTTTGTCTAATTAACAGAAAACGACAAAGAAAAATTATACTAATTTTCAGAGCTCCCCGATTGTTTTTCTGGGAACAACCTACCTAAGAATGTGAATTGTTTATTCTCCAAAGACTGTGAGCCAAAGCCGTATCCTCCTTGATTCAAAATCCTTGAGTAGCTACCATTTTGCCGTTGAACACGTTGACGCAAGACTGTAAAACGGCTTTTAGAATACGGTCTGATATGGTGTCATGGCGGCGTTAAACATTCAACGTGCAAGAATAACCCACTGAATGTTACCCCAAGTGAAATTATGCGTTCTGCCGGAAAAAAACCTACTATAATTGAACTGCATATAACCCGCTAGGTCCTTTTCGCTACAATAATAAAATTTTCTGGTATACCCACCCCTCGATTAAATAATAACATCGTTCCACTGAATGGACTCCACCCCCGCATAAAACACCCTCTCTAACCTATTTTTTATTATATTTGACGTAGTGCGTTTCTGTCAAATAGATCGGGCCGGGGCGAGATACAAGCCAGTTAATAAAAGGGGGTGCCCCTACGTTTTATGACTGAATTTGCAAGGTAGAGTCTGGAATTTTTATTTCCGAAGGGGAACGGCAAGAGTAACTAAAAATGTATATCTTCTCATTTTACGAGGACGTTAAAAAAGTCCTCTCCCGAACAATATTATTGGAGAGTCTTTTTGCGACTCAGAACTTACAATCCATAATATATATTATATATAAATTTGCTAAATCACCCTGTAGATTAAAAACTAAGAGATCCATGACAAATTTGACTTCGGAATCTTTGATTCCGTAAAAAGTGAAAATCGCAACATTCTATCTTTGATAACAACTCTGATACCTCCGGGAAATGTCGAAAATGGGACACCATGTGCATGTTTTATACAAATTTGAGAATTATTGTTTTCTCTAAAAGGATATTGACGAAGGAATAGGAATCAATCTCTTCTGATGAAATAATGATTTAAAAAAATTACAATTTTTCAGTAGCAATGCAAAAAGTCTTTTTCTAGAAACGATTCACTCGCGGAAAACTTCTCTTTATGTATTTGTTGCATAAATAACTGTTATTCAATATTAGAAAACGTTGCCAAAAGGAGGCGCAAGTATTTTTCGTCCACAAATGGATGAAGAACAACGTACTTATGATAGACAAGGGGAAACGAAGGCGAGATTGTTAGTCGACAAAGAATATAGTCTGATTTTTGTAAGAATTCGTTCTAGGGCAGCGGCGGCTTGGTCCTGTTTACCAAAAAGATCTCAAAAACTATGAAAGTTTATCTTTACCTCCTGTTATAAAATTAATATACGAAAATACTATAATTCACAAATGTATCTAAAAGGAATTTTACAACGGAATATATCTCCTGTATCATCCTGAGCATGACCTCATATAGATGTCGAAACGTTGCCTTTTTTTTAACTTTATCCAACATGTGAACAATGTGAAGTCATATACAGTATGTCCACGGATGGGATTTACAAGAGGACAAATGGACTAAAAATTGAAAGATACGAATAAAAGTCACTCTTAATAAAAGTTTTTGATTCTTTAGAAAATACGATTCATCATAAGAAACTTCAATTTTTTTATACAGGGTGGGTAAAAACTGCAAAAATGTTATTTTGCTTAAGAGTAAACATACTTTATTTTGAAAGATACGAAAAAAAGTCACTCTTAATAAAAGTTTTTGATTCTTTAGAAAATACGATTCATCATAAGAAACTTCAATTTTTTTATACAGGGTGGGTAAAAACTGCAAAAATGTTATTTTGCTTAAGAGTAAACATACTTTATTTTGAAAGATACGAAAAAAATCACTCTTAATAAACGGTTTTGCTTGTCTAGAAAATACGATTCATCATAAGAAACTTCAATTTTTTTATACATGGTGGGTAAAAACTGCAAAAATGTTATTTTGCTTAAGAGTAAACATACTTTATTTTGAAAGATACGAAAAAAGTCACTCTTAATAAACGTTTTTGATTGTCTAGAAAATACGATTCATCATAAGAAACTTCAATTTTTTTTATACAGGGTGGGTAAAAACTGCAAAAATGTTATTTTGCTTAAGAGTAAACATACTTTATTTTGAAAGATACGAAAAAAATCACTCTTAATAAACGGTTTTGCTTGTCTAGAAAATACGATTCATCATAAGAAACTTCAATTTTTTTATACATGGTGGGTAAAAACTGCAAAAATGTTATTTTGCTTAAGAGTAAACATACTTTATTTTGAAAGATACGAAAAAAGTCACTCTTAATAAACGTTTTTGATTGTCTAGAAAATACGATTCATCATAAGAAACTTCAATTTTTTTTATACAGGGTGGGTAAAAACTGCAAAAATGTTATTTTGCTTAAGAGTAAACATACTTTATTTTGAAAGATACGAAAAAAATCACTCTTAATAAACGGTTTTGCTTGTCTAGAAAATACGATTCATCATAAGAAACTTCAATTTTTTTATACATGGTGGGTAAAAACTGCAAAAATGTTATTTTGCTTAAGAGTAAACATACTTTATTTTGAAAGATACGAAAAAAATCACTCTTAATAAACGTTTTTGCTTGTCTAGAAAATACGATTCATCATAAGAAACTTCAATTTTTTTATACAGGGTGGGTAAAAACTGCAAAAATGTTATTTGCTTAAGAGTAAACATACTTTATTTTGAAAGATACGAAAAAAAGTCACTCTTAATAAACGTTTTTACTTGAGAATTGGAAGAAATAAGAATCTCGTTTCAGGGAGAGTGTAGGGAGAAAAGCTGTTCTGGAATATATCGGGAGAAGATAAAATTATTATAATTGTCAGTTAAATCAAGTAGTTCCATAATATTATTTACCTTCCATCCAATAAAAACCTGAACATCTCATTCCGCGAACCGTCAAAATTCCAAATTTTGTTTCCGAACTTCCGAAATTCCTAGAATATCTCCCACACGAGTTCTCGTCTCTCTCTATCGTCTCGTGCTTGCCGGTATATCGCACTCTTACCTTGAAGCCGTGTATTAAATAAAAAAATAATCTTGTTCGAAAAGAGAGTATTCGCAAGCGAACGTAATTTTTTTTGCTATTACGATAGGTTGATTGTTTTGCAGAAAACCTCCTTTTCCATCCTGCCAGAAGAAGTTTAGAAAACCTAATTTCTCCATGAAGGGCTTCTTCCTGCAGGAAGAAGTCCTTCCAGTAATATTTGATTATGTCCTACCTAGGCTGTCTGCCAACATTTTTTTTTTGTTCTTGCGTGTGGACACTGTGGACTACAGTAAGTTCTACGTCCTTTTTCTATTCGGGTTTCTTCCAAATTCAAATCCATTTTTGATAATGTACCGTTAAGATTCCACCAGCAAATTTAAGCGCGGAAATTATCTTCTCTCTCTCTAGAAGTTCAAAGTAGGACAGAAGACAACGCCGGACCTTGGAATGCGACGGCATGCACGGAAGGTACAATTGACATGGTAATAGTAACATTTCGATTATGCTGTTTAATGAACTAGTTCTGGAAAACGGGATGTTATATTTTATGAAAAGCAGGAAAAAGTGTATTTACTTGCTGCAGGCGTACAATTCCTACTATCCGGAAATTAATTAAGATTCAAGACAAAATTACGTTTTCCAAATGATACCCTATATTTTAAGGCATTTCTAAATTCTTGCCCTCTTAATTCGGCCCAAAGCGGCGAATAGCAGAAATACACATACGTGGTTAAGCTTAGTACTCCTCGATCTTCATTATGTAAGAATTCTTTCATAATAAACCATGTCAAGTTGCTGTATTGTTCAATATGCCTAAGTTTGTTGTTTTTGATATATTGATAATTTAAGAAAGTTACATTTGTTCCCTTTGGCAGTATCTACAACTTGATGACAAACAGCTTGCACACATGCCTATCTTATAAACCATTTCGGTAGGTACATTTTATACCGCCCTAAGATAAGCGACGTATAAATGTAAATTTATAAAACTTTATATTGATGTAAAATCGGTTACAGAATAGAACTATTCGTTTTTTATTTTCTATCCAAAAAGTATGATTTTATTACCTATAAGAAGTATGTAAAATATGATAAGGAAACGTAACATTTTTTTAAATTCTTGGTTACTTCAGTTCTTAAAATTCAAAAATGTTTCGTTCACAAACAATATTTTTAAGACCTTGGAAATTTACTGGTTTTTGAAAAAGCTAGTTACGGTAAAGTATTCGATGCTAAATAAAAGTACCTGGTGCTCACCTAAGAATGTATATTTTTAATTTATAACTTCCTAGATTTTGAAATTCGTATTACTTAATTTTGATACAATCCATAATATATATTATATTTAGATATCTATATTAAAAATAGTAGTGCATTTCATCTAAAAGAGCCCTGACGTGTTGGCGAAATAATACTCACTATACAGTGTGTTATGGAAATGGCGTATTATATTTAAACCGACAATTCCTGAGATGAAAACAAATTGAAGAAAAATAGCCAAAAATGATGCTTTAATTTAATATGCCTTGTACATGACCTTATGTCAAACCAAAAATTACCACGTGGTGCCCCTGTTTGGAAGGTAAACACAGCAACATATGGCAGTGAATCTTGAACAGTGTTGTCATATCTTCGGCGCAAACTCTTTAGAAAGTCAATAACCGTTTGACAGATTTCAAGTTGTTTATTTTTCAGGGTACATTATTATAAATTTTTACGTTCAGTTCGCTGGGAAACAATCTCTGATTTATAAACTTGAGCTGACTCGAACGAACCGCCGCGGAGTTTGTAAATGGTCAGGTATGTTCTCATTTATTTGTTCAATTCGAACGACACCCGTCAGATCTGGACAACTTAAAAGTTTATAAATGCCACTTACCCTTTAGAAAAAAAATGCCATTTTATTTAGCTTTTCGGACTTATTTAACACCAACTTAATTTATAAAAAACACCAAGTACTCACATCACAAAATCACATTAGTTTTCGCGTCACAACACATCTAAGTACCGTTCAATCTGAATTCGTATTTTAAAGTGGCTGCTCTGTAGACAAAAATACGCCCTTATTGTATGGGAAATAATGTATTTAATATTCTAAAAATTTTAAAAATAAATAACACGTTGGTTCTATCGATCGATATCGGCCGGCTTCTTTAAGCAGCTGATTTTGGACAATCGGACTAATATTTAAAAATACAGCGTTGCCAGTCGATATTTTAATCATAAATTGCCGAATTTCCTTCTATAATATTACTTCAAAGGGTTAATGGCCCATAGAAATTAGCGGTTTTATCATTTCTATTGCGAAATGATTAAGTGCTCTTGTTCTATGTGTGTTATTGTAAAGTGTAATTATGCGTTAGTGTTGGGGTTTAGTGATAAGCTTATTATGCACTCCCACACTATCATCAGGACACGTGATGAGCATAAAGTTTTTCTCATAGAAAAAAGAACTGTAAGTAAGCTAAATATTTATTTTTATAAGAAACTAAAGTTTTACACTTTTAAACAGTTTGACAACATTGTGCCTGAACATCTGTTGATTACCCAGCTGGGCAATGTAATATGTTCTCATATATGAATGTGCCGAGGAGTTGTGTGTCGGTTTAGGGGTGAATTACCCCACTTTTTAAACGTTTGATTTAAAAAAATAAAATATGTAGCGCTTCTCTAGGACACCAAAGTAGTCACCCATTTAAATATAATACGTCATTTCCATAACACCCTGTATAGTTGTCACCACCAACTCGGCGTAAATATTTTTGACTTTTGGGCATGCAAGGGTTTGGTTTGGAATCAAGAACTAGAAGACCCGTTTGAATTGGAACAAATGGTAAAGAAAATTTGAAAGTTTAGAGATGTGTGCATAGAATTCTAGTTTAAATTTTTGAAATTAGGTAAAACTGTAAAATGTAGCATTTTATGACCAACTTTACACCTTAATATATATTTTACCAAGTAATTAAAAAAAAAACTAAAACTAGAGTTCCCCGCGGTGATCCTTTAGATTTCTAATTTTCCATACGTGGTGTTTTAATTTGTTATGGAAATCTCTCAGTTGATTGCAAGAGGACGCGTGTTTTCAGGATAAAAAGTCAGATTTTAACGGCTATGACGTGCAAGAACTCCCCGTTTTACAAACTTTACTTGAGCGAAGCGGAGAACGAAAATTTTCGGAATAAATTTCACATTATACCGAGCTCGTTTCTTGGGTCCCCCCTTTCGCTCCAACACGCGCATTTGTGACGTCATATTCCCCAATCGCCAATGAGTTTGACGAGGACGACGGCACTGGCTATGGTTTGTTGAAAAGAGACGCACCTAATCGAGCGTGGCCAACCTTGATTGTTTTAAACGGTGGTTTTAAAGACTGTTGTTTGCGAACTCTTGCCACTAGTTAGGCATTTGTTTCATTCAATACACACGCGGTTTTCAAGTTTTTCGAGCTGGTCTTGGTCCCCATCGACGGTTTACTTTGACATTTCGAAAGTTGTATCGTTTGTTTTTGAACGCGAAAAACTCTTGGCCGACTTGATGTCGCAGTTAGTGCCCTTTTTGAACTTCGGACTGGACGACAGTGAAATTTTCGACTCCGATATGTATTCTGAAAATTTTTTTGGAAAAATTGGAACTGGAGGGAGAATGGTGAGTTTTTTTAAATTTGTAACGGGTTCTACAGATGTAATCGCGCGTCGAGTCGGTTATCTAGCTTGCCTTGGCCGATTGTTGAGAATTTCTTGTTTTATTCGTGCAGATTTTCACTTTTTAAGTAAAGCAAGCCTGCTTGATTTTTGCTTTTTGTTGTTAATTTTATTTGAACTTTACTCGATTTTTTTTGAGTACTTATGAATAACATAATATTAACATGAATGAGATAAAATGTATTTTTAACATTTTTCTTAATTGAAGAAGGTTAGGTTTCTTACGCAATTGATTGTTTAAAAGCGATGACTCATTCATTGTGTGACGTTTTTAAATACGTTTTGAACGGGTATATTGCAAACGTGTATTTATTTTTTATTTTGGCCAATGATTTAATTTTAATGCAATCAATACCTATAAATAAATAAATAATATTCAACTTTGGATTTATATTTTAATTAGTTGTAAGTGATGAGATACTAAAGATTATCAGGAGCAGGTTGACGTCAAATAGAGCTATCTATAAATTTAAGAATGATAATAAAATTATTAATTTTGCGATGATGCTCTCGGTTAAGTGGATTCGTGCGAAATATTTGTGAAATCTTTCCCAAGGTCTCGTGTTTCTATCAGTCGCTGCCCAACTAGCAAATTTCCCTTATGACGGTTATGATTTATAAGAGCTTTATAGAAGTTATCGATTTATTTGCAAATGTGTTGTATAAAGGTATTCCGTGATAGATTTTTGTTTTTAGGGCCAAATAGCTACAATATACACCGCCGTAGATAAGGAGGGTACGGGGGGAGGGGGGACACTATTGTCCCATAACGGGTCATAGTAAACATCAAACTAGATCGATTAATTCATATAAATACAGGGTGTTGAAAGTGAAAGTTTATTTTCGAACGTTAGCTATAATAATTTGAAAACCGTTTAAATTGAGGTGCCAATCTCGGGATCCCCGGGTTTCGGGGAAAAATCAATCGCGAAAAACCCGGGATCAAACCCTCAAATCCCGGTATAAAGAGTTCTTTAAAATTAACTTTTTTTTGAATATTTATTTTAAAACTAACAATTTTATTGTGAATTATATCTTATTAATAAATTCCTAACTTGGGATCATGTTGGGAACAAACCCGAACACATCCGATAGCCTCTAATACAAACGTACAATTTACGAAATAATGTAATTGACTTTCAGAGATTACTAAAAAGAGAATCAATTAACGTCGAAGCATTTTTCCTGGCGTTTAATAGTGCATTATAAACCTAGGGACTAAATAAACACTTTAGTCCCGTGGTTAATATTCTATTTTATGCACTTTAAGATAGGGAAAATTTAGTCCTAATATAATTTTTAAAAAAAATCAAATTTCATTTACTTAACAGTCACCCTATAATATCCTAAAACTTTTATCATTGGAAAATATTAAAATTTATAATGTACTTATGAGATACTTATACAGCATCAATTTAAAACTCTGAGCCTTTCAATACGCGGAAAAAATTTTACCATCCTAGTCTATCCTTATATGTATTCCCTTCTTGCAGTGGTCGTCATTCCTTGTGTGTCAAAGATAAAGTCGCCCTGACAGACCCCAGAGGCGTGAAGCGTGTGACCCTGTTTTATATGTTTTAAATTCGTACTTTTTTGTTATATTTTTACTTTGTGACTGGCTGCATGACTAATTAGTCAAATGCCAATTTAAAAAAAAAAAAAAAAAAAAAAAAAAAAAAAATACTTAACAGTCAACAAATTTACTTCTGAGGAATTCAATTTTTTTTCAATCCCTCAAGGATATAGTACTAAAAAAATCTAATAATGTAATTTGACGTGTTTGCGTTTTATACTTGCAATCTAGAAAATGTAATTCCACGTCTGATACCAATTCCATTGCTGTAGAGTCGCCTCTATTCTTTGCATACTCTTATAATTCCTTTACCATACTAATGGCTTGTTGATAATTGGTGACATTTGTTTAATTACTGCATTCAACTTTTTCATCAGAGTCGTCAGATAGTGATGTGGTTTCAGTTTGGGCTACATAATCGGTAAGAATGGGGTCACTATCATCTTCTAATAGCACATTGCTATCAATGTTAATGAACTCGCCCAAATCATTGTTATCAAATTACAAACTTCCACGACATCAATATTCTTTTCAGACTCAAAACGCGACATTTTTGTGCCATTGTTTACGATTTTAACCTTACAACTCTAACAACAAATAAACGGCGGAATGCTGTCGGGGAATCACACATACTTTCATTGCGCGAAGTCCTTTCGCGATGCCACGCATCCGCGATTGGTTGCCGGTCTGTCTTCACAGAGTTTTTGCACCGTACTTATTCGTCTCCCAAATACTTTACCCAAATTTTTTATCCGTTTAAAGGAGGGTTTTCGCACTCTTTGTATGAAGACAGCCTGTCCGCGTCCGCCCAAGAGAGGTTAATTATCATGGAATTTCATATACCTAGTTCCGGACTATGAAAAAATATCCGCTTAATAGAAGTGTCCGCTTATTAGAGGTGTCCGTTGTGAGAGGTTTCACTGTATCTCGAAAACGGTTAGAGATTTAAGACCGAGTCTTTGAGAATCTTGGATTAAAAATACTTAATAACAGGTAAAAATCATACATTTATTATATTGTGAAACTCAAATATTTCCAATTCACATTTCTTACTAATAAAAACATTATACCGCCAACTTTCAATCCGATACACCGTTGTCAAATTATGGCTTATTTTCGAAAATAAACTTTCTCTTTCAACATCCTGTATTTCTAGAACGAGAAACATTTCGAAGAAACTTATATGGCTTAATAGGGCTAGTTTGACGCTTGGTATCTCCAGTTGCTCTATGCCATAAGGTAGGGGACACCTTGTATTGTGGCTCTTCGTATTTTATTAATGCATAAATAACATTTTTAACTGTTTTGCTGACCTAAATAGCTAGCCTAAAATGGGAGCCAAACAGTAAAAAAAAAAATTGTCGCCGACCACAATGTTCGCAATTAAAAAAAATATAATAAATAAAATAGGTGTGTATCGGCTTATTCTGCCTTCGGATAAGCGTGAAAAATAATTCAATAAAAGCTAAGAACCATTAAAACAAACAATCGTCCGTTTTGCATACAATGGCTACGGGGTCATAAGATGGTTTGAATAAAACCACATTCCGAATTTGTAATCTTCTATAAACGTCAGTGTTGACGCTGGAAGCGATATTTTTTGGAGCGCGATTTTTAGTTGAACGATAACACGATGTAGCTAGGTATTAGTTGGTCGAAATTTGGACTTTGAAAACTGTAAGAAATTATTAGATCGAAAAAATTTGATAACTGCCCCCTTATTCTTCTACTAAATAATATTAAATATCGGAAATACAGCCTAGTTCAATGCTGTCCAGGGTGTCCCATTTTCGACACTTTTATAGGGTATCTCCGTTATTGTTAGTGCTATCAAAAAAGTAATGTAGGTGTCATGTGCTCTTTTTGGCTCAAACCTAAAATAATAAAATCAAAATTTGAAAATTTTCGCTCGCTTAAGAGATCGGGGAAAAATCAAAAAATGGACAATTTCTAAATTACCCTATATTTTCTTAGTTAAAAGAGATACAGAAATATGTTTTATACAAAAGTTTCCGTATTTAGAATAAGTATACGCGCTCAGGTAAAGAAGTTATCGGATCTAACCCAATTTTTTTACAATGGAACACCCTGTATATTTTAATCCAAGAAGATAGCATTTTAAATTCTCTTTTCAAATATACAGGGTGTTTCGGGAGGAAAGTGAAATATTTTGGGAACATGTTCAGAAGGTCAAAATAAGAGAAATTAACCCATATGTTTTAATCCGATTCTTAACCGTCTCTGAAATAATCGGTTCTAAAGTTTTTTTGTAACTATTTTTTTATTTCAAAAGCAACACCAATTACTAGTAAAACGACAAAATTCCACTAATTTAGAATGTTTTCGAAAATACCCCCACCAACTTCAATACAAGCTGCACCACGTTTGTTAATCGCTCGTGTTGCGCGTTGAATTGCTTGGGGATTGTTTATAATGATATTTGCAGCATTAAAAATTCGATTGTGGAGTCCTTCCACGGTTTCTACTCGTGTTTCGTATACTAGTGATTTCATCCACCCCCAGAGGCAATAATCCAGTGGGTTTAGGTCTGGTGACCTCGGTGGCCAAGCTTGAGGTCCTCCTCTGCCAATCCAACGATCAGGAAAACGATTATTCAAGAAATTACGCACCCGGCGACTAAAATGAGGTGGGGCTCCATCGTGCTGAAAGAACATTCGGTGTCGAACAATTAGCGGAACATCATCCAACATGTGTGTTAAATGGTCTTCCAAAAACCGTAAATATCCATCTCCAGTAAGACGCTCATTCAATACAAAAGGACAAAACAACTGGTCGTTGAGCATTACAAAAAAAACTTTAGATCCGATTATTTCAGAGACGGTAAAGAATGGGATTAAAACATATGGGTTAATTTCTCTTATTTTGACCTTCTGAACATATTCCCAAAATATTTCCCTTTCCTCCCGAAACCCCCTGTATAACACACCATAGATAATATTGGGTTCCTAGGCGATTTATTTAAACTTTTGTTACTTTAAACCACATTAGGCCATGAAACAAAAGCTAATATCCTAGAGCCAACTATGTTGACATTCTAGTTGTTATTAACATTTAACGTCAATTGCATTTTAACATATTCATTTGTGACTTATCAACATTTTGAAAAATTTGATATGATATCTATCATCCATGGTGTGTTATAAATTTGAAAAGAGAGTTTAAAATACTATCTTTTTAGATTAATATATACAGAGTGTTCCATTTAAAAAAATGAGGTTAGGTCCGATAACTTTCTTACCTGACCCCGTATACTTATTCTGAAAACGGCAGATTATTCAACAATCATTATAAATAAACTTTTGTATACAACATTTTTCTATATTTCTTTTAATTAAGAAAATATAGGGTAATTTCGAAATGGGCAATTTTTTAATTTTCCCCCGTATCCCTTAAGCGAGCGAAAATTTTCTAATTTTGATTTTACCATTTTAAGTTTGACCCAAAAAGAGCACATGACACCTACATTACTTTTTTGATAGCACTAACAGTTACGGAGATACCCTATAAAAGAATCGAAAATGGGACACATACACCTCTTGTATAAGTATTGGGAATCAGCATGTAATTCTAATTATTTTTGCCTTGCTCGATGGGGCTTTGGTTCGACCGTTTCATCGAAGTTGATAATGGGACGATTTTCTAATCCGCACTTTTTTTTTATAGATTTTAAATAATCACAGCGCTATTGTTGTAATATTTATCTTCTATTAATGGTCCGATATACAAAACACAGTCGAGATAATACACTACGGAGGATAAATTCTGGTTAGGTTTGTTCGGGATTGTTTGTGGGGCTGAGAGATAAATAACTTCAACCTATTTTGTTTTTTTTGGGGAAACCGTCATTGTTTTGTTTCTTGACACATTGGCGAATGAAAATTTAATAATAAACAACAAACGAGGGAATCGAATTATATAGTCCTTCCTATATCATCGTTGGCAATTCACATAATATCAAATATGTTGCCAATACGTAATTGAAAAGTAACTAAACGCTCGAACTCAGTTAATCGCTGAATTGATAAAAGATGGCCATATATTTACATGTACGCGACGAAGATGCATATGCGCTTCCCATCGTCGTAACTAGTGTTGTGATCGCTCGAGCGAAATACCGCTTGATTACTCGATTATTGAAATAACCGACATCGCTCGAGTTATATATTCAGGCGAAAACCGTCGCTTGTCATTTACCTTTCACTCGATACCCGAGCTTCGCTTGACGTCTACGGAAATGTACCGCTATAGTGTGATCGAATTAAAAAACTGCTGAAACAGTTTTTCTCTCGATAGGAAATACTCTAGTTATAAAATCAAGCGAAAAAACAAAAATCATCGCCTTTCACTTGATACATGTAAATTCTTAAATAAATTATTAGAATGTAATTTTTTTTAAATCAGAATCAACTGTTCTTCCATAATAAAAACTCTAGACTAAACTTGTAAAACTTACAGAAACGACCCCTGGTGATTTATCAACCAAAACATTCTTCTTAGTCATACAAATTTCAGGTGATTAATCGCTCGAGCGATTCACTCGATTATTAAAATCGCTTGAGTATCAAGTACTCCATTATTAAAATCATCGGGTTTTCCCAACACTAGTCGTAACCGAAAAGGCTTAGCTGCGAGGCCATAAATTTGCCAATTGTGCTTTTAGAGTTTGGCTACCCTAGATATAAGTGTTGTAAGCCCATAAAATTGAACTAATTCAATTACAAACTCCATTGCAAAAGCCCATTGCTTGCCCTCTAAGGTTTGAAGCGCACAAAATGACCTGCAAGCCCTTCCTTACAGATGCTCCTGCCTGAATTTCATAAAGAGTATACTTTCTAAGCGGCGTGGGTAGATTCGCTCTGGCTCAATTAAAAAATTAAAAGATTTTTTTATATAATCCGGTCCAGTCCAGATAAAACAAACGGTCTTAAATGAAGGCAATTCCGAGGCCAATCCAGCCCGGTCTACTTATAGACCTCCATCAAGTAACAATAATTAAGAAAAAGTTTAAAACTTATTAACGTAATTTTAGACGTAACGAATGTAATAACTACTCTACTGTCATTTAGAAAAATTACAATATAAATGCACTTTCAGTTAATTGTTGTTGATAATGTGTTCTTACCCTAAATAGAACCGCAGTTTCCCCGGCGTTGAAAATAGATTCTGGTTTTCGTGTTTCTTCGTACTAAAACTAACCATCATTTATGCTCTATATGTGCTTCGAATAACTTTTATTAAGAACTTCCATTGAATTATTGCAAAATTTTAACAAACATTTTTAGTAAAAATTACCAAAATATTTTTTATACAGGGTACACCAAGTAAAGTGGCCTATTAGAAGTATCTCGAGAACTAAGTGAGATTTTATTTTGAAAATTTGGCTGCGGCTATAAGAGATGGTTTTCTACGGTTATAAAATATTTTGAATGATGCGGTGTTGCCGGATCATACCGAAAGTGGTAGCAACTTCGGAATTTTAAATGAATTACCCCATATATTATATTTTTTTCAGAATCTAGGTAAAAATCTAGAACAGTTTTCTGTATAATATCATATACCTATCTTTAAGAGTTTTTGAATTATAAATAATCTTGTGATTTTTTAACGCCGTATCGGGACCTGAAAAGAAAATCGTATCTTTTTAGCGGTTAAAGCTAGAAAGCTGAAATTTTGACAATAGTTTCACAAAACCATCGAAATTTTATAATTTTGAACAGTATTTAATTAGTTTAAGGATTTGTATTATTTTGTTTCTATGAATCCATTCCACTGCCAACTACCAAAAAATATATATTTTTAAGATAATTTTTAAATTTCGCTATAAGTCCGAAAATATTGAAGATAGGTATATGAACACTTAATATCATTAGATAGAAAATTCGATCCTCCATTAGCAAAAATTATCAAATACAGGGTGTCCCATTTAAAAAAAGAAGATTTTTGCGATAATTCATCTCCTTCAGAAATATTGTTATGGAGACGCCCTGTATAAAACTAATTAAATACTACTGTTCAAAATTATAAAATTTCGATGCTCTTGTGAAACTATTGTCAAAATTTCAGCTTTCTAGCTTTAACCGCTAAAAGGATATGATTTTCTTTTCAGGTCCCGATACGGCGTTAAAAAATCACAAGATTATTTATAATTCAAAAACTCTTAACGATAGGTATATGCTATTATACAGAAAACTGTTCTAGATTTTTACCTAGATTCTGAAAAAAAAATAATATATGGGGTAATTCATTTAAAATTCCGAAGTTGCTACCACTTTCGGTATGATCCGGCAACACCGCATCATTCAATATTTTATAAACGTAGAAAACCAACTCTTATAGCCACAGCCAAATTTTCAAAATAAAAATATAGTTCGAATTTTAGGCTTACTTCGATTTCGTTGAAATTATTTTTCTAGGCATTATGGATTCGACAAAAAATTTTTATAGAAAACTTTAAAATACTAACATTTAACCTTGCAAATAGATCATTTTTACTAGATATTTATCCGAAATACCTATACTCGGAAATATATAACATGTTGACGGTGTCCGTCAACTAATTTCCAGTCATACCTATAAAACAGCATAACCTAAAAATAATAGAAACATCTTCCAGTTTATGCTCTATTTCTAAAGTCTTATTCAATTAAGTACTATTTTTATTTTTAATTCAATATAGTATTATACATATTACTTTATATATACATATTTATAGTTACTGTAGACATTTCCTGGGCATTAATTGTTATTCCTCTCAGATTCTGTATCGACAGAATATTTTGTTCAATTATTTATTATTTTGTTCAATATTTTGTACTTTGTTCTGCTTGCACCATAACTCAAAGTTTTGCATATTCTTTTTAAAAGTTTTTTTAGATTATTTTCTGCAATTTCTCGTATTTCCGGCGGAGTACAACTTTCTTCCCGACTCATTTTTATTAACTTTAATAATATATTTATTTTTAATTATGACGGATGGGAAGAAGCTTTGTTGTGTTCAATTGTTTTTATCATGGCATATTTGATACTTTTGACATTTTATGAAATTGTTTGTAAAAGTGTTGCCAACCCAAACAGAAAATATTAATTCAAATGGAAAAAATCTACTATATTTTTTAAAGTTCTTCAGACTTTAAAGACCCAAATAGAAAAAGTATTATAAAATACACGGTTCGTAAGACAATTAGAGCACTTGTACTTTAGAAAACTCCCCGCTTCGCGGGTTGTTTTCTAAATTAAACGCATGCTCTAAGATAATGTCTTATGAAACTTGTATCTTAATATACTATAGTAAACCATTTATATTTTTGTAAAATTTACTAAAATCTTTTATAACATTTACTAAACCACAAACCCGTCCAAGTAGTAATCGTGTCCACCGGTTGCACAAATCAGTTGTAAATCGCTACATTGTGGTCCACGAACACCGAATATTTGGTCAGCAGTCATAGATCTTGCTTCTGTCTGTTTTTAACTGTTTCTGAATGCTCTGCCAACAAACTTAATCTGCGGCTAAAGCTGAATTTAAAATATTACCAGCCACTAAAAGTTTATAATATTCTGCAATTAATTTCAACATTTCTAACACCTGGCCTGAAACAATACATGCAATTTATTGTTTTTTCGTTATCACGTTAAAAGCAAAACAAAACCCAGTCTGGACATTTTCTTTGTGCGAAGCACAAATTTATCTTTAAATTTCATTGTTATTGCAATTAACAAATGTATAACAATTTTTATCGCACAGTAAGTGCACCCAGATGGTTAATACCGAGAAATGGTATAAGAAAAATAAAAAAAATTAGTCACACAGCTGCTGTGTAAAATAGCGAGGTCTACCGATAAAATTTTGCAACAATTGGTAGTCAAATACCGCGATAGCTGTCTTTCACCTATTAATTGTAGCACGTATGTATGTGTTCCACTTGGGTTTTGCAATTTTTGACACGTATAAAATATAGTATAGTTAGTTACTGGAGTTAGTAGACTCCCCTGGATTTTTTTCGAATATTCTTGACCGCACAAACCACAAAGAAGGCCGCGTTTTTAATACATATTCATACCTAAATTAATAAAGATCACGTTCGCTTATGTTTAAAAATTTTGTCAATTCATTCTCGAACTCTTTTTTTGTTACTTCCTGTCGAAACTGTAATTTCCCAGCATTTATTAATGACAACTGAATAAGACTTGTAAATGATGTTTGGAATTGACCCATCGTCGTTTTCCGTGACGTCAAAACCGAGAAGTTGGCGTTGACCTTCAACTAAAGACGTTACGTCATTACTTTTACTACGAATTGTGAAGAAATCGATTAGGAGTTTTCGCAATGATGATCGTTAAGAAAAGGTGCGTTAATTTTATTAACCACATTTTAATTGATCGACACTAAAATTAACTTTTCTACGAGGCTTGGCTAGATACGTCGTTTTCTCACCAACAACGAATCGGGAGATTTTTTTAAAAATCTATTTTTAACATAAATTTCCACCAGAAAATATTCCAAAGGCCATGGAATAAAATGGTTCAAAATTTAAATGATAAAAGAAGTCGTATAGGTACTCTCTTTCAATGTTAGCAGAGGCAATCCAAGCTAAAATTAGTGGATTAAAATGTTAATTTTTGTATAAAATACAAAACTAAGCTTTTTTTATGATCAAACACAAGCACTATAGGAAAAATCCGTTAGGGCACTCTAGGAGTGGTGCGTGTGCGCAAAACTCGATTCACGTTGGTTTTGAATCGTTGGAGGTTATATTCGTTGGGAAAAACGACCTCGGGAAGCTCGTTCCACAAGGATGAAGTCCTCCAGATGAAAGTATTCTTAAATAGTGAAGTTCGGGGAGTACTAAGCTTAACCACATATGGATGGGCGGCAGCGGTTCGTCGTGTATTTCTGATATTCGCCGCTCTGGGTGGAATTAAGAGGGCAAGGTCAGCTGAGCACTTTCCATGAAGATCTCTGTAAAAGAGAGTCAAATCCCCAACCTGTCTTCAATGTTCTAGGCTGTCGAGGTTCTTCGTCAGCTCGTGGTCTCCGATCAGACGAATAGCCCTCCTTTCGATGGAATCCAGCCGCCGAAGAGTAAGTTTGGGTGCAGAGCTCCAGACATGAGAGCAGTACTCTAGTGATGGTCGAATCTGGGCTTTGTATAGCGTCAAAAGTTGTTGAGGTGTGTACAACTTTCTGGTTCGGAAGAGTACACCAAGTTTCTGAGAAGCTATCTTGGCGATTCCAGACTGTTAGAGTGAAAAAAGACACGTTATAGATCCGTCGTACGAATATATTAAAACAATAAATTTAAAAAATCATTCTTCAAACCAAAAACATCCTTTCCAATGTGGGTCATTGATTATATTCGCGCTACCAAGTTTCCAAATTTGGTAATCGTTTGTTAAATAATTCCGTTTATTTCTACGAACTAATAAAGACATTGTTTAATTTAAATCAAGATTACAATTTTCGTATAGTTCGATTTTTATTCTCTGATCGATTGATTTCCAATAGAAAAATTTTTTTTGGAAGATAATTTTTATCTAAATTCTACCAAAGAATCAAACGTTCAACAAAAAAACATTTTTTACGATAATACTCAAAGTTATAAAGGAGCCAAACTGCAATCCCCGTTCGGGTTTGTTCGTTCCATTCTTCAACTGAACCATCCCTGTTTTATTTGCGCCATCAATCCCCCAAAAAGAAATAAAACATTGTTTTGTTTTGTCCTAAAAAAATATTTTTTAAATTATTCATAACCATAACACCTTTAAGCTAATTATTCTCAGTAATACTTTTATATAATTATGTACACACTTTAAGCTTTTCCCGTGATCACCTGATATTCAACTTATCTCGTTCGAGTAAACAAAATTTTGCAAATTGGATTGCAACAGTCGGAGGGAATCCGTCTTATCTTTATTGCTAAACAAAATTTCACCTTCTGTTTTACAAATTTTAATTGAAGTAAGTATAGTATGAAGGATAGTTTCGGTTTAGGCATGAGGAGCTTCTAAGTAAACTGCGATCCTACGGTATGCCCAGTCGATTCTGTGCATGGCTGTCTAGCTTTCGTAAGGATCGCTCTCGGCAAGTGGCGATTGGCCGATTTCTCTCAGACACCTTCACCATCAATGCCGGTGTTCCTCAAGGGTCCACATTGTCTCCCACCCTCTTCTTACTCTACATTAACGACCTTCTAGTGAAAACTAAAATCCGAAATTTAGCTTTATTGACGATAGCACACTTGTCTCATCTTTCTCTTTGAAATGCACAAACATCGGCTGCCGACGCACATCTTCGCAGACAGCATGAAGTATCACGCCTCAACAAAGACCTGGAAGAAATTTTGGCTTGGGGTGACAGTGACCAAGTCGAATTTAACGCTAAGAAAACTCGGGCAGCAGTTTTCTCTAAAAAGGTTAGCATTACGGAACCGGATATAGTCATGGCAATCCCACTGGCTTCATCTATTAATTTGCTGGGCATCAATCTGGGAGGAAATATGTCTTGGCATAACCACGTTGTGGTAATCGCCAAGATAGCTTCGCAGAAACTTGGTGTACTCTTCCGAACCAAAAAGTTGCACGCACCTCAACAACTTTTGATTCTTTTTTCCGTGTATAGTGTAACATGTATGCACTTGTGGGCAGTAACATTCATTGTTATTTATTTACTCGCTTATAATGTGTGTTCGTTATGAATATTATCGAATTTGTTAATGGAATTTCCAAAACAAACACTCTTATTAACATCAGAAAGCTATTTGTAGACAAAACACCTAAAATATTGACAAGGAGGTTGTTTACCCCGTCTGAATAAATAAAATTATGGAACACCCGGATTTGAAAATTGTGTAAGTTGATGATTAATTTTCACTTGTAAGATTTCTTTATACGAGTAGGATACCAACAATAACATTAAGTTTATTTTTTAGTGGTTTCTCGAACTCAGTTTAAACCATGGATTAATCTATAATACGTTGCCCCTAATGCAACGGTTTTCTATTATTTACTATAAATTATTTAGCAACATTTGGGCGAGGTCCCAAAAATGTTCGCATGCGGCACTTTCGCTAGCGGACTTTTGTGCTTTTTTTCCCAACACTACATGCCTCTATACACCGTGTCCAAGATAAGGAGGGCCAGTACAGGGATCTCGGAAACCGTAAGAGATACGAAGTCTGTTAAATGGAGGTAAAATTGCGCATTTACGTGCCTACGAAGTCGGTTAAATGGGGGTAAAGTTGCGCATTTACGTGCCTAATAATATGCCGTTTAGAAAGTTTTAAAATTCCGAGTAGTTCCGGAGCTATCCGGAAAAAACCGAAATTTTGAAATATCGTTTTATTTTTTTCCTTGGTTTTTTTTAGATCAAATTCTAAAGTAAATTGCACTTTTATATTACCACTTTTTCCGCTCTATCTAACAGCGTTAATTGTTTTGTAATCCAAAGAGTCGTCTTCGAAGGGCCATTATCAACTTTCTTTTTTTAAATACGGTCCTGTTTTCCTGATATTGGAATTTGGGAGCTTTATTTCTTCCGAATGCAACGATGTATGACACATTGTGGTTTAATGACGTTTCGAGGGTTCTTTGAACAACATCTGGAGATTTTGGGATACGGTCCTGTATTTCTCCTAATTTTATAAATAATATCTCATAAGTAAGCTCTAAATTTTTACTTATGTTGGACTAGTTCAATAAATAACAAATAATTTAATAAACCAAAACAGAAATAAAACGAACAACGAAAAGAGTAAGGAACTGCATAATCAGGTGTTCTGAAACACCATGGCCAGCACGTTCGCCTGATATGACACCGTTAGATTTTTTTCCTCTGGGGGTGTGTCGAAAATTATGTTTATAAACACATCTTCGAAACCGAAGACGAACTTACGAGGTTGGTGCTTGAAGCCTTTCAAAGTATTACGCCAGAAATGTTGTCAAATGTTTTAGAATCGACAGTTAGAAGATGTTATTTGTGCTTAGAAAATAACGGAAATCGTTTTGAACACCTGATTATGTAGTTCCTTACTTTTTTCGTTGTTCGTTTTATTACTGTTTTGGTATGATTTTTGTTCACTTATTTGTGGTTTATTATTAAATTATTTGTTATTTATTGAACTAGTCCAACATAAGTACAAATTTAGAGTTTACTTATAAGATATTATTTATAAAATTAGGGAAAATACAGGACCGTATCCCAAAATTTCCTGACGTTGTTCAAAAGACCCTCGAAACGTCATTAAACCACAATGTGTCATACATCGTTGCATTCGAAAGAAAAAAAGCTCTCAAATTCTAATATCTGGAAAACAGGACCGTATTTGAAAAAGAAAGTTGATAATGGCCCTTCGAAGACGACTCGTCGTATTACAAAACAATTAACGCTGTTAGATAGAGCGGAGCGGAAAAAGTGGCAATGTAAAAGTGCAATTTACTTTAGAGTTCGATCTCAAAAAACCCCAGGAAAACAATAAAACCATTTTTCGGAATTTAGTTTTTTCCGGATATCTCCGGAACTACTCAGAATTTTCAAACTTTCTAAACGGCATATTATTAGGCACGTAAATGCGCAACTTTACCTTTATTTAACCGACTTCGTATCTCTTACGGTTTCCGAGAGCTCTGCACTGGCCCTCCTTTTCTTGGACACGGTGTATATGGTCCCTGAATTTAAGTTTTGCTTTAGTCGTCCGCAATCTCTTGGTTGAGAACCGCTGTTCTAGATCAACCAAATCTTATAAGGGTAATGTTAAAATCGGTTTTGATAATTTCGATTTGAGAAAGGTTTAAACCCGAACAAAGAAACGTAGTTACATTGTCGATTATAAACAAATTATCCCCCTACTGTGACAGACATACGCCCAGTCCTATCTTCTAATCTTAGGGTAAGGTATCCCTTTCTGTCGAATCTCCTATACCAGCGATTCTCAAACAGTAGGGTTGCCAGATCGTCACCTTAGATTTACACTGTTGTATGTTACATTGCTTTGCCATAAGACATACAATAGTGTAACTAAGGTGACGAGATGGAGGAGGTGTAAATTTAGGACGTTTATATAAAAAAGGCTGATTCTTTTATAAGAAAGTCGGACATTTTTCACAAATAATGCATACCAATCAGTATTAACCAAATAAACCAACAAAATTATACACTGATTATTAATAAAACTACAAAAACATTGAAAATAACGCATTTATTTCCCCAAAAAAGGACGACAGCATACGAGAATCAAGAAAAATTATTTAACTCAGAAAATAATTGAAAATTAAATTTGAACCGCTTTAAGGTGCAGTTTTCTCCGGTCGAGCCTCGCTCGGCGATGATCGTGAACCACTGCTTAAAGGAAAATCGCTCACCATAGGCGCATGGAGCATCATCCTCCACGGTTACATTGATTTGCTTTTGAGCCATGGGCCATGGTTCGACCATCGCCGAGGGACGATCGCCTGTGTAATTGACGCTCCGAGGACACCGCACCTTTAAGGGTAAACTGTGCCGCAAACCTTTTTAAGGCCCGACAATAGTGCCACGGCGAAAAAGTTTGACAACCGCTGTCATACACTATACGTTTAGAAAATAATGGTCCTTCTTTTTGATCGTTCATTACCCAGATAATTGGCCTTTCAATGTAAATTGTTTTTCTTTTATTGTGTTAACCGAACAAGTGTGGGTTCGGGCACAGGTTAATGTATTCTTCGGATCTCGTTATGTGGGTATTACGTCTTAATTTTATCTTCTGTCTGTTATAGTTGTGTCAAGTGGTATGGCGATTTTCCAGTCACTTTATAGAGGACGATATTTTAAAAACTATTTTCATGAAAATTTAGTGAGTGAGACAATTATATAGAAAAATTTTTTTTTATAAAAAAAAGCAATTTTTATCACAAATGTCTTTAAACAAATACCTAAAAATAAAATTTTTGTGTTTTTAATTTTTTCGAAGACCAGTCCAATCAGTAGTAAATAAAACGCAAAATGAAACACTGATTACACTGGGCAACAAATTTCAAGTTTTTGCTCGTTTCCTGAACAAAACCTATTTTTTTTTATTCAACTACATCCGAGTAACTAAAAATATCTATTAAACATTTTAGTTTAGTTTAGTTAGTTAACATTACAAAACCGGATATAGTCATGGACGGCCACGCAATCCCACTGGCTTCATCTATTAATTTGCTGGGCGTCAATCTGGGAGGAAATATGTCTTGGCATAACCACGTTGTGGCACCTCAACAACTTTTGACACTAGACAAAGCCCAGATTCGACCATCACTAGAGTACTGCTCTCATGTCTGGAGCTCTGCACGCAAACATACTCTTCGGCTACTGAATTCCATCGAAAGGAGGGCCATTCGTCTGATTGGAGACCACAAGCTGACGAGGAACCTCGACAGCCTAGAACATCGAAGACAGGTTGGGGATTTGACTCTCTTTTACAGATATTTCCATGGAAAGTGCTCGGCTGACCTTGCCCTCTTAATTCCGCCCAGAGCGGCGAATATCAGAAATACACGACGAACCACTGCCGCTCATCCATATGTGGTTAAGCTTAGTTCTCCTCGAACTTCATTATTTAAGAATTCTTTCATCTGGAGGACTTCATCCTTATAGTCGTTTTTCCCAACGAATATAACCTCCAACGATTCAAAACCAACGTGAATCGCTTTTTGCGCACACGCACCACTCCCAGAGTGCCCTAAAGGATTTTTCCTATAGCGCTTGTGTTTGATCATGAAAAAAAAAAGTTGGCTCCCAAAAAAAAAAAATCTGAATTATTTGGTACAAAATTTTTTTTTTTATATATCATTTTTATCATTGAATCTAAAGTTTAGACCCTCATTTTGCGTTTCTTATCCAGTCTTTTGGAAGCAACCTATGGGGTTGACTCTCGTAATAGTTCCACAGTAGTCTGCTACCTTTTTTCCATCGTTGAAATATCCTGGTGGAACAGCACTACCATTTTCCGGAAAGTAATCCAGGAAATTAATTTTCAACGAACACAAGAAGTATTACAACCAGGTCTCGCATACTTTTATTCTCCGAAAAGCCTTTGTTGATGGGAGGTGTAAAAAAAAAGTAACGTGGTCTCTCGGTTCTCGCCAGATCGTAGGAACAGCGAAGGGCATGTTACGCTTTTTTTCCACTTGGCCAATCGTCAATGGGGTAGCAGATATGGGGAGTCCAATTTTTATCCTGTTTTCAGGCAAAATACAAGTGGTAAGCCTTTTTTATTAAAGGGCTAAGAGAGTACGTTTTTGTTTCACAAAAGTCACTTCACCACATATATAACAAAAATGATCCTGTCCTGCTTATTTAAGCAAACTAGCGATATGTTGCTCAAAACTCTCTAATTTCTCAAATACGATTAGCTCTCGACCAACTGGCGGTTTCAATACAACTAACTAACAATTTAGGATTTATGTCTTATGTATTTAATCCCCTTATAAAGTACATGGTACAATAAATCCAGGTATTTGTGATTTAATGGTCGTATTTTCCCATACATCAAGGCCAGGTAAAAAATTATCATAATTATCATGGATCTATAAAACCGGACCAACTGAGACTTTTGCAAGACAGATTGTTAATTAATTAGTATTAATTATTATTAATTAATAATTAAGTAAGATAAATAACACATTTATTTCTCCAGAAAATAAAAATCTACCTTACTAATGGCAACTAGGTGTATGAACTTTTCTTGGAACTATATACGATAAAAAACTAAAAATTTAAAATAACTAGCGATTTCGCATGGTAATGGTAAATTTTTATCGTCCAGTTAGCTCACTTCCTAGAAAAGGCCGGACGGAAAGAAAAAGTCCAAACAAGGACGTCTGGCAACCCTACATAGGAATATTATGTTAAAGAAAATAAATTCCTTGGCTCGCAATGAAAAAACAACAACGAACTCAAGTTTCTGTCCAATCCCATAATGTCAGAAACAAGTTTCGGCACGCTGAAACTCTACTTAAAATCCCTCGTGCTAGACTACCCAACGTGGTGCAATGTCGCTGGCAACCAATGAGAAACCATCACAGGTCGGTTCTCTGTCCTTGTTGCCTGGGTTCTGCAGTACCAAGATCACTAGGCGATGTTGTCAGATCACGGAAAACTTCCTACGAGAATGTTAAAGCTTACAATTCTTGGAGCGACAGTTATAAACTTATAGTTTATAGTACTTCGGTATCGTGTCTGTCTGTCTATCGACGTTTCTCTCTAGAACATTAGACCAGGGTTGCCGGACTTGTCCCCCTTTTTTGGAAGTTTGATAATTCCGTCCGGGTTTTTCTAGCAACCGAGCCAACCATAAAAATGTACCTTTACCACGCGAAATCGGTCGTTATTTAAACTTTTTATTTTATTTTTTATCGTAGTACCTAGTGCCAGGAAAAGTTCCTATTCCGAGTCCTGATTAGTAGAGTAGACTTTTATTTTCTGGGGAAATACTTAAATGTGTTATTTTCGGTGGTTTTTGTCGTTTTATTAATAATCAGTGTTTATTTTCGCCTTATATTTGGTTAATACTGATTGTACTAACCTTGGCAAGAATTAAGAACTCAAAAATTTTATTTTATATATTTGTTTAAACGCATTTTCCGGCTTTTTTATAAAAGATCAGGATTCTTCTATACAATTGTCCTACTTTTACGCATTGTCCATTTGGTAACTCTACATAGACAGAAATTGCAATATCTGGCAATCGCCAAGATAGCTTCTCAGAAACTTGGTGTACTCTTTCGAACCAGAAAGTTGTACACACCTCAACAACTTTTGACACTATACAAAGCCCAGATTCGACCATCACTAGAGTACTGCTCTCATGTCTGGAGCTCTGCACCCAAACATACTCTTCGGCTGCTGGATTCCATCGAAAGGAGGGCCATTCGTCTGATTGGAGATCACGAGCTGACGAAGAACCTCGACAGCCTAGAACATCGAAGACAGGTTGGGGATTTGACTCTCTTTTACAGATATTTTCATGGAATGTGCTCGGCTGACCTTGCCCTCTTAATTCCGCCCAGAGCGGCGAATATCAGTACTTAGTACTCCTCGAACTTCATTATTTAAGAATTCTTTCATCTGGAGGACTTCATCCTTATGGAACGACCTTCCCCAGGTCGTTTTTCCCAGCGAATATAACCCCCAACGATTCAAAACCAACGTGAATCGCTTTTTGCGCACACGCACAATTTTTCCTATAGTGCTTGTGTTTGATCATAAAAAAAAAATCTATTACAGAGTTTGCCCTCAGGTTTGTTCCGGTTTGTTCGTCATCTTCTTCAAGTTAAAATCGCCCATTTTTATTAATTGATGTTTGATAACAATGAAAATATAAAACAATTTAAATAAATTGTCATTAGTATTAGTACAAATCCGACATTACTTGTCGTTGATATAACTCTTCAATGTAAAACCGACAACACCGGTTCTTTGTGGTACTACTCCGTGACATGACGTCACCCCCGATCGGTCACATGACGTTTATAACGCGTTTTATCTGCCACTGCCGAGTGGAAAAATAATTTCAACAATTTTCGATAAGTCAGTTTTATCCGTGCCGTATTCCTAATCTAGTAGTCCGCGGTATTTTTCTCTTTTGTTCGTGCGCGCTCGTTTGTTTCGTGAAGCTGTCATTTGAATTTTTCGTTGTATATACGCGATTGTCATTTGTTGGTGTGTGTCACTATTGTTTATACTTGTGCACGTGCGCGGACGGCGACCAGTGTTTTTTGTTTTCTGACGTGGGGCTTTTGTTTCAAAGGTTAGTGTTCTGTTTTTATTTCTGTCCATCTAGAGTCGACAATGAGAGTTCTTTGTTTCGGGGTTTAGTCCTTTGTTTTTCGGGACGAGTTTAAATTTTATACTTTGGATGCCTGGTTTGTTATTGTATTTAATTTGTACGTACGTAAAACAATGAATATTGAAATTTTAATGGGTTGTTATCAGCAGCATTGCATACAAATAATATACGCCCTCTGCTATATCCGGGAAATACCCAAGTATTAAATAACAGTTTTTCTGTTAAATATTTTAACTTTATTTTCATACTTTGCCTCTCTGGTGCCAGAGCACGATGCTTGTGTCAAAGAAAAGGGAAAATGTGTCAGGAAAAGTATTCCTTTCGTATTGACGTCATTCTAAACGTCCTTCATTTTTTTTTAGGTTTTGTTGACTATTTACCTAGTATTTATTATTTTACGTGTTACACAAGGGTGCGACAAATGATTTTTTCGGTAAAGGCGTCTCAAGTTTTTTTATTTCGGCTTTATCCATGGAAGATCGACTACAGAATGGCTCTTAAACTTTTTATTTGTCAAATACCTAAATGAGCTTTACCTTAGTAAACACAACATGAGGGAAACAGCTCATTTCTGAGTGGCAATTCCGATAATACCATAATTTATTATTTTTTGAGTAGTATAGCCAAATATGGGCATGATTAGAACTTACCTGCACTGATATTTATGATTCTTAGTAGTAATCGACCGATACGGATTTTAGTTGCCGATACAATATCTGCATCGGCACCACATTCGTAAAATATATGTACCTATTCAATTCCAATTCATTATACGTTGATATAAGTCAAAATTGTCAATAGTGGCAACGTTGCAAAGCATTTTTAAGTGAAATACTGGTAACGTGCACAAATTTCGGTCATTCCCCGACCGCAGTCCTGGTTTTGGACTGCGGTTATTGTCCATTTCTGTCGTGCAATACAAGAACCTGGTAAGTCGTAAAAGTAAATTTTAAGACATTCCATTTAAAAATGCCACAACTTCTTTAATATTTAATTTATTGTTGTAAAATTTTACACACAGTAACCTCTTGTTACATTGTTTCATTTTCCAAAAAAATCATTGATTTTCATTAACAAGTAAACAGTTAAATAAATATTAAAAAGTTACTACTCTATTTTATAGTAAGTCGACTTACTAGGTTCTTATATTGCACGGCAGATTTTACTCATCGCAGAAGCGGGGGAGGGAGGGGGGTACAGGAGGGCAGTCCCCACCAGAATCGGCACTCTGCCTCGAAATAGGAGTTTGCAAAAAATAATTCGAGAGACGTTATCTGAAATCACAGTAATCACACCGTTTAGAGCCTCGACTTGGTTGTTTTTGCTTAATGTCATAATAAGATGAAGTAGCCCCCCTAGAAAAAAAGCTATCTACGGTACGGGATCAGTTCTTGAATCGAAGTAGTATTACTACATTGCTACGATACCGATTATAGGCAATATTTGGCGATATGTGGATATCGGCCTGCCCTAATTTTTAGATATTATTTAAAAAAACATTATTTTTTCTTTAACTGGATTATTCAAAAATACAGTAAAAAAAAGATAAATTCCTTAGACACAGATATCTTCTACTTACTAATTTCGGACGCCTATTATACTATATTTTGTTTTATCTTTATAACAAAGTAATAATTACTGTAAAAAGTCCATTAGAATTTTAGGAATGCAGTTCTGTTGTAAATCATCATAATATAAAGTATTAATCGATAGCAAAAGGCACTTAAACAATTAAAATTTTTCGTCTATCATCGTCATTAGGAAAAACTATAAAAATAGTTTGTCTCGGTGCGTTGCAGAATATTCTAAACCGCCATTAGCATTATCAAGTCGATTTAAAATGCCAGAGAAAACTTAATCGCCCTCCTCTTACGATTACGATTAGTTATGTTCGAGTTAAGAGATTAAAAAAGGCATGATTAAAAGGATTTGTAGTAGCAAAATGCGTTGTGCAGTTGTAACGGCAAGGGATGTCGATTTCAACAGGCTTTTTTAAAAAACATACAACAATAATAATGCGGCGCCCAGCCAACGAGCGACGTGTATGCTGTTTTTTTATGGCAACTTGATATTATAAGCATTCAGAGAGAAGTGAAAAATTACACGTTACTGCACTTTTTATAAACACTAAATTACTTTTTTTGTTAAAAATGTCCAATTTTATGCATTAATTTTGCGTACGATCGTAGAAAGTATTTTTTTTTGGATAAAACGGTACAGAGGCGGCCAAAAATGTTGGGGGTGGTTTTCGGTGGACATTATTTTCAGTTAAAGTTAAAAAAATTTGAACATTCGGGCGATAAAAAATTTCGAGGCTCTCTTAATAAAATAAATCGTCTAAGTTAAGTTTAATTAGCTGTTGATTTAACATTATTTATAAGATTCCCCATTTTAAAAGAGATTAAAACGTTTAAGGCGTGAATTTCCTGTGGTTCGGATGGGTATTTCCAAACCGGGACCAGATAAGATAACGACGTTTCCGAGAAAATTGCAAAAAAAAAGTTATTTAAACACACACACACATTTAAATAGTATTGTTTACATTTCATTTGATATCTTTATCGCGGCAACCATAAACGAATTAACAAAAAAAAATTATATTTGTCTTTTTCGCATTTCTCAAAATAGTTTAAAGATCATTAATTTATGTTAAAATATGTAATAAGTTGATCTGATATCGAGCCACGCACCGTTCAGCAGGTGCTCACCTAAATGGCTGGGCGTCGACAGTATTACTTCAGTCCACGGAAAAATAATTCATTTCTATTGACAATTCTAATGACAAATATATCACCACTTGACGTCACTGATGCGCTCGCCGGGCAAGATTGGAACGGCTAGGTATCTTAATCCTGGTCCAGATCAAATGAGCGAGCGAGAGCAATATCACGTTTATATGATTGCTCACGTGGTTTCCAATCGTTTAAAATCCGTCTACATCACGTATGCATTCATATAAACATGATCGCTCGCTCTCTAGCTCGTTTGGTGTGCACCCGGCTTTCCTTTGTGTTTATTGCAGCGTTCTGCCTCTTCCTCTTCGACTGAATTTTTTTTAGTGCTATTTACTCTGTCGAAGGGCGATGTGCACTGCTGGAATCCGATGCTATAAGATTTACGTACTCAATGCATGTTCTTATTTTTGTTTATCAGTACAGTTTTTGTCGTCTGAAAGAAATAAAAGTCATATTTTGTTATAAAATAAATAACTTCAGGTCAAGCGCGGATCCCCCCCAACAATTTAACACGAAAAATACCCTATATACCGGCTTGACTTTGACTAACGCGACAGGGTATTACTTTTCGTTACTTTTCCTTGTATGACCCCCCCCCCCCCCCCCCCCCCCCAGACCGAGGTCCTGGATCCGCCCTTGATTCAGGCAATACAGGGTGAGCCACTAATAGAAAATTATATGTATATGCTGCGAGAGATATGTATTTGCATTTGGTTCATTTCTATATGATTTACTTTTCCGAAAAGTAGATAATACTGAATATGTTTATGCATTTATGGTTATATCTCGGTACTTAATAAAAACTGTTCAGTCGCCTTGACTCCAAATACCATCCAGAGCAAAGCGTATTTTTATTTTCATTATAAATAAATAAAGCGAACGTTTTATACAAAAACAAAAAATCCTTGAACAAGTTTTAGCGTAAGTATGGGAATTTTAATGGTCGCAAGTTGTTGTAACATTCGCACGACCGTTTGAATAACATTTTTTTTCTCATTTTCACGACGTTTTTCCGTCCCAAGTGTGGTAAACTAAGGTCATCCGTTTGTCTTTGTTTTTAAAAAGAAAAAAAGTTAGCCATTTATCGGTTCTATTGATCGCATTCATTTGTTTCATTGTTCCCTATTGTTGTCATTGAATTGGAATGAGCAATGAACTATTGTGTATACTTTTACTAGACTAAATTGAATCAACAAATAAAGCATAAAGCAAATGCGAGCACCTTTCCCATGTGTTAAAAAAAATAACCTTTAATGTTATGCCGAATAATTTTATTAAATTTTCGCAGAAATCCCCGGTTTTAAAATAATTGTCTTCGATTTCTATTTTCGTCTTGCAAAAGTGCGATCTGCTGGAAGCAATTTAAAGGTTTTTGGCGCCGGACCAACAAAAATTACCTCTTGGACGGTGATAAATAGATTGAGAGCGAGCAGTCAGTTACTCAACTGTTTTTTCCTATTAGCAGCACTCGGGTTTTAGAAAATATCATATTTTTAACTGAATATTTAGTTTATGAAAAAAACTTACTTAATTGTACACTAAGAATGAAAGACTTATACCGGGCGATGCGTCGTTAAGTTGAACATATTGAGTGAATAGTGGCTACCCTGTACATTTTATAGAAAAACTGCATTATAACTTCTTGAAGAGGCCGACATGGTAAATCCATGTGCCGAGTTTGAATACATTTTGGTGAGCCTGTCCTAACCTAGTCAATTAAACCTGATTTCAAAACCACAAAACTCTCATAGTTCAGGTAATACAGCAACAGCATACCAACAAATTAAATTTTAACATTACTGTCAATTTTTGGCAATAGCGTCATTGAAATTATTCAAACTCGACACATGGGTTTACCATGTCGACCTCTACAATATGTTATAATGTAGTTTTTCTCTAAAATGTACAGTGGATCCTATGTTCCACTCAACGATGGATCACCCCGTATAAAATCCCATGCTCGTTTATTTTTTTTTATGATCAAACACAAGAAAATTGTTTAATTTGTTTTGAAATTATTTCTGTTAAAATAAGATTTTTTCAAAATTATCATTTATCACTCATGCAGAATTTAAAAAAAAGAAGTTATTTCGTTAACATCAGTGTGGCACATGCCACTGACATATTATTAATTTGTGCGGAAATTCCGCATGACTAAGTGTTTTTACGGAAGTAGCAAATTCAAACGCCTCGAAAAACGACATTTGTCTTTTTTTTTTGAGACCGCCATTAACTTTCGTATTGTTGAAGTGGTGGTGGTTCGAACTTATAAAGTCTGGCGTCAGTTCTATTTGCACGCCAGTAAAGGTTTACACTTTATTGAGAAAACAAGAATAAGTGGCACGCTAGGTTCATTTTTAAAGTGTTTTTCACAGTGAGCACTATGTCGAGTTAACTTTCCGAAGCCTGTAAAATAGTCGCTGAACTTTTAGTGGAAAAAAAGATAAAAGAATTACAGAAAAAGACACGACGAAAAGGCCGTGTCTGGATTAAATCATGGATTGATCGTCGACTTGCTTTAGGTGCTTCGGCAAAACTTCTAGTAGAACTCCCAGCAGAGGATCCTGTAATTTTTATGATCAAACACAAGCACTGTAAAAGAGAGTCAAATCCCCAACCTGTCTTCGATGTTCTAGGCTGTCGAGGTTCTTCGTCTGCTCGTGGTCTCCAATCAGACGAATAGCCCTCCTTTCGATGGAATTCAGTAACCAAAGAGTATGTTTGGGTGCAGAGCTCCAGACATGAGAGCAGTAGTACTCTAGTGATGGTCGAATCTGGGCTTTGTATAGTGTCAAAAGTTGTTGAGGTGTGTACAACTTTCTGGTTCGGAAGAGTACACCAAGTTTCTGAGAAGCTATCTTGGCGATTGTCACAACGTGGTTATGCCAAGACATATTTCCTCCCAGATTGACGCCCAGCAAATTAATAGATGAAGCCAGTGGGATTGCCGTCCACGTCCTGCTGACAATCAACAAAAATTAGAAGCGCAACCTAAACGAAAATCAAACCAAAAACTGGCGAGCGGTCGCCGACGTGCAAGTACTTGTTTACACTTACAAGTTTTGATTTTCTGTACGAATTTGTCACGACTGGCGCCAGTGATTTCAGATGCAGACTTTTTTGATCTATGCATGCAAAAATAAATTTTTATGCAAGTCGATGTTTATACTTGCTAATTTTATTTACTGGCGCGCCAGTTTTTATTGGTGCCCCTAAATCCATGCATGTGTAAATGCACCTTTATGCTCATGACATAATTGTATTATTATTTTTTCATTAAACATCTCCGGCAGTACCTTAGATTTTATTCAATTTTGGTATGTGTTAAGAGGATATAAAACCACAAACTTAATTTAATACGTCTTGTGTGTTTATTTATATTCTTATTCAGTTTTTAGTTGTGTTTGGCGGAGTTTAAGCGGGGTATTTTGATAGTTTCGCGGTACTTTTTTCGCTGCGTTGGCTGCGCTCACCGTTGAAACCGCAACTGCAACAGAATTGCCGACTGTAAACCGATTTGCTCACAATATTGCTTGCAACTTCTCATGCCCAATAGCAACAAAATTGCAAAAGTAATGCGGCCTTAAAAGTGAAAATTTAAACTCATATTATTACTAACATTGCTAATGATAAATTTTGTATAATAATTTTTCAAGATCGCTATCGGAAACCTCCTCAATTATCGCACTCGCTTTTTCGCCTGCTTCTACGTTTTTTTTGTAATTCTCCCACGTTATAAAGGTCATGTAGAAGGACATCCTAAAAGCACCAGGTAGGAAAAGAAATCTATTAAACGGTTGTCCAAGCCCAAGCCTCTAAAAAAAATCACACACATAAATAGTTCCAGTTCGCCGGAACTCATTATTTTTATGTTACAATCTAGTTTTTACCATTTCTGAGAAGAATCTTGAGTCATGATGTTGGGAATGTGCCGCGTTTTAGTAATGAATGACTTTCATAGTATATTTGGTTCCATTCATGGTATCGTTGTACACTCTTAATGTAAACGGCCTAGTTCGACTCGAACTCGCGTGATCAGTGCGATTGCTGATATACAGGGTGTCCCAGAATATGTGGGCAATCTGCCGGGTTCAGATAGAACACTTAAAAATAACAGGAGAAGTTCGTATAAATTTTTCTTCCTACTACCTCCCCTACGGAGATGTCCCTGGAAATCGTTGTTTTTTAAATAATTTTTTAAGTGCTAGGTGTAATTTAATAATTTTTTAGTATACCTAATGGTTAGTAGATGAGTCTTCTTAAAATTCGCTCTTTTAAACACATTTGGCTTATTTAGTTTGCCAGGGACGGACTAGACGTAACACAAAAATGCTTTTTTTTTGTACACCTTGTATGATCAAGGAACGACAATAATATTTTTGGATACTCTAAACCTTAAGCTGAAAAAAAGGTACTCTTGATCAATGTCGATAAAGTGAACTGTTTTCGAGAAAAAAATATTTTTGTTCAATATGGTTTTTATGCATTTGTTTGCTATGGTATTTTTCACATGTACCGATTTAAATAAGAATATTTATGCTAGTGTCTTGAAATTTGCGTTTTTTCTCCTTTGTCTTATTAGTTATATACTAACTTTGGAATTTACGTATACTGAATATAAATCATATTGAACAAAAATATCTTTTTTTTTTCGAAAACAGTTCATTTTATCGACATTGATCAAGAGTACCTTTTTTCAGATTTAGAGTATCCAAAAATATTATTTTCGTTCTTTCATCATACAAGGTGTACAAAAAAAGCATTTTTGTGTTACGTCTAGTCCGTCCCTGGCAAACTACATAAGCCAAATGTGTTTAAAAGGGCGAATTTTAAGGAGACTCATCTAGTACACATTATACTAAAAAATTATTAAATTACCCCTAGTACTTAAAAAATTATTTAAAAAAACAACGATTTCCAGGGACGTCCGTTATGGGCCCGTATCTCCGTAGGGGAGGCCGGAGGGAGAAAAATTTATAACTTCTCCTGTTATTTTTAAGTGTTCTATCTGAACCCGGGAGATTGCCCACACATTCTGGGACACCCTGTATATGTTTTTTTTTATGTTGACAATGTTTCAAAAATAAATGTTTTTTTGCGAGAAATAACAACCTGCCGCCTAGGCTATATCTGACCACCTTATTATCGGTGTTCAGCTCAGCGTTTTTCGGGTTTTAAATTCGATCAAAGAATAAAAATTTAAATTTTTAACTGCCCCTTTTTGTAGTATCCTTGGGTCCCAAGTACTGTGGCCTGAGCCCACAGGAAACATTTTGTCTAATAGTCCAATGGAATAAAATCTGCTTTTCCGCAACAATGTTTAAGATATACAAGATTTTATATTTTACGACAAATTCTGAAAATAATCTGGTTCCACCTTCAATAATATTGATATAATTATTTTTAAAAAGAAAATTTTAATCTTAATTTAGTGATGGCTTAAGTCTTATCTCTGAAGATTGGATACATTTTTTTTAAGGAGATCCTTAAAATTTTTTAATCGAAGGATTATTTATTTCCGTTCAAAAATAATCTTGTCAGGTGCGAAACGAACTTGTTGGATAAGTGTTTCGCCGTACGCGGACTAGAGATTTAGCCGTTTAGAAAAACTGGAAAAATTGAAAAAAAACGGATTATTTTCTGTTTTCTTTGTCGAACAAGAAGCTGAAAAATTGAAAAATATTAACTCAAACCCGAAAACCTGAAAAGATATTTGTTGTTTGGGTTATTATGATTTTTTACCTGTTATTAAGTATTTTTAATTCAAGATTCTCAAGGAAGGGCTATTTCTAAAACTAAGAAGGTACTCTTTGGCTCTCTTTCTTAATACGCCAGCCGTTTTCGAGATATTTCCATTTAAACATCACAATATCAAAAAAATTGAAGTAAAAATGGAAATATCTGGAAAACGGTTAGAGATTTAAGATCGAGCAAGTATACCCATAAGTCATGGGACACCCTGTATACAAACTACAGGGAAGTGTATTTGTAATGTCAGAGTGTGATTCTTCGGGTTCAGAGAAATCATTTAATAATAATATTAATTTACAATTAGAAAATCACAAATAATAAAAAAAATTCGGAGGGGAATCACCGGCGTAAGACATTTTTTAACCGAAATAATTTATAAATATTATCTGAATTACCTAGGTAAAGATTGTTTCATGAAAAATGGATATAACTTAATGACTGCAGTAAAAGTACCGGGGGGGCCATCCCATTATTTATGAACGTTTGTTATTATTATGTGGAAAGGACCGGATTGTAATAATTATAATTAAATATAGGCACATCAGGTAGGTTAGGTTGCTTAATTTATATTTAAATATCTTTTTGTGGTAAAATTTGTTAGTTTTTGAGGAATGGTTCAAGAATTGTCTTTTACCAATCATTCCTCAGAATAGCGTGATAGTAATGGACAATGCGAGCTATTACAGTCGCCAATTACATAAAGCTCCAAGCTCAAATAATACAAAATTGGAGATTCAGTCACTACATGGCGGCGAATGATATATATTTTGAAGAAAGTTATAAAAAAGTGATCTTTTAGAAGTTTTAAAGGCATTTTGTATAAAAAAGTATATGTTTGTGACACATTGGCAGAAGAAATTGGACATACAGTGCTACGGCTCCCACCCTATTATTGCATTTTTAACCCCATAGACCAGTTAAAATCACTGGTTAGGACTGAAAATATTTCTCCGACTTTAAGTTCTAGTGTTGTAGAATTAATACGAAAATGCTTTAATGATATTCCCCCAGGTAGTTGGAAAAATTCAGTCCGTGACGTAATAACTGTTGAAAATTCGTATATTAGTCTGGATCGTATAATTAATCCAATTATAATTAATTTTGATGAGGATAGCGATAGCGAAACAGAACTATCTATAGAATGACATTATAAATGTAAATAAATATGACTAGTAATATTTTTTAAAAATGTCATTTCATTTGATTACATTAATATAATCATTACTTGTTTTCCTTAGTCAGTCCCCTTCATACTTCACTTGTTTATTGCCAAGCTCTTGTCGACACAATGGGACCGACCCAGGAAATCATTAAGTCGCATCCAAATTTCGTGAAACGTACTGTACTCTGTTTGATAATAGTATACAGTCCAACGTCCTGGCAAGCGACTTCTTTATGGGGCAATGTCGCTTAGAGTGTGCATTAAATGGAACCGCACCTGTACATTTATGTTTTTAAAAAAAAATGTTGTTTTAAGTCCATACGTGGGCATTCTTTTTCAATTCTGAAAATCGGTTAATTTTATTAATATTTATGTCTTGTGTTGTCGTCCTCTCTTCGCCTGGGTCCGCCTGGTACCAAGGTGAGTCATCGTTTTCTGCGAGCTCTATATGCATTAATATGTAGTGGTACCACTTACATGTTGCCAGACTGCCTAAATTATTACTTTCTTAAAGAAACCTATTATATTCTGCGTAAGTGTGTTCTATCACGTATGTACATGCCTAGGAGCATAAAAAAAGTGTTTCAACGATATTTATGTTCTAAAATTAAACTCTAAAATTTGTCAATCCGTTGTTAGTCTTTGGAGCAAGCAACTTCAGTACAATTATGGGAATTAGATTTTTCTAAGAAAATGTTGCAGGCAAAAAAGTTGGACTAGGACTACCAGGAGGCACCTGCCTTCACACTTGCAGATTTTTAGTTTTATTTAATACAGCAGTGCGATTTGGCAGCACCGGTGGCGTATTTGTCGCCACTTTTCGACGGTGCTCTGACGCCGCAATCGGAAATACTTGGCATTCCGACTCGCCGAGAAATTGTTCTACTGTCTGTATCTTGACGGTCACAATTTTGCGGGTTGTCAAATCGTGTTAAAGATACTGCTTAGAATTTAGAGATGTTAAGTAAACAAACACAATATTTCTTCAAAATTCTTCAGTATTCAGCTTAGTTAATATACAGGGCTCATAATTATTACATAATGTATATTTTTTTTAAATATGATGTATACCAGGTTTCATACCATACCCTTCAAATTACTATCCTACTACTGTGACACTGATGACCCCCGTTTTTTAACGCCCTGTATGATAAGAACTCTGCACAACATTTTTTACATAGCTTTAAATATTGACTAAAAGTTAAGTAAAGATTGTTTCACGAAAAATAGATACGACTTAATGATTTCCTGGGTCCGTCCCATTGTGTCGACAAGAGCTTGGCCATAAACAAGTGAAGTATGAAGGGACGGACTAAGGAAAACAAGTAATGATATGATTATATTAATGTAATCAAATGAAATAACATTTTTTTTTTAAATATTACTAGTCATATTTATTTACATTTATAATATCATTCTATAGATAGTTCTGTTTCGCCATCTCTATCCTCATCAAAATTAATTATAATTGGATTAATTATACGATCCAGATTAATATACGAATTTTCCACAGTTATTACGTGACGGACTGAATTTTTCCAACTCTAGGGGAATATCATTAAAGCATTTTCGTATTAATTCTACAACACTAGAACTTAAAGTCGGAGAAATATTTTCAGACCTAACCAGTGATTTTAACTGGTGCCACATATGCTCTATGGGGTTAAAAATGCAATAATAGGGTGGGAGCCGTAGCACTGTATGTCCAATTTCTTCTGCCAATGTGTCGCAAACATATACTTTTTTTATACAAAATGTCTTTAAAACTTCTAAAATATCACTTTTTTTATAACTTTCTTCAAAATATATATCATTCGCCGCCATGTAGTTCTGAATCTCCAATTTTGTATTATTTGAGCTTGGAGCTTTATGTAATTGGCGACTGTGATAGCTCGCATTGTCCATTACTATCACGCTATTCGGAGGAATGTTTGGTAAAAGACAATTCTTGAACCATTCCTCAAAAACGAACAAATTTTACCACAAAAAGATATTTAAATATAAATTAAGCAACCTAACCTACCCGATGTCCCTATATTTAATTATAATTATTACAATCCGGTCCTTTCCACATAATAATAACAAACGGTCATAAATAAAGGGATGGCCCAGGTACTTTTACGGCAGTCATTAAGTTATATCCATTTTTCGTGAAAAAATCTTTACCTATGTACTTTTCGAAAATTCGTACTTATTTGTTTTTTTCATATCCGGGAGATTTCCGACATTTTCCCGGACATCATATGTATATTTATGAAAATACTTTTGTTCTACAATATTTACTAAAATAATCATCATGGGATGTTTAAGTACCTAATTAAAATAAACATTATTCACTTGCAGTTAGTTCGCGAGAGCAATAATTCTAATAAAATATTCTAAAAATCATAACAAGCTAAAAAAAAACAATTGCCAAATCAATTTGTCTCAAAATTATTTTTAACGGTTACATTATTGATTATATTGTGATATATTAAATTTTCTCCTGTTCTTTTTGGTGGCATGCGGCATTAGCTGCCAATTAAGCACAGAGGAAGGATGCGTTAAAAAAATTAACGGCCTGCCTAGGCCGATTGTAATAACAGAGGAGCTGGCAGCGTACGTAGGTGCATGAAATAAATTAAAATTTCTGGGAATCATACCCTAGACTAGACGATAATAAAATTGTTATCCCGGACGGCAAGAGCACGAGTCCTTCCAGCGCGTGTTATTTTATTATTTGTTTATGGAATGTGGTTAGGTTTTATCGAAGTAGTGAAATATATTTATTTACGTTTTTGACAAGTGTTTTCTAAATTAACGCAATAGCAAATATGTGGCATTTCATATACATCATGTTCTTCGGGTATTTCAATAAAAGATACATCTTTGTTCCGATCCAATGTTCAACCTTCAAGATTCCGCTTTTTCATATTTAGTCCATGAGCAGTTAGGGGACTCAGTGTAAATAAAATGGCGTTTTCTCGAAAACGGTTAGGATTAGCGACATGAATGAAGGGTACTTAATTTTTAGTCAATAGTTAAAGGTATGTAAAAAACATTGTCCAAAGTTCTCATCATACAGGGTGTAAAAAAAATGGGCCCATGAGTGTTACAGCTAGTCCGTCCCTGCAGCTGTGAGTAATTCACAACAGTTTCTTGGGTAGTAATTTGACGGGTTTTACCTTGTATACATCATATTAAAAAATAATTGAAATATACCAGGTGGTTGAATAATTATGTGTAAAAAACTTGATTCCATTGGTGCTCTTTGGGAGCCCATATCTCCGAAGAGGAGGCCGATACGAAAGAAGTTTATATGAACCTATAGTATTCTTTTCACGTGTTTTCTTCATATCCGGGAGATTTCCCACATGTTCCCGGACACCCTGTATAGAGGGTTTGAAAAATTCCTTCAATCGAATAAAAACTCTGAACCCTGACTAAGTTGGGTTGCCTTGCTTGGTATTTTATATTAAAATAAATTAAATAACTAACTATGAGTAATGTCAGTAAGTTTACCACTAGAACTATATAGTACAACAGGATTTCGCGGTCTTTCGTTTGTTTTACGATAAAAGGATAATACTGATAAGGCAAAAAGTCTTCTTTTTTTTTTAAAGTAGTAAATAAATTATTACTATCTGATAAAATTGTTTTGTAGATCGTCGTTTGAAGAATTAGAAATTCACAGGAATAGAAATCTCAAAAGCCGCAATCGGATTTCGTGGAAAATTTATTTTTTAGATTACTAAAAACTCTGAATGGAGTGTCTTTTTGAGAATACTTGTGTAAAGGTACCTATTCAGGGGAATTTCTAATAAGGCTCTCGTTTTTTCAATTTTCTCCCACCATTTTTTCCTTTTAAAGGCAGCAAATATTTTGAGCTTCAAACTATACAGGGTGAGCCAGGACGAGCGTAATTATATGGAGAACTACTGAACAGTTTCAGAATCTTTGTAAATCTAGGTTTATCGATATGCTCTCTTTTTGTAATTATTCGGCAATGATGAATAAATCCGTATAATTTTTGTACCTTAGCTCTTGGACTAAACAATTGTTCAAGTCTAAAAAATATTTCAAGCTTGGCAGAAAATGTACAGTCACAATTCAAAGTTGGTAAAGTGAAAGAATTCAAGCAACCTTTAAAAATTTTCTTATTTTAAATGAAACACCCTGTATATTTTTTATTTAATTTAATGACAAATTTGTTGTTCTTTATAAATAGTGTTTACTGTTCTGTACCTATAACAAAGCGTTTCCTCAAAAATCAAATTTATTCCCAAAATATTATTTTTTCAAGTGTGCCATGAAAACAATTTTATTGTAATTAGGTACGTTCAAGTTGTTCTGCCCTCAACAGACTTTTTCATGACCAGTTCCACTGGCCAGCTCACTCCCCAGATTTAACTTGGACTCTTTCATCTGAGGAACCATTACAGATAAAGTTTAGGCGAGTCCGATCACCATCAGGGTTGTTCCAGAGCGTTGTTACCCCTTGGGAGTTTTTGGTACACTTTTAATGCGGCCCTGTAACGACTTTTCTTTTTTAGTATTCCTGTTTATTACTAGTTCACTGTCTTGGTTAGGGAATCCAATCCCGAACCCAAACTTTAATCCCGCAAACCTGCGGGATTGAGCCTATCGATCCCGCGAATCCGCGGGATTTGCGGGATAGCAAACAATGAACTGTGGTATTTTTGGTCGGCGCGTCGGGGATTCCCCGCCATGCTCGGCTATGTTAAACAGAACAGTTTTCTTGCGTACTTGCGAAAGTAAGGGCGTTGTTCTACTAGTATCTAGTGACATTAATTTATCAAGTTGTTGAATATAATACATGAAATTTAAACAGCAATCACAAAAATGGGTGTCAGTGTAGTTTACAAAGATAATAAAGGTTCAAGTTTAATTTGGAATTATTTTTTAAAGTCTGAAGATGGTCTTACAGGTAAATGTAAGTTATGCCCTAGCATTATAAAAATCTCTGCTCGTTCCACCAAAGATCTTCACACCCACTTACAAACAAAGCATAATATTAATTTGAAAGTCCAGAGCAGCAGCGGTAGTGTTGATATTGATAAAATAACACAAGAAATGAAAGCTAGTACCAGCAGTTCGAGTAGTTCGTTTAGTTCTATTGCTAAGCACTCGGATGTTAGTGGTTCTTCTGTGCTACCTAATAAAATGAAAATTACCGATTTTTTTTCATGTGAGAAAAGAGTTTCATGGAGGAAAGAGTGTCTCGAATGGTGCTAAAGTTGGTATACCCTTTGGAAAGTTTATCACATCGACCGATATGCGCCAACTATTCGAATCAGAGGGCCACAAATTGTGTAAAATCTATTCCGCCGACAAGTGTCGAAGCTGCACGTGCGTTTTCAGCCACAGGAGACATGTGCAATAAAATAAGATCAAATTTAAAGATGAAACATTAAACATGTTATCTTTTCTCCGAAAATACTTTCAAAATCAATGTAACCGTTAAACTAGTCGTACTATTGTATTGTACCTATATGCAATAAATATTTTCCTGCTACTCTACTGTGTTTTTAATTGCATAAAACAACTTTTTATTAACATACAGAACCCACATCGAGTCCCGCAAATCCCGCACGTTTAATCCCGCAATGTCAATCCCGCGAAATCACCGCGGGATCCCGCATTTGAGGGATCCAGCATATGCGGGATTGGATTCCCTTGTCTTGGTGAATGTTGGTACATTTTTACCAAATTTGGTACAATTTTGACGATCCAGACGATACAAAAATTTTAAGTAAGAGTCGAATAACACCCGCTGTAATGTTAGAAGCCAAGCGCTGTTACGTAATGACTGTTACGAATATTACGTAACAGTTCCACAAATCACATTACCCGCGATATGCCAAAACAGTGAATGTTTCCAATAGATTTTGCTCAAAGTTGGCTATGTATCGCGTCGTCTTGACAACGTAAATGCCAATTTGCATTTTAAACGTCAACATTATTAATTTGAATATTAATTTTGGGCGTATTAGCAAAGGAAGTATTAGGAAATTAGAGCAAAAAATTTATTACTAGAAAAATCCAGGGAAAGGTATGAGAAGTAAATGTATCAAGAGTTCTTTGACTGGTGGCATGACGATAACCATGTGAGTACCTACTCAGAACATAGCGACTTGAAGTTTACTTTTTTGATATTTACAAGAGCAATGCAAAAAAGTGCAATTTCGTCGTACTATAAAACAAATAGGCGCCATCTTAATGTCCTATTAAACGAGCCGACTTCCGGTCGAGATGGTGCCAAATTGATCTATGATCTTTCTAACTCGGGCGTGAATCATCAAATTCGACTTGTTAATAATAAAACGAAAAATTAAATCTCGTACTAACCAAACCTAATTCATAAAAATGGCCAGGAAATCGCAAGTCGCCTTTCGTATAATTCTGTGAAATAATTAGGTAATTAAACCTGACATTTAGCAAGCAAATATTTGTGTTAAAATTTTTGTTTACTGTTTTTTTGACAATTATTTAATTCGATATAGTCTCGACGGAGCTAACTGAAATCAATAAAAAATAAATTGTGTATTTAAGTACACGGAAAAAAAAATTTAGTTAAAGTGACTATAAAAAAATGTGACTGGAACAAACCCTTAAATTATAACAAAAATTTTTGGTAAAAATTACAAAAATACCATTTATATAAAAAGATTTTGTAAAATTTAATAAAAACTTTTGTAAGTTTTCTAAAATCTTTTACACGTGGTATTCCCAGCGGTCACACATCCAAGTACTAACAGCGCCCAACGTCGCTGGACTTCATCGATCGATGGTATGCTTCCTGTTAAGTTCCGTTACGAAAAACGAAATCCCAAGAATCCGTTGCATCTGATTTATGCCTTTTATTCTTGATAATGAAAATTGTAATTAATACAATATTTTATAGAAAATCGTACAATAAAGTCTTTACTATAATAATTTTACTATAGTGTTTGTTAAAAGCACATACATTCGTTGTAAAATTTACAATATATTTTATAGTTAGAGAGACGGTGACAATAGGGGGGGTCCGTGAAGTGGAATATCAGTAATTTGGTTTTTCGTGCAGTTTAGGTCCCCCTCTACAACTTTTATATCTGATGAAATGCCGTAGAGCGTTGCAGAGAGGCGCTGTACCGCTTTAGATAGGAAATTCTCAATAAATTCAAAATTATATCGAGCCATGTCTGAAAATGAATTTATAGTACAGCATCTGCGTGACTTCCAAAGTCACCGGAAACACATTTTTTGACAACTCAACCCTTGCATATACTTTTCCGAGCGTGTCAAAAAAAAATTTATGGAAAAATTATAAAGTCTCAAGTGACATGGGTCCAAGTGGGCTTAATCGATTTGTATTGGAGATGAGTCGTAAACAATTTTCTGATAAAAATAATATTGCGAGAGTGCGGTACTTTTTCTCAAAATATTTTTATTAAAAGTCTGGTTTATTCTGCTATATTTTCTAAAATATTCCCCTTGGAGAATTATTTCTAGGTTTATCTGATTCCCTCATCTTTTCAGAACATTTTTATATATATAAAGTTACCAGAAACATGTTCTATCTTGGAGAAAATTAAGAGAATTCGTCACGGTGATAGCAAAATTTCTAAACTTCGCTCGAAATGGAAATGGAAAAATAGACTTAACGCTCGAAATGGAAATGGAAAAATAGGCTTAACGCTCGAAATGGAAATGGAAAAATGGCTTAACGCTCGAAATGGAAATGGAAAAATAGGCTTAATTTGGTAATATTGCGAATATAATATCCCGTCATACAACTGAACGATACCTGCCTTCCGGTATCTCTGCGTAATATTGTCAGAAATCCGCCTAGCTAGGTACGATTCTTATAAAAAGAAATTTTCCCACAATATTTGGGTGTCAAGGAATGTAGTGTGACAATTTTCTGACATGTCACGATCGTTTTCCGAATTTCCTCCGAGGAGATTTTTAAAAAATTCCAATAATGAAATGGCGAGACCTGGAACGACAAAATTTTTTTCACATAATCTTACATATAACATATAATGTTCCATTCTAGAAAGTTTCAACTTCAAATTCTAACTTTTTTTTTTTAATTTTAATTTTTTTTTGACACGCTCGGAAAAGTATATGCAAGGGTCGACTTGTCAGAAAATGTGTTTCCCGCGACTTTGGGGGTCACGAAGATGCTGTAAATTCATTTTCAGACATGGCTCGATATATTTTTGAATTAATTGAGAATTTCCAATCTATCATTTCATCAGATAAAAAAGTTGTAGAGGGGGACCTAAACTCCACGAAAAACCAAATTACTGATATTCCACTTCACGGACCCCATATTGTCACCGTCTCTCTAACTATTAATATTTACTTGATTTTACTAAATTTATTAGAAATCCTAACTATAGTTTTCTGTAAATTATGTTTACATTATTATTTCATATATATTATTTATATAAATTTTTTATTAATATTTTATTAATACCATATTTTATTGCAAATTTTACAATAAAATAAATAATAATGTCAATATAGTATTATTTTAATGTATCATATCTTTCCGTTTTAGAGGTATCTGCATTTATTATTCGATACGATAGGTCTTTTTTTAATAATTTAAATAATACTTAAAGCCATAAAATCGCTCAAAATAATAATAATCCTTCGCTTCATAATAATATTTTATAAATACATACTTTTGCACCTACTTCTAGCGCGCCAACATCGTGTCTATTTTTGCCAGTTCCCGTGGGCGACGCACCAAAATTCCCCGCAAAATTGGCAAAAACTCTCACGCCAGTCTTACTTTCGAACTTGCCGCGGTTAGAACGTCGTTCTGATCTCGGCAAAACGCCAATTTTTTTTCCGAACGAACGACGATTTTTTATCGATTATCTCTGATACGATTCGGTTTCTTCGCGCGAAGATTCGAATTCTGCCGATCGGAAGTACCAAATTCCGATTTACTCGCTTAGTAGGCCTTGAAAGCCTAGCCGAACGTCTTTTGTTTGCTCAGAAGACTCCCTACGCGCTTTTCTCGACTCAGAAGGCCTTTAACAGCCTTTTGTTATATTACCAACAACTTAATACTCGCGCTCAACTCACTAGTAGGCTTCGACAGCCTTTCCGACGGTCTTTTGTTGCTCAGAAGACCACGCGCTTTTTCCAATAAATCTTCCCGCTCTGCTTCGAAATAATCGCTTTCCCTCACAACTTCTATATTCTGTTTGTATCACAGAAGATTTCCGGGCCACCTTAAGACGTCTTTTATTATCACAGAAGACGTAGAATTGCTTCAACTGCGTGTTTTATCACAGTAGGAGCATTACATATCCTTATCACAAACAAGAACGCGTCGAATTTGTTTATTGTTGTCACAGTAGACGCGTTGTGATATTTTACCTATATTGATTTTTCGGAAGATTGATATTATTCTCATTCGATCGAGTTTATTTTTGGTTTGCCGAGCGTGTTTGACGCGCTATTATTGTGCAATTTCGTCGGTTGGTACTAAATTAAATAATATGGATTACTTGGATCAAAAGGATATCACCCACTTTTTAGCACAGGAGCTATTATATCACCAGGTAATAAGGGGCTTGTTTTTGATGTTGCGCACCAAACTATACAAAATCATTGGCATTAATTAATAAAATGAAAAATAGCATATTTTTTTAACACCCTGTATTTCGAAAACGAAGCGACACGCGACAAACTTTTATACCACATTTTCGTCTTAAAATAAGGTGAGGATTCACCTCCTTAATTTTTACAGAGAGATTAGGAAACACCCTGTATGTTTATAGCTATTCTTAATCAATTTTTTGCTATAATCGCTTAATTATTATTCTTGGAAAGAATTATGGTACTTCAGGTATGATCAGATGTAAAATCATTAACCTTGTATATTATGCGAACCGCGAAAGTTAAGTACGGATGAAACAATTTGTTATTTTGTTGTTGGTTAAACGATCATAACAATTTAATGTGGTAGATTGTTAATTACAGTTAATATGTGAAAAGACGATCAACATAGTATGGGTTTTTACAAAGGTTGTTTTCGGGTAAATTTTTATGCAATAAAAAATGTTAGACAACAATTAGGAAATACTATGTTTGCTAATTCAATTCACACCTATAAAGAATGAGTAGATTGTTGAACAGATGCGTCTCAACAAAAAGTGGTGGTGGTCACAGTCGAACAAGCCTCTCAAGAAGAGTGTAGGCTGTGAGTTTTTTTGTATTTCCTAATTGAAGAGTTTGTGTAATATGTATGTTATGGCAGAAAAGTTAATCAGCTGACGTTTTGTTGTAAATACAGGGCATAGACATATAATTTTTCGTGTTCCACTGTTAGTTGGGAGGATTATGACTCCCCCCCTCGGATCCGCGCCTGCTACACAGTTTATTTACAAAACTTTATTTTCAAAGTATCCCCTGGGCCAAATTTCAACTCTCTAGATCGCGAGTCTGGACTATAATTCAGCAAAATTTATTTTACTCGGCTCTTGTCCATCGGGGATTCAAGGTTTTTTCTTACATTCAAGTCTTAAATTTTATAAAATTTATGCAATCTGGTTGTTCAGCAGTCCTTTACCGATCATCTAGATCTTAGACTTTTGACTTTAGTGTCAAAATGTCTATGAGGTTACGTAAAAACAATACCAAATTTTTATGTTTTAAAATTTATAAAAAAAATAATTCTTTAATTTAGTACCGTCCACAGAATAAAGCACCTAAATGTATTTAATTCATAAACAAATATGCAGATAAATTATAATCACAGTGTCCAAACATGACCGTTAAAGATAGTTTATTTACAATTTTTTAAATTAAATCCCCCCAAAAAATCACCCCCACTCCTCAAAATAACTTAAACCGTCCTGTCATGAAATTTACTAAGTTATCAAAAAACCGCATAACAATAACAATCTATAATTTATCTGCATATTTGTTTGGGAATTAAATAAATTTAGCTGCTTTATTCTGTGGACGAAACTAAATTTAAAAAATTTTTTTTTTAAATTTTAAAACATAAAATTTTGGCTAAGTCGATAAGTGTACATTTTACAGAAAATCGCATAAATTCAATAATTATGTTACTTTTTAAGCTATTTTTATGCGTTTTTTTGATAACTTAGTAAGTCAGGACGGTTTGACATGGAGTTTTCTTGGAAAGGGGGAGTTTAATAGTTTAATATTAACCCCCACCCTCCCCTCAACTCAATGCCAAACCGTCCTGACATGAAACTTATTAAGTTATCAAAAAAACGCATAAAAATAGCTTAAAAAGTAACATAATTATTGAATTTACGCGATTTTCTGTAAAATCAACTTTTATCGACTTATCTTCATATTTTTTTTATGAATTAAATAAATTTAGCTGCTTTATTCTGTAGAAGAAACTAAATTTAAAAATTCCTTTTTTTATAAATTTTAAACACAATACCAAATTTTTATGTATCTCCTCTTGAAAATCCAAATTCAGTCAATATATTCAATTTAAGTTCCTCCCGCACTCTGTGAAAGACTGAGGGTTTCAATATTGGATTTTGTAGATCTCGTAGCCCCCTACACAGCAAGGGGATTCAGAACGTCTGTCATGACCCCCTCCCCTGGAACCGCGCTTGATTGTACTCCCCCGAATTCCTTTTTTTTTTTAGCTTTCTATCGAAATTTCTTTTGTGGATTAGTACGAGCACACGTTTCCAACATTAATCCACTATCGAGATTTATTTTTTATCAAGATTTCTTCTAATTGCTTTCAATAAAATAATATATTGTTGGCTTTATTATCCTTGCAAAACTCGACTGGCTGTATGCCTCGTATTTACTTCTAAAAATAACGCTGATCTATACATACCTACTACTTGGGCGTAGCGTCGTCAGTAAATAGCTTTTACAGTAAATACATAGTACATTTTTTATGTTTGTTTTCTTTAAATTTAGCATTTAGCAAGTGGTATGCTTCGCGTAAGTGTTAAAACCTACGCGAAAAAGACGCGTGGTTATAGTTAAATTTTGATTCTTCGATGGAAGTTAAATAGAAATGAAAATTCGAAAATAAAATATTATTTTGGGTGAATAAGGGAAGCGACACACAGACGATTACTGGTTTTGTAAGCACCTACCACACCACCCCATCCCCACAAGAATAATTCAATGCCACGTAAACAGTTACGTTCCGCCCTAACTCTTAAAGTCCAATGCTAATACATTGATTGTCATTTAAATGGAAAGCATACAATAATTAAATTAAGAAAAGTAACAGGAACAAACAAAAGTTGTTTTTCACTGATTAACAAGTTCTAATACATTTTTAGGAAGTACTAAAATAAGTAGTTACTGACAAAATAGTATATTAATATACAAGTTTAGAAAACGACCCGCGAAGCGGGGAGTTTTCTAAAGTACAAGTGCTCTAATTATCTTATGAACCGTGTCTTTTATAATACTTTTTCTATTTGGGTCTTTAAAGTCTGAAAAACTTTAAAAAATATAGTAGATTTTTCTATTTGAATTAATATTTTCTTTTTGGGTTGGCAATACTTTTGCAATTTAATAAAATGTTACAAGTATCACAGATGCCATGATAGAAACAATTCAACACAACAAAGCTTCTTCCCATCCGTCATAATTAAAAATAAATAGGTATATTATTAAAGTTAATAAAAATGAGTCGGGAAGAAAGTTATACTCCGTCAGAAATACTAGAAATTGCAGAAAATAATCTAGAAAAACTTTTAAAAAGAATATGCAAAACTTTGAGTTATGGTGCGAGCAGAACAAAGTTCAAAATATTGAACAAAATAATAAATAATACTATTGAACAAAATATTGTGTCGACACAGAATCTGACAAGAATAACAATTAATGCCCAGGAAATGTCTACAGTAACTATAAATATATACATATATATAAAGTAATATGTATAATACTATATTGAATTAAAAATAAAATAGTACTTTATTGAATAAAACTTTAGAAATAGAGCATAAACTGTTACTTTTAGGTTATGTTGTTTATAGTTTTGACGAGAAATTAGTTGACGGATGCCGTCAGCATGTTATATATTTCCGACTATAGGTATTTCAGATAAATATCTAGTAAAAATGATCTATTTGCAAGGTTAAAGGTTAGTATTTTAAAGTTTTCTATAAAAAATTTTTGTCGAATACATAATTAAAAATAAAATTTCAGTTCCATAAAGTGCATTTCATAATGTAGCAATTATGAAACCCAAATAGAAAAACGACTTTATATTACTCTTATCAGATTCGTTCGCAGAGCAGTTACAAACTGCTCGCGGTATGCGCAGTTGCTTTAAAGTGTTCACAGAAGAAAATCTATGACCGCTGCCAAAAATTCGGTATTCGTAGAGCGAAATGTATCGATTATCAACTGATTTGCAATCGTCCGAATAATCCGCGCACTGGTATATGGAATTGTGGGTTTGGATTGTTCGCATTTACTCCATCGGCCTGTTTGTTTACTTGATGTTGAATGTTTGGCATTTATACCCGTTCACAAATCCAAAAAGCAGCAACCAGTTAGATACTCGTCCACAGGAACATGCGCAGAACCGGTTGGAAATTTCGCTCTACCAACGAACCTATTGTTATGTTGTATATGAATGGTGAAAAACTGCTAGACTAAAAATAATATTTAATTGCCAAATGGTATACTCACCTGTACCTGGTGTGATAATCAGCTAAAAATAAAATTATTATCTTTAACGCGTCTGGCTAAAGTCAATAGAAGGGAAAATAACACAAAAATACTCGAATAGTTTGTTTATAATTTTCCGGAATTTTTTTAATTTAAGAATATTTGAATGTAGTGTAGTTTTAGTGAACAAACCGGAGATTGGGTAAGATGAATCTTCGCCATAAATAAAATACGGGGTGTACGGTTAATCATACTTGGGGCGGCGATTATACCATGTTAAGATAAAGGTGGTAAGTCATATAACAAAAAGTCGAAAACTTGATACTGTTTACTGTTATACGAGTTACATACAGCCTACCAAATTTTTTTTTCATATTTTTAAGGGGTAAAAAAATTTTTACAGGCAACTTAAATAATCTCAAAAACACCTGTTAATTTTTTAATAGGTTTCTTATACTATCTAATTAGAGGAATTATATATGTCCGCGCAAAAGATCATCGTCATCAAAGGTCTATTTTTGTATGGCATCGATTTTTTAATAATTTAACGGCAGTCACATGTTTAATTTTACTCTTCTGAATCATATAACGCCAATATTTGGAACTGAGTTATTTTAATCAGTCACTATAACCATTTTCCTATTATTTATAACAGCCCTGTCTTATATTGGCTTAAAGTTTTGGAATGTTCCTTATAGAATGTTAAAATACTTAGAAAATTAGTAATATTTTTAATCTACCTAGGTGTAAACGAAACTTGCACATCAAAATATATTTTTCCTTAATGGTTTATAAATGGTTAATAAAAAAATATTGTATATAGCTTCGGATAACAAACCATCACATCAATGTATCTCCGGTAACAACCGGCGATACAAAAATGCACAAATTCGTGGATAACAGCTAATACCAGCGATTTCTTAAACTTTGGTAGACTGAAATGAGTACCTGTACTCAAGAGAATGACTTCGTGTAGTATTTTTCCCTTAATTAAGACTACTAGGTCTGAGTTAACCCTGTGACCGGCCATACAACATAAAAACATACAGGACCGTACATTGTACGGTTTTTAGGGTGGTTGGGTTTGTTCGAACGAACCTATTAGCAGTTTTTCAAATGGAAGCAAAAAAAGGGATCGAGTTTTCAACTTTTTGTGATACCACTACTGTGGACTTACCACCTTTATTTTAACACGTAGAATCACCTCTTCAAGTATCCTGAAGTCCTGATCCAAACACCCTGTATAAATTGGTATAGGGTTTAGTTTCGGTGAACATGTTTCGAGAACAGCAAGTAGCCCTTATCATCAACTAAGAAAATCAGAATAGAAATAACTAGGCGACGTTCAAAGGGCGCTCTGCTGGCTGGGAAAAAATTATCAGCGTAAACTATAATATATTGAAAATCATACGTAATTATGCAAAATGTATCATAACTATTTTTATGTAAAAACAATCAAAGGATCGTTCCTTACCTTAAACTACGTGAGTCATTCGGAAATGATTTTTAATTGAAATCATGAAAAGTTGAGATGCACAATTATTGTTTACACGAAACACAACAATTACAGCGTTCTACAATGCAACAATGTGCTATTTTGAATCACAGTCGTCTACACATCGACAAAAAAAATTTGTAATAATTACGAATACATTATCGTTATTGACGGTTAATCGAAAAAAAATTAGAATATTACCTATTGCGAGTTTATATGGGTGTGATAATTATCATCGATCAGGTATATTGGGGGGGGATTAGCAATTTGTCAAAACTAAATGCACGTGTACAAAAAAAAAATAATTCTATTAAATAATGAATTTGAAGCAATCATGATAAGAAGCGTATTTTGCGCACGAGTAAGAAGTAGGCATATGACAGTGGCGTATCCAGGATACAATGGGTTTAATAAATGAATTTTCTCTTACCCGTTATTAAATATTTTTAATCCAAGATTCCCAAATAATATTTATTTCCTATTAAACATCACAATGCACCAAAAAATCAAAGTTACATGGCAAAACCCTCGAGCAATAAAATTAAAAGAGTCACTTTAATCCCTTGGTTTATAATATACTATTAAAGCAAGCAAGAGACTTGCGTATTCACATCGTGCAACTACCAACCTAACTTATTCTTATCTTGGAACAATTTCAGTTGTAATTTTGCCCGCCGTTGTCAGCCTTTTTAACGATATATTTTTTTTTACAGTTTATAGCCCTAGAAGGTCTGAATTCGGGAGTACCGACCAGGACCACACCCACGCTTACCCCCACTACTCTCAGGAGTATAGAGCAAACGTTCATAGAGTTACAATCTAAGCCGGAAAGACACGAAAGCGAAGCAGGCTTCGTCCCTCCAATGGTCCATTCAATTGGTAAGTAGGACGAATTCTACGGAGGTGCGGAAAAATATTATTTCTACGATCGTTTTTTAACTGGTTAAAAAAAAGTGGCGAGTCATTTTTTCACTTCTATCTCTGCATTATATTTTGCATTTTTTGAGAAAATGTTTTTTATAACATTTTTTGCTTTTAATAAAAATATAAATATCGCCAACCAATTTGAGTTTCAACATATAGGATGTCCCAAAAGGAAAACCGGGAAAAACTTTGTTATTTTGCATTTCTCGAGAAAATGTTGCACTTCATCAATTTTTTGCTTGCAATAAAAATAGAAATGACGTCGACTAATTTAAATGATGCATAAATTTAAAGAGTTATAATTTTAGAAAGAAAACAGTAACAAGTTATAAGTAAGTATTTATAAGTATTAAATAAAAAATAATTTTATGTTTCCTGTGTGTGTTTATTTTGTCAATTTTTGGATTTTTCATTCTTGGGACACCCTATATATTGAAACTCAAATTAGTCGACGACATTCCTATTTTTATTACAAGCCAGAAATGTTAAGAACATTTTCTCGAAAAATGCAAAATAAACAGGTCTCCTTGTTTCCTTTTTTTGTGACACCCTGTATGTTGAAACCCGAACAAAATAGTCGACGTCGTTACAAGCCCAAGCCGAAAATGTTATGAAGAACCACATTTTCTCGAAAGATGCAAAATAAAAAAAATTCTTTTTCAATCCGTGGCCATACCTACTGTATATATTTTTTAATTTCGGACAAGAAAACTGATACGATCGTAGGAAAAATATTGTATGAAACTTATGCAAAAAAGTTACTTTTTTCACATACGGGATTACGGAACTCGCCTTCGGCTCTTGTTCTCAAATTTTCCATTCGTAAAAAAAGTAAGACCGATGCTTTTCATCCACGCATTAAATTACTTTTACTTAACTTTTTTTTTTACAGGTAATAATCAGTACATCTCAGCCTCTGACGCGACGGATCTCTACGTGAATCCCGCGTCCAAGTCGCCGTCGATCTGGCAGAGCAGTCTTTCGCAGTCGAGCTCGGACTCAAACACAAGATCTACACCTCCTTTGACTACCAAAACGAATTTAATCAACAATACACCTCAGGGAACCACACGAAGGAATATGGGTGGCAGGTATGTAGATATCACACATAAATAAAAATTTCGTTCGTACAAACAAATTAGGTTTGTTCCAGTGGCGAAGTAATAAAATACGTGCATGATACGGAAATGTACCGTCGCGCCCGGTCTGATTGAGTTAATGTTAATGTTTTTTTTTTGTAAAGAATATCTTCTATTTAATTATTTTATAGAGAAATACGCAGTGAGGCGCCACGTCGCGCCGCCTCACTTGACGAACTGCCACTGAATACCTACATTACAAAAACTGAGATGTCTTTTCATCTTGCTACGTAAGGAATGTTATTTTGAGGAATGTAAATTTGATAATTACGAATATCATATTATGTAGGTTTATGAAAAATTCCTTCCGAAGCTCTTTATTAATATTGTTTTTTCTTTTCTTTCAGAAAACCAATGAAAAACCTGGATATATCTCCAGAAGAGGAGGAGAGAAGGAGAGTTAGAAGAGAAAGAAACAAAGCTGCGGCAGCCCGCTGCAGGAAACGTCGAGTGGACCATACCAACACACTCATTCAGGTAAATAAAAGAAACCCTGCTAAATGCACCGAACCTGACCACGAGTCCAGGAAACAACTCATTACGTTTACGAGGCATGGAAGTGATGTTTAACACCACTTTGCCGGCGGTGTGGTCAAAAATTTACTAGAATGATTTTAATGTCAGAATTGATATTAAGAAAAAATAAGAATAAAAAATTTACAGTACTTGTCCGTAAACAGTTCGTTTGAAAACTACCTTGGACATTTTAAACTGATTTTCTTGTCGGACAAATTGCGTACAGCTAAACCAGTGAAGAATAAATGTCCATCATCACTTGTAACAGTATGAGTCAAATCGAGATCATGTAGATGAAGTAAGAAGAAGGTGGTAGAAATAAAAAGATTCTTTATTGTAGTAAAGTCAAAAATTATATTTTAAAATGGTAGTTGATGCATTACACTCTTGCTTATGCTTATTTTAAGTAATTATTTACCATTAATTTTGCTTCCAGGAAGTGGAAGAACAAGAACAAAAACGCCAAAAACTGATCGACGAGCAACATCAACTGAAACAACTCAAAGAACAACTGGAATACCTCCTGGAGAGCCACCAATCCTCCTCATTGTGCCGTAAACAAACCTCTAGTCCTCCAGACGTCAAGCCCTTCGACCACATATACTATGATAAGACTCACGAGCGGGTCAAAACGGAGATTATAGAACATATAACCCCGATGGACGATATATTTTTGTTACCTTCACCCACCAAAAAGGTATGTAATAATCATTATTATCGTTAGGTACTAAAATAACAAAAAAAAAAATAGAAATAGGAACGTGTGTGGACATATGTCTAAAACTAACTGTTTCTTTCAGATGTTAAGCTCAACAATACCAATCTTAAAGCCTTCCCGTCCCAACAGTCTCAACGTAGCCTTCTCAGCCTCTTCCAAGCCGAACGAAATAGCGGGGATACCCATATCCACCCCATCTACCGGCATGATTTTCAACTTCGAATCTCTTATGGGAGGGGGAACCGGACTGACCCCCGTAAACGCCCCCCTAATTCCTTCGTGTAGTTCTCAGCAGAGATATGTACCCACGAGTATTGCAGATATGAGCTCACCGGATTCACAGATGCCTCCAAAACTCGTTAGTTTATAATAGGAAATTTTGTCTGCGATAATTTTGTGTGGTTTTTGCAGTTTTTAAAATATGTATTTTACAATTGCTAGCAAGCACAATATTGGGAAATATTTGAAGAACAGAGAACTTAATCTTGCAGAGATGAACTATTTTTTATATGGATCTAATCAAGAAAAATATTTAATTTTGTCTAAATTTGTGATTTAAACTGTTGAAACTGCACAAAGATATCACAAGAAATTGTCATATTGATTGATGCCAATTGTTGTTGATAAAAGATATAGCTCAGTTTTTGATACTGACGTATACCGTTTTTTGAAAATTTTTTGCAGAAGCTGTATTGTTAGGGTATGTTTTTTACCATAGTCGTTTAAGAGTAACTACTCGATAAAGTGACAGATAGTTGACGAATTTTTCTTTGTAAATTTGTCGCGTCTTTGTATATTGGGAAAATTTGCCATTGCTTTTTGTCTTAAAAAAAATGGCTGTGGTATTACTAGAAACTTTTGAGTAAATTATGAAAGAAAAATTTTTTTTTCGTGCGATCGGCATTACAAGAAAAACTTATTTAATGTCATTTATCTGTCGCCAAACAAACCAAAAACTTTTTACTAGTAAAACGAACCATTCGAAGTGTCATCTAGTTTGTAATAAATGAAAGTATTTATTTAATAATTAAACGTAGTCTTATTTAGGGATTTTATAACAGTATGCGAAGAGCTGAGAATTTTTGAACGGTGTCACTGAAGAGGTAGCAATTTGTGACCATTTAAAAATAAATTAATTTGTGCTCCCCGGTCCTGTTTCTATGTCTTCACAGTACCGTTTTTGTCGCCTTAGTTTTAAACAGTGGCGTTTTTTACGGGGGCAATTAATGCGAACTTTATATAAAATAAAACTTTTTTGCTTTTGAAATTAAATACCTCCCCCGTTTCGTCGCCGTCTCCGTGGTCTTTATTAGTCAATATACGTGCTCAAAATATCCGCTATTTGCTATTGCGAATTATTAAAATTTATTTGCAAACCGAGAACATGCCTTTTTGAATGATCATGTATTTTTTCACTAAACTTGTAAAACGAATGAGAAGAACTTATTCCATCCAACATTTTTATAACCTAGTTTGTAAGATTAACAAAAAATAAAATTTTCAAAAAAAATTGTAAGGGCGGTGCTTTCCGTCGCCCGTAAAAATATTTTTAACTATCTCGGAGATGCACAAGTTTGGGCGGGGAAATATTTAAGGCCGGTGCCGTTCCGGTTGTGTAACCGGATGCTTTTTGGAGAGCGTGCGTGCGCCTTAAATTCGTTTTTAGCCGAAATTGTGCGTTTGCGAGCAATTTTTTGAAAGCGAATTTGTGTTACTAAATATAAGTATATTACATATATAATATTTAATATATTTCAGAAAAAAGTACTTTATATTGAAAAATTATAGCAATATTTAAGGTTACAATATTTGTAATCAAACAGTTTTTATATAGAGTTATATGTAGTTTTTGTCAAATTTTTGTATTTATTTTACGCAATGCTAATATTAAGGAAAATAAATTTATCTTTTCAAATTATTCGTTTCTTTTTTTTGCAATCTCGCCTAAAAAAAATGTTTGTGAAGCGACTCCACTAGTGCCCCCCCACCCCACCCCCCCTCCCCCCGCTTTATTCGTCTCCTATTCAACCGGTTTAATTCACATTGTACAGGGTGTCCCACTTCCGACATTTTCTGGGGGGTATGGAGTCAGTGGCGAGGCCACAAATTTTTTCTAGGAGAGTGTTTATTGAAAATTGAGGGTTTGTTAAAGAATATATAGTTTATAAGTTACTTAAAAATGTCTGTTACAAAGAATGAAGGGGTTCGGGGGTTCGACCCCCCAACCCCCCCTCTTGGCTGCGCCACTGATTATAGTTATTATCAAAGATAACATGTTGCTGTTTTCACTTTTTAACGAAACGAAAGATTCCGGTGTCACGCATTAACTTTTCAAAAAGAGAAAAACTGATATGGTTAGAGATTTCCACGTAAAGTTTTGTGGCGTAGCCAGTTTTTCTCTAAAAAGTTTATTTTTTGAGATATTAACAAAAGTAAAAAATGAAAAATTATTTTTTTAATTAATTGAGCATGGGCTTTATAAAAATGTAAAGTTGTTTATATTTATATTAAAAACAACTTAAACAGTTAGGCCATGGTCATTATATTAAAAACAAATGCAAATGGTCAAAACTTTCAGATTTCTCATATTTTTATTAGGTATTTATGAAATGCCTATTACATAAGAATGTTTAACTATATGCTTCTTATTAATTATTCTTAACAATGGTTGTTTATGATAATAATTACGAAAAGTATGATATGTTGGCATGTTTTATATAATCCAATTTTATATTTAGAATATCTGTAAAAATTTTGAATTTGTTCCTAATAAATTGACCATGGCCTGCTTATAAGTAACTTATATTATTCAAAATATCGCATTTTCAGGTTCTATTTAAATATAAATATACAAGCCCAAAAGTATGCTCAATTAATTAAAAAAATAATATACGTATTGTCCCATTTAAAAAGTTTTATTTTTGTTAATATATCAAAAACGAAATTTCTTAGAGAAAAGCTGGCTACTCCACTGAACTTTACGTAAAAATCTCCAACGCGATCAGTTCATCATCTTTTTGATGAGTTAACGCGTAACAGGGTGTCGAAAAAGCGAAGATTTTCGAATGTAATACCACAAGATGTGTCGGGATTACCGAATAATACTTTTACCTGACACGAAACGCGTTACCCGGCAACAACACTACGACTCCGAAGGAGGAGTAGTGTTGCCAGGTAACGCGTTGAGCGCGTTCAAAGGATTATACAACGAAATAAAGTACATATATCTTTCTGAGTTAAACATTTTTATTACAGTAATTATTGTTAATTACGAAATTACAATTATTATAGTTAAAACTTGAACTATTGGATAAATTATTATCATAGGTTGGAGGTGTTTGAAATTGGGCTTCAGCATCAGAAGTAGATGACGATGTATTTTCGGCTCTCATTTGCGACAAAATCTTCAGATGATGCTGCTCGCTGAGCTGGAGATAGGGAGTAACAGAATTTATAGAACTATGGCCCATTATTTTGATAACTTCCTGGAGATTAGCACCTGAACTGCTAAGGGCACTTACTGTTGAAGCTCTATTAGAGTGATTCGTAATCTTTTTATTTTTCGTATCTAGGCCGATGTTGATTGCTCCCATTTTTGTCCAGTTTCTTATAATGTTAATACCTGCTGGACAATTCTTAAACCATGGGAAATTATCATTCTGTTTCCATTTCTGATTGACCGTCAAAAAGAATCGATTAGTTTTAATGTTTTCGCCTCTTTTGGACATTAGCTTAAAATATAACCGTATTGGACATAAATCCGGATTCACAAGATTTTTTACAAGCCACTTACTTTCGCATGTTCGACTTGCTCCTCCTTGCGCCGTTTTAGAAAATATTTGGTTGTATTCCAGACGACCGGTACTAGACCCGTTATTATATTTTTCCTCCTTAAAATATTCCAATAGCAAAAAAACTGCTTCATTTCCCCTCCATGCTAGTTCGGATGCAGCTATGTGGAAAAATTTCCGTTGAAGCCCATCTGGGGTATTTTCATCCAAACTAAAGGCCATTTTTTCTATTTCCTGTCTCGTCAAACCCGTGGAACTCTCCTTTCGTGCACCAGGTACCGCCTGCAACTCTTTTCGTTTTGCATTACGGGCAAAACGGGCGCTTTGAAAAACCATGTCATTGAATGGATCTATGTGGCAATTATATTTTTCAAAATATAGTTCCTGGAGCATTTTGGCCGTTTTGTTCCATAAAAGCTTGACCACACCTTCTTTATAATCACTTCCGTCGGATTTTCGCATATTATATGCCCAGTTGCACAAATCCTTGTCTGTTGACATTTTCTCAATTTCGAAACTTCGCGCAAGGCAAAACTCAGTAAACTGCTTCCATACATGTTTGTCGGAACGCTCGGTATTTTTGGGCTTCACATTTTTAATAGCATCGTCGACTTTAGACAACAAAATTTTACCAAATTTTTCTTTTGCCATTTTGTAACAAGAACTGACAGAAATTACTTCTGAAGTAATTTGTCAAAAAATGACAATTACAACAATGTGACCACCAAGTGATAATCACTTAAATGATTATCACTTATTAATCACATCCTTCTATATGGGAAAAATATACATGGAGTTGTATAATCAACAACATCCTGTAGATTAAAAATTAAGTGAGCCAAGACCAATTTGACACCGGACACTCGTTAAAAAGTGGGACACTAAAGTGAAAACCGCAACATTCTATCTTTGATAATAACTGTAATACCCCCAGAAAGTGTGGAAAATGGGACACCTTGTACGCGCCAATGTGCTCTGAAGGTATGCCTACAATTGCACTTATGGAATGATGACGATAATAGCGTGAACTTAGAGTACGGCTACTCCAAAGTTGTAGGGTAGGGATCCCCCAGTGCTTCACCTCTTCATACCTTCCCTCGATGGTGGGAGATTTACTTACATCACAAACAAGGACGCGTCTATAGGGGCAAGGTGACGCACGACGGCGGCAAGGCATTAAAAATTTTCGGGTACAAAGGCTGCCTATCAGTATTTCGCACGACGGCGCCGAAGAATGGTTTCGATAGAATTGCTGGCAGTGGAGCTCTGGTTTTTAGGCAAATAAAATGTGGTTCCCCTAGAACGTCCGAGACGTCACGGTTCAAACGTTGGCAGTCGACTGCTCTGTACCTACAGCTCCGAGACCGGTCTAGACGTGACTGCCCGACTGCTTGCATGCGAATTTTATAACCAAATTTGCTTCTAAAAGCCTTTAATGTTGTTATACGATTGTGTATGAAAAAGTTTCAGTTCCACCATGAGTAGCAACATTTTTTTAGCGGCGAATGATGAAATGCTCAATTCAGAAGTCAGCAAATTTCATCAATTATACGACCGTCAAGATAAGGATTATAAAAATTTAGAAATACGAGAAAATATTTGGATATTACGTCTGCTTTTCTCAACGGGGATAATTGACTACCGATGGCTTCCAACAGTTGCAGGGAAAACACTCGGGAGTTAGCGGCTGGTCGTTACTGCCAGACGTCGCGGACAAACGTTACTGCCAGCAGTTCTACCGTAATCATACCTTGATGCGTCCCTGATCGCAAATGGGATTCAGATGGTGTTGGTAGCAAAACAAAGGATAAATGGATAGCTTTGTCATGTTTATCTTTCGTCTGAACATACAAGAATTTCAATCATTACAGATGCATAAGTTTGTTACAATATTCGTAAGTGCATCTTACCCAATCACTATGCTTCCTTCGTGTGGAAAATAGACACTTTAAGGCACTCCTTTATATCTTATTTAGTATAATCGAGCCCACTACGTTTTTTTTTATTAAATCTTTATTATAATATATTTTACTAAATTTTGGACGCTGTTCCTTCGAGGTCAAACTGCTTTTCACAATGACGGGAAATGTCATATGTGCTACCAAAATACACTAAATGAAAAAAAATTAAATCAATCACAGGCGCCATCTTGAATATTTCTAAATGGAAATCGCCAATGTCGATCACATCGACCACCTACTGGTCTGATCGATTTTAAAAATGTACAACATCCGTTTCGGGTTTTGGAGATACGATGTTGAAAAGTTGCATTCTATGATTATGTGTTCTTACGCCTTTCAAAAATAGATATTGTAATATTGCAATGCCGATTTTTTGCACGGAGATGTGTTTTTTAAAGAATTTCGAGTTTGTTAATATCGTGGAATATACCGGGTACTTCATTAATAACGATTATTTATTGGAATACTTGCGGTTTTTTTGCAAATATCTTTTACTACTGTTTCTTTGAAGGTTAGAGACAATGCTGTATCATGAGTGATAGACGTGTTTTGGACTTCCATTGTCTTTATTTCATTTAAATCACAACGTTTCAACTGGTAAGTATCTCCAGTCGTCTTCAGGTGAATACTGAGCAAGTTACTAAACTACGAGAGTATTTATACTAATAAGGGGGGTGAGAAAGTTAGTCGAGTACGACCGAGGTAGGTGCAGTCATGCGTCAACACTAGAGGACGTGCCTAAACTAAGATTACATTTGCTTAACAGGGGTTTCTAAATGTTAATTATATCTAAAGAGGGTTTGCTAAAACAATCAGGATTCTGAATGATGACAGCTGCTTCTTTGAATTTCCTCTTTCGCCAATGTTCTTCCTTAAGTATGATACTTGATTGTCCCCGTTGTAAGTGGCGTGATCTGCTGCTCCGGATCTGTTTGTTTCTCCCTTTCGTATATGGCTCTGATGTTCCTTGATCCTTGTTTCCAATGGCCGTAGAGGGTTTCACCAACATAGGATTGTCCGCACTCGCAGGGTATCACCTGAAGACGACTGGAGATACTTACCAGTTGAAACGTTGTGATTTAAATGAAATAAAGACAATGGAAGTCCAAAACACGTCTATCACTCATCTTTTACTATGTTAGAAATTCAACCCTGTTTTTTGTATTTTTATATTTAGGTTCTTTTAAATTAGCACTGCATAGAACGCCATATTTTTTAGCACCTTCGGAATAAACAAAAATGAAATAGAAATAATACAGGGCATTTTGGGCATATCTTTTTTGTTTTGGCAGTATGACAGTTATTGGAAAAAGTTATTTTAAAGACAAAAGAATACATAATAAAAAGGTACTCACCAAAGTACGTTTTTCTTAGCACGTAAGGTTTACGTTCCACATTTATGCATTAGTAAGCACGAAAAATACTTACAGCATTAACAATTTTAAAAAATGTATTTATTCTTTTATTTCAACATGTCTATCTCCGATTTCGTAATGGGCTCGATTATATTCCGTCTAGCTATACAAAATTTACCCATTTTATGGGTTTTAACGTTAAGAATACAACTTATTTAAAAACTATACAGGTAAAAAAAAACTAGGCAATTTACGTGGGTCGTACACTGAGCAAATCAAAGTAAAAACTAACAACGTAACACGTTGTACAAAACAAATTCCGAGGCATGTCAATGTCAGTACCGACTTTGTTAATTAAGCTGGAGCTACACGAGCGTTTCAAATGTGTAGCTCCGGCTTAAAAATCTCAAAATGCAAACAATCTAAAACAGAAAAGGCCTTTTGCCAGTTTTTGCATAAGACTATTAATATTTTCAGTTATGCTGAAGAAAAAGAGAACAAATATTATTTCTATTTATTAACTATTTAGTAATTCAATGAGTAACATTTTTCGATTAGGCTATATTATACAGGAGTAAATCAAAATGTTGTTTTTTATCGTAATTTCAAAATACCCTGTAGGAAAATTGAGGAGGATAATTTTATTTATATACTGTTTCTTGTCATCTTTGATGTATTCTAAACATTTCGTTTCTTGATTCATTCCATTATCTCATTTCTGCTGCGAGCTGCAAAATTTTAAATGAAACACTGACTTGAAGCCTATTTTCATTAAGAAAAACAAACACTAGGTATATCATAAAGTTAATTAACAAAAACAATTTCAATATCGTGTATTTCCTCCTCTCGCAGCAATGACAGCTTGCAGTCTTCGTGATATCGAACGAATAAGGTTACTTATCCTTTCTTGAGGGATAGCCTGATATTTTTCGGTCAGCGCCAGTCGTAAGTCTTGCAAGGTTTATGGTTGTACAGGACGACGACGAACGGACCTTTTAAGTGATCCCAAAGATGTTCGATTGGGTTGAGATCCGGGCTATATGCGGGCCATTCCAATCTTGGAAGTCCAACTTCATCCAGATATTCGTTCACTACATGTTCAACGTGAGGTCTAGCATTATCATGCATTAATGTAAATTGGTTCCCAATAAAAGGAGCAAATGGAACAACAACTTGTTGGAGGATTTCCTCAATATGACGGTGGTGCTTCGGTAGAAATACCAATGACATAGTTATGTACATTTTCTAAAAATAACATGGTTTCATTTAAAATGTTGCAGCTCGCAGCAGAAATGAGATAATGGAATGAATCAAGAAACGAAATGTTTAGAATACATCAAAGATGACAAGAAACAGTATGTAAATACACCTCAATTTTCCTACAGGGTGTTTTGAAATTACGACAAAAAAACAACAGTTTGATTTACTTCTGTATAATATAGCCTAATCGAAAAATGTTACTTTATAAAATAATTAAGAAAAAACACAATAAATTAATCTACAAACTGATAACAAACTCATGAAAATCGCATATACAATAAAAAAGTTATAAAATGTCAAACTTGACCAAAATTTCAGGGTGGCGGAATTTTGTGCCGGTGAGTAGGTATAGTTTTTTTTGTTAATTTTTTTACGGTTCCAAAAAAAAATTATTGTATTACAGTTAAAATATATGTGTTAGACCTATACATTATGCCTACCACTTGACACTTGAAAATAATTCGGTTACTGATCCTAATGGAAATATCCTTAGAAATAAAATAATAGTAAATATTTAATAACTGTGATAATTATTTTTCGCGCTTAAAAACTAATGTTAAAAAATTAATTTTGAATTAATTTGACCTGATATTGGACCACTGTCCAGCAAAATGTCAACTATACTATCTTGCAATTACAATTATCGGAAAAAGTATTTGCGGATTTTTTTTAATGAAGCGATTAAATGACATGCAGCGGTGTTTGTTTTGTATGGACTTCTCCTACGTATAATAAATAATGTACATATAGGTTTAATAATATAAAATGTCTTTTACTATCGAAATCAGCAACTCTCAAATTACAACCAATACAAACACAATAACGATTATTTATAAAAAAAAAATATAGACGTATTTTTGTATAGTTGACATTCCCACGGAAATAATTCTCTCTTAACTTATGCTTGTTTCAAGTCCGACACCTCTAGACCGGCATCGGTCTTAATTAGTTCGGCTTCGTTATATCTACTCGCAAAATATAATATAAAATATTATATTTATTTTTATTTGAATTCGATCACAGAATAGAATATCAACTATACAGAAAGTAATTTATTCGAAATCGGTATCAAATCGACTAAAAGTGTTCCGATATATTTGAAATATTTAGGATTTAAATAATTCTAACGAAACTCTCGGTTAATCGATTTTTACCGATTAAAAAAAAATAAAAAAAATAATGAAACCGAAGAGCACATCACAGTTTTGCTGTATTCGAAATATTACACAGTATTCAGGTATAGTAGTTCCAGAACTAACTGATCCACTGAAATTAAGTACCCACTTCCCCAAGCAACTAAAAAAAATTTATGTATTTTTGTATTTTCTTGTTAAACCAATATAGCCCGGCTAAAGATGGATTAGCTTAACACAAAGGCGTACAGCTGTAGGTAGTTTTATAGGATCACCCCGTATATTTTTTGTGAGAGATTCCAAAAGTATATATTGTACGCCCAGTCGTTTCTGAACATCGGAAAGAATGCGAGCAAAAAATTAGGCTATGCTGCCGTTAGTTGTGTTGTAAAAATCGTTAATTTCATGTAATTTCCAATTAGAACAACTAAACTTACCAGTAATAAACGTATCTTTTTCGATTAAAATATACAGGGTGTTCCATTTAAAAAATGAGGTTAGGTCCGATAACTTTTTTACATGACCCCGTACGCTTATTTTGAAAACGACAAATTATTCAATAATCAATATAAAGAAACTTCTGTATAAAACATTTTTCTATATCTCTTTTAACTAAGAAAATATAGGGTACTTTTGACATTGTCACTTTTTTTGATTTCCCCCCGTATCTCTTAAGCGAGCGAAAAATTTTCAAATTTTGATTTTACCATTTTAAGTTTGAAGCAAAAAGAGCACATGACACCTACATTACTTTTTTGATAGCACTAACAATAACGGAGATACCCTATAAAAGTGTCGAAAATGGGACACCTTGTACAATAATCCAAGGCCCGCAACAAACAAACATTGCATAAGATAGTACAGTACACAGTACCATGTGCGTATTTATAACCGTGATGTACTCCGTAGTTCTATACAGTGACCTAGCCACAGGACTGCCAGAACAATCCCTCTCCTCCCCCAAACCCTGGCTAGGCAACTGATCCTGTACACAAGCATTTTCATACAAAACAACTAAATATAATCAATAAACTATTTCCTTTGGCACGGAATATAAACTTCACAAATGTGAGAATCTCTTTAAACTATCTAATTCGTAAGCCACTAAACATATTTTAAATTGAAACATGTGCCGCATAATTTGCCTAACTACTAAGCGTAATTTAACTTTTGATTTTTTTTTTGAAATTTTAAAGCTATCAAATAAAACGTATCTCTAAATAAGCGAACTTCTAAGTATACAGGGAAAAAACTTAAATCGGTACCAAGCGTAGGGATGCACCGGGTACATGGTATCATACAACGGGTATAGTATTTGCAGAATTATACCGTTGATCTTTCGACTACAATAAAACCTCATTATCCCTTCGATCATAAAATAAATAAGGAAATCAAAATTTTTAAAATCTTTTCGAGCAGAGCCGGAGCGGGTATAAAAATGCAATTTATACCTATGCCTGATTTTTAATAATTTTAATCTTTAGTGGTTTTCCGGCGAGTTATTTTTAGTTAGGCTTATTAGTGGTAGAATGTGGCGTCCTTGGAATTGTGCTGATAGGAGGGCATCTTCAAGTGTCATTTTTAAAATAAAGCATTTATCTACCGATGCCAAACTAATAATTAAAAATGTGTATTCATCGTTGTTGAGTAGAAATTTTAATTCGATGGATGCTTTAGCAGAGACGTCTACTTTGACAAAAACTCCTTTATCTTCGGTAAGAGACATAGTACTTAAACCTGTTAATCCTAGAAAAAATCGGAGTGATTCTGGCACATTTCGAAGCATTGACGAAAATGACATGGATTTATTAAGAAGAAAGATTTACCAAATGTATGAGGCACAAACTGTACCCACTTTGATTTCCCTCAAAGAGCGGCTGATTAAAGACGAAACAAATATCTCTTGTAGCGTTTCAAGCCTTAGGAAAATATTGCGTAAAATGGGTTTTAAATACCGAAGCATTGATAAAAGACAAACATTAATGGAATCTCAACGTTTACGGGAATGGAGACTTAAATATTTAACAGCTGTTAAACAATTTAGAGATGAAAATCGTCCAATTATTTACCTTGACGAAACATGGTTCGATACCCATGACACTCCAAGAAAAGGTTGGGATGATTCTTCCAATAAATATCAAACCAAGGCACCATCACATAAAGGCAAAATAATCACAATATTACATGCTGGTTCAGAGAACGGGTTTGTTCCAAATTGTCTGTTGCTTTCAGCTAAAAACATAGCAGATTCTTCTTTAGATTACCATCAAGATACCGACGCACAACTTTTTGAAGATTGGTTTAAACATAAACTCCTTAACCTGACGATAGCGTCATTGTAATGGACGATGCTAGTTATCATAGTCGGCAAGCAAAAATCATTCACAATTCTAATAATACAAAAGCAGAAATTCAAAATTTTATGATTGAAAATGATTTATATTTTGAAGAAACTTACAAAAAACGAGAACTGCTAGAAGTATTAAGAGCTTCTAAAATAAATAAGGAATACGAGTGTGACAAACTTGCAGCAGAAAATGGACATACAGTGTTGCGTCTTCCTCCGTACTATTGTATATTCAATCCTATTGAGCTAATATGCCACCAATTAAAATCCAATATTAGGAGAAATAATATTTCTCCTATATTAAATGCATCTGTAGTAGAATTAATTAAAAACGAAGTAAGAAACATTTCTGCAGACAGCTGGAAAAACTGTGTACAGCATGTACTTAAGGTGGAAAATTCTTACAATTGTATGATTACAAATGTTCAACCCTTAATTATAAGTTTAGGCTCAGATGAATATAGTGATAGTGATACAGAGTTAAATTTTGAATAAATTATCAATAGTTTCTTAGGATTTAATTAATTTTTATTGTACTTGTTATCCTAATAGTTATACTTTTAAATTATATTATTTTCAATTATCATTAATTGTTATCATTATTTTACATTTATTATAAGTACATAAAACTAAAAATACCTATCTATTTATTTTAAATTATAAAAATAAATCATGTGGTGTGGTATACATTTTCAAGCCGGCCCTGATCCCATTTATTGAGCTTTGAAGAGGTTCAGGCGTATACAATAGGGTTGAAAAAGGTAGTTTATTTATGGCAGGAAGAGTAAACGGTATAATTCTGCAACAACTATACCGGGTAATAGAAAAACAAACTCAAAAATTAATACATTTTACATATAAATAAAAAACTTTCCTGGAAAATTTTCAAACGGTTTGCGAACACACATATTTATAATATGGAACAAAAGAAATTCCTGGAAAATTGTTTCCACATTCCCAACCGGCATACTTCCCCTATTAATTGAGATGTATAACAGTTGTATAACAGCGCTCAATTCCAATTTTGTTGTATACAGGTATCTCGTGATACATTTTTACAGCAAAATAGTTCTGTAAGCTTTTTTACTGTACAACTTGGTTGTTGATGTTTACTAAATTTTTATGTAGCGAATCTGGGGCTTTCCAAAGAGAAAAATGTTGGGTAGGTATAATACTGATGACCATCTGAAAAATAATACTTATTACCGGGCCGGTTTTACCCGTTACCCGGCTTGTAAATAATCCCGGTGCAGCCCTAGTTAAGGGGCCCGAATTACGGTTCATTCGCCACTTTATTTTAAGGCGTTTTTTAAGGTTTGTATGCTTTTCATTTAGAATCGGGCTTTGAATGAATAAAAAACTGAAATGAAAATTTGGTGGTTTTCAAGCCATTACCTTGAAAAGTACAATAATAAAAAAAAATATTTCCTATTATTCCCGTTAATGGTACAGTTCTGTTCATAAATACCCCGTACAACATTAAAATGAAAAGGTGCCATTAACAGCATTCCGGAGTACCTGTAAACGAGTTTTCTTCCCAAGCGTTTATTCCTGTTTTAGGAAAAAATGTGAAAGGGAAAAAAAACTTTGAAATAGAATACAAGTCGCGGAAAGTCTATATTTTTTCGTTTCGGAGGATTTTTAGATTTAATGTTTTTTACTGCTCCATATAGAAAAAAATGATGGACTTTCCTCGAGTTGTTAACAAAATTAAAACGTTTTTCGTTAAAATTTTTTTTTTAAATGTACCGTTTTCATAGGAAGCGAAAACTCCATTTTTCAGCGTAGAAAATTGAAGTATAGACCTCGATCACGTGCAGTATCTTTCTTCCGATTATCGTTGTTTCTGTCGGCGTACCGATTACGGGCGGACGCTCGACGTATTCTTCTAACTGCAAGATAAGAACCAATTCGCCTCGTGCCTTCAAAGCGTGAAACGAACAGGGGGTCAAATCGGAGATTTCGACTGACTCCGGCATCCTCTTAATTTGTCATAAGTCTTTACGTTATATCTTTTCCGGTGCGTCACTTACACGTCATTACAACCCTCCGAAAAGTCTGCATTCATATCAATGGCGGATCTCCAGAACTTTAGTTTGAGGGGTCATGCAAGGAAAAGTTACGAAATGTAATACCCAGCCGCGTTAGTCAAACCGGTATATATGGTATTTTTCGTGTTAAATTGTTTGTTTGTTTGGGTGGGGGGGGGAGGGGGTCCATGATCCCCCTGGTTCCGCGCTTGTTTCATATAATGGTTCCGTTTCGATATACGTGTTCCGAGAAATAATTCATATTTTCGAAAAAAAATTGAAATGTCCTCGGCAGCAAAAAATTGGCGTTTCAGACGTATACTTCAAACTTATGTTTATTTCAAAATATCGAAAATTTCGATGTTTTCATAATCTACTTTAAAGTCATGAATACATATATGTATTTACCGGAATTTAGCCACCGCATAAATTTTCGACATTACTTTACAAAACAAGGTTATATTAGTAATAAATGTCCATAAATACTTACTGAAACACAAAAGTACGATTCAATAGCTCTGAAAAGAACTGTTTTTAGGATTATATTCAACTTGAAGGCACAAAAACAATTAACATTGACACTTGATGTGTCAATCAAAATGATTAACAGCTGGCAAATATTTAATGGCTACAAATTAATATTCAACTTCTGTCTTTGCTAACAGGTTTATGGAATTCAAAACGTATTGCGGAACTCCACCAACACACTATTATGTTTTTATTCACCTTTAAGTCTTAAATAAATAAAGATGGGGAGTTTTAACTCACGATGGCCCCATGATCCCTACATCAATTATGTATGTGTAAAGATATAACGTGCAGACTTTATTTTTTCATGTGTCATGTCACCTTTCCTTTGCTACTTGTACGGATTTTTTATGAACAGAACCTGTACCGATGAAATTAAGTATACAGGGTGTCCGGGAACATGTGGGAAATCTCCCGGATATGAAGAAAACACGTGAAAAGAATACTATAGGTTCATATAAACTTCTTTCGTATCGGCCTCCTCTTCGGAGATATGGGCTCCCAAAGAGCACCAATGGAATCAAGTTTTTTACACATAATTATTGAACCACCCGGTATATTTCAATTAATTTTTAATATGATGTATACCAGGGAAGACCCGTCAAATTACTACCCAAGAAACTGTTGTGAATTACTCACAGCTGCAGGGACGGACTAGCTGTAACACTCATGGGCCCATTTTTTTTACGCCCTGTATGATGAGAACTTTGGACAATGTTTTTACATACCTTTAACTATTGACTAAAAATTAAGTACTCTTCATTCATGTCGCTAATCCTCACCGTTTTCGAGAAAACGTCATTTTAATTACATCATCTTTGTTCCTATGAAATGATGAACGTCAAAATTCCGCTTGTGAGAAGATAGGGGGATCAGTGCAAATAAAATGACGTTTCCTCGAAAACGGTTAGGATTAGCGACAGGAATGAAGAGTACTTAATATTTAGTCAATAGTTAAAGGTATTTAAAAAACGTTGTCCAAAGTTCTTATCATACAGGGCGTAAAAAAAGTGGGTCCATGAGTGTTACAGCTAGTCCGTCCCTGCAGCTGTGAGTAATTCACAACAGTTTCTTGGGTAGTAATTTGACGGGTCTTACCTGGTATACATCATATTAAAAAATAATTGAAATATACCAGGCGGTTCAATAATTATGTGTAAAAAACTTGATTCCATTCATTGGTGCTCTTTGGGAGCCCATATCTCCGAAGAGGAGGCCGATACGAAAGAAGTTTATATGAATCTATAGTATTCTTTTCACGTGTTTTCTTCATATCCGGGAGATTTCCCACATGTTCCCGAACACCCTGTATATCTCGATACCTTAGACGCCATAACAATGAAATGGTGAAAGAACAACATCATTTAAAATTTACCTTGCGCGGTGAGCAATTCCCAGTTCGTTTTATAATTTTAAAATAGTAACTTATAATACAAATGTATTCTTTTGTTGCCACTGGACGTTTTGATGCGTTTAGCTCATAGTCAGGTATAGTTCTTGTAGAACTAACCGACATACATAAAAACAAGAATTCAAGAAATAAAAATCCTCTTAAATTATGTTTTAAATATTATTTTGTTCCGGCGACGGCTCATTTACAGTCGGACACCGCCAGGGCGGCATCGGTCCAATTATTTTACGAAGCGGCGCTATAAAAAACCTAAATTTTTAATTTTCTTGCGACCACCGGACTGGGAGTTATTTTAATGACTACAGAATAACCTTGTTAGGTTATATCTTTCTGAAGAACAGTCAATTTGTGACAGCATCGTCGCCTATTTTAAAAACAACGAGGGTTTGTTCGGGTTTCTATTTTTATGTATCTCAGTTCGCTATGACAAGACCATAACAAGTTTAAAAGTGTACTTCCTGTAAACCCATACAGCTTGTGACCAGAGTGATATGCAAATACCTATCATTTTAGGTCTAAAGGCCGTATTACAGTGTGCAATTCTATTCTTGCGGCAATAAAAGTTGTAGCGCAGTAAATCGTTCGCGATCAGCTGGCGCATTTTAGGGATTTCGACACTACCAACTGCTGTTCTGACTTCTGGCAGAAATGAGAGATGACAGCATAAACGGGAACGTCAAATTTATCATATTTTCTTGTTACCCTGCTCTTCGAAGTGATCAGTGATCTAGAGTAAAGGTCAAGGTGTTCTTTCTTAATAGAACCTCGAGACTATAACAACCCAGAACTATCAACAGTTCGATCGATTTGTTTTGTCAGCTCCCATTCCTGACAAAAGTCAGAACAGCAGTTGGTAGTGTCGAAATCCCTAAAATACCCCCAGAATGGCGCCATGCAGAATTGCCGACTGTAATATAAGGGTGTTAAAAATACGATGTTCACCTTTGGGATCTCATAAACGATACAGCAAAGGTTAATGAAGGAATTAAGAAAATTCCAAGTACTTCCGAAGATATGATAAGACCTGTATTTTTTATTGCATTTATATGAACCCAATATCCGATGGAATCTTAAATAAAATATTTCTGAAGATGTTTTTATAGGGTAGAAACGTCGATATTTAGTCAAAGTAATTTTGTATTAAAAAATCGGAAACATCGGATCTCAAGATTGTATAAATTCAATAAAAAAGGTCCCTATTTAAAAAAATAAACCTGAGGATGGCATCTCAAAGAGAAAACGTCCGACACGAAATCTAAAAACATTGCTTTATAGAACATGAAAAGTGGCAATGAAAGTGTGATATTTATTTTACATAATCTCTTTAAATAAAGCCAGAAGAAATGAAAAACTAAAACTTTCGGCTTTTTATGAATATCTACGGAAGAACTCTAATTTCTTTAAGGCATATCGGTCGGCTAATTTGTCTCAATTTACATCATCAACATCGAATTTTTAACACCCCGTATATGGCCTTAACAAAGTAACATAATCACTACAAACTAATCTAATTAAGAAATGTCCGCTGGGTGATGCCTTAAGGCAGGAATTCAAGGTGTTCTCAAAGTTAAAATTCTTTAAGTATAATTTTTTTAGGTTTGTTCGGAAACTTTTGAATCTCCTATATTTTGACCACCAAGATAATAAAATTTACTATGTCAAAAACAACAACAATCCGTCTGACATGTGAAAAATAATTTAATTTCCTTCAAAGGTAATAATTTTGACATAAATTCGGAGTTTGGAGACACTAAATACTGTAACAAAGGTCCCCCCCTACTATTGGGAATACATACAACTTATTTACACGAATGTTTGTAGGACTCTTTGGATACTCCATTCCAAAAATCTACGACCTGGCAAATTGCCCTGGAAAGGAGCAGAAGCCAATAATCCAGTGAAAAATACGAAGAACACAGGCTACGGCCTTTGGTAGCTTTGCCGAGGCTTTACGAATACTTTCTTACTTACTTGGGCACCTTTACAGATGATGTGTTCTGCATCATATTACTCACATGCTCCTGGCATCTAAACAGCTTTACAAACAGGTCTGCCTTTTCACACCAGCTTAACCGTTTCCATACCCGTTTAGCTGTTTACAGAAATGTTTGGTTTGGCTGTTTCCAGACCTGTTACTAAATCAGCTTAGCTGTTTCCGGGCATATTTCTAGAGCTGTTTAGACGTCAGGAATATGCGCGGTAGAGTGTGAGTAACTGCTGCATAATATATCATCTACAGGATGTCCCATACAAATTAGACAAAAGTTGAGCATTAGTGAGTCCGGCAAGGTCATGTTTTCAAATTGAAAAAAATTCCGAATTTTTGGGCAAAACCAAAGATGTTGTAAAACTCCAGATAGAAAAATATACATTTCCAGCCTACGCAACGAATACAAACAGCCCCCCCCCCCCCCCCTCTTTCGGTCATTATTGCAGCATTGAGCCAGATTGACATATTTATAGCAAAGGTATCTTGCAAAATCTCACTTAAAAATTTGTTAACTTAATTGATTCTGCCGATACTTGGTGGAAATCCATAACTAATATTATGAGAAACAATAAAACTACGTTATATTTCTTTTCCACTATATTCTTAAAAATTACATGTTTCGCTATCACTGTCACACTATCACTTCAGATTGAGAATGAATGAATACTTTTCTATATCTAACAAAATGTACAATCTTAAAATATTATTAGAGGATAAAGATGGTGTAGGGTGTAGGGGATATAATAGTAACATTGGGATTTTCCAAATGGTCAGTAAAGTGATTAAATAAATTATTTTATAGATTCATTTATACATGTAATAGCGGATTCGTGAAATAAATTTAACAAAGGAGAATTGTTAAGGTCTATTTGATCATTCAGTAAAACATCGGTATTTTTAAGTTTATTTATTTCCATGGATTCTAACAGATTAGGTTTTATGCCTTTATTTTCAGTATGTAAGATTTTAAAATTTGAATCAAAATTATGTTCGTTTTCTTTTAAATGGTTGGAATAATTAGAATCTGTTTTACCTTTTATGTAACTATTATAATGTTCGTATATTCTTTTTCCCAAATGTCTTCCTGTTTGGCCAATGTAAGTTTTCGGACAATCTTCACATTTTAGTTTATACACCCCTGATTTTCTATTTTTGTGATTTTTAGTTTTATTATTTTTTATATATTTCCCTAAAGTGTTGTTAGTTTTGTAAGCTACCCTTAGGTTGAGTTTATTAAGCAACTTACCAACATTTTTAATAGGTTTTCCAATGAAAGTGACAACTTTAAATTTATCTGCTGACGTTTTACTATTTGGGAAAACTAAATCAATCGTTTTTTTGTAAGTCTTCTTCTTTAAGATTTTGTTTATTAAATTCGAATTCGAAAAAACGATTGATTTAGTTTTCCCAAATAGTAAAACGTCAGTAGACAAATTTAAAGTTGCCACTTTCATTGGAAAACCTAGTAAAAATGTGGGTAAGTTGCTTAATAAACTCCAGCTAAGGGTAGATTATAAAACTAACAACACTTTAGGGAAATATACAGTGAGTCCCAGAAGAAATGTCTAAATTCATTTAAAATTCAGCGGTAGGTTTTTTAAAAAAACGCTCGTACCCGTCGATTTTGATTTTTAAATTGTTTTTTTTTTGTGGTAATTTCATGTATACAGGGTATCTCAAAAATAAGTTACGACCATCAACTCTTCAAATGAAAACATATATTTTTTATTTCATTTTTTAATTTTGCATTAAATTCTAAGCATGTTTCATGTACCATGTCCTATACATAAACTCAACGGTTATTGAAAAAATTATGATTGAACATATCTATAAGTAAGACCTGTTTATTAAAATAAACACAACAAAATCAAATTAAATGTTGAAAATGTGCGCCATTTACGGCTTGACAATATCCAAGACGATCAATAAAGTCTCTTTGCACGTTTCCAACCAATTAATTTGATTTTGTTGTGTTTTTTTTAATAAACAGGTCTTACTTATAGATATGTTCAATCCTAATTTTTTCAATAACTGTTGAGTTTATGTATAGGACATGGTACATGAAACATGCTTAGAATTCAATGCAAAATTCAAAAATGAAATAAAAAATATATGTTTTCATTTGAAAAAATGAAGTTGATGGTCGTAACTTATTTTTGAGCTACCCTGTATACATGAAATTACCACAAAAAAAAATAAATTAAAAAATCAAAATCGACGGGTACGAGCGTTTTTTGAAAAAACTTACCGCTGAATTTTAAATTTTAAAATCAGGGGTGTACAAACTAAAATGTAAAGATTGTCCGAAAACGTACATTGGCCAAACAGGGAGACATTTTGGAAAAGGAATACACACATAAAAGATAAAACAATTTGGTTATATTATTGTAAGTAAAACACTTTTTTACTTACAAATATACTGTATTTTGCAATAATATAACCAAATTATTATGGACTTCCACCAAGTAACGACCAATAATATTAAAGTGTAAAAAGATAAAACAGATTCTAATTATTCCAACCATTTAAAAGAAAACCAACATAATTTTGATTCAAATTTTAAAATCTTACATACTGAAAATAACGGCATAATACCTAATAAATAAACTTAAAAATGCCGATGTTTTACTGAATGATCAAATAGACCTTAACAATTCTCCTTTGTTAAATTTATTTCACTAATCCGCTATTACATCTATAAATAAATCTATAAAATAATTTATATAATCACTTTACTGGCCATTTGGAAAATCCCACTGTTACTATTATATCCCCTACACCCACACCATCTTTATACCTGTAATAATATTTTAAGATTGTACAATTTGTTAGATATAGAAAACTATTCATTCATTCTCAATCTGAAGAAGCTACAGTGATAGCGAAACATGTAATTTTTAAGAATATAGTGGCAAAGAAATATAACGTAGTTTTATTGTTTCTCATAATATTAAATATTTGTTAAGTTGACAATTCTAATTGGTTTAAGGTTAATCCGCAATTGCTCTTAAAATAAATGTATTTCCCAATAAGTTTACTATAAACTTTGAATAGGCGATGAGAACATCTATAAAAAAAATATATTATTATACTTGAAAGTATCAAACGAATCTTGAACTAATCCGAGTGCGCTCTGGCAATATCTATTTTTATTTTACTATGCGCTAGGATCCCAAGAGACAAACTAGGACTGGCTAAAAATCTCGTAAAAATTACAGCGTTTATATATTTTGGTCGATTTGCGTTTTCTTGTGATTATTAGTGAAAAATCGTATTTATTATAAACAATCATGGTGCATTCATGCCTAGTTCGTAAAAGAGTGGATCATTTAAATAAGGATTTATCTTTTCATCGGCAAGTATGGTAATGTTTTAATAGTTAACCAGACGTCAACATTGTTGTTTTTTCATATATCTCCCATTCATTTTAGATAAAATGCCGAATATCAACTTTGAAAGCAACTAATATAAATTTAAAAAAAAATACTAATCAAAATTACAAATCTTAGAAAATAAAATAAATACCTAATTCTAACGTATCGTAGTTCAAAATATAATACAAGTGGCAGAGACAACCTATTTAATTATGCCTATACCTACTTAATTTAAGCGTGTTTGAAGAGTCGCCCCAACCCTTACCAAATCGACAAGCGAAAAATGAGAACCAAATGGAAGAAAATTATTTGACGAGCAAAAAAATTGTATACGTATGTTCCTGATATGGTGCGCACTTTTTCCTTGTCATAATATAAAAATTCCGCAATCGCACATCGTGAAAGTCTACATTAAGGCTATAGTCAAAATGGAAACTATTTAGCGGGTTTGTTAAAACGATATTGTCGTTAATGTTCAAAAGCTTCAAAATCATTTGGTACGACATATCGATGGGGTTTTGACAAACATCGTAAGGCGACGTGCCTCATCTTGTACAGTTGGAAGCTTTTTCTTCTCATTTTTTACGTATTCTTTCATATTGCTATCGTTTCGTGTAGACTATAGTCTATTCATTTTCCCAATTAAGTAGACCAAAGCAAATATACGCAACGTGAACAGCACACAGGGTCGGATTATGAACAATATAACAGTACAATCTCGAACCATGCATGAATAGACCTGAAATAATAGCCTACACTGAACAACGACTCTCGCCAGCATAGGAAGTTTTATCGCCGATTGACCAATAGCAATGAGTTTATGCATCGAGCATGTAGCTATCACGCGCTAATGTTTTTTTATGCTCCTGAATTGGTAAAATGAATAGAGTATAGTTAATTTTAGTAAACTCCAATATTTTCAGGTAATTTTGTCGCTATATCCATTAGGATAAATGGTAACCACCACAAGTGGTAGTTTTGAAAAACTTTAAGTTACTGGCGAATACGATAACTTAAGGGCGTACAATGCGCAAATTTATAGGATGATTAACAACGTTTCGCTACTGCAGGATTCTGGAAAGGCTATTTGATCTACCTGACGGGACAAGTTAAATTTTAGTAAAGAAATGTTTCTATTTCTAAGGTACATGGCCCTTTTTTGGAAAAAGTAAGTAAAAAATTTTTTAAGATCGGACCAAAAGTGCATATTTTTAGGCATTTTTCAAGGTTAATATCGTCGCTGATATTTTTTTTTTGAAAAAAGTAGCGATGTACCTTAGAACTTTCATGTCTTAACTTTACAATTCCAAAAATTGAGATATTACAATTTCGTTCTAAGCGAGTAATCTTGCAGCGCGCGAAGCATGTTTTAGAAAAATTTTGGTGAAATGTATTAGAAGTTGCCTATGTCCAGCATTAGTTATTGTCGGTAGACGTGAAACAAGCTATCACGGTACAGGATTATGCTACACTGAGAAAAATATATAGGTTAGAAAATAGGGCTAAATTGTATGTGTTTTTTTGTATTGTCAGTGCCCACCACATAATATCTGTATTCATTTTATAAGACGTTACTATTAGTTTTACTTTTAACTTTTAGATCTAAAACCACTTGCATATTAACGTAATATACAGTATGTGTATATATACGAAACGGCATAATAACTTTTGAGCCGCTAATTCTTTTTTTACAAAATTTGGGTGTGGGTTATGCGGGAATGCTACCTTCATTTTGGAGGAATAATGACAGTACTGTGCCCTAAAATGGCGGATGGGCGCCATTTTAGGGAAGAAAATTAAATAGGAAGGGGGGTCTTGCGGTACATCATTTTGAAAATACTATCGAGTACTTTACGATCCCAGAATATTACTTCTGTATGCCCAACAAAAACAAAATGGCGGCATTTAAAAAATTGCATTGTTGTTATTTCTTATTATCCTTTATTTCATTTATCGTCTAGGAAAATAAATGCAACTTGACATAGTATAGTAGGAATTAGAGAGCTACTCTTTCTTGTATATTTCATGGTGCTCAAATTCAAAATGGCCGCGGAGTAACATCTTGATAAGAAAAATTGAATAGAAAATGAGGTCTTGCGATACGTCGTTTTAAAGGTGCTATCGAGTACTTTACGATCCCAGAATATTGGATACCCAAAACAAAATGGCGGCTTGTTAAAAAATAACTACTATTTTTCTTTTATTTAACTTTAGATTTGTTGTTGAGATTGTTAGTGGATGTCCTGTTCTTCCTGACTTTTCAGTTTTTTACATTGCCTAAAGAAATAGTACCCGTTCGTTGCGGACGTCCGAATTTTCTGACCTTGATTTTCCGTGTCGTTGGTGCGATCGCCCGATATTTAGTATGAATTGAAATCATACCATACCTGTTAGGTTGAGCGAGTTCGTGTGCGAGAGTGTGCATGTTACTAATTGTTAGTTATAGTTGGGTGTGTTATACCGGGTGTTTCAGCAGGAACGATAACTTTTTTAGTTTTTTAATTACAGAAATAATATTTGGTGGTTTGTATGTGATATTAATTTGCATTTTATGACATGTCGGACTAAATTTTGTCACTTCCGGTTTAATCGGAAATGACGTCAACTTTGGATTTTTAAATAGAACACCCAGTATAATTTTGGCTAAGTGCATGCTATAATGCAAATAAATTAACTCTCCTTTTTTAACTTGACACAAGGGTGTGTGTTATCAAATTGTTTGAAAAAAGTGCTCTATCTTGTTGCCGGAGTGAGCCAATAGGTTTCCATTTGAAAAAATTGAATTTTCTAAGAGAAGGCCTTCTTAAAATTTTAAAAAGTGTGTACATAATTTACAACACTATAAAACTAGAAAATTGCATTTTTATCGAGAAATTGGCTTAGAAGTAAAGTAAACCATTTTAGGGAGTCATATCAATCTAGATGAAAAATAAAAGAAGTTATTTAGTGTGTGGTCGTTGATTGGAATGGTGTTCTGAATCGATATAGCCAAAAATATACTGGGTGTTCTATTAACAAAATAAAAGTTAATTAAGTCATTTCCGGTTAAACCGGCAGTTACAAAATGGAGTCGGTCATTTCGTAAAATGCGAACAAACCCATCAAATTTTATTTCAGTGATTTAAACAACAAAAAACTTACAGGATCGTTCCTCCTGAAACAGCCGGTATGTGTTTATATGCGTACTATGAATGTTTTTTTATGCTTACGGGTATGCGACTGTGTAATGCAAATACTTTTGCGAGTGCGCGTGAAAGTACTTATGCGAGTACATTTATTATTATCCTATATAAGCATGAGTAAACATTGATTATTTCGATATTATTGTATTTCTTGTAGAAATTTTGGATTTTTGCAAACTGCTCCCATGCTACAGTACTATAAAGTATCACGCACTGGAGTTAGGTTGAAGACCTCTCCGCAGCGAAAGGGTTAAGTACATAGAAACCAATTACAGGTGGATTCCGTAATATTATGCCACATTTTGCAGATATTTTCATAGCAAAGATTTTAAGGCTGATCTACCACTCGTCTAAAACCACCTTTTCAAAAAAACCAACAATCCTTTATCATTTTTAGTGCGATTTTAATAAATTTTCTATTTTTGTGTAGTTTGTGTATAATTTCTTGGCAAAATTAATTTTTTTTAAATTCAAACCGAAAATATCGATTTTCTAAACTCATCGACGGACGCAGAAAATCATAAATATTTTTTATTTTCCATTTTTTAAATTGGTTAAAAAATTTCGTAGTTATATGCGCTTGAAGAGTCCTATAAAAGCCTATATCTATTGTTCTCTGATTTCGCGAATGCGAGGTGGTAGCTTTCCGTATAAGTACCGGCATATATTTTCCAGCAAATCGCCTTTTGTTTGGCCATTTTTGCAGCGTCATTCTTTTTATTTGAATTTATAATAATTTTAATAATTATTGATCGTTTGTGTAATATTGTGTATTTGGATTGTTTTAATTTAAACATATTTAGTGTTCTTGAGCATATATATATGTATAATAATATTATTATGTACTTTCGATTGTTGTTATATGGTAAGAGCTATTTCTCATTATGTTACGTAGGTAACGCGAAAACTCTCACTGACCTTCCTTGAGTATTCAAGAAAGGGCTAAATAGAAGAAATTATATTTTATTCGAACTGCCGTGCCGGGCGGTGAGGTAAGGGGAAGAGAAGACTATGACTAGTGCGAGCATTAAAATAACATTGTCTTTGAAATATGCCGAGACGGAAGATTCACCGATTGGCCCAATTCGATGGTTGTTGTATTTCAGTGTGGAGCCGCTGTTCAAGGAGTATTTTGCACCACGTCGTGATATCGCTAGTATGTCCAGCTCGCGGGAGTTTCAGTCGCTAATAAATTTCTTTCTCTACAAAGTACGGCCTTAAATATGACTTTTTATACCCTTTTAAGGCCGACCAAAGTTTCCTATAATATGTAGTTTATCGTATCGGGTTATTAGTAATGATGGCCCCAATGAGAATTTTTCAAGGCCTCCTCGTTTTCGATATACAGGATGTTTTTGAGAATTTTACATTTCGTGGCACATGCTCGTTTGCAATATCCAGTATAACGAAAATGCAGATGCAGCATTAGAAGCGTAATGGAAAATATAAGCCTTTTGTAGTATGTAATTACTTGTAGATATCTCGAAAGACGACCGCCTGATAAAATAATTTTTACAAGGATGTGTAACAAGATGTGCTCTTGCTTCAATTGAAACAAATTCTATTATAAAAATAAATTGGGTCCATTTTCAGAACAAAACTTCATATAAACATATGTCCTAAACGTCTTAACTTTTGAGATACAGAATGTTAAAGATTTTCATGTTTCTTTAATAATTTGTTAAGGTTATTGACTTAAAATACGTGACAACGAGACTAGGTAGACAACTGTCAAAACTGTCTATGTTTACAAAACAAAATCTGGTTTGTTCGGGTTTGTTCTTACTTACCTACTAGATTATTTTTAATCTTTGTTAATACCTAATGTCATAACAGAGTGCAAATGAATGAATTTCATTTTTTTATATAGGAAAACTGTATGTCCAACGACAAAGCATCGAGAGACGGCATTTGCTCAGCAAGAAATGAGAATTTCAAAAATAATTTTATTTAAACGAAGTGGCGTACAAACATACCGAGGGCAATTCCCGCACGAACGCCACTGGCCGGAATAAAAAAACATGTTATACATCATAAAATGCCTCTTGATGAATAGAAAATGTGTACCAAATTTCACAAAAATATCTAGAGCAGTATCACAGATATTAATAAAAAGGAGAGTTTTTGAAAATCTTTAACACCCTGTATCTTCAAAGTTAAGACGTTTAGGACATATGTCCATATGAATTTTTTTTCTGAAAATGGACCCAAAAATAACCTTCTTAAATATTACCATATTATTTAGAAACGCCCTGTATATTTCTGTGAAGCTTGTTCAAAATTGAATTACATCATAAAAAAATATATACATACAGGGTGTTATGGAAATGACGTATTATATTTAAACCGGCAAATCCCGAGATGAAAATAAATTGAAGAAAAATAACCATAAATGGCGCTTTCAATTATTAAGCGAAATATACACTTTATATGAAATCTCAAAATTTACGTGGCCGCTCCTGAGGCCCTTCGCAATCAATGTTTTATTGAGGCAGTCTCCAGGTTCAAAAGAGGTTAGCGCATTTTAGGCGATGTTGTCATATTGCAGCACATAATTCTAAACGAACGTGTTCAGTTTTTGACAACAAGACGTCTTTGACACGCGCTATCACTTCTTTTCCAAACTTTTTAGAAACAAAAAAAATTCAATTTTAAGGTACATACTCTCTTACCTTCGATCTTATTTTAAAATAATCCGTTTTATAATTAAATTCCATAAAAAAATAAAACACAAAAAGTCTGTTTTTCAACAGAACCAACGGTAGATAATATCACACAAATTTGAAATCACATCACAACATTTAGTATTATGAACTATGTCACAACAAAAAAAAAATCAATACAACTAACAAAACGTTTAAAATTCGTATACGTCAAGCACGTGGAACTCTCGGACGTCGTGGAACCAACGTCGTTCCACGCCGGAATCTCGAAACATACTGAAGTATGAAGCGGCGCGCGGCCGGTATTCAAGCTACGGCGAGACACGCGATGTGATCTGACAACACTGTTAGTATACTCTAGTGACCCACATTGTTGCTAAGTGAATCCAGATGGAACGGGGCGGCAGTATGTGGGTAAAAAGGGTTTTTACCTTAGTATTTAGATATCCAATTTAAAAAAAAAAGTATGTAGACTTTCTCTAGGACACCCAAGGAGTCACCCATTTATAAATCATTTCCATAACACCCTGTATATTGAAAATTATTGAACGTAGAAAAAAATCTGAGTACGTTACTGGATTCCATCCCAAAATGTAAAATTCTCAAAAACATCCCGTATATCAAAAACGAGAAGGCCTAGAAAAATTCTAATTGAGGCATCTCTTGTTTCACAAAAAAGTAGCATACCGAGATATCCCGCAAAACAGTATTGGACTGGCTTGTTCGGATTTGTTTGGTAACTGACACGGTCGATAAATTTTCGATATTATTTTCTTCGCGGAAATACCAATGTAATTATAACCTTTCACAATGTGCAAGGCAGACGTCTAGGAAACATATCGGTTGAGAAGCCTCAATGTGCAATACAATTTAATTATTATTTACAATTACTAAATGTGTCTTTAAAGCACCACATTATATCACATCTCTCTCCATAAGTACAAACCTACAAAAATTGTGGTCAAAAATTCATTTCGGTTTCGCCAACCAATGGAAGTATTAAAAACAATACCAGGGGAAATGGATTTTCGCCTTGTAGAGTTCACACTTCCAAGGTCATACGTAATCTCTATAACGGCTCTTCCCTTTACGAAAAAGTTACAAAAAAAAAACAATGCCCCCGCAAAAGGCGTTGTTCAGAATGTGAAACAACGTTTAACAAAGATAAGAAATCATACAGTATGTCCACGGATGGGGTTTACAAGAGGACAAATGCACTAAAAATGGAAAGTCACTCTTAATAAAAGTTTTTGCTTGTCTAGAAAATACGCTTCATCATAAGAAATTTGAATTTTTTTATACAGGGTGGGTAAAACTGCAAAAATGTCATTTTGCTTAAGAGTAAACATACTTTATTTTGAAAGATACGAAAAAAAGTCACTTTTAATGAATGTGTTTTCTACACAACAAACCGAAGTAGAACAATTCATTAAAAGGTAAAAATTATTTCCCAGAAAGTATTCTCTGGCACACCTCCGACTGGTGAACCTAGTTAAAATAATAATGACACTTAAGGTGATAGGTAGTACTTGTCAATGTCTTTATTTAATGAAGTTATTATTTAAGTAGAAATGTTATCTACTGAACAAAGAGTTTTTATAATACAATGTTATGAGGATGGTCAAGTTTCATACCGCTACGTCATGGAACAATTTACCGATAAATTTGTAGGAATCCCAATAACTAGGATGGCAACCTGCAAGTTAATAAAAATGTTCAAGAGAACTGGTTCGGTTTTGGACCTCAAAAAAAAAATACGACTATGAAGATGCTGCTACAGTCTTAGTTCTTCATTCTGTTGAAGAAAATCCTATGACGTTCCTTAGAAATCGTGTTACTCAGTTGGAAGTTGTGAAAAAAAGGTAAATTCAGAAGATCCTTAAAGCAAATAAATTGTATCCGTATAAACCGCACTTTAATCAAAGATTGGAAGAGGGAGACGACGCCAAACCACTTGATTTTTGCCTGTGGATAAGGAGACAAAATTTTAAGTGGAAATGTTGATTTTTATAAATGTATCATGTTTTCTGATGAAAGTACATTTTCAACAAATGGAACCGTTGCAACCCAGCACGTTAGGTACTGGTCATTAGAAAATCCCGAATTCAGAATTATGACGAGAAGACAATATTTCACAAAAGTGAACGTGTTGTGTGCGATATCCATCCATGGCATTATAGGGCCATATTTTTTTCATAACACGCGCAATAGATTATTATATTTAGAAATCAGATTCAGAGAATGGCTTGACCGACCGCAGATTTGGTCCAAGGTGGATTGGCAGGAATGGCCCAGTTTTGTGGCCCCCAAGAAGTCCCGACTTAACCTTGGCCGATATGTTTTTATGGGGCCGTTTAAAACAAATTGTTTTTGCAACCGCAATAAAAAATGATATTGAAGTATTGAAGGGTAGAATTATCCAGGCTGTCCAATCGATATCTCAGGAAGAAATCAGAAATTCTTTCACTTATTTGAGAAAGCAATTAGAAAAATGTGTCGAGTATGGGGGTGGAGTTTTTGAATTATGAAATCGTTATCGTATTCTTTTCATGTTAATAAAAATGTTCGTATTATTATTATAATTACTTCATTAAATAAAGACATTGACAACAAGTATCACCTATTCATTATTCAAGTAAAAACGTTTATTAAGAGTGACTTTTTTCGTATCTTTCAAAATAAAGTATGTTTACTCTTACGCAAAATAACATTTTTGCAGTTTTTACCCACCCTGTATAAAAAAAATTGAAGTTTCTTATGATGAATCGTAATTTCTAGACAATCAAAAACGTTTATTAAGAGTGACTTTTTTTCGTATCTTTCAATTTTTAGTCCATTTGTCCTCTTGTAAACCCCATCCGTGGACATACTGTATACGACTTCACATTGTTCACATGTTGGATAAAGTTAAAAAAAAAGGCAACGTTTCGATATCTACATGAGGTCATGCTCAGGATGATACAGGAGATATCTTCCGTTGTAAAATTCCTTTTAGATAAATTAGCGAATTATAGTATTTTCGTATATTAATTGTATAACAGGAGGTAAATATAAACTTTGATAGTTTTTGAGATCTTTTTGGTAAACAGGACCAAGCCGCCGCTGCCTTAGAACGAATTCTTACAAAAATCAGACTATATTCTTTGTCGACTAACAATCCCGCCTTCGTTTCCCCTTGTCTATCATAAGTACGTTGTCCTTCATCCATTTGTGGACGAAAAATACTTGAGCCTCCTTTTGGCAATGCTTTTCCACCGCCGGATCCTTCAAGGCATCGTGGATTTTCTGGATTTTATCGGGTCCCTAATATTGAATAATAGTTATTTATGCAACAAATACATAAAGAGAAGTTTCCGCGAGTGAAAAGTTTCTATAAAAAGACTTTTTGCATTGCTACTGAAAAATTGTAAATTTTTTTTAAAATCATTATTTCATCAGGAAGGATTGATTCCTATTCCTTCGTCAATATCCTTTTAGAGAAAACAATAATTCTCAAATTTGTATAAAACATGCACACGGTGTCCCATTTTCGACACTTCCCGGGGGTATCAGAGTTATTATCAAAGATAGAATGTTGCGATTTTCACTTTTTAACGGAACCAAAGTCATGGCTCTCTTAGTTTTTAATCTACAGGGTGATTTAGCAAATTTTTAGACACTCCTCGTATTTCCGTTACCCGTTGACTTATCAAAAAGGTAGAAACTGATCTTGTAAGAGATTTTTAATGTGAACTTCAGTGGTGTAGCCAGTTTTTCTCTAAAAATATTAATAAAAATATACTTAAAAAAAAAGTTTAATGGGACACCCTGTATAATATTTTTTAGTTCATTGAGAGCTTAAAAAAAATATATAGTTGTTTATAATTATCTCCAAAAAGCAGTTAATAATGCAATATTTTTTAATAATTTTCGTTACTTATAACGGTAAATAATGGTTAGTTCCTTAAGGCCGTATTACACTTGGCAATTTTTATGGCGCCAGCAATGGCAATTATAAGTCAAGGATTCAGGCGCAGTACACCGTTCTCCGTACTACAGTCAGAAATTCTACTCTTCTGACAATTAAAATGACACGGATTCATGCGCAGTACACTGTTCTCGATCAGCTGTCTCTCATTACCAGAAATGGGGCAGGCGCCATTTTAATTGCCCTTGCCGGCGCAATTGGGTAGACATGGATTATTCTGTTATTTTTAACTGTTTATTATTTGGCCGAACCAGGTATGAACAGGTAATGGCCATTTAAACCCACTGGTACTTAAATTAGCAGTTTACATTCTTTATTAAACTTATGGACTGCTAATTCAGCAACTTTTTGCACCTCCTATTTGTAAATAGCAGTAGCTGCTTTAACTGGTAATCAAAACGAACAGGTTTGCACATCTCTAATTCTGGGGATATTTTAGGGATTTCGACAGTACCCACTGCTGTTCTGACCGTTGACAATGCTCCAGCTGATCGAAAACGGTTTACTGCGCATGAATACGTGCCATTATAATTGCCGGCGCAAGAGAAAAAATTGCCTAGTCTAATACGGCCTTTAGAAACACATGCAAATGTTGTCATGTATTATACAACGTGTCCAAGATAAGGAGGGCCAGTACAGGGATCTCGGAAACCGTAAGAGATACGAAGTCGGTTAAATGGAGGTAAAGTTGCGCATTTACGTGCCTAATAATATGCCATTTAGAAAGTTTTAAAATTCTGAGTTGTTCCGGAGATATCCGGAAAAAGCCGAAATTCTGAAAAATCGTTTTATTGTTTTCCTGGGTTTCTTTGAGATCGAATTCTAAAGTAAACGGTCCTGTATTTCTCCTAATTTTATAAAATAATATCTCATAAGTAAGCTCTAAATTTTGTACTTGTGTTGGAATAGAATAAATAACAAATAATTTAATAATAAACCACAAATAAGTGACCAAAAGACATTATTTCAAACTTCTGTTGATTCGGGATTTAAAAGAAAAGTAGCCGCTTGAAACAAAAAAATTATGATTGAAAAAGTGGCAATGCAAAAGTGCAATTTACTTCAGAATTCGATCTCAAAGAAACCCAGGAAAACAATTAAACGATTTTTCAGAATTTCGGTTTCTTCCCGATATCTCCGGAACTACTCGGAATTTTAAAACTTTCTAAACGGCATATTATTAGGCACGTAAATGCGCAACTTTTCCTCCATTTAACCGACATCGTATCTGTTACGGTTTCCGAGATCCCTCTCCTTATCTTGGACACGTTGTATAATCCAATTTAATATTTAGAATTTGACCATCGTCTACTGTTATAAGTAATGTAAATTATTAAAAATATCGGGTTCTTAAGTAATTAAAAAAAATAATATAATAAGGTGTCCCATTTTAAAAATTTTACTTTTGTTAATATCTTAAAAACTAAACCTATTAGAGAAGAACTGGCTACGCCACTGAACTTTACGTAAAAATCTCCAAGAAGATCAGTTTTTACCTTTTTGATAAGTCAAACCCTAACGGAAATACGAGGCGAGTCTAAAAGGCGAGGATTTTCTAAATCACTCTGTAGATTAAAAACTAGGAGAGCCATGTCAAATTCGACACCGGAATCTTTCGTTTCGTTAGAAAGTGGGACTAATGTGAAAACCGCAATCTTTCTTTGATAATAACTCTAATATCTCCAGAAAGTGTCGAAAATGGGATACTCTCATTGGCGTAACTAGAATGATTTTGTAGGGGGGGCCTGGCCCCTAGTCTAGTAGGATTTTAATGTCAAGTGTCACTATGACGTATCTATGGCTTCGAACTTCGGAAACACTGGGGTGGGCACCAGAGCAATCTGGGGTGGGCACGGCCCACCTGGCCCCCCCTCTAGTTACGCCTATGGATACTCTGTACATAGAATCTATAGTGTTTTTACTGAAACTGTTGTTTATTTTTATAAAATTGTTTTCAATTCCGTAGGTATTACAGTAGCATCAGCAAAACTAGGCAATTTTCACAATTCAATTATTAGGTCGTTGGATTGAACCTTGTGGAACTCCATAATTAAATGCTTTATTTATTTTTTTTTTGGCTTGAGCTGTTCTGCTATTCAGCCAGTCACTTATAATGTTTTAGAATACTTTCACCAATTAATATGATGTAGGTATTCCGTTAGTTAAATAGTTTTATATTATGTTAAAAAAATAATTTATATATTATTATTTTTTAAATCTATTATTTTTGCTTACCTGATAGTGGATAGTTATCAAAGGCTTGTAAAGGCAATAATTCCGCGTGATTGAATGGAAAGTAAACCGGCCATTGTGAGTGAGGCGTAGACCGATTTTCTTCGTACAGATACCTAAACAGCAGACAGAGGGACAAAAAATACAAATCATTTATCGTAAGGACACACCTGGTGGTAATATCATATAAATATGGAAGGAACATCATTTCCTAACTACCTGAAGATGTCGTATACTCTTATATAAAAATATAACCAAATAGCGCTGAACAGCTATTATTTTCAGGCCCTGTCGAGTGTGAATTACAAGTAAAACTTTAAGAAGGCTTTTTTCCCAGAAAACTCACTTTTTTCAAATGGAAACATATTGGCTCACTAACTACGTATCCATGACGCCATAATGATAACGAACAACTAAACATAATTACAAATTTAAAAATCGCCATATTTGGACAATATTTAATTCAAATTTTGTATTTGTACATTTTTATTGGTCATTTTGCTCAAAAACTAAATATAGGGGTAGTTCTCCCTTGGACCTTATTTAATTCTTGTACTTTTTGAGAACTCTGTACAAACTTGTGTTAAACTTGTATTATGTCATTTTGTATCTTAAGGTGACTTTGAAATATCGGTCCTCAGGGCACAGGTCCAGAAACTTTTTAATTCTCATCTAAAGGAATAGACCTTTAAGAATGTGATAATCTTAGACAAAGCGTCAATTGACATTCAAATTAATTTAAAATATAGTTTTTTTTAGGTTTAACCTAAAGTTAAGGCTACCTTACCTAAGGTCTAACTTAAGGTAACATTCAAATATCGGCCTTAGTTTCTTGCTTTATAGGAAGAGACACTTTTTTTTTTCATAAAACGCATAACAAAAAGGTTCCTATTGTGTAGAAAACAGGAACCTTCAGCTTTACGAATACGGCCAATAGAATTTTCGCAATTTTGAAATGGAATGGTATACATAGAGTTTGTTCTCTTAGTGCCTGTTCTCACCAAAGCAACTGGCAACTGCAACGCAACATCAACGCGACTCAGAACTAATGTTTAAATACGCGTGTTCCCACTGACTTAAGGCAACTCAACTGCAACGCAACTAGTTGCTTATGAGTTGCCCGGCTTACCGCGTCGCCGTCGCCAGTTGCTTCCAATCGAAGTGTCATGGCGGACGAGACAGCGAAATATTTAACTTTTGTGGCTCATTCGGTAAAACCCATGGAATTTAACCGGATCATTATTTAATTCCTGTGCCACTATCTACGAACTATGTCTCAAATTTATGGTATAAAAAGGGTTAACCCAAAATTGTCGCTCAGTTTTTTTTCCAAGATTTTTAACGAGCAAGTATGTTGCGGCTATATCTTCATCTGACGAAGACGACATTTTGTTCACGTCAAAAGAGACTTCAAACCAGTTGATTCCAGTGGGAACGCAAGAGCAACTCACTGAAGTTGCGGTCGCATTGCAGTTGCGTTGCTTGCCAGTTGCTTTGGTGAGAACAGGCACTTGCTTTGGTGCCCACTGGAATCAAAGCAACCGCAACTTCAGGTGAGTTGCTCTTGCGTTCCCACTTGAATCAACTGGTTTGAAGTCTCTTTTGACATGAGCAAAATGTCGTCTTCGTCAGATGAAGATATAGCCGACGGCGACGCGGTAAGCCGGGCAACTCATAAGCAACTAGTTGCGTTGCAGTTGAGTTGCCTTAAGTCAGTGGGAACACTCGTATTTAAACATTATTGCTGTGTTGCGTTGATGTTGCGTGCGGTTGCCAGTTGCTTTGGTGAGAACAGGCACTAACATTTGATTTTTACCTGATGTCACGAATGTCATTACCTGTCAAATAGACATCTTCAAGGTGAAATATGGGCGTGTCCAAGGCAGCATTGAGAATTTTCTTAGGTACGTCCCTGGACATAGAGTAGCTGGTTCCCGAGACGTAGTGCGGGTACACGCCAAAGGGGTATAAATAATTAGGACCTGCATACCTAAATTTAAAAAGATGTATGTAACAGTTTCTAAACTTATAATTCAAATACAGGGTGGTAACTATGTAATTGACCACTATGGGTATCTTTTGAACGGTAATTTCGACGAAGTTGGTTAAATTAGAGAAAACGTGCAGTTTTAGGCTTTTTTAGAATCCAGTATCGACGTTGCCTAATTGTTTTGAATTCATGAGATATAAGGCGATTTGTTAAAAAATTGTTAAAATTAATCTCTTTAATAGTTCGAAAGGTTTTATTTTAAGAAAAACGCCCTTCTAATAAAACGTTCATATTTTTCCTTTCTATAAAATAGAGTTAAGTATCAGTTTTTTGTATTATTTTTTATAACTAAGTCAAAGTCAAAGCCAAAGTCAAAATATGCTTTATTGTTTAAAAGAAGATATTCCCATGAACAGCTGTAAGTCCTAAATATAGTACGAAAATAAGAGACATGAAAGAAAATTGATATGAATCACCAGTACAATACAAAGTGACATAAAATAATAATAAATACAATATTACACACAATACCAAATACACATAATATATCACTTCCAAAAGTCAATCAAAATTTATCATGGAAAGTAGTAAAAATTTTACTTCTTTTCTAAATTTTTTGTAATTATCAATTTGGCGAATATTCAATGGGAACTGATTAAATATTTCCTTACTCTTGTATATAATAGAATTCTTAGTTTATCTTGGTCGATTACGATTTCTCGTTGTTTATTGGTCAGGGATGCCAGGCATAATGCCATTGCCGACTTGACACGCACGTCTCAGTCGGTCTTGGGTGGGCCCATCCCCTTTCCGCGCTAACTGGAAGCTGTCAGCAGTCCACCAGCGCAATTGCAGAAGATGAAGAAACAGGTATAGGCAGATCTAGATTGTATGTTTGGCGTGTATTGTACAATGAAACGGAATTAATTGCACCTTGGAATTTTTTGTGAATCAGACCAGACGTATCCAACAAAAATAAACATGGCAGTGTTAAAATTTTATTCAATAAAAATAGTGGCTTACTTGAGTCTCGTCTCTAAAATTGGCCTTATACATATATTTTATGGCTCGATATCATATAGTTAGAGAGACGGTGACAATAGGGGGTCCGTGAAGTGGAATATCAGTAATTTTGTTTTTCGTGGAGTTTAGGTCCCCCTCAACAACTTTTTTATCTGATGAAATGCCGTAGAGCGTTGCTGAGAGGCGCTGTACCGCTTTAGATAGGAAATTCTCAATAAATTCAAAATTATATCATTATATATTACAGCATCTGCGTGACCCCCAAAGTCACTGGAAACACATTTTCTGACAAGTCAACCCTTGCATATACTTAAAAAATAAAAAATAAAAATAAAAAATGCGAATTTGAAGTTGAAACTTTCTAGAATGGAACATTATATGTTAAAGTTATGTGAAAATTTTTTTTATCGATCCTGGTCTCGCCACACTCGCCACACCACACGATCGTGACATGTCAGAAAATTGTCACACTACTACATTCCTTGACACCCAAATATTGTGGAAAAAAAATTCAGAAGAATCGCACCTAGCTAGGCGTAATTCTGACAATATTACGCAGAGATACCGGAAGGCAGGTATCGTTCAGTAATATGACGGGATATTATATTCGCAATATTACCAAATTAAGCCTATTTTTCCATAAGGTGTGTATGATTTATTCAAATCTGATGAATTGCCCTTGTCTACTTTTCACTAATTACAGTAAAAGCCACGCCTTTCATGCATTTAGAGCGAAGTTTAGAAATTTTGCTATCACCGTTACGAATTCCCTTAATTTTCTCCAAGATAGAACATGTTTGTGGTAACTTTATATATATAAAAATGTTCGGAAAAGATGAGGGAATCAGATAAACCTAGAAATAATTCTCCAATGGGAATATTTTAGAAAATATAGCAGAATAAACCAGACTTTTAATAAAAAAAATTTGAGAGAAAATACCTTTCCTACACTTTCGCAATATTCAATATCAGAAATTGTTTACGACTCCTCTCCATGGGAATACAAATCGATTAAGCCCACTTGGACCCATGTCACTTGAGACTTTATAATTTTTCCATTCATTTTTTTTTGACACGCTCGGAAAAGTATATGCAAGGGTTGACTTGTCAGAAAATGTGTTTCCCGTGACTTTCGGGGTCACTCAGGTGCTGTAAATTAATTTTCAGACATGACTCGATATAATTTTGAATTTATTGAGAATTTCCTATCTAAAGCGGTACAGCGCCTCTCAGCAACGCTCTACGGCATTTCATCAGATATAAAAGTTGTAGAGGGAGACCTAAACTACACGAAAAACCAAATTACTGATATTCCACTTCACGGACCCCCCCTATTGTCACCGTGTCTCTAACTAATAGCCAACTTCAACTTCTTATATACGGACTGGGAGTTTTAAATTTTTTGCCCAAATACAATGATGCATCATTCAATTCTTTGTACCTTAGTTTCTGCACAAATTATACATTATCAGGAAAATTTTGACAATTTGAGTACCACTTGTTCAAGTTTAAATTGCTAAGACGCAAACTGGTTTAAGTTTACCAAATAATAGTTTATCTGATCTAAAAAAGACCGATTTTTAAGATAAATTCATGAATTCATGCATGAATAGTTACAATAGATTATGTTCCTGGGCAATGAAAAGGAAAAGTAACTTAATTTGAGTGGAAGAGGTTATTATCCCTAATTTTTAGCTAAAGGGATTTTTATCGCTGTGAGAAACGATACACCTTTTCTTATCGACGACAACATTACAAAAATTAAATAGGGACATGCGCCCTATTTAGCTAGCTACGCCTTATTTCAGCTAGCCGCGCCTTATTTTATCAAATTAAAATAAGTAATGTCCTCTAGTATAAATCGCTTTGATTGATTAGGGAATGATCGAGATGCCATTGTCTACCAGCTGGCTGTATAGCGGAAAATTTTTTTAGATGGAAAATAGATCTAGAGTTTAGTTGTACGAGATCCCACATAAAATCTAGATGCATATAAATGTAATAAACTGTAAATTTAACAAGAATATCTTACATAAAAATTGAATTTAATTTATTTTTTAAACTAAACCAATTAGAGATATATCTGGGCTAGGCACTGGCACAAAAGAATCGCCACTAGAGGTAACCAAAAAAATTTACATTTCTTCTAGACACGTTATATTGCCAAAAAACCGTAAGTAATGAGACATTAAATTAAAAATAAAAATTATTTCAACAAATAAAGTCTATAATACAGATTGCTACACTTTTATCTTTTCATTTAATTCATTGACTATTACAATAACGATATAAACACAAAGTTCAGCTATAAAATTAAGTATTAGTAACACAGTAAGTAAATTATGTCTATTTGTTTGACATGAAAAATTATTAAAGTTTACCATATTTAGCAATGATGAATGCGAATCGGTGATTTAACACTACGAACAATGTTCTTAAATGAAAAGATAATTTTATTGCGTAGCACTCTGTATTATAGACTTTGTTTGTTTGTTTGAAGGTTAGTGACAATGCTGTATCATGAGTGATTTTGGACTTCCAATGTCTTTATTTATTTATATCGCAACGTTTCAACTGGTAAACATCTTCAGTCGTCTTCAGGCGAATACAGTATACAGTACTGAACACAGTATTCACCTGAAGACGACTGGAGATGTTTACCAGTGGAAACGTTGCGATATACAGTGAGTCCCAGAAGAAATGTCTAAATTCATTTAAAATTCAGCGGTAAGTTTTTTCAAAAAACGCTCGTACCCGTCGATTTTGATTTTTAATTTTTTTTTTGTGGTAATTTCATGTATACAGGGTAGCTCAAAAATAAGTTACGACCATCAACTTCATTTTTTCAAATGAAAACATATATTTTTTATTTCATTTTTGACTTTTGCATTGAATTCTAAGCATGTTTCATGTACCATGTCCTATACATAAACTCAACAGTTATTGAAAAAATTAGGATTGAACATATCTATAAGTAAGACCTGTTTATTAAAAAAAAACACAACAAAATCAAATTAAATCTTGAAAATGTGCGCCATTTACGGCTTGACAATATCCAAGACGATCAATAAACCCTCTTTGCACGTTTCCAACCATTTCCGGAGTTATGACACGCACTTCTCTTCGGAACCTTTCTTTTAACTCCTGCATATTGTTTGGCCTGTTAACAAATACTTTTGATTTGAGGTAACCCCACAAAAAAAGTCCAGCGGAGTTAGGTCTGGCGACCTAGCAGGCCATTCGATAGGTCCTCTCCTTCCAATCCACCGATTGGGAAAGGTTTCATCCAAAAATGTGCGCACAGTGGCCGCATAGTGCGGAGGAGCACCATCTTGTTGGAATATCAGTTCTTCGTCAGGGGAGTCTGGATCCAATGGATTCGGAAATAAAGCCACTAATGCTGGAATTAATTCTAGTTGGAGAAATTCGGGATATACTTGTCCAGTTAAAGACTGTTCAAAGAAAAATGGACCAATTACTCTTTCGCGTACGATTCCACACCAAACATTTATTTTCTTAGGGTACTGGCTGTGAACCTCTATCATTTTTGTCTGTTCACAATACCATTCAAATAGAACGTAGCTTCATCCGAAAAAATAATATTTTTTACTAAATTATTATCTAGATTGTACATATTTTGCATGCGTCCGCAAAACTCACTTCGCCTATCGAAATCATCTTCAAATAACTCATGCACTGGAATAACTTTGTATGGGTGATATTTGTGCTTTTGAACTACTCGGTGAACAACAGATTTCGGCATGTGTAAATCGGCCCCAATGTGCGACAGGGGAGTACATGGATTTTCTTCCAAGGAAAGCAAAACGTCAAGTTGTTCATTTTCATCTCGAGTAGGACGACCAGATTTAGGCAAATCTCTAACATGACCGAATTCTCTAAACTTAGCCTCTATTATACTCACCATCTTTTGACATATGGGAGGACGATCAGGATGGATTTCATTAAATAATTGGGCTGTTTCTATTTGAGTACGTGTTTTATCACCAAACCCAACCATGCATAGAATTTAAATTTTTTCCCGTTCCGTTAACTTCACCATTATTGTGAAAACCGCAACTTTGAAACTACGCTTGACAATAATTATACTTATTTGAAATAAAATTGTCATACAGTTTCTATGGAAATAAACGGTGACAGTGAGACAGTACACTCTTACTTATTATGGAGCCCAAAATGCCATATTGCCAGAAGATTTGATAGATCGTTGGATTCCCTAAATGATATGTTCAATCCTAATTTTTTCAATAACTGTTGAGTTTATGTATAGGACATGGTACATGAAACATGCTTAGAATTCAATGCAAAATTCAAAAATGAAATAAAAAATATATGTTGCGGCGGGGTTGCCTATTTGACGGCGACAACATTGTGCGCAAGACAACCGACGAGCAACCTTTGAAAATATGACCGATAAACCGTGCGCAACAACCCAGTTTTTCCCTCATGAAAACTTTTTACTGCGCACCCCACAAGTTGTACATATCCAGCTATAGGTCGATGGTTAAAACAAATATGAAGATTATTAAAATTGCCTCATTATCAACGAAATAACAGCTTATTAATTAGCACGTGGATTGTTGAATATTCGATAATTAATTGGCCTTAGTGGATAGCAAAATACATACCATTTATCCCTAATATCCTTTATAGGTCTCGAGCCGCAAATAACCGCCCCCATCAACAAATTCTCAGATTGATTTCTGACTTTCAGGTCGTTGATCAACATCGGCAAGTTCAAATAGATATCGTCGTCTATTTTCAGCAGATAACTCGCCTTCTGCTCGCACTTCATGCTGAACAACTTCAACATCATTGCCGACTTCAGGGACAAGTTATTGTAGCTGTCGTAAAAGTCCTCTTGGACAATGTCTTTGTATTGGAGAGATTCGTTATAAATATTGTCCTAGAAAAATGATTACTTATACAGGGTGTTCCTTTTCCTTAATGACGTACTAATATTTTAGCGTGTGATTTCTTACGTTCATGACATGAACGTTGTCCCCAATGGCGTATTTTCTTTTGCTACAGGGTGTTGAAATTTCTATTATTAAATCGTTATTTGTTAATATCTTTAAAAGTGTCCCATTTTCGACACTTTATGGTGATATATCTTTAATAAAAACTTTAATACCCCCAGAAAGTGTCAAAAATGAGACACCCTGTACAGGGGAACACCAATATCCGGTCAGCTTAAAAATTACATGGGATTTCCCAAGGATCTTACATCAAAGAGGATAAGGATTTTGATTCACAATCTTTAAATAGACAATTCACATTATTAGGGGGATTGTAAACAACTTTCCAGAAAAACAATCGGGAAGCTCTGAAAATTGGTATAATTTTTCCTTGTCGTTTTCTGTTAATTAGACAAAGACATTACGTCGCCTTCGAGCGTTCTGAACCTATTTTTTATAAAGCCCTTATTGGAACGGCCGTCATTCATACCTGCTTTCACGTTTGACACTACCAAATTAACAACTGTCATATTTGTCGTTGTTCTTTGTTGTTTTTCAATGTTTGTGTGTTAAATTTAAATATTGTTTGTGAAAAAAATAGTAATTTTTAACTCAACATGATAAGACAGTGCCAAGTCCGCCCTAAACTGGATAGACTTTTGAGTCACGTCCGTCGATCGATTGTTTTTCCTAACAAAGACCTATCAAACCGGTTACCTGTTAGAATGAAAACACCGGGTACATGTCTGTTTCAAACCGGTGGGATTTCCCATGTACCATCGTGCCTATCAAAAACTAGGACAGGAAAATTTCTTATTTTCTCCTTGACTATTAGGCATTTTTTACTTTCGAGTCTGATACCAGTAAAATGTCATTTACAAATTTTGCATGTCAACATAGATTGTCACTTTATCATTAACTTGTCAAGCAAATTTTTCTTTAAAAAATATGCCACAATTAACACCCCAGCAAAAGGCTATAATCTACAGTCGGTTGCGAGATGGTGCTTTTATTAGGGATATTGCAGACGAACTGGGAGTAAACAAAAATACTGTGTTGTTGGCAAAACAAAAATAGCAATGCATGGGACTATTATTAGGAAAGCAGGTTCAGGTCCCCCTAGAATTTCTACTGAAGATGAAGATAGAAGACTAGTTAATTATCTAAGGGATCATCCATTCGCAATTGCAATAAAGGCGAAAGAAGATACGAACTTTCCAGGTTCTGCAAACACTGCTAGAGACAGGGTTCGAATTTCCGATATACGAAGTCGTTGTGCTACTAATAAAATATTTTTAATGGAAAGAAATAAACAAGGCAGGTTAGAATTTGCACATGAATATTTAAATCGGAACATTTTCTGGGAAACAGTTATATTTTCTGACGAGAAAACTTTTCAATCGTGTAATAATGGAAGAATTCGAGTGTATAGGCTTTCCGGCATACGGTATGATGAGATATACACTCACAAAACAAACCAAAGCGGGCGTTTCTCTATAAATGTCTGCGGTTGGATTAGCGCTAGAGGTCCAGGAATTTGCCAAATCGTGGAAAGAAGGCTAACTGCACCTGAATAGGTTAATATCCTAAATGCAGTGATGATACGATCGATAAACGCTGTATGTGGTCAACATTTGACATTTCAGCATGATAATGCTCCAATACACACAGCACGCATAGTGAAAAATTTTCTCCTAGAAAATAATACAGCAGTTCTTCCTACGCCTTCGAAGAGTCCCGATTTGAACCCGATCGAAAACATTTGGGGTAAAATGGTGAAATCAATGTATAAACATGATTTTCGCCCACGAAACCGAGATGAATTACGCTACAGGAAAAATGAAGTTTGGGATGAAGTAACAGGCGAATTATGCAGGAACCTAGTTTTAAGTATGCCGCAAAGGCTTCAAGAAGTAATAAACAGGAATGGTTCTATGACTAAATATTAAAAATGTTTCGTTGCTTCGACAAATTTTGCGTTTGTATTTTTGTAACCTTCTATTAAATTTCTTTTATTATTTAGTTTCGTTTTCATTTTTAGGCGACGTTATATAGTATATCTACTTTAAATAAGGTATTAGACTTTTTCTTAATAAAAATGCCCAATATATTTATTGCCGCTCAAGTTTATAAAAAAGATAAGATATTTTGATGCCACCTCGTATCGAAAAATATAAAACGTTAAATTATGTAACCTAGGTTACTTCCTAAAATTTATGTGTTTTTACCTTTACAGCTGTCGAGCACCTTTTATAGTCTATGAGATATGTATATCCGTTCCCAGTTTTGCGATCTTGTTGTCCTAGGTTTTATCGGCACGATAGTTCAACTTGAACTATCCATTACTAACAAGCGAATAAAATTACCTGTACAAGTAAATCAGACGTTTGCCCTATCAAAAAATACAAGGACACATTGTGCCCCATCACGCTCCTGTCCTTCCCCCAGGTGTTCCGGATGACCTTACGAGGTTCGAACCCGGACGGACTGCTGATGCACATTATCACTAAAAACGACGGCGTATCACAGAAATCTTTCGGTATAATCGTTGCTGTCAAATTGTCTTTGTGAATGTAGTGGTTCAGATTGCGGCTTTTGTTGATCTCCCAGCCTAGGATCTCGGCTGAAACAAAACAATATATTATACCAGGATACCCAATGATTGGATAAGGTAAAATAGGGGAAAAAAATGTTATATTAGTAACTACCCTCGATTGATCCCTAGAATTACATAAAATTCCTGGTAAATTGTTATACAGTATGTCCACGGATGGGGTTTACAAGAGGACAAATGGACTAAAAATTGAAAGATACGAAAAAAAGTCACTCTTAATAAACGTTTTTGCTTGTCTAGAAAATATGATTCATCATAAGAAACTTCAATTTATTTATACAGGGTGGGTAAAAACTGCAAAAATGTCATTTTGTTTATGAGTAAACATACTTTATTTTGAAAGATACGAAAAAAAGTCACTCTTAATAAACGTTTTCAGCACTTCAATATCATTTGGTATTGCGGTTGCAAAAACAATTTGTTCTAAACGGCCCCATAAAAACATATCGGCCAAGGTTAAGTCGGGACTTCTTGGGGGCCACAAAACTGGGCCATTGCTGCCAATTCACCTTGGACCAAATCTGCGGTCGGTCAAGCCATTCTCTAACCTCACGAGCGAAATGGCCTGGACAACCATCTTGCTGAAAATACATATTTTGTCGAAAATTTAATGGTAGATTTTCGAGTACATCATTGAAAAATGTATCCAGCATTTCTAAATATGATAATCTATTGCACATCAAAAAATATGGCCTTATAATGCAATGGATGGATATCGCACACCATACGTTCACTTTTGTGAAATATTGTCTTCTCGTCCTAATTCTGAATTCGGGATTTTCTAAAGACCAGTACCTAACGTGCTGGGTTGCAACGGTTCCATTTGTTGAAAATGTACTTTCATCAGAAAACATGATACATTTATAAAAATCAACATTTCCACTTAAAATTTTGTCTCCAATCCACAGGCAAAAATCAAGTCGTTTCGCGTCGTCTCCCTCTTCCAATCTTTGATTAAAGTGCGGTTTATACGGATACAATTTATTTGCTTCAAGGATCTTCTGAATTTGACTTCTTTTCACAACTTCCAACTGAGTAACACGATTTCTAAGGGACGACATAGGATTTTCTTCTTCTTCAACAGAATGAAGAACTAAGACTGTAGCAGTATCATCATGATCGTATTTCTTCTTTTTTTTTTTAAGGTCCAAAACCGAACCAGTTATCTTGAACTTTTTTATTAACTTGCAGATTGCCAACCTAGTTATTGGGATTCCTACAAATTTCTCGGTAAATTGTTCCATGACGTAGCGGTATGAAATTTGACCATCCCCATAACATTGTATTATAAAAACGCTTTGTTCAGTAGATAGCATTTCTACTTAAATAATAACTTCACCTTAAGTGTCTGTTTGAAGGTTGTAGACAATGGTGTTTCTTGAATAACAGAAAAGTTTTGGACTTGCAGGGAATGGAATGTTGAGTATTATTATATGTCAAAGGAATATCCGAGAGAATTAGAAGACTAGGACAACGATACAACATCAGAACGGTATTCAGCTCGATAGACACCTTAAGAAGCCATCTAACGAAGACGAAACCAACTAGCCAGAAAGATAGGAAAAACTGTGTCTACCAGATCCCCTGCGAATGTGGCCGATCGTATATTGGGGAAACACTACGGCCACTGGAAACAAGGATTAAAGAACACATAAATAACACTCAAAAAGGAGAAACGGAAAAATCAGGTGCAGCTGACCATGCCTGGACACACGGCCATCACATCAGGTGGACAGAAGCCGAAATCCTGCTCAAAGAACCACACTGGAGGAAGAGGAAGTTCAAGGAAGCTGCTACCATACACCAGAACCCTGGCTGTTTTAGTAAACCTTCATTAGATTTAAGAAATATCTGGAAGCCCTTGTTAAGTAGATGTAAGCTTAGAATTACTAATATCGCGCAAAACTGAACGCACGACTGCACCCATCTCAATTATGCTTCAGTGCACATAGCTAATATAAATAGACCTGTAGTTACTTTTCTTATTTAGTATTCACCTGAAGACGACTGGAGATACTTACCAGTTGAAACGTTGTGATATATAACAAATAAAGACAATGCAAGTCCAAAACTTTTCTGTTATTCACCTTAAGTGTCATTATTTTAACTAGGTTCACCAGTCAGAGGCGTGCCAGAGAATACTTTTTGGGAAATAAACCTTTTAATGAATTGTTCTACTTCGGTTTGTTGTGTAGAAAACACATTCATTAAGAGTGACTTTTTTTCGTATCTTTCAAAATAAAGTATGTTTACTCTTAAGCAAAATAACATTTTTGCAGTTTTTACCCGCCCTGTATAAAAAAAATGGAGTTTCTTATGATGAATCGTATTTTCTAGACAAGCAAAAACGTTTATTAAGAGTGACTTTTTTTCGTATCTTTCAATTTTTAGTCCATTTGTCCTCTTGTAAACCCCATCCGTGGACATACTGTAGACCTTAATTTTTGAACATCCTGTATATTTTACATAATATTTATCTCTGTTTGGGTCATTAACAGTAAATATAAGCGCTCTATGTCAAATAGAGACACTACGGAACCTTAAAAGGCAATAAGTTTTTTCTCATTAATCCGTTTTCCCATGAAGTAAGCCAAAGTAAATATAGAAGTTGAACTAAAAATAAACTAAATAGGTATGTTTATTGTTTCAAAGAATATTACATACCAATCGAAAACATATTTCGCATGTGTTGTTGCTGCATTTTTACACGCGTTTCGAATTTACAAATTGAGCGCTGGATATTATTTCAATCATTTCAATTACAAAAACATTCTCACGATCTAAATACGTCGTTAAACCTTGTTTTGCTTTACCTGTACAATACTGTACATATGTACAACGTGTCCATTCTTAGGTTCTTTTTGAATAGAAACATATACATGTTTGTAAAGCCCAAAGTATGCTTAAATAATTTAAACTATAGGGTATCGCATTTAATTTTTTATTTTTGTTACACTCTATCTTTGATAATAACTCATTAACCTCTCTTTAACCCAGAAAGTGTCGAGAATGGGACACCCTGTACATATGTACAAACTGCATATTCCTTTTAGACAGTCGTTTCTTGTAAATGCATGTATAGGAGTCGTTACCGTGAAATTGTTCATTATAACTATACAAAACTTGCATGAAACCGCACGAATTCTTTTATAGTGATTTGCCAATGAAACCTATCATTGAATTTCAATCAATCAACAATCAATAAAGAACGACAGAAAAGTGTAAAACATGACAAACTGTGCTGAACGTCATCTCAGGCATAGATACCGATAAATACACTTCTCGTCAAAATTAGCGAATAATGTAAAATCTAACAAAAGTTCGTTGTTCAATATTTTTGGAAGTACTCAATCGATTTTGAAGATCTTTTTTAAAAATTGTAGACTAATATTGCGGAAATCTTACAAACATTCTAATGTTCTTTTATAAAACATTTGTGCAGCTATACAGGGTGTTTTTTGTAACAATGATTTTTTTCCAGATATTCAGAACACCCTGTAGAGTGAACTGGTGATCGCTGCAAATCCCGGAAGAGGTACCATCCTAGTAGCATCCTTTATCAATATCTTCTTTTTTGATTCGCCTTTTTATTGCCATTTTTAGTGGAGATATACGGCTTTTTGCCCGTACATGTTTTTGAACGACCAAAAAAGCTACGCAAGTTTTGAAATTTACTTTTATTAAAGAGGTTTACAAAACCAAGAAAGACAGAAAACGAAAAAAAATTTCATCAAGCCTTTCTGCCATCTGATGTAAGTCACTAGGCTGACGTTGTAGAGCTCTTACCCTCCTACCCATCATATCCCATAGATGTTCAAAGGGGTTAAGGTCCGGGCTCCGTGGCGGCCAATCCATTGTGTCAATGCCGACCTCTTGAAGATGGTTTTGCACTACCCTAGCTACATGAGGCCGGGTATTATCATGCATAAGCATGAACTATTGCCCTATAAATAACGCATATGGCACAACTTGAGGATCCAGGACATCAGTAATGTACCTCTCAGCTGTTAATCTACCATGATGTAAAACCACTAACTCCGTTCGATCATGTAAAGAAATGCCACCCCACACCATAACTGACCCACCGCCATAACTCACAGCGTGTGCAAAGTTGCATAGGTCATATCTTTCCCCTGGTCTTCTGTATGCCATATTTCGCCTATCGTTGGCGAAAAGGCAAAATCTAGACTCGTCTGAGAACAATATGTTGGCCCATTCCCTAACTTGCCAATTAAGGTGCTCACGCGCGAATTCCAGACGTTGTCTTCTGTGATCCCTTGTAAGCAGAGGTCCAGTGGCTGCTCTATGAGGCCTTAATTGGCTTTCAGCAAGTCTTCTTCTAATGGTACTTTGACTTATTGGAAAGTTGTAACGCTCTAAAAATTCTCCTCGGATCAAAGTGCTCGTTGTAAATCTTCTTCTTAAAGCATTTAAACGGATATACCGATCTTGTCTCGGATTTGTGACTCTATTACGACCCTGACCTGTTCTTCGGCTATTCCTACCAGTTGCATTGTAACGCTGTAATACTCGGGAAATGTTTGCCTGAGATACACCAAACCGCTGAGCTAATTGAATTTGAGCGTAACCTTCTTGCGCAAGGGCAGCTACGACAGCGCATTCAGTTTCCGAAAGGCTGCCATTTCGTCTTGCAATTGGATTCATTATTAAAAGAAAATTGAAAACCTCTATAGACACCAAAACTAACAAATTCTTGCAATAACAACTAGCCAATTCAGTTTGACAAGTGGTTAAGGTTATTTATTCTGCAAAGCATGCTAGATGAATTTTCTGTTAATGTGTACCCTGGAGAACCAAACAAAAACATGTACGGGCAAAAAGCCGTATATCTCCACTAAAAATGGCAATAAAAAGGCGAATCAAAAAAGAAAATATTGATAAAGGATGCTACTAGGATGGTACCTCTTCCGGGATTTGCAGCGATCACCAGTTCACTCTACAGGGTGTTCTGAATATCTGGAAAAAAATCATTGTTACAAAAAACACCCTGTATAGCTGCACAAATGTTTTATAAAAGAACATTAGAATGTTTGTAAGATTTCCGCAATATTAGTCTACAATTTTTAAAGAAGATCTTCAAAATCGATTGAGTACTTCCAAAAATATTGAACAACGAACTTTTGTTACATTTTACATTATTCGCTAATTTTGACGAGAAGTGTACATAATATATAATTTTGAGGTTATTAATTGTAATTTAAATAAACAACAACGCGAGATTTACCAAAAAAAAAATGTCAGGAATGTCACAAGTACGAGTGTATAAGTTAAAATTCGCAGTCGCAAATAAATCACCATTTAAAGCTGGACAAGAGTAACAAGTATTGTGACAAAAATGCCGCGCGTTATCTTGTTATTTTCGACTGTATTCTCTTCGTGGGAATTCCAATGTACTAAGATTTATCCGATCTAAGAATAAATCCTGAACTTAATTTAATAAATATTACAGGGATTCTAAAATATCGCATTTTTAGGTGATTTTTGAATATAAATACAGACAACTATACATTTTTGTAAAGCCCAAAGTATGCTCAAGTAATAAAAAAAAAATATATAGGGTGTCCCATTTAAATTTTAGTTAATTTCTCAAAAACGAAACTTTTTAGAGAAAACGCCACTGAACTTGACACGAAAGTCTCCAACAAGATTAGTTATCGCCATTACAAGTTTGACACTAGAATCTAGAAGAAAATTCCATCTTTGATAATAACTCTAATACTCTACAAAAGGTGTCGAAAATGGGACACCGTGTACATAGATTAATCACAAAACTTTGATAAAATTGAGTAGTGACTAATAGGTAAATGTAAATACATGGCAGGACCTTGTAATTTATTTATTATCTTTACTGTACTTATCTATATTAATTTTTATCACTAGGTTAATGCGCTGAGATTGTACTTTTATTATAAGTACCTACTGTGTATTGCCACCAAATAAGCTATTGAACTGCTATATAATCGAAGAAATTATTTACACTGAATTTTAGCAAAAAACAGTTCCACGTTTCTATCTTGTTTACTCTCCCTGATAAGCAGACGTTGAATTTTTAGTTATACCCTTTTAAAATAACCCTTTTCGTAATCAATTATTGCGAGGAACAAAAAGAAGCCGTCGACGTCGAGATTTGTGGCTTACAGTGGCATTTATAAACTTTGTCGCTGCCGCTCAATTCAGTTGAGTTCTGTTTCGCCGGCTGTCGTTCGACTTGAGCAAATAAAAACATACCAGACCATTTATAAACTCAGCAGCAGTTCGTTCGAGTCAGTTTAAGTTTATTAATCAGAAATTGCCTCCCAGCGGATTGCAATTGCGAGCGCAACTGAACTGAACGTAAAAGTATATAAATGGACTTTATTTCCCGTCAAAAAGATTTATTTTTGAAGAGAATTTTTATTTCTATTTAAATTTAATCAAATAATAAAAATTTAACTCTACAGAGACTGCCAACATTTTTTGTTAATAATTCTTCGATATTATATGAGACCGATGCGGTATAAACCTCAAAACGCAATAAGTACATTGGAATTCCAATGAAGAAAATACTGTCGAAATAACTCATAAAAATTCTTTAAAAGTAGTTATAGTTGACAATTTATTCTTTCAGCGAATTCCAACAGAAACAAAAATATAAACAACGTTCATTAGTTTATTTAAAGAACCGGCCTCTTTACAGTCCGATCAGGCCCAACACCGCCAGGGCGGCATCGGCTTATTTATATCTGCTCGCAAAAAATAACATATAATATTAAGAGAGAATTTTAATTTGCATTGAAATTCGATCAGAGAATAAAAATCCAACTATATAAACATAATTGAAAACAACCAACGGTAAGAAAACACAGTCTGAGGGAGAGGGAGAATGAAGGTTGGGATAGTTTGGAACTTATGTTGCACTCGAACATCTTGTTTCGATTTTTCATTTTGTTCAGCTTTAACCTCTTGTTCCGCTTCCTTGACGTTCTGTTCAGCTTGGGCTTTTTGTTTCGATTTGAAATTCTCTTCAGCTTTGAGCTCTTTTTTAGTTTTAACATTTTGTTCCGCTTTCTTGACGTTTTGTTCTGCTTGAGCTTCTTGTTTCAAATTTAAATTCTGTTCAGGTTGGATATTTTTTTCATTTTTAACAATTTGTTCCCCTTTCTTAACGTTTTGTTCAGCTGGGGCTTCTTGCTTCAATTTGAAATTCTGTTCAATTTTAAGTTCAGTTTTAACATTTTGTTCCGCCTTCTTAACATTTTGTTCAGCTTGGGCTTTTTGTTTCAAATTGAAATTCTCTTCAGGTTGGGTCTTTTCTTCAATTTTACCAATTTGCTCCCGTTTTTTAACGTTGTGTTCAACTTGGGCTTCTTGTTTCAATTTTAAATTCTGTTCTTCCGCTTTCTTAACATTTTGTTCAGCTTGGGCTTTTTGTCTCAAATTCAAATTCTCCTCAGGGTGGATTTTTTCTTCAATTTTAACGATTTGTCCCTCTTTCTTAACGTTTTGTTCCGCTTGGACTTCTTGTTTCAATTTTAAATTCTGTTCAATTTTGATCTTCTGTTCAGTTCTAACATTTTGTTCAGCTTGAGCTTTTTGTTTCAATTTGAAGTTTTGTTCAGGTTGGATCTTTTGTTCAACTTTAACAATTTGTTCCTCTTTCCTAACGTTCTGTTCCGCTTGGGCTTCTTGCTTCAATTTCAAATCCTGTTCAATTTTGCTCTTTTGTTCAGTTTTAACATTTTGTTCCGCTTTCTTTACGTTTTGTTCAGCTCGGACTTTTTGATTGGAGTTGGCATTATGTTCAGTTTTGATCTTTAGTTCAATTTTAACATCTTGTTTCGATTGGCTTATTTGTTTCAATTTGACATTATGTTCAGTTTTGATATCTTTTTCAGGTTTATCATTTTGTTTCACTTGGAGCTTTTGGTTCGAGATGACATTCTGCTCAGTGATGATCTTCTGTTCGGTTTTAACATTTTGTTTCTCTTGGAGCTTTTGTTTTGATTTAATCTGTTTTTCAGTTTCAACATTTTGTTTCGCTTGGGGCTTTTGTTTCGATTTTACATTCTGTTCAGTTTTAATCTTTTGTTCAGCTTTAAGATTTTGTTCCGATTTGATTATAATATGTTCACTTTTATTGTTTGCATTGACTTTTATTTGTTCCAGGGACTGTATATCTGGAAAAAGATATATTTTATTATGAGAACTACAGTGTAAACCGACAAGGAGACCTTGAACCGATCATAAAAATATAAACCAGTAGAACAACAAAACAAATTGCCGACAAATCTATTTTAATACCGTGGATCATCGCAATCACAGACATATACAGGGTGTTCCTTAGATCTTTTGTGATTCATTAGATCATTTTATCAAGAGAAGTTCATGTTCCGCAAAGGATTTGCTTCAATGTGTGAAATCATTCTTTTCGTTATTTCTATAAATTTTGTATTATAAAAATTGTTGGAAATGGCCAATTTCAACATTTATCATTATTAGTGTTAATTATAATAAATTTTCCTATAGCAAAAAGCCGTTGCGTTAAATTTTCTTCATAAAATGACCTGAAATAATAAGAACAACGACCTATAACTACGGATGCGTACAACTTACGGGATGCGCAGTAAAAAGTTAAATTTTATTAGTGAAAAAATGGGTTGGTGCGCACAGTTTTTCGGTCATATTTTTAAAGGTTGCTCGTCATATAGGCAACCCCGCCGTATTGGTGCCGGATTGGTTGCCGACCAACGACGTGAACAAACGGCAACCGTTCAGAACCGAGATCAGTCGTAGAAATGTAACGGTCATTGCGCATGACCTCTGACGATCAACTTTGTTTGCATGCGCGAGGCCATAAATTTGCCACTCACTTTTAGAGCTTGGCTATCCATAGATATAGGTCGGTGGGTGTGCCCTCCCCGTTTATTATCGAACGTTGAAAGGGAAAGTGACTTAATAATACGCCATCAACTTCCCGCGAAGAAAATTCTGTCGTAAATAGAATAACCAATGCTAGCAAATCCAAGTAACTTTGTTATCAATTTCCTATACCCATCTTGAACCGTTTCTGAGATAAATTTCATTAAACGAACAACCAAGAACTTAAAAACTACTTGATACTCGAGCGATTTTAATAATCGAGTGAATCGCTCGAGCGATTAATCACTTGAAATTTTTATGACTAAGGAGAATGTGTTAAAAAAACACCAGGGGTTGTTTTTGTAAGTATTAGAAGTTTAGTCTCGAGTTTTTATTAAGGAAGAACAGATGATTTTTTAAAAAATTGCATCGTTTAATTTTGGCTGGCTAGACAGTCAAAACAAAACCCATGTCGCGATGACTCCACTAAGGGATTTGGCATACTTTTTTATATGCACCTTCTCGTTTATGTGCCTTTAACAAAGACGTATGTCGTGTCCACGTTCTGAGCGTCAAACTCGAACGTCGCCAATCGGCACATTTAGGGTGGCGCGCGAAGGTCCGGTATCAAGTGAAAAGCAATGATTCGATTTTTCGCCTAAGTTTATAACGAAAGTATTTCCTATCGAGCGAATATACGTAGACGTCAAGCGAAGCTCGGGTATCTAGTGAAAGGTAATAAGTAACAAGCGACGATTTTCGTTTGAATTTATAATTCGAGCGGTTTTTTTAATAATCGAACGATGTCGTTATTTCAATAATCGAGTACTCGAGCGGTTTTTTGTTCGAGCGATCACAACACTACTTAAAATATCATGTATAAAAAAATGGCATATTTATGAAATAATAGAGACCCTTACTCTTCCTAAATTTTCTCAAATTTTCAAATCTTTAAGCGCATTAATTAATAAAAGTTACTTGGATTTTTTTACATTGATACGAAAAATGCGAAAATATACAGAGCATTCTTCTTTAAAATAACAATGTTAAACCTAACTTCCGGTATATATACCATAATTTGAATTGAATATACTTTTTAGTAGTTAGTTAGATGTTTTAATTAATACCCCACTGGAAGTAGGCGCGTTTTATTAATATAGTTTATTTTAATTGCGACAGTAATTAATTCGTGAGAACTCTCTCGCTCCCAATCTAAACATTTAGTGAGAAGCTATTTTAGGGCATTGGTTGCTTAGAGGAATTAGATGGCGTATTTCTCTACCACACATTCTGGGGGGTATTAGAGTTATTATCAAAGATAGAATGTTGCGTTTTTCACTTTAGTTTTCCACTTTTTAACGAAACGAACGGGTCCGGTGTCAAATTTGACGTGGCTCTCCTAGTTCTTAATCTACAGGGTGCTTTTGAATATCTTCGCCTTTTTTACATCCCTCGTATTTCCGTTACGCGTTACTTGTCAAAAAACGGATCTTATTAGAGAGTTTTACGTAAAGCAATGTCGTAGCCAGTTTTTCTCTAAAAAGTTTTTGAGATATTAACGAAAGTAAAATTTTGAAGATAAATATAAACAACTATACATTTTTGTAAAGCCCAAAGTATGCTCAATTGATTAAAAACATAATATACAGGGTGTCCCTTTTAAAAAAAATGTAGTGTTGTTAATATCTCAAAAACTAAACTTTTTAGAGAAAAACTGGCTACGCCTCTAAACTTTACGGAAAAATCTCTAACAAGATCAGTTTTTACGTTAACGCATAACGGAAATACGAGGGGTGTCTATAAAGCGAAGATTTTCAAAATCACCCTGTAGTAAAAACTTTTCGTTAAAAAGTGAACACTGCAACTATCTTTAGTAATAACTCTAATACCCCCCAGAAAGTGTCGAAAATGGTACACCCTGTATATACTGTACTAATAATAGCAAAATAATTACTATCTTGTAACCATTACTTACTATGAGAAGAGATTGCTTTAAATTTAGAAAATATGAACAAATTATGCGTTATGATAATTTCGCAATTTGTACACAAAATCTACACGGTGATTCCTAATTAGGTAAGTATAAAAAATTTAAGATTATCTAGGTGCACTCGCACGCATACGAGCCTCCTGGGCTGCTTGCACTGTTGCACCCCCCTTGCAAAATTTTCTGCCGGCGCTCTTATCGGCAGAGCACATTCGAGCCCAAGCTTATAGAACATAGCTTTTATAAAATGATCTCAGAAATAACCTCTTAAATTTCTTGTACTTACTTAGTAATCGCCCTGTATAATTTTGGCCTTGAATCGAATGATTTCTTTGAGAAACGGCTCTAAACTAACTAATATAACTGAAGAAACCAACGGTAAAAAGTTGTCGTCGTCGTAGTTCCGTTATTTCTTCCGGGTTTAACCGATTTCGTGTTTTGGTTCCTAGTGAGATATTCTGGAATCGGCATATGTCCATCTAAAAAAATATATTCTTCTTATTAAGGATCGCAGCGCGTCCGAGAAAAACCGATGGGAAATCTAGTAGGAAAAAAAATGTGTGGATAAGATCTACAGGGTGTCTCATTCTCATTGCCTCTTGTTCTCCTCTATAATTTAATTAAATTTTCAATTCTTTGTTTAGTTTTTTTGCAACCATTATTAACTTTGTTTCTTTAAATAGTAGTAACACTTTATTTTATGCTCTATGAACTCCGGTTTCTGTTCTGAATCCAACGATATGTCACATGATGATGGTTGCAAAAAAACGAAACGTCGCAGTGCAAAAATATCTTTTTAAATTTGAAAACATGACCTTGCAGAACTCACTATTGCGCAAGTTTTCGCTAATTTGATCATTTTTGTGTGTCCTATGGTTAACGAGATTCCTGTAGAGTGCACTCTTATCTAGGACACCCTGTGTAAGGTATGAGTAGCTACAGGTAAAATATTTTAAGAACATTTGACCGAAATTTCGTCGTCGTTACTATTCTGACGCACTGAACGATCTTTCTCTATCCAATATCTATTATGTTATGGTAAAAGTAGGAAATCTAGCGAATATTAACAATTACTAGTCAATGCTAACAATTACTCAGTGGATCAGTGAATGTCGCATTCTAACGAAATTTGCCTGCTTTTCCTAATAATTAGTAACAATCGCTAGTGGAAGCAACATTCACTAAAAAATGTCAGTAAAAGTTGTTGTCTGCTGTATGCAGGTGAAATAAAATAATTTAATATACTCGACCGATTCCGCGGTTGGTTCTTTATGAAACATTTTTTAAATAATTTAAAGTAAAGAAAGAAGGTATAGGTCTACATTAAGTAATACAGCATAAAAAAACTCAATAGCCTAGGTTGCAACACAGTGATAGTGAATAAATGTAGTTTAGGATCTATGTTCATGAATAATAAAGACAAAATAGGTAATCTTAACAAATCTGGGGTATATAGGATTAAATGTAAAGATTGTGAAGCTGTCTATGTTGGGCAAACCGGTAGAAACCATAAGACAAGATTAAAAGAACATCGCAATTCTATTTTGAATAACATAAAAAATTCAGGAATCTCCCTCCACACATAGTATAGAAAATAACCATTTTATAAATAGGGACACCATTCAACTATTACATAACGAAGGAATGGTTCAACGTTTAGATCTTCTAGAACAGTACGAAATTAAAGTCTATAAAAAATAATGCCCTCACAACTAATGATCAACAAAATTTCGTAAACACGCCCGTGATAGACAGCTTTCTAAAGTCTGCCTACATAATGTGGGGAAAAACCCTAATTCTTAGGCAATAAAAAGTTTGTTAGTGATTTGACCCCTAAAATAAGTTTTAAGTTTAGTAGTATTCATCTTGCAATGCTCTTGAAAAAAGATTAAAAAGCCGAAACATGTAGAGTAATCCTCTCAATATATTGAAACATTTAAAAGCAAATTTCTTCTTTCTTTACATTAAATAAATTAAAATAATTTAAAATATTTTTAACGAAAAACCTACTACTTTTTTGATATCGCGTCTAAATCATACGTATTTACAGTAAATAGAACTGAAGAACGAATAAGATTAACTTTCAGCCTCGAATGACATTATTGGTTTGAAAAGAAGGCTCTTAAAAAATCTAATATAATTAATTGAAGGAACCAACGGTGAAACATCGTTGACACAGGGGCTAGGTAGTCTTGTTCAATTTTCACCTCTTGTTCACTTTTGTAACTTTCCTCAATTTTATTGTTTACTCGGTATTTGACTTGGTGCTGTGTCCGGGGCTGGTGATCTAAAAAAATATTTTTTCTTATTACGGACTACATTGTTAACTGGAATGGAAACCATAGGAAATCTAGTAAAGTAATATATATACATAATACATACTCACTTATTCTGATAAACAATATATACACTATACAGTGCAATAATACCACCGTCCAATATATCGATACTTTTTTCCTCCGATGTGCTGAATCCAGCTCTGATATCAGAATTTCGATATCAATGATGAGGGAGGTGAATATATTTTATATTTTATATATAAATTATCCTCCTCCTGAAATAAAACTACCTAATAATAATTCTATTATGCCCTGTTTTGTTTGTTTTTGCCTAACCATTCGCTCAATCTGCTAAAATGCCAAATTGAGCAAGAAAATATGGAAGAAATTAGACAAAAATCAGTTTCTATTACCCGAAATAATGCATATTTTTGCTGCCCACCTTAAAAATCTTCCGTCGGATGTCGAGTGGGGCACTCAAGGAAAACCGTGGCGCCGCCACTGGTCCTATGACATACATTATAGAACGTTTAAATGTTTAAAACAATCTCGAACAGTCTAAGCCTACAGGTTTAGCAAATATCACAAGTATAACCAGAAGTGATATGAAAAACTTTAAAAAATATATTTTTTTCCAAAGGTTCTGATGTCAGCTCTGATAGATAATCGTCGTGACAGTTTAGCTCTGTAGGGACGATATAGCTATTTACAAAATACATAAACATATATATGTAGGTACTTCGGTAACTCAGTCATAAATCCAGATTTTGGTTTAGGTATACCTAGGATAAAATATGTACATTTTTTATGCTTCATAATTAATAATAAATCACTAATAAAAATGACCAATAAATTAGGGAAAACACCCACAGATAGATCTATTTTACAACAGTTAATTTAAACCCTATAAATAATTAAATGTGTTTTCTCAAAATAATTTAATTGGGACGAGGGTATAGTTTTTGAACTAGATTCCTTAGGATTTAGATGCCTGTAAATGGATGAATGAAAACACACTCCTAATGGATTAGTTGTTCACCATTTGATAAAGGATAAAAATGTGGTAATATTCAAAATGTTATCATTTCAATTAGAATGGCTTTTGACAAAGAACTTACACTATCTACATAATTTAGCATGGTACTATACATACTAACTTATCTGAGTATTTATGCGAGTTTATATATTGTGGTTTCAGGATTTACTCAAGCATTTATCTAATACATGCAAATTAGTATTATACTATAGTTTCATATTTATATATTAGCTACCGGGTTGTTTTCTGGAATTTTATATGGAGCTTTATCTACAGAAAAAAATTAAGTGCACAGCTATGAGGCAATAAATAACATAATTCCGTTGTTGTTACTATATAATCCTGTTACCATATAATTTATAAGGAAATGGTGTTTTGATAGCTACTCTTTTCTTTTTTGATGTATTTCTATTTACTCTACTTAAATAGAGTACCTATATTTAGTTTAATACTAGTGTACATGCTTTTTACATGACCCGATCAATAATATCTAAAAACAACAATTATTTTTGCCGCAAAGTAATTAACTTTAGGCCTATGTTTAAGTAATTATTCAAAGATGCTTACCTTCTTCAAAATCCATCATCATAATAACTAAAATAACCAACGCGGAAACAACGCAAATGATGAAGAACAGCTTGGGTAGGACCTTCCTCACTTGGTACATTTTTAAAGCATAGGATGTATCGGCGATTCGCGGAACTGCAGACTGGAACCACCACTTATTTAATATTTTTTTAAATTTACTTATCTCAAGTTTTACACTATCCATAGAAAATGACATAACCTCAACAAATAAGATTACGTTACTGACTCTAGATTGTTGATTAATTAAAACCGTCGCGCTACACGCTGATTATTTCACATTGTTATCGATGCTTCCGTTTTTTATATATTTTTTAATTTAAAAAATTGTTCAAAACACATTCACCGCTAAAGAAATTTGACATGATCATAATCAGCTGATCTCATTCATGGGCCAGGGTCGTTCAGTTAACTGCTAATGTACTGAATCTGGTTCAATGTAGAATTGTACTAAAGCTAATTATCGGTATTCACATCGCATGCAGTCGATAATTTTTCGATCGATGTGATTTATAAAGAAATCAAAATAAAAAATATATAAAACACTACATAAAGTTGAGTCGACACCGGAAGCAAAACAGGAACATTGTGTTTATAAAAATGTCATCCGCCAGTACAATTATGGGGCAATGGATAACCGTGAAATTGTATTGTAGCGCCATCTATTAATTCAGCCAGAAAACTCCCCTACCTCAGAACGACGAAGCGTCCGTTTTGTGAAGTTTCGTTTATTTGTCCCTCGCCATTTTGTACTGTAGTTGGCCGTCATGTCGGTCCAGTCTTCTATCGATAAATCCATAGGCGTAACTAGAGGGGGGCCCAGGTGGGCCGTGCCCACCCCAGATTGCTCTGGTGCCCACCCCAGTGTTTCCGAAGTTCGAAGCCATACATACGTAATCAATACGTAATAGTGACACTTTCCATTACAATCCTACTAGACTAGCGGCCAGGCCCCCCCTACAAAATCATTCTAGTTACGCCAATGGATAAATCCGAAATAAAAAGACGTTATAAGAATTTAAATATAGTGGAATCTGTGTGTAACGAGCTTTTATTTAATCCGGAAATTTATAATATACATATTTAGTACGTAGATTTGTGATTGTGAAATGAAACATGTTATTGTTTATTTGTTTGATGTTATTTGAAGGAGCTTTCGTTGTGGACCACAACAGGTTTGACTAATTTTAAGGCCTCCCACAGACTTCGTTACTTTACAGCGGTATTACTCGTCCGTTAAAACTTCCCGGTTAAGAACGAATAACGCCTAGATCCACACACTTCACGTTCATTTCCTTCCATTGTCTTGAAGCTTCCACGTTTTCGACATGAATTCCACGATCTCGTTAGCAATTAAATAGCATGGGTGACTAAGGTGAAGCTTATAGACATCACTACCCGTGTACCCAAATCCGATTTCTTAGATGTCGTGACTCAATGGCGTAACAAAGCAACCATAGGCCTTGTGTGCGAAAATTTTGCCGTGCCCCAAATCAAATAGAATATTTAAGAAGAAAAGAAACTCAAGCTCTGCTAGTTCAGTAGTAAAAGTTCAGTTTTTAATTTCCATACTACATGTTTCGATTCGAAGGCACATGTATACCCTCATCTTATGGAAAAATTATACATACCTAAGCAGAAACCTGTAGCATTGTTAATGCAAACTGTAAAAGAGGAAAAACTAGACTATTGTATCCTCGACAGGAAAAATCATTTGCCCTCAAATCCAGGGATTTTCGAGATTGATTTTTCCTCGAGATCCCAGGGTTTCGGCCCGCCGTAGATAAGGGGGAGAGAGTACTGCTACAAAAGGTAAGATATTTTACACTTTTTTCTTCTATCTTAATAATTCTTAAGCCCTCAAATCCCGGGATAAATTATATAAAAAACTTCTTAAAAATTACCTTGTTTTTAAAATATTTATTTTAACACTGACCATTTTATTGTTTATTAATAAATCCCTAATTTACCGACAATTTATAAAATAATGTAATTTTTAGCGGCTATTGTCAGAGAGTCGGAGATTACTAAAAAAGAAAATTAAGTACTTAGGTAATTATTAACTTCTCGCGCTTTTAATAGTGTATTATAAACAAGGACCAAAGGCCCAAGGGGGCCCCCCATTCTTTGTCATTGACATTTTAAGTAAATGTAACAATACCTATACAATACAGGGTGTTATGGAAATGACGTATTATATTTAAATAGGTGACTCCTTGGGTGTCTTAGAGAAGCGCGCTACATATTTTATTTTATTTAAATCGACCGTTTTAAAAGTGGGGTAATAAACACTCGTACTCACAGGTCAGTCCGCGCTAGTGTACAACATTTCACCCAGAGCCTATGGCAATGTTGCCAAACTTAATGTAAAACTGAAATTCCATATAAAATTATAAAAATAAATTATTTTCTACCTACTTGTATTTATCCTTAGATATACCTAAAGAGCGAGGAAATCCAGGCACAAACACAATCAGTTTTTTTTCTTTTTAATGGGAACACTCCTGGAAACACTTTATGTGCACACAGTAATAGTGAAACAGAACCGATAGTTAGCGTTTGAAAATACAATAATACAGATTATACTACAGATTATTAGATTTTATTACACGCGATGAAATTTGACGTCCAGAAGAAACGCGTCAATACAAACAATATTCAAAGATTATTTATGGACGGGCAAGATACACGCGTAAACCGAAAAAACAGAACGGATTGCTGAGAGTGTGTTGGTGATCGACGAGACACAACGTATCCGGCCGCTGGTTGATCTTCAACTAACAGACCGCAAGCGTGCGGCGCTATAAGAAACTACTTCGCTCAGCCGATGTAAGGCGTCAAGAGGTCATTGGCATTTGACCTAGTGGCGTACGTTCCTATTACTATTCCATATGTTTTTTGGGGTTGTTTAAAACATAATCCGTCGTAAATGTTATTCAATTAATTGTACAAAAAGGTATTACAGAATGGAAAAGTGTTTAAATTATTTTATTTTGTCTAAAGAGTTTAAGGTGTACATGTGACAACACCGGCCAGAATTCCCTGATTGCTTACATGTATCGCAGGTTCACAGGTGTTTTTCTCGTTTGACGTCAGGTCACTTTTACCGCTGAATGAATTGAAAGCGCCATTTATGGCTATTTTTCTTCAATTTGTCTTTATCTCAGGAATTGCCGGTTTAAATATAATACGTAATTTCCATAAAACCCTGTATATTCATATAAACCACAAATTTTTATCCCTTAGGACTAGGATTAAAAAATTACCTTCGAAGGCAGTGGTAGTACTAGTAGATAGATAGATAATATTGTTCAAGATGCTTACAATAAACAATATAAACCCATAGTGTAGTACAGTGTCGCACGCGCGCTTGCGGTAACCCTGGCAAAATCCTACCCTGAAAACCGTCCCTAACGTTATTTTACTTGTAACTTTGTTGCTTTTATCCCTTTTTTAATGTGCTGCTAAATAACCCTTATTGAAACGAATTACGGAGAAATAAAACACCTACAAAAGGAGAAAAATATTTAAAAAAAGGAATTTAATTAAAATTTTCACGCGCCCGGTCGTATTTTACAAGAAAAATAAAACAAAAGAAGGCCGGGGAATCGGAGCACACGATACAATTTCTTTACGCTTGATACTTTAATCAAATAGGCGTTGAATAAATTACGTTAAATTGCCTTGTTTTATGTCTCAATCAGTGGCGTAGGCATTGTTTTTTTTTTTTGTAAAACTATCTCTTAATAAAATATCGGCATCGGCGAGAAAAATAAACATAATATCTGCCGATCACTAACTCTTCGACTCTTGAAATTTTTAACGCCCTTTGCTTGAGTAAATAGCACCATTGATAGTGTAAAGTCAATTTTTATCTACCACCAGTGGCGTAGCTGAGGGGGAGTTAATCGACGATAGTTCCGTAAAAAGTAGAAAGGCGCGACATTGTGTTCAAAGTTCATCATGATCAAACAAAGTCATAGAAAGAAAGTTATTTTAATTACCAAACCACGTGACAGATTTATTGCCCTGCATTTCAAATCGGGTTTGTTCGGGTTTGTTGAATTTTACAATAATATTATTATAACGCAAATAATTTCGATCTAAAATTACACCATAAAACAGGTATTTTCAGCTGAAGAACTTACCGCCGAGGTTACATATAGTCGAGTTTCTCAGACCGCACGTCGTGACGAACCATTGTAGATAGCTACTAATGGGGGACGAAATACTTAGTTCTAGTTCGAAAAAATACTAAACATGAATCCAAAAACACAAACGCAACGGAGGAAATATGTCTTGGCATAACCACGTTGTGGCAATCGTCAAGATAGCTTCTCAGAAACTTGGTGTACTCTTCCGAACCAGAAAGTTGTACACACCTCAACAAGTTTTGACACTATACAAAGCCCAGATTCGACCATCAGAGTACTGCTATCATGTCTGGAGCTCTGCACCCAAACATACTCTTCGGCTACTAGATTCCATCGAAAGGAGGGCCATTCGTCTGATTGGAGACCACGAGCTGACGAAGAACCTCGACAGCCTAGAACATCGAAGACAGGTTGGGGATTTGACTCTCTTTTACAGATATTTTCATGGAAAGTGCCCGGCTGACCTTGGCCTCTTAATTCCACCCAGAGCGGCGAATATCAGAAATACACGACGAACCACTGCCGCCCATCCATATGTGGTTAAGCTTAGTACTTCGAACTTCATTATTTAAGAATTCTTTCATCTGGAGGACGTCATCCTTATGGAACGGCCTTCCCGAGGTCGTTTTTCCCAACGAATATAACCTCCAACTACTCAAAACCAAAGTGAATCGCTTTTTGCTCACACGCATCACTCCCAGAGTACCCTAAAGGATTTTTCCTATAGTGCTTGTGTTTGATCATAAAAAAAAACAAATAAAAAATATATAGTCGTAGAAGACGAGATCACCTACATACCTATTCAGCAACGCATACGAACAATTTTCAAGCGAAACTCGACTTGCTCTTGATCGCCTTTTCTCATGTAAAACTTGCCTCTGGCAAAAAATCGTGATCCCAATTCAAATTCGCCACCTGATTAATTAACTTGAGCCGTCGGACATTATTTTTAACACTCCCCTGCTCTCTCCCCTGCCATCATCTCCGCGTCTCGTTAATTTCCATGCGAAAGAATGTCCAATTAAGGGGAACTTTTTAATTATTTTTGCCTTCCGCCCTTCCCTCACCCCTTATCCCCCTTTGAATGGGCCCTTGGCGTCGTTTAAATGAGTAGTTTATTTTTTCTTGCTATATAACGAGCATTTTTCAATTACCAATTACCATGTTCTGTCGCCTTTTTGACTTGAACAAGACAGGACATGCCAATGCATAAGCACAAGATAAGGATGCACAGCTAGTACCTGTACTATATTATGTCACAGTGCCACACTTTCTGCTCATAATTTTACTTTAAAACATATTTTTGAATATTTTTTTTTTTTTTTTTTTTTTTTTTTTTAATTGAAGATACCCTAGTTGGCATCTTTCTACTATTAAAACTGGTCTACAGACCAACCATCAATATTATTCTAATAAATCCTAAAACTAAAAATGATAATACTTAAGTTCATCCAGTGATGTCCTAGGCTTGTGTCCTATTGAGTTAGACTCTTACACATGTACACAGAGTACGCGCACTTGGCTATGCTTTTGAAACATACACTACACTAATTCGAAGGGTTTGGTTCTCTTCAATCTTCGAGTCAGGTTCTGGTTGTCAAGCAGATGGATGGCTTCCACGTTGACATGGTTGTGCAACCTGGCCTCATGTTTGCCAGCAAATTTCTTGATCTCTTGTTTGACATAAGGGATTCCAAGGTCCCTATGAATATCGGAGTTGCGTACGTACCACGGTGCATTTACCATGTTACGTAGTACTTTATTTTGGAAACTTTGAATTGGCATTATGTTGCTCTCTTTTGTACAGCCCCAAAGCTGGATACCATACAGCCAAACTGGTTTAAAGATTTGGTTGTAGATAAGGATCTTATTATGTATTGACAGCCGAGATTTTCTACCCAGAAGCCAATAATATTGTCTGTATTTTAAATTAAGCTCAGTTTTTTTCTTCTTAATATGTTCCTTCCATCGCAGCTTGACGTCCAGGGTCATACCAAGGTATTTTGCTTTATGTTCATAAGGAACTATTGTACCATTAACATTAAGAGTCTGGGGATCCGTTAATCTCTTGTTGGTAAAATTAACATGGACTGATTTTTGTTCGTTTAACTTGATTTTCCAATTTTTGGTCCAACTCACGATCCTATCGCAAGCACTTTGTAATTTGGCTGTGGATTGTTCGACATTTTTATCAACAACTATTAGGGCAGTATCGTCTGCAAAAGTGGCAATTCTTGCATTATGAATTAACGGTATGTCACATGTATATAATAGGTACAAGATGGGTCCCATTACACTTCCCTGTGGCACGCCTGCTTTTATCTCTTTCAGTTCAGAATATTCATCTTCCTGTTTTATTCTGTAAAGTCTATCTGATATATAAGATGTTAAGATATCAACAAATTGTTTTGGGAGTAATTTGTTTAATTTATGGATTAGGCCATCGTGCCAGACCTTGTCAAATGCCTGAGCAACATCTAGGAAGACTGTTGAACAAACTTGCCTTTCTTCAAGAGCACATTCTATGATATCGATGATACGATGTACTTGATCTATAGTAGAATGTTTTTGTCGAAAGCCAAATTGATAATCAGGTATCAGCTTGCTATTTTCTATTATGGATTTAAGTCTTCTAAGAAATATTTTCTCAAATAATTTGGATATAATTGGCAACAACGAAATGGGTCTATAAGATCTTATTTCATTTGGTGGCTTGCCTGGTTTAGGCAGCATGATTACTTCGGCCACTTTCCAGCAGGCAGGTACATGTTTTAAGCGGAAGGCTGCATTAAAGAGGTAGGTCAACATGATTATACCTTTCCTTGGTAGTTGCTTTAGAATTTCGCCTGTTATTAGATCAAAGCCAGGTGCTTTTTTCTTATTCAAATTTGTTTTTATTTCAGTTTCTATTTCTTTTGGTGTGGTGGGCGTAATTTCTTCTGATATTGGATTGAAGTACTCTTCGAGTGCTAAATTTCCCTCTATTTGATTAGGCGTAAATATTTCTGCGAGGTGGTCTGCAAACATATCGGCTTTTTGTTTGTTGTTTCTAGCCCATTGTCCATAGTCTTTTCTGATAGGTGGAATTGATGTTATAGGTCTACTTATATTTTTGGTGGCTTTCCACAGTGAATAGTCACTTTCTTCATCAGCAGAAAGGCCTTGAAGATAAAATTCCATAGTCTTCTCTTTGATACTTTTTATTTCTCGTTTCAACTTTTGTGTTTTATTGTTTAGAATTGTCTTGTCCACCGGATCTCTAGATTGTTGCCATCTACGTCTAGCTGTCCTCTTTTCTCTTACTAATTCTCTAATTTCGACTGGGTAGTTTACCCCTTTAGTTACATGGGTAATTTCCTTAGTATTGTTATAGGCTACTGTTTGTATTAACTTAGTAAATTTTTCTACCTCTTCTTCTAATTGTTCAATTGATCTTAATTTAACATTTAAATTAATCTTTTCTTGAAGTTCCATTTTAAAACTCTCCCAATCCGTGGTTTTATTGACCAATCTTGGGCGGGCCTCATTCTTGATTATCCTTTCACTCAATGTTAATATGACAGCTGAGTGGTCAGACTCCAAATCGAAATTTTCTTCTACCACTACGAAATTTGGTGATACCTTCCTTGAAATAAAGAAATCAAGCAAGTCAGGGATTTTGTTTATGTCTGTAGGCCAATAGGTGGGCTTACCTGTGGAATGAAAGTTAGAGCCTGTTGCCCGAATGGCTTTTCTTAATTCACTGCCTTTTGTTGTAGTTAGTCTTGCTCCCCAATCAACATGTTTGGCATTGTAGTCACCGCCAATAATGAACCTTTCGCCTGGGTGTTGCAGCATAGTTCTATATTCTTCAATCTTGAGATTGTGTCTAGGAGGACAGTAGACTGCTCCAACAATTAAATTTTGTTTAGTGGATTTGATACCCACTGTGGTAAGCTGAATATCCACACGCTGTAGATGGCATTCTTCATAGTGATTAATGGACTCCTTGATAATGACAGCACTCCCACCCTTTGCCTGATTATCGGGATGAGTTGTGTGATAAAATTTGTAACCTCTTATTTTTACGTAAGCCTGATTTGTAAGGTGTGTCTCTGAAATGAGACACACATCAATATGGTGTGAATTTAAAAATACCTCTAATTCGTCTTTCTTGTTTAGAATGCCATTGACATTGCAGGTAGCTATTCGTAAGTCGTCATTATCCATAACTTATTTTTTCTTAGCGATAGTTCCAGTATTCTTGGATTCAAGTTTGTCGAGCCTGTCAGTGACATTACTTAGTATAACCATCATGTCTTGCATCATTTGCTTCATTGTTGGTTCTGCCTTTAATGTGGGCGGAATAGAATCTGTGGATCTGTTCTGAGTTGCATGGGCGTAAGATGTTCCAGTTCTTACATTATTAGGCACTGTATTTTTTTGTTTCGGATTCTTGCCTTTGTTTGCGATTTCCCTTCTCCTTTGTAACTCTTTTGCAATTATGCATCCCCTATAATTTGCTGGGTGTGCTTCCCCACAGTTAAAGCATTTAGCTGGTGTATCTTTTAATTTTGTACATTCAGCCGTTAAGTGATTACCAGCACATTTAACACATGATGGGCTTCTTTGGCAAAATCTTTGGGTATGTCCATAACGTTGGCACTTTTTGCATTGCGGTATTAGCGTGCTAGTTTTAAATGCTTCTATTTTTACTTTCAAATGGCACAAATACTGTATTCCAAATATTTTTTTGATGTCCTCGGTTTTTTCGAAAGTTAATATAAAAATTGGTAATTTGATGTAACCTTCTTTTGTTTTCTTTAATTTATTTTCTACATTGCTAATTTTAAGTTGTTTGTCCTCTAATTCCTTTGTTATTTCTTTCAAATCACAAGAGGGATGTAGCCCTCTAACTACTACTTTGATTGGCCTATCTTGTTTATTTTGATAGGTATGCCATTCTTGTTCAATCTCATTCATATACCTAGTCAGATCTCTATATTCTGTTGACGTATTAACGTTTATCTTGATTTGGTTGTTGCTCAGCATCGTTGCATTAAAAGAAATATTTTCTGACTGAAGCTTATTTTTAATTTGGTTGTAATTTTTTAAATTGCTTATCACAACTGGAGGTGGTTTGAGCTCCTTTACTATTTATTTTTGAATATAAACTCTGAAACTCTCTAATAGTTTTCCTAGATAAATTTTGCAAAACGTCTCTAATAAAATTAACATAAATCAGTCTTGGAATAGCGCACACCGTCCTGATCTGTTCCATTAATTTATCGTAATAAAATGAAAAATACAATATTTTTTTTATCGTAATAAAATGAAAATACAATATTTTTTAACACCCTGTATTTCGAAAACAAAGCGCCATGCGAATAACTTTTATACCACATTTTCGTCTTAAAATAAGGTGAGGGTTCACCGCCTTCATTTTTTCAGAAAGGAAACAACACCCTGTATAACAAGAAAAATTACAATTGTTTCCCCATAAATTGCTGATAATTTTACTTAGAGGGTCTTGACTATATTCTTAGTAAGAATAGATACTACAAGAGGAAACATTTTGTTCAAAACTCACCAATATGTTTGTTTTAAAAATCTAATAATCTCATTTTAAAAATAAAAAAAAGTTATTTTTAAACTAAAGTTTTAATTTTCTTATTTCAAAATGCATTTCTAGTTGGGAGTTCACAAGAATTTCAATGAAAATTTATGGTTTTGTTTCAAATAGTAAATAGCTATAACTCTGACAAAGATTTTAAGTTAAAATAAATAGAAATAAACATATTTATTCAAATTAAAGTATTTTAAATACATATTACCGTTGAAAAAATTATAAAACAATTTTGTGTGTGTGAATTTTCCTTTATATTAGCGCCCACGACTCCACTGGTATACCTATGTATAGAGGGTGTTGAAAAAAGGTCGGTACCCCGGAATAACTCCGGTGCATCGCATTGCAGCAGAAAATGTCTAGGGAAAAAGTTGTTTGGTTTTGAAGGAGGAATAGTTTGCAATTTAAGCCACCCCAGGGCGCGGGTGGGGTTAAGTTAAGTTTTGCAAATGGAACCCCATATTTTTTATTGGCGTATCGTGTTCTCCGACCAAAAATAAACATCTTTTGTCCGAAATTTTTTTTATTTGGGCCCATCCTTCACCAATAATCACCATGGGAAAGACAAAATCAGAAGCGTGTGAAAAATCAAGTTTTATCCCGGAAATAGGTACTCTTTTTCTCTGTCTTGTACTAAAAAAATGCACGTGATTATTGGTGAAGGATGGGCCCAAATAGAAAAAAGTTTCGGACAAAAGATGTTTATTTTTGGTCGGAAAACACGATACGCAAATAAAAAATATGGGGTTCCATTTGAAAATCTTAACTTACCCGCGCCCGGGGTTGTTTAAATTGCAAACTATTCCTCCTTTAAAACCAAACAACTTTTTCCCCAGACATTTTCCGCTGCAATGCGATGCACCGGAGTTATTCCGGGGTACCGAACTTTTTTCAACACCAAATATAAGTAGAAAACCACTAACATAAACACTATTGTACCTATAATATTCTACAGTATGACAGCTATAATTAGTATTGGAAAAAACCGATGATTTTAATAATCGAGTACTTGATAGTCGAGCGATTTTAATAATCGAGTGAATCGCTCGAGCGATTAATCACTTGAAATTTTTGTGACTAAGAAGAAAGCGTTGATAAAACACCAGATGTTGTTTTTGTAAGTTTTAGAACTTTAGTCGAATTTTTATTAAGGAAGAAAGTTGATTCTGATTTTCAAAAAAAATAACATCCTTTAATTTTTTAAGAATTTACAATCGCCGCTGGCTAGCCAGTCAAAACAAAACCCATGTCGCGATGAATCCTGCACTATAAGGGATTTGGCATACTTTTTATATGCACCTCTCTCTTTCATGTACCTTTAAGAAAGACGTATGTCGTGTCAGCCTTCTGAGCGTCAAACTCGAACGTCGCTAATCGGCACATTTTGGGTGGTACGTCGGCGTCAAGCGAAGCACGGGTATCGAGTGAAAGGTAATAAGTAACAAGCGACGATTTTCGCTCGAATTTATAACTCGAGCAGTTGTCGGTTATTTCAATAATCGAGTACTCTAGCGGTTTTTCGCTCGAGCGAACACTAACCATAATATTCTTGGGCTATTTTTAACAGGCACTCTAAAACAAAAACCAATTAGAGCATAAACTCAATATCCTCTAACGATTCGATCCGATCCTGTCTTATCGCATCAATACACAATCTCACCGATCAAACTGGCTCGGTCGTATCTCTATCTCTCTCCATCCCACTCATTCTCGAGTCGACACTGTTCGATTAGCTCCTGCAGAGCACTCGTCGGCGTTTCGAATCGGTAAATTGGCAACATCGATATAATAAAGATCCTAAAGGCGACCACACACGTCGTTGCATTGATTGGTCATAAGACACGCCCCTGAGCGGGCGGAGTCACCCCCTCCAAAGCCTCAATTTGATGAAAATCCCTTGTTCCTCGGTGGGGAGATGGAGAACAAATGAGTGTAGGCGATGGGTGGGAGTCAAGGGAGTATTTTTGAGGGGAAACGACAGCGACAGAGGGGGGGGAGATAAAGAGGACCGATGTGGATAAAATAAAGGATCATAGAAGCGGCAGCGGTGTGGTTTTATGGGCGATTATGAGGTGGTATTAGTTTTGAGATATGATTTATTTTGTTTGATATCGGGGGCGGTGTGGGAGCGAGCGCGTATTACGGCTTTTAATTCTCCTTTCTTATTAGGTTTTATGATGTAACTAACGTGGCGTTGTTTTATGGGGATCTAAGTGGATAAGTTGTGTTTTTATAATAAGAGTAATTTTGCTATTTTATTAGTTCGTTTTAGTTTTTATTTAGGATCCTACAGATTAACATACTGGGGTGTATGTTAGTGTCATAAACATATGATATAGAAGGGGAGACAAAATATTCCATTCATAAAACACCATTTGTTCACAATCATGAACACTGCACAGTTCTACAATTTCAAATAAGTCAGAAGAAGATATAGGGCTTTAAAAAATGGCAACGCTGTAATAACCCTGATAACATCCCCTCCTCCAATGGACATCCACTGGACCGGAGTTTTGGACCGTTCAAATGTCCAATGGACATCCGGATTTGGCAGTGATTAGTCCAATGGATGTCCATTGGGCATCACCTTGGCTGACAAAATGGACATCTGACGAACGTTTAAATTTGTACTCCAAATGGACATCCTTTTTTGACCGGTCAAATGTCCAATGGACATCCTTTTTTGACCGGTCAAATGTCCAATGGACATCCTTTTTTGACTGATCAAATGTCCAATGGACATCCGTACTGTCTAAATAACAGCCTTCCCTAGTATCTAGATAGATATTACACTTCTTAAGGGGTATTTTCAAAAAAAAACTATAATTTATAAATTTATACATTTAATGCAAAATAAAACATTCGAAACTGACATAAATCATGGGCGTGATGATGAATTTCCCATTTCTGGGACTCCTCCAGAGCTGGTGGAGGCAGTGGTCTGTGGTTTTCTTTCCCTTGCATCCCACCTTTCCTTCCCCCTACGTAGGTATTTTCTTACCGCATTTTCTATAGATTTCCTATCCACTTTTATATTCTCACCAGCCGCTATAATAGACAATAAATATAACTTTAGTTTATATTGCATGATTATTTAAAGAATCTAATTTTTTTAACACATGTACCTAACTAGAAATAGAATCAAAGATTCTGCAGTGATTTAAATATGTGTTCGCAGAACTGAGCAAAAATATGTTTAAGCAAGGCCAGGATCAACGATTTTGTTTTTATTTGAAAGATGCATGTTTAATAAAGTTGTAAATCAGTATAGGTATATATATAACATACTATATTATTATGTAGTATTGTTTGGATACACAGAAATAAATAAATTAACTTACCGAACAGCAATTCTGCTAATTTAAATTTTTGCAAGGCCTTTTTGTTTTTGGTTCCATACCAAGTATATTTTTGGGACAAATTATCATTGAGTAACATACTCAAGACTCGTTTAACAAAATTGTAGGTACTATCACCACCAATGTTCGATATTTGTAAAACCTAAAATAAATTTAAAAATGTCAAATCTAGGATTGTTGATTGGATTAGGACAAAAACATTTGCAAAAAATTATGTACTTACTGCTGACTTCATGTTCGATTCATCCTTCAAGAACTCTTCAAAATCCATCAGTTCTTCTACAGTATCTATTGGCATATTAAATTTTGTAAAGATTCTATCTTCTGCTTGAACCTTCTCCTCGGTATTAATTTTTAAGGATACTCGTTTTATATCTGCCATTGCCTCAGTGACAACGCTGGTCAACAAATCTGTTTTCTTTTTAAGAGACCTTATATTTTCCATCACAGAAGTTTTAAACAGCTCAATTTCTGTTCTTAGCAAAGTCAGCTCTTTTTTTAAATCATCTAAAATATAGTTGCACTAAATAAATAATAAAACAAACGATCTAAATTATTTTAAAATTTTTTAAAGTGACTAATTTTCTTTAAAAAATATCAAATATACCAATCAAAAATAAGGGTTATTTTAAATGTGCTATTTCAAAAATATTCCAGTGCAAAAGATGAAAACTTCATTGCAGATAACTTTTTTTACATAATAGATTAGTTTAGTATGTACCATTGACTAATGATGCAGATGTGCTCCCTGTTTTTTCCTTTATACACACTGGGTTATTCACTTTTTCAGTTGTCTGGTCAAGCTGGTCAGATAATTCTCCTGTTGACATAAATAAATATTCCTGTTATAAAACACATTTAGGTTGAGCTGGTAACCTATATGTATCAATTTTTAAAAAATCATGTATATAAAGCCCTATATAAATAAAAAAGCGCCCCTCAATTATTACCTTTTTTCTTATTTTTTAATATTGGAATAGGTGGTGGCGGTGGAAATATACTCATGTCGCCTTCATCACTTTCAGAGCTTGAAAGCTTTCTAAAATGACGCATCTTCCTGCTATTAATATCATCCTCTGAATCATTTAGATCACTTTTATACTCTGCTTTCTTTGCCTTTGCTCTAGCTATTGTGTAATTATCTAAAACCAAAAGAAACATGAAGTCGAACTTCTCACAAAATTTTAAGAACAATAATGAGATATTTTGCATTAAAGATAAGCCATTTACTTTTCTGAATTGTTTAGTCATCAAGCATAAAATGTATGATATTTTTGTTTATTGCATATCCTTACCATATGTACCATTTTTAAATAAGGTTATCTGATGCCGAGGCCAATCAGTGTTAGGAGGTTCATGCTTCTTAATCGCTGCAATTATTTTGTCTTGAATAAAATTGGGCCAATAGCACATATTGCTGGAAGTTATCCATGTGGTTGGTATTGCTTCGACGGAATCTTCACTAATAAACCTTACTATGCTCCAGGTTTTTGATCCCTCTTCAGCCATTTTTGGACTATACTTAATTTTGACAACTGTTAATTGAAACTAAATGATAAAATTTATTTTACTGCTTATAAACATAAAGGTTTCAAGACAGTTTTGAAAACCAAAATGATAATAAAGGCCTGGTTCAAGGTGTCTTAGCTGTAAACCAGTGTTTTTAGGGGTTTTCAACAGTGTTCGTGCATCTTTCGGAAGTTCTGGAAATTTACATGACAAGATCGATAGCAGGTCTGATAAGGCATTTTGAGTAATATTATGTTTAACAGACCAATTGGCTAGCTTTGAAGTCAAAAAAGCCTCAGAAGCTTTGTTATCAGAAGTACATGGAAATGAATTATCACTTTGGTTATCACTCAGGTGTTCAATATCCGCGAATAAGTTGTTTGCATTATCCAATAAGCTTGTGTCCAAGCTAGAATCGGACTCTAAAATGTCCTGATTTGAAGAATCACTTTCTACAAAAGGCACTGGATTCTCTGAATCTAAATTCAGTTGAGACTTTAAAGATGTATATATGTATACCCTTTTAAATAAGCAGATATGTTACCCAGCATGTAAAAACAAATAATTTTCTTATAAAACGTGCAATCCAAACACCATTTTATAAATAGAAAACACGTGTAATAGAATTACCTAAATAATACTTATATTATTTAAACAAATTAGGTACTTACTTTTGTGGGTCACTATAAAAACTTAAACTCACAAAACAAACAAAATAAACTGATGATAAAATAAACTATGAAACAAGCGACGTTCTCGTTAGAGGTGGTAGAAGAAAATGGCGTTTGGCGTGTATAAAACAGATCTAGGACAAGTTTCGAATTTCATCAATATAAAATTAAATATATTCGATGATATATTTTGTAATATTTTAATACAAAACTGATAGCAAATGATTGTTTTCCGATCATATTTGTATAATTACAACATCGAAATACCTAGTCAAGAAATCTGAATGTATTCAATAATATTTTATGCGTTTAGAAACTTGCCTTGGCTTAAGTAAATGGGAAATGCCGGTGACATTTCGAGACAACCGGCGGGGGTTGTCTAATATTTGGATCCTTGTCCTTCATTTAATGTTGAACAAAGAGAGAGGCTGTTGCCAATACCACTGCCGATAACAAAGATCTTTTAAAACTCGGGGAGAAAATCTTTTTTACAAACATGAAAAAAGTTGATAGGTTTTGACAGCACGGACCATGGAATAAGTAAGAAAACAATAAAATTTGTTTCCGGGCGCACTATTTTTGGTTTTTGCCTAACATTATATTCATTTTAAAGGACATGAAATGGACATACATAGGATTATCATATCTATTGTATCCAGTGGATATATGTATGCGGACATCTAATGGATATCCATTTCGTGTCCAGTATAATATTCATTTAAAAGTACTTGAAATGGACATCCATAGGATTACGATCTCTATCCATCCATTAGACATGTAGATGCGGACATCCAGTGGATATCCGTTTCGTGTCCATGGACACCTCGGACCTAGTATGGACCTAAAACACTTGTCCAGTGGACATCGCATGTTTACTGGGAAGGTACACGTTTAGATAATTTCGATCTAACATTAGTCAGAAATAGGTAATCGTTGTAGGCACAGGGCCAACACTCCATTCATAAATCTGTTGGAAAGTGAGTTTGTGATTGTTTGAAATGTTATTGAAAATCAGTAATGGGTGGAAGAGTGACAAAACATGTTGGTCTCGCTAATGGCAACAATGTTGAAGTCTGGTTAAATCAAAGATCTTACAAGGTTAAATCCAATAACGTTTAAAAGGTTATGGAGCGGTCTTCATGGTTTCGGAGCGGAGCTAGTCTGGGCAAAAAGCCCAACAAGGGCGTATAATTTACTTTGAGATTCTTTACGTTTAACTATATTATCTATTCAAAAAGTGTAGTTTCGAATATTGGATATTTATAAAAAAGATAGAAATATTGATCCAGTTTTTATATACAGTGTATCCAAGGATGGATTTAACTACTTATGCTTAGCATCAATATTTTTGGTGTACCTATTCATTACTGGATGATACTCTCCAGATATAAAAGTGTATATTTCTAGCCAGATTGTCATATTTATCACTAAGACATATCTTGCAAAATCCCAATTAAAAATTTGTAAATTTGACAATTACAACTGGTTTAAGGTTAATCCGCAATTGCTCTTAAAATAAGTTTATTTCTAATAATTTTACTATAAACTGTGAAAAGGATGATTCTTTAAAATAATATTATTACTTATATACTTAAAGGTATCAAATAAATCGTGAAATAATCCAACTGCACTCTGGTCATCTATCATTAGTTTATTACCTGCTCACATGCATTGGGTGTGGCCAATTAGCAAGGAGGGAGAAACGGAATGGGTGATGCAAACTCAAAATCAAATTTCTAAATATATTTACTAACCTGTGAAATTTTAATTTAACACCATTGCATCTTCTAGTGAAGTATTTTATGGCCGCACAAGACTCGACCATCTTGTAAATGCAAGATTTATATTAAGAAATAAACCAACTCGACTGCTTTTTGCCCGGACTAGCACCACGGACCGGACGGTAACCTTTTAAACGTCAATGGTTAGTCAGAAATCATATCAATACAATCATATTAAAACATAACCATACTTACCGAAGAAAAGATAAATCCTTACTCTTTTACAAACTATACATGAATGCACCATCATTGTTTATAATAAAGACGATTTTTCACCAATACTCTAATATAAAGAAGTATTTTTATAATATTTACTTAAAATATAGAATTAGATACACCACTGCTTTACCTAAAAAAACATTACCTCATTATTCTCACTTACCGACGTAATATTAATCCGAATAGTCGAATTTCTTAGACACCACGCACTGACGAACCATCGCAGATGGATAATAAATAGCTCTAAATAGTTTTAGTTCGAAAAACACAAATAGATCACAAAAGATCATAAAAGCACCAGCGAATAACCCCTAACACCACCGCCAACGAAAAATGAATGAAAGTAGTAAACTTCAGGGTTGTTTTTACACTAGTAGGTAAAAAGACAATACAGCGTTGCCACAGTGATTTCCTTAAAACATTGCAATTAGATATTCTTGTGAAAATTATTAAACATATTTTGCTCTTCAGTACCTACAGGTCGACAAGTGGATCTGTGCCTCCGACGTATCGGTAAGGAGAAAGCAATATCGTTTAAAACATGGTCTAGTCATGGGCGTGCTATTATTATTTTAAATAATGCAATAAAAATAGGAAATTGCTCAGTAATTGCACTTTATGTTTGAAGGTAGTTTTTTATCAAGCTTTAAAGAATTAGTTCAAAATTTTAATATAACGCCCTAAAACACGACACAATGAACACGTATTTATAAACACAATTTAACACAATACAATAACTATTGCCCTTTCTATCGCCACGCAACTGGGTGGGTAAATCCATCACATATCGGACATCGCCGAACAAGCCGAATGGCCCGTCGGGTGTCTAACGAGACGCATGCGCTATCAACTGTCTGTGATATATCAGTTAAATTAGCGCTAGGTACCTGTAACCATTGATAACAGACTATGTTGCCATATTTTAATTAAGAGTACTTTAACAAAAAATATATAATTATTTTGCATTAAATTAAATATCAAAATAAATAGGTAGTTTGAAAAGAAGGTTTTTGAAACTATAATAAAATATTGGTTTCTTATACACCTATTATTACAATTTATTTTAAGTGCGTAAATTTAAATTTAGGTTCCTCTCGGTAAGAGATTATTAAATTAAAATTTAATATATGTGAGAACATTGTTAACCCCAGAATTTTTTTGCTCGCATTCCTTTCGCAGCTACAGATAAACTTGCCAACCTATACACCTACCATATCTGATCGTTAGAAATCTCTTCGTTATAACTTTTAATAGAAAATAATGCCATAAACTCACAAGGAAAATTACAGCATCATTCCGCAATAGCTTTGACTTTCAAGAACTATAAAATTATAAAATTTCTTTGGAAATTGTTTTGAAGAAATGATCGAGCAGGAACGGCCCGTCGTTCACAGTATTTTAATTAATGGAAACGATGATTGCGTCCTCGTAATTGCCGCGCCGCAGAAAATGCGGATGATCGTATTCCATGAAGTGATGTTCGATTTCAATCGCCGGTGGATCGCGATGATGAAAATAGCCGCGTTCTTTAGGTATTTATTGTGATCGAGATGTGGAGCGATTTTTGATAATATAATATATATATGCATTCATTTGCGTATTATATGTATAGGTACAACGTGTCCAAGATAAGGAGGGCCAGTACAGGGATCTCGGAAACCGTAAGAGATAAGAAGTCAATTAAATGGAGGTGAAGTTGCACATTTACAAAACTCGTTTTATTGTTTCCGTGGGTTTTTTTGAGATCGAATTCTAAAGTAAATTGTACTTTTGCATTGCTACTTTTTCCGCTCTATCTAACCGCGTTAATTGTTTTGGTATCCGACGAGTCGTCTTCGAAGGGCCATTATCAACTTTCTTGTTTAAATACGGTCCTGTTTTTTTCTTCCGAATGCAACGATGTATGACACATTGTGGTTTAATGACGTTTCGGGGATTTTTTGAACAACATCAGGATATTTTGGGATTCGGTCCTGTATTTCTCCTAATTTTATAAATAATATCTCATAAGTAAGCTCTAAATTTTTTACTTATGTTGGACTAGTTCAATAAATAACAAATAATTTAATAATAAACCACAAATAAGTGAACAAAAATCATTCCAAACCAGTAATAAAACGAACAACGAAAAAAGTAAGGAACTACATAATCAGGTGTTCAAAATGATTTCCGTTATTCTCTAAGCACAAATAACATCTTCTAACTGCCACATTACAGTTTTTTTGAGATAAAATAAAACATGCGATAGAATATCAAACTTTCAGCATTTGTAAATTTATGTTCCATATTTTCTGGAAAATAGAAAACCTCTTAAAATGCTCTCAAACGATCACAATGGGAATGTCAAGTGAACAAATCACGCGTCACCATCTTAATGTTTTTGTTTCAAGCGCCTACATTTCTTTTAAATCCCAAATCACAGAAATTTGAAATAATGTTTCTGTATTTTGTTCACTTATTTGTGGTTTATTATTAAATTATTTGTTATTTACTGAACTAATCCAACATTAGAGCTTACTTATGAGATATTATTTATAAAATTAGGAGAAATACAGGACCGTATATCATTCATTTCCTGATGTTCTTCAAGAAACACTCGAAACGTCATTAAACCACAATGTGTCATACATCGATGCCTTCGGAAGAAAAAAGCTATCAAATTCCAATCAGGAAAACAGGACCGTATTTAAAAAGAAAGTTGATAATGGCCCATCGAAGACGGCTCGGCTCGTTGGATTACAAACAATTAACGCTCTTAGATAAAGCGATTTTTAAGAATTTCGTTTTTTCCGGATATCTCCGGAACTACTCGGAATTTTAAAAATTTCTAAGCGGCATATTATTAGGCACGTAACTTTACCTCCATTTATCCGACTTCGTATCTCTTACGGTTTCCGAGATCCCTGTACCTAAAGAGTTTACGCGTATTGTTAACGTATTTTCAAGAAAGGCAAAGCATTTCTAAATCTTCCGCCTTTATGGTCATGCTATTCAAAGCTAAAACTAAAATCAACATTAATTCTGAATAATAAAGTCGATATAAGCAAATTCCTAAATTACAGTGACTTGGTTATACACCAATATAGGCAATATTTTTTTAATTTCGAAAAAGGACACTAATACAGATCGGATCACGATACCATGAGTTATCGTCAAATACTGACACGCATATTTGTGGTTCGGTTTTCAGTGGATTAGATTCACTCATCCCAATAGGGCCGGATCAGTTCCGCGTGATCCGCCGGGATCCAGTATTAGGCTCCCTTCCCTAAACCGCGGCAGTTCCCGCCAGGAAACAGTTCGGTGACTATTCCAAAACTTAAATTTTTTGTACCGTCTGGATCGTCAAAATTGTACCAAATTTGGTAAAAATGTACAAACATTCACCGAGAGAGCAACAGAAAAAGTGTACCAAAATTTTTAGGTTCCAACGTGCCAAAACTTTGCAAAGTGTACCGAATTCGGTACAAGAGTACGCTCTAGAACAGCGTTTCTCAAACTTTTTTGACCACGGACCTCTTTTGATACTAGAATTTTGTTGTGGACCCCAGCCGCTCACTACATTAGTACAGAATTAATTCTGGAATAGGAAGTCATGCCTTTTACCTTTAGTTTATTCGAATCGAAGTAAATGTACTTAGTGAGATGGATAGTTCTGCTTTCTTCTTCTTCCACGCAGCTATGTTATATTGGGCTTAATTTGAAGAAAGCTGCAGCCTTATATATCTGGTTCGGCATTAAGTCGATTACGATATTTTGTTTTTGTGACATTTTATTCCCACTTAGCTATTCGCGGACCCCTAAGTAACTGCTCGCGGACCCCCAAGGGGTCCGCGGACCCTAGTGTGAGAAACGCTGCTCTAGAACAACCCTGGAGGATACCAAGTCTACTGAGGGAGCGAAAAGCCCTTATTCTCCCTCATGAACTACTGAAAACATATAAAAAACTAGGTATCTGGAGAAAATGCATTGCCTGTCTCATTCTCGTACTTCTTAATAATAATTTGTTCAGCTTGAGTAATAATCATAGGCGTAACTAGAGGGGGGGCCAGGTGGGCTGTGCCCACCCCAGATTGCTCTGGTGCCCACCCCAGAATTTCCGAAGTTCGAAGCCATACATACGTCATAGTGACACTTGCCATTAAAATCCTACTAGACTAGGGGCCAGGCCCCCCCTACAAAATCATTCTAGTTACGCCAATGGTAATAATTTACGAAGTAGTAGGTATAGCCACTTTCGACGGATACCTAACATTCGACACTCAATTTAACCAACTATAAATACATCCGTAATAAACACTGAAACCAAACAATGAAGACAATCAATTTCAACAACATTGCATTCCACAAACAAGACATCACGTCAAAATACGCACACACACATAAAACAATCAAACATCGTATTTCTCCATGTGTAGAATCTCTTTAGAACCTCTTTGAAAATGCAGTGCCACAACTTTTTTCGCTCCCCCCTAATCCATAAATAACAAAAAAATAATCGGAAAGACAGGAGAACGTCGTGTCCTCCTCCCACTTGATTCGTTTGTTTTGGAATTCCTCCCATTAAGCCACGCCCTAAGCGCTTAACCCCGCCTTAATGTGTCCAAGAGACAGTCAGATGTTTGCTGTAGGTGGTCGGGACAAGATCGATCGATGGTTTTGATCTAACCCGTCTAGATCGCGGACATAGTGATTTTTGGGACTAGTGATTGTTTTGTTCTAACATAGTGATAGTGGTTCAACTGATTACATACGTAAAAAAAATGATATTATGGCGGCTCTAGCGTCTAACGTGACTATGATACCTCATCATCATGCTTTCACTTCACGTTTAGTGACCCCGACGGACTCTATGGACTCGAGTAGCGATCACTTCGAGAGGGAATCGCCGAATATCGATCAAAACAGTTGTTCTAGCGATGATACGGTGCTTTCCGTGGGCAACGAAACGGAAAATCAGCCTCCTAACTTGCCAGAAATTGAGCCTAGTGAATCTGTTTCGACGTTAAGCTTTAAGAACATCGAGAATCACCTCAATGCTCTATCACGAATTACAAACAGCACCCTTAGAGGTGACAATAGTGAATCTGTCCGAGTGTCCTCTAGTCCGATATCCTTATCGTCTTCAACCAATCATAGACTCAGTCCTTCAAATAGCAGCACCAGATCGTTTGGAGGCGACTGTCCTTCACCTCCAAACAGTTTTCTGTTTAGAAACGAGCATTCAGGATTAAAAAGTGAACATTTCGGGTTTCGGAGTGAACAGTTGAGTTTTCGGACTGCGGAAACTAGTTCGAGTTTATGTTCGCCGAGGTCGATGAGGAGCGATGGAGCTGACAGTCCTGGAACTCCCGAATCAAGGTAAGCAATAGTTTATTGCTATTCATTAAATGACGAATTTTTTTGAGGGAAGCAGACCACTTTCAACAGTGTAACTGGATCGTTCATGTCAATCAAGTTAGCAGACAGATTTTTAAAAATTTTTTTTCGTGCTGTAATTTTTGGCTATTTTATTGCTAATTTACTACCCTATTTTCAATTTTATTGCTTGTCGTTTAAAAAAAAAAACATTTGTCTGCTAGCTTGATCTCAACACACTTCCGTCTTTTTAAACTTTTTCTTGTGCTATTTTTCTTTGCTATTTTATTGCTAATTTATTACCCTTTTTTTTGGGCTAACTTGATCTCAAACTAGCAGATACACTTCGTACTTTTTGAACTTTTTTTTGTGCTATTTTTCTTGGCTATTTTATTGCTAATTTATGACCCTATTTTCGCTAGCTTGATCTCACGCAGCAGATACACTTCGTCCTTTTTCTTGTGCCTTTTTCTTGGCTATTTTATTGCTAATTTATTACCATATTTTCGCTAGCTTGATCTCAAGCAGCAGATACACTTCGTCCTTTTCCTTGTGCCCTTTTCTTGGCTATTTTATTGCTAATTTATTACCATATTTTCGCTAGCTTGATCTCAAGCTGCAGATACACTTCGTCCTTTTTCTTGTGCCTTTTTCTTGGCTATTTTATTGCTAATTTATTACCATATTTTCGCTAGCTTGATCTCAAGCAGCAGATACACTTCGTCCTTTTTCTTGACTATTTTATTGCTAATTTATTAGATACCCTATTTTCAATTTTATTGCTTGTCGTTTTAAAAAAAAAACATTTGTCTGCTAGCTTGATCTCAACACACTTCCGTCTTTTTGAACTTTTTCTTGTGCAATTTTTCTTTGCTATTTTATTGCTAATTTATTGCCCTTTTTTTTGGCTAGCTTGATCTCAAGCAGCAAATACACTTCGTCCTTTTTCTTGTGCCTTTTTCTTGGCTATTTTATTGCTAATTTATTACCCTATTTTCGCTAGCTTGATCTCAAGCAGCAGATACACTTCGTCTTTTTTCTTGTGCCTTGTTCTTTTCCATCTTATTGCTAATTTATTAGATACCCTATTTTCAATTTGATTGCTTGCCGTTTTTAAAGAAAACCCATGTATCTGCTAGCTTGATCTCAAGCCAGCACAGACACACGCGCATGTTTGAACTTGAACCCCCCAGGAAACAAAAGCTATCTACGGCACTGATTCCACGAGCATAAAAAAGATCAATCGTACCACTTTAACAACAATGTATTACCAATTATAAAGCATCATAAAACACGCGTCCATGTTAGGAAGTTTTCAAAGGAAACAAGTGTTTTAAGAGCTTTATAAAAGATGTACTATATACTACTTTTTTCTATTTTACGTTTTTTTTAATAAATTAACCTCGTCTGCCATTTTGTCGTGATAATTGAAAACTTACTTAACAATATGAACCAAGATCATTTTAACTCCTCCTGAGTTAAGGGATATTGCAAAGCTTTAAATTAATAAAATATTTGTAAAATATTATAGTGATGTATTCAACTTGCACAGTTCGATACTGAAACGTTATCGAACTAGCTTTGATATGAAGCCAAAATAGAAAAAAATATTTCTATAGACGTCTTTCGTAGCCAATCTACGGTGCATTTTAGCACTTCCATTTTACTTAAAGTTTCTTTCGCTTCTTTGCCTCTTATTGTTATAATTTGTGATTTAACTTATTAACAGTATTATTATTTCATTATTCGTACCCTCTCCTTGCCATATATTGTACATATTTGCCAGGATTTATTTTGCTTGACTCTTTAAACGTTGATTTGTCTGTTCCATCACGTAGGTAATTGATAGAAAAATTATTAGCAAAACGTCGGTATATTAAACAAACATCAGTTTTTCTCCCCGCTTTTCACGCCACTGTATAGAAAAAGTTATGTGCATTGCAACGTTGCCAAGCGAAGCTACTACTAACTAATGAAGTTTTTGTTTTAAAGTAGGATCAGTGGCGGTTCTTCCACAGGAGCACATGCGCACGTGCACCCCCAAAACGAATAAAAAAAATATTAATTTATATTCATTGAATATTATTTATCGTATAAAGTCCGACCCTCCCTAATATTTTATCGTACCATCAACCAAACTGTATATTATAGGCTCTCGATCCGACCACCGTGCCTCGGTCGAATGACGATTATGACGAGACTTGCTCTCATGTGCGATTAAGTAGGCGGGGCATAATGCAGTTTCTCTGTAGTAACAGTTGGCGGGAGACAGCGGGGCTATGGCGATTTAACATGGGAAAGGCGCACAATTTTAGTGTGCGCCGCGCCGTTGTCTGTTCGTGCATCTAGTTAGAAATTCGAGCGTGTATGTTTTAATATTTTAATATTATATATTTATTAAGTTAAAATGAATAGTTTGACGGTGGGCTATTTAAAAAATAACTTTAGCTCTTTGAGTTTCGAGCAAAAAATTGAAGCGAAGAATGCGGGAAGACCTAAACCCGAAATTAATTTAACGCAGACCACAAAGGGTAAATGTAGGGACTTTATTAGAAAGTTTAAAAATTAAATACATGATAAAAAAAATTATAAAGGGTATTCCAAACTTTAATCAGGCTGTATTGATCAATTTTCTACAATTAAGAACCGAATAACGGACTTGACGTTTAAGCACTATACACACAAGAAAACCTTCCTTATTTTCCAAAAGTTGTACTTATTTCCTTGTGTAAAATTAAAAAATAAATAAAAATATGTTTCATCTAACGCATTTTCTTATTACTTCTTTTCTTTCTACATTTAAAACGCCTAGAAAAGTAATTGTTTGGTCGTTACACAAAAATAAAATTTTAAAAATAATTTCACCATACTTGTCAACCCCCTATATCATAGGTCACGAGCCGCCACTGAGGAGGCTACAGCGTTGCCATGTATCTGAAAACAATGAATAGATATTTATTTTATTCATTTAAATTGTGTGGAAAAATGATCCTTATTAAACATATTCACGGTGGATTTGATAACACTATGCATAACATTATATTAAAAAGTTTGGTTGTTCTAATTAGAAATTATATGATTCATTTCTGTTAACGATTTTTACAACACTACTAGTTCAGAAACCGGTGGGGCTTACAATAAGATACACAAAGATTTCGAAATAGATACCATAGTCCCCTAATGGAAGAATTTTACATTTCTGAAGTAGGTAAAGGGTTGCAATTTTTTTATTTCAAGCAAAGCCTTGTGAATAGAATAGAAGCTCTGTCAGTTAGCTTGTTAGTGACCAAGTGGCGAATTCATAGCGTGCGGTTCAAGGGCGGATCGTTTTGGGGGGTTTGTTCAGGTTAGTCAACATATGTTATTTTTCGTCTTCTATTGTGTGTTTGGGGCAGGTGTCATGGCTCCCCCTGGATCCGCGCTTGGTGCGGTTCCCTTTGATATTCATAGGTGACAAATATTAAGATGAGGATCCCAAACAATCAGCGCCATCTATGTTGCATCAATTTAATTAAAAAATATGCCGCTTTTTGGCAGGTTAGGAAGAGACGAGAGTCATCAGCTGATCAATGTTTCTTCTTTTCGTGAAGTTTTAGCCGTTAATAATAAAGTTTTTTAGTTAATTTATTGATATTTAGATTGTCTGATATGTCGATTGGGGTATCAACAAGTTTCAGGAAGATCTGTGACAAAAATTTGGAAAATTGTTTATATTTGAAATTGTTATTATTATTTTTATAACATTATATTTTTTAACGCAATTTTTTTCATAGCGTTTTCCAATCCTTTAACTTTATAAATCCAGTTTTAGATTAGAAAAAAACTAAGCATATTTGGCTAAACGTTCGCATAAAATAGTGCCTGCTTCGCAACCTGTGATTAAACGCAGCTCTTAATGCAGGCAATCATGACCCACCCCAAAACCATCAATTTAACACGAAAAATACCATATATACCGGTTTGACTAACGCGGCAGCGTATTACTTTTCATAACTTTTCCATGCATGACCCCCCCCCCCCCCCCCCCAACGAAATTTGCCCCCCTCCCCCCAAACCGAAGTTCTGGATCCGCCCTTGAATGCAGGGAGCTTATAATTTTATTAGTATTTTAATTACTATTTAAAATCATGTTTCCTTTACAGACACCAAGATTCAAGCCAATTCTATCACCACCAGACCCAACCCTCTCATCAAAACTCCGCCAGTCACCCCTCGAGTCCCCAAAATGGCGACCTTAATAACCCCCATAATGAAGCGGCTGCTTCGACGGATCATGGGAGCCTAAAATTTTCAATAGACAATATCTTAAAGGCGGATTTCGGTCGTAGTAAAATTCTCGACCCCATAACTATTAGAAAAAGCAAACCGCCTCCATGCAGACGAACGTCCACTGAAAAATTGAACAGTCTGGCATCGCTGCACGTTGGCGATCGGTTGTCAAGTTTTCCCGGCGAGCATAGACTCCAGGAGAAATCGCATAACATCGCAACGTCGCCTGGTAGTGTTAATAGTGATCGTTCCAGTAACGCGGAAGGGGAGAAAGGTCCAGTGGATCTGAGTCCAAAAGGCGAGGGAGAGGGTAAGGGGAAGGAGGGGCAGCCGATATTGTGGCCAGCGTGGGTGTACTGCACCAGGTATTCGGACCGACCAAGTTCAGGTAAGGTTATTTTCTAATTAGACTAAAGAAATACGTAGAGCATATTTTAACACGTACAAATGTACAAGTTATCTCCACGCCAAACTCGTAGTAACCTTTGTTCACACCAGGGGTCCGATTTTTGATACGAGAGCCACCAAATCAGCCCAGACTTTATCGCTAATATGTTCGTTCGCTTTACCGGTCGGGCGCTCGATCATCATCGCTTGATGAATCGGAATTTCGAGTGATTGACCGCTCGAGCGGATTATTGGAAAGACTACTCGAGTTATAAATTCCAAGCGAATATCATCACTCAATACTCGATCTTGGTTCCTGAAGGCGGTGGTGATGATAGATCGAGAGATCGCTGGAGTATCAAGTGCTCGAGTATTAAAATCGTCGTTTTTTTCCAGCACTCAAAACAAACAATTAATGATTTATTAATACCAAGATAACTAGATAATTAACATGTTTACAAATTGAGATGTTGATTATATTCAGTTGTATATATAATAGATATTATTATCGTGAATGGTGATATGCAAATTCTTAATAATAAATTTCTCTCCCTGGTTCTATTTAAGCAAATAACTTTTACGCTACTCCTGGTTTACAGCATTAATTAAATCTCGACATGAAATTATGATCTAGGTGTCATAAAATAAACCCACCTACTAGATAGTTCCTATATTAATGTAGGTTTACGACGTTATATTTAAGTATCTAATTAAATTGGAAAATAATTAAAGTATGTATCTACTTATATTTGTACAAGCAAATATTTCATATCATTTATTGGAACATGAGGTCGAAGCTAGAGCCATTTATGTTTACGATTAAAGAAGCCGTTCGGCTGGTTAGATAAAGAATGACAAAATGTCAATATTACTATTGTTTGCCCAGTTTTATTTGAGACAAAATGTCAATATTACTATTGATTGCCCAGTTTTATTTGACCGTTTCCGTATGAAGAGCGAGGGGAGAAACCATGCTAGAGGCGTCTTACCATGTGTGCTCAAACAATAATTTGTTAAGTGGAAAATAATACACTGTGTTAATTCCGCAGTTGGATTCTTCCTGAAAATTCCAAAATATAGTTTTTTTTCTCAAAATGTCCTTCCGATTTAATAACTAGTCCCATATTTTTTACATACGTTGTTAATATTTGCCACGAGTTATTTTGCTTGACTGTTCAAATGTTTATTTCTAATTATTGTCTGATGTCCATCACGTAATTGATATAAAAAAAAACAAGCCAACGCCGGTATATAAACAACACACAATTTCCTCCCCACGTTTCACGCCCCTGTAGAGACAAATTCATGTGCGTTTTAACGGCGCTACGAAGAGCGGAACTGCATAAGAAATGGAATTAAAGTAATAAACTTCTTGTGTTAGTGTAGAATGTAAAATTTAATAAAACCCATTTTTCTATTTGGGTTTCATACTGACTACATTATGAAATGCAAAAATTGAATATCCTGCCACTTTATGAAACTGAAATTTTATTTTTTTATGGTGGCAGCAAGTAGGGTTTGAATTTCGGGTTACTTCGATTTCGTTGAAATTAGTTTTCTAGGCATTATGGATTCGACAAAAATCTTTTATTGAAAACTTTAAAATACTAACCTTTAACCTTGCAAATAGATCATTTCTACTAGATATTTATCTGAACTACCTATACTCGGAAATATATAACATGCTGACGGTGTCCGTCAACTAATTTTTAGTCACAACTATAAAACAACATAATCTAAAAATAATAGAAATATCTTCCAGTTTATACTCTATTTCTAAAGTTTTATTCAATAAAGTACTATTTTTATTTTTAATTCAATATAGTATTATACATATTACTTTATATATTATATATATATTTATGGTTCCTGTAGTCATTTTATTCCTGTCAGATTCTGTGTCGACACAATATCTTGCTCAATAGTATTATTTATTATTTTGTTCAATATTTTGAACTTTGTTCTGCTCGCACCGTAACTCAAAGTTTTGCATATTCTTTTTAAAAGTTATTCTAGATTATTTTCTGCAATTTCTCGTATTTCTGGCGGAGTACAACTTTCTTCCTGATTCATTTTTATTAACTTTAATAATATATTTATTTTTAATTATGGCGGATGGGAAGAAGCTTTGTTGTGTTCAATTGTTTCTATCATGACATATTCGATAACATTTTATCAAATTCAAATGGTAAGAGTATTGCCAACCCAAAAAGAAAATATTATTCAGATGGAAAAAATCTACTATATATTCTCAGTTTTTCAGACTTTAAAGACCCAAATAGAAAAAGTATTATAAAATCAGGGTTCATGAGACAATTATTAGAGCACTTGAACTTTAGAAATCGCTCGCACGGAAGATTTTCGAGCTTTGTGCCTGGACACCGAAAGGAACAACATATCCAAAATTTGACCAATTTCACCGAGAGCCAATTGATTGTGAGGGGTCCTAACAAATTTTATCCGATCGTTTCCTTGTAGTTTGTCCCACCTTTTTACCTTAATGGAGGTCACTGATAAGTGCTCTTAATAATTTCTTCAACAATGAATGCGATAACAAACAATAAAATACCCGTATTTTATCCTTACAAATCACGATTTTTTTTGACGAAATTTGCTATAGAAATATAGGTATTTTGTCCTTAAGATTTATCGAAAATTAAATCGGTCAAAATCAGAAATTCATAATTCCTCGGCAAAAACAAACATCGGCATTTCTTAATTGCGAAATATTAATTAGCGATGTCTTTTTCATGGTTAGCAGACCGATGTACGTCATTAATAAGTCATATTTCGTGCGACGGGTGGTCCATATAAATTCACTACCATTTCGTAATACCTACTTATGCTTTTGTAACGTGAGGTTCCACGAATACCACGGTATTCAATTAATATACGGGCGTGGCCCCCAGATAAATCTAACTCACAGGCTAAACTTCTATTGAGCTGCTTCTTAATGGACCCCCCCCCCCCCTACCCCCCGGTAAAATGGCTTAGACAATAAATTGAAAAAAAATAACCATAAATGGCGCTTTGACTTATTAAGCGAAATTATACACTTATGAAATCTGAAAATTTACATGGCCGCTACTGACGACGGTCGGTGTTGTCATATCTACACGGCCAGCTCTTTAGAAAATAAATTATAGTTTTAACAATTTTTCATTCTCATTTATGAACAAATATGATTCCAGGAAACCGACGGCGAAATATGTTTTGCAAAACAAATAGTGGTAATATTACACACAAATTTCAAATTCGTCACAAGCACAGGAAAGCAAATAGGTCAAATGTCATTGACCTTTCTATTATTTTTCAAACTCTTTAAAAAAAATGCAATTTTATTTAAGACCCGTGCTTTCTTACCTTTACTTATTTAAATACAATTTAGTTTCAATTGTTTCACAGAATCTAAATTTTAGGAAAAAAACCTCTCACATAACCTCACAAATAGCAGCTAATCACATGGAAAGAATACACGGGAAAACTGTTTTAACTTTGGTCCTTTTTTTTTCGCTTAGATTTATTTATTTAACTAATTTAAAAACACACACTTTAAATACAATCCTTTCAATTTAAGAATGTAATTTTATCTACGAACGAACGAAATGGTACGTGCAAAACTCGGAATAGAGATGGGCAATATTTGATAGTTTGATATTTCACGGTCACGGTAATTGAATCCTAATAATAGGCGATACGGGACGGACTAAGATCGCTTAAATGCATTACTTATGGTGACAAACGAGATTCATCCCTGAATTGAATAAAATTATAGTAGTGATATATCCATCAATTAAGGTAAGGGATAATACTGCGACTGTACTGGAGAAGCTAAAAAAATTAAATTAGCGCAGCTCTACTCCAAATGACAAAACCGATGAAGATTTAATTTTCTTTCTCACACGGCCATCTCTCCATCTCTTTCACACAATCCACTGAGCGCCGGGGCAACGTAAGTCTAAGTCTAGGCGTACAAGCGTGCGTCTTGCAACCAGTGCTGCCAGAGCTACCGCTTTTACGGTAGAACTACCGCTTTGAAAGTCATAAAAAATGAAAATACGGTAGTCTACCGCTTTTTGAGAGTCGTAAAAATGAGAAGCAGAAGCAAAACGACTGAAATTACAATTGAATTTCGTAGGTTTTCCCTTTCAAAATTATCATTAGAATATTTTTTTTTTCTTTTAGTAATTTGTTAAACAAAGTTCTTTATATGTACCGCCTACCGTTTTCTATTTGTGTTTAATTTTACCTTTTTTCTTAGTATTTTGTTTAAAAAACTATTTTATGTGGTACCGTGCACCGTCTACCGTAATCTACCGTTTTTTAAATGTCGAATCTACCGTCTTTGTCATTTTCGATCTGGCAGCACTGCTTGCAACTGTCAGTATTAGAAGATGCGCGTTAGAATACGGTCGGTTCTGTTGCTTACCATTTACACTCTCGGCTATCCGCTTTGTTTTCAAAAGGTACGCGTATAATATTTGTTTTGTAATGAATCTCGGGCTACGCGTCCCAACTTTGTATATTATTTGACATTGTTTTTATTGACGAACCTAAAACGAGTAGTTTGTTTTGGATGTTTGACGTGTTCCAGGAGTGTGTGGATTTCCTCGCTCTTTAGGTATAAAGATAAATACAAGTAGGTAGATAAATAATTTATTTTTATAATTTTATATTGAATTTCAGTTTTGCATTAAGTTTGGTAAAATTCCACGTAACACCTGTTTTCTGATATGCCACCACAGGGTGACGTATTACAGTGAAGCAGGAAGAGCTCTGGGTTTATGGGGCTGGACCCCACTTTTAAAACAGTCGATGAAAAAAAAATATGTAGCGCTTCTCTAGGACACCCAAGGAGTCACCCATTTAAATATAATACGTCATTTCCATAACACCCTGTATTTCCATTACATGGAATATTAATTAAATCATAACAGAATAATGTAATATTTTCGAGTGTGAAGTGGTATATAGACTATGTGTGATTTTAACTGCAACACACTAATATTGTAATTATTTTTGCACTAAGGATTAAAGGCAGACCCATAATATACAGGGTGTCCCACTTATAATGGAAACAAGCGTATATTTTCGGTATTTCTGAATTGATTGTATTAAGTATTGAATTTTGGTATGGTTACCTAGGGCGCACTCTTCTATTGCTTAAAATTGTAGTTGGCATATGGATTTATGGGGATTTTATTATTATATGTAACATGTGAAAAAAATCATTGAGCTCCAATGACCAGTCCCCTTAGATATAGTTAGTATACAGGGTGTTATGGAAATGACGTACGTAAATTAAACAGGCAATTCCTGAGATAAAGACAAATTGAAGAAAAATAGCCATAAATGGCGCTTTCAATTCATTCAGCGGTAAAAGTGACCTGACGTCAAACCAGAAAAACACCTGTGTGGCACTGCGATACATGTAAGCACTCAAGGAATTCTGGCCGGTGTTGTCATATGTACACCTTAAACTCTTTACACAAAATAAAATAATTTCAACCCTTTTCCATTCTGTAATACCTTTTTGTACAATTAATTGAATAACATTTACGACGGACTATGTTTTAAACAGCCCGAAAAAACATATGGAATAGTATTAAATAAGTTTTAAATAGGCACGTACGTCACTAGGTCAAATGCCAATGACCTCTTGACTCCTTAGATCGTATGACCGAAGTAGTTTTATATAGCGCCGCACGCTTGCGGTCTGTTAGTTGAAGACCAACCAGCGGCCGGATACGTTGTGTCTCGTCCATCACCAACACACTCTCAGCAATCCGCTCTGTTTTTTCGGTTTACGCGTGTATCTTGCCCATCCATAAATAATCTTTGAATATTGTTTTTATTGACGCGTTTCTTCTGGGCGTCAAATTTCGTCGCGTGTAATAAAATCTAATAATCCGTAGTATAATCTGTATTATTGTATTTTCAAAAGCTAGGTTCTGTTTCACTGTTACTGTGTGTACATAAAGTGCTTCCCATGAAAAAGAAAAAAAACTGATTGTGTTTGTGCCTGGATTTTCTCGCTCTTTAGGTATAAGGATAAATACAAGTAGGTAGAAAATAATTTATTTTTATAATTTTATATGGAATTTCAGTTTTACATTAAGTTTGGCAACATTGCCATTGGCTCTGGGTGAAATGTTGTACAGTAGCGCGGACTGACCTGTGAGTAAGAGTGTTTGTTACCCTACTTTTAAAACGGTCGATTTAAAAAAATAAAATATGTAGCGCTTCTCAAGGATACCCAAGGAGTCACCCATTTAAATATAATACGTCATTTCCATAACACCCTGTATATCTAAAAATTATCCAAAGTTTTCTCAAGATCGTAAATATATTTACAGGTCCCACATTTGGAATTAAATTGCTAAATTGCTGTAAAAATTGCTTATTCTCGCTAATTTATGACTAAGAAAAAGGAATAGAACCAACACTTTATAAAAAACAGCAAATTAACATTAATAAGCCCGATAAAATCCATTCGAATCAAAATAAAACAAGAAACAAGATAATCCACGCAATACAATCATAAATTGGAAACATCTAGTAGACTAATATACATGTATGCATTTGCATATCTCGCGTCACATGTTGTGTCCATCCTCGGTCGTTTAGGAATGCATCGATCCGGAACGATATTTCGAGGTCGATATAGTTCAAGCGAATTAACGTGGTAACCGTACCCCGATCTATAACTATGGATTGACGTACAACTTATGGGATGCGCAGTACAAAGTTATATTTTATGAGTGAAAAAATGGGTTGGTGCGCACGGTTTATCGGTCATATTTTTAAAGATTGCTCGTCGGTTGTTGTCGCCGTCATATAGGTAACCCCGCCGATATTGGTGCCGGTTTGGTTGCCAACCAACGACGACCGTCCAGAACCGAAATCAGTCGTATAGATGTAACTACAGGGTGTTATGGAAATGACTTATTATATTATGTAAACCGGCAAATCCTGAGATGAAAATAAATTGACGAAAAATAACCTTAAATGGCGCTTTGAAATATTGCACGAAATAGGTATATACTTTATATGAAATCTGAAAATTTACTTGGCCGCTACTGAGGACGTTCGCAATCAATAGTTTATTGAGGCGGTGTTGTCATGTATTGCAACACAGAATTGTACACGTGTTGTTTTTGACAACAAGACGTCTTTGACCCGCGTTATCACTTCTTTTTCAAACTTTTTAGAAAAAAAATACTACAATTTTAAGGTACATACTCTCTTACCTTCGATCTTATAATCCGTTTTATAATTAAATTCCATAAAAAAAAAACCACAAAAATTATGTTATATACCTATAGGTAATATCACACAAATTTGAAGTCGCATCACAATATTTCTTATTATTAATTATTTCACAACAGAAAAAAGCGGGTAACGCTACAACTAACAAAACGTTTAAAACTATACGTATACATCAAGCACGTGGAACCCTCGAAAGCGCCTTTCCATCCCCGAGTCTCGAAACATACTGAAGAAACGATAGTCGCGGCGGCAGGTATCCAAGCAAGGGCGAAACATGCGGTGTGATCTGACAACACTGTTCGTATACTCTAGTGATCCACATTGTTGCTAAGTGAATCCAAATGGAACCGCGCGACAGTATGTGGGTAAAAAGGGTTTTTAGATATTCGATTAAAAAAAAAGTATGTAGACTTTCTCTAGGACACCCAAGGAGTCACCCATTTAAGTCATTTCCATAACAACCTGTATATTAAAAATCTATCGATACGTGGACAATAGATATCAAAATTAATTCTAAAAATGGCTTTTCAGTGTTGGCCACAAGGCCTTCTTTTATACGAGAAAATAGATTGTTTATTTCCCAGTAGGATTTTTCCGGGAATTTACGGAAATGCGGAGACCCGAATATACCGCGCGGGCATCGCCTGTTGATAACATGCATTTTTTAATTCAAAATGATTTATAAAAATTATTTCAAATACTTATATTTAATAATCTAAATCAAGTCTAGCAATTAACACACATTTCGTTTATAAGTTTATAAGAAAATATAAGTTTTTTTCAACTTTTTCTTTTCCCGAAAGTAAATTTTTTCGGAAATTTCCTGGCGGCTATATCGATACCGCTAACCTTTTCTAGTCTCTGTGTGTGTGGCATCTATCTAGCGGTGTTAAGCTATCATCACTGGCTCTGTTCCCCTGTGGGTGGGCCTAATCTCCGACATAAATGTTTCAATAGGCTTTTGTAGTTGCTAAAACACTCTAGTGTGCCAAGTGTATTGTGCAATTCACGTACCTACGTATGTAGGTACACTGTGTCGTTATTTTTTTTCTATTTTTATCATAACACTATAATCCGATATATATTTTATAGCCACCCATTAATTCAAATCTTTAATTGCAATTAATAAAGACAATAAAGAATGATATTCTTTGAGGTGCAGTTTTAAACCTACCAAATGCAATTAAAAAGTGTTGTCGGTGGCGGGTTTGTGCTTTAGAAATACGGGGGTTATTGATATAATAATACCTTGGTATACAGGGTGTACCAGATAAGAAAGCACCCTCGTTATCTATAGGACATGTCTACAGAAATGATCAAATTAGACAAAGGTACACATTAGTGAGTTCTGTAACGTCAAGTCTTGAAATTAAAAAAATAAATGAAGATTTTTGGGTAAAACCGAATTTTTACGAATCCGTTCTTTTTGTTTCCTGATTCGATTTCAAGAGATATGTGAAAATATACATTCTATTTATCCTCTATAAGATAATTGAATTACATTTTCAATCCGACGTTTCATTTTTTGGCAACCATCATCATCACAATGTCGCCAAAGTACGACGAAATAGCTCTGACACAAAAACTAACCACTTAAAATAGACACTTTTGCGGAAAAGGGAAAAAGCGTTGTAGGCAATGTGCCGCAGGAGAAAAGTTTTCAGGGCCACGCCCAAAATTGTGCAAGAATACACTATTCGTAAATTTAGTAAATTAACTTTGGACCCCCCCCCCCCCCCCCCCCCCGTCCCGTTTAAATACGCCACTGCTGATTTATGTCATATTTTTCAGTGCCTCTTTAGATAAGGTACTAGAGAGGAGTTCCACCTCTATAATACAGTGTCGTAGATAGATTTGTTTCCCGGAGGGGGGGCGGGAGGTACTGGTATGACCACCTCACTTTACGGTTTCCATTTCGAGGCAAATTCCCCCCTATAATATAACCTGTTTCCCTGTTTTTATGCCTCTGATCAAGCTAATGAGGGCTTGTCTGTGCTATCTAAGCTATTTGTAATAAAAAAAACTTAAAACAATGTAATTCTTAGATCATAAAATTTAAATAAACCACAAAAACTCAAAAACACGTCGAGTTCCAAGACCTGATAACGACCATCTAATAATTCGGTAACAATGACATCATTTAGACATTCTTTTTGTTTAGAATCTCGTAATGACGATCTTTTATATTCATTTATGCGCACTTTTATTTAAATAATGTAAATTTTGACAAGTTAATTAAGGCGAGGTTTTCTTGTTGTTGAACAACGCAGACGCAAAGAGTCATTTATCTCTTTCATTTGTACATCGGAGATAGGAAAGATTTATTGTTTTTTCGAAAAAGTCCGTTATTCGTACATAATATAGAATTCATAGGTTTGTTTATTAATATAATTAGGTTTCATAAAGCTACGAAGGTGTGCTGTTACTGTTGTTATAACCATAACATTTTTAAATTAAAACCGGAAATAAACTATTGGAACAACAAAATTGCAAATTATGAATATCATGATTTGTAGGTAGTACCTATAGTTTTTTTTTAAACAGTTTATTTATCAATACATTATTACAAATTTATACATAATCTAATGATCCTCTAATTATAGTGTTTTAGAACACTGGTAACAAGGATAAATCATATAATAAGCAATCAGTGTATCAGAATCAATTATTATATACAGGGTGTCCGGGAACATGTGGGAAATCTCCCGGATATGAAGAAAACACGTGAAAAGAATACTATAGGTTCATATAAACTTCTTTCGTATCGGCATCCTCTTCGGAGATATGGACTCCCAAAGAGCACCAATGGAATCAAGTTGTTCACACATAATTATTGAACCACCTGGTATATTTTAATTATTTTTTAATATGATGTATACCAGGTAATACCCGTCAAATTACTACCCAAGAAACTGTTGTGAATTACTCACAGCTGCAGAGACGGACTAGCTGTAACACTCATGGGCCCATTTTTTTTACGCCCTGTATGATGAGAACTTTGGACAATGTTTTTTACATACCTTTAACTATTGGCTAAAAATTAAGTACTCTTCATTCATGTCGCTAATCCTAACCGTTTTCGGAAAAAACGTCATTTTATTTACACCAGTCCCCTAAATTCTCACGGGTTAAATATGAAAAAGCGGAATTTTGAAGGTTGAACATTTGATCGGAACAAAGATGTATCTTTTACTGAAATACGCCAAATACATGATGTAGATGAAATGCCGTTTTTTCGAAAACGGTTAGGATTAGCGACTGAAGAGTACTTAATTTTTAGCCAATAGTTAAAGGTATGTAAAAAACATTGTCCAAAGTTCTCATCATACAGGGCGTAAAAAAAAATGGGCCCATGAGTGTTACAGCTAGTCCGTCCCTGCAGCTGTGAGTAATTCACAACAGTTTCTTGGGTAGTAATTTGACGGGTCTTACCTGGTATACATCATATTAAAAAATTATTGAAATATACCAGGTGGTTCAATAATTATGTGTAAAAAACTTGATTCCATTGGTGCTCTTTGGGAGCCCATATCTCCGAAGAGGAGGCCGATACGAAAGAAGTTTATATGAACCTATAGTATTCTTTTCACGTGTTTTCTTCATATCCGGGAGATTTCCCACATGTTCCCGGACACCCTGTATAAACAGTCCATAATTATTTTTTGATTCATATTAACTATATAACAGAAAACAAGAGAGTAATGAAACAAAAACAAGAAGCACCTAGTTCCGATTAATATGAATCTATGTACAATTTTAGTTGTTTTAAAAATGGTCTATACTTCGTGATATTTTTAATATTATCTGGAAGTTTATTAAATGCATCAGAGGCCCGAAAAATAGGGTTATATAGTCCTTTATTGCTCCTTATTTTGCTATGAAATATGTGACCCTGCGACCTGGTATAATAAGAATGAATATCCCGAACATACGTGTCTTGTGAGCTTTATACATAAATTTACATTGTTCCAGGCGCAGTATCTTATCCAATTTCCACACCCTCAAATCCCTATATAGGTCCTCAGTGTGTGTCAATCGACAGTAATTGCACAAAACCTTCAAGACTTTATTTTGCAATATCTGCATCGAGCTTAGATTTATCACTCCACACGTGCCCCATATAGGAATTAGATATCTGAAGTATGTTAAGAAAAAAGAATTATATATATCCAGCTTGCTTTTATATGAAAGATAATCCCTGTTGCTATACGCGACACAAAACATTGGCATCACATTACCAGATATACTATATATGTTCTGTCCAATTAAGTTTATCATCGATGTACAGCCCAAGATATTTTATGCTAGTCACATGTTCTATTTGTTTATTATCCAGCCTCACATTCGGAACCTCCACCTAGCATATATTTTGTTTTATTCATATTAATTTTTAACTTATTATGTAATAACCAATCAAACTCAATACATATAGGGAATAAAATAGAGGTCCAAGAATAGAGCCCTGTGGCACCCCGTAATCGCAACCTTCCGTATCACTAACCGTAACGTCTAATTTTACATATTGTTTTGTATTAGATAGATTTGATTTTATAATATTATACATATTTCCTCTAAACCCCATATTACTCAATTTACGCAATAGAATATCTATGCTAACCACATCGAAAGCCTTCTGCAAATCTATAAAAATGCTATTACTATTCTACCCCTATCCAATTCCATTGAAATATTTTTTACAAGATCAATTACTGCGCTTTGAGTACTACTATTGATATACCGTTGATTCGAATTCCAATACAAATACAACAACAACTCTCTTAATATTATTTTTTGTGAGCAGATATAAACAAACCGACTCGTCACCTCAAAATATCAACTATATCAGACAATGGATTTCAGCAATCTTAGGCCTCTACCGGGTTTATTATAAAAAAATTGACCCTAAATTAATCGAGCCAAAATACCATAAATTGCGTAGGTTTTTAGTAAAAGACGTATTGATTAGCTCCTGGAAGTCACGGTGAGGTGTTTATTGACTCTTTTTAAATTTTGCTACTATTCTTATATTATTTACAAAATATGTACAATAAATCATTTACCAAGAAAAAGTGAATTGAACAAAGGTATTGTAAACTACAGATCCCATAATACATTCATAAGAGTCTTGGAAAGTGCAGCTGTGATTGTGTGAAATGTGATTGAAAAAATCAGTAATGGGTGGAAGAGAGAAGTACATGTTTGTTGGCTGAATGGCAACAATGTTGAAGTCTGGTTAAATCAGAATATTAAAACATAAAACTATACTTACCGATGAAAAGATAAATCCTAATTTGAATGATGACTCTTTTACAAGCTAGACACGAATGCACCATGATTGTTTATAATAAAGACGATTTTTCACCAATAATCCCCAAAAAAAACCCAAATCAATGAAAATATATAAACAATCCGTTAGATCAAAGCGCCAACGTCGCAATGTGAACGAGATGAGTACTTCATTCGTCTTTTGGGTCCGAATCGTAGCGCAGTTGTAAAATAAAAATAGATGTTGCCAGAGTGCCGCTGGATTAGTTAAAGATCCAGATTAACAAATTTTTAATTTGGATTTTACAAGATCTTTGTGATAAATATGTCAATCTGACTATGCTGCAATAATGACCGAAAGAGGTGAGAAAGACTGGTTGCAGTCGTTGCGAAACCTAGAAATGTACATTTTTCTAGTGTTGTGATCGCTCGAGCGAAAACCCGTTTGATTACTCGAACACAGCAACGTTGAATTTGCAGCATTTTGTTGATTTAAATATAATCAGACAATTCCTTAACACCCTGTATATTTCCTTTGTCTTTGCATACCCACAATTAGATGCCTATCATTTATGCACTTTTTTTAGTATTTTTTTCGGTCGTTAGTAGTTATTTTTGAATACATAAAAGATGTCTGTTTATTCTTCGGTTATTAAGTCCCATTATTCCGTCTCGGAATGCATCATCATCATCATAATCAACAAACTGAATATGATTAGTGATTACAATATCGTTTGCTTGCATTACATAGCACACCTGCTCAAAGATATGGTAGACGTGGGCCGGGTAAAAAAATGGTGAATGGGATGGGAAACAAATGAAAGGATCATGACGGTGAATCCCCCCATGTGGGCCGAGAGTATCAATCATTTTCCGCTTTGCATAATGGCAATCGTCGTTGTTCACTAATTTTGTGACACAAGCAAATTTAAATAATTTCCATAATGGGTCCGTTTTACAATAATTGTCAAACAACCTAAGATGAACGCGAGAAGAAAGGTTGAGCTATTTACATTGCAACAACGCAATATCGAACACAGTTATTAATGATTCGATTTACAATATAATTATCGATATCATCATTTCCATTTCTCCACCGAACAAGCAAGGGCTGATCTAGAACCTCGGTTGGGGGTCATGACCGCGTTTGTGAAACCGATATACAGGGCGTTATGGAAATGACGTATTATATTTAAACCGGCAATCCCTGAAATGAAAATAAATTGAAGAAAAATATCCAAAAATGGTGCTTTAATTTAATGACCTTATGTCAAACCCGAACAAACCAAAAATGACCACGTGGTGCCCCTGCCAGGAAGGTAAACAAAGCAACATATGGCGAAAAACGTCACTGAATCTTGAACAGTATTGTCATATCTACAGGGTAAACTCTTTAGAAAGTCTGACCGTTTGACAGATTCCAAGTTATTTATTTTTCAGGGTACATTATTATAAACTTTTACGTTCAGTTCAGTTCACTGGGAATGAATCTCTGATTTATAAACTTGAACTGACTCGAACAAACCGCCGCGGCGTTTATAAATGGTCAGGTATGTTCTCATTTGTTCAATTCGAACGACACCCGTCGAATCTGAACAACTGAAATGCCACTTTACCCTTTAGAAGAAAAAAAAATGGTTTATTACATTCAAACTCATTCAAACATGTTTGGCTGTAAATGTAAAAATGAGTTTAACGCTAAAGTAAATGTATTAATATTTCTATGACCTAACCTGCAAGTTAACGTCAACAAAATTTATTTTATGCTTTATTTCTCTGTAAAATACTATTATTTGTTTAGTGTTAATATGCACTCTTAAGTATTTACACAACCACTGTACACAAATAACTTAATAATTTAAACTCGAGTTTCAGTATTAACACACAATTTCACAAATCTGCTTGAAACTCTGTAAAAACAGTAGGAAACCGGGAACGCGTATGCAAATCCCCCGGCTTCTTTAAACAGCTGATTTTGGACAAACGGGCTAACCTGACTTTTGCCTGTTCTTTTGCCTGTCTTCACGTGGCACGTGTTGTCTATCTAAAAATACAGCGTTGCCACTTTCGATGTTTTATATAAAAAATTGCCGAATTTCCTTCTATAATATTACTTTCCTTTATAATTATAGTCTCGGAAATGGCAACCGCGCTAGCAGTTTTCGGAGAAAGAAAGCACCTTGGTTGGTCGAGTCCATTAAATTTATTTCAAAGGGTTAATGTCACATAATTGTTTCATTTTATCTTTAGTAAGTAGTTTGCATAGATACTTTCTTGGACACCATATAATGTATTATGTTTATTAATAATAATGCATGTTATAATTTAGGATTTTTAATAACAATATTATTATTTTTCGTCAGTTTTGTGAAAAGTGCGCCAGGAAACATCAAACCTTGTTCGAATTTATAATAAATACCGACCCGCCGGACTCGAAGCACGCAGCAAAAAAACAACCGACCATGACTGCCTCGTGTTTCTTCGGCCGACAATTCGGGGTGGCCCCCCGTGATGTAGTTTGGGTGGTTATAAAATTTAAGTAGGTGGAAACGAGTATTTGATATCAAGAAAAATCGATATTTCAGTGTTAGTGTGGTAAAACCTACCTGTGTAGAGATGTGAACTTTGAAGGTACCTTGTCGAGCGCCATGACAAAAGACCCAGATCAGTAGTTCCCATGTGTGGGGTAACATGCGGACCCCCATGACCAATAATTATTCTTTAAAAGTAGTAAAACAACGTGTTGTCATTGATTTAAAGAGCATTTTATTTTTCAATAAGTTAAGATGATTACCCACGCTCTTTAAGAGTTTAAATACAACTTTTCTATTTTAAAACCGTCATTTACAGGCTTTGTGAATTTGATTTTTTTGTTGGTAGGCCCTTTTTGTTAGGCATTTAAGTAGTGAAGGGGTGCCAAGGGGGCGACTAAGGTAAAAACCCTTTTTACCCACATACTGTCGCGCCGTTACATCTGGATTCACTTAGCAACAATGTGGGCCACTAGAGTATACTAACAGTGTTGTCAGATAATACCGCGTGTCTCGCCCTTACTTGAATACTGGCGGCGCGCCCTTCATACTTCAGTAGCCTTCGCGACTCTGGAGTGGAACGACGTCGAGCGTCGATCGTTCCACGTGCTTGACGTATACGAATTTTAAACGTTTTGTTAGTTGTATTGCCCGATTTTTTTTTGTTGTGAAATAATTCATAATAAGAAATGTTGTGATGGGATTTAAAATATGTGTGATATTATCTACTGTTAGTTCTGTTGAAAAGCATACTATTTGTGTTTTATTTTTTTATGGAATTTAATTATAAAACGGATTATTTTAAAATAAGATCTACCTTAAAATTGTAGTTTTTTTTGTCTAAAAAGTTTGAAAAAGAAGTGATAACGCGCGCCAAGACGTCTTGTTGTAAAAAACTGAACACGTGCCTTTAGAATTACAATGACAACACCGCCTACAATGCGCTGACCTCTTTTGAAACTTGAGACTGCCTCAATAAAATATTGTTTGCGAAGGGCCTCAGGAGCGGCCACGTAAATTTTGAGATTTCATATAAAGTGTATATTTCGCTTACTAATTCAAAGCGCCATTTATGGTTATTTTTCTTCAATTTATTTTCATCTCGGGATTTGCCGGTTTAAATATAATACGTCATTTCCATAACACCCTGTATATTATTAAAGTTAATATAAATAAGTAAGGAAGTAAGTTGTACTCCGTCAGAAATACGAGAAATTGCAGAAAATAATCTAGAAAAACTTTTTAAAAAAATATTCAAAACTTTGAGTTATGGTGCGAGCAGAACCAGTTCAATATATTGAACAAAATAATACTAATGAACAAAATATTGTGTCGACACAGAATCTGACAAGAATAATAATTAATTCCCAGGAAATGTCTACAGTAACTATAAATATGTATATATAAAGAAATATGTATAATAGTATATTGAATAAAAAATAAAAATAGTACTTTATTGAATAAAACTTTAGAAATAGAGCATAAACTGGAAGATAGTTTTATTTTTTTGAGTTTATGTTGGTTTATAGTTGTGACTAGAACATCAGCATGTTATATATTTCGGAGTATAGGTATTTCAGATAAATATCTAGTAAAAATGATCTATTTGCAAGGTTAAAGGTTAGTATTTTAAAGTTTTCTATAAAAAATTTTTGTCGAATCCATAATGCCAAGAAAACTAATTTCAACGAAATCAAAGTAAGCCTAAAATTGGAACCCTACTTGCTGCCAACATAAAAAAAAAATTCAGTTTCATAAAGTGGCAGGTTATTCAATTTTTTTGCATTTCATAATGTAGCCACTCATGAAATCCAAATAGAAAAAAAATTATTTTCACTTAGTACATTAGTTGCAATATTTACAATATATTTTACTAAATTTATTAGCTATACTTACTTTTTATAAATTATGTGTATTTACAATAGTATTTTGTAATTCGTACTAGATTTCATAGCAAATCGTACAATAAAATCTTTACTATAATTTTACTATAGAGCTTGTTCCATGCTCATACATTCGTTGTAAAATTTATAATGTATTTTAGTAATTACTTGATTTTACTAAATTTCTTACAAATCCTAACTCTAGTTTTTTATAAATTATATTTACAATATTATTTTGGTACGGATTACTAACAAAAAATGTAATTAATACTATATTTTATTGGAAATGTTACAATAAAATCTTTAGTGTAATAATTTTACTACACCTAGTCTTTTTCCACGTGTATTTTATTGTGTTCTGTTATAGAACTTTATAAAGTGAACGCATGATTAAATGAAATGTAGCCGTATAAGACGAAGAGTGGTATAAAAGTGGTATTGCACAAATCGAGGAATAAATCACTGAGATTTCAATTAAAAGTAATCTATTATGGATTTCTCGATTTCTATGCGTGGCAGAACATCAGGCCAGCCGGTGTTGCAAATTCATCATAAATCAACCGGTGATTTATGCGAAATTATAAAATATAAATTCAAAATGTCCGTTCTTATATTACAGGTTCGTTCTCGCAAATAATACGCTGCAAATACGGGGTGTTACGGAAATTACTTATCATATTTAAACCCGCAAATCCTGAGATTAAAACAAATTGAAGAAAAATAACCATAAATGAAGCTTTGAATTCATAAGCGAGATAAGCCACCCTATGTCGAACCCGAAAAACCACGTGGTAGGCACTGGCGAGAGATATCAACAATCTAATACCCTATATTAGTGAGGTCAAGTCTCAAAGGACGTCATAGAATCTTGGCCGGTGTTGTCATATTTACACATCAAACTCTTTAGAAAAAAATAACTTTACACTTTTTCATACCTGAAATGACGGCGAAAAATGTATATTTTATACAGTGTTGCCAACCTTAGCATGAAGAATATCCCAAACGCGAGAACGGAATGCCCACATTTTTAAAAAAGTCCCACCCGAGAACTTTAGGCGGAACAAATAAGAGAAATAAAAATAGAATTTTTTTGGCAAATTACAACAAAAAGGTAATTTCAATACGATTGGAAACTGACATTTTCATTTTAACCTGAATAAAATTAAACATACTCGGACTCCAGATTTAAGCTAGTTTGAAGACAGAATTTTCTTAATATCTTAAAAACGGTATATGGAAAACAGTTCAAATTTGGCGGACTTTTTATTCTCATCTCTTTAAGATGAGGTTCCCAAACAATCCCAAATTAGCACTCAGAGCCATCTATGTTGCATCAATTTAATTAAAAAATATGCCGCTTTTGGGCAGGTTAGAAAGAGACGAGAGTCATCAGCTGATCAATATTTCTTTTCGTGAAGTTTTAGCCGTTGATAATAAAGGTTTTTAGTTAATTTATTGATATTTAGATTGTCTGACATGTCGATTGGGGTATCAACAAGTTTCAGGAAGATCTGTGACAAGAATTTGAAAATTGTTCATATTTGAAATTGTTATTCTTATAACATTATATTTTTTAACGCCATTTTTTCATAGCGTTTACAATCCTTTAACTTTACGAATCCAGTTTTAGATTAGAAAAAACGAAGTATATTTTGCTAAACGTTCGCATAAAATACTTCCTGCTTGGCAACCTGTGATTAAACGCAGCTCTTAAAAAGCCTTAATAAAAGTTTTCTTTAAAATCAATAGGGAAACGAATATTTGACAACCTCGAAATTTACATGGGAAATCCCTTTTGTCCTGTTCGGACGCACCATTCGCGAATATTCCCGAACATACGCAATTGTTTTAAATGTTCCACAATTTTATATCAATAACACCGACTTGAAACAACCCGGACCCGATATTTCTATCCGCTTGGTACACGTCAATGTGACGACTGTTATTACGAAATCAGCTGATCGGTTGAATATGTCTTGGTTAGGAAAAACAAACAACCTCGGACACAAACGCTGAAAAACCACAACAAATTTTATTTAACAATAATGATTGTTATTCCGGTACTGTCAAGCGTGAAACCAGGTATGAAAGACGGCTATTCCAATAAGTATGTAGTACTAAAAAAATCTAATAACGTAGTTTGACGTGTTTGCGTTTTATACTTGCAATCTAGAAAATGTAATTCCAAGTCTGATAGCAATTCCATTGCTGTAGAGTCACCTCTATTCTTTGCATACTCTTATAATTCCTTTGCCATACTAATGGCTTGTTGATAATTGGTTACATTTGTTTGATTACTGCATTCAACTTCTTTATCAGAGTCGTCAGATATTGATGTGGTTTCAGTTTGGACTACATAATCGGTAGGAATGGGGTCACTATCATCTTCTAATAGCACATTGCCATCAATGTTAACGAACTCGCCCAAATCATTATTATCAAATTACAAACTTCCACAACATCGATATTCTCTTTCAGACTCAAAACACGGCATTTTTGTGCCATTGTTTACGATTTTAACCTTACAACTCACAAATAAACGGCGGCCTGCTGTCGGGGAATCACACATACTTTCATTCGACGAAGTCCTTTCGCTCTGCCACGCATACGCAATTGGTTGCCGGTCTGTCTTCAGAGAATTTTTGCACCGTACTTATTCGTCTCCCAAATACTTTTAAAAAATTTTGTCCGTTTAAAGAAGGATTTTCGCATTCTTTGTATGAAAACAGCCTGTCCGCGTCCGCCCAAACGGGAGTCCGCCCAAGAGAGGTTGATTTTCATGGAACTTCATATACCTAGTTGCGGACTATGAAAAAATGTCCGCTTACTAGAGATGTCCGCTTATTAGAGGTGTCCGTTATGAGCAAGCGCGGATCCATGGGGGTCATGGGGGTCATGACCCCCCCCAACCATCAATTTAACACGAAAAATACCATATATACCGGTTTAACTAACGCGGCAGGGTATTACTTTTCGAAACTTTTCCATGCATGACCCCCAAACCGAAGTTCTGTATCCGCCCTTGGTTATGAGAGGTTATGCTAATTTTCGGAGTTCCCCGATTGTTTTTCTGGAAAGTTGTTTACAACCTACCTAAGAATGTGAAATGTTTATTCTACAAAAAATGTGAACCACAGCCATATTTGCTTTAAGATCCTTGATCAATGACTTTGAACTTATAATGACTTTGGCACCAACGCTAATACAAGGTGTGTTGACATTGACAGAACTGTCGCAAAGGGAACAATTGCTCGGTGATCTTAATAAATTACAAACGCTAGGGGGACGTTGTATAAATTTACTAAAACTCACCCATAGCAGAATTCCAAGCTTTTTCCTAAATCTTTACGGAGAACGGATTTTCTCTTTTGAAGTTGATTTATCGCGTAGATGGGTTTGTTCCTGCGAAAGAAAACGGTTTCACGTTGTGTATAGGTACTACGTGGAATACTATTCTTAGATTTAAGCAGCAGTTTTTGTTCGGGTTTATTATACAGGGTGTTATGGAAATGACGTATTATATTTAAATGGGCGACTCCTGGGGTGTCCTAGAGAAGCGCTACATATTTTCTTTTGAATCGAACCCTTTACTAAAGATAAAATGAAACAATGTTGTTAACAATTGACAGGAACTACCCTTTGAAATAATGGTCTAGTCCGTCTTCGGACCAGTCGTCGAACTTTCTTTCCGAGAAATCTCCGCTCTCTAGAGCCAGCGCGATTGCCATTTCCGAGACTATTATACAGGAAAGTAATATTATAGAAGGAAATTCGGCAATTTATGATAGTCGCTTATAAAACATCGAAAGTGGCAACGCTGTATTTTTAAATATTAGCCCGATTGTCCGCAATCAGCTGTTTAAAGAAGCAGGCCGATATCGATCGAGAGAATCAACGTGTTATTTATTTTTAAAATTTTTAGATGTTAAATACATTATTTCCCAGACCATTCAGACAATAAGGGCGTATTTTTGTCTACACAGTAGCACTTTAAAATACTAATTTAGATTGAATGGTACTTAGATGTGTTATGTGATTTTATTGTGCCGGTTTGTTTTTGTTCAAGTTACCTAGGTACTTGGTGTTTTTTTATATATTAAGTTTGTGTTAAATAAGTCCGAAAAGCTAAATAAAATTGTATTTTTTTTTTCTAAAGGTTAAGTGGCATTTATAAACTTTTAAGTCGTCCAGATCTGACGGGTGTCGTTCGAATTGAACAAATGGGAACATACCTGACCATTTATAAACTCCGCGGCGGTTCGTTCGAGTCAGTTCAAGTTTATAAATCAGAGATTGTTTCCTAGCGAACTGAACTGAACGTAAAAGTTTATAATAACGTACCCTGAAAAATAAACAACTTGCAATCTGTCAAACGGTTATTGACTTTCTAAAGAGTTTACCCTGAAGATATGACAACACTGTTGACATATGTTGCTTTGTTTACCTTCCTGACAGGGGCACCACGTGGTAATTTTTGATTTGGCATAAGGTCATGTACAGGGCATATTAAGTTAAAGCGCCATTTTTGGATATTTTTCTTCAATTTGTTTTCATCTCAGGAATTGCCGATTTAAATATGATACGTCATTTCCATAACACCCTGTATCTAAAATAAACAAAAAACGCTAAATAACTTTCGAAACAATTTTTCTTTCGATGTGAGAATTTTTTTTTCTTTAAGATACAGGGTGATACGAAAATGCTTTATTATATTTAAATGCAAACTGTAACGGATTGTTTGGAACATTAATCTGAAACAGTGAAAAGGATGCGAGCAATAAATTAAAAGCGAGATTGTCAAGTTGTCTTATTAAATATTAAAAAATTTTCAGTCGTATTTATTAGTAAAATACCGAATTTAAATTACCTTATAAATGAAAACTACGTCGATAAATGCATAGTTTATATTTATATCAATTATTTTATTATACAATTATTATAGATAATGTATATTTGGTAGAATTAAATTATCTTCGTTTTTTAATTTGTAAATCTGACACCACAGCGACAGTTCGCCGTCGAAAGTGACGACACCGGTGCCTGATTGGCAAACGCCAGAGGACAAAGGTATCACACTGTAATTCGATGTGTGTTTTGCTGTTAGTATTTAATAGGGAACGCTGCGCGGAATGAATTTAGCACGCCTATGCTTGAAACAAAATTTGATTATTTCTTTACCTATAGTTCGAGACCAAGACTGATGACAGTGACGTAGCAGTCGAAACCATGGAAATGAATGCAAACTACCAATGACAACACAGCATTTTGGCAGTTTCCATGGTTTCGACTGTTACGTCGTATGTAATGCTATTCGATGTTGCCGGCCGTCGGTCGTTCGCTACCACGATGAGGCGCAAGGGAACTCGCCTCCACGTTTATTCCCCTCTAGTCGATATGGATCGAGGCTTGAGAGGCAGTGCGTGAAAGCAACTACAGGTCCACCCTTCAATTACTCTCAATTTGAAACTAATTTAAGCGATGACGTTTTTCCTTACGTAAAATTGCCATTTTTTTTCTAATAAATCAAAACTGACGCGAATCAATCTCCCAAGTAAATAAACGGTATTAATTTGACCGCGGGAACCCCGGGGGTCACCGAATCCCTGCGGCATTATTGTCTAGCGCATCCTAGTAATAAATTTTACTGTCATGCTATGTTGCCAGCTCCGCTGCTATTAAATTTCAACATGAAGCAACTGAAAATGCTGAGTTCATTAATTATAAGAAGTTATTATATCTATACTAATTAAAACAAACTCTTTAAATTACCGCTATCAGAGTATTTTTAACACAATTTGGCAACGGGCAAAATTGTGACTGTCGCGAGGCAGACGCTAATATATTCGGCGCGCGGTCGCGTTTACCAAAGGGACCACCCAAGTGGAGCCCGACCTATGAATGGGATGGTAGTCAGCTGATCGCTTAGTTTGCTTTACATCTCCTGCGTATGTTAGATTCTTCTAATTCCGAGGCTTCGTTGTAATAAATATTTATTTTTTCGTTCTCCGTGTTTGTCCCAAGGATGATAAATTAAACAATAATTATTCTCTAGTAGTTAGTGCCAGTGAGTAATGATCCGTTACTCACAGGCTATGATCAGTCACGTCAAAGAATTTTTATTACTTACGGAGCCCTAAAGCCAATACAATTTTCAAAAAAAACCATATCAAGCTAATAAAAACAATTGCTTGCTAAATCGTGTCAAAAGTCAAAGTTTTTTCTATTTGGGTTTCATAATGGCTACATTATGAAATGAAAAAAAATGAATAACTTGCCAATTTATGAAACTGAAATTTTATGTTTTTCATGTTGGCAACAAGTAGGGTTCGAATTTTAGGCCTACTTCGATTTCGTTCAAATTAGTTTTCTAGGCATTATGGATTCGACAGAAATTGTTTATAGAAAACCTTAAAATACTAACCTTTAACCTTGCAAATAGATCATTTTTACTAGATATTTATCCGAAATACCAATACTCGGAAATATATAACATACTGATGGTGTCCGTCAACTAATTTCTAGTCACAACTATAAAACAGCATAACCTAAAAATAATAAAAATATCTGCCAGTTAATGCTCTATTGATAAGTTTTATTCAATAAAGTACTATTTTTATATTTAATTCAATATACATAGCATTATACATATTACTTTATACTATATACATATTTATAGTTACTGTACCTATACATTTCCTGGGTATTAATTGTTATTCCTGTCAGATTCTGTGTCGACACAATATTTTGTTCAATAGTATTATTTAGTATATTGTTCAATATTTTGAACTTTGTTCTGCTCGCACCATAACTCAAAGTTTTGCATATTCTTTTTAAAAGTTTTTCCAGATTACTCGTATTTCTGACGGAGCACCACTTTCTTCCTGACTCATTTTTATTAACTTTAATAATATATTTATTTTTAATTATGGCTTTGATGTGTTCAATTGTTTCTATCATGGCATATTTGATACTTGTAACATTTTATTAAATGAAAAAGTATTGCCAACCCAAAAAGAAAATATTAATTCATATGGAAAAAATCTACTATATAAGTTTTTCACACTTTAAAGACCCAAATAGAAAAAGTATTATAAAATACACGGTTCATAAGACAATTAAAGCACTTGTACTTTAGAAAACTCCCCGCTAAATTAAACACGTGCTCTAAGATAATGTCTTATGAAACTTCTATCTTAATATACTATTAACGTCTACACGTTATAATTTATTGATTATGTTGTTATATATTCAATTTTCTTCTTTTTCGTTTCGTTTCTAACTAGGAAGGATAGGTGGGCAATTTATTGATGCGTTTTGATGCAGCATTCTCTACTGGACCACAATAATTATATAATTTGCTGAATAATAATCATTTAATCATAATACAGCAAACACCAGCAACTAATTTCTATGACGTTTGTGCCACAAATTAACGTAAAGCTGAACACGAATAATGAAAATATGGTCCCTGACGACACTTATTTTCGTTTCGTCAACGTGAAAATTTAATTTACTTGTGTTTGCTGTATTACCTGAACTATGAGAGTTTCGTGGTTTTGCCATCACGTTTAATTGAATAGCTCAGGATTGGCTCACCAAAACGTATTCAATTTCGGCACATGGGTTTACCATGTCGGCCTCTACAAGAAGTTATAATGCATATAAAATTTACAAGATATTCAGAAACCTAAAAAATTACATGCGATTTCCTATGTTCAACTTAACGATGGCATAAAAAGTGGTTACCTACCATCAGGGGTCAAAAGCAAAAAATAACCGGTCCCAAAACTGAACCCTGCGAGACACCCGAAGTAACAACCGATGCGGGGTAGGATCAGAATGTGCACCATCAGGACGAGATTGGGTGAGGGCTACAAAACTGCTCTCGGGTTAATGAAAAGGCCTTAATACGCCTTGTAAGTATTATAAAAGAAATCACACAACCGCTTGTCTTGTATGACCTAGAAAAATGCCACAAACTGACATATGTTTATTATTGCTCCCGGTGCAAACAATCACAATAAGAAAGTATCACTCGAGACTTACACAAATATCTCGAAACCGCATCATTTGATGTGAAGAATCGGCGATAAATCTATTAGCGACTTATTAATAAAATAAAATTGTAAAACAATCGACCCGTTTGTTTTCTTTACGAAATAGAAAACAATTACGGCCGACACGGCTCTTTGTGAGCAATGACAAGTAAGTGACAGATTTATTACTTTGAAATGCTGGAGTATTTATTTGAAATTCATCATTTCGTCCTACATTAGCTTACTTTGTTAAAATTTAACTACACGTAGTTATAGTTACGTCAGTTTCAGTGGCGGTTCTTCCACAGGAGCACATGCGTACGTGCACCCCCAAAACCAAACGAATAAAAAATATTAATTTATATTCATTGCATATTATTTATCGTATAAAGTCCGACCCTCCCTAATATTTTATCGTACCGTCAAACTAAAAAGTCCGACCCTCCCTAATATTTTATCATCCCGTCAAACCAAACTGTATAGATCCGGCAACCGTGCCTCGGTCGAGGTAAACGACAATTAGGATGAGACTTGCTCGCACGTGCGATTAAGTAGTGCAATTTCTCTGTAGTAACAGGTGGCGGGTGGCAGCGGGGGATAGCGGGGCTATGGCGATTTAACATGGAACAGGCGCACAGTTTTTGTGTGCACCGCGCTGCTGTTGTCTGTTCGTGCATCTAGTTAGAAATTCGAGCTTGTATGTTTTAATATTTTAATATTAGATATTTATTAAGTTAAAATGAATAATTGACGGTGGACTATTTAAGAAATAACCTTAGCTCTTTGAGTTTGGAGCAAAAAATTGAAGCGAAGAATGCGGGAACCCGAAATTAATTTAATGCAGACCACAAAGGGTAAATCTAGGGACTTTATTAGAAGGTTTAAAAATGAAATATATGAAAAAAAAATATAGAGAGGAAAACCTTTCTTATTTTCCAAAAGTTGTATTTCCTTGTGTAAAATTAAAAATAAATAAAAATATGTTTTACCTAACGCATTTTCTTATTTTTTTTCTTCTTCTTTTCTTTCTACATTTAAAACGCCTAGAAAGTAATTGTTTGGTTGTTACACAAAAATAAAATTTTAAAAATAATTTCACCATACTTGTGAAGTATATGTCGCAGCCTTTTAGTGTAATCAGCCGTTTCATGAAAAATTTACAATCGGAGACCTAAACTACTCCGCTGGCTAGCCAGTTAAAACAAAACTTTACAAAATGCATGTCGCGATGACTCCGCTAAGGGATTCGGCATAATTTTTTTATATGCACCTTCTCGTTTATGTGCCTTTAAGAAAGACGTATGTCGTGTACTTGCTCAGCGTCAAACTCGAACGTCGCCAATCGGATGGCGTGGCGCGTAGACCGAAGGTCGTCTATCAAGTAGCCGGCGATGTTTCTCGCCTGAATTTATAACTAGAGTATTTCCTATCGAGCGAAAAACTGTTCGAATATACGAGCAGTTTTTTAACTCGATCACACTACAGCGGTATATTTCCGCCGGCGTCAAGCGAAGCGCGGGTATCGAGTGAAAGATAATAAGTGACGGGCGACGGTTTTCGCCTGAATAGATAACTCGAGCGGTTTTTTTAATAATCGAGCGATGTCGGTTATTTCAATAATCGAGTGATCAAGCGTTTTTTCGCGCGAGCGATCACAACACTTGTCTAAACTCCTATTCAGCGGTTTGTTTATGGTAATGTCGCTTAGATGGTGCGTTACATGGATTTTTTTTCGACGCACCTGTGCTTCAAACTAATAAATAATATAGTTAACTAGGTACCTGAAAAAACTATAGAAGGATATAATTAAAGCTAAGTATCGAAAAATTCCTTCTCGCCACTTAAAAAGTCGACGATACCTGCCGGTAAGGCAGTCAGTGACATTATCAGCTAGAAAATGTGGGTTAATGGTTAGATCGGAATTTCAACTGTTTTAATTTTTTATTTTTGTGCTTTAATTGATGCAATTTACGGTCATAACGGTCTTTGTGGGAATTTTAAGGACGATTGTCATAAAAATAATTTTTAGTAGCGACACAGAGGAAGTTTAGGTCGATGATGGCGCTGGATCAGAGAGGACTTTCTGACCAATGAGAAACTTTTTATAGATATTCGTCCACTGCGGCGGACATCTCATTTAGGAATGGGCTTTCCCATTGGCTTGAAAAGAGTTTATTTGTCGTATTAAATGTCGTATACCGGAACCAACAATAACACTTTTGGCCGGATCCTATCTTTACAACAAAACGTTCTAAAAAGAAATCAATATCCATTTGACTAGTGGAAAAAACACGAAGAAAATTTTCCATTTTTATCAAAAAGGGCAAAAAACACTTCTCTGCGCCTGCATCGAGCGGTTATAGTGAAATACTAGTGTTTATAAGGGATGCACCAATAGCGGCCTAACTCTTCGTGGCTAACCGGAGTCGTTACAATAAACGGGCCTTAATAGTGAACGTGAATTATCGAGAAATGCGAAACAACTTGGCAACAGGAACGTACGAACTTTCAGCAGTAGAGGGATCCGGCTCCTCGCGTGCCCGCTCAGGACCACACACGAAGAAAGTTGTTAAATAAAACATAAAGCACGTTAACAGTTTCTGTCCTTTATTTTCGCCTGCTGCTGCTCAACCGCTTTTTGTCCACGGGAAAATTTACCGGCATAACTTCGTAATACATATGTGGGACCGCCCGAGTAGATACGGATACGTCATATGACCAATCGTTATGTGATTTTTTTTTTTTTGAAATTCATTTATTCAGACTTTGGGTAATGGATTTTTTCTAAAAGTGATAACGCATGTAGTAAAAATTATTAGTGTTGGCAAAAACCGATGATTTACATAATCGAGTACTTATACAGGGTGTTATGGAAATTACGTATTATATTTAAATGGGTGACTCCTTGGGTGTCCTAGAGAAGCGCTACATATTTTATTTTTTAAAATCGACCGTTTTAAAAGTGGGGTAATAAACACTTACTCACAGGTCAGTCCGCGCCACTGTACAACATTTCACCCAGAGCCAATGGCAATGTTGCCAAACTTAATGTACAACTGAAATTCCATATAAAATTATAAAAATAAATTATTTTCTACCTACTTGTATTTATCCTTATACCTAAAGAACGAGGAAATCCAGGCACAAACACAATCAGTTTTGTTTTCTTTTTCATGGGAACACTCCTGGAAACACAGTAATAGTGAAACAGAACCGATAGTTAACTTTTGAAAATACAATAATACAGATTATACAACAGATTATTAGATTTTATTACACGCGATGAAATTTGACGTCCAGAAGAAACGCGTCAATAGAAACAATATTCAAAGATTATTTATGGACGGGTAAGATACACGCGTAAACCGAAAAAAGCGAGCGGATTGCTGAGAGTGTGTTGGTGTTCGACGAGACACAACGTATCCGGCAGCTGGTTGGTCTTCAACTAACAGACGCAAAATTATATCAAACTACTTCACGCAGCCGATGTAAGGCGTCAAGAGGTCATGGCATTTGACCTAGTGATGTACGTGGCTATTACTATTCCATATGTTTTTTCGGGTTGTTTAAAACATAGTCCGTCGTAAATGTTCTTCAATTAATTATACAAAAAGGTATTACAGAATGGAAAAGTGTTTAAATTATTTTATTTTGTCTAAAGAGTTTAAGGTGTACATATGACAACACCGGCCAGAATTCCTTGATTGCTTACATGTATCGCAGTGCCACACAGGTGTTTTTCTGGTTTGACGTCAGGTCACTTTTACCGCTAAATGAATTGAAAGCGCCATTTATGGGTATTTTTCTTCAATTTGTCTTTATCTCAGGAATTGCCGGTTTAAATATAATAGGTCATTTCCATAACACCCTATATACTCCACTCCAGCGATTTCAATAATCGAGCGAATCGCTCGAGCCATTTTACTCGAAGTACATATTCATCAAGCGTTGACGTTTACAGGTATTATAGCTAGGGTTCCCAGGTGGCCGGGATATTCCCGAATTTTTTCGCTGGTCCCGGATTGCTGTGTATAATCCTATAATTTATTACCTCCTTATTTTCTTTTACTGTTTTTTTTTGCTAAATTATAATAATCTACCAGAAATCCCAGGGATCATCCTCAATTTCCGATGAAAACAAATTTGTCCCCAAAAGCTCTGAGGACAATCTGGCGCCTTCTGCGACGATTATCGCTTAAATTTATAACTCGAGCAGATTTTTCAATAATCGAGCGATGTCGGTTATTTCAATAATCGAGTACTCGAGCTGTTTTCACTCGAGCGATCCCAACAATGAAAATCATGTTACCTATACCATGATAGCATATACCTCGTAAGCCACAAATGAAAATTGACATTGTCTTACACATAATATGGGCATTTGCAATGCAAGGCATTAGAAATCTTAAATATGCAGTGAAGTGATCTTTTGTGGTATAAAATATATTAGCGAAGTTGTAGAATTTGGCTAAAGCCCCGGTTTTTATTACATTTCGTTGCGAAATATTTCGGTGGATTAGAACGGAAAAGTTCGTCGTTGGTCATTTGATCACATGTGTGGTTTTTACTGCAGTACAAGTGCGTGGTTTAAAAAATGACGATATTAGTAGATTCATTTGTATAGGGTGATCACGTATTATGTCTCCCCATCATCTTAACCTTTTTATTTTACGTATTTGAGAAAAATTAAAACGATTGGTATACAAGGTTTTTAATGTAATATTTGCAATGGGAACAAATATCATTTAGGTCTGTTGATTTACAAGTAGGACCTGTTGTATTTATATTATAATACCGTCTAATAGAGGTGTCCTCACATGGGAAATTTGTTATTAGGTAATATGTAAATGCAAAATTATTACTATGTATAAGTATGTACAAATAAACATAACATAACAAAAATACACTAGTTTTAGTTAGCATGTAGTACTGAAAAAATCTAATAACGTAGTTTGACGTGTTTGCTTTTTGTACTTGCAATCTAGAAAATGTAATTAAAAGTCTGATAACAATTTCATTGCGGCAGAGTCCCCTCTATTCTTTGCATACTCTTATAATTCCTTTACCATACTAATGGCTTGTTGATAATTGGTTACATTTGTTTGATTACTGCAGTCAATTTCTTCATCAGAGTCGTCAGATAGTGATGTGGTTTCAGTTTGGACTACATAATCGGTAGGAATGGGGTCACTATCATCTTCTAATAGCCCATTGCGATGCAATGTTAATGAACTCGCCCAAATCACTGTTATCAAATTACAAGCTTCCACAACATCAATATTCTCTTTCAGGCTCAAAATGCGACATTTTTGTGCCATTGTTTATGATTTTAACCTTACAACTCACAAATAAACGGCGGGCTGCTGTCGGGGAATGACGCATACTTTCATTCGGCGAAGTCCTTTCGCTCTGCCATGAACACGCGATTGGTTGCCGGTCTGTCTTCAGAGAGTTTTTGCACCATACTTATTCGTCTCCCAAATACTTTTAAAATAATTTTGTCCGTTTAAACGAGGGTTTTCGCACTCTTTGTGTGAAAACAGCCTGTCCGCGGCCGCCCAAAGGAGAGTCCGCCCAAGAGAGGTTTGATTTTCATGGAATCTCATATACCTAGTTCCGGTCTATGAAAGAATGTCCGTTTAATAGAGATGTCCGCTTATTAGAGATGCCCGTTATGAGAGGTTTCACTGTAATTGCATAAATCACCTTTAACTTACCCTATATGGGTATTATATCCTTGAAAATTGTAATAATCTGAACTAAATCGGTACTTATCCCATTTCTAATTTACCCAAGCAGTTATTTTGTTTAATTGCTTGCCTAACAATTCTCTGTTACTTATTTTTTATATTTATCATAGAAAACCTAGAAGGACAAAGACAATTAAAAACTAAGGCAAATATTTGTAATTTTCTTAACATAATTTATTGATAAATAATTAATGTTTTATTCATTTTAAACTGATCAGAAATGAAATCTTCAAAACTCCTGCTACAAATTGCAAAACGATACAGGAATAACAATGGCATATTTTAAGTTTGTAGTCATTTTCGAAACAAATCGCTTATCATAACAGTGAAATTTAATGTTTACAATTCCGTTGATATTATAAATCGTTTCTTTTATTCTATTTTACAAACAATCCGAGATCGTTCCAAGTGTTGTAATAGAGTCATGTCATTTCTGACAGCTCGTGATTGATTTATTCCTCGTAGGATTACCCGCCGGTATATCAGAAGTGACGGGAGTTTGTGTTTAGTTGGAGATGGAATTCGTATGAAATATGAAAATCATCAGTCATGGCGGCGTATACAGGGGTGCTCGCTCTACACATAGTACAGGGTGTCCCAGTTTCGACACTTTCTGGAGGTATTATAGAGTTATTATCAAATATACAGGGTGTTCCTTAATGACGTGCTAATATTTCAGGGTGTGATTCCTTAGGTCATTTTATAAAGAAAAGTTCATATGAACATATGTCCGCAACGGCTTACATTTTTTGCTACCGGGTGATGAATTTTTATTTTTTAAATGGTTATTTTTTAATATCTCCGAAAGTACTTCAGATATTATTTTCAATTTTGGTACGTGTTAATAGGATATAGAACCACATATTTTAGTTAGAAAAGTTAATCAATTGTTCCACCAGTGGCATCCCTGCAAACATGTCCTCTGATATTTTTTACAAAGAAGATGGTACGCCACTGACATTTTTCTATGTGGATATTTTTTCTGATTAGCCTGGTCAATTCTACATGAAAACGGTCTCTTGAGTTTTTCTCGTCAGACGCACCATTCTTGATTAAAGCCACTAAATTCGTATTAATACGCATTATTATTAACATTGATAAAATAATTAATGATAAATTTTGTTTTATAAAAATTGTTGGAGTGGGCAATTGGATGCGGGCGGAAGCATGCCTTTTAAGTCAAGGTAGCCATTTCCAACAATTTTATAAAACAAAATTTATCATTAATTATTTTATCAATGTTAATAATGAGTTTCAATATGAATTTAGTGGTTTTAATCAATCGTCCTACGAGAAAAACTCAAGAGACCGTTTTCATGTAGAATTGACCAGGCTACTCAGAAAAAATATCCACATGGAAAAATGTCAGTGGCGTACCATCTTTTTTGTAAAAAATATCAGAGGACATATTTGCAGGGACGCCACTGGTGGAACAATTTAATGACTTTCTAACTAAAATTTGTGGTTCTATATCCTATTAACACATACCAAAATTGAAAATAATATCTAAAGTACTTTCGAACATATGAAAAAATAACCATTTAAAAAATAAAAACCCTGTAGCAAAAAATTTAAGCTGTTGCGGACATATGTTCATATGAACTTTTCTTTATAAAATGACCTAAGGAATCACACCCTGAAATATTAGCACGTCATTAAGGAACACCCTGTATATGTTGCGGTTTTCATTTTTAAACGAAACGAAAGATTCCGTTGTCAAATTTCTCATGACTGTCTCAGTCTTTAATCTACAGGGTGATTTGGAAAATCTTCGCACCTCTCCGATTTCCGTTAGGCGTTAACTTACCAAAAAGATAATAACTGATCTTGTTACAAATTTTTACGTAAAGTTCAGTGACGTAGCCAGTTTTCTCTAAAAAGTTTAGTTTTTGAGATATTAACAAAAGTAAAAAATTTAAATGGGACACCCTATATGTATTATTTATTTAATTAATTAAACATACTTTGGTCTTTATAAAAATGTATAGTTGTTTATAGTAAAAAATAACCTAAATATGCCATATTTTTAATAATTCACGTTACTTATAACAGTAGGCCATGGTCAATTTACTATTGACATTGAAACAAATGTAAACGGTCAAAACTTGACAGATCTCTCATGTTTTTATTATTTATGAAATACGTATTAACGTTATAGAATTCATTTTAAACAGCAGGACCATATTGTGTTTTTTCAAATTATTATTTCCGGAATAAATAAATAAGTGAGTGATTTATTTTCTAGCGCGCCACTGAATCTCATAATTATATTGACATAAAATTAGCATAATAACATGGGAACCTGATGGGCTAAACGCTGCCGGTCGGCCGGACCTCTACGCGGGTTTCCTTTGTCTTTAATTAGGGGTTAAGCTAATATTCCTTTATTGCACGAATACGATAGAGACCCTCTACACGGTAAAAAAAATCATGCATGTGAACTGACCATCACTTTCGTTAGTAACATGAGGATACACAAGTAAAAATGAAACCCAAAAAGTAAATTTCAAACATTAGGACGCAATGTGTAGAGACAGTGCACCAAAAGTGCTGAGTACTGAAAGTGTAAATGATAACCTGAAACTTAAACAACCGTATCGTTGTAACTGATGTAACGAATGCAATCTCAATATTTAGCTTATTTCATCAACAAGCACTATTAAAAGTAGACTTTTTAACGCTGGTTGCCAGTGTCTAAAATGTTTTTTATGACACTAGTGTCAAAAGTGGATTACTTTTAACCACTAGTGTTAAAAATAAATACAAGGATCTTTTGATCGAGTTATTGAACAGTTGCCATGTAACTAACAACAAAGGAATATTTCACTTGATTTTGGATTTTTAAAACAAAAAGTATTACCGAAAGTTATTTTTCGTCACATCTTTCTCAATTTACGAGCATAAAATAAGTCGATATTTAAAATGGCTTGTCAAATTCTTCCACTCTAAATTATCAGGTGCGCACTGTGTGCCCTTCAAAAATTTAGGCTTAGTTACGCGACTGGCAAAATAAGAAAATAGTCGATTATTTTTTTTAAATTCATGTTTATAGTTACCTAAAAGTTCCTGTTTAAATTTAAGTATGTTTACTTCTGGTTACCAAAAAATTTGTCGATAACTAAGTTTTGTTAACTATTTTGCTCGTTTCCTTATTTTTCATTAACATTTTCTATAATGTATGTTATTTTTAAGAAGTCTTCTTGAGCTTAATAATTTCCTGTGTAGATTTAAAAATGTTTACTATAAGATTACCACCGAATTTTTCTATATATTTTGTTAACCATTTTCTTTGTTTTGTTATTTTTATTTACAATTTCTATTAATGTTATTTTTGAGAAGTTTTCTCGAGTTTATAGTAAATAAAAATTTTTAAAATTATATCCCTTAATTTTTTAATATTTACAATCGGAGACCTAAACTACGCCGCTGGCTAGCCAGCTTTCGGATCGCGCGGCGTGTAAAACGAAGGTCATTATAAGAGTTTGAATGAATTATTGAGTGCAGATATATATCAAGCTTCTCTAAAAGTAAATCAATATCATCGATATCTGATAGTCATCCAGTTGTGTTTAGATATCATGTTATGTTTTTGATACGCTATTTTATTATTATTTTTGGGAGATTTTTGTTACGAGTTAAAATAAGAATGTTTGCTGCATTCCGATCCATGCCCTAATCGGTCTGATCTTTATGATTTGGCGTTAACCGCCTTTTATTCATCGTAATCTTTTTATTATTGGTTTAGGTAATAAACTTTTATGGCTTTATTTACAATTCTATCAACACCCTTTAAGGTTCGACTAGGAAAACCATTAAATTCGTTTGAATGGCGCTTAGAACGGACCCACCAGCTCGATAGTGTGTATAGGGCCCGAAGGGGGTCACACTTGACGAGACACCGAAAAATAATTTTGAATAATAAGAGGCCATTACCGATGCAGTCATCTGTCCACTGTGTCACCAAACACTGTGTGCGGTCTCGCACATTTCTCCGTCTTTCTCCCACTCGTTTGATACACTGCTCAATATCTTTACAGTAATACCAAAGGCTGGTTATTTTTAATGTCTTTCTGTTTTATCAGTTGATGAAAACGGATGAAACAGACGAGATTTATTTTTGAAGCGAAATACAATTCCAGTTATAAGGCTGACGTACTGGTCGACAAGTTTATCTGTAGCTACGAAAGCAATGCGAGCAAGTAAAGTACTTGTAATCTAAAAATATGGCAACATAGTGCGTTGTCAATGGTTACACAGTTGCTAGAGCCCAGACAGTTGATAGCGCATGCGTCTCGTGAGACACCCGATGGACTATCGGGCTTGTTCGATGATCTCCGATATTTGATCGATCTACCCACCCAGTTGCGTAGTGATAGAAACGGCAATAGTTATTGTAGGTAATGTGTTTTTTAAATAAGTGTTCAGTATGTCGTGTTTTAGGGTGTTATTTTAAAATTTTGAACTTGTGATAATGAATGAGTATACACCTGGTAAAAACCTTCGCAATCAGACCCGTGAAGTGATTGCAAATGTTTATAGGCCATGTGAAGAATTGCCACAAGGGACATTAATATACGACCAAAACTGAAAAAATCATTATTAATCAATTAATCATGTGGCTGTTTTTTCCATGTTGAACAATTTACATCTTGTAAAGAGTAATTTTTTAAACCGTTACCTGTCTTCAAACATAAAATGCAATTCCTGAAGAATCACCTATTTTTATTACATTATTTAAAATATTAATAGCACGCCCATGACTACACCATGTATTAAACCATATTGCTTCCCCCTTACCAATACGTCGGAGACATAGGTCCACGTGTAGATCTGTACTCGTTCATAGTTTCGTTGAGAATTTGTAGGTTATGGTTATTGACATTTATATTTTATATTATATTTTGTCTTTCACAAATTTTTCAAGTTTCTAAACAAAATCAGTTGTTATATGAACTATTAGTTAAAAACGTGTTTCCTTTTCTTTTTTTCTTTTTTTTTATGATCAAACACAAGCACTATAGGAAAAATCCTTTAGGGCACTCTGGGAGTGGTGCGTGTGCACAAAAAGCGATTCACGTTGGTTTTGAATCGTTGGAGGTTATATTCGTTGGGGAAAACGACCTCGGGAAGGTCGTTCCATAAGGATGCAGTCCTCCAGATGAACGAATTCTTAAATAATGAAGTTCGAGGAGTACTAAGCTTAACCACATATGGATGGGCGGCAGTGGTTCAGGTCAGCCGAGCACCTTCCATGAAAATATCTGTAAAAGAGAGTCAAATCCCCAACCTGTCTTCGCTGTTCTAGGCTGTCGAGGTTCTTCGTCAGCTCGTGGTCTCCGATCAGGCCAATAGCCTTCCTTTCGATGGAATCCAGTAGCCGAAGAGTATGTTTGGGTGCAGAGCTCCAGACATGAGAGCAGTACTCTAGTGATGGTCGAATCTGGGCTTTGTATAGTGTCAAAAGTTGTTGTTGTAAGTTGTTCTGTAATCAATGTTAAATATTGCATAATTAATTATATAAAATTGCATTTTGTTTGAATAACCTGTAACTACCAGCGTTGGGTACCGGGAGTATCTAATGTCTCATTGGTAAAGGCAAACATTTCATCTCTAAAATCTCTGATTGATTGACTGCGAAAATATTTTGAAAATCGCAATGGTATCCATAAACTAGGCTACAGCCTATGAGATTACAACCTCTACTTCACTTTTGTTGACTTTTTATTGCAAATCAGGACAATCAAAACCAAAAATTCCGTACCAGTACACGGATTATTCGCACGGTCGCAAATCACTTGGAAATCGATACATTTTGCTCTACACACCGAATTTTTGGTCGACGGTCACAGATTTTGCTTCTGTGAACATTTTAAACCAACAAACAATCGAACATAATCATGAATTTCAATCAAAGAACGTTGGGCAGTGTACGAAGCATTTAATCCTCGACTTTTAACAATTCAAACAGACCAGAGTCCCAATAATCACCGGTGGCTGTGGAAACAGATACCCACAATCGGATGTTTTGACTGCGGTCATTATTTAAAGCCGATTTTTGACAGTTGAGGAGATTCGGGCATTGTCGGTTATAAATAGGCGACGGTTCAAGGGTAAATGGACGGGCATTTGTCAAAAACTTATATTTATTATGCCGTATAATGGGATTAAATGGTCCCATTGTGCCTTAATGACCCAGATAGGTGTTTATTTATAAAACTGACGAAAAACGTTTTGAAATTCTCTGCGGTGACAATGATAAAAGTCGTGAATGAAGTTCACAATGCCTACCTATCCTACCTGATGTCCCGATTTTAGTCTGTGTGAGTTTTTGAAGATTCGATAAAATCATAATTGTGTTTTTCAAAACACAATGGAATTAAAGGGCTTCTTAAGAAAAAGAGGAAAGAGGACATTAATAAGAGAAAAATCTTGACAAGGTATACATTTCACCTAATTCTTTTTGTCGATAGATGTGATATAATAGTATAATAAGGTACCTACAAGTTTCATAAGACATTATCTTAGAGCACGCGTTTAATTTAGAACCGACCCTAAAGTACAAGTGCTCTAATTGTCTTATGAACCGTGTATTTTATAATACTTTTTCTATTTGGGTCTTTACAGTCTGAAAAACTTAAACAAATAGTAGATGATAGAAACAATTGCACACAACAAAGCTTCTTCCCATCCGTCATAATTAAAAATAAATATATTATTAAAGTTAATAAAAATGAGTCGGGAAGAAAGTTGTACTCCGTCAGAAATACGAGAAATTGCAGAAAATAATCTAGAATAACTTTTAAAAAGAATATGCAAAACTTGAATTATGGTGCGAGCAGAACAAAGTTCAAAATATTGAACACAATAATATATAATACTATTGAACAAAATATTGTGTCGACACATAATCTGACAAGAATAACAATTAATACCCAAGAAATGTCGACAGTATATACAGGGTGTTTCGGGAGGAAAGGGAAATATTTTGGGAACATGTTCAGAAGGTCAAAATAAGAGAAATTAACCCATATGTTTTAATCCGATTCTTAACCGTCTCTGAAATAATCGGTTCTAAAGTTTTTTTTGTATTATATTTAAATCGGCAATTCCTGAGATGAAAACAAATTGAAGAAAAATATCCAAAAATGGCGCTTTAATTTAATATGCCCTGTACATGACCTTATGTCAAACCAAAAATGACCACGTGGTACCCCTGTCAGGAAGGTAAACAATGCAACATATGTCAACAGTGTTGTCATATCTTCAGGGTAAACTCTTTAGAAATTCAATAACCGTTTGACAGATTGCAAGTTGTTTATTTTTCAGGGTACATTATTATAAACTTTTACGTTCAGTTCAGAAACAATCTCTGATTTATAAACTTGAACTGACTCGAACGAACCGCCGCGGAGTTTATAAATGGTCAGGTATGTTCTCATTTGTTCATTTCGAACGACACCGGTCAGATCTGGACAACTTAAAAGTTTATAAATGCCACTTACCCTTTAGAAAAAAATGCAATTTTATTTACCTTTTACACCAAGTACTCACATCACAAAATCACATTAGTTTTCGCATCACAACACATCTAAGTACCGTTCAATCTGAATTGGTAATTTAAAGTGCTACTGTGTAGACAAAAGTACGCCCTTATTGTCTAAATAACACGTTGATTCCGTCGATCGATATTGAACTGGGGCACGGCCGTCGCGAAAAGAACAAATAACTTAATAATTTAAACTCGGGTTTAAGTATTAACATACAATTTAACACACAATTCTGCTTGAAGAAACAGTAGGAAACGGGCCGGCTAATTTTAAACAGCTGATCTTGGAGAAACGGGTTGCATATTCTTTACGCGACTGCAGCGGCTGGGGTTAATAATAATTAAAAATACAGCGTTGCCACTTTCGATGTTTTATAAGGTTATTAAGGTTATAAAATGAAGAATTTCCTTCTGTAATACTTTTCTATATAATGATAGTCTCGGAAATGGTAACCGCGCTAGTTAGACGAGACTATTTATTTTAAAGGGATGGAAGGGTCTATCAACATAATTATTTCATCATTCTTCTTCAGTTAAGGATTAATAAATTTGATTAGCCCATTAGAAATTAGCGTTTTTATTATTTCTGAATTTCTATTGCGAAATAATTTGTATCCTATAGTGCTGTTGTTTTTTGTGTACGGTAGGTTATTGTAAAGTGTAATTATGCGTTAGTATTTATTGCTTTTGTGTAATCTAATACATAATAAGTGCATATCTTCAAAAAAAATAATTGGAAACTCATGGGTGTCTGTGTGTTTCTTTAAGTGATTTAGTGCAAATGTTCCGAGAGATTGGAAATACGAGGCCGAATGGGGTTTAGTGGGTATAAGCTTATTATGCAGTTCCACATTATCATCAGGGTACGTGATGAGCATAGAGCTTTTCCCATAGAAAAAAAAACTAAAAACCTGAAGATGTCTGTGCCCTGGATTACTGGCTAGTGTACTGGCACCTGGATTCACTCTATTTGGATACTAGGTAAACTAAATATTATTTTTATAAGAATCTAAAGTTTTACATTATTTACACAGTTGGCAACATTGGGCTTGAACATCTATTGATTACACAGCTTGGCAATGTAATATGATCATATATGAATGTGCCGAGGAGTAACCGGGTGGGTTTAGGGGTGAATTACCCCACTTTTTAACCGTTCGATTAAAAAAAAAATATGTTGCGCTTCTCTAGGACACCCCAGGAGTCACCCATTTAAATATAATACGTCATTTCCATAACACCCTGTATAATTCCGAGTATAGGTATTTCGGATAAATGTCTAGTAAAAATGATCTATTTGCAAGGTTAAAGGTTAGTATTTTAAAGTTTTCTATAAGAAATTTTTGTCGAATCCATAATGTCAAGAAAACTAATTTCAACGGAATCAAAGTAAGCCTAAATTTCGAACCCTACTTGCTGCCAACATAAAAAAAATTAAATTTCAGTGTCATAAAGTTTCAGGTTATTCAATTTTTTTGCATTTCATAATGTAGCCATTATGAAATCCAAATAGAAAAAATAAATAAAATTGAGGAGAATATAAAAACGACAACTTATGCTCATTCTCCCAATAATTCCGACACTTACTGTATATAAAATTGAATATATACTCTTTGATGCGTCGTCTACCAGAAACTTTTTTTTCGCAAAAACAATTTCTTCCGTAAAAATTGATTCTCTTGCTTACTACTTTCCCATAGCGCCCCCATGAGGCATTCCTCGCGACCATGACTCACGAATGCCGCACACATAGCGGAGACCCATTAGTTATTTTTATGGTCCGGCCACCGGGTGTCTTGAGCCCAAATGATGGCTTAATCTCTGTCCATCGTTTGACTGCCCCGGGCCCAAAAAGAAGAAGGATGTAAACGTATTAGGTCTATTGTCGTAAAAAGGAAGAAGATAAATATACAGATATTACGTGTACTGTCATAAAAAAGAAGAAGGTTAGTAGGAATGTGAGTTATTTGACTCTATTGAATTTAATATACAGAAATCAAACTGTAAGTCATATTTTAAGAGATTCTTTCATTTTATAAAAACAATTTATTTCAGTCAAGTTTAGAAACAGCCTTTAATGATTCGTAATGACGCCGACCTTATTGAAAAATTCATTTGTGCGTGTGCGATTTACAACACATGTCAGACAATCCGTAGCTGCGCTTGTTCCGTGGCTTGTTTTACATCCAAGGCAACTTATTAAGGGATATACATGGTTACATGCCCTCTGGATATAAAAAAATAAGTCTAGGTGTTTTTTATTATTCGCAAAATAACAAGCTTAAGTCGAGGATTCTTGAAAATACGTTAACAATACGCGTTCGCTGTAACTCTTCATTGGCTTTTGGCCCAATGCCGTTTAATAAACGTATTATATTCCTTTTTGTAAGCTTATTTCGATTTTTAGGCAATACATTTGTGTTGCTTCATTGGCTTCATTAATTATTTCGTATGGAGCGTATTGAATTGAGATTTCTTCTTCGAAATTCTTTCAATTTTTGATGTTTTTAAATATTATTTACATTTGTGAGGTAACAATTAGTGTTGTGATAGCTCGAGCGAAAAACCGCTTGATCATTCGACTATTGAAATATCCGACATCGCTCGATTATTAAAAAAACCGCTCGAGTTATCTATTCAGGCGAAAACCGTCGCTCGTCACTTATTATCTTTCACTCGATACCCGAGCTTCGCTTGACGCCGACGGAATTGTACCGCTGTAGTGTCATCGAGTTCAAAAACTGCTCGTATATTCGAACAGTTTCTCCCTCGATAGGAAATACTCTAGTTATAAATTCATGCGAAAAACCGAAAAATATCGCCTGTCACTTGATAGACGACCTTCGGTCTACGCGCCGCGCCATCCGATTGGCGACATTCGAGTAGGTACACGACATTCGTCTTTCTTAAAGGCACATAAACGAGAAGGTGCATATAAAAAAGTATTCCAAATCCCATAGCGGAGTTACCGCGACATGGGTTTTGTAAAGTTTTGTTTTAACTGGCTAGCCAGCGGCGTAGTTTAGGTCTCGGATTGTAAATATTAACAGATTAAAGGATATAATTTTTAAATTTGTATTTACTATAAACTCGAGAAAACGTCTCAAAAATAACATAATAATAGAAATTGTAAATAAAAAAAACAAAACGAACAAAATTTTTAACAAAATATATGGAAAAATTCGTTTGTAATCTTATAGTAAACATTTTAAAATCTAAACAGGAACTTTTTATTATTAACTCACGAAGACTTCTTAAAAATAACATACATTATAGAAATTGTTAATGGAAAATAAGAAAACGAACAAAATAGTTAACAAAACATACGTATCGACAAATTTTTTGGTAACCAAAAGTAAGCATTCTTAAATTTAAACAGGAACTTTTAGGTAACTATAAACATGAATTTAAAAAAATAATCACCTATTTTCTTATTTTGCCAGTCGCGGAACTAAGTCTACATTTTACCTGATAATTTAAAGTGGAATAATTTGACAAGCCAGTTTAAATATCTACTTATTTTATGCTCGTAGATTGAGAAAGATGTGAAGAAAATAACTCTCGGTAAGACTTTTTGTTTTAAAAAAGCACAAGAATAAACCGGAACAATAAATACATATTTGGGTGATTTTTTGCAGTTTTTTTGTTTGGTATCGAGACACGTGGTAAATATTCATTATTCACAAATAAATAAATTTCTGGAATTTTTTTGGTGGCTACTACAATTTTTTAGCTAAACTTGTGCCCACCCGTAGTTACGTGCCTGCTAAATACTCTACCTGATCACATGTAAACGGCTAGGCAGCCGGTCGAGCAGTCGGTGACGTCATCGCTTGGTGAATTGGAATTTCAAGTGATTCACTCGAGCGATTCACTCGATTATTAAAATCGCTCGAGTATCAAGTAGTTTTTTCCCAACACTAGTAACAATAACAATGCGGCGCCGAGGCAACGAACTACGCGGATGCTGTTTTCATGGCAACTTGATATTATAAGCGTTCAGAGAGAAGTGTGCTGTATTAATTGAACTATGACAGTTTCGTGGTTTGGCCATCACGTTTAATTGAATAGCGTAGGATTGACTGACCAAAATGTATTCAAACTCGGCACATGGGTTTACCATGTCGGCATCTTCAAGAAGTTGTAATGTAGTTTTCCTATAAAATATATAGGGGAGCCAATATTCAGCCACACAAAAATTACATTGGACTTCCTATATTCAACTCAACGATGCGTTGTGAACTTGCGGATTGTCGTAAAGAAGGGGGACACTTGTGTGCCGCAAATCACCAGGAAGTAGACGTAGAGAGCTGAAATTTGACGAACTAACCGATTTATAGTAAAGCTCATTATTTGAAGTGTATTTATATAGTTTTTATGTATAAAATCAAGTTGGCGGAGTGGTTTAACTAGAGTGAACCGTGCCTCGTAATGACTTCATATAGCCACACGGAACATGTCGTGACTTTCACGTAATTAGCCGCTCGATACATGCGTGCCTTTTGCCATTTGATGTCATAACAAACTTCAGCCATCGACTAGGAAATCCTATTTTTATGCTCGCTCGCTTACCATGAATAAAACATTCCCGCTATGGCATAATTTAGGCTGATTTTTCCACTAAAAATAGCCTTTCCTATGGAAGAGTACGTTATTTAACTCCTTACCTAATATATTCAATGTTTCACGATTAGAATCAAGCGCGACTAGCGATGGGCAAATTTTAGTATTTAAAAATACTGTTGTACTGAAAGTTGTAGGTACACACCTCAACAACTTTTGACACTATACAAAGCCCAGATTCGACCATCACTAGAGTACTGCTCTCATGTCTGGAGCTCTGCACCCAAACATATTCTTCGGCTACTGGATTCCATCGAAAGGAGCGCCATCCGTCTGATTGGAGACCACGAGCTGACGAAGAATCTCGACAGCCTAGAACATCGAAGACAGGTTGGGGATTTGACTCTCTTTTACAGATATTCTCATGGAAAGTGCTCGACTGACCTTGCCCTCTTAATTCCGCCCAGAGCAGCAAATATCAGAAATACAGTTAAGCTTAGTACTCCTCGAACTTCACTATTTAAGAATACTTTCATCTGGAGAACTTCATCCTTATGGAACGACCTTCCCCAGGTCGTTTTTCCAAACGGAATATAACCTCCAACGATTCAAAACCAAGGTGAATCGCTTTTTGTGCACACGCACCACTCCCAGAGTGCCCTAAAGGATTTTTCCAATAGTGCTTGTGTTTGATCATAAAAAAAAGAGAAAGTAGAAGAGTGATTTGTGATTTTGTGACAAAAGCTTATTTTTGACCTATTTTGATCTTCACTTAGGAGACCAAGATAAACCCTTGGTTCAGCATGTGGACAATGGACAAAAGGACAAAGAAAGTGTTTAAAGTTTCTTGTTCCGATGGTATGGAGGGCTACATAAAAATCCAAAATCAACTGACTATTTCTTTGCTATTAGTCACGTGACAGCCAAGGTGTATTGTTGTTAGTTACGGAAGAACTGCGTTCTTTTTTGAATTTGTCCGATTTTCGATTGATATTTTGGAAGAAAACAATCCAAATTAATGTGGAAATAGATGAAGCAGCTAGAAGAGCTATCACCGATGGAAAATATAGACAGTGCACTGCAGTGGTGCGATTTGATAGCCATTTCTCCAAAATACAATGAAAATATCTCAATCTAAGGTATAGAATCTGGTTTCATTACTTAATGATCAAAGCCATGTTGAACCTAAAGTCAGTGGCGGCTACGTCATTAGGCGCAACCAAGACGAGAACAATAGTTAACTCTTTTATGACGAGAACGAATCGAGCCACGAGACTGACAAGTTGGCATTCTTCATATTTTCAGTGTTTTTTAGTTTAAATACTTATATAAAATGGTTTAAAATCATATCGAGTATCATTTATCGAAATACACAACATTTATCGACCCTACACAATAGTGCTTAAACGTAAAGTCCATTCTTCGGTTCTTAATTGTAGAAAATTGATCAATAACAGCCTCATTAAGTTTGGAATACCCTCTAAATTTTTTTTCATATATTTCATTTTTAAACTTTCTAATAAAGTCCCTAGATTCACCCTTTGTGGTCTGCGTTAAATTAATTTCGGGTTTAGGTGTTCCCGCATTCTTCGCTTCAATTTTTTGCTCCAAACTCAAAGAGCTAAAGTTATTTCTTAAATAGTCCACCGTCAACTATTCATTTTAACTTAATAAATATCTAATATTAAAACATACAAGCTCGAATTTCTAACTAGATGCACGAACAGACAACAGCGCGCGGTGCACACAAAAACTGTGCGCCTTTTCGATGTTAAATCGCCACACAGAGAAACTGCACTACTTAATCGCACGTGCGAGCAAGCCTCGTCATAATCGTCATTTACCTCGACCGAGGCACGGTTGCCGGATCTATACAGTTTGGTTTGATGGGATGATAAAATATTAGGGAGGGTCGGACTTTTTTAGTTTGGCGGTACGATAAAATATTAGGGAGGGTCGGTCTTTATACGATAAATAATATTCAATGAATATAAATTAATATTTTTTATTCGTTTTGTTTTGGGGGTGCACGTGCGCATGTGCTCCTGTGGAAGAACCGCCACTGATTACAGTACAGGTATTAGCAGATATTATAAACGTTTGAAGCAAAAAGGAGGAAACTATCAAGTTAAAAAGTCTATGATTTTGAGGAGAGACCAAATAGAGCAGTTCCAGAGAAATTCATCAGACGATAAGTACCTCATGATGAAAGTAACCAGTATATTTGATGCTTGGCGCAGAGAAGAGATGTGCCATTCGATAATCGACAACATCGAGAATGGTGAACATTGCAGAATACAAAAACCACTGTCCCGCCAACTTTTACTATAATTGAGGCATTTTATTTGAATTTATACAGAACTATTCGGCCAGCAGATATCGGACATCGCCGAATTTTTATGAAATAATAATAATACATGAATAACAAATGTGCTAGAAATCCAGTTGGTAAATGGTACGTGGTATCAATAGTTTTGGTAAAATGCCTACTGTTTTAGCAGAATTCTTGAAACTTCCAGATCCGAAGCTTTAAAAGCTTTACTAAACTGCGGGTCACGGTTTCCGTCGGTGTTCGGCACCCTGGTGCGAACGTGAGAACTATATTAAAATACATGGTGGATGGAAGTTCTCAACAGTGGCAAAAAGATATATTGGAAATACTGGAAAATAAGAAGAGAACTGCCGAAAGCCTTCATATGACGTCATCGTCCAGTACTATGGTTTCCATTCCCTCCACAAGCATACAAAATGACAACAGTTTCAGTTTGAACTTAATTGTTTTAACAAGGAAACATATCTTCAACAACACTTCTTTTGTAAAAAAGTATCAAAGGACGACTCGCTCCTAACCGGTTTTTATCTATCTTATTTTCCTCGGTGTGATTATTGACCTGTCACACTGACATATATATATTTGTACCTATGTAAATAAAACCAAACAACTGTATATTTTGATAAAATGCAACGCTATCAAATACCTTTCAACAATCAATTCTATCTTTAATATACTCCCATGATCACCATAACCTAGAGCAATAACAAAATCATAAACCATAAGGTTACGAGGAAAAAAAGAGCGTTTCCGACTGTCCTTGTTTATTTTTATATTGGTTTTGAAAACGAGACTGATTCGACTGTTTACTTATTTTTAAAAGTTGCTCACTTTCGTTCATGTGATACTTTTAACTTCGACCATGAGAGTTAGTAGAATTATCTGTTGTGATTTTATTTATGTTTTAATTAGTCTTTTAAGGCGCTTCTTCAAATTTCCGATTAAAGAAGAAGTCTGAGGTAATTTTATTAATTAATTAATTTATTTATGACAACACACGGAAAAAGACTTACGGTAAAATTATTATAGTAAACTTTGTATTGTAAAATTTCCTATAAAATATAGTAATAATTTCATTTTTTATTAGTAAACCGTACCAAAATAATATATAATAAACTATTTTAGTCAATTTTACAAAATATTTTATAATTTTTACCAAAAATATAAGTTAAAATTTGCTATAATTTAATGGCCTTAATAAAAGATATTCCAGTAACACAGAGCCATAAATTCTGGTTAGTGTTACAGTTTTTATAGTAAATTTAACTAAGTTTTTCTTTCAGTGCAAGGATACAAACAGGTAAAAGATACACACAAGGGTATCCACATGATATATTTGAAAGTTTACCTATACAGGGTGTTCTTTAATGACGTGCTAATATTTCAGGGTGTGATTCCTTGGGTAATTTTATAAAGAAAAGATCATATGAACATATGTCCGCAACAGCTTAAATTTTTTGCTACAGGGTGTTGAATTTTTATTTTTTAAATGGTTATTTTTTAATATCTCCGAAAGTACTTTAGATATTATTTTTAATTTTGGTATGTGTCAATAGGATATAGAACCACAAATTTTTGTTAGAAAAGTTATTCAATTGTTCCACCAGTGGCGTTCCTGCAAACATGTCCTCTGATATTTTTTACAAAAAAGATGGTACACCACTGACATTTTTCTATGTGGATATTTTTTATGATTGGCCTGGTCAATTCTACATGAAACGGTCTCTTGAATTTTTCTCGTCAGACGCACCGTTCTTGTTTAAAACCACTAAATTCATATAGAAACTCATTATTATTAACATTGATAAAATAATTAATTAATGATAAATTATGTTTTATAAAAATTGTTGGAAAGGTGGCCACCTTCACTTAAAAGGCATACTTCCCCCAGTCTTCGCATCGAATTGTCCACTCCAACAATTTTTATAAAACAAAATTTATCATTAATTATTTTATCAATGTTAATAATAATGAGTTTCAATATGAATTTAATGGTTTTAATCAAGAACAGTGCGTATGACGAGAAAACCTCAAGAGACCGTTTTCATGTAGAGTTGACCGGGCTAATCAGAAAAAATATCCACATGGAAAAATATCAGTGGCGTACCATCTTTTTTGTAAAAATATCAGAGGACATGTTTGCAGGGAGGCCACTGGTGGAACAATTGAATAATTTTTCTAACTAAAATTTGTGGTTCTATATCCTATTAACACATACCAAAATTAGAAATATTATCTAAAGTACTTTCGGAGATATTAAAAAATAACCATTTAAAAAATAAAAATTCAACACCCTGTAGCAAAGAATTTAAGCCGTTGCGGACATATGTTCATATGAACTTTTCTTTATAAAATGGCCTAAGGAATCACACCCTCAAATATTAGTACGTCATTAAGGAACACCCTGTATAAACAAAATACAAATATACTAGAATTACTACCAATCAAAAATGACTGTTTATTGCAGTACCCATTAAAGTTGATTATCATTTATATCCATAGATTTAACACACCAACACAGAATGCCACCAACGCTGTTTATGTGTTCATCCATCTTTCTTTTAAAACTATCAAATTTCTTCGGTAAACACAAAACAAATTGGATTTTAAAAGTGGCGTTTGAAACGCTTTTTAACGTTTGTTTGTTCGGTAATTAGTGCCTTTAAAAGTGGAAAAAGATCTTAAAAAGGCGTCTTATTAGATAGTAATAAAAATGTGCCAATTAGCAACACCTTGTGGCGGCAATTTTTTTTAGAAAAGTCTGGTGACAAGGTTATATTATTGGATTTATGACTCAATTGAATGATTTGAGCGTGATTATGCTCTTGTGATCTGACGTCTTGTTTAGCCAGGATCAATAAAAATAAATTGTCGTTTCGATCGAAAAAATATTTTATGAAACCGGATACCTCGATAACTAATTTTATTTTGTTGGCATAATACAGGGTGTTATGGAAATGACGTATTATATTTAAATGGGTGACTCCTGGGGTGTCCTAGAGAAGCGCTACATATATTTTTTTTAAATCGAACGTTTAAAAAGTGGGGTAATTCACCCCTAAACCCACCCGGTTACTCCTCGGCACATTCATATATGAACATATTACATATTACATTGCCCAGCTGGGTAATCAACAGATGTTCAGGAACAATGTTGCCAAAATGTTGTAAAACTTTAGTTTCTTATAAAAATAAATATTTAGCTTACTTAGAAAGTAAATCCAGGACGCGATTAAGAAATCCACGGACACTTTCAGTTCTTTTTTCTATGGGAAAAGCTTTATGCTCATCACGTGCCCTGATGATAGTGTGGGAGTGCATAATAAGCTTATCACTAAACCCCAACACTAACGCATAATTACACTTTACAATAACACACATAGAACAAGAGCACTTAATCATTTCGCAATAGAAATAATAAAAACGCTAATTTCTATGGGCCATTAACCCTTTACTAAAGATAAAATGTAACAAGTATGTTAACAATTGACAGGAACTACCCTTTGAAATAATGGTCTAGTCCGTCTTCGGACCAGTCGTCGAACTTTCTTTCCGAGAAATCTCCGCTCTCTAGAGCCAGCGCGGTTGCCATTTCCGAGACTATAATTATACAGGAAAGTAATATTATAAGGGAAATTCGGCAATTTATCATAGTCGCTTATAAAACATCGAAAGTGGCAACGCTGTATTTTTAAATATTGGCCCGATTGTCCACAATCACAAGCTATTTAAAGAAGCAGGCCGATGTCGATCGAGAGAACCAACGTTTTATTAATTTTTAAAATTTTTAGATCTTAAATACATTATTTCCCAGACAATAAGGGTGTATTTTTGTCTACACAGTAGCACTCTAAACTGACAAAAAAGCTTTTAAAGTATTTGAAGTACGGTGCAAAAACTCTCCGAAGACAGACCGGCAACCAATCGCGTATGCGTGGCTGCGCGAAAGGACTTCGCCGAATGAAAGTATGTGTGATTCCCCGACAGCAGTCCGCCGTTTATTTGTGAGTTGTAAGGTTTAATGGTACAAAAATGTCGCGTTTTGAGTCTAATTTGGGCGAGTTCACTAACATTGATAGCAATGTGCTATTAGAATGATAGTGACCCTATTCCTACCGATTATGTAGTCCAAACTGAAACCACATCACTATCTGACGACTCTGATGAAGAAGTTGAATGCAGTAATCAAACAAATGTCACCAATTATCAACAAGCCATTAGTATGGTAAAGGAATTATAAGAGTATGTATAAAATAGAGGTGACTCTACAGCAATGGAATTGCTGCTGAGTTGGATTAAAATAAATAGTCTATTAGTCTATCGGCCCGCTTGATGGAGTAATGGAGAACTTTTCCTACCTTTTTTAAACATGCAATATTAAAAAGAACCCCCCAGATTTGATAAGATCCTATAAATAATAAAACGAGCACTTTTTAACACCCAAGTAATCACGAAACGAAACGGTAGCAAAACAGCAAAGCAGACTTTTTGATTCATTTCCTTTAAATAAATCATTTGATTTCCTGCTGTAATTTAAATTTGTCAGGGATATTTTTGTTGTGAATTCTTACGGGGTGATAAAAGAAATGGAGAGGTTTAACATTCGCACGTTATCGTTTATCTAAACATGCCACATTGATCGTTGTAGATCAAGATCAATTTTTTTTCCAAAGACCGTTTTTACCACCATAATACTCTCTACATTCAAAGTTCTATGGGCTCATGCTGCTGGTAAACGGTTACTGGGAAAGAGGAGCGATAAATTTCGGCTTCGTCTTAGAAGGGCGCCTGTTGTTCTGCTGATTGCTACATGTCTTTAATATCGGCCGCAGTATTTCTAATACGTCGAATTAGTGCATTCTTAGTGTCGCGTTTTACTTCGTAAAATTCATTTTTGAACCAGCACCCATAACGTCTAGTGGTGTGCGGTCTGGAGATGTTGGAGGCCAACTAATAGTGACAATTTAATAAATCTTTAAAAATATTATTTTGTCGTTAATCTTTATACAGGATGTTCCTTAATAATATGCTAATTAAGGAGGTTACTCTTGGGCCCATTTTCAGGAAAGCACTTCATATGAACATATGTCCTCCTTTTTATTAATATCTGTGATACTGCTCTAGATATTTTTGTGAAATTTGGTACACACATTCTATCCATCAAGAGGCATTTTGTGATGCATAAAATATTTTTTATTCCGACCAGTGGCGTTCATGCGGGTATTGCCCTTGGTATTTTTTAAGAAAATAATGGTACGCCACTTCTTTTCTTTTAAATAAAAATTATATTTGAAATTCTCATTCCTTGATAAGCAAATGTCGTCTCTTGATTTTTTGTCGTTTAACGTACAGTTTTCGTATAAACAAATAAAATTCATTTATTTGCTCTCTGTTATGAAACTGGGTATTAGCAAATATTAAAAAGGATCTAGTAGGTAAGGAGCAGTTTTTGTTTTGTAAACATAAACAGTTTTGACAGTTGACAGTTGACCTAGCCTAGTTGTCACGTATTTAACAAATTATTAAAGAAAGATGATGATCTTTAACACCATGTATCTCAAAAGTTATGTAGTATGAAGTTTTTTCTGGAAATGAACCCAAGAATAACCTCCTTAAATATTAGCATGTTGTTAAGAAACACCCTGTATATGCTGGGGAAGGATCGGACTTTACTGTGATTAGTGTCTTTGTAAAATTTTTTTACTGGCACGTTAAACGACCTTCGTGTGGCTTGTTCGGTTACTTTCGGCCGCTGTCGGAGTTATCCGTTATTCAGTGCGCGTTGCGTGCCGTCCACACAAAACACAAGACCGTGTCGATGGTGTTAGTGACAGAGGAGCAGCCACGGATTTCAATTCCATAGCGGCAGTTTACTAAAGGACCTTAATTAATTGCTTTTCTCTTCAGTTTTATATTCTGTTCTACCGATTGATATATTGTTTCAATTGTTGTGTTGTGCGCCATTTTGAAAACAAAACAAAAACTTTTAAAAAGTTGTTACAATTTTTATAACGGTAGTAAAAATCTTCTCTCTTGTTAAAACTATGTAACAAAAATTTAAATTACGTAAAAACATCAAGATTTTAGACAAAGTATAAACACAATAATACATCTTACAGTATTTATGCAAAAATTCTTTATTAAACGTTGTGACACGAAACAGGCGTTTAAAAAAGAAACTAAATAACAATTCTCAGCGGGACATAATAAGTTGTTAGGACGGGAAAAAATCTGGACTGAAACATTCTGGAGGCGTTGTTATTTCTAAGTGATTGTGGAAACTTTGTCATATTTAAAGAACGATTTTCCGTCGTAGTTTTTCAATTATTCATGAATTTAACGTTTCTGGGCGAGCCCGTGTCGAAAAACACTCGTCATTTTCTTTTTGGGTAATTGTAGAGCGTTTTAAAGTGTGTTGTTTGTTGATAATAAATTAATGGATTTATCAGATATTGATGTTCATCATCGTCATTTTACAAGGGTTTTCTTTCATTTCAATATTCATATTTTTATTTAGTTTGTTGGCATATCTACAACCATCTCACCCTCGAACGAGTATTTTTTTTCCTTGTCAGGGAAACAAATATGCTGTGATGACCTATTTATAATTCCCATGAGTAATCGTTGATTGCTCACCAACAGTTTAAAAAAAAAACATTATTCAGGGTAGTCAGAAAGGAAATACAACGTGTCCAAGATAAGGAGGGCCAGTACAGGGATCTCGGAAACCGTAAGAGATACGAATTCGGTTAAATGGAGGTAAAGTTGCACATCGTGCCTAATTATATGCCGTTTAGAAAGTTCTAAATTTCCGAGTAGTTCCGGAGATATCAGGAAAAAAACAAAATTCTGAAAAATCGTTTTATTGTTTTCCTGGGTTTTTTTGGGATCGAATTCTAAAAAATTGCACTTTTGCATTGCCACTTTTTCCGCTCTATCTAACAGCGTTAATTGTTTTGTAATCCGACGAGTCGTCTTCGAAGGGCCATTATCAACTTTATTTTTTTAAAGACGGTCCTGTTTTCCTGATATTGAAATTTGAGAGCTTTTTTCTCCCGAATGCAACGATGTATGACACAGTGTGGTTTAATGACGTTTCGAGGGTTTTTTTGAACAACATCAGGAAATTTTGGGATACGGTCCTGTATTTCTCCTAATTTTATAAATAATATCTCATAAGTAAGCTCTAAATTTTTTACTTATGCTGGGCTAGTTCAATAAATAACAAATAATTTAATAATAAACCACAAATAAGTGAACAAAAATCATTCCAAAACAGTAATAAAACGAACAACGAAAAAAGTAAGGAACTACATAATCAGGTGTTCAAAATGATTTCCGTTATTCTCTAAGCACAAATAACATCTTCTAAATGCCACATAACTGTTTTTTTTGAGATGAAATAAAACATGCGATAGAATATCAAACTTTTCAGCATTTGTAAATTTATGTTCCATATTTTCTGAAAAATAGAAAACCTCTTAAAACGCTCTCAAACGACCACAATGGGAATGTCAAGTGAAACAAATCACGCGTCACCATCTTAATTTTTTTGTTTCAAGCGCCTACTTTTCTTTTAAATCCCGAATCAACAAAAGTTTGAAATAATGTTTCTGTATTTTGTTCACTGATTTGTGGTTTATTATTAAATTATTTGTTATCTATTGAACTAGTCCAACATAAGTAAAAATTTAGAGCTTACTTATGAGATATTATTTATAAAATTAGGAGAGATACAGGACCGTATCCCAAAATTTCATGATGTTGTTCCAAAAACCTCAAAACGTCATTAAACCACAATGTGTCATACATCGTTGCATTCGGGAGAAAAAAGCTCTCAAATTCCAATATCAGGAAAACAGGACCGTATTTAAAAAAATAAAGTTGATAATGGCCCTTCGAAGACGACTCGTCGGATTACAAAACAATTAACGCTCTTAGAACAAACAAACGAACGAAACAAAACCGGAAAAGTGGCAATGCAAAAGTGCAATTTACTTTAGAATTCGATCTCAAAAAAACCCAGGAAAACAATAAAACGATTTTTCAGAATTTCGCTTTTTTTCCGGATATCTCCGGTACTACTCGGAATTTGAAAACTTTCAAAACGGCATATTATTAGGCACGTGAATGCGCAACTTTACCTCCATTTAACCGACTTCGTATCTCTTACGGTTTCCGAGATCCCTGTACTGGCCCTCCTTATCTTGGACACGTTATATATAAAAATAAATATAATGTATCTTTAACATTCATTAGAGCGTTGGGCAAGGGTCATAATATATGAAACGATCTCCCAATTTAGTTTTGACAGGTAATATAAATCCGTAAAGAATGCCAATAATTTAAGGGCGTCAACCCCTTTCGAAAATCCGCTTCGTCATCGTCACCAGACCCCCAGAAATGTCTGAAAAGTATTCCATTTCACATCTTGACAAAGTATCGTGTTTTTCCAAAAATCACAGCCCGTCTTAACGCACCGGATCCATCTCACGTTTCATTTTTCATCCTAAAAAGTACACGTCATACATCACCCCTGTGTTTCTCTCGTTCTAATAAGCGACCATATGGACGAGTGCGACCGAGACGGGTATACCATACCCAAAACGTATGAACCTAAAACAAATGCCACACACGTTGATGCCAACTAAAGATGTCTTCATCAAGCGACTATTTCTGACGTCACCGGTTGAAAAGAAATAGAGGCCGATAGCCGATACGAAGGTGCATGGGTGGAAGAGGGATGGGCCGAGGCCTTTATGAGATAATGGTTATTAAATACCGAAAGAGTTTGAATGTTGTAAATTAGTATTATAAAACGGCGGGAAGTCATTAAGGGGGTTTCACGGTTGATTTTTATACAAGGTGTGTCAGGTTAAAGATTGCATGAACGTCAGTAGCGAATCTAGCGACATGGTAAACCCCTGTGCCGAGTTTGAATACATTTTGGTCAGCCAATCTTAAGCTATTCAATTAAACGTGATGGCAAAGCCACGAAACTCTCATAGTTCAGGTAATACACAAAACCACCAACACCAACAAATTAAATTTTGACATTGACAAAACAAAAATTTCGTTATGTTCAGCTTTATGTCAATTTTTGGCAATAGCGCAAGGGAAATTATTTGCTGGTGTTCAAACAAACCTGAACTATGAGAGTTTCGTGGTTTTTCTATCGCGTTTAATTGTATAGCTTGGGATTGGCTCACCAAAATGTATTGAAACTCGACTTATAGGTTCACCATATCGGCCTCTTCAAGAAGTTATAATGCAGTTTTTATTTAAAAGATACAGGGGAGCCCATATTCAGTCACCTCGAAAATTACACGGGATTTCCTATGTTCAACTCTACGATGCATCACCCGGTATTGCTTGGGTTTAGTAAAGTTTACATTATACCATTTGACTGACATAAAATCCTAATTATCCATAAAATGCCCCAAATTTACGTCTTTTCGGACAGAGTCGGATTACAAATTACATTAAACTGCGTACTTAATTTTCTCTTTAATTCAAAATAAAAATAAATCAATATGACAATAGCTGTATTTTCAAGCCGACCCTGTACCCAGTTATTGTGGTTTGAAGATGTTGGGATCTATACAATGGGGTTTAAACAGGTAATTAATTTACAGAATGACATAAGTCATCTTTAACACAAGTTTGACAGTATATTGAAGTTCTTTTTAACTCTTTTTATCGATGTTTTCTTAAAGGGGATGCCACTGGTGAATATTTTGTTCTTGTGGTATAGGACAGGTGCCAAGTAACTTGAAGGTTCGTTTCGTTTCGTAACTTATTACATAGTTGCAAAATGTTTCAGTTCTTCCAAATATAAGAGCCAGATTAGGGCGTGTTGCAAAAACAAATGATGAACAAACCCAACTCTTTTGATTTCATATAAAACAACTAATAATCTATTTATATTTCCTTAGAAACCAATAATAAAATGTTGCATACTTTTTCCGAGAAACCAACAATTAAGAAATTTTCCATATGTTGCATACTTTTTTCGACACACTGTATATTGGCTTTGTTTGGCCCTCATAAAATAATAGAGCGCAGTTTTCTGCGCTATAATTATTTTTATTTACTACTTTTTACGCTACTTATTTTTATTTATTAAATTGGTATTCATCTTAGAGCTTTTTCCTCGGATTGTTCATTTCCTTTGTTTCTTGTTTTTGAACTTTCTTATTGTTATGAATTTAAGTGAAAAATCTCCATTCTCATTCAGAATTATCCAATATTACTCATTAATCCACAGATACATCAATTTGAAACTCCGGACCACCCTGTATCTAAACAAAAAACTAAATAAACTTAATATCTTGATTAGTGCATCTGTAGACGGGACGAAAGAAGAAAAAAGTTTTCGAAATACTGACGAGCGTCTAATGAACATGCGGTATAGCTGGGAACAAATGTAAATGTAAATAGCATTGATTGTGGTTTTAAATACGAACCCAAGACTTATTTGTTTGTAAAGGTTGTATAAATATTCTTACAGCATATATGTTGAGCTTACGAACATACCCCGAACCTCTCACACCCCTCTGGGTTCGCCACTGATGGGATAGAAGAATCCTTTAAGGCATTTGTCGCCGAATTGAGGAAAAAAAACACGAAGGAATTTTTTTCAAGCGGAACGTACGTACATTATACGATGAGATGAGTGGAGTACGTAGCCCGAAACGTCCGTCCGTTGTGCGCTTAATAAATGATAGGTAACTCTAAACGTTCTCTTTATCTGCGCGTTTCACGTAAGACGATTTTTGATAACCCCCGTATAACCAAGTTTCCCCTTAAGTTTTATTTGAATTTAATTTAATCAGATTATTAAGTAGACGGCTATTTTTGGAAATTTAATTTTGTCCCCATTTTTGAATTCTATCCAGAGGTGAATTCCCCACCCAGGAATTATGTATTTAGAGCCAATCTACTTTCTTAATCTTTTTAAATTTTGAAAATGTATGATTGCTGGTCGATACTATCAGTTATGTCGCCAGTCTTGATAATTAATGAAAAAGTCATCGCAACCGAAGACATTCGGACGCTTATCTTGGTCGATTACGATTTCTCGTTGTTTATTGGTCAGGGATGCCAGGCATAATGCCATTGCCGACTTGACACGCACGTGTCTTGGGTGGGCCCACCACCTTTCCCCACTAACTGGAAGCTGTCAGCAGTCCACCAGCGCAATTCAAGAAGATGAGGGCCAGAATTTTGTCTAAGAATGTGAAGGACTTGAATTTAATTTGAAGTATAGTTGTTTGAACGTAGGACGAGGCCTAACTTTTTGTTCAAACTATACTTTGTATTTTGGTATTGGCTCGGGCATGTCCAATGGATACAATAACAATGCAAGTTATTATATTGAACACGGAGGGCTTTTCTTTATTTAATTTTAATGTCTGTTGTCATTGAGGGTAATGAAGGGGCTAGTCCTTTCGTTACTCGAGTCTCGCGAACCGGAAACCTCGGGGGTTAATTATTTTTATGTACAATAATAATTTAACCTATACTAACATATTTTCTCTCATAGAGAATCCAACCATCCTAACATTCATCCCATCACGAACTTGCAACTTAAATTTTGGCATTTATTTATATACATTAGAAAATTATCCTAAGCTAGTATTTTCCCAACTAAAGGGATCTCAACTATCCTGTCATTTCCAAAATATTTAGAAAACGCGTTCTTATATCACAATCACGAGTATGCGACGATGAAAATTTTCTCAGGGAAAGTCCGCGGTTGGCTATTCTCGGAATTATTTGGCGTAAAAACACTCTAAAACCTGTAGCCACTATTGCGGCACCCGTCTTGAAAAGATCGAATCGCTGACGAGTGCGGTTCTGTGGATGCCAGAAACTGACTAAAATTACTGCCTCCTGCAGAATTTCTTTATCCGTCTGTTTTAACGTTACATTGCGTCATCCTGACCGATTTAATCTACCGGTAACGCCATGTCCGTTGCGGCTAGAGAGATAAGGAACCAAATACTGCCGTACACTGCAAAATTAGAAGCGGCCAGTCTGATTTTATATGAAAGACTCACATGCATCCAAAAATTTTATTATTTATTTTTTAACTGAAAAAACAATTTTATTCGTGTTGCTCTATATCATAATTGAATTAGGTGGTCTTGGTCCACTGTGAAATATTTGGCTAAATAATTTTCGGAATAGGCAGAATGTGGGGGGTCTACATTATAATTATCTAGATATTATAAAATTAAAACAAAAAAAAAATGCTATTAGCATAATAAAACGGTATTATTAAATTGATTAATTTTTTTCGTTGTGGAGAATTTAAATGTGTTTTTTTTTTTGTTTGTTTATGGTACTGTGAACATGACTCAGTGGTTCTTTGTTGTAACGGGCTGAATGGTCCTATGTGAGTGTGCGATATTACCGCTATATTGCGGCCCAGAGAGCAGTTTTCTCTAAAAATGTTAACATGTAACTGGATATAGTAATGGCATGACCCTCAATGCACGGAAAAATACTATAGTAAAATTATTAGTAAAAAATTTATTGTAAAATTTCCAAAAAACTATACTTAGGATTTCTAATAAATTTCGTAAAATCAAGTAATTCATACTAAAATATATTGTAAATTTTACAACGAATGTACATACAGGCTGTTATGGAAATGACGTATTATATTTAAATGGGTGACTACTTGGGTGTCCTAGAGAAGCGCCACAAATTTTTTTTTTTATTAAATCGACCGTTTTAAAAGTGGGGTAACAAACCCTCTTACTCACAGGTCAGCCCGCGCTACTGTAAACATATATCACCCAGGCCCAATGGCAATGTTGCCAAACTTAATGTAAAACTGAAATTTCATATAAAATTATACAAATAAATTATTTATCTACCTATCTATCTTTATACCTAAAGAGCGAGGAAATCCAGGCACAAACACTATCAGTTTTTTTATTTTTCATGGGAAGACTCCTGGAAACACTTTATGTACACACAGTAATAGTGATAGAGAACCGATAGTTACAATAATACAGATTATATTACAGATTATTAGATTTTATTACACCCGACGAAATTTGACGCCCAGAAGAAACGCGTCAATAAAAACAATATTCAGAGATTATTTATGGACGGACAAGATACACGCGTAAACCGAAAAAACAAAGCAGATTGCTGAGAGTGTGTTGGTGATCGACGAGACACAACGTACCCGGCCGCTGGTTGGTCTTCAACTAACAGTACGCAAGCGTGCGACGCATATGAACACTTCGCTCAGCCGATGTAACCGTCAAGAGGTCATTGGCATTTGACCTAGGGACGTACGTACCAATTTCAAACTTATTTAATACTATTCCATATGTTTTTTTGGGTTGTTATAGTCCGTAGTAAATGTTCTTTAATTCATTGTACAAAAAGGTATTGCAGACTATTTTATTTTGTCAAAAGAGTTTAAGGTGTACATATGACAACACCGGCCAGAATTCCTTGATCGTTTACATGTATCGCAGTGCCACACAGGTGTTTTTCTGGTTTGACGTCAGGTCACTTTTACCGCTGAATGAATTGAGAGCGCCATTTATGGGTATTTTTCTTCAATTTGTCTTTATCTCAGGAATTGCCGGTTTAAATATAATATGTAATTTCCATAACACCCTGTATGTGCACCGAACAAACACTATAGTAAAATTATTATAGCAAAGATTTTATATTTTCTATAAAATATTGTATTAATTACAATTTTTATTATTAATCCATATCAAAATAATATTGTATAGTGAAAATAATTTATTTATAATTCCAGTAGTTAAATATTTTAAAATGAATGTAAATGTACATTTCATTGGCTATTATTTAAGTATTTTTTATTGTCAAAATTACCAAGTTTACTAAATATTTTTGTACTTTTTATTAAAAATGTTGGTTCAAATTTTGCTATAATTTAAGGAACTAAGAGTTGTTCCAGTCGCATATAGAGCCACAAATTATAGTTCTAGTGTTAGATAAGATGGTGATATTTACATATGCTGTAGATCACTTTCAAGCCCTTTGAGGGCTTGAGGCACTGATTTCAATTCCTTTTTAAAATATATAATTCACGCACTGTACTAAATTTGAAAGTAATATAAATAGATAATACGCCACTGAACTCGTTGGCTTATTTCATTTCACCATTTATTATTTTTTCTGTTATTTTTGTTTGCCTGTGTTAATATAATTTTTCTAAATAATAATCGAATGTCAATAAAATAAATGCATCTTGTTAATTTTATGCAATTTAGGCTGTCGCGCGTTTAGGATAGCCCATAATTTTAATCTTGTCAATTTAAATAATTGTAGGTAATTTATTTTATGGCATTTTAATAGGAAAAAAATTATATGGTGTTACGGCTGGATATGTGGGATGTTATTTTCAATTAAATCAAAAAAAATACTGGGCAATTTATATTAATAAAAAGTAATAAATTACTATGAACTCGTGCATTAAAATTACGCATTTCGTTGGGGCCTATGAGAATGGAAAAAAACATGTAACATTTTTAGCAAAGGAACAGAATAGTCCTAACGAAAACGTAATTCTTTTCCAGAAAAATTCGGAAATTTTGGAAAAAATTAATTTTTCTTATAAATTAAGTTAAATTATTTTGATTAAAAAATGCATGTGATAAACAGACGAAGCTCATGCGGTCGAGAAAATTCACTAGTCACAAGGTACGCCCCGCGTCACTATTTTCTGTTTAAACTGAACGTATTGCGATTTTTTTGTGTTTGTCATTTTTTTTTATGGCAAGTTAATAATAGTTATTAAGGGGATTCCGGAGTACCTCTAAACGAGTTTTCTTCCTAAGCGTTTATTTCTGTTTTAGAAAAAAAATAATCATGGAAAAACATCTTTGTAATGCAACTAGAATTGAAGGAAAGTATATATTTTTTTGTTTCGGAAGATTTCTAGATTTAATTTTATTTACTGTTCCATGTAGAACGAAATTATGGACTTTCCTCCAATTATTAATAAAATTTAGACATTTTCTGTTCAACATTTTTTTTGGAAAAAATGCAACGGTTTCATAAAAAGAGAAAGCTTTGTTTTTCAGTGCTACAAATTGAAGTCTAGGCCCGAATCACCTTCGGTCTCTTTCTTCCGATTATCGTTGTTCCTGTTGGCGTACCGATTACTGGCGGACGCTCGACATATTGTTCTAACGGCAAGGGAAGATCCAATCCGCCTCGTGCCTACAAAGCGCGAAATGAACAGGGGGTCAAATCAGAGATTTCGACTGTGACTCCGACATCCTCTTAAATAATTTATCTGAAGCAGAAAAATCAGATTCTTACATTGGCAACGAAATGCCATTATGTCAGTGTTATGGAAATGACTTATTATATCTATTTAAACCGGCAAATCCTGAGATGAAAATAAATTGAAGAAAAATAACCTTAAATGGCGCTTTAAATTATTGTACGAAATATACACTTTATCATCACAATGCAATCAATAGTTTATTGAGGCAGTGTTGTCATATATTGCAACACAGAATTGTAAATGCAAGGTGTTCAGTTTTTGACAACAAGATGTCTTTGAACCGCGCTATCACATCTTTTTCCAGCTTTTTAGAAAAAAAAATACTACAATTTTAAGGTACATACTCTCTTACTTCCGATCTTATTTTAAAATAATCGGTTTTATAATTAAATTCCATAAAAAAATAAAACACAAAAAGTATGTTTTGCAACAGAACCAACAATAGGTAATATCACACAAATTTGAAATCACATCACAATTATTATGAATTATTTCACAAAAGAAACAAAATCGGGTAATGCTCAAATTAACAAATCGTTTAAAATGCTTATACATCAAGCACGTGGAACCCTCGATAGCGTCATTCCATCCCGAGTCTCGAAACATACTGAAGCAACGATAGTCGCGCGCAATCCAAGCAAGGGCGAAACATGCGGTGTGATCTGACAACACTGTTAGTATACTCTAGTGACCCACATTGTTGCTAACTGAATCCAGATGGAACGGCGCGACAGTATGTGGGTAAAAAGAGTTTTTACCTTAGTATTTAGATATTCGATTTAAAAAAAAACTATTGGACGAACAGGTAACCTGTTCAGTAAGGTAATTGATTATTGTGCTAATTTTTTCGGACGCTAACATTTTTCCAAACACTGTTTATGTTCGGATGAAATGAAACTTAATTTTTACATTATTTTATAATTGGCAAGAAATTATGCCATACTGACGAAAAATGTTTCGAAAAAATATATTTCCGGAAATTGGTCGACACTAAGAATACCTCGTTATGACGTTTCCCCTTCCTCCCGAAACATCCTGTATATTAGAGAAATCTAAAGCCGCATGCAACAGGAGTTCTTGTCAAATTAAAATAATCATGTCTGTCATACATCAGCTGTTTAATAATTTTTTTTCGTTTATTACTCCCGACATATCTCGGCTAATATCGCATTCTCTTTTCAGTTCCTTTTTGCTTTTCCTTTCCGTCGTGGTGGGTGGCACGCCCGTAATATAGACGTACCGCACGTCAACCTAAGTGATTTAATTTTATTTTTTTGAACGGTTACCGCCAGTGGCGGGGGAGGGTTTTATCGGGGGAACGGGTTTCTTTCAGGAAGAACCCTCACCCCTATAACTTTTTTATTGTTTAAATTACAGAAATAAAATTTGGTGGGTTTGTATGTGATATCATTTTACCTTTTATGACGTGACGGACTCCATTTTGCCACTTCCGGTTTAACCGGAAATGACCTCCATTTTGGATTTTTAAAGGGAACACACAGTATATTTTTGGCTATATCGATTCAGCATACTATTCCAATCAACCAATATCAAAAAGTTACAGCGCCCGGGTCAATTTTTATTTAAATTGTTGATAACACTCTAAAAAATAGTAAATCGAGTCGAACGGACATTATCCGTGTTGCGCAGCTGCAGGGAGTGAGATCTCGTATCTGTATAAGTCATGATCGCGGTACACGGCGCGTGCATGGGACGGCTTGCTTGGTTGTCTATAACAACTCAGCATCAGATATGTCCCCATATTGCATTATTATTGATACACGTGCTGTGTTGACTGAAAACGGTTTTGCTACAAAATGCGTGTGTAAAAAATATTTTTCCTCCATTTTCCGAGCCACAATACACGATTTCTGCTTGAAAACGGACGAGGCGCGATAACTCGAGCAGCGTTTAAAAAATGACATACCTAAGATCCAACACTGCGGTTGCGCGTTGATGAAAATGTCCGTTCTCATTTTTTTTCGGTCACGAATAACGAAAAATAACATGAGACAAGTAAAACGGACGAGGCGTGATAAGTTGAATTATCCGCTGTAAATAATTTTCGATTTATCTCAAACCAAAACTATTCACCGCACGGAAAATGTATGTCAGTTACAATTTTCATTTCCTCAAAAACATCACTTGAGTCAAAAAATAAGAACGGACGAGGAGCGATAACTTTTACGACCCCTTTATTTTTACATGTGTAAAGATGATTCTCAATGATTTCGCAACGTTGCCAATGTCCGTTCTTGTTAATTTCCTTCTCAAGGCCTTATTAAATCACCAGAAAACTCAAAAAACTTTAGGTTGTGACCAGTCTGAAATCTTGGTAACGGGCTGCCGTACTATTTGAACTCCCTAAAATGGTTTACTTTTATGCCAAATTCTTGATGAAAATGCAATTTTCTAGTTTTATTGTCTTTTAAAATTTTTACATTGTTTTTAAGCTATTACGTTAGGTTAGGAGGTCGCTGATTTTGCTTCTGTGGACACTTTCAAGCAACTGCGCATGCCTCGGACCGTCTGTAACTATTTCAGACTGCTCTGCGAACGATAATTTCCCTTAAAATCAAAAATACACAACACGTTTTTGTCTATTCTAGCACTAGTAGTAGATTCGGAGATCCCCAAAAATACACCACACTTTGAGAACGACGAATGTAGGTGATGAACACCCTTAAGGATTTCCGTTTTGTGGCTCGTACGCCCCTGTTTAATATTTCATGTCGCGAGCAAGTTATATGAGGAAACGTGGCTAAAAATAGCCCCGGAATCTAAATTTCATATGTAAATATAGCAATTAGGCTTATTCTATTTTAATTCGATGCTGACGTTAATGAGATAGTATATGTTTTGATTATTCTTATTTTAATTAGTGAATGTCTATTATTGGCAGTAAAAAAGTCATCGGGAATTATTTTTTTAATAGACGATAAAAGTTGTCGTTAATTGATGTCATTCGATGAAAACCGTTGTTTCGTCTCTATAATCTTGTTTTTAAACTTAGGTGGTCCACGCACTTCTTTAGAATATACCGTTCGTTCATAATAGACCAGTAGCGGCCGCTTTCCTACTCATCACTTAAGTATGGGATTACTAAGGGGAGCTTAAAATTCAAGTTTACCTTAAAAATATCAGGAAGAGAGGTCCAAATTATACGCCAAAGGAAAAGGAAGTTCTTTTGGCTGTATTAATAGGATATTAAAGGTTCGTTCCAACCACCCTAAAAATCGTACAATGTACGGTCACGCACATGCGCAGTAGTCGACAGGCATTCCAACCGACACAAAACGGTGTAGCTGGCGATCCCTTTGGTGTTCCAACCAAATTGTGATCGTTCGCAAACCAGTTCCTGAACGGTAAAAACGATACATGGCCAAGACAAAGAACCGCTTGTACTGACTTGCGCCCTTAGAATTTTAACCGTTGTTTTTGTATTCCTGGCATTCATGCAGTTCTTTTAGCCTTGTTTTGTAGGAGTTGTTGCTTAATATTTTGATTATTTAATTTATTCTTATTAAATTTGTATAATCCGGTTCCCAAACCTACAAGATATTCTTAACATTAAACGTTATTCTCTTTCATGATTATTAAATACAACAAAACGGAACGAAAAAAGATAATACTCAAGCTTAGACGAAGAAATCAAAACAACAAAAGTAGGGTTGTGATTTATGAATGTTATGATAATTAACTAATTACTAAACTTCTTTCCTAGAATCAGACAGGCGATCAGCTGAGATTTTTACACAGAATGGTCACAAAAACGTACCAACCTTGCCTCCCTTGTGCATCGGCAACAAACTGTGCAAAATTAACGCCTGCCCACAAAATCGATTCCAACAGTTTCGTGACGGTTCTAGAACGATACAAAAATTGGGTGTTGAAACAAACCTTAAGATAGTGAGTTTCATAAGACATTATCTTAGAGCACGCGTAAAGTACAAGTGCTCTAATTGTCTTATGAACCGTGTATTTTATAATACTTTTTCTATTTGGGCCTTTAAAGTCTGAAAAACTTTTAAAAATATAGTAGATTGTTCCATTTGAATTAATATGTTCTTTTTGGGTTGGCAATACTTTTACAATTTAATAAAATGTTACAAGTATCAAATATGCCAGAATAGAAACAATTGAACACAACAAAGCTTCTTCCCATCCGTCATAATTAAAAATAAATATATTATTAAAGTTAATAAAAATGAGTCAGAAAGAAAGTTGTACTCAGAAATACGAAAAATTGCAGAAAATAAAAACTTTTAGTTTTGGGGCGAGTAGAACAAAGTTCAAAATATCGAACAAAATAATAAATAATACTATTGAACAAAATATTGTGTCGACACAGAATCTGACAGGAATAACAATTAATGCCCAGGAAATGTCTACAGTAAAACTATAAATATGTATATATAAAGTAATATGTATAATACTATATTGAATTAAAAATAAAAATAGTACTTTATTGCATAAAACTTCAGAAATAGAGCATAAACTGCAAGATATTTCTATTATTTTTAGGTTATGTTGTTTTATAGTTGTGACTAGAAATTAGTTGACGGACACCGTCAGCATGTTATAGATTTCCGAGTATAGGTATTTCAGATAAATATCTAGTAAAAATGATCTATTTGCAAGATTAAAAGTTTTCTATAAAAAAATTCTGTCGAATCCATAATGCCTAGAAAACTAATTTCAACGAAATCGAAGTAAGCCTAAAATCGAACCCTACTTGCTGCCAACATAAAAAATAAAATATCAGTTTCATAAAGTGGCTGGTTATTCAATTTTTTTGCATTTCATAATGTAGCCATTATGAAACCCAAATCGAAAAACTAAATTACTGTACTTTAAGTATTAATTCAAAATCAAATTAATACTTAAAGTACAGAAATTGAGCTACTTTACTTATGAGATGCTTACATGGCGTTTATGTGTCGGTGCAATGCAAGAAGGCAATTTACCTTTAGCAATAGACCTTTAAGAACATGGTAATCTTATACTTAACGCGTTCAATTGACCGTCAAATAAATTTAAAACCTAGTTTCTTTAAGGTTTACCTCAACATTAAGGCTACCTTAGTTAAGGTAACATTCAAATATCGGTCCTTAAAACCAATAATGGAACTGTTTTATAACGGTTTGTCGTTGACTTGAACATAGGAAATCCCATATAATTTTTGAGGTGGCCGAATATTGGCTCTCCTGTACATTTTATAGAAAAACTGCATTGCAACTTCTTGAAGAGGCCGACATGGTGAACCCATGTGCCGACTTTGAATATATTTTAGTGAGCCAATCCTGAGCTATTCAATTAAACGCGATTGCAAAACCACGACACTCTCATAGTTCAGGTAATACAGCAAACACCAGCAAATTATATTTTAACGTTGATAAAACGAAAATTAGTGTCGGTGACAAAATTTTCATTATTATTCATTATGGTCAGCTTTAGGTAGGTACGTCAATTTTTGCAGGAGTTTGCTGTATTACCCTGGCACTGTTCAATTCGTTCCTTCGAAATACGGGTGCAACGAAATACAAGGATTTGCAATTGAAAAACGCTGTTCGATGATTTATAAAAAAACCTCGTAAATGTATGATGGTGGTGCAGCCTGATAACAGAAAAACCTTTCTCTTCTCTTTTTAAATTTTTTTTTATCCATATCTCGGGCAATAAAAATAGGTTTTCTTAATTCTTGACCACTCTGGCATGTATTTGTGATTTCCTCGCGGAGTAGTAGTTTTTAAGAGATGCGTTTAATTACAGGCTGCCAAGCAGGCACTATTTTATGCGAACCTTTAGCCAAATATACTTAGTTTTTTTGCTAATCTAAAACTGGATTCGTAAAGTTAAAGGATTGGATAACGCTATGAAAAAACTGCGTCAAAAAATATAATGTTATAAGAATAATAATAACAATTTCAAATATGAACAATTTTCAAATTTTTGTCACAGATCTTCCTGAAACTTGTTGATACCCCAATCGACATGTCAGACAACAATCTAAATATCATTAAATTAACTAAAAAAACTTTATTATTAACGGCTAAAACTTCACGAAAAGAAATATCGATCAGTTGATAACTCTCGTCTCTTTCTAACCTGCCTTAAATTGATGCAACATAGATTGATAATTTGGGATTGTTTAGGATCCTCATCTTAAGGTAAGCAATAGTATATTACGTACCGAGGTGGAAAGTGTTTCATTCCTGTCGAGAGGGTCGGTAGTTAGTTAGTTAGGTTAACTAAATCTCGAGACAGTAATGAAACTTTTCACGATGTTTGTATACTATTTTATTTACAACCACATCTAACTTCCACTTCTTCTTATTTTGAATTAAAATTATTAATAAAAGAAAAATGTCATTTTGACTTTTCCATTGAAAAATTACCGCAGGTGGTAAAATAACGTAGGTAATAATACACATCAAGATGGCAAATACCATTTTTTGAATATGGCTTCCATGTCACTAAACAATATATTATGTTAACAACAGAAAAATGTTATCAGATGAGGAATTTGATTTTGCTGATACTCCACCAGAAATTCGAGAAGCAGCAAAAATAGTAGAAGAAGATCTTCTGCCAATTAAAAGCCGTCCCAGATATGACAAGGCATATAACTGTTTCAAAGAATGGTGTACAGGAAACAAGGTTCAAAATCCTGGTTCTGAGTCGGCGCTACTATAGTAGCTATAGCTTATTTCGGTGAAAATGCCAAGACAAAGAAGATATCAACGATTTGATCACAATATTCAATGCTGAGCACCACTCTATCAATTAGGGAAAAAGTAGATGTATCTAAACACACAAAGCTATTAGCATTTTTAACAAAGTGTGCTCGTATATTGTTTTGAGATATCGATATTTTTAAAAATTACAAAAAAATAATTTACTTTCCACCCGGGTGTAAAAGTAAAAAAAGTCAACTTTCTTCAAAGATAGATGAAATGTCATTATTACATGCATGGTTGTAAATAAAACTTTTTATGAAGAATAGTTTTTTTTCCTAAAATCACAGATAACAAAGTTATCCAATATTTTCACACATGCTGTATAAAGAAAATTTAATCGCAACAATAAACGTGCGCTAATGAGGCATATGTTTTAGCAAAATACCATTATTAAATTTATTAACTACTCTCTTCCTCAACAATTAACCATTAACCATACGCGTTGTGTTTATGTATTTCATTTCATAAACATACGGAAGATAGATCAAGAGCGGTACCACTTGGGTACCGCGCGGCACAAAGGCTCAATTATTAGCTATAAAAATACTTTTAGCGCTGCCGTTAATTCCTCTAGCGTCTCCGGCGCCATAGTCACAATATTGCGTGGTGCCAAATTGTGTTAAAAATACCGCGATTATGAAAAGTTTTCTCCCCAATAATGAAACACAATATTTTTTCGATAATTTTTATTTTCAACAAAAACCTAGCTTAACTTGCACACACACTAGCGCCATTTGTGCTGCATCCACTTTATTTCATCTGAAATAGTTTTGATGTTGGCCTTCCCCGTGCAATTTTTAATTTATTGATAGTCTAGCTTTAGTAGCTCGTGCTGCCCGTTTAAAGGGGTAGGGTAAAAATATGAATTTGGTAAAATTGGGTCAACAAAAGGGGGCGCACTAGTTCTACTTGCTTTGCATTACCCTCCCTTCCACTGTTTTTTTATGATCGAACAAAAGCACTATAGAACAACTCCTTTAAGGCAGTCTGGGAGTGATACGTGTGCGGATAAAGAATTTCACGACCTATAACTGTGGATTGACGTACAACTTATGGTATGCGAAATAAAAAGTTAAATTTGGGGAAAAAATGGGTTGGTGCGCCGGTCATTCTTTTAAAGGTTGCTCGTCGGTTGTCTTGCGCACCATGTTGTCGCCGTCATATAGGCAACCCCGTCGTATTGGTGCTGGTTTGGTTGCCAACCAACGACGACCGTCCAGAACCGAAATCAATCGTAGGGATGTAACGATATTAAAAATCAATCGATACGTGGACAATAGATAACAAAATTAACTCTACAAGTGGCCTTTCAGTGATGGTCGCAGGGTCTTCTTTTATGCGAGAAAATAGATTGTTTATTTCCCAGTAAAGAAGGTATTAATCTGCCAAAATATTGCCGTGCAATCATTTTCAAGAGCGAAGTACGGTCCTGTTCGCCGGTTAAGGTAAATAATAGTCGGCATTGCGCATGACATCTGACGATCAGCTTTGTTTACATGCGGGAGGCCATAAATTAATATAATACTTAAAACTAGAATTAACAGTTAATAAACATATTTTAGTAAAAATTAGTTTTAACTAGCCCGGTAAAACCTGAACAAACCAGGCGCGTCTCGTCGACTTCAGCAAATTTACCTGATTTCCCTAAGTTAGTAAAAACTAGGTTTAACTAGTAAAAGCCGTTGACAATTAAACGAGTACGAAATTTTCAGTTTTAACTAATATTATAAGACAATCCAGGTTTAACTAATTGAATCTAGAATTAACTAGGAGGGATGGTTAAAACTAGTTTCTCCTAGGGGGTTTACAGTAACATATACACGACCTTAGGAATGTCGTTCTACAATTTTGACGTCCTCTAAGAATTCTTAAACAATAAAGTTCGAAAAGTACTAAGCTGAACCCATATGGATAGGCGGTAGTGGTTCGTCGTGCACTTCTGCTATTCGTAATCACCAAACTCTCTTCGATGTTCTAGGCTGACGAAGTCCTTGGTCAGTTCGTGATCTTCGATTAGACCAGTGGTCGGCAACGTGTTGAGACGGAAGAGCCAAATGTTATAATTTACACAATTTCTCAGTATTTAAAGAGCCACTGAAGGCCGCAATTTGATATCGAAAGAGACACAACTTGACATCGAAAGAGCCGTAAGTTGCCGACCCCTGACCTATATAGAAACATCCGACGTCATTCAAGAGCGTCTGACGGACTGACGACAGTAACGAGTAAACGACGCGTGTCACGGGGGAGGGGTGCAGTGAAAAGCGAGTACAAGTGGCTGAGAGATAGAAACGGTGCCTAATCCTCGTTAATCGATTCAGAACGAATTTTTAATGTCTTTTTCGATAACATAAATAATATTTGCTTATGGCACTAAAGAGCCGCAGCTTCACATCCAAAGAGCCGCATGTGGCTCGCGAGCCGCAGGTTGCCGAATCCTGGATTAGTCTAATGGACCTCCTCTCGATGGAATCCAGTAACCGAGAGTATGCTTGGCTGCAGAGCTCCACACATGAGAGCAGTATTCTAGTCGGTGTTGCCAGGTCTGGTGAAATTTCACCAGATCTGGTGATTTTATGAGTAATGTAGTGATTGGTTTTTTAAAAAGGGTCCGATTTTTGGTGATTTTTTAGTTTATTTGCATATTTTTTGTTAACAGCATGACCTGAAGTATACTTTAGGCATCTTTTTACACCTTATTTTTTGCTCATCCAAATATTTTTGGGTACAATGAGCAAATTATTTTTGGCTACATGACATAAGTATATATCAGCTTTATCCTTTCTGCTAATAAGGTCATAAAAATATGCTTTATCTCTTTTTTGACTAATATTTTAAATCTGGTGATTTATGTTGATTTTTCATCACCAGTTCTGGTGATTTTCTATCTTCCTCACCTGGCAATACTGATTCCAGTGATGGCAGAATCTGGGTTTGATGAGATGTATACTAATTTTTGGTTCGAAAACGTACACCAAGTGTCTGCAAAGCTGCCTTGGCGATCGTGCCAAGAAATATTTCCCCCAGATTGACGCCCAGTAAATTAATAGACTTAATCAGTGGAATTGCGTATCCTGTCATGACTATATCCGGTTCTGCAATGTTAACCTTTTTCGAGAAACCAGCTGCCTGGGTTCTGTTAGTTTAGCATTAAATGCAACTTGGTTACTGTCACCCCATGACAAAATTTCTTCTGCTGCGTGCGAAGGCACCCCATGTTTGACAATTAAAATTGAAAGATGAGTGTGTGTCGTCAGCAAAGCTATTGCTCCTACTCTCGTGATAGCGTCGGAGTTGGCAACGCAGCATGTCTCATACCACGGTAGTAAAATTTGCGACCATCACACTTTAGACGAGAGTGTGAATTCCTCACGCGGTAATTAAGTAAAACTGGCGGGTTTAGTGCTTGATGATTGTATCTGATTTATGATTGACATGAGTTAATTCAAATTGCACATTTGCAGTTAACTCTTTATGAGGTGAGAATTATTCTCGGCGGCACGTTATCTTATATTGATTATAAAACTACAATGATCCCATATAAACATTTTGTGCAGGTAACATTTTATACGGATTACCGGTGGCTTTAATTAAATCTATCCAAATACAAACTCAAACAGACAGATCGACTAAAAAAGTAAACGTAAACTAGATAATCGTTTTCCGTATCTTCAGATTCATCACCCCAAAAACACCGTCCAAGATAAGGAGGGCCAGTACAGGGATCTCGGAAACCGTAAGAGATACGAAGTCGGTTAAATAGAGGTAAAGTTGCGCATTTACGTGCCTAATAATATGCCGTTCAGAAAGTTTTAATATTACGAGTAGTTCCGGAGATATCCGGAAAAAAACGAAATTCTGAAAATTCGTTTTATTTTTTCCTGGGTTTTTTGAGATCGAATTTTAAAATAAATTGAACTTTTACATTGCCACTTTTTCCGCTCGATCTAACAGCGTTAATTGTTTTGTAATCCGACGAGTCGTCTTCGAAGGGCCATTATCAACTTTCTTTTTTTAAATACTATTTTTTCCTGGGTTTTTTGAGATCGAATTTTAAAATAAATTGAACTTTTACATTGCCACTTTTTCCGCTCGATCTAACAGCGTTAATTGTTTTGTAATCCGACGAGTCGTCTTCGAAGGGCCATTATCAACTTTCTTTTTTTAAATACGGTCCTGTTTTCCTGATATTGAAATTTGGAAGCTATTTTCTTTCGAATGCAACGATGTATGAGACATTGTGGTTTAATGACGTTTCGAGGGTTTTCTGAACAACATCAAGATATTTTGGGATATGGTCCTGTATTCCTCCTAGTTTTATAAGTAACATCTCATAAGTAAGCTCTAAATTTTCACTTATGTTGGACTAGTTCAATAAATAACAAATAATTTAATAATAAATCACAAATAAGTGAACAAAAAATAATTCAATAATAAACGACAATAAGTGAACAAAAAACATACCAAAACAGTAATAAAACGAACAACGAAAAAAGTAAGTATTCAAAATGATTTCCGTTATTTTCTAAGTCTTCTAGTCCAACATAAGTAAAAATTTAAAGCTTACTTATGAGATATTATTTATTATTTATAACATTAGGAGAAATACAGGGTATCATCTCCTGATGTTGTTCAAAAAACCCTCGAAACGTCATTAAATCACATTGTGTCATACATCGTTGCATTCGGAAGAAAAAAGCTCTCAAATTCCAATATCCGGAAAACAGGACCGTATTTAAAAAAAGAAAGTTGATAATGGCCCTTCGAAGACGATTCGTCGGATTACAAAACAATTAACGCTGTTAGATAGAGCGGAAAAAGAGACAATGTAAAAGCGCAATTTCCTTCAGAATTCGATCCGAAAGAAACCCAGGAAAACAATAAAACGATTTTTCAGAATTTCTGTTTTTCCGGATATCTCCGGAACTACACGGAATTTTAAAACTTTCTAAACGGCATATTATTAGGCACGTAAATGCGCAACTTTACCGACTTCGTATCTCTTACGGTTTCCGAGATTCCGGTACTGGCCCTTCTTATCTTGGACACGGTGTACAATGGAACAAACCAAAACCACCCCGAAACTGTCCTAGTAAAAACACAATTTAATTGGAGTAAAACCATAATCCTTTTCGGTATCTTTTATATTATTATATACTACATTCTCCTAATTATGTCAATCTATCCCTACGTTCCTGCGCTGTCTTTTAAGCATCGGATACAATTCCACCAGTGAGAAAAAGACCGCGTTTGCTGACGTGCAGAAATCCGCGGCAGTGGACGGTCCAACTTAGCCAAATTAATGTGCTTTACATCTTTAATTGGTTTGGTAGTCGGTGATCGCGCTGTGTGGTCATTTATCTTCTTTCCTCGTCCAGCCGTAGCTATGATTATAGTTCCATCTCCTTCGTACCTATTGTGCATGTGGGTTAAAAGCAACCGTGGACAAATATTAGATAAACTGCTAATGGGCCTTTTTGTTTAAACGTGAGCTTTTAATGATTGTTCGGACCTAGACAGATGGGCCGTTAAAAAGTTTCCTAAATGTGGTGTAAATTCTCTATTGTTGCAACAATAAGTATTTTCTATGTGTAAATTTAACATTATAGTCGATATTTTATTCTCTGATTATGATATATATTTTTTTGCGAGTAAATATGGGCCATTCTAAAAACCGCACACTTTTTAACCTTTACATTTTAGAGTCGTTCCACATTTTTTTTACAACTTATAATAGTTGACACGTATTTCAGGATTTTGAGTATCTCTATCTGAAACTTGAAACTATATTTTCCAATGATATCGTCCGTCTTAATTTCATAGCGCCTTGGGTGGCCGCCTCATAAATACACATTCGAATATGTTTATAGTTCTTGTTATGCCGTTTGCAAAAAGAAGTTCATTTCATTGCGAATTACCATGATGGGGCCCGTATTGCTTCCAAAGAGATGGACCGGGGAAATCGTCGTATTAAAAACCTTTTTTTCTTTTTCATGGGAACACTCCTGGAAACACTTTATGTACACACAGTAATAGTGAAACAGAACCGATAGTTAGCTTTTGAAATTACAATAATACAGATTATACTACAGATTATTAGATCTTATTACACGCGACGAAATTTGACGTCCAGAAGAAACGCGTCAATAAAAACAATATTCAAAGATTATTTATGGGCGGGCAAGATACACGCGTAAAACGAAAAAACAGCGGATTGCTGAGAGTGATGAGTTAAGGTGTACATATGACAACACCGGCCAGAATTCCTTGATTGCTTACATGTATCGCAGTGCCACACAGGTGTTTTCCTGGTTTGACGTCAGGTTACTTTTACCGCTGATTGAATTGGAAGCGCCATTTATGGGTATTTTTCTTCAATTTGTCTTTATCTCGGGAATTGCCGATTTAAATATAATACGTCATTTCCATAACACCCTGTATTTAAACCGGAAAATCCTGAGATGAAAATAAATTGAAGAAAAATAACCATAAATGGCGCTTTGAATTATTCAGCGAAAAATCTCAAGATTTACGTGGCCGCTCCTGAGGACCTTCGCCAATCAATAGTTTATTGAGGCAGTATCGAGATTCAAAAGAGGTTAACGCTTTATAGGCGGTGTTGTCATATAGCAACATAGAATTGTAAACGCACGTGTTCAGTTTTTGACAACAAGACGTCTTTGACGCGCGTTATCACTTCTTTTTCAAACTTTTTAGAAAAATAAAACTACAATTTTAAAGTATATACTCTCTTACCTTCAATCTTGTTTTAAAATAATCCATTTTATAATTAAATTCCTTCAAAAAATAAAATACAAAAGTATATTTTTTTTGCAACAGAATCAACAGTAGATAATATCACACAAATTTGAAATCACATCACATCATGTATTATTATGAATTATTTCACAACAGAGAAAAAATCGGGTAATGCTACAACTAACAAAACATATAAAGTTCTTATACGTCAAGCACGTGAAACCCTCGACAGCGTCATTTCATCCCCGAGTCTCGAAACTTACTGAAGCAACAATAGTGGCGCGCGGCCGGTATCCAAGCAAGGGCGAGACACGCGGTGTGATCTGACAACACGGTTAGTATATTCTAGTGACCCACATTGTTGCTTAGTGAATCCAGATGGAACGGCGCGACAGTATGTGGGTAAAAAGGGTTTTTATCTTAGTATTTAGATATTGGATTTAAAAAAAAAGTATGTAGACTTTCTCTAGGACACCCAAGGAGTTATATATATTTAAATATAATAAGTCATTTCCATTACACCATTTATATTATATGATATTTTGCCAAAGTGAGTTTTATTATTATTATTATTATTATTGTAATTTAGCAATTTCGTAAAGGAATGCCAGGGGTTTCCATAGAAAACACGTCATTGATGAAACTCCCGTCGATTCTGAAGTTAAACGAGTTATTATTTGTTCCTATATACGTCTTTTTTTATGGAGATCGAGATTCAAAGGATATACATAATACACTCGAAATTCTAGTAGAACTCGTTCAGTTATCTAATTCCCCAATTAAAATTGTCCACGTCAGCTAACTCCCCCGACCGCCATTTATATTGCACCTATATTTTTCGAATCCACCCTCGTAATATCGACCTGTGTCATGACGGTCACAACTTTGCGCGTCGCCAAGTCGTCTTAAAAGTACCGCGTCAGCGGAGATTTTATTATAATACACAAATATACAGGGTGTTGCACGGAACAAAGACCAAAGTAAAATTATTATTAGTAAAGTTTATGCCTAACTGACGACAATACGTACGAAAACAAAGGTAATATACAGGGTGTTATGGAAATGACGTATTATATTTAAACCGGCAATTCCTGAGATAAAGACAAATTGAAGAAAAATAACCATAAATGGCGCTTTCAATTCTTTCAGCGGTAACAGTGACCTGACGTCAAATCAGAAAAATACCTGTGTGGCACTGCGATACATGTAAGCAATCAAGGAATTCTGGCCGGTGTTGTCATATGTACACCTTAAATTCGTTAGACAAAATAAAATAATTTAAACACTTTTCCATTCTGTAATACCTTTTTGTACAATTAATTGAAGAACATTTACGACGGACTATGTTTTAAACAACCCGAAAAAACATTAAACAAGTTTGAAATAGGCACGTACGTCACTAGGTCAAATGCCAATGACCTTACATCGGCTGAACGAAGTAGTTTCATATAGCGCCGCACGCGTGCGTCTGTTAGTTCAAGACACTCTCAGCGATCCGCTCTGTTTTTTTTCGGTTTACGCGTGTATCTTGCCCGTCCATAAATAATCTTTCAGTATTGATTTTATTGACGCGTTTCTTCTGGATGTCAAATTTCGTCGCGTATAATAAAATCTAATAATCTGTATTATTGTATTTTCAAAAGCTAACTATCGGTTCTGTTTCACTACTACTGTGTGTACATAAAGTGTTTCCAGGAGTGTTCCCATGAAAAAAAAAACTGATTGTGTTTGTGCCTGGATTTCCTCGCTCTTTAGGTATAAAGATAAATACAAGTAGGTAGAAAATAATTTCTTTTTATAATTTTATATGGAATTTCAGTTTTACATTAAGTTTGGCAACATTGCCATTGGGCCTGGGTGAAATGTTGTATAGTAGCGCGGACTGACCTGTGAGCAAGACTGTTTGTTACCCCACTTTTTAAACGTTCGATTTAAAAAAAATAAAATATGTAGCGCTTCTCTAGGACACCAAAGGAGTCACCCATTTAAATATAATACGTCATTTCCATAACACCCTGTATAAGCCATGTCAAGGCTGACGAGCAAAAAAAGTCAGCAGATGAGCTGGCAATGCAGCGTTATTTGTAGCATGGTAGCATGGTAATTTGTTACTATCATGTTTTAGACGATAATGTGTCGACCGGGGTGAAATTCTTCGCTTTTCTGTCAGTTAGCGGTTTAATTAAATACTGTCGACGGCGGGGGTGTTATACCACCCCTTTCTGGATAGTTATCATCGGTGCAATCTCCTCTTTGTTCGTTGCGTCGGGAGTAGGCGTATCAAACAATAAAACTACATGTTGAAAGTTTCAATATGTCTGTTTCAATATCAATTGACTTACCTATTAACTGGTCAATATCTAGTCAATGCACCATTTAAGTCAATATCTGGCGATGGTAACAAACCCGCATGATATGTAAGCTGGTGGTTGTCAATAGGTTTGTTCCAACACTCGTATTTAAACTAAACCAATCTTCAAAAAGTTGTGCGTCGGTATCTTGATCGTAATCTAAAGAAGAATCTGCTATGTTTTTAGCTGAAAGCAACAGACAATTTGGAACAAACCCGTTTAATATTGTAATTCTTTTGCCTTTATTTGATGGTGCCTTGGTTTCACATTTTTTGGAAGAATCATCCGAACCTTTTCTTGGAGTGTCATGGGTATCGAACCATGTTTCGTCAAGGTAAATAATTGGACGATTTTCTTCTCTAAATTGTTTAACAGCTGTTAAATATTTAAGTCTCCATTCCCGACACTTGAAGATGCCCCCCTATCAGCACAATTCCAAGGACGCCACATTCTACTACTAATTACTCGCCGGAAAACCACTAAAGATTAAAATTATTAAAAATCACTTTGTATTTATATATCCATCAGGCATAGGTATAAATTGAATTTGTATACCTGGTCCGGCTCTGCTCGAAAAGGGTTAAAATTTGGGATTTCCTTATTTATTTTATGGTCCAAGGGATAATGCGGTTTTATTGCAGTCAAGAGATCAACGATATAATTCTGCAAAAACTATTACTGGTACGGGATTGTGGGTTTGGATTCGGCGCCCGATCGACTTGTTGTTCTTATCGATTCGTTTTAAACTCTTCAGTTTTGGCATGCTTTGGTTAAACTTACTTTCCATTATTCGTTGACTATCCATTCCTAAACAAAAGCAAGAATAAGAATATTTTAGGTTAAGTTAAGAAGTACATTTTCATAGTTGACAGTTGAAGGTTTGTTTGAGACAAAAAGCAGCAACCAGTTAGAAACTGAACCACAACCGAATATGCGAACGATATTTGCCACGCACCGGTTGGAAGTTTCGCTCTGCGAGCGAACTTATTATTGAAGAAATATTTGTTCGGGTTCGAGGGGGCTGCAGCTCGGTCATTGAAACATACCTATACAGCCATTTAGCCGTGTAACCAAGTAAAGAACAAGACTGTAAACCGGTAATATTCAAAGGATTTTTAAGAAGTTCCGAAACTTTACGCCGAACATTAGCAAGTGCGATAATTCTTGTTTAATATGACTTTTAATTATCCCAGCAAAGGCCGATGGCAGATAAATCGCCATTCCCGTCTTTTTAATGTGGCATTTTTCCATTTTAGCAAATTTATACTGAAAATAGGGACTTTCCGCGAACGCAGACAATTATTGGTATTCTAAGTTACCAACAGGGGCGTATTCAGGGGGGGAGACACATTCTTAACCTCAGATCCATTGTACAGGGTGTCCCGTTTTCGATACTTTTATAGGGTATCTCCGTACCTAATTGTTAGTGCTATCAAAAAAGTAATATAGGTGCCATGTGCTCTTTTTGGGTCAAACTTAAAATGGTAAAATCAAAATTCGAAAATGTTCGCTCGCTTAAGAGATACGGGGGAAAATCAACAAATTGACATTTTCAAAATTACCCTATATTTTCTTAGTTGAAACAGATACAGAAAAATGTTTCATACAGTAGTTTCTTTATAATGATTGTTGAATAATCTGTCGTTTTCAGAATAAGTATACGGGGTCAGGTTAAAAAGTTATCGGACTTAACCTCATTTTTTTTAAATGGAACACCCTGCATATTTTAATCTAAAAAGATAAAAGCATTTAAATGTTCTTTTCAAATATATTCACACACCATTAATGATATTGGTTTGTTCGGGATTGTTCGATTTATGTGATTTATTTAAACTTTATTACTTTGAAACCAAATAAAAGATTCAGATTAAGGTAAAAAATAACGGGATTCATCGCAAATATTCGGGATAGGTCCTTAAATGGTTGCTGTCTTTCCGGATAGCGAACAAAATATAAATTTAGCGCCATTTCTTCGTTTTTTCCACTTTCAATATAACAATTTCAAATTTATCAAATGTTGATAAGTAATTTTCACAAATGAATATGTATAAATGAAATTGACGTTAAATGTTAATCACAACTAGAATGTCAACATAGTTCTTTCTATGATATTAGCTTTTGTTTCATGGTCTACATGTGGTTTAAAGTCATAAAGTTTAAATAAATCGCCTAGGAAACCAATAACATCATGGTGTGTTCTATATTTGAAAAGAGAATGTAAAATGCTATCTTTTCAGATTAAAATATACATGGTGTTCCATTTTAGAAAATGAGGTTAGGTCCGATAAATTTTTTACCTGACCCCGTATACTTATTCTGAAATCGGCAGTTTAGTCAACACTCATTGTAAGTAAACTTCTGTATAAATCATTTATTGTATCTCTTTTAACTAAGAAAATATAGGGTAATTTTGATATTGTCTATTTTTAATTTTCCAGGATCTCTTAAGCAAGCGAAAATTTTCAAATTTTGATTTTACTATTTATTATTCGATTTAGGTAAAATTTGACTTCGTCTTAAGTTTTTGCTTCACTAAAGACCTTATTAAATCGGACCACGCGGCTTGTGTTAACGGTAAAATTTGATAATTTCTCCACAAAATGTCATTTATTAATCGAATTTAAAATATCATAATTTAGAAAAGTTCTTCGTTTTGTAATTTTATACCTACATACCAAATTTTAATCACTTATAATCTATTTATTTTGGGCCAATGTCTATTTTCGTTGAAAACGGAAGTCGACCCTATCATCGTAAATCTATCTCTTTATAACTCCTCATCTAAATTGGCATAAAATTATAATACAAACAACTTTTACAATCAGTAAATGCCATTTTTTGTTATTTTGTGGAGAAATGTCAAATTTTACAGTTAACAAAAGCCCATTAATGCCATGGTCCCATGTAATTATGTAATTTTTGGTATTTATTGAAGCAAAAACTTATGGTAAATATAAATTCTACTTTTTTTTTTAATGACCAAACACAGGCACTATAGGAAAAGTCCTTTAGGGCACTCTGGGAGTGGTGCGTGTGCGCAAAAAGCGATTCACGTTGGTTTTGAATCGTTGGAAGTTATATTCGTTGAGAAAAACGACCTCGGGAAGGTTGTTCCACAAGGATGAAGTCCTCCAGATGAATTCTTAAATAATGAAGTTCGAGGAGTACTAAGCTTAACCACATATGGATGGGCGGCAGTGCTTCGTCTTGTATTTCTGCTATTCGTCGCTCTGGGCGGAATTAAGAGGACAAGGTCAGCCGAGCACCTTCCATGAAAATATCTGTAAAAGAGAGTCAAATCCCCAACCTGCCTTCGATGTTCTAGGCTGTCGAGGTTCTTCGTCAGCTCGTGGTCTCCGATCAGGCGAATAGCCCCCCTTTCTGAGAAGCTATCTTGGCGATTGCCACAACGTGGTTATGCCAAGACATATTTCCTCCCAGATTGACGCCAAGCAAATTAATAGATGAAGCCAGTGGGATTGCGTGTCCGTCCATGACTATATCCGGTTCTGTAATGTTAATCTTTTTAGAGGAAACTGCTGCCTGGGTTTTTTAGCGTTAAATTCGACTTGGTTACTGTCACCCCAAGCCAAAATTTCTTCCAGGTCTTTGTTGAGGCGTGATACTTCATGATGTCTGCGAAGATGTGCGTCGGAAGCCGATGTTTGCCCATTCAAAGAGAAAGATGAGATAAGTGTGCTATCGTCAGCAAAACTAAATATCGGACTTAAATCAAAAAATAAATATTTTGCCCATATGGTTCCAACTCTAATGGCCACCCTGTCTAATCGCCATATAATTTACACAATAAAACAAAATAAATCGTCTAAACGCTTTAAGAGATTTAAATCAATTTTTCTCATGTAAAACCCCCGCCTCCTCTCGTTGCGCCCCGTGCGGCACCGGATTTTCTAATATAAATTCACGACGCGTTCCGGATGTTATCTCCACCCCGCAGCGCGGCCCTAACGACCCCAAAAAGGGGAAATCTAATCGGCCGCCTCCCCCGCAAAGGGCGCCTTATCAGCTCACTTTCGGGTTTTTACTTCTCATTCGCGCCCGGGCCCTTTATTGCTGTTCATGGTGCGATACAGGACCGGACGTGACGAGTTTGTAATATTTGACGTAGAATTGGAAAATCAGTTACTTCACTATACAGGGTGTCCCATTTAAAAATTAAACCTTCTTGATCCCCCTGTAAGTCAACAGACCTAAAATGATATTTGATCCCCTTGCAAATACTACTTGAAAACCCCTGTATAGCAATCTGACAGTGACATTAAACGTGATCACCTTATAGCCCCTCTATTCAGTAAATAAAATTCATAAAAATCGTTTTATTTTTTGAGCTGGGAATTATCTAAAAAATACTTAACACAATTTAGAAAGGATACATACTGGATGTTATGGAAATTATTTATTATGTTTAAAGGTGTGTCCTACTCCTAGAGAAACACTACATACCCCTATAAAAAAAAACCACATCCGGAGTACTGGATTGGGATTACGTGTTCACTTGAGAAGTGTGTTGATTGGAAAACCACGCGCAATCATTAGTTTTTCAACAATTAACAATTAAAAAATAGTTGTTCCAGTGCACACGCAGAACTTTTATGACGCGACCGATTTTCAATTTATATGATTTTCTCTAGGAAAATGTTTTACTCCGCCCCTGACGGCTCCTGATTCTCAAAGAGTTTCCTTAAGGGTTGTTCTCTCGGTAAGCGTGACCAATATTGCTTGTGTCACTAGTGCATTAATTTCGAGCCGTGTTTATTTTATTTGGTCGGGAGAATTCAAGGGGGATCGTCTTGCTCAAGATTATTCTCCAAAACAGACTCCAACAAGTGTAGGGGTGGATCAGAGGAATTAATATCGCCTGTAAGTGATTGGGAGGAAGATAGATGAATAAATTTGTAAGATTTATATTGCACGAGGGTGTATAGGATTTATACTGTATGGTTTTTTAGCTGGTAGGTTCTGATTTTAACATTGACTTGAAACAAGCGTGGACCCGGTATTTCTATCTGCTTTGTACACGTCAAGGTGACGCCTGTTATTACGAAACTAAACAACAAACAGTAGGTGGGGGATTCTATCTGTAGAATCCCCATCTCTTTTTATCTTCTGTCTGTTCTGTCTTCATTCTAACCCAGTGGCGGCTCGTGACCTATGATAGAGGGGGTCCACAAGTATGGTGAAATTATTTTTAAAATTTTATTTTTGTGTAACGACCGAACAATTACTTTCTAGGCGTGTTAAATGTAGAAAGAAAAAAACTAATAAGAAAATGCGTTAGGTAAAACATATTTTTATTTATTTTTTAATTTTACACAAGGAAATACAACTTTTGGAAAATAAGAAAGGTTTTCTTAGTGTGTATAGCTGTCGGATCTTAACGTCGTCGCGTGCAACCCTCGTAACAATATTTATACAGTCCACTACTAATACTACTAAAGCCATCTACGAGCTATCAAGAAAACCGAATGATGTCGAATACTACTACCGCCATCTACAAGTTATCAAGAAAACCGAATGATGTATAATACCACTACGCCATCTACGGGCTACGTCATTAGGCGCAACCAAGACGAGAACAATAGTTAACTGTTTTATGACGAGAACGAATCGAGCCACGAGACTGACAAGTTGGCATTCTTCCTATTTTCAGTGTTTTTTAGTTTAAATCCTTAAATAAAATGGTTTAAAATCATATCGAGTATCATTTATCGAAATACACAACATTTATCGACCCTACACAATAGTGCTTAAACGTAAAGTCCATTCTTCGGTTCTTAATTGTAGAAAATTGATCAATAACAGCCTCATTAAGTTTGGAATACCCTCCATAATTTTTTTTTGCATATATTTCATTTTTAAACTTTCTAATAAAGTCCCTAGATTTACCCTTTGTGGTCTGCGTTAAATTAATTTCGGGTTTAGGTCTTCCCGCACTCTAACTTCAATTTTTTGCTCCAAACTCAAAGAGCTAAAGTTATTTTTTAAATAGTCCACCGTCAAACTATTCATTTTAACTTAATAAATATATAATATTAAAATATTAAAACATACACGCTCGAATTTCTAACTAGACAGATAACAGCGCGGTGCACACAAAAACTGTGCGCCTTTTCCATGTTAAATCGCCATAGCCCCGCTAACCCCCGCTGCAACCCGCCACCTGTTACTACAGAGAAACTGCACTACTTAATCGCACGTGCGAGCAAGTCTCGTCATAATCGTCATTTACCTCGACCGAGGCACGGTTGTCGGATCTATACAATTTGGTTTGACGGGTTGATAAAATATTAGAGAAGGTCGAACTTTATACGATAAATAATATTCAATGAATATAAATTAATATTTTTTATTCGTTCCATTTTGGGGGTGCACGTGCGCATGTGCTCCCGTGGACGAACCGCCACTGAATCTAACCTCTGATCGGTTTGATATGTTGAGGTTAGGAAAAACAAACAACGAATGCTCGAAGGCGACGTAATGTCTTATTAACAGAAAACTTATACTAATTATACTAATTTACAGCGCTTCCCGATTGTTTTTCTGGGAAGTTGTTTATAACCTACCTAAGAATGTGATTTGTTTATTCTTCAAAGACTGTGAACCAAATCTGTATTCTCCTTGATTTAAAATCCTTGAATGACTCTAGAGATCATGGTCTCAATAAAAACTGTTTCTCTAGGACACCCAAGGAGTTACAACCGGTAGACCACCCTGTATATTACTATACATTAACGAATTCATCTGTCAACATAGTTTTACCACTAAATTCCGATCACGGCCGATGTTTATAAACACGTCGAAGCACGTTAAGAAATTACGTCTCATATAAGCCCGAAGGAATTCGATATTTCCCTCGAAGCTCAGGTGAGAAATTGTATTATAATGCCGCACAGGTGTCTGGATTAATTATCTTTGGGATTAATTAATTAGTCGACGATTGAAAAATTTCTATGGCCTTGGTTATTGTTGTTAAGTTATGGTTTCGAAGGTGATAAAGCGAAAGTAATTGGATCGTTTGATCGTAATGATTAGAGTAACAATTTGACATAATCTATTGATCACAAGGAATGACGTTTAAACGTTTACAATCAAATTCCGGCAGCTTAACATTATGTTCCAGGCGATGAGGAAAGTGCTTGGTTCTGCATCGGCACCAGTACCTACTGTAGCTTTAATCCATTCACGTCATTACTTGATGATGTTTTTCGCATACCGGTTGAGGAACATAGTGGCGCATCCGCATGAGTCCAAGCCTTCAAGATTCAAGCGCGACAAATATGATTTAGTAACATTCAGACAGATTTTTAAAAATTACAATAAGTTTTATGTCTCTGACAATCGGGAATCTAGCAAATGTAATTATTTTTCAAATTATTATTCATTATCAAAAAATCTACTCCCGCATGTATATAGTATGTTCCCTTCAGAATCATTATTAAAAAATCATCTTTTTTCTACTCCTGCATGTATATTTTCTGTTTTCTTTAGAATCATTATCAAAAAATCATCTTTTTTCTACTCCCGCATGTAATATTGTATGTTTCCTTGAGAATCATTATTAAAAAATCATCTTTTTTCTACTCCTGCATGTATATTTTCTGTTTTCTTAGAATCATTATCAAAAAATCATCTATTTTCTACTCCCGCATGTATATTGTATGTTTCCTTCAGAATTATTATTAAAAAATCATCTTTTTTCTACTCCTGCATGTATATTTTCTGTTTTCTTTAGAATCATTATCAAAAAATCATCTTTTTCCTACTCCCGCATGTAATATTGTATGTTTCCTTGAGAATCATTATTAAAAAATCATCTTTTTTCTACTCCTGCATGTATATTTTCTGTTTTCTTTAGAATCATTTCATCTTTTTTCTACTTCCGAATGTATATTTTCTGTTTCCTTCAGAATCATTATCAAAAATAATTTCTTTTTTGCTCCCGCATGTAAGTTATTATTCAGTTTTTCTAAAGGCACTATTAGCTCAATGGTGTAGCTGCCGATTTTCACGAACAAGGTCCTCGGTCAAATTCCATACGGATAGAAAAACTTACGAGAATGGCGTGAATGAAATAAAAATCAACTTAAAAAATAACATAGACCTCAGTAACGGATGCTTCCCCCACGAGCACGAATGATAGCTGCAATAGGCCTTGGCACACCACCTTCAATGAGGTTCCGTATATAATTCTGGTTCATTTACCGCCAAAGCAGGTATCGGAGATCGCATTTTTTGCCCAGTGTATCGTAGACAATGTTATTTTGGGTTTAAGACGGTGCTACGTGGGGGCAAATTCATTTTTAGGATTTCAACCTCGTCTAACATGAGGTGGAACATTATCCTGGATCAGCATAAAATTTGCTCCGATAAATGGTGCGAGAGGAACAAAATGTGGCTCTAAAAACTGTTTAACGCACCAATCCACTGTCATAGTTCCTTGATTGACCAATACTAAGTACATCCGTGAAACTATATTGTTTAACACCCTGTATTTCATTGGCAAATGTACCATAATGAGTTCTATCTCTGAAAGTTTTCTCGATTTTGCACAAAGTTAATAAATAAAGCAACACCTGGGTGTGGTGTAATCTATGATGACTTAATGCGCCACATAGTTAGATATATTTCAATCTTTTCTACCTCATTTACCATAAAACCGAGTCTTTATCGAAATAAACACGCACATTCACGATTTTATTGTATTTCACAATAAAAAATTTAATAAGGCTGCTGGTTCGGTCCATTGGCTGCTAAATGGCGTATAAGAGAATTTTAAAGTCTACATCGGAACTAAAATCGCAATCGCCTTTTCCCGCCCCTTCGAGCAATTTCACAGAAAATAAATCTCGGCGTCGCTTAAATTAAAATAATTTTATTAACTGCTATAGCTAAGGAAAATTAAATTTCTTGATTTATAGTTGTTATTTTATTAGTATTATAGTTCCTTATCACCTGCTTAATTGACGATTAGTGAGGTCACGGGGCCAATTTTTGAAAATGCCAGATACCGTAACCAACGCTTACATTTTTGGCCGGATCCCGAACCGGAACAGAATCCTGTCTACAACAAAACCTTGTAAAAAGAGCTGAAAATCCATTTGACGGAAGAGCATTTCCCATTTTTGTAAAAGAAGGAAAATAAATCAATGAAACTTTATTTAGATCAAAAGTTATTTTAGCCTTTAGAAAATAATAATTTTTAAGGAAGTAAAATTATTATAATAATGATTGTATTGTACGATTTCCTATAAAATACATATAGTATTAATTAGGGAATCCAATCCCGCACCCAAACTTTAATCCCGCAAACCTGCGGGATTGAGCACATCGATCCCGCGGATCCGCGGGATTTGCGGGATACCAAACAATAAACTCCGGTATTTTTTGTCGACAGTTTTCTTGCTTAAATGCGAAAATAAGGGCGTTATTCTATCTAGTAACATTTATCAAGTGGGTCATACATGGAATTTAAACAGCAATCACAAAAATGAGTTTGGGTAAAAATACTGCGATTTGGCCATACTTAGTTTAGTTCAATAGCTGGTAATAACCGAGATACAGGGTGTCCAAGTAAAAATTTAATTTTCAATTTTCCTAAATAACTTATTTCTGAATCAATATTTATGCACAAAATTTTGTCACTAGGGTTTTTTGGGGGAAAGGAATTTGAATTTATTAATAATTTTGATGTAGATTATAGGGGGCGCTCTCTGCGGTACTTTGTATACATAAAAAGAAGTGTAACTTTCTTGGGCCTTAGTATAATTATGTTTTTATTTAAAATATCAGTTTATCCGTCATTTTTAAGCAATAAAGATATACCTGTTAAATATCGCTCCGACTAACCGTTTACGAGATATTTTCAATTACAATTTCTAATGCGCCCGTTTAAATTTTGATTTGTAAATGTGAAATTTGTCACAGTAGGCTTTGGTAAAAACAAATACAATGAAGGCACTTTGAAACCTCATTTCTGTCAAAATTTATTTTCATTTGTCAGTATTGTGGGTGTTTTTAAGGAGTTTTTGAAGATACTGTTATCAAAAATTAAACTAAAAATGCCGCGACATAACTTGTTTTCTAACAGAGAAATGCGAGACATGGTATTATGCACAAGAAAATTTTAACGGATGCGGGGCACATCGGCGGTATTTAGAAATGTGTCCAAATAGAAGGCAGCCAGATTTTAAAATTTTTAGAAGCCTATATGACAGACTGGGAGAAACAGGATCCTCCACTATTACGTTTTGGACGCAAGGATCCTGTTTCTCCCAGACTGTAGTATAGGCTTCTAAAAATTTCAAAATCTTGCTGCCTTCTATTTGGATACATTTCCAAATATCGTCATATAAACTCCTTAAAAACACCCACACCCGCTGACAAGTGAAAATAAATTTTGACAGAAATGAGGTTTCAAAGTGCCTTCATGGTATTTGTTTTTACCAAAGCCTACTGTGACAAATTTCACATTTACAAATCAAAATTTTAATGGCGCATTAGAAATTGTAATTGAAAATATCTCGAAAACGATTAGTCGGAGCGACATTTACAAGGTATACCTTTATTGCTTAAAAATGACGGAAAAACTGATATTTTTAATAAAAACATAATTATACTAAGGCCTAAGAAAGTTACACTTCTTTTTATGTATACAAAGTACCGCAGAGAGCGCCCCCTACAATCTACATCAAAATTATTAACAAATTCAAATTCCTTTCCCCCAAAAAACCCTAGTCACAAAATTTTGTGCAAAAATATTGATTCAGAAATAAGTTATTTTAGAAAATTGAAAATTAAATTTTTACTTGGACACCCTGTATCTCGGTTTTTACCAGCTATTGAACTAAACTAAGTATAACGCAGTATTTTTATCCAAGGAATCTGCAGTTTTCCTGTGTACCATTAGTTATGGGACACCCTGTATAATTGCACCTATATGCAATAAATATTTTCCTGCTTCTCTACTCGGTTTCTAATTGCATAAAACAACTTTCTATTAACATACAGCATCCACATCGAGTCTCGCAAATCCCGCGATTCAGCATTTGCAGGATTCGGTTCCCTAGTATAGATTACATTTTTTATTAACACATAATCCGTATATACCAAAATAATATTATACAATAATCTATAAAAAACCATAGTTAGTAATTCCAATTAATTTAGCACAATCAAGTACATAATTTTTACGACGAATGTAAGTGAAAATAATTTATTTGGAGTTATCATTACTTAAATATTTTAAAATGTAAGGGCAGATTTAAGTATTTTTTATTGTAAAAATGGCCAGGTTTAAATGAAGTGTTGTAAAAAAGCAGAATAAAAGGCTTAAGTTAAATGCAACGGATCCCTGGGATTTCGAGCCTCGTAACAAATACTAAGTTCCGCGTTTGGCACCGTCGCTTGCTGTCGAGCAACTGACGCGATGCGTGGTATGACACGCCGATGCCGCTACTAGTTTCAATCGATCGAAACAAAGGCAGTGCTACAATGCACGTCCAACCATGTGCACGTTCGGTTCGCTTTTTACCTCTAATGTATTTTTTTTCATAAAACCAATTTTTACCTCGTTATTTTATAATTTTTTGTTTGTTTTTACTAATTTTTTGTTTTTCTGTTTGTTTTAGGAAGAAGTAAGTAGCCAATGAAACTACAGTTGAGCTACAACACAAAAGTACAGAGTGAGAATTTGTTTTATTATTTTGAAATTTAATGCATGGTTCCTTTTGGTTCTGATTTCTTTACTATGAGCTCGTAGAGTTACGCGTTTGATGGACGGCATCGGGTATGGTATCTGGAAACGAAGGGGTTATTTTAATGATAAATTAAAATTATACCATCATGACATTAGCCCCCAATGAAGAGAACACTTCCAATTATCCATCTTACTGACACACAACTTAAGTTGTTACTTGTATACTTACTTAGTTTATGTGGAAATGTCCCTTATACTGTGGGTTAGATGGCTTATAAGTTAATATTCAATCCTCTGATCGAATTATTATTTATTTTAAATATTATTTTTGGCTTGCGACGGCTTCTTTGAAGCTCGACACCGGTAAGCCTGTATCGGTCCAATCAGTTCAGGAGACGCCGTCGCGGCGGGCAAAAAATAATATTTACTAAATAAATAATTCAAGAGAGAGTTTTTAATTACGTTTGTTTCAAAGATTGAAGATTTTAAAATTATTATTGCTATTGCTGTCTTTAATTATTATTATTATCAAATTTTTACTTAGTGTAGGAAGTACCTAAAAGTAATTTATTTTATTAAAACAAATAAAATTTGACTCTTGAAGCAGCGCAGTCTTTTAAAAACGCATTGGATTTTACAGTTTCGAATTAAACCGAAACAAAAATAAATTACAGATACTAGGGGGGAATTTTAATGAAGATGGTCAATTTAAGGAACAAAACGTCGGAAAACCAGTAAATGCTATATACTGCTGAACGTAGATTTCGGTCCTCTTTCATAATTTAAACAAAAAAATCCAGTCCCGCATTTAAAAAAATTAAATTGATGATGATGACCTAAGGACGAAACGTCGCATTAAAGATCTGATGGTGCCATCTTGTGCAGAATAAAGAGTAGCAATGAGGAAGTGAAATTTATTTTTGTACATCTCTTCGAACAAAGGCAGGAAAAACTAAAAACCGAAACGCAAAATTTTAGATTTTTCCAAATATTTTGAAAGCCATTGTATTTATTTTCGATTTTTTTGCGGAATATTATTGGGCGAAGGACGAATTTATTACAACTTTATACAGTGGCGGCTCGTGACCTATGATAGAGGGGGTTCACAAGTATGGTGATATTATTTTTTAAATTTTATTTTTGTGTAACGACCAAACAATTACTTTAGGCGTTTTAAATGTAGAAATAAAAGTAATAAGAAAATGCGTTAGGTAAAACATATTTTTATTTATTTTTTAATTTTACACAAGGAAATACAACTTTTGGAAAATAAGAAAGGTTTTCTTAGTGTGTATAGTGCTTAAACGTAAAGTCCGTTCTTCCGTTCTTAATTGTAGAAAATTGATCATAACGGCCTCATTTAAGTTTGAAATACCCTCTATAAATTTTTTTTCATATATTTCATTTTTAAACTTTCTAATAAAGTCCCTAGATTTACCTTTTGTGGTCTGCGTTAAATTAATTTCGGGTTGAGGTCTTCCCGCATTCTTCACTTCAATTTTTTTGCTCCAAACTCAAAGAGCTAAAGTTATTTTTTAAATAGTCCACCGTCAAACTATTCATTTTAACTTAATAAATATATAATATTAAAATATACACGCTCGAATTTCTAACTAGATGCACGAACAGACAACGGCGTGGCGCACACTAAAATTGTGCGCCTTTCCCATGTTAAATCGCCATAGCCCCGCTATCCCCCGCTGTCTCCCGCCACCTGTTACTACAGAGAAACTGCATTATGTCCCGCCTACTTAATCGCACATGCGAGCAAGTCTCCTCATAATCGTCATTAACCTCGACCGAGGCACGGTTGCCGGATCGAGAGCCTATAATATACAGTCAGAGGGTCTGACTTTATACGATAAATAATATTCAATGAATATAAATTAATATTTTTTTATTCGTTTTTAATATAGGTAATACTTTTTACATAATATTTTTTTGCATTGGAGTAGATTTCCACTAGATGGCGATTCGTTTAAAATCCTTACATAGTGTAGAAGCTTCGCTGTAGTTTACCCTACTAAAAAACATTCAAATTGTTAAAACGTGTATTGATACTGACATTCAAAATATGATACAAACATTCAGAACATTTTACTTTATTATAAAATTTCTTATTACACCTCCTTACGTTTCACGGCCAATAACTTGGAATCTTAACAAGGTTGTTTCATTATTTTAACAAAAAAAAAACAATAATTATATATTATTGCATGGCACAAAATTCCTCACAACCATAAAAACATACAACATTATCCAATATATCGTTGACTTAACTGAGTACTGTCAGGCGGCCACATCTTCGTTTATTTTTAATGGGCTATACGCCACAAACCATCAAATTTTGTTATCCTCTTAACAATATATCATAAAATAATGTCCGTTTTATGTTTGTGCGAATAACTCTTTTACCGTAGTTTATGGCACCCATTGGTTCTTGCGAGTATGTTTTTAGGACATGATTCTTTGTGGCTTTCGCACGTTTGCGAAAATGAGTCATGCTCTTCATTTTGCCACTTTGTTGCCCCGCGGAAAAAAGAAGCTCTATTTTTTCTATATCTAGAAAGAAAAACGAATCAAAAATAAACCGGCACCTGATGCAGCATACTTTTACTGAAAATTAGAACATTCTACCAATCATCTTCATTTATATCGCCCATGCATAAGAACAAACGGGAAAAAACACACTTCATAAAGTTTACCCTCTTAAGGGTTCACACGGCAACACACCGCACGATTCTTGCAGGATTAATCTTTCCTAATAAGTGTGGGTGTAACAAATTCATCTTTCACCATTGGGATTTCCGGAACGTTTGAACGTTTGGCATGAGGGGCTTCTAAGTAAACTGCGATCCTATGGTATGCCCAGTCGATTGGGTTATCTAGCTTTCTTAAGGATCGCTCTCTGCAAGTGGGGATTGACGGATTTCTCTCAGACACCTTCACCATCAATGCCGGTGTTCCTCAGGGGTCCATATTGTCTCCCACTCTCTTGTTACTCTACATTAACGACCTTCTAGTGAAAACTAAAAATCCGATATTTAGTTTTGCTGACGATAGCACACTTATCTCATCTTTCTCTTTGAATGCGCAAACATCGGCTGCCGACGCACATCTTCGCAGACAGCATGAAGTATCACGCCTCAACAAAGACCTGGAAGAAATTGTGCCTTGGGGTGACAGTAACCAAGTCGAATTTAACGCTTAAAAAAAACCCAGGCAGCAGTTTTCTCTAAAAAGGTTAACATTACAGAACCGGTTACGCAATCCCACTGGCTTCATCTATTAATTTGCTGGGCGTCAGTCTGGGAGGAAATATGTATTATAAAAAGTAGCAATGACAAAGTGAAATTTATTTTTGGACATCTCTTCCTTCGAACAAAGTCAAGAAAAAATAAGACCAAAACGCAAAACCCCTGTATTTATTTTTTTATTTTTGCGGCATCTTGCATAATCATGCAACTTTGCCGTAATTTAGCCGACTTTGTATCTCTTACCGTTTGCGGAATCCCAATGGTGAAATACGCATTTGCCAGTACAGGGTGTCCATTCTTGGGTAGTTTTACGGGGTATCTCCGTTATTAGTAAAGATAGAAGGATGCGATTTTCGCAGCACTGTGCTACTTCTTTGTCAAACAGAATTTTTCTAGCCCGCCTTGTGTTTTGATATACGGGATGTTTTTGAGAATTGTGCATTTTTGGACATCCCCCCCCCCCATATCTCGGTTACCCCGTAACGTATCAAAAAGTTCTTTTGTAGTTTTTGACGTAGAATCCAGTGACGTACTCTACATTCAATAGTTTCAAGGGAAATAAACAAATTTGCTTTTTTAAATGGGTCACCCTATATTTTTTAATAATATAATTTAGTTTGTAACAAGCTGCTCAAAAATATATAACACTTTATCAGTACCAAACAATGGCAGATTTAAGAATTGCCATTGATAGAGCTTTTAGGGAGTTACAAACGCGGCCGTTTATTATTTTTAATTCATTAAGGCGAATAAGAACCATGTGTTAAACATGTCTAAGGCATAATGATAATATTTATGAGGGAGTTCAATACATTTTCAATTTTTGTCTCTAATATTTAATCACACCAGTATTTTTTTAAATACCGGTCATGGTCTACTAAAAAAAATGGGATATTTTTGAAAAACGTATATTTCGGGCCTAATATTAAGACTAAAAATTAAGTGTTATATATTTTTGAGAAGCTTGTTACAAACTAAATTATATTATTAAAAAATATATGGGGTGACCCATTTAGAAAAAGCAAATTTGTTTATTTTCCTTGAAAACTATTGAATGTAGAAAAAATCTGAGTACGTCACTGGATTCTACGTTTTGATACGTTACGCGGTAACCCAGATATGGGGGAGGGGGGTCCCAAAATGAACAATTCTCAAAAACATACCGTATTTCACAAATAAGGCGGCCTAGAAAAGTTATGATTACGGCATCTTCTGTTTGACAAAAAAGTAGCATAGTGCTGCGAAACCGCATCCTTCTATCTTTACTAATAACGGAGATACCCCGTAAAACCAACCAAAAATTGACACCCTGTACTTATTCGATAATATTAATCCTGCAAAAAAACTTGCTGTGTGCTGCCGTGCAAACCCAGCTTCAATCTGCTGTAATGCTGTTTAAAATTCGGAATCAAATCAATTTAACGTCGGCTGCTGGCCCTGATTTTATCATTTCTCTAAGGAATAATACTCCTTAAAGCAGTAATCCGTCATTATTAATTTCGACTGGAATTATTAGTTCCAACAAAAACCATTAACTTAAAATTTGCATGCGGAACAAATTAAGAAAGACTGGCTTAAACCCCAGAATCCAGAATTAGCCGAACAACTCAACTGAAGTAGGGTAACGGGAAAACTTGGCTTTCTCTTATAATTACTAAGATGTGACTAGTGACAGTTATATTGGAACAAAGGCCGCTAAAGTCGTGACAGCTTCGCAATTAGAGCTTTCCGTCTGTCAGGTGGGAAAAGAGCTTTTCGCGATAATTATCGCCTTCGAGGAAAATTTCTCATTTCCACTTGAAAGTTTAACGAATTGGGGCGTCTAAGACTAACCAGAAGACGACGTCGGAAAATTATTTTACTGTTCCGAAATTGCATGTTGTCTTAAATGGAACGAAGCTGTCTTCAATATTTGACATGATATTTTCGGTTCTGTATTTGATGATGACTGTCCGTCGACTGATGTCATTTTTATTTTCAGTTTTTCGAAAATGTCATTCTTTATAATAATTTCTTCTACTTATTGTATTCGGATAATGCGTCAGGAGACTTGGAGAGATGATTATACAGGGTGTTACAATGCGGCCTTCACCATTGGGATTTCGGAAACGGTAAGAGATACGAGTCGGTTAAATTGGGGCAAGGTTGCGTAATTATGGGCCTAATAATATGCCGCGAAAAAAATCAAAAATAAATACAGGGGCTTTTAAAATATTTGGAAAAATTGAAAATTTGACGTTTTGGGTTTTTATTTTTTCCTGACTTTGATCGAAGAGATCCAAAAATAAATTTCACTTTCTCATTGCTACTTTACATTCTTCACAAGATGGAAGATTTTTAATGCGGCGTTTCGTCTTTATATCACCATCGTCAACTTAATTTTTTTAAATACTGGCCTGGATCTTTTTATTTAAATTATAAAAAAGGACTGAAATCTATGTTTAGTGCTATACAATACGTACTGGTTTTCCAACGTTTTGTTCCTTAAATTGGTGTGTGTGTGTGTGTGTGTGTGTGTGTGTGTAAACAGGGTGTCCCATGTTCCCATATAAAAAAAGTAATGTAGGTGTCATGTACTCTTTTTGGGTCAAACTTAAAATGATAAAATCAAAATTTCAAAATTTCCGCTCGCAAGAGATACGGGGAAAAATAAAAAAATTCACAATTTCTAAATTACCCCATATTTTCTTAGTTAAAAGAGATATAGAAAAATGTTTTATACAGAAGTTTATTTATAATGATTGTTGAATAATCTGCCATTTTCAGAATAAGTATACGGGGTCAGGTAAGAAAGTTATCGTACCTAACCTCATTTTTTTTTAATGGAACACCCTGTATATTTTAATATAAAAAGATAGCATTTTAAATTATCTTTACAAATATATAATCACCATGCATGATATTGGTTTCCTAGGCGATTTATTTAAACTTCAACTCATCGATGCATCACTCGGTAGATGATGGCCATTTACACGAACTACGGTCCTGTTTCGATACTTTGTTCGTTTTAATTAGATATTCGTCACGTACTGCACCGTTTTATTTCCTAAGCTCGATGGCAACTTGTCTACTACTTAATTATATGTTGTTACTAGAATCGCACGAATGTAATATGGCTCCAAGATAATTAACATTTTCTTTAAATTAATTCAGTTTTGTTTTTCTTTGGTTTTTATTGCCGGCTTTCCGTGATAATTGCAATAATTATCGGATCAGTTCGCCAATTTTTCTAAGCAGGTGGTAATTATTTAGTTAACGATCGTTCTATTTAATTAAATAACGATAATTAAAAACAATGACATGAAATTTATCAATTCTATACTATAAAATAATATACGGGAGTTAAAATCTGGAATATTGCAAATGTTAAAAAATATATTTCATATAGTTTAAAAAGGGGGAATATACAGGGTGTCCCATAACTAATGGTACACAGGAAAACTGCAGATTCCTTGGGTAAAAATACTGCGATTTGGCCATACTTAGATTAGTTCAATAGCTGATAATAACCGAGATACAGGGTGTCCAAGTAAAAATTTAATTTTCAATTTTCCTAAATAACGTATTTCTGAATCAATATTTTTGCACAAAATTTTGTGACTAGGGTTTTTTTGGAGAAAGGAATTTGAATTTGTTAATAATTTTGATGTAGATTATAGGGGGCGCTCTCTGCGGTACTCTGGATACATAAAAAGAAATGTAACTTTTTTGTGCCTTAATACAATTATATTTTTATTAAAAATAACAGTTTTTCCGTCATTTCTATGCAATAAAGGTAAACTTTGTAAATGTCGCTCCGACTAACCGTTTTCGAGATATTTTCAATTGCAATTTCTAATGCGCCATTTAAATTTTGATTTGTAAATGTGAAATTTGTCACAGTAGGCTTTGGTGAAAACAAATACAATGAAAGCACTTCGAAACCTCATTTTTGTCAAAGTTTATTTTCATTTGTAAGCATTGTGGGTGTTTTTAAGGAGTTTTTGAAGATACTGTTATCAAAAATTAAACTAAAAATGCCGTGACATAACTTGTTTTCTAACAGAGAAATGCGAGACATGCGAGACATGGTATGTTTATACGCACAAGAAAATTTTAACAAACGCGGGGCACATCGGCGATATTTGGAAATATATCCAAATAGAAGGCAGCAAGATTTTGAAATTTTTAGATGCCTATACTACAAACTGGGAGAAACAGGATCCTCCACTATTACGTTTTGGACGCAAGGATCCTGTTTCTCCCAGTCTGTAGTATGGCATCTAAAAATTTCAAAATCTTGCTGCCTTCTATTTGGATATATTTGCAAATATCGCCGATGTGCCCCGCGTTTGTTAAAATTTTCTTGTGCGTATAAACATACCATGTCTCGCATTTCTCTGTTAGAAAACAAGTTATGTCACGGCATTTTTAGTTTAATTTTTGATAACAGTATCTTCAAAAACTCCTTAAAAACACCCACAATGCTTACAAATGAAAATAAACTTTGACAAAAATGAGGTTTCGAAGTGCTTTCATTGTATTTGTTTTCACCAAAGCCTACTGTGACAAATTTCACATTTACAAATCAAAATTTAAATGGCGCATTAGAAATTGCAATTGAAAATATCTCGAAAACGGTTAGTCGGAGCGACATTTACAAAGTATACCTTTATTGCTTAAAAATGACGGAAAAACTGATATTTTTAAAAAAAATATAATTATACTAAGGCCCAAGAAAGTTACACTTCTTTTTATGTATACAAAGTACCGCAGAGAGCGCCCCCTATAATCTACATCAAAATTGTTAACAAATTCAAATTCCTTTCCCCCAAAAAACCCTAGTCACAAAATTTTGTGCAAAAATATTGATTCAGAAATAAGTTATTTAGGAAAATTGAAAATTAAATTTTTACTTGGACACCCTGTATCTCGGTTATTACCAGCTATTGAACTAAACTAAGTATGGCCAAATCGTAGTATACTCAAGGAATCTGCAGTTTTCCTGTGTACCATTAGTTATGGGACACCCTGTATAAAATAAATTGTGTTTTAGTTTAGTTAAAAATTTTCTTCCTTATTTGAATATGTCCTTCCATTTTCAAACTTGTGTCCTGTGATTTCAAAGTTTAAACCTGGCAACACTAACCATAGACGTGATGTCGTTTAGTTTTTTAAATTAGGTAAAACTGGCGATATACGGTCGTACTGAAATGCAGCACAAATTTAATTACATATTTATGAGCACTATCAGTGACCTCCATTAAGGAAAAGGTGTGACAAACTACGGGAAAACTATTGGATAGAATTAGTTTAAAACTTTAAATTTAGCTTCGAAATATGGTACTACATGACTAGGTATATTGTCAAGAATTTTTCAGAAAATAATTTTATTTTTTTCAAAACGGTAGATAACGTTTAAATTGAAAAAATATGGTTATACAGTCATTTCTGCAAGTATTGCATGCACTATCAATAATCTCAATTAATTTAATAGCTTAGTTTTAATGCGAAAAAATGCCACACCGAGGTTTTCAGAAAAAATATCTAACTAGCAACTATCTAAAGTGATTTGGAAGTGATTTGGCAACGCTTCGGGTGATCAAAGGCAGAAGAATAAGAAAAACGTCTCCTACTCCTTCGATACAGCCGGCCAGCGCGCTGGCTCGTCGTGTCTTGGTATGACTTATGCTGTTCCGGGGCGAAATCCAAAACCGGTCCTCTGATAAATACTCTTAAGGAATCTTACATTCCTTGGACATGACACATAAATACATTTGTAGAATGGACGGATTTACCGTTGACGGCCCTGGGGCACTAGGCACTACTAATGTGGGGGGGGGTCCATGCAAGGGCAATGCATTGGAGTAAGAACGTTTTCTACATAGAACATAGAAGGGTAGAAAGCAACACAAACAAGGTTGTGTAAAATTTGTGCTGTCTGTTGTCGTGTCTAAGAAATAGCAAGGAATTTTTACGTACTGTTCTTTATGCGTGGGGGCCCCGGGGCCGGGTTCCAAGGTTCCCAGTTATAAATTCGGCACTGATTTTTAGAACTAAGTCGCAATCAGAAATGTATAAAACTATCGGGCGGCAAGATAAAACCGAGTGCCTAATTTTTTATGTAGATAAAGGAATAATCATCCATTCCTCCCGTTAATAGCCCCCCTTTTTCTCCACAGAAAGATATAACAATAATTTCACATTCCCCAGCTAAATTTCTTCGTGCAATTAGTGTCAAATTAATAAAGGTAATTTGGTTCTTAACGACCGAGAGGACGGCCATTCTGTTAATTTGCATTTTGGTCTTTAACTGCGAAGAGCAGCGTCTAAGATTAATCGTTTCCATCTTTGGACATAATGCGCCAGGGGTGAGAGAGCGGGGGGGATCGTTATGTACATTTTTTTGTTACAAAGGATGGACGTGTAGTAGCGGGGGGACACTGTAGGGCATTTACCTATTCCCCAGGTGATGACATTTCGAAAATACTACACACAAAAAAAGAGTTACTTATTTTAAAAATCAAATACTCGGCCTGAATGAATTTCAGCTATGTATACAGGGTGTTCCTTAATGACGTGCTAATATTTCAGGATGTGATTCCTTAGGCCATTTTATAAAGAAAAGTTCATATGTCCGCAACGGCTTAAATTTTTTGCTACAGGGTGTTGAATTTTTATTTTTTAAATGGTTATTTTTTAATATCTCCGAAAGTACTTTAAATATTATTTTCAATTTTGGTATGTGTTAATAGGATATAGAACCACAAATTTTAGCTAGAAAAGTTATTCAATTGTTCCACCAGTGGTGTCCCTACAAACATGTCCCGTGATATTTTTTACAAGAAAGATGGTACACCACTGATAATTTTCCATGTGAATATTTTTTCTGATTAGCCTGGTCAATTCTACATGAAAAAGATTCCTTAAGTTTTTCTCATCTTGATTAAAACCACTAAATTCATATTGAAACTCATTATTATTGACATTGATAAAATATTTAATGGTAAATCTTGTTTTATAAAAATTGTTGGAGTGGACAATTCGATGCGAAGAAGTGAAGGTGGCCATTTCCAATAATTTTTATAAAACAAGATTTATCATTAATTATTTTATCAATGAGTTTCAATGTGGATTTAGTGGCTTTAATCAAGAACGAGACGAACTGACGAGAAAAACTTAAGAGACCGTTGTCATGAAGAATTGACAGGCTAATCAGAAAAATATCCACAAGGAAAAATGTCCAGTGGCGTACCATCTGTTTTGTAAAAAATATCAGAGGACGTGTTTGCTGGGACGCCACTGGTGGAACAATTGAATAACTTTTCTAGCTAAAAGTTGTGGTTCTATATCCTATTAACACATACCAAAATTGAAAATAATATCTAAAGTACTTTGGGAGATATTAAAAAATAACCATTTAAAAAATAAAAAATCAACACCCTGTAGCAAAAAATTTAAGTCGTTGCGGACATATCTTCATATGAACTTTTCTTTATAAAATGACCTAAGGAATCACACCCCGAAATATTAGCACGTCATTAAGGAACACCCTGTATACGCAAAGAAATAGGTTTTCTATTATTACAATATGAGACCAAAAGATTCCCATTAATCCATTAATTCTCTAAATCAAGAAATTTTAATTGATTAATAAACGTAAACAGCCACAACACGTACACACCGCCTATTAATATTAATAGAAAAATGTACCTACAACAAACATAATTCATAGGATTGATATTTATCAAACTTATCTTGAAATACTTTAATCACATCTTCAGACATACCCCACGAATTTAAAATTTGGCACCATTTCCATATTGATATGCCACAACACACCATAACTAAACAGCATGAAATGCGCGAAACTATTATTAGGAAACCAAATAAAAATAATCCGAGCAGAGAGTTTGTTTGCGAAATGAAATTTCGACCCTGACGTCGTTGACACCCGATGTATCTCTTGCGGCTTGCGTGTAGTTAACGCTGATATGTATTTAAAATTGCAAATATTGGGAATTTTAGATGGGTAGGGATAAACCGAGTTAATATTCTTCATTTTACCGTACCGGTTTATAATAAAAAAAAGTACCATCCCGACTCGTTGCGGGTATAGCCTTGAGTGTTTGCTGTGAAATTATTTGTTTGCATGTGTGTGAAAGTTTGATTTCAAATTAGTGTAGTGTACATTTTTATGGAAATAATTGAAATGAAAGTTTTTCAAATAGCTGTAAGAATATCAATGGAATTTACATTATACACCAAGATGGTTCTGTAAGCTTTTTTGCTGTATGAGTGGGTTGTTTCCTAAATACTGTTTTATGTAGCAAATCTGAAGTTTGTACACTGATTGATCTCTTTTAATGATTGAATGAAGACAATTATTTTCTAACTCGATTAAAAACGACGTTCCTATAACAGGATTTATTGTTTCAGGTCCCAGAACGCGACGAATCAAAAAACCCGGCACCAAACCGGCAGTACCGGAAGAAAAGCGACCCAGAACGGCCTTCTCAGGAGCCCAACTCGCCCGACTGAAGCACGAGTTCGCCGAAAACCGGTACTTGACCGAACGGCGACGACAGCAACTCAGCGGCGAGCTGGGGCTCAACGAGGCCCAAATCAAAATATGGTTCCAGAATAAAAGGGCTAAAATTAAGAAATCGTCCGGGCAAAAAAATCCTTTAGCGCTACAGTTAATGGCTCAAGGGTTGTACAATCACAGTACTATTCCTTTGAGTAAGGAGGAGGAGGAGTTAGAGAAGATGCAAGCGCAGGGAAAGATATCGTAGGGTTAGATAAGGGATTGATCAATGTAGCATCGGAATAGGCTGGCTTACCGGGAAGTAAGATTGTTGAAATAAGTATAGGAAGGTCGATATTTTTCCAGCTTAGCATACTGCCAAGGGAGTTGTTTCGGGTTTCAAAAAGAAAATAATTCAAAACGGAAATACTGGTGTTCGTAAAATGAAGAATCTGATTCCTGTGGACTCTTAAGGCTAGGTTCGCACGGCACTAAACTGTACGTTTTTTACATCATTCGATTTTAATCGAATAAACAGCGGGATGTTCACAAGATTGTGGTACTTGTACTCGTATATTGGTATCGAAGACGTCGGCGATATCGCCGTTGGTATAACTGAATATTTTGGATTCATCCTATAAATCAAGAAGCAGTAGATACGTAATTAAATATTTGAAAATATACCGGGTGTCCCATAAGTTATGGACCATGGTGCAACTGAAGATACTAAACATCAAACTAGACCAGGGGTCGACAACCTTTTGAAACGGAAGTTCTCAGTTTTTAAAGAGCCACTAACGGCCGCAATTTAATATCGAAAGAGACACAACTTGCGGCTCGCGGGCCGTGTGTTGCCGACTCCTGGTCACGGCCAAAGCACTGGTGAAGACGCCAAATTGTCTTGCGTCGAAAACGAATTAAAACCTAGATAGAAACATCCGACGATGGCGTCATTCGAGAGCTTTCGACGGACTGACAACAGTAACGACGCGTGTCATGGGGGAGGGGTGCGGTGAAAAGCGAGTACAAGTGGCTGAGAGATAGAATCGGTGCCTAATCCTCGTTAATCGATTCAGAACGAATTTTCGATAAAATAAATAATATTTTCGTATGGAACTAAAGAGCCGCAGCTTCACATTCAAAGAGCCGCATGTGGCTCGCGAGCCGCAGGTTGCCGACCCCTGAACTAGACCGATTAAAGTCGAAAACAAGCCATATTTTTAAACGGTTCAATAAAACTACTGCAAACCGAATGCGTTTCAAGTCATTCGCTTTGCTTGACAAGCCCGGTGAGTATTCGGTGGACATCTTCAACCGTATACGTTTATTTGCAGTGCAAACGATGCGTGAGCGGTCCTATGTCAATGCGCCACTACTTATTCGGTAAGATTAATCCTGCAAAAAAAAAAACGTGCGGCGTTTTGCCGTGTGAACCTAGCTTAATAGGTTATTCCGGCGCTAGATTTAGATTTTAGATGTTTTTGTGATATAAATCTAGCATAGACACTAAATTAGGTGGCGATTGGCAGCATCTGTGTGCAGCGGTGCAATAATTAATTGCTTTTTGATAATATTCTTTAGCAAAATGGCACAGAGACAGCGACAAATTTGTATTTTTCCAAGAGATCCGTGATTTTTTGTTGAGCGTGACTCGGTGGCCGAGCACTTGTGTCGGTTTTGTTTGCCATATTTTTCGAAAACTTCCTCACTTTGATTTGCGTATGCGGAAGTTATGAATACACGGAAATTATATCTTTTAAAGGGCTTTTAATTAGCATATTACAAGCCGAGTTTGAGAAAATCATTTTCACACACAAGTAATGTAGAGAATTTTTCCTACGACCACAAATACATTGGCCCAGTGGCGTAACTACGTCAGAAAACCTTGTGTTCGGTGACGGTAGCAACCCTTCCCCCTCCCCCCTTACGTTATAGAAAACGACATTTCTAAGCGTAGAACATAAGTTTATTTACAGCCGACAGTCACATTACAGGTTTCATAACATTTTAAAACATTTTTTTCGACTTTTTGCATTCGCAAATGCTGTTACCAAGTTTGGTACATCCATCTGTTTCGCTATATTATTCTCGATTGAAATAAGAGCCAGAGAGCTTAATCGTTTTTGTCCCATCGTATTGCGAAGATAATTTTTTATTATCTCTAATTTCGAAAATGATCTTTCTGCTTTTGCGACGGTAACTGGGATGGTAAGAAACAGACAACATGTTCCAGCCTTGCCGGCCCCCCGAGCTTTGGGGGCCCCGAAGGGGTTTGTTCGCCTGTGTTCCTGGAACACATGGAACTCCGGTAGTTACGCCACTGCATTGGCCAATTATTTGAACATTTTCTGGTTGTAAAAAATAGTTTTCCTCCTATTTGCTTACGCTAATTATTATGTACAGGGTGTTCATTTTTCGATGGTTTTACGGGCTATCGCCGTTATTTGTAAAGATAGACTGATGCGGTTTTCGCCGCTCTACTTTTTTGTCAAACAGAAGATGCCCTAGAATTTTTCTAGGCTTCCACGTTTTTGATATATGGGATATTTTTGGGAATTTTACATTTAGGTTTATTCTGGCCTGCTATAATTAGGACAAACTGATTTTTTACTATTAATTTGAAATTATCAAACAACTTGGAGAACCTGAATATTCTGACAGAAGCGGAAGATTTTTTCCATTATGACACAACGGTTTTTTTTTTAATATTCGTCATGGCCTACTCAAAAAAATTTATGTTTTTAAAAAACGTAAATTTCGAGCATTATATTAAGACTGAAAATAAAGCATTATATATTTTTGAGAAGCTTGTTGAGTTACATTATTAAAAAATATATACGGTTACCCATTTAAAAAAAATAAAGGAAATTTCTCTTGAAAACTATTGAACGTAGAAAAAATCTTAGTTGCATTTTACGTAAAAAACCACAAAGAGAACATTTCAGTTCTTTTTGATAAGTTACATTGTATTCGAAATATGGGGGAGTCCCCAAATGTAAAATTTCCAAAACATCCCGTATATCAAAAACGAGGAGGCCTAGAAAAATTCTGATTGGGGCATCCTTTGTTTCACAAAAAAGTAGCACAGTGCGGCGAAAACAGCACCTTCTATCTTTACTAACAACGCGGAGGTACCCCGTAAAACGACCGAAGAATGGATACTCTGCACTATGAATACAACTTTATAGTTTCTGATTACTTACATAAATAAATATAGCGGCGCTTTCGCCTTTTCGATTTTTGATCAATATTTCGTTTCTTTTTAGTTTTATCCGAAAATACCCGTTTTAGGGGATCAATTACCTAAATTTTAAAATTTCTGATAAAAAAATTTGTGCAGGAAACGAAATTTGTGTAAATTGACAAAATTTCGTTTCTTGCTTCCATTTTTACGATAGAACCAACTAGTATCAAAAATATTGATCAAAAACAAAATGGTGAATGCGTCACTAACTCTGACTTAATAATTAACTGAATAAAAATATACAGAGCGTTTAAACAACAACGAACAAAACAATCATCTACCAAACACAAACATCTAGTAAAATCAAGATTTATATTTTTCCTAGCGAATTCGTCTTTGATAAATTGGCTAAAACATTAAATTTGGGGGGGGGTCCGGCCCCCTGCCCCCCTCCCCCTATATACGCTACTGAGTACAATAGTACAATTAAGAAAGAAGACAAATGACAAATTGCTATTTGTAATATACATATTGCAGTTAGCCGTTGTTTTTTTTCCCCATTTTCGTTGGTGGTCGTAGGAAAAACAAATATTCATTGCACATAAAAAACTAAATTAAAAAACTGTACAATTTCGCCACACACCGTGCAATTGTGTTTAAATGAAGTGGACATTTCCATTAATACGTTTTTGTCGGCTTGTCAAGTTCTCGATTCTCAGACGATTTCAGAATTGATCAACAATGTAAGGGAATGGTAAAAAGATGTCCCCGAATTCTTTGTCACGTACTTAAAACGGTTTTAGAGTTTATTTTATAGTAAAAATGTATTGCAAACCGCACTTTAATAGTGACTGTGTTAATCTCTAGATATCGTGTACGCACCGAGAGTCATTTGGCCCACCATAAGTTGAATTTGGCCCACCCAGTGGCGACTTTACCTTAGCTATTCGAGAAAGGCCGAAATAATGATTTCAATAAATTCAGATAAATTTATTCGGTATAGTGTATGAAGGATTATATTCTTTATACAGGGTGTTCAGAAAATGCATCAGGAGAGGTGATTCTACATGTTAAAATAAGGGAAGTAAGTCGTATAACAAAAAGTAAAAAATTCAATACTTTTTTTTTGTTTCAATTTAAAAAACTCATTTTCTTAACAAAAACTTTAATTCCAATTATAGTTAGAAAGACGGTGACAATAGGGGGTCCGTGAAGTGGAATATCAGTAATTCGGTTTTTCGTGGAGTTTAGGTCCCCCTCTACAACTTTTACATCTGATGAAATGCCGTATATAGAGCGTTGCTGGGAAATTCTTAATAAATTCAAAATTATATCGAGCCAGTCTGAGAATGAATTTACAGCATCTGCGTGACCCCAAAGTCACGGGAAACACATTTTCTGACAAGTCAACCCTTGCATATACTTTTCCGAGAGTGTAAAAAAAATGAATGGAAAAATTATAAAGTCTCAAGTGACATGGGTCCAAGTGAGCTTAATCGATTTGTATTAACATGGAGATGACTCGTAAACAATTTTCTGATTAAAAAAATATTGCGAAAAGTCCGCGCTTGCGCTCCAGTCCAGGCAAATTTTCAAAAAACGGTTTCACATCCCATACTGTGACATCGATTATATATTTCCCGATATAATTTTTCACGGTGAGTCGTGTCTTGATGGTCTTAATCACCAGTTATCTTTTTCCCGTCATACAACTGAACGATACCTGCCTTCCGGTATCTCTGCGTAATATTGTCAGAATTCCGCCTAGCTAGGTGCGATTCTTCTGAAATTTTTTTTTCCACAATATTTGGGTGTCAAGGAATGTAGTGTGACAATTTTCTTACATGTCATGTCATGTCGTTTTCCGAATTTCCTCCGAGGAGGTTTAAAAAAAATTCCAATAATGAAATGGCGAGACCTGGAACGACAAAATTTTTTCACATAATCTTTAACATATAATGTTCCATTCTAGAAAGTTTCAACTTCAAATTCGCTGTTTTTCTTTTTTTTAAATGCAAGATTTGACTTGTCAGAAAATGTGTTTCCCGTGACTTTGGGGTCACGCAGATGCTGTAAATTCGTTTTCAGACATGGCTCGATATAATTTTGAATTTATTGGGAATTTCTTATCTAAAGCGGTACAGCGCCTCTCAGCAACGCTCTACGGCATTTCATCAGATATAAAAGGTACCATAATCCATTCATAAAGGTCTTGGAAAGTCATGTTGGAAAGTGAAGCTTTGATTGTTTGAAATGTTATTGAAAATCAGTAATGGGTGGAAGAGAGAACTACATGTTTGTTGGCTGAATGGGCAACAATGTTGAAGTCTGGTTATACATATGGTTAAATATTAAAATATAACCATACTTACCGATGAAAAGATAAATCCTTATTTAAATAATCCACTCTTTTACAAACTACACATGAATGCACCATGATTGTTTATAATAAAGACGATTTATCACCAATAATCACAAAAAAAAAAAAACAAATAAACCAAAATATATAAACAATCCTGTGATCACACTGACAACGTTGTAGTGTTTACGAGTTTAGTATTCATTCATAGTTCATAGTAAAATATAAATAGATGTTGCCAGAGTGCAATTGGATTAGTTCAAGATTTGTTTGATACTTTTAAATATAATAATATTTTTTTAAAGAATCTCTCATCGCCTTTTCACACTTTATAGTAAAATTATTGGGAAATAGATTTATTTTAAGAGCAATTGCGGATTAATCTTAAACCAGTTGTAATTGTCAAATTAACAAATTTTGAATTGGAATTTTGCAAGATAGCTTTGCGATAAATATGTCAATCTGGCTATGCTGCAATAATGGCCGAAAGAGGTGGGAAAGACTGTTTGTATTCGTTGCGTAGGCTAGCAATGTAAAGTTTTCTATCTGGAGTTTACAATATCTTTGGTTAGAGACAATAAAGATAATATGCCGGAAATTAAATTTGAATTTTAGGTAAAGCGGCCTCTGGTGGCACAGTAGAGAAGCATTATTATAACAGAATGATAGAAGTTACCCTGTGCCAAATATAAACTTGATAGTTTAAAAACTAACTTCTAGATGTTAAAAATAGGGAAAATAATTAAACTTTGAATGGCTGTAAGTCGAGAAGTATTGAGTTTTCGACTTTATGTTATATGACTTACTACCTTTATTTTCACATGTAGAATCTTTTATCCGAACACCCTGTATTAAGGCCTGGATAAAGTAAAAAATGTCACTTAGAACCCTCTGGTTTGTTCGAGTCGTTAAGTCAAACCAATAAGAATCATAAGCGATCCTTTGAGGAGCCATCGGTTGCGCCACAATTTTTTCAGATATTTCTATTCACTCATCTAGACAAGGTATACTTAGTTAATATTTTATTCTCTGATCGAATTCCAATAGAAATAAAAATATAAAGAACGTGTTATTATTTTATTATTTATTGGTTTATTTGATGAGCCGGCGACGGCTTCTTTATAGTCCGATCAAGCCCAACACTGTCAGGGCGGCATCGGTTTCTTTATATCTGCGATCAGAGAATAAAATATATACCTATATTTGATATTTTATTCTCTGATAAATTCTAATAAAAGTAAAAATCCTCTCTTAATATCATATATACAGGGTGTCCGCTAATTAATGGGACATGGAAAAACCTCCTCCTCCGTAAAAATATTAGGATTTAATTATACTTAGCTATATCCGAAAGTTGATATTAACTGAGATACAGGGTGTTAAAGTTAAAACTTCATTTTTGTTTCTCTCTAATAACTTTGACAGAAATCAACGGTTTTTTACAAAATTTGGCAATCATGGTTTTTTTAGGACGAGAAACTGATTTTTTGGTGAAATTTTAATGTATAATGTAGGGGGCGCTGTCTGCTGCATTTTTTGCGTATTTATTAGGTCATAACTTTTTGTGCCTCAGTGTATTGAAGTTTTTAATGAATATAATACTTTTCTCATATTTATTACGTAAAAATGTTATAATAATTTTAGGTCGCCCAGAGTTACCGTTTCAGAGATATTTGCATTTAAATTGTTTAGTGCACCCTGCCCAACTACTATTATTTGCAAACAAAATTTTTTTTCTCAAAGTAAACAAATGAAATTTAGAGATGCAGAACCTATGGAACAGAAAATGTTTTCATTTTTGAGTTTATCGTAAGTTTGTGTTTTAATTGCTGTTGGTTTCTTTCGACACAAGTTAAAGAACATTCCAATTGTTGTATTTATTATTCCCAATTACCATTACTAGAACATTAATTATCATGTAAAAGTTAATTGGTAAGAAGTAACAAAATTTATTTGCTTGCCCGAGCTAACGCACTAAACAATTAAATGCAAATATCTCCGAAACGGTAACTCTGGGCGACCTGAAATTAGTATACCCTTTTTACGTAATAAATATGAAAAAAGTATTATTTTCATTAAAAACTTAGATACACTGAGGCACAAAAAAGTTTTGACCTAATAAATGTGCAAAAAATGCCGCAGACAGTGTACATTAAAATTTCACCAAAAAATCAGTTTCTCGTCCTAAAAAAAACATAATTGCCAACTTTTGTAAAAAATCGTTGGTTCATCTCTTAGAGAAAAACAAAAATGAAGTTTTAACTTTAACACCCTGTATTTCAGTTAATATCAACGTTCGAATATAGCTAAGTATAATTAAATCCTAATATTTTTACGTATGAAGTTTGTGGTTCCATGTCCCATTAATTAGCGGACACCCTGTATATTATTAGCCGACGACGCCTCGTAAAACAATTGGACCGATGCCGCCCTGGTGGTGTCGTACTTTAAGGAAGAATAAATAATTTAAAAGAGGATTTTTATTTCTATTGGAATTCGACCAGACAATAAAATATGAACTATATGTACAGACATTATTTATGTAATATATACAAATTGTATATAAATAGATTATTAAACACGTGTATGTATTCTTAAAAATGTAACTTTTAAGAACTGAACATATTGTAAATGTGTATAAAGAGATAGTTTTAAGATTATAGAGATTTTTATTTGTCTGTGACATAGCACGTAGTTAGTTTATAATAATATACCTACAACTCGGTTTTAAAATTTAGTATCTACCTACTCTCACAACTTTTGTAAAAATTGTTTAACAAAATTTATAAAGAAATGTAAGTATTTACTATTGTTTATGTAATTTAAATAAAGAAAGTAAAATTTCATCTTTTAAAAACATGTAAGTAAGTAAAAGAGTATTTATTAAAAGTGTCGTCATAATAATCATTGTTGTTTTTTTTTCTGTTCCTTGTCTCTGTTCCCTTGCAGTTGAAGGCAGAAACCCGCCCAGGGGTTCCGTTTATACAGGGTGTCGCTAATATTTCATATTTCAGAGTGTGACTTAAATTTTTGACTGTTTGAGTGTTAAAATTTTTCTTTTACCAGGCTAATATCTTGAATCGGCCTTTTTTATCATTAGGTTATGAAAACACGGCAATCAAGAAGCTTATAATTTGAAAGGAAGTATAATTTTTTATACTTATTGTCGCATAAAGACGCATTTTTTTTTTCAAAAATGATGTGCGGAAATGATGAAGGTTTATGGGTATCTCTTGATTTTTACACCCTTAGGGCCGATATTTGCGTGTTACCTTAAGTTAGACCTTAGCTAAGGTAACCTTAACGATCAGGTAAACCTTAACAAAACTATGTTTTAAATTAATTTGGGTATCAGCTGTACCACGTTCTTACAGATCTACTCCTTTAGATGCGAGGAACTTGTATTAAGGAGGACTTATGTCATTCTGTACCTTAAGGTGACTTTGAAATGTCATTCTGTACCTTAAGGTGACTATGAAATATCGGCCTTTAGTCACCAAAGACGTTTAGATTTAGTCCGTCAAAATATGTAGGCCTTTTAGTCCCCCACTTACAGGGTTTGAAAATTTCCCAACCTCAATATAATAAAAGAAGTAATTAAATGGTTTGCCGTTATTAAAATTGGCTCGCAGAAAAAAATAGCCACTAAATCATTTGATCAGCATCAAAAGATTTTGTTTGCAATAAATAAAAATCAGGCTGCAACACTTGTTCTGCAAAAAATTCTACAAACTGTCAACAATTTAACCGATATCAGTCCGCTTGTGTTCGCTTAATTAACAGTCGAGCTGTGAAATGATTACTTGGTCAGCAAAATTTTACAATTGGTCAGTAGAACAAAAACATGTCTAGAAGCAGTTTACTTCATTAAGGAATGGTTATTAATATAAATCATTGGATTGCGTTTGTTTTGAATAATCGGCAAAGTTCGTTATTGTGGGCGGAGCGAAAGCAGTCGCGCGATACGAGTAGATAATTGCGTGCGTGTGTTTTCATTCGGTGTAGCAGTCAAGGCCCAAAAGTTGTAGCGGAGGCGGGTTTTCACTTGTTTTCCAAGGGCACTGTCACTATTTCACGTTTTATTGCTTTTTTTTTGATGACCAAGATTAAATATTTTGCTTACCCGCTGATTGCTTACCAATATCTGATTAAAAGTGGATCGCTCATAGCAGCTAATATATTTAATTTGCGTACAAAAATAATTTAGAGCACTCTAGTATGACATTAATTACTGACCGATTCAGAAATGTTTGCTGTCCATAAGTTGCTGACCAACTAGTCATTTTGGCTGACCGATTACATTTTTCTGTTCGCAAAAATAAGAATATTTTGCTAACCAGTTAAATGATACCCATATAATAAATGTAATTAATACTATATTTTATTGGACATTTTACAATAAAATCCTTACTATAATGATTTTAATATATTGCTTTGTGACAATAAAATTGACGTCGTGTGATATTAAAAGAACACACTCAACGAAATTTTTTTGGTTGAAATTTTAAGAGAACATTGAACAAATTAAATTCATAAATTTGTGCGCTCCCTGTATAAAACGCTGTATACTTATAAGAAATCAATACAGGCAATAGTATTTATCTGTAATAAATGGGCACTATTAATTCACCGTATTTGTTTAATAAAAACGAGTAGGTCGATCATAGGCAGTCCAATACGCGATATTAATGCTAAAACAACAAAAATAATGATGAAAACCGGCCTTTTATATAAATTATACCATGTTCCTGTAATGTTGCCATTTGAGAGATTAATTACTCATGTTTATGATTGATGGAACAGGGAGATATTTATTATCAACATTGTATCAATCATGAAGTACAAATGGGATTAGAACAGAGATGTACTTAGTTAAAATTGAATCCAATCGCCGAAAGTTACCCTATATAATAGTAATAAGAAGAGCCTGCAAAAATAAGGTCGGAGGGTGGTAAGTAATGTAAATTGTGAAATTAGTAATAGGTGAGGTGAGCCCGTACGTTAATACGGCACAGTGTTAAAACAATAGAAGGTTTTCCTTCAGCCCTTCAGCCACTGGTGGTTGACACAAGTTATGGTCGGCACGCCTAATTACAGTGTGCACTTGATATCTTTTCCTCTAGCGTTCACCAATCGGAACTAAATCAGGCATCGGTCTCGTCACTTTCGACGGCGAACTGTCGCTGTGGTATAACATTTACAATTTAAGAAATTGCTTCAAATATACAGGGGGTTATGGAAATGACGTATTATATTTAAATGAGTGACTCCTTGGGTGTCCTAGAGAAGCGCTACATATTTTTTTTTTAATCGACCGTTTTAAAAGTGGGGTAATAAACACTCTTACTCACAGGTAAATCCGCGCTACTGTACAACATTTATCCCAGAGCCAATGGCAATGTTGCCAGACTTAATGTAAAACTGAAATTCCATATAAAATTATTACCTACTTGTTATCCTTATACCTAAAGAACGAGGAAATTCAGGCACAAACACAATCAGTTTTTTTTCTTTTCCATGGGAACACTCCTGGAAGCACTCTATGTACACACAGTAATAGTGAAACAGAACCGATAGTTAGCTTTTAAAAATACAATAATACAGATTATTAGATATTATTACACGCGACGAAATTTGAGGTCCAGAAGAAACGCGTCAATAAAAACAATATTCAAAGATTATTTATGGGCGGGCAAGATACACGCGTAAACCGAAAAAACTGAGCGGATTGCTGAGAGTGTGTTGGTGATCGACGAGACACAACGTATCCGGCCGCTGGTTGATCTTCCACTAACATACGCAAGCGTGCGGCGCTATATGAAACTACTTCGCTCAGCCGATGTAAGTCGTCAAGAGGTCATTGGCATTTGACCTAGTGACGTACGTGGTTAATACTATTCCATATGTTTTTTCGGGTTGTTTAAAACATAGTCCGTCGTAAATGTTCTTCATTAATTGTACAAAAAGGTGTTAGAGAATGGAAAAGCGTTAAATAATTTTATTTTGTCTAAAGATTTTAAGGTGTACATATGACAACACCGGCCAGAATTCCTTGATTGCTTACATGTATCGCAGTGCAGCACGGGTGTTTTTCTGGTTTGACGTCAGGTCACTTTTACCGCTGAATGAATTGAAAGCGCCATTTATGTATGTATTTATTTATAATAGTTTTGAAATAAGAAAATTAATATGAATATAAAACATTGTGATCCTAGTCTTCATTTATAAGATAATTCAAATTCGGTATTTTACTAATAAATACGAATGACAACTTTTTAATAAATATAATAAGACAACCTGATGATCTCGCTTTTAGGATTTTATTTTTCGTCCGCATTATTTTCACTGTTTCAGACAAACTATATATAAGACTTTGTTTATTTGTAATTATTTACGCTACAACTTGAAAATCCGATAAGGACATTAGTTTCTTCACATTATTTTCATGTATAAGTTAGTTGATATCTTATTCTCTGATCGAATTCCAATACAAATAAAAATCCTCTGTTAAATATTACCTACATATTATTTTTTGCGAGCAGATATAAAGAATCCGACGCCTGCTCGTGAAATCATCAGACCGATGCCGCCCCGGGCGGTGTCGGACTTGATCAAACTCTAAAGAAGCCGGTCCCCGGCTCCTCAAATAAATGGTTCGATGCCGCTCTGGCTGTAACTTCGTTATATTTTCATATCTATTGGAATTGGATCAGAGAATAAACTATCAAGTATACAAGGGGGTCAACTGTTCAATCTGGTTGGTGCCCCCATAATATGAAACTAACAGCCTTTCTTGTACTCTTATTGCTACTTTTCATTTCGTTCGGAAATTTCCTTGTGAAAGTAAACATTCGACAGGACCGGATTTCAACTTTTTTAATGTACATTTCAGTGGTTAGATAGGAAAAATATTGCAATCAAAATTTCGATTCACACGATTTCTGACGATATGATTATCCGACGGTGCCCTGATTGGTGTAAATTTTGGGTGCCAAATTCCATCCGAATATTTGTAACAATCGACATGATGAGTTTTATTTTAACTTCCATCCGACGTCGTATGTTTCTTAACCTCACTTTTTCTAAACTAAAAATTAAGAATGAATTGACTATTTTGGGAATTATTATCAGCTACTAATGTACCAAATTAAAAATACATTAATTTTAAGGTTAGGTAGTGACCACATATACAGGGTGTCCGGGAACATGTGGGAAATCTCCCGGATATGAAGAAAACACGTGAAAAGAATACTATAGGTTCATATAAACTTCTTTCGTATCGGCCTCCTCTTCGGAGATATGGGCTCCCAAAGAGCACCAATGGAATCAAGTTTTTTACACATAATTATTGAACCACCTGGTATATTTCAATTATTTTTTAATATGATGTATACCAGGTGAGACCCGTCAAATTACTACCCAAGAAACTGTTGTGAATTACTCACAGCTGTAACACTCATGGGCCCATTTTTTTTACGCCCTGTATGATGAGAACTTTGGACAATGTTTTTTACATACCTTTAACTATTGACTAAAAATTAAGTACTCTTCATTCATGTCGCTAATCCTAACCGTTTTCGAGAAAACGTCATTTTAATTACATCATGTATTTGGCGTATCTCGGTAAGAGATCCATCTTTGTTCATATTATGAAATGATGAACGTCAAAATTCCGCTTTTTCATATTTAACCCGTGAGAAAATAGGGGGATCAGTGTAAATAAAATTACGTTTCCTCGAAAACGGTTAGGATTAGCGACAGGAATGAAGAGTACTTAATATTTAGTCAATAGTTAAAGGTATTTAAAAAACGTTGTCCAAAGTTCTTATCATACAGGGCGTTAAAAAAAATGGGCCCATGAGTGTTACAGCTAGTCCGTCCCTGCAGCTGTGAGTAATTCACAACAGTTTCTTGGGTAGTAATTTGACGGGTCTTACCTGGTATACATCATATTAAAAAATAATTGAAATATACCAGGTGGTTCAATAATTATGTGTAAAAAACTTGATTCCATTGGTGCTCTTTGGGAGCCCATATCTCCGAAGAGGAGGCCGATACGAAAGAAGTTTATATGAACCTATAGTATTCTTTTCACGTGTTTTCTTCATATCCGGGAGATTTCCCACATGTTCCCGGACACCCTGTATATTATATTGTATACGAGTGACACTCTCTTCTTTTTTTACAAGCTTTTTAGGGAAATTCGGTTCCGAAGATCGGATAATGTGATAAGCAAAATATTTTCGTATAAATATTTTATACCTGGTATTGATCCAAGACGATTACAAGAAACAAATAATGTCGGGCCGGCTCTGACGCGATCGATAAAATTTCCAACCTACTGCGCAAACTCAATAGGCCCGCGCCATCTCCCATAGCGGGGAGACTTTTTGTATTTTGGACCGTTCGTATGGCAATATACTGTTTATATATGTGTTGAGAACCCCTGAATATAATACTTTCCTGGAATTTGGTTCCCGACTCGCCCAGCATTTTTTTGCGAGCAGAGAGAAAGAACCCGACTCCGACTCGTCAAATAAACGGTGCGATGCCGCCCATCGGTATCGACTTTAGCGTAGGCTTCTTTATATTTGATGGCAAAAAAGTTATGAATATGAAAACAAGAGAGAATTTTCATTTCTATTGGCATTATAAACGGGGTTGTTATTGCACACATGGCGGCCTCATACGTATGAAATCACAAATTTGTTTGTTTATAATTCCAGATGGTAAATTTTGGAAGTGTTGGACCCAATTAGGAAAAGATTATAAGGCCACCGAATGGCATAAATTTTAATTCTCCAATCCAAATCAATTAGAACTATGGCAGCCACAACGGGTATAAATCAATTATGTTTAATAAGTAATTGAACTGGGGAAAGGCGATGGCCAAGAATTATGGCCAATAGAGTTTGGCCCGCGCCCATTTTCTCATATTTTTCGAAATTAATTGTTTGTCGGGGGAACGGGTGTTCGGGGCACGCTATCACGATAAATCAATTATAGGTTTTCTAGTTACACTACGGCCTTAAGATTATAAGTTATTGAGGTGGCGGGCGAGCCCTTTAACCTGCGGCGATAAATAGGATCATAAGATTTAAGAGGAGTGATCGTCAGCTGATGGTAAAGTTGGATTTTTTTATTCGTTTCTTAATATAAGTTAATGCTATTTAAAAAATTAAATTATCACGGTTATTATAGTCATTTATGTACCAAGACGTCTGATGGATGTTATAGTCTAGTAGCTCCTGTGGTGTATACAATACTTTATTTCTCATCTATTTAAATATATTAATAGTTAAATTCCTGCATTTTAGAAAATGCTGAAAAAGCTAAGGAATAGTATATTACGTACCGAGGTGGAAAGCGTTTTATTCCTGTCGAGAGAGTCGGTAGTTAAACGAGGCGCGAAGAGGCGAGGTTAACTAAATCTCGAGAAAGACTATTTTATTTACAACCACATCTAACATCCACTTCTTATTATTTTGAATTAAAATTATTAATAAAAGATAAATGTCATTTTCACTTTTCCATTGAAAAATTAGACAGAAATTTCAAATAACCGCAGGTGGTAAAATAACGTAGGTAATAATACACATCGAGATGACAAATATCATTTTTTGAATAGGTCTCCATGTCACTAAATAATATATTATTTTAACAACAGAAAAATCAGATGAGGAATTTGATTTTGTTGCTACTCCACCAGAAATTCGAGAAGCAGCAAAAATAATAGAAGAGGATCTTCTGCCAACTAAAAGCCGCCCGAGATATGACAAGGCATTTAACTGTTTCAAAGAATGGTGTACGGGAAACAAAGTTCAAAATCCTGGTTCTGAGTCGGCGCTGCTAGCTTATTTCGGTGAAAATGCCAAGACAAAGAAGATATCAACGATTTGGCCACTATACTCAATGCTGAGGACCACTCTATCAATTAGGGAAAAAGTAGACATATCTAAACACGCAAAGCTATTAGAATTTTTAACAAAGTATTATTTTGAGATATCGATTTTTTTTAAAAATTACAAAAAAATGATTTACTTTCCACCCTGAAGGAAAGTAAAAGTAAAAAAACGTCAACTTTCCATCTTTCAAAGATATATAGATGAAATGTCATTATTACATGCATGGTTGTAAATAAAACTTATTACCGGCAATGTCTAAAATCATGTACGACAAGGAGTATGAAAATTTTCTGCAATGGAAAGTAAAAAAACCAAAGTTTCGTAAGGTGAAAACTTTTATCAAAAGTGCGCCGAATGATATCTTCCTTCCGCATAAATTGGTACTCGTAATGGGAGTTTTTGGCGGCCTAAGAGGGAGAGATGGTAAAAATGACCATGATGATATTGAGGATAAGGGGCCTCCTTGCTTGTCAAGGTACAGGTCGACAACTTTAACTGTAGCTACAAAAGGAATGCGGGCAAAAAAATTTCTTGGGATAACAATGTTGTCACATATATTAAATGTTAATTTAATAACATGTTACCAAGTAAACCCTAAAATTAAATTTACCCATTTAAAGTAAATTGTCATAAGTATATAAGAAACTAATATTCTATTATATTTTCAATGTTCTTAAAACTTTCTTTTCATACTATTTATTTTAATATTTAATTGCAAAATAAAATATTTTTTCATTAAAGTACTTCTAATCTAAAAATAGGGCAACATGGTACAATATCAACGGTAACCATGGGTAACTGGTGGCTAGAGCTAATTTGATAGGTTATATCCCAGACAGAGGATGGCGTCACGCGCCTGGTGACACGCCTATAGTGCCAGCGTGCTTGTTCGGCGATGTCCAATATGCTTCATCCAGTTGCGTAGTGATAGGGTTTGTTTTAAAACTGTGATAGTGATAGTCAAACCCGCGAATTGATTGCCAATGTGTACAGGGTGTGTGAGGAGGAATCACAAATTAATACATTTAAATTGCCACTTATGCGGAAGCTAGAAAGGCTCGCAATGTATACGGGAGTAAGCGTGGGTGCAGTAAAAAACATGCACAAAGAAGATACTGAAAGGAAGAAAATAACCCGAATCAATTGTTGTCTCCTGTCAAAAAAGGGACCGTCTCTCTGCTGTCGAAAAAATCGAAGGCTTCGACTATGGCATTGTTAGGAGAACAATACAAAAGTTTTATTTGGAACTAAAAGTATTTCCAACCTTAAAAAAAGTTGCTACAAGAGCTGAGAAGTGACATAAACTTTCCATTTTCCCTTGAAATTTTGAGGTGCATGTTGAAATCAAATGGATTTTATTGGCGAAAATGCCAAAATAAGCGAGGAATATTAATGAAAAGGCCTAATATATTGCATTGGTGATACAAATATATTCATGCTATGAAAAAATATATATTATTACATTATTAAGATAATAATAGCACGCCCATGACTCGGCCATGTTTTAAAAGATATTGCTTCCCCCTTACCAATACCGCGTAGCTATAGACTTGCTTGTCGAACTGTATCAGATCAGAAACTAAAACTGCTACGCCAAAAACTTTTACTATATAATCGAAGGAGACCAAACAGATGTCTTCAAATTGGTTAGACAGTCCCTTGCATTATGGCCAAAAGGAATTAAGTTACGTGATTCTTCAATAATTGCAAAAATTCTTAATTTAGAAAACGCCAAGGAATATACAGGACATTGCCTACCTCGGACCTCGTCCAGACTTCTTATCGAGGGTGGTGCTTCCCTTGCAACCCTTAAGCTACACGGCAAGTGGAAGAGTTAGTAGCGTAGCGGAGGATTATATAGAGGACAGCATCACGTCGAAAAACCGAATAGCAAAAATGATAGCTAGCTGTTACCGAAAAAGAAAATATGTTAATGAATGTTGAAATGCAGCAGGAATGCGCATGCACATTGAGAAACTGATCAATGGAGTCGCAAAATTTCATAGTTGGTCCAGCTTCTTTCTCAGGTAAATTAAAAATTTTACATCGAAAACAGAATAATATTATGTAAATATAACTACAAAAATAAATACAAATTTTATTCAATATTTTCTTCAATAATAATTACCGGGCATTATGAACTTTATCGCCCGCTAACATTTCCTATGATATTATGATGATGTTTATAGCAATTCTAAGGTATCATAAGTAAATAATTGATAGATTAGAAATAAAATATTTAATTCCTATTATTATATTCGTAAAATACACTTCTCGTCAAAATTAGCGAATAATGTAAAATGTAACAAAAGTTCGTTGTTTAATATTTTTGGAAATACTCAATCGATTTTGAAGATCTTTTTTAAAAATTGTAGACTAATATTGCGGAAATCTGACAAACATTCTAATGTTCTTTTATAAAACATTTATGCAGCTATACAGGGTGTTTTTTGTAACAATGATTTTTTCCCAGATATTCAGAACACCCGGTAGAGTGAACTGGTGATCGCTGCAAATCCCGGAAGAGGTACCATCCTAGTAGCATCCTTTATCAATATTTTCTTTTTTGATTCGCCTTTTTATTGCCATTTTTAGTGGATATATACGGCTTTTTGCCCGTACATGTTTTTGTTTGGTTCTCCAGGGTACACATTAACAGAAAATTCATCTAGCATGCTTTGCAGAATAAATAACCTTAACCACTTGTCAAACTGAATTGGCTAGTTGTTATTGCAAGAATTTGTTAGATTTGGTGTCTATAGAGGTTTTCAATTTTCTTTTAATAATGAATCCAATTGCAAGACGAAATGGCAGCCTTTCGGAAACTGAATGCGCTGTCGTAGTTGCCCTTACGCAAGAAGGTTACGCTCAAATTCAATTAGCTCAGCGGTTTGGTGTATCTCAGGCAAACATTTCCCGAGTATTACAGCGTTACAATGCAACTGGTAGGAGTAGCCGAAGAACAGGTCAGGGTCGTAATAGAGTCACAAATCTGAGACAAGATCGGTATATCCGTTTAAATCCTTTAAGAAGAAGATTTACAACGAGCACTTTGATCCGAGGAGAATTTTTAGAGCGTTACAACTTTCCAATAAGTCAAAGTGCCATTAAAAGAAGACTTGCTGAAAGCCAATTAAGGCCTCATAGAGCAGCCACTGGACCTCTGCTTACAAGGGATCACAGAAGACAACGTCTGGAATTCGCGCGTGAGCACCTTAATTGGCAAGTTAGGGAATGGGCCAACATATTGTTCTCAGACGAGTCTAGATTTTGCCTTTTCGCCAACGATAGGCGAAATATGGTATACAGAAGACCAGGGGAAAGATATGCAATATGCAACTTTGCACACACTGTGAGTTATGGCGGTGGGTCAGTTATGGTGTGGGGTGGCATTCCTTTACATGATCGAACGGAGTTAGTGGTTTTAAATCATGGTAGATTAACAGCCGAGAGGTACATTACTGTTGTCCTGAATCCTCAAGTTGTGCCATATGCGTTATTTATAGGGCAACAGTTCATGCTTATTCATGATAATGCCCGGCCTCATGTAGCTAGGGTAGGGCAAAATCTTCAAGAGGTCGGCATTGACACAATGGATTGGCCGCCACGGAGCCCGGACCTTAACCCCATTGAGCATCTATGGGATATGATGGGTAGGAGGGTAAGAGCTCTACATCGTCAGCCTAGTGACTTACATCAGATGGCAGAAAGGCTTGATCAAATTTGGAGAGAGTTTGACCAAGAAGAAATCCGAAGGCTAATTATGAGCATGCCACGACGTTGCTAGGCTGTGATCTCCGCAAGAGGCGGCAATGCTCATTATTAAGCGGACAATTTCTTTTTCATGCACTGTTTGTACTTGTTTTCTGTCTTTCTTGGTTTTGTAAAAGTAAATTTCAAACCTTGCGTAGCTTTTTTGGTCGTTCAAAAACATGTACGGGCAAAAAGCCGTATATCTCCACTAAAAATGGCAATAAAAAGGCGAATCAAAAAAGAAAATATTGATAAAGGATGCTACTAGGATGGTACCTCTTCCGGGATTAGCAGCGATCACCAGTTCACTCTACAGGGTGTTCTGAATATCTGGAAAAAAATCATTGTTACAAAAAACACCCTGTATAGCTGCACAAATGTTTAATAAAAGAACATTAGAATGTGTGTAAGATTTCCGCAATACTAGTCTACAATTTTTAAAAAAGATCTTCAAAATCGATTGAGTACTTCCAAAAATATTGAACAACGAACTTTTGTTACATTTTACATTATTCGCTAATTTTGACGAGAAGTGTATTTCCATTATAGGAAATATTAAATAACTCATAACATAATTATATAGCGACGTTCGAGTGTGAAGTGGTACATAGACTATGTGTGATTTTAACTGCAACACACTAATTTCGCAATTATTTTTGCACTTACCGAACCCGCTAAAAATTAAAAGCAGGCCTATACCGGATGATGCATCATGCGGGCGACCTATCAATGTTAACCCAATTTCATAAGGTTAGCAGCCAGTGGCGACTCGTGACCTATGAAGAGGGGGTTCACAAGTATGGTGAAATTATTTTTAAAATTTTATTTTTGTGTAACGACCAAACAATTACTTTCTAGGCGTTTTAAATGTAGAAAGAAAAAAAGTAATAAGAAAATGCGTTAGGTAAAACATTTTTTATTTATTTTTTAATTTTACACAAGGAAATACAACTTTTGGAAAATCAGAAAGGTTTTCTTAGTGTGTATAGCTGTCGGATCTTAACGTCGTCGCATGAAACCCTCGTAACAATATTTATACAGTCCACTACTAATACTACTAAAGCCATCTACGAGCTATCAAGAAAACCGAATGATGTCCAATACTACCGCCTACCGCCATCTACGAGTTATCAAGAAAACCGAATGATCTAATACCACTACGCCATCTACGGCTACGTCATTAGGCGCAACCAAGACGAGAACAATAGTTAACTGTTTTATGACGAGAGCGAATCGAGCCACGAGACTGACAAGTTGGCATTCTTCATATTTTCAGTGTTTTTTAGTTTAAATCTTTAAATAAAATGGTTTAAAATCATATCGAATATCATTTATCGAAATACACAACATTTATCGACGTAATATAATAGTGCTTAAACGTAAAGTCCATTCTTAGGTTCTTAATTGTAGAAAATTGATCAATAACAGCCTCATTAAGTTTGGAATACCCTCTATAATTTTTTTTTCATATATTTCATTTTTAAACTTTCTAATAAAGTCCCTAGATTTACCCTTTGTGGTCTGCGTTAAATTAATTTCGGGTTTAGGTGTTCCCGCATTCTTCACTTCAATTTTTTTCTCCAAACTCAAAGAGCTAAAGTTATTTCTTAAATAGTCCAACGTCAACTTTTCATTTTAACTTAATAAATATCTAATATTAAAATATCAAAACATACAAGCTCGAATTTCTAACTAGATGCACGAACAGACAACAGCGCGGTGCACACAAAAACAGTGCGCCTTGTCCATGTTAAATCGCCATAGCCCCGCTATCCCCAGCTGCCACCCGCCACCTGTTACTACAGAGAAACTGCACTACTTAATCGCACATGCGAGCAAGTCTCGTCATAACCGTCATTTATCTCGACCGAGGCACAGTTGCCGGATCTATACAGTTTGGTTTGACGGGATGATTAGGGAGGGTCGGACTTTTTTAGTTTGACGGTACGATAAAATATTAGGGAGGGTCGGACTTTATACGATAAATAATATTCAATGAATATAAATTAATATTTTTTATTCGTTTTGTTTTGGGGGTGCACGTACGCATGTGCTCCTGTGGAAGAACCGCCACTGTTAGCAGCGAACAACAAACGTGGCATTTTCATCTCGTATTATTCAGTTAATATTTCCGTAGCCAGCTACCAGCTCCATACCAATCTAATACCCCCGAGAATATAAACAATACCATTGTTGTCGCCAAAACACGGATCTCCCAAAAGTGTTTCGTAAATACAGTAGGCGCAAGCATTGTCAACACAATGGCAAATCAAACACACGGATGACAACTCAATATAACCATATGACCGCAGAGAATAATTTACATTTATTTTTAATTTATTAAGTTCCTTGATTTCAATAACCGGTCGAATAGCTTAATTTTTCATGTCATGTTACTACAAGACCGTACGCAGTGGCGTACAGAGAGATACAGGGTGTGATTTTCAAGAAAACTTATTTTTTATTAATATCTGTGATAGTGCTCTAGATATTTGTGTGAAATCTAGTGCACACTTTCCATTCATCAAGCGGCATTTTATGATGTATAACATGTTTTTTATTCGGACCAGTGGCGTTCGTGAGGAAATTTCCCTCGGTATTTTTAAGAAAAGAAGTGTACGCCACTTCTCTTTTTTTAAATAAAAATTTTATTGCATTTTTCTATCTTGCTGAGCAAATGACGTCTCTTGATTTTTTGTCGTTTGACGTGAAGTTTCGTATCATATTGAAATTAATTATCTATCTATTAACAACATATTAACAAAGATTAGAAATGACCTAGTAGGTAAGAAGCAGATTTTATTTTGTAAACATAAACAGGCTTGACAGTTCTAGTCTACCTAGTGTAGTTGTCACGTATTTCTTTCACATCCTGTAGCTCAAAAGTTTAGGACATACAGGTCGACAACTTTAACTCTAGCTACAAAAGGAATGCGGGCAAAAAAATTTCTTGGGATAACAATGTTGTCACATATATTAAATTTTAATTTAATAACATGTTATCAAGTAAACCCTAAAATAAAATTTACCCATTTAAAGTAAATTGTCATAAGTATATAACAAACAAATATTCTATTATAGTTTCAATGTTCTTAAAACTTTCTTTTCATACTATTTAATTTAATATTTAAATGCAAACTAAAATATTTTTTCATTAAAGTACTTCTAATCTAAAAATAGGACAACATGGTACAATATCAACGGTAACCATGGGTAACTGGTGGCTAGAGCTAATTTGATAGGTTATATCTCAGACAGAGGATGACGTCACGCGCCTGGTGACACGCCTATAGTGCCAGCGTGCTTGTTCGGCGATGTCCAATATGCTTCATCCAGTTGCGTAGTGATAGGGTTTGTTTTAAAACTGTGATAATGAATGAGTATACCCTGGTAAAACCCTTCATAGTCAAACCCTCGAAGTGATTGCCAATGTGTACAGGGTGTGTGAAGAGGAATCACAAATTAATACATTTAAATTGCCACTTAAGCGAAAGCTAGAAAGGCTCGCAATGTATACGGGAGTAAGCGTGGGTGCAGTAAAAACATGCACAAAGAATATACTGAAAGGAAGAAAATAACCCGAATCAATTGTTGTAATATCCTGTCAAAAAAGGGACCGTCTCTCTGCTGTCGAAAAAATCGAAGGCTTCGACTTTGGCATTGTTAGGAAAATAATACAAAAGTTTTATTTGGAACTAAAAGTATTCCCAACCTTAAAAAAGTTGCTACAACAGCTGAGAAGTGACATAAACTTTCCATTTTCCCGTGAAACTTTGAGGTGTATGTTGAAATCAAATGGATTTAATTGGCGAAAATGTCAAAATAAGCGAGGAATATTAATGAAAAGGCCTAATATATTACACTGGTGATACAAATATATTCATGCTATGAAAAAATATATATTCTTGCATTATTAAGATAATAATAGCACGCCCATGACTCGGCAATGTTTTAAAAGATATTGCTTCCCCCTTACCGATACCGCGTAGCTATAGACTTCCTTGTCGAACTGTATGTTCATAAGTTTTTTTCTGAAAATGGACCCAACAAAAATTACTATGGATATTTTTTTGAACTTTCATGATTTAAATTGGCTAGAGACTACACTTGAAAATTACTCTCACTTATTTAAAAACGACCCCGTATTACACAATGTAAGTATTGTCATACTTTTATTTGTTTAACTAGGCAACATTTGAGCTTTAATCTATGTTGTATTTTTAAGAAATAAATATACCTACATACCATGCTATGATTGTTTCATTTAACCCACTATTAAATGCGTAAAACCTTTTAACACCCGTGGAAAAGAATTAAAATCTCTAACAACAACGGGAATCTCCGTAAGCAATTTAAAAATATCACACACCAGAACGCAACTGTGAACGCCAAACGAGATTGGAACGGCTATATATAATGCCTTGTCTTTATTGTATCATGGCTAGTTTGGACTATTGAAAACGGCTAATAACGACGAACATGTCTAGGAAATTCTCCATTGACTTGTTTAAAACTGCCACCAGATGTCTTAGTCTGCGAATAATTGCCAGCACGCCCCTGCCCTGAGTGGCAAGTATATAACGAATACAATAATTTTTCAATGTCGGCAAAAAATAATGCATCGAATGTTGGCAATTTTAAAAAGGGATTTCTTAAAAGTCGGTAGCATAAATATTTCATAAAATTATTAATGATATAATTGTAATTAATGATTTTTAAATTTTCGTGTTGGGTGTGACCGTTTTAATGTTCGGTGATGTTTGAAATCATTTTTCATTTGTTTAACAAATGGTTTTTGGCAGGATCGGGCGAAAGACACCTCAAATCTCAAGTGTGTGATCCATTCCCGACTAACAGACTTTCCTTGAAAGATTTGGTTTATGAATTATAACAGTTTTATGAAGGTCTCCCGTTTTAGGGTCAATAGCTGTAAGAATGTTCTACTGGCCAAATTATAAAACTGTACTGTATATATAGTGTTAACTATAAAGCGATATAGTTTATTTTTTTTAAATACCTGTAAGGACATCAATATAACTTATCACACCACACAGCAAAATGATGTCTTCTTTACTGTATAACTTGATTGTTGATGTTTTCTAAATGCCAGTGGCGTATTTAGGGGGTCCAAGTCAAAATGCGATGGGAGTAAATAGCGATAATAGTTTGTTTACCCAGTAGGAAATGCCTAACATTCCTGGACGACTGTGAAGATTGCCAAGTCGAGTCACAAGCCGAGCCTTAACAACACAGAGTCCAGGAATGTGGTTTTTCCTACGAGGTAAACATACTATTTTTCCGAAAATAGTTTAAAAATCGACAGATATTGATTTATTTTGAAAAATCGGGAATAATTTTATTCACAAATAAATGGTGCTTTGAAATTCGTAATAAAATTGGTTGCGTTAATATGGAAACGTATTAATGTTGAATTGTCAAACTTGACGCATATAAATTTAATTGTTGGTGTACATGAAAGCAAAACAGCATAAAATGATAAGTAATGATGAATTTTCCATTTCTGGGACTCCTCCAGAGCTGGTAGAGGCAGTAAATACTGCTTCATTAGAATTATTGCCAATGAAATCAAGAAAATAGTACGAATATGCAAACGTTTTATGGACTATCGCAAGAGTAAAAACACGAGTTCTTTCTCGGAAAATGTTATAATGGCATACTTCCTAGACTTTTGTTTAAAGATGAAATCTTCAACATTATGGACCAATTATTCAATGTTGAAGTCAACCCTTGCAATTAAACACAATGTAGATATATCTACATATTCAAAACTTCGTTCTTTATTGAAACGACAAGCTCAAGGTTATAGGGCAAAGAAATCTAAGATTTTAACGAAGAAGAAATCGACAAATTTATCCAGGAAGCTCCAGATAAAGAAAATTTAATGAGTAAGGTAATTTACAAGGTTCTAATTTCTATTTAGATTACACATTTATTTATTTTTTAAGAGGCTTTAATATTTGGTATTTCTGGGGCGTGTAGAATGGATGAGTTAGTCCGAATGACTCTACACGATGTAGAAGACCTAGAATCTAAGCTTCTAATTAGCATACCTGATTCGAAGACCAGCAAACCAAGTTCATTTGTAGTTAATCAGATGTACTTGAATGTTTATCGAAAGTATGTTTCGTTAAGACTAGAACATATGAACAGTGACCGATTTTTCTTTAAATATCAAAGGGGAAAAGGTTGTAGACAAGTGGTAGGAATACATCAATTTAGAAAAGTGCTTAAAATAGTTGCTACTTATTTGAACTAAATCCGACAGAATATACTGGTCACTGCTTTCGTCGATCTTCTGCAACAATATTGATTGACTCTGGTGCCAACGTTACTAGTTTAAAGAGGCATGGCGGATGGAAGTCATCAAACGTTGCTGAAGGATATATTGAAGAATCCCTTAACAATAAGGTTGTGGTGGCAAATAAAATATTCCCATTCGGCATACGCCACTGCGTTGGGCAGCAATTTTTATTTTTTATTTCCAAATGCCTTCCTAAAATTTTACACTGTCACAACATTTATTTTAAACTTGCACCGCCTTATGATATTTTCTGAACACCACTGGCAGCATCCCGTTTGTACTTCCACCTTGTCCAATGGTTTAATCCCACGGCAAAGACACATAACACAACATTTTGCTTAAAGCATCAAAATAGACACCATCATAAAACGCAAAATATCTATTTTGCCTAATTAACATGTAATTTCGCTAATTCCGCCAATTAAGCAGAATAGAAATATTTGTTAATTAGTTTTAAGATGACCCCGCATCCACATCTGGCAAATGGTCGCGACCGCCCCGACTACGTGTGTGGTCCGCGGCCGTTATCGCGTTTTAAAGGCGCGCTTTACATACCGCGATTGCAAGAAATACCGGCCAATAGTCAACTAGCCTGGGGGTTTAACCGTACAGGGAAAGGTAAGTGGCAATTGGCCATAATATGTTTAGTACAGTAGAATCTCGCTAATCCGGCCCTGTACCCTGCCAGGCATTTGCGGGCGACGATACCTTTAGAAAACGTCGTGAACGTGCATTTTCTAATTGTATTTACTGTAAAGAAGCAAACACAGATAATTTCTTATTTCACGTATCATAAAATATATTTGAATATTTGCTGTGTTCATTTTTACACATGCTGAATGTTTGTATGTGCTTACTTAATATCGATATATACAGGGTGTCCCCTTTTCGACACTTTCTGGGGGTATCGGAGTTATTATCAAAGATAGAATGTTGCGGTATTCACTTTAGTGTCCCACTTTTTAACGAACTTTTTAATCAATACGGCGATGACAAAAAATATATTAGAGAAACGCCAATGCCGCTATAATAAAAAAAACACAAAATTTCCTCTCCACGTTTCACACCACTGTAGAGACAAATTTTTGCGCGTTTTAACGGCGCTACGAAGAGCGGAACTACATAAATTGTTTTAGTATAGGATGTATTTGATAAAATACATTTAATGATATGTTTTATGAAGCCTATTATGAGCCAGTATAACAAATTATCTTGAATATATTTACATTTGAGTGAATTTGGACCTAATTATTTCTGGTTAGATTAATAAAAGGCTATGGAAAAATCTTGCATGGTTTCGCCCCTTAGCAATAAACAGACCGCGGGTACAGCGTTGCCAAATATCTGAAGACAATGAATAGAGATTTATTTCATTCCTTTAAATATTGTGGAAAATGAACATTTTTACACATATTCACGTTTGTCGCCATAACATGCAGGGTGTTATGGAAATGACGTATTATATTTAAACAGGCAAATCCTGAGATGAAAATAAATTGAAGAAAAATAACCATAAATGGCGCTTTGAATTATGAAGCGAAATTATACACTTTATATGAAATCTGAAAATTTACATGGCCGCTACTGACGACGGCCGCAATCAATAAAATAAAAGGCCTGCAGTATGAAAAGACCTAAGCGCATTTCGGCCGGTGTTGTCATATCTACACGGCAAACTCTTTAGAAAAAAAATTATAATTTTAACAATTTTTTATCATTTATGAACAAATATGATTCCAGAAAATCGACGACGAAAAACGTTTTGCAAAACAAATAATAGTAATATCACACACAAATTTCAAATTAGTCACAAGCACAAGGAGAAAGTTTTAGGAAAAAACCTCTCACATAACCTCACAAATAGCAGCTATTCACATGGAGAGATTACACGGGAACGTTGTTTTAATTAATTTTGATCCTTTTTTTCGCTTAAATTTATTAAACTAACTAAACCAGTGGTTCCCAAAGTGTGCGCCGCGGCGCCCCGGGGCGCCGCGAGAAGAAACCAGGGGCGCCGACCGGCGCTCCTGATAAGGCAGAATTTGAGTTACGTTTGGCAACGCCGGCGCCGCATCCGCTATTAATCGAGCCTCGAGCCCGAGAGAGCAGAGCAAGTTTCTAGAATTTCCAGAAGCCCGTATTCGACTTGCGCGTCGCTCGACGAGAATTTTCGCGAGCGCTCTTTGACAGTATTTAAGTCGGCGTAGTCCGCTTTGCTAGGTTAGTTTACCGTAAGAGGAATTGTAAGCGGTTGAACTGTTATGATAAATAGAAGTAGTAATAGAGAGTTTTAGTAGTGATACAAAGTGTTGTGATTTAAGAACTCAGGACACATAAACGTTCTATTATCGGATCGGTTGCTTCGTTTTTTCGTAAAAAGTTAGTCACAAGATGGAAATATTTTTATTAAATAAGGTTAATAAGGAATTTGATAGATCGAGACAGAGTGATCAAGCATCGACAAGTTGACGGAGGAGTAAAAAGAAGGAAACATCGCAAATACGATGATAGCTATTTAAACTTTGGTTTTACTTCAGTAGAAGTAAATCATGAGGAAAGACCGCAGTGTGTGCTCTGTTTGAAAATTCTAGCGGTAGAAAATATGCTCCCAAGTAAGCTAAAACGACATATCGAAACCATTCATCCTTTTGCTAAAGCTGGCATATTTGTACGATATATTTGACAAACTGAATGCCTTAAATCTGTCTCTCCAAGGCAATAACATGCATATCTTGAAACTATCAGAGAAAATTGCAGCATTTAGGAAAAAACTGCAGTTGTGGATAAGAAAAATTAATGAAGATGGCGGTCAAGATTGTTTTCCAGAATTGCATAAATTCTCAGCCTCTAATGAGCTCGATATCTCTCAAGACTTGCTGTCCCTTTTCACCGAACACCTTTCGAAACTCTCGGAATGGTTTGCAAAATACTTTACAGAAGAAAATGTCGAAAAATTTGCATGGATTCAAGATCCTTTCCATGCACAATCTCCACCAGAATTCACTTCACTAGAAGAAGAGAATCTTATTGAGCTCTCTTGCGACAACAGCCTAAAATCAAAATTCGCTTCTTCTGATTTGGTGGAGTTTTGGGTATCCGTCAAAAATGAATATCCGGCTTTAAGTTTAAAAGCTTTGAGGATTCTAATCCCCTTTGCAACATCCTATTTATGCGAAACCGGATTTTCAGTTGTAGCTGTGATAAAGAGCCAATATCGTTCAAAGATCAACGTGGAGCAAGAAATGAGAGTGGCAGTGTCAAGCCTTAGTCCCCGCTTTGAAAAAATGTGTGCAGATCACCAAGCTCACCCATCACACTGACTATTTTTTTCCTTTAATAATGTATTCTTGTGTGTTAGTTTAATAATAAACCTATATGAGCGTTAGATTGGAGTTGTTTTCTTTCTTTTATACATATTTTATACAATTTATACATTATCATTATAATTATACTATGCAACACTTTGTTGAACACAACTATATATGCATATTGCGAGTAGGGGCGCCCTGACAAAATACTAAACCTGTAAGTGCGCCGCAAACTGAAAAAGTTTGGGAACCACTGAACTAAACTAAAAATAAATACGATTCCTTCAATTTAAAAATGACACACAGGACGAACGAACTGAAGAAAACCTTCAAACTACTTCAAACAGCGTTGTTCCAAGCTTTAAATTATTGTACCGGCTGGATCGGCAAAATTGTACCAAATTTTATAGAAATGTACCAGCACGGCGCCGGACGATACTTCACTGGACATTTAAAAAAACTTAGAGTTCTAAGAAAAAAAATGTCGTTACCTTCACCAAGAAAGTGAACTTGCAGAACCCATCGATTTGTAAGCGATTAGTAATCATCTGTTGACTGCACTAAAAAAAAATGATTTCACAAATCGATGGGGAATCGCGACCGATCGAATTTAAAAAGCGATTTGCGATTTGACAGCGATTTATGTCAGTTTTGTTTGTCAGGTTGAGGAGTTAAATTTTTAAAAAATTACGAAAGAGGTGAATTAAAATTATAAACACGATCTCCGTTAGTGAAAAGGAGCATTAAAAATAAAATAATCCATTTCGCACAGAATAAAATGTAAAATTTGATGAAAATATTGCTTCTGAATGCAGCCAATTCTTTGTACCGAATTCGGTACAAAAGTTGAAATGACGACACACACTCTGCTTCCAAGAGCTGACGTAGTTCGTGTTCCTATATGTCGCCGCACGCTTGCGGACTTGTCAGTGTAAGATCGAGAGCGTGGCGATACGGTTGATTTCGTCGATAAAACCAATACACGCGCAAGTATTCGCTGGGTTTTGCAAGTGATACTTTTTAGTGTTTTTATTTAAAGTCAAATTTCGTCGCGTCGCGTGTAATAAAATCTAATAATCAGATTATGTATTATTATTGTGTATTTTCAAAAAACTAACTATCGGTTCTGTTTCACTATTATTGTGTTCTGTCTTCCTGTCAAAATCTAATCTTCGAGCATAAATTGTTTACAGGAGTGTTACCATAAGAAAGAAAAAACAACTGATTAGTTACTTTAGTTATAAGATAAATACAAGTAAGTAGTTCTCTAAAAAGGTTAACATTACAGAACCGGAAATAGTCATGGCCGGACACGCAATCCCACTGGCTTCATCTATTAATTTGCTGGGCGTCAATCTCGGAGGAAATATGTCTTGGCATAACCACGTTGTGGCAATCGCCAAGGTAGCTTCTCAGAAGCTTGGGGTACTCTTCCGAACCAGAGGTGTACACACCTCAACAACTTTTGACACTATACAAAGCCCAGATTCGACCATCACTAGAATACTGCTCTCATGTCTGGAGCTCTGCACCCAAACATACTCTTCGGCTGCTGGATTCCATCGAAAGGAGGGCTATTCGTCTGATCGGAGACCACGAGCTGACGAAGAACCTCGACAGCCTAGGGTCTAGAATATCGAAGACAGGTTGGGGATTTGACTCTCTTTTACAGATATTTTCATGGAAGGTGCTCGGCTGACCTTGCCCTCTTAATTCCGCCCAGAGCGACGATTAGCAGATATACACGACGAACCACTGCCGTCCATCCATATGTGGTTAAGCTTAGTACTCCTCGAACTTCATTATTCAAGAATTCTTTCATCTGGAGGACTTCATCCTTGTGGAACGACCTTCCCGAGGTCGTCTTTCCCAACGAATATAACCTCCAACGATTCAAAACCAACGTGAATCGCTTTTTGCGCACACGCACCACTCCCAGAGTGCCCTAAAGGATTTTTCCTATAGTGCTTGTGTTTGATCATAAAAAAAAAAGTAAGTAATTAATTGTTATAATGTATATGGAATTTCAGTTTTACATTAAGATTGGGAACATTGCCATTGGGTCTGGGTGGAATGTTGTACAGTAGCGCGGACTGACCTGTGAGTAAGAGTGTTTGTTACCCCACTTTTAAAACGGTCGATTAAAAAAAAAATATGTAGCGCTTCTCTAGGACACCCCAGGAGTCACCCATTTAAATATAATACGTCATTTCCATAACACCCTGTATCAAAAAATTTATTATATTACTGGAAGGTTTAGTTACTCTAATAGGAAATTACATGATCTTGTTCTGTTAACGATTTTTACAACACAACTAACGGTAGCATGGCGTAATTTGTTGCTCGCATTCCTTCCAATGTTCAAGAACGGCCGGGCATATAATAACACCCTGTATTTAAGAATCATTTTAACAGAGAATTTTTTTTTTCATTTTTAAATTCGACCAAAGACTAACAATCCAACTTCAATCGCGTTTTGAAAGAACGTAAAAGTATTAGTAGGTATGACGTGTTAACATTATAAACAAAAACTTCTTAAATTATAGGAAGAAATTAATGAGACTTTTCAACCCTGAGCTGGTGTTCGGACACGCAATATTCAACACCTCACAGTCAGACGGACGCGTGCAATGTGCAATAAAAGCCATTTTATCAACACTTTCCAACGCCAGATATAGGCATATAAATCAGGCTATAAATTATGGCTTAATGGTGTGTTGCAGGAGTAACACCCTCTAATTTGGGTTCGCTTTGCTTATGTGCGTTTTGTCGATGTTGCAGATTATAAATGGGCGCTCAGTAAATGACCTGGAGTTTTCTAGTCGGCTGAGAAAAGAGATTAAGATTCAGTATTGTATGGGCAACAATTTTTGAACATCCGAAGGATACGAGCAAAGACGTTGTGTTGTAAAAATCGTTAAAATAAATCTCTATTCGTTGTCTATATGGCAACGCTGTAGCCGTGGTCTGTTTTTTGCTAAGAAGCGAAACCATGCAAGATTTTTTCATAGCCTTTCATTAAGCCAACAAGAAGTAATCAATCAGTCAAAATTGACTCAAATGTAAATAAATTCAAGATAATTCGTTATACCGACTCATTAAGTTTTCATAGAATACATCATTGAATATGTTTTTAAGGTATTTTACTGTATTATAAACTACAGATCCCATAATCCATTCTTAAAACTCTTGGAAAGTGAAGCTGTGATTGTTTGAAATGTTACTGAAAATCGGCAATGGGTGGAATAGAGGGAGAACTACATGTTTGTTGGCTGAATGGCAACAATGTTGAAGTCTGGTTATATCAGATGGATAAATATTAAAACATAACCATACTTACCGATGAAAAGATAAATTCTTATTTAAATGATCCACTTCTTTACAAACTACAGATGGAAGCACCATGATTGTTTATAATAAAGACGATTTTTCATCAATAATCACAAAAAAAACACAAATCAACCAAAATATACAGAGTGCACCAAGTAAAGTGGTCTATTAGAAGTATCTGGAGAACTGAATGAGATTTTATTTTGAAAAATTGATTGTGGCTATAAGAGATGGTTTTCTACGTTTCTAAAATATTTTGGATGATGCGGTGTTGCCGGATCATACCGAAAGTGGTAGTAACTTCGGAGTTTTAAATGAATTATCCTATATATTATATATTTTTTTTAATCTAGGTAAAAATCTAGAACAGTTTTCTATATAATATCATATATTAAGAGTTTTTGAATTATAAATAATCTAGTGATTTTTTTACGCCGTATCGGAACCTGAAAAGAATCTTTTTAGAAATCTGAAATTTTGACAATAGTTTCACAAGACCATCGAAATTTTATAATTTTGAACGGTATTTAATTAGTTTTATAAGGGCGTCTCCATAACAATATTTCTGAGGGAGATGAATTATTGCAAAAATCTTCCATTTTTTAAATGGGACACCCTGTATTTGATATGTTTTGCTAATGAAGGATCGAATTTTCTATCTAATGATATTAAGTGTTCCTATACCTATCTTCAATATTTTCGGACTTATAGCGAAATTTAAAACTTATCTTAAAAAAATATATTTTTTGGTAGTAGTAGTAGTTGAAATGGCCCTAAGGTCTCCGGATCTTACCCCCCCCCCCCATCTATGGGGTAGGATTAAAGAAAGGTTTCATGCCAAGAGCCAACAATTTAGTTATTAGTTATTTTATTGGTGTTGATGCGTAATTTTAATTTTCTTTATTTATTTATTAATAAATTGCTCATTTGTTAACTATTTTTTTTACAACAACACAGTTATAACGTCAAACGGATTTTTTATTATTTTGTTTCTGAATCCATTCCACAGCCAACCAACAAAAAATATATTTTTATAAGATAATTTTTAAATTTCGCTATAAGTCCGAAAATATTGAAGATAGGTATAGGAACACTTAATATCATTAGATAGAAAATTCGATCCTCCATTAGCAAAACATATCAAATACAGGATGTCCCATTTAAAAAAAAGAGGATTTTTGCAATAATTCATCTCCCTCAGAAATATTGTTATGGAGACGCCATGTATAAAACTAACGAAATACCGTTCAAAATTATTAGCTGTAACCGCTAAAAAGATATGATTTTTTTTCAGGTCCCGATACGGCGTTAAAAAATCACAAGATTATTTATAAATCAAAAAGTCTTAAAGATAGGTATATGATATTATACAGAAAACTGTTCTAGATTTTTACTTAGATTCCCCAAAAAATATAATATATAGGGTAATTCATTTAAAATTCCGAGGTTGCTACCACTATCGGTATGATCCGGCAGCACCGCATCATCGCAAATATTTTATTAACGTAGGAAACCATCTCTTATAGCCAAATTTTCAAAATAAAATCTCATTCATTTCTCGAGATACTTCTAATAGGCTTGGTACACTTGGTGCACCCTGTATAACAACCCGTTATATCAAAGGACAAACATTGTAAACGCAATGTTTACGAGATTAGTATTCATTCATCTTTTGCTTTCTTTTGGGTCCGAATAGTAGTATAATAATAGTAAGATAGAAATAGATGTTACCCGAGTGCATCAGTTGGATTAGTTCAAGATTTGTTTGATACTTTTAAGTATAATAATATTTTTTTAAGAAATCCCTCATCGCCTTTTCCCAGTTTATAGTAAAATTATTGGGAAATAAATTTATTTTAAGAGCAATTGCGGATTAAGCTTAAACCGGTTGTAATTGCCAAATTAACAATTTTTTAATTGGGATTTTGCAAGATACCTTTGCGATAAATATGCCAATCTGGCTATGCTGTAATAATGTCCGAAAGAGGTGGGAAAGACTGTTTGCAGTCATTGCGTAGACTAGAAATGTACATTTTTCCATCGGTGGTTTGTAATATCTTTGGTTTTTATCAAACTTGACATTCCACACTAAGATAAAAACTAAATTACTTTAATTTTATTTCTTATGTAGTTCCGCTCTTCGTAGCGCCGTTAAAACGCACAGAAATTTGTCACTACAGTGTCGATGGAGGACAAAATAAGGTTCATGTTTCCTTTTAAAGAAATTTTTGTAGGGCCTCCATGTCAAACGGTCTCGGAGGACTTATCACTTATGACAGAACGGGCAAACACCGATCAATTATTCAAATATTGATACAACAAACAACAACTAAAAATCACATTTATTGACCTCAGATCACAGATTTCTTCCTTCACCCCTCTAACAATGCCCGAATGCCTGGTTGTCGTACGGGACACCCAATAAATTATGTAAATGTGAATCAGTGAATGTGACCTCCGGTGCCCGTCGTAGGCCCAAATGACTCGGCGTTATTTTTTAATTGTGTTAATTTAGACCGTCGATTTATTACCCACATAATGACTCGTATGGTGTGTGGCATCGCTTGTCAAATCATTGATATCACAAGCGACGTTGCCGAAGATGTATTTTATTCAAAAAATCATTGCCTGCTTTTAAATATACAATATTAGTTCCATCACCTGTCCAATATACTGTTTCGACCAATCAAATTGTTTCATTTACACCATTCCCACGTGATGATACCGATAAAATTTGCATCATCCTTACAAGTGGTCATTGGTTCACAACATTTCAAAGTGTTTCTAAGTAGGCCGAGTACTAGAGAATGAGTTTTAATAAATGTCAAGTTTGAATGACTTTTTCGTTTAATATATGTAGTTTTTTTTAGATTTTCTGTATTATTTGCCCAAGACAATCGGGAAACTACTTTAAAGGTAGGATTTAAGTAAAATTGTACATTACCTACGTATCAAGGGCCGAAAAGAGGCTTTTACGGACGAGATGCGGAAAAGCCTCCGACGGCCCGATATATGTACCGTATTTTTTTTACAAGTGCTCCGAAGCTTTGATGATAAATAAATAAAGAAATTCTTCAGACAGTTTTCCTGTCCACATGACATGAAAACACTCGCGCATGGAGAATGTAAATATCTATTTATTATTTTTGACAAATAGGCTCGGTGACCTAGTGGTATAGCGTACGCCTTGTGATCTGAGAGTCGCGGGTTCAAATCCCGCACGTTTATTTATTTTTTTACAAGTGCCCGGGTCTTTGAGGCCATATAAATAAAGAAATTCTTCAGACATTTTTCTAAAAACATCTTTGAAAAATTAACTGCCAATTTAATTTATATATACTCCGCTATTTATTATCGCTTGTAGTATGGCTCGGTGGGTAGAGTGTCCGCCTGGCGATCTGAGGGTCGCGGGTTCAAATCCCGCACCGACAATTCGGGTTTTATTTATTTATGAGCACATGGTGACTCGAAGCGGGCGGGAAAACTCTCTTGGAAAACGCCACTTTCGGTGAAGAGAACATGCATGAAAAGAGGCACTTATGTACTTACTTTTACGGTTTATTTGCAATGGATTTTCCTATTTATATTGTCGACTAATTTTAGTCACATAACCTTAAACGTCAAACGGTTTGAAGTCTTGAGTAGGGCGCATAAGCTAGTATCGATATAGTCGACTATGGATGTTGTATACAGGGTGTCCGCTAATTAATGGTACAAGGAAAACTCACATACTCCTTACGTAAAAATATTAGGATTTAACTATACTTACCCATATCCGAATGTAGATATTAACTGGGATACAGGGTGTTAAAGTTAAAACTTCATTTTTGTTTCTCTCTAATAACTTTGAGCGAAATAAACGGTTTTTTACAAAATTTGGGAATTATAATTTTTTTAGGACGAGAAATTGATTTTTTGGTGAAAATTTAATGTACAATATAGGGGTGCTGTCTGCGGCCAAAAAGGTATACTAAGTTGAGGTCGCCCAGAGTTACCGTTTCGGACCTGCCCAATTACTATTAATTAGTAAACAAAATTATAATTTGAGAAACAAATGAAATTTAGAGATGCAGTTGCTATGAAACTTCCATCTATTCCATCACAGCTATCTTACGACAATAATCAAACAAATAACAACATGGAGGTTTCATAGGAACTGCAACTGCAACAAATTATTTCACAATACAATAAAACGTTTGACAATAGGGAACGAGACGACGTGATTAAAATAATAATAATAATAATAAAATAGTAACAACTGGTAAATTGTATACACTAATTTATTGAGAAACATCTCGAATATATATAACTGCGGGAAGAGACGTGGGGGAATTCTATTGCGCCAGATTATGGTAGCGAGTGACAGAAAGTCAGAGCCCGCTCAGTTGTTTTTACAACATCGCATCACGATTGTTTCCGACGGCATCTCATGTGGGATGCTTTTAGGAGTTTTTACCCAAGTTTGTTGCCGGTCAATTTAAACACCTTGTACACTCTATATAGGAAAGATAAAAAAAAATATGCAGGCTAAAGCTACGAGAACGTTTAAAAAAATCTCTCTAATAAACCATTACAAAAAATACGGCGTCAAAATTTTAAGAGGTCAATTATCAGAAAAAAAATAAAATTGACAACATCGTATAAATATATTAAATTTAGTTCTATTTGGTACTAATTGATTTATACACTTAACACAAATTGTATAATGTCATCCATTGATTGAAGCTGATTGGCTTCGGTTTATTCAATTATTCAAATTCGAATTTGTTTTTGTGCATTGTTAGGAAGAAAATGCATTGTGTGGTAACTCCGGTTGTGATTGTCGGTGTGAGTTTGTCAATTTTACAACGTTTACTGTAATGTTTTTCTGACGTCACTTTTCATTATGCGAAATGTACAGTATCGTCAAATAAATTACGAATCCTATAAGCCCGAATCATTTCGCCGTCGGTTAATAATACATATAGTGGAGTCGTCCTGGCGAAATAAACGGCTCGAAAATCCCTTGACGAAATCGAGTAATTTTTTTCCCCCAATCGATACAGTAGGATCTCGTCGATATTCTGAAATGATTTGTGCAGGGCGCCGCATGGGGGGTAGGGGGGCACGCCCCGTAAACCTAACCTACAACGGGAAATTAAAAATAACTCAGCCGGTTTTGATGCTACAAAAAAATGTGAAAGGCATAATTGAAGAGCTTGACAGAGCGCGTAAGCTCGAACAAACCAGATCCCGATATCTCAATGAGTTCGCGAATTAACGCGATTTTCAACTGCAAAAACAATAATAAAATTTAATTAATTATATCTCGAGAAGGGGCGGAGGTGGGGCATCATTTTTTCGCGAATTAACGGGCGATTGGGATTGGCGAAAATTTTTTATTTTCCTAAATACGCTCTGGGCGCGGCATACAAGAAATGGCCATCTCCGAAAATACTTTAGATATTATGTTTAATTTTTGTTTGTGTTAATAGGATATAGAACCTCAAATTTTAGTTAGAAAAGTTATTCAATTGTTCCACCAGTGGCGTCGCTGCAAACATGTCCTTTGATATTTTTTACAAAAAAAATGGTACGCCACTGATATTTTTCCATGTGGATATTTTTTCTGATTGGCCTGTTCAATTCTCCATGAAAACGGTCTCTTGAGTTTTTCTCATCAATTAATTCTATATTTTATAGGAAATTATACAATAAAATCTTTACTATAATAATTTTACTATATTCTTCTTCCATGTACAACGGTCCCTCGTGTATCTTATTTTCCTCTTGACTTAATAAACCTTTGCAAAATAAAACATCGAAGCTCGCAGCATAATCCAGAACAGTCCAATTTGCCCTTCTGGAAAATTTAATCAAACTATCCGATTGAAACTTTGGAATTTAAATAACTTTCAAGAATAAAGTTGACGTCATCAGGAGGCGAGATTGCCGATTTGTTACGCGTTCCGGCCAACTTTTAAATTGAATATTTGACATTTGACACTATGATGCGTCTGCCTGCCGGTCTGACACCCCACACCCCTTTGTTCCGATGGGGAGGATTGGTATTTTATTGTTTTATTAAGGGTTGGCGTGCTGCCGGGGTTAGTTTACTGAAATAATTGAGAGTCTAGTGGATTTACTCGAGTCATCTGAATTTTTTTCCTTTATCATAATTAGAACCTTTTGATAGGTGCTCTAGTAATAAACTGGTTTACGTTTTCTTCTACCTGACAATTCAAAAGTGAATCGCGCGCTCATCACCACTTTTATGTCCTTTATTTCAGTGGCGGTTTGTCAGGTGAGGCAAGTGAGGCGGCGCCTCACTATACGTATTTTATGAAACAACATATTTCAATAATCAAAAAATATATTTTCCATTTCTCTATAAAATAATTAATTTTATCTTCTTTACAAAAAAAAAGGAACATTAGCTCAATCAGAAAGTTATTGCACATTCATATACTTTGTTCTGGCTATTAAGACCAACGAATACTTATAAACAGGAAGAAGACAAACAGCCGTGTTAACAAATCGAAGCAAGTATGAACAAACGAACAAACCCGGCATCCATTACGTCTGGCATCAGTTGACAAACGCACGTGCTTTTCAAATGTCAATTTTGTTCCAATTTTTATTACTGTCATAATTTTAAAGTCACATTTAACCAACAAAAAACATTCAAAACCCTTTTATTTGATTTATTAAGTGGTGAAAATCAATATTAGGATTCTGACATGTTTTAAGCTGTAAATATCACTTTAAAATAATCCTTACACACTCTTATATCGTTTTTTGAACTAGTAACGTAACTACAAATGAAAAATTAAACTTCAGAAATAAGCTTGTAAGTAGTTTTATTAAAAAATAGGAAGTAAATCATAATTTACATAAAATATTTTACCATCTTCAACTGGGCTCTAGGTCCTAGCAAATATTTCAAGCTTCAAGTCCAAGCAGCAACCTTCCCTAATTCAATAAAGTGAGACAAATATGATCATGATCAAATCTTCTGCATAAACACTCACTTTTTGGCATTTCATATTAACTCTACGTAAGTCTGATATTGACGCTTAAATGATTAAACAGATAGATAAAAGTAGGTTACTTGTGAGCGTATGGAGCAGAGTAGGCTTAGCACCACTTCCAAGACCTTCTTACATGTTTCGATCCCCCCCATAAGCAGTCTCACCGGGCTGATTAAGACGTTATTTGTGTAATTAACGTCGTAAGTGCAATGACACACGTCGGCGACAGCCATATCGCCTCCAAATATCTATTGCCGGTGATGCGTTTTTAGACCGGGCGCGACGGTACATTTCCATCTCATGCACGCACTTTATTTCTTCGCAGAGGCGACGATAAATTCGCCTCTTAATTTGCACTGTCGAATATTCGACAATTTTAAATAATAAAATTATATTTTATGTCTGACATTAATATAATAATTTAAGATTTACTCGTTTTAAACAACATTTCATAATGGTGTTGTTTTTTATGGGTATCAATTAACTGGTTAGAAAAATATTGTTATTCTTGCGAACAGAAAAATGTAATCGGTCAGCCAAAATGGCTAGTTGATCAGCAACTTATGGACAGCAAACATTTCTGAATCGGTCAGTAATTAATGTCATACTAGAGTGCTCTAAATTATTTTGGTAAGCCAATTAAATATATAAGCTGCTATGAGCGATCCACTTTTAATCAGATATTGGTAAGCAATCAGCGGGTAAGCAAAATATTTAATCTTGTTCATCAAAAAAAAAAGCAATAAAACGTGAAATAGTGACAGTGCCCTGGGAAAACAAGTGAAAACCCGACCCCGCTACACATTTTGGGCCTTGACTGCTACACCGAATGAAAACACACGCACGCAATTAGCTACTCGTATCACACGACTGCTTTTGCTCCGCCCACAATAACGAACTTTGACGATTATTCAAAACAAACGCAATCCAATGATTTATATTGATAACCATTCTTTAATATGCAAACCTCTGACGTAAACTGCTTTAGGCATGTTTTTCTACTGACTAATTGAAAAAATCTTGCTGACCAAGTAATCATTTCGCAGCTCGATTGTTAATTAAGCGAACACATGATATTACAGTTTGTAGCATTTCTTACAGAACAAGTGTTGCAGCCTGATTTTTATTTATTGCAAGCAAAATCTTTTTATGCTGATCAAATGATTTAATGGCTATTTTTTACGGCAAACCATTTAATTACTTTACTTCTCTTTTTTTATTAATCGTCAAACTTGAAAATTTGGCTACATCGAGCATTTTGATTGAAACGATTGACTGATCTGCTCGGGTCTTAAGAAGAAGAAGGGCCAGTGAGAGGAGTTAACAATTCAGACAAGGTTAGTGTTTGTTTTGGCGGTTAATTTTCCAACATTATCGATTTTAGTCGTAGATTGAATACTTTAGCGATTTTTCTTTCGTCATGCTGATGAATCCGTTACATGCTATTGTGATGTCTCTTATGGAAAAGTATTTTTCAAGAAACAATGAAGAGGAAGGGCACGAAGTTATTTGCTGCGGAAGGCGCTTACCCCTCAGAGAAGTACTCAAAAGACGGAGAGAATACTCGCAGTTTTCCAAGTTCTTGGTATGAAATTCATATATCTGGACTTGAATTGTTGTTTTGAAATGTTTATATTGTTGGCCGCGCTTACTATTGGGAATATCGCGTATACTTCCGATGGCTACGTTGATTTTAAAACTTTTTGCAGGGCCGTGAAATAATTTTTTTTTAACAAACATTTTTACAAACCGAAAAAGCTCGTCCTATGATGAATTGCAACATAAACTTTGATTTATTATGATATCTTTGACTAAAAAATCCTACTAAATAAGAGTAGAAATGTCTTGGGGGTAGATATAAATAACATGTTGATAAGATAGCATCCGCCTCTAACGGTCACGAGCCGCCACTGCTTCATCGACATATAAGCTCCTAGACAATACATGACCAAGATTTAAAAGAGTCTAGTGACAGTGATAGTAGAAGCGGAGTAAGTGTAGGGAACACTTTAAAATAGTGAAATAGTGTAAATTGACACTAACTAGTAACCAATATTGGTCAAGTACAGCAGTCGTCTGAGCCCGGCTTTAGGCCAGTAAGAGTGCGTCGATAATTGTTTTTTCTAAAACATTTCCAACTTTTAACAAAAATTTGCCTAATTACTGTATTAAGTAAACATTAAAAAATATTTGAAACGGTTCGTCAAAATTACTAACTAGAATAATTTTTCTTCTTTTTATCGCTATTAGCTCCAACTACCGAATGATAATGAAGCAAATGACTGAACGGGAACGGTGCAAAATTATGTGGAAAACATCACGTAAATCCGTCAACAAATTTGCCGTGTAGCACGCTCGGCGGCCTGGATTGCTCTAAATGGCCCAAATCTTAATTTCCAGTTAATTTATGGCACTTTTAGGAGAAGCAATTTGTTTCAAGACACTTGCGTTACGTATAGATACATGTACAGTGTACACGATCAAAAGAATGAACGTTTATTTAAAGCAGCTGTTTACTGATGTTTTACATGGAGTTCATAATGTCAGCATTATTAATAGTAATTATCTATACAGTATGTCCTTGCACGGATTGAGTTAACAAGAAGAAACACTTTTTATTTTGCTGTTTTCGAGAAAATATAGGTCTTCAAACATTTCTTGCTTGAAATAAAAATAGAAATTGCGTCGACTAATTTAAGTTTCAACACACAGAGTGTCTAAATGAAGAATAAATCCAAAGAAATTATAATTTTGGAGAAAACGGTAACAAGTATCTAGAGTGTCGAATAATTGTTCTTTTTAATTTTAATTGTTAATTGTGTAGTAAATAAAAAATATTTTTTCTATTTGGGTTTCATAATGGCTACATTATGAAATGCAAAAAAATTTAATAAGCTGCCACTTTATGAAACTGAAGTTTTATTTTTTTATGTTGGCAGCAAGTAGGGTTCGAATTTTAGGCTTGCTTTGATTTCGTTAAAATTAGTTTTCTAGGCATTATGGATTCGACAAAAGCTTTTTATAGAACACTTTAAAATACTAACCTTTAACCTTGCAAATAGATCATTTTTACTAGATATTTATCTGAAATATCTATACTCGGAAATATATAACATGCTGACGGTGCCCGTCAACTAATTTCTAGTCACAACTATAAAACAACATAACCTTAAAATAATAGAAATATCTTCCAGTTTATGCTCTATTTCTAAAGTTTTATTCAATAGAGTACTATTTTATTTTTAATTCAATAAAGTATTATACATATTTATATATATTGTAGACATTTCCTAGGCATTAATTGTTATTCCTGTCAGATTCTGTGTCGTCACAATATTTTGTTCAATAGTATTATTTATTATTTTGTTCAATATTTTGAACTTTGTTCTGCTCGCACCATAACTCAAAGTTTTGAATATTCTTTTAAAAGTTTTTCTAGATTATTTTCTGCAGTTTCTCGTATTTCTGACGGAGTACTTACCACTTTCTTCCTGACTCATTTTTATTAAGTTTAATAATATATTTATTTTTAATTATGACGGATGGGAAGAAGCTTTGTTGTGTTCAATTGTTTCTATCATGGCATATTTGATATTTTTTGTAACACTTTATTAAATTGTAAAAGTATTGCCAACCCAAAAAGAAAATATTAATTCAAATGGAAAAGATCTACTATATTTTTTAAAGTTTTTCAGACTTTAAAGACCCAAATAGAAAAAGTATTATAAAATACACGGTTCATAAGACAATTAGAGCACCTGTACTTTAGAAAATTCCCCGCTTCGCGGGTCGTTTTCTAAATTAAGCGCGTACTCTAAGATAAGGTCTTATGAAACTTGTATCTTAACATACTATTATGTGGGCTTCTCCTTTTTTTGGGTCACTCTGTATGTTGAGACTCAAATTAGTTGACGCCATTCCTATTTTTATTACAAGCAAGAAATGTTATAAAGAACAGCATTTTCTCGAAAAAATGAAAAAAATAAAAAGTCATTCCTCGGTTTTCCCTTTTTTGGGATACCCTGTATGTTGAGACTCAAATTACTTGACGCCATTCCTATTTTTATTACAAGTACAAAATGTTATGAAGAATAGCATTTTCTCGAAAGAAATGCAAGATAAAAAGTCTTTCTTCGGTTTTCCCTTTTTTGGGACACCCTGTATGTTGAAACTCAAATTAGTCAACGCCATTCGTATTTTTATTACAAGCAAAAAATGCGATGAAGAACAACATTTTCTCGAAAAATGCAGAATAAAAAGTCCAAAACCAAAAACACCTTAAAATGAGGATCCCAAACAATCCCAAATTAGTAATCAGAGCCATCTAAGTTGCATCCATTTAATTAAAAAATATGCCGCTTTTGACAGGTTAGAAAGAGACGAAAGTCATCAGCTGATCAATATTTATTTTCGTGAAGTTTTAGCCGTTAATAATCAAGTTTTTTTAGTTAATTTATTGATATTTAGATTGGATGACATATTGTTTGGAGTATCAAGTTTCAGGAAGATCTGTGACAAAAATTTGAAAATTGTTCATCTTTGAAATTGTTATTATTATTCTTGTAACATTGTATTTTTTAACGCAATTTTTTCATAGCGTTTTCCAATCTTTAGCTTTACGTATCCAGTTTTAGATTAGAAAAAAACTAAGTATATTTGGCTAAACGTTGGCATAAAATAGTGCCTGCTTGGCAACCTGTGATTAAACGCAGCTCTTAAATCATTGCCATAAAAAGCCGCATGCACTGTTGCAAATATGTTTACCCGTAATTTTTCCCGTAAGCTCAAACTGTAGATAATGTCCAATAGTATAATATTTACATCAACAATTCTTTCCCTAAAAATTACATCCAAAACTGTATTCTTTCCTGACAACACAAACAAATTAAACGCACATGGAAACAAATAATTTCACAGCAGAAAACAATTTGCGATACAACGAATGCCAGTCACAGCGTTTGAAAAGAGAAAAGTATGTAAGGTTTCTCTAGGACACCCAAGGGGTCACCCAGAGCTAATAAAAGTCCTTGATATTTGCTTCTACAAAACCAGATAAAATAGGCGAAAAATCTCGATAATTTTTACCGATTCCACTTTTAACTCATCAGTTAATTGAATTGATTATGTGACATTTTTAAATGTTGAATGGCAAGACCGCACATTTGCATATCCCTACAGAATCCGGTAGCGCATACAGTGGCTAAAAAAACGAAAAATTCGGTGGTTCATTAGGAGCGCGTTCCAGAGTCGGCCGCGCCCTTTTCCTTTCTCTGGTGTCGCATGTCGTAAATCAACCGGTCGGACCACCCGGGCGCGGTGCGCCAAAAATGTTAACAAGACGTGCGACAAGTGCCGCATGCTGACCCACTGGAATCCCGACAGTTTCGGGTTGATATTTTTTTGCGGAATGTGTGAAAAATTATACCAATACCGAAGCAAGTTCTTGTTTTGATACGGCTCATTCTTTTTTGTAGCCAGTTGGTACTCCGAACAAATTAGGTAACTTATGAAGTCAAAAAATGTTAATTTTTAAAACAAAATTGCAAATTAAGCATATACAGGGTGTCCGGGGACATGTGGAAAATCTCCCGGATATGAAGAAAACACGTGAAAAGAATACTATAGGTTCATATAAACTTCTTTCGTATCGGCCTCCTCTTCGGAGATATGGGCTCCCAAAGAGCACCAATGGAATCAAGTTTTTTACACATAATTATTGAACCACCTGGTATATTTCAATTATTTTTTAATATGATGTGTACCAGGTAAAACCCGTCAAATTACTACCCAAGAAACTGTTGTGAATTACTCACAGCTGCAGGGACGGACTAGCTGTAACACTCATGGGCCCATTTTTTTTACGCCCTGTATGATGAGAACTTTGGACAATGTTTTTTACATGCCTTTAACTATTGGCTAAAAATTAAGTACTCTTCATTCATGTCGCTAATCCTAACCGTTTTCGGAAAAAACGTTATTTTATTTACACCAGTCCCCTAAATTCTCACGGGTTAAATATGAAAAAGCGGAATTTTGAAGGTTGAACATTTGATCGGAACAAAGATGTATATTTTACTGAAATACGCCAATTACATGATGTAAATAAAACAACGTTTTCTCGAAAACGGTTAGGATTAGCGACATAAATAAAGAATACTTAATTTTTAGTCAATAGTTAAAGGTATGTAAAAAACATTGTCCAAAGTTCTCATCATACAGGGGGTAAAAAAAATGGGCCCATGAGTGTTACAGCTAGTCCGTCCCTGTAGCTGTGAGTAATTCACAACAGTTTCTTGGGTAGTAATTTGACGGGTCTTACCTGGTATACATCATATTAAAAAATAATTGAAATATACCAGGTGGTTCAATAATTATGTGTAAAAAACTTGATTCCATTGGTGCTCTTTGGGAGCCCATATCTCCGAAGAGGAGGCCGATACGAAAGAAGTTTATATGAACCTATAGTATTCTTTTCACGTGTTTTCTTCATATCCGGGAGATTTCCAATATGTTCCCGGACACCCTGTATATATACAGGACGCCCCACCGGGAACCGCCTCGACCGATACCTATACAGTATGTCCACGGATTAAGTCAACAAGAGCAAAAACTTTTTTTATTTATAACAGGGTGTTATGGAAATGACTTATTATATTTAAACCGGCAAATCCTGAGATGCAAATAAATTGAAGAAAAATAACCTTAAATGACGATTTGAATTATTGTACGAAATATGCACTTTATAAGAAATCTGAAAATTTACGTGGCCGCTACTGAGGACGTTCGCAATCAATAGTTTATTGAGGCGGTGTTGTCATATATTGCAACACAGAATTGTAAACGCACGTGTTCAGTTTTTGACAACAATACGTCTTTGGCCCGCGTTATCACTTATTTTTCAAACTTTTTAATAAAAAAAAATTCTACAATTTTAAGGTACATACTCTCTTACCTTCGATCTTTTAATCCGTTTTATAATTAAATTCCATAAAAAAATAAAACACAAAAAGTATGTTTCGCAACAGAACCAACAATAGGAAATATCACACAAATTTGAAATCACATCACAATATTTTTTATTATGAATTATTTCACAACAAAAAAAAATCGGGTAAAGCTATAATTAACAAAACGTTTAAAATTCGGATACATCAAGTACGTGAAACCGTCGACAGTGTCATCCCATTCCCGAGTCTCGAAACATACTGAAGCAACGATAGTCGCGCGCGGCAGGTATCCAAGCAAGGACGAACATGCGGTGTGATCTGACAACACTGTTAGTATACTCTAGTGACCCACATTGTTGCTAACTGAATCCAGATGGAACGGCGCGACAGTATGTGGATAAAAATGGTTTTTACCTTAGTATTTAGATTTTCGATTAAAAAAGAAAGTATCTAGACTTTCTCTAGGACACCCTAGGAGTCACCAATTTAAATATAATAAGTCATGTATACTTACTTCCTATAAATAATTTATTTTTACCAAAATATTGCACGTAATTCAGTAAATGATACGTGTGAGTACCACCAACCTATATGGATAGCCACTCGCATAAAAAAGTGGCCATCACTGAAAAGCCACTTTTAGAATTAATTTTGATATCTGTTGTCCACGTATCGATAGATTTTTAATATCGTTACATCCCTACGACTGACTCGGTTCTGGGCGGTCGTCGTTGGATGGCAACGAAACGTGCATCAATATCGGCGGAGTTGCCTAAAGGACGGCGACACATTGTGCGCAAGACAACCGACGACCAACCTTTAAAAATATGACTCGTAAACCGTGCGCAAGAACCCATTTTTTCACTCATAAAATTTAATTTCAAGTTTACAATTTTTTCGATTTGTTCGTCATCCCCATAAACATATTGGTTTTTTTTTCGCAATAATCGCCAAGCCATAACTCTATTGTCGCCATAGTATTATCTCTGCGCGCATCCCTTAACGATAGGAATTCCCAGTCACATCCCTAAGGAGACATTTGTCCCCAATTAGAGCAATTGTGGAGCAGTTAGCAGAACGTCGGGGCCATTAAAGGGTATTTAAGGACTGTTCGGGCTTTCAATAGATCACCCCGCCGTTTATTTAAAGCCCTTAGCTGGGGTTATTTTCGGTTTTAATAACGGCCATGGCAGGTCCATGGGCCATATGTGAGGTTTGGCTAAATGGGCCATTGTTTAGGGCTAAAATGACTGCCCGGGTTGGAAGCTTCCGACATTTTTCAAAGGGCGCGTTATTTTTTACAATTTTAACCTGAAAACAAAAATGTACCTACACTGAGCGAAATTTTCAGTTGAAATAACTCAAATATGAGTTGTCCTAGACCGAAGCGTGTTGCTAATAGGGGACAGCCCAGACCTCTGAATTACGGCAACCAAATCGAAAAAATTTGCACCAACTCACTATTCATAAGTTATGATAGCACAGAAGATTATTTTATGCGTTGGAATAGCTCACGCCCCACCGTCTTAAATTATTGATAGGCTACCGTAGCTACCAGTATGTGAATTGTGATGCGTTACTAGTCGGGCTAGATTAATTCATGATTCGAGCTATCAAAACTTGACATTTAAGTTGTTCTAGCTTACGTTGGTGGCTGGAATAACTCACTCTTTGGACTACCAGTACCTAAATTGTGGACTATCGGAAATCAAAATATTTTTTTGATTTAACGCCTGCATATATTGTGGACTTCAATTGCCTTTTGTTTTTTCAAGATATGACATTTTTGTTGTATATTTAAAAAAATAATAATCAGATAAATTATAGACAGAACCATGCCGACGAAGTGATAACGATTGCTTATAAATAATAAGGCTCCATTCCAATAATAACAATTTGTATGCATCTCCCTCCTGTGCCTCCATTTTACACCAACTGTCCAAAATTATGCAAAACACAAACACAAAACACAGAGAACAAAGATGAGAAATCCCGCAAACGGCGCAACGGCCAACAGTTGTCTATACGCGCGATCGAAGAAGAATTGACGAATAACAATGGAATGAACCGCGCCAAACCTGCACGAGCACGAATTCGGAACTTTCCGGGATCTTACGATCTTGCGAATTACCCTCGATATGGGGTTTTGGAGCACGTTTCCTGAATTATTCCAACTCAAAATAATTTACACATGGTAATGAGTTAAAATAATGCACGTCCGGGTTAAAACGATACTTTATAATCAATTAGTAAGTTTTCCCAACCCAGAAACTGAGTTCAGGTAACTGCCGACGCATATCTTCGCAGATAGCATGATGTATCACGCCTTAACAAAGACCTGGAAGAAATTTTGGCTTGGGTTGACAGTAAACAAGTCGAATTAACCCAGTCGAAAACCCAGGCAGCAGTTTTCTCTAAAAAGGTTAACATTACAGAACCGGATATAGTCATGGACAGACACGCAATCCCACTGGCTTCATCTATTAATTTGCTGGGCGCCAATCTGGGAGGAAATATGTCTTGGCATAACCACGTTGTGGCAATCGCCAAGATAACTTCTCAGAAGCTTGGTATACTCTTCCGCACCAGAAAGTTGTACACACCTCAACAACTTTTGACACTATACAAAGCCCAGATTCGATCATCACTAGAGTACTGCTCTCATGTCTGGAGTTCTGCACCCAAACATACACTTCAGCTACTGGATTCCATCGAAAGGAGGGCCATTCGTCTGATTGGAGACCACGAGCTGACGAAAAACCTCGACAGCCTAGAACATCGAAGACAGGTTGGGGATTTGACTCTCTATTACAGATATTTTCATGGAAAGTGCTCGGCAGACCTTGCCCTCTTAATTCCGCCCAGAGCGGCGAATAGCAGACAAAAAAAATTGTTACAAGATGAGGAATTGTGGTGATCCCAAATATGTTTAAAATGTTGAAATATCTTTCTGGGTTAAGGCGAACCAAGAGAACCTGAATTACTGTAGCGTTTTAAACTAATTTGTGATAATTTTCTTGAAGTAGTCCATCTCAAAGTGGAGTGAAGTTATAAGGAGGTAAAGAAACTCACAGTCTGCTCCACTAGTTTAACAACTAACTAGTGGAGCAGACTGTGAGTTTCTTTACCTCCTTAATTTGTGATAATTCGTAGGCTCAGTTAGAACAACGTAGAGAGGTGGGCTGAGGTAGCTCCAATTTTATAACCCACGACATTGGTAAATGCATGTTTGTCAGTGTATAAAGGACTTTAATACGACAAATTTGCAAATCCAGCCGTTTTATAAAACTATTATAAAGTATATAACTCTCTTTTCAAACCTGCATTATTTAAAATCACTGGGGTCAACAAAATCAATCTTATAATATTATGAGAAGAAGTAAAACTGAGTTGAACTTGTAAATTTTAACTATATTCTTATTATATAAATCTACGGTGGTTGTGGTGGTGGCGGGGCTGGAGGAGCTATAGCCTGCAGCGGTCTTTTCTTAGCCCCCCCACCTAATTCTAATCCTAGATCCGCCACTGTACTTAATACAGCTTTAATGGCTAATTTCAGACAGTCATCGTTGTCGCAAAACTGCGCCTAAAATTTCGCTCACAGTTTGTTTCTGTTGTGAGCTATAATAATTAACAAAGAAATAAATATCGCAGAATTATCGCTGAAAAAAGAACTTGGACCAGCAGCGTCTGGGAATGTCATCTAAGATCCAAGTGAGCCAAATCAGAAGTCGATAAATCATACGGCAAAGGGGTCCCAATTAAATGAATGTCGCCCCGTCGCTGCTCTAATAGACCGACGCGGTGTGGTCGCGTTTGAGAGCGCTAATGAGGGCGGTGACGGGTTTCAAAAAGACTAATGTTTTTTTTTATTTCTGGTTTATTTTTTTAAAAAAATTGGCTAATGCTAATCAATTAGGAATTATTTTGTAAGATCTGTCGTCGTACGGAAATTATCATGAGCGGTAAAAAATGTAATGCGGTACAATCCTAGAGGTCGAAATAATACTACTAAGTAGTTTATACCGGGTGATGCATCGTTAGTTGAACATAGAAAATCCCATGTAATTTTTGAGGTTGGTGGAATCAAGCGGGCGATGTCAGTCATTTGGGATAGAAATATTTGTAAAAGAGAGTCAAATCACCAACATGTCCTCGATTTTCTAGGCTGTCGAAGTTCTTGGTTAACTCCACGTCTCCGATCAGACCAATATGGCTATCCTTTCGATGGAATCCAGCAGCCGAAGAGTATGTTTGGGTGCAGAGCTCCAGACCACATATATATAAACAGTATATAAACAGTATATTGCTAATACCATCTGCGATTATGTCCCCGCTATGGACATCGAAGGGGGCGTTGTGAGTTTGCGCCGTTCGGAAATGTTCTTCTGAAAGTAAACATTCGACAGGATCGGATTTCGACTTTTTTAATGTACATTTCACTGGTTAGTTAGGAAACATATTGCAATCAAAATTTCGATTAGTTCGATTTAAGACAGCGTTCCACGCATACGATTTCTGACGATATGATGATCCGACGGTGCCCTGATTGGTGTAAACTTTTGGTGCCAAATTCCGTCCTAATATTTGTAACAATCGACACGATGAGCTTTATTTTAACCTCCATCCGACGTCGTATGTTTCTTAACCTCACTCACTCCTCACTAAACCAAGAATTAAGAATGAATGACTATTTTTGGAATTATTATCAGCTACTAATGCATCAAATTAAAAATACATTAATTTTAAGGTTAGGTAGTGGCCACATATTATATATTATATTGTATACGAGTGACACTCTCTTCTTTTTTTACAAGCTTTATAGTAACATTCGGTTCGGAAGATCGGATAATGTGATAAACAAAATAGTTTCGTATATACAGGGATTTCCATAACACCCTGTATGTACATACCTGAAATACTTTATACCTAGTATTGATCCACGACTTTTGCAAAAAAGCACCATACCTACACTTGTGTCCTTTCATCTTAAACAAAAGAAGCCACTAACCTACCAAACAGCGAATCGAATCACCACAAATTAAAACTCCTTTACAAAAATTGTTGGTAGGTAATGAAAGTTTATAAGCACTAATATACAGACAAACATGTGGATGTACCACTTTTTATTCTGTAATTTGACAAAGCATCCAGAACCAAAGATGGCGACGAATAACAACAAACAAATAATGTGGGGCTGGCTCTTATGCGATCGATAAAATTTCCACCCTACTGCGCAAACTCAATAGGCCCGCGCCATCTCCCATAGCGGGGACACCTTTTCTATTTTGGAACGTTCGTATTGGCAATATACTGTATATATAATATATATATGATGGTCGAATCTAGGCCACGTTTCTGCGGGATCCACTCAAAGGTAAAAGGAAATTCTTCGAAAAGTGACCAGTTAAGAAAAATCATCAAAACGATACAGTAAACGAGGTAGCAACAGCAATGAACAATATGCATGGAATTTATGGAAATTGATACCCTGTAATATAGAATAGGTATCTAATACATAAGTAAGTCGAGTGACGATAACATAATATCAACATTATCCAAAACATACATTATATTTTTAATACATACCCAAGATAAAACTGTCAGATAGAAATCTGCAGAACGGTTCCTTGCTCCGGCAACGCTAATAAATATCTGTCGCAGCCCAATAAAGTAATTAACAGTGACTTAATTGGTTTTTATCTGCATGATCTCTTTTCGGTCGGGTTTCGCTAACGAACTTACTGACTTGGCATCGCTACTTCTAAACCAGTTGCACTGATAGAAACGTTCGAATTATTTCCGGTAGGCCAATGTCGATCGATCCCAGCGACCTATAACTTATGGGGTGTGCGCAGTAAAAAGTTAAATTTTATGAATCCGGTCATATTTTTAAAGGTTGCTCGTCGTTTGTCTTGCGCGTAATGTTGTCGCCGTCATATACACTGACAAAAACGCATTTACCAATGTCGTGGGTTACAAAATTGGAGCTACCTCAACCCACCTCTCTATGTTGTGCTAACTGAGCCTATGAATTATCACAAATTATTTAAAAACGCTACAGTATTTCAGGTTCTTTTGGTTCGCCTCAACCCAGAAAGAGATTTTTTATCAACAATATAAACATATTTGGAATCACCACAATTCCTGATCTTGTAACTATTTTATGAGTTACCTAAACTCAGTTTCTCGGTTGGGAAAACTTACTAATTGATTATAAAGTGTCGTTTTAACCCGGGCGTGCATTATTTTAACTCATTGCCATGTGTAAATTATTTTGAGTTGGAATAATTCAGGAAACGTGCTCTAAAACCCCATATCGAGGGTAAATCGCAAGATCGTAAGGTCACGGAAAGTTCCGAATTCGTACTCGTGCAGGTTTGGGGCTGTTCATTTCATTGTTATTCGTCAATTCTCCTTCGATCGCGCGTATAGACACCTGTTCTCTGTGCGTGAAAATTTGTGTTTTGCATAATTTTGGTCAGTTGGCGTAAAATGGAGGGACAGGGGAGAGATGCATACAAACTGTTATTATTGGAATGGAGCCTTAGTATTTATAAGCAATCGTCATCACTTCGTCCGCATGGTTTCTTAGCCGTAGCATGCTCTCCTGTCTATAATTCATTTCATTATTATTTTTTTAAATATACAACAAAAATGTCATATCTTGAAAAAATAAAAGGCAATTGAATTCCACAATATGCAGGCGTTAAATCAAAGAAATATTTTGAGTTCCGATAGTCCACAATTTAGGTACTGGTAGTCCAAAAATTGGAGTCTGGTAGCCCAAAGTAACCATCGTGTAAGCTAAAACAACTTAAATGTCAAGTTTTGATAGCTCGAATCATGAATTAATCTAGCCCGACTAGTAACGCATCACAATTCACATACTGGTAGCTACGGTAGCCCATCAATAATTTAAGACGGTGGGGCGTGAGCTGTTCCAACGCATAAAATAACCCATCTTCTGTGCTATCATAACTTATGAATAGTGAGTTGATGCAATTTCTTCGATTTGGTTGCCGTAATTCAGAGGTCTGGGCTGTCCCCTATTAGCAACACGCTTCGGTCTAGGACAACTCATATCAACTCGAAATGTCCAGAACCGAAATCAGTCGTAGGGATATAACGATATTAAAAATTCCTTAAGAATACCACCTTTATTGGTTTGGTTAAAAAAGAAACTTTAGTATTATACAGGGTGTTATAAACTGTTGTTTTCACGAAAATTCAAAACACCCTATGCGAGGCATTGCAAGTTTCTGCAGATACAGTCATATGAAAGTCTCATGCTTCCTTTACATTTTCTTTTTGGTTCTATTGTTTATCTCTGTTACTTCAAGAAATGCACAATTTTTATTTTTATGTGCCTATAAAAATAACAACACCGCAAAATGAACGAATTGCTCTAATTATCGCAACAACAATAAATAATATAAACAAATTTCCAAAATTGAAAGTAAATAAAGAATCAGTATCTGGTGGTTCCACCCCTGTCACGAATGACCCCTCGACGTCTTTGATTTATAAAAATTTAGGTTCCTTTCATTCTAATCAAAGCAATTCCATAATTCCATAACACGTTCGTCCGATTCTTGTAAGTTTTGAGATTGTCGGTAATCATGACCACCCCATGGATCCGCCCTGGCTAAACAGTGTATTTCCAAAACTTTATTTTCAGAAGATCGCGATTCTCGACCATAATTCAGCAAAATTTGTTTTACTCGGCTCTTTTCCATCGTTGATTCAAGTCTTTAAATTTTATACAATTTATGCAATCTGGTTTTGTATGGTCAGTCCTTTAGCGATCACCTAAACCAGGGGTCGGCAAGCCGCATGAGGCTCTTTCGATGTCAAGTTGTGTCTCTTTCGATATCAAATTGCGGGCGTTAGTGGCTCTTTAAAAACTGAGAAATTGTGTAAATTATAACTTTTGGCTCGTCCGTCATGACCCCATGCCCACCCTGGATTAAAGCTTGACTCCAGAGGATTTTCGTAAAAAAACAGAACAGTTTTATAGTACCCGTTATAATATTAAAGCAACTTATTTAAACAAAGCAATGAAGGTACTGATATTCTTAAGAAAAACGAACAATTAGAAAACAAATGTATTAAAGCGATCAACAAATCGCGAAAATACATACCATCAAAGCTGAGGCAAATTTTTTGTTTTACCTTAACTAAGTTGCGCAACGTACTTAGTTAATAAAATGAGTTTTTTTTATAAATAACTATTAATATGTTAGAAATTGTCATACGGTCCGTTATAATAAGGAAAAATGTTTGATTTTTAATTCTGCTTTGCTTTAAAATTTGAAAAATTTGACGTTAAATTAATTACAAAGAAATACGACATATTACAACTGATAACTAAACCATAAGTAGTGTAAATAAAAAGCTAGTGATATTACTACAAATTATGACAAAAAGAATTTAATCCTGTAACTTTTAATTATGAGAACTAGGTATTGCATTACAGGAATTCTATATATTCAGTTCTAGAGCAGAGTAACGATTTAGTTGTGAGTAGGGAATCCAATCCCGCAAATGCTGGACGAGGTGATTTCGCAGGATTGACATTGCATCGACATCGATGTGGGTGCTGTATGTTAATAAAAAGTTGTATTATGCAATTAGAAACAGAATAGAGTAGCAGGAAAATATTTACTGCATATAGGTACAATACAATAGTACTACTAGTTTAACGGTTACATGTTACATTGATTTTGAAAGTATTTTCGGAGAAAAGATAACATGTTTAATGTTTCATCTTTTAGATTTCATCTTATTGTATTGCACATGTATCCTGCGGCTAAAAACGCACGTTCAGCTTCCACACTTGTCGGTGGAATAGATTTTACACGATTTGTGGCCCTCTGATTCGAAGAGTTGGCGCATATCGGTCGATGTGATAAACTTTCCAAAGGGTATAACATCTTTAGCTACCATTCGAGACACTCTTTCCTCCATGGAAATTTTTTGCTCACATGAAAAAAATCTGTAATTTTAATTTTCTTAGGTAGCACAGAAGAACCACTAACATCTGAGCGCTTAGCAATAGAACTGAACGAACTACTCGAACTGCTGGTACTAGCTTTCATTTCCTGTGCTATTTTATCAATATCAACACTACCGCTGCTGCCCTGGACTTTCAAATTAATATTATGCTCTGTTTGCAAGTGGGTGGTGTGAAGACCTTTGGTGGAACGAGCAGAAATTTTGATAATGCTAGGGCATAACTTACATTTAGCTGTAAGACCATCTTCAGACTTTAAAAAATAATTCCAAACTAAACTTGAACCTTTATGGTCTTTGTAAACTATACTGACACTCATTTTTGTGATTGCTGTTTAAATTCCATGTATTATATTCAAGCACTTGATAAATGTCATTAGATACTAGTAGAATAACGCCCTTACTTTCGCACGTACGCAAAAAAACTGTTCTGTTTAACGTATCAATTCAATAGCCCAACATGGCGGGGAATCCCCGACCAAAAATACCTCAGTTCATTGTTAGCTATTCCGCAAATCCCGCTGATCAGCGGGATCGATGGGCTCAATCCCGCAGGGTTGCGGGATTAAAGTTTGGGTGCGTGATTGGATTCCCTAGTTGTGAGTGTGATGATTTCCGTTCTTAACCAACTCCGCACTCGTACTCTGTGATTTTTTAAAATGTAATCATCGATTCTATGAACAAAAATCAATTTGCCATCTATTTATTTTATTTTTCTGTTGTTATTAATGACTTTAATGGAAGGTCACGCTACATAAACCTCTTCAATAAAGAGGCCGAACACGCAAATGGCAAAAGGGTAACTTTAATCAGCCGAATGTGTTTTCTGTGTATAGTCCCTAATTAAAAAAAAAACCATTTCGTTTATGAAAAACATCGACACATCATTAGCTTTATACAGGATGTTATTTACTTTCATCGACTACGAAGGAAAAACACTGGCAAAGAGGCCAAGTTGGCATTCGCCGGCTACGAAGCGGTATCGATTGGTATACATTATCCGGATGAGGGCTGAGAGCAAGAGGCCTTCATGGCTTGTTCTTGCTACGAATAAAAGCAATGTTGCAGCTTACACACTCCTTCACTTCAAAACTTCGAGTTTGTTTTGACAGACAAGTAAAACACATTTTTAAATAAAGAACAAAATTTTATTTCTGTTCTATATCATAACAGATCGAATTTACAGAAACATTGCACTACAGAACTAAATAAATACTTTTCAGTCTACTAATAAATATACACAAGACCCATTTTATAAAGTATAATGTCAAGTTGCAAAGGGGCCCTCATATCGGTTTTCAAAAGGGTGCCAGTGATATGATCCATGATATTTATACATTAAACTTTGACAAAATGGGCAAATATTTCAAAAAAGTCACCCATAAATTAACAAAATCGTAAAGGAAATATAATATTTGTTGGATTTACGTCATAAAAACATCGCTTTTATAAGTTATATTTTATTGACTTAAATCCAAAAGACATTTAATAATAACAACTCCGCCTTAATTTGAGTTTTAAAAAAAATCCTAAACACTATAAAAGCTGATTATTCAGACACAGAGATTTGGCAATCTACAATTTATTTTATACAATTTGTACAGATCCTTTTTTCAGTATATCAGGGCATTAAAGCCAGATTATTCTCAGTATGGGCCTTTTTAAAATTGTTTGCAGGAGTACGTTGTCCAGTCAAATGAAAATACAGGTCTAAAGAACGGAGGGAGTCAAAACAATATCACATAATCTATAAAAGCCAGAATGTTTGTGCAGAGTTGCATTAAGGTTAGACAGGAACATCTGAAAATGAAATAAACTGCAAAATTGTTGATTATACAGGGTGTTATGGAAATGACGTATTATATTTAAACTGGCAATTCCTGAGATAAAAACAAATTGAAGAAAAATACCCATAAATGGCGCTTTCAATTCATTCAGCGGTAAAAGTGACCTGACGTCAAACCAGAAAAACAACTGTGTGGCACTACAATACCTGTAAGCAATCAAGGAATTCTGGCCGGTGTTGTCATATGTATACCTTTAACTCTTTAGACAAAATAAAATAATTTAAACATTTTTCCATTTTGTAATACCTTTTTGTACAATTAATTGAAGAACATTTACGACGGACTGTTTTAAACAACCCGAAAAAACATATGGAATAGTAATAGCTACGTTCGTCACTAGGTCAAATGCCAATGATCTCTTGACGCCTTACATCGGCTGAGCGAAGTAGTTTCATGTAGCGCCGCACGCTTGCGGCCTGTTAGTTGAGGACTAACCAGCGGTCGGATACGTTGTGTCTCGTCGATCACCAACACACTCTCAGCAATCCGTTCTGTTTTTTCGGTTTACGCGTGTATCTTGCCCGTCCATAAATATTCTTTAAATATTGTTTTTATTGATGCGTTCCTTCTGGACGTCAAATTTCGTCGCGTGTAATAAAATCTAATAATCTGTAGTATAATCTGTATTATTGTATTTTCGCTAAGTATCGGTTCTGTTTCACTATTACTGTATGTACATAAAGTGTTTCCAGGAGTGTTCCCATGAAAAAGAAAAAAAACCGATTGTGTTTGTGCCTGGATTTCCTCGCTCTTTAGGTATAAAAATAAATACAAGTAGGTAGAAAATAATTAATTTTTATAATTTTATATGGAATTTCAGTTTTTTATTAAGTATGGCAACATTGCCATTGGGCCTGGTTGAAATGTTGTACAGTAGCGCGGACTGACCTGTGAGTAAGAGTGTTTGTTACCCCACTTTTAAAACGGTCGAATTAAAAAAAATTAAATATGTAGCGCTTCTCTAGGACACCCAAGGAGTCACCCATTTAAATATAATACGTCATTTCCATAACACCCTGTATAACTTCTAGGCAGTTTTATAAAAATAGGAATATAAGCGACATGCAAGTATGTTAAAAATTAATCAAAACCTGAGTCACGAATAAGAAAACAAACGACTTCTACGTAGGTAGCGTTCACATCTGTCTGTACTGCACAGAAGAAGTGCGGCGCGGCTGAATTCGGAGTATATAGCCAATAAATCGTGCACACGTGATTGTCACGCGTCACGCCCTCCGTTTTTTAGTTGAATTTGCTACATTGTGACAAATACAAAATAGAGATCGTTCGAAATCGACAGGTCTCACTGTAAAATTAAGTTTAACTCTACAGATGGCTCAAAAAAGCGAGGCGATTGTACTTTGCCGCATGAACCGCCGCCATGTACTTGCGATTCTCCTTATACAGTGTGTCAATTTGAAAACCTTCCACCTTCAATATCTCCTCTCTAGTAAATAATATTATCGTGAAGGGGAACGCTTTTAAAGAATATTTGATGCATTCGTGGTTACCTTGGAAATCTTAAATGGAGAAGGCAATGAATTTTATAGATCATTGTAATTCTCTTTCCCATAATGCCATAATTTATAGTTTTTTGAAAGGTTCCAAGAAATTGTATTCCAAAAATGGAAGCGATAAGAGCTTCCCTTAACTGAGATTTATTGTTTTTAGGTTAGTATTTTAAAAACCCTTTCCAAGTTTTGACCAGAGCCAGTATCGCCACCTAGTATCGGACTGTAGATCTTTAAAGACAATGACAGTTTTCGAGTTCCGAAAAATGTACTTTTTAAATATTGTGATTCTAAAATTAAAAGAAATTTAATATATTTTGGCCGATGATTTTTTTCTGTATACATTAAGTTTACACTTACACTGTATTTCTTATCATCTACGTATAACGATATGTCACGCCCTTGTGGAAAAATTTACACTGTACAACTACTTACAAAATGACTATTTACAAACATAAATAATAATATGAGATCACAAGTTTCGTTAAAAATAATAATACAATATTGTAAGATTGAAATTTCTTGAAAAATGATTCAAATATTGGATCACTTAAAGAAGGAGTCGAGTGAAAGTCCCACTTTTCTAATTAAATTGATAACGGCCGCCGGTGCTGCCACCTACGTACGATATATAAATTCACCATTTTGTTTCCCAGAAAAATTGAGAGAAAACGGAATTAACCTTTCCTTATAAACTAGAATAAGGTGCTTTAATTGCTAGACTACTGCACTGGTAAGGAGGGGGACGCTCAGCTTACAGCGTTGCCATTTTCTAAACCCATCTTCTTCTAACTCATATGAAACTGTGGAAGGATGAATGATTGTAAACAAATGGCGTTTTATAATGGAATGATCCGTATCCCTTTTTATATTAAATGTATTTGATTGTTATTCTCCAAGAAAAATCTTCTTGGACGATAAAATGTGTATAAAAATTAACAAATCATTGACATGTCATCCTCGTCACACGCCATTGTACTATGATTATACAACCCTTGCGCCATCAATTGCAATGCCAACGCATTCTTCTGCCCGGACGATTTTTTAATTTTAGCCCTCTTATTCTGGAACCATATTTTGATTTGGGCTTCGTTCAGGCCGAGTTCGCCGCTCAGCTTCTGACGTCTGGTTTCCGTCAAATATCGGTTCTCGTTGAATTCTTGTTTCAGGCGGGCCAATTGGGCGCTGGAAAATGCGGTTCGGGGACGTTTGTCCTCCGTTTTTTCTGACGGTAGTTTTTTGATTCGTCTCGATCTTGGACCTGAAACAATCAGAAAAGGAATTATTACAACTTGTTCTTTAGTACGAGGCTCTTACAAGAAATGCGATAATTCAAAAAACAACACATTAGGAATACATCTTAGATTATAGCAAAACGATTAAAAACAAAATTTTCCGACCCAATTTTTCCGCAGGTTGTTTCGAAATTTGAAAAAACAATATTTTAATTTTCCCCGGTATAACATCACCTAAAAAAATGTCAAAAACGACTTAAGATAGAAACATCTTATCTTATCAAAAAGGTAATATTAACAGAAGTAAAATATTTTAAATGGGACACCCTGTATATTATTTTTTTGAATCAATTCATCATACTTTGAGCTTAACAAAAACGAATAGTTGTATCCTAAAAATTTTACTTCTGTTAATATCTCAAAAACTAAACTTTTTCGAGAAAAACTGGCTACGCCTCTGAATTTTACTAAGAAATCTCTAACAGAATCAATTATTACCTTTTTGATAAACGGAAATACGAGGGGTGTGTAAAAAGCGAATAGGATTTTCAAAATCACCCTGTAGACTAAAAAGTAATAGAGCCATGCCAAATTTCACACCGGGATCTTTCGTTTCATTAAAAAGTGAAAACCGCAACATTCTATGTTTGATAATAACTCTCATATCCCCAGACAGTGTCGAAAATGGGACACCATGTAATGAACAAATTGTTAAAGAATGCAACTCTACACGTACCTAATGTTAAATTAAAATACAGGGTGTTCCATTTTAAAAAATTGAGTTGTGAGAATTTATTGTTATAACAGATTATTATACCAGTATGATACCAGAAAGGTAATTTTTAAAACACCCTGTAATAAAAAATTTCAAATTTTTTAAGTAAAAAGACCCCCCCCCCCCCATACCTTTTCTAAATTTTCTTAAATCTTTAACTAAGTCACTTGGATTTTTAGACAGAATGGAAAAATATATAGGGCGTTCTATTTAAAATAACAATGTTAAACCTAACATCCGGTATAACCGGAAGTGATAGACACGTTAAAATATCGTCATTAAACGGATCGGCATATTTTATAGGGAGTACAAACATTTCAAACAAATATCTTTTTTAGTTACCGAGATCTTTTGATAGGCGACTCACCGGGAATGACCATGTATATAGACTGATTTGTAAAGGAAGAGAATTAGAGATTTAGATTAGTAATATTTTTGAGAAATTATTACTAAGATTAAGACTGATTTAAGATGTAGTCCCCGTACGTAATATACGTTTTTCCACTCCTATGTTAGTAAAAATCTACTTACGAACTGTCTACTGTTACGTAAATATATGTTACGTAACAGTTCCACACATCACATTACCGCACATCATTATGCCGTCTAAGTTTTTAATAATTTGTTGCAAAGTCGGCTGTGAATTCCATCGGGTCACCTTGACAACGTAAATGTCAAGAACAACACAATACAACATTTTTAATTTGGATATTTTTGGGTAAAGTCTGAGTGACTACGATATTCAGGGGAAACGCCACGGGAAATTACATTACAAGCTGCTGCCGCAGCAAATAATTTATTACTGGAAAAATTGAGGGTATAGCATGAAAAAATTTATAAAAATGCATTGACTGGTGTACTAATAACCATGTGAGTACCTACTCAGAAAATGTTTTATTGGCATTTCGATAATTTAACATAAAAGAAATATGAAGTCGTAGAAAAAGTATAATAGTAAACAACTCGAGTGGTAAGCCTATTACATACTCTCTCGAAGTTTCAAAATCGTGTGTAATAGACAGCTCTTAATATGTAATATGCTAATTACGTACATGTAACTAGTATGACTAAATAATGTTCGCTGATGTTTTATCCAAACCTCGAAGAACCTTAAAGTGAATACGGCTGTAAACTACCAACAATTTCCGAATAACAACGTTCCCCAAAAAATATGCCGAACAAGCGTATATCATCAAAATGTCATCAAGGCACTTACATATATCGGAAAATACGAAACAAATTCCTGAAAATAGCTTTCAAATCTGTAACACGGTCTTGTGATAGATTTCAACATAGTCGTAAGTGCATCTTAAACAGTCTATTTTGGGATATCTTTTTTTGTTTAGCACCAAAAGTAAAATTAAATTGTCGTTTCTTCCTCCCTCGTTGAGTATAACATTTCTAACTATCTCAGCCATCGTGTTCCAAATTAGGCACGGTGTACCGCAGGGTTCTGTCCTTGGAACTTTTAAAAAATTATTGAATAAAAATATTTCTCGGGCTAAAAATCCGGAAAAAGTAGGGTTCCTATTACGGTTCCTTGTTCCTTGTATGTCAATATTTTTACATAATTTTGTTTATGGAGCTTAAGTGCCCCTCATGATAGCGCCCCATTTTATAAAAATGTCGTCATTTTCACCTCGATTTATTTTTATTTTGAATTAAAGTGCTATTTAAAATGGTATAATAATTGGTAAATGAAATTGTTTGTACTCCAGGTCTGCTCGAAAAGATATAAATTTTGGGTATTTTGTGGTCATAAGAATAATTAGGATTTTATGACAGGCAACAGATCAACGGTAAACCTTACTGTACCGAATTTTATATTGATCACTCCGTATTTTCAGACATAAAATGAAAGCAAAATATATTGTAGTTTGTTCGAGTGATGATAACCACTCACGATAAACGCTGTTTGACTTGCTAGTTAATTTCTGACGCCAGTTAAAATTTATCGTCCTATTGGTGGGTATCTAGCCCGAAACAAACGAACATAAATCATAAATGGGGCATTTTAAAGCCTGCGTTAAAGTAGTTCTATAATAGGACCGACAGATGGCGTGATAGTTATATGGGTTTTGACGACACGTCCCGATATTGCTACTTGGAGTAATGCGAGGATGGATATATGGGGAGGTTTGACTGGTTTATATTCCCGTCTTTCAACATTCCAATTTTTAAAATTTTCTTTCTATTATTACTTTTATCTATGACGTATGTTTATTATACATACATGGCCGAATTAAATGTCCTGTTAAAAGTTTGATTTTTGCTACATACGGATTACACTATTTAAATTAGGAATAGGTACCTACGTCTCTGAGCACCTTTCATTTCGGACTTTCAAAGGAGACCGCCGTAGTCAAAATTCTAAATGGGATCCACCATATTGCACACAACGTGTGCCAAACAGCTAATTTCTGTTTAAGAACTAAATAAAGCTGCAAGTTTGCACGCCACTAGCGATAAGTGAGTTCTGAGACAAGTAGCGATGTTCAACCCCTTTATAAGCTTACCATGTAAACCTTTCGACGGAAGTAAACACAGCCATCCAGGCAAGAACTGCCAAACCTTGCCCGACGTCTGTGCTGGGAGATAGCGCCACGCCACGACGAAAGACAAAAGGTTCGTAAGTTCGTCATTGACGTTGCGTCATCGTAGAGCAACAAGTAGCAGTACGGTCGTGCCTACTAAATTGTTTTTGATGTAATCAAATCGTTTTAACAACAAAAATATAGCAATATCGACCACTTAACATGATCCTTCGGCCGCGTGGTATAAAGTACCTGTTGATTATAAGCAAAATATTGAAAATCAACGAAAATCTATCGAGAAAGCATGGGAATCGCGCCATTTTGAATCATCTGCGAGACGCCAGTGAATGTGAATGGTATTTCTATTACAATTTGTGCACCGCATCGTAAGAAACATCGAAATTGTCAGGTAAGTAAGTCTGTTCCTTCTTACTTTACCTACCTCGTCCTAGCTATTGCCTGTTTAATAGTGTAACGTATACGGTATAGGGATCGTTATGAAATTCGTACCGTATCCAAAAACCTGTTGAGGAATGGTCATCGATCGATATTAAGGTTTTGTTACACTATCCATACACACGAAGCAATGACCATTTTTGTTTAATATCGTAATATTAATGTTTTTAAATACAATTGGATGCGGAAAACACATATTAAACCAATAAAAATTGTGTTTAAATAAATATGAAAAATGTTACGTTCGTAAGATTTAGCAAAGCCAGAAATTTACCTTTGATTTCGTTTAAAAATTCAATCTTAAATTTTCCAACAAATATTACATTGCCAGATGATAATTTTTCCAGAAATTGATAAGAAATATTGACATTTTTGAAAGAAAACGTCACTATTTCCTTACAGTTAGTCGTTGCCAGGCAACGGAAAATAACTGTAAGGAAATGTTATTATTGCACTGTACGGAAATATTATTTTTCTCTAATCATAAAAAAATATTGACATTTTTGTACTATTTTCAGGTGTAAAAGCTCACAATTCTCTTACTGTATAAAAATGTTGTCGTTGCTAAGCAATAATGTTAATCCTAGGATTAAATGCTCCACTTTTAATATTACGGTGCCGCGTTAGTCAAAACAGTATATATGTTATTTTTCGTGTTCCATTGTTTGGATGGGGGTGGACACCCCTGGATCCGTGGTTGCTGAGGGGCCTCCTATTAGTGGTGGAATACTATCGATGGCACTATCGATACTATCGATAGTTTGCTGCTATCGAAAACTATCGATTGTTTTAAGTAATCATCGATAGTTTAAACTCGCATGTTATTAGTATTTCTTAAATCTAAGTTCACGGAATTCGATTTAAAAACTTAAAAATAAACCAAATTCAGCACTAGATCATAAATGTGTTTTAAAGGTTGTCTCTTTTTTAATCACATACGCATTCTACTTGCTGTTGGTGCTGCCATCTATTGCTTTATGGACAAATTAAAGAAAAATTCTACAGGGAATCCCCGGCCCGGATCTATTAATTCAGTATTATGTGTGCTTTTTTGTTGTAGTGTACTACGTTTCGCTGTCTTCCATAATTTTGATTAATTTAATTAAAATTTAAAAAATGAGTAAACGCGGGAAGTCATACGTCCATAAGGTCCATAAGTAAAATGTATTTCTCAACAACTCTAACACGTATCAAAGTTGGTATAGTTTCGATAGTACTATCGATAGTAACTCTTTAGACTATCGGAAACTATCGATAGGGCTGACTATCGATAGTATTCCACCACTACCTCCTATAACCAAAAACTTTGGAGGTTGTGTAAGCTGGAAACCTAAAATATGGGCGCCGCACTGGGAACAATGCTAAAAATGTACCTTATAAATAAAAATTGTTATTTAAAACTGTAGACCTCCCAAAGCTTCAAAATCGAATAAACGTTAGGGACCCTTTTTTATCGAAAATCGATCAATTTTACCAATCAGAAACATACGTCAACACGATACCACTCTTCTAGTGTTGTTCGTTATGTTAATGACATAAGATCAATCAGTAAACCCATTGTTTAACCTTTTCGAACTATCGATAATTAGGTGGCTACTGTATTTTTTCGGTTCCATCTTGATAACTGTGGAACCCGAAAAAACAGAAATAAATTAGAACGGGTTCGGGTTTGGAAGCGGTATTAATTTTGTTGATAAGAATTTAGACGAGCCTATTAATTCTGACGAAAATAACTGTGACTGTGGCCAAGGATAGTTTAGGGAAGGATACATATACTACATACAGGGCCGTGCCGACGATAAGGGCGAAGTCGGGCGGCGCTCAACGGAGCAACGCTGAAAAAAGCGAAATCAAAGCGGCGATCGAAATTAAACAACGATTTATTTCCGAAATTTCCCGCCCACGAGAAACGTTACCTCGACAAATTAAAGAAAAATATCCAAAAATGGCGCTTTAATTTAATATGCCCCTGTACATGACCTTATGTCAAACCACAAATGACCACGTGATGCCCCTGTCAGGAAGGTAAACAAAGCAACATATGGCGAAATACGTCACTGAATCTTGAACAGTGTTGTCGTGTCTTCAGGGTAAACTCTTTAGAAAGTCAATAACCGTTTGACAGATTGCAAGTTGTTTATTTTTCAGGGTACATTATTATAAACTTTTACGTTCAGTTCAGTTCGCTGGGAAACAATCTCTGATTTATAAACTTGAACTGACTCGAACGAACCGCCGCGGAGTTTATAAATGCTCAGGTATGTTCTCAATACAATTTTATTTAGCTTTTCGGACTTAACAACTTAATTTATAAAAAAAACACCAAGTACCTAGGTAACCCGAACAAAAACAAACCGGCACAATAATCTCACTAAATCGCGTCTCACACACATCTAATTACCATTCAATCTGAACTAGTATTTTAAAGTGCTACTGTGTAGACAAAAATACGCCCTTATTGTCTGAGTGGTCTGGGAAATAATGTATTTAACACCTAAAAATTTAAAAAATAAATAACACGTTGGTTTCGTCGATCGATATTGAACTGCTGGACTGGGTCACTGCCGTCGCGAAAGGAACAAATAACTTAATAATTTAAACTCGGGTTTAAGTATTAACACACAATTTAACACACAAATCTGCTTGAAACTTGGTAAAAACAGTAGGAAACCGGCCGGCTTCTTTAAACAGCTGATTTTGGACAATCGAGCGGGTTGCCTATTCTTTTCGCGACGGCAGCGGCTGGGATTAATATTTAAAAATACAGCGTTGCCACTTTCGATGTTTTATAAGGTTATATTCATATTGCAGAATTTCCTTCTGTAATTCTTTTCTGTATAATGATAGTCTCGGAAATGGCAACCGTGCTAGTTGGACGAGACTATTTATTTTGAAGGGGTTGTCCTGTCTATCAACATAATTATTTCATCATTCTTCTTCAGTGAAGGATTAATAAGTTTGATTAGCCCATTATAAATTAGCGTTTTTATTATTTCTGAATTTCTATTGCGAAATAATTTGTATCCTAGAGTGCTGTTGTTTTATGTTTACGGTAGGTTATTGTAAAGTGTAATTATGCGTTAGTATTTGTTCTTTTAATCTAATAATAAGTGCATATCTTCAAAAAAACTAATTTGAAACTCGTGGGTGTCTGTGTGTTTCTTTAAGTGATTTAGTGCAAATGTTGCGAGAGATTGGAAATAGGAGGCCGAATGGGGTTTAGTGGGTATAAGCTTATTATGCAGTTCCACATTATTATCAGGGTACGTGACGAGCATAAAGCTTTTCAAAAAAGCAAAAACCTGAAGATGTCTGTGCCCTGGATTACTTGCTAGTGTACTGGCACCTGGATTCACTTCTATTTGGATACTAGGTAAACTAAATATTATTTTTATAAGAATCTAAAGTTTTACATTTTTACAGAGTTGGCAACATTGGGCCTGAACATCTGTTGATTACACAGCTTGGCAATGTATATGATCATATATGAATGTGCCGCGGAGTGGGTTTAGGGGTGAATTACCCCACTTTTTAAACGTTCGATTTAAAAAGAAATATGTAGCGCTTCTCTAGGACACCCCAGGAGTCACCCATTTAAATATATACGTCATTTCCATAACACCCTGTATATTAATTATAATTATTATAACAGTAATCTTCGACATTCTGCTACAAGGGCTTTAACGACGGCCCATGATTGAAACATTGTAACATATATTTTTTCCCTTTTTTGTATACAGTGTGTCAAAAACAAGTATGGAGCAAGCGGTTGTCCTGTCTATCAACATAATTATTTGATCATTCTTCTTCAGTGAAGGATTAATACGTTTGATTAGCCCATTATAAATTAGCGTTTTTATTATTTCTGAATTTCTATTGCGAAATAATTTGTATCCTAGAGTGCTGTTGTTTTATGTTTACGGTAGGTTATTGTAAAGTGTAATTATGCGTTAGTATTTGTTCTTTTAATCTAATAATAAGTGCATATCTTCAAAAAAACTAATTTGAAACTCGTGGGTGTCTGTGTGTTTCTTTAAGTGATTTAGTGCAAATGTTGCGAGAGATTGGAAATAGGAGGCCGAATGGGGTTTAGTGGGTATAAGCTTATTATGCAGTTCCACATTATTATCAGGGTACGTGACGAGCATAAAGCTTTTCACATAGAAAAAAAGCAAAAACCTGAAGATGTCTGTGCCCTGGATTACTTGCTAGTGTACTGGCACCTGGATTCACTTCTATTTGGATACTAGGTAAACTAAATATTATTTTTATAAGAATCTAAAGTTTTACATTTTTACAGAGTTGGCAACATTGGGCCTGAACATCTGTTGATTACACAGCTTGGCAATGTATATGATCATATATGAATGTGCCGCGGAGTGGGTTTAGGGGTGAATTACCCCACTTTTTAAACGTTCGATTTAAAAAGAAATATGTAGCGCTTCTCTAGGACACCCCAGGAGTCACCCATTTAAATATATACGTCATTTCCATAACACCCTGTATATTAATTATAATTATTATAACAGTAATCTTCGACATTCTGCTACAAGGGCTTTAACGACGGCCCATGATTGAAACATTGTAACATATATATTTTTTCCCTTTTTTGTATACAGTGTGTCAAAAACAAGTATGGGGCAAACTTCGTTATTATTGGTTTCTCAAAACATTGTATTCTTGATAAAAGTTGGCGTTTGCCTTAAGACAATAAACGAGTATTTCAGATTTTACGTAATTTTTGTTAAAATTTTGCTATAATTTTAGGCAATTCTTTCAAAATTATTCCAGTCAGATATAGAGGCATAAATTATGGTTAGTTTTACTATTTTTATAATAAAGTCACTTTTGCAACATTCTGTTATAGTTTATTTTATTCTCTGATCCAATTCCAATCCCAATAAAAATGTTCTTTTAATATTATGTTATTTTTTGCGAGCAGATATAAAGAAGCCGACGCCGTCTTGTAAAATAATTGGACCGATGCCGACGTGGCGGTGTCAGGCTTGATCGGACTGTAAAGAAGCCGTCGCCGGGCTGATCAAATAAACCATTAAATCATGAAACCTTATTTTAGTATTTGTATTTCTATTGGAATTCGATCAGAGAATAAAATATCAACTATACGCGTTATTTAATATTCCCTTTAATGAAAATATCGTTATGAATAAAATAATAGTAAAATATTTAATGACAGTAAAAACAGTATTTTTCTCTTTACGTTTTTTTATTCAGCATTAACTCATTAAAATATTATTATGTATCAGACCACTGGTACCTAGCAGTGATTCATCCAAACGCCTCGGCAGGCGCTGCTAGCCTAGTATAAAAACTATAAAAATAATTATTTTCAGAGAGAGAATTTCATTATTTCATTTTAAATTCGATCAGGGAAGAAAAATCCAACATTACCCCTCGTATCTTCCATTGCAAGAATATAAACACCGTAATGACAGTAGCCATTTATGTAGGTATAAGCGAAACATCTTAAATTTTGCCCTCAGGAAAGTAGATGATTTGAAATAAAATTCGGTCCCGCCCAGTTCGCTGATGAAAAATTACATACGATAAATGCAGAGGCAAATATTCGATTGGTTAAATCAAAGCGGAGATCGCAAGCAAAATGCTTTAATTTTAAAATACAAATTACACATTTCCCCGACCATTTCCACCTAAGGAATAAAAACGATATCCGTAATTAACTCCTTCCGATCGAAACCCGTCAAAAAGCCAAGAATAACTCTTGTAAATACCGATTATTATTTAAATCAATCACACAGAGCTCTTAACTGAGCCTAAACCGCAAGAAAGTATCGTATTACCGGCTGCCCACAGCGAACGACTTGTGTGGTCCACGGTTCAAGAGGATTCATTTCATCTCGAGATCCTCGTTTATGTTCGCTTTAAAATTGAATTGTAACGCCATCTAGTCGAGGTCGTGGGAACTGTTTAATGAGAACGCGTACCGGGTACTACGAGGAAGTACGGACGGTGGCAGTACGAGGGGCGATCGGAAATTGGGAGGTAGTTTTTCTAGATGAACGATTTCTTATTATTGCCTCGGAATTACTCGGTATAAACTACTATAAACTATCTGTATCTACGAAAGCAATGCGGGCAAGAAAATTTCTGGGGTTAACAATGTTGTCACGTATATTATATTTTAATTCAATTACCCAGAAAACCCTAAAATTACATTTACACATTTAAAATAAATTGTAAAAGGTATACAAGGAGCCAATATTCTATTATAGTTTCAATAGTATTAAAACTTTCTTTTCATACTGTTTATTTTAATATTTAAATGCAAAATAATATATATTTTTTGATTAAAGTACTTTTAATCTAATAATATGGCAACATTGTGCGTTATCAATGGTTACAGGTAGCTAGAGCTAGTTTGATAGGTTATATCCCAGACAGTTAATAGCGCATGCGTCTCGGGAGACACCCGATGGACCATTGGGCAGGTTCGGCGATGTCCGATACTTGATTGATGTACCCACCCAGTTGCGTAGTGATAGAAAGGACAATAGTCAGTTATGGTATTGTGTTGAATTGTGTTTTATAAATAAATGTTCATTCTGTCGTGTTTTAGTGTGTTATTTTAAAATTTTCACAAAAACTTTGTGATAATGAATGAGTATACTCCTGGTAAAACCTTCTTAATTTAAAAAGAAAACCTCTGATCAATAATTGAAACTTCTACTAAGTCTCTCCTCATAACTCCAAAATATTTTTATTATTGTCTGCAGCGTTGCCAAATCATAATGATTTTCTCAGTTTTCAGTCTTTGTTATTTTTATTTTAAGTGTAGATGGTCTGTATTTTATAGTATTATAACGTCCATACCTTTAAACAAAACACTAAATTTTATAACGTTGTGTTGAAAATATTAACTGACGAAATGAGTACCTAGTTTCTAATGCGAAATAGTAATTTTCTTTGAAAAAAAGCGCAAAATAGTTTTTATTCCGTAACTACACGCTAATTATTCAATCACTAAGAAACAATAATGATATGAAATTAACCGCTACCAGCTGGTCAAGAGAAATATAATTTACGCAAATGGGCTAGAGACCCCGAGTTAAATGGCATTAATTTCCTTAATTGTATCGTTATAACATGGATTTGTTTCCTGATTTTAATTATATTGTTTTATGATTGTTAGTCATGTTTGTTAGATATTATTATTATTATACCTAGTACAATAATCAGAGTCTTTTAATCTGATAATGAAATGAAACTATTGTATATACAGGGTGTGTCCTAAGCAGTGGCATAGCTACAGAGGGGCGATGGGTGACAATCCCTCTTCCCCTACCTTCCTTGGTCTGGGGCCCCTTCACTACTTAACTACTTACCTAAGTAAGGCAAAGACTAGCAAAAAAAATAAAATCACAAAGCCTGTAAATGCCGGTTTTAAAAGAATTTTAAATACTTAAATGATACTTGATATGACAAATTGTAGGTATATTTAAAAATACGTATGCCGGGGAAAACTTCAATTATTTTAACACAGGAATATTTTTGAGACCGTTTTTTGAGCAATAGTTTCCGAAATCGCATTCCAAAAAACAGTTTTACACGGAAAATACCGACCAACGCGGCAGGGTATTATGTTTCGTAACTTTTCCTTGTATATATGACTCCCCCCAAAACGAGGCTTGAACCTGAAATTTTCTAACTAGGCGCATTCTTCACACTATCGGGCCGATCATTATAAGAACGAATACCCTCATAAAATAAAGTTTTTTGCAAAGAAGTTGTTTTTACATAGGTATGTTATAATGCTGACTGGACCTGATATTGTAATTATGAAAGTTTGATCGTTTTTCTATGTACAACTTTAAAGATTCTGGTTGTAAGTTATGTGCAATTTTATATGTTAGTACCAGATTCGCCCTTCTATTAAACTGTTCCATATTTAACCAATTTAATGATTTTAACATATTTACAAGAGGGCAGTGGTCGGCAACCTTTTGAGACAGAAGAGCCAAAGGTTATAATTTACTTAATTTCTCAGTTTTTAAAGAGCCACTAACGGCCGCAATTTGATATCGAAAGAGACACAACTTGACATCGAAAGAGCCGCATGCGGCTCGCGAGCCGTAGGTTGCCGACACCTGGTCACAGCCAAAGCACTTGCCTTGCACTTGTCTTGCATCGAAAACGAATTAAAACCTACATAGAAACATCCGACGACGGCGTCATTCGAGAGCTTTCGACGGACTGACTACAGTAATGACGCGTGTCACGGGGGAGGGGTGCGGTGATAAGCGAGTACAAGTGGCTGAGAGATAGAATCTGTTCCTAAACCTCGTTAATCGATTCAGAACGACTTTTTAATATTTTTTTTCGATAAAATAAATAATATTTGCGTATGAAACTAAAGAGCCGCAGCTTCACATCAAAAGAGCCGCACCCGAACAAACCCGACCCCTGCAATAGGGGTATAACGGGTACAATCTTCTAGCGCATCAGTTTATTTTGTTGTACTTGTAGTCTTTGTATTTGCTCTTTAGTACAAGACATTAGAAATGAACATGCCTATGAGAAATGAGGCAAAATTATTGTATTATACACTAACATATTTACGATACTATTTAGGAAACCAATATTTTTACCCATTTTTTTGCACATACAGTGTGTTCCTTAATGACGTGCTAATATTTGAGGGTGTGATTCCTTAGATCATTTTATAAAGAAAAGTTCATATGAACATAATTTGTCCGCAACGGCTTAACTTTTTAACTACAGGGTGTTGAATTTTTATTTTTTAAATGGTTATTTTTTAATATCTCCGAAAGTACGTTAGATATTATTCTCAAGTTTGGTATGTGTTAATAGGATATAGATCCACAAAATTTAGTTAGAAAAGTTATTCAATTGTTCCACCAGTGGCGTCCCTGCAAACAGGTCCTCTGATATTTTTTACAAAAAAGATGGTACGCCACTGACATTTTTCCATATGGATATTTTTTTGATTAGCCTGGTCAATTCTACATGAAAACGGTCTCTTGAATTTTTCTCGTCAGAGGCACCGTTCTTGATTAAAGCCACTAAATTCATATTGAAACTCATTATTATTAACATTGATAAAATATTAATGGTAAATTTTGTTTCATAAAAATTGTTGGAAATGAGAAAAAACTTAAAAGGCATGCTTCCGCCCGTCTTCGCATCGAATTGCCCACTCCAACAATTTTTATAAAACAAAATTTATCATTAATATTTTATCAATGTTAATAATAATGAGTTTCAATGTGAATTTAGTGGGTTTAATCAAGAACGGGTGGGTCTGACGAGAAAAACGCAAGAGACCGTTTTCATGTAGAATTGACCAGGCTAATCAAAAAACTTGATTAACGCCACTAAATTCATATTCAAATTCATAAAATAATGAATGATAAATTTTGTTTTATAAAAATTGTTAGAAATGGCCACCTTCACTTAAAAGGCACTTCCGTCCGTCTTCGCATCGAAGTGCCCACTCGTTCAAATATTGAAATTTTTACATTATTTTTAACAATTGAATAACTTTTCTAACTAAAATTTGTGGTTCTATATCCTATTAACACATACCAATATTGAAAATAATATCTAAAGCACTTTCGGAGACATTAGAAAATAACCATTTAAAAAATAAAAATTCAACACGCTGTAGCAAAAAATTTAAGCGGTTGCAGACATATGTTCATATGAACTTTTCTTTATAAAATAACCTATGGAATCACACCCTGAAATATTAGCACGTCATTAAGGAACACCCTGTATAGTCAGATTACTAAAGCTTAATTGCGAATCTAAAATTACCCCCAAATACTTTATCTCAGAGACACGATCAACAATAGCCCCATTGATGTTTACAAACAACCCCGAATTCTTAATCATACATTTTGTTTTTGTATTATTTGACTCTAATTTATTTTGACATAACCAGTCCTACAAATTCTCATTTCTAACTCATAAAAGCATCATACCGCCAACTTTCAATCCGATAGATCGACTGAGTCATATAAGTTTGATTTTTGGTATCTCCAGAGCATGGCCCATAAGTTATGGGACATCCTGTATTTATATGAACTTTTCTTCATAAAATGACCTAAAGGATGACACATGTTGTTTGAAATAAGCTTCGTAATTTATGACAAGAATACTAGAAATCTTTTCTTGAGCAAGCGCTATTAAGAAAGATCGGTTGTTGGTTTCTCGAGCAATTTTCGTAATTATATTTTGTAATGAAGTATGTCAACATTAAATCTTACTTATGGTTAATTGATTTTGGCAATGCAATTGTATATAACAATAAAAAATACATTAAAACGATTTTTAAATATAATTTGCGAAATATGCTTATTGTGAATGTTCGATGAAATTACAGAATTAAAGAATCACGGCATCGGTAAAAAATTAAGTGGTACGATCTTTAAAAAACATATAATTAAGATCTTATAATTATCATTTTATTGAAATTAATTTTATGTTGAAATGACGCGGCGAAATTCAATTCAATTATGTCCGGTTCTATATCCAATTTTCTTTCGTTGACTGTTTTTATACTTTCATCATTATCTCGCTTTCTTGTTTATTCTCGTACCTGAACACATACTAGTAGACTAGTTTATATGGTTTGAAGGACAGCGCACTAGAATGGATTAAAGAGTTTTTAACAGATAGGTATAGTCAAACTAAAGTAGACAATACACTTTCTAATAAAAGAGACAGTACCTACATGGGGGTGTTCCACAGGGATCCGTGTTGGGGCCGCTTTTGTTTATAATTTATGATAATGATGTGTATAAGGGTCTAAAGCATTCGTTTGCAAATTTGTTTGCGGATGATTAATTTCGGTTACGTAGCAAAACTTTCAACAATTAATTAAAACGTTGAATGACGATCTAAAAATGTTAGGACATTTTTAACTAAAAAGGTATTCTTGGCTCTATCTTAATGTATCTGACCGTTTTCGGGATATTTCCATTTTTAACTTCACAATGCATCAAATTGCTCGATAAGCCAACATCAAAGTAAATTAATTAATTAAAATTAAAAATACTTATACCAGGTAAAAATCATACCTTTATTAAACCCAGTGTGTGAAACTTTAAAATTTCTTCAATTTCTCATTTCTTACTCATAAAAACATCAGCCAACTTTGAATCCGATACTTTGAACCGCGTTTCCAAATTATGGCTTATTTTCGAAAATAAACTTTTAATTTCACCCTGGGTGAAATCGGTTTACCGATTTTAAAACATTGTTCTTCGTAGATGATAGCGACAAAGAAAGTCGTGTATATAAATATCAATTTTTTTCAAGTTCATATTATAACATCGTTTTATCTAATTCGAGAAATATAATATTTCTTACCTGAACTTGGTCGATCCGAATATCTCGTGCAATACACCCAAGCTGGCCAAATCTTGGCTACATCTTCCTTTTTCGCATCCTCAGTCACCGTCTTTTCCGGTGCATGTGGAAGACCCTTCGTCTGCAAACTCGTTCCATTAATCGTACCAGAAGTCGTCAATTGGCTCGTGGTATTCGTGGACCCGATCTGGGAAACCGTCTGGCACAGCGAACCCAGCGGAGCTAATGCGAATAGGTTTTTCGGTTGTGGATTCGGTTTGGGTATAGGAGGCGGACTGTTTTCGTACGGTCTAAACCCGATTTTTGGAGATGATTTGGTCTTTAAAATGGCGTTTTGACCAAAATCCGGTTGCAAAATATTCCTGATTGAATATTTAAGCGTTTGAATAACCGGTTCGTGGATTGGAGATGGTGAAACGCTAGAAGCAATAGGAGATGGTGATCGGTAGCTGACTGGCGAGTCCCTATCACATTCCCGTTTCGGACTAGGCAAAGCAAACGAAGTTATTCTAAAAAAGGACCTCTCCGGCTGCTCAACTTTCGGCATCGCAAAGCTTTTTGGAGACGATGGTGCAGATCCGGGACTAAACGGTCGACGTTCTTGGCTGTTCGAGATGGTTATGCACGTGTACGGCGACGTTCTGGTACTTTCCGGGGAATTGGGGGTGTTAAAGTTCCCACCAGAGTCACTGGTGCAAGGACTGGTAGCTGTGTTCGGACTCGACCGGTCCTCAAATGCCATTTTTCTCAGATAAAGCTGATTACTGAACTATTATTCTGTCTAAAAGGTCATCCACTATAGTGGAAATATCACTTAAACGTATCAAAAACTTACTGTCTTCAAGGTCCCTTTTAAAAAATTTTAGCACACGTCTTCGGTCAATCTTTAATAGTCACTAAATATTGCACTTGACGCAACCACAAGACCAATTACGTCATTCCACGCTGTCAAAAACCCCTTCAACTGTTCTGTCCATGGCACACTGAGAGTGACACTTGACTCTTGCTACGCGAGTGAGTGTTTACCAGCAAAACGGATCTGTCAAACTGAAGTGAGATTTCAAAATAGTCATCTTTATTACTGGGACACTCTGATATCCTATCGCTCCGCCTACTCTCGCATGCGCTCGGATATGACCGCGGGGCTGTTTTGGCCTGCTCTTTTTTCATCTCTCTCTGTGGGTTCGCGAGAGAGACAACGTCATAGCCTCTCTCCTTCTCCACTTTAAAGGGAATGACTTCTATCTTCTTCGTGAATATACAAATTGTATATGTTTGTTCTTGTCTTAGGCAAGCCAGAAGCAGCATGGCTGTGTGTGTTTGTTTTACATTCGGCTTTAATTTTTGCGGTTTTTTTGGGGTTCCTTCATAGAAGGTGAGCGTTTTTAATGCTAATTAAGGTGTTCTAAAGGTATTGTAAATTTTAAAGAACAGAATCCATACAAAGTCTGACGTTTTTACTTCAAACTTATTATGCTATTCAAGTTAATTGATTATATTGACTGGGTTTACATCGCATTTCAAGATACCGGATACATATCATTTTTCATTTACGGGGACTTGTTTAAATTTAAATTTGTACGTAATACTTGAAGAGGATGGATTAACTCTTAATTAGGTGGGGGAAACATATTTTTGAATGATTTTCAGTTTTTGTTATGATCACTACTAGCACTGTAGCAAAATTCCTTTAAGGTTAATGCATTTTCGGAGCGGTGCGTGTGGCAATAAGGTGGTGGTCTTGAATCGCTGGAGGTTATATTCGTTCGGTAGCACGACTTCACGAAGGTCGTTCCACAAGAATGACGTCCTCTAGACGAAGGAATTCTTGACAACGAAGTTCCAGGAGTACACTGACAAAAATGCATTTACCAATGTCGTGGGTTACAAAATTGGAGCTACCTCAACCCACCTCTCTATGTTGTTCTAACTGAGCCTAAGAATTATCACAAATTATTTAAGAACGCTACAGTAACTCAGGTTCTTTTGGTTCGCCTCAACCCAGAAAGAGATTTTTTATCAACATTTTAAACATATTTGGGATCACCACAATTCCTCATCTTCTAGCTATTTTATGAGTTACCTGAACTCAGTTTCTGGGTTGAGAAAACTTACTAATAATTGATTATAAAGTGTCGTTTTAACCCGGACGTGCATTATTTTAACTCATTTCCACGTGTAAATTATTTTGAGTTGAAATAATTCAGGAAACGTGCTCCAAAACCCCATATCGAGGGTAAACGCAAGATCGTAAGGTCACGAAAATTGAAGTAAACAATATGCAGGCGTTAAATCAAAGAGATATTTTGAGTTCCGATAGTCCACAATTTAGGTACTGGTAGTCCAAAATGTGGAGTCTGGTAGCCCAAAGAGTCAGTTATTCCAGCCACCATCGTAAGCTAGAACGACTTAAATGTCAAGTTTTGATAGCTCGAATCGTGAATTAATCTAGCCCGACTAGTAACGCATCAGAATTCACATACTGGTAGCTACGGTAGCCCAACAATAATTTAAGTCGGTGGGACGTGAGCTATTCCAACGCAACGAATAGTGAGTTGGTGCAATTTCTTCGATTTGGTTGCCGTAATTGAGAGGTCTGGGCTGTCCCCTATTAGGTTTGTTCCAACACCTTATTTTTGTATCGTTCTAGAACCGTCACGAAACTGTTGGAATCGAATTTGTGCGCAGGCGTTAATTTTGCACTGTTTGTTGCCGATGCACAAGGGAGGCAAGGTTGGTACGTTTTTGTGACCATTCTGTGTAAAAATCTCAGCTGATCGCCTGTCTGATTCTAGGAAAGAAGTTTAGTAATTAGTTAATTATCATAACATTCATAAATCACAACCCTACTTTTGTTGTTTTGATTTCTTCGTCTAAGCTTGAGTATTATCTTTTTTCGTTCCGTTTTGTTGTATTTAATAATCATGAAAGAGAATAACGTTTAATGTTAAGAATATCTTGTAGGTTTGGGAACCGGATTATACAAATTTAATAAGAATAAATTAAATAATCAAAATATTAAGCAACAACTCCTACAAAACAAGGCTAAAAGAACTGCATGAATGCCAGGAATACAAAAACAACGGTTAAAATTCTTAGGGCGCAAGTCAGTACAAGCGGTTCCTGGTCTTGGCCATGTATCGTTTTTACCGTTCAGGAACTGGTTTGCGAACGATCACAATTTGGTTTTAACACCAAAGGGATCGCCAGCTACACCGTTTTGTGTCGGTTGGAACGCCTTTCGACTACTACGCATGTGCGTGACCGTACATTGTACGGTTAGGGTGGTTGGAACGAACCTATTAGCAACACGCTTCGGTCTAGGACAACTCATATTTGAGTTATATCAACTCGAAATTTCGCTCAGCGTACTAAGCTGAAGCACATATGGATTATGGGTCAGTGGTTCGTCGTGAAAAGTAAGGTTTTATCATAAATCGGACTCTATTTCGGTTATTCGTCGCTCTAGATGGAATTAAGTGGGCAATGTCAGTTGAACATTCGCCGTGGAAACAACAAACAAACGAACAAACCCGAGACTCAAATGGTCAATTCTCGGATCAGACTAATGGGTCTCCTTTCGATGGAATCCAGTAGCCGAAGAGTATGCTCGGGGACAGATATCCAGATCTGAGGAGCAGTATTCTAGTTCTGGTTGAATCTGGGCCTTGTAGAGTGTCAAAAGTACATGTTAAGAGAACACTACTACCTGGGTTTTCTTAGCATTAAATTCGACTCGGTTACTGTCACTTGAAATAAAATTTCTCCCACGTCTGTGTTGAGGCCTGATAATAACTTACCTTAATTAAGTAAGAAAGCAACCGTGATAAATTTATTGCTCTAAAAATTCATACACACGTCTTTTAGGTAATTTTCCATCGCATAATTCATAGGTTGTAGTTGGAGATAAAAAAAGCTGTAGTTACATTAAAGTAATAATTAAAAATATTTTAACCTTGGTTTTAAGCAAGACATAAAACAAATATTAAAATTAATAACGTATGCATGGCAAGTACCATAACTGCAGGGTGCCATTTCTTACGATGTTATAAGAAAATAAATTTCTATAAATAACTATGGGATTGTTGAAAACTAAAAATAAAAATTTTGAACGCGATTTTTGGGATCCACAAAATTTTGCATTAGAAAGAGGAGCATTTTTGTAGCGTAAAGTCAATTTTTATTAAGCGTCAGTAAATCGAATTTTCCTCCATAAAAATTAGCTTGCTTGCCGCGATTGTTTGTTTTAAAGTTTTGATTATTTTGAAACTTTCCATGCAATCTAATCGATTCTTAGAAAAATGGTTGTTTACACAACAGCAATCATAAAAATAATCAATTTCGACATTAAATTAAATTTTGAAAATAGCCACTTTCTGATAAAACACACGATTCCAATAATTGTCTCGTTATTGATTGTCAAATAAAAAAATTGATGGATTATTTCGTATGACATTGCAATTTTGAATTATGCGATTTTTTAAAGACTATTTATGTTTTATTAGACAAGCGACGTCGATCCCATAAATACAAATCTAAAAAATCTATCGATTAGATTATGCGTTGGCGAGATACTGAAGCGAAACCAAGCACTGTTGATAATCTGAATTTGTGAAATTACAAAATTACACATTTTTACACGCTTTTGGTCGCACTAATACACGATTTTTACACACCATTCATATTTTGCAAGTGGACAGGGGTCATTCTCGGCTCTGATTTCTAAAAAAACTAGTGATACATTATGTTGCTCCCAAAGGGAGGAAATTTTACAATAAATTCTTTACTATAATAATTTTACTATAGTCTTTTTCCCGTGTGACGTGTCCATAATGTATTACTATATAGTTAAATGGTTTGTTGACTGTTTTCTCCTCATCCGTAATAAACATATTAATCAATGTTACCTTGCAAGTAAATCAATAGTTTTTTTAAATAGAATTTAATTTTTGCAGGAACGCCATTTCTTGAAAAGTCCTACTCAAAAAATAATAATTTATGATATAATTGGAAAGAGATTTAACGACCTTTAAAATGATGTACTACTTGACCCCCCCCCCCCCCCCCTTATTTAAGATTTTAAGGAAAACCCATCCCATCCCAGGGGGTTAAACAACAAAGACTGCAAATATTAGTTGAAAGATTATGTGCTGCAATTCGACCATCACTGGAATACTGCTCTCATATCTGGAGCTCTGCACCCAAACATACTCTTCGGCTACTGGTTTCCATCGAAAGGAGGGCCATTTGTCTGATTGGAGACCACGAACTGACGAAGAACCTCGACAGCCTAGAACATCGAAGACAGGTTGGGGATTTGACTCTCTTTTACAGATATTTTCATGGAAAGTGCTCGGTTGACCTTGCCCTCTGAATTCCGCCCAGAGCGGCGAATAGCAGAACTACGCGACGAACCACTGCCTCCCATCCATATGTGGTTAAGCTTAGTACTCCTCGAACTTCATTATAATAATTCTTTCATCTGGAGGACTTCATCCTTGTGGAACGACCTTCCCGAGGTGGTTTTTCCCAACGAGTATAACCTCCAACGATTCAAAACCAACGTGAATCGCTTTTTGCACACACTCACCACTCCCAGAGTGCCCTAAAGGATTTTTTTCTATAGTGCTTATGTTAAATCATAAAAGAAAGCGAGATATACAGGGTGCGACAAAAGTTTGGAAACGGTTCGATACTTCCGGGTGGTTAGGTTTTCGAATAAAAAGTTTGGGACAAAAGTTGCTTGGTTTTTAGTTTGCAATCGATTGGCCACTGAATCATTCCTCAATCCCTCACCTCCAGGTGGGGGGTGGGGGTGACTTTGAAATTTCAAACGGCGACCCCAATTTTTTTTCGCGGATTCGAGTTCAGAGAGCAAAAGTAGGCAACTTTTGTCCGAAATATTTTGTGATCCGGATCTTCTTATTCTTCTCCATTTCTTCGTGAAGGAAAATTGCGACAACAAACCGACCGTTCTTGAGGCAAAAATGCAAGAAATTTCGAACAAAGCGAATTTGGAGTACGGAGGGTGGGGGATGATCCGGCTCAAAACTTTTTCGAACAAAAGTTGCCTACTCTTGCTCTCTGAAATCGAATTCGCGAAAGAAAATCGGGGTCACCATTGGAAATTTCAAAGTCACCCACATCCCCCCCATGGGGGTGAGGGGTTGAGGGATGACTCAGTGGCCAGTCGATTGTAAACTAAAAACCAAGCAACTTTTGTACCAAACTTTTTTTTCGAAAACCTAACCACCCGGAAATATCGAACCGTTTCCAAACTTTAGCCGCACCCGATATAAATACGAGGGTGGGAAATTTTCAAATTGACACCTTGATATAATAATATTCCACATTTAATTAATAGTTCTCGTTACTGTTAAATCTAATAAATATATAAATTTATTTATTACTACTGGATTTGATAGTAATTATAGTATAGTAATAACGCCGGAGATAGGATCAAAATTAAACCGGTACCACGGGCATGGCGGATACTGCCCGCAAACGTACCGACAATTACCGTTCCCGAGATTAGATCGCGTTTATTAAACAAGTCAATAAGTCGAACGTATCCGTGATAAGAGAAGGTACGAAGATTCGAGGAACCGTAATTTCAATCGCTGGGGCAACCAGGGGGTTGCTATATACTTGGCAGCAGCCCCTTGTTAATACGAAGCTGATGTTGTTATAATGGATCCTTGGTTATAGTCTATTGATAGGATATCGATCGATGCATATTCAGTATCGACGATCAGGGGGTCGCCCCCGCTAGATTCCTTACATCACGAGACCTCAGAAGTAATGAATGAATCCAGCGGCGAAATCTAGGATTAGAATTAGGGGAGGATAAGAAAAACTCGAAAATTTTTCGAACCACGCCCAAATATCGCCAAATTTCACAAATAATTTATGGTAAATAGTACTAGAGAAACTGATACGGTCTAAGGTGTGAATTCAGATAAATAACAGAAATGTTGATGATTTTACCATTATGTCGAGTAACTTTAACACTTAGTTATAGTGAATCCGAACCAGAAAGTTGTACACACCTCAACATCTTTTGACACTATGCAAAGCCCAGATTCGACAATCACTAGAGTACTGCTCTCGTGTCTGGAGCTCTGCACCCAAACATACTCTTCGCCTACTGGATTCCATCGAAAGCAGGGCCATTCGTCTGATTGGAGACCACGAGCTGACGAAGAACCTCGATAGCATAGCGTTTCTCAAATGTTCAGCAAATGTACTTAGTTAGATGGATAGTTCTGCTTTCTTCTTCTTCCACGCAGCTATGTTATGTTGGGCTTAATTTGAATTATATATCTGGTTCGGCATTTGTGACATTTTATTCCCACTTAGCTATTCGCGGACCCCTAAGTAACTGCTCGCGGACCCCAGTTTGAGAAACGCTGGCCTAGAACATCGAAGATTTTGGGATTTGACTCTCTTTTACAGATATTTTCATGGAGAATGCTCGCCGGACTTAGCCCTCTTAATTCCACCCAGAGCGGCGAACAGCAGAAATACACGACGAACCACTGCCGCCTATCCATATGTGGTTAAGCTTAGTACTCCTCGAACTTCATTATTTAAGAATTCTTTCATCTGGAGGACTTCATCCTTATTGAACGAACCACCCCCCCCCCCCCCCCCCCCGTAGATCTGCCGCTGCATGAATCCACTTTAGGATACATAGAAAAAGGTGACAATCTGTCCCTTGTGTATATTTTATGCAAATACAAATCATGCAACCTTTAGCCAATAAATTCTACTTTAATTATAAATAAATTGGAACACAAAAAAAAAATTTGCATTTTTATTAAAATAACAGCACTCATAACAGTTTAAAACTTAATTTATTTCGTGAACGAAGTGTGATATGGAATATCATTGGCACTTAATAAAATACTTATTTAAATAGGCAGTGAAATTCAGGGTCGGACTGGCGCCATTTGGACCACCGGCACCGGGCAAAACCTCAAACTGGCCCAACAAATGTATTTTCTACTACCTATCAGACAAATTTAAAAATGCAGAATAAACAACGTATTAATTTTATATAAACAATAAACATGTAGGATTACACGTTCACAAAACAATATAAATCATTTTCTTCAAGAAAATAAGTTATATATTTCTCCAAAACCAAAAAGCAGCAATGCATACAATCGGAGCATTCGCTGCGTATATTTCTGTTTTGGTCGTCCTAGTATGGAAAATATTGCATGTTTTATCACCTGTGTCTTCTTCATCTGATGATGAAGACTTGGTTTCCATAGTTATATGTGGTCGCTGTGAGTTTTGCAACTTTAGGTGGTTATAATTTTGCCCAAAACTGATTCTTGCTTTACCCATCTGTGGCTATGCCAATTAAATTTGAAATAGACGATAAAGCGTTATCGGGTAATGGTTTTCTATATGAAGCAGCAGCAGTATCTTTAAAGGTAGCTAGAGCAATGTAAGATAATTCTTTATAATACATTTCTCCGTGCTATGAAAATCTGGAATGCAAACTTTGTGTTACTTGATTTATTACGTTTTGAAACATTCAATTTCAAATTTTATCATTCTACCATATCGTCGATTACGACGTATATTTCATCTTGCCACAATTCTTCTTCGCTGTCTCGTTACTGAAAGTTCAGATTCTACTAGAATATCACAGTCATGGAGAAGATCCGTAAATTTTCGAGCGTTAGCTATGATCTCATTATACTTACCAATCAAACATACATCATTGATAATTTTTCTTTGCATTTTGGGAGTTAGATACTGAAACAACCCATGATAGAATGACACAATGTAAGATACCACGCAGATGGAGGCGTGGCTTAGCTCTCCCCGTCACGCCACAGACGCCAAGCTGTGACGAGCAGCTTGACCGCTTCCCGTATGTTTTCGATGGATGTTGTAACAGTTTGAACCCGAACAAACCAGATACCTAAATGCCATTTCATTTCATATACTATTAAATGCGTAAAACCTTTTAACACCTTTAAAGGAGAATTAAAAACGGTAACAGCAATGTAAATCTCCATAAGAAATTTACGTTACATCACTGCGCGCACAAGACGAAATTGAAACTGTTAGATATCTTACCTTGTGTCATTGTATCGTCGAAACAACCGTATAGATATATGAAACATACCGCACCGGTTCCGGATTTATTTAAATAAATTCAATAAACCTTTGGGCTTCTAAGCTTGTCTTACTGCCAACGTCCTCGCTTGTGTAAATTGTGTAGAGCTGAAGCACAATAATTAACAACGTCGAATATATTTCGTATCGCTGATCAGTATAAGATCCAAACATGTCTATAAATTTCGCTTTACTCCACCATCGTGTATGCCAGTCTTGTTGTAATGCGAACAAACTCGCTTCTTGCTGACCCAACACGCCGCAACTCATGAACGACTTAAACAAACCTAACTTTTATATTTGTTTATCCCAAATCACGTTTTTGTCGCATAGTAGGTACTAAAGCTCTTCGTGTGGGTACCCTAAATTGACCGACACGACTGACTGGTCAACAACAACTTATCCGGGTAAACCGAGACGTGCACGTGGTTAAATTCAAACCAATAAGAACATGACAAGGGCAACTGCAAACAGTTCTATTCCGAGGAATTTTGTCTGCCACTTTGCAAATATGATTAAAAATGTAAAAGATAAAGTTAGGGGTGTTTGTTCCATTTTTAAGACGGTCGATCTATATAGTGTTTCTCTAGGGCACTCAAGGAGTCACCTATTTAATTATAATAAGCTATTTCCTTAACACCCTGCATATAAATTAACCCATTAAGAACTTGCTGCCCAATAAATTAAGAATCACACGTTCATATTATTATGCGGACGTGGATATTATAATGATAACATCAAAAACAAAACTAGTACTAGTAGTACCCGTAACGATACCCACAATTACAATGCCCAGATTAAATCGCAACCATTTACAATTCAATATAGGTTGTAAACAGTCAGAAAACTGTCAATTAGACTTACAGATTGATAAAACCATTATATGGGCTGCCGAGAACCCCTCATTAATGCGATACCGCGATGCTACTTATGTTATCATATTGAATTACACTGTTGCCACGCCCTCCGCTTCGTGCAAAACACACAACACGTCTCAATTCTCGACAGGCGATCCCCACTCGGGTTTGTGATCGTGGCCAATCGGGATGGAGGTTCGCTATGTAAACGCCTTTCGTCGTGTGAGGTAGACAAGGATCGACGATGGACCCGATGAAATTTAAATTGCTTGACTGTGTTTCTACCGAGCCTCCGCTTTCTCGGACTTACGAAGAAGGTGTCATATTCTCATGTGTATGTTGCTATTTCTTTACATCATTTTATTAGTCTCAAAAAGGAAATTAAGGACTTGTTTTTTAATTAAATCAAGAAGGAAAATGCCAATTTCGAAATATTTTAATTTCGCTTGTTATAGTTCGTAAGCTTTACTTGTTAATACAAGATCCATAAGATCATGGTAATTTTAATGGAAATATTTTGCATAGTATATAATTAGTAAATGTGCAAGAACAGTCTAATGCAATGACAAATATATTTAATTCCTCCAATAAAAAGCAGCCCTTATCTCGACACCAATTTAATCGAACGAACGCAATCTAATATCGCCTAATTTTCCACCGTCTTTTTTACCCTTATCATCCCCGATCCTCCAAATTGATGTTCGATTTTTCGCCGAAGTCGTCGGGTTCACTCGTGCGCTATTTCATTTACAAGTGATGTAGAAAATTGAATTTCTCACCCCGAGGTGTTGGATTACGTCCCCTCCTCGCCCCCCGCTCGCTCTCCTCCGATCCCTCGTTCTCAATCAATCGATATAAGGTTGTACGGATTCTTGATGTTTTTCGAAGTAAAGTGAAGCTTATATAATATTAGTGTAGGGAGAGGTGCAGAACCATAGGCGGACATGACGATTGTTTCAAAATATATTTTAATAATTAATTCTTAAGATTAGTTTAATTTTGTTTTTTTAGGTGCTAATCTAATTGAAAAAATCAGAAACACAAAAAGCAAACAAAAACTCGTCGGATTTCCACATGTTGAATACCTCCTCGTTTGGAATCTATGCACTGAAAAAAATCATTTGTATCAAATGAATGATTCTTTTCATATACGAAAAATTAATGTTGCATTTTTCTTTATGATCAAACACAAGCACTATAGGAAATATCCTTTAGGGCACTCTGGGAGTGGTGCGTGTGCGAATAAAATGATTCACGTTGGTTTTGAATCGTTGGAGGTTATATTCGTTGGGAAAAACCACCCCGGGAAGGTCGTTCCATAAGGATGAAGTCCTCCAGATGAACGAATTCTTAATAATGAAGTTCGATGAGTACTTATAAGCTTAACCACATATGGATTCTGGTATTCGCCGCTCTGGGCGGAATTAAGAGGGCCAAGTCAGCCGAGCACTTTCCATGAAAATATCTGTAAAAGAGAGTGAAATCCCCAACCTGTCTTCGATGTTCTAGGCTGTCGAGGTTCTTCGTCAGCTCGTGGTCTCCGATCAGACGAATGGCCCTCCTTTCGATGGAATCCATATTTCCATTAAAAAGAATACTTCAATAAATGATGAATGTCGTATAACTTAAACTCTAATGATGCGAACGGCCCGGGAATCCCGCCGGCCAGCGCGTGTAGACTGTCGAATGGAGGCGAATTGCGAGGAAGTCGCAAGATGAATATTATCTACTGAGGGCTACTGCTTTTAGCGCTAGTTATTGACAATTTGATATAGACGAACAGGAAACAGAAGGTTTTGGGAAGAATCCATTTATCTTGCGTTAAGAGAAACGAAGACCAAGAGAACGATGAATTAAATCCCAAGAACGGATGTGTTCTGATTTTTATTTGTATTGGAATTCAGATAATGAAATATGAACAATACCACTTTCAAAACTGTACATAGGTAGGTAATATATTATATTCCTGCATGCTCTTTGATCTGCGAAATAAAATGTTGACACGCCACTGTCGCTTCCAGTCTTCCACCCTATTCCAAGGAGCGGTAAACGACAAAAACTCAATCTGGATAAAATAACCAGAGTGTGAACAAGCGCTTTACTTAATAGGATTGATCGAGCTTATTTGGTCGGCAACTGAAAGAGGGTCTATTTCATTTCGAGGATGACCCGATAATAATCTTGTACAGGCTAATTCCAAGTATTGTGTTTGGTATTGCATAGTTGCCTTTTTTTTTATCATGCTTTAATAAAATTATGGGTACAAGTATTAAGCTCAGAATAAAACATATTACCATGCCTGTTTGATCAGATTTCGATTCAGCAGTTTTAGGGTTTCGTCGGATAACTTTCTGGGGTTAACAATGTTCTCACATACATTAAATTTTAATTTAATAATCTCTTACCGAGAAGAACCTAAATTTACATTTACGCATTTAATAGTATATTAAGATACAAGTTTCATAAGACATTATTGTAGAGCACGCGTTTAATTTAGAAAACGACCCGCGAAGCGGGGAATTCTCTAAAGTACAAGTGCTCTAATTGTCTTATGAACCGTGTATTTTATAATACTTTTTCTATTTGGGTCTTTAAAGTCTGAAAAACTTTAAAAAATATAGTAGATTTTTTCCATTTGAATGAATATTTTCTTTTTGGGTTGGCAATACTTTTACAATTTTTTAAAATGTTACAAGTGTCAAATATGCCATGATAGAAAGAATTGAACACAACAAAGCTCCTTCCCATCCGCCATAATTAAAAATAAATATATTATTAAAGTTAATAAAAATGAGTCAGGAAGAAAGTTGTACTCCGTAAGAAATACGAGAAATTACAGAAAATAATCTAGAAAAACTTTTAAAAAGAATATGCAAAACTTTGAGTTAGGGTGCGAGCAGAACAGAGTTCCAAATATTGAACAAAATAATAAATAATACTGTTGAACAAAATATTGTGTCGACACAGAATCTGACAGGAATAACAATACAAATGAATGATTCTTTTCAAATACGAAAAATGAATGTTGCATTTTATTTATGATCAAACACAAGCACTATAGGAAAATTCCTTTAGGGCACTCTGGGAGTGCTGCGTGTGCGCAAAAAGCGATTCACGTTGGTTTTGAATAGTTGGAGATTATATTCGTTGGGAAAAACGATCTCGGGAAGATCGTTCCACAAAGATGAAGTCCTCCAGATGAAAGAGTTCTTAAATAATGAAGTTCGAGGAGTACTAAGCTTCGGTTCGTCGTGTATTTCTGATATTCGCCGCTCTGGGGGGAATTAAGAGGGCAAGGTCAGCCGAGCACTTTCCATGAAAATATCTGTAAAAGAGAGTCAAATCCCCAACTTGTCTTCGATGTTCTAGGCTGTCGATGTTCTTCGTCAGCTCGTGGTCTCCAATCAGACGAATGGCCCTCCTTTCGATGGAATCCAGTAGCCGAAGAGTATGTTTGGGTGCAGAGCTCCAGACATGAGAGCAGTACTCTAGTGATGGTCGAATCTGGGCTTTGTGTAGTGTCAGAAGTTGTTGAGGTGTGTACAACTTTCTGGTTCGGAAGAGTACACCAAGTTTCTGAGAAGCTATCTTGGCGATTGCCACAACGTGGTTATGCCAAGACATATTTCCTCCCAGATTGACGCCCAGCAAACTAATAGATGAAGCCAGTGGGATTATTATTGCGTTACTATGGAAACGTACTAATGTTGAATTGTCAAACTTGACGCATATAAATTTAATTGTTGGTGTTTCCGAAAGCAAAACAGTATAAAATGATAAGTAATGATGAATTTTCCATTTCTGGGAAATGTAATTTTCGACATTTTGTGAGAAAATGTCAAATTTAACAGTTAACAGAAGGTGATATATATCCCAAGAACCAAAGGGCAACACGAATATTCTCCAGTAAAAGCAACTTTATCTTGAATCCTACATGAACAAAATATTGTTTCCTTGTATCCCACCCGCCAGTGTGAATCTAATCAATTTTCAATAAGGCCATTTCGTCTCACCTTCAAATATTTACCTTGACACAAAACTACTCTGCCAAATTGAACGGAAATAAACTGAAACTAAGCCGATTTGGTCCCTTTAAATACATCTCGGGCTATTGTTTGAAATGGCTTGTGGTTTCGGACACAATGAGATTCGAAAGGTGTTTTCAAAAACATGTCAATGTTTCGTCTAAACATTTCTAAATTGAGTTGCGTTGAAAATTGATTTACAGGTGTCAAAATGTTAAAATTGTCCCGTTTCCGAAAATGTGTTTTAGCGCTTAGTTCCATGCTGATTTTAGGCATGGAATTGTTTATCTTTTTGTTTGCTGATAACACTGGGCAACAAATTTCAACTTCTTGGTTGTCTACTGAACAAAACCTTGTTTTTTTTATTCAACGACACAAGTGACTAAAAAATACCTAAATATTAAAGATTTTAGTTAGCTCGCAAAAAAGAATCTGAATTATTTGCTACAACATTTTAATTTACAGGCATACACATTTTTATCAGCTATATTCACAGTCGACACTTGAGTCGTGCTCACAACGAATACTTATAAACAGGAAGAAGACAAACAGCCGTGTTAACAAATCGAAGCAGGTATGAACAAACGAACAAGCCCGGCATCCATTACGTCTGGCATCAGCTGACAAACGCACGTGCTTTTCAAATGTCACTTTTGTCCAAATTTTTATTACTGTTAATATTTTAAAGTTTTAACCAACAAAAAGCATTCAAAACCCTTTTATTTGATTTACTAAGTAGTGAAAATCAAATATTAGGTTTTAAGATGTAAATATCACTTTAAAATAATCCTTACACACTCATATCATTTTTTGAACTAGTAACGTAACTACAAATGAAAAATTAAACTTCAGAAATAAGCTTGTAAGTAGTTTTATTAAAAAATAGGAAGTAAATCATAATTTACATAAAATATTCTACCATCTTCAATTGGGCTCTAGGTCCTAGCAAATATTTCAAGCTTCACTTCCAAGCATATTTTTGGGCCCCATATGATTTAGGAAAAGAAATTATTATTCATGCTTACTCTCAGTAAAGATGACTAAATTAATATTTCAATTACAAATTACTCACTTGCACTAAAAAGGAAACGACCTTTCTCGTGAAAAGATTAGAAAATTAAAAATTATTTTAAAATTTAAAGATGCTGCGTCTTCTCCACCATTTTAAATCACATCATATTATGTTGCTCGATTTCCATTCCCGTCAGACGAAGGAAGTTAGCTTGTTTAGCAATTCGTGCTGTTCGCATTATATGCCTGTCTCTGTCTGTTGCAACCTTCCCTAATTCAGTAAAGTGAGACAAATATGACCAGGATCAAGTCGCCTGCATAAACAATCAGTTTTTGGCATTTCATATTAACAATACGTAAGTCTGATATTGACGCTTCAATGATAGAGTGAAACAGATAGATAAAAGTAGGTTACTTGTAAGCGCATAGAGCAGAGTAGGCTTATCATCACTTTCAAGGCCTTACGTGTTTCGATCCCCCTCATAAGCAGTTGTATGTTGGTGTGTTCGTATATTATTTTGAGATATCGATTTTTAAAAAAATTACAAAAAAATAATTTAATCCATCCGCCCGGGTGGAAAGTAAAAGTAAAAAAAGTCAACTTTCCACCTTTCAAAGATAGATGAAATGTCATTATTACCTGCATGGTTGTAAATAAAATACTTATTGGGTAACCCTCCTCCCCCTTCTGCCACAGTACCTTATTTGTTGCCGTTTAACGTTACCACCGATATTTTCCCACAAGACGGTGTCGGCATTTAAAAACGGGCACGTAATACCTGCATTTTACCACAGGCAATAATAGAAATTATATCCCATTTACTTTCTCAACAAACCCGACCAGTAAATATTCATGTAAAATGTAAACAATTACGCAAATCCGCCCATTACCCGGTCGAATAAAAGACCTCATATCTACATAACTATAAGAAATACTAAAGAGTGAATTTATTCTTGTACGGCGGCGGTCCCGCAGCGATAAGCATCTCTGATGGTAATGGTGTTGCTTCGGGACTCTGTTCAATTTACCACACACGAAGAACGAGCCACGGCATTTGTAACTCGATTTGTCACTAATGCTGAAAAGGATTGGCAAAAATTTCTTGAATGCCAGCGAATATTGTTCATTTCGGCGATAAAATATGCGCCCCGAATTCGTTTGGAACTGGCCGATAACAGAGCTTCGAATGTAGACTATAGGTATTGTAGGCCCCAGTCGTTTCTGAATGTCGCGTCGGCAGGAATGCGATCAAAAGATTAGACTATACTGCCGTTAAACGGAAAAGAATCATGTAATTTCCAAATCCAAGTTAAATTTTATGAGTAAAAAAACGGGTTGATGCCAAAGATATTACAAACTACAGATAGAAAAATGTACATTTCTAGCCTACGCAACGACTGCAAACAGTCTTTCCCGCCTCTTTCGGTCATTATTGCAGCATGGCCAGATTGAGATATTTATCGCAAAGGTATCTTGCAAAATCCCAATTAACAATTCGTTAATTTGACAATTACGACTGGGTTAAGATTAATCCGCAATTGCTCTTAAAATAAATGTATTTCCCAATAATTTTACTATAAACTGTGAAAAGGCGATGAAAGATTCTTTAAAAAAATATTATATAATACTTAAAAGGATCAAACGAATCTTGAACTAATCCAACTGCACTCTGGCAACATCTATATTTTACAACTGCGCTACGTTTCGGACCCAAAAAGCGAATGAATTACTAATCTCATAAAAATTGCTCCGTTTGATCTAAAGGATTGATTATATATTTTGGTTGATTTGTGTTTTTTGTGATTATTGGTGAAATATCGTCTTTAGTATAAACAATTATGGTGCATTCATGTGTAGTTTGTAAGAGAGTGGATCATTTAAATACGGATTTATCTTTTCATCGGTAAGTATGGTTGTGTTTTAATATTTAACCATCTGATATAACCAGACTTCAACATTGTTGTCATTCAGCCAACAAGCATGTAGTTCTCTTCCACCCATTACCGATTTTCAATAACATTTCACACAATCACAGCTGCACTTTCCAACAGTTTTATGAATTGATTATAGGATCTGGATCTGCAGTTTACAATACCTTTGGTTGGTGCGCACGATTTACTGGTCATATTTTTAAAAGTTGCTCGTCGGTTGACTTGCGCACAATGTTGACGCCGTCATATAGACAACCCCGCCGTATTGATGCCGGTTTGGTTGCCAACCAACGACGTGAACCAATGACGACCGTCTAGAACCGAAATCTCTCGTAGGTATGTAACGATATTAAAAATCTATCGATACGTGGACAATAAATATCAAAATTAATACTAAAAGTGGCTTTTCTGTGATTGCGACAAGGCCATATTTTATGCGAGAAAATATATTTCCTAGTAAAGATGGTCCTGAACCTGATGGGCCAAAATATTGCCGTGTAATCATTTTCATTAAGGGCGAAGTACGGTCCTGTTCGCCGGTTAAGGTAAATAGTTTATCAGTCTGCATTACGCATGATATCTGACGGTCAGCTTTGTTTACATACGCCAGTCCATAAATTTGCCGCTTTCGCTTTTAGAGTTTGGCTATCCATAGATATAGGTTTGTGGAATTATCCTTATTAATGTTGCTTAATGATGGGCATAATAATGAATATTTAACTACATTTTAAAAGTAAACTGTTTCCCAATGCTCAAAATATTGTATTTTTCCATTTTTTTTCTTAACTCAAAGGAACGCCGCTCCCATAGATCTATTAAACTCCAAGAGTCAAAACATATTCGCAGAGCCTTTTAAACACATCTTAAGATTCATTCTTCCGTTAATAAATCTTCTTCTTTTCCACTTAGGTGGCCTCTAGGTGCGATATTCAGGCGCTTGTAAGCATTGTCATCAAAGGTGACTCCCCCGCAGAGGACCGAGTAATTTTTTGTTGTCATTTATAAAACGACTGACTGAAACGGTTTGACGAGTCGGTATAATGCCGGTTGATATAATATACGAGGTCTTGGGATTTGCGTCAAGGAATACGTTTGTTTTTAACCACGACGAGTTTCATTTAAGAATTTTGGAACTAATAATTGAGGATTTCCACATATCTAAAAAACATTTCAAATTCGGCAGAAAATGTACAGGGTGGTCACAATTCAAGGTTCATTGTGAAAGAATTCAACCATTAAAAACTTTCTTATTTTAAATGGAACACCCTGTATATTTTTATTTAATTTGATGGCAAATTAGTTGTTCATTATAAATAGTATTTGCTGTCCTATACCTATATGAAAGCGTTTTCTCAAAAAATCCAATTTTATTCCGAAAATACTATGTGCTATGAAAACAATTGTAGTAGAGGTAGAGGTATACTGATGTCTATACGGAGGAAAAATTGATTGCTTGAAAATACAAGGTTCTAAAGCGTTTCTTAATTGAATTTATAAATAAATTGCAGTTGATTGTTTTAAATTTAATGGTTTAAATATTATTTTATTTTTTGAAAAAGAGCAAGGAAACAAGTTTATAAACTTTAAATTCTTATGATTAAATGGTAACTTCAAATACCTCATTGAAGATGAAATAGTTCTTAATGGGTTTTAATGAGTACTACATCAAGGGTACTTCATAAAACTACATTAAAACTATTTGTTCCAAAATTGATTGTTTTAAAACCAACTTGCTAATTGGGCCTATGAAAGCCATAGTGGTCTAAGTCAATTTTATCCGTATTTCGCTTTTTGACACTATCGTATTATTTACGTAGTAATCTACCTCTAGACCGAATATGAACTTCCTATCTTCAGTATAACACTAACAAATGTCGCTACTAACATGACGGTAAAACGCATTCAGATCTACCGATGAACGCTATAGTGGGCCAAGTCTGACTTAGACCATTATGGCGGTAAACATTTACGTGTCGACTGTTACACGTTGCTTTGTTTACCTCCTAAAAAATGAATATTGATTGGCTTCACTTTTGATCCCAATGATGACTTGTTCTATTGCCTACTATAAACGGAATATGTATGTTTATAACTTTAGAATACATCATTTGTATGAAGAAGACAAAGCGTTTATGTACGTATGGGACGAAGCAGTAGCTCATGGAGCACAGGAAATGGGATCTTACATTTGCAAACATCTTGTGAACCATGCTCCAGGAGCAACGCATGTAGTCGCATTTAGTGACGCCTGTGGAGGGCAAAATCGAAACTTCAAACAATGCTTGTTATTGTTGAAATTACTAGCTGACAATCAACTAAATTTAGAAACCATACACCACAAATTTATGGTTTCCGGTCATTCATTTTTACCGAATGATAGAGACTTTGGTATGGTGGAGCAGTACGCAATAAATAGAGTCAAGTTTGTCCCTGAGAATTGGTATTCCATATAATAAAATGCAAAACCAAAAGGCCATTTGACGTTAATAAAACGAATAGAACTGATTTCTATTCTACCTCAGCTTTAGAAAAAATAGTTACTCGCAGGAGGAAGAACACAGACAATAACCAAATCTCATGGCTGAAGATACAGTGGCTTCATTTTCAGAAGAGGCAACCATACAACATTTTTTATAAAGAAACCTTAAACGAAAACATTTCTTTCAAAATAATGGATTTGTCTCCAAAAAAGAAGGGTAAATTGACGGATTTCAAGAATATTGGGCTGCCCCTTCTTTATGAATCTAGCCTACCGGTAACTACGAGCAAGAAAAAACAAATGGAGGAATTGTTTCAGTTTATACCACCTGTCCACCAAGACTATTTTCGATCATTGAAGGTTGATGGAGAAAATAGCAATAGTCCAGAACTTTCAGAAGACGTTGGTCCCCTAGAACAGTGATGCGCAAATCGTGGTTCGCGATCCCCGGAGGGGTCGAGAGAAAATTTTGAGGGTCGCCAAATTCAAAGAAATTCACGCCTACTGTCTATCCAGGGGTCGCGACAAAATTTTACACAAAATAAGGGGTCGCAAATGAAAATAGTTTGCGCACCACTGCCCTAGAATACTATTTATCCGATAATGATGAATAAATAATTAATATAAGTTATAATATCTAAGATTTTGATGATTTAAAATAAAACAATAAAGAATAACGAGAAGATATTTTTTAAGAAACATTATGTTAACACAAAAACAATGAAAGTCATAGTGGTCTAAGTCACACAATATGCAAAAAAGGACAAAAATATATATTGTGTAAAAACCGAGTATCACAAGATCTAAGTTTAGGTTTTCCCAAGAAAAATCTTTTAATCCCATTTGCTATTTTTTGTATGCTTGTTTAACTTCCAGTTTTAATATCTCAAAACAACTATTTTTGACTTAGACCACTCTGGCTTTCATATAGCCTCAATTAATCCTTTTAAAAAAAAATTAGGTTTAAAATAGCCAATAGCCAATGTCACGAGTATTATAAAATCAGTATAAGATCAATAGAGCATTAAAAGCAAATAGTCTTTTTTATTTTAATTTAAAGAGTGTATTAAATTCTTTGCATAAGAATAAGTGGTCTTTAAGAACTTTTAGTTTATTTTAAGGTAACTGTAACTTTAAAACCCACATCTTTTTATTGAACATATTAAAACACTTTTAAACCATAAATAAATCAAAAGTGTCTTACAATAATTGTTACTTGGGAAATGTGTGCCAATTATCAAAAATTGTTCGTCGTTACGTAACAAAAGAGAAGTGCGATTTGGCAACGCTTTTTGAGGTTTATTTTAGTGTTGTGATCGCTCGAGCGAAAAACTGTTTGATCACTCGATTATTGAAATAACCGACATCGCTCGATTATTAAAAAACCCCGCTCGAGTTATCTATTCAGGCGAAACCCGTCGCTCGTCACTTATTATCTTTCACTCGACACCCGAGCTTCGCTTGACGCCGGCGGAAATGTAGCTGTAGTGTGATCGAGTTAAAAAACTGCTCGTATATTCGAACAGGTTTTCGCTCGATAGAAAATACTCTAGTTATAAATTCAGGCGAAAAACCGAAAAATATCGCCTGTCACTTGATACACGACCTTCGGTCTACGCGCCGCGGCATCCGATTGGCGACGTTCGAACAAACCCTCAGGGGAGTCACCGCGACATGGGTTTTGTAAAGTTTTGTTTTAACTGGCTAGCCAGCGGCGTAGTTTAGGTCTTCCATTGTAAATATTAAAAAATATTTTTAATTTTTATTTACTATAAACACGAGAAAACTTCTCAAAAATAACATAATAGAAATTGTTAATGAAAAATAACAAAACGAACAAAATGGTTAACAAAATATACATATAGAATAATTCGTTGGTAATCTTATAGTAAACATTTTTAAATCTAAACAGGAACTTTTTATTGTTAAACTCAAGAAGACTTCTTAAAAATAACATACATTATAGAAAATGTTAATGGAAAATAAAAAAACGAGCTAAATAGTTAACAAAACATAGGTATCGACAAATTTTTTGATAACCAAAAGTAAACATTCTTAAATTTAAACAAGAACTTTTAGGTAACTATAAACATGAATTTAAAAAAATAATCACCTATTTTCTTATTTGCCAGTCGCTTAACTAATTCTACATTGTACAGGGCACACAGTGAGCACCTGATAATTTAAAGTCGAAGAATTTTACAAGCCATTTTAAATACTAATTATTTTATGCTCGTAGATTGAGAAAGATGTGAAGAAAAATAACTCCTGGTAATAATTTTTTTTTAAATAATTTTTAATATCTACTACAATTTTTTAGCTAAACCTGTGCCCACCCGTAGTTACGTGCCTGCTAAATACCCTACCTGATCACATGTAAATGGCTAGACTGCCGATCGAGCAGTCGGTGACGTCATCGCTTGGTGAATTGGAATTTCCAGCGATTCACTCGATTACTAAAATCGCTTGAGTATCAAGTACTCGATTATTAAAATCATCGGTTTTTCCCAACACTAATTTATTTATTTCTTCGTATGTAGCAGCTTCCCCTTTGGTGACCCCCCAGTGACGACACGTCACTGGGTGAATACTCATTTCTCCGGCGACCTGAAAATTCGGTTACAGGACCGAGGCGTCGCCGAGGAGTAATTTCCGTTTAAAAAATCTCGGTGAAAGTGTCTACGACAACACATTATTATTACAGATGTAATAAGCTTGTATAGAAGAGTATAATTAAAGCAAGTGCTTAATTATTATGCAGTGGAAGTAACGCGGGGAGTAATAAATAATGATGTTTGAAAAATTAATTCTATTAAGCTGACAAGCGAGCGGCAGGCCGTAATTTAGATAATTTGTTTTTCAGTTTCACTGGAGTAACGAGCTTAAATATTATACCACAAGTATAGTCCCTTTGCGAGTAAGTGAAAAGTTTAAGGGTAAAGGTCGACCAGTTTATCAGTAGGTACGAAAGGGATGCGGGCAAGATTTCTGGGGTTAACAATGTTGTTAAATATTAAATTTTAATTTAATAATCTCTTACCGAGAAAGTCCTAAAATTACATTTACGCATTTACAATAAATTGATACTACAGCGTGTCTTCGGAAGTTCTTACCAAATGGGAAACTTTTTAATTATTAACTCTACGAAAAAAAGTGCCTCTTCCTAAAAAGTCCTGCTTGGTGAGAAAATAAATTTGCACAAGAATATTTGTATGTTGGACATACAGGGTGGCTTCAAAAAGTACCGGGTTTAAAATTTATAAAAGACGTCGGCTATATTTACAAAACTAATAGTCGTAAAGATTTGGTAATAAGTATTTCTGGATAAGTAGGCTTTGAACAATTGATTGTTGTTGGTAATAGAATAGGCGTTTTAGTAGTGACAGTTTGGCAATTATAATTTCTGTTTCAAAACGTGAACTTCTTGTTAAAAAAAGATTTTTCCGTTTCTTAGTTACTTTAAACAATAATAGTGATGATTAAACTGACTGTTAATGAAAAAATTGAAATAGTTCTTATTGTTGGCGATAATTATAAGACGCATCGCGAGGCTGCCGACATTTTTAATACTAGACACCCAAATAAACATATTAGCCACGTTACTGTCGGCAATGTCGTCAATAAATTTAAAAATATTGGCTCTGTCGAAAATAATTTCAAGAAGAAACATGCAGTTCGAACACTTACTGAAGAAAATCAATTACAAGTATGGCAAGCGGTTGTGGAAAATCCAAAAATTTCATTGGAAGGAATAAAGAAGACAGTTCAAGATAACGTGTCAAGAGCTTCTGCTAGTAAGATACTTAGAATAAATAAATTTTATCCTTATAAGCCAAAATTTGTACACACGCTCAAAACCTGGAGATATGGAATCGCGTTTCATGTTCTGTGCTTGGTTTCAAGGAGAAGTTGAAGACCACATTTTCTTTTCAAGGAGAATTTTATTCAGTGACGAAGGCAACATTTACTTCCAATGGTGTCGTATGTTCCCAGAATTATCGTTGGTGGACCGATGTGAATCCCTATTTTCGTAATCGAATGCCGTGACCAAACGTATTTCAAAACGAATGTTTGGTGCGGTATTTTGAATAATCAAATAGTGGGTCCATATTTTTTTAATCAAAATATTAATAGTGAGATTTACTTAAATTTCCTAAGAACCGATATTTTTATATTTATTAACGGCCTGCCATTAAACGCGCGACAGGCTGTTTGGTATCAGCATGATGGAGCTCCTTGTCACAGCGCAGCGGGGGACGAATATTTGGATAGAACTTTTCCACAAAGATGGATAGGACGCCGTTCAGAAGTACCCTGGCCACCTAGGTCACCGGACATTACACCCCTAGATTTTTTCTTGTGGGGTCATTTGAAGCAATTGGTGTACAAGCACAGACCATTCCGTGATATTGATCACCTAGAAGAAACTATAAGGCAGTGTATCCGGCTAGTTACTCTTCATATGAACAGAAACGCTGTGTCAGAGTTTTCTAGAAGGACAATCATTTGTATGCAAAAAGACGGGGGCCATGTGGAGACCTAGATTATTTTTGGAGTCATTTAGTTTTATTTGTTATTGGGAAATTAGAAATTGGCCACCACATAGAAATTAGTGAACTAATTTTTATCCGTCATAAAAGTAGTTCTCTTAAGTAGAGTTTTTATTGTGTAATTGTTATAGTCTGTTAGCCTTTAAACATGCACTCTCCAAGTTTTTAGTTTTGTAAATATAGCCGACGTCTTTTATAAATTTTAAACCCGGTACTTTTTGAAGCCACCCTGTATGTCCAATATACAAATATTCTTGGGCAAATTTATTTTCTCACCAAGCAGGACTTTTTAGGAAGAGGCACTTTTTTGCGTAGAGTTAATAATTAAAAAGTTTCCCATTTGGTAAGAACTTCCGAAGACACGCTGTATAAGAAACCAATATTCTACAGTTCGGTTCGGTTCGGTATCGGTAAGGGGGAAGCAATATCTTTTAAAACATGGCCGAGTCATGGGCGTGCTATTAATATCTTAATAATGTAATAATATATATTTTTTCATAGCATGAATATATTTGTATCACCAGTGCAATATATTAGGCCTTTCCATTAATATTCCTCGCTTATTTTGGCATTTTCGCCAATAAAATCCATTTGATTTCAACATGCACCTCAATGTTTCACGGAAAAATGGAAAGTTTTTGTCACTTCTCAGCTGTTGTAGCAACTTTTTTAAGGTTGGAAATACTTTTAGTTCCAAATAAAACTTTAGTATTGTTCTCTTAACAATGCCAAAGTCGAAACCTTCGATTTTTTCGACAGCAGAGAGACGGTCCCTTTTTTGACAGGAGATGACAACAATTGATTCGGGTTATTTTCTTCCTTTCAGTATCTTCTTTGTGCATGTTTTTTACTGCACCCACGCTTACTCCCGTATACATTGCGAGCCTTTCTAGCTTTCGCTTAAGTGGCAATTTAAATGTATTAATTTGTGATTCCTCTTCACCCACCCTGTACACATTGGCAATCACTTCACGTGTTTGACTATGATGGGTTTTACCAGGGTATATTCATTCATTATCACAGTTTTAAAACAAACCCTATCACTACGCAACTGGATGAAGCATATTGGACATCGCCGAATAACCACGCTGGCACAATAGGCGTGTGACCAGACGCGTGTCGTCATCCTCTGTCTGGGATATAACCAATCAAATTAGCTCTAGCCACCAGTTACCCATGGTGACCGTTGATATTGTACCATGTTGCCCTATTTTTAGATTAGAAGTACTAAAAAATATTTTATTTTGCATTTAAATATGAAATTAAATAGTATGGAAAGAAAGTTTTAAGAACATTGAAACTATAATAGAATATTAGTTTCTTATATACTTATGACAATTTACTTTAAATGGGTAAATTTAATTTTAGGGTTTACTTGGTAACATATTATTAAATTAAAAATTAATATATGTGACAACATTGTTATCCCAAGAAATTTTTTTGCCCGCATTCCTTTTGTAGCTACAGTTAAAGTTGTCAACCTGTATTATAGTTTCAATATTATTAAACTGTCTATAGTGTTTGTTAAAATTTACTATAAATTTACTTGATTTTACTAAATTTCTTAGAAATACTTTTTTAGAAATTATGTTTACAATATTATTTTGGTACGGATTACTAATAAAAAAATGTAATTAATAATAAACATTCTTTATTTCAGAATGACATTACTTAACATAAAATGAAATAAAGTCAAAAACACAGCAGATTATCGCGAATCATTGACGTGTTTGTTAAATGTTGTAGGGTTCAATGTCTTTAAGTAGCTTAAATACACTTTTTTTTTAAACTTTTTTAATGTTGTCACAATTTTTAATATGATGTGGAAGTCTATTGTATAGTTTTATACAGTTCTAATACGTAAAGATTATTTCACGAGAAATGGATATAACTTAATGACTGCAGTAAAAGTACCTTTGGCCATCCCATTATTTATGACCGTTTGTTATTATTATGTGGAAAGGACCGGATTGTAATAATTATAATTAAATATAGGCACATCAGGTAGGTTAGGTTGCTTAATTTATATTTAAATATCTTTTTGTGATTAAATTTGTTAGTTTTTGAGGAATGGTTCAAGAATTGTCTTTTACCAAACATTCCTCAGAATAGCGTGATAGTAATGGACAATGCGAGCTATCACAGTCGCCAATTACATAAAGCTCCAAGCTCAAATAATACAAAATTGGAGATTCAGAACTACATGGCGGCGAATGATATATACTTTGAAGAAAGTTATAAAAAAGTGATCTTTTAGAAGTTTTAAAGATATTTTGTATAAAAAAAGTATATGTTTGTGACACATTGGCAGAAGAAATTCGACATACAGTGCTACGGCTCCCACCCTATTATTGGATTTTTAACCCCATTGAGCATATGTGGCACCAGTTATAATCACTGGTTAGGTCTGAAAATATTTCTCCGACTTTAAGTTCTAGTCTAGTAGAATTAATACGAAAATGCTATAATGATATTCCCCCAGGTAGTTGGAAAAATTCAGTCCGTCACGTAATAACTGTAGAAAATTCGTGTATTAGTCTGGATCGTATAATTAATCCAATTATAATTAATTTTGATGAGGATAGCGATAGCGAAACAGAACTGTCTATAGAATGACATTATAAATGTAAATAAATATGACTAGTAATATTTTTAAAAAATGTTATTTCATTTGATTACATTAATATAATCATATCATTACTTGTTTTCCTTAGTCCGTCCCTTCGTGCTTCACTTGTTTATTGCCAAGCTCTTGTCGACACAATGGGACCTACCCAGGAAATCATTTAAGTCGTATCCAATTTTCGTCAAACGTACTGTACAATGTTAGTCTGTGTTTGGGAAACGTAGAATTCAAAGTTCTTGTTGAATATACATTTTGTGATTCACTGCCATTACTATACTGTAACATGGTGATCCCATGACAGAGTTGTCCAAGACCATTCCCAAAAATTCTCTTAATACAATAAAAAATAAAAAGTCTATACTTTTCAGGTGGTATTAATATCAAATACTTATACAATAAGGCGTATTTAGTCTACACAGTAGCACTTAAAATACTATTTCAGATTGGATGGTACTACCAAGAAAAGGAAACCTTTTCCATTGATAGGATGTAACCATCTGCAGACCCTTTTCGAACTCATTTGTTCTCGTCAGTACAGGTAGGTGTACAATCTACATACCTATCATCAGAGAAGGTAACGGCAACGGTAGTCGAAAAGATACAGCGCGCAGCGCGATCTCTTAATGCTACTGTGTAGACTAAATACGCCCTTATTGTATAAGGTATCATCGGGTGGTCTGGGAAATAATAATTTTTCCATACATTGGTATTTGATCTTAATAGAATATTTTATAGGAAATTCTAGAATAAAATCTATAATAATTTTTTTTCCGTGGGTGGTTTGTTCGGTTTTCATCGCATTTCAAGGCCGTTTGCATGAAATGTTTCGTAAGTTATTCATGATGTGAGAGTGTCATTTGAACAAAATAAAAACACTTTAATACGGGCATCATACAATATTTTATCTATAAGAACTATAAAACCGGACACTAAAATGAACCACCACTCAAATGTAACGGACGAGACGGACTCTCATTTCCCTGTACGATCGATTTAAATCTACTAATGGTAATCGACCGCTATTATATCCACAATTCTTGCAATTATAAGCGAATCCACTATATGACGCATAACGAGTTGTGTGCATGAGAAGATACTCTCGGGAATAAATTAGATGTTGGTTGTGTGGACTTTTTCGACGGAGATGGAGATGCATGATGGAGATTATTTCTCAAGAGTGTGAGTACGCATATATACACCAGAATAAGGTTATGGTAATTACCTGGCTGGCTGGTATACCTACCATTTTCTGCTATTATTGCGTATTTTAAAAATTGCTCTCGTTAACTTGCTACGACGTTAAAATAATAAACAATCAGTTAGTCGTGATCGGTGTTGCAATCTGCCAGGTAGAATACTTGGAGGGAGAGGTGATTTTACATGGTAAAATAAAGGTAGTAAGTCGTATAACAAAAAGTCGAAAACTCAATACTTAGTTAAAGCCTGTCAAATTTATTTTTCTTATTTTTCACATCTTGCAATCAGTTTTTAAACCATCAAGTTGATATTGGGCACAGGGACGACGCTTAAACACTTCTAACATTCTGTCCTAGAAATGTTTCTCTACTGTGCCACCAGAGGCCGCTTTACTTGAAATTGAAATTTAATTTTTGGCATATCTTTTTTGTTTTGACAGTTATTGGAAAAAGGACATGTCGTTTTAAAGACACAAAAAATAATGCCTAATAATAGTATATTACGCCCGAGGTGGAAAGTGTTTCATTCTTGTCGAGAGAGTCGGTAGTTAACTAAATCTCGAGACTAATGAAACTTTTAACCGAGGTTTGTATACTATTTTCTATTTTCTCTCAGACACCTTCACCATTAATGCCGGTGTTCCTCAAGGTTCCATATTGTCTCCCACTCTCTTCTTACTCTACATTAACGACCTTCTAGTTAAAACGAAAAATCCGATATTTAGGTTTGCTGATGATAGCACACTTATCTCATTTTTCGCTTTGAATGCACAAACATCGGCTGCCGACGCACATTTTCGCATACAGTATCACGCCTCAACAAAGACCTAGAAGAAATTTTGGCTTGGGGTGACAGTAACCAAGTCGAATTTAACGCTAAAAAAACCCAGGCAACAGTTTTCTCTAAAAAGGTTAACATTACAGAACCGGATATATATATATAGTCATGGCCGGTCACGCAATCCCACTGGCTTCATCTATTAATTTGCTGGGCGTCAATCTGGGAGGAAATATGTCGTGGCATAACCACGTTGTGGCAATCGCCAAGATAGCTTCTCAGAAGCTTGGTGTACTCTTCCGAAGCATAAAGTTGTACACACCTCAACAACTTTTGACACTATACAAAGCCCAGATTTGACCATCACTAGAGTACTGCTCTCATGTCTGGAGCTCTGCACCCAAACATACTCTTCGGCTGCTGGACTCCATCGAAAGGAGGGCCATTCGTCTGATTGAAGACCACGAGCTGACGAAGAACCTCGACAGCCTAGAACATCGAAGACAGGTTGGAGATTTGACTCTCTTTTACAGATATTTTCATGGAAAGTGCTCGTCTGACCTTGTCCTCTTAATTCCGCCCAGAGCGGCGAATATCAGAAAAACACGACGAACCACTGCCGCCCATCCATATGTGGTTAAGCTTAGTACTCCTCGAATTTCATTATTTAAGAATTCGTTCATCTGGAGGACTTCATCCTTATGGAACGACCTTCTTGAGATCGTTTTTCCCAACAAATATAACCGCCAACGATTCAAAACCAACGTGAATCGCTTTTTGCGCACCACTCCCAGAGTGCCCTAAAGGATTTTTCCTATAGTGATAGTGTTTGATCATAAAAAAAAATTATTTTATTTGCAACCACATCTAACATCCACTACTTATTATTTTGAATTAAAATGATTAATAAAAGACAAATGTCATTTTGACTTTTCACAAAACTGGAATTAAATTTTGTTCGCAGTAAAAAAAAAAGTTTTTTTTCTGGAAAATTAAAAATGATAACTAGGTAGTTACATATTATATTAGTATTGGTTATCCGGTATTTTTAAAAAAAATTGTAATAGTAATTATTATTAGTTCTTTGCTATTTATATTTTGTATTAATGCTTAGGTATATTTAAGGCGTTTCTTAATAACAATACCTAATATTTAAGGAGTTTATTCTTTGGTCTATTTTTAGATAAGAACTTCATATGAACATATGACCTAGACGTATTAACTTTTGAGGTACAAGGTGTTAAAGATTTTTTTAAAAAAATCCCCTTTTTTATCAATATCGGTGATACTGCTCTAGATACTTTTGTGAAAATTTAAAAGGATCTAGTAGGTAACAGGCAAATTTTGTTTTGTAAACATAAACAGTTTTGACAGTTGCCTACCTAGTCTAGTTGTCACGTATTAAAGTCATTAACCTTAACAAATTAATAAAAATACATGAAAATATTTAATAGCCTGTATCTCAAAAGTTAAGACGTTTAGGACATATGTTCATATGAAGTTCTTTGCTGAAAATGGACCCAAGAATAACCTCCTTAAATATTACCATGTTATAACTAGCTTAAACTTAAACTAATATCCCTTTTTGAGAACTATAGATACCAGTGCGGTCGCTAAATACTTCAAAAGAATATATATTTAGTAAGTTATTAATAAGATTCCCTGTAATGAACTTTATTGTTGGTTGGGAATAAAGAAATTTAAAAAAAATTAATTTTCCAGTCTCTATTAGGGGTGTCAGTCCCGAAGCTTTGTTCCAATCCGGGGATTTTCGGGATAAAGAGTATATAATCCCGGGAAGAATCCCAAAAAAATACCTAACTGAAAGGTTAAAGATTGTGTTTACTAAATACACTAAAAAGAATTACTTACTGTTAACAAGTTGCAAAAAAAAAACATTAAAGATTTCTAAAAAAAAGAACGTAAAAAAATCCAGTTCTGTTTCTACACTTAAACCTCACAATGCGGGATTAAAAAACATTTAATCCGTAAGGGATAAAAATTTAATCCTTGAGGGATTAAGAAAATTTAATCTCTCAAAGTAAAGTAAATTATTTTAGTATTAATACTAGTATAGTATTAATTTAATTAAGTAAATTAAGTTAAATAAAATTTAATTTTTTTATCAATTTTACGTATATTAAAGTGCATAAAATAGTATATAAACCACGTGGCTAAAGTGTAATTTTAGTCCCTAGGTTTATAGTGCCCGGGAAAAATGGTTTAACATTAATTAATTCACTTTTTTAGTGAAATCGGCGCTAAAAAATTACATTATTTTGTATATTGGTATTAGGGGCTATCGAGACAAGGTCCAAGTTAGGGTTTTTTAATAAAATATAATTCACAATGAAATTGTTAGCTTTAAAGTAAATATTTAAAAAACAAGTTAATTTTAAAAAAACTGTTTTATATAATTTCGGGTTTGTTCGGGTTTGTTGCCGGTATCCCGGGATTAACACCCCTAGTAGGTATGTATATAAAAAAATCAATACAATTTTCGTATAAATGAATCGACCACTCTATTGGCGATGAATATTTTCGAGATATTTAACAACGGAATATTTGCAGGATGTCATCCATACAAATTTGCTATGCCACGATCATTAACTTGGAAGATTGTTAATTAGCATCAGGAACTAATAATTAAAATACCGTTGAAGAAATTCGATGTTTAATCGTTTTTCTTAGAGAACCAGCAGCTAACATCAACACATAGCTGTAATTACTTCAAATTTACATTTCCTGCTTCCTGTTTTGGCTAAAATTTATAACAAACATTTTCTATTACAACTATTTCGTCGTGTCGATGTGCTACTCACTGCTATAATTACGAGGCACACTATTACAGGTTCGTGCGCGGAGCGAACTTTTCAATCGGTTGTAATCTCGTTCTGCGCATGTTTCGGATGTGAATGAGTTTTTAACTACTTTTGTCTCTGTGAGCAAATGCCAATAACATTAAAAATCAACCATATTATTGATTTTTATAGAAGGAAACGTCAAAGATAACGTGGAAATTTATCAATTTAGGAGCTTTTACTACTTGCGTAAATATCCTTTTTCTATTTGGTTTCATGATGGCTACCATTGGCGTAACTAGAATGTTTTTGTAGGGGGGGTCCTGGCCCCTAGTCTAGTAGGATTTTAATGGCAAGTGTCACTATGACGTGTACGTATGGCTGCGAACTTCGGAAACACTGGGGTGGGCACGGCCCACCTGGCCCCCCCTTTAGTTACGCCTATGATGGCTACATTATGAAATGCAAAAAAATTTGAATAACCTGCCACTTTATGAAACTGAAATTTTGTTTTTTTATGTTGGCAGCAAGTAGGGTTCGAATTTTAGGCTTACTTTGATTTTGTTGAAATTAGTTTTCTTGACATTATGGATTCGACAACAATTTTTTATAGAAAACTTTAAAATACTAACCTTTAACCTTCCAAATAGATCATTTTTACTAGATATTTATCTAAAATACCTATACTCGGAAATATATAACATGCTGACGATGTCCGTCAACTAATTTCTAGTCACAACTATAAAACAACATAACCTAAAAATAATCTTCCAGTTTATGCTCTATTTCTAAAGTTTTATTCAATAAAGAACTATTTTTATTTTTAATTCAATATAATATTATACATATTACTTTCTATACATATTTATAGTTACTGTAGACATTTCCTGGACATTAATTGTTATTCCTGTCAGATTCTGTGTCGACACAATATTTTGTTCAATAGTATTCTTTAGTATTTTGTTCAATATTTTGAACTTTCTTTTCGTTCGTTCTGCTCGCACCATAACTCAAAGTTTTGCATATTCTTTTTAAAAGTCTTTCTGCAATTTCTCCTATTTCTGACGGAGTACAACTTCCTTCCTGACTCATTTTTATTAACTTTAATAATATATTTACGGACGGGAAGAAGCTTTGTTGTGTTCAATTGTTTCTATCATGGCATATTTGATACTTGTAACATTTTATTAAATTGTAAAAGTATTGCCAACCCAAAAAGAAAATATAAATTCAAATGGAAAAAATCTTCTATATTTTTAAAAGTTTTTCAGACTTTAAAGACCCAAATAGAAAAAGTATTAGATATAAAATACACGGTTCATAAGACAATTAGAGCACTTGTACTTTAGAAAACGCGTGTTCTAAGATAATGTCTTATGAAACTTGTATCTTAATATACTATTATAGGCTGAATACATTCCGACTTCTAATTAGGTTTTTTTATACTTTATATACTTTCCCCCTAGAAATCTCAATTTTAAATCACCTACCGCCACCTAGCCACGGTCGCACGAACCTCGTCGCACCGAAAGGGGAGCGTAGAAGCAAGGGGAAAGAATCGACGTGTGTGGTCTCTCAACGCGAGCCGATTAACGAACCGCAGCTCTATCGATACCGCGAGTTGATGATGATGATGATGATGAGGAGATGAAAAAGACAGGGCCGGATTTGGGTCGATAATTACGAGATAATTAAATGGAAGAAAAAGTTATCTCCTTAACAAATTTTTAATTGCTATCTAAATACCACATGAAAAATACAAACAATTACAATGAATAATAATAATCATAGTTTCACACATAAACATTTTTTTAATCACAGCTTCGTGTTAATGTTCAAATGTACCACCTAACTAATGTTTTGTCTACGAAGGGCGCTTGTTGCTCTCCTGATTGTTTCATGTCTTTCTTTAATATAGGCTGTAGTATTTCAAATACATCGAATTAGTGCATAGTGTGACTTTGACTTCTACAGTCACATAAACAAACGTCTTTGATGTGAGATCCATCATGGCCTACTCAAAATACAGTGAAACCTCTCGTAACAGATACCTCTAATAAGCGGGCATCTCTATTAAGCGGACACTTCTTCATAGTCCGGAACTAGGTATATGAAATTTCATGGAAATCAACCTCTCTTGGGCGGACGCGGACATACACATACAAAGAGTGCGAAAGCTCTCCTTTAAATGGACAAAAAAAAATTTAAATTATTTCGGAGACGAATAAGTACTGTGCAAAAACTCTCTGAAGACAGACCGGCAACCAATCGCGTATGCGTGGCAGAGCGAAAGGATTCGCCGAATGAAAGTATGTGTGATTCCCCGACAGCAGCCTGCCGTTTATTTGTGAGTTGTAAGGTTACAATCGTAAACAATGGCCCAAAAATGTCACGTTTTGAGTCTGAAAGAGAATATTGATGTTGTGGAAGTTTGTAATTTGATAACAATGATTTGGGCGAGTTCATTATCATTGATAGCAATGTGCTATTAGAAGATGATAGTGACCCCATTCCTACCGATTATGTAGTCCAAACTGAAACCACATCACTATCTGACGACTCTGATGAGAAAGTTGAATGCAGTAATCAAACAAATGTCACCAATTATCAACAAGCCATTATGTATGGTACAGGAATTATAAGAGTATGCAATGAATAGAGGTGACTCTACAGCAATCGAATTGTTATCAGACTTACATTTTCTAGATTGCAATTATAAAACTCAAACACGTCAAACTACGTTATTAGATTTTTTTAGTACTACATCCTAACTAAAACTAGTGTATTTTTGTTATGTTATTAAGACTAAAAATAAAGTACTATATATATTTCTGAGAAGCTTGTTAAAAACGGAATTACATTATTGAAAGCTATAAAGGGTTACCCATTTAATAAAGCAAATTTTTTTTTCTTGAAAACTATTGAAAGTAGAAAAAATCTGAGTACGTCACTGGATTCTACGTAAAAAAACTACAACGGGAACATTTTATTTCTGTTTGATAGGTTACAGGGTAACCGAGAATTTCAAAATTATCAAAAACGAGGAGGCCTGGAGTTGAGGCATCTTTTGTTTCACCAAAATGTAGCACAGGGCTGCGAAAACCGCATCCTTCTATCTTTACTAATAACGAAGATACTCCGTAAAATCATCGAAAAATGGACGCCCTGTTCTCATGTTTCCAAACATTTTTGTGAAAAAAATATTTCCATATCTTACAAAGAAACCCGTCTGCACGTCACTGATACTATAACTCTAATAATTTTCTGGTAAATTATATAATACCATATATGTATGTATATCCAAAAACAGCCGTCGGCAACCCACCCTCCCCCCCGCGATCCACCTCGAAAGGCGACGATCATCAATAAGACCTTAATGGTCCGATCGTGCCGTATCGGTGTTTGGGTTCGCACAGCTTCGCGCTCTTGTCAAAGCGATGATAATACGTTGCAAAAGAACATATGATATATTCAAAGAATGGAAAATTTAATAGGGTTGGTTTGGAATTTTAGAAGACCTTATGAAGACAAATTTATTATACCTAATTCAAAGGTATAAATTCGGAATTTTAGACGTTGTTTTTATGACCAAAAAATAGTGTTGCTTGTGAGGTCTTCGTTTAGGATGTTAACTGAAAGATAAAGAATATTTTTATTTAAATATAAAAAAGTTCCTTTTAAATACTTAAATTTTTTTTTTTTTTTTTTTTTATGATCAAACACAAGCACTATAGGAAAAATCCTTTAGGTCACTCTGGGAGTGGTGCGTGTGCGCAAAAAGCGAGTCACGTTGGTTTTGAATCGTTGGAGGTTATATTCGTTGGGAAAAACGACCTCGGGAAGGTCGTTCCACAAGGATGAAGTCCTCCAGATAAAAGAATTCTTAAATAGTGAAGTTCGAGGAGTACTAAGCTTAACCACATATGGATGGGCGGCAGTGGTTCGTCGTGTATTTCTGCTATTCGTCGCTCTGGGCGGAATTAAGAGGGCAAGGTCAGCCGAGCACCTTCCATGAAAATATCTGTAAAAGAGAGTCAAATCCCCAACCTGTCTTCGATGTTCTAGGCTGTCGAGGTTCTTCGTCAGCTCGTGGTCTCCAATCAGACGAATAGCCCTCCTTTCGATGGAATCCAGTAGCCGAAGAGTATGTTTGGGTGCAGAGCTCCAGACATGAGAGCAGTATTCTAGTGATGGTCGAATCTGGGCTTTGTATAGTGTCAAAAGTTGTTGAGGTGTGTACAACTTTCTGGTTCGGAAGAGTACACCAAGCTTCTGAGAAGTTATCTTGGCGATTGCCACAACGTGGTTATGCCAAGACATATTTCCTCCCAGATTGACGCCCAGCAAATTAATAGATGAAGCCAGTGGGATTGCGTGTCTGTCCATGATTATATCCGGTTCTGTAATGTTAACCTTTTTAGAGAAAACTGCTGCCTGGGTTTTTTAGCGTTAAATTCGACTTGGTTACTGTCACCCCAAGCCAAAATTTCTTCCAGGTCTTTGTTGAGGCGTGATATGATAGTTAATATGCGTATTTAAAATATATATGCGTTTACAAAGAACGCGTATTTTACGTTTTATAAACGAAAATATGGAAGTTCCACAAAATATTTGAGAAAATGCTGAAAATGATAAGGAAAACTTATTACTGGCAAAGTCTAAGTCCTGTACGACAAGGAATATGAAATGTTTCTACAATGGAAAGTAAAAAAACCAAATTACGGTGATTACTGAAACAGTAATGATGGCTTACTTTCAGTAATTGGTATGTAACTCTTTTGCTCATTGCTAGTAGCAATCTTTAATTATTTTTACTTTAGTCGGAAAAATATACCTAAAATAGCCTGTGGAAAAATATTTCCAGGTGAACTTATAGTAAATATTTCAAGATATTGTCAATTAATAGCATTTTTAAAAGTTAAATCAATGGGACATCTTCTAAAAAGTCAAAAGTTTTGGGAGGTGAGCAAGTGTTAATTGTTATCAAAAATACGCCAAATGATGACCTTCCTGCTGCATAAAGTGGTACTCGTAATGGGAGTTTTTGGCGGCCTAAGACGGGATGGGATGCTAAAGACGACCCTTTATGATATTGAGGATCAGGGGCCTGTTGTGCTTGTCAAGGTACCAGAAACTAAAACTGCTACGCCAAAAAGTTTTACTATAATCGAAGGAGACCAAACAGATGTCTTAAAATTGGTTAGACGGTCGAGATGATGTTTATAGCAACCGTTTCTAAGGTATTATGAGGAAATAATTGATAGATGAAAAATAAATAAATAAATCTGTATTAAAATAGTATATTAAGATACAAGTTCCATAAGACATTATCTTAGAGCACGCGTTTAATTTAGTGCTTTAGTTGCTAAACAAGTGCTGTATTTGTCTTATAAACCGAGTATTTTATAATACTTTTTCTATTTGGGTCTTTAAAGTCTGAAAAACTTTAAAAAATATAGTAGATTTTTTCCATTTGAATTAATATTTTCTTTTGGAGTTGGCAATACTTTTACAATTTAATCAAATGTTACAAGTATCAAATATGCCAAGATAGAAACAATTGAACACAACAAAGCTTCTTCAAATCCGTCATAATTAAAAATGAATATATATTAAGTTAATAAAAATGAGTCGGGAAAAAAGTTGTACTCCGTCAGAAATTGCAGAAAATAATCTAGAAAAACATTTAAAAAGAATATGCAAAACTTTGAGTTATGGTGCGAGCAGAACAACGTTCAAAACATTGAACAAGATATTGTGGCGACACAGAATCTGACAGGAATAACAATTAATGCCCAGGAAATGTCTATACAGTACCTATTAATATGTATATATAAAGTAATATGTATAATACTATATTGAATTAAAAATAAAAATAGTACTTTATTGAATAAAACTTTAGAAATAGAGCATAAACTTGAAGATTTTTTTTTAGGTTATGTTGTTTTATAGTTGTGACTAGAAATTAGTCGACGGACACCGTCAGCATGTTATACATTTCCGAGTATAGGTATTTCGGATAAATATCTAGTAAAAGTGATCAAAGGTTAATATTTAACAGTTTTCTATAAAAAATTTCTGTCGAATCCGTAATGCCAAGAAAACTAATTTCAACGAAATCGAAGTAAGCCTAAAATTCGAACCCTACTTGCTGCCAACACAGAAAAAATAAAATTTCAGTTACATAAAGTGGCAGATTATTCATTTTTTTGCATTTCATAATGTACCCATTATGAAACCCAAATAGAAAAAGAATTGAGCGGAAGTAGTTTGATGCCTTGACTTTGACCTCACGAGTCAGCACTGCCATGGATCCAACGCATACATTTCAAACATGTCAATGGACATCAGCATTATAGTTTCATTAGCGCAAAGCGACCATTATCAATTATTTAGCCGTCTTCCTGACATACCCATTAGGTAGTGTGTCGGAGATCAAATGCACTCGACTGCATAATGCTTTCTCACAGCTATTTTCAACGTATAAAGAGCCTTTGATGGCCATGTACAGTATGATGGCCAAGACAAATGATGGCATAGGGAACTGTAGTTTAATGGTAATTCACTATGATGTTTACTATGAAGGCGATTTTATTATTTAAATATATGTTCGGATAATTTAACGTTAATTATTAAATAATTATAAATTTTATGTTAAAAGCCGTATTTTATGTAACTGCAACTAAACAGTAAACGTGTATGTCATTTGTTCTATAATTATAAGGTTGAGTTCATATACGACATTTTTTACAGAGGCTTTTATTGTGGGCCCTGAAGAAATTTTGCCCACTGGGCCCTTTTCCTTAAATCCGCCACTGGATGTAGTACTAAAAAAATCTAATAACGTAGTTTGAAGTGTTTGCGTTTTATACTTGCAATCTCGAAAATGTAATTCCAAGTCTGATACCAATTCCATTGCTGTAGAGTCACCTCTATTCTTTGCATACTATTATTGTAACAAGGGATTTCAATAACAGTGATGTCTTGGAGGCAATACTTTTACAATTTAATAAGATGTTACAAGTATCAAATATGCCATGATAGAAACAATTGAAAACAACAAAGCTTCTTCCCATCCGTCATAATTAAAAATAAATATCTTATTAAAGTTAATAAAAATGAGTCGGGAAGAAAGTTGTACTCCGTCAGAAATACGAGAAATTGCAGAAAATAATCTAGAAAAACTTTTAAGAAGAATAGGTATTCAAAACTTTGAGTTATGGTGCGAGCAGAACAAAGTTCAAAATATTGTGTCGACACAGAATCTGACAGGAATAACAATTAATGCCCAGGAAATGTCTACAGTAACTATAAATATGTATATATAAAGTAATATGTATGTATAATACTATATTGAATTAAAAATAAAAATAGTACTTTATTGAATAAAACTTTAGAAATAGAGCATGAACTGGAAGATATTTCTATTATTTTTAGGTTATGTTGTTTTATAGTTGTGACTAGGAATTAGTTGACGGACACTGTCAGCATGTTATATATTTCCGAGTATAGTATTTCAGATAAATATCTAGCAAAAATGATCTATTTACAAGGGGTTAATGGCTAGTATTTTAAAGTTTTCTATAAAAAAATTTCTGTCGGATCCATAATGCCTAGAAAACTAATTTCAACGAAATCGAAGTAGGCCTAAAATTCGAACCCTACTTGCTGCCAACATAAAAAAAAATTAATTTCCGTTTCATAAATTTTTTTGCATTTCATAATCTAGCCATTATGAATCCCAAATAGAAAAACATTTATAACGTGATTATCTTATTAGAGCATCCTGTACAAATATCATTATTTAACTCAATGACACCAACATCCACCATAATGAACAGCACCAAGAATTCAAGATATTTCTATCAGCATTGCCATTAACATATATTTCTACTTAAAACTAGATGAAATATATACATCAGAAGATCTACTCATTCCAAGATGTCTTCTTAATTACACGGTGGCATAATTGTGCCATAATTATAGCATAAATATGGTGGTTTCTAGGAAACTTCAAATGATACTGGGATGCCTTTATTGGTCAAGCAGTTACCGAGGTAATTCCGCCTTGGTATGTGAATTAGATTGAATTATGTGAAGTATTTACGCTATGTATCTCTCTTTTGGTGTCTGATAATCTTTAATATGTGTAAATTGGTTTAATAGACGTCGTAAAGACGTTTTTACGTCAGTCAAGTAAATATTTACGTTGGGGAAATCATTGTTTCATGAAGATGGAGGGGCATTGGTTTTAATGTCTAATTGTTGGGATTATTATTGCGATGTTGTAAAGTCTCTTTAATAGTTGACATTGACGTGTACAAAGCAGATAGAATTATCGGGTCCATGTTTGTTTCAAGTCGGTGGATAAAACAGACAACGTTTGTTTTTTGGAAACGAAATACAATTCCAGTGTATTAGACGGAATTGGCAAAATTAAACTATGTATTATTTGCACATTATTGACATTTATATTTTGTGTTTCGCGTGGTTCACAAAGTTTTCAAGTTTGTAAACGCTGCTATATAGAATTTAATAATCAAAATCAGTTCTTATGAGAACTATTAAACTCCTGGACAAAATTAACGCAACATCATAAATTTGCCATATTTTTGATGCTATTTTTTTTCTGAATTTATTATCCGGTTTGAATGATTTTTTTTGCATTGCAGATTGGTGCCTTGACAATGTCATATTTTTCGCTGCTTATATAAAAATGCTAAGTTTTTTCCGAAAATTCGCATCACCCTGTGGAGTATATTAGCAACCGAAACATATTGCAGTTGACAGTTGACGGTAGGTCCATCTTTCCCCAACATTTTCTTTTTTGCTTTACTTCATTATCTCTGTTATTAAAGGAGATACAACGTTTCAGTGGCGTATATAGAAATTTGTTTCGGGGGGGGCCCTAAATTAAAGAGAAATATTTTGACAACAAAATTAATACTAATTAAATTAATTGTTAATTTATTTAAAAAATTTTATATTATGAAGAGGCACTACAGTTTAATAAACACGCTTTAAATTTTAACTTCCATATGTTCCGAAGGATTTATACGCTCATCTTCAGTTGGTAATATATAAGGAGTAAAAACTTATGATATTGTCAAGATGAACTGTAAAAACGAAGAAAAATGTTCCGGAAGTAGAAAAAGTAGAAACAGAATTACTGATTTTTTTCACTTTTTCTTTTTCTTCTACCGGAATAAGAAAATATATAATTCATTTTTTTTCTTAATTTCAAATCAAAAGTAAAAAGTTTTTCATAGTACTTAAAAATTGTTTTTTCTTTCTTACAGTTCACCCTGACAATGTCAAAAGTTTTCTACTGAAGATACCCTCGAAACATGTATGGAAGTTAAAATTTAACGAGGGAATATGACAAGATTTTAATATAACACTATATTAATATCGGCATAAATTCTACCCGTATCGGCCCAATTCTACCCCACTCCTTCCAGAAATCTACCCCTATAATAATACAGCGTGTGGCAACACTACTCAGGGGTATCAACATAGTGGAGCGGCGAGTTAGGCGCCAAGAGGCGATGCACTCGTCTCTTTAAGATTAATCGCATAGTTGCCTAGTCGGCAACACAATTCGCTTCAGTTTGAGTATTTTTGAATATATTATGAACTTATTACATTATATTTCGGGGGGGGGGGGGCCCGGGCCCCCTGGGCCCCCCCCCCTATATACGCCACTGCACCGTTTTATAGAGTAAAATGTTTTTATAGACTCATACTTTTTCTGACATTGCAAGCGATGTGTCAGCAGATGTTGTGTTTTAAAGTTACAAAGGTCAAATAAAATTCGCCATACTGATAAAAACTGTTCGGAAACTGTTTATTAAACGTTCGTTTCGTATGCCCAGTTGCCCGACTAGTTTTTTAATCTTGAAACCTACTTGAAAACATTTAACAATGAATGTGTTGAATATTAAAGTCTATAAAAACATGTTACGCTATAAAACGGCGTATCTCCTTTAATAACAGAGATAATGAAGTAAACCAAAAAAGAAAATGTTTGGGAAAGATGGACCTACCGTTTAATGTCAACTGCAATATGCTTCGGTTGCTAATATACTCTACAGGGTGATACGAATTTTCGGAAAAAACATAGCATTTTTAGTACACCCAGTATAAATCGAAAATTAAATTTTTATCATAAACAGTGAAAACTATGACATTGTCAAGGAACCACCCTACAATGCAAAAAGAAAATCATTCAAATCGGATCATAAATTCAGAAAAAAAATAGCATAAAAAATATGGGAAATTTATGATGTTGCGTTAATTTTGTCCAGGAGTTTAGTTACAAATAGTGTTAAATATTGAATATTTAGTTATAAAAAAATGTATTTTGTTTAAATCTTCAATTCTTTATCTTCATTGGTGGCAACTCGATTTACCATTTTACCTAAGGTGTACTCAACGCAACCATTTTCATCAAACCTTTCCATAAAACACTGAAAAGAATTTTTAGTCGGAAGACGCCTATGAGGGTACTTTGCTGTATAAAGCCTGCCAAAAGAGATTTTTTTTCTGACTCGCCAAGTGTGTAAATCATGTCAATCAGCTCATTTTTAGGGAAATCCATACTTAATTTCTTCCTAAACGCTTCTTACATCGAATAACAAACGTTTCTAGGTATTTAAGTAGTAAGTACTTGTGTCAAAGTCTTTTCATGGCAACGAACAATGAAAAATAGAGAAAAATTAAAATATGTCGAAAAGTATTTAAAATAAACATAATAATATGATATATTAAATAAAAGTTAAAGAGAATTACGTATTCTATCAGAAGGATATAAAATATACAGGGTGTACCATTTAGAAAAACCGAGATTTTTTGTTTAAAGTTACTGAAATTCTAAAATTTATTTTGAACACCCTGTAAAAAGTGAGGTAAATTTGTTTCCATAATTTATTTGCCTTAACTCCATATAATGTCCATTCCAAATATGAACTTTTAGTTTGCAAAGGTAGTGAGGTATTAACAATTAAATCCACAACTGAACGTTTTTCTGAAAAAATGGAAATATTGGAAAAACTATAAGATTTAGATATATAACATTATATATAAAAAATATTCAGAATCTTATGCATAATCCAAAAATTGATAAAAATACAGGATGTTCCATTTAAAAAAACGTAAGTTATATTCACCACTTCTTTGTGGGTCACCCTGTATATTCCAATATAATTTTAGAATATGCACCTTAATGATCTTTACAACTTTTACATTTCGAGTTTTTATCTAATTCTTAACATAAAGGAGAGAATGAACTTTATCGTTGACCCACCCTGTATATGATGGATTTATTTTGGTTCGATCAAAATTTTAATTTTGTTACCGTAATACGAGCCTTGTTGAAATAATACCTTAATTTGTCTGTCAAAAAAATATCATTATCTATCTGTATTGATATTATTTCAACATACGAGTGGATCAATATTTGGAAGTTTATTTATATGAAGTAAACGGAATCCATTTTGTTTTACTATGAATTTTTCTTTCAATTGTATTTTTTAAAATATGTAAATTACAATTTACCCATTTATAGTTAAATAAAACGAGAAATTATGTTGCATGCTTTTCGTTTATATTAAGCAATAAATTACATAAACATTCCAAATATAAAAATTCCAAAAGGACCGCTGTTGACTACCACCGCATGAGGTAAAGCTATAAAATAAGGAAAAATGCATCGCCATTTTAGCTTTTAGTAGGCAATTAACAGTTTTGATCAGGAAGATTAAAAAAGGATGCAAGTGCTTGGAGAAATAAATATACGCGCTCGGATCAACGCTAGTAAAACCTTACATAACCGCGCTTGAAACGAGAAACGACTAGGTATACTGAAAATAAACCTTATCTAAGCAAATTGTAGAAAAATCAACTGTCAACACCCTCTAACGGCCGTTCTACACACTTGCAAATAATTTCCAGCCATTTCTTTTGGTAACTTTTCCTATAAATATTTTTTTGCGGACGCTGTACGATGAACGGTCTCGGAGATACAGCCGCGTGTACCCAGCACAATAAATATAATAACATTTTTAACAAATTTTTAACAACAAAAATGTTGGCAAGGCTTATAACCCATAATACATTTGTTTTTATAATTATTTTTTTTCACAAACAAAAAAATTTCAATAAACTGAACGCATTGTATTGCCACCCCAAAAGGTAATCAGGAAAGCCGATTGCGGATGGCGAAAATTACGTAAAAGTCACATCGGCGCAAGCGCAATTGTACAAAAAATTGCATGAAAAATAGGACCTGCTCTATTTTTCTTATAATTTTGGAACGCAGTTCAATTTATGATACAATTTACTATATGACACTCCAGGGTGTTATGGAAATGACTTATTATATTTAAACCGGCAACTCCTGAGATAAAGACAAATTGAAGAAAAATAGCCATAAATGGCACTTTCATTCATTCAGCGGTAAAAGTGACCTGACGTCAAACCAGAAAAACACCTGTGTGGCACTGCGATACATGTACAACATATGTACACCTTAAACTCTTTAGACAAAATAAAATAATTTAAACACTTTTCCATTCTGTAATACCTTTTTGAACAATTAATTGAAGAACATGTTTTAAACAACCCGAAAAAACAAATGGAATAGTAATAGCCACGTACGTCAGATCAAATGACAATGACCTCTTGACGCCTTACATCGGCTGAGCGAAGTAGTTCCATATAGCGCCTCACGCTTGCGTCTGTTAGTTGAATACTAACCAGCGGCAGGATACGTTGTGTCTCGTCGATCACCAACACACTCTCAGCAATCCGCTCTGTTTTTTCGGTTTAGGCGTGTATATTGCGTATAATCTTTGAATATTGTTTTTATTGGCGCGTTTCTTCTGGACGTCAAATTTCGTCGCGTGTAATAAAATCCAATAATTTGTAGTATAATCTGTATTATTGTATTTTCAAAAGCTAACTATCGGTTCTGTTCCACTATTACTGTGTGTACATAAAGTGTTTCCAGGAGTGTTCCCATGAAAAAGGAAAAAAACTGATTGTGTTTGTGCCTGGATTTCGATTTCCTCGCTCTTTAGGTATAATGATAAATACAAATAGGTAGAAAATAATTTATTTTATAATTTTATATGGAATTTCAGTTTTACATTAAGTTTGGCAACATTGTCATTGGGTCTGGGTGAAATGTTGTACAGTAGCGTGGACTGACCTGTGAGTCAGAGTATTTGCTACCCAACTTTTAAAACGGTCGATTTAAAAAAAAAAATATGTATCGCTTCTCTAGGACACCCAAGGACTCACCCATTTAAATATAATAGGTCATTTCCATAACACCCTGTATATTATATACAGGTCGACAAGTTTATCTGTCTACGAACGGAATGCGGGCAAAAATTTTCTGGGATTATCAATGTTGTCACATATATTAAACTTTAATTGAATAATCTCTTATCGAAAGAACCCTAAAATTACATATACGCATTTAAAATAAATTGTAAAAGGTATCTATATAAGAAACCAAAATTCTATTATAGTTTCAATATTATTAAACTTTCTTTTCATTCTGTTTATTTTGATATTTAAATGCAAAATAATATATTTTATTCATTAAAGTACTTTTAATCTAAAAATATGGCAACATCGTGCGTTTCAATGGTTACAGGTAGCTAGAACTAATTTGATAGGTTATATCCCAGACAGTTTGTAGCGCATGAGTCTCATGAGACACCCGATGGACCATCGGGCTTGTTCGGCGATGTCCGATATTTGATCGATGTACCCACCCCAGTTGCGTAGTGATAGAAAGGGCACTAGTTATTGTATTGTATTAAATTGTATTTTATAAATAAGTGTTCATGTGTGTCGTGTTTTAGGGTGTTATTTTAAAATTTTGAACTTGGTGATAATGAATGAGTATACTCCTGGTACCTACACAGTCAGATCCGTGAAGTGATTGCAAATGTTCATAGGGTAGGTGAAGAGGAATCACAAATCAATATATTTTAATTGCCACTTAAGCGTAAGCTAGAAAGGAACAATAATACGACCAAAACTGAAAAGTCGACATTAATCAATTAATGATATAGCTGTTTTTTTCCATGTTGAAAAATTTACTTCTTGTAGAAAGTAGTTTTTATACGTAGTTACTTCACATAAAATTCAATTACTGAAGAATTTCCTATTTTTATTACATTATTGGAATAATAATAACACGTCCATCAATAGATCATGTTTTAAACGATATTGCTTCCCGTTACCGATACGTCGGACACACAGACCCACTTGTCGACCTATACAATTTAAATTGTATAAGAAATTTTACAATTTCTTGGACAAGATATGGAATCTTGTAAGACTAGCTTTATATATGCTTTAGAAAAATTTATATAGGAGAACTATTATAAAGTTTATATTTAAAAATGTGTTTTAAAACATCGAGAAGGGAAGTAGAGAAAGGTACGACTACTTTTCTGTAAGGCCCTTGAACCGCACGACCATTACCCGATTTCATAAGATGTAAAGTCGGTGTTTTATTGGGTAGGCTTTTTCTTTTAATAGCCGCTGATAAACGTTCATAATTATTTCGGATAGGGCGGTTATTTATGATAATAAGGCATTCCTTCGCGGCCTAATAGCGTCTTCAGGTAGGAAAATAAGATGGCTTCCCATGGTAATGTGACACTGATGGGGAAATGTATATTTTTTAAATACCAGTAAGGTTAAGGTAAACCTAAATTATATGGGAAAAACTAAAAAAAGAATATCCGTAGGCTACTGACCAATTACTAAAGAGCTTGTTAAATTTGCTTGTAAAATTTAGTAAAATATTTTGTAAAAATTTTGAAGGTGCGCGTTATATTCTCAAGCGGTCACTCATCCAAGTGATACCCTCGCCTTCTCTACTCGCTATACCCTCGCTACTCTTTCGAACGATTGTATATTAGCTGTCGAGCGTGCAGGGCGTGCATGCACGCAGGCGCAAAATTTTTAGGGGCGCAAAATCGACGGTCATTTTGTATTCTTTATTACAAATTAAAAAAAAAATCATATATTTTATCATTTTAATGTCTAAAAATGTTACCAAACGTTTGGGTGGTTTGTTCGATATAATGGCAATTTTTTAAAATTAGTTGAAATGGTTGCTAAATTTGATCCATTTATAATGGAGCATGTAAATAATATTCAGAAATCTAAAAGCTTAAATCAACATATGCCTCACTATTTAGGTAACCATTTTCAAAATGAATTAATTAGTTTGTTGTCAAAAAATATTCAAAAAGAGATTTTATTGTGTCTTAAAACAGCAAGGTATTTCTCAATAATTTTAGATGAAACTCCCGATGCTAGTCATATTGAACAGCTCAGTGTTATAATACGATTTGTTCATTGTACCCCTGGGCCTGGAGCAGTAGAAATAAAAACATTTTTTAGGCTTTTTTAAAGTTTTGAATACTACAGGGCTTTTTAATTATTTAAAAAATGAAATTTTCTCAAAATTGGGAATCGATTTAAATGATATGAGAGGACAGGGATATGACAACGGCGCAAATATGTCTGGCAAGCATATAGGTCTCAAATTAAAAATGCAAATCCCAGAGCAATGTTTATGCCCTGTTCAGCTCACACTTTAAACCTGACTGTTAATGACGCTGCCAAAATTTCTTTTGAGACTGTTGGTTTTTTCTCAATCATTCAAGAACTGTATAACTTTTTTTCTGTTTCTCCTTATAGATGGGATATTTTAAAACAGAATGTCCCTAAATTAACATTGAAATCAGTAAGTGAAACTAGGTGGGAAAGTAGAATTAAAGCAATTCGTCCTCTTAGATATCAGTTAGAAGAAATTTGTAATAGCCTAGAATTTTTGACAAAAGATACATCACGAGACATAAAGACAAAACATAGTGCACAATCTTTATTGGATAAAATTAAGACTTTTAAATTTATTTGTTCGATTTTAATCTGGCATGATATTTTAGAAAAAATTAATATAGTAAGTAAAATACTACAAGATCCGAATAGAAACTTAAATGACTGCCATAAAGAAATTGAAAATCTTAATCTTTATTTTAACGAAAAACGTTCAGACAAAAATTTTGATTTGCTCATCAATAAAGCTAAAGAAGAAGCAGCAAAAAACGATGTAGAGCAGGTATTCCCAATAGTACGGCAACGAAAATTTAATCAACAACTTTCATATGAAAGTAAGGATGAATCTGTAGCAGATCCAAAGCAAAAATTTAAAATCGATTTTTATTTTCTAATTTTAGATACAACCATTCAGTCTTTAGAAAAGCGGTTTGAGGGTATAAACAAATTTCAAAATTTATTTGGGTTCTTATGTAATTTTGAAAATTTATAATCTGACTTAATTAAAGAATCATGTGTAAATTTAGATACCGAATTGCAAGTTGAGATTGATAGAGTAATATCTAAAGACATTGACGGCTTAGATTTACATAATGAAATTTTAACATATAAGATTCTTAATCCTAAAAATACTACTGATTCATCCTTTCCCATAGACATTTTAAATTATATAACTAAAAAAAATCTACAGTCTCTTTTTCCAAATTTATTTATAGTCTTACGGATATACCTTACATTACCCATTTCAGTAGCTTCAGGTGAAAGAAGTTTTTCTAAGTTAAAACTAATAAAGAATTATTTAAGGACATCTATGAGTCAAGAACGCCTATCAGATTTGGCCATTATTTCGATCGAAAATGATATTTCTCAGGCTCTTGATCATAATCAGATGATCAACGAGCTTGCATCCGTGAAAGCCAGACGTGTATTATTTTAGGTATATCGTTCCTTTTTTGTTTTGTTTATTACAAAAATAGTTTTTGAAACGTTTATTTTTTTATCATAAAAATATTGCTGTTAGGTACCTACTATATAAGTATTAGGTATAATATTGTTTATGTTTTTGTTGTTTATTTTATTTACGTTAATTTTATTCTCTTTTAATTTTCTTGTGAATATACTTACCAAATATTTTTTGTGATTTTGTTTGTTTTGGTAATTTAATTAATAAAAATTTTTCTAATTATTTTTTATCAGTTTTCTTACAATTCAAAACATTACCAGTTTTTCCCGAAATATATTTTTAAAAATAGGACAATTTTTTTTAAACTAGGGCGCACCAAAGAAACCTGCACGTAGGCACCAAACACCCCAGGAACGGGCCTGGCTGAATAAGTTCTCCACCTGTCATCTGTTACAAAGATCGAAATTCCAGGGATCGGTTGCATCCGATTTAAACCTTTTATTCTTGTAAAAAAGTGAAGTTATAAATATAGTATATTACGTACCGAGGTGGAAAGTGTTTCATTCCTGCCGAGAGAGTAATGAAACTTTTCACCGTGGTTTGTATACTATTTTATTTACAACCACATCTAACATCCACTTCTTATTATTTTGAATTAAAATTATTAATAAAAGACAAATGTCATTTTGACTTTTCCATTGAAAAATTAGACAGAAATTTCAAATAACCGCAAGTGGTAAAATAACGTAGGTATATAATAATACACATCAAGATGGCAAATATAATTTTTTGAATATGGTTTCCATGTCACTAAACAATATATTATTTTAACCAGAGAAAAATGATAAATTTGATTTTGCTGTTACTCCACCAGAAATTCGAGAAGCAGCAAGGATAGTAGAAGAAGATCTTCTGCCAAGTAAAAGCCGCCCGAGATATGACAAGGCATATAACTGTTTCAAAGAATGGTGTACGGGAAACAAAGTTAAAATTCCTGGTTCTGAGTCGGCGCTACTAGCCTATTTCAGTGAAAATGCCAAGACAAAGAAGACATCAACGATTTGGTCACAATATTCAATGCTTTAACATACCAGTGACTGCCTACAATAATGCCAATGTATATTTTTCCCGTGTAAGAGAAAATCAATCACTAACAAACTGTGCATTAAAATTATTTCTCCGTGAAAATGACGCGTCTTGTGTGTTTCCGAATATTGAAATTACCTATAGAATATTCATTACTATTGCTTTGGCCAGCTGTGGCGCAGAAAGATTGTTTCTTGTTTGAAAAGAATTAAAAAAAACTATTTACGTTCTACAGTGACAGAAAATCGCCTTAACGGCCTAACAATTTTGTGTATCGAATCTGAATTATCCCGTACTTTAGTCTTCGACAACGTCACCACGGAATTTTCCAATAACATAGATGAGAATAATTAATTTAAGAAAATTGTTGTTTTTTTTGAAAAAACTGTCGCTGGTTTCCAACGATGAAAAAAATTCTTATAGGGTTTTTTTTGAACAACGAACGATTTCAATCACTACTGCTCAGTGGGTTGGACAAGAAGGGTAAAACCAGCTTTCCCGTGAATGCCCACGAATTTTGAATTTTAAACTTGAAGGTATTGCTGGCTTAGGTAATAAAAAGTGTTAAATTTACTAGTTGTGGCATTACCGTTTTTGTTCTGTTGTGAAATAAGTTATAATTATAAATGTTGTGATGTGATTTCAAGCATGTGTGAAATTACTATTATTGGTTAAATATACATTTTTCGCCTTTATTTCAAATTATGGAAAGAATTGTTCAAAACGGCATGACAGAAAGAAAAATTCATAAAATTAGGCGGACACCTACGGGACCGTCTAAATGTGTCCGCCTAATAGAGGTGTCCGCCCTTGGGAAATTTGTTATTAGGTAATATGTAAAAGCAAAATTATTACTATGTATATGCATATACAAATAAACATAACCTAACAAAAATACACTAGTTTTAGTTAGGATGTAGTATTAAAAAAATCTAATAACGTAGTTTGACGTGTTTGCGTTTTATACTTGCAATCTAGAAAATGTAATTCGAAGTCTGATAACAATTCCATGGCTGTAAAGTCACCTCTATTCTTTGCATACTCCTATAATTCCTTTACCATACTAATGGCTTGTTGATAATTGGTGACATTTGTTTGATTACTGCATTCAACTTCTCCATCAGAGTCGTCAGATAGTGATGTGGTTTCTGTTTGGACTACATAATCGGTAGGAATGGGGTCACTATCATCTTCTAATAGCACATTGCTATCAATGTTAATGAACTCGCCCAAATCTTATCAAATTACAAACTTCCACAACATCAATATTCTCTTTCAGACTTAAAACGCGACATTTTTGTGCCATTGTTTACAATTTTAACCTTACAACTCACAAATAAATGGCGGACTGCTGTCGGGGAATCACAAATACTTTCATTCGGCGAAGTCCTTTCGCTCTGCCACGCATACGCGATTGGTTGCCGGTCTGTCTTCAGAGAGTTTTTGCACCGTACTTATTCGTCTCCCAAATACCTAAAAAAAAATTCTGTCCTCGTCCGCCCAAAGGAGAGTCCGCCCAAGAGAGGTTGATTTTCATGGAATTTCATATACCTAGTTCCGCACTATGAGAAAATGTCCGCTTAATAGAGATGTCCGCTTATTAGAGGTGTCCGTTATGAGAGGTTTTACTGTATATGTGAAATTACTATTGGTTGCATTCATTTCAAATTATGGTAAGAATTGTTCAAAACGGTATGACAGAAAGAAAAAGTAATACGCGGGTGCAAATATAATAAAGTAATTTCTATAACATCCTGTATAGTGAGTCGTAACATCCTGTATAGTGAGTCGTAAAGTTGTTCACTTAATTTTTTGGCTTTTTAGGGGGTCGCCTTACTAAAAATATTGAAAACTATGCCAGAACTACAATCATTCTAACCCCGATTTCAAAATAGCATGTGTCCAACATTGTTTAAATTACCATAATTTTGCGCTAACATATGAATTAAAATAGTCCGAACAATAAATCTCTCGATATTTATGAGCTGTCAAGTAAAGAAAATGGCTCCTCCCAAAAAATTAACTTTCGGTTCCATAACAAATCAACTAGGCAGGTGGAATGTCCGTTTAAGTTGTTCTATTCTCGGTAGAACCATGTGGTGTATTTTTAAGTTGATTGGTTTATTTCCATAATGGATTCACCGATTCACCTGTTTTTTAGTAATGGGTTTGAAGGAAATAGGTAGCTGTCAAATGGAAGAATAATTATCGGATTTTAACAGGATACGTTGGGAAACCTAGAAGCGGTCACCGAGGGGGTCAATATGGAGGGGTGGTGAGGGGGCGACGCCAGGGCCGTGTCAACCGGTCGTGTAAGGGGTGCATCGCACTTTGTTCGTAAAAAAATATATTTTTATTGGATATAGGAAGACGACAAGTCTTTAATTACTCCCGGCGGCAAAAACACTTGAATGCATGTTGTCATGTGAAGAAAAAGTATAATACAGGGTGTTATGGAAATGACTAAACTGGCAAATCTTGCAATAAAAACAAATTGAAAAAAACAATCATAAATGGTGCTTTGAATTAATCAGCGAGATAAGCTTCCTTATGTAAATTCAAAGAACCACGTTATAGGCACTGGCAATTGTGGCAGGTCAAGTCTGAAAAGACGTCAGTGAACGTTGGCCGGTGTTGCCATATTTATACGTCAAACACTATAATTTAAAAACTTTTTCATGCTGTCATACCTTTTTGAACGATTAATGACGGCGAAAAATGTAAGTTTTGTATGTTTTGCAACACAACTAATAGTAATACAGTGAAACCTCCCTTAGGCAGACACCTACGGGACCGTCTAAATGTGTCCGTCTAATAGAAGTGTCCGCCCATGGTAAATTTGTTATTAGGTAATATGTAAATGCAACATTATTACTATGTATGTACAAATAAACATAACATAACAAAAATAGACTAGTGTTAGTTATGATGTATTACTAAAAAAATCTAATAACGTTGTTTGACGTGTTTGCGTTTTATACTTGCAATCTAGAAAATGTAATTCCAAGTCTGATAACAATTCCATTGCTGTAGAGTCACCTCTATTCTTTACATACTCTTATAATTCCTTGACCATACTAATGGCTTGTTGATAATTGGTGCCATTTGCTTGATTACTGCATTCAATTTCTTCATCAGAGTCGTCAGATAGTGATAGTGGTAGGAATGGGGTCACTATCATCTTCTAATAGCACATTGCTATAAACGTTAATGAACTCGCCCAAATCATTGATATCAGGTTACAAACTTCCACAACATCAATATTCTCTTTCAGACTCAAAACGCGACATTTTTGTGCCATTGTTTACGATTTTAGCCTTACAACTTACAAATAAACGGCGGACTGCTGTCGGGGAATCGCACATACTTTCATTCGGTGAAGTCCTTTCGCGCTGCCACTCATACGCGATTGGTTGCCGGTCTGACTTCAGAGAGTTTTTGCACCGTACTTATTCGTCTCCCAATAATTAAAAAAAAAATTTGTCCGTTTAGAGGGAGGTTTTCGCATTCTTTGTATCAAAACAGCCTCTCCGCGTCCGCCCAAAATAGAGTCCACCCAAGAGAGGTTGATTTTCATGGAATTTCATATACCTAGTTCCGGACTATGAAAAAATGTCCGCTTATTAGAGGTGTCCGTTATGAGAGGTTTCACTGTATTACACAAATTTGAAATCACAACATTTATTATTATCAATTATTTCACAACAGAACAAAGAACGGTAAAGACAGAAGGAAACCGCCTGAGAACGACTGACCGAAGCTGCGTTTGAGCAACGGTTTCCAACGAGGCACGTGTTGTGATCTGGCATCACTGTTAGCCTGCTGACCTACATACACTTGTTAAATGAAATCAGATGTGTATGGCGAGGCAGCACGTGGGGTTATGTTAGTGGACCTAAGATTTAAGAAAAAGTATCTAGGCTTTCTCTTTTGTTTTTAAAACACCCATTTAAATACATGTAATAAGCCATTTCCCTGTATACAGAGTGCAAATTGAGAATATTGTTAGAAATAAGAAATAACCCACGAGGCCTTTTATACAGATATTACATTAAATACAGTTAAATTGTATACTTAATGAAAATTTTTCTACTGTGGTGTACACCAGGAGTTCCCAATCTAACGCCTTGACGCCCTGAGTGGTGACTTTTTCTGGTGGAGGTGCGACCCGATATAAAAGTAACAACTTTTTTTTGTCATCATTCTGTATACCATTGGCGATCTTTTTTTGTGTTTTATGGTCAATCTGATGGGAGTTTCCAATGAAAGTAAAAAGTAAAGACCTTTTTTGCTAATCAAAGAACGCCGTGACAAGATACCACTAAATACACTGCGCCCCCAAATGAAAAAGGTTGAGAACTACTGATGTACACTAGCAAACATTTTGGGTGTTTTGGAAAAGTACGGCCTCATGCGCGTGTTCACAACTTAGGCTAAACGGTAAAGTAGGCAAATATCCTCACTGTATTTTCCTTCTCTAATAAGTGAACAGGTTAGTATATAAAAAGTTGAATCTCCTGGTCCCTATAATTACTGTTGACACATGAATCAAAAACCAACACAATCGCTGCTATCGCTTACACGAAATCGTACCATAACCACACTGGTCTGTGGTCATTCCCAAATCAAGGCCACCACCTTCTCATCTCGCCGCTGCGGTCGATCGTCGGCATCATCGTGGAACAAGAAACAAACGAGCGCTACGGCCATAAAACAAAACGGCATCGCGGACCACCCAAGTAGAGCGCGTGATCGCGCCTCTCATTGGGCGCGAAGAGGTAAAAACAGCTGAGCATCGGCGATTAGGCGGCCGCGATCGGCGTTTGTTTCAGCGGGGATCTAGCAGGCCGAGTTCTCAGGAGCGCAGCTTTTAGTTACATTAGTACGGGCAATTATGAAACCTAAGTAAAGTCTTCAAATACTTGCCATAGCTAACTAAGATACGTAAGTCCTCTACGTCTCGTAGAGTAATTAGAATTAGAAAAATATACCACTACAACGTTCATTTTATTCTAAAGTAGCATTTACTAGGTACTACTTAAGAGCCATTTTTGAATCATACAAACTTATAAACAGTAATATGAACATATTACATTGCCCAGCTGGGTAATCAACAGATGTTCAGGCACAATGTTGGCAAAATGTTTAAAAGTGTAAAACTTTAGTTTCTTATAAAAATAAATATTTAGCTTGCTTAGAAAGTAAATCCAGGACGCGATTAAGGAATCCAGAGCACAGACACTTTCAGTTCTTTTTTCTATGGGAAAAACTTTATGCTCATCACGTGTCCTGATGATAGTGTGGGAGTGCATAATAAGCTTATCACTAAACCCCAACATTAACGCATAATTACACTTTACAATAACACACATAGAACAAGAGCACTTCATCATTTCGCAATAGAAATCATAATAACGCTAATTTCTATGAGCCATTAACCCTTTACTAAAGATAAAATGAGACAATTATGTTAACAATTGACAGGAACTACCCTTTGAAATGAATGGTCCACCTTCGGACCAGTCGGACTTTCTTTCCGAGAACTCTCCGCTAGTAGAGCCAGCGCGGTTGCCATTTCCGAAACTATAATTATATAGGAAAGTAATATTATAGAAGGAAATTCGGCAATTTAGGATAGTCGCTTATAAACATCGAAAGTGGCAACGCTGTATTTTTAAATATTAGCCCGATTGTCAAAATCAGCTGTTTAAAGAAGCCGGCCGATATCGATCGAGAGAACCAACGTTATTTTATAAATTTTTAGATGTTAAATACATTAGTTCCCAGACAATAAGGGCTTATTTTTGGGTGTTTTTTATAAATTAAGTTGGTTTTAAATAAGTCCGAAAAGGTAAATAAAATTGCATTGTTTTTTCTAAAGGGTAAGGTGGCATTTATAAACTTTTAAGTTGTCCAGATCTGACGGGAGTCGTTCGAATTGAACAAATGAGAACATACCTGACTATTTACAAACTCCGCGGCGGCTCGTTCGAGTCAGTTCAAGTTCATAAATCAGAGATTGTTTCCCAGCGAACTGAACGTAAAAGTTTATAATAATGTACCCTGAAAAATAAACAACTTGAAATCTGTCAAACGGTTATTGACTTTCTAAAGAGTTTACCCTGGAAATATGACAGCACTGTTCAAGATTCACTGCCATATGTTGCTGTGTTTACCTTCCGAACAGGGGCACCACGTGGTAATTTTTGGTTTGACATAAGGTCATGTACAGGGTATATTAAATTAAAGCACCATTTTTGGATATTTTTCTTCAATTTGTTTTCATCTCAGAAATTGCCGGTTTAAATATAATACGTAATTTCCATAACACCCTGTATTGAATGCATTTGTTATGTGTACGTATTAAGGCAAAATATTGTACTAAATATGTGTGTATTTTTAAATTTTCTACTCTTAAAGTTATTAATAAACAACAACAAACCCGAACAAACTCCAATAACATCAAATTGCAATGTTTTAGGGAAGCCGCCGTGGCAACGCTGTACGCACGTGCTACCGATTTTACTACGTGTGTAACCTTAAAGTTTAGAGCTTTCATTCCTTTTTTCGGGCGCGGTGTTGTTTCTGTTTATTCTCTACGGCGATTGTGATTTATTGTATTTTTGAATTTAATTTTTAGTATTTGTTCAAACTATAAAACTATTTAGAGCTATTTATTAGTTATCTACAATGGTTCTTCTGTGCGCGATGTGTAAGAAATTCGACTATTCTAACCCCGGATTAATATTTCGTCGGTAAGTGAGATTAAAAAGGTTATGTTTTTTTTTTAGGTTAAACAATGGAGTAGCTAATTCTATATTTTAAGTCAATATTGCAAAAATATAGATTTTTTCCTTCATATTATTTGAATTTCTGTAAAAAAGTACCTACAACGATTATCCATTTACGACTAATGCTAAATCGAAATAATCTAAACGCGTACCTTATTACAGCGTTGCCATTTTTTTAAAACCATCTTCTAACTTATTTGAAACTGTAGAACTGTGCAGCCATGAGTTAATGAGCTACCCAGACTATAAAATTCCGTCGGCACAGTCTAAGGCGTATCTGGAGATTAATTTAATATGCCTACCTGGAACACGGTTAGCGATAAGAAAAACCATGGAGGCGAAGTAGTGAAGATGATACCGCAGTGGGACCCACTTAGGTAGGCCCTTATTTATTAAAAGTTTTTTAAGTGGAAACACTAAAAATAACCATTTAGTTCTATCTTTAATTCTAATTCGGGAGATAAGCGATTCGAAGCAAACCATTTGTTTTATGGTCTCTCTAATTTTTTAATATAAATACCGCCTTAGTTGGTGTATTTATTTTGTCGTTTTTATGGGTATCTATGAAATCACATTTTTTTATGGATCGCTGAAAATATATTTATTTTAAGTCGTAAAAAGTAATTATTATTTATCGATAATTTTAGATGAGGCAGCGTTTAATTTTTTTTCCGAAAGAAAAAGACAGTTTTGGTTTTTAGTTTTTTGCGCCTAAATTTTTGACTTTGGAAGAGAAAAAAAACTTTTATTTACAACCATGCATGTAATAATGACATGACGTATTTTTACTTCTACTTTCCACCCGGGTGGAAAGTAAATTAGTTTTTTGTAATTTAAAAAAAAAATCGATATCTCAAAATAATATACGAATACACCAACATACAGTGTGTGCGATATTTTCCGCTTTTATCCTTTGTTTTGCTTTTTTTAATAGCTGTTTTATGTCTACTTTTTTCCTAATTGATAGAGTGGTTGGTCTTCAGCATTGAATATTGAATATTGTTACCAAATCGTTGATATATTCTTTGTCTTGGCATTTTCACTGAAATAAGCTAGTAGCGCCGACTCAGAACCAGGATTTTGAACTTTGTTTCCCGTACACCATTCTTTGAAACAGTTATATGCCTTGTCATATCTCGGGCGGCTTTTAGTCGGCAGAAGATCTTCTTCTAATATTTTTGCTGCTTCTCGAATTTCTGGTGGAGTAGCAGCAAAATTAAATTCCTCATCTGATTTTTCTGCATTTTTCTGTTGTTAAAATAATATATTGTTTAATGACATGGAAACCATATTCAAAAAATGATATTTGCCACCTTGATGTATGTTATTACCTACGTTATTTTAACACCTGCGGTTATTTGAAATTTCTGTCTAATTTTTCAATGGAAAAGTCAAATTGTCATTTATCTTTTATTAATAATTTTAATTCAAAATAATAAGATGTGGATGTTAGGTGTGGATGTAAATAAAATAGTATACAAACCTCGGTGAAAAGTTTCATTACTGTCTCGAGATTTAGTTAACAGATTCAAAATTAGCGAAAGAATTAAGATAGTCAAGGAATTGTATTAATTCCTTGCATTGTATGAGTACATTTAGTTTTAGATTTCTTATAAGTTCTACGACTTTACTCTATTTGTCTAGCCTATGTCACTGAGGCAATGAGAAGGCCGACGAATTGGCCCGTAAAGGCTCGAACATGGCCATGATAGGCGCTGAACCGTTTGGGGGCTGTGCGAAAGCATTAAAGAATGCAGCCATTAAACAATGGCTGGAAGACCAATCCAATTCATGGTGGACTAATCAACCAGGAATGAGACAGGCTAAACAGTTCATTAAAGGACCATTAGCCAAATTCACAGCAGATCTACTAAGCCAAAAAAGGCCGACAGTAAGAATCATAGTAGGTCTACTAACAGGACATTGCCGACCAAGAAGGCACATGAACATCATTAACCGAACAGAAGAAGCAACCCTATGCAGATTCTGTGAAGAGGAAGAGGAAACGCCAGTCCAATGTGAAGGCCTGACAAGACTAAGATTCCTATGTTTAGGCGAAGAAAAGCCAAATGCATCCAACTATATGCAGGAGCCATTGTCAAAACTAATGAGTCTAATAAAAAAGGCAGGGCTAGACAAGACACTCTAATCAAACGGAGTCTCCACAATAGATCTGAAAAGGTCGCGGTGGACAAGGTCGGACGACCAGCTCCAGTATAAGCTAATCTAATGTCACCTATCTTTGGAACAACGTAATCGAACATCACGGGTAGTCTCGGGCTGTTGCACTGGATATTTCTAAAGCTTTTGATCGTGTTTGGCATGAGTGGCTTCTAAGTAAACGGCGATCCTATGGTATGCCTAGTCGATTCTGTGCATGGTTGTCTAGCTTTCTTAAGGATCGCTTTCTGCAAGTGGCGATTGACGGATTTCTCTCAGACACCTTCACCATCAATGCCGGTGTTCCTCAAGGGTCCATATTATTTCCCGCTCTCTTCTTACTCTACATTAACGACCTTCTAGTGAAAACTAAAAATCCGATATTTAGTTTTGCTGATGATAGCACACTTATCTCATCTTTCTCTTTGAATGCACAAACATCGGCTGCCGACGCACATATTCGCAGACAGCATGAAGTATCACGCCTCAACAAAGACAAAAAGTTAACATTACATAGTCATGGCAAGACACCCAATCCCACTGGCTTCATCCTATTAATTTGCTGGGCGTCAGTCTGGCAGGAAATATGTCTTGGCATAACCACGTTGTGGGAATCGCTAAGATGGCTTCTCAGAAACTTGATGTACTCTTCCGAACCAAAAAGTTGTATACACCTCAACAATTTTTGACACTATTCAAAGCCCAGATTCGACCATCACTAGAGACTGCTCTCATGTCTGGAGCTCGGCACCCAGACATTGTCTTCCGCTACTGGATTCTATTGAAAGGAGGGCCATTCGTCTGATCGGAGACCACGAGCTGACAAGAACCTCGACAGCCTACAAACATCAAAGACAGGTTGGGGTTGACCTTGCCCTCTTAATTCCGTCGATAGTCAAGGAATTGTATTAATTCCTTGCATAGTTTAGTTAGTTTTAGTTTTCTTACGAGTTCTAGGACTTTAAAGACTCTTTTTGTATATAACAATCATCATTATTGAAGAAATACCAATTTTCCCTATATCAACTAGGATACCGATTATTCAAGATAAATAATTAATTAATTATTTATTATTGGCACCTTCAAAAATCATAATTAAAAGTATGAAGGAGTCCGCAAAAGAGTATTAAGTAGTTAGCATATCGGCTTATATATGTATAGGTCTAATCGGCTGGTTAAATATATTAATCTATTGCGAACTGGTTTCGATTTAATATGGTGAAGCAGAATGAATTGAGATTTTAGTGGATTTTTTTTTATGATCAAACACAAGCACTATAGGAAAAATCCTTTAGGGCACTCTGGGAGTGGTGCGTGTGCGAATAAAATGATTCACGTTGGTTTTGAATCGTTGGAGGTTATATTCGTTGGGAAAAACGACCTCGGGAAGGTCGTTCCACAAGGATGTAGTCCTCCAGATGAAAGAATTCTTAAATAATGAGGTTCGAGGAGTATTAAGCTTAACCACATATGGATGGGCGGCAGTGGTTCGTCGTGTATTTATGCTATTCGTCGCTCTGGGCGGAATTAAGAGGGCAAGGTCAGCCGAGCACCTTCCATGTAAATATCTGTAAAAGAGAGTCAAATCCCCTACCTGTCTTCGATGTTCTAGGCTGTCGAGGTTCTTCGTCAGCTCGTGGTCTCCGATCAGACGAATAGCCCTCCTTTCGATGGAATCCAGCAGCCGAAGAGTATGTTTGGGTGCAGAGCTCCAGACATGAGAGCAGTATTCTAGTGATAGTCGAATCTGGGCTTTGTATAGTGTCAAAAGTTGTTGAGGTGTGTACAACTTTCTGGTTCGGAAGAGTACCCCACGCGTCTGAGAAGCTATCTTGGCGATTGCCACAACGTGGTTATGCCCAGATTGACACCCAGCAAATTAATAGATGAAGCCAGTGGGATTACGTGTCCGGCCATGACTATATCCGGTTCTGTAATTGTTAACCTTTTTAGAGAAAACTGCTGCCTGGGTTTTTTTAGCGTTAAATTCGACTTGGTTACTGTCACCCCAAGCCAAAATTTCTTCCAGGTCTTTGTTGAGGCGTGATACTTCATGCTGTCTGCGTAGATGTGCGTCGGCAGCCGATGTTTGGCGCATTCAAAGAGAAAGATGAGATAAGTGTGCTATCGTCAGCAAAACTAAATATCGGATTTTTAGTTTTCACTAGAAGGTCGTTAATGTAGAGTGTCGTCTGGACCAGTAGCTTTTTTGACGTCGAGTCCTTTCAGGATTCGTTTGACGGGACGCTGACGGAATACGATATCGGTCATTTCGGATTCAACTGCAGGAATGTCGCGTGGTATTTTCTTCCCTGCAAATCTACAGTGGAATGCGAAGAAAATAGTTCAGCAAGTAAGTTTGCTTTGTCTCCTGCTGTGAATGTTATTGTACCATTAATAATCAAGCGCCAATTCCGAAACCAGGCTTCAACAGATTCGCGAGTATTCCCACCACACGTGAACTTGAGAGATTGCGGATAGGATTGCAGGATTGCGAGTATGATTGCCGAATTGCGAGGAGGATTGCGTGAAGAATGCCGGGTTTTCCGAATGATTTCGGAGGAGATGTACATGTATTGCATCGAGTGGTCATTTTCCCCCCTGGGGGCACAATATTACTGCTTTGATTGCGACATTTTTTCCCTATTTAATCGTTGTTTCTCTTACCATTAACGAGATCCCCATACAGGCCCTCCTTATTTCGGGCACATTGTATAAGCTACCAAATTTTCAAAGTTTAACTAGTTCTTCATAACCATCTAATAGCCCATCCACAATTAATCACCCTGTATAGAGTCATAGCAATAATTAAATTTAAAAAATATATATCGCTGCAGAGATAGAACGAGACGGCGAGCCTTCAGCTTTAAGTCGGAATGAGCGTAACAGGCAACATTAATTACTATAAAGGAATACAGACCCCCCTCCTAACACAATTCTAATACACAAAACCCAAAATATCACGGTTCCATAAATTGAATATGTCCATTAGCCTCCCTCTAGCTAAAAAAAAAAATACCCATTATTAATATACCTGTGTTCCGTCTGACATTTTAATTTATTCCCACTATCCAATCATAATTTAGAGAACAGATGAACATCTGCCTGCCCAAGATGGCTGATTACTTTTTTCTCATTAAAAAAAAAAACGAAAAAAGGTACGGTTGGATGTGAAATGTATTTTTCGAAGCTGATTACCCATGGTTTTCTTTTCTTTTTAAGACAGCCTTGGGTGCCGTGGGGTCCCAGCATAATTTTGTGGAACCATTTCAAACATTTGTTAGATTGGTGTGGTAGGACCATGGGCGTAGCAAGTATAGATACAAATTTATTAGGCAACGTTGGATTTTTATTCCTTGATCGAACATATGGAATATTAAGTACAGGGTTCCCCATAATAGACTACCCATTTTAATAGTTGAATTAAAAAATTTTTAGTTAACAAAACAAACTTTTTATCTTACTAAATTACAGCTAACTCTTTGGGATTTATGATAACTTATAAATATTTGGCTAATTTAATTCTAACTTTTAAAAATCACGTCTTCTAAATGACCTCCACCAACTTCAACACATTTTCCAATATTGGATAAAAAGAGGTTCATTACACGGCGTAGCAAACCTTCGTCTATTCCTTCAAGTTCTTCACGAATTTTGACTTTCACTTCCTCGATAGTACCTGGATGGCTCGCAAACACTTTGGCTTTTAAATATTCCCACAGGAAAAAATCGGGTGCCGTTAAGTCGGGGGACCTCGAAGGCCAAGGCAAATCTCCGAATCGAGAAATGAGTCGGCCATTAAACATTTCTCGCAGGACCCTCATTGAGTTTCTGGCGGTATGAGCTGTTGCCCCATCTTGTTGGAATAGTAAGGCATTGTTTAGTAATCCTCGTCTATTTAATTCTGGAATGAGAAATGTCTCTAGCATATTAACGTAGCGCTCGGATGTTACTGTTACAGCGCTGTTATTTTCATCCTCAAAAAAATAAGGGCCAATAATACCAAAAGATCCTACTCCATACCACACAACAACTTTTGGATTATGGAGGTTATGTGTAAAGATTTCACGAGGATTTTCATTTGACCAGTATCTAAAATTCTGTTTATTGGCCATGCCGTTCAAATAAAAATTTGCTTCGTCGGTCATTAGGAGACTGTGAATCGCTCCTTGATGTAAATCCAAAAATTCTTGACAAAATGCTAACCTTGCTTCTTTATCTTGATTGCTAAGGTGCTGTGCCATTTGGTATTTATAGGGATGAAATTTTAAATCCCTTTGAAGAATTCGATCTAAGCTTCCCTTAGATACTCCTAGGATAAGGGTTTGTCGATTAGCAGACCTTTTAGGACTTCTCGTAAACTCGTTCAATATTTTCTGGTGTACGAACTGTTCTTCGACGTCCAGGCGTCTTCAAATTTTGTACAGAACCCTTATCACGCCAATGACGAACCCATAACTTAACAGTTTTACGATTTGGCGCGTGGCCCCTATTGTTGTTATTAAACTGACGCCGGAATGCACGCCTAACTTCTTCTATCGAATTGCTTCTTATGTAAGTTTCTACACAAAACACACGTTGTTGGACTGAGTAATCCATGAAAGTTAAAACGGATGTTGAAATAATGTCTCAAAGCAAAAACCTTAAATAATTATTGATGAAAACTAACAAACTTCTCGCGGAAAAATGACGTTCCACGAAATTATTAATTTAAAATTTATTTGTGACAGGCGCCTAATTGATTAATAATTTACTTAAATCCCAAAGACTACAGAAGATAATCCCACAGAGAACAACCTATTTAGTTATCTCGTAGGGAATTTATTAATAATATAAAATGGGTAGTCTATTATGGGGAACCCTGTATATACTCAATTCCGTGAATTTCTGATAAGCCTTTTCATATCTATATAATTTTTGCTGCAGAATATTTTTTGCAGCAGAAGCAGCCTGAAGAATGATTTCCGGTGGCTTTCCACATTTCAATATCGGAGTTGCTCATATTGTTAGTTATAGGAAGAATACTAATAAATTAAAGATCGGTTTATAATTGAATCTCAAATAATGACAATGTCACTGTCAAATATTCAAAATGGATAAATTCACTCACTAATTTTTTATTATTTTTGTATTTACCGAACTCGCCAAGAATGAAAACAGAGGGTGTGACACGTTCGTTGCTCACCATTGGGATTTCGGAAACGGTAAGAGATACGAAGTCGATTAAATTGGGGCAAAGTTGGCGCAATAGTATGCCGCAAAAAAATCAAAATTAAATACCGGGGCTTTCAAAATATTGGGAAGTATCTAAAGTTTTTTCGGTTTTCAGTATTTTTTCTGACTTGAGAGGTCCGACAAAACATTTCACTTCCGCATTGCCACTTTTTATGTTCCACAAGATGACATCATCAGATGTTTAATGCGACGTTTCGTCTTGGGCCACATCATCAACTTAATTTTTTTAAATACGGGCCCTGATTTTGTTGTTTAAATTATGAAAGAGGACCTAAATCTACGTTCCTACGTATATAACAATCACTGGTTTTCCGACGTTTCGTTCCTTAAATTGACCATCTTCATTAAAATACCCCTAGTAATTTACATTTTTTGCTCTTTTTAAAAGTCTTAAGAAAGTGCTGGCTTTAAGAGTCAAATTTCATTTGTATTAATTAAATAAATTACCTACTTGTACTTACAGGAAGTAGAAATTTGCTAGAAATATTAGTGTGAAAAAAAAATACAGTAGTAGTACGTAATAATAATAATTAAGGACACATCGCTCGATTATTAAAAATACCGCTCGAGTTATCTATAGAAGAAAACTGTCGCTCGTCACTTATTATCTTTCACTCGATACCCGCGCTTCGCTTGACGTCGACGAAAATGTACCGCTGTAGTGTGATCGAGTTAAAAAACTGCTCGTACATTCGAACAGTTTTTCGCTCGATAGCAAATACTCTAGTTATAAATTCAGGCGGAAAAACGAAAATCATCGCCTGTCACTTGATATACCCGACCTTCGATCTACGCGCCGCACCCCGAACTGTGTCGATTGGCGACGGCGACGTTCGAGTTTGACGCTGAGAAGGTAAACACGACATATGTCTCTCTTAAAGGCACATAAGCGAGAAGGTGCATTTAAAAGAGTATGCCAAATCCCTTAGTGGAGTCATCGCGACATGGGTTTCGTTTTGACTGGCTAGCCAGCGGCGATTGTAAATTTTTAAAAAATTAAAGGATGTAATTTTTTTTTAAATCAGAATCAACTGTTCTTCCTTAATGAAAACTCTAGACTAAACTTCTAAAACAACCGCCGGTGTTTTATCAACACATTCTTCTCATAAAAATGTCAAGTGATTAATTAAGTGATTCACTCGATTATTAAAATCGCTCGAGTATCAAGTACTCCATTATTAAAATCATCGGTTTTTTCCAACACTATTAAGGATAGTAATTTAAAAATCTTCAGTTCCTTCGAAACAAAAGTAAATGGCAGGAACGTAAAAGGGGTATTTTAATGAAGATCGTCAATTTAAGGAACAAAACGTCGGAAACCCAGTAATTGTTGTATACTACTGAACGTAGACTTAGATCCTGTTCCATAATTTAAAATAAAAGAATCTCCAGACACGTATTTAAAAGTTAATGAAGGTGACGAACAATAATCAGATCGATCTCAGTGCATTAGAGATCGGATTGTGGAGAATAAAAAGTGGAAATGAGGAAGTGAAATTTATCGCACGAACAAACCTTTGACTACGCCAATGAGTTTCGCTGCTAAATCACGCATGAGCCATAACTGTGTGGTTTTACTTTAAAAAAAAAATTTAACTTACTAAAACATCTTCTAAATAAAAGCAGTTGTTAAGGTTGTTAAGGGGAAATATATCATTAGAGATGATTAGATGAATTTAAAATGACCGACCATTATAGAATTTTGAGAAGCAGATGGTGACTTTTTCGCAATTTAATTTTTTCCCCAATTTATTATTGGATGGAATGGTTTCTTGATGAAGATCTATTAAAAAGGCAAGTGTAACAATGTGTAGCTAGAGATTTTTACTAATTTTTTCATTCTATTTACTATTTATCACGACAATTGTTTCGGCAACACAGTGTCTTACATACAAAAAAGAAATACTTAGTTCAAATAGATAAATCTTACACTAAAAAATATATTTCTCATAAAAAGTATTTAAATACATAAATAGAATTATAATTATTATTTTGAAAAATTAATTCCTTGCTTTCTTTTATGATCAAACACAAGCACTATAGGAAAAATTTTAATAACAGGTTGTCAAGCAGGCACTATTTTATGCGAACGTTTAGCCAAATATATCTAAAACTGAATTCGTGAAGTTAAAGGATTGAAAAACATTACGAAAAAATTGCGTTAAATATAATGTTATAAGAATAATAATAACAATTTCAAATATGAACAACATTCAAATTGTTGTCACAGATCTTCCTGAAACTTGTTGATATCCCAATCGACATGTCAGACAATCTAAATATCAATAAATTAACTAAAAAACGTTATTATTAACCGCTAAAACTTCACGAAAAGAAATATTGATCAGCTGATGACTCTCGTCTCTGTCTAATCTGCCAAAAAGCGGCATATTTTGAAATTAAATTGATTACAACATAGACGGCTCTGATTGCTAATTTGGAATTGTTTGGGATCCTCATCTTAAGGCACTCTGGGAGTGGTGCGTGTGCGCAAAAAACAATTCACGTTTGTTTTGAATCGTTGGAGGTTATATATTCGTTGGGAAAAACGACCTCGGGACCCCGCGAAGCGGGGAGTTTTCTAAATTACAAGTGCTCTAATTGTGTTATGAACCTTTTATTTTATAATACTTTTTCTATTTGGGTCTTTAAAGTCTGAAAAACTTTTAAAAATATAGTAGATTTTTTCCATTTAAATTAATATTTTCTTTTTGGGTTGGCAATACTTTTACAATTTAATAAAATGTTACAAGTATCAAATATGCCATGATAGAAACAATTGAACACAACAAAGCTTCTTCCCATCCGTCATAATTAAAAATAAATATATTATTATTAAAGTTAATAAAAATTAAGAAAGTTGTACTCCGTCAGAAATTCGAGAAATTGCAGAAAATAATCTAGAAAAACTTTAAAAAAAAATATGCAAAACTTTAAGTTATGGTGCGAGCAGAACAAAGTTTAAAATATTGAACAAAATACTAATGAACAATAAATTGTGTCGACACAGAATCTGACAGGAATAACAATTAATGCCCAGGAAATGTAACTATAAATATGTATACATAAAGTAATATGTATAATACTATATTGAATTAAAAACAAAAATAATACTTTATTGAATAAAACTTTAGAAATAGAGCATAAACTGGAAGATATTTTTATTATTTTGAGGTTATGTTGTTTTATAGTTGTGACTAGAATTAGTATGTTATATATTTCCGAGTATATGTATTTCGGATAAATATCTAGTAAAAATGATCTATTTGCAAGGTTAAAAGTTATATTTTAAAGTTGCCTAGAAAACTAATTTCAACGAAATCGAAGTAGGCCTAAAATTCGAAGCCTACTTGTTGCCAACATGAAAAAAATAAAATTTCAGTTTCATAAAGTGGCAAGTTATTCAATTTTTTTACATTTCATAATGTAGCCATTATGAAACCCAAATTGAAAAAATAATAAATTATGGTATTATTGGAGAGCTTTAAAATGAGATGTACAAGTTGATCCGCTTTCCTATTTAAGATTTTAAGGGTAACAATTAACATCTTCCCTTCCCAGAGGGTCCAGGGCTGCAGATATTCTTTAAAAACGTCACCCCTTCACATTAAAATTGCAGTGTCTTTCCGAATTTTAATATTATTTATATTATTTACTATAAGCGAGTTAGTAAGTAAGGGAAGTTTTCAAATTGACACCCTGTATTTTAGGGGCAAATAATAGAAAATATTACACTTTTCTAAATGAAATTTTTACCTAAATAATACAAAACGCATAAACATGAGCAATGGTCAGTTATGAAACCCAAAAAAATAATATTACCACATGTGTTAAATTACCCAAAGATAATTGACACCTGTAGTGACAAAATTAAGTGGCCTTTAGTAAAAAACAACTTTTTATTAGTTGCCTATTATTACTATTCAAGAGCCCATACAAAGAATAAAATAGGTATAATTATATGTTTTTTTCGGACGGGTCATATTTCATTTTCGAGCGGTATTGTTGTCGAATGTCGGTTTATTTGTAAAATTTTCGGTGTGTTTTGTATGTTTTTATGTAAGTGGGGTAATTATGGTAGTTTAGAATAATGTACGAGGGTTAATGTAAAAACATTGTTCGTTCAAAGACATTCGACATTATATTCTTCTCATCAGAAGTATTGGCATTCCTTATATACGACGTTTACCTATAGCTAGGAAAGGAATGCGGGCAAAAGGGTTAACAATATTTTCACATATATTAAATTTTAATTTAATCATCTTTTACCCCTAAAATTACATTTACGCATATAAATTATAATAGGTATATAAGAAACCAAGATTCTATTATGGTTTCAATATTATTAAAACTTTCTTTTCATACTATTTATTTTGATATTCAAATCCAACATAACATATTTTTTTAATTAAAGTACAACATAGTGCGTTGTCAATGCATGGTTACAGGTACCTATGGCTAATTTGATAGGTTATATCCTACAACAGTTGATAACGCGCGCGTCTCTTGAGACACCCGATGGGCCGTCGGACTTATTCGGCAATGTCCGATATTTGATTGATGTACCCACCAAGTTGCGTAGTGATATAAATCGCAATAGTTATTGTATTGTATAAAATTGTGTTTAATAAATAAGTGTTCATTGTGTCGTGTTTTAGGGTGTTATTTTAAAATGGTAAAAACCTACACAGTCAGATCCGTGAAGTGCTTGCAAATGTTTCTAGGGTAGCTGAAGAGGAATCAGAAACCAATATATTTAAAGTGCCACTTAAGCGTAACCTAGAAAGGGACATTAATACGACCAAAATTGAAAAATCATCATTAATCAATTCATCATGTAGCTGTTTTTTCCATGTTGAAAAATTTACAGCTTGTAAAAAGTAATTTTTTAAACCTTGATAAAAATTAGGTAACTATTTTTCAACGTTCAAACAAAATATCCAATTACTGAAGAATTTCCTATTTTTATTACATTACACTCTGGGAGTGGTGGTGTGCACAAAGCGATTCACGTTGATTTTCAATCATTGGAGGTTATATTCGTTGGGAAAAACGACCTCGGGAAGGTCGTTCCATAAGGATGACGTCCTCCAGATGAAAGAATTCTTAAACAGTTCGAGGAGTACTAAACTTGACCACATATGGATGGGCGACAGTGGTCCGTCGTGTACTTCTGCTATTCGCCGCTCTGGGCGAAATCAAGAGAGCAAGGTCAGCCGAGCATTTTCCTTGAAAATATCTGTAAAAGAGAGTCAAATCCCCAACTTGTCTTCGATGTTCTAGGCTGTGTTAGCTCTTGGTCTGCAATCAGACGAATGACCATCCTTTCGATGGAATCCAGTAGCCGGAGAGTATGTTTGGGTGCCGAGCTCCAGACATGAGAGCAGTACTCTAGTGATGGTCGAATCTGGGCTTTGTACAGTGTCAAAAGTTGTTGAGGTGTGTACAACTTCCTGATAGAGTACACCAAGTTTTTTAGAAGCTATCTTGGCGATTGCCACAACGTGGTTATGCCAAGACATATTTCCTCCCAAATTGACGCCCAGCAAATTAATAGATGAAGCCAGTGGGATTTTGTGTCCGTCCATGACTATATCTGGTTCTGTAATATTAACCTTTTTAAAGAAACCTGCTCCTGGGTTTTTTTAGCGTTAAATTCGACTTGGTTACTGTCACCCCAAGCCAAAATTTCTTCCAGGTCTTTGTTGAGGCGTGATACTTAATGCTGTCTGCGAAGATGTGCGTCGGCAGCCGATGTTTGTGCATTCAAAGAGAAAGATAAGATAAGTGTGCTATCGTTAACAAAACTAAATATCGGATTTTTTATTTTCACTAGAAGGTCGTTAATGTAGAGTAAGAAGAGAGTGGGAGACAATATGGACCCTCGAGGAACACCGGCATTGATGGTGAAGGTGTCTGAGAGAAATCGCCAGCCCGAGACTCCCCATGATGTTCGATTCCGTTGTTCCAAAGATGGATGACATAGGCTAGAAGAACTCCAGTTGGTCTGGACTTCCGAAAACCATATTGATGATCGCTGATAATGTTGAAGCCTTCCAGGTACTTTAGAAGATGTTGGTTAATAGCTTTCTCCATTACTTTTGATAGAACTGAAAGGAATGCGACTGGTCGATAGTTGTTGGGCAGGGTTCTTTTACCTTTTTTTGGTATGGGCTGCACTAGATCATGTTTTAAACGATATTGCTTCACCGGTACGTCGGAGACACATCCACTTGTCGACCTGTATGTTGCTTAACGCTTCTTGTTCCTACATATTGGAACTGACAACAACATAGAGGAACAAGAAAGTTGCTCTATGTTGCTTTGGTGGCTACGCGCCTTTAGAGATGAAACGTGTGTCCTTACCGATGGAACATTAGACACTCCCTGCTCTCAGCACTGGTTGTTATGGGATATTCAAACAAAATATCAATGACACGAAACACAAAATATAAATGTCAATAATGACATGTCAATATTGTAATTTTGCCAATTCCGCCGCGTCTAACACACTGGAATTGTATTTCGCTTCAAAAAAAACCTTTGTTTGTTTTATCCGTTTTCATTTACCGATAGAACAAACAGACATTAAAAATAACATGTAAAGTTATGACACACGTTCATTCTTTCCCCGTCCCAACTGTACATGTCCGTACTTATGTCGTACATACATACACACACAAGATATCCAAGAAGTCCTGGAGAGTCGGCACCAAACAGGTTTCAATTCATTCCCAGTAATGTCAACCAGATAAAAACTTAATAAGCTTGGCTTCTGCTATAAAAGCCGATCGGGCTAGCAGACTCAGGTAATATAATACCTGGCGGAACTGTAAATTATAAAGAAGCCATTACAGAACGGGCTGCGATCTTTTTTTTTGTATTTCGATTGTTGTTGTACTCGTCTACCTGTTATCATAGCGATAGAAATGAACAAAATCACACAGTGGTAGGGGAGTTTGTTCCTTTTATTTTGGAATATTATAATTGTATATCATAGTACTTTCCTGAAACCGGATATAGTCATGGCAGGACACGCCATTCCACGGGCTTCATCTATTGATTTGATGGGCGTCAATCTGAGAGGACATAGTCTTGGCATAACCATGTTGTGGCAATCGCCAAGAGAGCGTCTCAGAAACTTGGTGTACTCTTCCGAACCAGAAAGTTGTACACACCTCAACAACTTTTGACACTCTACAAAGCCCAGATGCGACCATCACTAGAGTACTGCTCTCATGTCTGGAGCTCTGCACCCAAACATACTCTTCGCCTACTAGATTCCATCGAAAGGAGAGCCATTCATCTGATCGGAGATCACAAGCTGACAAAGAGCCTCGACAGCCTGGAACATCGAAGACATGCTGGGGATTTGGCTCTCGTTTGCAGATATTTCCACGGAAAGTGTTCGGCTGACCTTGCCCTCTTAATTCCACCCAGAGCGGCGAATAGCAGAAATACACTACGAGGTCGTTTTTCCCAACGAGTATAACCTCCAACGATTCAGAAGCAACGTCTTAAATTGAAAGAATTGTATTTAAAGTGTGTGTTTTTTAAATTAGTTAAATAAATAAATCTAACCGAGAAAAAAAGGACCAAAATTAAAACAGTTTTCCCGTGTATTCTTCCATGTGAATAGCTGCTATTTGTGAGGTTATGTGAGAGGTTTTTTCCTAAAACTTAAATTCTGTGTGGTTTCTGTGAAATTATGAAACTAATAATTGTATTTAAATAAGTAAAGGTAAGAACGAACCAATGTGTTATTTATTTTTAAAATTTTTAGATGTTAAATACATTATTTCCCAGACAATAAGGGTGTATTTTTGTCTACACAGTAGCACTTTCAAATACTAATTCAGATTGAACGGTATTAGATGTGTTGTGACGCGAAAACTAATGTGATTTCAATTAAGTTGGTTTTAAATAAGTCCGAAAAGGTAAATAAAATTGCATTTTTTTTCTAAAGGGTAAGTGGCATTTATAAACTTTTAAGTTGTCCAGATCTGACGGGTGTCGTTCGAATTGAATAAATGAGAACATACCTGACCATTTATAAACTCCGCGGCGGTTCGTTCGAGTCAGTTCAAGTTTATAAATCAGAGATTGTTTCCCAGCGAACTGAACGTAAAAGTTTATAATAATGTACCCTCAAAAATAAACAACTTGAAATCTGTCAAACGGTTATTTTTTTCTAAAGAGTTTACCCTGAAGATATGACAACACTGTTCAAGATTCACTGCCATATGTTGCTGTGTTTACCTTCCGAACAGGGGCACCACGTGGTAATTTTTGGTTTGACATAAGGTCATGTACAGGGCATATTAAATTAAAGCACCATTTTTGGATATTTTTCTTCAATTTGTTTTCATCTCAGGAATTGCCGGTTTAAATATAATACATCATTTCCATAACACCCTGTATATCGCTAGATTAATATTTTTCGTGTTTCACCTCGTTATTCCAGCTTGCCATGGCTGACGTAAATAATGATTAAAATAATTTTCCGAGAACGCCGTGAGTTGTTGAAATCTTTGTTTTTTTGTGCAGATAGACACACGCGTTTAGCTAAAATGAAGTCAAACTATAAAAAGGTTAATGTTTCCCTTGCCTGTACGTTGTCGCGTTTATAACGCCAACATTCTGTCATCGGAAAAAAATGTAATTAACACAAGCACAATAAAAGCGACAAAACGGCGGTAAAGTAATAACAATATCCTATAAACGTATGTTAAATAATTAATGACACAACAGGGATTACATAAACTACCGGACGACTTTGGTCTTTGGTCGTAACGTTACAATAAAACAGAGTGCGGGCAATTACCAGATATATAACGTTGCCTTCGGTCGTTCGTCTGTCAATTGAAAGTGGCAATAAAATTAAATTTTTAATTGTTGAATTTGACTACAGGGATGAATCGAGGTAGTTCTTGATCACACTGTGAGCGAGGATTGAGCGCGTATTGGTTCGCTATGGTCCGCCGTCGTTTTTTATATATATATTTTCACATTTAACTGAGTCGGGCAAAATTAATTACTCATTTTATTCCCATGATAAGGAACCAATTATTAATTTTTCATCAAGACAAAGTTTTTGTAGTTATGTAAGAGTAGGAATGGAGCGCTAGCGCTGGTCAATCGAATATCGTGTCACTTATTCAGTTTAGTTGAATTTGTAGTCATTTTCTGGGCGTCAATCTGGGTGGAAATATGTCTCGGCATAACCAGGTTGTGGTAATCGCTAGCTAAGGCAGCTTCGCAGTGTACTTTTCCGGACCAAAAAGTTTCTCTTTGAATTCACATCGACTGCCGACGCACATCTTCGCAGACAGCATAAAGTATCACGGCTCAACAAAGACCTGGAGGAAATTTTGGCTTGGGGTGACAGTAACCAAATTCCACTGGCTTCATCTATTAATTTGCTGAGCGCAAATCTGGGAGGCAATATGTCTTGGCATAACCACGTTGTGACAATTGTAAATGGAAGATGTTGGCCCACCCGGCATCGCCCGGTGAGATACCATTGCATCGGTTTAGGTGGCGTGAAGTTTGCTCCTTGAGCTAACTTTTGCTCATTGAGTTGACGTTTCGTTGATGTGCCGATGTTTCCGGTTACCAGGGTGGGACCCCCCAAAAATAGCATGATGGAAGCTCCAGGCCCAAAATACTCCGGAGGTAAACTCGCCCCCCATTCGGATCTCCGGGCGGGGGCTGGACTTGGGGCCCCATCAAGCGAAGTTCATCAAAAAACAACCATTTCCGACAATTTACTGGGATCTAACAACACTCAACGAAGAAATGGTGTGGCACCTGCAGTTGCTAACCAACCCAGAACTAGCAACTTCAAAATTGATTTCTGCAATATTAGAGGGCTTAACACGAATATCAATTCAGTCCACCAGCACTTACAATCTTCCAAGCCTTACGTACTCGCACTGACCGAGACAAAGGTCAGATCGTCAACAAACACCGTCAGCTATTTATACCCTGGATACGATTTTCATTTCCGATTCCGACGCAACTTCGGCGTGTGTCTTTTTATTCGAGATGATCTCTGCTGCCAACGAGAACCTACACTGGAACCGAAAGACTTTGATGTAATGTGGTTTAAAATATCAACACCGAAAATCACCAAGTTTATCTGCTGCCTTTACCGTCCTCCAAGTGATACCCATTACAGAGACCTTTTCTCATCACTAGCCAATACAATCGACTTCGTGCAAACCAACTATCCAAATGCCGAGATTGCTATCTTTGGTGACTTTAACGTCCACAATGTCAACTGGCTTAAATATTCAAATACAGACGATGAGCAAGGCCGCGAGGCCGAATCCTTCGCGATCAGTTCTGGTCTAACTCAACTCGTAGAAGAACCAACGCGGATTCCAGACCGAGCTGGAGATTTTGCTAGTCTTTTGGATCTTTTCTTAACGTCAAATCCCGATCTATATACAGTCACCGTACAGCCTCCGTTAGGATCTTCCGATCACAAACTTATTTCAACTCTAAGCGAACTACCAATTAATTCTGAACAACCTCCTAAACCTCGCAAGATATGGCATTACAGATCGGCCAAGTGGGAAGACCTGAAAGACCATTTTCGGACTTTTCCTTGGATGAGCGTATGCTTCTCTTCTGATGATCCATCCGTCTGTGCTGGGGAGGTCTCCGACGTCATTCTAACGAGCATGGAAGCATTTATCCCCTCCTCCCAAAAACGCCCTTCCAACGGCAAGCCCTGGTTTAGCAAGGATTGTGAGCGTGCTGTCAAATCAAAAAATCTGGCTTACCGACAGTGGCGTAAAAACCCTACCACTGAGAATCGTACCATCTTTATTACCGCTCGAAACCAATGTAAGCTAACAATAGATCAAAGCAAAGAAGCCCATAACGTGAGGATCAAAAACAAACTTCTTGACTGTCCAAACGGATCAAGATCCTTTTGGTCAGTCGCTAAGGCCGTCAGCCAAAATTTTACCAAATCAACTATTCCACCTCTAATACGTCCCGATGGTACAATAGCATCCACAGCCGGAGACAAAGCAAACTTACTTGCTGAACTATTTTCTTCGCATTCCACTGTAGATTTCCAGGGAAGAACACCACCCGACATTCCTGCAGTTGAATCCGAAATGACCGAAATCGTGTTCCGACAGCGTCCCGTCAAACGAATCCTGAAAGGACTCGACGTCAAAAAAGCTACTGGTCCAGACGAAATTCCTATTATAGTTCTCAAGACATGCGCCGATGAACTAACACCAGTATTTTGTAGACTTTTCAACTTATCCTACAAAAAAGGAATATTTCCATCTTGCTGGAAGACGGCGCGAGTCCAGCCTATTCCAAAGAAAGGTAAGAGAACCCTGCCTAACAACTATCGACCAGTCGCATTGCTTTCAGTTATATCAAAAGTAATGGAGAAAGCTATTAACCAACATCTTCTAAAGTACCTGGAAGGCTTCAGCATCATCAGCGATCATCAATATGGTTTTCGGAAGTCCAGATCAACTGGAGATCTTCTAGCCTATGTCACCCATATTTGGAACAACGCAATCGAACATCATGGGGAGTCTCGGGTTGTTGCGCTGGATATTTCTAAAGCTTTTGATCGTGTTTGGCATGAGGGGCTTCTAAGTAAACTGCGATCCTATGGCATGCCCAGTCGATTCTGTGCATGGTTATCTAGCTTTCTTAAGGACCGCTCTCTGCAAGTGGGGATTGACGGATTTCTCTCAGACACCTTCACCATCAATGCCGGTGTTCCTCAAGGGTCCATATTGTCTCCCACTCTCTTCTTACTCTACATTAACGACCTTCTAGTGAAAACTAAAAATCCTATATTTAGTTTTGCTGATGATAGCACACTTTTCTCATCTTTCTCTTTGAATGCGCAAACATCGGCTGCCGACGCACATCTTCGCAGACAGCATGAAGTATCACGCCTCAACAAAGACCTGGAAGAAATTTTGGCTTGGGGTGACAGTAACCAAGTCGAATTTAACGCTAAAAAAACCCAGGCAGCAGTTTTCTCTAAAAAGGTTAACATTACAGAACCGGAAATAGTCATGGCCGGACACGCAATCCCACTGGCTTCATCTATTAATTTGCTGGGTGTCAATCTGGGAGGAAATATGTCTTGGCATAACCACGTTGTGGCAATCGCCAAGATAGCTTCTCAGAAGCTTGGCGTACTCTTCCGAACCAGAAAGTTGTATACACCTCAACAACTTTTGACACTATACAAAGCCCAGATTCGACCATCACTAGAATACTGCTCTCATGTCTGGAGCTCTGCACCCAAACATACTCTTCGGCTACTGGATTCCATCGAAAGGAGGGCTATTCGTCTGATCGGAGACCACGAGCTGACGAAGAGCCTCGACGGCCTGGAACATCGAAGACAGGTTGGGGATTTGACTCTCTTTTACAGATATTTTCATGGAAGGTGCTCGGCTGACCTTGCCCTCTTAATTCCGCCGAGAGCGACGAATAGCAGAAATACACGACGAACCACTGCCGCCCATCCGTATGTGGTTAAGCTTAGTACTCCTCGAACTTCATTATTTAAAAATTCTTTCATCTGGAGGACTTCATCCTTGTGGAACGACCTTCCCGAGGTCGTTTTTCCCAACGAATATAACCTCCAACGATTCAAATCCAACGTGAATCGCTTTCTGCGCACACGCACCACTCCCAGAGTGCCCTAAAGGATTTTTCCTATAGTGCTTGTGTTTGATCATAAAAAAAAAAAAAAAAAAATCGCCACGGTAGCTTCACAGAAACTTGGTGTACTTTATCACACCAAGAAGTTGTATACATCTCAACAACTTTTGACAACACACAAAGCCCAGATTCGACTGCTCTTATGTCTGGAGCTCCGCACCCAAACATACTCTTTGGCTACTGGATTCCATCGAACGGAGGGCCATTCGTCTGATCGGAGACCACGAGCTGACGAAGAATCTCGAGAGCCTAGAGCATCGAAGACAGGTGGGAAATTGGACTCTCTTTTACAGATATTTCCGTGGAAAATGTTCGTCTGATCTTGCCCTCTTAATTCCGCCCAGAGCGGCGAATAGCAGAAATACTCGACGAACCACTGCCGCCCATCCATATGTGGTTAAGCTTAGTTCTCCTCGAACTTGATTATTTAGGAATTCTTTCATGTGGAGGACTTCATCCTTTATGAAACGACCTTCCCGAGGTCGTGTTTCCCAATGAATATAACCTCCATCGATTCAAAACCAACGTGAATCGCTTTATTAACACACGCACCATTCCCAGAATGCTTTAAAGGTTTTTTTCCTATAGTGCTTGTGTTTTATCACAAAAATAAATTGTAATCTTGGCGATTCCGCTACAGGGGAGCTTTGGAAACAAAAAATTTATTAAATTGTTAAATACAGGGTGTCCCATAGCTTATGAACCATAGAGCAACTGGAGATACTAAACATCAAACTAGAAATACAGTGGCATTGCCGAGCAGTAGCGCACCCAGATTGTTTTTCGGGGGCAAGGGGTTTAAGTTTTATATAAATATATAGTTAAATATTACATTTACTTGAACGTGTATACAGGGTGTTATAGAAATGACGTACTATATTTAAACCGGCAATTCCTGGGATAAAGACAAATTGAAGAAAAATACCCATAAATGGCGCTTTCACAAAAGTGACCTGACGTCAAACCAGAAAAACATCTGTGCGGCACTGCGATACATGTAAGCAATCAAGGAATTCCGGCCGGTGTTGTCATATGTACACCTTAAACTCTTTAGACAAAATAAAATAATTCTCAAACACTTTTCCATTCTGTAATACCTTTTTGTACAATTGATTGAAGAACATGTACGACGGACTATGTTTTAAACAACCCGAAAAAACAAATGGAATAGTATTAAATAAGTTTGAAATAGGCACGTACGTCACTAGGTCAAATACCAATGACCTCTTGACGCCTTACATCGGCTGAGCAAAGTAGTTTCATATAGCGCCGCACGCTTGCGTCTGTTAGTGGAAGACCAACCAGCGATCGGATACGTTGTGTCTCGTCGATCACCAACACACTCTCAGCAATCCGCTCTGTTTTTTCGGTTTACGCGTGTATCTTGCCCGTCCATAAATAATCTTTGAATATTGTTTTTATTGACGCGTTTCTTCTGGACGTCAAATTTCGTCGCGTGTAATAAAATCTAATAATCTGTAGTATAATCTGTATTATTGTATTTTCAAAAGCTAACTATCGGTTCTGATTCACTATTACTGGGTGTACGTGAAGTGTTTCCAGGAGTGTTCCCATGAAAAAGAAGAAAAACTGATTGTGTTTGTGCTTGGATTTCCTCGCTCTTTAGTTATAAAATAATTTATTTTTATAATTTTATATGGAATTTCAGTTTTACATTAAGTTTGGCAACATTGCCATTGGGTCTGGGTGTAATATTATACAGTAGCGCGGACTGACCTGTGAGTAAGAGTGTTTGTTACCCCAATTTTAAAACGGTCGATTTAAAAAAAATAAAATATGTAGCGCTTCTCTAGGAGACCCAAGGAGTCACCCATTTAAATATAATACGTCATTTCCATAACACCCTGTATACTCTCTCTTGGCTGCACCACTGCTGCCGACAGTGCAGCCTCTGACGTGAACGGGTCCGCCACTGATATTCGTATAATATAATATCCGAGCACCCAATCAAAACAATTTCATATCAATTTTTTCACATAGTCATCATTATCATCTCGACAATGATGACGGGACCGAGTGTTAATAACTTTTGTACAAGTGAAAGTAAAATTGAGGCAATAAATAATGTTGCGGTTAATAAAAATGTTAATACGAGCCCGTGTTTATCGCCTTTCCATCTACATTACCGCAATCATATTTTTGTTTATATGGCAGCGAGCTGATGTTTATCGGGCATCATGATGGCTCCGCGACGTTTTAAAGTAGTAACTCGCGTGACTATCGGCAATTTAACCTCTGTAGTCCGTGGTGACTACAAACTTTTCCAATCTTATTATTTAAAGTGGATCGCGTTTGGAAATATCCACCTACTTTCCAGTGGCCTAATCTTAACTAGAGGTGAAATTTACGAGGCATGGAGTAAAGATTTCAAATTTCTGAATGAAAATAAATCGGATGCAGTTTGAATTAAATTAATAGTCCAAGATAAGGAGGGAAAAAGGGATTTCGGAAACCGAGAAACGAAGTCGGTTAAATGGAGGTAAAGTTGCGCATTTACGTGCCTAATAATAGGCCGTTTAGAACGTTTTAAAATTCCGAGTAGTTCCGGAGATATCCGGAAAAAAACGAAATTTTGAAAAATCGTCTTATTTTTTTCCTGTTTTTTTTTTTTAGATCGAATTCTAAAGTGAATTGCACTTTTACATTGCCACTTTTTCCGCTCTATCTGACAGCGTTAATTGTTTTGTAATCCGACGAGTCGTCTTGGAAGGGCCATATCAACTTTCTTTTTTTAATTACGATCCTGTTTTCCTGGAATTTGAGAGCGTTTTATTCCGAATGCAACGATGTATGGCACATTGTGGTTTAATGGCGTTTTGAGGATTTTTTGAACAACATCAGGAGAATTTGGGAGACGGTCCTGTATTTCTCATAATTTTATAAAAATTACTTTTTTCGTTGTTCGTTTATTACTGTTTTGGTATGTTTTTGTTCACTTCTTCGTCAGCCATCGTTTGTCCACTCCTGAACAAAGGCCTCTTTCATTCGTTTCCATGCTGCTCTGTCTTTCGCTGTTTGGTACCATCTCCCTCCCGCTATCTTCCTTATATCGTCCAGCCATCTCTTCTGCGGTCTACCGACGCTCCTCTTTGTTTGTCGTGGTCTCCAATGTACAAGCTTAGACACCCATCTATCCACACTTAGTCTGGCCACATGTCCCACCCATTGCCACTTAAGTTCAGCGATTCGTTGCACTATGTCTACCACCTTCGTTCTTCTTCTTATCTCCTCACTGCGAATTCTATCTCTTAGACTAATGCCAAGCATTGCTCGTTCCATTGCCCTCTGCATTGTCCTGAGGTTGTTGGTGTATCTCTTTGTCAAAGCCATTGACTCAAGACCGTATGTTGCGACAGGCAAGATACATGCGTTGAAGACTTTTCGTTTAAGGTTTATAGGGATATCAGGGTTCTTGACTATATGGCTCAGCTTTCCAAATGCTATCCACGTCAGTTTGACTCTTCGTTTTATCTCTGCCGTTTGGTTTTCCTTCCCCATTTTAATGACATGGCCAAGATATACATATTCATCGACAACATCCAAAATCTCACCCGCCAACCCTATATTTTCCTCGGTCTTACTCATTATCTTTGTCTTCGATAAGTTCATTTTTAATCCGACGTTGTTTGCCGCCTCATTTATTTGTTCCAGCATGATTTTGAGCTCTTGAATGTCTGAGCTGACCAATACAATATCGTCGGCGAAGCGTAGGTGAGTTAAATAGGAGCCATCAATGCATACACCCCTATTTTCCCACGGCAACATCTTGAAAACGTCTTCCAAGGCCAAAGTAAAAAGTTTTGGGGATATAGGATCGCCCTGGCGGACTCCCCTGTTAATTGAAATTTTTTCAGTTGTCAACTCTTCCATAATTTTTACACGGAACGTAGCACTACTGTATATATTTTTAAGAAGGGTAGAATATCTTGAATCAATCCTTGCTCTGTCCATCGCTCGCAGGACAGCCCATATTTCGACAGAGTCGAATGCTTTGTGAAAGTCTATGAAGGCCATGTGAAGTGGTATGTTGTATTCAGTGGTCTTCTCTATTAAAATTCTGATGGTCTGCAAGTGATCCATAGTGCTGTATCCCTTTCGAAATCCTGCCTGCTCCACTGGTTGTTCACTTATTGGTGTTTATTGAATTATTTTTTGTTCACTTATTTGTGGTTTATTATTAAATTATTTATTTATTGAACTAGTCCAATATAAGTATAAGTAAAAATTTAGAGCTTACTTATGAGATATTATTTATAAACTTAGGAGAAATACAGGACAGTATCCCAAAATTTCCTGGTGTTGTTCAAAAACCCTCGAAACGTCATTAAACCACAATGTGCATTGCACTCGAACGAAAAATGCTCTCAAATTCCAATATCAGGAAAACAGGACCGTATTTAAAAAAAGGAAATTGATAAAGGCCCTTCGAAGACGACTCGTCAGATTACAAATAATTAACGCTGTTAGATAGGGCGGAGAAAGTGGCAATGCAAAAGTGCAATTTACTTTAGAATTCGATCTCAAAAAAACCCAGGAAAAATAAAAGTATCTTCCAGAATTTCGTTTTTTCCCGGATATCTCCGGAACTACTCGGAATTTTAAAACTTTCTAAACGGCATATTATTAGGCACGTAAATGCGCAACTTTACCTCCATTTAACCGACTTCGTATCTCTTACGGTTTCCGAGATCCCTGTACTGGCCCTTCTTATCTTGGACACAGTGTATTTTTATGTGAGAAATAAAGTAGTTACCGTCCAGGCGGTATCAGATCACTATATTAACGGTGTTCAGCGATAGCCCAACTAGCATCAAAGTTATAGAAACATGTGGCTGATTGACACTGCTACTATGACTTGGTAAAAACGTGATAATTGGCACCAAATTAATTACTATAAAGTTTAAACTACTATTAAGTTAAAATTATTAGTAGAATGTACGTAACACTTACTTGGCGTAGTGACTTTATGGTCACATTTAGCGACTTATATAACACCAAACCTTTAAAGTAAGAAGATAACGTCGCCGTTCCGTCAGAAATATAACTTGTAAGTAGGCGCGACTACAGAGTAATGTTAAAGGTACCCGCTACTACAGAGTGACTATAAAAATGATCATACAGTAACGGATTCGTAAGCATTCTATATTCTCTTACGGACGGATGGAGGATTGGAGGACTGAACGCTTCGTTTTCGACGCTGTCTGGGTTAAACACTGGCCAAAAAGGTATCTCCATGACACTCTAGGTAACAAAGTAATTACCATTTCTTTTAAACACGTTATATTGTCACAAAAACGTTTTATAAACAATCGATGCACCATTTTATGCCTTTTGACTTTTATTAAATTATAAATAAAAATCATTTCAACAAATAAAGTATATAATACAGAGCTACTCAATAATTATCTATTCATTTGATTCATTTACTTAACATTATAAGTACAAAATAATTAGCTACATAAGCCATACCTAGTTTTTATTTTGTTAAATAAATGAATTAAATGAATAGATAATTATTGAGTTTTTATTTTTAGACAGTGATAATATGTGACATTGATTGTTTCCAAAACGTCTTCTCGACAATATAACGTGTTTAGAAGAAATGGTAATACAGTGAAACCTCTCTTAGGCGGACACCTACGGGACTGTCTAAATGTGACCGCCTAATAGAGGTGTCCGCCCGTGGGAAATTTGTTATTAGGTAATCTGTAAATGCAAAATTATTACTATGTATGTACAAATGGACATTTATTAAACATAACAAAAATGCACTAGTTTTAGTTAGGATGTAGCACTAAAAAAATCTGTTCACGTTTTAAACTTGCAATCTAGAAAATGTAAGTCCAAGTCTGATAACAATTCCATTGCTGTAGAGTCACCTCTATTCTTTGCATACTCTTGTAATTCCTTTACCATACTAATGGCTTGTTGATAATTGGTGGCATAATGGGGTTACTATCATCTTCTAATAGCACATTGCTATCAATGTTAATGAACTCGCCCAAATCATTATTTTCAAATTAAGAACTTCCCCAACATCAATTTTCTCTTTCAGACTCAAAACGCGACATTTTTCTACCATTGTTTACGATTTTAACCTTACAACTCACAAATAAACTGCGGACTGCTGTCGGGGAATCACACATACCACATACTTTCATTCGGCAAAATCCTTTCGCTCTGCCACGCATCCGCGATTTGTTGCCGGTCTGTCTTCAGAGAGTTTTTGCACGATACTTATTCGTCTCCCAAATACTTTTAAAAATTTTTTGTTCGTTTAAAGTAGGGTTTTCGCACTCTTTGTAAGAAAACAGCCTGTCCGCGTCCGCCCAAGAGAGGTTGATTTTCATGGAATTTCATTTACATAGTTCCGGACTATGAAAAAAGTGTCCGCTTAATAGAGATGTCCGCTTATCAGAAGTGTTCGTTATGAGAGGTTTCACTGTATTTTATTACCTCGAGTAGCATGGCGATACTTTTTGGCCAGTGTCTAACCCAGAAATATCTCCCAATTTGTTTTAAGGAACAAAAAATAAATTTAATTTAATTTTTATGTAATATGGCAAATTTTAGGAAATTACATGCATCTAGATTTTATGCACTACCCTGTATAATTAGACATATCAGGCCTATCGATTAGCAAAACGCGAACGCCAGTATAATAAACAAACAAAATTTCATCCCCGCGTTTCACGTCACTGTCAAATCTCTGTTCGTTTTAACAGCGCTACGAAGAGCGGAACTACATAATAAATAACATTAAGGTAATGCAGCTTTTTTTAGTGCAAGATGTCAAATTTAAGTCGTTAAATAACTTATCTTGAATCAATAATTAATTGGCGCAGTATATTTAGACATTCGATATAAAAAAAAAAGTATATAGTGTAGCAATTTGGAATTTGCCACTATTTTTTTGTATATAAAATGACATACCTCATATGGGATAAGTTTTGTATTCCTCCCTTAATTGTTATAATGTGCAAGTCCTTCAACCACTTAAACAGTCGTTCAATATTCCCGATTATTTTATCAATAAGCAATTGTTGTTATTTTGTACCTGTCGACTTTGAGGTTAAGAGGGTGGCTAACTTCGCCTTGTTGGTTTGGACCGCCTATCGACGTATCCGAACGACTCGTGCTGCAGGGCGAGTTTGGCGCTTTTCCTTGTTTATTCTCTGTGGTCTAGGTCTCGATATGGAATGCTGTGGTTGACAGGGTCGTACTGCTTTCCTTGTGCAGCTGTTACTCTGGTGTTGCTCGGAGTAGAAAAGAAAAGGGGAATGCACCTTTCCAGTTGACAGTACTGGGATATGTCAAATAAGGAATTAATTATTTCCGTTCGATTTTGGGTTCTTCTTTCGTTGACCACGAGGAGACGTGGCCGAGAATTTTCTGGTTAATCTTTTAGCAAGAGACCGACCATGTGGTCCCAGCACCTTTTTAGAAGTAAGTCCAATTAAGTTATTGTGACTAAATTTTAATGAATTTTCGATCCAATATTATCTTTCCCTTTGAGGCGTTTTATTTAAAATGGGATTTCTTTTGTTTCAGGGTTCCTTTTTTTTCTTCCTTTTTTTATTGGCTTATTTATCCGTTTTTTTTGGAGTTCTCCTTTGATTGACTCCGCTTAATCAGCTCAAGAATTTTCTAGTTTCTTATATGAAACATGTGGTGTCCATCATAGAATAATATTTAGGTTTGTTAATAGAATGGACACTTCCATGTTAACAAACCTGTTAATATTGGTAAGCCATCTATCGGCGACGGCAGTTATATTACACCATTTCCATATTAGAAACCTGTAGTTCAAATTAAATTTAAGAAACTCTCGACGAGATGGCGCTGCTTTTGAGGGTATTTTACTAGCGCCTTCGCCAGATTCTTGGAATAATATGCACCCTTGATTTTATTCAAAAATCAGGCAAATAGCTTATTTATGAACCTATTTTAAAAGCAAGAAAAAAAAGGAGAAATCAGGAAACAAAATCGAAATCTTGGATTTCCTAGTTCACCTGTTAATTACAAATATATTATATCTCTTGCTTTCAAAATATGGATAGAAATATGCTTTGCTTGATTTTAAAAAGAAAAAGCATCCAATGGTTCATAAATTTGTCAATATTAATATATTTGTATGGCCGAGTCACAAACTGACCCCTCAGATTAAGTTAAAATATCTTTAAGTGGTATAAATAAATCAAAACCTTCCACAGTTCCTTCTTTTATATTGGGTTGAACCTGTGGTTGAATATTAATTTCGTCAAACATTAAAATACAATGTTTATCGAGAACATTTGAAAAATTTTTGACTTCCGCTTTCAAAATAGTGAACACTTCGGTATGTAGTCCTGGGCGTATCGGGATTCTGTTCAGCAGTTTTATTACCGTTAACCAATAACCTTGTCCTCAAGGGTGTATCGTCGTCCTTTCGGCTTCTTCTCGATATTGTCTAACTGACTCTGAAAAAGCCTAGCTTTAATTCTATCCATGCTTGAGAGAACTTTCTGAACACTGCAGGACTGGTTAGTTTTTCAATCATTCGAAGTTTTCTTCTTGTCAATACACCACCTTTCTTTAATCTTTCTGCCTGCCTCTTAAACTGGATAGCCCTTTGATAGAGGACTTAAGTCTTTAATTTGGCCCACATTCACTTCTGCTAAGAGTGAAGAACGTTCTAAAAAAATATATATTCTAAAATGCAAATAACAAAAATGATTTCAGTCTGTTCTGCCTTCAACAATATTCTCATATTTTATTGTTAAACGTTCTTTAATTTATATTAGCGACGTACATATACTTACTCTATAATCTATAATAATTTTTTAGCATAAAAAGTTGCTTTTAGTATTAAACACAGAGCGGGATACCCACCGTATAAATTAAAATTATTTTATGCAACTTAACTTACTTTTGGGGGTTGTCATAATATGTACTTTCGAGGAAGTACCGATATGTTCATGTTCTTCAGTATCTAATGGGACAATATCCATCTCTATTGAGATCCCCTGCTTAGTAGTACAGGGATCCACCTCCTGTTTTGTATATTCAATTAACGTTTGACAGGTAATACCTCTTCAGCACTAGCAGAAGTAGGTAGGAAGGTCACGTTAGCTATTGGATAATCAGTAATATTTTCGAAAATTGGGTGTATAGAAGCTGAAACAGTCAATAGTTGTGGCTATGCTATGGTATCAAAGTAGGGGGATTGAGGGGACTAATTAATAAGCTTCATGAAATATTTAAATTTAAGTTACTTAAAAAAATATATACAAGATTTTCATGAATGAACGGATTATTTATTATATGTATTATTTTTATGTGTACAATACACAGAATCGGCTCATTTCTACTGCCTCATCCTACTTAATAAGTTGGTCGAGTTATTTTAAAATAAACGATTTAATATACCTGGTAGATTTATTGATGGTAATACTCCTTTCTTAAGTCTAAGATTTGGTCCAAAATCTTCAGGCAGAAAATGAATGGAACAAACTCTGCAACTATTATAAATTTTTGGTGGAGTAATTTCACGAACTAAACGACGGTTTCCACACAACGACACCCACTTGTCCAAAAGAAGTCTGTTTTTGGCTGGGCCAGGAAAGCAATGTTTCGATTCATAACTTTTATAACAGCTACTGACACAACAGTAAGGCATATTTTTAACCAGTTTACATCCTAAAATATAAAAAAAAATAACTATAGAGCACGTACAATACACTAACAGTAACAAGAAAAAAGTGCGGAATGTTACTTTTTAGCATGATACTAGCTGATAATAGAGCGTCACGTAGCGTCAAGCACAACATAGTGCTAGAACTATTCACACGCAAATTAATGTGAAAATGTGAAGTTTTTCTCAACCAAAACACTCCCAAGGGACAAATTAATAGTATTCTTCCAATTTACTAAAAATGTTATAATATAATTTTCAACTTACCTTTTAAAATAAAATAAAAGTACTCACGAAAGTTTTTGGTCAAAATGAAGTGAGTCAAGGCTCAGTGTACAACGATTTCAAATCGGATACAAATCTAAATTACACTAATATACACAAACACAAGTTAAAATGACTATGTGCGACTGTAAACCGTAGAATATTTTAGCAAAAAATACGAATTTAATGCGCGTCTCAAACTGACATAAGTAGCGACAGCGGTAAAATTCGAATGTCCGCCCGGATGGTGGATCAACAATGAAAAAAGTGATGCTCCATCTATTGACCAATAGTGAAGCGCAGTCATGCGAAGATGACATGATGATAATAGATTCCTGCTATAAAAAGACAAAAGAGCGATCGGAGCGCCATTACGAAAACGGCAGAACTAATGTTGAGCAAATATACAGGTCAACAACCCCATTTGAAGTTCGCAGACCATGGTGTCCATAACTAAGGATATACAGTATTTACAAGAATGACCCCTAAGGTTCACCGTTCATACGTTGAAGTAACCAGTACCTGTTGATTTAAGTGGTGGGCAGCCAGCAATGTCCCTTCGTCCCTAACCAGAGACTAATCCTTGAAGATGCCTCTCGGAGGAGTCAGGATATATTATCAGCACTGAGCAGATTTGCACTGTCTGTGTCAGGTATTTCATTATAAGACTTTTCATTTAAATCGATAACCTTTTTATTCTTAACTTTTAAATCATAATATTTTGTAAAGCAGTCTCGACAGTACACATATAAAATTTTATTAATTTATGACAGGTCTTAGGTAAAAGGTTCATGAATCTTCGACTTACCCTGCGTCATATTTTTTTCATTACCTTATAGAACCCTCACGTCTAGATGTGCTAATTAACAGATTAATTTAAATTAAACATTTCAACAATATTATACTTTTTACATTTCAATTGAATCCTTTCACAGCTTCACTGACAGTTATTGTTCAATAAAATCCTTAGTTATTTGTTTTTAAATGTGTGTTTTATTGAATATTTTTCCAACCCGACCAACTAGAATATTTCCCAGTTTAGCCACATTAAACCTGGGTGGCGCCCATGAAACAGAAGGGAAGTTTATAGTAAGTACTCCGACCTTTAGCCTCCGCTAACTAAGAGCTGCCGTAAGCCTGTGGTGATTTTCAAAAATAAATCAAACAAGTGGCCACAATAGCAGTATTTCTCTAGGACACCCAAGGAGTAACTCATCACGTATATTCAGGAGAGAAATGAAGAACATCTAAAAAAAAAAACATAACTATAATAATTAATCATCTTTACTTTTTACCTTCATAAAAAAAAATCTCAAACAATTAAAAAATTCCTTTCTTATACTTCTTTCTACCTGATCATCAACAACATTATTATTATTCTCTTTCGTTCGTCTTCCTTTTGCCCATCAGCACGACCATATGCCACACATGGCGCTCGGTGGGCGTGGTTATCAGATAAGGGGGCCTAACTGAAAGACCTTTCGGGTCCCCTCTACCCCTCTCATGGGTCGTTAATGATGACCTGCAGGGTCCCGTCGAGATTGCAAGGGTACAACGACGTTTCGTGATGCACCACCGCATTATTTATTTTGTATCATTTACCTCAAAATAAAGGAAGTAACATACATATCAATTTTTGGAACCTAGAAATTAATAATAGTTAAACGAATTTCGTTGTCTACCATTATTCCGGCGGTACCCCTAATCTACTATTTATCTGAATCTCTTCAAATTTTGATTTTAGCCCCACAGAAGGAAATAATCTTTTTTCTAGAGCCCACACATTACCGCCTTTATGGGTCATTATTTGCCGACTGGATAAAATTAGAGATGAAAAATATATTTTCAGAACATGTCTAAATGGACATGGACAAGCAAAGTCCATGGAGTTAACAGTCATGGAGTGGAAATATGTAACCCATAACGTATTTAAAATAATCGATCACTTATAAAACTTAAAATATTATTGTTTCTTGCTTGTTTTCTGCTGACATGGAGTGCACGATAATTAAAATACTTAGCTTAATTTACGAATGTTTTGGCCATTCAACTAAATTTTATAATAGAATATCAGCAATAATTACAGCATACTGGACGTTGATACACGTGATTTGGGACGAAAATCCCTTGACGAAATCGAGTAATTTTTTTTTCCCAATCGATACAGACATTCGACATTCTGATATGATTTGTAGGGGGCGCCGCATGCGGGGGGAGGGGGGCACGCCCCCTAAATCTAACCTACAACGGGAAATGGAAAATAATCAGCCGGTTTTGATACTCCAAAAAAAATGTGAAGGGCAACAAACCTGATCCCGATATCTCAATGAGTTCGCGAATTATCTCGATTTTCAACTGCAAGAAACAATAAAATTTAATTAATTATATTTCGAGAAGGGGCGGAGTTGGGGCATTAATTTTTCGCGGAACAACGGGGCCGGGGTAATTAGGAGGGGAGTAATAGGGGGGGGGGGGGGGTCAGACCGAATTCAATTTCAATTCTATTCAATAATTTTTTATTTTCCCAAATGCGCGCAAGAGATGGCCACTTTTTAATATCTCCGAAAATACTTTAGATATTATTTTCAATTTTGGTATGTGTTAATAGGATATAGAACCACAAATTCCGGTTAGAAAAGTTATTTAATTTTTCCATCAGTGGCGTCCCTGCAAACATATCCTTTGATATTTTTTACAAAAAAGATGGTACGCCACTGATATTTTCCCATGTGGATATTCCATATGTCAGTGTCTTCGCATCGAATTGCCCATTTTTATAAAAGAAAATTTATCATTAATTATTTTATCAATGTTAATAATAATGAGTTTTAATATGAATTTAGTGGTTTTAAACAAAAACGGTGCGTCTCACGAGAAAAACTCAAGAGACCGTTTTCGTGTAAAATTGACCAGGCTAATCAGAAAATCCAAATGGAAAAATATCAGTGGCGTACCATCTTTATTATAAAAAATATCAAAGGACATGTTTGCAGGGACGCCACTGGTGGAAAACTTGAATAGCTTCTAACTAAAATACATATCAAAATTGAAAATAAAATCTAAAGTATTTCGGGGATATTAAAAAGTGGCTCTTGTATGCCGCGCGCATTTGAGAAATTTTTCGCCAATCCCCCTCGTAGCTGATAAAGAAATGAACAAATTGAATCCGGCCTGATCCCCGTAGCTGTATTAATAAACTAGTTATCAGCATTTATGTAATATTTTTCCCCTCATTACTCCCCTCCTAATTGCCCCACCAACCCCGGCCCATCAAAGTACTCGGTGTCACCCGTGGATTCGCGAAAAATTGATGCCACAACTCCGCCCCTTCTCGAGATATAATTAATTAAATTTTATTGTTTTTTGCAGTTGAAAATCGAGATAATTCGCGAACTCATTGAGATATCGGGATAAGGTTTGTTCGAGCTTACGCGCTCTGTCAAGCTCTTCAATTTTGCCATTTTTTTTATAGCACCAAAACCGGGTGATTATTTTTCATTTCCCGTTGTAGGTTAGATTTAGGGGTGCGCCTCCTTCCCCCCACATGGGGCGCCCCCTACAAATCATGTTAGAATGTCGAGGGGATCCTACTGTATCGATTGGGGGAAAAAAGCATACTCGATTTCGTCAAGGGATTTTCGAGCCGTTGATTTCGCTAGAATTAGGTTTGTAGTTTACGACCTGTTTAATTGTACAAGGTAGTGCATAAAATCTAAATGCATGTAATTTCCTAAAATTTAAATTTGACATAACATTAAAATTGAATTTTATTTATTTTTTAAACTAAAACAAATGGGAGATATTTTTGGGTCAGAAACTGGCCCAAAAGTATCGCCATGCTACTCGAGGTAACACATCATTACCATTTATTTCTTCTAAACACGTTACATTGTAGAAAAAAACGTTTCGCAAACAATTAATGCGACATATCGCCACTTTTGGCTTTTGCTAATTTAAAAATAAAAAACATTTCAACAAATACAGAGTGCTTCATTAATAACAACTTATTAATTTGGATCAGCATTTTCGAATATTCGATAATAAATTGGGGTAGTGTTTTTTGATTAGTATAATGCGCTATTGAAATATTTTTAAAAAATCTCTTTGTACAAAACTATGTCTTGCTTCAAATTACCCATATACATACGACATGTACGATTTTCTCTTTGTTTTATCATTAAGAAAGCCTATCCATTATCTAAGTTAATGGTTTGAAGAAGAAGTTATAAAAAATTTATAAACGTAATGAACTTAATGACTCCCTGAAAATTAAATTATTGTTTAATTCATTCAATTACTTTTATGATGAAAAATATAATTGGAAACTTTTAAATTAATTGTAGGTACATTTTGAGCTATTAAATTTTAATATAGTGAAGTAAAACTCTCTCTCAGTCCTAGTTGTATGGGTGAATCTACCCAATTAACGAAAAATTAAATTTAATTTTTGTTTATAGTTTTATAAAATTGAGGCTTGTTTCCTTCATTTTACAGGAAATAAAATTTCAGCGCTTCTTATTCTTAACCTATTTTAAACATATTTTCCAGTGGTACGTCTTAAAGACGTCAGTGAATATTAGCCGTTGTTGTCATCATATTTACTGTCAAGCACTAGAAAAAATTCTATAATTTTAGCATTTTTTCGTTGTCATTCATGTCATTTTTAAAGGATTCTTTAAATAATAATTACGGAGAAAATTACACTCATACATTAAGCTAGAGGTGTTGTTTTCGATTGATTACATCGAAAACAACCCCTCTAGCTATCGAAAACAACCCGCCAAGTTTTTATTGTTTATTGACAAAGATAATGACACTTTTTGACGTTTAAAAAAATAAATCTTATTTTCCAGCTACAAACTCAAATATTAAATATTATTACAATTGCGTTATTAATAATTACTAATTTTTTTTAGTTCTTTATTTAAAAGTTGTAATATAAAGTTGTTTTAACCATTATTCGAGTAATTTTCTCCCTAAATTACACTCGTGCATAAAAATTCCACGGAGTCGGGCTATTTCGCCAAAATATGAAAATGAACTCTTGTTGTTTTTAGGCAATACGCTTTCATGCAAAATTATCGAAAATTTTTAGGCACTAGTGTAATTACCTCCGAAAACATTTTTGCAACACAAAAAATAATATTGTAAACGCAAACAAACACTTGGGCAGTTTTTGTCAACAAGATGTATTTTACCCCCCCGCGTTGTCAGTTATTCAGAAAAAAAAACTACAATTTATATAATTTTAAGATTCCTACAAAAAAGGAATATTTTCATCCAGCTGGAAGACGGCGCTAGCCAATTCCAAAGAAAGGTAAGACCTGCCTAACAACTATCGACCAGTGGCATCGCTTTCAGTTATATCCAAAGTAATGGAGAAAGCTATGAACCAACAACTTCTAAAGTAGGGGAGACCGAGGAGCGTTGTGACAATTTTTACTTAAAAGAACATATCTCAATAAAGAAAAATAACACCATTATGAATTGTATGCCGCAATGTAGCTCAATCCTTGCTCTTTAAAAAACAAACATCAAAGTCAATCAAAGTTATAGGTTTTCTGAGAAAATCCACGAAGACTGAAACTACTCCCTTCGTCACAATTCTCCTAACACCGAGGTAAATTGTGACAGCTGTGTATCTACACTAATTTTAATAGATACAATTACTTTTATATGAATTATAAACAAAACACACTTTTTTTACATAAAATTACTTTAATTATCATTTTGAAATAATTGTAGGAACTACAATATCATGAAACATTAACATAACAGTATTAAATCTTTAAGTAATATGGCATCATCATATCAAACTTAGGTTGTAAGAATTGACCAAAACAAACGAACAAAAACAGAAAAAAACATTTCAGCGTGTAAAAGAAGCTAACCAGAAAATAACCTTTAATAGGAGAGTTGTGACAGCGTGTCACAATTCTTCTAGGTGCCAAAAATCGCGATCTGTTCAGAATAATGATTCGTCATTTCGAAACAAGATGCAAACACAGCAAGACAATGCCACGCTTTGAAACTCCAAACCCACATAATATAAGAAAAAATAACATAACCACGTGAATGTAATGATATAAATACAATCAAAAATTTTATAAAACATTTACTCTTCGGTTGCTTTTTCACGCAACCGCTTGTAGTGGGCCATTGGCGCGTACTGCGTCAAGTAGCGCGTCTATAAATAAACAATCGTGCGCTGTTGTCAGCTCGCTAACGGCCATGGATTCCGAGAAATCGTCTTTGTCACAACTCTACTCTGTCACAATTCCCCTCGGTCTCCCCTACCTGGAAGACTTCAACATTATCAGCGATCATCAATATGGTTTTCGGAAGTGCAGATCAACTGGAGATCTTCTAGCCTATGTCACCCATCTTTGGACCAACGCAATTGAACAACATGGAGAGTCTCGTGCAACACAGTGTATTTATTTATTTTCCACTTAAGAGGATGCCAGAGTCAGTCAAAATCTCCGACTTGACCCCTGTTCATTTCGCGCTTTGTATGCACGAGACGAATTGGATCTTCTCTTGTCGTTAGAACAATACGTCGCGCGTCCGCCCGTAATCGGTACGCCGACAGAAACAACGATAATCGGAAGGAAGCGACCGAACATAATCGGGGTCTAGACTTCATTTTTTAGCACTGAAAAACGGAGGTATCTCTTTTTATGAACACGCTGCATTTATTTTAATGTCGAACAAAATTTTATTAGTAATTGGAGGAAAGTCCGTAATTTCTTTCTACATGGAACAGTAAATAAAATTACATCTAAAAATTTTCCGAAACAAAAAATATATACTTTCCTCCAATTTTAGTTGCATTGCAAAGATTTTTTTCCTTAAGCAGAAATAAACCCTTGGGGAGAGAACTCGTTTAGAGGTACTCCGGAATCTACTTAATAAATCACTGCCCGCCTATGGTAAGACGCATGGTTTTTATACATACAGGGTGTTATGGAAATGACTTATTATATTTAAACCGGCAAATCCTGAGATGAAAATAAATTGAGGAAAAATAACCTTAAATGGCGCTTTGAATTATTATTGTACGAAATATACACTTTATATGAAATCTGAAAATTTACGTGGCCGCTACTGAGGACGTTCGCAATCAATAGTTTATTGAGGCGGTATTGTCATATATTGCAACACAGAAGTGTAAACGCACGTGTTCAGTTTGTGACAACACGAAGTCTTTGACCCGAGTTATCACTTCTTCTTCAAATCTTTTTCAAACTTTTTAGAAACAAAATACTACAATTTTAAGGTACATACTCTCTTACCATCTTATAATCCGTTTTATAATTAAATTCCATAAAAAAATAAAACACAAAAAGTATGTTTTGCAACAGAACCAACAATAGGTAATATCACACTAATTTGAAATCACATCACTACATTTATTATTATGAATTATTTAACAACAGAAAAAAAATCGGGTAATGCTACAACTAACAAAACTAACTAAACTAAATTTCCCGGTTTGCATAGAATGACCCATATCACTAAGTATATTTATGTCGTAATGGCGATTAGTGCGTGCAAGACATTAATAAAATTATTCTCCATCCAACAAGAGTGAGTAATAACCGACTTATATCTATTATAAATTTTCATGTAAACAACTTTTCATGCCGTTTATAGCAGTCATTACTTTAATAACTTTTTAGGTCTCATTACTCATTACATTACTAAAACGAAACGATAGCAATCGATAGGTTGATAAATTTCACGACCGTTGACTAACGAGCTCATGTTTCGATATCGTTTTAAAATCGATTTTAACATTACAAAGTGACCCGTCGATATAAATTAATTTTATAAGTTCTCGTATATCGTTATTAAATTAAATTGACGTGTTATTACCCCAAACCCTGGCTACGCCACTGAGACATAGCTGTATTATGAATGATAGCTATAATAACTACAGTGAAACCTTTCATAACGGACATCTCTAATAAGCGGACATCTCCATTAAGCGGACATTGTATCACAGTCCGGAACTAGGTATATGAAATTCCATGAAAATCAACCTCTCTTGGGAGGACTCTCCTTTGGGCGGACGCGGACAGGCTGTTTTCATACAAAGAGTGCCAAACCCTCCTTTAAACGGACAGAAACATTTTTAAAGTATTTGGGAGACGAATAAGTACGGTGCAAAAAACTCTCTGAAGACAGACCGGCAACCAGTCGCGTATGCGTGGCAGCGCGAAAGGACTTCGCCGAATGAATGTACTATGTGTGATTCCCCGACAGCAGTCCGCCGTTTATTTGTGAGTTGTAAGATTAAGATCGTAAACAATGGCACAAAAATGTCGCGTTTTGAGTCTGAAAGAGAATATTGATGTTGTGGAAGTTTGTAATTTGATAACAATGTGCTATTAGAAGATGATAGTGATCCCATTCCTACCGATTATGTAGTCTCAACTGAAACAGCATCACTATCTGACGACTCTGATGAAGAAGTTGAATGCAGTAATCAAACAAATGTCACCAATTATCAACAAGCCATTAGTATGCATAGGCGTAACTAGGGGGGTGGCAGGTGGGCTATGCCCACCCCAGAATTTCCGAAGTTCGAAGCCATACATACGTCATAGTGACACTTGCCATTAAAATCCTAGTAGACTAGGTATCATACATTTAAAAATATTAAACTACTATTTTTACTATAATAATTTTACTATAGTGTTTGTTAAAATTTACTATATATTTTGGTATTTACTTGATTTTACTAAATTTATTCAAAATTCTAACATAATTTTTAAAGAATTATGTTTACAATATTATTTTGGTACATATTAGTATAGTATTACTACTATATTTTATAGGAAATTTTACAATAAAGTCTACTATAATAATTTTAGTATAGTCATTTTTCCGTGTAGTATATTTTTTCTTTGTGGTTTGAAGGTCCTATGAGTAGGTACTTTACGATGCCAAAATATTATTATATATTCACACCCAAAACAAAATGGCCTAGTTTTAAAAATTGCATGCATCCTTTATTTCATCTACCGTATTACAATAGTATATTACGTACCGAGGTGGAAAGTGATTCATTCCTGTCAAGAGAGTCGGTACTAAATCTCGAGATAGTAATGAAACTTTCACCGAGGTTTGTATACTATTTTATTTACAAACACATCTAACATCCACTTCTTATTATTTTGAATTAAAATTATTAATAAAAGATAAATGTCATTTTGACTTTTCCATTGAAAAACTAGACAGCAATTTCAAATAACCGCAGGTAGTAAAATAACGTAGGTAATAATACACATCAAGATGGCAAATATCATTTTTTGAATATGGTTTCCATGTCATTAAACAATATATTATTTTAACAACAGAAAAATGCAGATGAGGAACTTGATTTTGCTGCTACTCCACCAGAAATTCGAGAAGCAGCAAAAATAGTAGAAGAAGATCTTCTGCCAACTAAAAGCCGCCCGAGATGACATGACATATGACATAAATAAAACTTGGCATAGTATAGGAATCACTACCGAGTTAAAATTTCCTGTGGCTAAATCATATTCTTAAAATAAATTCCCGGTGTTATTTTCAGTCCTTTTCTAAAACTCTAGACATTTTAAACATCGAATTGCCTCGTACAAAATGGTATCTTACTGAAGTCAATTATTTTTTTTTAGTTCGGACCCGCTTCAAAGCGATCCCGTTCTAAATTACAGCCCTATCGCGCCCGGGGGCATCGCATGATGGCCCCGGCCAAATAAAAATACAAAACCCGGTGTTTGATTGCTTCATGAAGTAAGCCATCGAGTGTAGTTTAAAAATAGAGAGACGAGCGTTTTTAGTGTCTGTTTGAAGGTTAGAGAAGAAGAAACAGCGGTGTAGTCAGTCGGGGGGCTAAGGGGGACAGTCACTACTAAATTGCTTAACAAAAAGGACATAACATACCAAAAAAATTAAAACCACAAAGCTTAAAAATAAAAAAAAACATTTTTAAATACATACAGTGAGTCCCAGAAGAAATGTCTAAATTCATTTAAAATTCAGCGGTAAGTTTTTTCAAAAAACGCTCGTACCCGTCGATTTTGATTTTTTAATTTATTTTTTTGTGGTAATTTCATGTATACAGGGTAGCCCAAAAATAAGTTACGACCATCAACTTCATTTTTTCAAATGAAAACATATATTTTTTATTTCATTTTTGAATTTTGCATTGAATTCTAAGCATGTACCATGTCCTATACATAAACTCAACAAATTAGGATTGAACATATCTATAAGGAAGACCTGTTTATTAAAAAAAAACACAACAAAATCAAATTAAATGTTGAAAATGTGCGCCATTTACGGCTTGACAATATCCAAGACGATCAATAAACTCTCTTTGCACGTTTCCAACCATTTCCGGAGTTATGACACGCACTTCTCTTCGGATCCTTTCTTTCAACTCCTGCATATTGTTTGGCCTGTTAACAAATACTTTTGATTTGAGGTAACCCCACAAAAAAAAGTCCAGCGGAGTTAGGTCTGGCGACCTAGCAGGCCATTCGATAGGTCCTCTCCTTCCAATCCACCGATTGGGAAAAGTTTCATCCAAAAATGTGTGCACAGTGGCCGCATAGTGGGGAGGAGCACCATCTTGTTGGAATATCAGTTCTTCATCAGGGGAGTCTGGATCCAATGGATTCGGAAATAACGCCACTAATGCTGGAATTAATTCTAGTTGGAGAAATTCGAGATATACTTGTCCAGTTAAAGACTGTTCAAAGAAAAATGGACCAATTACTCTTTCGCGTACGATTCCACACCAAACATTTATTTTCTTAGGGTACTGGCTGTGAACTTCTATCATCCAATGCGGATTTTCTGTTGCCCAATATCGACAATTTTGTCTGTTCACATTACCATTCAAATAGAACGTAGCTTCATCCGAAAAAATAATATTTTTTAATAAATTATTATCTAGATTGCACATATTTTGCATGCGTCCGCAAAACTCACTTCGCCTATCGAAATCATCTTCAAATAACTCATGCACTGGAATAACTTTGTATGGGTGATATTTGTGCTTTTGAACTACTCGGTGAACAACAGATTTCGGCATGTGTAAATCGGCCCCAATGTGCGACAGGGGAGTACATGGATTTTCTTCGAAGGAAAGCAAAACGTCAAGTTGTTCATTTTCATCTCGAGTAGGACGACCAGATTTAGGCAAATCTCTAACATGACCGAATTCTCTAAACTTAGCCTCTACTCTACTCACCATCTTTTGACATATGGGAGGACGATCACGATGGATTTCATTAAATAATTGGGCTGTTTCTATTTGAGCACGTGTTTTATCACCAAACCCAACCATGCATAGAATTTCAATTTTTTCCCGTTCCGTTAACTTCACCATTATTGTGAAAACCGCAACTTTGAAACTACGCTTGACAATAATTATACTTATTTGAAATAAAATTGTCATACAGTTTCTATGGAAATAAACGGTGACAGTGAGACAGTACACTCTTACTTATTATGGAGCACAAAATGCCATATTGCCAGAAGATTTGATAGATCGTTGGATTCCCTAAATGATATGTTCAATCCTAATTTTTTCAATAACTGTTGAGTTTATGTATAGGACATGGTACATGAAACATGCTTAGAATTCAATGCAAAATTCAAAAATGAAATAAAAAATATATGTTTTCATTTGAAAAATGAAGTTGATGGTCGTAACTTATTTTTGAGCTACCCTGTATACATGAAATTACCACAAAAAAAATAAATTAAAAAATCAAAATCGACGGGTACGAGCGTTTTTTGAAAAAACTTACCGCTGAATTTTAAATGAATTTAGACATTTCTTCTGGGACTCACTGTATAGGCGCCCCCAAAGGACTTCGCACCTCCCCCCCCCCCCCTCCCCCCCGGACCCCAAACCCTGCTGTAGCTGAAGAAATTCAAATCGAGGTCATAAGGGCAAATACCACGTCATTACAACCTTCCTATCGGATCATGGATCAATCCAATCTGATTGAGGCGTTCTAAGAGCTATAATCTTTGACCACCCAAGCCGGGGGAGGAGAAATACACCCATATCTCGACGTCATCACTTGTCAAGAGCCACAATAACTTATGAATAATGTATGGCGATTGTATCTGCTTAAAATAATCTGTCCCTTGTACCTGCCAATCAAGGGGGAATAGGCTTGGAACTATCGGAGATTTCGATATAGCGGTTTAAGTCATGTAAGGAACAGGTATGAACAAATGTAATGATATAAAGCAATCGTTGAAAGAGAATCGAACAATGAGAATTACATATTAGCGTTATCGACATTCTGTCACAAGAATAAATTATTGCGGTATTATACAGGGTCATTTACGATGGGTGGTCTTTATACAGGGTGTTATGGAAATGACGTATTATATTTAAATGGGTGACTCCTGGGGTGTCCTAGAGAAGCGCTACATATTTATTTTTTTCAAATCGAACGTTTAAAAAGTGGGGTAACAAACCCTCTTACTAACACCTGTTCCGCACAATGTTGCCAAACTGTAAAACTTTAGTTTGTTATAAAAATAATTATTTAGCTTACCTTAAGTATACAAATAGGAAGTAAATGGAGGACACTCTATGCTCATCACATCATGATCACACTTTATGCTCATCACGTGCCCTGATAATAGTGTGTGACTGCCTAATAGCTATTAAGAAGTGAACTCAAAGTCACAGTCTACTCCTTACTTGTTTATACCCACTAAAACCCCTTCGGTCTCTTCTTTCCAATCTCGGAACATGACCGGCATATCGTCGAGAGAAAAAAATACATAGTGAAACAGATCAAATTACACTAAATCACTTAAAGGAACAGACAGACACCCACGAGTTTCAAATTAGTTTTTTTGAAGATAGGCACTTATTATCAGATTTCCCAAAATCACTAAACACTACCATACGCATAGAATAAACGCACATAGGACGTCCAAATATTCAGTAACAATAAGTAAACTGTGCTTGCAGAAGCCACACGTCCCTTATCCGAGCTAAAGGAACATTTTCTAAAAGTTCTGGAAGGTCGCTTTGCAGGAAGGCTTGACACTTTCACAAAATTGTATTAGAAAACAATATAAACGCAGTAAATAAAACGTCCGATACACGTTCTAAAATCAGCTGAAATCGAGGTTGCCATTTACCAGACTAAACTAAATTTAAAACTAAGAATTTTGTACTGCAACAGAGAAAGAAAATAATACGGAAAAGTAATATTACAAAATGAAATTACTGAGCGTATGAATTTAAACTTATAAAATAGCAAAAACTCTTTGTCGACAAGCTGGATTTCTAGTTATTAGTATTTAGTAGTTTGGCAACACCGCTCCGAAATTGACAGATCGATTCATCCCGTCATGTCACCCGGCACAGCGGAATGTCAAATCAAACAAACACAACAAACAAAGCATAGCTGAAATGTTTATTTGTTTATTATTGCAGTGGTTTTTAAATGCCGTAAATTTAATATGGGTGTCGAAAATAAAAGTGCCCACAAATTTTTACGGGTTTGTTCGTTGTGTTAAAAACGATGTCCCGTGTGTGAATTTCATGCGTGTTTATTGTAAGGTTACGTGCGCCTGTGTACTAAAACATATTATTAATGTATAAATATTTTTTTTATACAAATTATGAAACTAGTTTTTAAATAACAAGGGAATAGAGCATGTTTTTTAGAGAAAATTCCATTTTTTTCTAAATGAAGTCGAATCAAACAAAAGGTTGACATAACATTAACTTTTGATATGTGTTTTCTGTGTAATGTGACAACAGTGCATAGAAATCTACACAAGAAATTTTGTTAAAGGTAAGAGAGCATGGGGCCTAAATAAAATTCCTTTTTTTTATAAAGAACTTCGTTTTAATCAAAAGATCATTGAGCTCCTAAACAGTTTACTTTGGAAATATTACAACACTGCTCAAAATTCACTGACGTTTTTGAACATCTGTGGTTTGTTTATTTCTTCTCACAGTGTCGCCGTGTGCACTTTTTGGTTTGACAACAGGTCATGTACAGGGCATATTAAATTAAAGCGCCATTTACGGATATTTTTCTTCAATTTGATTTTATCTGCCGGTTAACATTGATATTATAACTAGACTGTCGTATATTTTTTATAGGGGGTATTTTAAAAATTATACCTTTCTGGTGTAATAGGTATAATAAATGCCCATAAGTCAATTTTGGAGGATATGCGAGGGCGGTAGTGTTAAGTTCTCAAAAACAATCAAGATCCGGGGCTGATCACATCACTCTGAATTATTATTAGCACGTCATTAAAGAAAACCCCGTATATCCACTTGTTACTGTGTACCGATAAACAAATCGTTGATACAAATCACAATTTACCTTTCATCTTCTTATAATTTCTGTCTATATAGCTAGCCCGTATAAAGCGGAACTCCGAGACACGCAATCAAGATAGAAAACGAACACAGCACGACAAATCACCGAACACCGAAAGATAAATTTAGCGATATGTTGTATAATACGCCGCTGTTGGTTGTCATTCGGAAATAAATTATGATTGACCCTATCTGCAAATAAGTATACGGAGGGCTAAATAAAAGTAGCCCCTCTTTAATTGCGGATATCTCTTTGGGGTCTTCTCCGAATTTAATCGGTTTGTTCGGGTGTGGAGACAACAATTCAACCGTAACATAAACATAGTTGAATCGATCTTATCATAAATTCGCTTTTTCTTGACTTCACATCACTTGTGACTGCTTATATTATTATGATGACATAATAATAATGATATTTTATTTTTCATCTATCAATTATTTACTCATAATACCTTAGAAACGGTTGCTATAAATATCACATCATAATATCATAGGAAATATTAGCGGGCGATAAAGTTCATAATGCCCGGTAATTATTATTAAAGAAAATCTGTACTTATTTTTATAGTTATTTTTACATAATATTATTCTATTTTTCCTACGTTAAATGTAAAATTTTTTAATTTTCCTGCGAAAGAAGCTAGACCAACTATGAAATTTTGCTACTCCATTGCTGAGTTTCTCGATGTGCATGCGGATGCGGATGTGCTGCATTTCAACATTCATTAACATATTTTCTTTTTCGGTATCATTTTTGCTATTCGATTTTTCGACGTGATGCTTTCCTCTATATAACTCTCCGCTACGCTAGTACTCTTCCAGTTTCCGTGTAGCTTAAGGGTTGCAGGGGAATCATCACCCTCGATACGAATTGTGGACGAGGTCCGACGTAGGCAATGTCCTGTATATTCCTTGGCGTTTTCTAAATTAAGATCCTAGTATATTTTTACCCACAGACATAGCTATGCATTTACCATTTCGGTATGTAAGGAAAAATCTGCGTCCCTTAATTCCTTTTGGCCTTAATGCAAGATACTGTCTAACCAGTTTTAAGGCATCTATTTGGTCTCCTTTGATTATAGTAAAACTTTTTGGCGGTACCTTGACAAGCATAACAGGCCCCTTAACAGGTATTTGGAAATGTATCCAAAAGAAAATTTTCTTGTGCGTATAAACATACCATGTCTCGCATTTCTCCGTTAGAAAACAGTTATGTCGCGGCATTTTTAGTTTAATTTTTGATAACAGTATCTTCAAAAACTCCTTAAAAACACCCACATTGCTGACAAATGAAAATAAACTTTGATAGAAATGAGGTTTCAAAGTGCTTTGATTGTATTTGTTTTTACCAAAGCCTACTGTGACAAATTTCACATTTACAAATCAAAATTTAAACGGGCGCATTAGAAATTGTAATTGAAAATATCTCGAAAACGGTTAGTCGGAGCGACATTTACAAAGTATACCTTTATTGCTTAAAAATGACGGAAAAACTGATATTTTTATTAAAAATATAATTATACTAAGGCCCAAGAAAGTTACACTTCTTTTTATGTATCCAGAGTACCGCAAAGAGCCCCCTCTATAATCTACATCAAAATTATTAACAAATTCAAATTCCTTTCCCTAAAAAAACCCTAGTCACAAAATTGTGTGCAAAAATATTGATTCAGAAATAAGTTATTTAGGAAAATTGAAAATTAAATTTTTACTTGGACACCCTGTATCTCGGTTATTACCAGCTATTGAACTAAACTAAGTATGGCCAAATCGCAGTATTTTTACCCAAGGAATCTGCAGTTTTCCTGTATACCATTAGTTATGGGATACCCTGTATAGTCTACTTAACTAAAAATATGAATATCCGTTAGATGGAATGAGAAAATAAGACAAAACACTTCGAGACATTTTAAACACTTTTTATTTCTGCACTACTGCACGAAAATAAATGTCTGCTTCAATTAACCGCTTATTCGTAATGCAATCAAAAAAGAAATATGCGTTCTTTTATTGCCGCAATATCGCTGAAATCAAATACAAGAAAATATAATTAAAATACCAACGGCAATCCCAAATGCAAATTGTGCGTGCCGAGGTGGAATTTAGCTCATAAAAATATTTATATAAAGTCGACGAGTTCTTTTAGAAGTCGAAAATAAATGATGATCGTTAGATGAAAGAATTTTTGCATTACCATTATTTATACACGGTTATTCATTCATGCACCTAAAGAAATTTAAGAGGGCTTCAAGCATCAATTTTATTAAACAACCACACTTGTTTCTATTAAACAAGCACACATCTTCGCAGGCAGCATGAAGTATCACACAGATTGATAAAGCTAATCATAATCTATGGGTGATTGGAATATAAGAACTCCGATTAAATATATAGCACAAAAATATTTTTTTGTAAAATTTACCAACATTTTTTGTAAAATTAAAAAAAAACTTTTTCCGAAATTATTTCGGAAATATTGACATTTTTGATAACATGTTTGGAAGAAAAAGTCAATATTTCCCTACACTTAGTCGTTGCTAGGCAACGGAAAATAACTGTTATCAAATATTCATTTCCTTACTGTAAGGAAATGATATTTCCTTAGAGTTGTTAGTGTTCTACATAAATGATTGCAAACACGTTGTTCATAAGGAATTAATTTATATTTTGAAAACCTCAATGCATTGCAGAATACATTTTGAAATTAGTTTGTTATATTCACAGTTATTAGACAGTTATTACAATTATTGAAAATTGGAGGAACATTATTAGAACCAATATTATTGCAGAAGACCGACGAAAGCAGGGACCAGTATATGTTCTGTCGGATTTACCAAGTTGAAATAAGTAGCAACTATTTTAGACATTTTTCTAAATTGATGTAGGTATTCCTACAACTTGTCTACAACCCTCTCCGCTTTGATATTTAAAGAAATATCGGTCACTGTTCATATGTTCTGGTCTTAACGAAACATACTTTCGATGAACATTCAAGTAAATCTGATTAACTACAAATGATCTTGGTTTTGCTGGTCTTCGAATCAGGTATGCTAATTAAAATCTTAGATTCTAGGTCTTCTACATCGTGTAGAGTCATTCGGACTAACTCATCCATTCTACAGACCCCAGAAATACCAAATATTAATGCCACCTAAAAAATAAATAAATGTGTAATCTAAATAGAACCTTGTAAATTACCTTAATCATTAAATTTTCTTTATCTGGAGCTTCCTGGATAAATTTGTCGATTTCTTCTTCCGTTAAAATCTTAGATTTATTTGCCCTATAACCTTAAGCTTGCCGTTTCAATAAAGAACGAAGTTTTGAATATGTAGATATATCTACATTGTGTTTAATTGCAAGGGTTGACTTCGACATTGAATAATTGGCCCATAATGTTGAAGATTTCATCTTTAATCAAAGATCTAGGAAGTATGCCATTACAACATTTTCCGAGAAAGAACTCGTGTTTTTACTCTTGCGATAGTCCATAAAACGTTTATATGCATATTCGTACTTTTCTCTTGATTTATTTGGCAATAATTCTAATGAAGCAGTATTCACTGCCTCAACCAGCTCTGGTGGAGTCCCAGAAATGAAAAATTCATCATCACTTATCATTTTATACTGTTTTGCTTTCGGAAACACCAACAATTACATTTATACGCGTCAAGTTTGACAATTGAACATTAATACGTTTCCATATTAACGCAACCAATTTTATTACGAATTTCAAAGCACCATTTATTTGTGAATAAAATTATTCGTGACTTTTTCAAAATTAATCAATATCTGTCGATTTTTGTTAAGTCTCGACTTTTTCCTCGACTTAGCAATCTTCACCGTCGTCTAGGAATGTAAAGCATTTCCTACTCGGTAAACAATGTACTATTGTAAAATTTACTAAAATCTTTTGTAACAATTTTGACACTTGGTATTCCCAAGCCGTCACCCATCCAGTACTAACCTTGCACAACGTCTCTTGACTTCAGTCATCGTGTTTGTTCTCTACCTATTATTTGTCTACCTATTATTTGTTATGTTGCATCTGATTCAAGCCTTTCATTCTAGTAAAAAAGCATTTTTACAACAACCAATTGAAATATATTATATAAAGTAAATTATAAATTAACCTTGATTGATTTATATGATTAGATTGTCCATCATTGTTGTGAAAACAGCCTAAAGGCCGATACCGAGCCATCATAGAAAATCGCCGATCATTACGAGATTATTAACTTCTAATAGCTATTTGAAAATGTTTATAGGCCATAATAAACATCATTACATACATGGCATTATTGTTAATACCTTGGCTAACACTCGATGGATTTTTTTTATGCTATTAATGGTGGGTATAAGTGTGTTTAAGTTCTTTAAATTACAGGTTCGGGTACACAAATAGAAAGCTAATGATCGACGTCCTCTATCGAATTTTTATCTAATTATTTATTAATTTGTTTTTTAATTTTAAAAGTTATCCGATATTATACCTGGTGGTGCATCCGGACTGGACACATTGGATTTCCCAGAAAAACAATTCAACAAATTTAAATATTTCTAATCGCCCTCAGCTATTCAGTTGAGGAAAAAGTTACAATGATTAAATGGTGTCACGGTGGAAATAGTATCTATAACATAAAATAATATTAATATTGCCATTAAATGACATTGACAAGTTTTTAATCGTTTATTTGGCTGGCATACTGGCAGAAATGTGCCAGGTCGGTATTTCAGAGTTTATCAAAAAATACCATACATTTAAAAATATTTAACTACTGGAGTTATAAATAAATTATTTTCACTTACATTCCTTTTTAAAATTTACAATATATTTTACCACACAGTAAAAAATTAGGGCGGTGTTAATTAATACTCTATAAAATGGTGTTAACAATCCACTCGAAATAGTGTTAAAAAACACCAATCTTCGGTGTACATGATCATACCTTAATTATGTATTCTTCTCACCGCCATGGTATACAGTTTACACCGCTATTGTGTACAGTTTACACCGCCATTGTGTACAGTTTACACCGCCATGGTATACAGTTTACACCGCCATTGTGTACAGTTTACACCGTCATGGTGTACGGGCTTGTTCGTCTATAGTTTAAAATTTCGTGAAAAAATTTAAATAGGCACTTTTTTTACCGTCGTTTTATTAAGTATTATTTTCTATTATTTAACAGTGAACTTTTCAGTCCCATATTCCTTACTACTTATTATTTATATTAGCGTTTATATATCAGATATAATAGTTTTTTGTTTCATTTCAAAATGTTATATACCTACTTACCTATTAACTTTTAGTAATATATTTTTAGCATTCGTCAAATTTAATGTAGTGGGAGAAGAGGAACAGTTTTGCCTTGTAGATGACAAGGGCATCCTAATTAAGGAAGATATTTTCCAGCTATGCCTGCAAGAAACCGAAAAGGGTTTAACTTTTTCATTAATCCGTCAAGTGGAAACATCTTCAATGTTTTTACATACAGGGTGACAATTTAAAAACTTGAAATGGCCATATATTAGAAACGAAAAACTGAAGAAAAAAACGCAAAAAACAGTTTCTATAAAACGAAGGGGGAACAAAAACAAGCGTATTAGCCCACCCCTATCTGCAACCCCTTGGACAGGGTGAGATAAACCCTTAAAATCTTAAATAGAAAGGGGGGGTCGAGTGATACATCATAGTGATAAATCATTTTGAAGCTCTTGAAAAATGCTTTCCAATGGTACCATAGAAAGGTACATTTCAGGAAATTCTTCTCTGTTTATTAAGGAAAACAATAAATGAAAAGACAATTTTGAAATTTTTTATTATTAGTTAATTAAATGTTCAAAATGATTTCCGTTGTTTTGAAGACAATAATAAAGCCTACTTTCAAATTCTTCACGTACATTTGCAAAGGTTTCTCTGGATATAGCACGGCATTCCTGAACTATTCTATGCTGAAGTTGCTCTAGTGACTCAGGTTGCGTTTTAAAAACCACAGATTTTAGGTGACCCCACAAAAAGAAGTCAGTGTTAGGTCCGGGGATCTAGGTGGCCATTCAACAGGACCTCTTCTTCCAATCCACTGGTTGGGATAATTATCATCCAACCACTGCCTAACGGGAACTACATAATGCGGAGGTGCTCCATCCTGTTGGAAATGTAGTAAGCGTTCTTCTAAAGATAAATTTCCGAGTATGTCCCTCTGATTTTCTAATTTTCGCACTATTAGTGGTTCGATAGACCTCTGCATCACTCGACCCCCTTTCTATTTAAGATTTTAAGGGTTTATCTCACCCTGTCCAAGGGGTTGCAGATAGGGGTGGGCTAATACGCTTGTTTTTGTTCCCCCTTCGTTTTATAGAAACTGTTTTTTGCGTTTTTTTCTTCAGTTTTTCGTTTCTAATATATGGCCATTTCAAGTTTTTAAATTGTCACCCTGTATAAAAGGTAAGTAAATATCTATACTTTCGTAGCTCGGAACCTTTGGTATAGTGTGAATAAAAATAGTTATACCATACACCAAACTGATTTTTACTGTTCTGCTAGCATAAGTTAGTTTTAATCTCTCATCTCTGATCATAAAAAAAAAATAAAAAAAAATAATCCCTCTCCTGACGTAGTTAGCGAATTAGATGTTGAGCAGTGCAAAGTCAGTCTGGTGAGTGGTACAACTATTTTTTCTATACCTACCTATCTATTGGTAGTGTGCTAGTGTCTTGATATTTCTAATGACATAAACCGGAGTACTCGTATTATAAAGCCTAAAAGATATTTAAATGTTCGGAATCGGTAATTTGAGAAAATTTCTAAAAATAAGTAAAAGGGATATCTGTTATTTTTTGTGCGCCCAGGGGGCGAGGGGTGGTTTAAATTGCAAACTATTCTTCCTTCAAAACCAAACAACTTTTTCCCCAGACATTTCCCGCTGCAATGCGATGCACCGGAGTTTTCCGGGGTACCGACCTTTTTTGAACGCCGTGTATATAGCCTTTTTTTCCGTGCGGACCATCTGGCTTGATAGGCTGATTATTTTTGACTGAAAACGGCGACGACCGATGACGGTGGATTTAAATGATTTGTCGTGAGTTCAACATAACCTAACGGAATAGAACTGCAACCTTTATTCAGTGAATTTATAAAAAAATGTAAAAATGTTAAACGCAACGTGTTAATTAAAAACAACTTGTTCTCGAGCCCGACGTAAATATTACAGTCTGAAGGATGATATACAACATTAAACCAGTTTTTTCTTCATCACAACGTGATTATGGTCCCCTTGCAGCCCGTCACGGTTTCATAATAGGTTTATTGAAACCGCATCTCCGACCCATATTAACACCGTTTCGCCACGATCGCACTCATCGTCCGCTTAAACAAGAACTTACATTGGGGGCGCCATTTCAGCTTTGAGGGGAGTCTTCTTGGCTGTGTAATAATGCAATAAAACACAACCTTTCGGTCAGAGTCAAAGTCAAACCAAAAACGACTACTCCCCTGGTAATAGTCCACGACGGGAATGGAACTCTATCGGCATTCACTGGCCGAATTCTTCTCAAGGCTGCTCTGAAAAGCGTTTCGGCTTCTTTCAGTATTTTTTTTTTAGTGTTACACACAAAAAAAATTTGCTTATTTTAAAAATTTAATACTCTTCATTCGTGTCGCTAATCCTAACCGTTTTCGAAAAAACGACATTTTAATTACATCATGATGTATTTGGCGCATCTCGGTAGGAGATACATCTTTGTTCCTATCAAATGTTGAACCTCAAAATTCCGCTTTTTCATATTTAACCCGTGAAAAGTTACACTCTAAAAAATGCATTGATATCTAAGACTAATTTTATCTTGCTGTTAAAGGTTTAGCTTATGCAAAAGTAATTTCTAGTTAGCAAAACAAATTTTCGTTTTAGCTGAATTACGATGAATAAGATGATCTAGTTAACAGAACTAACTCTTATTTTTAACAATTTTTAGTTAACATAACTACAGTATCATGTTCTTGCATTGACAGCGCACATAACCATGGGTTGAACGGGATACTGAAAATTTCCCTACACACAATAACAACACAGAACACTTGTCATTAACCTTACTTTTGTAATTAGTTTACATACCAACCAACGAGTTGGTTATAATGTATTACTAGCAATATTAAGTTCACACTTTATCCAACTACTGTCGATAGTTTGTAAACTAGCTGGATAGTATACAAACCAACTAATATACGTACAGTACGTTTCACGAAATTTGGATACGACTTAATGATTTCCTGGGTCGGTCCCATTGTGTCGACAAGAGCTTGGCAATAAACAAGTGAAGTATGAAGGGACGGACTAAGGAAAACAAGTAATGATATGATTATATTAATATAATCACATGAAATAACATTTTTTTAAATATTACATTTACATTTATAATGTCTTTCTATAGATAGTTCTGTTTCGCTATCGCTATCCTCATCAAAATTAATTATAATTGGATTAATTATACGATCCAGACTAATATACGAATTTTCTACAGTTATTACGTGACGGACTGAATTTTTTCAACTACCTGGGGGAATATCATTAAAGCATTTTCGTATTAATTCTACAACACTAGAACTTAAAGTCGGAGAAATATTTTCAGACCTAACCAGTGATTTTAACTGCTGCCACATATGCTCTATGGGGTTAAAAATGCAATAATAGGGTGGGAGCCGTAGCACTGTATGTCCAATTTCTTCTGCCAATGTGTCACAAACATATACTTTTTTTATACAAAATGTCTTTAAAACTTCTAAAAGATAATTTTTTTATAACTTTCTTTAAAATATATATCATTCGCCGCCATGTAGTTCTGAATCTCCAATTTTGTATTATTTGAGCTTGGAGCTTTATCTAATTGGCGACTGTGATAGCTCGCATTGTCCATTGCTATCACGCTATTCTGAGGAATGTTTGGTAAAAGACAATTCTTGAACCATTCCTCAAAAACTAACAAATTTTACCACAAAAAGATATTTAAATATAAATTAAGCAACCTAACCTACCTGATGTGCCTATATTTAATTATAATTATTACAATCCGGTTCTTTCCACCTAATAATAACAAACGGTCATAAATAATGGGATGGCCCAGGTACTTTTACTGCAGTCATTAAGTTATATCCATTTTTCCTCAAACAATCTTTACCTACTTTAGTAGAACTATGATTTTCGATCAAAATAACCAGATAGTTTGTATACTATCCAGCTACTATACAGGGTGTTATGGAAGTGACTAGTTATATTTAAATGGGTAACTCCTAGGGTGTCCTAGAGAAAGTCTACATACTTTTTTTTAATCGAATATCTAAATACTAAGGCAAAAACCCCTTCTGGATTCAGTTAGCAACAATGTGGGTCGCTAGAGTATACTAACAGTGTTGTCAGATCACACCCCATGTCTCGCCCTTGCTTGGATACCTCCGCGCGCGACTATCGTTGCTTCAGTATGTTTCGAGACTCGGGAATGGGATGACGCTGTCGAGGGTTCCACGTGCTTGTTGTATACGAATTTTAAACGTTTTATTAGTTGTAGCATTACCCGACTTTTGTTCTGTTGTGAAATAATTCATAATAAGAAATATTGTGATGTGATTTCAAATTTGTGTGATATTACCTATTGTTGGTTCTGTTGCAAAACATACTTTTTGTGTTTTATTTTTTATGGAATTTAATTATAAAACGGATTATTTTAAAATAAGATCGAAGGTAAGAGAGTATGTACCTTAAAATTGTTTGAAGAAGAAGTGATAACGCGGGTCAAAGACGTCTTGTTGTGAAAAACTGAACACGTGCGTTTACAATTCTGTGTTGTAATATATGACAACACCGCCTCAATAAACTATTGATTGCGAGCGTCCTCAATAGCGGCCACGTAAATTGTCAGCTTTCATATAAAGTGTATATTTCGTAAAATAATTTAAAGCGCCATTTAAGGTTATTTTTCTTCAATTTATTTTCATATCAGGATTTGCCGGTTTAAAAATAATAAGTAATTTCCATAACACCCTCTATAAACTACCCAAGTAAACACTTTAACCTTAACATATATATAATACAGGGTTTGTTCGTTTGTCCATAGCTTAAGACCGAGGTTCCTTTTCCCTCAGTATGGCTGTATGCCATTATGGCCTTATTTCACGTCGGATGGACCGGTTGTTACCCATGTTCCTACCCCGTCGGCGGCCATTTTGAATTTTTCACGACCCGAATAAATAAGCCATACAATTTCGTGCACATTGTCAAGCGTCAAGCATTTACAATGAAGTAATTTTAGGAAGGGATTTTATACAAGCTCTTATTCGATCTTTGCATAATTTATGCACTTTTGTATGTAATTTATTAGTTTGCTTCGCTTTTATAATTTATTGCTTTATTTTCGTTAACTGACCGGTTTCTTGAATAAATGTTGCCCTGTTTTTAGGAAATTACAAACCAGCAGGACGGTGCGAGGTGGGGTTTGTTCGGGGGGGGGGGGGGGGGGGGGGGGGGGGGTAGTTATGCATAATTATTGTGAAACCTTTTCCCATATAATACGCAACGGCTTAAAATTTTTGCTACTTGGTGTTGATATATTTTTTTTAAATGTTATTTTTTAATATCCCTGAAAGATATTTTCTATTTCGGTATGTGTGTGTTTTATAAAATCCCATTTTTTTAGTAACAAACATGTCTTCTGATATTTTTTACAAAAAATGTTGTACGCCTATGATATTTGTCCATATGTATATTTTTTTGATTAGCCTGGTCAATTCTACACGAATGCGGCCTCTTGCGTTATTATCGTCAGGCGCATCGTTCTTGATGAAACAATTAATAATAAGTGATATTCAGCCATATGGAGTACATATCTATTGTTTGCCCAGTGGTATTTTAACGTTTCCGTATGAAGAGCGAGGGGAGAAAATGTATAAAACCAATGCTTGAAAGCGCCGTACCATAGGCGTGCTCAAACAATAATTTATTAAGTGGACAATAAATAAATACCGCTGTATTGATTCCGCACTTGGATTCTTCCTGAAAATTCAAAACAATAGTTTTTTTTCCTCAAAATGTCCATCTTACTGATATTATTATTTAATTATCAGTCCCCTATTTTTTACATACAGGGTGGTTGATTAGTGCGAGGAAGTCAAATATCTCCGTTGTTCAACTCATGGCCAACTTATTGAAAGTGCCGATATTTTTACATTTTTTCAATAAAACATAAAATATTAAAAGAACGTTACGTTTTAGATAATTTATTATAATTGCTTATTTAAAGAGGTTGGAATTATCTGTAAACTGACATAATAATATACAGGGGGGTCCATTTGAAAAAGTCGAATAATATTTATCTAAAGATTGCTACATTTGTACCGATGTAAAAAACACCCTGTATACGATATTGATGCTTTTTTTTTGATATGATGTTTTCGAGAAAATTTTAGGAAAAATTGAATAAGCTGGCAACGTCGTATAAATCACCAAAATAAAATAGCATATCTTATGTAAAATTTTATGCCGAATTCGATGAGACAAAAAGAAATGGGGGTACTATTTAAAAAAAATTACTTATATGATGCCCCGTTTTTTTGGAGCATCCTGTATATCCAAAAATATTTTTAAAATGTGCGCTTTTATTTATCCTAGAACCTTTGTATTTAATAAATTTCGATATTTTTAAGAACAACGGAGATATTTGACTTCCTCGCACTAATCAACCACCCTGTATGTTATAATTATTTGCCAAGTTTAATTTGGCTTGACTCTTCAAATATTTATTTCCAATTATTATCTGATCCATCATGCAATTGATAGAAAATACATATTAGCAAAACGCCAACGCCGGTATAATAAACAAACACCACAAAATTTCCTCCCCGCGTTTCACGCCACTGTAGAGGCAAATTCCTGTGCGTTTTAACGGCACTACAAAGAGCGGAACTACATAACAAATAAAATTAAAATAATGAAGTTTTTGTTTTAGTGTAGGATGTCATATGTCGATAGAACTCAATTTTGACTTAATTATTTCTTGTTATCTTAATGAAAGGCAATGGATCCCCCCCTTTTATTTTTTTTATTCATTTCTATTTAAATTCGACCAAAGAATAAAAATTCAACGTTACAATGGTGCCGCTACTGCATATACAAACTAGGACACGCTGTATGTATAATATTTTTAGGTACCATCAGTGGCGGTTCTTCCACAGGAGCACATGCGCACGTGCACCCCCAAAACAAACCGAATAAAAAGTATTAATTTATATTCATTGAATATTATTTATCGTATAAAATCCGACCCTCCTTAATATTTTATCGTACCGTCAAACCAAACTGTATAGATCCGGCACCCGTGCCTCGGTCAAGGTAAATGACGAAAAATTGAAGTGAAGAATGCGGGAACACCTAAACCCGAAATTAATTTAATGCAGACCACAAAGGGTAAATCTAGGGACTTTATTAGAAAGTTTAAAAATAAAATATATGAAAAAAAAATTATAGAGGGTATTCCAAACTTAATGAGGATGTTATTGATCAATTTTCTACAATTGAACCGAAGAATGGACTTTACGTTTAAGCACTATTGTGTAGGGTCGATAAATGTTGTGTATTTCGATAAATGATACTTGATATGATTTTAAACCATTTTATTTAAGGATTTAAACTAAAAAACACTGAAAATATGAAGAATACCAACTTGTCAGTCTCGTGGCTCGATTCGTTCTCGTCATAAAACAGTTAACTATGGTTCTCGTCTTGGTTGCGCCTAATGGCGTAGCCGTAGATGGCGTAGTGGTATTAGACATCATTCGGTTTTCTTGATAGCTCGTAGATGGCTGTAGTAGTATTTTTTTTTTTATGATCAGTGGACTGTATAAATATTGTTACGAGGGTTGCATGCGACGACGTTAAGATCCGACAGCTATACACACTAAGAAAACTTTTCCAAAAGTTGTATTTCCTTGTGTAAAATTAAAAAATAAATAAAAATATGTTTTACCTAACGCTTATTCTTATTACTTTATTTTATTTCTACATTTAAAACGCCTAGAAAGTAATTGTTTGGTCGTTACACAAAAATAAAATTTTAATATAATTTCACCATACTTGTGAACCCCCTCTATCATAGGTCACGAGCCGCCACTGGGTACCATGGTATTATTTTACCTTAATTATATGAACACATCACAGAGGTTACGAACTATGACGTGCGATCTATGAAATTTACCTTTCAGTGAAGTTTACTGGACCGTAACTAAGAAAACACGGTGATTACAATTGATTAATGTTGATTAACGCCAGAACTCGGTAGTTATACTATTAATGCGATTATAATTGCACAGAAAATGCACGCTGTTTTACGAATCATTTCGCTTTGACCAGTTTTATAAGAGTTTTAGTTTAATAAGCAGAATACAGTGACGGGCATAATTCACGTAGCATATGAGAAAATTTATGATTGTTAGATTTCAACAAAAATCGATGTTTCCAATCGTTTCTGTATCATCGGAAATCCCAAAAACTATTAGACAGTGGCGTTCGCCCTTGTGGTTTGGCGGAAAATAGAAGACAATGAATATCGTTTGAGTAATATGTATTTAAGACGATTTGTAATTAGTGTATCGTATTTGCAGAATTATACCGTTGATCTTTTGACTACAATAAAAGCTTCGACCATAAAATAACTAAGGAAATCCCAAACTTTAAAACCTTTTCGAGCAGAGCCGGACCAGGTATACAAATTCAATTCATACCTATGCCTGATGCATATATAAATACAAAGTGATTTTTAATAATTTTAATCTTTAGTGGTTTTCCGGCGAGTAATTTTTAGTTAGGCTTATTAGTATAAGAGACATAGTACTTAAACCTGTTAATCCTAGAAAAAATCGGAGTGATTCTGACACATTTAGAAGCATTGACGAAAATATTAAGAAGAAAGATTTACCTAATGTATGAGGCATAAACTGTACCCACTTTGATTTCCCTTAAAGAGCGGCTGATTAAAGACGAAACAAATATCTCTTGTGGCCTTTTAAGCCTTAGGAAAATATTGCGTAAAATGGGTTCTAAATACCGAAGCATTGATAAAAGACAAACATTAATGGAATCTCAATGTTTACGGGAATGGAGACTTAAATATTTAACAGCTGTTAAACAATTTAGAGAAGAAAATCGTCCAATTATTTACCTTGACGAAACATGGTTCGATACCCAAGACACTCCAAGAAAAGGTTGGGATGATTCTTCCAAAAAATGTTAAACCAAGGCACCATCAAATAAAGGCAGAAGAATCACAATATTACATGTTGGTTCAGAGAACGAGTTTGTTCCAAATTGTCTGTTGCTTTCAGCTAAAAACATATAGCAGATTCTTCTTTAGATTACCATCAAGATACCGACGCACAACAAGATTGGTTTAAACATAAACTCCTTAAAAATATACCTGAAAATGCGTCATTGTAATGGACAATGCTAGTTATCATAGTCGACAAGCAAAAATGATTCCCAATTCTAATAATACAAAAGCAGAAATTCAAAATTTTATGATTGAAAATGATTTATATTTTGAAGAAACTTACAAAAAACGAGAACTGCTAAAAGTATTAAAAGCTTTTAAAATAAATAAGAAATACGAGTGTGACAAACTTGCAGCAGAAAATGCACATACAGTGTTGCGTCTTCCTCCGTACTATTGTATATTCAATCCTATTGAGCTAATATGGCACCAATTAAAATCCAGTATTAGGAGAAATAATATTTCTTCTACATTAGATGCATCTGTAGTAGAATTAATTAAAAACGAAGTAAGAAAAATTTCTGCAGACAGCTGGAAAAACTGTGTACAGCATGTACTTAAGGTGGATTCTTACAATTGTATGATTACAATAATTGTTCAACCCTTAATTATAAGTTTAGGCTGAGATGAAGATAGTGATAGTGATACAGAGTTAAATTTTGATTAAATTATCAATAGTTTCTTAGCATTTAATTAATTTTGATTGTACTTGTTATCCTAATAGTTATACTTTTAAATTATACTATTTTCAATTATCATTAATTGTTATCATTATTTTACACTTATTATAAGTACATAAAACTAAAAATACCTATCTATTTATTTTAAATTATAAAAATAAATCATGTGGTGTGGTATACATTTTCAAGCCGGCTCTGATCCCATTTATTGAGCTTTGAAGAGTTTGAGACGTATACAATAGGGTTTAATCAGGTAGTTTATTTATGGCAGTAAGAGTCAACGGTATAATTCTGCAACAACTATACTAGGTGGATTTTACTGTAATAAGTCATGGCGTTACTGTGCGGCGTCATGTAGAGAGTAGAGAAGAGTGCAAAATGTATCATCCCAATCTCTACCCGATTCACACCGGTATCCAGATCGGGTGGTGAGTGGGGTGCGGTAGTCCTTGGGAAAGCAGCGTGTGACTAAGGATCGTGGTTCGGAGCCCACGTTAAGCCATCGGGAATGGTCCTGGTAGCGAGCGAAGAGGAAAAGCTGGCTACGCCACTGTTGTGACATTAGTAATCCTACTTAAATACTTACACTTACAAACGAAGATTATAGTCACTGATGCCTATGTTGATGGTGTTCCCATGACAATAAAAGCTTAAAGCGAAACATTAATTTTACTTTTGAATGGGATGAGCAAACGTGCGAAATCCGCATTGTATAACACAATGGTGCTACTGAACAAGACCATACAAAATGTTGTGTTTGTTACATTACTGCATTCGGCCTATTGTTGTGATAAAAAGTTTGTAGGGTACAATTCAGGTATGGAGAGTACTAGAAGGCGGAAAATGCACGAAAAGTTAAGGAAGGAACGGCTCAAATTCCAGGGGCTTATCGTATACGGAAAGAAAAACTTATTTTTTATATTGAAAAGTTTTTTTTTAATTTACTAAAATATTTTGTAAAATTTACTAGAATAATTTGTAAAGTTTACTAAAATGTCTTGTAAAAATGGCATGTCATGGTATTCCCAAGCGGTTACCCATCCGAGTACTAACCGTCCCCAACGTCGCTTGACTTCATCAATCGATGGTATAGTGGTTGTAGCGAATCCTCGCGCCAGATATGTCAAGTGTCACGTGACATTAATGACATGCCTGCTTATTTGTGGTTATTTATTTTGCCTAGGTTTGTATGACATTCCAGGACCGTACTACAATAGTACGTACGTTTATTTTAAAAATGAAACGAGTCTATTTATATTTTTAAATACATCTTTTATTATTTATTATAGGAAATAATCTTATTGTGCAACCACTCGTGCCAAGAACTGAAATTTCAACATCCACTTTAATAAACAATATATTTAGTATTCTCTGCAAAAAAATGTGCAGATATTTTCTACTTTCCCAGCTAACCAAACTGTCTACATTCAAGTCGCCACACAAAAGTATTACCTGATATTTAACTGAAACAAATCTCAACTCGATCAGAAAGAAATGAAACATCTAGAAATTTTTTTATTAATATTAAAATTCACCTTAGTTTCTCTAACGGTGGCATCAGCTGAGGTAGAAGGCAGACAATAGTTATGCTCCATAATTATTATTTTCGCCTAAAAACAGATAAATGAAAATATTAACCTATAAATTTTTCATAACGTGACAAGTACTTACTGTGGTTTACCAGATACACAAACAACTCAATATGTAATTAACCAAAGTTTTCAACACAAAATAAACACTTCTAAAACGACGGAAATACACTTTTAAACGTATTAGCACTAATCAAACTCGAAAAATATAAAAACAAAACACGCTCAATACGGTTCCTATAAAACTGGGGTATTTGGTTAAGTCCCCAAACAGCTGATCGATGACATATTAATGATGTCAACTGTCGAAAAAGCTTGAGGATTCGCTGCAAATACTAATGTTTCCTGTTAAATTGTTCTCCACGTATTATTTGTTACGAAAATCGAAATTCCAGTAATCTGTTGCATCTCATTTATGCCTTTTATTCTTGACAACACTTCATGTAAAATTGGTTATTGTTACAATAAAAATACTTAAATAATAGCCAGTGAAACGTACCATACATTTTAAAATATTTACCTACTGGAGATATAAATATATTATTTTCAATGTACATTCGTTGTAAAATTTGCGATATATTTTAGTAATTACTTGATTTTACTAAATTTATTAGAAATTCTACCGGACTTTTTATCTAAAATATTACTAATGCTGTATTTTATAGGAAATCGTGCAATAAAATCTTTTATTTACAAACTATGCATGTAATAAAAACATTTCATCTATCTTTGAAAGGTGGAAAAATGTTTTTTTACTTTTACTTTCCGCCCGGGTGGAAAGTAAATTATTTCTTTGTAATTTTTTTAAAAATCGATATCCCGAAATAATATACGAACACACTTTTTTAGAAATGCTAATAGCATCCATATGTGGTTAAGCTTAGTACTCCTCGAACTTCATTATTTAAGAACTCTTTCATCTGGAGGACTTCATCATTGTGGAACGATAATCCCGAGGTCGTTTTTCCCAACGAATATAACCTCCAACGATTCAAAACCAACGTGAATCGCTTTTTGCGCACACGCACCACTCCCAGAGTGCCCTAAAGGATTTTTCCTTTTCCTACAGTGCTTGTGTTTGATCATAAAAAAAAAAAAAAAAAAAAAAAAAAAAAAAAAAAAAAAAAAAAAAAAAGGTTTGCTTGTTTAGATATGTCTACTTTTTCCCTAATTGATAGAGTGGTCTTCAGCATTGAATATTGTGACCAAATCGTTGATATCTTCTTTGTCTTGGCATTTTCACTGAAATAAGCTAGTAGCGCCGACTCAGAACCAGGATTTTGAACTTTGTTTCCCGTACACCATTCTTTGAAACAGTTAATGCCTTGTCATATCTCGGGCGGCTTTTAGTTGGCAGAAGATCTTCTTCTACTATTTTTGCTGCTTCTCGAATTTCTGGTGGAGTAGCAGCAAAATCTAATTCCTCATCAGCATTTTTGTTGTTAAAATAATACACTGTTTAGTTTTTACCACTTGCGGTTATTTGAAATTTCTGTCTAATTTTTCAATGGAAAAGTCAAAATGACATTTATCTTTAATTAATAATTTTAATTCAAAATAATAAGAAGTGGATGTTAGATGTGGTTGTAAATAAAATAGTATACAAACCTCGGTGAAAAGTTTCATTAGTGTCTCGAGATTTAGTTAACCTCGCCACTTCGCGCCTCGGTTAACTACCGACTCTCTCGACAGGAATGAAACACTTTCCATAATAATTTCACTATAGTGTTTGTTCCGTCTACTGTTTTCCGCCCTCATCTAATTTAAATTGCTCTTTTGACGAGTTGATCAACAATGACTTTTTTCTTTCGTCTTAAATCCAGAGCAATAAAATTAAAATCATTAAGGAAGTATAAAGATAAGCAAATTAGCTGTTTTATGTTCATCATCTTAATGATTTTGTTCTCTTTAAAAATGAAACGTAATGATACCTTCCAATAGCCAAAGTTGTTTAATAATAAATATTAATATGTATGGGCTATCGCCTCGTAAATGTGTTTTCCTTTTTTGTCGTAAATATCTAATCGATTTAGCAGTAGTTACGGAATTAATATCATCGCAATCATCGGATAACTCGTTTCTTACAACTCTATTATTATTATCTGTTTTTTTTTTTAGATGTAACGACCAAAACAGATTTCGTGTATCCCAACCGATGTTTAAATTAAGTAATGAAATAAAAATGGATGTTTCAATTTAAAAAATTGAATTGTCACATAAAATCTTTATTATTTTGGATTACCCTGTATAAATGAAAATAAGGTATAAAACCGGAAATCTAAAGTTAAAATCGCCGGTCCGAGCGTTTTTCCAAAAAATTAAAAGTTGAATTTTAAATGATTTTATTCGGTCCTATTTGTCTTCACTGTATACAGGGTGTTTTTTAATTGAGTGCCGATACTTAAGGTTGTGACTCCTTGGGTGATTTTAAGAAGAAAAGTTAATATTAATATATGTCCTAAAGCTCTTCATTTTTGAGCTACAGAATGTTAAAATTTAAAGAAAAACTTTTTTTTATTCAACCATTCAATATCAAAAATGCTCCTTAATGATTATTATTGAATGTAGAAAAAATCTGAATACATCACTGGATTCTACGTAAAAAACTACAAAAGAAACATTTTCTGTTTGATAATGGTGTGTACAAAATTTCATAAAAATATCTAAGAGTGATTATAATTATGATAAAAAAGTTATTGTTTAACTTTTAACATTGTGTAGCTCAAAAATGAAGAGCCTTAGGACTTTTCGTCTTAAAATCACCTAAGGATTCACAGTCTTAAGTATCGACACTCAATTAAAAAACACACTGTATACGATCACAACACAAATAATGCCAAGAAAATGTTTCGTTACCTCTAGATCCACGTTTCATCTAGAATAGTATTTTTCTGAATAGGTACTCTGGTTATCAGTACCCCAGTCGATACATTTTTGATTTTTTCTAGTAATAAATTATTTGCTTGGGAAGCAGCTTGTAATGTAATTTCCCGTAGCGTTCCCTCAATCTGAATATCGTAGTCACTCATACTTTACCCAAAAATAACCAAATTAAAAAGGTTGACGTCTAAAATTTATTGACATTTACGTTGTCAAGGAATTGATGGAATTCACAGCCGACTTTGCATAAAATCTATTAGACATATTGACGGTTTTGGCATATCACGGGTAATGTGATTGTGTGGAAGTGTTACGTAATATACAGGGTTGTGATTTAATAACGAATAAATTCAATACAAATTAAATGGAAGCGTTTTCGGAACAACGCTCGAACCCGTCGATTTTGTTTTTGGATTGCGCATATCTTGACATAAAATGTAGGTACACCCACAAAAGTGTGACAGAAAAAATATTTTTTCCTTAAATGGAAACCCCTGTATATTATTACATTTTCGGATTCTCCGGAAAATTCTACTCATGTTTCATGTACAATCTCCTAAACTTATCTTCAACAGTTCACAACACATTTACGTTCAAATATTAAAATATTACTTTATTGAAACATAAATTGATTCCCAAATTATATTTTTTAAAAACTAAAATTATTTTAGCCAATGCTGGAAGTGTCCGCCATTAACAGCTGTGCAGTACCCCAGACGATCAATAAATTCCTGCTGTACATTTTCTACGGTTCCTGGGGAAATATTCCTAATTACGTTACGAATGCGCTCTTTGTTCCGTTAACAGTTGAAGATAGGTTTAGGACATTATACATGAAACATTTATTAGGGGTCTTCATTCATTTCATTTAAGAAAAAAATATTTTTTCTGTCACACTTTTGTGGGACATCCTGTATACCTACATTTTATGTCAAGATATGCGCAATCCAAAAACAAAATCGACGGGTGCGAGCGTTGTTCCGAAAACGCCCCCATTTAATTTGTATTGAATTTATCCGTTATTAAATCACAACCCTGTATATATATTACGTAACAGTAGAGAGTGCGTAAGAAGATTCTTACTAATATAGGAGTAGAAAAGAGTATATTACGTACCGAGTTGGAAAGTGTTTCATTCTTGTCGAGAGAGTCGAGGCGCGAAGCGCAAGACAGTAATGAACCTTTTCACCGAGGTTTGTATACTATTTTATTTACAACCACATCTAACATCCACTTCTTATTATTTTGAATTAAAATTATTAATTAACTGTCATTTTGACTTTTCCATTGAAAAATTAGACAGACATTTCAAATAACCACAGGTGGTAAAATAACGTAGGTAATAATCCACATCAACATGGCAAATATCATTTTTTGAATATGGTTTCCATGTCACTAAACAATATATTTTAACAACAGAAAAATGCAGGATGAGGAATTTGATTTTGCTGCTATTCCACCAGAAATTCAAGAAGCAGCAAAAATAGTAGAAGACGATTTTCTGCCAACTAAAAGCCGCCCTAGATATGACAAGGCATATAACTGTTTCAAAGAATGGTGTGGTTCAGTGAAAATGCCAAGACAAAGAAGATATCAACGATTTGGTCACATTATTCAATGCTGAGGACCACTCTATCAATTATGGAAAAAAAGACGTATCTAAAGACGCAAAGCTATTAGCATTTTTAAAAAAGTGTGTTCGTATATTATTTTGAGATATCGATTTTTAAAAAAATTACAAAAAATAATTTACTTTCCACCCGGGTGGAAAGTAAAAGTAAAAAAAACGTCAACTTTCCCTTTCAAAGATAGATGAAATGTCATTATTACATGCATGGTTGTAAATAAAAATAATTTCACGTTAATGAATACTATTGCTATTTTCAAAATATTTTCGTAGAAACCAAGGGAAGTTGTTCCTTACCGATGGGTAATTAGACACTTCCAGTTCCCACTGATTATTATAGGTTATTCAAAGAACATACAATTTTTTCATAAATATACAATATTTAATTTAACAATATGATGATTAAAGTTTTGATTAAGCAAAGTGCTTTCGTTTAGGAACTTAAAAAATTTGTGAACCATACGAAACACAAAATATAAATGTCAATATTTAAATTTTGCCATTTCCGTCTAATACACTGGGAATTGTATTTCGTTCTCGAAGAAATACGTTGTCTGTTTTATGTTTTTATTGACTGAAAAAAGAAAAATACATTAAAATCAACAGGTCGTTGGTATTACTGTAAAGTTATGACGCATGACACGTTCAGTCTTTCCCCGTCCCAACTGTATGTAGTTTCGTACCGATTTTAATTTTCCACGCGCATATTATTTCGTCTCATTTTCTTGTCACTGTCAGATTTGTATACCAACTGTCACACCTGTATAACTACCTCTTGACCTTACATTAAAATAATAATAGTAATAACATTATACTCATAACAAAAGCCATTCTGTATGCATCAAAAGCAAACAATAAACGGCATAAAACCGTTTACATTTTCAAACCACGACCAATCAATTGCTATTCAATATTCGATTGCAAATGAAAAGTACTTAAAGTTCAAAACACCTCTTTCACACTTGAGTACTGTTATTACCGGCACATCGAGAAACAAATTCGCTTATTACTGTCATAATGGGATAATGGAACGGAAAAGTCGAGTTATTGGCTTTTGCCCGATGCATTTCAATTTATTTTCATGCAATTGCCAGCGAATGCCGAGGACTACGTTCGCGAATTTGAGAAAATATGACCGATCTGAAAGCCGGCAGTTTTTAATTGTAATAATTTTATTATAGTAACGCAATTAGATAATTTGGATATAAAAGTAGACGTAAACAGATAAACGTTGTAGGTATTTTTTAAAGAAATACAGGTAATATGAAAAAAACACCATTTGCTTAAAATATAGAAACATTTATATGAAAAGTTTTTTTTATTTCAAATTTATTTATTTCAAAATAGTTTACACAGAATACAAAGTACATAAACGTATAATTTTATAAAAATATAAAACAGTTAAAGATTGTTTCACGAAAAATGGATATAACTTAATGACTGTAGTAAAAGTACCTGAGGCTATCCCATTATTTATGACCGTTTGTTATTATTATGTGGAAAGGACCGGATTGTAATAATTATAATTAAATATAGGCACATCAGGTAGGTTAGGTTTCTTAATTTATATTTAAATATCTTTTTGTGGTAAAATTTGTTAGTTTTTGAGGAAGGGTTCAAGAATTGTCTTTTACCAAACATTCCTCAGAATAGCGTGATAGTAATGGACAATGCGAGCTATCACAGTCGCCAATTACATAAAGCTCCAAGCTCAAATAATACAAAATTGGAGATTCAGAACTACATGGCGGCGAATGATACATATTTTGAAGAAAGTTATAAAAAAGTGATCTTTTAGAAGTTTTAAAGACATTTTGTATAAAAAAAGTATATGTTTGTGACACATTGGCAGAAGAAATTGGACATACAGTGCTACGGCTCCCACCGTATTATTGCATTTTTAACCCCATAGAGCATATGTGGGCACCAGTTAAAATCACTGGTTAGGTCTGAAAATATTTCTCCGACTTCAAGTTCTAGTGTTGTAGAATTAATACGAAAATGCTTTAATGATATTCCCCCAGGTAGTTGGAAAAATTCAGTCCGTCACGTAATAACTGTAGAAAATTCGTATATTAGTCTGGATCGTATAATTAATCCAATTATAATTAATTTTGATGAGGATAGCGATAGCGAAACAGAACTATCTATAGAATGACATTATAAATGTAAATAAATATGACTAGTAATATTTTTAAAAAATGTTATTTCATTTGATTACATTAATATAATCATATCATTACTTGTTTTCCTTAGTCCGTCCCTTCATACTTCACTTGTTTATTGCCAAGCTCTTGTCGACACAATGGGACCGACCCAGCAAATCATTAAGTCGTATCCAAATTTCGTGAAACGTACTGTACATATGGCACCTAGGTATCAAATACCTGTATGTGTCTATTTTTAGAATTTAACATAATATTTAGAACTATCACAGCTACTTAAGCGTTACAATCAATCTCTATAAACCTCAATAAATGCTTATAGTGGAGTCGATCCGGTTTACGAAAATCCCTTGACGAAATCGAGTAATTTTTTTTCCTAATCGATATAGTAGGATCCTCTCGACATTCTGACATGATTTGTAGGGGGCGCCGCATTGGGGGCAGGGGGGCACGCCCCGTAAATCTAACCGACAACGGATTTTCCTAGATAACTCAGCCGGTTCTGATGCTACAAAAAAAATGTGAAGGGCAAAATTGAAGAGCTTGACAGAGCGCGTAAGCTCGAATAAACCTGATCCCGATGCCTCAATGAGTTCGCAAATTAACACGATTTTCAACTGCAAAAACAATAAAATTTAATTAATTATATCTCGAGAAGGGGCGGAGTTGGGGCATCAATTTTTCGCGAATCAACGGGTGACACGTAGTACTTTGATGGGCCGGAGGATGGGTATGGTGGGGCAATGAGGAGGAGAGTTATGGGGGAGAAAAAAATATTACATAAATGCTAATAAGTAGTATATTGTGGACACTTTATTTCCACAAGATATTCGTCACATATCGCATCTGGTGAAGCGGAAAAAATTGGGTATTTGAGATTTAACTGTAAACCAGTTCGATTTAATTGTATTTTAAACGATTTTTCTAAGCACTTTATTACACTTTCTTCCAACTGCTTTCCTCTATTCGTTGCTGAGGTAGCTTTGAATTTAGAAACACCCAATATTTGTTGAACAAGTACTACATCAACTAATAAATTCTCCATATGATGATTGTCCCGTATATAGTTACAAATTTTAGCATCAGCTGGTATATGCCTAGGTTGGTAGATATACCCTCAGTTTTAAAATGCCTTAACAACTGGCTTTCTGAATTAGTTTTCAATTATTTCCGTTTATTATATTGCATATATGGTGCACATGATTGCAGTTTTTCTGGGCATTGTAAACCTACAAAACATTATCATTTTTGTTTATTCTGTAGGTGCATGGCTATTAGCTATTGCTTTCACCTAAACACATAAATACAATGTGGGGCTCTCCCACTAAAATATGCAGCGCCTATCCTTTTTCGAAGGGAGAAATGCCGCATCACTTAACAATGTGCATCTATAAAATCGCCTATCTAACTGGAGTACCACAAATAAAACTAGATTTTACTTGAAATTTAATGTGCTATAAAAGTTAGAAAAGTGCCTTTATAAAATATTAGGCATTGAAAATGCTACTTACCGTTTTAATTATTAAATTACAAAGTCAAAAGGAAGCCCAAAGACCACATACACATGGACGTCGTTTATAAGGAGCAAGAGGGGGCAGTTACCCCACCAACCCCTGGAATTTGATTATTTAATAACACATTAAGAAACTTTTAGTTAGTTCGCGCAAAAGGTAGGTAGTTCATATGTTTTTTCTATTTTTTCTTAAATTTGACAGTTATTATTGCATCGACGTTCGTCCCACATTATGTGGTTCGTCCTAAACATAGCGGGCTTTTTAGCATGCGTGGTTGTCGCCCAATGTCAAAATTATACATCGATTATCTTTTATTTCGTAAAAGTATGTTTTTTCTATTTTTTCTCAAATTTGGTACGTTTTTTTAAAGTCTAAAGTAAATTTGACATTCGAGGCGGTGCATAGTCGGATATTGTTCCTTCAAAAATATTTCTCTTAATCGAAGCTAAGCCAAACGAAGAAATATTCTAATATAGCGGATCCGAAGCTGCTATACAGTGTGTCTACTTAAGTTGTAATCATATGGAAAACTTTTTTATTATTGGTTTTATGAAAAAAAGTTATTCTTCATAAAAAGTTCTGCATGGTCTAAAACTCGAAACGCAACCTTCAGTTATCAAAATTTCCCGGTCATATACGAGGTATATCAGAAATTACGAATTTTACTCACGAGTAAAGTACCTTTATTTTTGACAATACAGAAGTATGTTATGAAGAAAAGTTATTTTGAATTAAAAGTTGAAGGTTGTATTTTGAGTTTTAGACCCTGGAGAACTTTTTATGAAGAATAACTTTTTTTCATAAAACAAATAATAAAAAAGTTTTCCATATGATTCCAACTTAAGTAAACACACTGTATAAACAAATTTTTGGCACCGTTATTATTTAAATTAAAACTAGATTTTCAGACATCAGTGAATTACATTTTTTCGATATATTGACCAAAAATAATTTTTAATCCTATCCTATTCACATTTGTTTGCAAGAACTATTTGACATTGCAGCAATTTACGATGAAATTATTGCATATTTGGCATTACAACCGTAGAATACCATTAAAATACAAATAGGCATACTAATCAATGTTACTTAAAATAAATAGGTATGGAGTTATTTTTATTTTTTTGTATATAGCTCGTAAAATCGGGATCATTTTAAAAATACTGAAAAATCCTCAGAAAAAGGAAAACTCTTCTTGAAAAAAAAATTACTTTTGTTCGTCTGCTTTAACTTAAGTAAAAATGTCGCGCCTTTTAAATTGAGTATAATGAGAACACCTTACTGACCTTACCGCTCGGGTTTTCTAGTATTTACTATAAATTATGGACTAAATTTTTGGGTTTGCTCGTGGGGCATGGTCCATAAATAATTTCGCCTGCGGCGCTTTCGTTCGCAGCGAGCTTTTTCCCCTTGTTGCTACCGCTGGTGTCCTGAATTCTAAGTTCATAAAATTACTCATTTTATCATTGCCATGTCATTATCATGCCCATGCCGGGTTGTTGCACTGGATATTTCTAAAGCTTTTGATCGTGTTTGGCATGAGGGGCTTCTAAGTAAACTGCGATCCTATGGTATGCCCAGTCAATTCTGTGCATGGTTGTCTAGCTTTCTTAAGGACCGTTCTCTGCAACACCTTCACCATCAATGCCGGTGTTCCTCAAGGGTCCATATTGTCTCCTACTCTCTTCTTGCTCTACATTAACGACCTTCTAGTGGAAACTAAAAATCCGATATTTAGTTTTGCTGACGATAGCACACTTATCTCATCTTTCTCTTTGAATGTGCAAACATCGGCTGCCGACGCACATCTTCGCAGACAGCATGAAGTATCACGCCTCAACAAAGACCTGGAAGAAATTTTGGCTTGGGGTGACAGTAACCAAGTCGAATTTAACACTAAAAAAACCCAGGCAGCAGTTTTCTCTAAAAAGGTTAACATTACAGAACCGGAAATAGTCATGGCCGGACACGCAATCCCACTGGCTTCATCTATTAATTTGCTGGGCGTCAATCTGGGAGGAAATATGTCTTGGCATAACCACGTTGTGGAAATCGCCAAGATAGCTTCTCAGAAGCTTGGCGTACTCTTCCGAACCAGAAAGTTGTACACACCTCAACAACTTTTAACACTATACAAAGCCCAGATTCGACCATCACTAGAATACTGCTCTCATGTCTGGAGCTCTGCACCCAAACATACTCTTCGGCTACTGGATTCCATCGAAAGGAAGGCTATTCGTCCGATCGGAGACCACGAGCTGACGAAGAACCTCGACAGCCTAGAACATCGAAGACAGGTTGGGGATTTGACTCTCTTTTACAGATATTTTCATGGAAGGTGCTCGGCTGACCTTGCCCTCTTAATTCCGCCCAGAGCGACGAATAGCAGAAATACACGACGAACCACTGCCGCCCATCAATATGTGGTTAAGCTTAGTACTCCTCGAACTTCATTATTTAAGAATTCTTTCATCTGGAGGACTACATCCTTGTGGAACGACCTTCCCCAGGTCGTTTTTCCCAACGAATATAACCTCCAACGATTCAAAACCAACGTGAATCGCTTTTTGCGCACACCGAACGAAACCCGAACAAACCCTAAAGGATTTTTCCTATAGTGCTTGTTTTTATTTATAAAAAAAAAAAAAAAAAAAAATTACCCATGGAGAAACCAGAGCCGAATACCGTCATCTTGTAGAAAATAAGATACTGAAAAAAATGAAATAGTTTGACGAAAATTTCGCTCTTTTAGGCTCTCGTATTACTAGTTATATAAGTTATAACGTCAGCAGTGCGTAACACAGTTTTCCTTGAATAGAACGATCTATATAAAGTCTTATAAAGGATGTAACACCCAAGAAATAATTTGTAGAGGATGATAGGCAAGAAAGTTAAGTGATGTTTTCAGTAAACACGCGTTTTGTGTTGTCAGTCCTTTTGTCCCGCGGTTTCTAAGGAGCAGCTGCTCCTACACCAAAGGCGTTTCTCAGATCGGCACAGAGGGCTCATCAATCTCTTCTTTTCTGTAATTGACTCCGGGAGAAGAGCGTCCGTAAATTATACGCGTGTAAACATGGAGGATATAAATGCCCGCCTGTCGAGAAACACATTATCGTCTAAGACTTGACGATCACAAATTCTATAGCCATGGCTACGGGCCGCGTTAGCGTTACCAGATCCGTTGCTGCCGCTTCTTCTTTTTCTTCTTTAGTTTTGATGGCCACTGTCATTTCTGGGCAATCTGTCACCGCCATACGGTTAATTTAATATTCCGCCATGATTACAGCTCGTTAGAATGACTAACTACAATGTCTAGTTCTCGGTGGGTCACTTTAAAAAGCGATAGCAGATATACAGGTCGACAAGTTTATCAGTAGCTACGACCGCTACTAACAATGTTGTCACAAATATTAAATTTTAGTTTAATGGTCTCTTACCGAGAAAACCCTAAAAGTACATTTACGCATTTAACATAAATTGTTATTAGTATATAAGGAACCAATGTTCTATTATAGTTTCAATATTATTAAAAACCTTCTTTTCAAACCAGTTATTTTGATATTTAATTGCAAAATAATATATTTTTTTTGATTTGAAGTACCTCTAATCTAAAAATATGGCAACAAAGTCTGTTATCAATGGTTAGAGGTAGCTAGCGCTAATGTGATTGGTCCCAGACAGTTGTCTCGTGAGACACCCGATGGGCCATCGGGCTTGTTCGGAGATGTTTATACATTGATGGATGTACCCACCTAGTTGCGTAGTGATAGAAAGGGCAATAGTTATTGTATTGTGTTTTATAAATAAGTGTTTGAGGGTGTTATTTTAAAATTTTGAAGTTTGTGATAATGAGTGAGTATACACTGTCAGATCCGTTAAGTGAGTGATTGCAAATGAGTATAGGGTATGTGAAAAGGAGTCACAAACCAATATACAGGGTGTTATGGAAATGACGTATTATATTTAAAAGGGTGACTCCTTGGGTGTCCTAGAGAAGCGCTACATATTTTATTTTTTTTTTAAGTCGACCGTTTTAAAAGTGGGGTAACAAACACTCTTACTCATAGGTCAGTCCGCGCTACTGTACAACATTTCACCCAGAGCCAATGGCAATGTTGCCAAACTTAACGTAAAACTGAAATTCCAGATAAAATTATAAAAATAAATTATTTTCTACCTACTTGTATTTATCCTTATACCTAAAGAGCGAGGAAATCCAGGCACAAACACAATCAGTTTTTTTTTCTTTTTCATTGGAACACTCCTGGAAACACTTTATGTACACACAGTAATAGTGAAACAGAACCGATAATTAGCTTTTGAAAATACAATAATACAGATTATACTACAGATTATTAGATTTTATTACACGCACGCTACGAAATTTGACGCGAAGAAACGCGTCAATGAAAACAATATTCAAAGATTATTTATGGACGGGCAAGATACTCGCGTAAACCGAACAAACAGAGCGGATTGCTGAGAGTGTGTTGGTGATCTACGAGACACAACGTATCCGGCAGTAGTGTGTTAATGGGCATGCTAAAGAGGAGGAGGTTCCCCCACTCCAAAAAACCCCATGGGCATGCTAAAGAGGAGGAGGAGGAGGGTTGCGCGCGCAGAAAATACCTATGAGAGCAGCAAGTGGATATGGTCTGACAAACACGGTATGGGTGGGGTGGGGGGAGTGAAATTCAAGATGGCGTCAACTGACAAAACGTATATCAATGCATAGTGAGAGCGCGAGTGAGAGAGAGGGTTTGCGCTATGGTGGGTAGGGAATATGACAAATTCAAGATGGCGTCAACTGACAAAACGCATATCAATGTATACCTATGGGGTGCCTGCGCTATGTGTGGTAGTGAATATAGTGCGAGAGATAAATTCAAGATGGCCGCAAATGACAAAACGCATATCAATGTATACCTATGGGGTGGCAAAATTGCGCTATGGGTGAGATAGCGAATGAGGAGTGAGTTCAATGACCTCCGCAATCCATGAGAGAACGAATGAGGAGTGAATATGGTGGGAGAGAGAAATTCAAGATGATGATGAGAGGGGTTAATAATATAAAGGCGCAGGTTATCAACCAAGACATTATACATCATGTCTCTGCTTGAAGCCATTGAAGCTATACGTAATACATTGATTGTTGAACTTAATAAAAATGTAAAGTATTCTATGAGTAGTAGGCCTGAGTGGTATACTTTCTATAATAATATGGTTCTATATATTGAAACAGGTGCCAAGTTGTGTGACGAATATATTGAAGGAAGAGATTTAATCAAGTTATTAGAAGGTTTGTTGGAAAATGGATTTTTCACAGAGGCGATATCGTTAAAAGAATTTGTGACAGATAGTGATGCGTTGGAATTGATACTGCAGGCAGAAAGTGATATTGAAAGTTGTGGTGAAGTTTCGGATTGAAATATGGAGTTAGTAGTTCGTGAGATGTATGAGAACTTTCTTATAATGGAAGCTTGTTCGCGATATTATTCTCTTGGAACTGAATCAAATAGTGATGCCCAAGATGTGTTAATGTTTATAAACTATAGTGACCATGCAACTTTATGTAAAAAGGGTGCTAAAATTTGTTGTGACTTTTTAAAGAATAAAAAATTCTTATTGTTAGTGACAGAATTTGTAAAGTTAGAATTATTTGAAAATGTAAATACACTTAGATTAAAATATATGGAAATAAAACAATAAATATATTAATATGTTTTTTATTCATTCATAAAAAAATTATTATACAAATAAAATACATTCGATAGTGCACACATAGAAGGTGACTTTGAATGAAAAAAGCATTTAGGTGTCGATTTAGGTAGAGTTGGTTGTTCCTCCACTTCTACAACAGGTTTGACACAATATTTTCTAATATAGTTGGCTTTTTCATTTCCTTTAACATAAACAAAATGAGCATCCTTTGTCAACTCTTTTATAAGAGTGGAGAAATGATGTATGGGAGTATGTCCATTGTTCCAATTAATGTGGTGATGATTCTTCATTAACCATACAGCTTGATTGTGGGCATCTGGAGGAAGAAAGCTAAGCGGGAAGGGCTGTTTAAAGATATAATGACTAATTCTAATTCCATCATAGGTAGCTAATTCTTTAGGAATAAACTTGTTATGTTCATCCTTAAATCCTTGAATATCCAATACTAATCGCATAGTTTTAATGATGTGAATTTCTTGAAGACAATTTTTTTATTCGTGTAGTTTTTAATTTGATTTTTTAAAATTTGCAACTTTTTTAAGAAAAGTTGTATTTTATATTGCAACATGACACTATGAATGCATAACAATAACTGAATCATCAATTACGCAGAGGAGGAGGGAGGAATAGGTGGGACTAGCGGGAGTGAATATGGTGGAAGAGATGAACAATATGGCCGAAAATGGCAAAACACATAACAATGAGTGAAATGAACAAATTCAATATGGCTACCCTTTAATAACAATTTTGAGAGTGATATAATATTAAAACATGTAAAATGGCTTAAAATCTTATATTTAAAACTAAATCTAATCTTATCAAACCCATTTCGCATATAAATATTTCTTGAAAATATTTCGTGAAATATTTAAACATGTATTGAATTAATCGAGTTCTATCGTCTATTAGTTCGTATACTTTTGTTATCAGATTGTCGGAGTGCACCTATTGTGAAGTTATAATAGTTCTGATAGGATTAATAGAACAAAAACAAGGCGGGTGTAAATATTATTTATTAAAATGGTGATTCCATCATTAAAAAATACACCGTGAAACAATATATAACTTTAAACATTACAATAATTATTGTTTACACAACCAACAAATTAATAAAAAATGCTACAATGCTAAACAAGGAAATACAAAAATTATAGATAATAAACAATGAAAAAAAATAAAACCCGAACAAACACTACCTTTTCAGAATCTACAAAACCTAAACAAACACAAAAACACTAGTCTGGCTACTGGCGAACAAACCCGAACTATCCCTTTCGTAAACTAGGTAGTGCTTGACACATCGTTAACCTGAATTAGTCGGGGAATAATTATTCTTTCTGGAGGTTGTCGTAATTCTTCCGGTCTCCTTAAACATATCCTATGAGGTGGCCCATCATCCCTTTGTTATTCCTGAACCCTTAGGTGTGGTAATAACATAAACTTGTTTACCATCCACAATTCTCAAATATCTACCATCCCACAATTCATTAAGTTCTTCCAAATAATATTAAACACTATTTAAGGATTAAAGTACTCTTAAAAAGGTTTGAAGTAAACTGAAATCCGGTGGTAAAAGTATATTCGCGCAAAGTTTAAAGACAGGTGTATCTTAATTTCGTAAAAAGGCAGGTGTATCTTTTCGCTAAAGTAGAGGTTATGTGATACAATTTGGTAATATGAATAGATATTATAATATTACTATGTCCCTTTGTGTTATAAGTGGTATTGCATAGACCCATCGACATCTAAAAAAATATTGAACATAAAATTATGGAACTGTTTTTAAAAACTGGGTGGCGTCAATGTAAGGAAAAAACGATATAAACCAAAGGGATAATTAACAACACCTCATTAATAGTTTTGGTGTGCTCCACTTTCCCCTATGCACATATGTTTAATTTGTTATATAATATTATCTTGAGCGTAACAGAGAACAAAGACACTAAAATATCGAAAAAGGAAACGAGAACATAGAACAAGACACTAAAATGACAAACCGCTGCGACAAAACTTAAAAAATATCAAAGAACATCTGCAAAACTATAATTACAACAAACCTAAAGAACAAACCACACCAGAAAAAAAAAATTGCAATTAATAGTCAAACAAAAACTACAATAATAATTAGAAAAAATCACACACATACCGAAAAAAAAAATCCCTCTGTCCTCTTTCATAATTTAAACAAAACATCCAGGCTCGTATTTAAAAAAAATTAATTGATGATGGTGGCCCGAAGACAGAACGTCGCATTAAAGATCGAATGATGTCCATCTTGCGGAGAATAAGAAGTAGGAATAGAAAGTGAACTTAAATTTGGGATATCTCTTCGAACAAAGTTAATAAAATATTTTAAAACATATTTTTTTACCTAAAAAGTTTATACAGAAAGAAAAATCTCATGGGCACCGGTACATCGGTCAAATCCCCATAATACTTGAGCTTTAGTCAGTCGAATTAAGATAGCTAAAGTTTTATTCAAGAAATCGACTTCTCCCACTAAAATATTAGTGGCTTTTCAGCTCCAGATGGAATAATAGCAAGGTTAAGTTGCGGCAGCTCGTTGAAGGAGCCCAAGTAATTGCTGCTTTGATTTCTTCTTATGGAAACGTCACTGACACTTTTGAGAATTCGTTGAGGTTTTTTTTCTCGACATAGATATTAAAAATTATGTTAATATTTTAATTGTTGGCAATTTATAAAATTAATTTAGAAAATCCGATGGCAGACGCTATTACTTGATGACTATCCATTATAAAACTAAGTAGATTCAATACAATCATTACTCTCTAGCAACTTCTTTAGCAGGAATTATTCAGTGTCATGTGCTGGAACCATATGGGTAAAATATTTATTTTTCGATTTAGGTAAAATGTAAGTTAACAATAAGTTTTGCTTCAATAAAGTCAAAAAATTACATAATTTAATGAGACATTGCGGCTTTTGTTAACTGTTAAATTTGACATTTTCTCCAAAAAATGTAGGAAAATGGCATTTATGATCGAATTTAAAAAAATTGTTTGCATTGTAATTTTATGCCAATATATCAAATTTGAATCGCTTATGATAATTTTTGTTTTCTATCTATTTTTGGCCAATATCTATTTTCATTGAAAACGGCAGTACCATCGTACATCTGTCATTTAATAATGAACAACGACACTTTTATTCTAATATTTTCAATTCTTTTTTTTCAATGTATTTATTTTTGAAAAAATAGAACTCTCTTCGTTGGTTAATCTCTAAAGTTATGCTTCACAGATGGCATCATTTTTAGATTGAAAATTAATTTTTTTTGAGGAAAATAAATATGTTGGTAGAATTTTTGGTATAAAGAATGAATTTAGTAGTTATATTATTATGTATTGTATAAACAAATAGGTTTATAGTGGTAGAGTCGACTACCGTCTTTAATGAAAATAGATAGATAACAAAAAAATTATTATTAAGTGATTCCAATTTTGTTTGTGACATAAAATTACAATACAAACAAATTTTTAAATTAAATTTTTTTTAATATTCGTGCAATAAATAAATGTCATTTTTCAACATTTTGTAGAGAAAATGTCTAATTTGACACTTAATAAAAGCCTCATCATCCCTTTTAAGGTAAAGTGAAATTTTATTTAAATCAAAAAATTATATTTTTCCCTATATGGTTTCAACTTTAATTGTGACACTGTATGTATATCAGTAGAATAGTATTCTACAAATAATATTAGCTAAAATTACCATAAATAATGTTAATTTGAAAAATACTAAAAAATTTTTGAATAATTGTTGGGAATTGGGTTGTTATTTATATTATTAAAGATTTTTATGGATAGATACAAAGTATATAAGACCATAGTAATTATAACATGCAAAGAAATAAAGCTCTATAATGCACAAACATAATTTTTATTCAACACATGCAAAAAGAGTCTATACTCTAGTGATCCAGGTTTATACATCGGCAAATTGGTACTATTCATCTATAAATAATAAAAAATTTGTCGTTCTAAATAGATAGTATTGAATTTTATGAAACTTATATTTATAAATATGTTTTTTTCGATTAACTAAACAAATTATTTATCAAAAAGATTAAATTTTTGAAACGTTCATATAGGGTGTTCGCATACTGTATTAGGATACTTTGTGTGGTGATTGATTCTACATGTTAAAATAAAGCTAGTAAGTTATATAACAAAAAGTCGAAATCTTAATAGACTTCAAGTTACCGCATGTTATAGTTCAATTTTTTCTTATTTTTAACATCTTGCCGGTTAGTTTTTAAACTATGAAGTTAATATTTAGCACAGGGACTATGCCTAGCGACTTCTATCATTCTGTTATAAAAAATGTTTCTCAACTGTGCCACCAGGCCACTTTACCTGAAATTCAAATTTAATTTTTGATAGGTATATCTTTTTTATGGTTATTGGAAAAAAGGATATGTCTTAACAATGCAAAAGAACACCTAACTAATAAGATATTTTTTAATCGAGCCGATAAACTATACCGTTACGACGCAAAACTGGAATTAGAGATTTTGTTAGCAGAAAAATCGGCTTTTCAAATGGAAAAAAGGAAAAGTATTGAGATTGTGAGTTTTAGTTATATGACTTATCACCTTTATTTACATACGTAGATCATCTCTCCAAATATCCTGATGCATTCTCCGAACACCCCGTATATGAACCAATCCGAAATATTGATTATTTAGTGCAAAATTCCGCCTGTTGAAAATATCGAATTTATTGATGACCAAACATATTAGAGGTAGACGCCAAGGAATCCAAATAAAAAAACACTATTTCTGAAATATTTTGTATAGAATTGTTTATGTAATTCTCTTGTTCACACAATAATATCGCATAAATAGGGACCAACATAAATAGAACCAAGTAAATCTTAAACAACTGGACGGCAGCAATGAGAATTATATTGGACTTTTAGGAAATCAGGTAATTCAAATATTTGTTTCTTATTTCTGCATTAACTCTGTATATCAATAAAACACCAATTATGCCTCTTGGCATCTAACCTCTCATGAATAATTTGTATTCAAAACAAAAAAAAATGTAAATATCAATGGTATTATGGCATAAAAAAATATATAATCAAATGTCATTCAAAATCTAAGGAAACATCGACATTGACACATCATATGAACAATTGCAGTTTTTACCCTATCCCGAAACATTTAATAATTTCCCAAAATCGTGTGTTTTTCCAGAAGATTGTTCAGAAAAACTGCATTCTTCAACTGAAAAACTTAAAAACATATATTTATTAAATGACTTTAAGTCAAGATTTTTGGTATACTGCAAAAATGAAGGAAGATTGTGGAGATTCGAAGAGGTATTTAAAGAATAAAAAACGAATCCGTTTTTCTTGAAGAGCATTGAGGAGGAGTAAATAATAGATTAAAGTAAATATATTTATATACAAGGTTACAAATGGATTTATAGTTTTTATGTAACTGAATTAACCAAACCAGCAAATATTTATTTTAATCTATGAAAATTCTGTTCTGTTGGGTTATTTTCAGAATTTGATAGAATATCTAAATAAAATCTAAGAGATGTTAATTTGGCTACACTTAATTTGGAATTTTTATTTTTTACGATTAAATTTTATATCATTGATTTTAAATAAGCAAAGTTTTTTTTTAATATTATGATTAATTGTTTGGGTCGAAACAAGTATAAATTGGTGATATCGACAAAATTTCCATTGAGCTCCAAGGTGAAATAAAATTTTTTGATGAGTAATTATTAAATATTTCTTCAATTATTGATTGGTCGCAAGGAATTGAGCTGTCACTCGACAATGTTTCATAAATGGATAAATTTTTAGTTGTTTCTGAATCCCGTGAAATTATTTCTAGATTATTAGAAAATGTATCCAGATAATATTGTTTTTCTCTCATGTTATAAAGATTTTGTGTTGAACCATCTTGTAAGTCTACATTAAAACTGTTGATCCAGTCCATATTGAAAATATGTGTGTCTGTTTGTATATTATTCTCTTTAAACACTAAATATTCATATAGGTGTTTTTTAAGATTAGTCAATTTGTTAACATTTTAATCCATTAAATTAGTAAAATGGTTTGGAAATATTCTAATATTTTGTAAAACTTTAATTTTTGCACACTTTTCACTAATACACTTTTTGTGAAAACTATTTGTTGTATTCATATTACATATCAAATACTTTAACTTATTTTGATATTTTCGATAAGTTGTTTTTATAGTCGAAATACATCATTATAATAAGAGTTGTTGAGTCATTGTGGTTAAGCTTAGTACTCCTCAAACTTCATTATTTAAAAATTCTTTCATCTGGAGGACTTCATCCTTGTGGAACGACCTTCCCGAGGTTGTTTTTCCCAACGAATACAACCTCCAACGATTCAAAACCAACATGAATCGCTTTTTGCGCATCCGCACCACTCCCAGAGTGCATTAAAGGATTTTTCCTATAGTGCTTGTGTTTGATCATAAAAAAAAATAAAAAATAAAAAAAAACATTTTAAATATTTTTATTATTATTATTAAATCTATGGTTATAAATAAAGTTTCTATGATTTAAATTTAAAATATTACAAAGAATTTTTTCACATTTCTGAATTCTTCTTTCAAATCGAAACCTATCTAAATAATATTTATAATATTCACTTTTTCTTGCTTGTCTAGAGGCATAGTTCCATACAATTAATAAATGCACTTTGTTTAAATCTTCATTAAAACTGACAGTTTTCTTCATAATATTTTCTCTTTGGAGCAATTCTTCTTAATTTTGTTTCCACTTCACTAGGATATGTCACCAGCAGTTCCAACATTGTACTAACATTTTCACTATTCACATTTTGACTGGGACACAACACATTATAAATATTGGTAAACAAGTCCACCGAATTATCCAGAGTTGTTTGAAATATTTTAAAATATTTTTCAAATTCTTGTTTCTTCAGGATTTGAATTCTATATTCAATCAACTCTTGTATTTCCCACAATTTATCTGTTGTATCTCTCGAAAAGTAGATATAATCACCAAGTCTTTTAAGTTTAATAGTAGGAAGTTCATTAATTGTTTCAAAATGTAATGTAAGATCACCAATCTTGATTGGCATAGGATTGCTGTTAGACGAATAAAAATAGTTAACTATGACTCCTTGATACTTTAAAATACTTTTCCACTCCTCTTCGGTTAAAATAATTGTAAATCCTTTTTGACTGCTGATTTGAATTTTAGAACGAAAGTCATCCAAACTTATTCCAACACATAAAAACTTTGAACCTGAATTGGTTAAAGAATAAAACTTTCTATTCAAAAGCTTTTCTTTAATATTTTTGTCAACATTAGAACTTGTATAATTCATCATCTTGAAGAACTAAATAAGTCTGAGTGGATTGTTGTTTATATATATCTACCCCCTCTCCTTTAGTGAGAGTCACATGCAAAAAAAAAATCTCCAACCGGTTATGAGTAGGAGGAAAATTTGTAATCACAACATTTATAATAATAATTTATACCTCCTACTCATAACCGGTTGGAGATTTTTTTTTTGCATGTGACTCTCACTAAAGGAGAGGGGGTAGATATATATAAACAACAATCCACTCAGACTTATTTAGTTCTTCAAGATGATGAATTATACAAGTTCTAATGTTGACAAAAATATTAAAGAAAAGCTTTTGAATAGAAAGTTTTATTCTTTAACCAATTCAGGTTCAAAGTTTTTATGTGTTGGAATAAGTTTGGATGACTTTCGTTCTAAAATTCAAATCAGCAGTCAAAAAGGATTTACAATTATTTTAACCGAAGAGGAGTGGAAAAGTATTTTAAAGTATCAAGGAGTCATAGTTAACTATTTTTATTCGTCTAACAGCAATCCTATGCCAATCAAGATTGGTGATCTTACATTACATTTTGAAACAATTAATGAACTTCCTACTATTAAACTTAAAAGACTTGGTGATTATATCTACTTTTCGAGAGATACAACAGATAAATTGTGGGAAATACAAGAGTTGATTGAATATAGAATTCAAATCCTGAAGAAACAAGAATTTGAAAAATATTTTAAAATATTTCAAACAACTCTGGATAATTCGGTGTGGACTTGTTTACCAATATTTATAATGTGTTGTGTCCCAGTCAAAATGTGAATAGTGAAAATGTTAGTACAATGTTGGAACTGCTGGTGACATATCCTAGTGAAGTGGAAACAAAATTAAGAAGAATTGCTCCAAAGAGAAAATATTATGAAGAAAACTGTCAGTTTTAATGAAGATTTAAACAAAGTGCATTTATTAATTGTATGGAACTATGCCTCTAGACAAGCAAGAAAAAGTGAATATTATAAATATTATTTAGATAGGTTTCGATTTGAAAGAAGAATTCAGAAATGTGAAAAAATTCTTTGTAATATTTTAAATTTAAATCATAGAAACTTTATTTATAACCATAGATTTAATAATAATAATAAAAATATTTAAAATGTTTTTTTTTATTTTTTATTTTTTTTTATGATCAAACACAAGCACTATAGGAAAAATCCTTTAATGCACTCTGGGAGTGGTGCGGATGCGCAAAAAGCGATTCATGTTGGTTTTGAATCGTTGGAGGTTGTATTCGTTGGGAAAAACAACCTCGGGAAGGTCGTTCCACAAGGATGAAGTCCTCCAGATGAAAGAATTTTTAAATAATGAAGTTTGAGGAGTACTAAGCTTAACCACAATGACTCAACAACTCTTATTATAATGATGTATTTCGACTATAAAAACAACTTATCGAAAATATCAAAATAAGTTAAAGTATTTGATATGTAATATGAATACAACAAATAGTTTTCACAAAAAGTGTATTAGTGAAAAGTGTGCAAAAATTAAAGTTTTACAAAATATTAGAATATTTCCAAACCATTTTACTAATTTAATGGATTAAAATGTTAACAAATTGACTAATCTTAAAAAACACCTATATGAATATTTAGTGTTTAAAGAGAATAATATACAAACAGACACACATATTTTCAATATGGACTGGATCAACAGTTTTAATGTAGACTTACAAGATGGTTCAACACAAAATCTTTATAACATGAGAGAAAAACAATATTATCTGGATACATTTTCTAATAATCTAGAAATAATTTCACGGGATTCAGAAACAACTAAAAATTTATCCATTTATGAAACATTGTCGAGTGACAGCTCAATTCCTTGCGACCAATCAATAATTGAAGAAATATTTAATAATTACTCATCAAAAAATTTTATTTCACCTTGGAGCTCAATGGAAATTTTGTCGATATCACCAATTTATACTTGTTTCGACCCAAACAATTAATCATAATATTAAAAAAAAACTTTGCTTATTTAAAATCAATGATATAAAATTTAATCGTAAAAAATAAAAATTCCAAATTAAGTGTAGCCAAATTAACATCTCTTAGATTTTATTTAGATATTCTATCAAATTCTGAAAATAACCCAACAGAACAGAATTTTCATAGATTAAAATAAATATTTGCTGGTTTGGTTAATTCAGTTACATAAAAACTATAAATCCATTTGTAACCTTGTATATAAATATATTTACTTTAATCTATTATTTACTCCTCCTCAATGCTCTTCAAGAAAAACGGATTCGTTTTTTATTCTTTAAATACCTCTTCGAATCTCCACAATCTTCCTTCATTTTTGCAGTATACCAAAAATCTTGACTTAAAGTCATTTAATAAATATATGTTTTTAAGTTTTTCAGTTGAAGAATGCAGTTTTTCTGAACAATCTTCTGGAAAAACACACGATTTTGGGAAATTATTAAATGTTTCGGGATAGGGTAAAAACTGCAATTGTTCATATGATGTGTCAATGTCGATGTTTCCTTAGATTTTGAATGACATTTGATTATATATTTTTTTATGCCATAATACCATTGATATTTACATTTTTTTTTGTTTTGAATACAAATTATTCATGAGAGGTTAGATGCCAAGAGGCATAATTGGTGTTTTATTGATATACAGAGTTAATGCAGAAATAAGAAACAAATATTTGAATTACCTGATTTCCTAAAAGTCCAATATAATTCTCATTGCTGCCGTCCAGTTGTTTAAGATTTACTTGGTTCTATTTATGTTGGTCCCTATTTATGCGATATTATTGTGTGAACAAGAGAATTACATAAACAATTCTATACAAAATATTTCAGAAATAGTGTTTTTTTATTTGGATTCCTTGGCGTCTACCTCTAATATGTTTGGTCATCAATAAATTCGATATTTTCAACAGGCGGAATTTTGCACTAAATAATCAATATTTCGGATTGGTTCATATACGGGGTGTTCGGAGAATGCATCAGGATATTTGGAGAGATGATCTACGTATGTAAATAAAGGTGATAAGTCATATAACTAAAACTCACAATCTCAATACTTTTCCTTTTTTCCATTTGAAAAGCCGATTTTTCTGCTAACAAAATCTCTAATTCCAGTTTTGCGTCGTAACGGTATAGTTTATCGGCTCGATTAAAAAATATCTTATTAGTTAGGTGTTCTTTTGCATTGTTAAGACATATCCTTTTTTCCAATAACCATAAAAAAGATATACCTATCAAAAATTAAATTTGAATTTCAGGTAAAGTGGCCTGGTGGCACAGTTGAGAAACATTTTTTATAACAGAATGATAGAAGTCGCTAGGCATAGTCCCTGTGCTAAATATTAACTTCATAGTTTAAAAACTAACCGGCAAGATGTTAAAAATAAGAAAAAATTGAACTATAACATGCGGTAACTTGAAGTCTATTAAGATTTCGACTTTTTGTTATATAACTTACTAGCTTTATTTTAACATGTAGAATCAATCACCACACAAAGTATCCTAATACAGTATGCGAACACCCTATATGAACGTTTCAAAAATTTAATCTTTTTGATAAATAATTTGTTTAGTTAATCGAAAAAAACATATTTATAAATATAAGTTTCATAAAATTCAATACTATCTATTTAGAACGACAAATTTTTTATTATTTATAGATGAATAGTACCAATTTGCCGATGTATAAACCTGGATCACTAGAGTATAGACTCTTTTTGCATGTGTTGAATAAAAATTATGTTTGTGCATTATAGAGCTTTATTTCTTTGCATGTTATAATTACTATGGTCTTATATACTTTGTATCTATCCATAAAAATCTTTAATAATATAAATAACAACCCAATTCCCAACAATTATTCAAAAATTTTTTAGTATTTTTCAAATTAACATTATTTATGGTAATTTTAGCTAATATTATTTGTAGAATACTATTCTACTGATATACATACAGTGTCACAATTAAAGTTGAAACCATATAGGGAAAAATATAATTTTTTGATTTAAATAAAATTTCACTTTACCTTAAAAGGGATGATGAGGCTTTTATTAAGTGTCAAATTAGACATTTTCTCTACAAAATGTTGAAAAATGACATTTATTTATTGCACGAATATTAAAAAAAATTTAATTTAAAAATTTGTTTGTATTGTAATTTTATGTCACAAACAAAATTGGAATCACTTAATAATAATTTTTTTGTTATCTATCTATTTTCATTAAAGACGGTAGTCGACTCTACCACTATAAACCTATTTGTTTATACAATACATAATAATATAACTACTAAATTCATTCTTTATACCAAAAATTCTACCAACATATTTATTTTCCTCAAAAAAAATTAATTTTCAATCTAAAAATGATGCCATCTGTGAAGCATAACTTTAGAGATTAACCAACGAAGAGAGTTCTATTTTTTCAAAAATAAATACATTGAAAAAAAAGAATTGAAAATATTAGAATAAAAGTGTCGTTGTTCATTATTAAATGACAGATGTACGATGGTACTGCCGTTTTCAATGAAAATAGATATTGGCCAAAAATAGATAGAAAACAAAAATTATCATAAGCGATTCAAATTTGATATATTGGCATAAAATTACAATGCAAACAATTTTTTTAAATTCGATCATAAATGCCATTTTCCTACATTTTTTGGAGAAAATGTCAAATTTAACAGTTAACAAAAGCCGCAATGTCTCATTAAATTATGTAATTTTTTGACTTTATTGAAGCAAAACTTATTGTTAACTTACATTTTACCTAAATCGAAAAATAAATATTTTACCCATATGGTTCCAGCACATGACACTGAATAATTCCTGCTAAAGAAGTTGCTAGAGAGTAATGATTGTATTGAATCTACTTAGTTTTATAATGGATAGTCATCAAGTAATAGCGTCTGCCATCGGATTTTCTAAATTAATTTTATAAATTGCCAACAATTAAAATATTAACATAATTTTTAATATCTATGTCGAGAAAAAAAACCTCAACGAATTCTCAAAAGTGTCAGTGACGTTTCCATAAGAAGAAATCAAAGCAGCAATTACTTGGGCTCCTTCAACGAGCTGCCGCAACTTAACCTTGCTATTATTCCATCTGGAGCTGAAAAGCCACTAATATTTTAGTGGGAGAAGTCGATTTCTTGAATAAAACTTTAGCTATCTTAATTCGACTGACTAAAGCTCAAGTATTATGGGGATTTGACCGATGTACCGGTGCCCATGAGATTTTTCTTTCTGTATAAACTTTTTAGGTAAAAAAATATGTTTTAAAATATTTTATTAACTTTGTTCGAAGAGATATCCCAAATTTAAGTTCACTTTCTATTCCTACTTCTTATTCTCCGCAAGATGGACATCATTCGATCTTTAATGCGACGTTCTGTCTTCGGGCCACCATCATCAATTAATTTTTTTTAAATACGAGCCTGGATGTTTTGTTTAAATTATGAAAGAGGACAGAGGGATTTTTTTTTTCGGTATGTGTGTGATTTTTTCTAATTATTATTGTAGTTTTTGTTTGACTATTAATTGCAATTTTTTTTTTCTGGTGTGGTTTGTTCTTTAGGTTTGTTGTAATTATAGTTTTGCAGATGTTCTTTGATATTTTTTAAGTTTTGTCGCAGCGGTTTGTCATTTTAGTGTCTTGTTCTATGTTCTCGTTTCCTTTTTCGATATTTTAGTGTCTTTGTTCTCTGTTACGCTCAAGATAATATTATATAACAAATTAAACATATGTGCATAGGGGAAAGTGGAGCACACCAAAACTATTAATGAGGTGTTGTTAATTATCCCTTTGGTTTATATCGTTTTTTCCTTACATTGACGCCACCCAGTTTTTAAAAACAGTTCCATAATTTTATGTTCAATATTTTTTTAGATGTCGATGGGTCTATGCAATACCACTTATAACACAAAGGGACATAGTAATATTATAATATCTATTCATATTACCAAATTGTATCACATAACCTCTACTTTAGCGAAAAGATACACCTGCCTTTTTACGAAATTAAGATACACCTGTCTTTAAACTTTGCGCGAATATACTTTTACCACCGGATTTCAGTTTACTTCAAACCTTTTTAAGAGTACTTTAATCCTTAAATAGTGTTTAATATTATTTGGAAGAACTTAATGAATTGTGGGATGGTAGATATTTGAGAATTGTGGATGGTAAACAAGTTTATGTTATTACCACACCTAAGGGTTCAGGAATAACAAAGGGATGATGGGCCACCTCATAGGATATGTTTAAGGAGACCGGAAGAATTACGACAACCTCCAGAAAGAATAATTATTCCCCGACTAATTCAGGTTAACGATGTGTCAAGCACTACCTAGTTTACGAAAGGGATAGTTCGGGTTTGTTCGCCAGTAGCCAGACTAGTGTTTTTGTGTTTGTTTAGGTTTTGTAGATTCTGAAAAGGTAGTGTTTGTTCGGGTTTTATTTTTTTTCATTGTTTATTATCTATAATTTTTGTATTTCCTTGTTTAGCATTGTAGCATTTTTTATTAATTTGTTGGTTGTGTAAACAATAATTATTGTAATGTTTAAAGTTATATATTGTTTCACGGTGTATTTTTTAATGATGGAATCACCATTTTAATAAATAATATTTACACCCGCCTTGTTTTTGTTCTATTAATCCTATCAGAACTATTATAACTTCACAATAGGTGCACTCCGACAATCTGATAACAAAAGTATACGAACTAATAGACGATAGAACTCGATTAATTCAATACATGTTTAAATATTTCACGAAATATTTTCAAGAAATATTTATATGCGAAATGGGTTTGATAAGATTAGATTTAGTTTTAAATATAAGATTTTAAGCCATTTTACATGTTTTAATATTATATCACTCTCAAAATTGTTATTAAAGGGTAGCCATATTGAATTTGTTCATTTCACTCATTGTTATGTGTTTTGCCATTTTCGGCCATATTGTTCATCTCTTCCACCATATTCACTCCCGCTAGTCCCACCTATTCCTCCCTCCTCCTCTGCGTAATTGATGATTCAGTTATTGTTATGCATTCATAGTGTCATGTTGCAATATAAAATACAACTTTTCTTAAAAAAGTTGCAAATTTTAAAAAATCAAATTAAAAACTACACGAATAAAAAAATTGTCTTCAAGAAATTCACATCATTAAAACTATGCGATTAGTATTGGATATTCAAGGATTTAAGGATGAACATAACAAGTTTATTCCTAAAGAATTAGCTACCTATGATGGAATTAGAATTAGTCATTATATCTTTAAACAGCCCTTCCCGCTTAGCTTTCTTCCTCCAGATGCCCACAATCAAGCTGTATGGTTAATGAAGAATCATCACCACATTAATTGGAACAATGGACATACTCCCATACATCATTTCTCCACTCTTATAAAAGAGTTGACAAAGGATGCTCATTTTGTTTATGTTAAAGGAAATGAAAAAGCCAACTATATTAGAAAATATTGTGTCAAACCTGTTGTAGAAGTGGAGGAACAACCAACTCTACCTAAATCGACACCTAAATGCTTTTTTCATTCAAAGTCACCTTCTATGTGTGCACTATCGAATGTATTTTATTTGTATAATAATTTTTTTATGAATGAATAAAAAACATATTAATATATTTATTGTTTTATTTCCATATATTTTAATCTAAGTGTATTTACATTTTCAAATAATTCTAACTTTACAAATTCTGTCACTAACAATAAGAATTTTTTATTCTTTAAAAAGTCACAACAAATTTTAGCACCCTTTTTACATAAAGTTGCATGGTCACTATAGTTTATAAACATTAACACATCTTGGGCATCACTATTTGATTCAGTTCCAAGAGAATAATATCGCGAACAAGCTTCCATTATAAGAAAGTTCTCATACATCTCACGAACTACTAACTCCATATTTCAATCCGAAACTTCACCACAACTTTCAATATCACTTTCTGCCTGCAGTATCAATTCCAACGCATCACTATCTGTCACAAATTCTTTTAACGATATCGCCTCTGTGAAAAATCCATTTTCCAACAAACCTTCTAATAACTTGATTAAATCTCTTCCTTCAATATATTCGTCACACAACTTGGCACCTGTTTCAATATATAGAACCATATTATTATAGAAAGTATACCACTCAGGCCTACTACTCATAGAATACTTTACATTTTTATTAAGTTCAACAATCAATGTATTACGTATAGCTTCAATGGCTTCAAGCAGAGACATGATGTATAATGTCTTGGTTGATAACCTGCGCCTTTATATTATTAACCCCTCTCATCATCATCTTGAATTTCTCTCTCCCACCATATTCACTCCTCATTCGTTCTCTCATGGATTGCGGAGGTCATTGAACTCACTCCTCATTCGCTATCTCACCCATAGCGCAATTTTGCCACCCCATAGGTATACATTGATATGCGTTTTGTCATTTGCGGCCATCTTGAATTTATCTCTCGCACTATATTCACTACCACACATAGCGCAGGCACCCCATAGGTATACATTGATATGCGTTTTGTCAGTTGACGCCATCTTGAATTTGTCATATTCCCTACCCACCATAGCGCAAACCCTCTCTCTCACTCGCGCTCTCACTATGCATTGATATACGTTTTGTCAGTTGACGCCATCTTGAATTTCACTCCCCCCACCCCACCCATACCGTGTTTGTCAGACCATATCCACTTGCTGCTCTCATAGGTATTTTCTGCGCGCGCAACCCTCCTCCTCCTCTTTAGCATGCCCATAGGGTTTTTTGGAGTGGGGGAACCTCCTCCTCTTTAGCATGCCCATTAACACACTACTTCCGGCCGCTGGTTGGTCTTCAACTAACAGTCCGCAAGCGTGCTGCGCTATATGAACACAGCCGATGTAAGGCGTCAAGAGGTCATTGGCATTTAAATGTTAATATCAACTAGAATGTCAACATTGTTGTCTCTAGGATATTAGCTTTTGTTTCATGGCCTACTGTGGTTAAATGTAATAAAGTTTAAATAAATCGCCTAGGAAACCAATATGTGTGTTGGTGTGTTATATTATAAAGAAACTTTTGTATAAAATATGTTTCTGTATCTCTTTTACCTAAGAAAATATAGGGACATTTGAAATTGTCAATTTTTTGATTTTCCCTCGTATCTCTTAAGCGAGAGAAAATTTTCAAATTTTGATTTATTTTAACAACGAACAAATCCGAACAAACCCAAAAAGAGTACATGACACCTACATTACTTTTTTGATAGCACTAACAATTATGGAGATATAGTATTTACAGCGAATCCTCAAGCTTTTTCGACAGTTGACATCATTAATATGTCATCGATCAGCTGTTTGGGGACTTAACCAAATACCCCAGTTTTATAGGAACCGTATTGAGCGTGTTTTGTTTTTATATTTTTCGAGTTTGATTAGTGCTAATACGTTTAAAAGTGTATTTCCGTCGTTTTAGAAGTGTTTATTTTGTGTTGAAAACTTTGGTTAATTACATATTGAGTTGATTGTGTATCTGGTAAACCACTGTAAGTACTTGTCACGTTATGAAAAATTTATAGGTTAATATTTTCATTTATCTGTTTTTAGGCGAAAATAATAATTATGGAGCACAATTATTGTCTGCCTTCTACCTCAGCTGATGCCACCGTTAGAGAAACTAAGGTGAATTTTAATATTAATAAAAAAATTTCTAGATGTTTCATTTCTTTCTGATCGAGTTGAGATTTGTTTCAGTTAAATATCAGGTAATACTTTTGTGTGGCGACTTGAATGTAGACAGTTTGGTTAGCTGGGAAAGTAGAAAATATCTGCACATTTTTTTGCAGAGAATACTAAATAAATTGTTTATTAAAGTGGATGTTGAAATTTCAGTTCTTGGCACGAGTGGTTGCACAATAAGTCCATGTGTAGACACACTGTATAAAGTTTACAGTAGGTAAAGATGGACATGCATGTAGATGCGTACTTATTATCTTTTTGTGAATATAGAGGTACCTACTAGACATGTAATTATAAAATAATGACTTTATTTTATATATTTGAATAAATAAATAACAAAAAAATACAATGTGTTGTGTTTTATTCCCTATAATAAATAATAAAAGATGTATTTAAAAATATAAATAGACTCGTTTCATTTTTAAAATAAACGTACGTACTATTGTAGTACGGTCCTGGAAGGTCCTGGAATGTCATACAAACCTAGGCAAAATAAATAACCACAAATAAGCAGGCAAGTCATTAATGTCACGTGACACTTGACATATCTGGCGCGAAGATTCGCTGCAACCACTATACAATATAAAAGTGTCGACACTCTGTACCAATATTCAACAACTTCAAAAATAACATGGGATTTCTTCAACTCACCGATGCATCACGCGATAGATATTAAAAATCCTTGTGGATAAAACTTATTATACCCTACTTGGTACAATTAAGTTTTTTTTCCATTAATTTTGTCGCCTGACACGCACCAAGCAGTTCAGATCCGCCGCTGCTTTCCGTACCGCCAAAGCGCACGAAAAGACATTTATTTCAGTGGTGACAGTGGAGCCCTCTGACGGAACCGAAGATGCCACACAACGTGCTCAGCGGGGCCACTTTATGCCCCACAAATTATTCTCGGGTCGTTTTTCCTATCTATTTTGACACTAAAAGCAGGTATTTACAAAATATACAGGTGAGGCCCAGTCAAAACATTTAGACCGGTCCGCTTTGGTGAAATACCATCTATTGTGAGTCGATTCGGAGATATTTTGGGTTATTTCGAGGATTCTTATCTGATTTCTGAGACCTTGGGAGATACCTTTCAGATTGACGTCCTGCTGCCAGTGAACGATTAATTTTTTGATGTTCAATTGTCAGCTTCAAGTGTTTCGGGACATAAATTTATTTCATGTCATACCAGCAGAGTTGTGAAAGATACTTCAGACTAGTTACTTTATAGATACTTTTAAAGATTGTTCCACGAAAAATGGATATAACACTGCAGTAAAAGTACCTGGGGCGATCCCATTATTTATGACCGTTTGTTATTATTATGTGGAAAGGACCGGATTGTAATAATTATAATTAAATATAGGCACATCAGGTAGGTTAGGTTGCTTAATTTATATTTAAATATCTTTTTGTGGTAAAATTTGTTGGTTTTTATTTCTTGCTGGAAGGGTTTAGTTGTATTACCGACATTATTTTACCAAACGTATAAAAAAACAGTATGTGGCGTCCATGGAAAAACATTGATGGTGCTTCTTCTAGTGTTGCAGTGAAGAAAATGCATTTATCTCTCGATGCTAGGGAAATTGTAAAAAGAGTATAATACTTCTTTACTCAACAGAGGACTTTATGCTAGTGCTGCTGCGACTGAAACGTCTGATTTGACTAAGATACCTCTGACTACAGTGAAAAGAATCGCGTCAAATATGTTTGTGACACATTGGCAGAAGAAATTGTTAGCAGTTAAAATCACTGGTTAGGTCTGAAAATATTTCTCCGACTTTAAGTTCTAGTGTTGTAGAATTAATACGAAAATGCTTTAATGATATTCCCCCAGGTAGTTGGAAAAATTCAGTCCGTCACGTAATAACTGTAGAAAATTCGTATATTAGTCTCGATCGTATAATTAATCCAATTATAATTAATTTTGATGATGATAGCGATAGCGAAACAGAACTATCTATAGAATGACATTATAAATGTAAATAAATATGACTAGTAATATTTTTAAAAAAATGTTATTTCACTTGATTACATTAATATAATCATATCATTACTTGTTTTCCTTAGTCCGTCCCTTCATACTTCACTTGTTTATTGCCAAGCTCTTGTTGACACAATGGGACCGACCCAGGAAATCATTAAGTCGTATCCAAATTTCGAAAAAAGTACTGTACTATCAGTGTATATTGAGATCCACTATCGTGAGCCCCCATTTTCATTTCATGGACCCCCAAATTTTTTTTTCGCTGACGTAAACCCCTTGCAGGTTGTCATAGACCCCTGGGGGGTCGATATAGACCACTTTGGGAATCACTGATTTAGACGATTTAAAAGCTTCACAGCTTATCTTCCCCAGTTCCCATGAACATTACCATACAAACCTAATTCCTGCAACCTCGACTTTTTCATCTTTCACAGAACATAATCGGACTGAAAAAAATCCCGAAATACCGGTCGACGGACGTACCACAACAAGATTATTTATGATTCCGGCGAGGGGTGCTTCGCCACGGTCGATCTACAAAATTTAATAGCTTATTTATTCAGAACGTGAAAAATTCAAAATGGCGGCCGGCGGGCAGGTAACCGGTCGAGGGCCTTTGAAAAACGGTGTTAATACGGGGCCCGCTCTTGTGGCTTTCGATGGGTTTATTATAACATGATAACCTGTTCTCGTTCGGTAATTGAAACCTTCATACCAACACTCTATAACTGACGAAGGTTGATAAATGCATCTTCCCTTGAGCTGGATAGAGATAGGCGGAAATTATGGATTATAAAATAACCGAATAAACGGCTATATACACGGAAAAAGACTATAGTAAAGAGTTTATTGTAAAATTTCCTATAAAATATAGTAATAATTACATTTTTTATTAGTAAGCCGTATCAAAATAATATTGTAAACATAATTAGTGTTGGGAAAAACCGATGATTTTAATAATCGAGTACTTGATACTCGAGCGATTTTAATAATCGAGTGTATGAAATGTTCATTTCACTAATTATTTGCCTTTTCTCTAAAAAGGTTAAAAGTTAACATAATATAGTCATGGCCGGACACGCAATCCCACTGGCTTCATCTATTAATTTGCTGGGCGTCAATCTGGGAGGAAATATGTCTTGGCATAACCACGTTGTGGCAATCGCCAAGGTAGCTTCTCAGAAGCTTGGGGTACTCTTCCGAACCAGAAAATAGTTGTACACACCTCAACACTTTTGACACTATTCAAAGCCCAGATTCGACCAATCGACCATCACTAGAGTACTGCTCTCATGTCTGGAGCTCTGCACCCAAAAATACTCTTCGGCTACTGGATTCCATCGAAAGGAGGGCCATTCGTCTGATTGGAGACCACGAGCTGACGAAGAACCTCGACAGCCTAGAACATCGGAGACAGGTTGGGGATTTGACTCTCTTTTACAGATATTTTCATGGAAAGTGCTCGGCTGACCTTGCCCTCTTAATTCCGAACAGAGCGGCGACTAGCAGAAATACACGACGAACCACTGCGACCCATCCATATGTGGTTAAGCTTAGTACTCCTCGAACTTCATTATTTAAGAATTCGTTCATCTGGAGGACTTCATCCTTATGAAACGACCTCCCGAGATCGTTTTTCCCAACGAATATAACCTCCAACGTGAATCGCTTTTTGCGCACACGCACCACTCCCAGAGTGCCCTAAAGGATTTTTCCTATAGTGCTTGTGTTTGATCATAAAAAAACAAACCATTGTGTTTAATTGCAAGGGTTGACATTGAATAATAGGCCCATAACGTTGAAGATTTCATCTTTAAACAAAGGTCTAGGAAGTATGCCATTACAACATTTTCCGAGAAAGAACTCGTGTTTTTACTCTTGCGATAATCCATAAAATGTGTTTATGTACTATTCGTACTTTTCTCTTGATTTCTTTATCAATAATTCTAATGAAGCCTCAACCAGCTCTGGAGGAGTCCCAGAAATGGAAAATTCATCATCACTTATCATTTTATACTGTTTTGGAACACTAACAATTAAATTTTAGCAGATGTTTTCATAGTATAATAAATAGGTAGTAATTTTTTTATAAAATGAAAAATAAGGAAAATTTCCATATTATGTCAAAAAAAATTTTAGACAGTGTGCACCTACTTTCACACAGTGTGTCCGAAAAATACGTGTACAACGTTTGATGATAGAGTCCTGACATCAAAATAGGTCGATTTAAGCCAAGTTAGTTTTACCCGGAATCATCTACTTCGTTTAGCCAGTAGAGGGCATCGAAGATTAGATTAAACATTTTTCCCAAATTTCTTTAATTGTTGTTGGTGTATAATCCAACACTATAAGATAACGTTTTAGTGATATATAGTGGCTTATTTATAAATAAGCAGAAGTCATATAAATGTGACGTCCACAGTTGTAAACATTCCTTCTTATTTTTACTGTCATCAAAGCTATGACAACTCAGGTATTTTTGTTAGGTGCTTTTTTATTTTTATCTCTAAAAATTTTTGTTTGATGACCGGTTTTGCCCGAAAAAAATATTTTGACTTTACAAATTTTTACGTTTCAGGTAATTCATGATGAGGAATCAGAACCATTAATTAAAAGGCTTAGAGATGACAGTACACCTTTAAATGGCAATACACCTTTGAATGACAACTTAGGACAAGAATTGGACATTAATTGAATTAATCGGTTGTGATATATTTAAGATAAACAAAAAATTATTTGAACGAAATACAACGTTATTCGTTTTAAATAAATATAAAAGTTAAGTTGAACAAACATGTACTTGAATAAAAAAAAAGAAACACTAAGAGAAATAAATGTCTTATTTAAAACAAATAACTTAAGTGGTTAAATAAATAAGGTTACTGTTTCGGCAAATGCACATAAAGCAAAAGCAAACAAATATGTATTTGAATCAAAGATGGACGAATTTCATTGAAATAAACATTTTGTCAATTTAAATTTTAACTTATTTATTTTAACTCGTTAAAGCCTTTAAAATAAATAAATATTTACTTACATTTTGTAAAAAGTGATTACCACCAAGTAAAATATTATTTGTATCAAATCAAATAATAGTGCAAGTTCAAATATTTTCATGTTATATTCCAAATACATATTTGGTTGGCTAATAGGAAACAAATATTTATTTGAATTAATGGCAAATTTTTTTAATCTAAATAATTAATTTTATCAGTGTATGCGTCAAGTTTGATAATTCAACATTAATACGTTTCCATAGTAACGCAACCAATTTTATTACGAATTTCAAAGCACCATTTATTTGCGAATAAAATTATTCGCGATTTTTTCAAAATTAATCAATAACTGTCGATTTTTAAACGATTTTCGGAAAAATAGTATGTTTATCTCGGCTTGCGTCTCGACTTAGCAATCTTCACAGTCGTCCTGGAATGTTAGGCATTTCCTACTCGGTAAACAATGTACTTACTATTACTTGAATTATTTCAAATAATTTTTGCGGTCATATTATTATAAATTGCAATAATCGGATTGCCGGCTATCCAAAATTTGATTGTTTGTTTTGCCAGATGCCTCCCTTAATGACCATGGTAAATAATGAAGGTAAATAATAAATATTTCTGGCAGGAGGTTAAGAAAAACGATTTCTCCAGCTGAAAATCGGTTAACAATACGTGATTAAATGGTTAGTAGTGGAAAAAATGTATTATCCATAACACGTCATTAAATATAGCAACATTTCACCGTTATCCCTAATTCTTTTCACATTTAAACCCCGCACGCACTTGCGTAACATCAACCACGATGACCGTGCACTCCATAATTGAACACTCTATAATTACCTCGTACATCATGGCGAACAAAAATGTCCGCCTGGAGAGGCAAATTAATTGGGTAAACGCGTCCGCGTATTAATTTATTTGTTTCGTGTAAAACCTCCTTTAGTGATTACCGGCCCGCGTATAAGCCGTGCGTGGGTGGTGGTCTTTAGCTTCGATAATTAGGACAATAAATTGAAGGGAAAATATTATACTAATTAATTTCTTGTTTAAATTTGTTCCGATTATACGTAGGTACGGGGTTATTATAAACGGATCATCCTTGTGCATATTCCTTAATGATGTGCTAATATTTTAATATTTAATGTTGATTAGTGATCGGCCGACACCCGATTTAAATATCGGTATTTTATCGGCAAATTTTGCCGATAATCGGTATCGGCATTCTTAAGATGTATACAGCTGTACAGTGGCGGTTCGTCCATAGAAGCACATGAGCACGTGCACTCTAAAAAATGGTCTAGCTTAGGATACCAAGATCTTAGTCTCAATAACAAGAAAGTCACTCTTAATAAGCGTTTTTGCTTGTCTAGAAAATACGATTCGTCATAAGAAACTTCAATTTTTTTATACAGGGTGGGTAAAAACTGCAAAAATGATATTTTGCTTAAGAGTAAACATACTTTATTGTGAAAGATACGAAAAAAAGTCACTCTTAATAAACGTTTTTACTTGAATAATGAATAGGTGATACTTGTTGTCAATGTCTTAATTTAATGAAGTATGAAATATCGCACACCACACGTTCACTTTTGTGAAATATTGTCTTCTCGTCATAATTCTGAATTCAGGATTTTCTAAAGACCAGTACCTAAGGGGTTGGGTTGCAAAGGTTCCATTTGTTGAAAATGTACTTTCATCAGAAAACATGATACATTTATAAAAATCAACATTTCCACTTAAAATTTTGTCTCCTATCCACAGGCAAAAATCAAGTCATTTCGCGTCGTCTCCCTCTTCCAATCTTTGATTAAAATGCGGTTTATACGGATACAATTTATTTGCTTTAAGGATCTTCTGAATTTGACTTTTTTCACAACTTCCAACTGAGTAACACGATTTCTAAGGGACGTCATAGGATTTTCTTCAACAGAATGAAGAACTAAGACTGTAGCAGCATCATCATGGTCGTATTTCTTCTTTTTTTTTTGAGGTCCAAAACCGAACCAGTTATCTTGAACTATTTTATTAACTTGCAGATTGCCATCCTAGTTATTGGGATTCCTAAAAATTTCTCATTAAATTGTTCCATGACGTAGCGGTATGAAACTTGACCTTCCCCATAACATTGTATTATAAAAACTCTTTGTTCAGCAGATAGCATTTCTACTTAAATAATAACTTTTTTAAATAAAGACATTGACAACAAGTACCTATCACCTTAAGTGTCATTATTATTTTTAGGTTCACCAGTCAGAGGTGTGCCAGAGAATACTTTTTGGGAAATAATTTTTACATTGGTAAACCTTTTAATGAATTGTTCTACTTCGGTTTGTTGTGTAGAAAACACATTCATTAAGAGTGACTTTTTTTCGTATCTTTCAAAATAAAGTATGTTTACTCTTAAGCAAAATAACATTTTTGCAGTTTTTACCCACCCTGTATAAAAAAATTGAAGTTTCTTATGATGAATCGTATTTTCTAGACAAGCAAAAACGTTTATTAAGAGTGACTTTTTTTCGAATCTTTCAATTTTTAGTCCATTTGTCCTGTTGTAAACCCCATCCGTGGACATACTGTATATAGGTGGATGATCCGCGCGCCGGTCGTTTAATTGATGACTAGGAATGGTCGCATATGCGCTCATGTAGACGGGAAGTAATTCAGTTTCCCTTTACTATCAGTCTTCAGACCTTGGACTCAATTACTTCAATTTATTCTAAAAAACACAGCTAACGGCAACATTGCCACGAAAGTGACACAACGAAGTAGAAGACAGTTCGTTTAACAACCGGCTCAACACACGAGTTTCGCGAACCAAGGCGCTTTAGATAAAGTCGCTGCGCACAGTGCCCAGAATACAGTGTAAATATTGAAAGATTTTGAACGGAAGAAGCGCACACTTGTGCGCCTTTGTCCGTTTGCACTTGTATATACAGGGTTGCCAGCAGGAACTTTTTTCGCAATAAATAGGATTCAAATTTCATAATGGATTAAGGTTCTATACTTATAATATTGTACTCAGCATAAAGTAAATGTCTCTATGTCTGTCTAAGTGATTTAGTGTAATTTGTTCACTATGTGTTTTTTCTCTCGACGATATGCCGGTCATGTTCAGAGATTGGAAAGAAGAGACCAAAGGGGTTTTAGTGGGTATAAGCAAGCGAGGAGTACACTGTGACTTTGAGTTTACTTCTTAATAGCTATTAGGCAGTCCCAACACTATTATCAGGGGACGTGATGAGCATAAAGTGTGAGCATGATATGATGAGCATAGAGTGTCCTCGATTTACTTCCCATTTGTATACTAAGATACCTAAGCTAAATAATTATTTTTATAAGAAACTAAAGCTTTACATTTTTTCACAGTTTGGCAACATTGCGCGAATATGTGTTTGTCAGACAGCTCTGCCGAATAGTATGATAAGTGCCGCGGAGTGACCTGTGGGTTTATGGGTGTTTTACCCCACTTTTAAAACGTTCGATTTGAAAAAAAATAAATATGTAGCGCTTCTCTAGGACACCCCCAGAAGTCACCCATTTAAATATCATACGTCATTTCCATAACACCCTGTATTAATGCGTAATTGTGTTAAGTATTTTCGTCACAATATTTAGTCATGACCTACAATCGGCCGTTTTGCCACAATTTTAAATTTTACTGGAAAATGCCAACATATCTCTATTATATGTTTTTTTTTCTTGGCAGGTCATGACTTAAACAATAGCCTGCTATTATCAAAAGTAAAAACGAAACTTTTATCAAAACCGCCACTGTTCCAACGAACGAAAACGCCATTATTCATTTATAAACGTAATCATTTACACAAACACACCCAGCCGAACACACAAAACGCATCAAAGATATTAAATCATCCGAGTTCACAACATATTTCACAAACGTGTCTCGTTTGCCACCATTGTTAGAACCTGGGGTGGTCCATCTAAACACACACTCGCATTTAGTTTAATAGAAAAACGGCGCTTCCCCTACTATGCTAACTACCCTAATAGGAAAAGATCCATTATTAACAGGACCGGAATAGGACAAAAAGTACCTCAGTGTCAACGATCTCTGCTCTATAACATAAATAGGTACATGATATACAAAATCTGCCTAGAATCATGCGCAGATTTCAATAGTGTAATAATATATAGGATGTTCGATGTTTGTTCGTTTTGTTATTTTTATTTACAATTTCTATTATTATGTTATTTTTGAGAAGTTTTCTCGAGTTTATAGTAAATGAAAATTTTAAAATTATATCCTTTAATTTTTTAATATTTACAATCGGAGACCTAAACTACGCCGCTGGCTAGTCAGTTAAAACAAAACTTTACAAAACCCATGTCGCGATAACTCCGCTAAGGGATTTGGCATACTTTTTTATATGCACCTTATCGTTTATGTGCCTTTAAGAAAGACGTATATCGTGTACCTGCTCAGCGTCAAACTCGAATGTCGCCAATCGGATGGCGCGGCGCGTAGACCGAAGGTCGTTCGGTTTTTCGCCTGAATTTATAACTAGAGTATTTCCTATCGAGCGAAAAACTGTTCGAATATACGGGCAGTTTTTTAACTCGATCACACTACAGCGGTACAATTCCGTCGGCGTCAAGCGAAGCTCGGGTATCGAGTGAAAGATAATAAGTGACGAGGTACGGTTTTCGCCTGAATAGATAACTGGAGTGATTTTTTTAATAATCGAGCGATGTCGGTTATTTCAATAATCGAGTGATCAAGCGGTTTTTCGCTCGGGCGATAACAACACTAAACATTAGCATACTGTCCATTTTTCTAAATTTTTCTATGTATAGATTTCCATATATAGATAGAATTTTTTTCGGGACACCTTGTATGTCAGCTCTCTCAAAAGCATTGGCATTAGCTTCGTGGGCTATACAGCCAGCTGGTAGACAATGTAATTTCAAACATTCCCAATAAGGTAATCATTTATAATCACTGTTAAAATGGCCTCACGTATATATTACTTGCGGCCAATGGCGAGCTAACTCACAGTCTAAGCGCAATTACCTGAAAGAACGGTTTAGACTATAGTTTGACTAATAGCAATGAGTTTATGTATCGAGCATATCGCTATCACGAGAAAATGTTTGTTTATTCTCCTGAATTGGTAAAATGAATAGCAAATGAAAGAGAACGTTAGATTGGGTTTGTACGGTACACTCTAAGGCAAGTTTAATTAGACAATTCCTTTATTAATGTTTAATAATTCGTTTATTTTTTATCGGCATTGAATAAGCCAATGCGGCCCTGCCAAGTACCCTAATAGAAAAGCATCCCTTGTTGATCCCCCGGGCTAATTCGGTGGCTCAACAGACAAGATAGTTAAGTAAATCTAGCAAATCTGGGAACGACCCTATTCGGCATGTACGCACGGCTGTCTGGGAGTATTAGTGTTGTCTTTAATGACATTATTTTTATGTTGCTGCCACTGCGGTAGGGTGGAATTGTGTCAGTTTATTTGAGGGATATTTTGTTCCACGATTTATTTCACTTATTTCAACATTTATAGAATTTATACTTTTTCTAATACAATTTTATTGACAAGTATACATAATCAACATTGGCGACCTGTAATTCTTCTGTGCATAGTAGGATACTCGTCCGCACGCTTGTAGGTTAATGCCATCAAATAGAAAAGAGCACAATTAAGTACAGGGTGTCCATTTTTCGAAGATTTTACGGGGTAGATAGAAGGATGCGGTTTTCGCAGAACTGTGCTACTTTCTTGTGAAACAAAAAATGCTTCAATTGGAATTTTTCTAGGTCTTCTCGTTTTTGAGAATTCTACATTTTGGGACACCCCCATATTTCGGTTACCCAACTTGTGAAAAATAAATAACATGTTATCTTTGTAGTTTTTTACGTTTACATTACATTCAATAGTTTTCTAGAAAAAAAAAACAAATTTGGTTTCCTTTTTAAACAGTCACCCTATATATTTTTTAATAATGTAATTCAGTTTTTAGCAAGCTTCTCAGAAATATATATTTTATCTTCAGCGTTAATATTATGCCCAAAATTTACGATTTTTTTTAAAATATACAATTTTTTTGAGTAGGCCATGACGGATATTGAAAAGAAAAAACTACTGGTGCGATTAAACTTAAGAAACAAAAATTGAACTTTTATGGAACTTTCTCATAAATATTTCTGAAATTGTTCCCCATTATGCCTTAGACATGTTTCACACATAGTTATTATTTATTATTATAATAGGATTTGGCTCGAGATTTTCCTTATGGTAGATTTTAGGCCGATGTTTAGAAAGTGAGCCTTGTTCAATTAAATTTGATTTTATCCTTGGAAAAATTATTTTATCCGGCTGTTGTCTTTCGACACAGGTATCTACAAGTAATTTAAGAAATTCTATACATTTCATAGAATTAATTACATACTACAAAAAGGATTATATTTACCATTGAAATACACTTCTTAATGCTTCATCTGTATTTTCGTTAAACTGGCTATAGCAAACATGTAATATTTTGGCTGTAATAATTAGGGAAACTGATTTTTTTATTATTAATTAGTTATTATAAAACAATTTAGAGAACTTGAATATTCTGACAGGAACAGAGGAATTTTTCATTATGATACAACTGACTGTTCTTCTGCTTTTTTGTTAAATATCCATCACGGCCTGTTAAAAAATATATAGAGTGATCCATTTAAAAAAAAGCAAATTTTTTTTCTTGAAATGTATTTAACTTAGAAATAAACTGAGTATGTCACTTGATTCTACAAAGAGAACAGTTTATTTATTTTTGATAAGTTACAGGGAAATATGAGGGGTGTCCCAAAATGTAAAATTCTCAAAAACATCCCGTATATCAAAAACGAGGAGACCTAGTAAATTTATAATTGGGGTATCCTTTGTTTCACAAAAAACCGCATCCTTCTATCTTTATTAATAGCGGAGATACCTCGTAAAACCACCCAAAAATGTACACCCTGTAAATAACCCAAAATTTAAAATCGAAAACCGTTCGGAGATCAACAAACTAATACTCAGAGGGTGTTATTTTGCGATTTGAGCAACGGTCAAGGTCGAGGCACGCGTTTTTATATGGCATCACTGCTATCCTGCTGACCAACATACACTTGTTGAGTATGTATGGCGTGACAGCGCGTTTGGTAGTGTTAAGACTTTTTACCTACATAAAAAAGTATGTACTTAGGGTTTCTGTAGACACCCAAGGAGCTACCCAATGAAAATAATATATTTTTCCCAAATGCTATAGCATCTGATATAAAGTGCATCTCGCTAAAGAAAGGGATGTGAGGGGGACATAATAAAATTGTGACGATTCAGATGGCGTTGATAAAATTTTGAATCCTATGTCTGCGTTGCCATACTTTACGGTAAGTATTCTTTTTAATGTAATTACTATAATTATCCTGCTTCAAACATTCGCTCATTAATGTAAAATTTAATATTTTCTCTGTAATTTAATATTTACGATACTTTTAAGGTTTTTAATGATACTTACTCCAATAAATAAAAGATTTATGATGAATATAATGATTTCATTTAATGTTTGCTTACAAAATTACGATTTGAAGTGCCTTTCTTTACAGTTGTTAAGTAGAGGAAACATTAGCGCATTATAGTATTTCTACGAGGAATATTCGAAAGCTGGAAATAATTATAATGCATAATAATATGGGGATGTGAGATGTGTTTGGTTGATTTGTATTGTTTCTTTAACATACTATGTTTTGAAAATACTTACCCTAGGGGGTCGCTATCAGATATAGAGCAGCTCACAATATGTTAATAAAAAACTGCACGCTACAAGTAATCCTTTTTTTATCAAACACTAGTATTATTCGTTGAGAAGCTCGACCTCTGGAAGGTCGTTCCACAAGGATGACGTTCTCCAGATGAAGAAATTCTTAAACAATAAAGTTCGAGGATTACTAAGCTGAACCACATATGGATGGCTGTCGTGTATTTCTGCTAATAGTCGCTCTAATATTAAATAAAAATATCGTATGTTATCAGAAATACATTTTAGTTTTAATACGTTTTCGCTAATATGACAAATTCACAAAAAAAATTAATTTTGATAGTTGGGCCAACTTCACTGAGACAGGGCTCGTATATAATATTTAGAGAGTATTTTGTTTGTATTGGAATTCAATCAGAGAATAAAATATCAACTATACGGGAGGCCCGAAAAATTAAGTAATTGGAAGCAAGTCAACCAAACAACCGCGTTAAGTTATGAAGTTTTTAAAATATGGGTCCAGTCTTGCCTGATGGACTCCAGAAGAAAAAAAACGTGTGTCATATATTACGAATTGTCACGGAGAATAGGTGAAGGTCAGTGGCGGCTCGTGGCCTATGATAGAGGGGGTTCACAAGTATGGTGAAATTATTTTTTAAATTTTATTTTTGTGTAACGACCAAACAATTACTTTCTAGGCGTTTTAAATGTAGAAAGAAAAGAAGTAATAAGAAAATGCGTTAGGTAAAACATATTTTTATTTATTTTTTTATTTTACACAAGGAAATACAACTTTTGGAAAATAAGAAAGGTTTTCTTAGTTTGTATAGCTGTCGGATCTTAACGTCGTCGCATGCAACCCTCGTAATAATATTTATACAGTCCACTACTAATACTACTAAAGCCATCTACGAGCTATCAAAAAAACCGAATGATGTCCAATACTACTACCGCCATCTACGAGTTATCAAGAAAACCGAATAATGTATAATACCACTACGCCATCTACGGCTACGTCATTAGGCGCAACCAAGACGAGAACAACAGTTAACTGTTTTATGATGAGAACGAATCGAGCCACGAGACTGACAAGTTGGCATTCTTCATATTTTCAGTGTTTTTTAGTTTAAATCCTTAAATAAAATGGTTTAAAATCATATCGAGTATCATTTATCGAAATACACAACATTCTTCGATTCTTAATTGTAGAAAATTGATCAATAACATCCTCATTAAGTTTGGAATACCCTCTATAAATTTTTTTTCATATATTTCATTTTTAAACTTTCTAATAAAGTCCCTAGATTTACCCTTTGTGGTCTGCGTTAAATTAATTTCGGGTTTAGGTGTTCCCGCATTCTTCACTTCAATTTTTTGCTCCAAACTCAAAGAGCTAAAGTTATTTCTTAAATAGTCCACCGTCAACTATTCATTTTAACTTAATAAATATATAATATTAAAACATACAATCTCGAATTTCTAACTAGATGCACGAACAGACAACAAGCGCGGTGCACACAAACACTGTGCGCCTTTTCCGTGTTAAATCGCCATAGCCCCGCTCTCCCCCGCTGCCACCCGCCACCTGTTACTACAGAGAAACTGCATTACTTTATCGCACGTGCGAGCAAGTCTCATCATAATCGTCATTTACCTCGACCGAGGCACGGTTGCCGGATCTATACAGTTTGGTTTGACGGTACGATAAAATATTAGGGAGGGTCGGATGTTATACAATAAATAATATTCAATGAACATAAATTAATATTTTTTATTCGTTTTGTTTTGGGGGTACACGTGCGCATGTGCTCCCGTGGAAGGACCGCCACTGGTGAAGGTATAAACCGTAGTTTACATTTTTTAAAGATCGCAATAATTTGAGAAACCAAACAAACCGAATTGAATATGACTTACCGAATTCGGAAATAGGTAATGTGCAGCCTCTTAGAAATCGCATCCTTCATTGGGATTAAAATAAGAAATGCCATATTTTTGCCATATTAAAGCATATTATGTTTAAAATATATGCAAATTAAAGTTAAAAATGGCAATGACATATTGTTCTGAAATTACCGAGAAATGGACATTATTTGCCCTTTATTCATAATAATCCAAATCCTAACACCCTCAAAAGGTAAGTCGACTTAATTTAATAATCTTTTACGTGCCAGTTATTTATTTCTCAATAACCCCACGTACTCGAGTCATTATTGACTACATTAAATTTCAATTTGGAAAAGAAAACAAAACCTTTAAAAAGCGATAAATATTACAAAGGCTATTTAACATCGAATTAAAGTAGCAACAACCAACAACTCCGCTTCCAAGGCCGTGCAACAGTTTAAACTTTTTTGCGGTCGTTAAAAGTCGATTTAAAATGAAAATTGACTCCGGTAATGAAATGCCCTTTTTAATATGGCCTGTTATCTGGACGAGATATCGTTACGAGGCGTCGATAGTCATTTTGTGACGTTTTTTGCAATATTTCGATGGGTTTCTGACAAAACATCGTAAGCGACATATTTCTCGAAAATGATATTTTTACAGCAAACTGGTTGCTTATGATAAATTGCACTTTATAGGCAACTTTTGTTGGCCTGTAATTATTTAAGAAGTTGTAAAAAGTCATATTTAAGTTATCGTAGCCACCAGTAAATTTGTAACGTTTTTCAAAATGTTTTTACATCGCAAGCGGCAATATGTCCTCGTATGCGTCGTATAACCAAATAAAATAATGAAAAGAAAAAACTTTTACTGTCAAATTTGAGGCAGGTCGCTTACGATGTTTTGTCATAAACCCATCGATTTATTGCGATGATATATCTATACGAAATGAAAATAGTATATTAAGATACAAGTTTCATAAGACATCATCTTAGAGCACGCGTTTAATTTTGAGAACGACCCGCGAAGCGGTTAATGTTATACAAGTATCAAATATACCATGATAGAACCAATTGAACACAACAAAGCTTCTTCCCATCCGTCATAATTAAAAATAAATATATTATTAAAGTTAATAAAAATGAGCCAGGAAGAAAGTTGTACTCCGTCAGAAATGCGAGAAATTGCAGAAAAACTTTAAAAAAAAATATGCAAAACTTTAAGTTATGGTGCGAGCAGAACAAAGTTCAAAATATTGAACAAAATAATAAATAATACTATTGAACAAAATATTGTGTCGACACAGAATCTGACAGGAATAACAATTAATGCCCAGGAAATGTATACAGTAACTATAAATATGTATATATAAAGTAATATGTATAATACTATATTGAATTAAAAATAAAAATAGTACTTTATTGAATAAAACTTTAAAAGTAGAGCATAAACTGGAAGATATTTCTATTACTTTGAGGTTATGTATGTTGTTTTATAATTATTGTGACTTGAAATTAGTTTACGGACACCGTCAGCATGTTATATATTTCCGTGTATAGGTATTTCAGATAAATATCTAGTAAAAATGATCTATTTGCAGGGTTAAAGGTTAGTATTTTAAAGTTTTCTATAAAATTTTTTGTCGAATCCATAATTCCTAGAAAACTAATTTCAACGAAATCGAAGTAAGCCTAAAATTCGAACCTTACTTGCTGCCAACATAAAAAAAATAAAATTTCAGTTTCATAACGTGGCAGGTTATTCAATTTTTTTGCATTTCATAATGTAGCCATTATGAAACCCAAATAGAAAAATGCAATTTTTAAAAATAGTTTCCTTTGTTATTCATGCGTCATAGTGACAGATAATAGACTGTTTTTGGCAATCGTATAGTAGAAATAGTGGAACGTCAACTATTCACGTTTAACTGTCCGACTAGTTGGATACAATAAACACAAGGAGGCGTGGCTTTAGTGACGTCAACACGGCTTATTTTTAAATTGCTAATGGAGATTTACGTTGTTGTTAGCGCTTTTAATTCTCTTTAAAATGTATCAAAACGGTTTTAGTAGGAGAAATGAAAGAATAATATTATGATATTTACGTATATTTATTTCATAAAAATACAACATAGATTAAAGCTAAAATACTGCCTAGTTAAACAATTAAAAGTATGACAAAACTTACATTGTGTAATACGAGGCCCGTTTTTAAATACTAAGTGAAAGCAATAAGTGTTTAGTTTTGAACCAATTTAAGACCGAAATATGGGGGTGTCCCAAAATGTAAAATTCTCCAGAGATACGCCGTAAAACCATCGAGAAATGGACGCTCCATACATGCGCTCAAAGTCTTGTTAGCTATTATTTTACTACTTTAAATTAACATACCGAAATATCATCATATTATTGTGTACTATGGAATGCATAAAACCTTTTAAATATAATTAAACACGCTAACAACAACGTAAATCTCCATAAACAATTTAAAATTCACTCTCTCATTGACGTCGGCGCGCGCCAGGCGAAATTGGAACGGCTAGATATCGTACCTACTACCAGATAAAAATTGGCTTTTCACGACATTATTTTTTTCTTAATTTTGAGAAAGGATTGAGAAAAATTTATCGAATGAAATATGTACATGCGTTACCGCAACCCGGATATGGACGCTTAGCAAATTAATCTGAAACTTATAATCCGCATAACATAAACATAATCACAGAAACTCTATTCGGCACTATATACGCTCGGTAATGAATGCGGAGTCGTGCGCCCGCGATAAGCGTGCTTTATGGGCGCAAATAGCGGTTCGTTATTCCATTTAGTCGGACGAAGGGGTTACTTTAGTCTGCGTATTGTGATTTAATGCTCTTCAAAAAGTATATAGACAGCGGCGGGTAATTCGCAACGATGGAGCTAATAACTCTTTTTCAAAGAACCAGTGCATTTTTCAAGCTTTCTTTTTATATTAAAATTATTAATAAAAGATAAATGTCATTTTGACTTTTCCATTGAAAAATTACACAGAAATTTCAAATAACCGCAAGTGGTAAAATAACGTAGGTAATAATACACATCAACATGGCAAATATAATGTTTTGAATAAGATTTCCATGTCACTAAACAATATATTACTTTAACAACAGAAAAATGCTATCAGATGAGGAATTTGATTTTGCTGCTACTCCACCAGAAATTCGAGAAGCAGCAAAAATAGTAGAAGAAGATCTTCTGCCAACTAAAAGCCGCCCGAGATATGACAAGGCATATAACTGTTTCAAAGAATGGTGTAGGGCAGGGGTCGGCAACCTGCGGCTCGCGAGCCACATGCCGCTCTTTGGATTTGAAGCTGCGGCTCTTTAGTTTCATACGCAAATATTATTTATTTTATCGAAAAAAAAACGTCAAAAATTCGTTCTGAATCGATTAACGAGGATTAGGTACCGATTCTATCTCTCAGCCACTTGTACTCGCTTTTCACCGCACCCCTCCCCCGTGACTCGCGTCGTTACCGTAGTCAGTCCGTCGAAAGCTCTCGAATGATGCCGTCGTCGGATGTTTCTATGTAGGTGTTAACTCGTTTTCGACACAAGACAGTCTGGCGTCTTCACCAGTGGTTTGGCTGTGATCAGGGGTCGGCAAGCTACGCCTCGCGAGCCGCATGCGGCCCTTTCGATGTCAAGTTGTGTCTCTTTCGATATCAAATTGCGGCCGTTAGTGGCTCTTTAAAAACTGAGAAATTGTGTAAATTATAACTTTTGGCTCTTCCGTCTCAAAAGGTTACCGACCCCTGGTGTAGGGGAAACAAAGTTCAAAATCCTGGTACTGCGCTACTAGCTTATTTCAGTGAAAATGCCAAGACAAAGAAGATATCAACGATTTGGTCACAATATTCAATGCTGAGGACCACTCTATCAAGAAGGGAGAGAGTAGACATATCTAAACACGCAAAGCTATTAGCATTTTTAAAAAGGTGTGTTCGTAGATTATTTTGAGATTCAACTCTTGGAGAAGTTGAATTTTGTATGGGTGCCATTTATAATGTTTCAGAATTCTCTGTACCGTGGTCCGCGAAATTCCCGTTACATCAGACATTTTTCTGGTACTTAATGTTGGATTCATACCAACTTGACCCAGAACAGCTACTTCTACTACTTCATTTCTTACCGGATTTTCAATGATCCTTTTTTTATTTGCCACTGAACCAGTTTGCCGAAATTTTGCCACTAATTCTACGATATAACCATGATGTACGTGTCTATCTGGATGTCTATCATTAAACAAAGTTGCCGTTACTCTTGCACATTGATTGTTTATAAAATACAATTCAAAAATTTCCACTCTCTCCTCAATAGAATAAACCATTTTTTATGTCACGATCAAATCAAAAGAAAATAATAGCGCTGAAATAACGTATGCAGATCTGGATCAACCACTTTACTGAAGATAAAGTTGAATTGACTGATACGTATTACTATTGTTTACGCACAAACCTGTGTACTTGATAAGAAGTGCAGTGAAATGTTTCAAATTCCGTTGCTCGGCGGCGCGTAGCTCAAATTTATAAAACGAAGCGCCATTTTAAAGAGAATTTAATGTTAAGGTTACAGGGATGAAATTAATAGTGAAAAGTTTCCGGTCCTCATTCGAACAAACCAAGTGCCCAGTTCTAAATCCTATAGGTACTGCAAAACCTTGGAGTAAAGTGCCACATGGGATTATAACATTCGTGAAAGTGCATCAGTGCATCACTTGTTACATAAATTACCATTTTATATAATACAAACCACTAGGCACGGTATAGTTTTCAATTAAGGACGTTCTCCGTATAGACGCATAAAGAGAATATCTAAATATATAGCTTATACCGTGCCTAACTGAATGCTACGTAACCCGATCGTAAGTATAATGTTCGCGAATACAATAGACATTCTAATACAAGGTATTGAGAGACATTTTATTCCTGTTATTATTGGCTTTTATGTTTTGTTGCGGTCTTGCTTGTTCTTTTGCCTTTAACCCGTTGGGCGGCATTTTAAATTACGCGTATTATCATCGCTAAAATGGTGGATCGTATACTTATTATACAGGGTGTTATGGAAATGACTTATTATATTTAAACCGGGAAATTCTGAGATGACAATAAATTGGAGAAAAATATCCATAAATGGCGCTTTGAATTATTAAGTGAAATATACGCTTTATATGAAATCTGAAAATTTACGTGGCCGCTACTGACGACGTTCGCAAACAATAATTTATTGAGGCAGTCTCAAAAGAAGTCAGCGCATTTTTTGACAACAAGACGCCTTTAACATGCGTTATCACTTCTTTTTCAAAATTTAAAAAAAATACAATTTTAAGGTACATACTCTCTTACCTCTACCGATTTTTTAAAGTCACTTTAATCCTCCTTCATTGATACAAGGTTGACAGTATATTAAAGTTCTTTTAACTCTCATCTAAAGGAATAGAACTTTAAGAAGTGCAATCTTAGACTTAACGCGTAAATCGACTCTCAAATTAATTTAGAACATAAATTTTTAAAGGTACCTACTATGGTAATAACGTTATGACGTTAAGGTTACCTTAGTTAAGGTCTAACTTGGTAACATTCAAATATCAGTCCTTAGGAATTTTTTTTTTATGATTAAACCAAGCACTATAGGAAAAATCCTTTAAGGCACTTTGAGAGTGGTACGTGTGCGCAAAAAGCGATTCACGTTGGTTTTGAATCGTTGGAGGTTATATTCGTTGCCTGCCTCGCGGCCTTGCTCATCGTCTGTATTTGAATATTTAAGCCAGTTGATATTGTGTACGTTAAAGTCGCCAAAGATAGCAATCTCGGCATTTGGATGGTTGCTTTGCAAGAAGTCGATTGTATTGGCTTGTGAAGAGAAAAAGTCTCTGTAATGGGTATCACTTGGAGGACGGTAAAGGCAGCAGATAAACTTGGTGATTTTCGGCGTTCATATTTTAAACCACATTACATCAAAGTCTTTCGGTTCCGTGTAGGTTCTCGTTGGCAGCAGAGATCATCTCGAATAAAAAGACATACGCCGAAGTTGCGTCGGAATCGGAAATAAAAATCTTATCCAGGGTATAAATAGCTGACGGTGTTTGTTGACGATCTGACCTTTGTCTCGGTCAGTGCGAGCACGTGAGGCTTGGATGATTGCAAGTGCTGGTGGACTGAATTGATCTTCGTGTTAAGCCCTCTAATATTGCAGAAATCAATTTTGAAGTTGCTAATTCTGGGTTGGTTACCAACTGCAGGTGCAACACCATTTCTTCATTGAATGTTGTTAGAGGAACCCAGTAAATTGTCGGAAATGGTTGTTGTTTGATGAACCTCCAAGACCTGGAATGCAATAAGTTTAGGATATTTGCGTATCTACTTGATTATTCAGAATTAATGTTGATTTTAGCTTGGCATAGACCTTAAAGTCGAATATTTAAAAATGTTTTACCTTGCTTGAAGATAAACTCTTCACTTGCTTTTTGATCCAATGCCATTTAATAAACGTATTATATTCATTTGGGTAAGCTTCCTTCGATTTCTCAGGCAATACATTTTTTGTTGCTTCACTGGCTTTGTTACTTATTTTGTTTTTTCTTCTTCGGAATGATTTTACGTTAAGCATAGAGTAAATTTCAACGCGCGGTCCTGACTTCGAATGTTTCTTTGGTACTTTTACCAAAAAACGTATTTACTGATTCAAAATAAATATGCATTAACTGCTCTGGTGGCTCCGTGGTCAAAGCTGATGTCACTGAGAACTCTAGGTAGGACGAGGACTGTAACCAGGCCGGATGAGATCGGATATCTCATGAGGCACCAGCAGCAAATTGCTCAAATTTTTACCGTTCATGTGGTTGGTAATAATAGCAAGATAAAAGAAAACCGGCCCTAAAGCATTCGTCGAGGGCTCATAGAAATGTTTTGGTGCCTCAGTAATTTTTTTTTTACTCTTTTCGCACTCGTTAGGTAAATATCTATTGAGAAATCTGGTTGTAAAGCAAAACTTTAAAAACAAATATATTATAAATGTGTAACATAATCCCACCTGTGGGTTCACAGTAACCGATTTTACATCAACTAGAAAAAAGAAATAACCAAATTCTATGTCATACAGCAGCAACCAAATGTTGTCAGGATAACAAATTAGGGTTCAAATCAAAAAGATGCGATTCACCAGATAAAGCAGCTACCTTTGCCCGAAAACAATTAAGGATATCCGAAAACAAGCAAAAAATTTCACAACTGTCGCGTTGCATTCTTTGTTTTCGATGTAAAAATATTGCCACTCGGATTTTAACACAATGGATTTTAAGTGGTCTACGTGTCTCACACAAATTCCCTTTCAAGAGGGGTAGTTTTGATATACGAAGGTTTTTTTTTGTTTTTTTTTTATGATCAAACACAAGCACTATAGGAAAAATCCTTTAGGGCACTCTGGGAGTGGTGCGTGAGCGCAAAAAGCGATTCACGTTGGTTTTGAATCGTTGGAGGTTATATTCGTTGGGAAAAACGACCTCGGGAAGGTCGTTCCACAAGGATCAAGTCCTCCAGATGAAGTTCGAGGAGTACTAAGCTTAATCACATATGGATGGGCGGCAGTGGTTCGTCGTGTATTTCTGCTGTTCGCCGCTCTGGGCGGAATTAAGAGGGCTAAGTCAGTCGAGCACTTTCCATGAAAATATATGTAAAAGAGAGTCAAATCCCCAATCTGTCTTCGATGTTCTAGGCTGTCGAGGTTCTTTGTCAAGTCGTGTTCTCCCATCAGACGAATGGCCCTCCTCTCGATGGAATCCAATAGCCGAAGAATATGTTTGGGTGCCGAGCTCCTGACATGAGAGCAGTACTCTAGTGATGGTCGAATCTGGGCTTTGTATAGTGTCAAAACTTGTTTAGGGGGTACAACTTCTTGGTTCGGAAGAGTACACCAAGTTTCTTAGAAGCTATCTTGGCGATTGCCACAACGTGGTTATGCCAAGACATATTTCCTCCCAGATTGACGCCCAGCCAATTAATAGATGAAGCCAGTGGGATTGCGTGTCCGTCCATGACTATATCCGGTTCTGTAATGTTAACCTTTTTAGAGAAAACTGCTGCCTGTTTTTTTTAGCGTTAAATTCGACTTGGTTACTGTCACACCAAGCCAATTTCTTCCAGGTCTTTGCTGAGCCGTGATACTTTATGCTGTCTGCGAAGATGTGTGTCGTCAGCCGATGTTTGTGCATTCAAAGAGAAGTTTAAAAGATGACACAGTTATCTATATTTAGATACCTGACTAATCTTCAAAATTACTTTTGTATTATTTGGCAAATGCATGGTGATGAAATAATCCACATAATTTTTTTACCTTAGCTCCTCGACTAAAAAAATCTTGTTACCTAATAGCTAGAAGATCATCAAGTCTCAAACATTTTTCAAACTTAAATGTACAGGTTGGTCACAATTCACGGTTCATTGTGAAAGAATTCAACCATTAAATACTTTGTTATTTTAAATGGAACACCCTGTATATTTTTAATTAATTTGATGCCAAATTAGTTGTTCTTTATAACTAGTGTTTACTGTTCTATACCTATATCAAAGCCTTTCCTCAAAAAATCAAATTTATTATACTATTAAATACTATTTTTTCTTGGATTAAATTAAAAATTTAACTTTTATTTATTAAACTAGTGGAGCAGAGTATAAGTTTATAGTAAACAATATCAAACCCCAAAAACACCCCCGCCACGCCACTGTCTCGTGACTATCCGCCGACACGAAGGACACACATTTTATGATAATACAAAGTTTCAAGTAGCTCGTGTAAAATCTAAAAAGCATATTATTATGTCATCAGTTTTGTAATTTTGTCCATAAAATTGCCGTGTACCCGAGTAGCTGAAAATAACGACGTTTTCTTTGTTAAAGGCACTTTTAAGTGTCGTACATGTCTTAATTACGGGAGTATTATTTACAACTTGCGAGGTATTGTGTAGGAAGACAATGAAGAGGTGTAAAATTTAACATGACATGAGTCTAAATCACCTTTATCGTGGTCAATGAATGTCAGAAACATTAAATGTTGTTATTGTATCGTGCTGTATCTTTAAATTTATATGAAGATAGATTTCACGATGAAGATGTGACTATACGGGGTGGATCCCAAGTAGGGATGGAACGAGGCGGGAATTTGGCCGGACCACCGGAACAGTAAGAGTTCCGGGCACCGGATCGGACCTGCAATGCTTGTCAGTATTGCGGTTCGCATTTATGACGCTGGTTGTTTTATTTCATTAAAAACCAGAACGGGGAAGTCCCTAGGTAATATTAATATAAAATATATATATAATATAAAAATAATTATTATTTATTAGTTTAGGACTAAATGCCATTTCTCACTATCCTGCAAGGCACTTGCTCGGTACAGGCAAGGCACACTGGTTCGGCAAAATCTTATGGATTTTGCGGGGCCGTCGCCTGTGTCGAACATCCGCCTCAAGACCGCTTTTTCCTACAATTTTCACACAAATAAGTAAAGTGTGGTGTTTTTTTGAAATACATAAATAAGAGAAAAATAAAGCAATTTGCAATTTTTGTAAAAAGATCTCGTTTCAAAGCGAGGCAGTAGTAAATTGACATCAATCTTTAATAATGCATTTAAAACAACACCATCCTTCTGAACATGTGAACAACATTAAGAAAGATGACTAGGAAGTATCAACAGTAACAGATAATTATCAGTTAGGGTATATTTTTCTTGAAAGACTGCATTTTAGAAAATAGCTTTGTTACTTTTGTAAATAAAGGTTGATCAGAAGAAATTACATTTTCGATAAAAGATAAAAGGCCCTGAATTTTTGTTATTTAATTAAGTACTACTTTTTATTTACACAAATTTTGTAGGTTTTTTACCTTATTATTATCGACAAAATAATGTTTTTAATGGTTTTTAATTTTAGAGAGATTCTCAATAGTGGAGTCGTCCTGGCGAAATAAACGGCTCGAAAATCCCTTGACGAAATCGAGTAATTTTTTTTCCCCAATCGATGCAGTAGGATCCCCTCGACATTCTGAAATGATTTGTGTAGGGCGCCGTATGGGGGGGGGGAGGGGGCACGCCCCGTAAATCTAACCTACAACGGGAAAATGAAAATAACTCAGCCGGTTTTGATGCTACAAAAAAAATGTGAAATGCAAAATTGAAGAGCTTGACATAGCGCGTAAGCTCGAACAAACCCGATCCCGACATCTCAATGAGTTCGCGAATTAACGCGATTTTCAACTGCAAAAACAATAAAATTTAATTAATTATATCTCCAGAAGGGGCGGATTGGGGCATCTTTTTTTCACGAATTAACGGGTGATATCGAGTACTTTGATGGGCCGGAGGCTGGGGTTGGTGGGGCAATTAGGAGGGGAGTAAGGAGGATTGGAAGTTTTTACATAAATGCTACTAAGTAGTTTATTAATCGAGCTACGGGGATCAGGCCAGATTCAATTTGTTCATTTTTTTATCAGCTACGAGGTGGGATTGGCGAAAAATTTTTATTTTCCCAAATGCGCGCTGGGCGCGGCGCGGCATACAAGAAATGGCCATCTCCTAAAATACTTTAAATATTATGTTTAATTTTGGTATGTGTTAATAGGATATACCTAGAACCTCAAATTTTAGTTAGAAAAGTTATTCAATTGTTCAACCAGTGGCGTCGCTGCAAACATGTCCTTTGTCCTTTTTTACAAAAAAGATGGTACGCCACTGATATTTTTCCATGTGGATATTTTTTCTGATTGGCCTGTTCAATTCTCCATGAAAACGGTCTCTTGAGCTTTTTTCGTCAGATTTAAACCACTAAATTCATATTGAAGCTCATTATTTTTAACAATGATAAAATAAGGGGCAGGTTATTCAATTTTTTTGCATTTCATAATGTAGTCATTATGAAACCCAAATAGAAAAAAATCTGAACGACATGTCGGGACTGCGAGGCAGATAGGCTTAGGATCCTTCTTGGCTATTCCAGCGATGGAGATGGGTGTTGTAATCTGGTTGTTCAATCCCTTGTTGTTATTACCGTTGTTAGGGAGGACACTTTTCTTGTATCTCATATTTACTAAACACCTATTCTATCTATTTATTTCTTTATTTATAGAAAAGGTTAATAATTTGTTTCTCATGCTATGAGGCTTGGGGAGATATCTGGCTGATAATCTTTGAACCCAAACAAATAAATAACAAAATAATTACTACCGTCCAAGGAAACATTATTTTGCCTTTAAATCTACATAGGTATTACTGGTTAGATATTAAAACAATATAAATCAACAGATGTTATGTTCTTATGGTCAAAGACCAGCACTATAGGAAAAATCATTTAAGGCACTCTGGGAATGATACGTGTGCGAATAAAACGATTCTAGTTGGGGTTTTGAATCGTTAGGGGATAGATTCGTTCGAGAACACATCCTCAAAAAAGACGTTCTATAAGGACGACCTCCTCCAGATGACGGAATTCGTAAATAATGAAGTTCGAGGAGTACTATGCTGAACCATATATGGATGGTCTGCTGTGGAAATTAAATCGAACATTTGACCTGGAAACATGTGTAAAAGAGAGTCAGATCACCAACCTGTCTTCGCTAGAAAGCATAAAATTGACATTGCTATCTTAATTATTTTCTAAATTTTGGGGAGCGAACACATCATTTACAAAAATTTTATGTTTAGTGTTTTGGAGAAAACTATAGATTTTGCAGCGTTTTGTTAAGTTCATTTTTTGGGCCTTTCATAATAGTGTAGTCGTTCTGGTATTCGAAAGTAGGATCCCCTCGATATTCTGAAATGATTTGTGTAGGGCGCCGCATGGGGGGGAGGGGGGCACGCCCCGTAAATCTAACCTACAACGGGAAATTGAAAATAACTCAGCCGGTTTTGATGCTACAAAAAAAATGTAAGAAGCAAAATTGAAGGGCTTGACAGAGCGCGTAAGCTCGAATAAACCCGATCCCGTTATCTCATTGAGTTCGCGAATTAGCGCGATTTTCAACTGCAAAAACAATAACATTTAATTAATTATATCTCGAGAAGGGGCGGAGTTGGGGCATGATTTTTTGCGCGAATTAATGGGTGATACCGAGTACTTTGATGGGCCGTAGGCTGGGGTTGGTGGGGCAATTACGAGGGGAGTAAGGGGGATTGGAAATTTTTTACATAAATGCTAATAAGTAGTTTATTAACCAAGCTACGGGGATCAGGCCAGATTCAATTTGTTAATTTTTTTATCAGCTGCGAGGTGGGATTAGCAAAAAATTTTATTTTCCCAAATGCGCGCTGGGCGCGGCCTACAAGAAATTGCCATCTCCGAAAATACTTTAGATATTATGTTTAATTTTGGTATGTGTTAATAGGATATAGAACCTCAAATTTTAGTTAGAGAAGGTATTCAATTGTTCCACAAACATGTCCTTTGATATTTTTTACAAAAAAGATGGTACGCCACTGATATTTTTCCATGTGGATATTTTTTCTGATTGGCCTGTTCAATTCTCCAAGAAAACGGTCTCTTGAGTTTTTCTCGTCAGACGCATCGTTCTTGATTAAAATTACTAAATTCATATTGAAACTCATTATTTTTAACATTGATAAAATAATTAATGTTAATTTTTTTTATAAAAATTATTGGAGTGGGCAATTCGATGCGAAGACGGGCGGAAACATGCCTTTTAATTTTTATTTTCGCAAATGAAATGAAAAAAAAATTATCATTAATTATTTTATCAATGTTAAAAATAATGAGTTTCAATATGAATTTAGTGGTTTTAATCAAGAACAATGCGTCTGACGAGAAAAATTCAAGAGACCGTTTTCATGGAGAATTGATCAGGCTAATCAGAAAAAATATCCACATGGAAAAATATCAGTGGCGTAACATCCTTCTTGTAAAAAAATATCAACATGTTTGCAGCGACGCCACTGGTGGAACAATTGAATAACTTTTCTAACTAAAATTTGAGGTTCTATATCCTATTAACACATAATTAAACATATTATCTAAAGTATTTTCGGAGATGGCCATTTCTTGTATGCCGCGCCCAGCGCGCATTTAGGAAAATAAACATTTTTCGCCAATCCCACCTCGTAGCTGATAAAAAAATGAACAAATTGAATCTGGCCTGATCCCCGTAGCTCGATTAATAAACTACTTATTAGCATTTATGTATATGATCTCCAATCCCCCTTACTCCCCTCCTAATAGCCCCACCAACCCCAGCCTCCGGCCCATCAAAGTACTCGGTATCACCCATTAATTCGTGAAAGAATGATGCCCCAACTCCGCCCCTTCTCGCGATATGATTGATTAAATTTTATTGTTTTTGCAGTTGAAAATCGCGTTAATTCGCGAACTCATTGAGATATCGGGATCGGGTTTGTTCGAGCTTAGGCGCTCTGTCAAGCTCCGGCTGAGTTATTTTTAATTTCCCGTTCACAAATCATTTCAGAATGTCGAGGGGATCCTACTGTATCGATTGGGGGAAACAAAAAATTACTCGATTTCCCAAAGGGATTTTCGAGCCGTTTATTTCGCCAGGACGACTCCGCTATAATGTCAAAATCTCTTAATTCGACCATTAGAGCAGCGTAAATGCACCAATTTAGCGCAATTTTTAATTTTAAAATCCATCCTTTTGAAAGTCGAGTCACTAGTTATATTTCGCCCCGCTTGCCCCTTATTCGTTACAGCTGTTTTCTAACTGGCGAAAATAATCATTCTTGTGTGTGATGCACCAATTTATCTCTTTCCGCAAATTGTGGTGAGGTTTTTGAACAAAAATTATGGTCAAGGAAGAATGCCGCGCTCCATCTGTTACCGGTTACCGCAGACATTAAAGTACTTAAAATGGACGCCCCGAACATATTTTTCCGTTGGCTACAGGCGATGCTGAATGCTATTTTAGAAACTCGTAAAATAAAAAATAGCACCGACTTAAAATGTTCTAAAAAGTTTAATATTATTTTAAATACATATAAAATATGGTGGTGCACAATGCAGCAACAATTTAAGAGTTCTATAAAATGTTGGCAGTGGCGTAGCGCTACTACCGCGAACCCCCGCAGTCGCGGGGGGGCCCGAAAGCTTCGAGTGCCGATAGAGCCTATTGCTAATTAGCAAATCTTTCAAATAAATACCAATATTACCAATGTCCACCTGATCTAGATTTTGTCACACTGTGTCCGTAATTATATAAATTTGAAGAATGAAGCAATTGGTATATCAAGATCACGGAATATAAACCCGGAATTTGAAGATAAAAGACAATTAAAACCAAAAAAACACTTTGATGAAGCCAATACAAATTATCTATTTTCTAGTTAAGAAAACTGTTTTAGGATAAATATATATTACAAAGTATTTGATATTGTAATTAACCAAATAGGTAATCGTTTTGAGGGAATGGAGTTATTTGTTAATAAATTTAGATTTCTATGTCCCCAAGTTCTAGTAACTTTGCCAGAAAAAGAATTATTTATGTCTGCAGAAACACTACAGCAAACATATTCCAGCGATCTGTCTGCGACTTTTCCTTTAGAGATAGTCGCGTTGTGTATGCCGTTAAAGGAAAAAATTGCTTCTCTTCAAAGTATTAAAGACTTTGCTGTATTTTTAATTGTGGAAAATAACACTTTATCATCAAATTTTCCAGAGGTAACAACAGCCTTATTATTATTTTTAACTCTTCCAGTAAGTGTTGCTACAGCTGAGAGATCCATTTCCAAATTAAAAATCATTAATAATTATTTACGAAATAGTTCCTCTCAGACAAGGTTAACCAACTTGGCTATCCTGTCTATAGAGGCACAAGAGGCGGCCAAAATGGATAATAACCATTTAATAAAAAATTTTGCGGAAGCCAAAGCTAGAAAAAAACAATTTACCTCCTGAAAGCAACAATATAAGAATAATTTTACAATATAATAATTAAAATAGGGAATTGGCCAATTGCCTCGCAATAACTATTGAGATACCTATAATATTATATTGAAGATTTTGTTGCTTAATTTTAAATACTTTTGGTTTTATCTCACTGTAACTTTCAAGTATCGCTACCTTAGCTCGGTACCTAAAGAATTTTTTCGTGTTTGTTCCTTTTAGTTTTAAAGAATGTTTTTTGTTTTCTTCTTGTTGTTCAATTTTTGTAACGTTCTCTACATATAGGTTTGTAGTTTATATAATAAACAGTATTATCTAATTTTGTTTGTTTATATGTTTATATATATATGTATATTCTTAATATAGGGTAGGGGGCCCTAACTCAATTTTCGCGGGGGGGGGGGGGGGGGGCTATAATTTGTCGCTACGCCACTGAATGTTGGTATATAGATAGGTGTCAATAATATAATATAGAAGGTGTTTCTTAATAACATGCTAATATTTAAGAAGGTTATTCTTGCGTCCATTTTCAGGAAAACTTCCTAAACGTCCCATATCGACCGCATAGGTTTTTGTAAAAAAAAAATCGGGGTGAAATAAAACCAGGAGTGTAGTGGGGGGGGGGGGGGGGGGGCAGGAAGGGAAGGGTGTAAATCCTTCCCTGCTACCATATACAGGAAGAATCATGAAATTCGGTTAAGCAAGACAAAAAGAACCATTAGCCTTCTTTTTCGGTTAAAAACACGGCAACAATTTGGCAATTTTAATTTTCGATTCCCGGTTAACTTCCATCAAATAAAGTGCCTGCCTCTCAAACAAAAATAATTGCATCCTTGATTCCTCTGCGGTTTACTCGGCTCTGTTCACCAATTTTTAGGATAATTGCATAATTTTTTGCGCGCCCCTAACGCCATATTGCAAGCTAGGCCGACGGCAGCAAATTGCCTTTACATTGTACGGTATAAACGACACTCCTATTCATATGTATCGACTCTTAAAACATTTGACTGTGACTATTATAGGTCCAATTAGGCTGATTGTAGGTTCGCGTGCATAATATGCCGAAAGTAGTTTTAAAAATTCCTTCATTTTCGTTCGGTTATATGACTGAATGGGAAACATGGTTTTTGTATGTTCCTGATTAGTTTCGTTGTTTGTTTGCTGGTCTGGTTCTGTTTTGTATAATTAAGAAAAATTACTGCGGTTTGCGGATAGAAATATATTTTGTTGCCGCAGTGGCAGGTCGTGCTCTCGTCCAAATATACTCTATCGTCACCGTATGACCGACGTTCGTGGTTCGGAGCCCACGTTAAGCTGCAGGTAGGCCTCGGGCTTGGCCCTAGCAAGAGAACGAAGAAGAACAAATTTAGAATAAAAAATTCTAACAACCTTATCGAAGTATTCATAATTATTTTTAGTACTGCTCAACTCAGCTCTATTGGAAAGTCTTTAACAAACTCCGTTTATTTTGTCCGCAAGAAATAAACTTGTTACATGTTCTTGTTATTACTTTGCCACATTCCCATAAGTATTCATCACGTTTAAATAATCTGCGTTTGTATAATTTAAGCGCCCTAGCATGATTATTAATAATTTGCAAATGCCGATATATATCCGCAACAATTTGACGATACCGATAAAATACCTATGTACCGATATTTATATTGGTATCGACCGGCCAAATAGCTATAACTCTGACCCAGTTTTTATATTACTAAAAATAATAGTATATTACGTACCGAGGTGGAAAGTGTTTCATTCCTGTCGAGAGAGTCGGTAGTTAACCGAGGCGCGAAGCGGCGAGGTTAACTAAATCTCGATACAGTAATGAATCTTTTCACCGAGGTTTGTATACTATTTTATTTACAACCACATCTAACATCCACTTCTTATTATTTCGAATTAAAATTATTAATAAAAGATAAATGTCATTTTGACTTTTCCATTGAAAAATTAGACAGAAATTTCAAATATCCGCAGGTGGTAAAATAACGTACGTAATAATGCACATCAAGATGGCAAGTATCATTTTTTGAATATGGTTTCCATGTCACTAAACAATATATTATTTTAACAACAGAAAAATCAGTTGAGGAATTTGATTTTGCTGCTACTCCACCAGAAATTCGAGAAGCAGCAAAAATAGTAGAAGAAGATCTTCTGCCAACTAAAAGCCTCCCGAGATATGACAAAAGGCATATAACTGTTTGGAATAGTGCACGGGAAACAAGCTCAAAATCCTGGTTCTGAGTCGGCGCTACTAGCTTATTTCAGTGAAAATGCCAAGACAGAAGAAGAAGATATCAACGATTTGGTGACAATATTCAATGCTGAGGACCACTCTATCAATTAGGTAAAAAGTAGACATATCTAAACACGCAAAGCTATTAGCATTCTTACAAAAGTGTGTTCGTATATTATTTTGAGATATAGATTTTTTTTTAAATTACAAATAAATAATTTACTTTCCACCCGGGTGGAAAGTAAAAGTAAAAAAACGTCAATTCTCCACCTTTCAAAGATAGATGAAATGTCATTATTACATGCATGGTTGTAAATAAAAATATTTATTCAAATTAAAACAAAAATATGAGTATTGTAAATAAGGAATATGGAAAAAATAGTTTTATTCAAAAGGAATATCTACATTTCCAAAATTAGTAAAAAATCCCTAGAGGAACAAGATACATAAAGTGAATTTTCCTTTTTTTGTGTGTAGTGATAGAAAAAACAGCATGAAACTATTTCCCATAAAAGATTACTCCGAGATTATAACTGTAATCTTTACGGACAATCCCCAACGACAAAATGACACCCATTGCCATCATCACACTCTATCCCGGAAAAATGTCCCTAGGGAATGTGTCACGTGCGGCCGACATCCGTAATCATTAAGGGCGATGTAAACAGCGTTTTCATTGAATTTTGTGCCTTAGGGATGATGAGCGAAATGAGCATTTTATGACGCCCACTTTATACTGTCAGATTATCAGAATCATCTTGTACAGATTTATAATCTTGGAAGGGGAATATAGGGCCGCAATTAATCCTGACAGGAAAACTACGAGATCATCTGGCCAGTTGTTTATTTCGTATATTCCGCATAGTTTTTGATTCATTTTAAACCAAAAAAGCTTCTCTCGACTGAGACGGAATTAATAGGTTTTTACGTTCATTTTTCAATTGAACAGAATCAAACATTTTATACAGGGTGTTCCTTAATGACGTGCTAATATTTCAGGGTATGATTCCTTACGTCATTATATAAAGAAAAGTTCATATGAACATACGTCTGCAACGGCTTAAATTTTTTGCTACAGGGTGTTGAATTTTTATTTTTTAAATGGTTGTTTTCTAATATCTCCGAAAGTACTTTAGATATTATTTTCAATTTTGGTATGTGTTAATAGGATATAGAACCACAAATTTTAGTTAGAAAAGTTATTCAATTGTTCCACCAGTGGCGTCTTTGCAAACACGTCCTCTGATATTTTTTACAAAAAAGGTTGTACGCCACTGACATTTTTCCATGTGGATATTTTTTCTGATTAGCGTGGTCAATTCTACATGAAAACGGTCTCTTCAGTTTTTCTCGCCAGGCGCACCGTTCTTGATTGAAACCACTAAATTCATATTGAAACTCATTATTATTAATATTGATAAAATAATTAATGATAATTTTTTTTTTATAAAACTTGTTGGAGTGGGCAATTCGATGCGAAGACGGGCGGAGGCATGCCTTTTAAGTGAAGGTAGCCATTTCCAATCATTTTTATAAAACAAAATGTATCTTTAATTATTTTATCAATGTTAATAATAATGAGTTTCAATATGAATTTAGTGGTTTTAATCAAGAACGGTGCGTCTGACGAGAAAAACTCAAGAGACCGTTTTCATGCAGAATTGACCAGGCTAATCAGAAAAATATCCACATGGAAAAATGTGAGTGGCGTACCATCTTTTTTGTAAAAAATATCAGAGGACATGTTTGCAGGGACGCCACTGGCGGAACAATTGAATAACTTTTATAACTAAAATTTGTGGTTCTATATCCTATTAACACATACCAAAATTGAAAATATTATCTAAAGTACTTTCGGAGATATTAAAAAATAACCATTTAAAAAATTAAAATTCAACATCCTGTAGCAAAAAATTTTAGCCGTTGCGGACATTTGTTCATATGAACTTTTCTTTATAAAATGACCTAAGGAATCACACCCTAAAATATTAGCACGTCATTAAGTAACACCCTGTATTGCTTCAATTAACTGTCGAATAGTTTTTGCGGAAACAATATTTTGAAATGCCTTGATCCGCTACTGGACCCATGACCACGGTCTAAAAGCCATTTTTAAAACCTACGATTTTCGGTAAATACCACTTTTTACTTTTATCGGAATCTTCAGGGAGTCGCTGTCAGTGGGTAGAATTTAATCGGTAAAAGACATTAGTGTCGCATTTTTTTGAAAAGGAGGAGCCGAAATAAATTAATGTATGAAGATAACTAGAAGAGATACGGAATACAGCTGCCTTTTTTTGAAATGTCTATGAGTTGGTAGCTTGAGGCCCATAACTATAATTTTTATTTGAACAGGATAATAATTTTTCCAATTTTAATTATATTTACAAATACGGACCTTGTGTGCTATTAATTTTGACGAAGAAAATATTCTGGCAGGTGCTTATTAGAAATGTGCACCATTAGTTTTTATTTCTTATAATTAATTATTCGATAATAATTATTTAAATGCATGATGAATGCCTTGAGATAATTTTTTATAGAGCCAGTCAAAATCAAGATTTTAACAATAAAATACGGTTTTGAAAAGAATCCTTAGTACTTGTACCGATCTTGTTCCGATCATTCATTGTACACGGAAAGAAAAGCTTAGTTAAATTTACTATAAAAATAAATAACCATAATGTATGCCAAAATTTTAACCTAACTACAAAAATATTTAGTATGTATATCTATACAGGGCGGTTCTTTAATTTTCCCCGTAACTTATTTTCAATACATTCGTTGTACAAGTTAAAATAAACCTCTCTTAGGCGGTCACCTAAGGGTGTGTAAATGTGTCCGCCTAATAGAGGTGTCCGCCAATGTAAATTTGTTATTAGGTAATATGTAAATGCAAAATTATTAATATGTATATGTATGTACAAATAAACATAACATAACAAAAATACACTAGTTTTAGTTAGGATGTAGTACTGAAAAAATCTAATAACGTAGGTTGACGTGTTTGCGTTTTATACTTGCAATCTAGAAAATGTAATTCCAAGTCTGATAACAATTTCATTGCTCTAGAGTCACCTCTATTCTTTGCATTCTTCCAAGTAATTCCTTTACCCTATTTGATAATTGGTGACATTTGTTTGATTACTGCATTCAACTTCTTCATCAGAGTCGTCAGATAGTGATGTGGTTTCAGTTTGGGCTACATAATCGGTAGGTATCATCTTCTGATAGCACATTGCTATCAATGTTAATGAACTCACCCAAATCATTGTTATCAAATTAAGAACTTCCACAATATCAATTTTCTCTTTCACACTCAAAACGCGACTTTTTCTGCCATTGTTTACGATTTTAACCTTACAAGTCACAAATAAACGGCGGACTGCTGTCGGGGAATCACACATACTTTCATTCGGCGAAGTCCTTTCGCGCTTACACGATTGGTTGCCGGTCTGTCTTTGCACCGTACTTATTCGTCTCCCTATGAAATAGCCGGTCCGCGTCCGCCCAAAGGAGAGTCCGCCCAAGAGATGGTTGATTTTCATGGAATTTCATATGCCTAGTTCCGGACTATGAAAAAATGTCCGCTTAATAGAGATGTCCGCTTATCAGAGGTGACCGTTAAGAAAGGTTTCACTGTATTTACTTGATTGTACAAAATTGATTAGAAATACTAACTATAGTTTCTTATAAATTATGTGTACAATATTATTTTGTCATGGATTACTAATAGTAATGTAATTAATACTATATTTTAGGAAATCGTACAATAAAATCCTTTACTATAATAATTGTACTATAGTATTTTTTTTCGGTGTATCATTTCATTTCAAAAAAAATCCTTCAATCATTTCTTTTAACATTAATTGGTTTCAGATTCCGACAAAGACCGAAGACACTAAAAAAACCCTCACTTAACCAAAACACCAAAAATTAAAAATAATTGGTCAAAACCCTAAAACCACAAACCTATCCTCGAAATTCATTCATCAGTTTTGATGTCGTACCGATCAACAAGAAAAAAAAACTTCAATTATTTATGAACCAAACTCCGAGACGTTCATTTTGATTTTAAAATAATCCATCAGTTTTTTTGTCTAGTTCTTTTAATTTGGTGGTAAAAGTTTTAAATTTTAGTTTAATGTTTTGTTTAGGCTGTTAGACAGGACGTTCTTTAAATTTAAATCATTGCTGTCGGTAGCAGGTCGTAAACTGCATAAAATTACGGGAAAAATCTCTTTTTCTCTTACAATTTTTCTTTTACATTTTGGAAGAAACAGGAAAGTCACATTGTGTCCCATTACCTTCCTGCTATAATATAATAAATACTCATAAATGCCTATAAATTTAAAAAATACCCTGTAAAAAAAATGTTTACCCGATATTTATGAAATAAACCCATACCTGTAGTAAATTTTCTCAATTTTTTTAATTTTTAGCTTTATTAAATACAAAGTAAGGTCAAATTGCAGTATACCAAGCGGAAGTTCATGCCATACAAGCATGCGTACTACAAAATCTTGAAAAGGGCTACCACAACCTGCTCTTAAGGCTCTGAACTCCAATCGGTTTACTTCAAAACTTACACTGGAGTGCCATACCAACCTAAAAGTACTGGGGGCCTGGGGGAACAAGATAGAGCTCTGGTGGGTCCCTGGTCACTCTGAGATATTAGAAAATGAAAAAGCGGATGAACTAAAGTCCGTTTTGTTGCAGTTGATAGCTCATATCGAGGGTTGAAGCCATAAAACAACCGTAAACCATAGGCGTTGCCAATAGTAATTACCTTATTTAATAAGAAAATTGGCCTCTGTCCATTGTTAAGTAGGATTAGGGTTAAAGTAGGTACAACAGGGGTAATTAATTTACCTATTTTTGCCTGCTTTAGGATGTTATTACGCCATTTGATGTGCGTTTGTCAAACTATGTATTTAGTTGTATTTAGATACTGCATTATCTCAAAGTTGAATTATTTCCTATACTTGTAACAATGGCTTCAAGTTTTTCGCCAACGTGTCTTCGTCAAATTATCAAGAGTGCATATTCTCTCCGAGAAAAGACATTAATATTAAACGTGCATGATGCTCTAGTGTACCAGAAACCTGCAAGTGATGTTCGTAGCATCATTGCAGAGTGTGCCAATATGGTAGGAGTTGGAGAGGCTACTATATATAGGTTCTTGCGTGAAAGAAAATCTAAGAACCTCAGTGAGCCAAAACCACTCCCAGGAAAGAAACCGTTAGAAATTGACAATTTCATTAAAAATGGTATTAGAAGAAAAGTACATAGTTTTTATTTTGCCAAGGAAATACCAACTATAGACAAAATTTTACAAGCCATTAACTACGACGAGGACTTACCACAGCTATCACGAACGAAACTATGGAAAATACTTCATGATATGAACTTTCGATGGGAGAAGCAAAACAGAAAATCTTTTCTTATTGATAGAGCAGATATTATTTGCTGGAGACGTCAATACTTAAGGTCCATCCGAAAATACCGCAGCGAAGGCAAAAACATTTTCTATTTGGATGAAACTTGGCTGAACGAAGGGCACACCGTATCTAAAGTTTGGCAAGATAAAAATGTCCTAAGTTCTCGACAAGCTGTCATGGAAGGCTGGTCAACAGGACTTAGACCACCATCTGGAAAGGGACGCAGACTTATTATAACTCATATAGGAAGTTCAAATGGCCTTTTGGATCAAGGATTATTACAATTCCAGTCGAATTCTACTAAAGACTATCATGAAGAAATGACTGCTGATGTTTTCGAGGAATATTTTAAGCAAATGATAGAATACATTCCCGCTAATTCTGTAATAGTGATGGATAATGCCAGCTATCACTCTAGGCTAAAAGAGAATCTTCCCACAACTTCATGGAAAAAGGCGGAAATCGTAAACTGGTTACAACGAAAGGAATTGAGTTACGATAATACCATGGTAAAAAAAGAACTTTTGGATATTGTTAGGCTACATAAATCACAGTATAAAAAGTATGTTATTGACGAGATGGCAAGAGATCGAGGTATTATAGTGCTCCGTTTACCACCTTACCATTGTGAGCTAAATCCTATCGAATTAATATGGGCTCAAGTAAAAGGATATGTTGCTAGAAATAACAAAACTTTTAAAATGCAAGAAGTGCGACACCTCTTGCTTCATTCTTTAGCAAATGTGTCATCAGAAAATTGGCAAAACGCCATAAAACATGCTATAGTAGAGGAACAAAAAATGTGGGAACTTGACAACGTAATTGACACAACTATGGAAATTGAGCCTTTAGTAATAAGCGTAGGACATGATGACTCTTCAGATTCTTCTGAGGACCATTTTTATCGAGTTATAATTATTGAAATTGTCAATATTTTTTGATCTGTAAATAAATTAGTTTTCTTGTAAATAAATTCATAAAATCATAAAATCTATTACATTTAAATAAAATAATAAGCGGTTACATTAAAAACCCAACTCTCCGACCATGATGGGCCGTTTTAATCATTATCCTTTCATTTCATTTTATGGCTCTATTGTTACTTTATCTGTTACCCGGTGGAATAGGTCAAAATTTCTTCATCTTTATGCTAGATGTACGTAAAAAGACCATTTTATAGGTAAAATATTTTAGGCCACCGGGCCCTTGTTTTGAATCTTTAATGAGGGTATCGAGCTATCAACGGCAACGAAACAGACTTTAGCGAGAGCCGGATCCGCTCAAAATCTCAGGGGCCCCGAACCGGCCTTTGGGATATCAAAGCAGGCAACGAAAACAACATTAGATGGATGGTCGAAAAAGCAACACCTATCTCGATGGCAAGAGTTACCTGGTCTAATACACGCACGGGCCGTAATTGGAAAACCATCGAGGATACTATCGAATGGGATGCTAGCCCTAACACGGCCCCAGTTGAAACAAGTGATGGGTCTGTTAACAGGCCACTGCCACTTGCGAAACCACCTTCAACGGATGGGTATAAACAACGGATCCATAGAATGCAGACTCTGCGGCGAAGGGGATGAAACCGCCTCACACATAATATACCGCTGCGTAGCGCTGTCTCGTAGAAGACAAAATATCTTCGGGAACATACAACGTTGTGATAACCTCCCACATGACAAGCTTGGTAGAAGGTTACTGGACCTCATAGAAGGAACAAACATCGTCTAACCAGATCGGGGACACAATAAGCCGGAAGCCTGCAGTGATAGAAGTTCGGGCCTTTAAACCGACCCCAGCCTTTAACCAACCAACCAACCAAGGTCAAATTGAGTGAGCAATTCACAACATTTTCTTGGATAGTAATTTGAAGGGTCTTACCTGGTATATATCATATTTAAAAAAAATTAAATATACCTGGTGGTTCAATATAATTATGTGTAAAAAACTTGATTCCATTTCGAGCTCGTTGGGAGCCCATATCTCCAAAGAGGAGGCCTATACGAAAAAAGTTTATGAACTTGTTTTCCTCATATCTGGGAGATTTCCCACATTTTCCCGGACACCATGTACAGTGAAACCTCTCATAACGGACACCTCTAATAAGCGGACATCTCTATTAAGCGGACATCTTTTCATAGTCCGGAACTAGGTACCTATATAAAATTCCATGAAAATCAACCTCTCTTGGGCGGACGATCCTTTGGGCGGACGCGGACAGGCTGTTTTCATACAAAGAGTGCGAAAACCCTCCTTTAAACGGACAAAAAATGTTTTAAAGTATTTGGAAGATGAATAAGTACGGTGCAAAAACTCTCTGACGATAGCAACCAATCGCGTATGCGTGGCAGCGCGAAAGGACTTCGCCGAATGAAAGTATGTGTGATTCCCCGACAGCAGTCCGCCGTTTATTTGTGAGTTGTAAGGTTAAAATCGTAAACAATGGCACAAAAATGTCGCGTTTTGATTCTGAAAGAGAATGTTGTGGAAGTTTGTAATTTAATAACAATGATTTGGGCGAGTTCATTAACATTGATAGCAATGTGCTATTAGAAGATGATAGTGACCCCATTCCTACCGATTATGTAGTCCAAACTGAAACCACATCACTATCTGACGACTCTGATGAAGAAGTTGAATGCAGTAATCAAACAAAAGTCACCAATTGTCAACAAGCCATTAGTATGGTAAAGGAATTATAAGAGTATGCAAATAATAGAAGGTGACTCTACAACAATGGAATTGTTATCAGACTTGGAATTACATTTTCTAGATTGCAAGTATAAAACGCAAACACGTCAAACTACGTTATTAGATTTTTTTAGTACTACATCCTAACTAAAACTAGTGTATTTTTTGTTATGTTATGTTTGTTTGTACATACATATACATAGTAATAATTTTGCATTTACATATTACCTAATAACAAATTTACCCATGGGAGGACACCTCCATTAGGCGGACACATTTAGGCGGTCCCGTAGGTGTCCGCCTAAGGAAGGTTGTACTGTATATGTAAATGTAAAATTAAAGAAATTGCTTGTTTCAGTTAGACACTGGGACTCGAAATAAAAATGTGAACTAAACCCGGATAGATTATTTCCGGAAATTTACCCAGAATAACTACCATTTTTTTATTGATCAAGAAACAACTATACCGACAAAATATAAATTTCATTCTCCGTCAATGACCCGCAATCCAAAAAAAACAATCGGAACAGACATCAAATAGTAACAAAATAATTATTTCTGCTTCATTTCACCCGGTCCACGAATTAGTTCTGCCTGAAAATATTTAAAATAAAATTGAAAAGAAATATTCAGTGGCGGGTAGCCTATGGTGGGGCAAAAGGATTGTCGCCCAGTGCACTAATATCGAAACACTTATTGTGTTGCTATTATATATCGGAACTTTTCTACTGAATTAGGTGGAAATGTTTTGCCTCGTTCGATGTGTTGTGTCATAACAGGAGGTTCGGTTGTGGGGTGTATAACCACATATCTATATAACCAGTATATTGCTAATACCATCTGCAATTATGTTCCCGCTATGGGCATCGAAGGGGGCGTTGTGAGTTTGCGCAGTTCGGAAATTTCCTTATGAAAGTAAACATTCGACAGGACCGGATTTCAACTTTTTTAATGTAAATTTCACTGGTTAGTTAGGAAAAATATTGCAATCACAATTTCGATTAGTTCGATTTAAGACAGCGTTCCATGCATACGATTTCTGACGATATGATGATCCGACGGCGCCCTGCTTGGTGTGAACTTTTGGTGCCAAATTCCGTCCGAAAATTTGTAACAATCGACACGATGAGGTTTAGTTTAACTTTCACACGACGTCGTATGTTTCTTAACCTCACTTTTTTCTAAACCAAAAATTAAGAAAGAATGACTATATTGACTATTTTGGGAATTATTATCAGCTACTAATGCAACAAATTAAAAATACATTAATTTTAAGGTTAGGTAGTGGCCACATATGTATTATATTGTATACGAGTGACACTCTCTTCTTTTTTTACAAGCTTTTTAGTGAAATTCGGTTCCGAAGATCTGATCCACGACTTTTGCAAAAAAGCACCATGCACTTGTGTCCTTTCATCTTAAACAAATCGAATCACCACAAATTAAAAACTCCTTTACAAAAATTGTTGTTAGGTAATGAAAGTTTATAAGCAATAATATACAGATAACAATGTAGATGAACCACTTTTTATTCTGTAATTTGAGAAAGCATCCAGAACCAAAGATGGCGACGAATAACAACAAACAACTAATGTCGGGCCGGCTCTGACGCGGCCGATAAAATTTCCACCCTACTGCGCAAACTGAATAGGCCCGCGGCATCTCCCATAGCGCGGACACTTTTTGTATTTTGGAACGTTCGTATTGGCAATATACTGTTTATATATGTATATGTGACCTCCCGTAACAAATATATGTCGCGTCGCCACTGTTATTTATCAATTAACAAAATGGTTATGTATGCTTTTATGCTTGTTGACGCTGCTAAATGCTGTTACATAGCTTCAATGTAACAAATCTGGGTTATTTGCCCTTATTCTTTAATGGATTTTTAAAGATATGTTTGATGAAAGAGGCAAAAAACATAATAAATTATCACTAACGCGCACGAACTGTCAATGAAAAATACAGTTCCCCCCGGTTGCGCCGCTGGAAACAACAACACCATGAAAACTGTCGAAGCTAATTACAAAATTACAAATAATGACGATATAGTTTTCAAGGAAACTGAAAAACTATGGGAAATACAAATTAAAATAAGATTTGAGATTAAGAAGATCAAAAGACTAAGGCTAGGTTGGTGGAACCGCAATTTGGCTTTTTGTCAAAGATCATAGTCACGAATCTGGGCGGTAACAATAGGATTGTTAAAGAAATGACATTGTAAATGGTGTGAATTTTAATAAAATGCTTAGTTTGATATAATGTGAGATTCGAGAAGTTATCAAGTAAAAACTTCTTTTCTTCTCTTTGAAAAATGCAACACTCATTTATTCGATCTGTTGCTACATCATTTTGTTATGGTTATTGTTATTAAATAGAAGACCACAAAATTTGGATTGTTACCATATTTCCTCAAATATAATATTCTCCTCTCCTTTCTTGCCAAAGCTATAAGTGTCAGTTCTTTTAAAGAATGTGGGGGGACAGTTGTTTTGCTTCCAACGAATAGGCCAAAATGGACTCTCTAACATCTAAATTAAATGGCGAAGTAATAGATATCTCAACTATATTATCTTAGTTGAAAGAGAGATATATCAAAATATGCCCCGTTTTGGTACCACACATTTACGGTCTTGGAACGTTCTAGGAACCGTAGTGCAACGTAAGAATGTCAGTTCCAGCGACCATGCAGACACTCCCTCGGCCCAAAGTGACCTCCCGTTACGGAATGCGAGGCCCTTCGCCACTTCAAAAAGTGTCTTTTTCTTACGCAACACTAATTTATTATGATTTTATACTATCATCAAGAAAAGGAGTTCCTACACATCTGTCGATCGCCTTAGATTTTAAGAACCTTTACAATTTATTTTGTAATAAAAAACCATAGATACCTATTCGTTTTGCAAATAAGTTAAGTTTTTCTCTTGTTTGTGTTGAATAAGTTAGTGTCGCGCAAGCCAAGCGCTGAGCTCCTCTGAAAGTGAGGCCCCAGGTCCAGACCCATCGGGCCTAGCAGGAAAATAGGTCCTGGATAATGTTTATAGTAACAAGGAATTAACAACTGATGAATTCAAAATATAAAATATCCCTAGCGCAACGAAATAGGTGCTCCGGAGCGACAGCAAACTGGTCTAAATACAGCACTTGTTATTTATAAATAATATTTTTTATACTTATTTGGCGGTGCTATAAGGTTTCAAAGAATTATTTCTTACTGAGAATTATTGACATTAAAAGAATAAGTTACTAGTAATATACTAATCTACAAACATTGAAAAGTTGGTCAATGGTTCAATTTAGGGAAAATACATTTATAGAAATGCATTGAACAATTTTTCAAATAATTTTTTTTGTAGATTATTATTATTAGTAAGCTGAAATGCATTCATTTTATTCAAATGTCATTTATGTTTCATTTTATACAATAATTGTTTCCATGGCTAACTGATGACTAAATGATATTCAGTTATTAACTGCATAGAAACATTTGGTCAGAAAATGAGTTATAAATGGTTAATCGAGTAAAATATCAAAAAATCTCATATTTTTTGGTCAGAATATAAAGAGATTTAACACAAGGGTGGATCCAGAACTTCGGTTTGGGGGTCAAACTTCGTTTTGGAGGGGTCATACAAGGAAAAGATACGAAAAGTAATACCCTGTCGTGTTAGTCAAACGGATATTTATGGTATTTTTCGTGTTAAATTGATGCTTGGGTGGGCTTGTGAGTTTAAATTATTTGAGGAAAGAAAAATCTTTTTTTGCGACTTGTTTAAAGTAACTTCAAATTTTAACCTGCCATGTATAATATCAAGGGCGGATCCAGAACTTCGGTTTGGGGGGGGGGGGGGGGGGTCATACATGGAAATGTTACGAAAAGTAATACCCTGCCGCGTTAGCCAAACCGGTATATATGGTATTTTTCCTTTTAAATTGATGGTTTGGGGGGTCATGAACCCCATGACCCCCCCCCCCCCCCTGGTTCCGCGCTTGTATGATATTCTAATTATTCGATCTTATTATGTACTTTTAAATTAATTTTACGAGAACTTATACTTTTGTAAATATTTCCTGGAAATTTGATTTAAAAGTAATTTTAAACAATAAAGTTATTCAGAAAAGAATAGTGTGGTGACTTTTTAAATCATTTTATAGGGGCCCCAATAAATAATTTTGCGAGGGGGCTGAAAGTTATAGCGTAATTAACAAAAAATAGGTACCAAACAAATGTTTGGTGAACGTGTGGTGTGGTATGGCCCATCAGAACTGGGCAAACTACCTAAAAAGTAGTGGAGTATAAGTACATACTAACTACTTTATCAACAAAGTAGTATACCTACTTGGTATAGGTACACTATACTTATAAGATAAGGATCATAAACAATCCCAAATTATCAATCAGAGCCATCTATGTTGCGTCAATTTAATTAAAAAATATGCCGCTTTTTGGCAGGTTAGAAAGCGATATTTCTTTTCGTGAAGTTTTAGCCGTTAATAATAAAGTTTTTTAGTTAATTTATTGATATTTAGATTGCCTGACATGTCGATTGGGGTATCAAGAAGTTTCAGGAATATCTGTGACAAAAATTTGAAAATTGTTCATATTTGAATTTATTATTATTATTCTTATAACATTATATTTTTTTAGCGCAATTTTTTCATAGCGTTTTCCAATCCTTTAACTTTACGTATCCAGTTTTAGATTAGAAAAAAATTAAGCATATTTGGCTAAACGTTCGCATAAAATAGTGCCTGGCTTGGCAACCTGTGATTAAACGCAGCTCTTAAACTACTTCTTCAAAAATGTGGTTAGGTTACTAACTACTAGTAGTTGGTAGTTAAAAGTTTAACTACTTTACTACAAAATAAGTCCACATCCACAATATAAATAAGAAAATACATTGCAAATCAACCATAAGTGGGGACCTACATATTTTTTTACTTAAATCCTATCTTAAAGTAGCTTTCCGATTGTCTTTGGTAAATAATAAGGAAAATCTAAAAAATCTGCGTATATTAAAAGAAAAACTCAGTCAAACTTCACATTTATTAAAACTCATTCTCTAGTACTTACTTGGCCTACTTAGAAACGCGTTTTAAAAATGCTGTGGACCAATGAGACAGTTATACCAGTTGTAAAAATGATGCAAATTTATCAGTATAATTACATGTGAATGGTGTAAAGTAAATAAAACAATTTGATTGGTCCAAACAGCATATTTGACAGATGGTGGAAATAATCAAGAATAAGATTTTTGTGAGAAATCGAAATCTAAAACATTATTATCCAGTTATACATTCTCTGGCCCCTCATATATAACTGAAATCAGCCGATGAAAACGGCATATGAAACAAACTATAATAACGAAGCAAGATACATAATATGTACATGCAGATGTTTTTCTTCGGTCGCCTTGATTGGAGGGAGAACCATTTGTTTGTTCAACTGTCATTTAGCGACGATGTAATCTGCCAGTCGGCTTTCTCGATGTCGGACTTTTTACATGGTTTAGTCGACGAGTACTCCATTTGATGGATATGTGCCACGTGATATGATAATATGCATGAAGATTGGAATGAAAAAGTTCAGTTTTGAATTCGAAACTTGTTTGAGGGTTTTTTATTAAAATTTGATGCTTAGCAACATATACAGGGTGGTTAGTACAATAACTCCATTGTTATCTAAAATAAACAACAAAAGGTAATTATGATTTATAAGAGCTTTGTAAAAGCTCTCGATTTGTTGTATAAAGTCTCCCGGGATAGATTTTTGTTTTTATTGCCTAAAGGTTACATTATTAGGCTATAAGAAACTTCTTACAACCAAAATATACAGCTGATTTATAGAAGTTTTTGTAAATAACTGCAAGAACATGAATAGAACTTACACTATATAGGAAAGTTGTCCTGTAAGCTTTCTTGCTGTATAACTTGGTTATTGATGCTGTTACACGCCATTTATGTAACAAATTTGCAGCTTTTACACTTAATTAACAGCCACATAAATAAATAACATAAAATTACCGAACCTGAGTCTTATAAACCACAAAATATGGCGGTCCGATCACGCCTCCTTTTGATTGGTCCATGTAAAAGAACAGCTGCACATCGCTATAATAAAGGGACGATAATGGAGACCGCTCGCTTCGACCCTTAAGGCTGATGATCATTTTGGTTAATAATGTCCTCTTTGCTTATAGAATGTGGATCGAAAAACCAATAGCTCATCTGAATTCTTCTCCGGGGTTCTAAGCGAGAGGATTTACAGATGAAATGAAGCAAGTGAGGCGACGTCTGTTGTGATACCAAATATACCTCATATTTTATAAATTTTGAAACCTTATACCTAAATCTTATTATTTTATCACATATTTTTTAAAGCTTAGAATTTTAAAGGGATGTATCCCGTATAGCACCAAATTCCCGTTACATTCCCGCGGGAACTTGACGGGAATGTCACGGGAATCCAACGGGTTCCCGTTTCCTTCCCATGAGGTTCCTAATGTCTCAAAACCGGGAATTCCATTCAATATTACGGGAACCGAACAAGAGGCGAAGGGGAATCGATCGGGAATTTCGGGGACATTGATTTTGTCGGTATTCAAGTTCACGGTAATTTGGTGCTGTACGTATGGATACGGAGACGTTCGAAAATGAACAACAGTCTATAACACGCCAGGTTTTCGAAATTTTCATATTCAATTTTAGAATTTTATATGCCTCACTTTTGGCAAAAGATAATCCTCAAGCTTAGACGAAGAAATTAAGCAACAAAAGTAGGGTTATGATTTATGATAATTAACCAATTTTCTTTCCTAGTCTAAGAACTAATCAGACAGGCAATCAGCTGAGATTTTTACAGAGAATGGTCATAAAAACGTACCAACCTTGCGTCCCTTGTGCATCGGCAACAAACAGTGCAAAATTAACGCCTGCGCACAAAATCGATTCCAACAGTTTCGTGACGGTTCTAGAACGATACGAAAATAGGGTGTTGGAACAAACCCAATATATGCATGTCCGCGATGGCTCGCTAATTTGAAATTGAGAACATAAAAAACGTAAAAATATAAAAGGTAGATACCGAATATGAAAAACTGAAAAATCAGCTTTTTCACTAAAAACTTATATTTGATCGTTTCAATTCTACAAAAAGTCAACACAGCAATTTCAAAAAAAAAATTTTATATTAATGGTTTACTAAATATTTTGTAAAATTTTGGTTAAAGTATTGCTATATTTAATGGCATTTCTTAATAAAAATTATTCCAATCCCTTACAGAGCCATAAATTATGGTTAGTTTTATTATTTTTATAGTAAATAAGTTTTTCTTTCCGTGTAGGTACATTCGAAATCAGACCAAATTTGTATTAAAACTGCAACTTTACATAATCTGTACTTACAGATTTAAAATAGTTTTAACATTAATAATATTCTAATATTCATGAGTTGATGCTGAAGGAAACGTAAATAACAACAATGTTTTTATAGTTATTAAATATTTATTATTATTTTATTCGTAGCGAGCGTTCAAAGCTCATTACAAGCAAGGGATAGTATTTAACATGTAACAGAATGTCGCAAGTGTGCGAAGGTTTTTAGGGCCGATATTTCATAGTCACCTTAAGGTACAGAATGACATAAGTCATCCTTAACACACATTTAACAGTATATTAACGCTCTTTTTAACTCTCATCTAAAGGAATAGATCTGTAAGAAGTGGGAATCTTCCACTTAACGCGTCAATTGACGCCCAAATTAAATTTAAACATAGTTTTTTTGGGTTTAGCTTAACGTTGATTATATCTTAGCTAAAGTCTAACTTAAGACAACATTCAAATATCGACCCTTAGTGACAAAAAGTTCGGTTGAAATTAACCTTAATTATCATACATATGCTGTGCTTTTGGTTTATTTAAATAATAATGAATGGGCTTTAAGAGTTAGTGCAAGTAATGTATAAGTGAAATTCTATAAAATATGTTCCTAATTCTTAGTGGGCTCAAGAAATGCAAAAAGTAATAATTAGAATAGTATAAGAATGTGCTGTTTTTATTAATATTCCTGAGTACAAACAGAACCAGCCACCGCTTGACATTCTTTCAATGTCTCGAAATTATTTTTCGTTGCTCTGCATCCTCCATAGACTACCTTTTCGCATCTCTTGGTGGTATTGTTCCAATGGTACCTTACGAAGTAAGCGTGGCAGTTTACTGGACCCCAGGTATGAGGTAGCTCACAATCTAAATATAAAAATTATTTCATTTAAAAACGAAGAAAGTAAAAAAACTCCATCAATACCAAATATATTACAAACTACAGATGGAAAAATGTACATTTCTAGTCTACGCAATGACTGCAAGCAGTCTTTCCCACCTCTTTCGGTCATTATTGCAGCATAGCCAGATTGACATGTTTATTGCCAAATCCCAATTGTTTATTGCCAAAATTTGTTAATTTGGCAAATACAACTGATTTAAGGTTAATCCGCATTTGCTCTCAAAATTAATTTATTTCTCAATAATTTTACTATACACTGCAAAAAGGAGATGAGAGATTCTTTAAAAAATATTATTATACTTAAAAGTATCAAATGAATCTTGAACTAATCCAACTGCACTCTGGGAACTTATATTTTTATTTTACTACTGCGCTACTATTCGGACCCAAAAAGAATTCTAATCTCGTAAAAAAATTGCGACAATTGCGCTTTGATCTAATCGATTGGTTATATATTTTGGTTGATTTGTGTTTTTTGTAATTATTGGTGAAAAATCGTCTTTATTATCAACAATCATGGTGCATTCATGTGTAGTTTGTAAAAGAGTGGATCATTTAAATAAGGATTTATCTTTTCATCGGTAAGTAATTATTATTAATATTTAACCATCTGATATAACCAGACTTCAACATTGTTGCCATTCAGCCAACACGCATGTAGTTCATTCTTCCACCCATTACTGATTTTCAATAACATTTAACACACAATCACAACTTCGCTTTCTAAGAGTTTTAAGAATGGATTATGTGATCTGTAGTTTACAATACCATCTTCTCCTACCTACCTTGTAGAATATTCTAGATAAATTAAATTACTTACTCTAAGTTTAATAAAAAGTCCTCATCTAAATTTAATCGTTTGATTAACGTTCAATCTATTCGGGCAAATCAGAAATAAATTTGATATCTTAAAATTATATTTTCAAAATTTGTATAAGTAATACTTTTGAGAAACAACAAGTTCTATAGCAAGTAAGTACGGCATTTCCAATATGCCCTATATGATTTTTTTATAAATTCTACAATTTTTAAATTTACCCTCGTATTATAATTTTTAGGTCCTCCCAAATACATCTCATGACATGTACCGGGTGTCCCACTAAGAATGGCTCTCGGCCGTATCTCTGAAAGTGTTAGTCGTATGGCTCGCAGAAAATTTTTTTAATAAGAAAAGTGATCATAAGAAATTGCTGGAAATTATTTTCAAGTTTCTCAGTCGGTAAACGACCTCGACTTCGTCTGCGATATATAGGGCGAAGAATACTTCCCGTAGTACGAAAACGTTGGGCTAAACGATTAAACATTCTACTGTCATATCGACGCCTTTGGGGGTATCGCATTGCATAAACCCTTGCAGCAATACTTGAATTGCTTAAACATTCAAAATACACCGCGATGATATCAACTGGTTCTTCAAGTAAAATAGGCATTTTCAAAAATTAATACAACGGCACAACAATAAATACAATGGCACAATACTTTGGACACGATGAAAATTTTGACGTAATAAAAACCTTGACGTGAAAGCATCTAATTTTAAATTATATTTTGTTTTTCCAATGCCTATTTGACTTTTGAAAAAACCTGTACCGTTGAAACTTAAATATAATCATATTTTTCCGTCTTTATTTTTGTTCTTGTTAATATCTCCGGTTTGAAAAAAGATATCAAGTTGTGGTTTTCGCCAGTTTTTTAAACTTTTATTAATCTTTGTGATGAAGTAAATTAAATATACTGTTGTATTTAAAATTTTTGAAAAAATGCGCAATGTTTGTTAAGTTGTAAAATAGCTCCCTCTAGCGCCTACTTTAAAAGTCATATTGTCATAGTTTATACAGTAAAGTATAGGGTAAGGGAACCTCTTTTTAACAAAACAAAGTTCACTAAATTCTGTTGAGCCAACCCGGAGTTGTAGGCATTTATTTAAAATAATGTTCAACCTTCCCCCACCACTTTAATTTAAAAGTGACAAAAATATGTCATAAGTAAATTTTCTTCATAAAACCTTAAAGTATACGAAAATGCTATTTTCAATATACCTTAACGCGGCAACTTTTGACAAAACTGAGCTTTACGGATTTACCGTTACGGTTGCGCCCTCTAGCGCTCGACTGAGAAACTTGAAAATAATTTCCAGCAATGTCTTATGATTACTTTTCCTATTAAAAAATTTTTCCGCGAGCCATACGACTAACACTTTCAGAGATACGGCCGAGAGCCATTCTTAGTGGGACACCCGGTACAGTTTCTTGATAAGTTCAATAATTACCGAGAGACCCAACAAAAGTATCAAAAATAATAAAAAATAACGATTTAAAAAAAAACGAACAAACTTCCTTTAACACACAAATCCTTATAGCCTGTATAAATACGTTTTCACTGTTACCTGCTGAACCAAATAGAATAGATTCGGCATCCTGACCATCGGAGTCGGAAATACACAAGGAATATAATAGAACTATGACAAGAAAAAAGGAATTTTTCATTTTTCTCTCTGTTGTTATAATATGGCTGTTGTAATACGTTTTGGTGGAGTAATGAAATTTTTTTCAACATAAATACTTGCGCTTGCTGCTTCTTAATTGTTAAAAAATAAGATATACAATCGCCGAAAAAATTTGCATTGAACACGGAAATAAGACGTGCTCAAAATATTGCTTATAGGGGAGCTCCGAGCAAGATACTACTAAAAGGTGAATTTTGAACAAAACTATTATACAGGGTGTTTCTTAATGACCTTAATATTTCAGTGTGAATCCATATGCCATTTTATGAAGGATAGTCATATAAGTTTTTTCGAAATGTTTCTCGTTCTAGAAATACAGGGTATCGGAAGCGAATGTTTATTTTCGAAAATTATCCATAATTTGTAAACGGTTCAATGCATCGGATTAACAGTTGGCGGTATAATGTTTTTATGAGTAAGTAAAAAGAATTTGTAGAAATTTCGCATTAGAGGGAGCTAGTTAATAAATGTATGATTTTTTTTATCTGTTAAATATTTTTAATCCAAGATTCTCAACGAAGGGCAAATTTTAAACTAAAAAATTAAAATTGACTCGATCTTAATATCTCTAACCGTTTTCGAGATACAGTGAAACCTCCCTTAAGCGGACACCTACGGGATCGTCTAAATGTATCCTTCTAATAGAGGTGTCCGCCCATGGGAAATTTGTTATTAGGTAATATGTAAATGCAAAATTATTACTATGTATATGTATGTGCAAATAAACATAACATAAAAAAAATACACTAGTTTTAGTTAGGGTGTTGTACTAAAAAATCTAATAACGCAGTTTGACGTGTTTGCGTTGTATACTTGCAAATGTAATTCCAAGTCTGATAACAATTCCATTGCTGTAGAGTCACCTCTATTCTTTGCATACTCTTGCAATTCCTTTACTATACTAATGGCTTGTTGATAATTGGTTGATTACTTCATTCAACTTCTTCATCAGAGTCGTCAGATAGTGATGTGGTTTCAGTTTGGACTACATAATCGGTAGGAATGGGGTCACTATCATCTTCTAATAGCACATTGCTATGCTATCAATGTTAATGAACTTGCCCAAATCATTGTTATCAATTTACAAACTTCCACAACATCAATATTCTCTTTCAGACTCAAAACGCGACATTTTTGTGCCATTGTTTACGATTTTAACCTTACACCTCACAAATTAACGACGGACCCACATACTTTCATTTGGCGAAGTCCTTTCGCGCTTCCACGCATACGCGATTGGTTGCCGGTCTGTCTTCAGAGAGTTTTTGCACCTTACTTATTCGTCTCCCAAACACTTTTAAAAAATTTTAAGTAAAAAAATCATACATTTATTAAACGCAGTGCATGTACATGAATAAGAAATAAGAATTTGTAGAATTTAAAGTTTCACATTAGCGCGAGCTAGTTCCCTTTAATGTAAATTTCTACCAATTCTTATTTCTTACTCATATAAAATCATCATACCGTCCTGTATTTCTCGAATGATAAACATTTCGAAAAAACGTATATGACTTGATAGGTCTAGTTTGATGTTTAGTATCTCCAGTTGCTCTATGGTCCATAAGTTCGTCTGATCGGAGACCACGAGCTGACGAAGAACCTCGACAGCCTAGAACATCGAAGACAGGTTGGGGATTTGACTCTCTTTTACAGATATTTTCATGGAAGGTGCTCGGCTGACCTTGCCCTCTTAATTCCGCCCAGAGCGACGAATAGCAGAAATACACGACGAACCACTGCCGCCCATCAATATGTGGTTAAGCTTAGTACTCCTCGAACTTCACTATTTAAGAATTCTTTCATCTGGAGGACTTCATCCTTGTGGAACGACCTTCCCGAGGTCGTTTTTCCCAACGAATATAACCTCCAACGATTCAAAACCAACGTGAATCGCTTTTTGCGCACACGCACCACTCCCAGAGTGCCCTAAAGGATTTTTCCTATAGTGCTTGTGTTTGATCATAAGTTGTGTGGCCATTTCCAACAATTTTTATTAATTAATTGAATTTAAACCATATTGTATTCCACTGCATCTATATGGCTAGCTTAATTTAAGCGATTGCCCAGAATTCTACTATTATGTAAATATGTTTCTGCAAAATTATACATAAAATAACTTTAATTTATTTATTTATGTTATCTTTTATGACAAATAAAGATAATATTGACAGAATTTATATGAGACAAAAATAATTAAAAAAATTATTACTTTTACAACTATCGTGACAGATAGAAAAATAGAACGATGAGTACATATTTAACACAATATCAGCATAAATTAGTACTTTTTAAAACTGATGACGAGTCATAAGCCAGTGCAGCAATCCATTTGAAGTAACAAAGATAACAAACCCAATAAATATTTTCGCCAATCGTTGGTTTATTTATACAGGGTGCAACAAATTCGTCCTACACCATTGTGACCGCGAAGGGTTAGAGCTACGAAGTCAGTTAAATTGGATTGCAATGATAAAATGAGTAATTTTATTAAACTTAAAAACCAGGACACCAGCGGCAGCAACAAGGGGACACAAAGCTCGCTGCGAACGAAAGCACCGCAGGCGAAATTTACTTAAGTTACAGCAGACGAACAAAAGTAATTTTTTTTGAAGATTTTTCAGTATTTTTAAAATGAACCCGTTGGTAATGACCCCAACAAACCCGAACAAACCACCAATTTAACACGAAAAATACCATATATACCGGTTTGACTAAAGCGGCAGGGTATTACTTTTCCATGCATGACCCGACTCAAAATGCAACCTTCAGTTATCAAAATTTTCCAGTCATATACGAGGTATCTTAGAAATTACGAATTTTGCTCAAAAGTAAAGTACCTTTATTTTTGACAATATAGAATAAAATGTTATGAAGAAAAGTTATTTTGAATTAAAAGTTATATTCAAATACACAATTACAGTTATTTAGACTAAAAATTTAGGTGTTGTGAGTGAATTAGTAATCATTCCGTATTAATTATTAAAACAATTTCTATTTTTTCTTCACAACTTAGTAAAGCTTCCACTTCTAATGTGTTTTATGACATTCCGTGTCAAATATTTCTTGTCAGTGCATCCTAGATTACGTTAATTGTATCAAGCCAGAATAATTAGTACATATATAATGATTAGTCAATTGTCACAAAACCTAAATTTTCATGCTAAATAACTGTAATTGCATATTTGAATATAACTTTTAATTCAAAATAACTTTTCTTCATAGCATTCTTCTGTATTGTCAAAAATAAAGGTACTTTACTCTTGAGCAAAATTCGTAATTTCTGATATACCTCGTATATGACCGGGAAATTTTGATAACTGAAGGTTGCATTTTGAGTTTTAGACCATGCAGAACTTTTTATGAAGAATAGTTTTTTTTCAAAGGTAAGTAGACACACTGTATAGCAGTTCGGATCCGCTATATTAGAATTTTTCTTCGTTTAGTTTAGCTTCGATTAAGAGAAATATTTTTGAAGAAACAATATCCGACTATGCACCGCCTCGAATGTAAATTTACTTTAGACTTTAAAAATACGTACCAAATTTGAGAAAAAATAGAAAAAACATACGAACTACCTACCTTTTCCGCGAACGAACTAAAAGTTTTTTGATGTGTTATTAAGTTATCAAACTCCAGGGGGGGGGGGGGGGCAACTGTCCCCTCTTGCCCCTTATAAACGACGCCCATGCTGGTTTTCCAACGTTTTGTCTCTAAAATTGACCATCTTCATTAAAATACCCCTAGCATTGTTCCGGTAATTTACTTTTTTTTTTAAATTCGGTATAATTCGAATATGTAAAAAGCAGTGCCTTTTTTAAAAGTATTATATTTAAGAAAATGCTGGCTTTAAGAGTCAAATTTTATTTGTATTAATAAAATAAATTACCTACTTGTACTTACAGTAAGTAGAAATTTCCTAGAAATATTGGTTTGAAATAAAAAATACAGTACTTCGTATCTCTTACCGTTCCGGAAATCCCAATGGTGAAGGCGAATTTGTTACACCCGTATAAATATTATCTTAAAACCCCGATTTCAGTTAAAACTGGATTTATCTAGGGAAAACTAATTTTAACTATCCTTCCTATTCAATTCTATATTTCCATTGCTATCATTAATGAGTTTCAAAGTAGGTAGCTGCACGGCCCTAATGGCCATCTAAAACATAAAAATAAGAAAACTATGGCGATTATCAAACAGAAACCAATCTTCAGCTTAATTTCTAAATATGGCGTATCCTGTGTAGAAAGAGCGGAAACCCACATCGAACAACTTATTTATTAAAATGCCTACAAAATGAGATTTTAATGTCTGTTATTATTATTTTAATGAGTTTATTTTTTCGGCCATGTTTTCGGTTTTCCTAATGATCTCCTAGGTTTACGGGCATCTATTTTTTGTTTACGATCGTTACAAAAACTATAATTTTTTACGCAATTGAATGCATAAAAGTGGTCCATTTTTAACGAGTTCGAGAAATCAATTTTGTTGTTACAGGCAGAAAATATACTATCCTAGCTAACTCAACTAGTTAAATAGCGATTGATTTTACAGCAACATACAGGGTGTTATGGAAATGACGTACTATATTTAAACCGGCAATTCCTGAGATGAAAACAAATTGAAGAAAATTATTCAAAAATGGCGCTTTAATTTAATATGCCCTGTACATGACCTAATGTCAAACCAAAAATAAGCACACGTCGGCTATGTCGGAAGAAATAAACAAACTACAGATGTTCAAAGACGTCAGTGAATTTTGACCAGCGTTGTCATATCTCCAGAGTCAACTCTTTAGAAGCTCAATAATCTTTGATTGTAACGAAGTTCTTTATAAAAAACAAGGAATTTTATTTAGGCCCCATGCTCTCTTACCTTTAACAAAATGTATAATTCTCGCGTAGATTTTTTCTATGCACTTTTGTCACATCACACAGAAAACACAAACACACAACACAAAAGTCAATGTTCAGTCTACAAAGTTTTTGCTGTTTTATAAGTTCTATGTGTTCTGTGTCTCTGACGATATGTTCTGAGATTGGAAGAAAAACGTCGAAGGGATTTTAGTGGGGTATAAGCTTTACCCACTAAAACCAAAAAAACAGAAGATGCCTGTGCCCTGGATTACTTGCTACTGTACTGGCACCTGGATTCACTTCTATTTGGATACTAGGTAAGCTAAATATTAATTTTTATAAGAATCTAAAGTTTTACATTTTTATACAGTTTGGCAACATTGCGCCGTAACATGTGTTTATTACACAGCTGAGCACTGTAATATGATTCATGACCGCGGAGTCAAATGTGAGTTACCCGACTTTTTAAACGTTCAATTTGAAAAAAATATATGTAGCGCTTCTCTAGGACATCCGAGGAGTCACCCATTTAAATATAATACGTCATTTCCATAACACCCTGTATACAATTGTATACGTAGGTAACGTGAAAAATTGTTGAATGTGTTGTCTTTAAATCCCAAACATCCCAAACGCAAAAGCCTAAACATGTTGTTAAAGTTAAAGAACCCAAATAAATTCCCTAATTTTTCTCAATGGTCCCAAATTACACGGACCACCGGGTAACAAAAAATAAGTCGGCGTCTTTTGCCTCTTAACTCCAAAAAGTTAAAGCGATTAGTCCGCTTTGACAACTTGCGGTAAACAAGGCTATGTAATTGTAAAGGGAACCAAATAAAACGATGTAAACATATATCACCTTTTTGTGGGGTGTCTTAAGCCCAGGTAGAGATGACAATGGTCTTGAGACGCCCTGTTGGGGCGGCGAACGACGCAAAGGTACAATATTGAACCACCTGGGGGTGGAATGACGCTTTTGAGGTCACGACGGTTTCCTTTACTTTTGAAAGTGTGTTTGTAAGTAAAATAGCGGCCGAAGGCCTTGAGAAAGTAGTTTTTTTCTTATCTTTTAAATGTAGAATGGTAATTTCAAAGATTTCGTCAAAATTTCACTAAACTGTTTCGCTTTTTAAACGGGTGACTTCTTGTGGTTTTGGTTTTCAAAGATTTATAACACTACTACTGTCGTTATACAGGGTCACCGCCGGGGTACTGGGGGCTAGTCCCCCCCCAGAAGCGAGAATTTGCCTCGAAATGGGAGCCGTTAAGTGAAGATAATTCGAAAAAAATATGAATTTTTAGTTATAACAGAATAATTGCGCCCCTAGCAGTCATTTTGTAAACGTGAACATATTTTGAATCTTTGTGATTCATCATACAGTGTGTACATAAAGTAAGGAACAAATTCATTATCTAGGAATCTAAAAATATTTCGGAAAAATCCTCGGACACGTGTATAATAATTTTTAATGGCGCATTTTTTCCCATACAAACTTAATATACAAGGTGGCTCATGTAGTAGATATGACATTATCGACGATTTTTTTAAATGGGAACCCCTATATTTTAGTTCAGATCTGTAATCTCCAAGAACAGCTGATTTCAAAAACATAACACACTTAGGGCCTAAAATTCATAGTTTGTTACTACAGGGTAAAACAAATAATTTTATTTAAGATATTTTTAATTTAAAAAAATGTAAAAAAATTAAATAAGCTATTTAATTAAGTGTTGAAATTGTCCTCCTTCTGCTACCCCAAGTGATCAATAAATTCTTATGGTTTCTTCTGAAATGTTCCTGCATTCTGTTGTTATTCGATTTTTTAAATCTTCAATATTGGCAGGTCTGACTTTATAAACAACATTTTTCAGGTGACCCCACAAGAAAAAGTCCAGTGGTGTAAGGTCTGGAGATCTAGGCGGCCATTCAACAGGCCCACGTCTTCCAATCCACTTGTTCGGAAAAACTTGGTTTATGTAATGGCGCACTACTACTGCATAATGTGGAGGTGCGCCGTCTTGTTGGTACCACAAATTTTCATCTAGAATTCCTGGATTATTTCTACTAGGGTATAAGTTAACTAGCGTAGGGATAAGAAAGTTCTGAAGAAAATGAAGATAATTTAGCCCGTTTACATTGTTGTCAAAAAAATATGGCAAAATAATTTTGTTTTTCACAATACCAGCCCAAACATTAAATTTTTGAGGATATTGAGTATGGTGCTCACGCATCCACCTGGGATTTTCTTTTGCCCAGTATCTACAGTTTTGCCGGTTCACTTCTCCATTTAATTTAAAGGTAGATTCATCCGAAAATAGGATATTTTCAACAAACAAAGGATCTAAGTTACATCTTTCCATTAATATTTGACAAAACTCGATCCTACGATCTGGATCATCTTCATTCAACTCATGAACCAATCGGATTTTAAACGGGTGCCATTTTTCTACCGTCAATAGGTTATGAACGGTCATAGCAGCCGCCCCATGATCAATGCTAATCTGGCGGACGCTGTTGTGGGGATCTTCTTCCATAGCCAATAAAATATCTAATTTCTTAACGTCCGGAATAGTTGGACGGCCTTTTCTGGGAATATCTTCCACTGAACCCGTTTCCCGAAATTTTATTTCATGTTTACTCACAGTTGATCTAGTAATTGGTCTTGCTGGATACTTAGGGTTAAACAAAATGCAAACTTCTTGTTGAGTACGGATCCTATCACCATATCTAATCATCATAAGAATTTCTATTCTTTGTGTTAAAGATAAACGCATAGTAACTCAATATGTTTTAAAATAAAATTTATTACTTCTAATACACTTACTAGAAAAATACAATGTAATGACAATGACATTATCTAAATACCATAGTTACATAACATCAAATAAGCCTACTTGAGAAAAAACATAAGTAACAGCAAATGATGGTGCGTCCATTAATTACGTAAGGCTTTCAGGTAAAATTGGGTGATGGCGGAAGGGATTGAGCCAAATGTCACGAAATCTTTAATTGGGGAAGGGGGGTTGAAAAATCGCTAAAAACGCCTCACGTAATTAATTGATGCCTCCCAAGCCAAAAAAAAAATATCTTAAATAAAATTATTTGTTTTACCCTGTAGTAACGAAACTATGAATTTTAGGCCCTAAGTGTGTTATGTTTTTGAAATCAGCTGTTCTTGGAGATTACAGATTTGAACTAAAATATAGGGGTTCCCTATCCACCTTGTATATTAAGTTTGTATGGGAAAAAAATGCGCCATTAAAAATTATTATACACGTGTCCGAGGATTTTTCCGAAATATTTTTGGATTCCTAGATAATGAATTTGTTCCTTACTTTATGTACACACTGTATAAATAAATAACTTTTTAGAATTTTTATCTCTCAAAATTGATATTCTTGACGTAACCCATGCTAGCTGAGAGTAACACCATGCCTTTCACATTATCCAAATATAAATCTCGTCGTCTCAAATACAAGTAACTGAATTGAGCACCAATAAAAAAATAGCGAAACTTTTTATGACCCCCATAAACCCGCCCATTTTCGGCGAAATATAAAACTTTTCCTCCAATATTTTATTTCGAAACAGGCATTATCAGCAGAAGGCGACCACTTTTCCATCTTCCCCGAAAGATTTATGGAGGATACTAAACAGCACCCGGTGCGTGGACAAGATACGACGGTCCAGGGAAGATACCGGGATACTTTCCCACATTTGCGGCCAATCTAACATATATTTTTCTTATATTTCCCGTATTTTCGCAAGTTATTGGAAAATTTCCCGTTATTACCTTGGAGACAAGTGTGAGTAATGGATCCCATTTTCTGTCTTGTGGTTTATGCTCTTTGATATGCCATTTTTGCTGAAGGTGGCAATATGGAGGCGAATATTATTAGCAGTATCGCTTTGTCGGCATGGGGGCATTTGTAAAAAAACACTACCATATTTTTGGCGATGGAATCATTTCTTGAAAGTTATAATTAAATTACTCTTACTTATTTAATTTGCTAGAATACGTAATAGGAACACACTATATGAGATGACTGAGAACAATCTTCCGTCCTTAAATAAACTTTTTGGAGAAAAACTGGGTACGTCACTAAACTTTACGTAAAAATCTCTAACAAGATCAGTTTTTACCTTTTTGATAAGTTAACGCGTAAGGGAAATACGAGGAGAGTCTAAAAAGCGAAGATTTAAAAAAAAATCCCTGTAGATTGAAAAATAAGAAAGCCATGACCAAATTGACATCGGAATCTTTCGTTTCGTTAAAAAGTGGGACACTAAAGTGAAAACTGCAACATTCTATCTTTGATAATAACGTCATGAAAGCCCCAGAAAGTGTCGAGAAAGGGACACACTGGACACGTTAAAAAAAAGTGCCGCAGCATGTAATTTTCTCACTCTGAATGATTATAACAACAAGTTGCCACGAATACGGCATCCGCGTCGTTCGTTGCCTGGGCGCCGCATTGTTATCGTCACCTTACAAATGTTAGTAATATGTGAAAACATAAAAAATGGAAAGAAGTAATTATTATGATTCCGTACAAGAAATCTTATTTCAATGCGCCCAGACGAAATGATTATTAAAGCCAATGAAGCAACACAAAATATATTGCCTCAAAAATCGAATGAAGCTTACAATACGATCATTAAGTTGCATTGCACCAAAGGCAAGTGAAGAGTTTCCGCGAACGTATATTGTTAACGTATTTTCAAGAATGGTAAAACATTTTTAAATCTTCGACTTTATGGTCATGCTATTCCAAGTTAAAATCAAAATTAGTTCGCAATAATCAAGTCGATATAAGCAAATATCAAAAACTTATTGCATTCCTAATGATGAGAAAAATAATGTATGAAACTTTTGCATAATAGTAGGGTAGACCGGGGATAAAAGTGCCATTTTTACTAAATGTATTTTTTTTTAAAACTTAAGACAGATTTTTTTTTTCTTTTTCTTTTTTCTTTTAGTGGCTGTAACTTTAAGTTATTAAAAAATACATGATGCAAATACCTAACATATTCAAAAAACTGTTAATATTAGTTTTTATGGTTTTTGGTAAATGGCACTTTTTACCCAATATATGGGGTATGAAGTGACACCAATGGGGTAAGTTATGCCATGATAGCATAGGATTGAAAATACATAGGCAAAGCTGTTTTTTAATGCATTTATATGAAAGTAGGGAATCAATGACATTTTTTAAACATAAACAACCAAGGGTTAAAAAATAAAAACATTAGTCTACGTCACTGTCACAATTTAAACAAATAAATAATTTTGAGTCTCCCGTAACACATTTGTTATGAGCCCATTCTTTACAGGATCTACATTGGACCCATTCCTCTGAAGGTATGCTCTGTGAATATGAATCACAACATATTAGGCAAAGACAGTCATCTTCTGAATCGGTTGAGGACTCCGAGTCATGCTCAAGCTTTTTGGTCAAGAAAACCTTCCTTTTCACTTGCTTTTTCTTTTGTTTAATTTCTTTATTATTTCTCTGGCATCTTGTTGCCTGTTCCTTCTCTAGAGCATCCTTTTCTGGCGTATCGGTGAGCACCGCAGTATACCTACGTTTTCTGCCTTATTCGAGGTCCCGCTTTGGGAAGTGTGGACAGTTGAAACTCCCGTTTCGTCGGTATTCCATATGGTGGAAGCAGTGAATGAGTAGCGCTCCAAAACACTATTTAATTTGTCGAAAAAATCAGTCACGTTTTTTTTGTTAAAAGATGTTGCTCTTCCCAAACTCGTTGCTTCAGGTGTTCGAATTGAAAGGCGGGGATTTCTTTTTAAAAACTCTGCAAACCAGTCAGCACCTGCTTGTTTGTTATGACGCCATGAGTCTGGCATATCTTTTTTATATTGGAATGCACACTCGTATGCTAGACGATGCACATCTTTTGGGGTTAAACCGAAGTATATTTGTGCAGTGTGTCAAATATTCAGTAAGTGCTAGCTCTTCCTCATCATTAAAAAGTTTACGTGCTGATCTATAGCCAAACGACGGGTTGGGATTGGTCTTAAGGCGTTGGATAAATCTGTTTAAAGACACTCTACATATATTAAGAGCTTTGGCTACATGCCTAATTGACTGTCCTTCTTCTGTAACAAGATCAGCTGCACGACGCATTACTTCTAAGGAAGTTTGCCCCCTCGTAGTTTTCTTTCTCCCCGTGGCACTTTTATCCCCGGTCTACCCTACCTATATTAAGATACAAGTTTCATAAGACATTATCTTAGAGCACGCGTTTAATATAGACAACGACCCGCGAAGCGGTGAGTTTTCTAAAGTACAAGTGCTCTAATTGTCTTAAGAACCGTGTATTTTATAATTCTTTTGCTATTTGGGTCTTTAAAGTCTGAAAAACTTTAAAAAATATAGTAGATTTTTTCCATTTGAATTAATATTTTCTTTTTGGGTTGGCAATACATTTACAATTTAAATAAAAATATTTTATTAAAGTTAATAAAAATGAGTCAGGTAGAAAGTCGTACTCCGTCAGAAATACGAGAAATTGCAGAAAATAATCTACAAAAACTTTTAAAAAGAACATGCAAAACTTTGAGTTATGGTGCGAGCAGAACAAATATTGAACAAAATAATAAATAATATCTACTATTGAACAAAATTTTGTGTCGACACAGAATTTGACAGGAAATACAATTAATGTCCAGGAAATGTCTACGGTAACTATAAATATGTATACATAAAGTAATATGTATAATACTATATTGAAATAAAAATATAATTTTTGCATTTCATAATGTAGCCATTATGAAACCCAAATAGAACAAGTTACTTTAAGCATTTATTGTTACATAAATAAATATTTAGACAGTGACAACAAACATTAAGAAGGTTACTTTTAATAGTATTATTTGTAGATAAAAAAAATGTTTACATATTTTTTCAACTATCCCAAGTGTTCTCTTAAACCGCATGCCTCTAAAAAGCTTAAACCTACCCCAAATTTCTACACATATAAATAACAGACACGATAGGCTCTGTTTTGACATCTCCTTGCCCACAAAAGTCCATTTAATGGTCTTTTCTGGTCGGCTAACTTTCAAAATAAATAAATTAGTGGGCGCTACATTCAAATAACGGACAAAACCCCGGCAGGTATTCGAAGTTTGCTCTAACTTTAATTCGACCCGACAAACAAACCGCCTCCCTTTTGCGAAAAGTCAAAATATATGGGTTTTTACGTTTTAGTGGTGCGGGTGGGACTTTCATATTTGGCTTCATGTTGGCAGTTTCATTCATTGTGATTGATTGTTTCTGCTTGATGATCTGATTGTCACGGCGATTCAGTGGCGGTTCGTCCACAGGAGCACATGCGCACGCGCACCCCCAAAACAAACCGAATAAAAAATATTAATTTATGTTCATTGAATATTATTTATCGTATAAAGTCCGACCCTCCTTAATATTTTATCGTACCGTCAAACTAAAAAAGTCCGACCCTCCCTAATATTTTATAATCCCGTCAAACCAAACTGTATAGATCCGGCAACCGTGCCTCGGTCGAGGTAAATGACGATTATGACGAGACTTGCTCGCACGTGCGATTAAGTAGTGCAGTTTCTCTGTAGTAACAGGTGGTGGGTGGGAGCGGGGGATAGCGGGGCAATGGCGATTTAACAGGGACAAGGCGCACATTTTTTGTGTGAACCGCGCTGTTGTCTGTTCGTGCATCTAGTTAGAAATTCGAGCGTGTATGTTTTAATATTTTAATAGTATATATTTATTAAGTCAAAATGAATAGTTGACGGTGGACTATTTAAGAAATAACTTTAGATCTTTGAGTTTGGAGCAAAGAATTGAAGTGAAGAATGCGGGGACACCTAAACCCGAAATTAGACCACAAAGGGTAATTCCAGGGACTTTATTAGAAAGTTTAAAAATGAAATATATGAAAAAATTTTTATAGAGGGTATTCCAAACTTAATGAGGCTGTTCTCGTCATAAAACAGTTAACTATTGTTCTCGTCTTGATTGCGCCTAATGACGTAGCCGTAGATGGCGTAGTGGTATTAGACATCATTCGGTTTTCTTGATAACTCGTAAATGGCGGTAGTAATATTGGACATCATTCGGTTTTCTTGATAGCTCGTAGATGGCTTTAGTAGTATTAGTAGTGGACTGTATAAATATTGTTACGAGGGTTGCATGCGACGACGTTAAGATCCGACAGCTATACACACCAAGAAAACCTTTCTTATTTTCCAAAAGTTGTATTTCCTTGTGTAAAACTAAAAAATAAATAAAAATATGTTTTACCTAACGTATTTTCTTATTACTTCTTTTCTTTCTACATTTAAAACGCCTAGAAAAATTTCACCACCATATTTCTGAACCCCTCTATCATAGGTCACGAGCCGCCACTGCGGCGATTATTATATCACTGGCAGGGTTGCGCCGTCCATAAGGGCGAGGTCGGGCGCCTTAAGGTGCGTATAAATATGGCGAGACGAGCTTGAGTAGCGCTTGAGCCGCGCCAACAAATAGCCTGGTTCGTCATATTTATACGAGCTCAAAGGGATTTTACAAAAAAAATTTACGATGGGTGAAAATAGCCATAATAGTAAAAAGAAATATATCTGTAGGTTTTTAAACCAGAGGAACGAAACAAATTAGAATTGCTCGATAGAGAAGTTCTTCCTAAAGCCGCATAAAATGGGTTTTCACTTACAAATTAATGAAATAGTTCATTTTAAATATGAGGATATTTATCAGCAAAATTTTGCCGATCCCGATTATCGCCATCATTAGCCGATGTACCGAGCAAACCCCTAAAAATATTACTGCGGGCGCCCATGCATTTTCATCAAGAGTCGTACCGGCTCGCCTTAATGATATAATTTACCGTGGATGTCGCGAATATGCGCTCGACTTGGGTGGTCTTTCTTGCAAATTGGCAAACCAGTCGACCAGAGAAGTACTCTTGTTTAGCACGAATAAATATATAGTTCAGTAAAATTAGTGCATGTAGAAGCGCATTGTCGGCAGGGCTCTGTGTCCTTGTCCTACTGGTGACGTGGTTATCAAAAGGCTACTGAATTTTGAGCTGGGGGACATGTTTACCACCTAATTTTTAGAAAGAGACTTTTCATTCGCTGTAAAAAAGGTTGCACACCTTTTTTTATCGATGTCGAAGTGACATGAAAGTATTTAAATAGATATTTTATTACATGGGTTGATTTATCGAAAATAATATAACTAGGCTCGTTTATTTATCGATCATGTTCACGAAGAGCGAAGCTGGAATAATTTAATTATGAATAAACATGCCCAAACGTTCATTGAATAAAATTTCCAAAAAAAACAAAACTGCGTGTTACAATTAGAAAGTTAATCGATAGTAGGTAATTAAAACGACGCTCGAGTTATATTTGTTACGATTATGTCCAGATCCTCAATTAAATATTATAATAATTCGAGAAATGCTTTAAAAATGCAATATCGATAGTCGTCGATATCGATACTAGCTTATGCCCTCTGCTCTGGACGTCAAACCTTTTGACGTTTCGTGAGTTAAGGTTATATATAAATTTGAAAAGAGAACATGTCAACAATGTCGGTCAGTAAATACATATACTCGACTGATTCCGCGGTTGGTTCTCATTGGCGTAACTAGAATGATTTTGTAGAGGGGGCCTGGCCCCTAGTCTAGTAGAATTTTAATGGCAAGTGTCACTATGACGTATGTATGGTTTCTAACTTCAGAAATACTGGGGTGGGCACCAGAGCAACCTGTGGTGGGCATGGCCCACCTGGCCCCCTCCCTAGTTACGCCTATGTTGGTTCTTTATGAAACAATTATTAAATAATTTAATGTAAAAAAAAGAAGAAATTTGCTTTAAATGTTTCAATATATTGAGAGGATTACTCTACATATTTCGACTTTCTAGGCCTTTATCAAGAGCATTGCAAGATGAATACATGTAGATTTTTTTTTTTTTTTTTTTTTTGGAGAACTTGCGATGAGAATCTGCAGACAGACACCTTGCAGACGCGGCTGCAAGGTATTGTCGGGCTTGGCAACTTGGGGAAATTATATGGCCCTCTCAACATCATCTTTTCTGAAGGAAAATAACATCCTCGTAGGTTAACGAGGGTAGGCTGACCGACTAAACTCACCGCGGGAGTGAGGCAATTAGCCTTTGACTCATATTCACTCGATAGTGTTGTCTGCAATCGTGTATGTTTGTCTCTGTATCTAGCTTTTAAGCTATGCGCTTTGTTTGGTGACAGCTCCTGCAATTTTTCCATTCGAACTTAATCGAATGAACAAATTTTCAGGAGCTCCGAACGTATAGGGTAGGCGTACTCAATATATTGAAACATTTAAAAGCAAATTTCTTATTTTTTTTACATTAAATTAAGTAAATACATAGTTTTTGACTTAACTTAAAGTAGTTTTTCGTTTGTCACAGATAAATAATAATGAAAATCTAAAAAAAAAATATGACAATATAATATAACTTGACATTTATTAAAAGTCATTTTCTAGTACTCTGCCTACTTACTTACATACTTTTTAAAAATGTTGTGGACCAATGACACAGTTTTATCACTTGTAAGGAAGATGCAAATAATTAGGTACGTGTAATTGGTGTAAATGAAACAATTTCTTTGGTCGAAACTGTATATTTGACAGGTGATGGACATATTCAGCATAAAAATAACTACGCACATAATGATAAAACATGCAATATGTTGGTGTGCTTCTTTGTAATTTGAGCCAAAAAAATGGGTAGATTTTAGCTGTAGGCTGTAGCTTCCTGGACTATAGTCATTGGTAATCAGCTTAATCTGGGCCACTATAAATGTCATTAAAGGGCTTAAACTTGAAAAACTGTGGTTGTACGTGCAATTATTATCGGAAGAACCGGCGATTTTTTTGTTACAGCTCTGGAAACGCACTAATGACATTAACGTGGTTCGGTTGTATTGGATTTTTTTTGCTTATCGAAATAATTTGTTCATCGATTCAGGGGCGGATGGGATACTTAAGAACGGTACGGGCAAGCACTTTGACAAAACTACTATTTAAAAAAGCAAAGTTGATGATATTTGCGAAAAGAACAAAACGTCGGATTGAAAATTTAATTAAATTGTCTATAGAAAGAGGAGAAAAGGTGGAGTAGAATCAGAAAACAAAAAGAACGAAATCGTAAAAATGCAGCATTCCCCAAATAACTTCGGAAATACAGGGTGATTCACGACGAGCGTGCATTAGAACTTTATGGAGAACTACTGAATATATGTTCCTGAAACTTTGGGGATTTGGGTGTATCGATATGCTCTCTTTAACTAAAATATTGACATGTTCCTGTCATTTCCGGTTATACCGGAAGTAGCTGCCAACTTTCGTTTTTTAAATACAACATGGTAATTTTTATTACATTTTTCGATTAAGCATTAAATATTAAGCACATTTTATAGAAAATGTTTTTGTCAGACTCTATTAGTTTTTGAGATATCTGGACTTTTTGTAATTATTTGGCAAATGCATGACGATGAAATAATCCATATAATTTTTTTACCTTAGCGCTTGGACTAAAAAAATTTTCTCACCGAATAGCTAGAAGATCATCAAATTCGGCATAAAATGTACAGGGTGGTCACAATTCAAGCCTCATTGTGAAAGAATTCAACCATTAAAAACTTTCTTATTTTAAATGGAACACCCTGTATATTTTTATTTAATTTGATGGAAAATTAGTTGTTCTTTATAAATAGTATTTACTGTCCTATACCTATATCAAAGCGTTTTCTAAAAAAATCCAATTTTATTCCGAAAATACTATTTGTTCAAGTGTGCTATGAAAACAATTGTAGTTAGGGGCTGTATACTGATGACTATACGGAGGAAAAGTGATTGGTATCAAAACGATGGGGCTCCAGCACACAATGCCCAAGTTGTTAAGACTGCCCTAAACAAACTTTTTCATGACCAGTGGATCGCAAACCAAGGTCCCTTCCATTGGCCAGCTCGTTCCCCAGACTTAACTACACTGGACTTTTCATCTGGGGAACCATTAAAGATAAAGTTTACGCGCGTCCCATCACCACGAAGGAAAATCTAATTGAAAGGGTGAAGGCAGCATTTCAATCTCTCACAAGAAATTAGGAATGCTACAAGAAATAACATGATGAAAAGAATACATAAATGCTTGGAAGTAAATGGCAATCATTTCGAACATATTTTAAAATTACAATCAAAAGATATTAGGTATAATTTTCAAACACATTTTTAATTAAAGAATTTAAAGTTTATAAACTTGTTTCCTTGCTATTTTTAAAATAATAATATTTAAACCATTAAATTTAAAACAATCAACTGCATTTTATTTATAAATTATTAAGAAACACTTTACATTAGAATATTGTATTTTCCAGCAATCAATCACTTTTCCCCCGTATAGACATCAGTATACAGCCTCTCAGTACAATTGTTTTCATAACACACTTGAACAAATAGTATTTTCGGAATAAAATTGGATTTTTTGAGAAAACGCTTTGATATAGGTATAGGACAGTAAATACTATTTATAAAGAACAACTAATTTGCCATCAAATTAAATAAAAATATACAGGGCGTTCCATTTAAAATAAGAAAATTTTTAATGGTTGAATTCTTTCACAATGAGGCTTGAATTGTGACCACCCTGTACATTTTATGCCGAATTTGAAATGTTTTAGAGACTTGATGATCTTCTAGCTATTCGGTGAGAAGAAAAAGAGAAAAGAAAAAATTTTTAGTCCAAGCGCTAAGGTAAAAAAATTATATGGATTATTTCATCGTCATGCATTTGCCAAATAATTAGAAAAAGTCCAGATATCTCAAAAACTAATAGAGTCTGACAAAAACATTTTCTATAAAATGTGCTTAGTATTTAATGCTTAATCGAAAAATGTAATAAAAATTACCATGTTGTATTTAAAAAACGAAAGTTGGCAGCTACTTCCGGTATAACCGGAAATGACAGAAACATGTCAATATTTTAGTTAAAGAGAGCATATCGATAAACCCAAATCCCCAAAGTTTCAGGAACATATATTCAGTAGTTCCCCATAGAGTTCTAATGCACGCTCGTCGTAAATCACCCTGTATTAGAAATTTTGAATTTGAGAACTTACTAAAGCTCGAAAATTTAGTTAGTATTCAATTGTTTTTGAAAAAGAGCTGAAATTTCGATATCGGAAGTAATTTTTTAAAAATGTCATTTAAATGGATAATATTTTAAAATAAAATGCTATTTCTCTCATAGTCATTGTCTTTCCTCTACAAATATAACTAGATTGTGGAACCAACGTTCCGATTTTTCGCGATCATCAACTTCTTTTTTTTATACAAATAAAAAAATATGTTTCGGAATAAGAAACCCATCATCCAGTACAACAACCAATTATTTCAACCATTCAAGAGTTGGTGATTCTGCAAGAGCAAACTGATCTAAAATTATTTTTAATCCTTCTTTAAGATGGCACATCACTGTGTCAGATATTGCAATTTCGAAATAAATTCGCAACGTGATATCGAAAGTGCGAACATTTTTTTTAATCGGCATCCTCTAAAAATACGTGCATATTTCAGGATTTTGCTGAAAAAAAAATTTTTTTGAAAATACCAACATAAATTTTTTGATAATTTGCTGGATTTTTTCCAATCTTCTCATGTTTGAAATTTAATATTTCCAGTTGTACTGATCGGCTCAATGTCGTTTTTTTTTTATTTTACACTTTGTTACGTTGCCCTGTATTAAGTGTATTAAGACAAAATTGTCATTATTAACAAATGAAAAATAATAACAATTTAATTGTTTAAATAGTTTTAACATGCCGTTAAACCATCTTAAATTAATTTTTAAAAATACCATTTTGTTCTTTATCCTCTTATCTACAAAACCCATTTTACGAGAAAATGGCACCTCTTTTAATTCGGAAGTTATTAAATGTTTTCGAGCGCGAGTCAAGCAGCGCGCGCGAATTTTCCAAGCGCGTCCGGTCGAAGCGTATCAGGATTAATTATTGTTTTTGAATAATATCTTAATATGACATTTATATTATATTGACATTTATTTCATTTATGTTTAATTTTTAGCCTTTTTTGCCTAATGGATATCTAAATCCAAAATAAAAATTTTATTATTTTCAAAAAATGGCAAAGGGCAGTTCAAAGAATAAACAATATATAGGTAATATAAGAATTCCCTACTTATAACTTTACTATCTATCTACTAACAAATACTTATTAAAATTCCATTTTGGAACTCTGTCTGGAATTGTGTTCTATCTCTAAACATGATGACGAGAAACAGCCACCTGATGATAATTAGATAATTTTATTTGTTTTATTATTATAAAAAAAAAATTATAGAAGAAAAATAAAGCGTCACGCTCAGTTAACAAATCGTTGCAAAAGGGCCACATATTTTCAAAATTACATGGGCTAGTGGGGTAATTAAAGTAGGGGAGATGGGGGAATAGATCAAAAGTTAGAGCCAATATAAAATAACTGTCACATTTTTTTTCGATTTCAAAATGAATAACAAATATTATAATGCCTTTTTTACTGTCGCGGTACAACAAACATTTTTAGAATTCTTATGAAATTCTAGCTTTGCTTGTAAGGAGGAAGAGAAACACTTTTACCACAATTCGTCGACTCATCTGGCGATTTGAAACACTTGGCGCCATCTATGGAAATAATATAAAATAAATCTCCAAACTCACGCCATACATATCGCAATCTTGTGCAACAGAAACCACCATAAGCGTAGATATCTACGATAGCTACCTATAGGTGGAGATAGATCCACGTTGTCGACTATAGGGCCTTTATAACTATAGTAAATACATATACAGGGTGTCAATGTGAAAACTTCCCACTCGCTTCTAGTAAATAATATTAAAAGTAGGAAAGACAGATTTAAATCCCTGGGGAGAGGTAGATGTTACCCTTAAAATCTTAAATGGGAATGGGGGCTCAAGTGGTACATCGATTAAATTTCTTAAATGACTTATTTAATGTAAACTTTTAGGCGGTGACATTCGAGACAGTAAAAATGTTACATAATAAGTTATATATTACTTTTCGCCCCCTGTTCCAACCCCAGGCAAAAGTTCTAGCTACGCCCCTGATGGTCCTTATCTTAGGCCCGTTAGGCTATAACATACAAATTGGTCTTTAGACAAATCAATTTGTTATTAATTGCTAATGAATAAATAATGAAATCTAATTACATTTTATCTCGAATTGATGACAGTTTCTAAAAATCTAGTTTCAAGCGGTCCTAGACACAATTATTTACACTTATTTAATCGATATTTAATTTTTTTGCATAACACAATTAAAAAATACATTGTCTAATGTCATCCAACCAATTAAATGCAGTTTACTACACGAATCAAAGTGGAGATAAGTTCTAATTGGGTCCATTTTTGGAACGCTATTTCTCAAAAATAACAAATTATGGTATTATAGGAAAGAGATTTAAACACCCTTGTAACCTTTTAAATGATTCCACTCGTTACCATATATTCGTTTGGGAACACATCATCAGGAAGGACGTTCCACAAGGATGGCGTCCTATGAAGGAATTCTTAAACAATGAAGTGCGAGGAGTACTAAGCTACATACGGATGGGCGGCAGTCGTTCGTCGTGTATTTCTGCTATTGAATTAAGCGGGCAATATCAATCAAGCATTTGAAATGCACATATATCTGTAAAAGACAGTCAAAAAACACCAATAGACGGTTCTTTGCATGGAATCCAGTAGCCGAAGACTATGGTTGGCTGCTGAGCTCCAGACACGAGAGTAGTATTGTAGTTATGGGCGAACCTGGGCTTTGCAGTGGTGATTAGGGCAACTAGAGTGTCAAAAATTGTTAATTCATTCATTCATATGCTGATTTATACAGTATCATAGGGCGTATTTCAGGAAAATATTTTTCCATATACAGGGTGGCCCAATAATGTGAAATGGTAGTATTTATGCAGTATTTTATTCTGTTCATAAAAAACCCGTACAAGTAGTAGGTACTGGATAGGTGACATGATACATGGAAAAATATAAGACAAATCCCACCTCTCTCTTTAATGTTGTATGGGATTTTTATGACGAGAACTGTACCTATATAACTAAAATCGACCAGTTTGCCAGACGGGAGCTGCGTAAACGACGCATTCGGCGAATCGACTTTCAGGGGATTAACCCGATTGACTTTCACTTACTAAAATCATGTCTATAATTTAATTATTTCGTATCTGCTTCATAGTTGTTGCACGCCACTGATATTACAATGGAATGGCCTAGTGCTAGCCTACACAGGTACCGACTACACCGTGACAGTCACAATCAATCGTCCATGTTGTCACGTCGTATTATAAATACCGCGATAGCGTATTTGGGTGGAGACTTTTAAGGTACAAATACAGTGTGTGTATAAAGTCTGGTAACGGCTTAATAACTTGACCCCCTGCGGTCGCATGTGGCAAGGCAATACATATAGGGTAAAGGTGCTGATCAGTATCAGTGTTACCAGTACTATCGTACTAGATTTAGTACTTTTTCGCGAGATGTAGTACTTGTACCGTTGACCGTATTACCTTTTTTTGCTCCTCAGTGTTTTTTGTCCACAAATTCAAGTTTCAAATTTATTTCAAATTAATAATAAAGATTTACAATAATTATTTATTAACAAGTTTCTAGAATATATCGCAAAGTATAACTGCACCTAGGTATGAGAGAGCTGTATGTGCAAGATTTTTATCACAGTTTGTATATATGTTCCTAGATTATAATAACTTATCCGAAAATCAATTACATCGACAATCACAATATCGGTTATGTTAATACTTAAACCCGAGTTTAAATTATTAATCGACGGAACTAACGTGTTATTTACACAATAAGGGCGTACTTTTGTCTACACAGTAGCACTTTAAAATACTAATTCAGATTGAACGGTACTTAGATGTGTTGTGACGCGAAAACTATGTGATTTTGTGATGTGAGTACTTGGTGTTTTTTATGAATTAAGTTGGTTTTAAATAAGTCCGAAGAGGTAAATAAAATTGCATTTTTTATTCTAAAAGGTAAGTGGCATTTATAAACTTTTAAGTTCTCCAGATCTGACGGGTGTCGTTCGAATTGAACAAATGAGAACATACCTGACCATTTAAAAACTACGCGGCGGTTCGTTCGAGTCAGTTCAAGTTTATAAATCAGAGATTGTTTCCTAGCGAACTGAACTGAACGTAAAAGTTTATAATAATGTACCCTGAAAAATAAACAACTTGCAATCTGTCAAACGGTTATTGACTTTCTAAAGAGTTTACCCTGAAGATATGACAACACTGTTGACATAATATATGTTGCTTTGTTTACCTTCCTGACAGGGGCACCACGTGGTCATTTTTGATTTGACATAAGGTCATGTACAGGACATATTAAATTAAAGGGCCATTTTTGGATATTTTTCTTCAATTTGTTTTCATCTCAGGAATTGCCGATTTAAATATAATACGTCATTTCCATAACACCCTGTAAACAACACATGCTGGTCCCATTTAAGGTGGTTATCAATAATAATAATACCCATATATTTCGTGTTAGAGCTTTCTTTAAGGGGTTGGGCTATATTCTCTATTTGTATAGAATCAAAAACTGGCCTATGGGCTTCTGTTAAAGAGAATGCGACATAATGTGTTTCACTGATGTTTAAACTAAGTTTAAAAGTATCTAAGTAGGTTTTTATCTTTGAAAACCACACACTAACTTTTTTTACTCGTCAGTGTTTTCGGCACGGGATTCTTTTTTCGCTCCTCAGTGTTTTTTGGCACGGAGAACCTTTTTGCTCGTCAACTTTGCCATGATGATGCCGTATCGATTTCATTCGAGCGGAACACCAGCGGAGATGGCAACATAGCACAGTTCCTACCAGACAATACGATTTGTGACAGCATAGTATTTAGACGCAGGTATGAACACAGCCGGATTCATACGTGATTCTGACTCTGCATTATTCATTCTGTCAACATTACCGAGAGTTACGCGATATTTGACGATACGGTTCTGAGAATATCTTTAATCTCGTAAATTCGGTACTATATATACAAAAAAAAATTATAATATTTCGGAAGTTGATTCGCGAGAAATGGCCGACGACAAGGTGAAAATATTCATCGGCAATATCGTACATTGTACGGGAAGATTAAAAATAGAACTGTTAGAAGATGGTTATGTGGCTGTACGAGGAAAACAGGTATGTTATTTTTATTTACTTACATCGAATAGAAATCTGACGTTTTGACTTTGACTATAATTAATGTTAAACCCGACCAAAATGTCTTTTATTTTCTGTCGTCGTCGTTAAGTTAGGTTCACACAGGCAACACACCGCACGTTTTTTTGCAGGATTAATTGTACCGGTTAACTAGTGGGCGCAAATATTGTTGACATATAGACCCTTGCACTCATCATTTGCACTACCACCTAAGATTGAAACCGTCCAATAATCACAGGACTTGTCCCTTGGGGGGCGCCTCCATTTATATATACAAGATTTCAACATATGGGTATGCTTTTTGTGGCATGCTAGGTAGGGATTGCGTTTTTTAATTGAGAAAGTTTTTAATGTTTCCATTTAAATAATACTAAATCAAAACTAATTAACCCTCTGTCATTGAAGCGTTTGCATATTCGGCATTTCCCTATAATATTTGCGTCACCTACGTATAGTTGATATTTTATTCTCTGATTGCGAGCCGATATAAAGAAGCCGACACTGCCTCGTAAAATAATTGGATCGATGCCGCCGAGGCGGTATCGGGCTTGATCGGCCTGTAAAGAAGCCGTTGCCGGCACATCAAATAAAGTAATAATTCTATTAGAGAATAAAATATCAACAGTGGCGGCTCGTGACCTACGATAGACGGGGTTCACGAGTATGGTGAAATTATTTTTAAAATTTTATTTTTGTGTAATTACCAAACAATTACTTTATAGGCGTTTTAAATGTAGAAAGAAAAGAAGTCATCAGAAAATGCGTTAGGTAAAACATATTTTTATTTATTTTTTAATTTTACACAAGGAAATACAACTTTTGGAAAATAAGAAAGGTTTTCTTAGTGTGTACAGTGCTTAAACGTAAAGTCCGTTCTTCGGTTCCTAATTGTAGAAAATTGATCAATTTGTTCAACAAATTTAAACTTTCTAATAAAGTCCCTAGATTTACCCTGTGTGGTCTGCGTTAAATTAATTTCGGGTTTAGGTGTTCCTGCATTCTTCACTTCAATTTTTTGCTCCAAACTCAAAGAGCTAAAGTTATTTCTTAAAAAGTCCACCGTCAAACTATTCATTTTAACTTAGTAAATATTAAAACATACACGCTCGAATTTCTAACTAGATGCACGAACAGACAACAGCGCGGTGCACACAAAAACTGTGCGCCTTTCCCATGTTAAATCGCCATAGCTCCGCTATCCCTCGCTGTTTCCCGCCACCTGTAACTACAGAGAAACTGCATTATGCCCCGCCTACATAATTGCACATGCGAGCAAGTCTCGTCATTAACCTCGACCGAGGCACGGTTTCCGGATCGAGAGCCTATAATATACAGTTTGGTTGACGGTACGATAAAATATTAGGGAGAGTCGTGGGGGTGCACGTGCGCATGTGCTCCTGTGGAAGAACGGCCACTGAATATGAACTATACCAATCCTATTCGTCTAATGAATAGTAAGCTTGTGTGATTTATGATACCTGCTTATTTTTTTTTTGCATGGGGTTTGTTCGGTTGGTAATATTTATACATATTTTAAATACAATCAAATATTAGGTAGATATCCATAATTTCTTAACCGGGGGGGGGGGGGGGGGGGGGGGGGGTCATGCAAGGAAAATTTACGAAAAGTAATACCCTGCCGAGTTAGTCAAACCGGTATATATGGTATTTTACGTGTTAAATTGTTTGTTTTTAGGGTGGGGGGTCATGACCCCCCCCATGACCCTCCTCCCCCTGGATCCGCGCTTGCAAGTCCTCGAGCTATTTGGCAGAAATGACTAAAAAAAATTACGTGGATTTATTTTCGCCTGTTTTTCAACGTTATTGTTTATTATTAATTTATTTAGGCTTACCTACAGTGACAAAAATACCGGGTAATACGGGTTTATTTTTAGAATAATATTTTTTTATCGTAAGGTAGTTAATTAAATCATCATTACAAATTAAGAAAACAGAAAGGCAATAAAATGACTACAATAGGCAAGGTAGGTACATACATATACGTATTATTAATTTGTATTACATATTTTATCTACTTTTTATGTATACCGCGATAAGCGGTAGCTACATTTTTATCGAACTGGCAAAAAACCCGCCGCTTATGTCATATCGATCCAGGGAATTAGCATACCTTACTTGGACAGTGGCGTAGCCAAATTTATATTCTCTATTCCGCAAATTTTACAATACAGGGTCCGCAAACGAAGCGTGGACGGTAGATTAAATCGTTATCGAAGAACTTATCAACAATACTAAAACAGCTTGAGATATTGGATTAAAAACGGCATGTTTTAAAAATATTTTACATTATACAGGGTGGCCCAAAAAAGTGTGACAGCATAAAGTTATATTTTTTTAAATGGGACACCCAGTATTTTATTGCATATTTAGGTTCGTATTACTATCGTTTGTAAGTGCCTCAAATTTTATTTAATTTGATTTTGTAGTTTCAGAGAAATAAATTAAAAGTTAAAAAAAAAAGTTTTGCAGTCCTGAATAAAAAAATCAAAAAAAACAATCCAGAACTATTTTTTTAACCTCGGCATTGAGTGAAATTTATGACAAGAGGTCTAGAGATACTATGAATGTAATTGCGTTTATTTATTTTATACAGGGTGTTCATAATAAGCTTTCAAAAACCCCACATTTTAAAATAATTTTTCTCAAGTTTTTTAAATGGAACACCCTGTATATTATTTGGCTATTTGACGTAGAATTCATAGACAATTTTTTTTTGTAATACAAGCATATAAGTTACATCCAGCCGTTTTCGAAATAATTATTAATATCATAAATTATGTTGTTTAAATAGGGTTTTTATTGGGAAATTTTGTTATAGGCGACTAGACTAATAATTGTAAACTAAAGTAAATGTTCAAAATAGCTTCCTTTTACTCTTAGAGTTTACCGTATTTTAGTTATTTCGATATAAATTTTAACAGCCTACATTTTTGCTACTTTTATTTATTTAATTTTATTTCTTCTTCTTAATCGATTTGCCATGATTTTTTTTTGTTTAGATTGTCACTATGACAGCCAAATAAAATTATTTACATTCAGTGGTCGAAATTAAGTACTAACTTACACAAAATGTCGAATTTTACAACTTTAGAAATGCTAAATATGATTTTTATACTGGGTGAATGTGCAAGAAATTGCCTACTCGCGAGCCGAGTGATACCCAGATATTGAGAGAAAGCTGAGACCAGAAACCTTCGAGAAGTTGTTGCAAAGATTTGTAGCAACAGGAAGCACTTCATACACAAAAAGGATGATAATCAATAAACCCGTTATTAATGAAGAAAATGAATTAAGAGTTCTGTTGGCAGTAGAGGAAAATCAATAAATTAAATAAAAGGAAGCTATTTAGAACGTTTACTTTAGTTTACAATTATTAGTCTAGTCGCCTATAACAAAATTTCCCAATAAAACTCTATTTAAACAACATAATTTATGATATTTACAATTATTTCGAAAACGGCTGGATATAACTTATATGCTTGTATTACAAAAAAAATTGTCTATGAATTCTACATCAAATAGCCAAATAATATACAGGGTGTTCCATTTGAAAAACATGAGAAAAATTATTTTAAAATGTGGGGTTTTTGAAAGCTTATTATGAACACCCTGTATAAAATAAATAAACGCAATTACATTCATAGTATCTCTAGACCTCTTGTCATATATTTCACTCAATGCTGAGGTTAAAAAAATAGTTCTGGATTGTTTTTTTTGATTTTTTTATTCATGACTGCAAAACTTTTTTTTTTAGTTTTTAATTTATTTCTCCGAAACTACGAAACCAAATCAAATAAAATTTGAGGCACTTATAAGCGATAGTAATACGAACCTAAATATGCAATAAAATACTGGGTGTCCCATTTAAAAAAATATAACTTTATGCTGTCACACTTTTTTGGGCCACCCTGTATAATGTAAAATATTTTTAAAACATGCCGTTTTTAATCCAATATCTCAAGCTGTTTTAGTATTGTTGATAAGTTCTTCGATAACGATTTAATCTTCCGTCCACGCTTCGTTTGCGGACCCTGTATACTTAAGGTTCAAGATACCACGGTTAACCAGGCAGAAAATAAAGTTGTATAAAAGAACTTGCATCGCTTTGGGGAACCATTATTTAATTTTTTACAAAATATTATTCTCCTCCCTCCCTTCTAGCTGTAAACTATCCTTAAAATCGCTCGATTTGATAGGGTTATAAAAATGAAAAAGCTACAAGATATACAAAATGTATAGGTACTTATACTAAAGAATGGTCATTGTCGTATAAAAAAAAATGTCGGGGGGGGGGGGGGGGGGGGGGGCTCGCTGTGGCCGTGGACCCCTCCAAATAACACCGTATAGATAGTTGTGGAGGAATGGCAATGGTTAATAAGGTAACGAAAGTCACCTCCACTATTGGGCACTTTTTCATTATTTTTGGTCAAAGAATCACATACTTCAATTTGTCGGTAAAATATAGAAACACCCTGTATACGTACCTAATCACCCTGTATGTATCTGACCGAAATATATTCGATTTCAAGCGGGGCGTAGCCAGCGGTCCATAGGGGCACGGGCTCCCCCTCTACCATATTCTAAATATCATTTCAATACAATTTTTCAAATCTTTCGTTGGTATTCCAACTCTTTTGCCCCTCCTTTCCCCTCTCAAACCAGAATTATGGTCCGCTACTGCCTCGGGAGAAGAAATGGGCAACTTCACCGAATCCAAAAATAAAAAGAAAACTCTTGAGGTTTAAACATTAAAATAAGTATCACTTTTTTTTACGTTAATTCCCTCTTTGTTCACATTTAAAAAAATTATTCTTCCCTTAAAGTAAAACAAAAAAAATCCAAAAGTACCCAATTAGAAAAAATAAATCATTTCTGGTTACGGATTGTTTGAGGTAATTTTCCAATTATGCCTTTTGATTGGGTTTGTTTGATTGATAATTGAAATGGTGTTTTTCCATCACCTAAATAGGACAATTTTTAAATCAAAAATGTATACGTGGGTATGTTAACTGCTTGTAAGGTCAACAACCAAATTATCTATAAGCTCAATACATACATATTATGTTTGTAATTCAATAAGTATACAGAGACAAGAAATACTGTTCTCGATAGTATACATACATACAGGGTGTGAATTTGAAACCTTCCCAACCTTATCTTGCTGCAGTAAATAATATTACCATTGATGATGGTGACCCAAAGACGTCGCATGAAAGATCTGATGATGCCATCTTATGGAGAATAATAAGTAGCAATGAGAAAGTGAAATTTATTTTTGGACATCTCTTCGAACACAATCGGGAAAAAATAAAAATCGAAACACAATTTTAGATTTTTCCAAATATTTTGAAAGCCCCTATACTTATTTTAGATTTTTTTGCGTCATATTATTAGGCCCATAATTACGCAACTGCCACAATTGACGCGATTTCGTATCTCTTACCGTTTCCGAAATCCCAAGGGGAAGCACGAATCTGTTACACCCTGTATATGTACATACGTAATAATAACAATGTGCTGCTCAAATTTTTCCGGTAATTCTTCAGAATGGTAAATAACGTATAAATTGAAAATATTTGGTTATACAGCCATTTTTGAAAGTATTTCATGCATATGCACTATCAATAATCTCAATTAATTTAATAGCTTAGTTCTAATGCAAGAAAAGTCACACCGAGGTTTCCAGAAAAAATATCTAAAATAGCAACATCTAAATGTGATTTGGCAACGCTTCGGGTGATCAAAGGCAGAAGAATAAGAAACACGTCTCTTACTCCCTCTATAAAGCCGGCCAGCGCGCTGGCCAGTGGCGGTTCTTCCACAGGAGCACAAGCGCACGTGCATTAATTTATGTTCATTGAATATTATTTATCGTATAAAGTCCGACCCTCTCTAATATTTTATCGTACCGTCAAACTAAAAAAGTCCGACCCTCCCTAATATTTTATCATCCCGTCAAACCAAACTGTATAGATCCGGCAACCGTGCCTCGGTCGAGGTAAATGACGATTATGACGAGACTTGCTCGCACGTGGGATCGATTAAGTAATACTCTGAGAGGCGAGCCGACCGACTAACCTCACCGTGTGAGTCAGGTATAAAGCTTTTAACTCCTTTCACTCGACGTGATATTTTTGTCTATCATAAGTATGATTTTTGAGTTAAGCCTTTAGGCGTTGTTGATGATGTTTGGTGTCAGCTCTAGTATCTTCCTCATTTGAATTTAATCAAATGAGCAAGATATAAGGGCTCCTAACATGTTGGCGGTAGGAGTGTGGTAGGCGGTGTATTTTTACAATAGTCGTGTAGTGTTTTGTGTATAGTGTGATTGTATGAAGAACAAGTTCTTAAATAATTTTGAGTTTGGATTTTAGTGAGTGATCCAGTCTTTAGGCATTTTGTGTTTGTGGTGTGGTAGTTTAGGAATGTGCGATGCGGCTATCTTCTCGTTATTGGCCAGATTCGCCTTAATATGATATTTTATGATTAGTTTGTCGAGCATTAAGTAATGCAGTTTCTCTGTGGTAACAGGTGGCGGGTGGCAGCGGGGGATAGCGGGGCTATGCCGATTTAACATGGAAAAGGCGCACCGTTTTTGTGTGCACCGCGCTGTTGTGTGTTCGTGCATCTAGTTAGAAATTCGAGCGTGTATGTTTTAATATTATATATTTATTAAGTTAAAATGAATAGTTGACGGTGGACTATTTAAGAAATAACTTTAGCTCTTTAAGTTTGGGTTTGTTCGCGTTTGTTGAAGTGAAGAATGCGGGAACACCTAAACCCGAAATTAATTTAACGCAGACCACAAAGGGTAAATCTAGGGACTTTATTAGAAAGTTTAAAATTGAAATATATGAAAAAATATGTATAGCGAACAAACCCAAACTTAATGAGGCTCTAATTGATCAATTTTCTACAATTAACAAGTAAAGAATGGACGTTTAAGCACTATTGTGTAGGGTCGATAAATGTTGTGCATTTCGATAAATGATACTCAATATGATTCTAAACCATTTTATTTAAGGATTTAAACTAAAAAACACTGAAAATATGGAGAATGCCAACTTCTCAGTCTCGTGGCTCGATTCGCTCTCGTCATAAAACAGTTAAACTATTGTTCTCGTCTTGGTTGCGCCTAATGACGTAGCCGTAGATGGCGTAGTGGTATTAGACATCATTCGGGTTTCTTGATAACTCGTAGATGGCGGTAGTAGTATTGGACATCATTCAGTTTTCTTGATAGCTCGTAGATGGCTTTAGTAGTATTAGTAGTCGACTGAATAAATATTGTTACGAGGGTTGCATGCGACGACGTTAATATCCGACAGCTATACACACCAAGAAAACCTTTCTTATTTTCCAAAAGTTGTATTTCCTTGTGTAAAATTAAAAAATAAATAAAAATATGTTTTTCCTAACGCATTTTCTTATTACTTTTTTTCTTTCTACATTTAAAACGCCTAGAAAGAATTGTTTGGTCGTCACACAAAAATAAAATTTTAAGAATAATTTCACCATACTTGTGAACCCCCTCTATCATAGGTCACGAGCCATGGCGATGTTGTCTCATTGTTCAATAACAATGACTTATGCTGTTCCGCGGCGAAATCGCAAATCGGACCACGCGGTACGTTGATAATACTCTTAACGATATTCTACTACTTGTTCACTATTATTCAAATAAAAATAATGTTTTTTTTTGTTTTTAGGTTATCGCCGTAGGCGACGCTACATCCCTCGACAATCAATTAAATACGTTAAGCTCTCAACCAGTAGAAAAAATATTCCTGAAAAGTTCCCAACTATTAATTCCAGGATTTATAGACACGCACATTCACGCTCCGCAATATCCGAACTCCGGATTGGGCTATGACAAAACGTTACTCGATTGGTTGGAGTGCTACACGTTCAAATTGGAGAGACAGTATAGGAATTTAAAATTCGCGAAAACCGTTTTCGATGCCGTAGTGGTAAGTATCTCTTAATAGAAGATAGAGCTTCGACATACGTAACACAAAAGGAATGATGATTACACTGTATACAGGGTGTTATGGAAATGACGTATTATATTTAAATGGGTGACTCCTTGGGTGTCCTAGAGAAGTGCTACTACATATATTTTTTTTTTTAAATCGACCGTTTTAAAAGTGGGGTAATAAACACTCTTACTCACAGGTCAGTCCGCGCTACTGTACAGCATTTCACCCAGAGCCAATGGCAATGTTGCCAAACTTAATGTAAAACTGAAATTCCATATAAAATTATAAAAATAAATTATTTTCTACCTACTTGTATTTATCCTTATACCTAAAGAGCGAGGAAATCCCGGCACAAACACAACACTCTTGGAAACACTTTATGCAGTAATAGTGAAACAGAACCGATAGTTTTGAAAATACAATAATACAGATTATACTACAGATTATTAGATTTTATTACACGCGAGAAATTTGACGTTCAGAAGAAACGCGTCAATAAAAACATTATTCAAAGATTATTTATGTACGGGCAAGATAAACGCGTAAACCGAAGAAACAGAGCGGATCGCTGAGAGCATGTTGGTGATCGACGAGACACAACGTATCCGGCCGCTGGTTGGTCTTCAGCTAACAGACCGCAAGCGTGCGGCGCTATATGAAACTACTTCGCTCAGCCGATGTAAGGTATCAAGAGGTCATTTTGGCATTTGACCTAGTGACGTACGTGGCTATTACTATTCCACATGTTTGTTCGGGTTGTTTAAAACATAGTCCGTCTTCAATTAATTGTACAAAAAGGTATTACAGAATGGAAAAGAATGTTTAAATTATTTTATTTTGTCTAAAGAGTTTAAGGTGTACATATGACAACACCGGCCAGAATTCCTTGATTGCTTACGTGTATCGCAGTGCCACACAGGTGTTTTTCTGGTTTGACGTCAGGTCACTTTTACCGCTGAATGAATTGAAAACGCCATTTATGCCTATTTTTCTACAATTTGTCTTTATCTCAGGAATGGCCGGTTTAAATATAATACGTCATTTCCATAACACCCTGTATAACAAAGTTATTTCGTTCAGAGACTTGAAAAATTTGTCAACCACACGAAACATAAAATATAAATGGCAATAATGACATATCAATTTTATTTTGCCATTTCCATCTATCCACTGGAATTGACTTTCGTTTCCCGAGAAAAACATGTCTGTTTTATCCTCTTTCATTAACTATTGAAACAAAGAGACATTACAAGTGCCATGAAAACAGCATCCGCGTCGTTCGTTGCCTGGGCGCCGCATTATTATTGTTACCTTACAAATGGCAATAATATTTGAAAACATCAAAAGTGGAAAGAAACAATTCCGATTCCGAAGAAGAAACCTCATTTCAATGCGCTCCGGACAAAATAACTTATAACGCCAATGAGGCAACACAAAATTTATTGCCTGAAAAATCGAAAGACGCTTACAAAATCCGTTTTCTATTTGGGTTTCATAATGGCTACATTATGAAATGCAAAAAAATTGAATAACCTGCCACTTTATGAAACTGAAATTTTATTTTTTTATGTTGGCAGCAAGTAGGATTCGAATTTTAGGCTAACATCGATTTCGTTGAAATTATGGATTCGACAAAAATTTTTTATAGAAAACTTTAAAATAGGTATTAATCTTTAACCTTGCAACTAGATCATTTTTACTAGATATTTATCTGAAATACCTATACTCGGAAATATATAACATGCTGACAGCGTCTGTCAACTAATTTCTAGTCACAACTATAAAGCAACATAAACTAAAAATAATAGAAATAACTTCCAGTTTATGCTCTATTTCTAAAGTTTTATTCAATAAAGTACTAATTTTTATTTTTAATTCAATATAGTATTATACATATTACTTTTTATATCTATATTTATAGTTACTGTAGACATTTCCTGAGGATTATTTGTTATTCCTGTCAGATTTTGTGTCGACACAATATTTTGTATATAGTATTATTTATTATTTTGTTCAATATTTTGAACTTTGTTATGCTCGCACCATAACTCCAAGTTTTGCATATTCTTTTTAAAAGGTTTTCTACATTATTTTCTGCAATTTCTCGTATTTCTGACGGAGTTCAACTTTCTTCCTGACTCATTTTTATTAACTTTAATAATATATTTATTTTTTATTATGACGGATGGAAAGAAGCTTTGTTGTGTTCAATTGTTTCTATCATGGCCTATTTGATACTTGTAACATTTTATTAAATTGTAAAAGTATTGCCAACCCAAAAAGAAAATATTAATTCAAATGGAAAAAATCTACTATATTTTTTTAAGTTTTTCAGGCTTTAAAGACAAAAATAGAAAAAGTATTATAAAATACACGGTTCATAAGACAATTAGAGCACTTGTACTTTAGAAAACGCGTGCTTTAAGATAATGTGTTATGAAACTTGTATAACTTTATGGTCTTGCTATTCCAAGCTAAAATCAATATTAATTCTGAATAAAACTAGTCGATATAAGCAGCAAATATCCCAAACTCATTGCATTCCTAAGTGACAGTGAGTTGATTATACACCAATATATATTTTTTTAGTTTCGAAAAAGAAAACTGATACGATCGTAGAAAAATATTGTATGGAACTTATGATTTACTTTATACATTTGTTACATGAATAAGTATTTTCATTTTACAGAGCAAGACGTTAGATCACGGAACAACGACGGCTTGTTATTTCGCTTCTCTCTTTACCGACGCCAGTATAATATTAGTCGACTCGGTAGTCAGCTATGGACAACGAGCTCTGGTTGGAAAAGTTAACATGACAAAATCTACTTTGAGCGACTACGTAGAAACGGCAGAAGAATCTCTCGCTAATACTGCAAGATTTATACAGGATGTAGTTTCAAGAAAGGTTCGTGACATATCTTAGGTCGAATTCGATCGACTTTGTATTCCATCAGAAAAGTGGTTTGATGATTATTTTCTTTTATTTTAGAATGATTTAGTCCAGCCGGTAATAACGCCGAGATTTGCCCTTAGTGTCGACATGGAGCATTTAGTAGAGTTAGGACAACTTGCCAATAATAATAATTTGAATATTCAGGTAATTAACGACCTACAGGGTGTTAGAAAATGATTTTTTCCATTTAAAACAGTGACTGGGTGTTCTAGAGCCTAGAGAAACACTTAATACTGTTTATTTCTTAAATCGATCGTCTAAAAAATTGGGTAAAGATCGCCTAAACTGATCTCTGATCGAATTCCAATCCAAATAAAAATTCTCTCTAAATATATATTTTTGCGAGCATAATAATAAGTCATTTCTATAACATCCTGTATATTACAACCGTATCATTTTCGACACTTTTATATTGTATCTCCGTAATTGTTAGTGCTATCAAAAAAGTAATGTAAGTGTCATGTGCTCTTTTTGGGACAAACTTAAAATGGCAAAATCAAAATTTGAAAATTTTCGCTCGCTTAAGAGATACGGGGGAAATCAAAAAATTGACAATTTCAAAATTACCCTATATTTTCTTAGTTAAAAGAGATACAGAGAAAAGTTTTATACATAAGTTTCTTTATATTGATTGTTGAATAATCTGCCGTTTTCAGAATAAGTATACGGGGTCAGGTAAAAAAGTTATCGGACCTAACCTCATTTTTTAAATGGAACAGCCTGTATATTTTAATCTAAAAAGATACTAATTTAAATTCTCCTTTCAAATATATAACACCCCATGGATGATATTGGTTTCCTAGGCGATTTATTAAACTTTATTACTTTAAACCACAATAGACCATGAAACAAAAGCTAATATCCTAGAAACAACTATGTTGACTATTCACATTTAACGTCAATTTCATTTTTACATATTCATTTGCGAAAATGACCTATCAACATTTTGAAAAATTTGATATATCAGTTTATATTGAAAGTGGAAAAACGAAGAAATGGCGCAAAATGTATATTTTGTTCGCTATCCGGAAAGACGGTAACAATTTAAGGACACGTTCCGAACATTTGCGATGATTCCCGTTAATTGTTACTTTAATCTGAATATTTTATTTCGTTTCAAAGTAATAAAGTTTTACTAACTGGCCTAGGAAACCAATATCATCCTTGGTGTGTTATATATTTGAAAGGAGAATTTAAAATAGTATCTTTTTAAATTAAAATATACAGGGTGTTCCATTTAAAAGAATGAAGTTGGCTCCGATAACTTTTTTACCTTACCCCGTATACTTATTCTGAAAACGACAGATTATTCAACAATCAATATAAAGAAACTTCTGTATAAAACATTTTTCTGTATCTCTTTTAACTAAGAAAATATAGGGTAATTTTGAAATTGTCAATTTTTTGATTTTCCCCCGTATCTCTTAAACGAGCGAAAATTTTCAAATTTTGATTTTACCATTTTAAGTGACCCAAAAAGAGCACATGCCACCAACATTACTTTTTTGATAGCACTAATAATAACGGAGATACCCTATAAAAGTGTCGAAAATGGGACACACCCTGTACAATGTAAATTTTATGTCCTTACGAGGATTTCCTATTAGGATGACGTCGCTGAAACAGTACCTAAATTAATATCACTTTTTTTTTAATTTTATACTTTTTTTAAATTTTAGACGCATATCTCTGAAAACCATGACGAAATTCGTGCAGTAAATGACACCTACGGCATGTCCTATGCAAGTGCGTATGATGAAGCAAAAATATTAACAAAAAAAGTAAGTATAATTTATTTATTTTTCATCTATCAATTATTTTTACTCATAATATCTTAGAAACGGTTGCTATAAACATCATCATAATATCATAAGAAATATTAGCGGGCAATAAAGTTTATAATGCCCGGTAATTATTATTAAAGAAAATATTGGACAATATTTTTATAGTTATTTTTACATAATATTATTTTGTTTTCCTATGTTAAATGTACAATTTTTTTAATTTTCGTGTGAAAAAAGCTATGAAATTTTGCGACTCCATTGCTGAGTTTCTCGATGTGCATGCGGATTTATGCTCCACTTCAACATTACTTAACATATATTTTCTTTTTCGGTAATAGAGCTTGCTATAATTTTTGCGGTTTTTCGACGTGATGCTTTCCTCTATATAACCCTCCGCTACGCTAGTACTTTCACGTGTAGCTTAAGGGTTGCAAGGGAAGCACCACCCTCGATAAGAAGTATGGACGAGGTCCGACGTAGACAATGTCCTCTAAATTCGTTGGCGTTTTCTAAATTAAGTAATTTGGCTATGATTCAAGGAACACCTCCTGGTGTATTTTTACCCACAGGCATAGCTATGCATTTACCATTTTGATATGTTTTAGGAGGCGATAGATAGATTCATGTAGTTTGTAGGGATCAAGTAGGGATACTCATCCTGATCTCTCTGGTTTAGAATTTAATGTGTTTTGTAAGGGTGTGAAAGGGTCAAATATTAATAATTTATTTATTTATTTTGTCTTATCTCTTTATAATTCTATTGGGTTCATTTTCATGTAGGAATCGGTCTGGGAATATTTTCTCCAAAGGATATTCGGGGTATATTTTTCCGACTAAAATAAAGCAAAAATAATTAAAAATTGTTATCACCAATGAGCAAAAGGGTTACATACCAATTACTGTTTCAGTAATCACCGTAATTTGGTTTTTTACTTTCCATTGTAGAAAATGTTCATACTCCTTGTTGTACAGGGCATTAGCCTTTGCCGGTAATAAGTTTTCAATAGCTTTTCCAGCATTTTCTAAGATACTCCCTTCGGAATTATTTCTTGCCATTTTTGATTTTTTCATTTGGAAGGTAATAATAACAATGCGGCGGCCAGTCAACAAACGACTGGTATGCTGTTTTCATGGCAACTTGATTTTGTTTAACTACGTCCTATCCCAGCTAGCTGCGCCTTATTTCAGTTAACCTTGATATTATAAGCATTCAGAGAGAAGTAAAAAAATACCAATTTTGTGCATTCATTTGTGTAAGAAAATTACAGTTTTTATAACGATCCGGAAAGATGCTTTGTAGTAAATTCGTGCATTTTGTTTAAGCCTTGGTGCCATACATTTACTCATATACTTTTTACTTTTCAGACAGTATTAGCCCATGGGATTCACCTATCGCATGAAGAGCTACAACTGATAGCCGCCAGGGGAAGTTCGATATCCCATTGTCCCGATTCAAACACTTGTTTGCAATCGGGACTATGCGACGTTAAGAAACTATTGGATTATGGAATAAAAGTAGGATTGGGCACAGGTAAATAAATTAGAAGAACTAAAATACATCAGCGTAAAGAATTACTTTTTCCGTGTTTTTATAAACAAGAATATAGATGAAGGTGATGTGTGTTAAAGGAGATTTATTATGATTTTAGATGTTTCTGGAGGACCGTCCCCGTCGATCGGGAAGGCTATGAGGTCTGCCCTAGATGTATCCGTGCATCTGTCTTTCGGGAAAAAGAATTATACACCTATGACATATCGTGATGTATTTTATTTGGCTACGTTAGGAGGCGCCGAAGGTAAGGATCGAAATCATATCGGCTCTCTGGTGGTTTGTTCGGGTTTATTGCCAGGGGAGTAATTAGTTTGGTTTTTCTTGCGTCTTAACTGATTAAAAGGTTGTGTTCTACAGTGAGTCCCAGAAGAAATGTCTAAATTCATTTAAAATTCAGCGGTAAGTTTTTTCAAAAAACGCTCGTACCCGTCGATTTTGATTTTTTAATTTTATTTTTTTTGTGGTAATTTCATGTATACAGGGTAGCTCAAAAATAAGTTACGACCATCAACTTCGTTTTTTCAAATGAAAACATATATTTTTTATTTCATTTTTGAATGTTGCATTGAATTCTAAGCATGTTTCATGTACCATGTCCTATACATAAACTCAACAGTTATTGAAAAAATTAGGATTGAACATATCTATAAGTAAGACCTGTTTATTAAAAAAAAACACAACAAAATCAAATTAAATGTTGAAAATGTGCGCCATTTACGGCTTGACAATATCCAAGACGATCAATAAACTCTCTTTGCACGTTTCCAACCATTTCCGGAGTTACGACACGCACTTCTCTTCGGATCCTTTCTTTCAACTCCTGTATATTGTTTGACCTGTTAACAAATACTTTTGATTTGAGGTAACCCCACAAAAAAAAGTCCAGCGGAGTTAGGTCTGGCGACCTAGCAGGCCATTCGATAGGTCCTCTCCTTCCAATCCACCGATTGGGAAAGGTTTCATCCAAAAATGTGCGCACAGTGGCCGCATAGTGCGGAGGAGCACCATCTTGTTGGAATATCAGTTCTTCGTCAGGGGAGTCTGGATCCAATGGATTCGGAAATAAAGCCACTAATGCTGGAATTAATTCTAGTTGGAGAAATTCGAGATATACTTGTCGAGTTAAAGACTGTTCAAAGAAAAATGGACCAATTACTCTTTCGCGTACGATTCCACACCAAACATTTATTTTCTTAGGGTACTGGCTGTGAACCTCTATCATCCAATGCGGATTTTCTGTTGCCCAATATCGACAATTTTGTCTGTTCACATTACCATTCAAATAGAACGTAGCTTCATCCGAAAAAATAATATTTTTTACTAAATTATTATCTAGATTGCACATATTTTGCATGCGTCCGCAAAACTCACTTCGCCTATCGAAATCATCTTCAAATAACTCATGCACTGGAATAACTTTGTATGGGTGATATTTGTGCTTTTGAACTACTCGGTGAACAACAGATTTCGGCATGTGTAAATCGGCCCCAATGTGCGACAGGGGAGTACATGGATTTTCTTCCAAGGAAAGCAAAACGTCAAGTTGTTCATTTTCATCTCGAGTAGGACGACCAGATTTAGGCAAATCTCTAACATGACCGAATTCTCTAAACTTAGCCTCTATTCTACTCACCATCTTTTGACATATGGGAGGACGATCAGGATGGATTTCATTAAATAATTGGGCTGTTTCTATTTGAGTACGTGTTTTATCACCAAACCCAACCATGCATAGAATTTCAATTTTTTCCCGTTCCGTTAACTTCACCATTATTGTGAAAACCGCAACTTTGAAAATACGCTCGACAATAATTATACTTATTTGAAATAAAATTGTCATACAGTTTCTATGGAAATAAACGGTGACAGTGAGACAGTACACTCTTACTTATTATGGAGACTAAAAATGCCATATTGCCAGAAGATTTGATAGATCGTTGGATTCCCTAAATGATATGTTCAATCCTAATTTTTTCAATAACTGTTGAGTTTATGTATAGGACATGGTACATGAAACATGCTTAGAATTCAATGCAAAATTCAAAAATGAAATAAAAAATATATGTTTTCATTTGAAAAAATGAAGTTGATGGTCGTAACTTATTTTTGAGCTACCCTGTATACATGAAATTGCCACACAAAAAAATTAAAAAATCAAAATCGACGGGTACGAGCGTTTTTTGAAAAAACTTACCGCTGAATTTTAAATGAATTTAGACATTTCTTCTGGGACTCACTGTATATTACAGTCTAGGCTTTCTAAATGATAATAGATTTAAAAATATATATATTTGTAGCTCTCGCATTGGACGATAAAATTGGAAACTTTGCTGTGGGTAAAGAATTTGATGCTCTCATAGTCGATATGAATGTGAAACATGGGGAAATTGACTACCTCGTCGAATGTACGCCCATGGAACTGCTCCAAAAATTTATTTATTGCGGGGACGACAGGAATATAATAAACGTTTTCGTCGCAGGAAGAAATGTGAAGTCTAAACCTGGAAGCTAAGAGTATTGAATAAGTCGACCTTGGACTAGGATTCATAATAAGCTGAGTTCAGCTGAATGCCCTTAAGGTTCGGCTATGTGATATTTATTAAACTGAACATTGACTAAATAAGAAATAGATCTTTCTAGCCTCGAAATAAAATAGAAAATGTACTTTTTCACCTTTTGTTATGTGTTAATAATTAATAAACTTTTTACTAAATAATATATCGGTTTTTTTTTAATTTAAAACCTGTTAATTTACACTAAACGCGCAAGCTATGGATTTTAAATCAATTTGGTTCACAGTCTTTGAAGAATAAACAATTCACATTCTTAGGTAGGTTTTTTTTTTATGAAAACACGAGCACTATTGGAAAAATCCTTTAGGGCACTCTGGGAGTGGTGCGTGTGCGCAAAAAGCGATTCACGTTGGTTTTGAATCGTTGGAGGTTATATTCGTTGGGAAAACGACCTCGGGAAGGTCGTTCCACAAGGATGAAGTCCTCCGGATGAAAGAATTCTTAAATAATGAAGTTCGAGGAGTACTAAGCTTAACCACATATGGCCCATCCATATGCAAATGATATTTGTTCCCATTGCAAATACTACTTTGAAAACCTTGTATACTAATCGTTTTAATTTTTCTCAAGTACGTAAAATAAAAAGGTTAAGATGGGGGGGGCATAATAGGTGATCACCCTGTACAAATTAATCTACTAATTTCGTCCATTTTTAACCACGCACTTGTACTACAGTAAAAACCATACATGTGACCAAATGACCAACGAAACCGAAATAAACTGTTGGCCATTTGCTTTCGAGCAAGAAAAATTTCGCCTAAATTTAAAAGTTAATATTTTCTGAACCAGATATGACATCGATCTCCGGTTTTTAATGGTTGATAGATTTGTCCCTTAGGAAACAATTGCCAAAGTTGGATTGACTTAAACTGTCAGAACATTTTATATACAGGGTGTTAAAGAGGACGATGATTGTTGCTCCAATTTCAATAGCATGTAACTTTCACAATAATATTTTTAAATTTTATCACTGTACGTCAATTGAATCACTGGTTCATAGCAAAGAAAGTAATCTGTCAAATTTTTGATATCTGCTATATTTTAAGAGATACCGAATTTTTGAAAAAATTTGCTTTTTTTCAACTTTTTGTTAGCTAGATCCCACTGTGCGTTGTATCGTGCAAACTTTGCAAGTGATTATTATACCTTATGAAAAGCTTGTTTATGTTCAGTAACAACAATTGTACCTAAATGTTGTGATGTGCAGTGGCGTACTTATAATCACTTATATGTCTAGGCTTTATGAGTATCTCACAATTCTTTTGTATTGGAAAGTACTCGCACACGACACAATTCCTAAAATTAAACTTACATTGAAAGGCACTTTAATATTAAATATCACTAGCTGCCCCAAACCACGTCCATCCGAGTGTATTAATTTGAATCGAGATTATCACGAAAAAAAAAACAATATCAAGTCAGCCATGCTAATGCGTTTTTTTTTTAAACAATTAAATAAAAAAAAATTATTTTTTAAAATTTTGTAGACACTGTATAATATACCCGTAGCGCAATATGAAAAACTAAAAATAAGGAAAAACTTGCCTAATCTAGGGGCGAGTACTTTCCAATACAAAAAAAATTGTGAGATACTCATAAAGCATAGACATATAAGTGATTATAAGTACGCCACTGCACATCACAACATTTAGGTACAATTGTTGTTACTAAACATAAACAAGCTTTTCATAAGGTATAATAATCACTCGCAAAGTTTGTACGATACAACGCACAGTGGGATCTAGCTAACAAAAAGTTTAAAAAAAAGCAAAGTTTTCAAAAAAATCGGTATCTCTTAAAATATAGCAGATATCAAAAATTTGACAGATTACTTTCTTTGCTATGAACCAGTGATTCAATTGACGTACAGTGATAAAATTTAAAAATATTATTGTGAAAGTTACATGCTATTGAATTTGGAGCAAAAATCATCGTCCTCTTTAACACCCGGTATATAAAATTTTCTGACAGTTTAAGACAATCGAACTTTGGCAATTGCTTCCTAAGCGACAAATCTATCAACCACTAAAAACCGGAGATCGATGTCATATCTGGTTCAGAAAATATTAGCTTTTAAATTTAGGCGACATTTTTCTTGCTCGAAAGCAAATGGCCAGCAGTTTATTTCGTAACGAAATGTAATAAAAACCAGGGCTTAAGCGATGTGCGTCCAATTTTACAATAGAACTTTTTTTTTCATTATTTTGTTTATTGTAAATCGTATCCGCCATGAGTATACGATGTTTTGTCAAGGACATATTGGGGCTTACGATGTAAAATACGGCCGTTTTGGAAAACGTGACCGATACGATAACTTAAATATGACCTTTTATACCTCGTTAAATAATTACAAGTCCACCATCAAAGTTTTCTATAAAATGTAGCTTTGCTGTAAAAATATCATTTTCGATAAATTTGTCGCTTACGATGTTTTGTCAAAAATATGATACGTAAATTCTGCCTGTCACTGTATAAATAGTTGATGCCTTTTGGGTGCAATGTACAACCTTTAATTAAGTACTACAAACTATATATATTATAAACACAAATAATGCATGATTAACACAAGACTTAGTTCACACCCAGGGATATCCCATTATTAGCATGGATGTTGCCCGCATAAAAGGAAGATCCAGTGTTTACATCAAGAAGTGTATTTCGTTGAGTAAAAATGCATAAATTTCTTTGTGTGTTCTCGCATCGGACATATCGGTTTTGATTCGGTATGGGAACGTGGCGTGAATCGTTTTCGTCTGGAATATATCGGTATTCGGCGGATTCCGAGATTGTAGAGCACAGGTTCCTGGAAATAAAATATAAAGTTTTTGATGGGTTTCGACATACTACGACTCATCGGTAATCAATTCCATACAGACAGACAGGACATGCTAAAGTCCGTTTTGTTGCAGTTGATAGCTCATATCGAGGGTTGAAGCCATAAAACAACCGTAAACCATAGGCGTTGCCAATAGTAATTACCTTATTTAATAAGAAAATTGGCCTCTGTCCATTGTTAAGTAGGATTAGGGTTAAAGTAGGTACGACAGGGGTAATTAATTTACCTATTTTTGCCTGCTTTAGGATGTTATTACGCCATTTGATGTGCGTTTGTCAAACTATGTATTTAGTTGTATTTAGATACTGCATTATCTCAAAGTTGAATTATTTCCTATACTTGTAACAATGGCTTCAAGTTTTTCGCCAACGTGTCTTCGTCAAATTAGCAAGAGTGCATATTCTCTCCGAGAAAAGACATTAATATTAAACGTGCATGATGCTCTAGTGTACCAGAAACCTGCAAGTGATGTTCGTAGCATCATTGCAGAGTGTGCCAATATGGTAGGAGTTGGAGAGGCTACTATATATAGGTTCTTGCGTGAAAGAAAATCTAAGAACCTCAGTGAGCCAAAACCACTCCCAGGAAAGAAACCGTTAGAAATTGACAATTTCATTAAAAATGGTATTAGAAGAAAAGTACATAGTTTTTATTTTGCCAAGGAAATACCAACTATAGACAAAATTTTACAAGCCATTAACTACGACGAGGACTTACCACAGCTATCACGAACGAAACTATGGAAAATACTTCATGATATGAACTTTAGATGGGAGAAGCAAAACAGAAAATCTTTTCTTATTGATAGAGCAGATATTATTTGCTGGAGACGTCAATACTTAAGGTCCATCCGAAAATACCGCAGCGAAGGCAAAAACATTTTCTATTTGGATGAAACTTGGCTGAACGAAGGGCACACCGTATCTAAAGTTTGGCAAGATAAAAATGTCCTAAGTTCTCGACAAGCTGTCATGGAAGGCTGGTCAACAGGACTTAGACCACCATCTGGAAAGGGACGCAGACTTATTATAACTCATATAGGAAGTTCAAATGGCTTTTTGGATCAAGGATTATTACAATTCCAGTCGAATTCTACTAAAGACTATCATGAAGAAATGACTGCTGATGTTTTCGAGGAATATTTTAAGCAAATGATAGAATACATTCCCGCTAATTCTGTAATAGTGATGGATAATGCCAGCTATCACTCTAGGCTAAAAGAGAATCTTCCCACAACTTCATGGAAAAAGGCGGAAATCGTAAACTGGTTACAACGAAAGGAATTGAGTTACGATAATACCATGGTAAAAAAGGAACTTTTGGATATTGTTAGGCTACATAAATCACAGTATAAAAAGTATGTTATTGACGAGATGGCAAGAGATCGAGGTATTATAGTGCTCCGTTTACCACCTTACCATTGTGAGCTAAATCCTATCGAATTAATATGGGCTCAAGTAAAAGGATATGTTGCTAGAAATAACAAAACTTTTAAAATGCAAGAAGTGCGACACCTCTTGCTTCATTCTTTAGCAAATGTGTCATCAGAAAATTGGCAAAACGCCATAAAACATGCTATAGTAGAGGAACAAAAAATGTGGGAACTTGACAACGTAATTGACACAACTATGGAAATTGAGCCTTTAGTAATAAGCGTAGGACATGATGACTCTTCAGATTCTTCTGAGGACCATTTTATCGAGTTATAATTATTGAAATTGTCAATATTTTTTGATCTGTAAATAAATTAGTTTTCTTGTAAATAAATTCATAAAATCATAAAATCTATTACATTTAAATAAAATAATAAGCGGTTACATTAAAAACCCAACTCTCCGACCATGATGGGCCGTTTTAATCATTATCCTTTCATTTCATTTTATGGCTCTATTGTTACTTTATCTGTTACCCGGTGGAATAGGTCAAAATTTCTTCATCTTTATGCTAGATGTACGTAAAAAGACCATTTTATAGGTAAAATATTTTAGGCCACCGGGCCCTTGTTTTGAATCTTTAATGAGGGTATCGAGCTATCAACGGCAACGAAACAGACTTTATGTAGCCATACCCACCTATACTCATTAACAGTCATCACTTGAACTGGTTGGTTGTCACCACCTTTGCACGTCATCTGACCATTGATGTAACTGACGGACACACTACCTGTGCTCAGACACACCCTGTCATTCACTTGGCTGTAGCTGCGGACGAAGCACCAATCGGACGACGGACTGTTTTCCGTTATTGGAAAGGGGTCGACTGTTCCGGAACAGCGGCCAGTATTTAAGTCGATACTGCCGGAACAGGTGAAGATTTTGTAATTTTCGATCAAAAATCGTTTTCCTAAAACGAGGAGCGTGTTGAGAACAAAAAGTTGAATTTGTATTATTTAATTGGATGTTTTTTTTTTTTAATATATCTTACCGCTTGGTCGATGGGTTACTATAGTTCTTCCTCCCACTCCATCTGCAATTTTAAAGTTTAGTTCAATGGCCCGTACTGGTTCCAACCCTTTGTGAACGCTTTGAGAAATTTCCTCGCCTAGATTGTCGAGACCGCTTAGGTCAACTTCGGGTATATGCTAAAACGAAATAAACCAATTCTGCATTCATTATAGAGGTATAATATCAAGCGAAAATCCACGGGGGGGGGTCATCCCCCCCCCCCCCCACCACCACCAACAGTGGAACACGAATATTACATATATACCGGTTTGACAAACCCAGGAGCGTATTACTTTTCGTAACTTTTCCTTGTATGCCCCCCAAAACGAAGTTTGACCCCCCCCAAGCCGAAGTTCTGGTCTGATTCCGCCCTTGAACAATATTGATCATCTAAAGTGGATTTCCTAACATTTTGTGTTCGCATAAACATCATTACAGGTGCGGCTTTAAAGTGATGCAACTAAACAACCACTCTACGGCCGCACCTGTCAAATGATCATCAACAAAGTTTTTTGGTTGTATTTCACTTAAATGTATTTGTTTAAAACTTATTTTCTCCGTAGGAATAACAAAATGGTATCTATTTATAAGTTTCAGCGATAAAAAGACATTGTTCCATTATCAACAAATATAGGCACAAGAAAATAATCCAGTAGTCTGAGATTACAATATTTGGGCGCGCCTATACAGTAATTGGTTGAATTTTGATTATAACTTACCAAAGACCTTGTGACGTCATCTACATCCGGTTGTGCTGTTTCGGCAAATGACGATCTAACTTGCAACGGTTTAAGACTGTGTGCAACTCTTGCTGATATCCGGTCTCCAAGCCCTTCCAGCGGTTTCAGTTGGGCTGCAACTTGGTTCTGGATGCGGTCCCCCAGACTATCCCACTCATCTAAACAAAAATAGTAACTTTATACTACACCTGCATTTTTTTCTTTTTAAATGCATCGAGACGGGACGATTTTCTTCGCAAAGACGTTACGCAACTTCCTAATTTAACGTACTTCGTATCTCTTACCGTTTACGAAATCCCAATGGTGAAGGCCGAATCTGTAACACCCTGTATATATATAATACTTTCCTCTAGTAGTTCTAATGGATACGTACTCGCCTGTATGAATTGCTTATAATATAATAATTAATATGGACCTTCATATCCGTGTAAGAAAATCGTGTAGTTTTCTTGTACAGGATCCTTTGAATATAATTCAAAGACAGGATCTCATGCAGCAGTACACGATATAGTAGGTACCTATTTATAGCATCTGCATTACCTCGGTAACATTTTTTATAATTAATAATTAGTATTATTACTGTTAAGTTAAAATGTCAGAGAATGGGATGGTGATGAATATCACTTCAAGGCTTATTTATACTGACTGTAATGATTTTGTTATAAAATTAGAAGCGATATGAAAAATATTGGAAACTTCCCACCCTTAGTATATCTCGCTGCCAGTAAAGACACGTCAATTTTCAATTTCAATTTCCAAGCAAAATTAAAGTATGCAATTAAATTTATAGGTTTTTGTTTGGCTTTGGTCTTGTGATATGATTAAATACCATCGTACTTGTAGGTAATTAATTGTTAAAATTGTGCTGTTTATTATTATTTTTAATAAGTTGGCGCGCTTGGACAAAAGGCGCTGCGTGACTCGCGCTCGAAAACATTTAATAACTTCCGAACTAAAAGAGGTGTCACTTTCTCGTAAAATGGGTTTTATAGATAAGATAAAGAACAAAATGGTATATTAAAAATTAATTTAAGATGGGTTAACAGCATGTTAAAACTATTTAGCAATTAAATTGTTATTATTTTTCATTCGTTCCCAATGACAATTATTCTTAAATACATATCGAAAGCTAACGTAACAAAGTGTAAAATAATAAAGACCGACATTGATACGATCAGTACAACTGGATATATTAAATTTAAATAGATTGGAGAAAATACAGCAAATTATCAAAAATTTATGTGTGGATATTTTTGGAAAATAATTTTTTCCAGCAAAATCCTGAAATACGTGTTAATTAATTTTATGTATGTAAGTTGTACAAAGAATTTCGGACGATTCTAAAAGGTTAAAAAGTGTGCAGCTTGTAAAAGAATGATCCATTGAGATCACGATCACAGCAAAGCGAACACATGAACATACAACGGCGATGGTGATTGCGATACAGTCGCATCAGAGAATCAAAAATGCAGTGGAGATTGATAGAACTGCTTTTTTCGATATTATTGGACGAGTGAAACCACAACAATAAAATGCGAAGAAATAATTATTAAATTATTATGAAAAAGCGTTTCATAATTTATCAATCATACTTTTTACATTATTGAAAAAAGAAAGAAGGAATATTTGGTAAAGATTGTTTCACGGAAAATGGATATAACTTAATGACTGCAGTAAATAAGGTACCTGAGGCCATCCCATTATTTATGACCGTTTGTTATTATTATGTGGAAAGGACCGGATTGTAATAATTATAATTAAATATAGGCACATCAGGTAGGTTAGGTTGCTTAATTTATATTTAAATATCTTGTTGTGGTAAAATTTGTTAGTTTTTGAGGAATGGTTTAAGAATTGTCTTTTACCAAACATTCCTCAGAATAGCGTGATAGTCATAGGCGTAACTAGAGGGGGGCCAGGTGGGCCGTGCCCACCCCAGATTGGTCTGGTGCCCACCCCAGTGTTTCCGAAGCTCAAAGCCATACATACGTCATAGTGACACTTGCCATTAAAATCCTACAAGACTAGGGGCCAGGCACCCCCTACAAAATCATTCTAGTTACGCCAATGGTGATAGTAATGGACAATGCGAGCTATCACAGTCGCCAATTACATAAAGCTCCAAGCTCAAATAGTACGAAATAGAGATTCAGAACTACATGGCGGCGAATGATATATATTTTGAAGAAAGTTATAAAAAAGTGATCTTTTAGAAGTTTTAAAGACATTTAGTATAAAAAAAAGTATATGTTTGTGACACATTGGCAGAAGAAATTGGACATACAGTGCTACGGCTCCCACCCTATTATTGCATTTTTAACCCCATAGAGGATATGTGGCACCAGTTAAAATCACTGGTTAGGTCTGAAAATATTTCTCCGACTTTAAGTTCTAGTGTTATAGAGTTAATACGAAAATGCTTTAATGATATTCCCCCAGGTAGTTGGAAAAATTCAGTCCGTCACGTAATAACTGTAGAAAATCCGTATATTAGTCTGGATCGTATAATTAATTTTGATGACGATAGCGATAGCCAAACAGAACAATCTATAGAATGACATTATAAATGTAAATAATATGACTAGTAATATTTTTTAAAAATGTTATTTCATTTGATTACATTAATATAATCATATCATTACTTGTTTTCCTTAGTCCGTCCCTTCATACTTCACTTGTTTATTGCCAAGCCCAGGAAATCATTAAGTCCTATCCGTTTTACATGAAATTAACAAAAACGGGCGAATTTCATGACCGCACTAATCAGGATGTGACAAATCAAATATAATGTTGTGTTTTTAACACATCTATAAAATTTTCACTTTACGTGATCAATAACAAACGTTACCTGCTGCATTTGATCGCCAACGCCGACCACTTTGCGATCAAACGCTGCAAAATTCAACCATATCGCCGACAGGTCGCAACAAGTGTGTCCAATACTGCTTCTTCATAGTTTCAAAAAATAATATTGAGAGAATTTTTTTTCTCTTTTTAAATTCAATTAATAAAAATTGAACCTTACCTATACCTACTCACCGTAAGAGTTTGTTCCCTGAACTGCATTCACCTACAAAAATAAACGTTCCTAAATTTTTATCTTTAAATGTTAATTTGAAATGTTATTGTTTGTAAGTAAGTAATGTCTGTATTAAATATAGCAATTGAAAAATAATCTAGCAATAGCAAATATGACGGGGTTAAAGCAACACAAAAATATTGCTTTTTTCCAACAAGTAAACGCCAACGTATTTCGTCCAAATTGCAGGGCACAAAATTTAAAACAAACAAGGTTGGTTCTTAGTACTTTTTAAAGTTGAATTTTTGCTTGCTTTTACTTCTCGCGCTAGAGTTATTCTTTTGAAATGATGCACATGCGTTGAAGGAAGATTTTTGGGCCATCACCTTCAAAATTTTACCTTTAAATTCTCATTTTCAAAATCTTACTCTCAAAATATCAGTTTCAACATCTCACTTAAATTTCGAAATATCACTTTCAAAATGTCCGTTCAAAATCCATTCTCAAAATCTCACTTTAAACAGCTCACTTTCAAAATCTCACCTTCAAAATTTCACTTTCCAAATCACATTCAAAAGTTCACATTCAAAATCTCACCAAAATAATTCCGCTTTCCCACCATCAAGAAATTGATATTGACAAACTTGTATACTCTTGCAAAAGGAGCTGTAGTTTCATGTTCAATATTACTAGAGCTTTGATTTTAATACTCAAATATATAGTAGGTATTATTGAGTAATTCCTCCCTTACCGATTGAATCATTTTGTCATTTCTTTTATAAGTGAAAAATCAAAAAAGATCGATTTCTTGGACAACAGTGATTCTGGCGCCCCCAGATATCGTGCCGCCCGGGGCAGTTGCCCCGATTGCCCACCCTAAGGGCCGGCCCTGCTGTAGGTAGGTAAAAAAATCCGGCCCTGTGTATATGGCCTTCTGTATACAACTGAAAAGTATTCAAGTATTTTCCAAAATTATAGTCTAATTTCTCCGACTTTACGACAACGACGATTTACAAAACTAACCTAAAAAAATGTTTATCTAAACTATAAACGATAAAAATATTCTAATTAACTAATTATTAAATCAAAACTTATTTAAAAAAAAAATTACCAAGCAGAACGCTGCGAACAAAATTCTACACATTTTTAACTTCATTATTTCCGCCAATTAAAATTATTTGCACTATGCGGAGAAGGAGCGCATTTGAGCACGGACAACGGGCTACGATTATCAACTATCACTGAACTTGACCTTAACGTAGTAAATTCGTGTTTGTGCATTGAGGAGATTAGTTCAGCCAATCAGCAATCAAATGTGTTTACGAATTACATAATTAACAGCAATGAATGTATACATATAGAAGGCAGAAGGAACAGTCATATAATCAGCAGAATGTCAAAACTTGCACTAAAAAGGCACAGAACTTTATTAGGATGTATATTTAGTATCTATTTTAAATATATATAGGTACTATATTTACACGCACATAACAGAATTGTGCAGTTTTGCAATAAATATTACCAGTGGCGGCCCGCCATATGCCACGGGGCGATGTCACTATACCACAATAAAACAGTTACTTAAGATATTTTAATTTAATTCCTTCATTACTCTCAAGTACACCTATATTTGCATGCATCGTCAAGATATTTAAAAAACGTTGACCTTCCGAAACCCGTTATAATTATTTGCACCTGCAGAATAAAGCCTGCAGTACCAGGGTAGTATCGACCTATTCTCTGTGCTACGTACACAGAGATATTATGGGTCGGTACAAAGGTACTTAGTAAAGTTTTCTCAAATGTAATTATTTACAAGGAACATTGGATTTGTTTAGAAGGATCTAAAATCACCATGGAGAAGGGCGACACGACGCTATTTTGACATTGTCAAATATTATTGCTTGCACAAGACATTACTCAAACTAAATTACTCAAACTAATTCGATGATGAAACTAGCAAAACCAAATTTTCACGGCCTCTCCGTGAGAAGAGGCAAAATTTGGCTTCTTTCCTCGTTGATGAACGGCGTTATCGGAGGCGCGCTCTTTCAGTTTGGCTATATTAATAAAAAAAAGAGATTATATAAAGAATTTTATGAGTAAGTAGACAACTATTACATATTTTGTAAAAATAGAGAATTATTATTACTTTCTTTGTAAAAATGGAACATTTTTGTGGATTCACCTTGAACATCTGCCTATCGCTGTACTTTTCAAATCCGTATACAGGCAGGAACGCGCCAAGCAGCTTCGGTGTCGTCGTGCGAAATACCAACAGGCGCATTTACCCTATACATATATGTATTGCCCTGGCACAGGCGACCGTAGGCGCCTTTAAGGCCTTGGAGCCGTCTAAATAAATATTGATTTAAAATTCTTTGATTCTTGATCTTTTTTAAAAATCTGATTTAGATCATTTCAGAATGGTTTAAATCTTTAAAACTATTTAAATCGTTATAAAATGATTTAAATATTTTCAAACGATATAAATCTTTAAAAATATTTAAACCTTTATGAAATGAGTTGAAGATTTTTTGAATTAAGCGCCCACTCTGAAATGTCTACGGATAATGAATCACAGATTCTTCCTCACGAATTTGAACTACAATTTCTTCAGTATCTGCAAGATTCCTCCAATGCTTTGAGCATCTTCAGCCAATATATTTCTTTAAAGGAAATGTTTCAAAAATTTTGAAAACCTTGTTCTCTTAAAATCAAATGACATTTCTAAAATTTCATGGTGTTGTAACAAGGTTTGTAACAAGTTTTTATATTTTTTTTGGCATTTTTTAATAAATATTTTTTTAACACGGTACACTTTTTTTTGATGTTAAAATATTGGCCATGACAAAATTCTCAAAGTTTTCTGTCACCACACTGACAAAAATGCATTTAACAATGTCGTGGGTTACAAAATTGGAGCTACCTCAACCCACCTTTCTACGTTGTTCTAACTGAGCCTACGAATTATCACAAATTATTTTAAAACGCCGCAGTAATTCAGGTTCTTTTGGTTCGCCTGAACCCAGAAAGAGATTTTTTATCAACATTTTAAACATACTTGGGATCACCACAACTCCTCATTTTATGAGTTACCTGAACTCAGTTTCTGGGTTGGGAAAACTTACTAATTGATTATAAAGGGTCGTTTTAACCCGGACGTTCATTATTTTAACCATGTGTAAATTATTTTGAGTTGGAATAATTCAGGAAACGTGCTCCAAAATCCCATATCGAGGGTAAATCCAAGATCGTAAGGTCACGGAAAGTTCCGAATTCGTGCTCGTGCAGGTTTGGCGCGGTTCATTCCATTGTTATTCGTCAATTCTCCTTCGATCGCGCTTATAGACACATGTTGGCCGTTGCGCCGTTTGAGGGATTTTTCATCTTTGTTCTCTGTGCGTGAAAATTTGTGTTTTGCACAATTTAGGTACTGGTAGTCCAAAATTTGGAGTCTGGTAGCCCAAAGAGTGAGTTATTCCAGCCACCATCGTAAGCTAGAACCACTTAAATGTCAAGGTTTGATAGCTCACAATTCACATACTGGTAGCTACGATAGCCCATCAATAATTTAAGACGGTGGGGCCTGAGCTATTCCAACGCATCAAATAACCCATCTTCTGTGCTGTCATAACTTATGAATAGCGAGTTGATGCAATTTCTTCGATTTGGTTGTCGAAATTCAGAGGTCTGGGCTGTCCCCTATGAGCAACACGTCTAGGACAACTCATATTTGAGTTATATCACCTCGAAATTTCGCTCAGTGTAGCTCTCCGGCTATTAAGGCATCGGCGGCTTCTGCTGGTTTTATGTTGCTTGCGAACATAATAAACTCCTGGACAAAATTTACGCAACATCATAAATTTGCCATATTTTTGATCCGATTTGAATGATTTTTTTTTGCATTGTAGGTTGGTTCCTTGACAATGTCATAGTTTTCGCTGTTTATGATAAAAATTTAATTTTCGATTTATACTGGGTTTACTAAAAATGCTATGTTTTTTTCCGAAAATTCGTATCACCCTGTAGAGTATATTAGCAACCGAAGCATATTGCAGTTGACATTAAACGGTAGGTCCATCTTTCCCCAACATTTCCTTTTTTGGTTTACTTCATTATCTCTGTTATTAAAGGAGATACACCGTTTTATAGCGTAACATGTTTTTATAGACTTTAACATTCAACACATTCATTGTTAAATGTTTTCAAGTAGGTTTCAAGATTAAAATACTCGTCGGGCAAACGAACGTTTAATAAGCAGTTTCCGAACAGTTTTTATCAGTATGGCGAATTTTATTTGACCTTTGTAACTTTAAAACACAACATCTGCTGACACATCGCTTGCAATGTCCGAAAAAGTCCATAGTCTACTTGAAAACATTTAATAATGAATGTGTTGAATATTAAAGTCTATAAAAACATGTTACGCTATAAAACGGTGTATCTCTTGTAATAACAGAGATAATGAAGTAAACCAAAAAAGAAAATGTTGGGGAAAGATGGACCTACCGTTTAATGTCAACTGCAATATGTTTCGGTTGCTAATATACTCCACAGGGTGATGCGAATTTTCGGAAAAAAACATAGCATTTTTAGTACACCCAGTATAAAGCGAAAATTAAATTTTTATCATAAACAGCGAAAACTATGACATTGTCAAGGAACCAAGCTACAATGCAAAAAAAATCATTCAAATCGGATTATAAATTCAGAAAAATAATAGCATCAAAAATTTGGCAAATTTATGATGTTGCGTTAATTTTGTCCAGGAGTTTATTTATTAAATAAATAAATAATAGAGGATTTTTATTTCTATTGGAATTCGATCAGAGAGTAAAATATGAACATAAGTTTGTATACTTTTTCATTTCCACGTTTTTTTTTTCAGGAACTACGACATCGACAAAGAATTTGAAACAATGATGAATAAGGGGCTCTTTGATTCCTGCTAAGATATTTTTTAATTTCTCGTTTAAACATACTGTAAACAATAATGGTAATAAAGTATTTTTGTGCACTTTATTAAACATATAAAAATAGACATTTGTAATAAACAAGATAATATAGAAACAATACATAATTTTATAAAATACTATTTATCAACAATGAGTGTATAAAATGTTGCAATGTCGGGCAGCAGATTTTGATAACTATGGAATGTGACATTCATGACATTGGCAGAAACGTTTTGCTCACAGTCAAAGTTGTATGTCTGGCTACTTTGTGCGAAAATCACAGTGGCGTAGCGCTACTACCGCGAACCACCGCAGTCGCGGGGGGGCCCGAAAGCTTCGAGTGCCGATAGAGCCTATTGCTAATTAGCAAATCTTTCAAATAAATACCAATATTACCAATGTCCACCTGATTTAGATTTTGTCACACTGTGTCCGTAATTATATAAATTTGAAGAATGAAGCAATTGGTATATCAAGATAATGGAATATAAACCCGGAATTTGAAGATAAAAGACAATTAAAACCAAAAAAACACTTTGATGAAGCCAATACAAATTATCTATTTTCTAGTCGAGAAAACTATTTTAGGATAAATATATATTACAAAGTATTTGATATTGTAATTAACCAAATAAGTAATCGTTTTGAGGGAATGGAGTTATTTGTTAATAAATTTAGATTTCTATGTCCCCAAGTTCTAGTAACTTTGCCAGAAAAAGAATTATTTATGTCTGCAGAAACACTACAGCAAACATATTCGAGCGATCTGTCTGCGACTTTTCCTTTAGAGATAGTCGCGTTGTGTATGCCGTTAAAGGAAAAAATTGCTTCTCTTCAAAGTATTAAAGACTTTGCTGTATTTTTAATTGTGGAAAATAACACTTTATCATCAAATTTTCCAGAGGTAACAACAGCCTTATTATTATTTTTAAGTCTTCCAGTAAGTGTTGCTACAGCTGAGAGATCCTTTTCCAAATTAAAAATCATTAATAGTACATTACGTACCGAGGGCAGTAAGAAGGCCTTTACGGACGAGTCCGTAAAGGCCTTCACTGCCCGAGGTTCGTACCGTACTTTTTGTCATACGTGCGCCGTAAGAGGCGCTTACGGCGCACGTATGACAAAAAAATTATTTACGAAATAGTTTCTCTCAGACAAGGTTAACCAACTTGGCTATCCTGTCTATAGAGGCACAAGAGGCGGCCAAAATGGATAATAACCATTTAATAAAAAAATTTGCGGAGTCAAAAGCTAGAAAAAAACAATTTACCTCCTGAAAGCAACAATATAAGAATAATTTTACAATATAATAGGCAATTGGCCAATTGCCTCGCAATAACTATTGAGATACCTATAATATTATATTCAAGATTTTGTTGCTTAATTTTAAATACTTTTGGTTTTATCTCACTGTAACTTTCAAGTATCGCTACCTTAGCTCGGTACCTAAAGAATTTTTTCGTGTTTGTTCCTTTTAGTTTTAAAGAATGTTTTTTGTTTTCTTCTTGTTGTTCAATAATTTTATTTTTTGTAACGTTCTCTACATATAGGTTTGTAGTTTATATAATAAACAGTATTATCTAATTTTGTTTGTTTATATGTTTATATATGTTATATATGTTTAATATAGGGTAGGGGGCCCTAACTCAATTTTCGCGGGGGGGCCTATAATTTGTCGCTACGCCACTGGAAAACCATTTTTGCTAATATTACGAAGGTCACTGGTTAGTTAATTTGTTTATTAAAATCCCTCTGCGGCCGGACACAAGTCTTTGGGAATAAACGTTCAATCTTTCGCAAAGCAAATAATGAACAGGAACCACCTAATATGAAGAATGCCGTTATACCGAATTATGATGCATGAAAATAAACTCTTCATGGTTTTTAGTGAGGGTTTTCAGAGTTAATTTTCATTGTTTGTATAATCCCTCACTGAAAAACTCCAGCGTACTCTCTATTATACTAATATTGTGCAAAACAAAATGTCGTCACAAGTTTCAGATACTTATACAGGGTAACTCAATAGTGCGACAAAACTCGGTTGTTGCGAGGATTAAGAATATTTATATAGGGTGTTTCAAAAAACATGTGCTATCACTAGTGGTGATTCCTTACCTAAAAATAAGACAAATAGTTCATATCAACATGGGTCCGCAGATACTTTGTTTGAAATATACAGGGTGTTAAATTTTTTCGATGTTGCTTTAGTAATTTTAGTGAAATTCGGGTTATGAAAAGTACCTAAAATATTATTCATTTGTTTTGTTTTAGAATCGGCCATAGCATACTAGATTTTTGACTTATTTATCTTGTCTTTGATATTTAACAGCGTTTGCTAAAATTGCATTTATCTGTATCTTTCAAACAAATCATCTGCGGGACCATGTCGATAGCAACTATTTGTCCTAATTTTAGTCTATATCGATTAGATAAGGGCTATCAAGCGCCCCAAAACCTGCTGCCACGCCCCCTTCGTCTGCCGTTGATCCTTTGGTACGGAGCATGTGACCAACTTGACGGTTGACCATGATTTTCTGAGAATCGCTGGAACAATAAATTACCTTATTGCATGCCTATTTAAACAACTTCTAGTATCCTACAGACTACATACTTTTCCCCTTAACTCGAATGTGCTGCCACGCAATACACATCTGTTTTCAGTTAACAAGTAGGTCGGTAGGCTAGCGGTGATGCCAGGTCACAACGCGTGGTCGTTGGAAACCGTTGCTCAAACGCTGCATCGGTATGCACTTACCCAATAACTACTCCGAATATGCCAAGTTCAGATACCATTTCGACCAACGGAGGCGCGCTGGGTCCACCTGCTCTCACCATATAACCGGTCGAAATAGGCGGCCTTATTCTAAAAAAGTAAGAAATAATTGAAATGATAACAACTAGAACTAGCAGCTTTGCAATACTGATGCAAAGCTGATTTCTGGGTTTCGATAGTTAAGGTAAGGTTAAGGTAAAATCGATCGACACAAAGTCTGTACGTTATATCTTTACATGTGCCTCACAAACTCACGCATTAAGAGTCATCGTGACTTAAAACTTACCATCTTTATTCATTACAGCCTTAATACTGAATAAAAACATAATAGAACGTCTGTGGAGTTCCGCAATACGTTTTGAATTCAATAACGTGTTAGACAAAGACAAAAGTTGTTGTTGAATATTGATTTGTAGCCATTAAATATTTGCCAGCTGTTAACTCAGAGTTGCTATTTTGATCATTTTGATGTGTCCAATCTTAATTGGTTTTTATAAGTTTTGTGTTATTAAGTTGAATTTGATCCTAAAAACAGTTCTTTTCAGAGCTGTTCCATGTACTTTTGTATTTTTGGTAAGTATTTATGGACATTTGTTACTAATATAATGGATGGCATACCATGTCGAAAATTTAAGGGCTGACTAAAGTCTGTTAAATGGATGTATTCATGATTTTAAAAATACCGAATTTTGAATTATATGAAATATAATGAATAACGATAAAAAATAGGACGCCAATTTTTTACATTTTCGAAATTATATTTTTTCGGAACTCTAGCCACGTCTATTATTATGAAATCAGTCCTTGTTTTCACGTTTTTCTTGCGTTAAATCTTGATTGATCCGTTTGATTTTAATGACGTGTAAGTAATGACGTATGGGTAAAGATATAACGTACAGAGTTTATTTCAATCTCTTTTTGCAAGAAAAATTAACAGATTTAATTCACCTTTCCATAAGAATCCAAGCCGTTCTCTCCTTGCTGTCTTTCATATTTAAAATTGCGTTCCTAATCTCGGTACCGTAGATATTATTTCCTCCACCTTCTCGCTGAGGTTTCAAGACGAATCTAAAACGAATTGCCACCAAAGATTTAATGATTTGCATACCAAACGGTACAACTTAAAATGTTACATACAACCCGTGCACAAGGACGTTTCCAAAAATAATCTGTATTGTTTTTATTCAAACTATAACTCGTACTGTATAAGGGTGATAAAAAAACTATTTTCTTAACAAATTTGTTTCAAAAACTTACCTCTCTGGATCGTCCAAAGCCATCTGTATAGCTTGATCTCCAGCCTCGTCGAAATCTAAGCCATACAATCCAGTGAAAACTTCTCGTACAGCAGATATTTTTTTAGCCTCCGACAGGAACATTTCTATGGCACCTGGTTTCGCTAAGGCCTGTTGGACCTTCTTTGTTCCGGCCAAGTGGTACTGGATGGACGGACATTTGATTGCTTGGGATCTAAAATATTTTTAATTATTAAGTACTAGAACGCAATTTTTTTTTCAACGGGAGTCAATAATGTTATCGTATACAGCGTGTGTGAAAATATTGGCAAAATATGGAAAA